>CM066049.1:139264827-141921077 GCA_033557465.1 Ichthyophis bannanicus | reverse complement strand
AAAACAGTTCGACTTTTCTTCAAATTCTTGCGATTTCTTCGCGTTTTTTTCTCCGGTTCCCCTTCTCGCCGGGTTCGGTACACCGGTATCGAGTCCGATCTTATTTTTTCAGTTTTTGCCCTTCGTGGCTGGCGTTCGTGCCCTTTTTTTCCTTTTCCCTGGAAGGCCGGTCCTTTGACCTCGCGGGGACTCTTTTTTTCCCCAATGGCTTCCAGTGGTTTTAAGAAGTGTGATCGGTGCAAGAAACTAATGTCTCTCACCGACACACACGACTGCTGCCTTCGGTGCCTCGGTCCAGATCATGATCCTAAGATCTGTGGACCGTGTGGGAAAATGTCCACTAAGGCACTGCGAAGTTGTCAGCACCAAAAGGAAAGGCTTTTCTCCGATTCGGTCTCCGGCCGGGCCCGGACCTCATCTGAGGCCTCGATGTCTCGGGAGTCTGACCCCGAGCATCGTCGGGGTTCCTCGGAGAGGGGGTCCCCCGAGCGGGAGCGAAAGAGAAGAAGCAGCTCGCGAGGGCGGCGTCAGAGGAGGTCCCTGGCTCCTTGAGGGCTAGGTCTGGGACCCCCGACCGCCATCCCGGGCCCGTGGAACAGGAGAAGCTGTCAAAAGTACCTCGAGTGGAGCCGGAGTCTGCTGGACACGTAAGTCCTGTTGTCCTCGAGGACTCTCCTCCCAGGGAGCCGACGTCGGGCCCGGCGCCGCCAGGGCCCGAGTCGGTGGCTGCTGAGTCTCCTGAGCTGGGTCTCAGGCTGAAAGCCTTGGAGTGCAGACTGTCTGCCTTCATGGATCAGCAGCAGGTGCTGATGGCCAGCCTCGCTGGCGCATCTGCCCCGACCACCGGGACATCGATGTCGAAGTCGACCCCGGAGACCGAGCCGATACTCGAGACCATGAAGGCTCGAGGTCGTCCTCGGTCACGGTCACCCTCGACCTCCCGGTCAGGACCGAGGGCATCAACGCCGGTGCCTTCGGCGTCTGGGCGGGTGCTGCCGGGCCCCGCGTGGTCAGAGCCCGACTCCTCTTCGGACGAGTCCGCCTGGGAGACGGAGGACGAGGAGTCCCCCGATACCTTCAAGACTCGGTGCGTCCCGTCGGACTCACCACAGTCTGAGCCCCGGAGTAGGTCCCCTCCGGAGGATACCCGGTTCTCGGAGTTCGTTAGGGATATGGCCACTGCTTTGGCAATCCCGGCAGATCCTGAGGAGGAGCCGAAGAGCTCGAGGCACTCCAGTATGACTCTCCTCCGAAGGAGGCCTTTACTGTGCTGGTTCCTCCGATGCTGGAACGGCTCCTCTTCCGGATGTGGGAGGCACCGGCCTCGGCGCCAGTTCTCAGCAAGTGGGTCAATTCCATTTATCGACTCCGTAAGAGCCCTGGTTTTCAAAAGGCGCAGCTACCACACCATTCCATGGTGGTGGAATCGGCCATGCATCGTCTGAAAAGCCAGAAGATGCACTCAGCGGTGCCCCCTGGCAGGGAGGCCCGGAACCTGGATGCATTTGGTAGAAAGTGCTTCCAGGGCTCGATGCTTGCTTGCCGTGTCCAGTCTTACCAGCTGTACATGGGCATGTACTTGCGGGACCTGGCAAAGGAGCTTGCCGGGTTCTCTGCTGGTCTCTCCGGGGAACCTTTGCAGAGGTTCAAGTCCTTGTCTTCGGGGATCCGGGAATGCTCTAAGTTCATGTCCCGAGCGGCCTACGATGGCTTTGAGGCCTCGGCCTGTGTTGCGGCAGCCGGCATTGCGGCTCGACGCCAGGCATGGCTGCAGTCATCGGACCTCGAGCCATGGGTTCAGGACAAGTTGGTCGATGTCCCTTGCCGCGGTGAGAACCTTTTTGGCAAGCCCATGGCCGAGAAGGCTGCTGAGCTCGAGAACGACACCTCACGAGGACAAGGCTGTCTCAAAAGACTTCTGCTCCTTCACACAAGAAAAAGGGTTCGGGTAAGAAGTCCTTTTACCCGAGGAAGGCGACTGCCTACAAACAGTTCCCAGCTTACCTGGCCTCCCCCGCTCCCCCACAGGGTCAGCAGGCCAAGGGGCAGGGACATGGGCCCCGTAGGCAGAAGGCCCCCAAGCCTCCGGCTCCTGCTCCCACTCAGCAGGGTGGGGGCTTTTGACTCCCAAGGCATAGCCTCTCCGTCTCTGCTGTCCCATCCCTGCACAGGAGGTCGACTAGCCCTGTTTGCCCACCGGTGGCCACCCATTACAGGGGACAACTGGGTCTTAAGCATAGTCCACAAGGGCTACCTGCTTCATTTTCATCAGTTGCCTCCTCCCTATTTTCCAGGAGAGCCTCCAAGGCCTCCTCTCCATACAGCCCTCCTCCTGCAGGAGCTTCAGGGTCTGTTGCGAGACAAGACGGTGGAGCCTGTGCCTCCCCACCTACAAGGTCACGGTTTCTACTCTAGGTACTTCCTAGTACCAAAGAGAACAGGGGATCTCAGGCCTATTCTCAACCTCAGAAATCTCAACAAGTTCTTACAGAAGGAGAAGTTCAAGATGCTTACTCTTGGAACACTTCTGCCCTACCTCCAGCAGGGAGATTGGCTATGCTCTTTAGATCTAAAGGATGCGTATACTCACATCCTCATTCATCCAGACCACAGAAAGTACCTCAGGTTCATTGTGGGAGGAAACCATTATCAGTACAGAGTGCTGCCATTTGGCCTCACCTCCGCCCCCAGGGTCTTTACAAAATGCCTGGCAGTGGTGGCGGCCTACTTAAGGAATCAGGGTATCTTTGTCTTCCCCTATCTGGACGACTGGCTCATCAGGGGTCAGACGTGCCAGGAGGCCAGGCAAGCCACCCTCCGAACGATTTCTCTACTCCAACATCTGGGGTTTGTCATAAACTTCGCAAAGTCCACTTTGCTCCCCTCCCAAAACTTGGAGTTCATTGGGGCAAGGCTAGACTCTCTGCAGGCAAAAGCTTTCTTGCCAGAGGTCAGAGCCCAAAGACTAATGACCTTGGCAAACCAGTTTCTCAGCAGGTCACTGGTTTCCGCCAGGCTCTGCCTGAGGCTTCTTGGCCACATGGCTTCGACAGTGCATGTGACTCCCAATGCCAGGCTTCATATGAGGCCTGCGCAATGGTATCTCAGGAATCAGTGGTCGCAGGCCACAGGGAGCCTCAGCGACAGAGTAAGGGTGTCCAGACCATTCCTGCACTCCCTACGTTGGTGGCTGCATCCCCCCAACTTACTGAAAGGGATGCCTTTTCAGCCACCTGGGTTCACAGTGGTGTTGACCACTGATGCCTCCCTGCAGGGCTGGGGTGCGCTCTGTCTGGGCAAGTGCACCCAGGGCCTGTGGTCTCCCTGGGAGGTCAAGCAGCAGATCAATCTACTGGAACTATGGGCTATTCACTTATCCCTCAAGACTTTCTCTCAAACCCTGGCCCACCAGTCTGTTTTAGTGCAAACAGACAATCAGGTAGCCATGTTTTATGTGAACAAACAGGGAGGCAGGCTCCTTTGTCAGGAGGCGCAGGACCTTTGCTTGTTTGCGCTCAGGCGCAACATGTTGCTCAGGGCGGTTTATCTCCCTGGCCAGGAAAATTACCTGGCAGACAGGTTGAGCAGGATTTTGCAGCCCCACGAATGGCAGCTCCATCCCTTGGTGGTTCAGAAGATCTTCCTGAGATGGGGACTCCTATCCATAGATCTCTTTGCCAGCCCCCTGAACAGACAGCTGCCCAGGTTCTACTCCAGGCAACCGCATCCTCTGAGGCTAGCAGCAGATGCTTTTCTGATCTCCTGGTCCCAGGGCCTCCTGTATGCGTTTCCTCCCACGCCTCTGGTGGCCCGAACCCTGTTCAAGATTCTACAGGACCAGGCCTCGGTCCTTCTGGTAGCCCCCAGGTGGCCGAGGCAACCTTGGTTCCCACTTCTGCTTCAACTAGCAGTGGACACTCCACTACCTCTAGGGTTGCAGCCCGACCTTCTTTCTCAGGACCAGGGGTCTCTTCTGCACCCCAATCTCAAATCTCTCAATTTGATGGCCTGGAAGCTGCAAGGGTAGTTTTGGCTCCTTGGGGCCTACCTCCTGAAGTTGAAGAGGTCGTCCTGGCCTCTAGGAAGCAGTCCACTAGAAAAACCTATGCCCTGAAGTGGAAGAGGTTTTCTGTGTGGTGTCAGCTGTGTACAGAGGATCCTTTCTCCTGTGCTGTACCAGTGGTGCTTCAGTACCTGCTGCACTTATCCAATCAGGGCCTTAAGTCCAATTCTGTTTGGGTCCACCTCTCAGCTCTAGCAGCTCACCACTCACTGGTGGAAGGACACTCTCTGTCGGTTCACCCCTTGGTGTCCCAGTTTCTCAGAGGTTTGCTCTTGCTCAAGCCTCCTGTCCGTCCTCCAGCTCCTGAGTGGGAGTTGAATGTGGTCTTGCAGCAACTGACTCGCCCACCTTTTGAGCCGATGGCTACCTGTCCTCTCTGCTTCCTTTCCTGGAAGGCACTCTTCCTAGTAGCCTTAACCTCGGCCAGACGGATGAGTGAGCTTCAGGCCCTGGTCTGTGACAGGCCTTACACCCGCTTCTATAGGAACAGGGTAGTCCTTAGGACTCATCCAAAGTTCCTCCCTAAAGTTGTCTCCTCTTTCCACCTCAACCAGGAGGTGGTTCTTCCAACATTCTTCCCTAGGCCTCATGCAAGCCAGGCTGAAGCGGTCCTGCATACCCTGGACTGTAGGAGGGCCTTATCCTTCTACCTTGACCGTACGCAGGGACATAGAAGGGCTACTCAGCTCTTCATCTCTTTTGACCCTAATAATTTTGGGTTAGCTGTGTCCAAGCGTACCTTGTCCATATGGGTGGCTGACTGTATCACCTGGGCTTACAGGGCGGCTGATCTTCCCTTGCAGGGTCGGGTCACGGCCCATTGTGTCAGGGCAATGGCTGCCTCAGTAGTTCATCTCCGCTCTGTACCGTTGGTAGACATCTGCAGGGCTGCAACTCATACTCAAGCCAGACTTTTGCGGCCCATTACTGCCTGGAGAGGGAGTCCCGTAGGGACAGTGCTTTTGGCTAGGCAGTACTCCGGAATCTCTTTGAGGTTTAGGCAACTCCTGCCCTCCAGCCCTCCGTTGGGCTACCGGTGGAGGTTCTTTCAGTGAAAAGCCTTTTTCTTTGATGCTGGGACTAGAGGGAGTTCTCTTGTTCAGCCTGGGTTCCTGGTAGCCCAGAGCTAGGGAGTCACCCATATGTGAGGACTGACTTCCTGCTTGGTCCTGGAGAAAGAGTAGTTACTCACCTGTAACAGGTGTTCTCCAGGAGCAGCAGGAATCAGTCCTCACAACCCTCCCTCCTCCCCTGGGAGTTGCAGTTGTACATAGTTTATTTTACATTTTTGTGTGCTGTTTTTTAGCTATGTCAGTTGACTGAGCAAGATGGCACCTTTTAGGCAGGAAGGGGACCGCGCATGCATGCAGTATTCCCAAAGGCTTTCATAGAAAGCTGGGGAAATGCTCCTCAGGGGCTCCATCGACGTCGATGTCACCCATATGTGAGGACTGATTCCTGCTGCTCCTGGAGAACACCTGTTACAGATGAGTAACTACTCTTTCCCTTCGCTCTCTTGGTGGGTGGAACGGAGAACGATGAAAAGGAGATGACATTGCAATGTGCTCCGCACTGCCGCTTGCTTGCCTGTGGAACCGCAAGGCGAGACCACAAAGACATCTCAAATCTCTTCCGCACATTCCAACATATAGCCCTGCCTGATGATGTTGTGAACCGAAGAGTCCAAAGTTATCCAGGCCCACTCCTGATAAAACTGCTGCAATCTTCTGCCCACTATTGGCACCTTGAAATGGACCCTTTAGTCATCAATAGGCCTGGTGAGCAGAAGAGGACTTGGCAGAGGAACTGGGACTTAGACCCCGAACTAGCGAAAAAACTAGCTGGCTTTCCTGGCCGATATCTCTGGGCCTCCTTGTAATGCCACCGTGACGAGGCCATCATAGAAGCAGAAGAAGAAGAAGACTGCTTAGAGGAGGACTTAGGTTTATCCTCTTGTAAATACTGTGGCTTGACTTCCTCCAAGCCCTTAACCAGCTTCTTGAGATCTTCCCTGAATAGCATCCTATCCTTAAAGAACAACTTTGTAAGGTGTGCCTTAGAAGAGGCGTCTGCTGACCAGTTGTGAAGCTAGAGTCACCGATGCACCACCGTCACTGCCGGCACTCCTCTGGCAGCCAACCTGAAAAGATGGTGTCTACCAAAAAAAACAAGATTGACTCCAGGTGACCCACTGACGGATCTTCCAGCAACAACTGTAGCAACCTGAGGAGTGCTCTCGCCAGCAGGCTGCCACAAACCAAAACCTGAACTGCGAGGGAAGACACCCTGTTTTCAGCAGGCCTTCCAGCTTTTTATCAAGCTCATCCCGAAGAGCCATCTCTTCTTCCACAGGAATGGTGGTACGCTTTGTGACCGCCATCACCAAAGCGTCCATTTTGGGGAAACAGCCATTTATCCAAGTTGACTTGATACCAAGTGTAAAGTTACCCAAACGACACCAACTCTGCAGGGTAGTGTCTTGGGTTTCCCATACTGCAGACACCAGTTGCTGCAATTCTAGTGGGAACAGAAAAGCTCTCGCAGGCTTCTGCCTGTCCACCAGGATCGGATCCGCCTGCGACTGACTTCTCTTCGTCCACTAGCTTCTCAAGTCGGAGCATGGAGACAATCTGGGAGATCAGGACTGAAAACTCATCCTTCCTGAAAAGATTCAATATTCAAGGAGTGGAGGAGTAGCCTAGTGGTTGGGGCAAGGTACTTCAGGCCGGAAGGTCGGGGGTTCAAATCCCACTAGAGGACAGCAACCTTGGGCCGGAAGGACTGGGGTTTCTAGTCCCACAGGTGCTCCTTGTGGTCTTGGGCAAGCCACTTAACCCTCCATAGCTCATGTTCCCTGTAAAATAGTTATCTCCAATTTATTTATTTATTTATTTAGTATACATTTGTATAACGCTACTTCCAGCGATCAGCAGCGGTTTTTTGATTACAGATTGGAAATTGTCAAATCATGACAGGAAATTTTTGAGGTATAAACACATTGATTAGACAGGAAAGCACAGCGCACACAACTATTTTACAGGGAACAAGTTATAATGCCCTGTTCAATGTAATTTCAGTTTGTTCAATGTAAACCGCACTGATGCAGAATAGCGCGGTATATAAGAGAATGTAAATAAATAAAATAAATAAGGTGTCACCATCATCCTCCAGGGGAGACAGCTCACCCTCCTCCCGACTGGCATCACTGGCTTTAGAAGATTCGTCTACAGATTCCATTCCTAGATCCAGATCATCATCCGCTAAACCCCGTGCACCTGTGAGCCATGAAGAGGCCTTAGGAAGCTTGGAGCCACTGCATTCCAACTGCTCGTAGGAACTTGAACGCTTCTTGGATGGAGCTGCACTAGAGAAGGTACCTCCAGTGGCAAAGGACCCTGTGCCTGAGTCCCTGCAGGCTAGGCCGATCAGACCTGATGTAAAAGGGCAAAAAGCTCTGCCATAGGAGAATCCACTGCCGGTAAGGCAGATGCCCTCAGAGAGTCCTCTAGCAGTACAGATGCCACCCTTGGAGGACCCTCTGGTGCCAGAACTGGGGGAGAACTGTCATCAAGCCCCTCAGGGACTGGGAGAGCCACAGACCCCGCTCCTGATCACTGCTGCCCAAACAACTCCTCTTGTGACCTCAGAGACGTCTCTCCCAGGTCAGAGAAGCAGGAAGAACATAAACTGTCGGAGCCAAGGCAACACTATGAAGCTGACGGTATTGAAGAACATAGAAGAAGTAATATGGCCACCACACATGAGGCGGGAAAGAAACTCCCGACAGGAGCCAGATAAGTGAAGGCGGTTGACCTCTGTGGCAAGCAGAAATGGCTATGTTGCCTTTCCGGCCAATGAGGGCTTTCCTGTAACAGGCAATCCCCCAAACTACCCCATGGCGCAAGAGGGAAATATGTGGCCACATGTGCCATGCCAGATGACTGGCCCCTGTTTCCTACAGCTGCAAGGCTCCCTGAAACAGCAGATACTGCGGCTGTGGATTCCTGGCTTCGCCCCCAGAGACAACAGCTCATCACAGAAGCCCTCTTTGGCCCAGTAGTGTGACCACGGGGTGGAGGGAAGCTGTTCTGCTGCTGCAGAACTGTCTCTGTTTCTTTAAAGTAAAGTAAGGCAAATCAAAGAAAATTGAAGTACATTTGCTGGAAGGCAGAACTAGGGCCTGACCCTCTTGCTTCCTGCTGTACTGGTCCTCCTGACCAGAAGCAAGCCCCCCAGTGATGGATGGGAAACTCCAGAGGGGTATTCTAAAATATGTCCTGGAGACCTCTGCCAACATTGCACTACTGGAAGGTGCGAGATATAAGGAGTAAGCTAACAGCTCTATAGTCTACTGGCTAACGGGCATCACCCATATAGACTGGACTGGTCTAGTCGATGAAACTGAAGGACCCGATATTCACGCCAGGGGCTAGTGCTTCTACAGCGGCTAGCCACTGGCGCTGAACTTTAGACTTTGATATTCAATGCCAGGGCCATATCCAGCCATCGGCATTGCCGCAGAACCCGGAAGCTAACTGGCCAGCAGCGAAATTGAGCAGCTGTCCGGTTAGCTTCTGTGGTGAAAGTAAGGCCAGTCTTTGCACTACCTTACTTTCACTGCATCTCCCTAACCAGGCAGTGGCTCAATATCATCGCTGCCCAATTATCGACGGGTGCTGCTCCAGAACTCCCCTGGCATGCCCCGATGCTATCCGATTAGCACTGGGGTGCACAGCAGCAGCACTCACAGATATTCAGAGGTTTTCAGGTCTGAAATACCGGACACAAAGTGTCTTTCTCCTTGCCCCTCTTTTTAAGGGCCTCCAAAGATATGCATTAACTTCTTTATCAGACATTAATAATTCTTCTGAGTCTTAACTGACTTTTCTTTTGTAGAGGCTGCCCGAAAAACAAAAGAATGTTCTGAAGTTGGATTTCAAGAGCCAGCTGTTGCGCAACAAACATCCTACACCTCAGAGCCTGCCTCCAAAAGCCTGGCAGTGTGATAGAGGCAGGAGGCTGCTGCCACAGAGTCTGTTCTTTAGAGCCTGCTCTTCCAACATGAAAAAATGCTTTGCTTAAAGATACTGGAGATATATGTGATGCTAGGAAAGCGGGGCAGAAGCGCTACTACCACAGACCGCCTGAAACCTGGCTCTTGAGTTAATGTCTCAAAGTTGCTGCTGTTTCCGCAGCACTGCCTAGCCCCCAGGCATCCTCTCCTAATCTGCAGTCTTAAACTTTATCCATGTTCATCATTGCCAGAGACAGAAGAGTTGGCTTGCTGTTTATAATGAAGGAATAGATGCGTCACTGTAAAATTTGTAGATAGTTACCCCTAGTTATATGCAGGTTATTACCCCTGTTCATTGTAAATACAATGCGGCGCAACTGCATGTGTAATGTTTGTTGAATGTAAACTGCACTGATGTGAATAGCGCGGTATAGAAGAAAAGCTAAATAAATAAATATAAATAAATAAGGAGTTGGCTCACGGAATGTTTAGCTCTAAAGTGGCAACCACTGGTTATAGGGATGAAAAGCACAATCAACACTGGGGTCTGAACACCTAAAGGACACTTTTGCATATATGAACAAATGGTTTTGGAGGCTGCATCACATTTGAAAGTAAGAGAACTTCATGTACTGCCTCCTCTGCCTTCAACACCCATTGTCACCACAGGTCTTTGCGTGACCACCTTTTTCCAGCCCTTAAGCCAGAGGCCATATATCATTCTCTTCAGGGAGACATGATCTTGAGTTAAGGTACAGGCTTCATTTCACTCTCTTTTCTTAATCCCCAGAGGCTTGTCTCTCACCAACTCTTTCACCCATTCCTTTGGGCAGTAATTGCAGGTCACTCTTACTCTCCCATGGGACAGAGGCCAATAGTCACACTGAACTTGGGCCACCAGCATTAGCTCTATGATGCTTTTCTCCTCCACCCCAAAGTACTGGCTCCCTAAACCTGAGCACTGGTCATGCCTCACTTTCCTTCAGCCCCTTGGACAGGAATCTTGAAGCTGGAAAAAGAGTGATGGAAAATTACTCACAACTCTAGAAAAAGATATATCTCATTTGGGGTCTCAAAAGCCTCGTACATCTGAATCAAGTTCCGATGCTTTAACTGGTTCATCACAAGCACCTCATTCATTGCCACTTCCTGTAGAAGAAAAACAGAACTGCAGTATGGAGCATAATGCACACGGAAACATTTAGAGGGAAAAACAAATGGCCTGATATTCACAAGCACTTAATCTGTACAACACTCACTATATGCATAAGTGCTCTATTCATGAATTTTCAGTATACTGTTGAAAATTCTTACAGACGGATAGTTCCAGGGTAGAGTGAGGACAGAGCATGGTCCCTCCATGTAACTCTATGGTGAACTGGTGATATTCAGCCACTATCCATATAGCCATGCAAAAAGGCTGCTGTAACATAAACTGCATAGCTAAACAGATAGCAGCTCAATTGGCACTGGTCAGATATTCAAGTCTACCCCATTGTTCTAATCGTTATATTACGCTGACTTGGTAATTTTACTGTTATGCTTTTACTATAATGTAAGTTATTTATGCCAAGCTGTTTTACACTGCCTTGGGTGAATCTCCTCATAAAAAGTGGTTAATAAATTCTAATAAATATATAAATGCCACTGTAAAAAAAAATCAGGTGAAAAGTTCTGAACTATTGATGAACTTGTTCCTGTCTCATAAGTCTCAGGTGACAACAGTTGCAGAAGGGTTAGTTTTTATGTGATTAATCTGTTATGTCCTATCCTCAGGACAGTCATGAAGGCTGTGGTCTTGAGCCACTGGATTACTGTAATGAAGCCTGTGCTGCAATGTTCCCTCTAATTTTCTGTAGGCTGTGTGCGCATAAAATATCAGTTGTGTGCAGCTTTTGAAGGAAGGTTAAATTTTTGTGCACCACATAACGACACTGAGTTATATACTTTAAAATTTGACTACACGTCAGAATACAGTATGTACACCACATTGATTTTAATCTAATTAAATGAAAATAGACGATTACTAAATGAAGCGGGAAATTTCTAGTAATTACAATCATAACTTTTGAATTTTAAGAAGTCTGTGTTGTTTTCTATCAGAATCAGAGCCGCAATTTTTGTGCGCTCTGTTGTAAAGTATGTGCGCTCGCTCAGCGAGGTGCGTGCACGCGCACAGCTTAGAGGGAACAGTGCTGTGCTGGCTTTCCTAAAAAAACTGTTTATGGGTTAAAGGCAATTCTGCATCTGGTGGCCAAGATCACTCCACCATTACACACTCTTTACACTGGCTACCAGTTGAGTTATGTGCAAAATTTATGCTATTGTGTTTCACATTTAGAGTGTTTGATGACATAAGGCCACTGTATTAACAGAAAAATTACAACATTATAATATGATGCAATCTCTGGCTCAGTCAATCCAGGAATTTTTTTTTTTTTTTTTACAGGAAGGTCTCCATTTTATTTATTTTAACAGTTTTTCTATACCACCTTTATCCAAGGCGGTTTACATCAAACATCACAATTACAGGGAATTGTTTTACATTAAACGGGGAGTACAACTTGGAGTTAAATAAGAGATATATTATGTGGGGGGCATGAACTATTTACATGTAGAGATGGATGTCATTTATGGGGGGGAATGGTGATCTTATGTTATCTGGTAGAGAGTTTTGCCATGGTCATACAGAAGGGAAATAAACAAATGTCCTCTGCTTGCTTTGATTAAACAACGGATCTGGAAATGTAAAAGATAAGCTCAATTAATTCATTAAATGGAGTTCAAGCAGCCATCCAAGGCATCACTTGCTCTCGGCACTCCCCCAACCCTCCTCATTTAGAGGCTGGGAGTAATTGACTGATTTTTGGTTCCACATATATGTACACTCCTTTCATATAAGGTCACAGATCTTGGGTGCTTCATGTATACACTAAAGTCCCATGATTGAGTCACAGCGCTATGACTTGGGTTAGACATCCTGCCCACTAGGGCTCTGATAGATTGTGGTGATGAGGCATTTGCTGTGACTGTGCCCTGTTTGCAGAACAGCGGTAAATGATTTCCTCTCAGAACGTACTTGCCCTTCAATTCCCAGTCAGACAACAAACCTGGATTTACCAGGCATATCGCCTGCTGAGTGCTGGGTAGCAAGAGGGGAGCTATACAGTGGGGAAAAGTCCACATTACCTTACTGGCTACAAGTGACCTACTGTATATTCACATGCTGAGACTATCTGGTCAGCAAATGCACAGAACAGGGTAGGTGACAGCAGATAAAAAGACTCATCCACCCTTCCCAGTATTCCCAAGAAAATGTTAGAAGCCAGTGTTATGAGGAAAACTAAAACCGAACGCAGGCAATCAGTAATGTGTCTACAATTCATTGATCACGTTCACTCCTGTTTCTCCACAGCAAATCAATCCATCAGTTAACACACAAAGCTTTCATAGGTCTCCAAATACAGCACAATTTCTTAAGACTGATATCAGCTACAGTTCAATTTTTAGTAAAAGCTAATATTTGTATTCAAACTTGATAATTTTCGATTCTGATTCACTAACAGAAGAGGAAATTTCTGTGCTTCAAAGTCAACTATTAATTTCACAACCCTATCTCCGATTTCCTTAACACTTGTGGATGGAAATGGCTCCGTCACATCTAGGCTCAGGGCTTCTCTGCTCTTCAGCATGGATTGATTTACTATTGTGCAGAAAGCCTGAAGGCAGCTGAACCTCTGAAATCACCAGCAGCACTCACGTGAGGTTTGATGCGGTCGTGAAGGAGAGACATCGGCAACTTGCTCTGCTTCATGACGACCCAGTATGGATCCTTCATGACTTGATCCATTTCCTCCTGGAACTTCTGCAGAGAGGACTGCTTGATCACACGAGTGTTTCCAAGCCATTTTATATTTGATTCAACTCGTGCCACAGTGCCAGAAGCAACGGAGGACTGATACTGCAAGGTCTTAATGACTTTCCCACGATTGTTTCTGCACTCCTTCTGTCAGTACATGTTAAGGCGCCTGATGGTAGCCCAGTCTCTCATGTTGTTGCCTCCAGCACCCTTAATACAATCTGGGTTGGTGCTGGAGTTAGAACTAACAACATTAATAAAATATTCAGTTTCATTGTTTTTTTAAATACCCGGTTGTTTAAAGGCTAATAATGGGGTGAAGGCAAGTTTATGAAGGGGAAATTTTCTTTACCTGATAATTTCCTTTCCTGGAGTTTTGCTAGATGAGTCTAAACAAGTAGGCAGTGTATCCCTGCCAACAGATAATGGAGGCAGGGAAAAAAAGCAAAGCTCCCAGTGATATTACCATCGGTATTAGGATTGGTGGAGCTAGGGCACACTCTGGTATGTAGATAGCAATTCCCAAATTAAAAGAATCAACTGAACAGTCATGGGGGGACCAAGAACAGAAAGGAATTACTATCAGAAAAGAGGAAGTACTAATGCCACTGTACAAGTCGCTGGTGAGGCCTCACTTGGAATATTGTGTTCAGTTTTGGAGACCATATCTCGCAAATGATATAAAACAACTGGAAACGGTTCAGAGGAAAGCGACCAAAATGATTTGGTGCCTGTGCCAGAAGACATGAAAAGAGACTTGAAGACCCAATTATGTATACTCTAGAGGAGAGGCGTGTAGGGGCGATATGATACAGACCGTTAAATACTTAACGAGTATTAATGAACAAACCAACCTTTTTCAAAGATGGGGAAGCTGCAAGGGGGTAAACTGAAAGGCAAAATCAGGAAATATGTTTTCACTGAAAGAGTGGTGGATGCTTGGAATGCCCTCCCAAAGGAAGTGGTGGGGGAAAATACAGTGACAGAATTCAAAATGGCATGGGACAGACACAGTGGATCCCTTTATAGCAATAGGATAAAATCAAAATAACCTTAACTGTCTCTACTATCTTAACAAATAGGGATGACCTGCACGGAGCGGTGGATACATCCCTAAACAAAGGCATGGGGAGGGGTGACCTGCATGGAAAAACAGGTGCAACTATTCCTGCCACTTTGCTGGGCAGACTACATGGACCAATGATGGTCTTTATCTACCATCATATACTATGGGGTCTATTCTGTCCCACGAATAGCGGGGATGGATGTCCCGTTGGGATGTCCATCTCCCGATATTTGCCCCCCTTCCGTCTCCGGCAAAAGCCTCGCCATACGAACAAGGAGTTTGTATGAGGAGGCTTAGACAGGGGTGGGAGGGGGTGTTGTGGAGGTGGGCAGGAGTGGGCGGTCCGCAACCCCGGAAGTACGTCTGGGGTCGGCAGACTGGACAGGGGACTTATTCCACCTCAGAAGTGGAATAAGTTCCCCTGGATGTCGGGGGACGGCAGGCCCAGCCAGCGCCAGTGAGGTGAGGAGATGCAAGGGGCTCCCCGAAGCCCGACCCTGGCCATGGAAGGCCAGAGCTGGGTTTGGGCTGCGGGGAAATGAAATTGGGGTTGGCGGCTGGGGATTGCGGCTCAGGAGCCTGACTGAGTTAGCCGGGTAAGGGTCTGTACGTGCAGGCCAATCATAATCTGGTCCCAGCCTGTACGTACAGACCCTAGACCCTATTCTTATCCCCGGGATCAGAATTGTGTCTACCTCTGTGTGTTCTGATTCCGATAGGGCGCACAGGGGCCTGGATGCACACATTAGAATGTGCCTCCATGTTACTATGTTGGTGATGCTGAGAGCTAAGCTATTGGTAGCTTAACTACTGGCAGGGTCTCCCAAGATAGACAGGTCTCAACTGAGGTGCCAGACTAAGACTAACCACCCATCTGCAGAATGAGATGGTGTTGGCGGTGGAGGATCACATTTCTGTGAATTACCTATATAGAAGAAAGGCCTGGCAGATCTACTTCTGTATCTTGCCATCAAAACCCAATGGATAATCACAAAACAAATTGCACTATAGAGCCGGAAGATGAGACCCCCCCAGGTCAGAAGGCACTCAACTGGCTACTGGGGATGAGCTATAGACTTCTCAGAGTAAAGCAAGCATTTATGATGTAGTTGGACCAAAGCTCTCAAGACATCTGACTGCAGATGTAGCTGCACATGAAATGAGAATCAGAAATTGCACAGATGTCTTACATTTTGGGACATGGAAGGTACAAAGCTTGAACCAAGGGAAGTTGGAAGTGGTCAAGAATGAAATGGAATGTGTACAACTCAATCTGTTGGGTGTCAATGAACTGAAATGGACTGCCATCGGGCACTTTGCATCCGATGGTCACATGGTCTACTATACTGTAAATGAAAGACAAAGAAGAAATGGTGTTGCATTTATAATCAAGAAGAAACTTGCAAGAACTGTAATGAAATACAGTGCAGTCAGTGAACACTTAATTTCTGTTTGGCTATGAGGAATTCCCATCAACACAACTATAATTCAGGTATATGCCCCAACAACAGCTGCAGAAGAGGAAGAAGTTGATGAGTTCTATGAACAAGTATAAGCTGAAAGTGACAGAACATGCAAACAGGATATCCTGATAGTCAAGGGTGACTGCAATGCAAAAGTTGGCAACAAAGAAGAAGACAAAGTGGTTGGAAAATATCGACTTCGCAACAGAAATGAAGCTGGAGAAAGACTGATAGAATTCTGCAAGACTAATGATCTATTCATCTCAAACACCTTCTTCCAGCAATACATGCGCTGACTATACACATGGACTTCACTCAATAGACTGTACAAAAATCAAACTGACTACATCTGTGGAAGACAATGATGGAAAAGCTCAAAAACATCAACAAAGACAAAACCTGGAGCTGACTATGGTACAGATCACCAATTACTAGTATGCAAACTCAAGCTAAAGTTTAAAAAAAGCAAGCCACTCATTAATAAAGCAAAATATGACATTGAGAGTATACCACTGGAATTTAAAGACTGCCTGCAAAACTGTTGTGCTGCTTTAGATACCAATGATAGAGATCCAGAAGAGTTATGGGATGGCATCAAGAAGGTTATGTTGGAAGAAAGTGAGAAGTCTCTACAAAAGGTGAAAAAGCAAACATGGCCAAAATGGATGACCAAAGAAATTCTGAAAATTGCCCAGAAACGCAGAGAAGCTAAAGCCAGAGAAGAAAGAGAGGCAATCACAGAAATCAACAGAGATTTCCAACGTGCAGCATGACAAGACAAGGAGAAGTACTACAATGACGCATGCAAGGAAATAGAATCAGAAACTATTAGAGGAAGAACAAGATCAGCTTTTCTAAAGCTACGAGAGTTAAAGAAAAAATTCCATCCTCGAATTGGAATGCTACAAGATACTCAAGGATCCATGTTGAATGATGATGAGAAGATCAAGAAAAGGTGGAAAGAATATACAGAGTCATTATACCATACAGATCAAGTGGACCAACAGCTGTTTCAACCTGTACCTTATGATCAGGAACATTGGTAATGAAAGAAGAAGTTGAAGCAGCATTGAAAGCCTTATCAAAGAACAAAGCACCAGGGATTGATGGCATTCCCACTGAAGTATTACAGCAATTGTATGAAGCTGTTACCATTCTTACAAGGTTCTGCCAGGAAATTTGGAAGACAACATCATGGCCAACTGACTGGAAAAGATCTGTGTTTATAGCAATATTGAAGAAAGGTAATCTGACTGTGGAATTTATCGCACAATTGCTCTGATCCCACATGCCAGCAAGCTTCTAGTCAAGATAAATCAGCAGAGACTGCAACCATACCTAGAATGAAAACTGCCTGAAGTGCATGCAGGGCTCAGGAAAGGGCAAAGAACGAGAGACATCATCGCGGATGTATGATGGATCCTTGAAAAGACAAAAGAATACCAAAAGGATTTCCATATATGTTTTATTGACTATAGCAAGGCTTTTGGCTATGTAAACCATGAGAAACTCTGGCCCACATTAAGCAGCATGGGTATACCAGAACACCTGATAGTTCTCTTGCACAACCTTTACATTGATCAAGAAGCAACTGTTCAAACAGAACTAGGAGAAACAGAATGGTTTCAAATCAGCAAAAGTGTATGACAAATTTGCATTCTTTCCCCCCTACCTCTTTAATTTATATGCAGAACAAATCATTAGAGAAGCAGGACTGTATGAAGACAACCGAGGTGTGAAGATTGGTGGATGACTCATCACTATGCTGATGATACCACATTACTGGCGGAAAGTGAAGAGATCTGAAACATTTGCTTCTCAAGATCAAGGAACATAGTCTTAAAATGGGTCTGTACCTTAATGTTAAGACGACGATCCTGACAGCTGGCAAAATCTATAAGTTCATCACTGATGGAGAAGAAATTGAAATAGTTGAGAACTTTAACCTATTTGGATCAACAAGCAATAAAGAAAGGACAAGCAGTCAAGAAATCCGATGATACATTGCTCTTGGCAGAATGAATATGAAGGACCTAGACAAGATTCTCAAGAACAGAGATGTCTATCTCCATACAAAGATTTGACTTGTCCAAGCCATGTTATTTTCAATATCATAATATGGATGTGAAAGTTGGACAGTGAAAAAGATAGACAAGAAGAAAATTGATACCTTTGAATTATGGTGCTGGCGATGAATACTACGTACAGGGTGGCACAAAAAAATTGAGAACATCTTGTAGCATATAAGTTATTTAAAAATTCAAAAAGACAGATGTAAACGATTGACAAATTAAAAAAAAAGATGGCGACTGGAAATTGTCTAAATAAAGACATTATGTAGCTAAAAAAGGCAAATAAGTAAACTATTTAAGCTTTTAATTTACGAGATGTTCTCACTTTTTTTGGGCCACCCTATATATCATGGATTGCCCAAAGAACAAATCAGTCAGTACGAGAGGAAATCAAAGATAAGCTTTCCTTAGAAGCTCAGATGACAAGACTTCAACTTTCATACTTTGGACACATCATGCGAAGAGAGAGATCATTAGAGAAAGACATAATGCTTGGCAAGGTAAAAGGTCAACGCAAAAGAGGAAGGCCGGCAATGAGATGGGTCGATACAATAATAGCAGCTATAGGTGCCACTCTATCAACAATGAACCATCTGTCAACTGAACACAGTTTAGGTCAACTATTCAGGGGGTCGCAATGAATCGACACCGACTTGATGGCACTTAACAACAACAAGATATAGCCTGCAGCTCTGAGATGCTCTTAGCTGAACAAATGGCCACCAAAAAGGCTACCTTAAGGAGCTCAATGGGAAAAGTCATTATGGCATGGAGAACCAGGGACAGATCCCATGGCGAAATAACAGGGCAAAGGCCTTTATTTTTTCCTCATTTCAATTCGCAGGGGGAAATAAGCACTGGGGGATTTTCTTTCTTTAAGATGCGGCAACTTTGTAGGTTGTGCCCATATTTTGTGCCTCAATTTTTTCGATTGCTAGTACAGAGCAAGGTGTTAAATTTCCTTGATTACTGTAATGTAATTTTTTTTTAATTGTTCAACGACAGATGAAAAGGCTTCAATTTTGTCAGAATATGGAAATGAGCCTAATTTTTGGTGCTCGGAAATATGATTCGGCATTGGTTTAGGATGTTAGAGCTTATACATTTTAAATTTTATTTGTTTTTATATACATTTTTTATGAGCTTGTTCCAGTTTGTTTCTCTGCTATGCTGTTGCCTTATTTAACTACCAAGTCTAAACATTTACAGAATTCTATGACTCTTCATTTCCCCTTGAGTGGGAGGATCATGAATAAAAAGAAATTCGGATACACTATTCCATATAAAGCAGCCAAGTTTTGGTCCAGGTTTCTGAAAGATCTGAAGGAAAGGGAGTCAATTTTAGTGTTCTGAAAGAGACTTAAAACTTGGTTATTTTCTGATTGAATAATTTTATTGTAACTGATGAATACATTTTATTTGTAAACCTCACTGATCCAATGAGCAATTGGGAGTGTTGCAGTATTAAAATCTTTTAGATAAATAAATAAATAATCCCCCTTACTCCTTCCTCTAGTCTAAAGGGTAGTTGAAACAAGCATTTTTTAAATCCGTATTCATGTCAGCGGGGAGGTGTAAATCTGGCCGTGGATAATTTTTAGTTTACATGTGCATCCCCTGTATGAAATGGGCATACACATATAAATTTCTCACCTGCCCAGGCCTCATCCAGACCATGCCCCCATGCAACTTGGACATGATCTTGACATCCATATGTAAATTAGACCCTTTCTAAAATGGCCATCTGGATGCGATTTACGCATGTATGGAAAAGCAGGATGAGCGTTCACATATGGGTGACATCATCGCAGAGCCCTTGTGTGGGAATCTCTCTCAGCACTTTCTAGAAGCTTTTAGAAGGATCCTACTGTGCATACATGCATGCATCTTCCAGTCTGCCATTCTCGCAGTCTTCTTTAGCTGTGGGGCACTACGGATGTGTTCGTATTTTCACCTCTCTCTCTCTCTCTCTCAAGTATTGCTCTCTGTTTTAATGTTTGTAAGTTTATTGTTTTTTCCAAACTTGCCATTATGTACTGCGTGCAGTGTTCTCTTAGCTTCGTTAGTTAGGGTTTTGGTTGTTTTTAAAGTACTGATTATTTTTTCCATGTCACTGCTGTAGACCACATTAGGTCTCAGACAATCCGGCTGCATTGAGGATTTTGTCTTTCATCACTTCCAGATGATATGGCTCAGAAACCTGCCAGCAGGTTTCAAAAGTGTACCCAGTGCAGCAGGACCATGTCCATTAGGACACTCCCAAATGGTGCTTGCCGTTTCTGGGACCCAATTATAAGCCTTGTCTTTTGTGCTTACAGATGACAAACATAGGGCTTCAGAATTCAAAGAAACAGTGCAAACACATTTTTGGCACCGAGAAGTCCGATCTATCGACTAGGTACATATGACCTAGATTGCCCACTGTTGGAAACAGAATACTGGGCTTGATGGACCTTGGTCTGACCCAGTATGGCATATCTTATGTTCTTATGACACTGGCATCAGTGCCACCGGTCTCGATGGCCTCAGGAGTTGCCATCAGATGCTGGTGGAGCATCAGCATCGAGGACACTCGAGCTCAATTGGAGCTGAGCTTCTGTAGGTTGCCCTGGCATCAGGTGTCCACCGATGTCACCCAGAAGAGGAGGAAG
This sequence comes from Ichthyophis bannanicus, assembly GCA_033557465.1. Taxonomy (NCBI): domain Eukaryota; kingdom Metazoa; phylum Chordata; class Amphibia; order Gymnophiona; family Ichthyophiidae; genus Ichthyophis; species Ichthyophis bannanicus. The sequence goes on along the minus strand of CM066049.1, from coordinate 141,900,889 downwards.
GGTTTTGTTCTCATCTTTTTCGGCATCAAGGACCAAAGACATTGAGTATTAGGTGGAGGCTACTCTATATTGACACTAAGGTTCATCGGAGTGTGATTTTAAGAGCTTTGAAGGTTTGTAGTCTTGAGCATCAAAGCAGCCCCAATGTGAGGACTGCTCATCTTCATTGAAGATGGAGGGGCCATGCCAGATTCTTGCTGATACTGCTCTTCAGATTCAGGGAACATCATCCAATTTTATTTATTTATTTATTTAACAGGTTTTATATACCACTTTATCCTTGAGTCAAAGCAGTTTACATTAAACAGTTGTAGGGTATTAGAGGCATGCAGGGAGGGTTAAACATTATGGTCTATGTACATTATTAAACATTGACTATTTACAAAAATATGATCCAGTGAAGGATGGGGAGTCATTTGTGATCTGTCTGTAGTTCAAGGCTGGGTTCATCTGTTGGGTGTGGTTGCTATGTTGTGTTACATTAGGTAACGTGGCCAAAATGCTCTATATATAGGAACATTTTTTGCTTTTTTATGAAGTTCTTTATGTCCTCAGATGTTCTAATGTTCTCTGGTAGTTGGTTATGTTTGTGTAGTCCAGGGTGCTTATGTCTATGGGAGTGTATATCATTATATCATCTGCATACAACCGGTATTGAATATTGTTCTTCCTTATGATGTTATAGATAGATTGTATATCCAAGCTGAATAGTAGTGATGAAATAGCCAAGCCCTGTGGTATGCCTTGTAGGGTTGTGAACGGCATGAACTTGCTCTTTCCATTTCTGACTTGCTGATGTCTATTATTGAGGTTCAACTGGAACCACTTTATTGTCATGTTGTGGAGGCCAATTTCTTGTAGGCGTAGAAGAATAGTATGAGAAATACTATCAAATGCCACTGCTATATCTAGGAAGATGAGTATGACTCCTTTTTTGATGTTGTCTGTCTCTCTGATTATACTGTCAAAGAGTGATGTCAGAAGGGTTTCTATGGTTGGATTTGAATTCATATTGGTGATGGTCAAGTGGTACGTATAAGTTTACATGATATTGTAACTGGATTTGCATTGCTTTTTCTATGATGTTGTCTAGCAGTAGCAAGCTGGATATTGGCCAGTAGGATGTGGGGATCATCTCTATTGAGTGAGGTATTTTTGAGGATTGGTCACATGGATGCACACTTGAGTTTCTGTGGCATGTAACCCTGAATTAAGGATGCTTGAGTTATCCTTTGTATTAGAAACATAGAAATATGATGACAGAAAAAGACCACATGGCCCTATCTAGTCTGTCCTTCCATATCAACAACTACAACAGTCCCCTTTTTACCTTTAGAGATCCTCTGTGTTTGTCCCTGCTTTTTTGAATTCAGTTACTGTCCTCATCTCTACCACGTCCACTGGGAGACTATTCCACGGATCCACTACTCTTTCCGTAAAGAAATATTTCCGCATATTATTGGGGTGAGTTCTTCCTTGGATGATTTGACCCACGATACCGGACATAGGTCTGAGGGTTAGGTAGTAGTGTTTGCTGTAGAGCACTTGTCTTCAGTGATGGCAGCCCTGGAGAAGCGGTTGAAAAAGAGTCTCAAAATCAGAATTTTTATGCTCTTTGCCATGCACAAGCTTAAACAGCTCTGACGGCTTTGACCATGGTGCATTAAGACATTGATCCTATCCTCAAGATCCACCTCCTGCCTGCGATAGAAGCATCATCAAGTCATCGAAAGGCCTCAATACTGATACCTGACCAGCCAATTTTTAAAAAGAGTACCAGGGATGGATCCAGGAAACTACAGACAAGTGAGCCTGACATCAGTACTGGGCAAAAATGGTAGAAACCATTATAAAGAATAAAATGACTGAATATATAGTCATGGTTTAATGAGACAAATCCAACATGGATTTAGCCAAGGACAGTCTTATCTCACTAATCTGCTGTATTTCTTTGAAGGTTGTGATGAAGAAGATGCTAGTGAGCCTATGGAGATAGGAAAAACTAGTGAATGTACCTTTAAAGAATGTGACAGGTCTGCAATACACACACTGCAGAGTGCAGCTAGAGGGAGTAAGCACAGAGAGTCTGAAGTTAGGTTGCCACACCCAAGCTATCCTGACGTAGTTACAAACTTAGGGGATGATCACACACACCTGGGGGGAGTGAGAGAGACCCTGACAGGGAAGCAGCTTTATAAGCCTTGCTTAGAAGGAGAGAAAGGGGAGAAGAGGGAGAAGGTGACGAAGCAGCACCAAGCAAGGGGGCTAGAGTGGCTGTCGTTGCAGGATAAGAGAAAGTTCCAAAGAGGCCAGCAGACCCAAGGTGGAGAGCTCCAAGGAGAAGCTGTCAGGAGAGATACCAGGAAAGCACAGCTCAGAGAGAGAGAGAACATAAAAGTCTTCCCACGTCTATGCTGGACTGTAAAAGTCTTCCCACGTCTATGCTGGACTGGCAGTCTCAACGTGTTCAGAGGTGGGTGCCCAAGGCTCAAGCTAGGAGGCAGAAGAACCCAGCCTGGAACAGGGAGCCATTGATTAACACCAGAGAGGAACTTAAGCAAGGATGCCAGGAACTGTTTAACCACAGCTGGAGAGAGGTTTGTGAACCTAGCCAGAAAGTAATAGCTCAAACCCCAGATACTTGTCTTCCATACCAGGTAGACCACTGCTGGAGAGAATTACAGAGATCCCCAGAGAAAGTGTATCCTGGGAGACACGGGGAAAGCTCAGAGCAAGTTGATGTTTCTTCAGAGCAGGAAGAAATGCAGATAGATCCTAGCGAACAGGATTCCTTGCTGCCCGAGTTTCCCATGGATTGCACATTATGTTTGGCTGGGAGCAGGGAGTCCTTAACTGAGGAATAGCTTTCAGAATGTGCGCTTTTTGAGTAACAGAGTAAAGAAGTCTGACCTTGTTGAAGGTAAGAGCTTGTTTAATCAAAGGAATATTCCCTAGCACCTGTGCTTGGTGTTACTGAGGAATGAAAGGATAAAAGAGAACATTTTTACTAAGCTGAATGAAGAAGCTTGTGTTTTGTTTTATCTGCTATGTTTTGGATTAAAACGCTTGCACAGAAGTAATGACTGTGAAACACATGCAACCTGAGTTTTGTAAATATCTTTGGAAATACTAACTGGAGAGAATATCCTGATGCTTTATGTTGAACCTTGTGACATTGGGGAAATAAACCTATATCATTTACCTTCATACTGGTTTGTCACGGCTATACTTTTAAAAGGGAAACTACAACTCCCAGCATGCCTCAGTGCTGAAGATAGTTTTTCAACCCATTTATGAAGGACATAATGTCCACCCTAGCTCTTTAGGCACGTGGCCGGGGGCTGGGCTGTGACAAGGTGTAAATAAAGGAATAGAACTGCTTTGACCACTGTGAAAAGCGCTATATAAAATTAGACAAATAAGTAAATAAGATAAAGGTGAACCAGTTGATATAGTATATCTGGACTTTCAAAAAGCCTTTGATAAAGTCTCTCATGAGAGGCTCTTGAAAAAATTAAAAATGTCATAGGATAGAAGAGAGTGTACTATTGTGGATTGGAAATTGGTTAAAAGACAGAAAACAGAGTAGGGCTAAATGGCAAATTTTCCAATGGAAAAAGGTGAATAGTGGAGTACACCAAAAATCTGTGTTGGGCCAGCTACTTTTTAACATATTCATTAATGATCTGGAAATGGAAACAATGAGTGAGGTGATCAAATCTGTAGACGACACAACATTATTCAAAGTTGTTAAAACACAAGAGGATTGTGAAAAACTGCAAGAAGACCTTCAGAAATTAGGAGACTGGGTGTGCAAATGAGAGATGAAATTTAATGTGGAGAAGTGCAAAGTTATGCTCTTAGGGAAGAACAACCCAAACTACAGTTACACGATGTAAGGTTCCATATTAGGAATCACCACCCAGGAAAAAGATTTAGGCGTCATTGTGGATAACAGGTTGAAACCCTCGGCCCAGTGTGCAGCGGCAGCCAAGAAAGCAAATAGAATGCTAGGAATCAAAAGAAAAGGAATGGAGAATAAAACCAGGGATATTTTAATGCCTCTGTATTGCTTCATTGTGTGACCATACCTTGAATACTGTGTGTAATTCTGGTCACCATTTCTTGAAAAGAATATAGCAGAATTAGAAAAAGTACAGAGAAGAGCAACCAAAATAATAAAAGGAGATGGAAGGATATTCCTATGAGGAAAGGCTTAAAAGGTTAGAGCTCTTCAATTTAGAAAAAAGACGGTTGAGGGGAGATATGATAGAGCTCTATAAAATAATGAGTGGAGTGGAACAGGTAAATGTAGATCAGTTGTTTGTTCCTTCAAAAAGTAGAAAGACTAAGGGACACACAATGCAACTACAATGTAGCACATTTAAGACTAATCAGAGAAAACATGTTTTCATTCAAAGCATGGTCAAACTCTGGAATCCGTTACCAGAAAATGTAGTAAAAGCTGTTAATGTAGCTGGGTTTAAAAGAGGTTTGGACAAGTTCATGAAGGAAAAGTCCATAGACCATTATTAAAGAGGACCAGGGAATTCCATTGCTTACCCCTTGGATATGCAGAATGGAATCTGTCTACCTTATGGGAACCTGACAGGTACTTGTGAACTGGATTGGCCACTGCTGGAAACAGGATACTGGGCTTGATGGGACCCTTGGTCTGACTCAGTATGGCATTTCTTTAAACCAGGAGTGGAGTTTTGACTGACTCCTAGATAACATGGCCCATTCTCAGAAAACATTCCAGTCAGTGGTAGGCTCATTTTCTTTGCTAAGATGTGGCCCCTTCTCCGACTCTGGGGGTTCTCAAAATAGTCTGAGAAGACTACAGACCTCAACTATTGGGACTCCCTCCGAATTGTCCACCAAGGGGCCTTTTCATTTTACTTCAGCATCAGGAGGGTTCTTCTCCAGGCACTTTCTTCCCTTCAGTCTGCACAAACCGTCAACCCATTCCACCAGGGCAGGAAGGACAGAGATTTTACTCGAGGCATTTCCTGGTGCCAATTAAGATGGGGATTCCATCCGATCCTAGACCTCAAGAGACCTGAACAGATTCCTGCTCAAAAAAAAGTTCAGGATTAATTTTCTGGGCACCCTTCTATCCTGACTACAAAATCTTTTCTGAAATTCAAGAGTGATGGAGGCCCGATGATTTTCATTACACCTTAGTGGCCTGGGCAGTCGTGGTTCCTTCTCCTCCTTGAACTTTCCATCTAGGATCTGGTGCATCAGGTGAACCAACAACTTTTTTTTTGTAATATTGTTTATTTGTATTAGTGAGGATTTTAAAAATAATATATTTCATTTATACATCTCTACAAACATCTGTTCATGAGTAGAAAGGGCATTTCATCCTACGCATATAATCAAACTGTGCCCTTTAATTAGTTACTGTTGAACCGGTAAAACAACCAAACAGCAATTTAGAGAAATTTAGAGATGCTGGGGAGGAATTTATCCATCTTCAAAGGAAACTTAGCAAGGCGAGAACGATTTTTGTAAATCCAAATAATGTTTCCAAATAAAAAGACATTAACTTAAGGTATAAAACAGAAAAGTGGTGTCTCCCAGAAGGGCAGACTGGGTGTGAGGAGAGGGAAGCAGGTGGTTGCATGGATGCATCAAGTGTAGGGGGCAGGTGACGGCGTCCACACTCGGAAGAGGCACTACATTTATAGGGCGCATCCTTACCAAGCATAAATCTACTTCTACGGGATTGCCCGCTGTTGGGTCGCCCATCTTTCATATGGTTTCCACCATATCTTGAAATGGTCTAATTGTCCTACCATGGTGGCAGAAAACTTATCCATATTCATTATTTCATTGACCCACATTAGCCACTGTTTGAGTTCTGGGCTGTGTACCTTTTTCCAGCAATGGGCCACCACCATACGAGCCGCTACTAAGAGCATTTCTATCAATCCGGTTGTTGCTGTGTCACCTTCCAGAAGCATATAAGGCGCATAATGTCCTAACAAGCATAGTACCTGATCCGCAGGAAAGGCATATCTGATAATTTCAGTGATCCAGCCCATTACCCTAGTCCAGTATTCTAGAGCTCTGGGACATTCCCACCACATATGAAAAAAAGATCCACGTTTTCCACATTCCCTTCAGAATCAATGGCACCAAGATATTTTAGACGGACAGGTGGATAGATATGCTTGCATCATGAACTTATACTGAGTCTGTCTACAGTTCACACTTCGAATGCAACGAATGTGGCGCTTATGGATATTCGCCATTTTTGCGGCATGAACCATCGATTTAGATATCCATGCCATCATTCCATATGTAGATCCAGCGCTTCGAAATAAACTTTCAGGAAAGCCCCATAAAGTCTAGAGAGAAGATCTTTCCATTTATCCACCTCCAGAAAGAGGACCTTTTCCAAGGGTGTTGAGGTTTGTATCAGCTGGGACCAGTGCTCCTCGTGTTGGACAAAGTACCAGTTTTGAAAGTATTGGAAACAGGAGACACGCTATCCCCCTAGTTGAGACAACTGTTTGAGATTAGTAAATGAACCCTGTTGTATGAGGTCTTGGAAGTGGGTCAAATTATTAGCGATCCAACACAAATGAAGGTCTCTGAAGACGGCTTCACTGAAGGGTCGATAATCCATTTTGAGAGCTTCTGGAAATTAAGGCCCCCTCCCATCGTGCCGTCGCTTCACTTCCGTCCATACCCTGGACAATAGGGCCAGAAAGATATGTTCCTCTAGCAACTACTGTTCCCCTCCTGTTAAATCGAATATGAAGGAGGGGGATATCCAGTTCCTTTTCATTTCTACCCAGTGTACATCTGGAGGATGGACATAGTGGTATCGTAATCCGCGAAGTATCGTTGCTTTTTTATTACAGCTCCAGTTTTGGATACTTTAAGCCACCTTCCTCAATTGAATGAACCAAACGGTTCCAGCCTACCGCACTTTCTTGGTGGCCCACACAAATTTACTGAGGCAAAGCTCTACTTTCTTAAAGAACGATGAGCGGATCTGTATGGGCAATTGTGTGAGCAGATACTGTATAAGAATTTTGGAAGTGCGATCATCTTAATTGCAGCAGCCCACCCCATCCATCCCAAAATTAGCTCCTTCCATCTAGACAACTCAACTCTTTCTGGCAGCTACTAAGGGGCATAGTTAAGCAAGAAAAGGTCTTCAACTGTCCTTGAGAGTTTTATCACTAAGTATTTAATATGAGGGCCAGTTAATCAAAATTGACAACCCACTGGTAGATCCAGTGGGGTCCGCCCTAGAGGCAACACCTTGGACTTATCGACCCTGAATCCCGACACCTGAGCAAATTCGTTTAACAGCCAATTCAATCCCATTAACGATGAAGTGGGATCTTCAAAAAAGATTAAGGTGTTGCCTGCATACATGGACACTTGATGAGAGGTGGAGCCGTTGATGGTGGGTTTGATGTCTTGGGCCTCCTGGAGCATACAGGCCAGCGTTTCAATAGCCAAGGCGAATAAGAGAGATGAAAGAGGGCACCCCTGGCGGGTACCCCTATGCAACACAAACCATTCAGATTTACATCCATTTGCCATGACTTGACCCATGTCACCCAAACCCACATGAGTCAAAACACTAAACAGGTAGGAGAGGAAATGACGTCACCGAACGGAGCGGCTGCTTGACCGCGGAGCTCCGGGGAAGCAGGGGAGAAATAGTGCCCAAATCACCCCCGAACAGCTTGTTAGTAGGAGGAAAGGACGCTAAGGCATCCGGGACTCAGCCCGACACGAATGGCACAGCGCAAGAGCGTAGCTGACCTGAAAGGTTTTGCCTACAAGACCGCCGCCGCCGGGAGCACGAGCGGCAAAGGCAAGATGGCCGCGGTGAGTGCGGGGCCTGGTGCTGATGGGGATAAGGCCCGCGGCGGGCAGCAGCAGGAAGGAGAGGTGGAGTCCTTGCGAGGGGAGCTGAAGAGCTGGTTTGGTGCTCTCAGGCAGGACTTGGCCACTTTTAAATCTGATGTCCAAATTTGGCTGGAAGATTTGAAGGCTGAGGTGCGCGAGGTGGGACAGCGTGTGGAAGAGCTGGAGGGGAAGGTGGAAGTGCATGATGCGGCCCTTATTAAGATTCAAGAGCGCATGGAGGCTATGGATGCGGACATGGAAGATCTTTGGTCCCGAGTGGAGGACCTCGAGAATCGTTCGCGTAGGGCGAATATTAGGCTGCGGGGAGTGGTGGAGTCGGCGGACACAGTGGATTGTGGCAATTTGGTGGTGACTATCTGCAAACGCATCTTGGAGGAGGCTGGCCAGGATGGCTCACAGCTGTGTTGGTCCGTCGATCGGGCTCACCGGGCATTGGGGCCTAAGCGGGATGGTTATCACCGCGACATTATTGTGAAATTTCATGAATATACCACCAAAAGCGTGGTGGTGGAGGCGGCCCGCAAGCTTTCCAATTTTAAATGGAACAACCAACGGGTGGAATTATACACCGACCTGTCCGCCATTACCATGAAAAAGGGGCGGGAACTGTCTGGCATCACTAAGGTGTTGCGGGAGAAGGGCCTCCGCTACAGATGGCTATTTCCCTTTGGCCTCCAGTTTTGTGTGGAGGGGAAAACCACGGTGGTGCGTACAGTACCAGAGGCTCTGGTGGCCTTGAAGGAGGCTGGATGGACTGAACTGCCGGAGGTGCCCCAGCAAAAAGTGCTTTCGGATCGCAGGGGACTGGTGAGGGGTCATGAGTGGCGCCGTGCCCCACAAGGCGACCGTAGGCTGCGGAGGCAACGATTGAGCGAGATGTCTGGCGGATCCGGCCTGGGCTGAGGAGGTGGACGAGCCTGTACTGGACATTACTCTGGCTTGTGGCTCTGTGCTGCTTCTTTGTTTTCTTTCTGTCCTTTCATGGTTCTTTGTGTGACATGCTATAGTGGGTTATTGTTGTATGGGCTGTTTGAGGGGTGATGGGAGGAGGTGGGTGTAGATGGGTGAGGCTGAGGATGGAGAGGCCTTACAAGGGAAAGGAAGTGTATATTTGATCCTGGGCTTATCTCTCTGTGTATATAAATATGGTCTAGACCCGTGGGTTAGTGGGGGGGAAGGGTAGCTTCCTGGGGCGGTGGGGACTCATGCCTCTATTGAAGAAGTGGAGTGGGGAGGTGGTCATTTGGTGGGAAGGGGGGAGGGGGGAGGGGGGAGGGGGGAGGGGGGAGGGTGGGGGTGGGGGTGGGGGGGGGTGGAATGGGCTCCTGTATGGCTGCTTTCGAGTAATACAAGGGAATATGGTTAAATGGAAAAAGTAAAGATTATATCCATGAATGTACGAGGGTTAAATTCTCCAGTTAAACGTCAAAGATTGTTTAAAGAACTGCATAGATTGCGGGGGGATATGTGCTTTATACAGGAAACGCACCTGAAAAAATGCGATGAATGGAGAATGGCGCACCGCGCTTATTCGGAGAAATGGTTTGCATCCAACAGGGTGGCATTGAAAAAGGGGGGGTAGGGATTCTTATGCGGTGAACCATAGCCTACTCCGAATGTGAAGTTCACCGGGATAATGAGGGTAGATACCTTATTGTTAAACTACGGATTCAAGACCAGGTTTACACGCTGGTTAATGTCTATGGGCCTACTGCGGGGCAAGGGGGTTTCTATGCCATACTTCATGAGGTACTGGAAAGGGTGGCAGTGGGACATATTATCATGGGAGGGGACTTTAATTTAATCTTGCACCCGGGCCTGGATAATTCTTCGGGGAAAGGGGGGGGTAACCTTAAGGGTAGGAAACATATGAAACAGCTGGGTGCCAATTTAGGGGTGGTGGATGTGTGGCGGGCAATAAGGGGGAGGGAGAAGGTTTTTACTTTCTACTCTCCGGTACACTACTCCTTCTCAAGGATTGACATGTTCTGGGTCTCTAAGGAGCTGATTTCGAAGGTGGCAGATTGCGAGGTGGGAGACCGCACATGGTCCGATCATGCCCCTATTTGGATGGAAGTATGTTTGAGTGAGGACCAGCAGAGGCGTAAGTTGTGGATGCTGAATGAGTCTTTGCTAGAACAGGAGGATATTAAGCAGCTTCTGCGCGGGAAAATTAACCAATATTTGGCTTTGAATGACTTGGAGGAGTGTAAGATTGGGATGTTGTGGGAAAGTCTGAAAGCGGTCCTGCGGGGAGAGTTAATCTCTGTGGGGGCGCATGTGAAAAGAGTGAAGGAGAGGAGGAAGGAGGAGCTCCGGGCTGGTATTAAGAGTATTGAGGAGCAGATACTGCGGGGGGGGGGGGGGGAGGGAGGTGGGGTTAGGTCCGGACTTAGCGAAACTCCAAAGAGAACTTAATGAACTTGAGCTAGCGGAGATTAAATTTGCACAGGATCTCCTGAAACAACAGTTCTTTGAGTATGGTAATAAGCCCAGTAGACTGCTGGCCCAGCAGTTGAAACAGCATCGGAATCGGAACCTTATAACAAAGATTAGGGATGCCCAGGGGAGAGAAGTGCGCGAGGTGGAGGCCATTCATAAGTGCTTTGTGGACTACTACCAACAGTTGTATACGGAGGAGGTCTACCAGACTGAGCAGCGATTAGAGCAGTATTTACAAGTGAATTTGCCCTGTCTCACCGATCCGGAGTCGGCGATTCTTTCTCGGCCTATAGAGGAACGGGAGGTGCTCGAGGTGATTCGGGGGCTCCCGGCGCATAAAGCACCGGGACTAGATGGTTTTACCAATGGTTTCTACAAGGCGTTTAGCGCGGAGCTTTGTTCCCCTCTGACGCGGTTATTTAATGCATTTAAGGGGGAGGACCCTATCCCAGAACAGATGCGGACGGCGGGGATCACTGTGATACCTAAGGTGGGGAAGGATGTCTCGTTGTGCGGGTCGTATCGACCTATCTCGCTCCTTGGGACTGACTTTAAGATTTTCACTAAGATTCTAGCTAATAGGTTGCAACGTTTTTTGCCTTTCTTAGTCCATGAGAATCAGTCCGGTTTTGTCCCAGGGCGCCAGACCGTAGACAATCTGCGTAAGGTGCTTAATGCTTTATGGAAGGGTAGGTTGGGGAGGGCTCCGATGGTGCTCCTTACTGTGGACGCTGAAAAAGCTTTCGATCGCGTCTCTTGGCCCTACTTGTTTAAAGTTTTGGAGCGGATGGGGATTAATGGGGATTATTTGCGGTGGGTTAAGGCTATATATGCACATCCGATGGCGCGTATTAGGGTTAATGGGGAATACTCTCACTCTTTTGAACTCGGGCGGGGGACGCGGCAGGGGTGTCCTCTATCCCCGCTGCTTTTTGTTTTGTCCATGGAGCCGTTGGCTCAACGGGTTAGGGACTGTGTAGCTATTAAGGGGGTGTCGTGGGGGAAGCTGGAACTTAAGCTTTCCCTTTTTGCGGACGATTTGCTATTTATACTGACCGATCCTAGCGCGTCCCTGACGGCGTTGACAGGTGTCCTGCGGGAGTTTGGCACCTATTCGGGCTTTAAGGTAAATGAGACTAAATCTGAAATTTTGAACATTTCCGTGGACGGGGAGGAGCGGGGGCGGATCCAGGCTTCCTTGCCGTACCGTTGGGCAAAACATAGTATTAAATATCTGGGGATCTTTATTACGGAGCGGGAGCTTGATCTATTTAAGGATAACTATGGTCGGGCAGAGAGGGCGATGCGGGTCGAATTGGAAGGGTGGAGGCTTAAGCGGTTGTCTTGGATGGGCAGGCTAGCGGCTTTGAAGATGGTCATTCTGCCTAGGTGGGCTCTATCTTTTTGCGAATTTACCCATTGCGGTGTCCAGGAGTTATCTTGCAAGGATACAACGGCTGTTTATGGACTTTATGGGTGGGGGGAAGCGCAATAGAGTCACGGCTAGGGTTTTGATGAGTAGGAAGGAGAAGGGGGGGCTGGCGGTGCCTAACCTCTGGAATTATTGGGAGGCAGCGCGAATGTGTGCGGTAGTGGAATGGGTGGCGGATGATCCCAAGGAATGGGTGTGCATGGAAGCGGCGGAATTGCATGAGGGAATGCTAGCTGATTGGGTGTGGCTGCCCTGTCGCTGTCCTCAGAGGTTCCCGGGGAGCAATCCCTATGTAGTGCGTACGCTACAGGTTTGGAATAAATGGAGGGGGGTGTGGTTGGGGCCCCACGGGGTGTCGCGCCTACTTCCCATTAGGGGAAACCCCGAGTTCCTGCCAGGTATGGGATCATCTGTGTTTGGATCCTGGGCAATACGGGGCTTAGGTACAGTGGGACAGTTGCTAGAGGGACGGCGAGTGAGGGATTTTCGGGAACTGGCCAGGGACTATCACCTGGAAGGGTCAGATGTGTATGGCTATTTCCAGATTCGCCATTATTTGCAGAGGCAAATTATCCCCCATCTTCAACAGGATCCTTCTGCGATGGAACAGTTCCTGTTGCTGGGGCAGCGGAGACGGGCCCTATCCACCTTATATAAGTTGATGGTGCAGGATACGGGGAAGGAGAGATATCAGCGGGTTTGGGAGGCCGAGCTGGGGGGGCCCTGGGGGGAGGAAGTTTGGAGTCGTATTCATGAGAGCCGGTATAAGGGCCTTCTGGCGACGAATTTGATCGAAAATAATTATAAGTTACTTTACCGCTGGCATTTGACACCAGTTCGATTACATAGAATGTATGCTCAAGTCTCTGAACTATGTTGGAGAAACTGTGGGGGACAGGGCACCTACCTACACATTTGGTGGGAATGTGGGGGGGTGTTTGATTTGTGGCAAGTGGTTTGGGGATTTCTAGGGGAGGTGTTGGGGAAACATTTAGACCCGGGTCCGGCAACGGCGTTGCTAGGGGTGCCGGTGCCAACTCTTAACAGGGTGGAGGGCTCCTTTTTGGACATGGGGTGTGTGGCGCTCCGGATATTGCTGGCCCGGCAGTGGAGAACGGCAGTGATACCCACCCTAGGGGATTTTCAGGGAATGTTATCCCTAATCTATTTGATGTCTAAGTTAACTGCCCTGAAACGGGGAACCCAGCTGAAGTTTGGAAAGGTGTGGGAACAGTACATTCAATGGATTGAGAAGGGGACAAGGGAGGGTGAGGTTTAGGAGGGATGGTTGGGCGGCAGGTGAGAGCGGGAGCCCGGGGGGGGGGGTGGGGGGGTTATTGTGTGTTTATATCTGAGTTGTTGGTTCAGCAATGTATTGCAGGTTCCTGGTCTGTTGGAATTCTCTGTCGTTTATGGTTGTACCTGTATTAAAATACTAATAAAATGCAAATTTAAAAAAAACCAAAACAAAACACTAAACAGGTACTTCCACTCCACCTGATCAAAGGCTTTTTCAGCATATAAAAAGACGCAACAGGCAGCCTTGTCCTCCCACGCCACATACATCATGATATTTAATAATCGGCATATATTATCTGTAATCTGCCGTCTTATAAAGCCAATCTGATCTGAATGTACTAGAGTAGTTATCACACTGTCCAGTCGATTAGCAAGTATGCTTGCAAAAATTTTAACATCACTATTTAATAGAGAAATGGGTCGGTAGTTGCCACATTCATCTGGCTCTGTCTCCTTTGGGGATCAACGAGATCTCTGCCTCATACATAGTTGAGGGGAGTCACCCTGAGACAAGGGCCCCATTAAAGAGACGTTGCAGGATAGAGACAAGCTCATTTTACATGGCTTTATATCATTCTATGGGGAAACCATCAATCTCCATGGCTTTATCTGAGGCTAATGACCGAAGAGCAAGTTGAATTTCAATCTGTGAGATATCGTGATCTAGCAACTCTCTCTGTGGGATTGACAAACGGGGCAACTGGTCTAGAAAAGCTAGGAGTTCAGTTGGGGTTTTTGATACCTCTGATGTATACAATTGAGAGTAGAAAGATCGGAAGGCCTGTGCAATCCCTTTATTATCTTGATGGAGTGTTCTATCTAGACCATATACCTCTACTCCATTGTTTACGCAACTACCAGGCAAGTAATTTTCCAGTTCTTCCACCATGTTCTAAGAAGTTTCTCTTTGTAAGGCGGAGTAGGAAAGCAATCCGGTTTCCCTCTATTGCTTCAACTTGCCTTCGCACCTCAAAGCAGCTGATGATACACCTTTTTATTTCCAGTCTTTTTTATGCATTCTCTGTAATTGCTTAAGCTGGCCTCTAAGCTTATCAAGTTCAGCCTCGTGTTGCTGCTTCCTATGGTCTGCCAACTGGAGCAATCTACCTCGCATGTAGGCCTTACCTGCCTCACATAGGAGCTCGGTAGAGGTCAACCCATCATCATTACAGATCATATATTCAGACGTCTGTTTTCGCACTGCATTCTCCTGAATCAATTGCACGTTGGCCCGCCACCGCCACTCTCTGTCATCAGAGGGTCCCCTACCCAGATCCAGTAGCAGGCACACCATACCATGATCGCTAACCACAGGGAAACAAATAAAGATGTTCATTACCTTGGAAGCTTACTCACTGGGCTACAGAAGTTATGGAGTGGTCAGCCCTCAGGCAGTAAGCATCCCAGAGGTTGCGTTCCAGACCTATCCTCTGATTTGAGAGCACAATTCATATCTCCTCCTACCCATACAGTACCTTTAGCTTTCCCCACGAAGGTGTCAAAGGCCTGATGGAAAAAGGTACCTTTAGGGCCGTTCGGTCCGTAGATATTGAGCAAAGATATTTCTTGTGTCTTGACCCTCCCCACCATCCAAACAATTCACCCCTGGGTATCTCCCCCAGAGTCATACAGTGTGAAGGGCACTCGGGAGTTGATTAAGATGGCAACACCTCTTTTCTTTGAATTGTATGCTGAAAAATGGCTCTGTCCCCAATACCCCTCCATTAGTTTTCCCGTTTCAGATGGGATGAATTTTACCTCCTGGAGGAGGGCAATATCTATCTTCTCTATCTGTAGGTATGCTAGAACTATTTTGCGCTCAGTGGGTCTATTTAAACCCCCCACATTTAATGTTATAACCTTAAGCACCATATTATGGGTTTGGTAAAGCATTTCCATAGCTCTGTTGGAATAGTAGACAGTTGCACTACACTTTTTCCTCCCCTCATCCCCTCTCACTCCTTTCCCTCCACAGCGTCCCCTACAGACACACTTAAATAACTAAATAAAAAGAGAAGATATTAATTAGGGTAATGAACACAAAAAGCATTCCCCAGATCTCCACATAGAACATCAAAAATAGTAAACTTAAATCCTCTATTTTGGCAATATGTGTAGGCTTATAAGAACATAAGATATGCCATACTGGGTCAGACCAAGGTCCATCAAGCCCAGTATCCTGTTTCCAACAGTGGCCAATCTAGGTCATACGTACCTAGCAGTTTCCCCAAAAGACACAGGTTCCACAATGCTTGTATTGGGTCAAGCATTGATATCCTGGGTCCCTTCTTAATAATGGTTTATGGACCTTAACTCCAGGAACTTGTCCAAACCTTTTTTAAACACAGCTACACTAACAGCCTTTACTACATCCTCCGGTAACAAATTCCAGAGTTTGATTACATGTTGAGTGAAAAAATATTTTATTTTATTAATCTTAAATAGTTTACCCTGTAGTTTCATTGCATGTCCCCTAGTCTTTCTATATTCTGATAACATAAACAATTGATCTACGTTTACCCGTTCCACTCCGTTCATTAATTTATAGATTTCTATCATATCTCCCCTCAGCCATCTCTTTTCCAGGTTAAAGAGCCCTAATCTTTTTAGTCTCTCTTCATAGGGGCATCCTTCCATCCCCTTTACCATTTTGGTGGCTCTTCTCTGAACCTTTTTTAATAACGCTATATCCTTTTTAAGATTCGGCGACCAGAATTGTACACAATATTCAAGGTGTGGTCTCACCATGGAATGATATAGAGGCATTATAATATCCTTTGTTTTATTTTCCATTCCTTTCCTTATGATACATAGCATTCTATTTGCTCTCTTGGCCGCCGCTGCACACTGGGCCAAGGGTTTTAATATGTTATCCACAATGACGCCTACATCTTTTTCCTGGGTGGTGGTTCCTAATGTGGAACCTTGCATCATGTAACCATAGTTTGGGTCCTTCTTCCCTAGGTGCATAACTTTGCACTTGTCCACATTAAATTTCATCTGCCATTTTGATGCCCAGTCTTCCAATTTATCAAGATCCTCTTGCAATTTTCCACAATCCTCTTGGGTTTTAACAACTTTAAATAGTTTTGTGTCATCTGCAAATTTGATAACCTCACTCGTTATTCCCTTTTCCAGGTCATTTATGAATTTGTCAAAAAGCAGCGGACCCAGCACAGATCCCTGGGGTACACCCTATTCACCTTTCTCCATTGGGAAAATTGGCCATTTAGCCCTATCCTCTGCTTTCTATCTTTTAACCAGTTCCTGATCCACAATAGTACACTGCCTCCTATCCCATGACTCTTTAGTTTTGCCAAAGGTCTCTGAGGGACCTTGCCAAAGGCTTTCTGAAAGTCCAAATACACTATATCAACCGACTCACCTTTGTCTACCTGTTTATTCACACCTTCAAAAAAACATAACAGATTAGTAATACAAGATCTTCCTTGTCTTAAGCCATGTTGGCTGTCTCCCATTAAGCCATGACTATCTACATGTTCAGCAATTTTGTTCTTTATGATGGTTTCTACCATTTTTGCTGGTACTGACCTCAGGCTCACCGGTCTGTAGTTTCCCGGATCACCCCTGGAACCCTTTTTAAAAATTGGCGTTACATTCGCCATCCTCCAATCTTCAGATATTACAGATGATTTTAATGATAGTTCACAGATTACTAATAGAAGGTCTGCAATCTCATATTTCAGTTTTTTTAACACCCTTGGATGATGTATATCATCCGGCCCAGGTGATTTGCTACTCTTCAGTTTATCTAATAGTTGTAATACATCTTCCCGATGTATCGATATTTCCTTCAATTCTTCCACACCTTTAAATACCACTTCAGTCATGGGTAACATCCCTACATCTTCCTCAGTAAAGACCGAAGCACATTGCACATAGACTCTGCGTCATATCTTCCTGTTTCAAAAATAGTCCTTGCCTTGTAGGTTACCCTACCTACTTAACTATCCACTCAGGATCATCAGCTAATAACACCAACATTTATTCATAGCCGCTTCATTCTTTTATTGCAATACTGCTAGATACTGTCATAGAGTGGGGATCTTACAGCGGCTTTTAAATTACAGGGACCTATGACTGCTAGTGTTACCGCCACTGTCAGCTTGCAGCAACGTATGCTTCCCAGGTTGCAGGAGGGAGAAATCCGCTCTGCTGCACATCTTGCAGCTAGCAGGACAGTTGTCAAAGGCAATACAACAGCCCCTATTTTTTGTTTTATCTCCCAAACCCTCTCATACATACGCTCACACATTCACACACATACACACACTCCTCCACCGAGGATAACAGCAGGCCTCAACGCAGCTCCCCATGCCCACCCCACAACCCCGACATCTTAGAAGCACAGTCCCAGACTCCTCACCCAACGGGCACTTATCTGCATCCACCTCCCACCACCCAGAATATCCCTACACCACCATCTTCCCGTGGGGCCTATCATACATATAAAGACAGGGAAAAAAGGGCGGAGTGAACGCCAGCATAGGACCAGTTCCGATGATATTAATTGGTAAAGAGGCAGGGAACAGAAGAAAAACATTATCGGGTGGCAATATATCAGGTGTGGACCCTGCCAGATTCACAGTTAAATCATTAATTAAATTCCCATATATAGCGATCACCACATGAACTCCAAAAGATACTAAATCACTATATCCCCTTTGTGAAACTCAACTCATAAATGTCGGATGTTACCGGAAAGGGACAGACATTAGAAGTACTGTCCTCCACTCGGTTTCATCCTTTTAATCAAAATTGTGTAAATCCCTAATAAACACCATATAATAAAATCCCAGCTACTTAGCTGTTTTCAAGATCCCAAATCCTGAAGAACCAGGGACGACGTGCACGTTTCGGGTTATCACCCTGTCTCAAGTGCTATCATCATGTATCATTTCTTAACCGACCACAACGCTGAGGAACAGCTGATTCATTCAAAGGGTCATGTTGTTGTGGAATGGCCAAAATTTGCCATCACTCAAAACGATCCTCCAATAGGTACACCGGAGTAACCCACTGAAACAGGGAAACCCCGTTTCCCATAGGAGGATATTAGATAATACTAGACCAATCAAGTTCTCTGTTAAGGCCGGTTGGGTGTACCGTTTGTAAACGGAATATCCAATGTTGTTCACTCCGCTGAAGTTTTCGGGTCCGATCCCCCCCTCGAGGATCTAGCGAGATATGGTCTATGACCAACCAACGTAAATCAGAGAATTCGTGGTTAAATGCAAGACAATGTTCAACTATTGGGGCTGTTTCTGTTTTTTGCCTTAGACGTGAAGCATGTTCTCCAATTCGAAGTTTAATCGTACGGATTGTTCTTCCCACATAAACCATAGGACAGGGACATTGAATTATATACACCACATAGGAACTATTACAGTCCGTTTCCCACCGCCGTGATATAGCATAACCTGTCAAAGGATGAATCCAATCAATCCCCGTTAGAGAGGAAGCACAGTAGATACAATTGCCACAGATTTTATGTCCACCGGCTTGCTTGGGTGGTGCAACGGGTCTATCTAATAGTACCGACGTCTGAGCCACATAATCACCTAAGTTTGCTCCCCGAGAGAATGCTACCATAACTGACCACTGATCAGTTTTAGAATTACATCCCTGTTTCCACAGACGTTTTATGGTAGCATTCTCTCGGGGAGCAAACTTAGGTGATTATGTGGCTCAGACGTCGGTACTATTAGATAGACCCGTTGCACCACCCAAGCAAGCCGGTGGACATAAAATCTGTGGCAATTGTATCTACTGTGCTTCCTCTCTAACGGGGATTGATTGGATTCATCCTTTGACAGGTTATGCTATATCACGGCGGTGGGAAACGGACTGTAATAGTTCCTATGTGGTGTATATAATTCAATGTCCCTGTCCTATGGTTTATGTGGGAAGAACAATCCGTACGATTAAACTTCGAATTGGAGAACATGCTTCACGTCTTCGGCAAAAAACAGAAACAGCCCCAATAGTTGAACATTGTCTTGCATTTAACCACGAATTCTCTGATTTACGTTGGTCGGTCATAGACCATATCCCGCTAGATCCTCGAGGGGGGGATTGGACCCGAAAACTTCAGCGGAGTGAACAACATTGGATATTCCGTTTACAAACGGTACACCCAACCGGCCTTAACAGAGAACTTGATTGGTCTAGTATTATCTAATATCCTCCTATGGGAAACGGGGTTTCCCTGTTTCAGTGGGTTACTCCGGTGTACCTATTGGAGGATCATTTTGAGTGACGGCAAATTTTGGCCATTCCACAATAACATGACCCTTTGAATGAATCAGCTGTTCCTCAGGGTTGTGGTCGGTTAAGAAATGATACATGATGATAGCACTTGAGACAGGGTGATAACCCGAAACGTGCACGTCGTGCCTGGTTCTTCAGGATTTGGGATCTTGAAAACAGCTTAATAGCTGGGATTTTATTATATGGTGTTTATTAGGGATTTACACAATTTTGATTAAAAGGATGAAACCGAGTGGAGGACAGTACTTCTAATATCTGTCCCTTTCCGGTAACATCCGACATTTATGAGTTGAGTTTCACAAAGGGGATATAGTGATTTAGTAACTTTTTGAGATTCACAGTTAAAGCAGTTCAGTGTCATTTGCGACCAAAAACAGGGTTAAAACAAGGGATAATACTTAAATATGAAAGGTTCTGAGCAGTATCTGCTGTGTGATGAAATTCAGTTCACAACTCTTTGTCGAGAGGTCAATCCACAGCCACATTTACTTCAATTTGTACTGCCGGTTCGATTTCTGCTGGGGTGACCGCTGCTGCCTTGGTCGGTTCTGATCTACCATCCGTGGGTGGATCATTTATCTCCCGCTCTCTATTAGACAGTTCATGGGACTGCAATGCATTGTCAGAGGGGTTGCTGATTTTGCCGCCTGCCAGAGCTTGTATGGGGCTTGGGGTCTTCCGTACTTTTTAAAGTAGTGTAGCCACTTTGTTTGGAGCCTTCAGGAAGTGGCACCCCCCCACCCCCCAACTATGACTGTCAGACGAGCAGGGAACCAGATGCTAGTTTTAAGTCCGGCTTTTGCCAGTGCGTCTTGGTATTGTAGAAGAGAATTCGTTTGCACATGCTCTCTGCGCTTAAATCTAGGAACATTGATTTTCCAATTTTGATATGTGACTGCTTTTGTTTGGCATGCCTCTAGGATGACACGCTCTTTTTTTTTTGGTAGTGAAGCAGGTGAACTATAAGAGCGCGCGGGGGCCTACCTTGTCTCAGTTTGGGCCTTGTTTCACGGTGAGCTCTATCAATTTCGTATATTGGGATGGCAGTTTGAATGGGAAAGCAGGAGTCTAGAAGCCGCTTGACAGAGCCCCGCACATCTGGAAGTTCTTCACCTTCGGGTATACCAAAGATCTTTAAGTTTTGTTGGCAATCTCAGTTCTCTTGGTCTTCTGCTTTATCTTCTAGCCATCGGATCACTTTGCAGAGCTTGGCAATCTCTTCCGTTGTTTTGGTTTCTCTATCTTCCAGCCCCCCTACTCTCTCCTCTACTTCTGTAATGCGAGCTACTATGGAGTCGAAGCGCTCAGCAAAGTTCGCTATTACTGCGGCTATTATCTCTGCTTTCGAGTTTTGGATTTCCTGGAGGAACATAGCCGTTACCTCTGTTCCAAATCTTGTAGCCTGCCTCTCCTCCTCCTGCAAGGCCTCCCCCTGAGTCCGCCATGTGCTCCTCTGAGATTTCAGATGATAGGGCTTTTTGTGCTTTGTCTGCATACAATTCTTTACTAGACTTCTCCAACCGTGGCTTTAATGCTTTCGGCATACCCTTGGCTGTAGGGGAGCAAAGATATTGAGGTTTTCAAGGCGATGTGAAAGGTTTTATAATAAAGAGACACGGAGCCTGGCTTAGTATCTCTGCTCACATCCGCACCAGAACCGGAAGCCTCTCACCAACTCTTATTATGCAGGATCGGGGGACTATGCAACATTCCAACAAAGTCCCCTAATCCTCACTGTTTGACTGTTGAGAGGTTGACATTGTCCTTTTTCAACCTGCCATTTGGTGTTACTGATGTCCTCTTGGCTTCTAGGAGATATTCTATTCAGAGGTCCTATGCTTTCAAGTGGAAGAGGTTTGTCATCTGGTGTGAGAGAAAGGCCTTAGATCCTTTCTCTTGTCCCACCCAAAAATTATTTGAATACCTTCTATATCTCTCTGAGTCTGGTTTGATAACTAACTCTGTAAGGGTTCATCTCAGTGCAACTGATCCTTGTCACTATCATGTAGAATGTAAATCCATCTCTTTACAGCCTTTAGTAGTTTGTTTTATGTGGGGTTTGCTTCTTGTAAAGTCTTCTCTCAAGCTTCCCACAGTGCCTTGGGATCTCAATGTGGTACTGACCCAGTTGATGAAAACTCTCTTCAAGCCAATGGAATGCCTATACCCTGAAGCTTTTAGTGATGGTGACGTCAGCATGCAGAGTTAGTGAGCTCCAAGCCCGAGTAACTGATCTGCTCTTCAGAAAGGTTTTCAGCAATAGGGTGGATTTGCGAATGCATCCTAAATTCCTTCCACCTTAATCAGTCAATTGTCCTTTCAACCTTTCTCCCAAGACTCCATGCTCACAAGAAAGAGTGCACTGCACACACTCGACTGTAAGAGAGCCATGGCCTTCTAACTGGAATAGACAAACCCAAAGACATTCCTCTCAGCTTTTTGTTTCATTTGACCCAAATAGATTAGGGGCTGCCATCACCAAATGCACTCTGTCAATTTGACTCGTGGATTGCATCTCTTTTGCTTACACCCAGACATGCTTGAGCCTTGAGGGTCATGTCATGGCTCACAATATCTGAGCTATGGCTGCATTGATGGCCCACTTGCCCTTAGTCTCCATGGAAGAGATTTGCAAAGCTACTACTTGAACTTCTGTCTACATATTCACCTCTCAGTACTGTTTGGATGGGAATTCCTGATGCAAAAGCATGTTCAGCCAATCAGTACTTCAGAATCTGTTTGGGGATTAGAATCCAACTTCATTCCCCCTAGGCCCTGTTCTTTTCTACCTCATCTTTAAAATGAAAAAAGAAAGCAAGAAAAAACATTGAAAAATGTAATGAGAGTTCCCTTCATTATCATAGCCTTGTTCACTTAGATGTTGTTGTTCATAGTGATCGCCTGTTGCAGCACTTTTCTTCTCCTTTTTGTTGCACGGCAGACGGTAGCTAGGGAATGCCATATGTGACTATTCATCCTCCTTATCCACAGAGAAAGCAAAGTTACTCATCTGTAGCAGGTGTTATGCATGGGCAGCAGGATAAATCCTCACAATCCTCTCTCCTCCCCTTGCAATTGTCTTCTAGCTTAGCTAGTTACAATATCGAGGAGAATGGTGCAGCGATGGCATGTGGGAAGACACGCATACTCTGCGGGTTCCTTCCAAAAGCTTCTAGGAGGAGCTGAGAAAGATTTGCACATGAGGGTTCTGTACATCACATCACCCATATGTGAGAGCTTATCCTGCTGTCCATGGAGAACACCTGCTACAGGTAAGTAAATTTGTTTTATACATGTATAAATCAAATGAAATCAAATAGGGCTTCCAAACCCCGCCCCCATAATGTACCACTGTATATATTAGCTGGTGGCGGTGACCACTTTATCCGTTTATTCAGTGCCACTGCCTCTCCGTATAGCGGCACTGAATCTATGCATTTTTTAAAAATTCCACAGCTTGTGTTTAAAAGAAGAGGCTCACCACGGCCACTGAAAATTAAGCCAATTATTTTTATGAATAATACATTAAAATGCCTCCTGTACCTAACTGTAACTCACCTTGTACTACTCCTTAAGCTAAATCCAAATCCCTTCCCTTTATTTTATGCTTGATGTGTTGTATTTAAGGAGTGGAGGAGTAGCCTAGTGGTTAGAGCACTGGCTTGGTAACCAAGAGACTAGGATTCAATTTCCACTAGCACTTCTTGTGGCATTGGACAAGACTTAACTCTCCATTGCCTCAGAAGAAAAGCATGGCAATCAATCAAAAGGATGTGAACAGGATGGAGTCGGTGCAGAGGGTTGCTATTAAAATGATTAATGGGCTTCATTATAAAGCATATGAGGACAGACTGAAGGATCTTAATATGTACACCTTAGAGGAAAGGCGGGATAGAGGTGATATGATTGAGATGTTTAAATACCTCCGTGGCATAAATGTTCAGGGAGAGAGCCTCTTTCAATTGAAAGCAAGTTCTGCTACGAGGGGACATGGGATGAGGGTGAAGGGAGATAGATTCAGGAGTGATATGCGGAAATATTTCTTTACGGAAAGAGTAGTGGATCCATGGAATAGTCTCCCAGTGGAGGTGGTAGAGATGAGGACAGTAACTGAATTCAAGAAAGCATGGGACCAACACAGAGGATCTCTAAAGGTAAAAAGTGGACTGTTGTAGTTGTTGTTATGGAAGGACAGACTAGATAGGCCATGTGGTCTTTTTCTGTCGTCATGTTTCTATGTTTCTAACTTCCAGTCACACTGTAGGAGGCAGCACTGACTCGAAGGCACACATTGCATTATGTTGTATTTTATGATTTGATTATGGTAATTTTACATTTATTGCTATTTTATGTTTGACTATTTTATGTTGCACTAATTTTTTGACCTGTTTTGCACCAAATGAATATCAATTTTTAAATTAAATTAATTTATTTCTCTTGTTACCTCCTTCCATCTGTTTCTTTGATATGATGTTCTTTTATCACGTTTCTTCCCTCTCTTTCATCATGTTTTTCATATCTTTCTCATCCTTCCCCCATTTCCCCTAACAAATCTCAGCACCCCAGCTTTCTTTTACCCTCTCAGTCTTGCCTCTCTCTCTCCTACCATCTTTCTATCTATTTTTCACCAGGTCTCTTTCCCTACCAGTCCTCAGTGTCCCATGTCTTCTCACTCAGCTCAGTTTTTAACTCTTATAGTAACCTGTTTCCTCTTCTCTCCTCTCTCATTATATTTTATGTTCTTTTTCCCTGCCGAACATGCACTCTCATTTCTTCTCCCCATCTGTCCATTTCACTGGAGCACCTTCCTCTTCCTAATCTTCTAATTTATTTATATATTCCATTTGTTAAGCCACCTGTCATGGAACTGGACATCAAGGCAATTTACAGCAAGTTGTAAGGAAAACTCTCAAAGCAATAGAAACAAGAATAGTAACAGACTGGGGGTAGAAAATGCAATCCTAAAAAAAGCAGGGAAGGAGATGATAGGGAAGGGAACACAATGTACTACCGGCTACAGAACTACAATTTAAACTGGACTAAGCTCACTATCTCAAACAAAAGTGAGGGCAAAATACTAGATTTTGATGCCAGTTTTAAATCTGCAGTAGCAACTTTCAGTCCTGAAGTAAAAGGGTAAAGTGTCCAAATGGCAGAGGCTTGGTAGATAAAGGCAGAGCGCCTGATCTTAGATGAAGGAGATAGATGAAGGAATTTGCCTAATAATACAGTGTAATGGTGTGTAAAGGGCAAAAAGAGATGCAAGATCCAAGGGAAAACTAGTAGACAGGGAACACAAAATAAGCGTGAGAATTTTAAATTTGATTCATGGGAGAACAATGTCTTTAATGGGTTTGTTTTGTGCATATTAAGATAGTTATGAACCTCACTTCTAAGCCAGATTATGTGGAGTATGATCTCACTCTCAAATTTACTGCTAAAGCTTGGCACAGTACTTGCATTGTGCCAAAGGGAGACGCCTCCTGGAATTCATGTCATGACAGGACGCCAGTGCTCATCTCTGAACAGTGGTCTAACATGATTTGATCTTTTAGCATAGTAAAGGAGCTTCATAGCCCTAGTTTGGATAAGCTGTAGGCACCTGGTGTTTGAACCTGTTGAGCCAGCATATAATGAATTGTAGTAGTCTAATCTGTTAATTACAAAGGCATAAATTAGGGTGTGAATGAATTGACATAAAAAAAAGATCTAACGGAACTAGCTATTCTGAGGGAGCAGATACCATTTTTTGGTAATATGATAGTGGTGAACTGGATCAGAAATCGGTTGACTGACAGATGACAGAAGGTAATGGTAAACAGAACTCACTCGGATGAAAGGAAGATGATTAGTAGTGTGTCCCAGGATTTGGTCCTGGGACCAGTACTGTTCAATGTATTTGTGAGTGATATTGCTGAAGGACTGAATGGAAAAATCTGTCTTTTTGCAGACGACACGAAAATTTGCAACAGAGTGGATTCCCCTAAGGGAGTGGATAACATGAGGAAAGATCTACAAAAGCTGGAAGAATGGTCTAATGCTTGGCAGTTAAGATTTAAAGTGAAGAAGTGGAGTGTCATGCACTTGGGAAGCAGAAATCCAAGGAAATTGTATGCGATAGGGGACGAGAGGTTGGTGTGCACAGACCAGGAGAAGGACCTCAAGTGATTGTTTCTGAGGATCTCAAGGTGGCGAAACAGTGTGACAAGATGGTGGCAAAAGCCAGAAGGATGCTGGGTTGCATATAGAGAGGAATTACCAGCAGAAAGGAAGAGGTACTAATGCCACTGTACAAGTTGCTGGTGAGGCCTCACTTATTTATTTATTTAGTCATGCTTATATACCGCTTTTCACTGGGAATATTGTGTTTAGTTTTGGAGACCATATCTCGCTAAGGATATAAAAGACTGGAAACGGTTCAGAGGAAGGCGATCAAAATGATTTGGAGCCTGCGTCAGATGACTATGAGAAGAGACTTGAAGACCTAAATATGTACACTCTGGAGGAGAGGAGGGACAGGGGAAATATGATTCAGACCGTTAAATACTTAAAGAGTATTAATGAACAAACCTCTTCCAAAGACGGGGAATCTGTAAAACTAGAGGGCATAATATGAAGCTGCAAGGGGGTAAACTGAAAGGCAACGTCAAGAAATACTTTTTAATTGAAACGGTGGTAGATGCTTGGAATACCCTCCCGATGGAAGTGGTGGGGGCAAATACAGTGACAGAATTCTAAATGGCATGAGACAGATACAGGATAAAATCAAAATAAACATAACTATCTCTTATATCTCAACAAAAAGGGGTGACCTACATGGAGTGGAGGGTACACCCCTAAACAAAGGCATGGGGAGAGGTGACCTGCACGGAGCAGCAGGTGCACCTATTCTTGCCACCTTGCTGGGCAGATTAGATGGACCATACTGGTCTTTCTCTGCTGTCATATACTATGTTACTATGTAATAACTGAGATTTGGGGACTGAGGGTGATCTGGCTGTCGAGGACAAAGCAGAGTGTACTTATGCAATCCTTTATAGCAGCTTTGGTCCCTGCTATTATAGGAATGGAAAGGTGGAATATTTTTTATTTAAGAAGAACCAGATGGCCTCTAATTTCTGTGGATTAAATTTCAAATGGTGAGAAGAGAAGCATACATCTACGGTTTCTAGAAACAGGTGTAAATTTTGTGTAGCCTTGGTTTCCTGTGGATCATAAAGAAAGTCTAGCTGGATGTCATAAGAACATAAGATAGGCCACATAAGGAGGGAGGAATGGCCTAGTGGTTGGGGCAAGTTACCTCAGGCCGGAAGGTCGGGGGGTTCAAATTCCACTAGAGGACAGCAACCTTGGGCAGGAAGGACTGGGGTTTCTAGTCCCACAGATGCTCCATGTGGTCTTGGGCAAGCCACTTAACCCTCCATTGCCCATGTTCCCTGTACATAGTTATAATGCCCTGTTCAATGTAATTTCAGTTTGTTCAATATAAACCACCTTGATATCATGAAAGGCAGTATATAAGAAATGTTAAATAAATAAATAAATAAAAATAAATAAATACTGGGTCAGACCAAGGTCCATCAAGCCCAGTATCCTGTTTCCAACAGTGGCCAATCCAGATCACGAGTACCTAGCAGTTGCCCAAAAAGACATACATGTTCCACAATGCTTGTATTGGGACAAGCAATGGATTTCCTGGGTCGTCTTTAATAATGGTTTATGGACCTTTCCTCCAGGAACTTGTCCAAACCTTTTTAAAACCCAGCTACACTAACAGCTTTTACTACATCCTCCGGTAACAAATTCCAGAGTTTGATTACACGTTGAGTGAAAAGATATTTTCTCTTATTAATCTTTAATGGGTTACACTGTCTCTTCTGGGGAAACTGCTAAGTACTTGTGACCTAGATTGGCTACTGTTGGAAACAGGATACTGGGCTTGATAGACCTTGATCTGACCCACTATAGCATATCTTATGTTCTTATGTTCATTGCATGTCCCATAGTCTTTCTAATTCCGCTATATCCTTTTTAATATATGGCGACCAGAATTGCACGCAATATTCAAGGTGCAGTCACACCACAGAACGATAATAGGCATTATAATATCCTTTGTTTTATTCTCCATTTCTTTCCTTATGATTCCTAGCATTCTATTTGCCTTCTTGGCCACCGCTATACACTAGGTAGAAGATTTCAACGTGTTATCCACAATGACGCCTAGATCTTTTTCTTGGGTTGTGGTTCCTAACATGGAACCTTGCATCGTGTAACCATAGTATGGGTTGTTCTTTCCTAGGTTCATAACTTTGTACTTGTCCACACCTGCCGTTTGAATGTCCAGTCTTCCAATTTATCAAGGTCCTCTCGTGAAAGACTGCCACGTTCAGCTCCCACGCCCCTGGGTCTAGCCGGTGACGACTGAGGAAATCTGCTTGGACATTCTTTTGTCAGCCACATGAGCCACTGAGAAGGCGACGAGGTTGCCCTCCACCCAAACTAGAAGAGGAGTCATCTCCTTGGCCAGAGCCGCACTGCCTGTGCCCCCTGGTGGTTGATAAAAGCTACTGTCATGTTGTTCGAACCGATCCGCACTGCCCGGTGCCACACCAGCACTTGGAAGGCCTGGAGGATCAGATAAACCACCCTCATCTCTAGTCGGTTGATGGACCAAGTCCTCTGTTCTGGAGACCACAGACTTTGAGCAATCTGTGACTCGCAACGTGCTCCCCATCCTGTGAGACTGGCACCAGAACCCAATCTGGCAACTGCAGCGGCATCTCCGCCGCTAAATGTTCTGGCTGCAACCACCAGTGCAATTGTGAGCAGACATATCAGTGTCGACAACGGCTGATGCTGGGGAGACCATCTGGAGAAAAAGGCCTTTTGAAGGGGCCGCATATGGAACCGAGCCCACGGCATGAGATCGAGCGCCGCCACCATGGCTCCCAACATCTGCAGATAGAACCAAGCTATTAGTGCCTTCATCTGAAGAAATCTCCTGACCTGGTTCCAGAGTTTTTGTGCTCTTCTCTTCGGGCAGGACAACTAGTCCTGCTGAGGTATCAAAGTGAGCCATTAGGTAGATCAAGTCCTGGGCCGGCTTGATCTGGCTCTTGACTATGTTGACTACCCAGTCTAAGCACTGCAGTAATGTCACTACCTTCTAGTGGCCACCATGCTCTTGGCCCTGGACTTTGCCCTGATTAGCCAATTGTCCAGATAGGGGTGCACTAGCACCCCCTCCAGTCTCAGGGCTACTGCTACAACCACCATCTCTTGGTGAACATCTGAGGAGCTGTGACTAGCCTGAATGAAAGTGCCTGGAACTGAAAATGTCCCATTGGGACTACAAACTGAAGATACTGCTGGTATTCTGGCAGAATCAGGATATGGAGATACACCTAACGTGAGGTCTAGAGCAGCTAAATACTCTCCAGGC
Source organism: Ichthyophis bannanicus (assembly GCA_033557465.1). Classification (NCBI taxonomy): domain Eukaryota; kingdom Metazoa; phylum Chordata; class Amphibia; order Gymnophiona; family Ichthyophiidae; genus Ichthyophis; species Ichthyophis bannanicus. The sequence goes on along the minus strand of CM066049.1, from coordinate 141,872,078 downwards.
CTCATGATGAGAATCACCAAGCATACAGTCTCCATACAGAAGTGAGGCACACTCAAGTCCTTGTTCACGTGCTTGAGATCCAGAATGGGCCGAAAAGAACAGTCCTCCTTCGGCACCACAAAATAAATCGAGTATCGGCCTGACCCACATTGGATGGAAGGATACTCCTATGAAGAAAGGCTAAAAAGGTTAGGGCTCTTTAACCTGGAAAAGAGACGGCTGAGGGGAGATATGATAGAAGTCTATAAATTAATGAACGGAGTGGAATGGGTAAACATAGATCGATTGATTGTTTACGTTATCAGAATATAGAAAGACTAGGGGACATGCAATGAAGCTACAGGGTAAACTATTTAAGACTAATAAAATAAAATATTTTTTCACTCAACGTGTAATCAAACTCTGGAATTTGTTACCGGAGGATGTAGTAAAGGCTGTTAGTGTAGCTGGGTTTAAAAACTGTTTGGACAAGTTCCTGGAGGATAGGTCCATAAACCATTATTAATAAGGGACCCAGGATATCAATGCTTGACCCAGTACAAGCATTGCGGAATCTGTGTCTTTTGGGGAAACTGCTAGGTACATATGACCTAGATTGGCCACTGTTGGAAACAGGATACTGGGCTTGATGGACCTTGGTCTGACCCAGTATGGCATATCTTATGTTCTTATAACAGGCACCACCGCCCACAGGTCTAACAGGCACTGCCTGCTGCTTTGCTGGCACCTTGCAAGGCGGCATTTCAAAAGCTTTGGCAAAAGGGAAGGCAAAATTCAGCAAATACACCTCACGGATAATCTCCAGCACCCATTGGTTGATAGTAAGGGTGGTCTAGGTGGGATAAAACTGCTGCAGCCAACCCCCTACAGGCACTCTCTCTGCCTGGACCTGTCTCGCTTCATTGAGGCTTCATGGTGGGGGGAGAAAAATACCCCCTGCTCACACCTCGGTAGCCCTGAAAGGGCTGTTTTCTAGGGGAATATTGGCTCTGCAGATAGGGGGCAAAGCGTGCTAAGTGGAACGTCCCATAAGCTCTAGGCTGACCCCAAGGAGCAATCCCTAGCTTTGGCAGTTTTGGCTGGTCTTCCAGCAGCCTTGCTCCCTTCATGTCACAAAGATAAGTACATAAGATGTGCCACACTGGGTCATACCAAGGACCATCAAAGCCCAGTATCCTGTTTCCAAGAGTGGCCAATCCAGGTCACAAGTACCTAGCAGTTCCCAAAAAGACACACAGGTTCCACAAAGCTTGTACTGGGGCAAGCAGTGGATTTCCCTTTAATAATGGTTTGTGGACCTTTCCTCCAGGAACTTGTCCAAACCTCTTTTAAACCCAGCTACACTAACAGCTTTTACTACATCCTCTGGTAATGAATTCCAGAGTTTGATTATGCGTTGAGTGAAAAAATATTTTCTCTTATTAGTCTTAAATGGGTTACACTGTAGTTTCATTGCATGTCGCCTAGTCTTTCTACATTTTGATGGTGTAAACAATCCTCTTGGGTTTTAACAACTTTGAATAATTTTGTGTTATCTACAAATTGGATCACCTCATTAGTTATTCCCATTTCCAGGTCACTTACGAATATGTTAAAAAGCAGCGGACCCAGCACAGATCCCTGGGGTTCTCCACTATTCACCATTCTCCATTGGGAAAAGTGGCCATTTAGCCCTACCCTCTGCTTTCTATCTTTTAACCAGCCCCTGATCCACAATAGTGCACTGCCTCCTATCCCATGACTTTTTATTTATTTTTTTTATTTAATATTTATTGATATTTTCAAGAAAAGTGACATACAAAGAAAATAAAGGGAGATTCTCCCAGCTGTAACACATATCAGACAGAATATAAGAAAACAGTTTTTACCTAGCACTCCCTCAAATCCCACTTATTCATAGAGCTGTGGTTACATTACTACTACTAGAAACAGCGAATACTAACCCAGATGAAACTTAGGAAATACTCACATTAACAGAAACACCATGACACTGAGTAAGCAAAGGTAGTAATAAGCATAATGCGAGAATGTCCCCACCTGCCAGGTTACCTCTGGAGCAACCTGCGTTGCCACTGGAAACCTGGTGCTCATAAGGACATTTCCTGTCTATGACTGAAATTAAAACCAATCTAACAGAGTAATACTTCTCCACATAGTTACACAGCCATCTCAGGTGAAAGATATCCCCCCACCACTACCCCCCAAATAATCTAACCAGTAAGTACTTTCTTCTTATCTAAGTCTCCTTACCCCCATACCACCCTCCCCCCTTCAACCCCCCCCACTGCCCCTCACCCGTCCCCTGCAGCCCTGCCAATACTGCCAGCCACCCACAATATCACCCTATTACCTCCCCCCCACCACCCAAACCCCAGCTCTGCCCTCTAACCAAAGAGGTTACCCTGTTACCCTCCCTTCCCACCCCCTAGCCCTCCCCAGAGCACTACACAGTGGACCCCACACCTCCTCAAACTTCCCTCCCCCTCTGCTGCCTTGCTGCCGTAAGCCTCTCCATCAGTACCATCTCCCTAAGCCTGTTCTCATATTGCTCTACTGAGGGCATCTCTTTTTGCTTCCACGCTTTCGCCATCTCACACCTTGCTGCACTTAGACACACCAGCACCAGCCTACCCCCCACTGCACCTGCCCCTCCCCCCACCAGGATAGTAAACAGATATGGGGTTCCAAATCCACCACCACCCCTAACTTCCCCTGCATCCACTCCAGTATCCGCCGCCAATACCCCTGTGCTTTTTTACAACTCCACCATATATGCCAAAAAGTCCCCACCTCCCTACACTCCCTCCAACAGAGGGGAGACACCCCCTGATACACCCGACTTAGTCTCTCTGGCGTATAATACCAGCGCATCATCACCTTATAACAGTTTTCCCTAATTCTACTCGCCCTAGGCCCCCACTTTATCTGATCCCAAACCCTTTTCCAGTCTTTCCCTGTCCAAGACACCCCCAACTCCTGTTCCCACTCCACCATATACCGAAATTTCCCTTTCCCCTCCCCTCTTACCCCCTTATATAACCCCGATATCATCCCCCTCGAACCTCTCTTCCCGTACCAGATAGCCTCCAAGTGTGAAGCCGCCCCCTCCAACCCCACCCTCCCCAGCACCTTTTGTAGAAAGGAGCGCATCTGGACATATGCAAACCTGTCCCCTTCCTCCAGGTTGAACTCCGCCTTCACCACCTCAAAGCTTTTAAACTCCCCCTCTGCCAACAACTGCAAACTACAGCTCAACCCCTTCCCCCTCCATACATCAAACCTACCCCCCTCCCACCCTGGTTGAAATGCTTTCCACCCCCTCCAGGGAGTCATTACCGAAAATCCAGTCCCCCTCCCAGCAATCTCAGGTTCCCGCACCTTATCCCACACCTGCACGACCTGTCTCATCGCAGGCGTAACCCCCCCCATTTCTGCCCTCTCCCCCTTCGGGGCCCATACCCACGCGTCCAAATGCCCCACCCCCCCCGAACCCTAAGTTTCTCCAAACTAACCCAAGGTTTCTCCTCCCCTCCCCCCCCCCCCGCCATCCTAGCACATGGGTCAGCTGTGCGGCCCTATAATAGTCCCTCAGATTAGGTACCCCTAACCCCCCCTCCTCTTTGGGCGCATACATCACCTCCCTCACTATCCTTGGTGGCTTCCTCTTCCAAATATATCCAAACGCCCGCCTTTGCAATAACCTCATCACACCTTCTGGCACCGCTACCGGCAGCACCTGGAACAGATACAACAGCCTCGGTAAGACGTTCATCTTAAGCGCTGCAATCCTTCCCACCCAGGAAATCTCCAATCGCAGCCATCCCTCCAGGTTCTTGTATATCTGGCCTAAAAGCTTGGGGTAATTCTCCCGGTACAGATCTTCATATCGAACCATAAGTCTCACCCCCAAATACCCTAAGGATTTGCTCACCCACCGTAAGGGATATAAGCCCTTCAACTTCTCCTCTAGCTCCCTATTCATCTGGACTTTCATCACCTCCGTTTTATCGATATTCATTTTGAACCCCGAAACTGCTCCATACCGACCCACCTCCTCCATTACCTCTGGTAGGGACTCCTGCGGCCGGCTTAAGTATAATAGGATGTCATCTGCATATAAAGAAATCTTGTGGTTCAACCCCCCCCCCCCCTCACCAACCCCACTATCTTGTTATTCCCCCTAATACTTTCCGCCAACGGCTCTACCGCCAGTGCGAACAGCAGCGGGGATAGGGGGCACCCCTGCCTAGTTCCCCTCCCCAATCCAAAGTCCCTAGAATACCTCCCGTTTATTTTAACCCGCGCCCTAGGGCCATTGTACAATCCCTTCATCCACTGTACAAAATTCGGCCCACAGCCCACTTTTTCCAGAACCCTCATCAGAAACCCCCAGTGCACCCTATCAAAAGCTTTCTCTGCGTCAATAGACATCAGTAGAAAATCCTCCTGCTCTTGCCTAGCTTCCCAAATTACCGCAATTGCCCTTTTAATATTATCCCCAGCCTGTCTACCCTCTATAAATCCCGCTTGATCCACATTAATGACTCCCGGCAGCCACCTCCCCAGCCTCCCCGCCAAGATCTTAGCCAATATTTTAACATCTACATTGAGAAGGGAAATAGGCCGATACGAACTGCAGTTAACTGGATCCTTACCGGGTTTTAACAGGACCGTAATCCCCGCCGTCAACATCTCCGGGGACAGCTCCCCCCCTTGACATACCACTCCATTAAACACCCTAGCCAATAGATCCCCTATCTCCTCTATAAAGATCTTATAAAAACTCCCGGGTAGCCCATCTAACCCTTGGGCCTTCCCCCCCTTCAATCCCTTCACGGCCCTCCTAATTCCCCCCCCCCCCCGACACCGCTGCCTCCAACTCCTGTCTAGCTTCCTCCGAAAGGCCAGGTAACGCCACCCCCTCCAGGTACCTCTCAATGTCCCTATCCCCCACCCCCTCCATCCCCTCATACAACTCCTTATAATTTGCCCTAAACTGCTCCCTAATCTCATCCTCCGTTCTACATATCTTACCCTCCCTCCCCCTCACCTGGTATATCGTAGCCGCTCCTTGCTGTTGTTTCAACCTACGTGCCAGCACTCTACCCGCCTTGTCCCCAAACTCATACTGGGTTTGTTTTAACTTTCTGCAATGCAAAAGCCACCTGCTCCACCTGTAAGGAGTGTAACTCCCCCCACACCCTCTCCATCTCCACCCTATCCCTCCGTCTCCCGGTACTTCCCCTCCTCCGCCCGTAACTCCCATCCCAATTCCTCTTCCTTCCTCCCATGTTCCCTCTTTTTCTTGGCTCCCCACATTATGAATCTCCCCCGTATTACAGCTTTCAGCCCTTCCCACACACATACTTCTGCCACCTCCCCTGTATCATTAAAACCCAAATATTCCTGTATGACTCCGCGTAGATCCGCCACCACCCTCTCATCCCTAAGCAGACTCTCATTCAACCTCCAAAACACCACTCCTCCCCTCCTCAGAGGCCGACAACTAACCTCCACTACACCGTGATCTGTCCATCCCGCCGTCCTAATACTCCCGTCCTCCACCTCCAACATCCACGCCCTATCCAGTAGGATCATATCAATCCTGCTCCAGCTCCGGTGCGGCGCGGAGTAAAAAAAGAGTACTCCCGCCTTCCCGGATTGAGGGTCCTCCACGCATCCACTAGATTAAATTTCTTCATCAGCGCTCTCAGCCCCCTTCTATTCCTCCTTCCCCCCCTCCCCTCCCTGTGGATCCCTATCCACCCCTGGATCTAAAACCAAATTAAAATCTCCCCCCACTACCAATTTCCCCCCTCCCGCTCCCTCTATTAACTTCCCCACCTCGTGCCAAAAATTCCCCTGGTTCCCATTAGGACCATATACCACCACCACCACAATATCCTCCCCCCCCCCGAGCTTCCCTGTTATACCTACCACCCTTCCCTCCCCATCTTTAAAGTGCCCCTCTACCTGTATTCCACTCCCTTGCCGCACCCACAACGCTACCCCTCCTTTCTTCACCCCTTCCCTATTACATGAGAAGTATTGGTCAGGATATTGCCGGTGCCTCAACCTCCCCACATCCCCCCTCCTCAGATGAGTCTCTTGTAACATCACTACGTCCCACTGGGAGTTGGATAGCTCCCTAAATAGTAAGCTGCGCTTCCCCGGGGAGTTCAAACCCTTTACATTAACCGTGCCTATCCGCAGCATCGTATCTTATTTCCCCCCTCACCCTCACCCATCTGCTGTGCCCTGAAGCCCCCCCACCCCCCTTCCCTCCCCCTCCCCCTCCCCCTGCCTCCCCCCTCTCCCTCTCCCCCCCCCTCCTTCCTACCCCCCACTACTCCCTCTCCCCACCTTCCAGGGACATCTTGTCCTATCCTGCCACTCCATACCCCAGTCCTCCATTCCACCTTCCTGTTCCACCAGTTCCCCCACCTACCCCCTCCCCTCATCTCCCCCATCCTTCCACCCCCCTTGCCCTTAATTACCCCCATTCTCACCTCCCCCTCTCCCCTTAGCCCTATGAGTCCAGTGTCCTTACATCAGCCCGTAAGGAGCTCTACCGCCCCAAACGCTGGTACAAACATCCAAGGCCACAGCCTTCACGCTCCCCTGCTCAGGATACTCCCTCCTTCGTCACTTCTGTCCGCTCCTTGGGCAGCCGCTGCAATCTCTTCCCTTTTTCTCCCGCTCTCTGCCATTTCGAAACAGATGGATGTTTACCCGGTACAGTTTTGGCTGAGGTCGGTTGTTCACTCCCCACCGCTTGGGGAAGATTCTCACATCCCAGCTCTCTCAGCATTGACCACGCTTCCTCCGCTGTTTTCACTCTCCTGGTCACCCCATTCACTGTCAACAAAAGCCCAAAGGGGAACATCCATCGATATCTCAGTCCTTTCCCCCTCATGTAAGCTGTGACATCTTTCATCAATCTCCTCCTCTCCAACGTGCCTCTCGACAAGTCATTAAACACTTCCACCTCATTGCCCTCCCAGGCAATTCGGCCATACTTTCTTGCCGCATTTAATATTTGTTCCTTGAGGGGGAAAGCTGCTCATGCAGGCTATGATATCTCTAGCCTGTTTCTCCCTCCGCGCCCCAAGCTTCTGTGCGCTCTTTCCACTCCGATGGGGCCTCGTTGGATCCTGCGGCCCCCCCCCCCCCCAGCCGCAAGATATGGCTACAGAGCTTTTGCACCACTTGGACACAGTCCCTGAAGGCCTCCTCATCGGGCACCCCCCTGATGCGCAGATTGTTCCGTCATGCTCTATCTTCAATCTCCTCCAATTTCTCCAGTATCTCCTCTTGTTGAGCTTGCATTTTATGTTGAAGTCCCGCCACCTCTCTCACCTCCTCCTCGCACTGCTCCACGTGGCACTCCACCTCCTCCACTCTCTGACCCAGCCGCTCACCTGTATCGCCATCAGGGTCTCCTTCACATCTTTCCGCATGGCCTTTATCTCCCCCCGCATCTCCATCTTAAAGTCTTTTAGCCACTGCTTTAACGGAATCTCCTCCACGCCTTCCTGCTCCCCTCTGCCATCCTCCTCCGAGCTCCAGAATCTGCCTCCGCTCCCAAGCCTGCCGACTCCGCGGCCGTCTTCAGCTCCCGCCGTGCGTACGGGGACTGGAAGTTCGCCAACTTCGTTCTCTATGCCATCACCAAGGTGGATCCTCTCTTTCCCTCCACTTTAAGGACTTAGGGGGCTCAATTTTAACTCCATACTCACAGGAATCGGACGGAGCTAGGCTTCTATGCCGCCATCAGCTCCGTGACGTCACTGGAAGCATCCCATGACTTTTTAATTTCTCCAAGAGTCTCTCATGAGGGACCTTGTCAAAGGCTTTCTGAAAATCCAGATAAACTATATCATCCGGCTTACCTTTATCTACCTATTTATTCACACCTTTAGAAAAATATAACAGATTAGTAAGACAATTTCTTCCTTTTATTCACACCTTTAGAAAAATATAACAGATTAGTAAGACAATTTCTTCCTTGGCTAAAGCCATGTTGGCTTTTTCCCATTAAACCTACTACTACTACTAAGCATTTGTATAGCACTACAAGACATATGCAGCACTACACAGACATGTAAGAGACCCTGCTTATTAGAGCTTACAATCTAGGCAAGACAGACAACACAGTAGGTATAGACAGGGATATATCTAGGGGGAATGGTAAGGAGACACAAAGGAGGCAAACACAAAGGAGATCAGGTGAGTTAAGGTCCAAAAGCGGCAGTGAAGAGGTGAAATTTCAGCCTGGATTTGAAAAGGACCAGAGAAGGCGCCTGATGTACAAACTCAGGTAGCTTGTCCAGGCATAAGGAGCAGCAAGGGGAAAGGAGCGAAGTCGGGAATTAGCAATAGAAGGGCACAGACAGAAGCAATTTGCCAGAACAGCAGAGTTTCCAGAGAGGGGTGTTGGGAGGTATAAGAGAGGAAAGGTAGTGAGGAGCTGCAGAGTGAATGCACTTATAGGTCAGCAGGAGAAGTTTGAACTGGATGCGGAATTGGATAGGGAGCCAATGAAGTGATTTGAGAAGAGAAGTAATATGAGCAGGATGAGGCTGGTGGAAGATTAGCCGTGCAGCAAAGTGTTGAACAGATTAAAGGGGAGAGAGATGATTCAGTGGGAGACCAGCAACTATCTGCTTGTTTAGTAATTTTGTTCTTTATAATGGTTGCTACCATTTTGCCTGGATCACCCCTGGACTCTTTTTGAGAAAATGGCATTATATTTGCCATTCGCCAATCTTCAGGTAGTACAGATGATTTTAATGACCGTTCACAGATTACTAATAGTAGATCTGCAACCTCATATTTCAGTTCTTTCAACACCCTCAGATGTACATCATCCAGTCCAGGTGATTTGCTACTCTTTAGTTTATCAAATAGTTGTAATACATCTTCCTGGTTTATCAATATTTCTTTCAATTCTTCCAATACCAATGCCTGAAATAGTATTTAAAGATGACATAATTTCCTATCATCTTCAGTAAAGACCAAAGCATAGAATCCATTCAGTCTCTCCGCTATGGCCTTGTCCCCTCTTAGTGCCCCCTTTATCCCTCTATCATCTAATGGTCCAACTGACTCTCTCACAGATTTTTTGCTATGAATGTACTTGAAAAAGGTTTTATTATGCGTATTTGTTTCCACGGCAAGCTTTTTTTACAAATTCTCTCTTTGCCTGCCTTATTAATGCCTTGCATCTAACTTGCCAGTGCTTCTGTTGTTTCCCGTTTTTGTCATTTGGCTCCTTTTTGCATTTCCTGAAAGATGCTGGAGTGGGTGGGAGGAAAAGAAGACTTAATAAAAGCTGGCTTGCTACACAATATGCTGACCTGTGCTTCTAAAGTAAAGTCTTACCAATTTCCTGGGTGATTCACACAGTCCTTTGGTTTCATAGAGGGGGCCTTTCAAATTGCCCCTTTGATTTGTCACTTAGCTTTAACACCTATTTAAGGCAACTTCACAGATCTTTTGCCTCCTAACTGGAAGGCCTCTCTGTAAAGGTCAAAAGAAACAAGTTGGATTTCTTTCTACTCAGAGACTATTTACTCTGTTTTACTTTCTATAGTAAGCTATACTCTGATTTGATTTAAATGAAAAGCTCTCTGGTGTTACTAAAATCTGACTGACTCAGCGAAAACACTGAATTCTAAAATACACAGATGTATCAGCTTTAACCCAAAGATTTTCCTTTTTCTGCAAGATTTAAAGTATATTCCAGAAGATAAATATTTACAAGTGCAGATCTTTTTCCAGCTGTAGCGATCCCTTTTGGTAGTCCTTCAAGACTGAGAATCACAGAACTCTGGCTGACCTAGTGATACTTGTGCTTCTAAGGTAAAGTTTTACCAATATCCTGGGTAATTCACATAGCCTTTCTGTAAAGGTCAATAGAAACAAGTTTATTTCTTTCTACTCAGAGACTATTTATTCCGCTTGTATGCTAAGCTATACTCTGATTTGATTTAAATAAAAAGATCTCTAGTAACAAATGCATTTCTTTCTACTCAGACACTATTTTACTTTCTATGTTAAGCTATACTCTGATTTGATTGAAATGAAAAGCTCTCTGGTGGTACTGACAACAAAAACAATGAATTCTAAAATATGCAGATGAATCAGCTTTAACTCAAAGAATTCCCTTTTTCCCCCAAGATTTAAAGTATATTCCAGAAGATAAATACTTACAAGTACAGATCTTTTTCCATCTGTAGCGGTCCCTTTTGGTAGTCCTTCAAAATCTTTACCTATCTTCTCCAGGGCTTCCCCAAAGAGCAACTTAGAAACATAGAAACATAGAAATATGATGACAGAAAAAGACCACATGGCCTATCTAGTCTGTCCTTCCATATTGACAAATACAACAGTCCCCTTTTTACCTTTAGAGATCCTCTGTGTTTGTCCCATGCTTTTTTGAATTCAGTTACTGTCCTCATCTCTACCACCTCCACTAGGAGACTATTCCACGGATCCACTACTCTTTCCGTAAAGAAATATTTCCGCATATCACTCCTGAATCTATCTCCCTTCATCCTCATCCCATGTCCCCTCGTAGCAGGACTTGCTTTCAATCGAAAGAGGCTCTCCTCCTGTGCATTTATGCCACGGAGGTATTTAAATGTCTCAATCATATCACCTCTATCCCGCCTTTCCTCTAAGGTGTACATATTAAGATCCTTATGTCTGTCCTCATATGCTTTATAATGAAGACCACTAATCATTTTAGTAGCCACCCTCTGCACTGACTCCATCCTGTTCACGTCCTTTTGAAGGTGCGGTCTCCAGAATTGCACACTATACTCCAAATGAGATAGCACCAAAGACTTATACAGAGGCATTATCACCTTTTTTCTGCTAGCCATTCCTCTCCGTATGCACCCAAGCATCCTTCTAGCTTTTGCTATCGCCTTTTCTACCTGTTTAGCTACTTTAAGATCATCAGACACAACCACGCCTAGGTCCTGCTCTTCTTTAGTGGACAAAAGTACTTCACACCCTATACTATATTGCTCCCTTGGATTGCTGCAGCCCAAATGCATGACCTTACATTTTTTAACGTTAAATCCCAGCTGCCAAATTCTAGACCATTCTTCAAGCTTAGCTAGATCCCTCCTCATGTTATCTACACCTTCCTGGGTGTCTATTGCAGATTTTGGTGTCATCCGCAAAGAGGCAAACCTTACCCGACAGCCCTTCCGTTTCAATGCAATAGCAGATTGGCTTTTAGATCAAAACATGCGAATCAACTTCAAAAAGACTGAAGTTTTAATTGTCACAAGAAACAAGCTATTCTCCCCACCTGCATTCCTCAAGGTACGGGACGCCGAGCTCCCAATCAAGAATTCAATCCGTTACCTAGGTGTGATCCTTGATCAACGACTTGATTTTACCGCTCACATAAAAAACACGGTAAAAACTATTTACTTCAAGATAAAAACTTTACGCCACCTAAGACCCATGCTAGAATACAGCGACTTCCGCTCAATATTCCAAGCAATAGTCACTCCACACTTTGACTATGTGAATATTGTACTACAAGGTCTGCCGAAGAACACCATTAACCCCCTGCAACTAGCAATGAATGCTGCGGCCCGTATCCTAGTTGGAGCATCTAAGAGAGACCATATCACACCAATCCTTAGGGACCTTCACTGGCTCCCTATAGATTGTAGAATTAGGTACAAAGCTATTCTCATTACATTCAAGGCCTTAAATAATCTATCACCAGCAACGACTTCAGACCTCATCAGTCTACCTCCCGAGACAAGAACCAGGAGAACACTTGCTGAAAATACGCTAGTCATTCCCAGTGAATCCACAAATTGGTCCCAAACTACAATCAACAGAGCATTTAAATCTTATGCGCCTAGATGCTGGAATAAACTTCCTACAGATATCAGATCAATACGAGACATGAAGCAGTTCAGGAAGGCTATCAAGCATTACCTATTCACTGAATACTTCCAGCCACCGTAATCCTAATATAAGATGTCATAAGACAAACTCATATGCATAACTACTCTATAAGACATACCCTTCTTGAACTAAAATTCTGTTGTATTTCCGCTGCTCACTAAAATCTCTATACTAGTTGAACTTATGTAAATAGTTATTCGTTATTGTAGATAGTTATCCTTGTTTTCCCAAGTTTTTCCCTGTTATATGTAACTCATACATGTTTTTCAAATGTATTGAGAATGTTTTGTTCCATGTAAACCGCGCTGATGCTAAAGAGCGCGGTATATAAGAAACTTTAAATAAATAAATAAATAAATATTATTAACAAAGATGTTAAAAAGAATCGGACCAAGGACAGATCCCTGGGGCACACCACTGGTAACATCCCTGGGGCACACCAAGAGTAACTTACCCTTGTAAGGAAGCTTATTCAGTCTGGACTTGGAGGACACATCTGCCATCCAGTTTTGCAACCACAGAAACTGTCTGGCCATAATAATCGATGCCTGAACCATATCATAAAAAGCATCCGCCAAATACGCTGATGCCGATTCCAGATTCCCTGCTGCTGGACTCTCCTCCTCTGAGGTCTCTGTCTGTGGCAAACTCTGAACCCACCGAATGGAGGCTCTGGTGACAAAGACTCCACAGCTTGCGGTATGTATATTGACGGCACAAGTGTCAAATGCCTGTTTGAGAAGCGTCTTGAGCTTGGAATGCTGCAAGTCCTTAAGAGCCGCTTTGTGGTCTTTTTAGTCACCGCTGAGACCAGCGCATCCACCTTTGGCATCCTCAGGAGTTCCTTTTCCTTTTGTCGAAGGGGATAGAAACCGGGTCAGTGCCTTTCCACCCCTAAGACCAGCCTCTGGCACCTTCCATTCGTCCTCAATGATTTTCTTAATTATCCTATGTACTGGAAAAGCATTCTGAGCCGGATTAAACCTTTGCAACAAGGGATCTTCTGCCACTGCCAGGGCAGGCACAATATTCAGCACCACCAGAGAATTACTAATTAAGGCAGTTAGTTCGATCCTGTGAAATACCCTCACAGCACTGGTCTCCTCCCTGCGAGGGAGCTACCCCCTTCTTCCAACCCTTGTTGATTAATTTCTCCAAATAAGTCTAAGGGTCCCTCCCCAGGATCCTTGGAAGTCTGGGATAAAGGGGACCCCCTGACACTCCCAGTCACAATCCTCCCTTCTTGTCCGCTTACTCAGAGGCTCCGCTAGCTGTGAAACCATGACTCACGAAGGATCAGGCACCAGCTCCTTCGGGTCCTTGCCAGGAGTCTGCGCTGTCCCCAGGGAGCCCTGTGCACACTTAATATGCTTTATGCATTAAAAGGACAAAAAACTGTCTCTGGCCCCTCCGAGGCTGGCTGTGAGGTCTCCGGATCTGAGCTAGTTGCCTGCTTGTTCTTCTATTTCTTTGCTGCTCCTAATTCCATTAGCTGAGGAACTGGCAGCCGGCGCATTGATGGGCACATTTCCTGCCAAAACCACAGCACCAGAGGGATCTGCCCCACGCTTGCTGAGAGCCCGGCCCGCTTTCCCATGCCCAGAACCTAAAAACCAACTTGGCTGACCTGCCTGACCTCATACATATGTGGCAAACCCCTGCCATAGACACTCTGCGGACGCTTCCACACACGGCACAGGAAGCAGGTCCAGCCGCATGCACCAAGGAAAGGAACCTCTGGTGGGACCGTGCGCCAGAAAGCCTGTCCCGATGACAATACTGACTATGGGGGAATTAACCAAGTAAACAACCGGAGCTGAGCTGTCCCTTCGCTACTGTCAGCCACAGTCAGAACAACATACAGCTGTTCGTTCTTTTTCTTTTTTTTTTTTATTGCAACTTAAACCAGCAATTCAATATATACGGCAGTGTGATGGACCTAACTTGCAAGCCTGTCTGGAGAGCAGGGTTTGTCTGGCTGGGGTGGAAAAGGGACATGAAGCTCCAGGTATTTATTATTTATTTATTTATCCGGATTTGTATACCACTTTATCCTTCAATCAAAGTGGTCAACGATACAATTTTGGGTTTACATAGAACAGAAGGGAAGGGGGTGACAAGACATACATATAGACATTAGTTAATTGGTTCTTCGATCTTTCTCATATGTCAAAGGAGCAGGGTTCTTAGGTTACTTGATCATAAACGTCCGTGAATAAGAATGTCTTGAGGGATTTGCGGAAATCCTTAATGTGGCTCATAGCTCTTAATTCATCCAGAAGGGAGTTCCAGAGGGTTGGCGCTGAGAATGATATTGCTCTGTTGGAGGTAGCTGGCTTTGTTTTGTGGTGCCCTGTAGGTAAGCGGAGTTTGTTAATACTCTTAGATCGTCTAGGCCTGTTAGTCGAGTCCTTGGTCAATAATCTATGAAGGACATCTGCTGAGCATAAATTCATAATCTTGAATATGATTATAGTTGTCTTAAATCTCACCCATGCAGTTATCGGTAGTCAGTGCAATTGTTGGAGTATGGGTGTGATATGTTCATATTGGCTGTGCCCGTAATAATGCATGCTGTGGTGTTCTGTACTAACTGAAGAGGATGTGTAGATTTTATGGACAGACCCTAATATAAAGAGTTTCTGTAGTCTAATATTGGAATAATAACTGCTTGGCATATGGTGCGAAAATGGCTATGGCTGAGGATTGGTTGAAGTCTCCTGACAAGCTTCAATCGTTGGTATGCTTTAGCAGCAGTTTTGTTTATATGTGATTGCAGATTTAGAATTTTGTTCAAGATTATGCCCAGGTATTTCACTTTGTCTTTTAGAGATATTATTCTGTCAAGAAAACTGATAGCTGGAGGCGGGTTGTGGTTGGTGTTATTGGAAATGAACATAGCCTCTGTTTTATCAAAGTTAACTTTCATGTTTTTGTTGGCGAGCCACTTAGTCATTTCTTCAAGGCACCTGGTCATAGGGGTTGTATCTGGGTTGAGTACATCAATTGGCGCATATACCATAATTGCTATACAAAATGTAACTGCGTTCAATGTAACAAAAGCTGGGAAAGTATATCAACTAAATTCAACAAACTGCAATTCATTCTTTGTTTTGTCATACAATCTTTAACTGCCTCTGGGTGGTCTCAGACTTATAGTAGCATCTGTCCCATCGACTAGATCGTCAAACATAGGGAGAGATATGCTAGTTAGCATCAATGACCTCCTCAGTGGCTGGCGGCAAGATGAAACTGTGGCTTATACCATTTGTTTTGACAAATTCTTTTTTTCTAAGAAAATAAAAAACGGTTAACTTGTAACTCAAAGGATTCGTCCTTCCGGGTATCAACAGTCACTTATCTTTGCCGCATCGAAAACTTTAAATTGATCCAAGTGCTTAAAACAATTTGTTTTAAGTGCTTAAACAATTTGTTCCAAGTGCTTAAACAATTTGATCCAAGTGCTTAAACAATTTGATCCAAGTGCTTAAACAATTTGTTTTAAGCACTTGGATCAGTTTAAAGTTTTCGATGCGGCAAAGATAAGTGACTGTTGATACCCGGAAGGACGAATCCTTTGAGTTACAAGTTAACCGTTTTATTTTCTTAGAAAAAAAGAATTTGTCAAAACAAATGGTATAAGCCACAGTTTCATCTTGCCGCCAGCCACTGAGGAGGTCATTGATGCTAACTAGCATATCTCTCCCTATGTTTGACGATCTAGTCGATGGGACAGATGCTACTATAAGTCTGAGACCACCCAGAGGCAGTTAAAGATTGTATGACAAAACAAAAAGTGAATTGCAGTTTGTTGAATTTAGTTGATATACTTTCCCAGCTTTTGTTACATTGAACGCAGTTACATTTTGTATAGCAATTTTTAGCGTTCAAAAGATAGACCTGCATATACCATAATGTCATCAGCATATAGGTGGTAATGTATTCCATGACTTAATAATTTATTAGAAATGCCTAGGCCCTGCCAAACCTACCCAAGGGTTCTGGCAGCAAGACCTCGCTCTTTTTGGCCCTCTGAACTGTCCCAAAAAGGGCACAGTGATACCCAACTCCTAGCTTTGCTCTAAGCTTGCTCTGAAGCTCTCAATAGTACCGATCAGAAACAAAATAAAAATGACAGACTATAGGCCAAGATCCTTCAGTGGAGCCTAGTCACGCAGAGAATTGAGTTACTGGCTTTTGGGCTCCAAGGAGGGAGCTTTTTTACTGTGACATCAGAATTTTTAAACATGCTCAGTCCTCAGCTGCTGAAGGAGGGTGACAACCCCACACGAATTGGACTGGACTGGAAGGACTATATGGAAATATGAATCTTGCTAACCATTCCTGCCAAAACTGTCTTAATGCTGTGGCCCTGTATAAAACTTGATGGAGGACATCGGCCTTGTTGACAAAGTCTGTAAGTTAGTCTGCAACTACCTTTTGTGTAAATTTTGATGAGAGATAGTTTATTGTAATCTTAGAGTTTAGTTTGCATTTTTTTTTAGGAGGGGTGAACATGTGCTTCCTTCTGTGCACGGGGTACAAGACCTTGAAGTAGGCTCATGTTTACAATGATGTGGATGAAAGGAGACAAGATGAAACAAGTTCTTAGTCAAACATGTAAATATCAGATCAGTTGAGGAAGTTGAATTACTGAAAATGTGTCAAGGGCTGAGAGACATAATTAAAACCTACAAGAATGCTATGGAGATTATTGAGGGAGATGTAGTTCAACAAGTGATCAAAGTCATCTTCTTGCTTGTTATAGTCCGGGAAGCTATTTACAGTGGAAGTGGATTTGAATTGAGATAGTAGGCTCTCAATCTTTCCCACAGAAAATGCAATACGCTGCTCTCCTGAGATAGCACTCATGGTCTCCTTCCAGGGGCCCGCTTTGGCCAGTTTGGAAACCATGTTAAAGAGTAAGATGCTGCATATTCCATGGGATGAGCTAGGTCCAGGGCCGGCCCTAGAGTTGGATCAAAGTGTTGGTGCCTAGGCGAACCCCCTCAAGCTTTACACTCCCCTCTCACTGTCAAATCTATTATTTAGCTTTGACTGCCCTGCTTTTGCTGCCCTTTGGAAGTTGTGGCCCTTGGCTACCTCCTAGTTTGCCTAATGGTTGGGCCAGCCCTGGATAGGTCATATTTTTGCCTGCTTAGCCATTGGTTTATAGTGTGATATTTTGCATATTGAGAGGTTTGCTGGGATTTTATTTTTACATTGTAACTTTTCTGCTTGTTTTTTTTTAAACTCCTTTGCTTCTGAAGTCCTAAGTGATAGTGTGGATATTTAGCTGATGCTTTTCTCAGCAATAGTTCAAAGCAAGTTACATTCAGATACAGCAGGTGTTTCCCTGTCCCCAAAAGGCTTAAAACTTAGTTTTCTACCTGAGGCAATGGAGGGTGAAGTGACTTACCTAAGGTCACAAGAAGCGTCACCGAGATTTGAACCTGACTTCCCTAGTTCTCAGTGTGCTGCTCTAACTAGGCTACTCCTCCATTCCTCCCTTAAGAGAAGTAATTTCATCCAGGGCCTTTCTAAGAGGGGAATTCCATGTTGAGATTGATCATCAAGCACTATAGAAGAAAAACTGTTGAGGAAGGAGGTCTTTGGCTCCAGTTGGGGTGTCATGTGGCAGTTTTTGACCTCAGTAGTATAGGCTCTGGTTTATCGGTTTTTAGCATTCGTAGGATAGATCTCACTGGTGTTCTTATGCACTAATCTTTGGCTCTGGTGGCATGGATGCTACTAGGGCACTTGAGCAGCTTTTGGCAGAGGAAGGAGGGATGGTGCTTGGGTATGATTTTAAGGTGACAAGTACAATGTCAAAAAAGTTGTCTCTTATAATTGAGCCAATATAGCACTTCATAATTGCTCAAAATATGTGATATATGTCTACAGAAATCATTAACTATGCTGTTACTCAAATACAATTATATATTATTCCCCAACTTTTCTATTTCTTTCTCAGTTCTAAACTTCTAGCAAATGTACACCTAGATGCATAACATTAAAAACACAAGCAAATGGATAGACCAACCTTATCCTTGGAATTATGGATTTTAATGATTTTCACCACAAGTGGAAGGTTTGTGGATTTCTCAGTGCATCTGTGAACTTCCCCAAACCTACCCCTGAAACAAACAAAAAAAAAATAGATTATCAATGCCACCTATATAAATCACCAATGTAGCTCTGGAGTGAGGGACTGTAAGGTGTAGGGATAATAGCCATTTCAACATCATGTCCCTTTAGGAATATTGTCCACAAACATGTCCACAGCACAACTGACAGCTGGACAACAGCAGAGCACAGATGCAAGAAGAGGAACACAGGCAGGCACACAGAAGAGAGAGAGAAAGTGGGGTTACTTACCTGTAACAAGGGTTCTTTTGCATCCCATGGGGTACAGGGCCATTGACATCCAAGGGGTGGGTCAATTTGTGTGGCTGACTTATCCTGCTGCTCACGGAGAACCCCTGTAACAGGTAAATAACCTCGCTTTCTCCTTGAGCAAGCAGGATGTGTCAGCCACACTTGGTGACTCTGAAACCGCAGCTAGTGACCACATTTTGCTGTGGTAGATGAAGGAGATGGTAGGCTGGATTTATTAATGTGGTAGTGCAAAACAAGTAACAGTGCAAACAGCATATTTCCACTTTCAATGTGATCCTGCAAGCGAGAAACAGGTGATACAGTCAGTACAACAGTGACAAAAATTGCCATGGCCCAATGAGGTAGTAACTCTGCAGTGGTACAAGGCAGTATCAGAGTCCAGCACCCTGGGGAGCGTGTGCCAATGCCAGGATTTCACGGCCGAAGGAAGTATCTGATAGTGCCTCCTAGTCTAGGCAGTAGTGTCTCTGGAAGGTGTTCACGGTCAACTAGGTGGCAGCCTTGCATATGTCTGATCGGAACCTCGCAGCAGTTCTCCAGCATTGCAGTGTGGTTCAGAGTTGGTGGGCGTGGATGTGGCCTGCTGGGGTAGTCCCCGCCTGCGTGTAGCAGAAAGCAGTCAGAGATCCACTGGGAGAGCGTCCTTTTCATGTCTGTTAGTGTTGAAGGAGATGAACAACTGTGCTCCTTGCTGGTTGGGTGAAGTCCTATAGATATATATGCGCAGTGCACAGACACAATCCAGGGTCTGAAGGCACTCATCCTCCAGGGAGCTGTGTGGTGGAGGGTTGGAGGTTTAATCGTCTGTTGATGTGGAAGGTGGACGCCACCTTTGGTACGAACTTTGGGTGAGTTCTGAGGATGGCCCTGTCTTGATAAAACTGGGTGCAAGGTGGTGTGCAATCAAGGCTTGTAGCTCACTGACCCATCTAGCTGAAGTGATGGCAGTGAGGAAAATTGTCTTCCAGGTGAGGTATGTCAAGGGTGCTGTAGGACAACATTGAGGTCCCACGGCGGAGTCAGATGTCGCACTGCAGGGCGCAGGTTTGAGAGTCCCGTCATGAATCTGGAGACCAGAGAGTACGTGGATATGGAGGTGTCCTTGTGGCAGTCATGGTAGGCAACTATGGCTGCCAGGTGTCCTCTAACTGATGTGGTCTTGAGGCCTGCCCCTACCAGCGAAGCAAGGTAGTTGAGGACGGGTGTAATCAGGCATGACATGAGGTCCAGTCCCTCCCTGGCACACCACGTCCTGAAGCACCTCTACCACAGGCCATAGAGGAGTTTCTTGTGGCAGGGCATCTGGCTGCTAGGACAACTTGTACTTCCGGGGACAGCTGGAGAGAGGACAGGCTAGCCTTTCAATTTCCATGCCATCAGTGCTAGTGCTGGAGGTTGGGGTGTAGCATGTTGCCCTCATCCTGTGTGATGAGGTCTGGCCTCAAGGAAAGCTGGAATAGTTGGTCCTGGGCAAGGCAGTGAAGGTATGGGAACCATACCTGCCTGGGCCAGTAGGGAACCACCAAGATGACCTATGCGTGGTCCTGAATGATTTTCTGGATTGTACTTAATGGAATGGGGGGAAAGATGTAGAAGAGGGCTCCCTCCCCCCAGTTGAATATGAAGGCGTCCTATGTGATGGAGTGTTGGATGGGAGCTTGGAACAAAATCGTGGACACTTCGCGTTTGTCTCACTGGTGAAGAGGTCCATGTGTGGCTTACCCCAGCATTGGAAGAGCGATTACGTGACTTGGGTGTTGAGCTCCCATTCGTGTGGGTCGAGCTGTCTGCTGAGGCTGTCGGCTAGGCGGTTCTCCTCACCCGGCAAGTAAGTCGCCTGGAGCGTGCTGCCCTTGGAGAGGGCGATGCCCATCGCTGTAGTGTCTCCATGCAGAGCGTGAGGGAACCCATTCCACCCTGCTTGTTGATGTAGAACATCGTCACTTGGTTGTCGGTTTGAATCAGAACGTTCTTGCCCGTAATGCTGCGGTATTGGAAGGCTTGCAGGGCATAGTGCACTGCTCTCAACTCCAGGAGATTGATATGGTGTCCACGTTCTCTTAGAGGGGAGATATGATAGAAGTCTATAAATTAATGAATGGAGTGGAACGGGTAAACGTAGATCGATTGTTTACCTTATCAGAATATAGAAAGACTAGGGGACATGCAATGAAACTACAGGGTAAACTATTTAAGACTAATAAAAGAAAATATTTTTTCACTCAACGTGTAATCAAACTCTGGAATTTGTTACCGGAGGATGTAGTAAAGGCTGTTAGTGTAGCTGGGTTTAAAAAAGGTTTGGACAAGTTCCTGGAGGAAAGGTCCATAAACCATTATTAAGAAGGGACCCAGGATATCAATGCTTGAACCAATGCAAGCATTGTGGAACCTGTGTCCCTTGGGGAAACTGCTAGGTACGTATGACCTAGATTGGCCACTGTTGGAAACAGAATACTGGGCTTGATGGACCTTGGTCTGACCCAGTATGGCATATCTTATGTTCTTATGAGTCCAGCTGCCTTGCATATGCATGTGTAGGAGGTGAGCACACCAGCCCATTTTGAACTCGTCTGCGGTGATGGTGACCTGGTGTTGGGGTTGTTGGAAAGGTTTGCAGACAGTCAGGTTCTCCTGCCGTGTTCACCAGGCTATGGAGGTTTTCATCATCAAGTCTAGGGCAATGCGTTTGGACAGGGGTTGCAAGAATTGGTTCCAGTGTCGGCAGAGGTGCCACTGCAGGAGATGCATGTGAAGTCTGGCATGTGGTAGTATTTGGGTGGTGGCTGTCATGTGGCCCAGGAGGCAGAGCAGGGTCCTGGTGGAGGTCGAGGTGGCTGAGGAGGATGCAGCAGCAAACAATGTGAGGATGTCCACCTGGGGGGCTGGGAGAAGGCTTGGGTGGTTTGGATGTCAGCTCCTATGAAGACGAAGAGTTGTTTGGGCTGCAGATAGGATTTCTGAAGGTTCACCAGGAAGCCAGGAGGAATAGCCTAATGGTTAGAGCACTGGATTGGGAACCAAGAGACCAGTGTTTGATTCCCATTAGCACTCCTTGTGGCCTTGGGGAAGTCACCTAACCTCCATTGCCTCAGAAAAACGCCAAGTTATCAATGTCCTTGTTTAATGTACAATACCAAGTTTAAGTTACAGTGTAAACTGCTTTGACTGAAATGATAAAGCAGTATAAAAAAACCTGTTAAATAAATAAATAAGCCAAGTGATGATAGGAGTGAGGTCGACTGTTGGATCGAGGCACATGTGGACAAGTGCAAGATTATGCACCTAGGAAAGAACAACCCAAACTATGGTTACACGATGCAAGGTTCCACATTAGGAACCACCACCCAGGAAAAAGATTTAGGCGTCATTGTGGATACCATGTTAAAACCCTCGGCCCAGTGTGCAGCGGCGGCCAAGAGAGCAAATAGAATGCTAGGTATGATAAGGAAAGGAATGGAAAATAAAACAAAAGATATTATAATGCCTCTATATTGTTCCATGGTGAGACCACACCTTGAATATTGTGTGCAATTCTGGTCGCCGTATCTTAAAAAGGATATAGCGATTTTAGAAAAGGTTCAGAGAAGAGCCACCAAAATGGTAAAGGGGATGGAAGGATACTCCTATGAAGAAAGGCTAATAAGGTTAGGGCTCTTTATTTATTTATTTATTTATTATTTATTATTTATTAACAATTCTTATATACCGCACTATTAGACATCAGCGCGGTTTACATTGAACAAAAACATCCGACAATTTACATATGTCTGGTCAATTACATTTAACAGGAGATATAAACTTGGGAAATAGGGGAAACTATATACAAAGGTGTGTTATCTGACAAGAGATATCATGGTTAACTATATACAAAGGTGGTGCAATAGTATATGGAACTGTTTGTATTTACATTGTGTAGTTGGCCTGTTGCGATGGTCTGTCTGTTTGGCCACTCCTGCTATTCACCTGGAGGTTATGTTTAACCTGGAAAAGAGACGGCTGAGGGGAGATATGATAGAAGTCTATAAATTAATGAACGGAGTGGAACGGGTAAACGTAGATCGATTGTTTACCTTATCAGAATATAGAAAGACTAGGGGACATGCAATGAAGCTGTGTCTTTTGGGGATACTGCTAGGTACATATGACCTAGATTGGCCACTGTTGGAAACAGAATACTGGGCTTGATGGACCTTGGTCTGACCCAATATGGCATATCTTATGTTCTTATGTTCACACTGACTGGTGGGTCCGGAGATCAGCCAGTTGTAGAGGTATGGGAAGATGCGGATGTCAAACTTGTGGAGATGCAGTGTGACGACGGTGACACACTTCATGAAGACTCTGGGGGCTGAGAAAAGACCAAACGGGAGTACCCTGTACTGGCAGTGGGCACCCAGCATGTGGAAGCGCAGTTACCTCCTGTGGGCTGAGTGGATAGGGAAGTGGGTGTAGGTATCTCGCAAGTCCAACGTAGCTAGCCAGTTGTTGGGCTGGAGTAGTGGTAGGATGGTTCCAAGGGAGTACATCCTGAACGTCTCTTTCTTGATGAATTTGTTTAGCTTGTGGAGGTTGAGGATGGGGCAGACGCTGTCTCACCTGACTGCAATGGCAGTACCCCTGGTGCGGCCTGTGGTATCAAAGGCATCAAAGGTCAACCTTATTAGGTGTTTGCTGCTTTCAGTTAGGTTGGTGATGATGGTGGCAAAGGGTGCCTTCGCATCCTGTGGCAGTGTATTGACACAGCCTTTGAGCTTGTCCAGCAGGGTGTCTTGAAACATGACCTTTTGGAACCGGTACACTGCAATCTTGGCACTGAGCATGGCGCTTTGGAAGGTCTTTCTTCCCTGGTCATCGATCAGTTTGTAGTCCTTGCCCAGTGTGGCGGTGCCATGCGTTCTAAAGGCCTTGGCACGTTTGAGGGCTGATTCCACCACTAAGGACTGGTGCGGTAGCTGCTCTTTTCAAAGTTAGGGACCGGCTGTACCTGGGGCCTTCCTGCTCCAGGAAACTGAAGACGAAGTACCAAGGAGGGTGTCTGCCACATCTTGAGGAGGTGTTCGTGGAGAAGCTTGAGGACCCAGGAGGGCGACCAAAGTCTTAGGACCATCAGGATATTTGAGGACTCCCAGGACTTCATTTCTAGGGTCTGAGATGTCTGTCAGGGTGAATGAGAGCTGTGACGCTAGTCTCTGCAGGAATTTTCGGTAAGTGAATTCCTCCAGGAGGGAAGGTGGGTGTGCCACTTGAGGAGGGGTTAGTGAGGGGTGCTGAGAGATGGCTTGAATATCTTGTGAGTTTCAGGCGGCAGCCTCTTTGTCCTCCTCCCCACTGTTTGCGATGAGGTGGTCTGGTGAGAAGCGTAGTAGCAGTGGGGATGTTGGCAAGGTGGATTTTCTTGAGAGGGCTGTGCTGGGTCTCGTCTCTGGGCTGGCCATCACAGGTTACGGAAGCGGTGGGTCCTGTGGTGCCTGCTGGTTGAGGAGTTTGTTGAGGAGCTACAAGATCTATGGCAGTGGCTGGTTGGTGTCTTGCTGAGCAAGGCTTATTTTAACTTTGTGCCTTCTGTCCTTTCAGACCTGTGTCGCTTCCTGGCAGGCTGTCCAGGCTGCTGCAGGAGGAGCTGATGCTGCTTTGTGTGCTTTCTCCTTGGCAGGCTATAGGGGGAGCTCCTGCCTCTATGCTTAAAGCACTTCTTCCTGGGCCTCTCCTGGCTGCTGGAGGTAGAGTCGCTGTGGGTTTTGCGGTGGCTGGCTTAATTCTCGGCACACGGTGGTGAATCAGTTTTGGCACAGTGTTCTGGCGAGCCCATGTCATTTCCTAGCAAGGAGTCGTCCTGGTGTCAGCACGATGACACGCTGACATGCTCGCCATGCTGACCAATCGGCACAGAGGGGACGGCACTATGATGGGAGGAGGATGCCCTGGCTCTGAAGGGGGTCTGCTGGCTTTGGTCCTCAGCAGTGGCGGTGGTATCCGCAGTGGGCCTGCTACTCGTCCTGTCTGCAGAGGAGGGAGCGCTGGCCATATTTGGAGCTGTCAGGTTGGGGACAGAGGCCCTCTGAGGTATGTTCTCAGCTCTGGATACTCTCTCTCCGCCCATGCCATGTCCTGTGAGACGTTCTGCACCCCAGCCCTGGCTTTCACCCACTACCTGCTATCTACGTTCCTGTGCCCGTATTGCTGAGCGTTGTGATAAGGAAGCTTATCATAGCTCAGGAAGGAGCTATAGTAGAGGTGAAGTGACTCTGAACAAGCAACCTGTCAGTTCTGGTAGAAATAAGAAAACAGAATTTTTCCATAAAAGACTACCAGTCCCAGAATGCACCAGGTTTCCAACAGCCATTAGAGGAGCTGAAGTGGGGAAATGTGTGTTCAATCAGGAGGGCTATGAGGTAATCCCCAAGCACTCATCTCTAAGGGCAGGGCCTGATTCAGCACAGCTGCGCTGTGCTAGGGTGGAGCACTCATCTAAGCAGAATAAAGGTAGAGTTTATTCTACAGAGAATCATCTTGATCATCTTCAGTATCTTGGACATCTTCATCATCTGGAGGATCATCAGAAGCAGAAGCCAGAGCGGACGGACAGAGAGAGCAAGACACACTTTGGAAGAAAGAAGAGAAAAGCATTTGGGAGGTCTAAAGGAGTCCATAGCAGTACGTATACTGGGAGGCATTCCAGAGGCAAGCATACACCATTGGACTGGAGAAAGCCAGAGGAGTGGTGCTGCAAAGCCAGGAATCTCCAGACGGTACCTGTGAGGGAGACGACTGCACTTGGAAGGGACCCTAAGACCCGTGCCAGAAGGTATGTGAAGAGAGACCCAGTGTCCAGGGATCTGGATTGGAAGGCTGGACATAAAAACTGGACTACATACTGGCCAGGCTATTTAGAGAGGAACTCTAACAGCAATGGAAGCTCAGGTATGAACACTGATCTATGCCCCAGCTATACCCTTGAAAGACAGCAGGGAAGTATTGTCCTGAGAGTGCTCCATTGAGAAATTCCTCTGTGCCAATCCATGATATTGAACCCATGATTGTTGAAGAAGGGGGAGAGGTTGTAGATGAAGGTTGTGTATACATGGATTGCTCTCTGTCTAAACTCCTGTGGTAAATTGCTGTTACAAAAGTACAACCATCATCACAAAGAAATACAAACTTGTTCTTTAATCTTCTCAGAAAAGCTCCTGAGTAGGATTTGAGCCACGCAGTGGAAAGTAAGCCAGCTAAGGGGTTTCAGCTGGGTTGTTGTTGTTGTTAAGTGCCGTCGAGTCGGAGTCGACTCATGGCGACCCTCTGGATAGCTATCCTAAATTGTGTTCGGTCTCCAGTCAGGCGGCTCATTGTTGACAGACTGGTACCCGTAGCTGCTGTTATTGTATCGATCCATCTCATTGCTGGCCTTCCTCTTTTGCGTTGACCTTCTATCTTGCCAAGCATAATGTCTTTCTCTAATGATCTCTCTCTTCGCATGATGTGTCCAAAGTATGAAAGTCGAAGTCTTGTCATCTGAGCTTCTAAAGAAAGCTTAGGTTTGATCTCCTCTAGTACCGACTGGTTTGTTCTTCTGGCAGTCCATGGTATACACAGTATTCGCCGCCAGCACCATAATTCAAAGGCATCAATTTTCTTCCTGTCTGTCTTTTTCACTGTCCAGCTTTCACATCCATATGATGTTATTGAAAATACCATGGCTTGAACAAGTCGAATCTTTGTATGGAGAGAGACATCTCTGCTCTTGAGAATCTTATCTAGGTCTTTCATAGCCATTCTGCCAAGAGCAATGCGTCGTCTGATTTCTTGACTGCTTGTTGCTTCTTTATTGATAGTTGATCCAAGTAGGTTAAAGTTGTTCACAATTTCGATTTCTTCTCCTTCAACGATGAACCTGTTGATTATGCCAGTTGTCATGATCTTTGTCTTCTTTACATTAAGGTGCAGGCCCATTTTGAGACTATGTTCTTTGATTGTGAGAAGCAAATGTTTCAGAACATCTTCACTTTCAGCCAGTAATGTGGTATCATCAGCATAGCGAAGGTTGTTGATGACTCTTCCACCAATCTTCACACCTCTGTTGTCTACATACAATCCTGCTTCTCTGATGATTTGTTCTGCATACAAATTAAACAGGTAGGGGGAAAGTATGCAGCCTTGTCTTACACCTTTGCTTATTTTAAACCATTCTGTTTCTCCTTGTTCCGTTCGAACTGTTGCTTCTTGATCAATGTACAGATTGCGCAAGAGAACGATCAGGTGTTCTGGTATACCCATGCTTCTTAATGTGGCCCAGAGTTTCTCATGGTTTACACAGTCAAAAGCCTTGCTATAGTCGATAAAGCACAAATAGATATCCTTTTGGTATTCTTTAGTCTTTTCAAGGATCCATCTCACATCCGCAATGATGTCTCTCGTTCCTCGCCCTTTCCTGAACCCTGCTTGCACTTCAGGTAGTTCTTGTTCCAGGTATGGTTGTAATCTCTTTTGAATAATCTTCAGTAGAATCTTGCTGGCATGTGGGATCAGAGCGATTGTGCGATAATTTCCACAGTCAGTTGGATCACCTTTCTTTAGTATTGGTATAAACACAGATCTTTTCCAGTCAGTTGGCCATGATGTTGTCTTCCATATTTCTTGGCAGAGTCTTGTGAGTACGGTAACAGCTGCATCAGATTGCTGCAATACTTCTATGGGAATGCTATCAATGCCTGGTGCTTTGTTCTTTGATAAGGCTTTCAATGCTGCTTCAACTTCTTCTTTCATCACCAATGGTTCCCGATCATAAGGTACAGGTTGAAACGGCTGTTGGTCCACTTGATCTTTATCATATAAAAACTCTGTATATTCCTTCCACCTTTTCTTGATATTCTCAGCATCATTCAACATAGAACCTTGAGCATCTTGTAACATTCCAATTCGAGGCTGGAACTTTTTCTTTAACTCTCGTAGCTTTAGGAAAGCCGATCTTGTTCTTCCTCTAATAGTTTCTGCTTCTATTTCCTTGCAAGTGTCATTGTAGTACTTTTCCTTGTCCTGTCTTGCTGCACGTTGGAAATCTCTGTTGAGTTCTGTGATTGTCTTTCTTTCTCCTCTGGCTTTAGCTTCTCTGCGTTTCTGGACAATTTTCAGAGTTTCTTCCGTCATCCATTTTGGCCGTTTTTGCTTTTTCACCTTTTGTAGAGACTTCTCGCTTTCTTCCAACACAACCTTCTTGATGTCATTCCATAACTCTTCCGGAGCTCTGTCATTTGTATCTAAAGCAGCAAATCGATTTTGCAGGCAGTCTTTAAATTCCAGTGGTATATTCTCAAGGTCATATTTTGCTGCATTCATGAGTGGTTTGCTCTTTTTCAACTTTAGCTTGAGTTTGCATACCAGTAGTTGATGATCTGTACCACAGTCAGCTCCAGGTTTTGTCTTTGTTGATGTTACAGAGCTTTTCCATCGTTGACTTCCACATATGTAGTCAATTTGATTTTTATATAATCCATTCGGTGAAGTCCATGTGTACAGTCGCCGCTTGTGTTGCTGGAAGAAGGTGTTTGAGATGAATAGATCATTGGTCTTGCAGAATTCTATCAGTCTTTCTCCAGCTTCATTTCTGTTGCCAAGTCCATATTTTCCAACTACTTTGCCTTCTTCTTTGTTGCCAACTTTTGCGTTCCAGTCACCCATGACTATCAGGATATCCTGTTTGCATGTTCTGTCAATTTCAGCTTGTACTTGTTCATAGAACTCTTCAATTTCATTCTCTTCTGCAGCTGTTGTTGGGGCATATACTTGAATTATAGTTGTGTTGATAGGCAATCCTCGTAGACGAATAGAGATTAAGCGTTCGCTGACTGCATTGTATTTCATTACAGTTCTTGCAAGTTTCTTCTTTATTATAAATGCAACACCATTTCTTCTTTGTCTTTCATTTCCAGCATAGTAGACCATGTGATCATCTGATGCAAAGTGCCCCATGCCAGTCCATTTCAGTTCGCTGACACCCAACAGATCAAGTTGTACACGTTCCATTTCATTCTTGACCACCTCCAACTTCCCTTGGTTCATGCTTCGTACGTTCCATGTTCCAATGTGTAAGACATCTTTACAGCTTCTGACTCTCATTTCATGCGCAGCTACATCAGCAGTCAGACTTCCCGAGGGCTTTGATCCAACCACATCATAAATGCTGGCTTTACTCTGAAAACTGGGTAACTGCTAGCAATTGAGCCTTACCTAATTGGCTGTGAACTCTGAGGGAACACTTCTGAGTCTGTGTGTGAAGATATAAGAAGTTAACCTGAAAAGAACAGTTTTTCCCTACTTTGTGGGTTTTGTTTGTTGATTGAAGCACTGCTAAGAAAATATTAGCTAGAGCCTACAGAAAAGACCAGTTTGTTACCAACCAAGTCTTTATTCTTTGATTTGATTGCCTGACAAGTTAGAAAAACAAAATCAGGAAAACAACAGTTTAAGTATAACACTGAAAGCAAGTATCCTGTTTTATGCGCTACCAAGTATATCTGTGTTGGGAGAAATAACCCCATAAATAAATATCTTATTGGCTTTACACTCAAGCACAACTAATTTATTGTGAACGGATGAGTCTGGTATGAATGGACTACATTTCCCACAATCCCTTGCAAGTCATATGAATATTTGCCTTTGCCAAGACTGTGGACATTCTCACCCAGCGCTCCCGTTGACAGCGTGCTTGGCTCAAATACCGCTCCCCTTTCTACACTTCAAATTCATGCTTGTCTCTCTCCAGTCAGCCATAGCTCTTGCCAAACAAGACTACTATGTCCATCTGACTAACTCTCTTGCCTCTGATCCTCGCCGTCTCTTTACTACTCTCAGCTCTCTTCTCAAAGTGCCTCTGTCTCTGATCCCTCCCTCCCTTTCTGCCCAAACCCTGGCTGACTATTTCCGTGACAAAATCCACAAGATCACCCTCCAATTCCCCACAAAGCCAGCTACTTCCCCTCCTCCCCCTCTTCACTCCCAACTCTCCCCCCCCCCCCACCTCTGCTACCCTCTCTTCCTTTCCTGTGATCTCTGAAGAGGAAACTGCACACCTTCTTTCTTCCTCCAAACTCACCACCTGCTCCTCTGATCCTATCCCCACCTGTCTCCTAAGCCCCATCTCTTCCACCGTTGTCCCTTCCATCTCTCATATTCTCAACCTATCACTCTCCACTGCAACAGTCCCTGCAGACTTCAAGCATTCTGTGGTCACACCTCTCCTCAAGAAACCCTCAATTGATCCCACCTGTCCTTCTAATTATCGACCCATCTCTCTCCTTCCCTTCACTTCTAAACTACTTGAACATGCGGTTCACCGCCACTGTCTAGACTTCCTCTCCTCTCATGCACTCCTGGATCCCTTACAGTCTGGCTTTCATCCTTTACACTTTACTGAAACGGCTCTTGGCAAAGTCTCCAGTGACTTGTCCCTGGCAAAATCCAAGGGCCTTTACTCTGTCCTCATCCTTCTTGACCTCTCTGCTGCTTTTGACACTGTTGACCACAACCTTCTCCTCGATACCCTATCCTCGCTTGGTTTTAGGGGCTCTGTACTGTCCTGGTTCTCCTCCTATCTCTCCCATCGCTCTTTCAGTGTGTGTTCTGGTGGCTCCTCCTCCTCTGCTACCCCGCTCCCAGTTGGTGTACCCCAAGGATCTGTCTTGGGTCCGCTCCTTTTCTCTCTCTACATCCAGTCCCTTGGTGCGCTTATCTCTTCCCATGGCTTTCAGTACCATCTGAATGCTGATGACTCCCAGATTTGCCTCTCTACACCTGAAATCTCTCTGGCAATCCAGACCCGGATCTCTGCCTGCCTTTCTGACATTGCTGCCTGGATGTCTCACCGCTGCTTGAAACTGAACATGGCCAAGACTGAACTTCTTATCTTACCCCCTAAAACCGCCCCTCCTCTTCCTCCTTAAAGTAGTGCAGTAAGAATGGGAGAGTCACAGTAAAGTAGTGCAGTAAGGATGGGAGAGTCACAGTAAAGTAGTGCAGTGAGCATAGGAAAGTCACAGTAAAGTAGTGCAGTGAGGATGGGGGAGAGTCACAGGAAAGTAGTGCAATGAGGATGGGGGAGAGTCACAGTAAAGTAGCGCAGTGAGGATGGGAAAGGCCCAGTAAAGTAGTGCAGTGAGAATGGGGGAGAATCACAGTAAAGTAGTGCAGTGAGGATAGGAGAGTCACAGTAAAGTAGTGCAGTAAGGATGGGAAAGTCACAGTAAAGTAGTGCAGTGAGGATAGGAGAGTCCCAGTAAAGTAGTGCAATGAGATTAGGAGAGTCACAGTAAAGTAGTGCAGTGAGGATGGGGAGAGTCACAGTAAAGTAGTGCAATGAGGATGGGAGAGTCACAGTAAAGTAGTGCAGTGAGGATGGGAGAGTCACAGTAAAGTAGTGCAATGAGGATGGGAGAGTCACAGTAAAGTAGTGCAATGAGGATGGGAGAGTCACAGTAAAGTAGTGCAGTGAGGATGGGAAAGGCACAGTAAAGTAGTGCAGTGAGGATGGGAAAGGCACAGTAAAGTAGTGCAGTAAGGATAGGAGAGTCAGAGTAAAGTAGTGCAGTGAGGATGGGAGAATCAGAGTAAAGTAGTGCAATGAGGATGGGAGAATCAGAGTAAAGTAGTGCAATGAGGATGGGAGAGTCAGAGTAAAGTAGTGCAGTGAGGATGGGAGAGTCACAGTAAAGTAGTGCAGTGAGGATGGGAAAGGCACAGTAAAGTAGTGCAGTGAGGATGGGAAAGGCACAGTAAAGTAGTGCAGTGAGGAAGGGAGAATCAGAGTAAAGTAGTGCAGTGAGGATGGGAAAGGCACAGTAAAGTAGTGCAGTGAGGATAGGAGAGTCAGAGTAAAGTAGTGCAGTGAGGATGGGAGAGTCACAGTAAAGTAGTGCAGTGAGGATGGGAAAGGCACAGTAAAGTAGTGCAGTGAGGATGGGACAGTCACAGTAAAGTAGTGCAATGAGGATGGGAAAGGCACAGTAAAGTAGTGCAGTGAGGATGGGACAGTCACAGTAAAGTAGTGCAATGAGGATGGGGGAAAGTCACAGTAAAGTAGTGCAGTAAGGATGGGACAGTCACAGTTAAGTAGTGCAATGAGGATGGGGGAAAGTCACAGTAAAGTAGTGCAGTGAGGATGGGAGAGTCACAGTAAAGTAGTGCAATGAGGATGGGAAAGGCACAGTAAAGTAGTGCAGTGAGGATGGGACAGTCACAGTAAAGTAGTGCAGTGAGGATGGGAAAGGCACAGTAAAGTAGTGCAGTGAGGATGGGAGAGTCACAGTAAAGTAGTGCAGTGAGGATGGGAAAGGCCCAGTAAAGTAGTGCAGTGAGGATGGGAAAGGCCCAGTAAAGTAGTGCAGTGAGGATGGGAAAGGCACAGTAAAGTAGTGCAGTGAGGATGGGAGAGTCACAGTAAAGTAGTGCAGTGAGGATGGGAAAGGCACAGTAAAGTAGTGCAGTGAGGATGGGAAAGGCACAGTAAAGTACTGCAGTGAGGATGGGAGAGGCACAGTAAAGTAGTGCAGTGAGGATGGGAGAATCAGAGTAAAGTAGTGCAATGAGGATGGGGAGAGTAAAAGTAAAGTAGTGCAGTGAGTATGGGAGAGTCACAGTAAAGTAGTGCAGTGAGGATGGGAAAGGCACAGTAAAGTAGTGCAGTGAGGATGGGAGAGTCACAGTAAAGTAGTGCAGTGAGGATGGGAGAGTCACAGTAAAGTAGTGCAATGAGGATAGGAGAGTCAGAGTAAAGTAGTGCAATGAGGATGGGAGAGTCACAGTAAAGTAGTGCAGTGAGGATGGGAGAGTCACAGTAAAGTAGTGCAATGAGGATGGGGGAGAGTAACAGTAAAGTAGTGCAGTAAGGATGGGAAAGGCAAAGTAAAGTAGTGCAATGAGGATGGGAGAGTCACAGTAAAGTAGTGCAGTGAGGATGGGAGAGTCACAGTAAAGTAGTGCAATGAGGATGGGGGAGAGTAACAGTAAAGTAGTGCAGTAAGGATGGGAAAGGCAAAGTAAAGTAGTGCAATGAGGATGGGGGAGAGTAACAGTAAAGTAGTGCAGTAAGGATGGGAAAGGCAAAGTAAAGTAGTGCAGTGATGATGGGGGAGAGTAACAGTAAAGTAGTGCAATGAGGATGGGGGAGAGTAACAGTAAAGTAGTGCAATGAGGATGGGGAGAGTCAGAGTAAAGTAGTGCAGTAAGGATGGGAAAGTCACAGGAAAGTAGTGCAATGAGGATTGGAGAGTCACAGTAAAGTACTGCAGTGAGGATGGGAAAGGCACAGTAAAGTAGTGCAGTGAGGATGGGAAAGGCCCAGTAAAGTAGTGCAGTGAGGATGGGAAAGGCACAGTAAAGTAGTGCAGTGAGGATGGGAGAGTCACAGTAAAGTAGTGCAGTGAGGATGGGAGAGTCACAGTAAAGTAGTGCAATGAGGATAGGAGAGTCAGAGTAAAGTAGTGCAATGAGGATGGGAGAGTCACAGTAAAGTACTGCAGTGAGGATGGGAAAGGCACAGTAAAGTAGTGCAGTGAGAATGGGGGAGAATCACAGTAAAGTAGTGCAGTGAGGATGGGGGAAAGTCACAGGAAAGTACTGCAGTGAGGATGGGAAAGGCCCAGTAAAGTAGTGCAGTGAGAATGGGGGAGAATCACAGTAAAGTAGTGCAGTAAGGATGAGTCACGGTAAAGTAGTGCAGTGAGGATTGGAGAGTCCCAGTAAAGTAGTGCAGTGAGGATGGGAGAGTCCCAGTAAAGTAGTGCAGTGAGGATTGGATGAGTCACAGTAAAGTAGTGCAGTGAGGATAGGAGAGTCCCAGTAAAGTAGTGCAATGAGGATGGGGAGCGTCCCAGTAAAGTAGTGCAGTGAGGATGAAGAGTCCCAGTAAAGTAGTGCAATGAGGATGGGGAGCGTCCCAGTAAAGTAGTGCAGTAAGGATGGGGGAGCGTCCCAGTAAAGTAGTGCAGTAAGGATGGGGGAGAGTCACAGTAAAGTAGTGCAGTAAGGATGGGGGAGAGTCACAGTAAAGTAGTGCAGTAAGTATAGGAGAGTCACAGTAAAGTAGTGCAGAGAGGTTGGGGAGAGTCACAGGAAAGTAGTCCAGTGAGGATGGGAGAGTCACAGTAAAGTAGTCCAGTAAGGATGGGAGAGTCACAGTAAAGTAGTGCAGTAAGGATGGGAGAGTCACAGTAAAGTAGTCCAGTAAGGATGGGAGAATCACAGTAAAGTAGTGCAGTAAGGATAGGAGAGTCACAGTAAAGTAGTGCAGTGAGGAAGAGAGAGTCACAGTAAAGTAGTGCAGTGAGGAAGAGAGAGTCACAGTAAAGTAGTGCAGTGAGGAAGAGAGAGTCACAGTAAAGTAGTGCAGTGAGGATGGGGAGAGTCACAGGAAAGTAGTGCAATGAGGATGGGGAGAGTCACAGTAAAGTAGTGCAGTGAGGATGGGAAAGGCCCAGTAAAGTAGTGCAGTGAAGATGGGGGAGAATCACAGGAAAGTAGTCCAATGATGGGACAGTCACAGTAACGTAGCGCAGTGAGGATGGGAAAGGACCAGTAAAGTAGTGCAGTGAGAATTGGGGAGAATCACAGTAAAGTAGTGCAGTAAAGATGAGAGACACACAGTAAAGTAGTGCAGTGAGGATAGGAGAGTCACAGTAAAGTAGTACAATGAGGATGGGAGAGTCACAGTAAAGTAGTGCAGAGAGGATGGGGGAGAGTCACAGTAAAGTAGTGCAATGAGGATGGGGGAGAGTCACAGTAAAATAGTATAGTGAGCATGGGGGAGAGTCACAGGAAAGTAGTGCAATGAGGATGGGAGAGTCACAGGAAAGTAGTGCAGTGAGGATGGGAAAGGCACAGTAAAGTAGTGTAATGAGGATGGGAGAGTCACAGTAAAGTAGTGCAGAGAGGATGGGGGAGAGTCACAGTAAAGTAGTGTAATGAGGATGGGAAAGGCACAGTAAAGTAGTGCAGTGAGGATGGGGGAGAGTCGTAGTAAAGCAGTATTGTAAGGATGGGAGGATCACAGTAAAGCAGGACTGTAAAGATGGAGTTACAATAAAGTATTGCAGTAAAGATAGGGGAGTCACAAAGTAGTGCAGTAAGGATGAGAGAGTCACAGTAAAGCAGTGCAGTGAGGATAGGGGAGTCACAGTAAAGCAGTGCAGTGAGGATGGGGGGTCACAGTAAAGCAGTGCAGTGAGGATGGGGGGTCACAGTAAAGCAGTGCAGTGAGGATGGGGGGTCACAGTAAAACAGTGCTGTATAGATGGGGGGTCACAGTAAAACAGTGCTGTATAGATGGGGGAGTAACAGTAAAGCAGTGCGGTGAGGATGGGGGGGTCACAGTAAAGTAGTGCAGTAATGATGAGAGAGTCACAGGAAAGTAGTGCAGTGAGGATGGGATAGTCACAGTAAAGCAGTGCGGTGAGGATAGGAGAGAGACACAGTAAAGCTGTGCAGTGAGGATGAGGGGTCACAGAAAAGCAGTGCAGTGAGGATGAGGGGTCACAGAAAAGCAGTGCAGTGAAGATGGGGGGTCACAGTAAAGCAGTGCGGTAAGGATGGGGGGTCACAGTAAAGCAGTGCAGTGAGGATGGGGGAGTCACAGTAAATAAGTGCAGTGAGGATGGAGTCACAATAAGGTAGTGCAGTAAGGATGAGGGAGTCACAGTAAAGCAGTGCAGTGAGGATGGGGGTCACAGTAAAACAGTGCTGTATAGATGGGGGAGTAACAGTAAAGCAGTGCGGTGAGGATGGGGGGGGGTCACAGTAAAGTAGTGCAGTAATGATGAGAGAGTCACAGGAAAGTAGTGCAGTGAGGATAGGAGAGAGACACAGTAAAGCTGTGCAGTGAGGATGAGGGGTCACAGAAAAGCAGTGCAGTGAGGATGGGGGTCACAGTAAAACAGTGCTGTATGGATGGGGGAGTCACAGTAAAGCAGTGCGGTGAGGATGGCGGGATCACAGTAAAGTAGTGCAGTAATGATGAGAGAGTCCCAGTAAAGTAGTGCAGTGAGGATAGGAGAGTCCCAGTAAAGCAGTGCGGTGAGGATGGCGGGATCACAGTAAAGTAGTGCAGTAATGATGAGAGAGTCACAGGAAAGTAGTGCAGTGAGGATGGCTGTGTTTCGTGGAGCCTTTCTCAGGGGCTAAAATGGCTATAAAATATACAATCATAAAAACATACAGTAAGAAATAATTAAACACTCAAATATAAAAACATAAAAGATCAAGACATGAACACCAAATAATATGTTATAAAAACATGTGGATTCACACTTATATGAACTTACATGTACGGCATAATACTTAAATCGAATAAAAAACAAACAACTAGAATTATAAAAATGAATATACACAATGAATAAATAATTAATAAGATCAATAAAAACATAAAAACCATAATTGAGTATATTCATATTATTATAAATATTTTCTGAGACAAACTCACTAAGGGTGTGACAAAAGTTATGAAGAGGACCTACCTGTATATATTATTTTATGTCCGGATTGAACTATGCCACTAAAGGAAGGAAGATAACAAAGATCATGAAGAAATACTAAAGTAGAAACAACAGTGGAATGTGCAGACGCAGCAAGGATCTTTCAAAAAAATGTTACCAAAAGGAATAATAATTTTCACTATATATTCAGGCTATATAGCACAAAAGTAATTCAAACCTAAAACAAACAATAACTTACAAGGACTATGTTTCAAGGGAATAGCCTTCTCAAAAAAGGTGTGTGTGGGGGGGGGTGGCTTTCTCAAAAAAAGGGGGATATGTGCTAAATCAAGGCATACTATGAAAAATCACAGTACAATCCAAAGAGGATCCTTAACTCTAACAGAGATTCTCATTATAATTTAAAAAATTTCAAAAAAACAACATCTAATGTGCAGATTATTGAATAAATATTTATACATGCCTGTGCAACCTAGCACTACCTGCTGTCACGGTGTGTAATTTGATCCAGTTTTTAAATTATGGATAACTAACGCAACCTAATGATATAAGGGCTCTCCACCCCCCAATCTTCAGAAACTTTTAACCTAGAAATTAAAATAAAAACAAAATTGCACAAATAAATTAACACATGCATAAGATATTTGAAAAAATCACCAAGCAACAAGGATCTCAAATATGATCACTAGCAAAGAAGGTTGCTATTGGCCACCCTAACAGTGAGCGGTGGACATTACAGGGTTAGTACAAGCGAAATCTTAAGCAGCATGATAAAAACAAATTTGTTCTAAATTAAATTTAATCATACATACACATTAAAAAATGCGATCTGACCATATTGCCATAAAAACAACAAATCATCAAATCAAAACCCGCCTGCGCTAAGGCACAGACCCCCGATCCAGCGGGCTATAGACAATCTCAGCGATTTAAAAGCCTGTGGTTGAAAAAGAACGGCATCAAATTAAAAAAAAAAATTTAAAATATACTTATACGGTGTAAAGTAATGACAGCAGGTAGTGCTGCAAATTATTAGATGTTTGTTTGAAAATGTTTAAATTATAATGAGAATCTCTGTTAGAGTTAAGGATCCTCTTTGGATTGTACTGTGATTTTTCATAGTATGCCTTGATTTAGCACATATCCCCCTTTTTTTGAGAAAGCCACCCCCCCCCCACACACACACCTTTTTTGAGAAGGCTATTCCCTTGAAACATAGTCCTTGTAAGTTATTGTTTGTTTTAGGTTTGAATTACTTTTGTGCTATATAGCCTGAATATATAGTGAAAATTATTATTCCTTTTGGTAACATTTTTTTGAAAAATCCTTGCTGCGTCTGCACATTCCACTGTTGTTTCTACTTTAGTATTTCTTCATGATCTTTGTTATCTTCCTTCCCTTAGTGGCATAGTTCAATCCGGACATAAAATATATACAGGTAGGTCCTCTTCATAACTTTTGTCACACCCTTAGTGAGTTTTTTCTCAGAAAATATTTATAATATGAATATACTCAATTATGGTTTTTATGTTTTTATTGATTTTATTAATTATTTATTCATTGTGTATATTCATTTTTATAATTCTAGTTGTTTGTTTTTTCTTCGATTTAACCCTTTACAGGCCAAGCCCAAAACTCTCGGGATCCAAAATTCTGACTAAATATTTCTATCAAATGGTATATAATACATGACCATAGCAGAAGGAAAATCACTATTAGAACATATTGAATAAGACGGGTACAATTTCCTGAAATAAGCAAAAATTAACCCGGCTGCAGAAAGTGGATTAAAAATTTAAAGTAGGCCTTCAAAGGGTTAAGTATTATGCTGTACATGTAAGTTCATATAAGTGTGAATCCACATTTATGTTTTTATAACATATTATTTGGTGTTCATGTCTTGATCTTTTATGTTTTTATATTTGAGTGTTTAATTATTTCTTACTTTATGTTTTTATGATTGTATATTTTTTAGCCATTTTAGCCCCTGAGGAAGGCTCCACGAAACACGGCCTGTGTCGGGCCAATGGCGGATTTGTTTAATAAAATATATTCTTCCTTCGCAATCCACGGTTTGTACTGGGTTAGTTTGCTGCACGTGGACATTACAGTAAAGCAGTGCAGTGAGGATGGGGGAAGTCACAGTAAAGCAGTGCGGTAAGGATAGGGGAGAGACACAGTAAAGCTGTGTGGTGAGGATGGGGGCGTCACAGTAAAGCAGTGCGGTGAGGATGGGGGGGGGTCACAGTTAGGGTTTTCAAGTTTTTCACCGAGAAAAACCCGACACCTGTGGCTCACCATGCTCCACCCATTCTCCGCCCCTGGTCCCACCCCTGCCCTGCCCTCAGCCCCACACATGCTGCACCCTAGCCCCACCCACAAAACTTTCCGAGGATAAGTGTAGGCTAACTCCCTTGGTCACATAATAATTAAACTGGGAACCCCAAAAGCCAAACATTAAATGTACAACACTGGAGAAATAAAACTATAAAGTAATTTCCTCTTGCACTAAACAAAAACGCAAAGATGTTAGCAATACACACGTCCCAGACCAGACATATTCCAGTTAATAAACTCAAAATAAAAAGTATTTTTCTACCTTCTGTTTGGGCATTTTATTTTTCAGTTGCAATTGCTCCAGTCACTTTCTTCTGGTTTCTTTGTGTCTTCTGTGAGCTGTCCATTTGTCCTTTCTTCTCTTTTAGATGTTTTCCATTCTCTCTCTATATCTGCTTTAACATACTGATCATTTCCCTTTTGCTCTTTCCCCCATTTCTTTCCTTATTCCTTTATCATCCACTCAAAATTCACCCTTCCATTCTCAATCCCCTCTTACTCTCCCAATACCCGGCCCATCGTAGACTTTTCTTTCACACAAAATATCTTTTCCCCTCGCCATTCTCATTCCCCATCCCTTCTAGTCCTCCCCCAAAATCAGCTCCCTTATATTTCTAGACCCACCCAGCATCCGCTCCCTTCTAGTCCCATTCTCCCATGCCCCCACATCAGCCCATTTCCAGTCCTATTCTAGCCCATCACCCATTTGCAGCCCAAACTCCCCCCATCAGCCCATTTCTAGTCCTATTCCAGCTCATCAGCCCATTTCCAGTCCTAGCCCCACATATGCTCTTTTCCAGTTCCATTCCAGCCCCCCACTTTCCACTCCAAGCTCCCCCATCAGCCAATT
The DNA here is from genome assembly GCA_033557465.1 of Ichthyophis bannanicus. NCBI lineage: Eukaryota > Metazoa > Chordata > Amphibia > Gymnophiona > Ichthyophiidae > Ichthyophis > Ichthyophis bannanicus. The sequence continues at coordinate 141,833,072 of CM066049.1, read as the reverse complement.
TCCAATCCTAGCCCCCTCGTCAGCCCATTTCCAGTCCTATTCCAGCTCATCAGCCCATTCCCAGTGCTAGCCCTCCCATCACAGGCCATTTCCAGTCCAAGTCCCCCCCATCACAGCCTCTTTCCAGTCCTAGCACCCCCACCATCACAGCCCATTTGCAGTCCTAGTCCCCCCCATCACAGCCCTTTTCCAGCAAGTTCCCCCACCATAGCCCATTTCCAGTCCAGCCCCCCCATCACAGCCCATTTCCAGTCCAGGCCCCCCCCATCACAGCCCATTTCCAGTCCATGTCCCCCCCCAAGCCCATTTCCAGTCCAGGTCCTCCCCCCCATCACAGCCTATTTGTAGCCCTTGCCCCCCCCCCATCACAGCCCATTCAGTCCTTGGCCTCCCCCCCCCCGACCAGCCCCACAGCTGTCTGAGGGCCTTCAGAGGGAGCTGGGGAAGCCCGTGCGAGGCACTTGCTTCCTCTGTACAACCGCCAGCATGAAGATCCTTTTCCCTCACGCTGGCGGCAGTTTGTGTGAAGCCGCGATTGCTGGGACTCCTGGGAGAGGTTAAAAGCAATGCCCTTTAACCTTTCCCAGCATTCGCGGCTTCACACAAAGAGCTGCCAGCGTGAGGGAAAAGGATCTTCACGCTGGCGGTTGTACAAAGGGAGCCGGGGCCTCGTGCGGGCTTCCCTGGCTCCCTGCCCTGCGGACTTCGGGAGTCGGGAGAAAAGCCATTTTTTTGCTCTGCCCGCTCCCTATCGTGCGGCCAGAGCAAAAAAATGGCTTTTCAAGGGCCGGTTTTACATCTGTGCCGGCAGCCGGCCTGGCCATGGAAAAACCGGCCAGGCCGGCTGAAAACCGGCCGGTTGGCAACCCTAGTCACAGTAAAGTGAAATTAGGCCTTATCTGCTAATTAATTGGCATTGCTTGAGTAATTCCAGTCCAATTCCGCACCTCTGGGTAGTCAACCTCATCCAGAAGCTTGGAGACTGAGCATGTCATCTTTTTTTATGACATCAGCATACTTAGGCAGCTGGCACCATCTATCAGCCCCATTAACCTAATGACAAAGCAAACTCACTGGAGCAACAAATAAGTAGTCAAACTTCATAACAAACTATCTAACCTTGGGATCCCCCCAACCCTAGAAGGCAGCCCTCCGTCCCCCCTCAGAATGAGGAGACTTACCTTTGGGCTGTACCGTTGAAAACCCCGATGAACCCATATAACAGCCTGCCAATAAGCACACAAACCCAAGCGTGCGGCTCTCTGACCAGCGCAAAGCATCAGCAAAAAAGACAGACAGCCTTCCTGCGAAGGCTTCTCCACCTCGATTGCCCATGCTAATAACTCCCCTGAACCCTTAAAACAGTGGTCCCTTCTTCAGGCCCAGGGTTGCGCCACTGAACACCATTAGCAAACAGGGAGGGTTCTGGGACTGGACTGGGGTTACTCAAGGAACACCAATTAGCAGGTAAGGCCTACTTTCGCTTTCCTTATCGTCCCTCCAGTCCAGTCCCACAACTCTGGGATGTATCAGAGCAGTACTAACAGGAGGGACCTGTGATCTGGTCTGAAGCACTGCTGTCCCGAACCTGGCATCCCCTGCCGCCTGCACATCCTCCTCTGTCTTGGAAAAGTGTGCAGAGAGGATCAAGTGGCTCCCCTGCAAATCTCGACTGGCAGTACCAGACTGTACTCTGCCCCGGATGCCGCCAGGGCTCTGGATCAAATGTGCCCATAATCCAGCTGGCACCGGCCTTCCTTTCAAGAAATATGCTGCCTCGATCGCTTCTCTGATCCACCTAGAAATGGAGGCCTTAGCTGCCACCTCCCCTTTGCACAGTCCCCCAACAATTGATTGGATTTATGAAACAGAGCTGTTCTCTTTAAGGAATGCTGTAACACTCACTGTACTTCTAAAAAGCACAATTGCGGATCGGCACTGCTCTCCTTATCGCTCGGGAGGACCAGTAGGGAAACCATCTGATTCAAGCGAAAAACCGAGGTGACCTTGGACAAAAAGGATGGCACTGGATGGAGAACCACCTTTTCCTCTGACATAGAGAGGAAGGGCTCCCTATATGAGAGAGCCTGATGTTCTGAAATTCTCCTGGCCGAACAAATAGTCACCATAAACCCTATCTTATGCATCAAATCATTCAGCAAGGCGACCCACAATGGCTCAAAGGCTCCTTTTTCAATACCACCAACACCAGGAGGAACGATAGTACGGACCGGTGGCCGTAGGTGTGTTACCACCTTCAGGAATTTCACCACCTTTAGGTGTGCTCCTCATGACATCCCCTGGATCTTGCCTCTATAACATGCAAGGGCTGCCACCTGCACCCTCAAGAAACTAGCGGCCAAGACCTTCTCTAACCCAGCTTGCAGAAAAGCCAACATGGCAGGGACTGAAGCTGCAAATGGCCTACACTGCCGCTTTTCACACCAGGCCTCAAAAATGCACCATATCTGGATTCTGAGCTTTTAGCAATGTTGTGATGACCGGTCTGGAATATCCACGCCTCCTCAGCCTAGCCCTTTCAAGAACCATGCCATAAGTGAGAATCGATCCACCTGTGTCCTTCACAGCAGCCACCGAGTTAAGAGGTCTACCCGAGGTGGCAGACGCCAAGACCGGCCCGCTCGTAGTCTCAAAGTCGGCATACCACGGGTGCCTTGGACCATCCAGGGCAATGAGAATGACCATCCCCCGGTGGGCCTCGATGCACTGCACGACATGGCCTATGAGCGCCCGCGGTGGAAACACATGTAGGATGCCACTCAGGGGCGGCTCAAGGCAATCTGCTGCCTGAGGCGAGGGATGAGATGGTGCCCCCCTTCCCCCCCCCCCCCCCCGGGTGGGGATCTTTCTCAAAACTCCAGTCAGGGACTGAACCAAATCAAAAAGTCAATTAGATAATGTAGAGCAAATGCAAGATGTTCACACATCAAGGAACTAAAAGAAAGAGTGAGAACCATAGCAGTTTATAACTCCAAATTATAATTAATTTGTATTTTGTTATAAACTGCGTTATGGTGCTTGCTTTTTCTTTTTGAACATACATTTTGCATTCACAGAACCCCCTCTTCAACAATGGGTGCAGAGCAGAGGTAGGACATTCACCCACAGAACTCAATATATTTAAAAAAAAAAAAAATCTGATTCTGGTCATCTCACCAACAAACATTCTCCAGTACCAGGCATATTGGGAACTAATATAAAACCCTACTAAAGTCACTAAGATCTGCAGGGCCAAATCTACCATACCATACCAGCATACACTTCCAAAACTCATACAATAAGGGGTCTACCAAGAAAAAAGCAGCACTATAAACACTGCAATGGGCCCCAAAACATCTGTACACCTATTTGAAAAGCTGAACAAGTCAAATTACTATAGTACAGATCCCTACGTACAAACTCCATGTTAAGAGAGCACCTGGCCTTGGTCACACACTCAGAACACAGACCCTCATCAAGTACAGAATAAGTGACCATAACCTAAAGCAAAAATAAAATATGTAGACAAAAATTAAAATGAAACCCCAAGAAGCCAGACTCCGCATGCGGTGCCACACCAGATAAGAGATGCAGTTCCCCATACTGTGTGAAATATAGCTAGCACAAATTGAAAATAAAATTATTTTTTTCTACCTTTGTTGTCTGATTTTTGATCATGCTGGTCCCGATCTGAGGTTTCCGTTTTCCTCTGTCTTCTCTTAGCTCTTTCTATGGTCTATAGTCCATCTGCCATTTCTTATCTCTCCTTTTGCTTTCTTCATTTTCTTCCATCAGCCTTTTTTCAGTCCCAGTAACTCTCCCTAGTATCAGCCCCCTTTACAGCCTCCCCTTCCAGTACCAACCCCCTTGCCTTCCCAGTACCGCCACCAGTCCCAGCGCCCCCTCCCATGTCAGCTCCCTTCCAGCTCTCCCTCTCCCCTGTCCATCAACCTTCCAGTGCCCCCCCCTCCAGCTCGCCCCCCTTGTCTGCTCCCTTCCAGGTCCCCCCTTGTCTGCTCTCCTTCCAGGCCCCCCCCTTGTCTGCTCCCTTTCCTCCTCACCTCACTGATTCATCATTGGAAATCAAACGAAAGCAGCTGTGGGAACATTTCTCCGTTCCCGCGGCTCTGCTTTCAAACTGCTGGGTTGCGTGGAGCCGGCGGGGTGGGGGGGGGGGCCCGAGGTCATCTCTTCCGCCACCCTTTCGCTCCCTTTTCTCCTCTTACTGCTCACCCTCCAGTTTCTGTAGCTCTGTCCTTCCCTTGTCTGACCACCACCTTTTAAGCCTTACTATTCATCATCCCCCGCCCCAGCCTCGTCCTGTCTGCACTAACCTATTTAGAAATCTTCTTGCTATTGATCCTTTAGCTCTCTCCTCCACTATGTCCTCATCACTTTCATCCACTCTGCTTTCCAAATCTATTGATGAGGCTGTGACCTCTTATAACACTGCACTCTCCTCTACCCTTGATTCTCTTGCCCCCCTCATCCCACGTCCTGTTAAGCGTTCTTCTCCTCAGCCCTGGCTCTCCCCCACTGCCCACTATCTGCGCTCTTGTGCCCGCTCTGCTGAGCGTGCCTGGCTCAAATCCCGCTCTTCCTGACTTTCTCCACTTTAAATTCATGCTCTTCTCCTTCCAATCAGCCATTGCGCTTTTCAAACAAATCTACTTCATCCATCTGACTAACTCTCTTTCCTCTAATACTCGTCGTCTCTTTAGCACACTCAATTCTCTCCTCAGTGTGCCTCCACCCCTGATTCCTCCCCTCCCTTCCTGCCCAAACCTTGGCTGACTACTTTCATGACAAAATCCACACGATCACCCTCCAGTTCCCCTCTTCCCCCCCCCCTATTTCCCAATTCTCTCCCCCCCAACTTCTGCTACCCTTTCTTCCTTCCCTATGGTCTGATGAGGAAATGTCACTCCTTCTCTCTTCCTCCAAACCTACTACCTGCTCATCTGACCCCTTCCCCACCCACCTCCTTAGCTCCATCTTTTCAACTATCATTCCTTCTATTTCTCATATTCTTAACCTCTCTCTCTCCACTGCGACCTTCCCTTCTGATTTCAAGCACGCTGTGGTTACACCCCTCCTCAAAAAACCCTCACTTGATCCCACCTGTCCTAACTATTGACCCATCTCTCTCCTTCCTTTCATCTCTAAACTACTTGAGCGTGCAGTCTACCACCGTTGTCTTGATTTCCTCTCCTCTCATGCCCTCTTGGATCCTTTACAATCCGGCTTCCGTCCCCTACACGTCACTGAAACAGCTCTTACTAAGGTCTCTAATGATTTGTTTCTGGCAAAGTCCAAAGGCTTTTACTCTGTCCTCATTCTTCTCGATCTTTCTGCTGCCTTCGACACTGTTGACCATAACCTTCTTCTTATCACCCTATCCTCACTTGGATTCTAAGACTCTGTACTATCTTGGTTCTCTTCCTATCTATCCCATCGCTTTCAGTGTGTGCTTCGGTGGCTCCTCCTCCTCTTCAACCCCACTACCTGTAGGTGTTCCTCAGGGTTCCATCTTAGGTCCACTCCTCTTCTCTCTCTATACCCAATCTCTTGGCACCCTTATCTCTTCCCTTGGCTTTCACTATCATCTCTATGCTGACGACTCTCAAATCTATCTTTCTGCACCTGTTATTTCTCCTGAAATCCAGTCTAAGGCCTCACTCTGCCTCTCTGACATTGCTACCTGGATGTCCCACCGCCACTTAAAACTGAACATGGCCAAAACTGAACTCCTTATCTTTCCCCCGAATGCTTCCCCTCCTCGTTCCCCTTTCTCTCTCTCTCTCTGTTGATAACTCTGTACTCCTCCCTGTTTCTTCAGCACGTAACCTTGGTGTTATCTTCGATTCCTCTCTCTTTCTCTTCACATATCCAGCTCATTGCTAAAACTTGTCGCTTCTTTCTATACAATATCTGCAAAATTCGCCCTTTCCTCTCTGTTGACACCACTAAATTGATTGTCCACTCCTTAATCACCTCCCGTCTTGATTATTGTAACCTTCTCCTTGCCGGCCTCCCTGCAAGCCACCTCTTTCCTCTTCAGTCAATTCAACACTCCGCTGCTCGACTCATTTTCTGCTAGTCTCGCTTTTCCCACATCACTCCTCTCCTCATGTCGCTTCATTGGCCTCCCATCCGTCTCCATATCCAATTTAAACTTCTCCTCCTGACCTATAAATGTATTCACTCTTCTGTCCCACAGTACCTATCGTCTCTTATCTCTCCTTACACCCCCTCTCAGTTACTTCGCTCTTCTAACAGTCTTCGTTTATCTGTGCCCTTTACTCGTACTGCCAATTCCAGACTTCGCTCCTTCCAACTGGCAGCACCCTTTGCTTGGAATAGTCTTTCTATCTCTGTGCACCAGGTGTCCTCCCTGGCCATTTTCAAGTCCAGACTAAAATCCCATCTCTTCACTATTGCTTTCTGTTCCTGTCTTGCCCTATCTTGATCTCTCTATCAACATTTGCTTACTTTGTCCTGTAAATTTTGTTATTTGTATTATGTAACTTATTTTGTTTTCTGTCTTATTAGATTGTGAGCTCTGATGAGCAGGGAATGTCTCTCTTGTATGTTTGTACAGCGCTTTGTATGTTGCGGCGCTTTATTTGCTAGCTTAAACATGACCACCGCTCATACTGATCCATGCCCTGCGTTCTGGATCAAAGATTTACGAGCTGACCTCAGTCCCATCATATCCAGACTCATGATTCAATCATTTACAACAGGAACTTTCCCACGTATCCTTAAGCAAACATCCATAAGGCCATTACTAAAAAACAACAAGCTCGACCCTCTTAAACCAGAATCATATAGACCAATAGCAAGCATTCCTTTACTAGCAAAAATATTGGAAAAAGAAGTACAAAAACAAATTCAGGGTCATATTGAAATTAACGCTCCACTAGACCCATGCCAGCACGGCTTCAGAGAATCCCACGGTGTGGAAACGCTTCTAACTACACTGTTCAGCAGCTTATTATCAGGTATTGATAACATCCGCCAAGGGTTTGTCCTTGTCTTCCTAGATATCGCAGCCGCTTTCGATTCTGTGAGCCATGAACGCCTCCTGGAACGTCTCAAAGGGAAGGGAATTACCGATAAAGCACTCGAGTGGTGTAAATCCTACCTTTCGGACAGATGGCAACAGGTACGATCCAACGATACTTCATCAGATCAGTTTCATCAAAAACAAGGTGTCCCTCAAGGCTCCTCCCTCTCCGCCCTTATGTTCAATATATACATGCAGCCTATATGCAACCTGATACGATCCTTTAGAGTCAACTGCATGATATACGCGGATGATGTACTATTATATTTTCCTTTTACAACAGAGAACCCCGACCTCACTCCTTTAACAAACTGCATAAATGAAGTATCCAACTGGCTACAATCTCAAAATCTAAGGATCCAACACAAAAAACAGAGGTGTTATTCATTACACGGAACCGAAATTTCACTGCTCCGTCCTTTTTGAAAGTAAAGGATGCTAACCTCCAGACCAAGACCACCATCAGATACCTTGGTGTCACTTTAGACCAGAACTTGGATATGAAAGCACACATAGGAAATATTGTAAGAGCAGTATACCACAAAATACGTTCCCTTAGACATCTACGATCCTTGCTAGAGCCAGACGATTTTAGAACCATCTATCAGGCGCTAATCATACCTCATTTTGATTATGCGAACTCAATATTACAAGGTCTCCCTCAAGCCACATTACATCCACTTCAATTGGCAATGAATGCTGCAGCAAGAGTCCTTCATGGAGCATCCCGGAAAGAACATATTTCACCTATTCTAAAACATCTTCATTGGCTCCCGATACGAAATAGACTCACTTTCAAAACTTTACTAATTACATTCAAAGCCATCAAAGAGCTCTCATCTGCATCATTATCAGATATGATCCAAAAAACACCCCTCAATAGGGATAGAAGGTCAGTATCACTCAATTCTCTGTTAGTCCCTAAATCAATAACACAATACACCAAAACTACTACTGACAGGGCTTTCTTTTTCTGTGCACCAAGGTGTTGGAACAGCCTTCCTCAAAACATTCGATCAATACCAGACCTTTTGCAGTTTCGAAAAGCTTTGAAACACTACCTCTTCCTCTTGTCTTATCCATTAAACAATCCAGATAACACAACCTACCCACAGACCTTCCAAACATACAAATTCAATACAGACACCCCACAGACCTCCCATACACAATACTGAAGCCAGGATGAGATCATGTCTGTTATATTAATTAATTACCCTGTTATCAGAGTTGTATTTCCTGTTTTTTCTGTAAACACAAAGTACCGTTGAATTGTGTAACTCCTTGTTTATTGTAAACCGCGCTGATGCTGAATAGTGCGGTATATAAGAGACTATAAATAAATGTTTATTAATAATAATAACTTTGCACTTGAGCGTCCAGGCCCTCCAACAGCCTCTCTCTTTACCTGCTGAAAAGGCAAATGTCGTCATTGGGTCTATGACCGGTGTGCCCCATCTTCTTGTCACCTGCTCGAAGACCTCCTGGCAGAGTGTCCCTTGTCCGGGGTCCACCCGCCCCCCCGGCTGAGGTAGACTGCCATCACGTTGTCCGTACCTGCGACATGCATTGCTGACAGCGCCTGAAGATACTCCTCTGCCCAGGCTAGCAACATTGCAGCTTCTTCTTCCAGACTCATGCTGCCTATGCTGCCATGCCGATTGACGGTAGTAACATTGTCCGAGAAGACCCTAACAGCCTTCCCCTATACCCAAGGTCAAAATCTCTGCAGTGCTAGAACTGCTCTCATCTCTAGCCTGTTTATGAGCTACTCGGATTCCTGTGGGCCCCCCTGTCCCTGAGCAATCTGTCCTTTGCAGTGGGTTCCCTAGCCCGAAAGACTGGCGTCTGTCGTCAACAGAATCCAGCTTGGTGCTTCGAGTGGCCTCCCTCTCAATAAGTTCTCTGGGTGGAGCCACCACCTGAGCGCCTTCCTGGTCTCTGTCAGACAGGGCAATTGCTGTGACAAAGGCTGACTCCGGTGTGAGCACACAGCATGAGCTCGAGAGCACAGCCATGGTTCACAACAGCTGTAGGTAATGCCATGCCTTGGGATCCGATCTCTGCAGGAAGTGACGCAGTAGTTGTCAAAGCCCCTTTACTCCTTGCTCTGGCAGAAACACCTTTCTGCTGCAGGTATCGAGATGAAGTCCCAAGAACTCGATCTCCTGGAATGGCACCGTGACTCTTTGGCACATTGATCACCCATCCGAGACTCTGCAGGAACTTCACCACCATTATAGTTGTCTGTTCGCTTTCTCTTCTCGACTCTGCCTGAATGAGCCAGTCATCGAAGTAAGGGTGCATGAGGATTCCTTCCTGGCGAAGCACTGCCACCTCTACTACCATCACCCTGATAAAGGTATGAGGAGCCATTGCAAACCCGAAGGGCACTGCCTGCAATGAAAGAAATGCCCCATGGGGACCGTGAAGTGCAGGAATTGTTGATGTCCTTCCCTGATAGGAATGCGTAATACACCTCTATGATAGACCGCAATATCTCCATATGAAACCGGGCACCCGCAGACACCAGTTTACTCGCTTGGGGTTGAGAATGGGCTGCTAGGAGCCCTCCTTTTGATCAGAGCCGCATTGGCCTTTGGGAACCTCCATTATGCCTGAAACTGCATGAATTCTTGGAGGATGTCCCGCACTGCCTTGACCTTTTGCGCTGCCTTGCAGGATGACATTTCGAAGGCAGCTGCCAGAGGATGGGCAAACTCCCACACAAACTCTCTCTCTGATGATTTCCAAGACCCATTGGTCAGAGGTGATGCGAACCTAGCCCGGATAAAAGTCCCGCAGCCGACCTTCCCACGCTGAGAAAATGGCTGCCTGAGCCACAAGGCTGCAATCTCCCTCAATAGGCCTTCGGTTGCAACGGAACACCCCTGATTTGGCTCAAACAACCCCCAAAAGTGAAGGCTTACTTTTCTCTGGGCTAAATACCTCCCTTCTGCCTGCACAGGGAAAACAAAGGCAGTTTTGTTTGTCACTTTGCTCAGTTCAGCCCCACCCAATGGTGTCCACCTGAGCTGGAACTAAAGCAGGCTTTGATCAGCGGGCCGTACTGCCTTCTTACTGGTGGTTCCTCACCTGATGTGGGTTCAGGAGCTGCTTGTCTGTGGTGCCTAAAAAACCCTCCTTCCCCTCAACTCTGGAAATGGAAGGTTATGCAATCTCCGCTCTATACTAACTCTTTTTTTATCAATAGAGCCTTTATTGATTCAAAATGGCAGACTATACAATGCTCTGTATTACTGGAACTAACAGTCTTTAAAAAAAATGCTCCTTAGTTGTCCCTACAGTGAGCCTAGACTCTGGGATCAGCTCTCTCCTGCTGCTTGGAGACTGCATTTACTGGAGCTGGTAAGTGGTGCCAGCTGCCTAAGTATGCTGATGTCATCAAAAAGATGACATGCTCACTCTCCAAGCTGCTGGATGAGGTTGACTACTGTGATGAGGAAGGCACTGGTGAGCCTGCAGAGTTAGAGAAAATCAGTGATTGTACCTTTAAAAACATTCCAGCAATGCACAGGCTTCAGAGCAAGCTTAGAGTTTCTGAGGCTAGGCTGCCACACCCAACCTCTGCTGACGGAGTAGCAGGCTTGGAGCATGATTATGAACACCTGTTAAGGCAGAGAGAAACGCTGCCCAGGAAGCACCTTTATAAACCCTGCTTAGGGAAAAGCAGAGGGGAGAAGAGCTGCTCAGGAGGAAAAGGTTGCTCAGAAGGGAAGAGCAGAGCAAGCAAGGCGAGAGTCCAGGAAGACAGAGTCAGAGACAGACTCAGAGCAGGACTGGAAATTGAGCTGGAAGTTCCCAGAAAGAAAGTTCCAAGCAGAGGAAAGGAGGAGGACCTGGAAAGAGTCTGGCACAAGGGAAACCAGGCAAGAGCTGCTCAGACGGAGAGAGCAGGGCAGGTTCCAAACTTCTGTTCCTGACCAAGAGGTTCACAATACTCAGAGGTGGGTGCCTAGGTGTCAAACCAGGAGGCAGAAGAACCCAGCCTCCAACAGAGAGCCATGGTTAAACCTCAGAGAGGAACTGGGGCAAGAGAACCAAAGAAAGATATCCAGTAATACAGTTCTCCATATTCCTTACCGGGTAGAGAAGTCCTGGAGGGAGTTACAGGAATCCTCAGCAAGAATTCCACTAGAGGCAGGTCATGAGGGCCTAGTGCAGGATATTATAATTTCAGAGCAGGAGGAAATGCAAGTGGAGTATAATGAACCAGACCCCTTGATTACTGAACTGCCAATGGACTGTTCTTTGTGTCGTGCAGAGGCTACTGAATCCTTGGTTAAGGAGTAGCAGCCTGAGTAAATGCTTTTGGGGAAAAAGCACTACCAAGAAAACTTAACCTTGCTAAGGTAGGAACCAGGTTAAGTAAGACAAGCTTGCACAGCACTGTATATTATCTCACTAAGGAAGCAGAAAGACATTCTTTACTTTGCTGAACCTAAGAAGCTGTACTTTTGATTTGCCTGTTTTTTGATGAAACGTCTGCGTCTGTTTAATGCCTTTGAGAAGTTACTCAGCTTAAGGATGTAAATATTTTCTGTACTTTTTGTCCTGGAGGAAATATCCAGATACTTTGCGTTTGAACCTTATTTGTGCATATTTTGGGGAAATAAACTGTGTCATGTTTGCCTTCACTCGATGTCTCCACGACTATCCTTTTTAAGAGGGAAACTACAACTCCCAGAGGGCACTGCTCCCGAAGGAAATAGTTTTCAAACCCTTTAAAGAGGACAAAAATGGCAACCCTAATCCCCTAAGCACGTGTCTGGGGATAGGGACACGTGACACTACCCAGAGGTGCGGAACTGGACTGGAGGGACGATAAGGAAAGCAGTGCAGTGAGGATAGGGGAGTCACAGTAAAGCAGTGTGGTGAGGATGGGGAGTCACAGTTAAGCAGTGCGGTAAGGATGAGGGTCACACTAAAGCAGTGCAATGAGGATGGGAGGATCATAGTACAGTAGTGCTGTAAGAATAGGGGAGAGTCATAGTAGAGGATGGGAGAGTCACAGTAAAACAGTGCTGTAAGGATAGGGGAGTTACAGTAAAGCAGTACAATGAGGATGAAGAGGTCACAGTAAAGCAGTGCAGTAAGGATGGGGGGGTCACAGTAAAGCAGTGCAGTGAGGATGGGGGAGTCACAGTAAAGCAGTACAATGAGGATGAAGAGGTCACAGTAAAGCAGTGCAGTGAGGATGGGGGCTACAGTAAAGCTGTGCTGTAAGGATAGGGCAGTCACAGTAAAGCAGTACAGTGAGGATGAAGAGGTCACAGTAAAGCAGTGCAGTGATGATGGGGGAGTCAGAGTAAAGCAGTGCTGTAAGGACAGGGGAGTCACAATTAAGCAGTACAGTGAGGATGAGGGAGTCACAGAAAAGCAGTGCTGTAAGGATGGGAGGATCACAGTAAAGCAGTGCAGTGAGTATAGGGGAGTCACAGTAAAGCAGTACGGTGAGGATAAGGGAGTCACAGTAAAGCAGTGCAGCGAGGATGGGGGAGTCATAGTAAAGTAGTGCTGTAAGGATAGGGGAGAATCACAGTAAAACAGTGTGGTGAGGTTGGGGAGTTACAGTAAAGCAGTGCAGGGAGGATGGGAGGATCACAGTAAAGCAGTGCAGTAAGGATGGAAGAGTCACAGTAAAGCAGTGCAGTAAAGATAGGGGAAAGTCACAGTAAAGCAATGCAATGAGGATGGGGGAGTCACAATAAAACAGAGCGGTGAGGATTGGGGATCAGAGTAAAGCAGTACGGTGAGGATGGCAGTAATCACAGTAAAGCAGTACGGTGAGGATGGCAGGAATCACAGTAAAGCAGTGCAGTGAGGATGGGAGGATCATAGTAAAGCAGTGCAGTGAGGATGGGAGAGTCACAGTAACGCAGTGCTGTAAAGATAGGGGAGAGTCACTCTAAAGCAATACAGTGAGGATGGGGGAGTCACAATAAAACAGTGCGGTGAGGATGGGGGGGTCACAGTAAAGCAGTGTGGTGAGGATGGGAGGAGTCACAGTAAAGCATTGCAGTGAGGATGGCGGCAGTCACAGTAAAGCAATGCAGTGAGGATGAGGGAGTCAGAATAAAGTAGTGCTGCAAAGATAGCGGAGTCACAGTAAAGCAGTGCTGTAAGGATGGGAGGATCACAATAAAGCAGTGCAGTGCAGTGAGAATGGGGGAGAGAGTCTCAGTAAAGCAGTGTGCTGAGGATGAGAGAGTCATAGTAAAGCAGTGCAGCGAGGATGGGGGAGTCATAGTAAAGTAGTGCTGTAAGGATAGGGGACAGTCCCAGTAAAGCAGTGTGCTGAGGATGGAAGAGTAACAGTAAAGCAGTGCAGTGAGGATGGGGAGTCACTGTAAAGCAGTACTGTAAGGATAGGGGGTCACAATAAAGCAGGTGCAGTGAGGATGGGGGATCACAGTAAAGCAGTGCAGTAAGGATTAGGGAGTCACAATTAGGTAGTGCTGTAAGGATAGGGGAGAGTTACAGTAAAGCAGTGCAGTGAGGATGGGGGAGTCACAGTAAAGCAGTGCAGTAAGGATGGGGGAGTCACAGTAAAGCAGTGCAGTGAGGATGGAGGAGTCACAGTAAAGCAGTGCAGTGAGGATGGGGGAGTCACAGTAAAGCAGTGCAGTGAGGATGGAGGAGTCACAGTAAAGCAGTGCAGTGAGGATGGGGGAGTCACAGTAAAGCAATGTTGTAAGAATATGGGAAGAGCTCAGTAATGCAATGTAGTAAGGATGGGTAGAGCTCAGTTATATAGTATTGTAAGGATGGGGGATATATCTTGCTCTTACCCTCCCAATGATTCCTTTTTGTTGATGTTGAATTGACTGTGCACATCTCCCGGTTTCAGAGTGATGATGCGGTGAGGAAAAGGGGCTGGAGGAGGTGGGCAGTCATCTATGGAGCAAAAAAATGTCATGAATCAAACAGTTTGAAAACTCCATCTGATAAAACAACCTTTATGAATATCTCTCTGCTAAAGTCAGCACCACTCAGAGCACCTCCTGCATCCTCCATCTCCCGTTCACCAGTCAGCAACAACTTTAAGACACCACCTGTTTCCCTCCATTACCCCACGCTACCCCCTTTTTCTGTAACAGTCTCAGGACTCCTCCCGTCTGCCAAGCCAGTGACATTCCCACAGCTTCTCCTGTCTTCCTATTCTCATTCAGCGGCCATTTTATAAAATCCTATTTGCACATGTGACCACATGTGCAAGTAAAAGGCCTTTTATAAAATAACCAGCTGACTTAAATATGCACGCCGTATTAAGAAGGCATGTCCTTTGCCTGCAGGTGTAGCCAGGATGCACTCTGGGCAGAACATAGCCAGAGTTCACAGGCATGTGCAAAGTTTAATCAACGCACATACTTGCAAACTTTGTGTGTGAACATTTACACCTGTCCATACCTACATTCAAAGTGTGATTTCTGTCTGTTACACTAGTATTTTATAAAGACATGTCTTTATAAAATAGTGCCAAAGTAGGCACTTATTTGGCCTCTTAACCTAGGTGCCCTGTTATAAAATTACTATCCATCTGTGAAAATTCCAGGATACCTCCTGTGTCCTTTGCTTGTCCCCACCTGAGTGACAGCCCCAGAACATCTCCTCTCTTTGGCAATCCTGCTGTCATTTGACAGAATAAGAATAAAGTTTCAAACATCAGCAGTAGCCTGATAGTGATGGCAATAATTTTATTTATAAATGACTTCCAGAAACTCCCACATTACCTTTATATAACAACTCCACTGGCTACCCATCCTGTTCAGGATAAAATTGAAAACCCTTACACTAATTCACAAAGTTATCCATAATGAATCTGCCCCTTGTCTTGGCTCACTCTTAATTAAGCCTTCTAATTCCAGATACCACAGACCAAACTCTGCAAACTTATTACACATCCCATCATGAAGACTCAAAAGTTCACAATCTACCTGCAATTGTATTTCTCCCTCTATGCCCCCACAGAATAGAATGCCCTCCCCCTGCCCTCCGAAATTGCTCAGATCATGCCAAATTTCGCAAAAAAATTAAAATGCTCCTCTTCCATGAGTGCTACAACACCAGCCTACAACACAACACTCATAAAAATCCTACCTAGATTTCCCAACCCCCTCCCCCCCGTTCCTCCACTCAACTACTCTACTCCCCCTCCCCCTCTAAACTTCTCCCTTCTATGGTACATAGTTGCCATTTCCGGCACCAAACAAATGTTACTTATGTTTATTAAGTTCTTGTTCTTTGTAAAACAGATGTTCTCATACTGTTAGTTCTGAGTTCCCTGTAAACCTCCTTGAATTGTAGAAAGACGGTATATAAAAAACATTAAATAAATTAATCAATTACTGCTGATGTTTTAAACTTGATTCATAGCCTGTTAAATGGCAGCAGGATTGCTAGAAAGAGGAGGTGTTCTGGGGCTGTCACTCACTCAGATGGGGTAAGCACACAGGAAGTGTCCTGGAATGTTCACAGGTTTGAGGGTCATTTTTTATCAGAGTGCCTAGGTTAAGAGACTAAATTCTAATGTCTGTTTCTTTATGTTGATGAAGAATCTCAGACCACTTTTTTTTATAATCAACATTACCTATGATATGGAAAAAATCTCCTCCTTCAGCTCCCTCCAAGCCGGTTCTGAGTGAGGCTGGATTCTCCTGGACACTTTGTGTAGTCTCTGTCCTGGCTATGCCACCATACCCTTTTATTTCAGTTTCTTCAGAATGGCAGGGCTCAGATAAGTCCTGCTGTCCTTCTATAGGATTACTCTTTGGAAATTGCTGGGAATCCTTCTCTGCAGGCACATCTTCCAACTCTTGTCTGAAACATTATCCAAAAAAGGACTGACAATTAGATCCTGCCTTCAGCATCTCTGGAAGAGAGGAACTGTGAGAAGTAGCTTGGGCCCCCAGGAGGGCAGCAAGGGTCTGCAGCGGACAGGAGCAAAGGAGCACAGCAAGGGCCTCCAGCAGATGGGGTGAAGGAGGGGAGCAAGAGCCCCCAGCAGACAGGAGAAGCAAAGGAGGGTGATCAGGGCCCGCAGTGGACAGGATCAAAAGAGGATGGGCTACAGTGGACAGGGGCAAAGGAGGGCAGTGAGGATTTATGCAGATTGAGCAAAGGAGAATGACAAGAGCCTACAGCAGTTGGGAGCAAAGGAAGGCAGCAGCAAGGGCCAACAACAAAAAGGCTAGTGCAATATCTTGCTAAGTAGGCTTTAAAACTTATGTGAAACTATGATTTTCTTTATAAAATACAGCTTTTACAAGTTTTATGTAAGTTTCAAGAAGGAGAAATGTCTTGTGAAACATATAGGTAACCAGATGAGATCCTAGGGCTAGCGTTTCTGTTATTAAGTCTTACAGCTCCCCATAAACTACAGGACCGCAAAAACCGATTATCCCTAGTCCAACGTTCGAACTACGCGGGGCTCTGTAGATAGGCAGCGTGCGCGGAGGGGGAGGAGCCGCGCAGACACAGCTGAAGGAGGATGACGTGCAGAGCGGCGGGTGGTGTGAGCGTTGCGGGTTATTTGGCTCAGCCCTGGCCACCCAGGTAAGTTCGAAAAAGCAGAAAGTGTGAGACTTCAGTGTCAGTCATGTGTCTAAGTGGCCTTGCTTAGCGCTCACTGGAGGGCGATCACCAGTGCACTTCCAGTGGAAGAGAGTGACGTCAGTCGTACGCACCTTGCGGTTGGGTCCTCGTGCAGCGAATGGAATGCAGATACCGTTTCTCTTCTGGAACATCGCCTGATGTAAACGTTTTGTGTTAGGGAACAATGCAGAAAGTAATTCGCAGCCCATGGGAGGCAGAGACCCTTGACATGACTATTTTACCCTCATATTCTTCCCTTAAGGGTTTATATAGCCGCCGTTTCCTCGTGAGATTATACGGCCCAGAGCCCCTCCACCCTGAACAAATTTGCTACAGCTCAGGGTACTATAGATGTTCTGGCCTCTCCTGCCTTGCAGGGCCCCTTAGTTTTGTGAGAGGAAAACCACCACAATTGCTTCCATAACGTCCTGCTAGACTAGTCCAGAGACGAGTGGTTGTATGTTCTCCTTCCAGCAGATTGGTGGAGACATGAAAAGCCCACTCTCATGCCTCTAGTCTCCTCAGCCACCAGAGGGCTCTTTAGTATTTCTTTGTCTCCGGCAGACGGTGAAAACAGAGAAACGTGACAAAAAAAAGACCACATGGCCTATCTAGTCTTGTGGCAGGCTAGGGCCTACAATAGCCTGTAAACGTATGAGAGGCCTGTGAGCGAGGCCTGAGTCCCCCACCCCCACCTGAGACGAGTAGTGCTGAGAAAGACCAAAGTCAGTGAAAGTCTGAGAATCTGCTTTAAACTGCTTTTGATAAGTTTGTATGAATCCTTTATTAAATTCTTATATGCTGATGATAGATATGTTCCAGTGTTCTGCATTCTCACATTCTCTGAGCCTAGAAATGACCTTGCAGTAGAGATGTATTTATGTCTAGAAACTGAGCCTTTGTTAGAACAGCCTGAGAAGGGGGAAGGGTGCTAGGCCCAGAGAGGGTCCTCGATTGGACAGGTGCAGGGGGCGTTGGGACCAATAGAAAGTTTGCCTGTATCAAACTGTGAAAATTGTATATAAGGAATTTGTTTCTGTTCTTCATTGCTCAGTCACGTTTGGATGCTGTCCTGTCTGAGCCTTGTGCACAATAAATTGGCTTGGAACCGGTAATTGATTCCTGGTTTTATTCATTGCGTGCACTTCGCTGCTACATATTCTTGGTGCATTGGCCGGGAATGTGCAAGTAGTGGATGGTATTCAAGTGAATATTACATAGAAACATGATGACAGAAAAAGACAACATGGCCTATCTAGTCTGTCCTTCCATAACAACAACTACAACAGTCCACTTTTTACCTTTAGAGATCCTCTGTGTTTGTTCCATGCTTTCTTGAATTCAGTTACTGTTCTCATCTCTACCACCTCCACGGGGAGACTATTCCATGGATCCACTACTCTTTCTGTAAAGAAATATTTCCGCATATCACTCCTGACTATCTCCCTTCACCCTCATCCCATGTCCCCTCGTAACAGAACTTGCTTTAAATTGAAAGAGGCTCTCTCCCTGAACATTTATGCCACGGAGGTATTTAAACATCTCAATCATATCACCTCTATCCCGCCTTTCCTCTAAGGTGTACATATTAAGATCCTTAAGTCTGTCCTCATATGCTTTATAATGAAGCCCATTAATCATTTTAGTAGCAACCCTCTGCACCGACTCCATCCTGTTCACATCCTTTTGAAGGTGTGGTCTCCAGAATTGCACACCATACTCCAAATGAGGTCGCACCAAAGACGTATACAGAGGCATTATCACCTCCTTTTTTCTGCTAGCCATTCCTCTCCGTATGCACCCAAGCATCCTTCTAGCTTTTGCCGTTGCCTTTTCTACCTGTTTAGCTACTTTAAGATCATCAGACACAACCACGCCTAGGTCCCGCTCTTCTTTAGTGGACAAAAGTACTTCACCTCCTATACTGTATTGCTCCCTTGGATTGCTGCAGCCCAAATGCATGACCTTACATTTTTTAACATTAAATCCCAGCTGCCAAATTCTAGACCATTCTTCAAGCTTAGCTAGATCCCTCCTCATGTTATCTACACCTTCCTGGGTGTCTATTGCAGATTTTGGTATCATCTACAAAGAGGTAAACCTTACCTGACAGCCCTTCCGCTATATCATTAACAAAGATGTTAAAAAGAATCGGACCAAGGACAGATCCCTGGGGCACACCACTGGTAACATCCTTCTTCTCAGAGTGAGCTCCATTTACTTGTACTCTTTGTCGCCTCCCACCCAACCAATTTCTAACCCAAGCAGTAACTTTAGGGTCCATCCCTAGGGTGCTCAGTTTGTTTATAAGTCGCCTGTGAGGAACAGTGTCAAAGGCTTTACTGAAATCTAAATACACCACATCTAGAGCTCTCCCTCGGTCCAACTCCCTGGTCACCCAGTCAAAGAAATCAATCAGATTTGTCTGACAAGACCTGCCTCTGGTGAATCCATGCTGCCTCAGATCCTGTAATCCGCTGGACTCCAGAAACCTCACTATTTTCTCTTTTAGCAGCGTTTCCAATTAAAATACCCCCTTTCAGTTTTGCCCACTGTTTTTCTACATCCCCCAGCTGTTCCCATCCCACTAACGACTCCCTGAGATATTGGCCCATCTTCGCAAAGTTAGTCTTCCTAAAGTCTAAGATCCTCACCTTGGAATGGATTCTAACAGCCCTAGTCCTAATACTGAACCACACCATCTGGTGATCACTGGATGCAAAATGATCTCCCACTACAACATCAGAAATACTTTCACCATTGGTAAGCACCAAGTCCAGTATGGCCCCTTCACGTGTGGGGTCTGTTACCAATTGCCTGAATAGTTCTCCCTGTAGAGAATCCAGGATCTCCTTACTTCTAGATGATACTGCAGCAGGAATGTGCCAATCAACATCTGGCATATTGAAATCTCCTATCAGTAGCACTTCCCCTTTCTTAGCAATGCTTTTGTGAGGGAGGTCTGTATATCACACCAATGCAAATAGATTTCTCTTTCCCTCTTTCTAGTTTAACCCACAATGCCTCCTCTCTCCCTTTTAAGCTCTGTAATTCCAAAGCTTTAATAGTAGTTTTTACATATAGTGCCACTCCTCCTCCCCTTCTTCCTACCCTGTCCTTTCTGAATAAAGTATAGCCAGGTATAGTTACATCCCAGTCATGGTTTTCTGTGAACCATGTTTCTGTAACTGCCACTAAATCCAAGTCAGCCACTCCCACCAAAGCTTCAACTTCAGGGATCTAATTTCCCATGCTACGGGCATTAATACACACTGCTTTCCATATGTTACCCCTGTTACCCATTTCCATAAAGGTATTTAATGTATCACCTACCTGGGGGCTTTCACTTACCTGGGGGCTTTCTTCACCCATCCCCAACGAATCTAGTTTAAAGCCCTCTTCAGTAGATTAGCCAGTCTACTACCAAAGATGCGTTGACCTTTCTTGGACAGATGGATGCCATCTCTGCTCTGCAACCCTTGGAACAGGGTTGCAGAGCAGATTTGGCATCCATCCACGTGATATTCTACATGATTTCACCTCAAGGTTTGGTACGGTTGGAACCGTGTCTGTCCGACCGCAGGGGAAACCTCAGGCGCCACCAGTCCTCTTGTATCAGAGAGGGTTCCGCCTGGCCTCGGCGGACTACTGGATCCGGCTGGCCAACACCTCCGAACCCGAGGGGAGTCCAGGATCCAACCCATGTACTGGTTTGGTATCGGGAACCGGATCCGGTGAGTAGAAGTTTTTTTTTCTTTACTACTCAGTTTTGGGAATATGGTATGGTAAAAAAAAAAAAAGAAAAACAAGAGAGCTTGATCACCTCTCTAGGGCGGTCCTAGTAAGCCTCGCATAAGGGTTAGCGAAGCAGAAGCCACCGACCCTTTGGTATGGTTAGTCAGTAAGGCCTTGGGAAAATATGGGAAAACGTTGCTAGCATGTTTGGTTGTGTGTGTATGAATGAGAGGTCTTGAAATACGGACCACATGAGAGCGGATTCCTGAGTAGCGCAGTTCCTGGCCAGGCGACCGCACCCAGGTCGCAAAAAGGAGGAAGCGTTTGGTGTTTGTCTCCTTCATTGTTCTTTCGGCTGCATGGACCCCTTACCTGCAGCCATACTACCCGCCCCTATTGTCTGTTGTTGTGTACGTCATTGTAATCATGGGAGGGACGGAGTCCACGCAAACTCCGTTGCAATGTATGATCAAAAATTTCAGCAAGGGATTTACCGGAGACTACGGGATTAAAATGTCTCCGTCCCGATTAGGAATGCTCTATGAAAGAGAGTGGCCTGTGCTAGTCACTTCATGGCCCCGTGAGGGCACTTTTGATATTAGCATAGTTTTCCGTGTCCATCAGATTGTATGAAAAGTATACCCTGATCAGTTCCCATATATAGATTCCTGGTTAAGTATTTGTGAGAAACAGCCCCCTTGGATAAGGCGTTGCTATGAGGAACAGTGTAGAATATTAGTTGCAACCACAAGGGAGACTCGGACGCTTGAGGAAGGGAAGCTACCTGTGTATTCCGCCTCAGAGTCCCCAGATATCCTGACCCATTTACCTCAGTATCTATATAGGCTAGGTCCTACGGCTCCGGCACTCCCAGCAGAGCCTGATGCAGAAGCCCAGCGATTACCACCGCAACGGCAAAGAGAGTCCCCTCCCCCGATTGATGGCCCCAAGTCTAGCCCGAGTACTTCAGGAGGGCCAGTGTCTCCTGAGGATACCAAGAGCGGAGACTCTCTCGCCAGATCAGGGTCACCTGTTGAGGATGCCTATACCCGGCAAATGATTTAAGAAGTGCCGCAGCAAAGAAGAAGAAAGGAGAGGGACGCCTAATGCCATTGTGTCAGGTACCTGGTTTACCTGTCCTGAATGAGCAGGGCCAGATGGCGCCAGGACCAGCCAGTCTAATCTATGTACCCTTTTCCACTACTGATTTATTGAACTGGAAAACGCATTATGCATCTTATACCGAAAAGCCCCAAGATTTAACTGAATTAATGTCTAGTATAATGCAAACTCATCAGCTTACCTGGTCTGATTGCTGCCAGCTCCTGTCCACTCTTTACTACTGAGGAGCGAGCGCGAATCGGGCAAGCGGCTATCCGCTGGCTAGAAGAGAACCCTGTAGAAGGAGCAGATATGAATCGTCTGCAGGCAGCCGCCACAGCTTTCCCAAATGAAGATCCCGGATGGGATCCGAATGATGAAAGGGGGGGCGGCGGCCCTAAATCAATTTCGCCAGGCCTTGTTGCAGGGCCTGAGGAGGGGAGGCCAGAAAGCTATCAATTTCGCCAGGCCTTGTTGCAGGGCCTGAGGAGGGGAGGCCAGAAAGCTATGAATATCGGGAAGGTGTCAGAAGTCCTCCAGGGTCCGAATGAGAGCCCAGCAGTCTTTTATGAGCGGTTGTCTGAAACCTATAGATCAGGGGTCACCAACCTGCGGCCCGCGAGGTCCCTTCGTGCGGCCCGCGAGGCTCTACCCCGGTTAACATTACGTGCGGCCCGCCAAGGATTCCCGCCATTGTATCCACGCGCTCGCAGCTCACCGACGACCACCTGCAAGCGTCCCTTCTCCTGTCAGTGTCATCTGTGAAGCCGGACTTTAAGCGTTTGTCTGCTAGCATGAATCATCAGCCATCTCATTAAATTCAATAAAGGTGATCAGCCATTGTTTTCATAATTTTGCGTTTGTTGTTTTTTTTCGCGGGGGCGGGGAGAAGGGGGGTGCGGCCCGCGAGGCTCCCAGTAGTCGGCTGTGCGGCCCGCGGCCCTCTGGAGGTTGGTGACCCCAGCTATAGATCATATACTTCATACGATCCAGCAGTCCAGGAGAATCTGCGTATGGTGAACGCAGCTTTTGTCAGTCAGTCCCAGGGAGATATAAAACGAAAATTACAGAAAATGGATGGATTTGCGGGCATGAATACAGCACAGTTAATGGAAGTTGCTCAGAAAGTGTTTGTGAATCGTGAAAATGAGCATTACAGAGAAAGTGAAAGGAAAATGAAGAAAGCAGATCTTCTTGCTGCCGCTTTAGTTGAATGACGTGGAGGAGGTTTTCCTAACCGAAGGACCAGAGAACGCGGAAGAGGCAGCAGAAACAGCTGGTCTCCATTGGTTGCGAATCAGCGCGCCCACTGTAGAGAAGGAGGACATTGGAAAAATTAATGCCCGCATCTTGGCTCCACCCCAAGGAGGGGAGGAGGGAGCACTTGGAGAGCAGGAGGTCGATTCCAGAGTTGGGGAGGAATAAACCGAGCACAGTTCCGGCAAGAGAGAGAAGCAGCTATTGAGAGAGTGGCAGTTGCCGAGGACTATGATATGGCTGAAGACTAGGCCAGACCGGGCTTCAAGTTTACCCTGGGTCCCCAGGAGCCTATGGTCAGTTTGAAAATAGGGGACCAATATATGGACTTTATGGTGGATACAGGAGTAGAACATTCAGTAGTGGCAAAACCAGTGGCCCCTTTGTCCTCTCGATCTACCATTGGGGCCACAGGGGCTAGGGCCACCAAGCCTTTTCTGCAGAACCGCATGTGTGAACTAGGGGGACAGAAAATAACGCACCAGTTCCTGTATATACCTGAATGCCCTATTCCACTTTTGGGCCGAGATATGTTTGCCAAGCTCCAGGCGCAGATATCCTTTGCTGAAGGAGGAGAAATGCAAATGACTGTAAACTCAAAGCCTGCTGGATTGATGGTGCTGACTGTCCCCCGAGAAGAAGAGTGGCGGTTCTACAGTGTATCTCCAACCAAGACAGTTAGTTCCTGTATACCCACCGACCTTTCAGCTCCGCCTGAAGTGTGGGCGGAGGATAATCCACCTGGCCTAGCTAAGAACATAGCCCCCATCATTGTCACCCTCAAGCCAGGAGCGGAACCAGTGCATGTGAAACAGTATCCTCTTCCTCGACCAGCTATTGAAGATATCCACTGCCATCTGATGAAACTGCTGAAGTACGGACTTCTCAAAGAGTGCCAGTCACCTTGGAACACCCCCCTTCTCCCAGTTAAGAAACCAGGGACGGGAGATTACCACCCAGTACAGGATCTGAGGCGAGTGAATGATGCAGTTGTAACTATACATCCAGTGGTACCAAATCCTTATACTCTCTTGGGACTGATCCCTGCTGAGGCTACTTACTTCACCGTTTTAGATTTAAAAGATGCTCTCTTTTGCATACGCCTAGCCCCCACCAGTCAGCTTTTGTTCGCTTTTGAAAGGCAAGATCCTACAACAGGAAGGCGGGGCCAACTCATCTGGATTCGATTACCCCAAGGATTCAAGAATTCACCTACCCTCTTCAGTTCTGCTCTAAATCAAGATCTCTCAAGCTACTCTGTGGACCCAGGAAAAAGGGTTCTTCTCCAGTATGCGGATGACCTGCTGATAGCCACCAATTCGGAAAGTGAATGTTTACAAGCCACCAATGATCTCTTGCATCTTCTGAATGAAGCTGGATACAAGGTCTCCAGAGCCAAGCGCAGTTGTGCCAAACAGAAGTAAAATACCTGGGATTCCATCTGTCCAGAGGGGTCCGGAGATTGGGACCCGAGCGAAAGGAAGCAGTATGCCGCATCCCTACCTCCACCACCAGAAAGCAGGTGAGGGCCTTCTTGGGAGCTGCCGGCTACTGCCGAATATGGATACCCAACTTCGCGCTGTTGGCAAAGCCATTGTATCAAGCCACCAAAGGAATGGAGAGGTCTCCATTGGAATGGGGACCTGAACAGGATGCAGCATTTTGATCTTTGAAGGCGCCTTGATGTCATCACCAGCTCTGGGTCTGCCAGATGTCCAGAAAACCTTTCGCCTCTATGTTCATGAGTCACAAGGAAATGCTTTGGGAGTGTTGACTCAATCTCTTGGATCTTGGCAGCGACCAGTGGCCTATTTATCAAAACAATTGGATATGGTTGCAAAAGGCTGGCTCCCTTGTTTGAGAGCTGTTGCAGCCACCGCCCTCTTAGTGAGTGAAGCTGATAAGCTCACTCTGGGGCAGAATCTTCGAGTCATCGTACCACACTCTGTCTTGACCCTTATGGAGCACAAAGGAAACTTTTGGCTCACAAATTCGCGAATGTTGAAGTATCAAAGTATGTTGTGTGAGAATCCTCGATTGCAATTGATGGTCAGTCAGGCTTTGAATCCTGCTACGCTGTTACCAGTTGGTTCTGGCCCCCCTGATCATGACTGTTTGGAAATTATGGATACTGTCTTCTCAGGTCGCCCGGATCTGGCTGATGTCCCTTTGGAGAACCCTGAACGGACGTTCTTTGTGGATGGAAATAGTCTCATCATCAATGGACATCGTTGTGCCGGGTATGCAGTGGTGACCCTTGATCTGGTGGTTGAGTCCTCGGCTCTGGCCCCGGGGACTTCAGCACAGAAAGCCGAACTGATAGCTCTCACTAGGGCGCTGATACTAGGAAAAGGGCTCCATTTAGATGTGTACACAGATTCTAAGTATGCCTTTACAACTTTGCACGCACATGGGGCCCTGTACAAAGAACGAGGGTTGATAACTTCAGGAGGCAAGTCCATTAAATATGTCCCAGAGATATTGACATTGTTAGATGCTGTGTGGGCCCCTAAGCAAGTTGCAGTCATGCACTGCCGAGGTCATCAGGCAGGAGAAGGAGAAATTACACAAGGGAATAGGTTTGCCGATGCCACTGCTCGAAAAGCAGCCACAATTGAACAAGTTTTGACCCAAGATA
Source organism: Ichthyophis bannanicus (assembly GCA_033557465.1). Classification (NCBI taxonomy): domain Eukaryota; kingdom Metazoa; phylum Chordata; class Amphibia; order Gymnophiona; family Ichthyophiidae; genus Ichthyophis; species Ichthyophis bannanicus. Next base: position 141,807,660 of record CM066049.1, on the reverse strand, counting down.
CCTCAGTTCAGGCAGCCTTATTCCCTGTGCCCCTTAGCTCATGGGCCCCCTGATACACCACAAGAGAGTTAGACTATTTCTGCGAGAAGGAAGGGGGTGTCCTAACAGAAAAGGGCTGGATAGTGTTGCCACCTCCAGGGGGTGGCTCACCTCCATGGCCCACAGTAATTCCTGAAGCGTTAGGTCCAGCCTTTGTTCATGCTTTTCATCAAGCCACACATTATGGGAAGACTGCGATGGAAAAAGCTCTCAAACCTCATTTCTATATTCCATTATTAGGACCCCTGTCTGCCTCAGTGGCTCGACAATGTTTAACATGTGCTAAGAATAATGTCAAGCAAGGTCCGGGTCCACCCCCAAGAGTTCAGTCAGTAGGAGTTACCCCCATGAGTAATATCCAGGTGGATTTTACTGAAATGCCACGAGCAAATGGATATCATTACCTGTTGGTTTTAGTCTGTACCTTTTCCGGGTGGGTAGAAGCTTTCCCCACCAGAACTGAGAAAGCCAGAGAAGTCACTAAAATTCTGCTTCATGAGATTATTCCCCGATTCGGGATACCGTTGCCTATAGGGTCAGATAATGGGCTCTCATTTGTATCTCAGGTGACTCAGCAGTTAGCACGAGCTCTATAGGTGCAGTGGAAATTGCATACTGCTTACAGACCTCAGAGTTCAGGAAAAGTAGAGCATATGAACAGAACCCTGAAATCTCAGTTATCTAAACTTTGTCAAGAAGTTCACCTGAAGTGGCCCCAGGTTCTCCCCATAGCCCTTCTTAGGATACGCTCAGCCCCTATTAAGTCATTAGGAGTTTCCCCTTTTGAGATTCTGTATGGGCGACCCCCGCCTATTGTACAAGGAATAAAAGGAGATATGCAACAGACTGGATCTGAAATTACTAGACAAGAACTATTGGCTTTAAGTTCTGTTTTGCAGAATCTTCATACGTGGGTACAGGATCAACTGCCCATCAATCTAACATAACCACTGCATTCTTTCAAGCCTGGAGTCTCGGTGTGGATCAAAGAGTGGAGAAAGACACCGTTGGCACCACATTGGAAGGGACCTTATGTTGTGATCTTATCAACCCCAACAGCAGTCAAAGTTGCCGAACTCGAACCCTGGATCCATCACAGTCGAGTAAAGGCAGCAGCCGCTTCTGAACTTGGTCATTGGACTTCAGTAAATGACCCTGCAACCCCATTGCGGCTCACGCTGCAACGGCAGCCACCACTGTGAAAGTCTTTAGAATCTGCAGCCCTATTCCTGTCACACGGTGTGGAAGCTGGCAGGTCTACGTACAGAAGCAGCTTGAGGATCTACAACCCTACTCCTGTCACACGGCGCGGAAGCTGACAGGTCTACGTACGGCGGAAGCTGGGAAAAGAAGCCTTCAAGTTCAGAGTTCTCAATGTTTCAATCCATCTATCAGAGACTGTGATTATGATGATTTCCTATTATTGTTTCATTTTTGCAGTAGCCCTGGGGTCCCTTGGGACAGCTTTTGCCTTACCCCCCCCTGTGCAGCTTGTATAACTACTACCCGAACTGGGATAAAGGTTACTCAAACTTTACTTTATCACTCTTACTACACTTGTACTGGTATAGTTAGCCGGTGCGTGTATAATGGTACAGAGTTAAATATCTGTACAAAAGGAAAGAGCAAAACTTGTTTTAGTCCCCGTCAGAACCCTTCTTATTATGTTTTAGAGTTGCGATGGAATGATGAGGATGGGGCCCTCATAAATGCCACATGTCAACTTTCTGATCCCACAAGACCTGTACTCCTATACTTTGATGCTTGTGATCTTATAAATAGAAATGACTATTTCAAATGTGGGTCTTGGGAGCAAGCCTACTATTATGATGATAAATATATGTGTCCTGAAGGAGCATACGGATGGGGAAATTGTACTGGGAAATATTCCCCATCCACCTACAGTAAGCCATCTGAAGATACATATTTCTGTCCAAAGTGGGAATGTGTGTACTATGCTACCTGGTCGGGTAGCCCTACTGGACAAGATGGGGATAATCGTAAAGCCAATTTAGAAAGACTACCCTTGCTTGAGCCTCAGAAGTGTAAGACAGGCGCTTGTAATCCCTTACGGCTTCTCATACTTGACCCTAGCCATTGGAAGCAGGGGTTCAGATTTGGTTTACGTATAGCAGGGGGAGGAACCGACCCTGGAACCTTTTTATATATACAGCTTAACACTAAGACCCCTATCTCTTCACCTTATCGAATACATCACACCTTTTATGAGGCTATGAAGGCAGAGTTTGCAATTCCCTACACCTCCCAGAACTTGTTCATTGAGCTAGCTGTAGCTGTAGTGTCCAGTCTTCACATTTCTGATTGTTTCTTCTGTGGTGGAACTAAGATGGGAGACCAATGGCCCTGGGAGGCACAAGAATTGAACTATTCTATCCCATATAACCAAACTGATCTGCATAAAACCACCAGTGAAATGGGTATTAGCTAACCCTATTGTTGGTAACTTATGTTTTGCTCGCACAGGACCACAATTTACTATGCTAGTTGGACAGCTGGTCTGTCTAAACCAGACGTTTTACAATGCCACCACTAAGAAGACGTCCTGGTGGTCGGGTGTAAACACTCCAGAACCTTCCAACCCTCTAGTTATCTTTCCTAATCTTGCTAAGCTATGGACTAATTTGGTTTCTTACAATACCTGGCAAGCCCCACCTGGACTATATTGGATTTGTGGAACCCGAGCGTATGCCAAACTCCCTAATAACTGGGGAGGTGCATGTGTATTGGGAACTATACGGCCTTCCTTCTTTATTTTGCCTATCTCCCACGGAGAACAATTAGGTTTTCCAGTATATAGAAGTCGACAGAAGCAAGAGACTTTAAAAATAGGCCAATGGGATAAGTGGGATGATGAGGAATGGCCACCTGAGAGAATCATTTCATACTATGGACCCACTACTTGGACACAAGATGGGACCTGGGAATACCGCACACCTGTGTACATGATAAATCGTATTATACGCTTACAAGCTGTTGTTGAAATAATAACAAATGAAACTAGTAAAGCTTTAACCCTTTTAGCTAAACAGAGTACACAAATGCGTACAGCTATTTATCAGAATCGCTTAGCATTAGATTATTTACTAGCAGCTGAAGGTTGAATGTGTGGAAAGTTGAATTTAACTAACTGTTGTTTGCAAATTGATAATGAAGGTCAAGTTGTAGAAGACATAGCTAATCAAATGAGGAAGCAAGCCTATGTACCAGTCCAGACCTGGCATGGCTTGAAACTTGATGGATGGTTTGGTTCTGTTTTTCGGGTTGGGCGGCCTGAAAACACTCGTATTCATTGTATTATTAGTATTGGCTACATGCTTGTTTCTCCCATGTCTCCTACCCCTTTGCTTACGCATGATAACCTCAATTATTGATAGTACTGTCGAACGGAAAACAGCTACAAAAGTATTAACTATGTGGCGATATCACCCTATACCCCAAAATAATGCTTTTACACGAATATAATATGTGATTTAATTCTCACCCTTTCTCACTTGCGGGTGAGAATAATCAAAGGGGGGAATGTGGCAGGCTAGGGCCTACAATAGCCTGTAAACGTATGAGAGGCCTGTGAGTTAGGTCTGAGTCCCCACCCCCACCTGAGACTAGTAGTGCTGAGAAAGACCAAAGTCAGTGAAAGTCTGAGAATCTGCCCTAAACTGCTTTTGATAAGTTTGTATGAATCCTTTATTAAATTCTTATATGCTGATGATAGATATGTTCCAGTGTTCTGCATTCTCACATTCTCTGAGCTAGAAATGACCTTGCAGTAGAAATGTATCTATGTCTAAAAACTGTGCCTTTGTTAGAATAGCCTGAGAAGGGGGAACAGGGTGCTAGGCCCAGAGAGGGTCCTCGATTGGACAGGTGCAGGGGGCGTTGGGACCAATAGAAAGTTTGCCTGTATCAAACTGTGAAAATTGTATATAAGGAATTTGTTTCTGTTCTCCATTGCTCAGTCACTTTTGGATGCTGTCCTGTCTGAGCCTTGTGCACAATAAATTGGCTTGGAACCTGCAATTGACTCCTGGTTTTATTCATTGCGTGCACTTCGCTGCTACAGTCTCTCCTTCCATATCAACAACTACAACAGTCCCCTTTTTTCCCTTTAGAGATAATTTGTATTTGTCCCATGCTTCTTTGAATTCAGAGTCTATCCTCATCTCTACCACTTCCCCTGGGAGACTATTCCACAGATCCACCATTTTTTCCATAAATAAATATTTCCTGAATCTATCCCCTTTCACCCTCATCCTATGTCCCCTCGTAATTTACTTCATAACCAAAGGACTCGAACATCCGCACAGAAGTGACAAATAACTGCAAAGTGAATGAAGTAACCGAGCCAATGACTGATACTAAAGAATAACTGGGGAAGCTCACTGAAGAGGGTGGGCGAGTTCTTGAATCCTTGGGGTAATCGAGTCCAGGTGAATTGGCCTCGCCTTCCTGTAGTAGGGTCTTCCCATTCAAACGCGAACAGGAGTTGACTGGTTGGTGCTAAACGTATGCAGAAGGCGGCATCCTTCAAATCCAAGACGGTGAAGTGAGTAGCCTCAGCGGGGATCAGTCCCAGGAGAGTATAAGGGTTTGGTACTACTGGATGTATGGTTTCAACTGCATTATTTACTCGTCTCAAGTCCTGCACTGGGTGGTAGTCATCTGTCCCAGGCTTTTTGACTGGAAGGAGGGGGGTATTCCAGGGCGATTGGCACTCTCTGAGGAGTCCATACTTCAATAACTTCATTAGATGACAGTGAATTCCTTCAATCGCTGGTCGCGAGAGAGGATATTGTCTCACGTGCACTGGTTCCACTCCTGGTTTGAGGGTGACAAGAACAGGGGCTGTATTCTTCACTAGGCCTGGTGGATTACCTTACAGCCCTTCTGCTAGATCACTAACAAAGATCTTAAAAAGAATCGGATCAAGGACAGACCCCTAGGGCACACCACTGATAACCTCCTCCTCAGAATGAGCTCCATTTACCTGTACCCTTTGTCACCTCCCACTCAACCAATTTCCAACCCAAGCAGTAACTTTAGGGTCCATCCCTAGGGTGCTCAGTTTGTTTATAAGTCGCCTGTGAGGAACAGTATCAAAGGCTTTACTGAAATCTAAATACACCACATCTAGGGCTCTCCCTCAGTCCAACTCCCTGGTCACCCAGTCAAAGAAATCAATCAGATTTGTCTGACAAGACCTGCCTCTGGTGAATCCATGCTGCCTCAGATCCTGTAATCCGCTGGACTCCAGAAACCTCACTATTTTCTCTTTTAGCAGCGTTTCCAATTATTTACTCACCACCAAAGTTAAACTACTGGCCTGGTGGATGTTTCTTCTTCTCTGAAGAAAATAAGACTGATTAAGTGCTCATGAATGACCACCTTGAGGGTGACTCTCTCACTTGAGCACAACATGGGAGGCTCTACTAGACTGTGGTCTTTCTGGTAGCCAAAGGAAGAGGGAAAATTGGTTCAGCTCCACACGCTTATCATACTAAGAGCCTGTTGAGCAGCCAATTGGAAGGATCTGAAACCGTGCAGCAGCTTCACACAACCTCGATGCCCTTTCCCTCCTTCTTTGTTTCCCCCTGCTCTCTCCCAAAGATTGCAGAAGGCTCTCGGAGGGATATGCCTGCCAGCTACCTTAAATGAAGTGCTGCAAAACCTAGTGAAATAGTATCATGGGATAGAGCTGAGCCCGGCATGGGTCTTCTGCCTGGGGCTGTCAGGGGGTAAGTACCAAGGCTTGACCTCGTCATTGTCCTTGTTGGGAGCTCCCGATTCTGTCTGTGTGGAACACAATTAGGGGTAGACCACTGACAATCGTTGGCATAGTGTGGGGGTTTCCCACCATTTTCTGCAGCAATAGTAGCATTTTTTCCCCTATTTTTCTTTTCTTTTTTTTTTATTTAGCTGTGCTTATTGTGGTAAGGAGGGTGCAGCACAGCCCTGGGAAACAAAGAAAAAAGAAACTTTTTCTTCCATAAGGGGGATGGGCTCACCTAAGCACATGTTCCAAAATGAAAGCAGTGGAAAAACCCACACTTGCAAAGCTAGGCTGAGGCCACACCCAGACTCCAGGGCAACTATAGGAAGTGATAGGAGACACCTGTGGGTGGGGCCAGGAGAGAGAGCACGCTTGCAAACTTTTAAGCACAGGCAAACAGAGAGAGCAGGAAGCGTCAGCAAGACCGGCAGGAGAGAAGCAAGACATGGGAACAGCTTGAAAGACGGCAGTCGGGAAAGAGCCAGAATCCAGGCTAATTGCACTCCTTCCAGGAGAGAGGAAGCGAGAAGGCTAGCTGTGAGGAAGCTGGAGCAGGAGATCTCAGCTCCATCTGAAGAGGAACCAGTCTTCAGGCTTGGAGAGCCTAGAAGGGCTAGAGACAAACACTGCAGTGATCCCCCAGGCAGCTCTGATTCAGAGGACGCTACTCCTAGGAGATGCCCTTGCTGTAAAAGGTCTACAGTCAAGCTCAGAGGTAGGAGGAGAAAGTTTGAGGGAGTTAATGTGTGTGACTCTGACTCAGAAATAAGTATACCCGATTCTGAGGAAGAAGCTGTACCTTATGGGACGCATGCCAGGAAGAATGCCTTTACAGATAAGGTAAAGCAAACAAAGCCTTTAAATGTTTTACTAAAGGGAAAGAAGTCTGAGAACACTAATATAATCCCGGGGAGAAGAAGGGAAGTTCAGTGGGAAAGACTGTTCAAGCTTCTAAAGGAAGTAAAACCTGAAATCCCTGAACCTGTCCAAGCCCCGCAGTCATGTAATGCAGAGGAAGACATGGAGGTGGAATTTTGTGGAGAGGAACCTGACTCCACAGACTCCCAAATGGAATGTTCTTTGTGCATAATCTCTGACTGAGAAAAGCTAAGGGTTTAATAGGAAGGAAACCCAGGAACAGTTATCCTGATTATTGTAGCTAAGAAGCTTTAGAAAGAGAAGGAAATCTCATGGTTAAAGCTACAAGAACACTTGTGCTGAGTGAAAGTTTAAACACAGCAGTTTTAGTTTCTGTGCTGACAAGCAGAGAAGTATTTTAACGTTAAAACCTGAAGCAGCCAAGGGAAGCTAAAAGGTTTGCTGGACTCTTCTGTTAAATACCAGTTCAATTATGTTTGTTTCTGGAAGAAGAAATTCTTTTGTTAAAGAGCTGGAAGAAACTGCTCATTGATAACACTGCTGAAATACACTTTTTGTAGAGAAAGTTTATTTGGAGAAAACATCCTTTTTCTGTTGTTGTGGTTGGAGCCTTTTACAAAGGTCTGTTTGCAAAGCTGAAATTTAAAACGAAAAATTTAATAAATTTTCCTGTGTTGGCCAAAAATACCACTTGGACTGCTTATTGCACGCAACTACACATTCAGAGGTCTTAGCCCTGAAGCTTAAGCAACATACAAGATACAAGATGGCCCGCCGCTTTCACCAGGCAACCGCCTAGTGGGGGCGCCGTCGCCACATTATATACCACCTTTCACTGGGTCAAAGCGGTTTACAGATATTTGCTAACAGGGCTAGACTGAGGATTTTTTCCTTCCTTGGGTAAGTAATTATTTGCAGAGTTTACTTCTGGAAAGCGAGTAATGCCGTCTCTGTTCAAACATTCCTTCACTGCAGTGGAGTTACCCCTCCCCCACTTGTCTCTGTATGCAGGTGTCGGGTTAGCAAGTTCCTTTGTATGAGGAGTGCTTCTAAAGAGTGATTCAAAGGTAGGACCTCCTAAATCGTCCTGGCCTAATTCTCTCCTAAACAATTCAGCTGTATTCTTTATATCAGCCTGCTTGCTAAATGCTTCAGCTGTCTGGTGAGAAAAGCTGGGTTTGTTTAAACGAACTTCAGGCTGCAGCCAACTGCTTTCACAATGCCTGAAACTGTCCTGAGTTTTAAAGTCAGCATTCACTCTTTCTGGCTTCTCATAAAACTTGTCATTTGAATTAAATGCACTATGTACCCTTGTATTGAGGCTTGTCTGAGAATGCCTTGCCACGCTGCCTTCCTCTCCAAGGGTCAGCTGTCTCTTCCAGAAGCCTAGGCTTTATCCCTGGGTCTCTCAGTGCTTCTAACCTCTCTTGTTCCCAGAAGGTTCTTTCAGGCACTGAGTATCCCTGGTACCTACTTCCTGGTTCTGAATCCCTTTTCCTTGTATTACAGCTGGGCAGTGTTTCTCTTGCTAGGTCAGAGGTTTCTGTATCAAAGAGTGCTTCTTGCCTTGTTCCGTGTTCACTCTCCTTCCTCCTTCCTTGTTGCTTCTCCAACCTCCTTCTCATTCTGAATTCGATTCTACTACTGTCTTCCTTCTCTCTGTTTAACAAGGTGCCCCTGCTCTGGGGAGCCCGCCTCCTGCTAGGGCGTGCCCAATCGGCAACTCTGCTTCTCTCCTCCCCTGAGGTGAGCTGTGTTAGCTGATTAGCTCTGTGCATCTTGTGCTTAGAAGGGAAAACCTTGCATTTACCTGCAGTACCTGAACCTTCCAGCGGGTCAGTATCCGTTTCCATGGCTTCCAGCCCTGCTACTGCGTCACAGGTCGTCTTTGACTCCTCTCTCTCCTCTCCACACACATCCTACTGATAGCTAAACCTGCCTTTTCTTTCTCTATATCAACAACAAAATTTGCTCATTCCTTCCTGAACACACTGCTAAGACACTTATCCACTCCTTAGTCACTTACTATCTAGACTATTGTAATCTATTCCTTGTTGGTCTCTCTCTAACATAGTAACATAGTATATGATGGCATATAAAGACCAATATGGTCCATCTAGTCTGCCTAGCAAGGCGGCAAGAGTAGGTGGACCTGCCGCTCTGTGCAGGTCACCCCTCCCCATGCCTTTGTTAGGTGTGTACCCACCACTCCGTGTAGGTCACCCCTATTTGTTCAGATATAAGAGATAGTTATGTTTATTTTGATTTTATCCTGTTGCTATAAAGGGATCCACTGTTCTGCCCATGCCATTTTGAATTCTGTCATTGTCTTTGCCACGTCCATCGGGAGGGCATTCCAAGCATCCACCACCCTTTCAGTGAAAAAGTATTTCCTGACATTGCCTTTCAGTTTACCCTCTTGCAGCTTCATGTTATGCCCTCTAGTTTTACAGCTTCCCCGTCTTTGGAAGAGGTGTGTTTGTTCATTAGTACTCTAAGTATTTAAAGGTCTGAATCATATCTCCCCTATCTCTTCTCTCCTCCAGAGTGTACATATTTAGGTCTTCAAGTCTCATAAGTCTTCTGAAGCAGTCTCCAAAACATTTTGGTCGTCTTCCTCTGAACTTCTTCCAGCCTTTTTATATCCTTTGCGCGATATGGTATCCAAAACTGAACACAATATTGCAAGTGAGACCTCACCAGCGACTTGTACAGAGGCATTAATACCTCTTCCTTTCTGCTGGTAATTCCTCTCTGTATGCAACTCGGCATCCTTCTGGCTTTTGCCACCACCTTGTCACACTGTTTCGCCACCTTGAGCTCCTCAGAAACAATCACGCCGAGGTCCTTCTAGTCCATGCACACCAACCTCTTGCTGCCTGTCGCATACAATTGCCTTGGATTTCTGCTTCCCAAGTGCATGACACTGCACGTTTTCACATTAAATCTTAACTGCCAAGCATTAGACCGTTCTTCCAGCTTTTGTAAATCTTTCCTCATGTTATCCACTCCCTCAGGGGAGTCCACTCTGTTGCAAATTTTTGTCATCTGCAAAAAGACAGACTTTTCCATTCAGTCCTTTAGCAATATCACTTACAAATATATTGAACAGTACCAGTCCCAGGACCGAACCCTGGGGCACACCACTAATCAGCTTCCTTTCATTTGAGTGAGTTCAGTTTACCGTCACCTTCTGTCGTCTGTCAGTCAACCAATTTCTGATCCAGTTCACCATCTTGGGACCCATCCCCAAGCTGTTGAGTTTATTGATAAGCCTCCTATGAGGAACAGAATCAAAGGCTTTGTCAAAGTCTAGGTAGATCACATCCATCGCATGCCCTTGATCTAGTTCTCTGGTCACCCAGTCAAAGAACTCAATCAGATTTGTTTGGCAAGATCATCCTTTTGGTAAAACCATGTTGCCTAGGATCATGCAACCTAACCTGTTGGTTTCAAGAAAGTCCACTATTCACTTCTTCAGAAGCGCTCCCATTACTTTTCCTGCCACTGAGGTAAGGCTTACTGTCCTTTAGTTTGTCACTTCTTCCTATTACCACTTTTGTGAAGAGGTACCACATCAGCCCTTCTTCAGTCCTGTGGAACCTCTCCTGTCTCCAAGGATCTATTAAAAACATCTTTTAATGGTCCTGCAAGAATCTCACTGAGCTCTTTCAGTATCCTGGGATTTATCCCATCTGGTCCCATAGCCTTGTTCACTTTCAGTTTTGTAAGCTGTTCTAACATCATCTTCTGTGAATGGTGTGGTATCTACTCCATTCCCATTTGTATATTTGTCAATCACAGGTGGTCCTTCTCCAGGACTTTCTCTAGTAAAAACAGCATTTTCGCTTTTTCAATGTCACTTTCCATGAATCTGTTCTAAGCACTTTTGAGTCCTGCAATTCCACCTCTGATTTTCCTCCTCTCCCGAATATGCCTGAAAAAAGGTTTTGTTGCCACAATTCACATCTTTAGCCATCTTTTCTTCTGCCTTTGATTTTGCTATCCTTATTTCTCTTTTTTTCTCTTAGTTTGATCTTGTATTCTTTTCTGTGTTCCTCTGAGCTTCTGAATTTGTGAAAGCTGTGTTTTTTGTCTTTATTTGTGCAGCCACCACTTTGGAGAACCAAATTGGTTTCCTTTTCCTCTTGTTTTTATTTACTTTCCTTATGTATGTATCTGTTGCACCTTTTACTGCCTCCTTTAGTTTAGCCCATTGTAATTCCACTTCCCTTATCCCCTCTCACCCTGACAACTCCTCCTTCAGGTACTTGGCCATTTTTCCGGTCGGTGTTTTTGAAGTCTAGGTTTTTGAGCTTGCTGTGATTGGAATCTACCTTGGCTTTTATCTCAAACCACACCGTGTGATGATTGCTTCTGCTCATATGGGCACCCACCTGGATATTTGACACGTTATCTCCGTTGGCGATACTTAATCCAGCATCGAGCTTTCCCTGGTAGGTTCCATCAGCATTTGTCTAAGTAATGCATCTTGAAAGGCATCACAGTTTTTTTTACTTCTTTCCAGATTTACAGAAAAAACACTCCAATCCACATCGGGTAGATTAAAGTCACCTAATATGATCATTTCCCCCTTCATGGCTATCTTTGCAATATCAACAATCAATTCACTATACATTTCTTTGGTTTCATTTGGAGGCCTGGAGACCACACCAGTATGAGTGACAGTGCTATCTCCTCTTTTCAACACAATCCATAGCGCTTCTTCTTTTCCCCATGTCCTCTGCATTTCAGCAGCTTTAATATTGCTTTTGACATATAGGGCTGCTACTCCTCATTTTCTACCCTCTCTATCTCTTCTAAATAGAGTGGAGGAGTGGCCCAGTGGTTGGGGCAAGGTACTTCAGGCCGGAAGGTCGGGGGTTCAGATCCCACTAGAGGACAGCAACCTTGGGCCGGAAGGACTGGGGTTTCTAGTCCCACAGGTGCGCCTTGTGGTCTTGGGCAAGCCACTTAACCCTCCATAGCCCATGTTCCCTGTAAAATAGTTATCTCCAAGTTATAATGCCCTGTTCAATGTAATTTCAGTTTGTTCAATGTAAACCGCACTGATGCAGAATAGCGCGGTTTATAAGAGAATGTAAATAAATAAATAAATTATAGTCAGCTTTGGCTGTATCCCATTCATGCGACTCGTTAAACCATGTTTCTGTAATGGCCACAATGTCCAATCCATTTCCACCATTAGGGCTTCCAGATCAGGAACTTTGTTGGCTAGGCTTTGAGCATTTGTACTCTTTGCTTTCCAGCATTTGTTGACTGGCTTGCCTGCGTTTTGCATGGATTTTGTTCTGCATGCCCCTTCCCACTTGCCATTGTGTGGTTCAAAAGTGTGGCTGTTTCCATTGTTTTGCTTTTGCTGGAAGTGATGTACTGAACTTGTCCTTCTCCATCCGTCGCCCCTTTTACATAAGAACATAAGATATGCCATACTGGGTCAGACCAAGGTCCATCAAGCCCAGTATCCTGTTTCCAACAGTGGCCAATCTAGTTTAAATGCCTGTCCACATACTGCCTGAATTTCAGCACTCTGCTGCACAGTTAATCATCTGCCAACCTCATCATGCTCATATTTATCCTCTTCTCAAGTCACTTCACTGGCTCCCTATCTGTTTCTGCATCCAGTTCAAACTTCTCCTGGCCTATAAGTGCATTCACTCTGCAGCTCCTCACTACCTTTCCTCTCTTATCTCTCCCTACAACCCTCCTCGGGAACTCCGCTCTTCTGGCAGGTGCTTATATCTGTGCCCTTCTATTGCTAACTCCAGATTTCGCTCCTTTCACCATGCTGCTCCTTATACCTGGAACAAACTACCAAATTCTGTATGTCAGGTGCTTTTTCTTGCCCTTTTCAAATCCAGGCTGAAAACTCGGATCTTAACTCACCTGATCTCCTCCTTTGTGTTTCCTTACCATTCCCCCTAAATGTATCCCGTCTACAGCTACTGTGTTGTCTGTCTTGACTAGATTGTAAGCTCTGATGAGCAGGGTCCATCTTTTACATGTGTTTGTGCAGTGCTGTGTACGTCTTGTAGGGCTACACAAATGTTCAGTAATAGTAGTAAAACCTTTCATCCCCTCTGCTTCTGGGCTTTGGGCTCATTCTCAGTCCTTTCTTGGAGCCTGTGGGCCTAGTTACTCTGTCCCCTCCAGAGGGCCACCCTCCCTGGGTGCACAGTGAAGGTTTGGGGGCCCATTCCCTGATCCATAAGAACATAAGATATGCCATACTGGGTCAGACCAAGGTCCATCAAGCCCAGTATCCTGTTTCCAACAGTGGCCAATCTAGGTCACACGTACCTAGCAGTTTCCCCAAAAGACACATGTTCCGCAATGCTTGTACTGGGTCAAGCATTGATATCCTGGGTCCCTTCTTAATAATGGTTTATGGACCTTTCCTCCAGGAACTTGTCCAAACATTTTTTAAACCCAGCTACACTAACAGCCTTTACTACATCCTCCGGTAACAAATTCCAGAGTTTGATTACACGTTGAATGAAAAAATATTTTCTTTTATTAGTCTTAAATAGTTTACCCTGTAGCTTCATTGCATGTCCCCTAGTCTTTCTATATTCTGATAACGTAAACAATCGATCTACGTTTACCCCTTCCACTCCGTTCATTAATTTATAGACTTCTATCATATCTCCCCTCAGCCGTCTCTTTTCCAGGTTAAAGAGCCCTAACCTTTTTAGCCTTTCTTCATAGGAGTATCCTTCCATCCCCTTTACCATTTTGGTGGCTCTTCTCTGAACCTTTTCTAATAACGCTATATCCTTTTTAAGATACGGCGACCCCACAGTATTCAAGGTGGGGTCTCGCCATGGAACGGTATAGAGGCATTATAATATCTTTTGTTTTATTTTCCATTCCTTTCCTTATGATACCTAGCATTCTATTTGCTCTCTTGGCCGCCGCTGCACACTGGGCCGAGGGTTTTAACATGTTATCCACAATGACGCCTAAATCTTTTTCCTGGGTGGTGGTTCCTAATGTGGAACCTTGCATCGTGTAACCATAGTTTGGGTTGTTCTTCCCTAGGTGCATAACTTTGCACTTGTCCACATTAAATTTCATCTGCCATTTTGATGCCCAGTCTTCCAATTTATCAAGATCCTCTTGCAATTTTCCACAATCCTCTTGGGTTTTAACAACTTTAAATAGTTTTGTGTCATCTGCAAATTTGATAACCTTACTCGTTATTCCACTTTCCAGGTCATTTATGAATATGTCAAAAAGCAGCGGACCCAGCACAGATCCCTGGGGTACACCACTATTCACCTTTCTCCATTGGGAAAATTGGCCATTTAACCCAACCCTCTGCTTTCTATCTTTTAACTAGTTCCTGATCCACAGTAGTACACTGCCTTTTATCCCATGACTCTTTAGTTTTGCCAAAAGTCTCTGATGAGGGACCTTGTCAAAGGCTTTCTGAAAGTCCAGATACACTATATCAACCGACTCACCTTTGTCCACCTGTTTATTCACACTTTCAAAAAAACATAACAGATTAGTAAGACAAGATCTTCCTTGTCTAAAGCCATGTTGGCTGTCTCCCATTAGGCCATGACTATCTACATGCTGAGTAATTTTATTCTTTATGATGGTTTCTACCATTTTTCCCGGTACTGACGTGAGGCTCACCGGTCTGTAGTTTCCCGGATCATCCCTGGAACCCTTTTTAAAAATTGGTGTTACATTGGCGATCCTCCAGTCTTCAGGTATTAGAGATAATTTTAATGATAGTTCACAGATTACTAATAGCAGGTCTGCAATCTCATATTTCAGTTCTTTCAACACCCTTGGATGTATACCATCCGGCCCAGGTGATTTGCTACTCTTCAGTTTGAGGCAGGCTTCGTCTTTTCCTTCAGGAACAGGGCAGGGTTACCAAGGATTGCTGAGTGCTAGATACCATTCAGTTCGACTGTATCCTAGAATGCCAAGAGCCGATTCCAGATGCCTTCATAATCTCCCATTGTGGGTTTACAATCAAAGTGCTGCTGTGCGGACCACCTTGCACAACTTACTGCGCCTAAAGGCGGTGGTGCCCGTCCCCCCAGATGAGCGAGGCAAGGGCAGATATTCCATTTATTTTGTGGCGTCCAAAAAAGATCGTTCCTTACTGCCCATTCTGGACTTTAAGGGGGTCAGTGAGCACTTCTGCTTCCAGATGGAAACAAGCAGTGCTCTGAGGGGAGTTCTTGGCTTCTCTGGATCTGGCCGAGGCATATTTTCATATCCCGATCTGGGCAGATCAGCAAAAGTATCTGCATTTTGCCATGCTTTGCTCTCACTGTCAGTTCACCACCCTCCATTTTGGGATATCCACTAACCCAAGAACATTTTCCAAGGTCATGATGGAGGCGGCACCAAGGAATCTGTGTCCATCCATATCTGGTGACTGTCTCATCCAGGCCTGTTCCCTTTCAGAAGCATCTCAGATAGCGCCCCGAGTGGTGTCTCTTTTTTAGAAAGCCTTGGCTGGGTGATCAATCGGGGAAAGAGCCAGCTGTTGTCTTCCCAGTCCCTTCAGTTTCTGGACACACGTTTCAATACTCGAGTGAGCAGAGTTTTCCTTCCAGAGGAAAAAGGCAAAAGACTGTTGGATTGCCTGGCGCTATTTTGTGCACAGTAGGCTCCCAGAGTCTGGGATTATATTCAGCTCCTCAGATTGATAGTGGCGACCAGAGATGGTGCCTTGGGCACTTGCTGACATGCAACTGCTCCTGCAGCCTTTGCTTGCTCCGTGGTCCTCGAGTTCTCAGGAGTTTGCACGCAGGCTCACGCTCTCATTGATGGTGCAATTCAGCCTGAGGTGGTGGCAGCAGCCTTGTCATCTGAGTAAGGGTGTGTCACTGGACGATTTCTCCTGGATCCTCCTGATGATGGATGCCAGTCACTAGGGTTGGGGAACCCATTGCCAAGACCATACGACCCAGAGTCTTTGGGAACCACAGGGAAGCAGTGTGGTCCATTAACCACCTCGAGATGAGGGCCATCAATTTGGCTCTTCTGAGATTTCAGCCCATGGTCGAAGGCTAGGCGGTTTGAGTATTTTCAGACAATACCTCGGCAGTGGCTTATGTCAATCAGCAAGGCGGCACGAGGAGTGCCGGGTAGCTCTGGAGATGGCTCTCCTGTTTGCCTGGGTAGAAAAGAATTTCTTATGTTATGTTCCTAGCCTTGTCGGCTCAGTGCATTGCCAGGGTGAATAATGTGGAAGCGGACTTCCTCAGCTGGTGCTCTCTGGATCCTTGAAATCCCCATTGCACCAAGCTAACTGCAATTGAGTACTATCCTTAGATGCTCCAACCCTCTGGAACATGCTCCTGGAACCAATTAGAACCAACCAAGACCTCACAAGCTTCCGTCAAGCACCAACTTATTCAAACACTACTATGAAAACATACCCTAGTATCTGGAAGGAACCTCCAGCAACCAACCCCAGCATCTATCTGCCCAGCACCTTATCAAACATACCCCCTATCACCCCTCCCACCACAACAACTGCTATAAATCACTACTGGTTACACTATGCCATACTACCAATTACCCAAGTACCGTTATAAACCACCCAAGTTAACTCCTGTTTAAAAATAAAATTGCTCTGTTATGTAATGTTTAATATTTTCTGTAAATTCATCCAAATTAACATTCCTGCTTAATGTAAAATGTTCTGCTATAATGTTTTCTATAAACTGTTCTGCATACAAAATAGAGCAGTATATAAACCCAGTTAAATAAATAAAATAAATCTTGGAGAATGGGAGTTGAGTCAGGGTGTGTTTCAATTGACTTTATGCCACTAGGGATGCCCTGAAATGGATCTGGTGTTGACCTGCTCATATGCCAAAGTTTAATGCTTCTTCAGTTGCTGTATAGAGACGGGGGTCCCAAGGCATCAACACCCTGACCCAGTCTTGGCCAAGTCAGCTCCTGCTGTATGAGTTTCTTCCATGGCCCCTGGTGGGGCTTGTGATTTGGCATATAGCACGAAAAGATGGAGGTTACGGATTCTTTTCATCAGTCTGACGAAATACCAGAGAAACACCCTCCGGATAGCCACAAGGCGAAGAGCCTTATCCTTCCTCCAGCACTGTTGCTTAGAGAAGGAGGGCAGACAGACCACCCAATTCACATGAAAGGGAGAATTCATTTTAGACAAGAAAGGCACAGGCCGAATGGCCTTTTTGTGCTGTATGGTGGCCTGTGCATGGGTGATGCGGCAGCTAAGTTGACTTTGGAGTGCTGGATTAAGGAGGTCATTGTCTTGATGTCTCTATTGCAGAACTGTCTGGTTCCGGAGGGTTTCCATGCACATTCTACCCAAGCACAAGTGTTCTCATGGATAGAGCGATGCTCGGTAGCACCTGCAGAGTTGTCGGGCGGCAACATGAGCATCACTTTCCACTTTTGCCAAGCATTACCGCTTGGATGTCCACACGTGGGCAGACACAGCCTTTGGCTCAAGGCTTTTGCGAGCTGCGGTGTCTTCTTCCCACCCAGTGAAGTCGTAGCTTTGATACATCTTCCTTGTCTGGACTGGTCTAGAAGGACGATATAGAAAGTGACATTTTACTTACCAGTTGATGTCTTTGTCCTGCTAGATGTCCAGGGCCCACTCCTGTAACTGTATTTGCTCTGTTCTTCTGCTGTGGTATCCTTGGGTCTGCTGTGATTTTATACTTGGCTCTACAGGTTCATCTTTTACTGACAGCCTTCTGTTTATGCTTTCATGTAGATGGTTCTCTATTGTTGATTATTCCTTGTTGCCCACGATTGAGGTTGTGTGAGGCTTGTCATCTTTCTCCCATATGCTTTGAGATGAATACTGAAGAGGACTAGAAAGGGGGGCTGTTACTTCTGGAGAGAAATCTGAAATTGTGAGTATATACTAATGGGAATTTTTCTGAAAGGAATTTTTTTCTTTTAAAGCTAATTAATCTGTGAACCCACTATTTTTTGTTAAATCAGTCAGGGCCTAGTAGCAACAGTTTAAGATTCAATTTAAAACACAGAAGAGAGCTTTCTGGTTAACTTTAGAATCCAGCAGAGAGCTTGTAGTTTAAATTTCATAGTCACTCAGGGCCTAGCATCAGCAAAGTACTTTTAGTTTCAAATTAAAACACAGAAGAGAGCTTTCTGGTTAACTTTAGAATCCAGCAGAGAGCTTGTAGTTTAAATTTCATAATAGGTTATGGCCTAGCATCAGCAAAGAGCTATAATTTAAATCAAATCAGAATATAGCTTACCACAGCAGCACAGGACAGGGTACTGTGTAGCAGCCCTCTTTTAATAACCGGGATGGAACCAGGCTGCTGGCATTAACCTTTACAAAGGAGATAGAGCAGCTTTTAAACTAGATAATAGGGGAAAGCCGACAGTCGCCCAAGAGCGCATGGTTCGGAAGAATGTATCCTTGAAGGATACTACAAAAAGCAGAGAGGTTCCAAAAAAGAGTAAAGTAGCCCAAATGCCCTCGAGTATGGAGCAGACAGAGCTTAAAGATCCCAAATTACCCATGTCTACCAATAGCCAAATTAATATGAATAAAATACAGTCTCTAAAATGCTTGTATGCAAATGCTAGAAGTTAAAAAACAAGATGGGAGAGTTAGAATATATAGCACTAAACGAGAGGTTAGATATGATTGGAATATCAGAGACATGGTGGAAGGAGGACAACCAGTGGGACACTGTGATACCTGGGTACAAACTATATCGTAATGATAGAGCTGATCAAATTGGTGGAGGGGTTGCGCTCTGTTAGAGAGGGCATTGAGTCAGAAAGGATTAAAGTTTTGCAAGAAACAAAATTTGCTGTAGAATCTCTATGGATTGAAATTCCATGTAAAAAGGGGAAGGCGATGGCAGTGGGAGTGTACTATCGTCCACCTGGCCAGAATGAACAAATGGATGATGAAATGCTCAAAGAAATCAAAGAAGCTAGCAAAAGTTACAGTGCACTAATAATAATGGGTGATTTCAATTACCCCGGCATCGACTGGGTCAGTGTCACAGCAGGACATGCTAGGGAGATAAAGTTCCTAGATGAAATAAATGACTGCTTCTTGGAGCAGCTGGTTCATGAACCGACCAGAGGGGAAGCAATATTAGACCTAGTCCTTAGTGGAACACCAGATGTAGTGCAAGAGATAAGGGTGTTGGGGCCACTTGGCAATAGTGATCATAGCATGATCGCCTTTGATTTAATTAGTGGAGGAGGGATAGTAAGGAAATCCACAGTACTACCTTTTAACTTTCGAAAGGGAGACTATGATAAAATGAGGAAAACAGTTAAGAAAAAACTAAAAGGAGCAGTTGTAAAGGTTAAAGACTTACATCAAGCTTGGGTGTTGTTTCAAAATACTATCTTGGAAGCCCAAGCCAGCTTTATTCCACGCTTTAAGAAAAGTGGAAGGAAGTCAAAAAAACTGCCAGCATGGTTTAAAGGTGAGGTCAGAGAGGCTGTTGTTGCCAAAAAAGCATCTTTCAGGAAATGGAAAAAAGAGCCAAACGACGAAACCTGGAAACAACACAAGCACTGGCAAGTCAAATGCAAGGCATTGATAAAGCAGGCAAAGGGAGAATTTGAGAAGAAGAATCTTTCTTCAGAAGCAAAAACGCGAAATAAAGATTTTTTTCAAGTACATTCGCAGCAAAAAACCTGTGAGAGAGTCAGTTGGTCCATTAGATGATAGAGGCGTTAAAGGGGCACTAAGAGGTGACAAGGCGATAGCAGAGAGACTGAATGAATTCTTTGCTTCGGTCTTTACTGAGGAAGATGTAGGGATGTTACCCATCACTGAAGTGGTATTTAAAGGTGCGGAAGAATTGAAGGAAATATCGATACATTGGGAAGATGTATTACAACTATTAGATAAACTGAAGAGTAGCAAATCACCTGGGCCAGATGGTATACATCCAAGGGTGTTGAAAGAACTGAAATATGAGATTGCAGACCTGCTATTAGTAATCTGTGAACTATCATTAAAATCATCTAATTCCTGAAGATTGGAGGATAGCCAATGTAACACCAATTTTTAAAAAGGGTTCCAGGGGTGATCCGGGAAACTACAGACCGGTGAGCCTGACATCAGTACCGGGAAAAATGATAGAAACCATCATAAAGAATAAAATTATTCAGCATTTAGATAGTCATGGCCTAATGGGAGACAGCCAACATGGCTTTAGACAAGGAAGATCTTGCCTTACTAATCTGTTATGTTTTTTTGAAGGTGTGAATAAACAGGTGGACAAAGGTGAGTCGGTTGATATAGTGTATCTGGACTTTCAGAAAGCCTTTGACAAGGTCCCTCATCAGAGACTTTTGGCAAAACTAAAGAGTCATGGGATAGGAGGCAGTGTACTACTGTGGATCAGAAACTGGTTAAAAGATAGAAAGCAGAGGGTAGGGCTAAATGGCCAATTTTCCCAATGGAGAAAGGTGAATAGTGGTGTACCCCAGGGATCTGTGCTGGGTCCGCTGCTTTTTGACATATTCATAAATGACCTGGAAAGTGGAATAACGAGTGAGGTTATCAAATTTGCAGATGACACAAAACTATTTAAAGTTGTTAAAACCCAAGAGGATTGTGGAAATTGCAAGAGGATCTTGATAAATTGGAAGACTGGGCATCAAAATGGCAGATGAAATTTAATGTGGACAAGTGCAAAGTTATGCACCTAGGGAAGAACAACCCAAACTATGGTTACACGATGCAAGGTTCCACTTTAGGAACCTCCACACAGGAAAAAGATTTAGGCGTCATTGTGGATAACATGTTAAAACCCTCGGCCCATTGTGCAGCGGCGGCCAAGAGAGCAAATAGAATGCTAGGTATCATAAGGAAAGGAATGGAAAATAAAACAAAAGATATTATAATGCCTCTATATCGTTCCATGGTGAGATCGCACCTTGAATTTTGTGTGCAATTCTGGTCGCCGTATCTTAAAAAGGATATAGCGTTATTAGAAAAGGTTCAGAGAAGAGCCACCAAAATGGTAAAGGGGATGGAAGGATACCCCTATGAAGAAAGGCTAAAAAGGTTAGGGCTCTTTAACCTGGAAAAGAGACGGCTGAGGGGAGATATGATAGAAGTCTATAAATTAATGAACGGAGTGGAACGGGTAAACGTAGATCGATTGTTTACGTTATCAGAATATAGAAAGACTAGGGGACATGCAATGAAGCTACAGGGTAAACTATTTAAGACTAATAAGAGAAAATATTTTTTCACTCAACGTGTAGTCAAACTCTGGAATTTCTTACCGGAGGATGTAGTTAAGGCTGTTAGTGTAGCTGGGTTTAAAAAAGGTTTGGACAAGTTCCTGGAGGAAAAGTCCATAAACCATTATTAAGAAGGGACCCAGGATATCAATGCTTGACCCAGTACAAGCATTGTGGAACCTGTCTCTTTTGGGGAAACTGCTAGGTACGTATGACCTAGATTGGCCACTGTTGGAAACAGGATACTGGGCTTGATGGACCTTGGTCTGACCCGGTATGGCATATCTTTTGTTCTTATGTTATGTTCTTATGTTCTTAGTGGCTGAGGTGAATAGAGGCATGGGAATGATGTCATTGAAATCTGGGCTTTTGATTGGTTCTTTGTCTCCATCGATCTGCTGGTAGGGAAACACAAACCACTTGTCTGGACTGGTCTAGCAGGACTCAAGGAAAGGATGTTAACTGGTAAGTAAAATATCATCTTTCTTTTCATTCTATGGTAATTCCAAGAAGCTAGCCCCTTTCTACTTTTGATCTTTACTTTTAAGCCATTGGAATAGAATCTGAAAATAGTGCCAAATTATTATTTTGTTTTATCAATTTTTGGATTTAACTTACACATTTTCAGTAACAGTTTAAGCAGAGTTACACTTAGGTACTGCAGAGTTGCCAAGTTACCCAGTTCCAAGAGAAATGTTATTGGATTTCTGACAATCTAATTCTGATGCATTATGAGACCTGCAGCACAGATTCCAGTGAGTAAAATCAGGGACTATGACTACCACACTGCATTGTAATGCAATTTTAAAACTATACCTGGCAAAAAATCTCACTCTTGGAACTGGGTAACTTGGGAACTCTGGTATTGTGGTATTTACCCCATCCCTAGAGGCTTAAGGTCTAAGTAAAATTGTAATAGTTCCTGCTTTCAAATCCTCTCTCTCTGCTTTTTAAAACACCACTATTTTGGGGCAATTTTTAAGTCGTCTTAAGCTACAGTAAAATTTTCAAATTTAAATATAATTAATAAAATGTTCCACTAACCATTTTTTTTAATTAAAAAAGAAACCTAACAAATTTTAAAATTTATATCTTTTTGGGCTCAAAAAAATTTGGCTAGCACTTAACTTTACTAATTATTTTCTACCCCTGTAAACAATTCTCCTAGATGGGAGTGAAGTCTGAAGCTTCTACAGGATAGAACCAAATCTTAGTATGAACCTGGCACCACCACTTCTGTAATCATACTGTATGGCAGCAGAAACCTTTGTATTAACAGATGTCCAGCAGAATTAGGACATGTCCCCTTACAAGATCTTTTTGGTTTTCTTGATCATGCTGCATCTCAGAAAGTGGAACCAACATTTCAGCCGTCATTGCTGTGGCTTTCGTCACCTTGAAGAAAGCCACAGCATGATGGCTAAAATGTCAGTTCCACTTACTAAGATGGGGCATGACCCAGAACACTGCAAAAATCATAATACTAGCTGCGGAAGCTTAAGAGAATATTTCCCTTTCCAGGTCTTCCTGCTAGACCAATCCAGACAAATGGGTTATTTCCCCCTGCCAGCAGATGATAGAGACTGAGAAAAAACTAGAACTATGCCATGACATCACCATTGGCATAAAACCTGGAGCAGCTCAGGGCACCCTCGAGTATTTTCTCTGTCTCCAGCAAGTGGTGGTTGCTGTTTTCTCTACAGCTAAGGCCTGGAGATACTGGTGGCCACTGCTGCTCACAGACCAGTTGAGCTTGGTCTTCTGGGGACCCCAGGATGTATATGAGATACCCCTCTGGCTGGTCATACCTATTAATTCCTTGGGGGAGAGTTCCTGGATATCAGAGTCTGTTTAACTCTGGGTTTCTCCAGGATCCTCTCAGGGGGTGCCTATTAGCTTCTATATTCTTTTATTTTCTTTAACCTTAAATTTCTTTTCTTAAAAAAAAAAAAGAAAAGAGTAATTTGCACGACTGGAAGATACGTAGCTGACTGAGCCCCCCCTCCCCCCCTCCTCCTAGCAGAGATCACAGCTGTGGAGCTTGCCTGGGTTGTCTCCTTGTTAGCAGCAAGGGGCTGGGGACTGGCGTGCAGGACAACGTGAACTGTGAGTAAGCTGCATACTGCCAGTCTTTGGGTGCATGGCCCGTTTCCCGCCTTTGATTCTCAGAGGCCTGATCCCCACGCAAGTACATCTGCGTTCATGTGGCCTTCTCATCATGCCAACCTCCCTCCTGCAGTGCCTCGGCTGCGGCAAGTGGGCAGCGATTTTTATTTGATCGCCTGTGTGCCACTTGTGCAGCCTATACTGGGGAGACCTTGCCGGCAGTAGCTCAGTCTTCTCCAGTCATGGCAAGGGCTCCTCTCGCGAGCTCCGTGGCCCTTCTGCTGATGCCCGTGGGTTTTGAGCAGCCTCTGGAGGGGGACCCCTCCTCTCCGGGTTCCACAGCAGCAGTCGGTGGTTCAGCAGTTTTTCCTCCCTTAGCAGCAGCTTATTGATCCAGCAGCTGCTGAGTTTTCATTGGTGTTCCAGCATGCGTGGAACGGGGGATAGGGGCTGTCCAGGTCGCAGGGGGCCCCTCCTGCTCCGCCTACAGTTCCCATGGGGGGCTCCTGGAAATGCTCCCGTGCTCCTGGGCAGGACCACTGGAATGGTCGCCCATTCAAGGTGTAGTGGCCTGGGATTCTGACTCATTCAAGGGAGAAGATGCGGATGGAGATGATTTGCAGTCTAGCGGATCCGACATGGAAGAGGGAGAACTATCCCCTATTGACGATGACGAGTCAAGAGTGGTGCATCTTTGCTTCCTTAATTGTCCTGATTATTTCCAAGTTATGCATTTCTGACTCTTTGGGAGTTCAGGGCTAGTCGACCTCTGATTCCATTCTTGTGGGGATAAAGAAACCTTCCAGAGCCTTTCCTTTCCCACCTGAATTGCAACAGACGTTTATTGGTGAGAAGGGGGGAGTAACCTGGAGAGAAGTGGGGAGGGGAGGGGAGACAGGAAGAGAAGGGGGAATGTAGGGGGAGCTGGGGAATGTTTGTTTCTGTTATGGATTTGGCTAGTTGTTGTTTATTTCTTGGATGAGCAGGTAAATAAATGTAATAGGAAAAGGAGGCCGCTATGGTTTTCTAAAGAAGTAGCTGAAAAGGTGAAGAAAAAGAGGGTGACCTTCATAAAATAAAAGAGATCGCAGAGAGAGAGGAAGATAAACATCTATATTTGGAAGAACTTAGAAGCTAGCAAAGTAGTCAGGAAAGCAAAGATACGAAAAGAAGAAGAAATAGCCAGTGCAATAAAATGTATTTATTTATGTATTTAAAGACTTATATACTGCCGATTGCTAAAGCATTCACAGCGGTGTACAAAAGCATAAAAACACAATCAATACATCCCATCCAAAACCCCCAAAATAAACAAACCCCAACCCATAAAAAATGAGAGTACATATGCTGCCTACGGTCCCGACACACAACCTGCCCATCAGAAAGAAAATACTGGCCAACACACTACGGAAAAAGGAAGGTCTTTAGAGCCTTCTAAAACAATAGAAAGTTTGTCTCCTTCCAGAGTGCCAGTGGTAGCGAATCCCACCAAATAGGAACCACCACCGAAAACGTCTGTGCACACCAATGCTATAAACGTACCTGAGAACATCTTGGTAATACCAACAGACATTTGTCCGTGGACTGCAGAACCCGGCTAGGTACATACCAATGTAACAACACTTTCAAATAGCAGGGTCCTGATCCCTGTAAAACTTTAAACACCAGAACCGACAATTTAAATACACATCTTTGCTTTATTGGAAGCCAATGCAGCAAGCAGAACTCCAGCCACCGAATCCTGTTTCTGTAAACCCCAAATCACATGGGCAGCAGAGTTCTATACCACCTACAACTTTCTCAGAAGACAAGCCAGCCCCACGTACAACGTTTTACAGTAGTACAAGCGAGAAACTACCAATGCATGGACCACCCCACGCAAAGCCTCCTGATTCAGATAGAGTCTTAATTGTCGAACCAAGCACAGGTTAGCAAAGGCAGTGCGCGCTACTTGTGACACCTGCAAACGAAAACAAAGCTGACCATCCAAAATAATCCCTAAGTCCCGAATCTCACTTTTTCAACACCCCCAATAGAAAGTCCCCAGGACCAAGTCTCCTCACTAACAGTCCTGCAAGACAATACTTCAGACTTCTTAATGTTCAAAGCTAAACTGTGACACTGTAACTAAGCTTCAATGTCTTCCAAACAGGAATTCACTTGCTGGCCCACTGCCTTTTCATCATTATCAATTTTGATCAAAAGTTGTATATCATCAACATATAAAAAAACCAACAAAACCATAATTCCTACAAATCACACCCAAAGGACTCATGTAAATATTACACAATAGAGGGGACAAGACGGACCCCTGTGGAACCCCACAAGACCACTGCCAAACCGCAGAATATTGCAACTCTCATCGAACACAAAACAACTGATCGGTCATAAACGAGACAACCGATTCCACCGATGGGGGGATAAAACATATCTCCAGGAACAAGCAGGAATGTAGTCCTCACATATGGGTATCGTCGGTACCGACGGAGCCTGCGTGGGAATGCTCCCCAGCGTCCAATAGGAACGCTTTTGGGAGCATCCCTCAGCACATGCGTGCTGCCTTCCCGTCTTTCCAACTGTCCCTCTTCAGTTCTTCATTTTTCGCGGAGCCAACAGGACCTATTTCCTGTCACCGTAGAAAATTCCGTCTTTAAAATTCTTTTTTGTGTTCAAGTTTGCCTACCGCACGACGCCTACCGGTACCGCCGGTTCTTTTCTTTCTTTCTTTTCCTAAAAAAACAAAACAAAACCCTAGACCTACTGTTTCCTTTCAGAAACTTTCCTGTTTTGGGGCTAGTCGCCATTTTGGGCATTAGGCCCCATTTTTCCAAAATCATGGAAAAGCCAACTAGTGGTTTTAAAAAATGTACTAAGTGTGGCGGTACCATTTCCGTCACTGACACCCATGATTGGTGTCTAAAATGTTTAGGACCTGATCATTCTCCAACTGAATGTCTCTCCTGCATCGGGATGACCAAAAGAGGAAGACAGAACCGAGCCGCAAAGCTTGGTACCCTCTTTTCTTCAGATCCCAGATCCATTGCATTGACATCATCAAGGGCCTTTTCTTCCTCCCATGGATCTCAGGTAACTAAACACTAAAGCCGGTCCTCAAAGGGTAGCTCTCCTGCTAAGCATCGAGAGGCCATTGGCATTGCCCTTGAGGGAACCACACTGGCACAACAGCCCAGGCGGGAGGCTTCGGCTTCCAAAGCATTGATGGGGCTTCAGGATGTTCTCAAGGCCTCAACCTCGCAAGAACTACCTGTGCCATGCTCAGGGGTTCCGGCCGTTCTTACCGGTACCGACACCCAGGCATCGGCAGCGTCGATAGACCAGAGATTTCTTGCTATCGAACGCAGTATCGCAGCTCTTCTCTCAGCTGTGGTACCAGTGGTCCCAAGGGCACCGGTGCCGACGATGCCGGTACCAATGGTAACTCTTCCCATTCCACCTACGGTTGGAGTGGATAAAGTGGTAGCGGGTCACCTCAGTACCAACTTTGATCGGTACCGGGATCGTGCTTTGCAGGAGCATCGGTGTCAGGAATACTTCGATTCCGAAGACTCTGACAATTCTGCTAGCACTAGAGGGTTTGTCTTAGAAGATCCCACTTCTCCCTAATGCAGAATGTCACCTCCAGAGGACATGTCATTTCAGGATTTCATCCGTGATATGGCTAAAGATCTTTCAATCACAGTAGCTCCTGAAGAGGAACCCAGAGCAAAGGAATTGGAAATCCTCCAATATCCTAAAGCTCCTAAGGAGGCAGCTACTCTGCCTATACATGAAATTCTGCATAGCTTAATGCTCAGAATGTGGGAGACACCTCTGACTACTTCTCCTCACTCTAAGAGACTTGATACTATGTATCGCGTCCCACCATGTCCTGGATTTCAGAAAACTCAGCTACCACACCATTCAATGGTAGTGGAGTCAGCCATTCATAGGATGAAAAGTGCAAAAAGACATGCATCCAATCGTCCAGGTCGTGAATGCAGGACTCTGGATGCTTTTGGACGCAGAACTTTTCAAGCTTCCATGCTTTCAGCTAGGATCAGCTCATATATCCTATATATGGGAATGTTCCTCAAAGAAATCACAGGAGACTTGGAACTTATGAGCCCATTTCTCCCAGATAAGAGACAAGACTTCCTTACTCTGGTTAAGTATGCTCTGGATGTCTCCAAGTTTGTCAATCGTGGAGCCTTTGACTGCTTCGAATGCATCAGCAGAACTTCTACCATTGCCATTGGCGCACGACGGATTGCCTGGCTACAGGCATCAGACTTGGAGACTTGGGTACAGGACAAGTTAGGCAACATTCCTTGCACGGGAGAGAATCTCTTCGGCAAGAACTGGCAGGAGAAGGCTAACGAGTTAGATGCTGACAATTCTACCTTAGATAGATTGTCAAAGTCTACAGCCTCTCCAGCCAAAAGGAAACCTTATAAAAAACCCTCTTTTAGCAAAAAGAGGAAGTTTTATCCTTCCTATACCCACCAGACTCAGACTCCAGGTCAGGTTGCCCAAAAGGGACAAAGTAGACAATAAAAGAAACCAAAGGCCCAAGAGCCCAACCAGCTCTCCAGGTTCAGCCCCCTCAAGGGCTTTGACTCCTTCCTAGAGAGCTTTGCCTTCCTGCCTCTGAGGGGTCCTCAACCCCCCAATATTCCGGGCAGGTTATGCCACTGTCAACAGATTGGGGCAGCAAGGTTTTTATAAGTAGCTACTGTCAACAGATAGCATCAGATAACAGCAAAAAATTGGACTTTGTCCATTGTAGGGGAGAAGTACAAACTTCATTTTCACAGCTTACCCCCTCCTACAGTTCTAAAGCAGTTCAATTCACAAACCTCTGCAGACAATCTGCTAGATCACAAGGTCTCCACACTTCTTGCCCAAGGGGCAATAGAGGAAGTACCCATTCTTCAACAGGGTGCAGGGTTCTACTCCCCCTATTTTCTTATTCCAAAGAAAACAGGAGGACACAGACCCATTCTAGACCTCAGAGAATTGAACAAATATCTGTTTCGAGAGAAATTCAAAATGATTTCTCTGGGAACTCTTCTGCCATATCTTCAAAGCCAGGACTGGCTTTGCTCTCTAGACTTAGTGAAAATCATTTTTATTAAACATTGCATAACATTTCACAACACATAGCAGAATATAGCTGCACAGCATAGGACATTGATAACCAACGTAACCAAACTGGATTAATACTCAAAAATAACAGTAGGTAATAACAGTAGTTAACCTAGCCACTCAGTAGTCTGCACCGAAGCCCTCAATGTCAGGTATAAAGCCTGAAATGAAAAGGATGCCAGCCCTCTCCGCCAAAAGAAGCTAGGTATGGAGATATGCAGGGATAACAACAAGGTAATGTACGGTCTACCGAGCAAACCCCCTCCCACCCAGTGCCTCCTCCCCTCCTCCTCTCCACCCCTACCTCCCACCTCCCTCCCTTCCTGCCCTCCCCTCCCCACCCCCCCCACCCTCCCCTCCCCGCCCCCACAGGCCATAGCTACATCAAGCCCACACAGGGAGAGGCTAAGGATAACAACGCACTCATCCCCAACTCCAATAATCCACTGTGAACCCCAGCAGCCACTACAGCAAGGCCCATCACAGCCTACTACAGTTACTGAGAGCTATCAGTGGCCAGCAGCGGGGCCCAGAGTGCCATGAATTGATCCATCCTCCTCTGGCCCATCTGCTGTGCTGTACAACGTTCCATGCTTAACAAGACTCGCATCCTCCCCTCCCACTCTTGCACACTCGGCGTCGTGGGCGCTACCCAGTGACGCAGAATAGTCTGCTTGGCCACCAGAAAGCCCCTCTCACAAAGCTGTCGATGGTCCATATGGAGAGGTGCAATGTCCTCCAGAATGCCAAACAGACACCAAGCAGGTCCAAGGCCCACCTCCTGACCAATCCAGCCTCCCAGCCGCACCCCCACACCCTCCCAAAATGGTTGTATAGCAGAACAGAACCAAAATTTGTGTGCAAGGGTACCTTTTTCCACTCTACAGTGACAACAACTCTCCGTGTCTGTAATACCCATCCGCTGAGCCCACACATCAGGCACGTAGGCGCGCCACAAAAATTTATACTGAACCTCCTGCATCTGCACCGATTCCGAAAGACGAGGTATACTTCGAAAAGCTTGAGATAGGCACTCCACTGTTCCCTCCACAATACCATCCGCCTGCCAGCTCCTGGCTAGACGCGTGATCCCGGACATATCATCTCCCCTCGATAGGTCTTCCCGCAGTCGCCGCACCATGATTTTACCCTCCAAGGCGCAGAAGAAACCCAGCATGCCACTATCGTCCTGCCACAAACTCATCCCCTCACCCCGGTCTAAAGCGCGTATAAAGTGCCTCACTTGCAAGTAAAAGAAAAAATCATGCACTGGCAGCTGGTAACGTCTCCGTAAGGAGTCATAAGAGTCCATCTGCGCCCCCTGCTCCATCCGCAAGTGGCCCACATATTCCACGCCGCATTGCACCCAGCGTTTAGCAACCCCGCCCTGGCATCCAGGAAGGAAATCCCCATTCCCAGCTAAGGGAAGACAATCCGAGCAATTCCACGTACTCCCGCGAAGTCGACAGAGATGTCTCCAGGCCTGGCGAAGTGCACCAAGGTATGTGGAATGTCGCCAATGAAGGGGCAGCTCTTTATTCGAACGGTGCAGCCAGTAAACTCTATGATACGGCACCGAAATAGCATCCACCAACCCCGGAGGTAGAATCTCTACGGTCCCCATGATCAGATCGCGAAGCGGTCGTAACAGACTAACCAAGTTATACTCTCGTATCGAACAAAAGCCAGCACCTCCTTCACTAGTGGGTCTCATCAAAGTCGCAAAGTCAATGCGTGCTCTCTTCCCCCTCCACAAGAAATGAGACAAATGACTCTCCAGCTCTTTTAGGTCCCTCCGCAGAAGCCACAGCGGAGCATTCCGCAGGAGGTAAATCCACCGAGGTAACTCAACCATCTTAAAGAGCGCCATACGCCCCTTCAGGGAGAGCGGAAGCTCACGCCACTGCCGCAGTCATTGAATCGTTTTGCTCAATAAAGGCCGCACATTCACTTCATAAAGCCGACTAGGGTCGCAAGGAAGCTGTATCCCCAGGTATCGAATAGAATCCGCTGCCCAGACAAACAGGAAGGCCCCCTGCCAGCGGCCACGAACTCTCCCACTGATGTCAAGTCCCAGCGACTTAGACCTATTGATCCGCATACCCGAGAAAGCACCAAACCGTTCAATGATAGCTAGAGCCTCTCCCAACGAACGCTGCGGGTCTGTCAAACACAATAGCAAATCGTCGGCAAAGGCACTCAGCTTGACACCACCCCCCGGCCACACAATCCCCCGGATCTCCGTCCTTTGTTCCAGTGCACGCAACAAAGGCTCCATCTGCAAAATAAATAACAGAGGAGAGAGCGGGCAGCCCTGCCGCGTCCCCCGACGCAATTCAAAGGGTGCCGAATGAAGGCCACCCACTACCACGAAGGCCAGAGGCGCCGAGTATAACGCTTGCAGCCAAGTCAGAAAGGCTCCATCAAAGCCGAATCTCTTTAGAGCTTCAAACATGTAATCCCATGCCACCCTATCGAAGGCCTTCTCTGCGTCCAGACTTACCAACAACAGTGGATCCCCGTGCGCTTCACTCCAATCCGCCCCTAGGAGTACTTTACTTATATTAGAGAAGGCCTCCCTGCCTTGAACAAAGCCAGTCTGACACGGGCTGATAAGCCGGGGCAGAATCCCTTGCAGTCTCCGCGCTAAGACGCTAGCTAAAACTTTCATGTCATAGTTAATAAGTGAGATCGGCCGATACGAGGCCGGGTCTTCCACCTCCTTCCCAGGCTTATGAATCACCGTGATCGCAGCCGTGCGCATGTCTCGGGGGAACCCCCTCCCCTCCAAGACATCATTGTAAACTGCAGCCAAGGTTGGGGCAACCTGCAGCTCCAACATTTTATAAAATTCGGAGCTATAACCGTCTGGTCCCGGAGCCTTATGCAGTTTCCCCTGCCGGATCACTTTCTGAATTTCGACCCCCTCAATTGGCCTATTTAACGCCGCTCGCTCTACCTCTAAGAGCTGTGGCAAAGGTGTCACATCCAAAAAGGCCTGTGCCACTCCCCTATCCGCCGGCTCTGCTGTGTAAAGCCGCTCGTAAAACTGACGAAACACCTCCACAATACCGCGGGGGTCAGATAGTCGAACCCCCGTACTATCTTTAATCGCGGCCACGACCTTAGACCCCCCCATCCCTCACTAAACGTGCCAGAAGCGTACCCGCCTTATTGCCAAAGCGGAACAGCTGATGACGGTAATAATGCATGGTGTAAACTGCTCGCTCGTCCAGGATATCATTGAGCTGCCGTTGAGTCTCTAAATACAACGGTATGTGCTCGGATCTCCGGCTCCTTGCCACCAACGTCTGGAGCCTCCGCAGCTCCCGTGTTAACGTCAGCACCTTCCCATTGATGCGGCGCTTCTCCTGCGCTACATACGCGATGATGTGCCCGCGCAAGACGGCCTTCCCGGCCTCCCAACATACACTAGCCGAACTGGCACTGGATTCATTAAAGTGCAAATATTCTTCCCACTTCTGCACCAGGTACTTCTTAAAAGTAGGATTCTGCCACATCTGTCTAGGGAAGGCCCAGCGGGAGTCACCGCTCTCACGTCCCTGCCAGTCCATCCGCACCATGGCATGGTCGGAGACCACCATCGGTTCAATCTCGGAACTGAGCACTCTGTCAAATTCTCGCTCAGCAACCAGAATATAATCAAGTTGGGACCAGGTGTGGTGTACCCTAGACAGATGCGTGAGCCCTCTTTCCCCCCCATGCAGCGCCCGCCAGGTATCTACCAAACCGCCGATAAGACACATATACCCAACTCCCTTTCTGCTCCAATCCCCCTGCAGTTGTCCACCCGACTTATCCACCAGAGGATCGTGGGGACAATTGAAATCCCCCGCCACAATCGACGGGATCCTCGGGGCTGCAGTTACCTTCCTACACACTCTTTGAAAAAAAGAGTGGTCATAGGTATTGGGGGCATATACATTACCCAGAAAGAATTCCTCGCCATTTAATTTTACGTGCACAAACAAGTACCTACCAGATATGTCACAATCCTCACTCAACAGTTCTACCTTCAGGTCTTTACCAAACAATATAGCGACTCCCCGTTTCCTCCCTCCCGAGGAGGCCGCCAACACCTGGCCCACCCAACCTCTCTTCAATTTAGCATGCTCCTTCTCGGAGAAGTGCGTTTCTTGCAAAAATGCAATCTGCGCCTTGGCCTTCCGCAAGGCTTGGATTACCTTAGTCCTCTTAACGGGAGAGTTAATCCCTCCCACGTTCCATGATAGAAATCGCAGTTGATTCCTCATATCCCCGCAACTCCCACAGGCAACAGCAAAACATTCTGCTCCAAAATCGCCCAGGGTTGCCCAGCCTCAACCCCCGGCCCAAACATTTTGTAGATGGGAATGGAAACCGCTACTACAGTCCCCCAGTACTCCCTCCGCCTAGAAAAAAGCCCCTTAGCCCGTTCTCTTACCCTCCCCCTCCCATTGCCCTCGTTCGCCCCTCCCCCCACTCCGCCCCAACCCCAATCCTCCCCTCCCCCCCCTCCCTCTCCCCCCGCTGCTCTCCCTCCCCCACTCCCCACCCCTCCCAACCCCCCCAACCCTCCCCATATAAAAAATATAAGGTCCCACCCTCAGCCGACATGGCTGATCTAGGAGTCCCTGCCGTGCGCGGTGGGGCCGCCCCAAGTTCCCAATGAAGGGTAATATTACGGGTATCTGCCCCATACAAACATTGGGCTTCAGGACAGCCGCCCTAGTCTATGCCAACAAGCACACACACACAACCCAGCAAAACAGAGAAATCACCCCCTCCCAGCCCCCTCCAATCAGTCCCCCCCCTCTCACAAGCTCCTCACGCCACAAATGCACATACAATATTATGCAAAGCTGAAGCAAAGCACATTGTAAAAGTGGAGACGTTAACAGTAGTAAGAAACACTAGTTGAGGCATGAGAGATACCAGGGGAAAAAGATACCGTAAAATAATAGAGAGATAAAAAACAAAACGAAAAGTGGAAGAAATAAGGGAAGTAACAGAAAAAAGAGAAAATAAGGAGAAATAAGCTAAAAAGATGAACATAAAAGAAACATGGAAGAAAAATAAGGATAAAAATAAAAGAAAGTAAGAATAAAAATGGAAATAAAAGCAAAAGTAAATAAAAACAAAAGTAAAGGAGGGAGATGTCAACAGGCTAAAGCCATTATACAAGCAACCATACGGCTGCCCCAATGATGACTGCAGGCCTGTAGTCGATAAACCCGCGAGTCCAGAAGCGGGCCGCAGCCTGCTCAGAGCGCCATAAGCCTTGCTGTAATAAAAGTTAATGGAGCTCCCATTCGCCAAACAGCAGTCACTGTCCCTGAGGAGCCTGCCCTCGCGGGAAGAAAATCAACCATGTACGGAGGTGCTCATGCTCACCGGCCGGAGGCCGGGCTCTGTTCCCCCTCCTGCGGTGGTATATTCTTCTCCATCTCCTTCAAGAAGGCCTGAGCTGCCTTCAGCGTCTCAAAAGTCTGAGTTTTGCCCATAGTGTAGACACGCAGAACAGCAGGAAATGCCAACGCAAACCGCACGTTTCTCTGGAACAGGGCAGCACATATCGGAGTGAACTCCCTCCTCTTCGCGGTAACCAGGGAGGAGTAGTCCTGAAACAAGAGGAGCTGGTTATTGTCTAAGGTAAGCTGCCGGTGCTGGCGAAAAGCCTGAAGCAGACGCTCTTTGTGGGCAAAATTAAGAATTCGAGCAATCACCACTCTGGGCCTAGGTCGGGTCACCATTTTTCCTCCAATTCGGTGCGCCCTTTCCACTTTGATATCGCCCACTAACGCATCTAGGCCCAGAGCCTTGGGGAGCCACTGCTCAATCAAAGGCACCAGCTGTTGGTCAGTAGTAGCCTCCGGTATTCCTACCAATCTGATGTTATTGCGGCGTGATCGGTTCTCGAGGTCGTCGATTTTGGCTTGTAAGACTTCTAACTGAGACCTCGTGCTCTCAAGCCCCCGAGACTGCCGGCCCTCATCTTCCTCCACAGCCGCCACGCGGCTTTCCAGCTCCTCAATCCGCTGGTTCATCTCGGTCAACGACGTGCCCATATTCTCCAATTTCGACAAAATCTGGTCGAATTTTGGATCCAGCTGTCTCACCACCTCTCTCGCCAGATCTTCAGTAGCCGACTCTATGCTGTCTTTGCTGGGCGAGGAGGGCTGCAGGATAGACATGGCCTGCGTGCTAGGTTTAGGCCCTTTCTCTTTTTCTCTCTCTTTACGAGCCGGTGGTGGCATCGTGTTGGTTTCCCACGCTGCTCGGATAGCCTCCTGAGGGAAATAAACGTTCCACCTCTAGCAATGCAGTTTGCAGGGGCAAAATGTAAGTATTTCAAGCAAGTTTCTTAAGGCGGCCCCGGAGCGAGCAAAGAGACGTCTTCACCCGCTCATGCATCACGTGGACTCCGCTCTCTAGACTTAAAGGATGCATACACTCACATTCTTATCCATCCAGATCACAGGAAATTTTTACGTTTCCTTTTCAGGGGAAGACATTTCCAGTACAGGGTTCTTCCTTTTGGTCTGGCTTCAGCACCAAGGGTATTCACGAAATGCATGGCAGTAGTAGCTGCATTTCTACAAACCCTGGGGATTTTTGTCTTCCCTTAGACGACTGGCTCATCCGAGCCTCCACAGTGACAGAGGCCAGCACTGCACTGTCTCGTACAATGCAAATCCTCCAATACTTGGGATTGGTAATAAACTTCCCGAAATCTCAACTAGTTCCTTCCCAATGCCTAGAATTCATAGGAGCCTTTCTGGATACCAGACAGGCAAGGAAGGGCTTTCCTTCCACAAGCCCGGTGTCTTCGCATAATGCAGTTAGCTTCCCAAGCAGCAGGCAAATCCTCCCTCACTGCTCGGGAGCTACTGCAGTTACTGGGACACATGGCATCCACAGTTCATGTAGTCCCATATGCTCGCCTCCACATGCGAGCAGCTCAGTGGACCCTCTCCACACAGTGGACACAGGCCATGGGTCATTTGTTAGACAAAATAATCTCTCAATGACTAATTTTGTCCCTCCAGTGGTGGCAATCATTAGAAAATCTGACAGTAGGGTCTCCTTTCCATCAACCCCTCTTTCAGGCCACCCTAACAGATGCATCACAGGTGGGTTGGGGAGCACACCTGAATCATCTCTCTACCCAGGGCACCTGGACTCCACAGGAGGTTGGTTTACACATAAACCTCCTGGAGTTAAGAGCAACTTATTTAGCTCTTCGATTGTTCCATGCCCAGCTCAGCTACAAGACAGTCCTAGTCCAGACGGACAATCAGGTAGCCATGTTCTATGTGAACAAGCAGGGCAGGACAGGCTCTCTGTCATTATGCAATGAAGCTTTACGACTATGGGCCCTCGCCAGAGAGCATCAAATTCACCTAGTGGTATATCTTCCAGGAATTCAAAACCTTTGGGCAGACAAACTCAGTCGAGTACTGCTACCTCACGAGTGGTCACTCCACCTAGACCAGGTGGCAAAGATATTTAATCAGACATAGACCTCTTTGCAAGTCCACTGAATGCCA
The DNA here is from genome assembly GCA_033557465.1 of Ichthyophis bannanicus. Taxonomy (NCBI): domain Eukaryota; kingdom Metazoa; phylum Chordata; class Amphibia; order Gymnophiona; family Ichthyophiidae; genus Ichthyophis; species Ichthyophis bannanicus. The sequence goes on along the minus strand of CM066049.1, from coordinate 141,771,900 downwards.
AACTTCCCCGGTTCTGTTCCAGGATTCCGGCGCACAGCTGTCAGGCAAGGGATGCCTTCCTCCTTCACTGGGGTCAGGACTTCCTTTATGCCTTCCCACCCATTCCCCTCATCCCCAAAACACTCTTCAAGCTTCAGAGAGACAGGGGTCGCATGATTCTCATAGCACCACGATGGCCACGCCAAACGTGGTATTCCCTGCTTCTGCATCTCTCTCAAGCGGCACCTCTGGAGTTAGGGCATGCTCCAGATCTCCTTTCCCAGGAGAACAGGACGCTATGGCACCCGAATCCTCAGTCCCTGCACCTCACGGCCTGGTTGTTGAAAGCTTAGACCTCCAGGATTTCAACCTGTCCCAGCAGGTAAAAGATATCCTTCTGGCTTCTAGGAAACTTTCCACAAGAAGGTCTTATGCCTTCAAGTGGAAACGTTTTACTATATGGTGCTCCAAGAAGGGATTAAACCCCCTGGTCATACCCTTAGAATCAATACTAGAGTATCTCCTTCACTTATCGAATTCTGGGTTAAAGACCAATTCGGTAAGAGTCCATCTTAGTGCAATTGCAGCTTCTTATAAACCTCTAAATGGACAACCAATTTCCTCTCATCCACTCCTATCAAGATTTATGAGAGGCCTTTTATTAACTAAACCTCCCATCAAGCCACCACCGGTAGCATGGAATCTAAATCTACTTCTCAGGCAGCTCATGAAGCCGCCTTTTGAACCTTTAGCCACTGCAGCCCTTAGGTTTTTGACTTCCTGATTACATTCACCTCTGCCCATCGCATTAGTGAATTGCAAGCTTTAGTGGCTGATCCTCCTCATACTAGATTTCATCATGATAAGGTTGTTCTTCGAACTCACCCACACTTTATGCCAAAGGTGGTTTCGCCTTTTCATTTAAACCAATCAATTTATCTTCCTGTATTTTTTCCGAGGCCTCACGCCTCTAATGCAGAAAGAAACCTTCATACTTTGGATTGTAGAAGGGCCTTGGGCTTTTACCTTCAAAGAACACAGCAACATAGAAAGTCCTCGCAACGTTTTGTAGCTTTTGACCCTAGTCATTTGGGATTTCCAGTCTCCAAACGAACTTTATCTAAATGGATTGCCCAATGCATATCCTTTGCTTATGAGAGTAAGGGTCTTCCTTTTCAGGACCATATCCCTGTAAGTATTAGCATATGTGTCTCATATCCCCTCGTGTTAAAATGTATCCCCAATTGTGACCACTTTGATTGAAGGATAAGGTGGTATACAAAACTGTCTAAATAAATAAATAAATATCACAGCTCATAATGTGAGAGCCATGGCAGCTTCTATGGCTAATCTCCACTCTGTGTCTATCGATGACATTTGTCGAGCAGCCACCTGGGCTTTGGTACACACCTTCACAGCCCACTACTGCCTAGATAAAGCCTCCCGTCGGGATGCTTTGGCCAAGCTGTTCTTCAAAATCTCTTTCAAACCTAAAACAACTCCTACCCACCAACCCTGGTGGGATGCCAGAGATCCATGGGAGGAAGGATTCTCACCTTCGATGGTGGCACCTTCCTGGGGATATCTCCCTGGCATCTTCAGCTAGGGAGTCCCCATATGTGAGGACTACATTCCTGCTGCTTCCTGGAGATAGCGTAATTACTCACCTGTAACAGGTGATCTCCGGGAGCAGCAGGAATTTAGTCCTCACAACCCATCCACCTCCCCTAGGAGTTGTCTCTCTCTCTCTCTCTTTGTCTCTTTCCTCTCTCCCTCTATCATTTCACTCAGCTACAAACTTAACTGAAGAGGGACAGTTGGAAAGGCGGGAAGGCAGCGCGCATGTGCTGAGAGCTGCTCCCAAAAGCGTTCCTATTTGACGCTGTGGAGTGTTCCCGCGCAGGCTCCGTCGGTACCGATGATACCCATATGTGAAGACTAAATTCCTGCTGTTCCCGGAGATCACCTGTTACAGGTGAGTAACTATGCTTTCCTGGATCACCCCTGGAACCCTTTTTAAAAATTGGCTTTACATTTGCAATCCTCCAATCTTCAGGTATTACAGATGATTTTAATGATAGTTCACAGACTACTAATAACAGGTCTGCAATCTCATATTTCAGTTCTTTCAACACTCTTGGATGTATACCATTCATTCAATGAACAATACATCATGTAAATGACACCCACTAATTCCTCAATAACCTAACTCTCTCGTCCAACCTCCTCGGTCCCCTATACCCCACCTCCCCATCCCCCAACAAGCTATTATAAACCACTGGTCCAGACACACAAACTCGTCCTCCAACTGAGTTCCTCCACCTACCTAGACCTATATCACATACCAACACATCATAAATGCTGAACAATTACACCAATATTTGCCACAACAGAGCCCAGCACTGAATTTGCCCTCTACAGCTACATTGTGCAACACCGAGCCATAGATACCAATATTTATTTATTTATTTAATGGTATTTATATACCGCCTTATCATTCAATCAAAGCGGTTTCCACGGCAAACAATCAAGGGGCAAATGTTTTCATGCAGTGTACAGAGTGGTGGGGATGTGATTAGATTTGGTTTATCTACATAGTACGCTATTATACATCATGAGCTATTATACAGTCTTATATACAGTCTTGGGGTGGTGGGGGGGAGGTTGATGATCTGACTTGTATGCTGGTTCAGGGGGTATGTCCATAGTAATCTATGAACAGGGTTGTCTTCAGCTGTTTTCGGAAGTCCTTGATTTCTGTGGTTAGTCTCAGATCATCTGAGAGGGAGTTCCATATGGATGGAGCAGCCAGGGAGATTGCTCGTTGTGTAGTGTCTTTGCAGGTCTTGGTGAAGTCTTTTGGGGTGTTAACCCGATTGGAGGTGCCTCTTCTTCTTGGCCGTGTGCTTGTGTCGGGTTGTATGAGTGTGTGTAGGCTTATGGCGGAGGAGTGTTGTTTGATCTTGAATATGTTTATGATAGTCTTGTATTTGATGCGTGAGATGATTGGGAGCCAGTGCAGTTCTTTCAGTATGGGTGTGATGTGATCGTGTCTTGTAGTACTGGCTATTATGCGGGCAGCTGTGTTTTGGGCCAGTTGTAGTGGTCTGAGGGTCTGCTTTGGTAGCCCGGTGAATATTGGATTGCAGAAGTCTAGTAGAGGGGTTATCAGCGCCTGGCAAACGGTGCAAAAGTGCTCTGGGTTGAGTCTTCTGATGAGTCGCATTCTTAGATATGCACTTTTGGTTGCTCTGCCTATGTGTGCTTGGAGGTTAAGTTCTTTGTCCAGGATGACTCCGAGGTACTTAACTTCTGATTTTATGGGTATGAGTGCATCTCTTATCTTGATGTCATGTGGAGGGATAAAGGACGGGTTTCGCGTGATGATCAGTGCCTCCGTCTTGCTGTAGTTGATTGATAGGTTGTTTTCCTGAAGCCAGTTTGCCATTTGGGTGAGGCAGTTTATGTTGGTGTAGTCCGGGTTGTCGACTGAGATGGGTGTGTAGATTATGATGTCATCGGCGTAGATTGTATAATGTATGTGGTGCTCTTTCATGATGGCACATATTGGCTGGATGTATAGGTTGAATAGGAGAGCTGAAAGGGCCGATCCCTGTGGCACTCCTTGTTTGACTTTTATGGGTCGAGATGTGTTGTCCTACTTTGACCTTTATTTGTCTGTCGGTTAGGTATGAATGGAACCAATTCAGGGTGGCACCGTGTAGACCGATGTTCTGTAGTCTATCCAATAGAGTCTTGTGGTTAACTGTGTCAAATGCAGATGAGATGTCAATGAATATCATGAGTATGCCTTTCTTGGTGTTGTCTATGATGCGGAGGACGCTGTCGAAGAGGTATATCAGAAGAGTTTCTACCCTGTGGTTGGGGCGGAACCCGTGTTGATTGTTGTCCAGGGGAGCGTGGTTGTCTGTGTTCTTGTAGTTGGTGCTGTACAGTTTTTTCGATTATTTTTGCTAAAAGTGGTATAAGAACATAAGATCATAAGATATGCCATACTGGGTCAGACCAAGGTCCATCAAGCCCAGTATTCTGTTTCCAACAGTGGCCAATCTAGGTCATACATACCTAGCAGTTTCCCCAAGAGACACAGGTTCCACAATGCTTGTATTGGTTCAAGCATTGGTATCCTGGGTCCCTTCTTAATAATGGTTTATGGACCTTTCCTCCAGGAACTTGTCCAAACCTTTTTTAAACCCAGCTACACTAACAGCCTTTACTACATCCTCCGGTAACAAATTCCAGAGTTTGATTACACGTTGAGTGAAAAAATATTTTCTTTTATTAGTCTTAAATAGTTTACCCTGTAGCTTCATTGCATGTCCCCTAGTCTTTCTATATTCTGATAAGGTAAACAATTGATCTACGTTTACCCGTTCCACTCCGTTCATTAATTTATAGACTTCTATCATATCACCCCTCAGCCGTCTCTTTTCCAGGTTAAAGAGCCCTAACCTTTTTAGCCTTTCTTCATAGGAGCATCCTTCCATCCCCTTTACCATTTTGGTGGTTCTTCTCTGAACCTTTTCTAAAATCGCTATATCCTTTTTAAGATACAGCGACCAGAATTGCACACAATATTCAAGGTGCGGTCTCACCATGGAACGATATAGAGGCATTATAATATCTTTTGTTTTATTTTCCATTCCTTTCCTTATGATACCTAGCATTCTATTTGCTCTCTTGGCCGCCGCTGCACATTGGGCCGAGGGTTTTAACATGTTATCCACAATGACGCCTAAATCTTTTTCCTGGGTGGTGGTTCCTAATGTGGAACCTTGCATCGTGTAACCATAGTTTGGGTTGTTCTTCCCTAGGTGCATAACCTTGCACTTGTCCACATGAAATTTCATCTGCCATTTTGATGCCCAGTCTTCCAATTTATCAAGATCCTCTTGCAATTTTCTACAATCCTCTTGGGTTTTAACAACTTTAAATAGTTTTGTGTCATCTGCAAATTTGATAACCTCACTCGTTATTCCACTTTCCAGGTCATTTATGAATATGTCAAAAAGCAGCGGACCCAGCACAGATCCCTGGGGTACACCACTATTCACCTTTCTCCATTGGGAAAATTGGCCATTTAGCCCTACCCTCTGCTTTCTATCTTTTAACCAGTTCCTGATCCACAATAGTACACTGCCTCCTATCCCATGACTCTTTAGTTTTGCCAAAAGTCTCTGATGAGGGACCTTGTCAAAGGCTTTCTGAAAGTCCAGATACACAATATCAACCGACTCACCTTTGTCCACCTGATTATGCACGCCTTCAAAAAAACATAACAGATTAGTAAGACAAGATCTTCCTTCCTTGCTGGAGATGGGTCTGTATGCTGTTGGATTGTTCTTGTCAAGTGTGGATTTCTTCGGGATAGGTCTTATTGTTGCGAGCTTCAATTGATTTGGCATGTGCCCTTGGGTTAGGGAGGAGTGTACTATCTTGTGGATGGTTTGGATGAAGTTTGATTTGGTGGTCTTGATCCAGGGCACTGGGCAGGGATCCGTGGGGGCAGTGCTTGTCTTGATTGCTGAGATGATGTGGGAGAGTTGCTCCGTTGATGGGGTGTTGAATGTTCCCCAGGTGTTCAAGGGTGTGATAGTCTTTGGGGTTGGGCTGGGTCTTGTTTGTTCTGCTGAGTGGAACTTTTCTTGGATGTGGTCCGCAAATTTGTGTGGGTCCAGTTGCACTTTGTCTTCGGTATCCTGGTCTTTGGTGAGGGCTTTTACGATTTCAAATAGTTCTCTGGGTTTGTTGTTGGAGTTGCGTATGAGGTTTGTATGGTATTCCCTATTTGTTTGGTTGATGCATTCGTTGTATTGTTTTTGCTTTGTTAGATATAGTTCCTGGTTCTCGGGTGACTTGTTCTGTCTCCATCTCCGTTCTGTTTTTCTGAGGCTCCTCTTTTCGTTTCTTATAGTTTTAGAGTACCATGGTTTGTGTTGTAGTTTGTTGCAGCGAGGTGTCCTGTGTCTATATTCTGTTGCTTTGGCAGCGTTGTATATGGTGGTGTTCCAGTTGGTGATTAGTGCATCTAGGTCATCTGTTTCATGGTTTAGGTTTTGTACTGTGTTCTGTAGGAACTGGTCTCTGTCGAAGCATTTAAATCTTCTTTGTGTGGGGGTGTTGTCCGGGTATTTGTTTAGTATCTCCTCATTAGGTGTAATTTTTACTTCAATTAAGTGATGGTCAGACCATGGTACTGGTGTGGTGATGGGTGTGTTGATATTAGGCCTCTTGAGGTTATGTAGTTGGGTGCAAAAATAAGGTCTGGTGAGGATCCATGTCTGTGTGTCGGGGTGGTGATTATTTGCGTGAATTGGAGTGAACTCATTGCTTGGAGAAAAGCTTCTGCATCTTTTTTGTTGGTGGACTTAAGATTGAAGTCTCCTAAGAGTATTGTGGGTTTGTGGCTGGAGTTCACTGGGCAGACTGTCTCTAGAGTTGATGCTAGTTCTTCAGGTGGCGCATGGGGTGCTCTGTAGGTTAGACATATGTTTATGTTTATGTTTAATTAAAATTTGATATACCGCCCACACCAAAATAGGCGTCTGGGTGGTTTACAATTAAAATTACATGGCTGCAGAACTAGGAAAGGAACGCCATCATTAAAAACAGTAAAGAGGAGAGAAAGTATAAAACAAATAGAAACGGAGACACGACAACAAGGGTAGGTCAGAAAGAGAGCAAGAGAGAAAAGCAAACAAAAGGGCAGGCTATGGGGGGAGGTTAAATGCCATGGTGAATAGGTGGGTTTTTAGCTTTGTTTTAAAGTGCTGGAGAGATGTTTCAGAGCGGAGGGAAAGAGGGAGTGAATTCCAAAGTCATGGACCCAAGAAATAAAAAGCGGAAGAACGGGTGGATTCCAGATGGGCATGTGCAGGGGGGGGGGAAGGAACATGCGATTAAGATGAATGGAACGGAGGGAACGGTAAGGGGTGTGAAAGTGAACCTGATCGGCAAGATAGAGAGGAACACCTGTGAAGAGGGCCCTGTGAACGAAAACTAGAATCTTATAGTGGATACGAAAGGGTACCGGTAACCAGTGTTGTTGCAGGAGGAGAGGGGTGACATGATCGTACCGGGAGGCGTGAGTTAAAAGACGGTCTGCGGTATTCTGAACACGTTGGATACGAGCAATTTGGGACTTTGGGAGACCTGCCAGGACGACATTGCAATAGTCGAGCCTGGATATAACTAAAGAGAGCAGAAGTGTGGCTAAAGCAGAAGGAGAAAGGAAAGGGCGAACAGCTCGTAGTTGTTTAAGAGAGAGAAAAGACCGCTGGACAACTGAGGAAATGTGTTCCCTGAAGGAAAGAGAAGAGTCGAGAACCACACCGAGATAACGAAAAGAAGAAACCAAGGGAATAGGCTGGGAAGAAAAGATCGGGGCACATGTGGGTGAGGTGCTCCCTAGTGTGAACCAAGTGGCAAATGACTTAGAAGGGTTAACGTGAAGATAGTTAGAGGAGAACCAGGAGGCAACAGCAGAAAGACAACAGTTAAGAGGTGAAATGTCCGGATTAAGAGAGTCAGTGTGGAGTAAGAAAAGAATATCATCCGCGTAGTAATACGCGGAGATACCAAATTGCTGGACAACAAGGGCAAGGGGAGCCAGGAAGACGTTGAAAAGAAGTGGAGCGAGAACGGAACCCTGGGGTACACTGCAGGAAAGAGGGGTTGGGGCAGAGGAAGAGGACCCAGATACAACAGTGAAGGAGCGGTTGAAAAGAAAAGAGTGAAACCACCGAAGAACTGTACCGGAGACACCAGCGTCGTGAAGACGAGCAAGAAGGGTGCGATGATCCACCAAGTCAAAAGCTGCAGAAAGATGAAGAGAAACAACAAGAGAAATAAGTCCGTGATCATGCGCATAGTGAAGTTCATTAAGAAGGGAGAGAAGAATAGATTCTGTGCTGTGGCCAGAGCGGAAACCGGATTGCCGAGGATGGAGGAAAAGAGAGGATTCGAGGTGGGAGGAGAGTTGGTGAAAGACAAGTTTTTCAAGAAGCTTTGAGAGAAAACAGAGGTTAGAGATAGGGCGCCAATTAGAGAGGGTAGTAGGGTCGGAAGTGTGTGATTTCTGAATGGGATGGACAACAGCGTGCTTCCAAGGGGTAGGAAAGATACCAGAAGACAGACAAGAGTTAAAGAGAGCAAGTATGAAGGGAGACAGGAGCAATGAAGGCTCCAATAGCCAACGTGAGGGAATGGGATCCGCAGAACAGGTTGTTCTGCGGATGGAGAGAAAGGTCTCATGTAGGACGGCTGAGGAAATTGGCTCAAAAGAGGACCAGGAATGTGACAATACAGGGGAGGGAGAGAAGGGAGAGGCCGTAGGGGGAGGGGAAAGAGGTGTAGGGCATGAGGAAAAGGACTGGCGGAGATTGTGAACCTTAGCAATAAAGAAAGAGGCAAGTGCCGAGGGATCAGGGGGAGCCGAGGATGAGGAAGAGGGAGAAGGGAAAGATGAGTGAGAGGCGGTGAGAGTGCGGAGAACAGTATGCAATTGACGAGAGGAGTTGGAAGAAGAAGAAATGAGCCTAGAGTAGTAGTCACGTTTAGCGGAGTGAAGGAGGGAACGGTAATGTTTATGACATAAGCGGAAGGACTGCAAGGAAGATGGAGATGGGTGAGCACGCCAGAAACGCTCAGCTCGTCGAAGATATTTCCGATGTAAAAGAAGACCAGAATGGTACCAGGGGTGATGCGGATGACGTCGAGAAGGCGGACGGGGACGAAGGGGAGCAGCACTATCCAAGGCAGAGGAGAGAGAGGAGTGCCAAAGATGCGCCTGGGTGTCAATAGGAAGAGATCCAAAATCATCCGGGAGTAAAGAGGTAGAAGGGGGGAATTGAGATAGAGTGTCAGAGGAAATCTCACGGGTAAGTAGCGGTTGGGCTGAAGTGCAACCAGGGGAATGCAAGGGTGAGGTCGATGGAGAAGAGGGGACAGGGAGGGAAAAAAGAAGGCAGAAGTGGTCTGACCAGGGAAGAGGGAAAGAGGAAAGGGAAGAGGGAGGAGCAGAAGAAAAGGCAGAAGTGATAATAAGATCGAGGGAATGCCCTGCAGTATGGGTAGGTAAAGAAACAAACTGCCGAAGGGACAGGTCAGACAAAAAAGTAAGAAAAGAAAGATCCCTGGCTGAGGAAGGGGAGTCCACATGTACATTGAAATCGCCCAATATCAAAAGGGAAGAGTACTGCAGCGAGGCTTCCAGAATGGTGGCTAAAAGGGAATCCCAGGCAGCTGCAGTGAGAGATGGAGGGGCGTAAATAAGAAGGAAGTGGCAAGGGGAAGAGGAGTCGTCTAGCCGAAGAAGCAAAGATTCTGGGTACGATAGAGAGGAAGAAGTTGGAAGCTCAGAGAGGGGAAGGGAGGAGCGGTATATAGTAGCGACCCCTCCACCAGCCCTTCCCCGGCGAGAAGTAGATAAAAAAGAATACCCTGGTGGTAAACAACGATTGAGAAAGGACTCTTCGCCCTCCCTCAACCATGTTTCCGTTAAGAAGAAAAGATCTAGGGAATGTTGGGAGATAAGATCGTGTACCAGAAGAGACTTAGAACGAAGTGAGCGACAGTTCAACAGAGCAAGCTGCAGGAACAAAACGGAGGGAGCAGGAGGAGAAAAGGAAGGTGAGGGGGTGCGTAAACAGGCGGTGAGGTTTGGAAGATAACGAGCAAGATGCCCAGGGGGAGCATGGCCAGGTGGAAAGGGGCGCCAGCCCCAATGTACAGGTATAGCAGACATGGTGAAAAGGAGCCAAAGTAGAACAGAAGGGGTAGACAACCAGGACCACCGACTGTAGCGGGAGGCCAAGGAAACACAGGAACTAACAGCAGGGACAGAGGCTCTGGAGTGATCACCCCGTCCCTCGCCCCAAGGAGCTCGCACAAGGAGCAGGTCGTGCTCCTTGTGCGCGCTCCTTCGGCGCGCGCCCGTGGTGCGGGACGCGCCGGAGCAGATTTTATGCAGGGCTAGGCTGTCCGTCACTTCCGGTGGGTCGGACCGGGTGGAGTGTTGCAGGAGAGATAACAATACCTGGGGAGACACAGCACAAGCGCGTTTGCAACAGCGACAGCGACAAACAAAGCAGCAGGCAAAATGGTAACAGGCAGCAGGCAAGTAGGCAGCAGCATATGGCCATATGTTTGTTCTCTATCGAGATGGTGTTAGAGTGTTGGGTGTCCATGTTACTTTTTGATTTGAATTTTAGGCTGCTCTTTGCTATTATGAGTGCGCGGGCAGTTGTATGCTGTGTATGCGTCGGGCACTCATTGATTGAGTAGGATGTTGTCAGTGGGACTGAGCCACGTTTCTGTGATGCAGAGTATGTTGGGCTGATGGTCATCTATGTGGTCAACTAGGGTATAGATCTTGTTGCATATTGACCTGGCGTTTATGAGCTCAATTGTTATTGGTCTTGGGGTGTTGTGTGTCTTGTGTGGTTCCTTTGTTTTGGCGTGTATGTTGGACTTGTGTTTTGCTTGTCTCTTTGTTGTAGGAGAACGTTGTGAGTCCCTATGGGTATGCTGTTGGTCTATGTATGTCCATATAGTTGTTGGAGGCCATGGTGAGTATGTGTGTGGGTGGTGGTAGTGTGTGTGAGGTGGTGAGTATGAGGCCGAGGGGGAAGATCAGATTTGTGTGCATGTTTTTGTTCAGTTCTGTGATTTGCACTTACGGTTGCTGCTCTTCTCTCCTGGCTGCTTGCTGGGTCTTTTTGTTTCTTTCGTGTGCTTTTTGGTGAGGCTGTCTCTTTTTTGCTCTTTACGCCTTTGTGCCACGCCAAGGGCCACGCCAAAGTGCCCTCTGGAGAGGCCCTCAGGCGCGGGCCTGCCAGGTGCGGGTGTGCTGGCTGGCGCCAGCCTTTTCAAGCTGGCTCCGCCTCCCACTGCCCTGATTGAGCAGGAGCCTCCGAGCAGGAGACAAAGGCTTCCTTCCTGTTCGGGCGCTCTACCCCCGATCGGGGGAGCTACTGGACCGCTGGCTGCTCTGCTCCGTTGCAGCCGGCCTTTTCAAGCTGGCTCGGCTCCGCCTCCCACTGCTTCGATTGGGCAGGAGCCTCCGAGCAGGAGACAAAGGCTTCCCTCCTGTTCGGGCGCTCTACCCCCGATCGGGGGAGCTGCTGGACCGCTGGCTGCTCTGCTCCGTTGGAGCCAGCCTTTTCAAGCTGGCTCGGCTCCGCCTCCCACTGCCTCGATTGGGCAGGAGCCTCCAAGCAGGAGACAAAGGCTTCCCTCCTGTTCGGGCGCTCTATACATCTACCTCAACAATAAAAATGGAAACCAGAAAACAGTGGTATTCCACTACTACTCTACACCTAATCATAGTGCTACTTATAACCGCACTCCTAACTGAAGCCTTAAAAACAAACTTCTGCAACTATATCCCTATAATTCACAACCACAAGTATCCCCTAGATGGACCTTTTTCACAGCAAAGAAATACACAGTACCAAAGACGACACTGCACAATACTACAGATCTTTCAACATGACAGTAAAACTACAGGACCATGTCACAGAAAGGTGTCATACTCCCTGAAATGTGCACTCAAATGCACGCTCTGCCCGAAACAAAATGCATACTCTCACAAATCTGATATAGGAACATAACCTAGACATCCTATGCATCACAGAAACCTGGCTTACTGACACTGACTGTTTTACTAAACCAATTATGCCCACCATCCTACTTGATATTCTCTTCAAACAGATCAAATGGCAGAGGAGGAGGAGTCTGTGTAATTTCAAGAGAAAATCTGAAGCTCTGAGTCACCAATTCCAGCACCACCACAGAAACTACCACCATAACTGTATCAAACAACTACTTCTCCTTACTCCTTGTATACAGAGTGCCCTATAGCAACCTGTAAGACCTCGCTATCAACCCTTAATAATTCTTGGAGATTTTAACCTTGCATCTGCACCTAGCTCACACTCAAACACATTCATCAAAGCAATGGAAACTCTGGGCTTCATTCAAATACTCACAAAACCAACACACATGAAAGGAAACATACTTGATTTGTTTTTCGTGCCAGCAGACCAACTGAATGATCCCCAAAAAACACCCCACACAATCCTCCCATTACCATGGTCGGACCAGTCAATCATACTATTTCCCATAGAGGTCACCACAAGCAAACAGCGTAGATCTATTCACAAACCATATATAGGAGATTCCAAGAATTTAATAATGAGCGGTTCCTCAGTACAATCACTCCTCAGCTAAACACTATCAAAGCCACAAAAAGAAATCTTGAAGACTTAATCCAAGGCTGAAACGAGACACTTTCTGCAGCAGCCATAGCACCTCAAAGGAATTTGACAACAAAACATAAGGCCAGAGCTCCCTGGTTTTCCACCGCCCTCCAGAAGCAAAAGACCGAGTTATGGAAAATCGAATGCAAATGGAGAAGATCAAAGAACTTAGAACTCGAAACCTTATGTATAGAAAAGATAAAACTATACAATGCAGAAACACTCAAACGGAAAAAAGAGTATTACACAAACCTTATTAACAGATCACTAAACAAACCAAGAGAACTCTTTTCAATAGCAAAATTCCTCATAAAAGGATCCAACAAAGGAACCCCACAAGAACAAATATGCCCCCAAAGGATTGCCAGTTACCTCATCACAAAACAACTGAACACCCTTCCAGCACCTCACTGCTCAGACGCACCCAATTACAAACTAACAACTCAAATGCTATGCACCAAATTCCAGCTCCCATCTACAAAGAACATTGAAGATATGATCCAAAACCTAAATACCACATCTCCCTTGGACCCCTGCCCTATAACGTGAGTAAAACACTTCCAGACATCACCTCAGCCCTTACCTTAAAGATATAGAACATACCTCCCTGTCATCAGGTATAATGCCCAACTAAAAATGACCTCTGTCTGGCCCATCCTGAAGAAACCAGACTAAGTTCATACAGACCATTTCAAGCATCCCATTTATAACGAAGCTAATTGAAAAGATTGTTCTTGCACAACTCCAAGACCACTTGACAGAACATGCGCCACTTGACCCCATCAACACGGGTTCAGACAACAACACAGGGTCGAAATGCTCCTTACCTCTCTACTAGATAATCTCCTCACCTCCTCAAAAGATACCAGCAACAGCTTCATTCTTAATCTCCAGGAACAAGCAGGAATGTAGTTCTCACATATGGGTATCTTCGGTACCGACGGAGCCTGTGCGGGAACGCTCCCCAGCGTCCAATAGGAACGCTTTTGGGAGCATCCCTCAGCACATGCGCGCTGCCTTCCCGCCTTTCCAACTGTCCCTCTTCAGTTCTTTGTTTTCCGCGGAGCCAACAGGACCTATTCCCTGTCACCGCAGAAAATTCCGTCTTTAAAATTCTTTTTTGTGGTCGCATTTGCCTACCGCATGATGCCTACCGGTACCACCAGTTCTTTTCTTTTCCTAAAAAAAACAAAACAAAAAAAAACTAGACTTTGACTGTTTCTTTTCAGAAACTTTCCTCTTTTGGTGCTAGGCGCCATTTTGGGCATTAGGCCCCATTTTTCCAAGATCATGGAAAAGCCAACTAGTGGTTTTAAAAAATGTACTAAGTGTGGCGGTACCATTTCCGTCACTGACACCCATGATTGGTGTCTAAAATGTTTAGGACCTGATCATTCTCCAACTGAATGTCTCTCCTGTATGGGGATGACCAAATGAGGAAGACAGAACCGGGCCGCAAAGCTCGGTACCCTTTTTTCTTCAGATGCCAGATCCATTGCATTGACATAGTCAAGGGCCTCTTCTTCCTCCCATGGATCTCAGGTAACTAAAAAGCCGGTCCTCAAAGGGTAGCTCTCCTGCTAATTATCGAGAGGCCATTGGCATTGCCCTTGAGGGAACCACACCGGTAAAACAGCCCCGGTGGGAGGCTTTGGCTTCCAAAGCATCGATGGGGCTTCAGGATGTTCTTGAGGCCTCAACCTTGCAAGAACTACCTGTGCCATGCTCAGGGGTTCCGGCCGTTCTTACCGGTATTGACACCCAGGCATCGGCAGCATCGATAGACCAGAGATTCCTTGCTATCGAACGCAGTATCGCAGCTCTTCTCTCAGCTGCGGTACTTGTGGTCCCAAGGGCACCGGTGCTGACATCGACACCGATGCCGGTACCGACACCGACGATGCCCATACCAACGGTACCGGCCCCGATGTTATCTCTTCCTATTCCACCTCCGGCTGGAGTGGATAAAGTGGTACCGGGTCACCTCGGTACCAACTTCAATCGGTACCGGGATCGTGCTTTACAGGAGCATCGGGGTCAGGAATACTTCGATTCCTCCGATTCCGAAGACTCTGACAATTCTGCTGGCACTAGAGAGTTTCTCCTAGAAGATCCCTCTTCTCCCCAACGCAGAATGTCACCTCCAGAGGACATGTCATTCCAGGATTTCATCCATGATATGGCTAAAGGTCTTTCAATCACAGTAGCTCCTGAAGAGGAACCCAGAGCAAAGGAATTGGAAATCCTCCAATATCCTAAAGCTCCTAAGGAGGCAGCTACTCTGCCTGTCCATGAAATTCTGCATAGCTTGATGCTCAGAATGTGGGAGACACCTCTGACTACTTCTCCTCACTCTAAGGAGACTTGATACTATGTATCGCGTCCCACCATGTCCTGGATTTCAGAAAACTCAGCTGCCACACCATTCAATGGTAGTGGAGTCAGCCATGCGTAGGATGAAAAGTGCAAAAAGACATGCATCCAATCCTCCAGGTCGTGAATGCAGGACTCTGGATGCTTTTGGACGCAGCCTTTGACTGCTTCGAATGCATCAGCAGAACATCTGCCATTGCCATTGGTGCACGACGGATTGCCTGGTTGCAGGCATCAGACTTGGAGACTTGGGTACAGGACAAGTTAGGCAACATTCCTTGTACGGAGGAGAATCTCTTCGGCAAGAACTGGCAGGAAAAGGCTGAGATATAGATGCTGACAATTCTACCTTAGATAGATTGTCAGTCTACAGCCACTCCAGCCAAAAGGAAGCCTTATAAAAAAAACCCCTCTTTTAGCAAAAAGAGGAAGTTTTATCCTTCCTATACCCAGCAGGGTTGCCCAAAAGGGACAATCTAGACAGCAAAAGAAACCAAAAGGCCCGAGAGCCCAACCAGCTCTCCAGGTTCAGTCCCCTCAAGGGCTTTTACTCCTTCCTAGAGAGCTTTGCCTTCCTGCCTCTGAGGGGTCCCCAACCCCGCAATATTCTGGGCAGGTTATGCCACTTTGTCAACAGATGGCATCAGATAACAGCAGAAGATTGGACTTTGTCCATTGTAGGAGAGGGGTACAAACTTCCTTTTCACAGCATACCCCCTCCTACAGTTCTAAAACAATTCAATTCACAAACCTCTGCAGACAATCTGCTAGATCACGAGGTCTCCACACTTCTTCCCAAGGGGCAATAGAGGAAGTACCCATTCTTCAACTGAAGAGGGACAGTTGGAAAGGCAGCTCGCATGTGCTGAGGATGCTCCCAAAAGCGTTCCTATTGGACGCTGGGGAGCGTTCCAACGCAGGCTCCGTCGATACCGACGATACCCATATGTGAGGACTAAATTCCTGCTGTTCCCGGAGATCACCTGTTACAGGTGAGTAACTACGCTTTACCGTTTAATGTGTTCAGCTACCAAAGTTCTATGTAAACAATTGTTGTAATGTTCCTTGTAAACCGCAATGATTGTAGTTGGAAATAAGCATTTAACCATTTGCCTAATTTACAGAGCCCCCCACACTCCAGCGGAAGAACTAACCTCCATTCTTGAAACCGTATGTGCAGTCAACATGAACCACAAACCGCTAATCCTACTAGGTGACTTTAACCTCAGCTCTGCCTCAAATAATGACAAGGTAACCTTCCTACAAGCAATGGACTCTTTACAATACACCCAGCTTATAAGCACTCCCACGCATAGATATGGATCCACGCCTGATCTCATTTTCGCACCAAAACACATCATGGACAGGGGCTTCATCTCGTCTCCTGTAATCACTCCGGTTCCTTGGTCTGACCACCACAGAATCAAAATAGAATTCTTAAACAAAATAGATAAGCTTAAAAATACACAATCTTCTTTATTTAGGATAAGAAGATTCAAAGCTTTCAAAAAAGAACAGTTCCTAAAAGAAACACTACCTTACCTTAATTTAAACGAACTCGATCTCAACAAGCAAGTTAACAATTGGTACAATACCATCAACACAGCAGCAAAAACTAACCTAGTCTTTAATCCGAATAATAAACGACATCACGCGCCATGGTACTCCAATAGCATACGCCGCGCTAAAAGAGAATTAAGAAAACTAGAACGCCATTGGAGACGTTCCAAATCGCCCACCTCACAGAACTCTTATTCGACACAGCAAATTAAATACAACAATCTTATCAACGAAGCAAAACGAGAATATCACACTAACACAATCATGAGATCTTTCAACAAACCCAGAGAACTATTCGAAATAGTAAAAAAACTTACCAATGAACCCAGCCCTGACATAGACATACAAGTCAACCCTCAAATATATGCAAATTTTCTTCAGAAGAAAATAGGCCTTACACCGCCTCTAAAACTCACAGAAACCATTATTCTCACCATACCCGTCATAAGTTGGGACAGGTTCCACACCCCTTCAACCAAGCAAATTTCAGACATCATCTCTTCTCTCAACACAAGTACCGCACCTACCGATCCTTGCCCAGTTCCATGGATCAAAGCTACCAAGCAAAACTTCCTCAATTTCTTACACAACCTTGTTTCCAACTCCCTAACTCAAGGAATAATGCCAGAACAACTAAAATTAGCCACAATAAGGCCTATCCCCAAGAAAACTAACTTAGAGAAGAGCAATCCAGCAGCATACAGGCCAATCTCCAGCATACCTCTCCTAGCTAAGATCATCGAAAAAGCAGTCCAACTACAGCTCCAGGACCACATTGACGTACATGCCCCGCTTGACGTTCATCAGCATGGCTTCCGCCCTAACCATGGAGTTGAAACCTTACTGCTCTATCTGTTCAATGACATCATCCACTCCTTAGACAATTACAATCAAGGAACATTATTGATTTTTATAGACATATCAGCGGCCTTCGACACAGTGGACCACAGTATCCTACTAACTAGACTCCAGAGTATTGGCATTAACGGCACTGTCCTAAGATGGTTTAAATCTTACCTAACTGATAGACAGTTTAAGGTAAAAATTAATAACACCACCTCTCTACCCACTAAGATTAAACAAGGTGTTCCCCAAGGTTCTGCGCTTTCATCTCTTCTTTTTAACATATTTATCCAGCCAATCTGCAACATCATGATTGCCCATCAAATAGATTATACTATTTATGCTGATGACATAATGATTTACACGACAGTCAACCTTAACAGCCCCGATTATAACAAGATTATGAACTGCCTCGACAACATGTCTGCCTGGCTGACGCTCAACAACCTGGCCATGAACCATAACAAGACAGAGGCTCTCATCATTACTCGAAACACTGACTTCAGCCCCCCGCCTTTTATTAAATTTAAAAATACAACAATACCTTTAAAGGACGAAGTAAGATACCTCGGAGTAACCCTTGACAATCGACTCAACCTTCAATCTCACATCAGAAAAACTGTTAGAAGCGCTTACTATAGAATGAAAATAATTAGACGCCTGAAGCCTCTTCTCTCCCAAGAACATTTCCGCTCAGTCTGTCAGGCTCTAATAACTCCAATTCTTGACTTCTGCAACCCTATTTACAACGGAATCCCGAAACACTCACTAAAGCCACTTCAGATGGCTCAGAACACAGCTGCCAGAATAATCGCCGGCTCTTCAACTCAAGCCCACATCACCCCAATCCTTAAAGAACTCCACTGGCTCCCAATAAGCCTCCGTATTAGATACAAGTTGGTCATCAATATATTCAAAATCAGACATAAGACTTCAGCAATCAGTCTCCAAGCCCTCTTATTCTCTAACACCAGCAAAAGACCTAGAAGGAAAGCCACAACTGACACCCTCAGCACCCCAAGTAGCTACTCTAAAGTCTGTAAATTCACCTCACAAAGAGCTCTTTCCTTATCGGCCCCTCTAATATGGAACTCTCTCCCCCCCGACCTACGATCAATTGAGGAACTGAAGGAATTCCGAAAACAACTAAAATTTGTTCTTTTCATTGAGCACTATGGCTATGACACCTAACTAACTCATATGAATTGTAATCTCTCAATATTGTGTTTTTTGTAATTGTTCAACATGTTATGTTTCCCTTCTTTCACTTCCCTTGCCTATGTTTAGCCTTTGTATGTCTTTGTAACCGCTTTGATTTAAGGAAAAGGCGGTATAAAAAACCTGTTAAATAAATAAATAAATAAATAAATATATACCGCGCTATTCTGCATCAGTGCGGTTTACATTGAACAAACTGAAATTACATTGAACAGGGCATTATAACTTGGAGATAACTATTTTACAGGGAATATGGGCTATGGAGGGTTAAGTGGCTTGCCCAAGACCACAAGGAGCACCTGTGGGACTAGAACGCCAGTCCTTCCGGCCCAAGGTTGCTGTCCTCTAGTGGGATTTGAACCCCCGATCTTCTGGCCTGAAGTACCTTGCCCCAACCACTAGGCCACTCCTCCACTCCACTTTGGCCAGGTTTAATTCGGGGCATAAAGCCTATTTTTTTCTCCTAGGCTTTTGGAGAGGACTGACGCAGAGCAGATGCCGGAGATACTTCTACATGGCAAGTGATTCTTTTCTTTCTATTTTATTTTGCTTTTTAAATTTATTGATATAAATCATTATGATGTATTCACAAGTGGTGGTATAGCAAATATTTATAATATAAACAAACTTTTGCAAAAAATGTGAGATCCAATTGTTAGTGATCAGCTGTGATAGAAAGATAGAAAATGATGGCAGATAAGGACCATTTAGCATATCCAGTCTGCTCATCCGTATAAACTACTAAGTTCTACAGTCTCTTACTCTGTTAAAGATCCTTTCTGCTTGTCCCATACTTTCTTGAATTCAGATGCAGTTTTTGTCTCCACCATCTCCTTTGGGAGGCTGTTCCTTGCATCCACCATCCTTTCCATAAAGAAATATTTTCTTGGAAAACTCCTGAATTTATTCCCTGTCACCCTCATCCTATGATCCCCTCAGTCAAAAACGTCTTTTCAAATGAAAGAGGCCTACTTCCCATGCGTTTATACTAAGGAGGTATTTAAATCTCTATCATATGTCTCCCACCTTTCTTCCAAGATATATTCATTTTTTTAAGTGCGTCCCCATTTGCTTTATCCACATCCACAAAGTCCCACTTGCAGAATAAAGTAAAAGTGATCACTATCACAAGCAAATTCTTCATTCTTCGGGAACAAGCAGAAAGTCAGTCCTCACATATGGGTGACATCGGCACAGATGGATTCGGCACACAATCACTCTCCAGCTATCAAAGAAAGCCTTTGGGAGTTACACCACAAGTGCATGGTCACCTTCCCACCCAAGGGTGCCATCTTACCTCTGTCTTCTTTTTTCCGTGGTGCCAGTAGATGTCTTATATGTTCACTCAGTAAAAAGTTGATTTTTTTTCTGGTGTTTTTTGCTCCTCTTTTACCGGTTTGCGTTCCGATCACCTTCCCTTTATCTTGTCTCAGCGTTGTGTTTTTCTCGGGTCCATTTTTTTACTTCTTACTTTTTCTCGGTTGATTTTCTGGGAGATGTCTTCCCTGCAATGTCAATGGTCAGTGGATTCAAGCAGTGTGGCAAGAGCACTTACACCATGTCCATCACGGTCTGCCATAGCTGCTGCCTTTGATGCCTCCATGCTGATCACGACAACTCCGCCTGCCCTCTCTACCTACAGATGTCGAGCAAGAGCCGGAAGAGTCGTGAAAAGCAGCAGGAATCGATCT
Source organism: Ichthyophis bannanicus (assembly GCA_033557465.1). Taxonomy (NCBI): domain Eukaryota; kingdom Metazoa; phylum Chordata; class Amphibia; order Gymnophiona; family Ichthyophiidae; genus Ichthyophis; species Ichthyophis bannanicus. The sequence continues at coordinate 141,751,955 of CM066049.1, read as the reverse complement.
TTGGACAGAAGTCCTTAGTTTCAGCCCCAGCATCAAGCATGGAATTGCTGCCCTCAAGGGCTGTGTCCGATGACTCGTCGTGCAGCCGAGCTCACTCTGAGCCCTGGAGTCGTGGAGCCTCGGATCGGGGATCCTCCTCAGAAGACCTGCTCATAAGGTTTGGACTCCACCTGAGTTGACGTCGCTGTCCGATGCTGGAGCCCGGGGGTAAGACCTCCAGCCACTGGTGCAGAATTCCTCTGTGCGATTTATTCACCAATATACAAAACTATGACTTCACAAATATTAACAACTATTTCACAATGGCTTATGACCCACAACATGTTCATAAACCTAAAGAAGACTGAATCATTAATAATTACTAGAGATGCAAACTTCATCCCACCAAGCACAATAACTTTAAATGGAACCCCACTTCAAATAAATTAAGTAGTACATTATTTGGGTATTATCCTCAATCAAAATTTAACATTCTCATCCCATATTAAGAACATTGTTATATTTATTTTTTTAATAGTATTATTAACAACCTCTCAAGTCCTTTATACATCAACATGATTTTTGCACTGTGATTCAAGCACTCATTTTTCCCCATCTAGATTTTTGTAACATCTTCCAAGGCCTGCCAAAAGCATCAATTCATCCTCTTCAAGTGGTCAATATGGCAGCACATAATGCAAAGTTTAGTGATCATATAACACCTTTACTAAAATAGCTTCATTGGCTGCCAATGATTGAGCATATAAAATTTAAAGCATTTCTTACTACATTCAAGATAATGAACAATTTGTCATCCATCTACCTTCGCTCTATACTTCAAGAGTCCAAAGGTACCAGGTCAAGGAGAACAGGATCTCTAAACACATTATCCCTGCCAGTACGTTTTGCTAAATCTAACTTGACTATTTCTAGAAGAGCTTTCTCTCTATATTCACCAAGTATTTGAAGCTCAATTCCACCAAATGTACAAATCATCAAGGACTTACTTTCATTTCGTAAGGCCTTAACAACTCATTTGCAAACTATTTTGAAGATTGTGTACAGAATATACTCTAATCTCTTATTATTCTTTATACTTATACTAACATTATTCCTACATCACTCTTGATCTTTATTTTTGTAAAAATGTTTGTAATTTAGTTACATGGTTACATTGCTTTATGTTCTGTTTTGTTTGATGTACACCGCTTTGACCAAAGGATAAAGCGGTACAGAAGTGCTGTTAAATAAATAAAGTGATTCCCCCTTCAGGGAACCGGCCATGGGCCCGATTCTCCTTGGTGCCGGAACCAGTGGTTATGGTGCCATTTGGCCTGGAGGCCAGGATGGTGGCCCTAGAATGCAGCCTGGCTGCCTTCCTGGAGTTGCAGCACGGACCAATGCCTGGTGTCTCTGGGTCATCTGTGCCGACATCGGAACTCTCCTTCATGAGGGCTTCCCCAGACAATGTCCAGGTGGTGCTCAAGAAGCATGCGCTCTGAGCCACGGTGCTGCTCTCCACCCTTGAGGCCTCGGGTCTCGCCCCTGAGCACCTCTGAGTCTGGGTATCGGACTCCTCTGTCTCCTTCAATGCCTCCAGCCATGCATCAAGCCAGTGCCCACCGAGTCCTCAAAATGCTCTCTGACTTCAACTCTGAGTGAGAGACTGAGGATGAGTCGCCCGATATCTATCTGGCTCCATAGGGATGTCCCGTTGGGTCTCTCCCTGCTGCAAGAGCAGAGGCGGTCCCTGCTCAAGGACCTTGCTTTCCTCGACTTTGTGTGGGAGATGTCCAAGGCCTTGTCCTTTGTGGCTGAGCTAGAGGATGAGCCTCATGCCAAGGACCTTGAAATTCTTCACTATGCTGCTGCTCCGAGGGAGGCACTGATGATGCCAGTTCCCCCCATACTAGAGCGCTTGCTCTTCAGGATTTGGGAAGCCCGGGTATGGTGCCTGTTGTGAGCAAGTGGCTCGATTCCCGCTACCAAGTGCACAAGGGCCCAGCTTTTGAAAAGCCACAGGTGCCACACAACTCCATGGTAGTGGAGTCAGCCATGTGTCGAATTAAAAGCCAGAAGATGCACTCCTCGGTGCCCCCAGACAGTGAGGCCTGCACCATGGATGAGTTTGGCATGAAATGCTACCAGGGCTCAATACTCTTGGCCCGCATCCAGGCTTACTAGCTGTACATGGGCATGTACCTTGGGGGATTTGGCAAAGGGGCTTGCCGTGTTCTCAGCTGGACTGACTGATGAACCTCTGGTGCGGTTCTGGACCCTGGTCTCTTCAGTCAAGGACTGCTTCATGTTTATGACTCTGGTGGCCTATGACAACTTTGAATCTGTGGCTAGGGTAGCTGCTGTGGGCATTAGTGTCTGCCGCCTGGCCTGGCTAGGCTACAGTCCTCGGACCTAGAGCAATGGGTTCAGGACAAATTGGTCAATGTCCCCTGCTGAGGGGACAACCTCTTTGGCAAGTCCATGACAGACAAGGCCGCAGAGTTGGAATCTGAATATATGACCAGAACCAGGCTCTCCAGGAAAACCTCTGAACCTTCCTGACAGAAGGCTTTGGGGAAAAAAGTCCTCCTTCGCGAAGAAGAAAAAGACTTACGGAACTAACCCACAGTTTCTGGCCTATCCAGCTCCCCAACAGGGTCAGCAGGCCAAGAGCCAGGGTCACAGCCCTTGTAAGTCCAGGCCCCCAAGCCCCAGACAGCGCCTCTTCTGCAAACTGGGGGAGGCGGGGCATTTGGACGCAGGAGGAGAGCCTGCACCAGATCAACTTCCTTGAGCTCCGGGCGGTGGTGTTTCAAGTGTTTCAGAACCAGCTGTCGAACCAAGTGGTCCTCATCCAAACGGACCTCTGGGTCACGATGTTCTACCTCAAAAAGCAGGGCGGCTTGGCTCGTACCTCCTTTGTTGGGAAATGGTCTGCATCTAGACCTTTGCCATGGTGAGGGGCATGCTCCTTCGGGTGGCCCATCTTCCAGGACACAAAAATGTCTTGACGGATAGACTCAGCAGGGTCCTTCAGCTGCATGAGTGGCGTCTGGATCAGACTGTAGCCCGCTCTCTCTTTCGCCGTTGGGGGACTCTGAAGCTGGACCTCTTCGCCAGCCACAGCAGTGCTTAGTTGCCTCATTTTTGCTCCCAGATACCGACCTGGGACCAGGCGGTGGCCGATGCATTGCTCTTTACATGGACGGGGAGTCCGCTGTATGCATATCGTCCCACTCCACTGGTTCCACGAACCCTGCACAAGATTCAGTCAGACCGGGCCAATGTGATCCTCATAGCGCCCCAGTGACCCCGGCAATCATGGTTACCACTGCTGCCGCAGCTTTCTCGAGCAGCCCTGATTCCTCTGGACTTCGCTCCAGACTTGATATCGCAGGAGGACGGCTCTCTTCTGCACCCCAACCTCCAGTCCCTAGCACTGATGGCCTGGCTGCTGAAAGGATAGCTTTGGTTCCCTTCCATCTTTCCACATAGGTTGAGGATGTTGTGTTAGCCTCCTGCAAGAATTCCACCAGGCGGGCATATACCTCTAAATGGCACCGGTTTTCACTATGGTGCACCGACCAGGGCCTTCGCCCTTTTTCCTGTACTGTGCAGTCGATACCACCAGGTATCGACTGCACAGTGCAATTCAAAACCTTTTATTTATTGATTCACCCCACAGGGGACTGCTAGGGTCCACCTGACATGGCCGTGTTTTGTCACTGCCTTCGCCAGGGGATTGGCCTACATAGTAATTAATATAAAACATATAAATACAATTAAACACATAACGATGGATATGTATAAAATTATAAATGCATATAAATATATAAATATATTTTTTTTAAAAAGGAAGAAACGTCATCCCAAAATACAAAATTAAAAGACAACGGTGAACATAAAAGAGTAATACATCATTCAAATTTATAAGAAAACAAAAGCTTTAAAAAAAGAGTGGTGATTATGTGCAATAGAAACATTGTGGACTGAATGGAAGAAACACATGTGGTCTATGTCTTACCAATTAAGGCACCTTATGCTTCTTGTGCCTGATCTTAAAGAGAACTACTTTTCCACTACAACTGGATAGAGACAAAGCAAAATAACCTGTTACGTTTTGACAAAATTACTGCTACAAAAGGGGGCCTAGTGAATCATTAACTTAAAGGGAATATTTTTTTACTGTACAAAAATATTGCGGATTTGGAATAATAAAACTAAACATAGGGACAAAAAAAAGAGGTATCAGCATAATACAACCAGAGGGGCATCTTATATTAAAAACAAGAGACTAGGAGGACAGTTGAGCATATTAAATGTCAAACTGGCAACTAAAGGAAGGAGGTAAACCTTGTTAGAAACATAGAAACATGACAGAAAGAGACCATATGGCCTATCTAGTCTGTCCTTCCATATCAACCACTACAACAGTCCCCTTTTTTCCTTTAAAAATCCTCTGTGTTTGTCCCATGCTTCTTTGAATTCAGATACTGTCCTCATCTCTACCACCTCCACTTGGAGACTATTCCACGGATCCACCACTCTTTCCGTAAACAAATATTGCCGCATATCACTCCTGAATCTATCCCCTTTCACCCTCATCCCACATCCCCTCGTAGCAGAGCTTGCTTTCAATCGAAAGAGGCTCTCTTCCTGTGCATTTATGCCATGGAGGTATTTAAACATCTCAATCATATCATCTCTATCCCGCCTTTCCTCTAAGGTGTACATATTAAGCTCCTTAAGTCTGTCCTCATGGGCTTTATAATAACGACCACTAACCATTTTAGTAGCGTATAATCTCCAGGAACAAGCAGGAATGTAGTCTTCACATATGGGTATCGTCGGTACCGATGGAGCCTGCGTGGGAACGCTCCCCAGCGTCCAATAGGAAAGCTTTTGGGAGCATCCCACAGCGCCTGCGTGCTGCCTTCCCGCCTTTCCAACTGTCCCTCTCCACTTCTTCATTTTCCGCGGAGCCAACAGGTCACATACCCTGTCACCGCAGAAAAGTTTGTCTTTAATCTTTGTTTTTGTGGTCACGTCTGCTTTCCCTCGACGCTATACCGGTACTACTGGTTCTTTCCTTCTAAAAAAAACAACAAAAAACTATAGTTTCTGAAGTAGTTTACTTCAGAAACATTTTTCCTTGGTGCTAGGCACCATTTTGGGCACTAGGCCCAATTTTTCCTTAAAAATGGAAAAACCTACTTCAGGTTTTAAGAAATGTTCTAAATGTGGCGGTACCATTTCCGTCACCGACACCCATGATTGGTGTCTCAAATGCTTAGGTCCTGACCACTCTATTTCAGAGTGCTTCTCCTGTGGAATGATATCAAAAAGGGGCCAGCAGAACCGAGCTGCTAAACTTAGCACCCTTTTTCCCTCTGACGCGGTATCTGTTGCATCAACGTCCTCCAGGGCTTCATATTCCTCCCATGGATCCCAGGTAACTAAACATAAATCTAGCCGGTCCTCAAAGGGTAGATCTCCTAAGTATCGAGATGCCCCTGGCGTTGCCCTTGAGGAATTTTCACCGGCAAAACTGCCCCGGCAGGAGGCTTCGGCTTCCAAAGCATTAACGGGGCTCCAGGATGTTCGAGGCCTCAACCTCAGCAGAACTACTGGCGCCATGCTCTGGGGTTCCGGCCGCTTCTACCAGTACTGACACCCAAGCATCGGCAGCGTCGATAGACGAGAGATTCCTTGCTATCAAATGCAGTCTAGCGGCTCTTCTCACGGCTTCGGTACCGTTGAAACCGCTTCAGACACCTCAACTGATACCGGTACCGACACCAGTATTGGTACCGACTTCATTGACATCGGCGGGTATGCCACCCGTACTGAGTCATGCGTCTGTCTCTGGCATCGACAGATCGGTACCTGAACAACCCAATACAGACTTCGATCAATACCGGTACCGTGCTTTGCATGATCACCGGGATCGGAGATATTTTGAATCCTCGAATGAGTCCGAAGACTCTGCCGATACCAGAGTACTTCTCCCCGAGGATTCCTCTTCTCCGCAGCGCAGAATGTCTCCGCCAGAGGATATGTCCTTTCAGGACTTTATCCGTGATGTGGCCAAGGCCTTTCCATCACAGTAGCTCCTGAAAAAGAGCCTATGGCAAAGGCGTTGGAAAGCCTCCAATACCCTAAGGCTCCCAAAGAGGCAGCTACTTTGTCTATTCATGAGATCCACATGCTAAGGATGTGGGAAACACCTTTAACCACATCTCCTCACTCTTGAAGACTCAATACCATGTATCGAGTTCCACCTTGTTTTGTCTTTAAAAAAACTCAGTTACCACACTATTCAATGGTGGCGGAATCAGCCATGAGAAGGATGAAAAGTGCAAAGAGACATGCATCCAATCCTCCAGGTCGTAAATGTAGGACTCTCGATGACTTTGGGCGTCAATGCTTCCAAGCTTCCATTCTCAGAGCTAGGATCAGTTCCTATATCTTGTATATGGGAATGTTCCTTAAAGAGGTCACAGGGGACTTGGAGCTTATGAGCCCCCCTCTTCCTGATGACAAAAGACAAGACTATCTCACTCGTCAAACATGCTCAGGATGTTTCCAAGTTTGTTAATCGTGCAGCCTTTGACTGTTTCGAGTGCATAAGCGGAACCTCTGCTATTGCCATTGGTGCACATCGGATCGCCTGGCTTCAGGCATCTGACTTGGAAATTTGGGTACAGGATAAATTAGGAAACATTCCTTGCACAGGAGAAAATCTCTTTGGCAAGAATTGGCAGGAGAAGGCTAATGAAATAGATGCTGACAGTATCACATTGGATAGATTGTCCAAATCTACAGCCGATCCTGCAAAGAAAAGATCCTCTAAGAAACCATTTTTCAATAAGAAAAAGACGTTTTTTCCTTCCTATACCCAACAGGGACACTGTCCAGGTCAGACTGCCCAAAAGGGACAGCAGCAACAATGTAGACAACAAAAGAAGCCAAAAGCTGCAAAACCTCAGCAGGCTCAGCCTCCTCAGGGGCTTTGACTCCTTTCTAGAGAACTTCGCCTTTCTGCCCCTGAAGGGTCCAGAACCCTTAACCATCCCAGGCAGGTTATGTCATTTTGCCCACAGATGGTACCAAATAACAGAAGATTGGACTCTGTCCATTGTAAGAGAGGGGTACAAGCTTCATTTTCACAGCCTGCCCCCTCCTACAATTATAAGACAGTTCAATTCTCAGACCTCTCTCGACAATCTCTTAGGTCAAGAAGTCACAATGCTCCTTGCTCAAGGAGCAATAGAGGAAGTACCCATTCCCCATCAGGGTACAGGATTCTACTCCCCCTATTTCCTTATTCCAGACCCATTTTAGACCTCAGAGAATTGAACAAATATCTGTTCCGCGAGAAGTTCAAAATGGTCTCTCTAGGAACTCTGCTGACATACCTTCAAAGTCAGGATTGGCTTTGTTCTCTAGATCTCAAGGATGCGTATACTCATATTCTCATCCATCCAAATCACAGGAGATTCCTCTGATTCCTGTTTCAAGGAAAGCACTACCAATCCAAGGTTCTTCCCTTTGGCCTGGCTTCTGCGCCAAGGGTGTTCACAAAATGCATGGCTGTGGTAGCAGCATTTCTCCGCACTCTGGGAATATTCGTCTTCCCTTACTTAGACGACTGGCTCATCCGAGCCCCTACAGTGCCAGAAGCCAGTTCTGCTCTGTCTCGCACAATGCGAATCCTTCAGTATTTGGGACTGGTCATAAACCTCCCAAAATCCAATCTGGCTCCCACTCAATCCCTAGAGTTCATATGAGCTCATCTGGATACCAGACAGACAAGGGCTTTCCTTCCGCAGCCCCGCTGTCTTCGCATAGTACAACTAGCTTCCCAAGCAGTGCTCAAACCTTGTCTCACTGCTCGGGAAATGCTATAATTGCTAGGCCACATGGCATCCACTGTGCATGTGGTTCCTTATGCTCGCCTCCATATGTGAGCAGCCCAGTGGACTTTATCCACTCAGTGGACACAGGCCTCAGGTTGCCTGTCGGACAAAATATACTCAGACCGCCTTATTTCGTTCCTCCAATGGTGGCAATCACCCAGAAACCTTCTGGTGGGGTTTCCTTTCCAGCAACCCCTGTCCCAAGCCACCCTAACAACAGATGCATCACAGGTTGGATGGGGAGCCTACCTGCACGATCTCTCTACCCAGGGGGTACCTGGACTCCACAGGAGGCCTGTCTTCACATCAACCTCCTGGAGCTCAGAACAATCTTTCTTGCTCTTCGAATATTTCACGCCCAGCTCAGCTACAAGACAGTCCTAGTTCAAACGGGCAATCAGGTAGCCATGTTCTATGTGAACAAGCAGGGCAGAACAGGCTCTCTGTTGCTGTGCAACGAAGCTTTGTGACTATGGGCCCTCGCCAGAGAGCATCAGATTCATCTCCTTGCGGTGTATCTTCCAGGCATTCAAAACTCTTGGGCAGACAAACTCAGTCGAGTTCTGCTTCCACACGAATGGTCTCTCTATGCAGACCAGGTTACCCAAATATTTCAGATTTGGGGAACCCTGGACATAGACCTCTGCACGTCCGCTGAATGCCAAACTTCCCCGGTTCTGTTCCAGAATTCCAGCTCGATGTTGTCAGGCAAGGGATGCCTTCCTCCTTCACTGGGGTCAGGACTTCCTATATGCCTTCCCACCCATTCCCCTCATCCCCAAAACCCTATTCAAGCTTCAGAGAGACAGAGGTCACATGATCCTCATAGCTCCATGTTAGCCACGGCAAACCTGGTACCCTCTGCTCCTACATCTCTCTCAAGCTCCGCCTCTGGAGTTGGGATCTGCTCCAGATCTTCTCTCCCAAGAGGAAGGGATGCTGTGGCATCCCAATCCCCAGTCTCTGCATCTCCGGGCCTGGTTGCTGAAAGCCTAGAACTTCAGGATCTTAACCTTTCCCAACAGGTAAAGGATATCCTTCATGCTTCTAAGAAACCCTCCACAAGACGCTCGTATGCCTTTAAGTGGAAAAAGTTTACCATATGGTGTTCGCAGAAGGGTCTTAACCCTCTTGCGATACCTCTGGAATCGATACTGGAGTATCTCCTTCATTTGTCAAATGCGGGTCTCAAGACAAATTCAGTAAGAGTCCATCTTAGTGCTATTGCAGCTTCTTACAAGCCTCTAAGTGGCAACCTATTTCCTCTCGTTGCAAGATTTATGAGAAGCCTTCTTTTAACAAAGCCTCCCATTAAGCCACCACCGGTGGCATGGGACTTAAATCTAGTGCTCGGGCAGCTCATGAAACCGCCCTTTGAACCATTAGCCACTACATCTTTGAAATTCCTTTCCTGGAAAGTCATCTTCCTCATTGCAATCACATCAGCACATCACATCAGTGAACTGCAAACGTTAGTGGCTGTTCCTCCTTATACAAGGTTCCACCATGATAAGGTAGTTCTTAGGACTCATCCACACTTTATGCCAAAGGTGGTTTCGCCTTTCCATTTAAACCAAGCGGTTTACCTTCCTGTATTCTTTCCGAGGCCTCATGCCTCCAGTGCAGAAAGGAACCTTCATACCTTGGACTGTAAAAGAGCTTTGGCCTTTTACTTGCAAAGGACACAGCAACATAGAAAATCTTCTCAACTCTTTGTTGCTTTTGATCCTAGTCATTTGGGACTTCCAGTTTCCAAAAGAACACTGTCCAACTGGATTGCACAGTGCATATCCTTTGCCTGTGAGAGTAAGAACCTTCCTCTTGAAGGCCATGTCACCGCTCACAATGTGAGAGCCATGGCAGCCTCAGTGGCTCATCTTCACTCTGTGTATCGACAACATCTGTCGAGCAGCTACATGGGCTTCGGTACATACCTTCACAGCCCACTACTGCTTAGACAAAGACTCCCACTGGGATGCCTTGTTTGGCCAAGCTGTTCTTCAACATCTTTTTCAGACTTAATCAACTCCTACCCACCGTCCCTGGTAGGATGCCAGAGATCCATGGGGGGAAGTGGGGCCCTTTCGCAAGGGCTGACAACTTCATTGGGCCATCTCCCTGGCATCTGCAGCTAGGGAGTCCCCATATGTGAAGACTACATTCCTGCTTGTTCCTGGAGATAGCATAGTTACTCACCTGTAACAGGTGATCTCCGGGAACAGCAGGAATTTAGTCTTCACAACCTGCCCACCTCCCCTAGGAGTTGTATCTCTCTCTCTCTTTCTCTCTCTTTTGTCTCAGCTATAAACTCAACTGGAGAGGGACAGTTGGAAAGGCGGGAAGGCAGCATGCAGGCGCTGTGGGATGCTCCCAAAAGCTTTCCTATTGGATGTTGGGGAGCGTTCCCGCACAGGCTCCGTCGTTACCGACGATACCCATATGTGAAGACTAAATATGTGAAGGTCGGGGGTTCAAATCCCATTAGAGGACAGCAACCTTGGGCCGGAAGGACTGGGGTTTCTAGTCCCACAGGTGCTCCTTGTGGTCTTGGGCAAGCCACTTAACCCTCCATAGCCCATGTTCCCTGTAAAATAGTTATCTCCAAGCTATAATGCCCTGTTCAATGTAATTTCAGTTTGTTCAATGTAAACCGCACTGATGCAGAATAGCGCGGTATATAAGAGAATGTAAATAAATTCCTGCTGTTCCCGGAGATCACCTGTTACAGGTGAGTAACTATGCTTTATTGCTGTAAGGACCATAAACAAAAGCATACTAAATTTTTTTTGTAAGGACCATAAACGACAACATATTAAAGGAGGGGGGAAGAGGGGATGGAAATGTAAAAAGTATCAGCACTTTGCATTCAAACTGGAAACAAAGGAAGAAATAGAAAAACGCCAGAGAACAGGCTTATTCAGTAGCCTGTAGCTTGGGAGTTCCATATGTGAGGACTGACTTCTTGCTTGTTCCTAGAGAAAACGTAATTACCCACCTATAACAGGTGTTCTCTGGGGACAGCAGGAATCAGCCCTCATAACCCTCCCTCCTCACCGTGGAGTTGGTTTCTTTTTTATGCTTGATTAAGCTATGTCATCATAGTGAGGTAAGATGGCACTCTCTGGCGGGATGGAAGGCACACAGATGTAGTGGAGTGCCCCCAAAAGCTTTCCTATTGGACGCTGGGGAGCGTCCCCATGCAGGCTCCGTCTATGGCATTCACCCATACGTGAGGACTGATTCCTGCTGTCCCTGGAGAACACCTGTTACAGATGAGTAGCTATACTTTCACAAATGATCCATAGCGGAGAAAAGAGGAAACAAACCCATTATATTTATAGGAGAAAAAGGATCTCTGAATCCATTGCGCCAGTTTTCATGGGCATGAGAAATTATACCCTTTGATGTACGCATACTGCATCATGGATCCAAAAAACTCCTTTCAATTAGTCAATGATGTATGATCAAATCTGAGTTATTTTTAAATTAAATATCAATAATATTAATAAAAAAGTGCACCTGGGTTCCTTCCAAAAACGCACTTCACATACTGCCTTACTATGTCAAAACAATCTCGTTGCATGTGCTCCTGCTCCAGAAAGCAACAAAATCACTTACCTGTTGGCTGTGCACTATAAAGAGCTCCCCCATTAATTTTCTCATCACTGAGGTCAGACTATCCAAACTGTTTTCAACCTCTTCCTTACTTTAGCTTTTGTGGAGCGAGACCATAATGCACTTCTCCATTCCACCAGGACCATTCTTGCCTCTAAAGAAGCATTGAAAAGATCAGACAGCGGAGCTGCCAGAACTTCCCTAAGTTCTTTCAATACCCTCAGATGTATCCCATTTGGCTCAATTGCTTTGTCTACTTTTAGTTTAGCTAACTCTTCGCAGTCTTCTAAAGAATCATTCAAGGTCTACCTCACTTCCATTCTTAATTGTGTTTGTTTTCTGAGATCCCATTCCTGGCCCTTCATCTATGAACGCAGAACCAAAATAATTGTTGCGCAATTCTACTTTATCCTCATCAACCTCTACAAATTCCTTTATCCTTAAGTCTCACAATGCTACTCTTTACACTTCCTCCTGTCAATAACTTGCCTTAAAAAGAAAACATCCTCCCATTTTACTGTATTAGCTTATTTTTTCTTTCAGTTGCTTCTCCAGGACCAAGCAGGAAGTCAGTCCTCACATATGGGTGACGTCGGCGCCGACGGAGCCCTCGCGGAGCAATTTTCCCCAGCTTTCAAAGAAAGCCTTTGGGAATTGCAGCGCGCATGCGCGGTCCTCTTCCCACCCAAGGGTGCCATCTTGCTCAGTCTTCTTTTTTCCGCGGAGCCCTACAGACGTTGCCTGTGAATCCCCGCAGAAAAGTTGATTTTCCTCTATTTTTATCTATTTTTTCTCGGTTCGACGCCGGTTCTGTTCCCGCCCAGACTCGCGATGCCGGTTGCGAGTCCGTCCTTTATTTTTTGTTTTTTTGTCCTTCGTGACAGTTTTCGCGCTTTTTTCCTTTTTTCCCTGGCTGCCCGGTCGTTCGACCTCGCAGGGGCCCTTTTTCCCCCGATGGCGGCCAGTGGTTTCAAAAAGTGTGACCTCTGTAAGAAACTTATGTCTCTTACAGACACTCACGACTTCTGCCTCCGCTGCCTCGGCCCAGATCATGACCCCATGATCTGCACGCCATGCGGCAAAATGTCCTCAAAAGCATTGAGGAGTCGGCAGCACCAGCGGGAGCGTATCTTCTCTGACTCCGGCCGGGCTCGGACCTCGTCAGAGGCTTCGACGTCTCGGGACTCTGGTCCTGAGCATCGTCGGAGTTCCTCTGAGAGGGGGTCTCCTACCCGGGAACATCATCGGAAGAAGAAACCCGCGAGGGCGGGATCGGTGGACGCTCCTGGTTCCTCGAGGGCCAGGTCGCATAGCCCCGATTCCCGTCCCGGGTCCTTGGAGTCGGAAAGACCGTCAAAACATCCTCGACTCGAGGTGGACTTGCCAGCTTACGTAAGTACGGTTGTCCTCGTGGACTCGCCTCCGAAGGACCCGACGTCGGGCCCGACGCCGTCGGGGCCCGAGTCGGGGGCTGCTGGGTCTCCTGAGCTCGGATTCAGGTTGACGGCCTTGGAGTGCAGTTTGTCTGCCTTCTTGGACCAGCAGCGGGCATTGATCGCTGGCCTCGCTGGCGCTTCTGCCCTGACCGCCGGGACGTCGACCTCCAAGTCGACCCCGGAGACCGAGCCGATCCTTGAGTCCATGAGGGCTCGAGTCGATCCTCGGTTGAGGTCTCCTTCGGCCTCCCGTTCGGGACCGAGGTCGTCGACGCCGACTCCCTCGGCGTCGGGGCGGATGGCATCAGTGCCCGCCCGACCGGAGCCGGTCGTCGACTCCTCCAAGGAGTCGGCCTGGGAATCTGAGGACGAAGAGTCACCTGGTTCCTTTCGGACTCGGTGTGTCCCTTCGGACTCCCCCGAGTCCGAACCTCGGAGACGGTCCCCCCCCCGGAGGATACCCGGTTCTCAGACTTCGTGAGGGATATGGCCAAAGCCTTGGCCTTCCCTGCGGACCCCGAGGAGGAGCCTCGAGTCGAGGAACTCGATGCCCTCCAATATGATTCTCCCCCGAAGGAGGCCTTTATTGTACCGGTTCCTCCGATGCTGGAACGGCTTCTCTTCCGCATGTGGGAGAGCCCGGCGTCGTCGCCGGTGTTAAGCAAGCGGGTCGATTCCATTTATCGAGTCCGCAAGAGCCCCGGGTTCCAAAAGGCACAACTACCGCACCATTCCATGGTGGTGGAATCGGCCATGCATAGACTGAAGAGTCAAAAAATACACTCCTCGGTGCCCCCCGGTAGGGAGGCCCGAAGCCTGGATGCCCTCGGTAGGAAGTGCTTCCAGGGCTCTATGTTTCCTTGTCGAGTCCAGACATACCAGCTCTACATGGGCATGTATCTCCGAGACCTGGCTAAAGAAATAGCCGGGTTCTCTGCTGGTCTCTCCGATGAACCTTTGCAGAGGTTCCAATCCTTGTCTACTGGCATTCGGGAGTGCTCCAAGTTTATCTCTCGAGCAGCCTATGATGGTTTTGAGGCTTCGGCTCGAGTAGCCGCGGCCGGCATCGGTGGACGCCGCCAGGCTTGGCTTCAGACGTCTGACCTCGAGCCCTGGGTACAGGACAAGTTGGTCGATGTCCCCTGCCGAGGTGATAACCTCTTTGGCAAGCCCATGGATGAGAAGGCTGCACAAATCGAGACGGAGACTCTCACCAGGACTCGTCTCTCAAGGAAGACCTCTGCCCCTTCTCAAAAGAAGAAGGCCTCGGGGAAAAAGCCCTTTTACTCGAGGAAAGGTGCTGCCTATAAAAACTACCCTCAGTATCAGGCCTCAGCAGCTCCCCCACAGGGAAAGCAGGCCAAGGGACGGGGTAATGGGTCCCGTAGGCAGCAAGCCCCCAAGCCTGCACCACCGGCCCCTGCTCAGCAGGGTGGGGGTTTTTGACTTTCTCAGCATAGCCTCTCCCCCTCAGCTGGTTTCTCTCAGCACAGGAGGCCGGCTGATCCACTTTGCCCACAGGTGGGCCAACATCACCACAGATACCTGGGTGCTTCAGATAGTTCAAAAGGGCTATCTTCTTCATTTTCACCAGGTACCTCCCTCCTACTTTCCAGGGGAGCCTTCCAGATTCCCTCTGCACAGGGACTTACTCCTTCAGGAGTTAGCAAGTCTTGTTCAGGAACAAGCTGTGGAACCGGTGCCCCACCACCTGAAGGGTCAAGGGTTTTACTCCAGGTACTTCTGGTTCCAAAAAGAACAGGAGGCCTCAGACCCATCCTGGACTTGCGAAACCTCAACAAGTTCCTTGCAAAGGAAAAGTTCAAAATGCTTACCCTTGGAATCCTGCTGCCCTACCTCCAGCAGGGAGACTGGCTGTGCTCCTTAGATCTGAAGGATGCGTATACTCATATCCTTATTCATCCAGACCACAGACAATACCTAAGGTTTGTGGTGGACGGACACCATTACCAGTACAGCCTTTCGGCCTATCCTCCGCCCCCAGAGTGTTCACCAAATGCCTAGCAGTGGTGGCGGCCTATCTGAGGCTTCAGGGTCTCTTTATGTTCCCATACCTGGACGACTGGCTCATCAGGGCCCAGTCTGCCCAAGAAGCCACTCAGGCTACTCATCGCACGGTAGCTCTGCTCCAGCACTTGGGATTTGTCATAAACTTCGCAAAGTCCACTTTGCTCCCCTCTCAAGATCTAGAATTCATCGGCGCCAGGTTGGACACTCTTCAAGCGCGGGCCTTCCTGCCCCTAGACAGGGCCCAAAGGCTCATGGATCTCGCCAGCCGCTTTCACAGCAATTCCCTGGTCTCGGCCAGGCAATTTCTGAGACTGCTCGGCCATATGGCTTCCACGGTCCATGTAACCCCCTATGCCCGCCTGAACATGCGACCTGCTCAATGGTGCCTTCGCAAACAATGGCATCAGGCCACTGGGAGCCTTACGGACTCCGTACAGATCTCCGACCAGCTGGTCTCCTCTCTCCGATGGTGGCTTCACCTGCCAAACCTAGTACTCGGGGTGACTTTTCAGCCCCCTACACATTTTCAGGTCCTGACGACCGATGCTTCTCTCCAGGGTTGGGGAGCACATTGCCAAGGGACTTGTACTCAGGGTCTCTGGACTCCTTGGGAGTCCGCTCAGCAGATCAACTTCCTGGAGCTCAGAGCCATCCGCCTAGCGCTCAAAGCCTTCTCTCACCTGATTTCTCACCAGTCAGTACTTGTCCAGACAGACAATCAGGTTGCCATGTTCTACGTGAACAAGCAAGGCGGAACCGGCTCCTTCCTTCTCTGTCAGGAAGCACAGAAGCTCTGCTCTTGGGCTGTCCATAGCAACATCGTCCTCAAAGCTGTCTATCTCCCAGGTCAAGAAAACTACCTGGCAGACAAACTGAACAGGGTCCTCCAACCGCATGAGTGGAGGTTGGATCCGCTTGTGGTTCAGCGGATCTTTCTCCGGTGGGGCCTCCCCACCATGGATCTGTTCGCCAGTCCTCTGTACCGACAGCTTCCCAGATTCTGCTCTCGACAGCCGCATTCCCTCCGGGTGGCAGCGGATGCTTTTCTGATTCCATGGTCCACAGGCCTCTTGTATGCCTTTCCACCCATGCCCCTGGTGTCTCGGACGCTCTTCAAGGTTCTCAGAGACAAGGCGTCGGTGATCCTCGTGGCTCCCCGGTGGCCGAGACAACCTTGGTTCCCGCTTCTGCTGCAGCTGGCGGTGGACACACCTCTTCCTCTGAGGTTTCAGCCCGACCTCCTCTCGCAGGATCAGGGGTCGCTCCTGCACCCCAACCTTCGGTCCCTTCATCTGATGGCCTGGCTGCTGAAAGGGTAGTCCTTGCTCCTCTCCAGCTACCTCCAGATGTGGAAGAGGTCGTCTTGGCCTCCAGGAGGCCTTCCACCCGGAAGTCCTACGCTCTTAAGTGGCGTCGGTTCTCCGTCTGGTGTACTCAGCAGTCACAAGACCCCTTCTCCTGTTCAGCATCAGTGGTATTGCAGTACTTGCTTTCCCTTTCCAATCTTGGACTTAAGTCCAACTCGGTCAAGGTCCACCTCAGTGCTATTTCTGCGCACCACCTACCGGTGGACGGTAGACCCCTTTCCAGCCACCCGCTGGTGGCTCGTTTTCTCCGGGGCCTCCTCCTCCTTAAACCACCTTTGCGCCCACCAGCTCCGAACTGGGATCTCAATGTGGTTTTACAGCGGCTTACCTGTCCGCCTTTTGAGCCTATGGCTACCTGTCCTCTGTTTTCTTTCCTGGAAAACCTTGTTCTTGGTGGCCCTCACTTCTGCTAGGCGCGTTAGTGAGCTGCAGGCCCTGGTATCTGATCCTCCTTACACTAGGTTCTACAAGAACCGGGTAGTCCTACGGACTCACCCTAAGTTTCTTCCTAAAGTGGTTTTCCCCTTTTCACATCAACCAGGAGGTGGTACTTCCGACCTACTTTCCCAGGCCACACTCCAGCCGAGCTGAGATGGTCCTGCATACCCTGGACTGTAGAAGGGCGCTAAACTTCTACCTTGACCGTACGCGGGAGCACCGAAGGGCGGTTCAGCTCTTCATGTCTTATGACCCCAACAAGTTGGGGCTCCCTGTCTCCAAGCGTACTCTGTCCATCTGGATTGCGGACTGCATCGCTTGGGCTTACGAGGCTGCGGGCCTCGTGCTGGAAGGTAGAGTCACCGCTCATCGTGTTCGGGCGAAGGCTACGTCAGTGGCTTACCTCCGCTCTGTTCCGTTGGCAGACATCTGCCGGGCCGCTACTTGGTCTTCAAGCCAGACTTTTGCAGCCCATTACTGCCTGGAGAGGGAGTCCCGCAGGGACAGTGCTTTCGGGCAGGCAGTCCTCCGTAACCTCTTCGAGGTGTAGGCAACTCCTACCCTCCATCCCGGATGTTGGGCTACCGGTTGGAGATGTATTCAGAGAAGATTCCTTCCTTCTGTGCTGCTGAGCTAGAGGGAGCTCATTTTTGTGCTTAGGGTCTCCGGTAGCCTTAAGCTTGGGAGTCCCATATGTGAGGACTGACTTCCTGCTTGGTCCTGGAGAAAGCGTAGTTACTCACCTGTAACAGGTGTTCTCCAGGAGCAGCAGGAATCAGTCCTCACAACCCTCCCTCCTCCCCTTGGAGTTGCAGTTTTATGCTTTCGTTTTTGCTAATTTTTGCTGTCTTTTTGCTATGTCATCTGACTGAGCAAGATGGCACCCTTGGGCGGGAAGAGGACTGCGCATGCACGCTGCAATTCCCAAAGGCTTTCTTTGAAAGCTGGGGAAAATTGCTCCGCGAGGGCTCCGTCGGCGCCGACGTCACCCATATGTGAGGACTGATTCCTGCTGCTCCTGGAGAACACCTGTTACAGGTGAGTAACTACGCTATCTTTGCTTTCCTGATTACTTTATCAGTTTCTGCAGATATTGTTGCTCATCTTCTTCTTTTAGCACTGTCATGCAGTTTATAAACTCTGATCTTTTTCCTTACTGTATTGACTACTCAGGATCGGCCTTTCCACTAGAAAACTAAGCAACAGAATTTGAGGGGAGGGGGCAGCGAAGCCTGGCCACAGCACTTTAAAGTGTGCAGTATCATCCGTCTCTTCCCCCCCGCCAGGCCAAGGGAGGCTGCAGAAATTAAACACAGCGGTGGGCCTTGCAGCACCCACACATGCTGTAGACTGACTGCGTCCCACAGGACGCATCGGAAAGGGTGGGATGCAGCCAGCCTAGAGAGCATGTGAATGCTGCAAGTCCCACGACTGCACTGAGTTTCATTTTTTTCAGCCTCACTCAGTCCAGCAGTCAAGATGCGACTTGAGAAGAGGAGTGATATGAACATGACGACACTGGCAGAAGATTAGCCGTGCAGCTGAGTTTTGAAAAGAATGAAGTGAGGAGATATGATTCAGAGGAAGACCAATGAAGAGGATGTTGCAATAGCCTAGACGAGAGATGTCAAGAGAATGGACAAGGGTCTTAATAATGTGTTCAAAAAGGAAGGGGTGAATTTTGCCAATATTATAGAGAAAGAAGTGACAGGTTTTAGCTATCTGTTGGATGTGTGTGGAAAAGGAGAGGGAGGAGTCAAAGATGACTCCCAAGGTTGCGAAGCCAAGGAAATAGGGAAGAGTAGGGTGTTATCCACTAAAACAGAGAAAGGAGGGAGGTGGGCTTAGGGGGAAAGATAAGGAACTCAGTTTTGGCCATGTTCCGTTTCAAATGGTGGTGAAATATCCAGGCACTAATATCAGATAAGCAGGCAGAAATCTGGTCCTGGATACCTGGAGAGATTTCAAGTGTAGAGAGGTAGAGATGGTACTGAAAACTGTGGAAGGAGATGTGTGCATCAAGGGAGCTGAGTATAGAGAGAGAGAGAAGGAGAGGTCCCAAGACAGAGCCCTGGATACACCGACTGAAAGCGGGATAGCAGTAAAGGAGGATCCACCAGAACATACAATAAAAGTACAATGGAAGAGATAGGAAGAAAACCAGGACAGGACAGAACCCCTAAACCCAAGTGAGGACAGCATATCGAGGAGGTGGTGGTGATGGACAGTGTCAAAAAAGCAGCAGAAAAGTCAAGAAAGATGAGGATTGAGTAAAATCCCTTGGATTTGGTGAGGAACAAGTCACTGGAGACTTTGACAACAGCAGTTTCAGTAGAATGTAGAGGGCAAAAGCCAGATTGCAGTGGATCCATAAGGGACTGAGAAGAGAAAAAGTCAAGACAGCGGCAGTGAACCTCACTTCTTTTTTTTTAAATTAAAAGACAGCAAGTAAACACAAAGCAAACAAAGGTCTCATTGGCTATATGCATAATACAGTAGCAGAAGGTAACAATGCGAAAAGTGCAAACATCTAATAATAATCCAACAAAACGTCTTTTTTTTTTCCCCCTTTTCGTTTTTCCCCCCCTCGCTACCTCATCAGCTAGTAGCAAGAAGGACTCTAAGAACGTACTGCTTACCCCCCACCCTCCCTCCCCATCCCACCCTATTGACCCCCCTCCCCCCCGGACCTCCACACCAGCCACAAGTGGAGGGAGCGGGCCAGCCTATCGTTGCATATGGGGCAAAAAGGAGGGGGACACTCTAGGACTCCATCTCACGGGAAAGCACGGATCCATCCCCCCCACCAAATACACAGAGCTCTCAGGTCCTCATGAACCAAAGTGCAGGACGAAGGTTTCCCAGACCTGCTCAAAGCGGGTCAATCGCAACTTACTGACTGCCACTCCGCGTTCCATTGTATACATATCCACATCCGCTCCAACCAAGCAGAGAAGGGCGGCGGTTGGTCCTGCTTCCATGCAGTAGCCACAGATAGCCACGCCGCATTCAGGCCATGCCGTATTAAGGCCAGCTGAGGACTACGTGCCCCAGGCACCTTAACACCAAAAAGAAAAATGCCTGGATCCCAGGGAATGGCCAACCCAACCAATTGTTTTAAACGATATTGGATCCCCCGCCAGAAGGTTCGGACTCGTTGACAAGACCACCAAACATGCGCCAGAGTACCTTTTTGGCCACATCGCCGCCAGTATAGATCCGAGCTCCCCGGATACACTCGAGCAATCCGCTCAGGCGTCATATACCATCAGTATAATAGCCTATAGTTAGTTTCACGGACATTAATCGCTACCGAACTTTTCCACAGCCTGCCCTCGACCTGTTCCCATTGCTGCTCAGAAAAATGGAGACTCAAATCAGAATTCCATTGCTCTCTATACTTGCCCAATCTCGGCTGCTGTGCCTGCAGATGGGCATATAAGGTAGCTATAAGGCCTTTTGTGGTTGTACACTCTGCACAATAACGCTCCAGGTCCAACAAGTCACGGGCCACCTGAGAACGCACACTGCGAGCCTGGACCCAGTGGGCTGCTTGCATATATTGAAAAACAGGACGATCGGGGAGGTCAAATTCCTCCTGAAGGGCTCTAAAAGGTCGCAACCTACCCTCATCAAACAATTGACCAGCACAACTAAGTCCCTGGTGCCCCCACAGCCAGAAAACCGGGTCAGTCATCCCAGGAGGAAACATAACATTATCCACAATAGGCGCCAGAGGAGTCAGCTCCGCCCCCCGGGGCCAAAAAGATTGGTCCCAGCATCGAAGGGTATGCATAATATACAGATTACTTAAACGTAAGCCACCTCGCGATCTGGGACCAAGCCACAGCCGGTCTCCTAGTCCCGCTCCCCCCGCAAGATGCATTTCCAATTGTATCCATCGCTTGGGGCTAGCCGGGTTCATCCATTCCACCCCTGCAAGACACTGCGCCGCCACGTAGTACCAATAGAGATTCGGCGCCCCCATGCCCCCAGAGCGCGTGCGCATATAGAGGATTCGACGCACTATGCGTGGCCGATGAAACTGCCAGATAAACTTCATGAGCAAGGCTTGCCATCTGGCCAATGTTCCTCGAGACAGCGGTATAGGAAGTACCTGAAAGAGGTACAAGAACCTCGGGACAACCACCATCTTAACCACCGCTATACGCCCAAACCAGGATAGCGTCAAGCCAGCCCAGGACTCTAAATCACGCCGAACCTGCTGAAGTAGCGGATCATAATTAGCCTGAAAAAGCGCCGTCTGCTCCACCGTCAGGTTCACCCCTAAATAGCGAAGGATACCTGCCACCCACCGAAAAGGATAGGTAGCCCTCAATGCCCTACAGACCGCCTCCGGGACCCCAACATTGAGAATCTCAGATTTAGTGTAGTTGATTTTGAATCCCGAAACCTGGGAAAAGGCCTCAAAAAGCTGCATAGCAGCAGCGAGGGACGTAACTGGGTTCACCAGCGATAATATGATATCATCTGCAAAAAGTGCAATTCTGTAGTCTGTAGGGCCCACTCGAACGCCCTCAATGTCTGGGTGCTCGCGGAAGCTTTGCGCCAAAGGTTCCATCACCAGTGCGAAGAGCAACGGCGACAGAGGACACCCCTGACAGGTACCCCTTTCCAATTGGAAACTCCGCGATTGACCCCTATTAACCCGGACACAGGCCGTAGGATTCTGATATAGGCTACGGACCCAGCGGATAAAATTAGGAACAAACCCCATCGCATCTAGCACACACCAAAGATAGCCCCAGCTAACACGATCAAAGGCCTTCTCGGCATCAACTCCCACCAAGAGCGTTGGTTGAGAATCCTGCTGAGCAGCATGAATAACCTGTAGCATCCGCCGAATATTGTCCGCCGCCTGACGTCCCGATACGAACCCTACCTGATCTGGATGTACCAGAGCTGGGAGAACCTGGTTTAATCGCGCAGCCAGCACTGAAGCCAATATTTTAACATCCGTGTTTAGCAGGGAGATGGGGCGGTATGAGGCAGCGTCATGCAAGGGCTTACCCGGTTTAGGGATCATCGCTATAAGAGCCTCGTGTTGTGAAGGGGGTAGCGGCTCCCCCCGCTGAACCTCATTAAAAAGTACTACCAGGGTTGGAGCTAATTGGGCACAAACGTTTTTGTAGTACTCCGCAGGGAAGCCATCGCTACCCGGTGCACCCCCAGTTTTTAACCGACGGATTGCGATTTCCACCTCTTCCACCGTAAGATCAGCATCTATTTGATCTCTGTCCGAGTCTTGCAACCGTGGCAAAGTTACAGTGCGCAGGAAGCCCTGCACATGCGACAGGTCAAAAGGCTCAGCTTTATATAGCCGTTCCAGAAACGCGGCGAAGACATCACGTATCTCCCGGGAGACCACCCTCTTCTGCCCCTCGGAATCTCGGATTTCACAAACCACCCTCGTAGTTTGCTGCTGCCGAAGTCGCGGAGCAAGAAGACGACCTGGCTTATTCCCCCGCTCATAAAAAGTTTGTCGTAATTTCCGACGCTTATTATCTAATTCTCTTTGTAAACACGCATCTAAGTTGGCGCGAGCCACCCGCCATTGACGCAGGCCCCGCTTAGAGCCGGTCTGAGTGTGTTCCATCTGAAGACGGGAAGTTTCCCCCAACAGTTGGCAATGCTCCCGTTCCCAAGCCCTCCGGGTACGGGCTGCTTCTGCTATCAGACGTCCCCGAGCCGTGGCCTTGAAGGCATCCCAGACCATGGGAAGCGGGACCTCCCCAGAATCATTTAACTAAAAAAAAATCAGTTATAAAGCGGCTGTGCTCCTGAACAGCGCACTGTCGCCGAAGAAATCGTGCATCTAGTCGCCAATGCCAATGCTGCTCACTGGAGAAGTCCGCCGGAAGGGTGATCCAACACGGAGCATGATCCGACCAGGTCAATGCCCCATGCCCAGCCTCCACTCTCGCATCCATCAGGTGCTGGTCCAACAGGAAATAATCTATGCGGGTGTGCACCTGATGAACAGGTGAGTAGTACGTATATCTCTCCAGACATCCCGCAAGCCGAGGTCCAGCATAAATTTCCGCAATGCCTTGCTGGGTCCGCCCACCAACCTCCCAGCGCTACCAGTCGAATCCATATGCGGAACCATGTGAGCATTGCAGTCCCCACCCAATATTATAGGACCTTTCGCAAAGTAAGCTAACAGGGTTTTCAGCTGCGCAAAAAAGGTTACTTGGCCTTCATTAGGAGCATAAATATTAGCTAGCGTTAATAACTGGCCTTCCAATCGCACATTCATAAAAAGCCACCTTCCCAGAGTGTCTTTCTGAACCTCTTCTACCCTGAGGGATAAGCATTGATGAAACAGTAAGGCCACGCCACATTTCTTCCGGCCGTTCAAGTCAGATGCTACCCATATCTCAGTATAAGGATTACGTTTTAACCACCCCTGAGTGCTACTACGAAGATGTGTCTCCTGTAAGAACACAATATCTCCTTTCAAGGATCTCAATTCCGAAAACAGCAAAGAATGCTTCCTGGGGGAATTGAGACCCTTCACATTCAGAGAGATCACTTTCAACATAGGTAGTCTATCACCTTACCACCACCGCCCCTCTTTCCCTCCCGCCCCTTTGATCCAAGCCCCCCACCGCTTATAGAACCACATATTTTTAGCAGTAAAAGTGGCCCCACACCTCTCCACCGTCTAATTGCCTGCGGAGGTTCACCCCACATCCCCCAATGCACCCCATCGCATGAAAGTACCCATAAGCCCAAATTCCCCCCCATCTTCCCCCCCACCCTTCCCCAGCAATACATGCCCCCCATCAATGCCCCCCCCTCCCCGTCAGTACCACCTGCCTGTCAAAATAGAAACAGGACATAGTTAAACTGACCCCAAACCCAGCTCTTCCCGGGCTCCCATACAGAAGAAGCAGGATAGAGTAACACAAAAGCATTTCCCCTTATTAACGTTCATCAGTGAGGGATTGTTCCCATCGTGCCCCACACCATAGCGGAGTCATCAGCCCCCCCCCCCCCCGGCCCATTGTGTCAAAAAGCATATACCAAAATCCCCACACCACCAGAAACATTTAGCATAAACAGAACAGGAGGGAGTGAAAGTGCACATAACTGATCAAACACATTCATTCTCATAACCAAAGAACCCCTGAGCACATTCCCAAGGTCAGGAAGTCAGAAACGCGGGATCCAAGATGATTCAGGCGGGTCTTCCCATCCGAGTCCATTTCGAGTGCTGCGGCTTAGAGGCCGGAGGTGCGGGCAGCGCATTATCTTCCACCAGACCTGCTTGGCGAAGTGCTCTCCAAGCCTCAGTATGGTCCTTTGCTGAGATCCTTTTGTTACCCAAGAGGAAATTCATCCGGAACGGAAAAGACCAGGAGTAGCGAATCCCTTTATTGTTCAGCACCGCTATGATTGGCTTCATCTCCCTTTGGCGGGCCAACGTAAAAGCCGAAAGATCCTGGTACACGGTTACCATTGCCTCTTGGTACTGGATTGCTTTTTTCTCCCAGCCCCGTCGTAGTAGAAACGCCGCATCGGTATAGCGCAGGAATTTGGCAATAACATCCCGAGGTTGATTATTAGGCGGCTTTCCCAGAGCACGATGCACTCGCTCGATTTCCATTCCAGGGCCCTGGATTGCAAGTTCCTCTGCCGTGAGTAATTCGCCCATCAAAGTTTTGAGGACCACTGTTAGATCTTCAGCGCCCCCCACCGCCTCCGGGATTCCTCGAAAGCGCACATTGTTGCGTCGGGATCGATTTTCAATGTCATCAATTTTATAAGTCAGCTCCATCGCCTGCGAGCGATGCCTATCTATAGCACATTGTAAGTCCACCAGAGCACCATCGTGGTCTTCTACTTTTGTCTCGACCTCCTCCACTCGGGTGCCCAGGTCTTTTATGTCGCCCCTAAGATCCGCAATAGTGCTCATCACCTCCTCGCGCATGGATCGGAATTCGCCAGCCAAATCCTCAAAGCCCCTCCGAAGCTCCCGCTGGAGGAGGGCATGCGAGGATAGCGCCGCAGGGCCCAAATCAGTTTCACTCAGTGTCTCATCGCCTGAGCCCTCCGAAGGGGGCTTACTATTTGGACTGGGCTGGGAGCCATTCTTATCCAAAAGACGCTGTGAGGCCCGCATTCTCTCCCGGACTTCAAGCCCCTTGGTCTTGGTAGCCATGGGTAGTTTTGGTGACGGGGCAGCTGCAAGGAGGAGCGTGGCAGATATCAGTAGAACAAGCAAAGGTAAACACAGAAAAAAACAAAGTTGTAGCAAAGTTCCACTCTCGAGTAGCAGCAGGTGGCGCTCTAGGACCTCTGATGCCAGCCGGGCTGAAGAAGCAGATAGAGGAAGTATCCCCAATGCAATCACCTCAGGATCAGTGAGTTTAGCAGACGCAAGAAGAGACTGTGCGCAATGCAGTTAGCAGGATAGGAGAGGATCAGCTGCACAGTGCAAAAGACTCACCGGACCGATCTCGGAGGCCAGGCAGGAGAAGGGAGGAGCCCTCTACCAAGTCCACCAAACCCGGAAGCAAGGAGCCAGGGAAAGTCCAAGACGGGCTTATTGATTGCAGATCACGTGGTTTATTTTTCCTGCCGAAGGCAGTTGGAATGCAGACAGGCCCGTGCGTTCCAGGAGCATGCGGTAATGGCTGCCGAGACAGTCCATCCAACACCCGGGACCCCCTTCACCCGAGCACACCAGATATCGCAGCACTCGCACTCCCACAAAGTGTGCTCGCTACATTCAGCACCGGACGATGCAATGGGGCACAACACCGGATCCACCGGGAAGCCAAGCGCACTCACTGTTCCGGTTCTTTGCGGCAGGTCAGGCCGCTCCGCGGCCATGCTCAGTCTCCGCACAGTCTTCCCCTGCCAGTGGGCCCCGATGTAGCCGCGCCAGGAGATCTTTCCACTGGGAGTGGTAAAACAGAAGCCCCTCTCCGAGTAGGGCCAACAGCCAGCAGTAGGACAGCGGCTTCAGCCGCGGGGTGCGATTTCTCCGAGCTCCAAGCGACTTCACGCACCTCAAAGCGTCCCTCCGAGGCTCAGATCATTTTGGCAGGCACTCAGAAGCCAGATTCGGGTAAGCAGGGGAAATTAGATTTGAGTTATAAAGGTGATAGCATATGTGAAGGGAGCACCCGGTCAGAGCTGACCTAAAACGCGGCCATTTCTTCATGGGCTCCCTAGCGCCCCCCTAGTGAACCTCACTTTTAAGTAATTTAGAAATAAAGGGGAGGAGAGAGATGGTTCAATTAGAAGGATGGTCTTTTGAGGAGAGGTGTAACCAGAGCATGCAATAAAAAGTAATAGGTTGAGGATATGACAGATGAAAGGGATAACAGTGGAGGAGATGGAGTTTAGTAGCTGAGTGAAAATGGGATCAGAGGAGCAGGTAATAAGTTGGAGGAGAAAAGATGTATGGTTTCTTCCTCAGTGTTTTAGAAAAGGAAGAAAGGGTGACAGAGGTTAAGGGAAGGACTTGGGAGAGAAGGGGGGATGGAGATGACCCCAGGGGGAACTCAAGAGTAATCTTGTGGACTTTGTCATTGAAGTAGTCAGCCAAGTCTGGGCAGAAAGAGGAGGAAGGGTTGGAGGCAGAGGCATTTTGAGGAGAGATTGAGAGTTGTGAAGAGACGGCAAGGGTCAGAGGAAAGAGTTAGTCAGAAGACTGTTGCTTGACGTGCAAGAAAACCTGCTTCATAGCTTTTGTCTGCCACAGATTGCTTCTACTGGTCTTGGACACTTGTAACAATGTATGAGACTGCATACGATCTTCTACTGCATTTTGTCTCGCATGATGACTGCCTCCTGATTCGCCGAGACACCTCATAGTAGCTCATGCCCGCCAATCACCAAAACGTGATAAGGACTCATCTCAAGAAATAATACTGTATGCACAGAAGAACTTGCACGCCATTTTGCCTTTTGCCTTCCTTGCTGCTTGTATAAGCCCAAAGATACCCTGTCATCCCAAGGCTGTTCCCCTAATCTAAGACTCCACAGGCACCTGTGCTGTTCTGTGTTTCCATTTGGCTCACTTCTTGCTGTTCTGGAGATTGCCTCAGACATGGTTAGTGCCGCTGAATATCTGTGGGTATTGCCACTGCAGCGCCCCAATACTAACCGGTTAGCATTAGAGTGTTCCGGAGGTGGCATCTGGCGATAACTAGGCAGCAGTAATATTGAGCCGCTGCCCGGTTATTGCAGTGTGGCAAAAGTCAGGTACCGTAAAGGCTGGCATAACTTTTATCGCTGAAGCTAACCCGGCAATGGCTGCCGGTCAGCTTCATGGCAATCCAGGCAACCTGGATATTCAGTGCCAAGGCTCGGATATGGCCCTGGCATTGAATATCCAGGTCTAATGTTCGCCGCCGTTGAATATCAGGCCCCTGCTACTACTAATCACACAGACTTGTCTCTCTCATGGCTCATTGATAGAAAGTCTCATCAAACCCGCAGGAAGGGAAACAGTAAACTTCCCCTAGGCATAACTGAGCATACCTTATGTTTGTTTGCCTGGTGATACTCCTTAAAGCGTATTGTTGAAGATTCTCCTAGGGTGTCAGATACCCTTTGGCCGGCCCTGTGGGTACTTCTCTTAAAAACCATATTGTTGTCTTTTCCCTCTTTTATTTACTTCCTAACAAAAAAAGTTTGTTGTCCTTAAAATATTTTTTTTGTTTTGTTTTTTACTCTAGATGCTCCCATCCAGCTAAAGACTGCTTGAGGTATTTCCCCATCTTGACAAATTTATACCAAAGAATATAGAAAAATTGCCCTAAATCTTGCAAATACTGATGTATGCTATCCTAATATATCTAAATAAGGTCTAAAAAATGTGACCAAAGTTTCATCTATTTTGTAAGAAAAATGTTTTTTATATATATATTTCACAATTATATTGATTTTTTTAGCTTTTGGATGTGGGTCTCAGAATGAATGGGGGAGGATAGCTACAGGCCACAACAACTGAAAACCTGAGAAAGTCCTGACCCCTTCCTTACATCAAGGACCCCAACCATCCAATTTTTTTAATATAAACAAACTAAAATGTCCTTTCGAAAGCAGATTTGACAAAAATTGAGCTCTGCAAAGGATTCAGGGAGTTTTGAAACTGGTTTGGCTTTCCCCCATGTGGATGGGATGTTTATAACTTGGACTTATTTTTGGAAAACAACAGTCCCTCTTTAGACATGCTATAGTACATTTACAATTAATAACCATTGGTAGTCATTAATTGAAAAGAGTTTGCAGAGCTCATTTTTTGTCAAATCTGCTTTCGAAAGGACATTTTAGTTTGTTTATATAAAAAAAATTGGATGGTTGGGGTCCTTGATGTAAGGAAGGGGTCAGGACTTTCTCAGGCTTTTCAGTTGTTGTGGCCTGTAGCTATCCTCCCCCATTCATTCTGAGACCCACATCCAAAAGCTAAAAAAATCAATATAATTGTGAAATATATATATAAAATTTTTTTCTTATAAAATAGATGAAACTTTGGTCACATTTTTTAGACCTTATTTAGATATATTAGGATAGCATACATCAGTATTTGCAAGATTTAGGGCAATTTTTCTATATTCTCTGGCTTTATTGCTCTACAAACCCTCCAAAGATGGATTTGTCTAGTACAAGAATAGAAGGGGCATGGAAGGAAACAATGAGTTTTACCGAAGCTTGTATTTCAGACATTTGTAAGGACCCGACCCCTTTTACGGTTCATGATTCACCAGTGGAGAATGGAGAGTTAGCAGATTGGGATCTGGTGTTGAAATTGGAGAAACAAATTGTTAAGTTAGAACTTCATCGTTTCTCTTTCATTGAATATCTTCGTCGCCAACATGTTCCCCGTGGTCTACGCATATACAAAGAGCCCAAAATGTTCCAGACTGATTTAGTGTTTGTAACCAAATGGAATCAGATACTTACAACATGCTCACGAGATTTGATGGTATTGTTAGTCGAAGCTATCAAACCACTGTTAGATGACCTTCAATTAGAAGTACAAACGGCTTTAGAAAAATTGAAGACCCGAACCTCCCCAGAGAGCTTTTCAAAACACACAAGCGAACGGAGTTTACAGGTTGACAAAATCCGAGATGAAACTAAAAAACTTAAAATGCAGAAATTAGCACGTGACCAAGCAGATCATACTACTGGATATATTTTCCCGTGGATGAATCCCAAAAGAAAAATGAAGACATCACGTCGGAAAGTAGATTTTGACACTCAGAGGATTCTCAATCAACTGGGTCCACCAAAAGTGCTAAGAATGATTTTTTAAGCAACGGAGAGTCTGATTCCAAACGAAAAAAAGACAAAATAAAAGAGAAGCCCAAAGGACAGACCAGGGTCTCTCCACGGCACAAAACTCAAGACTAACATCAGATCAGTCTCTAGTGGTCAATATATCTTCACATTTTCTCTCCGACGCTCAAAGTAGTCTTTTGAATAAAGGTCTGTCATATATTCCTAGCATTAGACATGAGTTTCATTTTCGCTTGGATTTTGAACGGTTTTTGCGAAAGCTTCATTTAAAAATGTATTTTTCGGAAGCCTCCACCCCTGATCCTTCCGTTCAGTTGCCTTTAGAAGAAGAGTCACCGGGTCGGATTCAATTACCACTTACTTCCACTTGGAATCCGCCGGGCCCCGTTCCAGCCCCTTTGTTGTTTTACAGGGATTTGGTACTACGAGATGTTCGCCAATTGGAGACTAACTCTCGCCTTGTGCGCCATACCCTTTCTAAAGATGAAAGAGACGCTCTCTCTTCACTGAAATCAAGTACTAATTTAGTAATTCGTAGGGCGGACAAGGGAGGAGCAATTGTCCTCCAGGATCGTGAGCACTATTTAGAAGAGGCTCAACGTCAATTGTCGGACACCTCCACTTACTTGATTTTGGACTCTGATCCTACCTCTGAGCTGCAGGATGTTATAAAACAATTGACAACACAAGCATTGCATGATAAGCTGCTGACAAAAAAAGAATAGTCCTATTTAAATGTGTCTAATCCTAGTTTGGCCAAATTTTATTTGGTGCCAAAAATTCATAAACAGCTCCAAAAACCTCCAGGTCGCCCCATTGTTTCTACCAAGGGCATGTTGCTTGAGCCATTGTCTACCTTTCTTGATTCTTATCTAAGGCCATTGTTGCGATCTATTCCTTCCTACATTCGAGATACGACGCACTTTCTTCAACAGCTATCCCAGTATGACCAGCTAGCAACAATCCCTAGATGTCGTATCGCTATATACATGTATTCCTCAAGCAGCGGCGTTATCTAGTGTGCTGAGTGCTCTAATTGATAGGAAGGATCTGTCAGCAAATCAACTTTTATTGCTGGAGCGTCTAGCCCGGTTGGTTTTATTTCAGAATTTTTTTCTTTTTGAGAAGGTTCTTTACCAGCAGACAGCCGGAGTGGCGATGGGGGCTACTGTAGCCCCGTCCGTAGCCAATTTGTTTATGGCCGATTTCGAAAAGACTTGGCTTTATACTTCTGAATTTTGGTGCCACATCCCTTTCTGGGGCCGTTACATAGATGACGTGTTCATGCTATGGACGGCCTCAGAAACTCATTTCGAGCAGTTTTTTCAATGGCTTAATCAGTGTGATTCCAACATATGTTTCACAAGTGCCAGAGCTCTGGATAAGATCACATATCTCGATTTGGAAATTCGTAGGGGCCGATCCTCTTGGGAGACAACGATATTTAAGAAGAAAGTAGCCAGAAATGCACTATTACACTATGATAGTGCTCATCCTACACCTCTTAAAATCAGCTTACCATTCTCCCAATTTTTACGGTTCCGACGGAATTGTTCCGATTTACAGGATTTTCGGTCTCATTCCAAGCAATTGCAAAATAATTTTTATGATCGGGGATATCCGAAAGGGGTTGTGCAACGAGCCTATACCCGTGCCTTTTATAACAATCGCGCTTTACTGTTACATGAGAAGAGCTCTGTGGCTGCTAGGGAGGAGCACATTAACTTTGTTTCTAAATTTTCTCCGATAAGTATGAAGATAAAAAAGATTTTACATCGACACAGTAACATACTTAGTCATTTGCCGGGCTTAGAGGATAAATCTATCCGCTGCGTCTGGCAACGGAATAGAAACCTCAAGGAATTATTGAGCCCTTCAGAGTTGCGTCCAGTTTTTTCACCTGTATCTCCGGGAACAGCGTTTTTTCAGGCCGGTCACACTAAATGTAACAATTGTACCATCTGTAATATCACGTTGGAACTCACACAGTTTACTTATCATGGAGTTACATATCAAATTCATACCCAAACAGACTGTATCTCTATATATGTAGTGTATGCTATACAATGCCCCTGTCAACTTCTCTACATTGGAAAAACCAACCGAGCATTTAAAATACGTATGGGAGAGCATCGTAGTCGCCTTCATTGCCAGAAACTAGAGGCACCAATCGTAACCCATTGTCTGACCTTGGGTCATCAATTTGACCAGCTTCGTTGCTTTTGTATAGACCAGACCCTTAAGGGGTCAATGGGAAAAACCAGGGATCAAAGTTTGCTGTTGAATGAACAGCGATGGATTTATCGTTTGCAAACAGTCAGCCCTGGGGGCCTCAATTCTCAGATAGATTGGTCAGTATGTACTTAATGAATAGTCTTTTTTCATCAATTTGCTATATTCCATTCTCGTTTGAGTGGCGAAGACACCACTGTTAAAGAGCTGACCTTAGATTTTAATTCATTCAAGCTCATCCTGTGTAGCGAGCCGCCTGCTGATAGGCTGTTTTCAGTTTAAAATCCGGAAGCGGGAGTCCTTTCATACGCAAGCGCGGCGTTCTTTTGGCTCTGAACATAAAGTTGCAAGGTGAAGTTTACGGTTCGTCCGTTTGGTCTTATGGACTGTTTTTAGCGGGGTTAAATTTTACATAGAGGGGTCTCTCCTTACAAGATCTGCTACAGCTATGCATTTCATTACTGATTTATATCCTTTTTTCTTGAAGTTGCTTCTTGAAAGATGTTTAACGACTTTGTATGACACGCCGTGAGAACCGTGTATCCCCCGAAGAAACCGCGGGAGCGGTGAAACGCATCAGCGCTGGAAGTCCGCATCGGGATTAGAGGGACCCGTTTGAATCTTCACTACAGATAAGTCATTGGACTTGTAAAGCCTACTGTCTGCCCTGAAATGTCATAAAGAAAGGATTCAGGGAGTTTTGAAACTGGTTTGGCTTTCCCCCATGTGGATGGGATGTTTATAACCTGGACTTATTTTTGGAAAACAACAGTCCCTCTTTAGACATGCTATAGTACATTTACAATTAATAACCATTGGTAGTCATTAATTGAAAAGAGTTTGCAGAGCTCATTTTTTGTCAAATCTGCTTTCGAAAGGACATTTTAGTTTGTTTATATAAAAAAAATTGGATGGTTGGGGTCCTTGATGTAAGGAAGGGGTCAGGACTTTCTCAGGCTTTTCAGTTGTTGTGGCCTGTAGCTATCCTCCCCCATTCATTCTGAGACCCACATCCAAAAGCTAAAAAAATCAATATAATTGTGAAATATATATATAAAAAAAATTTTTCTTACAAAATAGATGAAACTTTGGTCACATTTTTTAGACCTTATTTAGATATATTAGGATAGCATACATCAGTATTTGCAAGATTTAGGGCAATTTTTCTATATTCTCTGGCTTTATTGCTCTACAAACCCTCCAAAGATGGATTTGTCTAGTACAAAAATTTATACCAAAGTCTAGGACCCTCACTTTTAAATGAAACATCTCACCTGTGTCCTAATAGTAAACCATACCATCTAGTCAGTGATTGCTGCATGCCAGAGAATCTCCAGGAACAAGCAGGAATGTAGTCTTCACATATGGGTGACATCGGTACCGACGGAGCCCGTGCGGGAGCGCTCCCCAGCGTCCAATAGGAAAGCTTTTGGGAGCATCACACTGCACCTGCATAGCTGCCTTCCCACCTTTCCAGCTCTCTCTCCTCAGTTCTTCGTTTTCCGTGGAGCTGACAAGAAGTAATTCCCGTCACTGCAGAAAATGTGATTTTTTTCTTATTTTTTTTATGGTCGCGACTACTTTTCCGTTGATGCTGGTACCAACCCTGTCGGTGCTCACTTTCTTTCTTTCTGTAAAAAAAAAAAGAAAAAAAAAAAAGGTACTTTTCTGAGGGGAGAATCCCTTCCCTCAGGGCGCATCAACGCCATCTAAGGTTTAGGCCTTGTATTCCAAAATGGACAAACCAGCTAGTGGTTTTAAAAAGTGTTTCAAATGTGGCAATACAATTTTAGCCACAGACACCCATGACTGGTGTCTAAAATGTTTGGTACCGGATCATCAACCGACTGACTGTCCTCTCTGTAGAAAGATGACATAGAGAGGCCTGCAGAACAGAGCTGTGAAATTCGGTACCCTCTTTGCCACCGATGCAATGTCCATAGCATCAGCGTCATCGAGAGCTTCATCTTTCTCCCAGGGATCTCAGGTATCGAAACTCAGGTCTTCGTCGAAGACTAGCTGGCCCTCCAAGGGTAGATCTCCTTCTAAGCATCGAGATGCCCTAGGCATTTCCCTGGAGGGAGACACACCAGCCAAACAACCCCGGCGGGAGGTCCTTGCCTCCAAAGCATTAGTGGGGTCCCAGGATGCTCCTGAGGCCTCGACCTCCGGAGAGCTCTTGGTGCCATGCTCAGGGATTATGGCCCGCAACTCAGGTACCGATACCCAGGCATCGGCAGGCTCCATGGATCAACGTATCCTGGCTATTGAGCAGAGCTTAGCAGCCTTGCTAGTGGCTTCCGTACCGGTAAAGCCTCTGCAGTCGATTCCCCAGCCATCGGTACTGACATCAACGTTTTTGCTGCTTACCATGCTACCACCTATGCCGGCCCTCAAGTTCGCCTTCGGTACTGAGGTTCCGGCACGGAAACTTTCTGATACCGGTTTCGAGCAGTATCGAGTACGGACAGAGTGTGAGCACCCGGCCTGTCGATACTTTGAGTCTTCAGACCCCGATTCGTCGGATGATGAATCAACCAGTACAAAGGAAATGAGAATTCTCTGTCCCCACAACGTCGCATGTCCCCTTCCAGAGGACATGTCTTTTCAAGATTTTATTTGTGATGTTGCTTGGGGCCTCTCCATCACTGTGACTTCGGAAAAAGAGCCTAGGGCTGAGGAGCTTGAAATCCTTCTGTACCCTGCAGCCCCAAAGGAAGCTGCTACTCTTCATATTCATCGAATACTTCACTACCTTATGCTTGAATGTGGGAGACACCCTTAACCATCTCTCCACATACTCAAAGGCTCGATACTATGTACTGGGTACCGGAGTGCCCTGGTTTCCAGAAGACGCAATTACCACACCATTCCATGGAGGTGGAATTGGCAATACGTCAAATTAAAAGTGCCAAAACGCATTCCTCGAACCCCCTGGGCAGAGAATCGAGAACCCTCGATGCTTTTGGTTGTCAATGTTTTCAGGCCTCTATGTTATCGGCCAGAATCAGTTCCTACATACTCTACATGGATATATTTCTTAGAGAGGTGGCTAGGGATTTGGAGTTGATGGCTCCTCTCCTCCCTGACGATGAGAGATGATTATCTCACCCTGGTGAAGCGTATCCAAAATGTTTCCAAATTTGTCAACTGGGCAACCTTCGACTGTTTTGAATGCATCAGCAGAACTTCAGCTATATGCATTGGTACATGCAGGATCGCTTTGGCTCCATACCTCTGATCTTGGGTTCAAGACAAACTGGGTAATATACCTTGCACAGGCGAAAACCTTTTTGGCAAAGACTGGCAGGAAAAGGCGTCTCAATTAGAGTCTGAGAACACCACTCAATAGATTTTCTAGATCAACTGTCAACCTAGCTAAGAAGAAGATAGTAAAGAAACCCTTTTTCATTAAGAAAAAAGTATTCTTCTTATAACCCTACAGTGCACTGTCCCGTCCATGCTCCTCATAAAGGGCAACAACAACCAAAACAACAAAGAAAGGCTCAGACTCCCAGATCTCAGCCTGCTCAGCAGACCCAACCTCCTCAGGGTCTTTGACTCCTTTCTGGAGAACATACCCATCCTGCCTATGTAGATTCCATATTCCATCCCTATTCCAGGCAGACTATGTCACTTTGCCCACAGGTGGCATCTTGTAACATCAGAACATTGGACTCAATCCATAGTAAGGGAAGGGTACAAACTTCACTTCTGAAGTCTACCCCTCCTCTAAGAGAGTTCAATTCTCAACCCTCTCTCACCACTCTGTTATTGCAGGAGGTCACCTCCCTTCTCTCGCAGGGTGCAATAGAGGAAGTGCCACTCTCCCAGCAAGGTCTGGGCTTCTATTCTTACGTCCTCATTCCAAAGACAGGGGGATACAGGCCGCATCTCGGACCTCAGAAAATTGAAGTACAGTCAAACCTCGGTTTTCATGATTAATCCGTTCAAAAAAGTCTGACTAAAACCGAAACGGACTAAAACCGAAGCAAGATTTCCCATAGGAAATAATGTAAATTCAATTAATCCGTTCCAGACACCCAAAAATATTGACAAAAAGTACATTTTATAGAGAATAACTATATTTTTACATACAGAAAACAATGAGAAATACATATAAA
This sequence comes from Ichthyophis bannanicus, assembly GCA_033557465.1. Taxonomy (NCBI): domain Eukaryota; kingdom Metazoa; phylum Chordata; class Amphibia; order Gymnophiona; family Ichthyophiidae; genus Ichthyophis; species Ichthyophis bannanicus. The sequence goes on along the minus strand of CM066049.1, from coordinate 141,716,529 downwards.
TGACTAATGAAATGGATAAATGAACATTTAACATCACATTTAACTTTATTGAAGACTCTTGTTGAGGGGAGAGGGAGGAGGAGAGGTTATTGTTTGGAAGGGGAATCCCCCTCCATAAGGACCTCAGGTATCAAGGCCCTATCCGGGGTTACTTCCCTTCTTTGTCTTTTACTGGCACTAGGATCAGCTTGAGAGTCACTGGACCCCTGTCGCACAAAAAATCTGTCCAGAGAGCTCTGTTTCTGGCGTCTCTTTAAGATTTGCCTAAAATGGAACAAGGCATTGTCATTGAACATGTTGCAGACACGGCTTGCAACAGCTTTGTTAGGGTGAAATTTCTCCACAAAACTTTGCAATTCACTCCACTTTGCACACATGTCCTTAATCACTGAAGAAGGCACCTTCTCTTCTCTCTCTTCTTCCTCCTCCTCTGAAGCAATTTCCTCAGCTACCATCTGTTGCTGTTCCACTTGAAGGTCTTGCAGCTCTTCAGTGGTTAGCTCTTCCCTGTGGTCCTCCACCAACTCTTCCACATCCTGGCCACTCACATCCAACCCCATGGACTGCGCCAAAGACACAATAGATTGCACAACAGGCGTAGGGTCATCAGGGTGAGCCTCAAACCCTTCTTCAAAATTCTTCTCGAGGACACATTCTGGCCACAATTTTCTCCAAGCAGAGTTCAACGTCCTGAAAGTTACCCCCTGCCAAGCCTTATCTATAAGGCTTATGCAATTGAGGATATTGAAGTGATCCCTCCAGAACTCTCTTAGGGTCAATTCAGTGTCCGAGGTCACTTCAAAGCACCTTTGAAACAGTGCTTTGGTGAGGAGTTTTTTGAAGTTTGAAATGACCTGCTGATCCATGGGCTGGATGAGAGGAGTGGTATTAGGGGGCAGGAACTTCACTGTGATGAAACTAAACTCCTCCAACAATTGGTCTTCCAAGCCTGGAGGATGAGCAGGAGCATTGTCCATTAGCAGGAGGCACTTGAGTGGCAATTGATTTTCCAGGAGGTATTTCATCACACTCGGGCCAAACACTTCATTGACCCACTCAATGAAAATTAGCCTCGTGACCCATGCCTTACTGTTAGCCCTCCACATCACACACAATTTACTCTTGATAACATTGTTTTTCTTGAACACTCGGGGATTTTCAGAGTGATACACCAGTAAAGGCTTCACTTTGAAATCCCCACTAGCATTACCACACAACAAAAGAGTTAGCCTATCCTTCATAGGCTTGTGTCCTGGCAGTGCCTTTTCCTCCTGCATGATGTAGGTCCTCTTTGGCATTTTCTTCCAAAAGAGGCCTGTTTCATCACAATTGAAGACTTGTTGGGGGAGGAATCCTTCAGCCTCTACGTACTCCTTGAATTCATCAACAAATTCTGCGGCCCCAAGTTTGTCCGAACTTGCAGCCTCGCCATGCCTTACCACACTGTGTATGCCAGTTCGCTTCTTAAATTTCTCAAACCAGCCTCTGCTGGCCATAAATTCAGTAACATCAGCACTCGTTCCAGGCATTTTCTTTGCAAGATCTGCATGCAACAGCCTTGCCTTTTCACAAATTATCGCCTCTGAAACCACTATCTCCCGCTAACTGTTTTTCGTTGATCCACACCAACAACAACTTCTCAACATCTTCGATTGTTTGCGATCTCTGTTTCGTTAGCGCATTCACTCCTTTCGCAACATCAGCTTCCTTAATTTCGTTTTTCTTCAGCAGGATGGAACTGATCGTTGATGCAGACTTCCTGTACATCCTGGCGAGATCGGCCACGCGTACGCCACTTTCATACTTTGCTATGACTTCTTTCTTGAATTCTATCGTGTTTCTCACCTTCTTTATCATCAAAGGGTTGGCATTCGGAACTTTCTTTGGCCCCATGGTGGCTTATTTAGCAGTCACACTCAATGAATGCGGGGTGATGCTCACTCAACGAGAAACAAAGGCAGACTGAATCACAAACGCACTTTGTATGGGCGCTGGATTCCGGGAAATGAGTGGCCGAGTCACGCAAGCAGGCAGACGAGTTTGATACAGACCATTTTCAGATCACTGCTCCCCTCAAAGTCTGTGTCAAGGTACAATGAGAACTTTTAGCAATTTGCAATCAGGAAGAGAGTCAATCCCACTTCTGGCCACAAGATGGTGCTGCAGAGGTATGTTTGGCAGACAAATTCTTTAAACTGCTGTGAAGGGAGAAAGATTAACAGCACAGTCAAGATGCACATCTTCAGCAAAAAAACATCCTGAAATTTTTAAAGAAAACTGAAAAAAAAAAAGGATCCACAAAAAAAAAAGGCACCAGCCACAGCCACCGGAAACACCACTCTCCCGCTCAGCATGCGTTCCAGAGCCATGTGGCAATGGCTACAGCAGCACGAGCTCCCGAAGTCTCAGCCAGCAGTAGAACAGCTCCTGTCACTTCTCTCAGCTGCCCGATCGTCCACAGCACAGCAAACACACAGAAACTTTAGGACACCAATCTGATCGCTGACTCCGTCTCAACAGCGTACCCCGCAAGAGAAAGAACTGCCTGCCACATTCATTCAACATCTCCTGCTACCCTGCTACCTCCGAGCCTGAGGGGGCGCTCCAGAGAACAGGCAGGCGGTGGAGAGATCGGGGCCTTCCTCTCTGCAATCCTTGCATGTCTGGCTCGAGGATGTTGCTCACCTGCCTTTCAGATCTCATCACGCGATCGGTGAGTCCGGGGGGGTAGTGCTGCCGGGACTGGGCAGGCAGTGTACTGTATGCAGACCAGCGCGAAGGTGACACTATTGCAGGCACACGCGATCGGTGAGTCCGGGGGGGGGGGGGTAGTGCTGCCGGGACTGGGCAGGCAGTGTACTGTATGCAGACCAGGGTGTACGAAAACCGAGGCGATAGACGAAAACCGAGACAAGATCTCAGTCGGGAAAAGACGTCGAAAACCGAAACCGACGAAAACCGGGGCAACCGAAAACCGAGGTTTGACTGTACATAAGAACATAAGATATGCCATACTGGGTCAGACCAAGGTCCATCAAGCCCAGTATTCTGTTTCCAACAGTGGCCAATCTAGGTCATATGTACCTAGCAGTTTACCCAAGGGACACAGGTTCCACAGTGCTTGTATTGGTTCAAGCATTGATATCCTGGGTCCCTTCTTAATAATGGTTTATGGACCTTTCCTCCAGGAACTTGTCCAAACCTTTTTTAAACCCAGATACACTAACATCCTCCGGTAACAAATTCCAGAGTTTGATTACACGTTGAGTGAAAAAATATTTTCTTTTATTAGTCTTAAATAGTTTACCCTGTAGCTTCATTGCATGCTCCCTAGTCTTTCTATATTCTGATAACGTAAACAATCGATCTACGTTTACCCGTTCCACTCCGTTCATTAATTTATAGACTTCTATCATATCTCCCCTCAGCCGTCTCTTTTCCAGGTTAAAGAGCCCTAACCTTTTTAGCCTTTCTTCATAGGAGTATCCTTCCATCCCCTTTACCATTTTGGTGGCTCTTCTCTGAACCTTTTCTAAAATCGCTATTTCCTTTTTAAGATACGGCGACCAGAATTGCACACAATATTCAAGGTGCGGTCTCACCATGGAACGATATAGAGGCATTATAATATCTTTTGTTTTATTTTCCATTCCTTTCCTTATCATACCTAGCATTCTATTTGCTCTATTGGCCGCCGCTGCATACTGGGCCGAGGGTTTTAACATGGTATCCACAATGACGCCTAAATCTTTTTCCTGGGTGGTGGTTCCTAATGTGGAACCTTGCATCGTGTAACAATAGTTTGGGTTGTTCTTCCCTAGGTGCATAACCTTGCACTTGTCCACATTAAATTTTATATCTGCCATTTTGATGCCCAGTCTTCCAATTTATCAAGATCCTCTTGCAATTTTCCACAATCCTCTTGGGTTTTAACAACTTTAAATAGTTTTGTGTCATCTGCAAATTTGATAACCTCACTCGTTATTCCACTTTCCAGGTCATTTATGAATATGTCAAAAAACAGCGGACCCAGCACAGATCCCTGGGGTACACCACTATTCACCTTTCTCCATTGGGAAAATTGGCCATTTAGCACTACCCTCTGCTTTCTATCTTTTAACCAGTTCCTGATCCACAATAGTACACTGCCTCCTATCCCATGACTCTTTAGTTTTGCCAAAAGTCTCTGATGAGGGACCTTGTCAAAGGCTTTCTGAAAGTCCAGATACACAATATCAACAGACTCACCTTTGTCCACCTGATTATTCACTCCTTCAAAAAAACATAACAGATTAGTAAGACAAGATCTTCCTTGTCTAAAGCCATGTTGGCTGTCTCCCATTAGGTCATGACTATCTACATGCTGAGTAATTTTATTCTTTATGATGGTTTCTACCATTTTTCCCGGTACTGATGTCAGGCTCACCGGTCTGTAGTTTCCCGGATCACCCCTGGAACCCTTTTTAAAAATTGGTGTTACATTGGCGATCCTCCAATCTTCAGGTATTAGAGATGATTTTAATGATAGTTCACAGATTACTAATAGCAGGTCTGCAGTCTCGTATTTCAGTTCTTTCAACACCCTTGGATGTATACCATCCGGCCCAGGTGATTTGCTACTCTTCAGCTTATCTAATAGTTGTAATACATCTTCCCGATGTATCGATATTTCCTTCAGTTCTTCCGCACCTTTAAATACCACTTCAGTCATGGGTAACATCCCTACATCTTCCTCAGTAAAGACTGAAGCAAAGAATTCATTCAGTCTCTCTGCTATCGCCTTGTCGCCTCTTAGTGCTCCTTTAACCCCTTTATCATCTAATGGACCAACTGACTCTCACAGGTTTTTTGCTACAAATGTACTTGAAAAGGTCTTTACTTTGCGTTTTTGCTTCCGCAGCAAGCTTCTTCTCAAATTCTCCCTTTGCCTGCCTTATCAATGCCTTGCATTTGACTTGCCAGTGCTTGTGCTGTTTCCAGGTTTCGTCGTTTGGCTCTTTTTTCCATTTCCTGAAAGATGCTTTTTTGGCAACAACAGCCTCTCTGACCTCACCTTTAAACCATGCTGGCAGTTTTTTGGACTTCCTTCCACTTTTCTTAAAGCGTGGAATACAGCTGGTCTGGGCTTCCAAGATAGTATTTTTCAACAACAGCCAAGCCTGATGTACGTCTTTTAACCTTTGCAACTGCTCCTTTTAGTTTTTTCTTAACTGTTTTCCTCATTTTATCATAGTCTCCCTTTCGAAAGTTAAAAGGTAGTACTGTGGATTTCCTTACTATCTCTCCTCCACTAATTAAATCAAAGGCGATCATGCTATGATCACTATTGCCAAGTGGCCCCAACAACCTTATCTCTTGCACTAGATCTGGTGTTCCACTAAGGACTAGGTCTAATATGGCTTCCCCTCTGGTCGGTTCATGAACCAGCTGCTCCAAGAAGCAGTCATTTATTTCATCTAGGAACTTTATCTCCCTAGCATGTCCTGACGTGACACTGACCCAGTCGATACCGGGGTAGTTGAAATCACCCATTATTATTACTGCGCAGTAACTTTTGTTAGCTTCCTTGATTTCTTTGAGCATTTCATCATCCATTTGATCATTCTGGCCAGGCGCTTGATAGTACACCCCCACTGCCATTGCCTTTCCCCTTTTACATGGAATTTCAATCCATATAGATTCTACAGCAGATTTTGTTTCCTGCAAAAAACTTTAATCCTTTCTGACTCAATGCCCTCTCTAACATAGAGAGCAACCCCTCCACCAATTTGATCAGCTGTATCATTTCGATATAGTTTGTACCCAGGTATCACAGTGTCCCACTGGTTGTCCTCCTTCCACCATGTCTCTGATATTCCAATCATATCTAACCTTTCATTTAGTGCTATTTATTCTAACTCTCCCATCTTATTTTTTAGACTTCTAGCATTTGCATACAAGCATTTTAGAGAATGTATTTTATTCATATTAATTTGGCTATTGTTAGACATGGGTAATTTGGGATCTTTATGCTCTGTCTGCTCCATACTTGAGGGCATTTGGGCTACTTTACTCTTTTGTGAAACCTCTCTGCTTTTGGTAGTATCCTTCAAAGATACATTCTTCCGAACCATCCGCTCTTGGGCGACTGTCAGCTTTCCCCTAATATCTAATTTAAAAGCTGCTCTATCTCCTTTTTAAAGGTTAATGCCAGCAGCCTGGTTCCATCCCGGTTAAGGTGAAGCCCATCCCTTCGGAAGAGCCCCTCCTTTCCCCAGAATGTTCCCCAGTTCCTAACTAATACAAAATCCTCATCTCTGCACCATTGTCTCATCCACGCATTGAGACTCCGGAGCTCTGCCTGCCTTTTGGGTCCTGCGCGTGGAACAGGAAGCATTTTGGAGAACGCTACCCTGGAAGTTCTGGATTTCAGCTTCCTACCTAAAAGCCTAAATTTAGCCTCCAGAACCTCCCTACCACATTTTCCTATGTCATTGGTACCGACATGTACCAAGACAGCAGACTCCTCCCCAGCACTATCTCAGACCTTATCTAGGTGGCGCGTGAGGTCCGCTACCTTCGCACCAGGCAGGCATGTTACCAGGCGATTGTCACGTCCACCAGCCACCCAGCTATCTACATGCCTAATGATCGAATCACCAACTATAACGGCTGTCCTAACCCTTCCCTCATGGGCACATGGCCCTGGAGAAACGTCCTCGGTGCGGGAGGGTTTTACATCACCTGGAGGACAGGTCCTTGTTACAGGATCACTTCCTGCCACACCAGGGTGATGCTCTCCTGTCACGTGACCTCTCTCCTCCATGGCAACAGGGATGCTGCCAGACTGGAGGTGGGACGTCAGGACTATATCCCTGTAGGTCTCGTCTATGTACCTCTCTGTCTGTCTTATGTTTTCCAAGTCTGCTACTTTAGCCTCTAGAGAACGGACTCGTTCCCTGAGAGTAAAGAGCTCCTTGCACCTAGTGCACACGTAAGACCTCTCACCAATTGGGAGAAAATCATACATGTGACACTCATTGCAAAAGACTGGAAAGCCCCCATCCCGCTGCTGGACTGCTGTCTGCATCTTAGTTTTAAGTTTGTGTTTAGATCTAAGTTCTTTACTTACTAAGGGTTGCTATGGATATTTATACTAATAAAACTGTACCTAATACGTGTAATATTTATTTTATTTATTTATTTATTTACATTCTCTTATATACCGCACTATTCAGCATCAGCGCGGTTTACATGGAACAGAAACGCTCAGTACAGTTAACATGTATGAGTTTACAGATAACAGGGCAAGTAACTTAGATAACAGGGGTAAACTATTTACAAAAACTTACCTTGTTCACCTGAAGCTTAACTAATCTCAGGTCCTTAGTGAATGACTGATTTGGGTAATGAGCTGCACCTGAGAGCACCTTCTGTCTTTTAAGATGTGCAAGTACCTATAAAGCTACGATTATCCCAGGGGTGGGTGGGTGTGGGGAGGGAGGGAAATAACACTTATTAAAAGAGGGCTGCTACACAGTACCCTGTCTTGTGCTGCTGAGGTATGCTATATTCTGATTTGATTTAAATTATAGCTCTTAGCTGCTGCTAGGCTCTAACTTCTTATGAAATTTAAACTATAAGCTCTCTGCTGGGTTCTAAATTTAACCAGAAAGCTCTCTTCTGTGTTTTCAATTTAAGCTAAAAGTACTTTGCTGATGCTAGGCCCTGAGTGACTATTCAATTTAGACTACAAGCTCTCTGCTGGGTTCCAAATGTAACCAGAAAGCTCTCTTCTGTGTTTTCAATTTAAGCTAAAAGTACTTTGCTGTTACTGGGCCCTGAGTGACTATTAAATTTAAACTACAAGCTCTCTCCTGGGTATGAAATGTAACCAGAAAGTTCTCCTCTGTGTTTTAAATTTAAACTTAAACTGCTGCTACTAGGCCCTAACTGATTTAACAAAAAATAGCGTGTTCACAGATTAATTAGCTTTAATACAAAGAATTCCTTTTAGAAAATTACCAGAAGTATATACTCACAGTTGCAGATCTCTCTCCAGAAGTAACAGTCGCTTTTTTCTAGCCCTTCAAGTATCTTCTCCGGGAGAAATTCAAGATGATCTCCCTAGGTACTCCTCCCCTATCCAGAGTCAAGATTGGCTCTGTTCTCTAGATCTAAAGGACGCATATACTCACATTCTTTTCCACGCAGATCACAGAAGCTTTCTGCGTTTCCTGTTCCAGGGGAAACATTATCAGTACAGAGTCCTACCTTTTGGCTTCACCTCTGCCCCAGGAGTCTTTACAAAGTGCATGGCAGTTGTAGCTGCATTCCTAAGGACTCTAGAGATATTTGTCTTCCCTTACTTAGATGACTGGCTCATTTGAGCAAGCACACCTCTAGAGGCCAATCTTTCTCTCGCGCGCACCATGCAGGTGCTGCAACACTTGTGATTTGTAATAAATCTTCCAAAGTCCCAGCTTGTTCCCTCTCAAACTCTGGAGTTTATAGGAGCCCTTCTAGACACTCAACAGTCAAGGCTTTTCTGCCTCAAGCCTGTTGTGCTTGACTCATCCAGCTTGCATCCCAAGCGGGCCTCAAAACCTCTCTCACTGCTCGAGAAATGCTGCAACTCCTGGGCTATATGGCATCTGCTGTACATGTTGTTCCATACGCTTGTCTACATATGCGTGCAGCTCAATGTACCCTAGCTTCCCAGTGGTCTCAAGCATCTGGTCGTCTGGGAGACAAGATAACACACTCTACACGTCTCATCTCATCTCTCCAGTGGTGGTAAGCCCCAGAACACCTTCTCGTAGGGTCACCTTTTCAGAAGCCTCCACATCAATGTACCCTGAAGATGGATGCATCCAAACTGGGCTGGGGAGCTCATCTGGACAACCTCTCCACTCAGGGTCTTTAGTCTCATCAGGAGTCACAACTCCACATAAATCTGCTGGAACTCAGCACCATCTACAATGCTCTCAAGGTGTTCCACGACCACCTTCGCTTTCGCACAGTTCTGGTCCAGATGGACAATCAGGTAGACATGTTCTACTTGAGCAAGCAGAGTGGAACAGGCTCTTGGGCACTTTGCAGCGAAGCACTACACCTATGGTCCTTCGCCATACAGCATCAGATTCACCTATTTGTGGTTTATCTCTCAGGCAAACAGAATCTCTTGGCGAACAAACAGTCGGGTCTTACTACCCCACGAATGGTCTCTCCATGCAGACAAGGTTGCTCACATTTTCCAGATCTGGGGAACCCTCAGAATGCCAAATTTCCCAGATTCTGTTCCAGAACCCCTGCTCACAACGGCCAAGCGGTAGATGCCTTTCACCTTTACTGGGGTCAGGGCTTCCTATACGCCTTCTCTCCCATTCCCCTCATCCCCAAAACTCTTTTCAAGCTCCAAAGAGACGAGGGCTACATGATTCTTATAGCCCCGCGTTGGCCATGACAACCGTGGTATCCTCTGCTTCTACGTCTCTCTCGAGTTCAGTAGATTTGGGTTCTGACCCAGATCTCCTCTCACAGGAGAACGGGACACTGCTGCATCCCAAAACACAGTCCCTACACCTAACAGCATGGCAGCTGAAGGCATAGAATTCCAGGGCATCAGCCTCTCTCAACAAGTGAAAGCTATCCTTTTGTCTTCTAGGAAACCTTCCACAAGGCGCTCCTATGCCTTCAAGTGGCGTAGATTCTCTCTCTGGTGTTCGAAAAGGGATCTTAACCTCTTTTCAGCTCCTGTGGAAACATTACTTGAATATCTTCTCCACCTCTCTTCCTCTGGACTCGAGACCAATTCAGTCAGAGTCCACCTAAGTGCCAGAGCAGCTTCCCACCTAAGTGCCAGAGCAGCTTCCCACATACCCTTGGATGGTCAGCCCATCTCCTCTCAACCGCTTGTAGCATGCTTCATGAAAGGACTTCTATTAACTAAGCCTCCCATTAAACCACCTCCAGTGGCATGGGACCTTAATGTGGTTTTAGGACAGCTTATAAAGCCACCCTTTGAACCCCTAGCCACTACTTCCCTGAAGTTTCTCACCTGGAAGGTCACCTTCCTTATTGCCCTCACTTGAGCAAGACACATCAGTCAGCTTCAAGCTTTGCTGGCTGATCCTCCTTATACACGTTTCCACCATGATAAGGTAGTCCTTAGGACTCATCCTCACTTTATGCCAAAGGTGGTCTCGCCTTTTCACTTGAACTAGTGTATCTCCCTGTTTTCTTCCCTTGTCCTCATTTTTCTAGGGCAGAAGTAACCCTTCATACTTTGGATTGCAAACGTGCTTTGGCCTTTTATCTCCAGAGAACTCGGGAGCATAGAAAAACTTCCCAACTTTTCATTAATTTTGACTCCAGTCATCTAGGACTACCAGTATCCAAGCAAACTCTCCAAATGGATAGTAGATTGTATCTCCTTTGCATACGACAGTGCAGAACTCTCTCTTGAGGGTCACGTCATTGCACATAATGTTCGAGCAATGGCTACCTCCATGGCAAATCTGCACTCTGTAGCGATTGATGAAATATGCAAAGCAGAAACCTGGTCCTCTGTCCATACTTTTGCTGCTCACTATTGCCTAGACAAGACTCCTTCCAGGATGCCACGTTTGGCCAAGCGGCTCTCCAGCATCTCTTTGAGACTTAGATCAACTTCTACCCTCCATCCCGGGTTCCGATACCAGACATTCTTGGATGACATATGACCTACTACTTAGCCCTGTGTTCCACTGCTTGCTCTGAGGCCATCTCTCTGGCATCTCCAAGCTAGGGAGTCCCATATGTGAAGACTACATTCCTGCTTATTCCTGGAGATAGCGTAGTTACTCACATGTAACAAGTGATCTCCGGGAACAGCAGGAATTGAGTCTTCACAATTCTCCTAGGAGTTGTACTTTTCCTCCTCTTCTCTCCTTTTATCTCAGCTACAAACTCAACTGAGGGGGGAGAGTTTGAAAGGTGAGAAAGCAGCTACGCAGGCGCAGTGGGATGCTCCCAAAAGCTTTCCTATTGGACTCCGAGGAGCGTTCCTGCGCGGGCTCCATCGGTACCAACTTGACTCATATGTGAAAACTAAATTCCTGCTGTTCCTGGAGATCACCTGTTATAGGTGAGTAACTATGCTATCACCCACAATGATACCTGAAATACTTTGGATAGCGTAAACTTGATATCTCCAGGAACAAGCAGGAATGAGTCCTCACATATGGGTACGTCGGAACTGACGGAGCCTGCGCGGGAAAGCTCCCCAGCTTCCCAGAAGGAAAGCTTTTGGGGCTTCCCACAGCGCATGCGCGCTGCCTTCCCGCCTTCCTGACCAACTCTCCTCAGTTTCTCTTTTTCCGCGGAGCCAGCAGGTCGTGTTCCTGTCACCGCTGAAGAAATTATTTTAATTTGTTTCTTTGGCCGTGTGTCTGCCTTCCCCGATTCCGAACCGGTACCGCCGGTCTTTTTTCTTTTATTTCTTAAAAAAAAAAAAAATAAATAAATCTTTTTTTCCCTCACTTGGTGTGTTTGTTTGTGGGGCCTACAGGCCTTCACAAATTCTCCCTCATGGAGAAGCCAGCCTCTGGTTTTAAAAAATGCACCAAGTGTTCTGCTACTATTTCAGTCACAGACACCCATGAATGGTGTCTTAAATGTTTGGGACCTGACCATTCTATTCAGGATTGTCCCTCCTGCTCTCTGATGTCCAAACGTGGCTTACAGAACCGAGCAGCAAAATTCCATATGCTGTTTTCTACAGATAACCCAGCATCAACATCCTCCAGGTCTTCCTCTCCGGATGGATCTCAGATAACCAAACATACTTCAGGCAAGTCCTCAAAGGGCAAATCTCCCTCTAAACAGCGAGAGGCCCTTGGGTTCGACCATGAGGACCCTGCCCCAGCCAAACAACCCCGGCGGGAAGCTCCGGCTTCCAAAGCTCCTCCTATGGGGTTACAGGTTGACATCGATGGCACGGCCTCGACCGATCACCTGTTAGACTGCTCTGGGGTACCGGCTCAAACCGTACCGACATCCAGGCAGTTGTGGCGTCTATGGGTACTCCTGTACAATCCATGCAGCAGGCCATAATGGCTTTCATTAATGCTGCAACGCCCTCGGTACCGCAACCGTCGGTTCCGACCCCGGTTCCGGTACCGCAACCGATACCGGTACCCAGACCATCTACTTCCAGTAGAGTTCCGGTTCTCGGTTCCGGAGATTTTCTCGATACCGATCCGGTTCCCGGTACGCCCGATGTCGATACCGGTCGGTACCCGTATCGGTCTCTGGAAACAAATAGGCGATACTTCGAGTCTTCTGAGGATGCCGATACCTCAGATGATTCTGATGAAGCATCCCTTATTCTTCCTGAGGAGCCCTCTTCCCCAAAGAGAAGAATGTCTCCTCCAGAGGACTTGTCCTTTCAGGACTTCATTCTTGAAGTAGCCAAAGGACTCTCTATTACAGTATCCTCTGAAAAGGAACCTAGAGCACAAAAATTAGACATTTTAGGATACTCTAAGGTTCCCAAAGAGGCAGTCACCTTACCCATTCATAATATTCTCCAAGAACACATGATGGATTTATGGGAGGCTCCTCTTACTCTATCTCCACATTCTCGTCGGTTGGACACCATGTATCGGGTCCCTCCTTCTCCTGGTTTTCAAAAAACTCAGCTTCCTCACCATTCCATCGTGGTGAAGTCTGCTATGAAAAAGATAAAGAGTACCAAAAGGCACTCTTTTACTCCTCCAGGAAGAGAATGTAGGGCTTTGGATGCTTTTGGCAGGAAAATCTTCCAGGCTAGTATGCTTATTGCCAGAATCAACTCATACAGCCTCTATATGGGCATGTTTCTGAAAGAGCTTGCTCTTAAAGTACGACATTTTCTCCCCTTTATCCCAGAGGATAGAAAAGAGGAGTTCCTGCTTCTTTTAAAGCATATCCAAGATGTGTCAAAGTTCTCTAATAGAGCTGCCTTTGACTCCTTTGAAGGTGCTAGTAGAGCATCTGGCATAGCTATAGCTGCTCGTCGAATTGCTTGGCTCCAGGCCTCTGACCTGGAATCCTGGGTACAAGATGGCCTAGGCAATTTGCCTTGTACAGGTGAAAATCTATTTGGCAAGGAGTGGCAAGTTAAAGCCACTCAAATGGATGCAGAAAATGCTGCTCTAGATAGACTTTCTAGGTCTACTTCTAACCCTGCCAAGAAAAAGCCTTTTAAGAAATCTTTCTACAAAAAGACTAGATTTTCTACCAATGCTGGCCAATCATCTTCTCAGGTTCGCTTTGCTCCTAAACGTCAGCAAGCTAAACAGGCCAGAACAAAACCTGCAGGGGCTGCTACGCTTCAACAGTCCCAACCCCCTCAGGGTTTTTGACTTATTTCTAGAGAACATACCCTTTCTGGCTCTGCAGCAACCAGAGCCTCTCACCATTCCAGGAAGGTTAACTCATTTTGCTCCCAGATGGGAACAAATCACATCAGAACAGTGGACCCTCTCTATCATCAGAGAGGGCTACAAATTGCATTTTTCCAGCCTTCCTCTCTATCCCAGGGTGAGACATTTCATCTCTCCCCCATCTATTTTACACCTGTTGGATCAGGAAGTGAATACCCTGCTTGCCCAAGGGGCAATAGAACAGGTTCCTCTCCTTCAACAGGGCTCAGGGTTCTACTCCCCCTATTTTCTCATACCAAAGAAAACAGGGGGGTACAGACCCATCCTAGATCTGAGAGAATTAAACAAATTTCTATGCAAAGAGAAATTCAAAATGATCTCTCTGGGTACTCTCCTTCCATTCCTACAGAGTCAGGACTGGCTTTGTTCTCTAGACCTAAAGGATGCGTACACACACATACTCATCCACCCATCCCACAGAAAATTCCTTCGATTTCTGTTCCAGGGAAAACATTTCCAGTACAGAGTACTCCCCTTCGGTCTAGCCTCTGCTCCAAGAGTGTTCACGAAATGCATGTCAGTAGTGGCTGCATTTCTACGCACTCAGGGAATCTTTGTCTTCCCATACCTAGACGACTGGCTCATCCGAGCTCCATCTCAGTCTCAGGCTCAGACTTCCCTGGATCACACCATCTGCATTCTGCAGTATCTGGGACTTGTCATCAATCTGCCAAAGTCTCAACTCACCCCTACTCAATCCCTAGAATTCATAGGGGCCTGGCTAGATACCACCACAGCAAGGGCCTATCTTCCCCAGGCACGTTGCCACCGGATAGTGCACTTGGCCTCTCAGATTCAGTCCAGAAGCCACTTGACTGCCAGAGAGATGTTACAACTGCTAGGCCATATGGCATCCACAGTCCATGTGGTGCCCTATGCTCGCCTGCATATGAGAGCAGCTCAATGGACTCTGTCCACCCAGTGGACCCAAGCATCAGGAGCTCTCTCAGACCAAATAGAAACCTCCAAACGTCTCTTTTGGTCTCTCCAGTGGTGGATATCCACTCAAAATCTGTTGCTGGGGTCCCCCTTCCAACCGCTACTACCCCAAGCAACCCTCACCAGATGCCTCCCAAACAGGGTGGGGAGCTCATCTTCAAGACCTATCCACTCAAGGCCTTTGGTCTCCACAGGAGACCGCCCTTCATATCAACCTTCTGGAGCTTCGAGCAATTTTCCTTGCTCTCAAGGTCTTCCATACCCTCCTATACAACATGACAGTTCTTGTTCAGACCGACAGTCTAGCCATGTGCTACGTAAACAAACAAGGAGGGACTGGCTCTCTGTCGCTTTGCAACGAAGCTCTCAGACTATGGGCCTTCGCCAGAGAGCATCAAATCCATCTCCTGGCAGTATATCTCCCAGGAATTCAAAACTCTTGGGCAGACAGACTCAGCCGAGTTCTGCTTCCACACGAGTGGTCCCTGCACATGGATCAGGTACTCAGAATCTTTCAGAAATGGGGAACTCCGGACATAGACCTCTTTGCAAGTCCGTGGAATGCCAAACTTACCCGGTTCTGTTCCAGAACTCCGTGTCAAGGGGTTCAGGCCAGGGATGCCTTCCTCCTTCATTGGGGTCAGGGCCTCCTATATGCCTTTCCACCCATTCCTTTGATTCCCAAGACTCTGTTCAAACTGCAGAGGGATCACGGATCTATGATCCTCATAGCTCCACGCTGGCCACGCCAAGTGTGGTTCCCTCTACTTCTGCATCTCTCCCAGGGCCCCTCCCTGGACCTGGGAGCTGCTCCAGACCTTCTGTCCCAGGAGGAAGGGACTTTGTGGCACCCAAACCCCAAGTCCCTTCACCTCAGAGCATGGTTACTGAAGGCCTAGACCTTCAAGACTTAAATGTCTCACAACAAGTGAAGGATATCCTCCATGCTTCCAGAAAACCTTCCACAAGGCGTTCTTATGCCTTTAAATGGAAAAGATTTTCCATTTGGTGTGCTCAAAAGGGTCTTGACCCTTTTGCTCTTCCTGTAAATTCCCTATTGGAATATCTCCTGCATCTCTCCAATGCAGGCCTTAAAACAAATTCAGTAAGGGTCCATTTGAGTGCTATTGCAGCATCCCTCAAGCCTCTCAATGGACAACCTATTTCCTCTCATCCTCTTATTGCAAGATTCATGAGAGGCCTAACTTTAACTAAACCTCCCATTAGGCCTCCTCCGGTGGCATGGGACTTAAATTTGGTTCTTGGTCAGCTTATGAAGCCACCTTTTGAACCTTTAGTCTCTACCTCCTTGAAATTTCTTTCCTGGAAGGTTATTTTCCTCATTGCAGTCACTTCAGCTCGCCGCATCAGTGAACTGCAAGCCTTAGTGGCTAATCCACCTTATACAAGGTTCCATCATGATAAGGTAGTCCTTAGGACAAATCCACACTTTATGCCTAAGGTGGTTTCACCTTTTCATCTTAATCAAGAGGTATATCTACCTGTCTTTTTCCCAGCTCCTCACGCATCCAGTGCAGAGCGGAACCTTCATACTCTGGATTGTAAAAGAGCTCTTGCCTTTTACCTTCACAGGACTCAGCCACATCGAAAGTCTTCCCAACTTTTTGTTGCTTTCGATCCTTCTCATTTGGGACTTCCAGTCTCAAAAAGAACACTTTCCAATTGGATTGCTCAGTGTATTTCTTTTGCTTACCAGAGTAAAAACATTTCTCTGGAGGGCCATGTCACAGCTCACAATGTGAGAGCCATGGCCACCTCTATGGCTCATCTTCACTCTGTCTCCATCGATCATATCTGTCGAGCAGCCACCTGGGCCTCGGTTCATACCTTCACAGCCCATTACTGCTTGGATAAGGACTCCCGCCGGGATGCCTTATTTGGTCAGGCTGTCCTCAAACACCTGTTCCATTCTTAAACAACTCCTGCCCACCGTCCCTCAATGGATGCCTGAGATCCATAGGAAGATGAAGAGCCCTTGGAGGGGGATCTCCCAGGCATCTCAGCTAGGGAGTCCCCATATGTGAGGACTCATTCCTGCTTGTTCCTGGAGATAGCACAATTACTTACCTGTAACAGGTGATCTCTGGGAACAGCAGGAATAGTCCTCACAACCCACCCACCTCCCCTAGGAGTTGTATCTCTTTCTCTTTCCTTTCCTCTCTCTATTGTCTCAGCTTTAAACTCGAACTGAGGAGAGTTGGTCAGGAAGGCGGGAAGGCAGCGCGCATGCGCTGTGGGAAGCCCCAAAAGCTTTCCTTCTGGGAAGCTGGGGAGCTTTCCCGCGCAGGCTCCGTCGGTTCCGACGTACCCATATGTGAGGACTATTCCTGCTGTTCCCAGAGATCACCTGTTACAGGTAAGTAACTGTGCTTTCTCCAGGACCAAGCAGGAAGTCAGTCCTCACATATGGGTGACGTCGGCGCCAACGGAGCCCACGTGTGGATCATTTCCCCAGCTTTCAAAGAACGTCTTTGGGAATGCAGTGCACATGCGCGGTCCCCTTCTCGCCCAAGGGTGCCATCTTGCTCAGTCTTTCTTTTTCCGCGGAGCCCAACTGACATGAGTTTGTGTCACCCGGGAAAAGTAGATTTTTTTTGGTTATTTTGGCTTTTTCTGTTCTCGTTCGACGCCGGTTCCCTTTTTCCGCCTGGGCTCGGTACACTGGTATTGAGTCCAGAGTTTTTATTTTCGTTTTTTGTCCTTCGTGACTAGCGTTCGCGCTTTTTTTGTGTTTTCACTGGCAACCCGGTCTTTTGACCTTGCATGGGCCCTTTTTCCCCCGATGGCTGCCAGCGGGTTCAAAAAGTGTGATCGGTGCAAGAAACTTCTCTCTCTCACGACACACATGACTGCTGCCTCTGTTGCCTCGGGCCCGACCATGACCCGCTGGTCTGTGGCCCGTGCAGCAAAATGTCGTTGAAGGTGCTTCAGAGCAGTCAGCATCAACGTGAGAGAATTTTCTCTGACTCCGTGTCCGGCCGGGCCTGGTCTCAGGAGTTTGACCCCGATTGCCATCGGGGTTTCTCTGAGAGGGAGTCTCCCACCCGGGATCACAGATGGAAGAAGCAGCTCGCGAGGGCGGCATCGGTGGAGGCTCCTGGATCCTCAAGGGCCAGGTCGGGTAGCCCTGACCGCCGCCCTGGGCTCTCGGAGTCGGAGAGGCTGTCCAAGTTACCTCGTGTGGAGCCGGAGTCACGTAAGTGCAGTTGTCCTCGTGGACTCTCCTCTGGGGGAGCCGCTGTCGGGGCCCAAGTCGGGGGCTGCTGAGTCTCCTGGGCTTGGACTCAGGTTGACAGCCTTGGAGAGCAGCTTGGCTGCCTTCATGGAACAGCAGCGGGTGCTGATCGCCGGTCTGACCGGTGCATCTGCCCCGACCACCGGGACCTCAACTTCCAAGTCGACCCCGGAGACCGAGCCAATCCTCGAGTCAATGAAGTCTTGAGTCGATCCTCGGTCAAGGTCCCCCTCGACCTCCCGTGCGGGGCCGAGGTCGTTGACGCCAATACCCTTGGCGTCAGGGCGGGTGGCACCGAGACCCCCACGGCTGGAGCCGCTTGATTCCTCCTCAGAGGAGTTGGCGTGGGAGTCGGAGGACGAGGAGTCCCCAGACACCTTCCGGACCTGGTGTGTCCCTTCGGACTCACTGGAGTTTGAGCCTCGGAGACAGTCCCCCCCCCCGGAGGATACCTGGTTCTTGGACTTCGTGAGGGACATGGCTAAAGCCTTGGCCTTCCCTGCGGACGCCGAGGAGGAGCCTCGAGCCGAAGAGCTCGATGCCTTCCAGTATGACTTTCCTCCGAAGGAAGCCTTTACTGTACCGGTTCCTCCGATGCTGGAACGGCTGCTCTTCCGTATGTGGGAGACACCGGCCTTGGCGCCGGTTCTGAGCAAACGGGTCGATTCCATTTGTCGAGTCCGTAAGAGCCCTGGGTTCCAAAAGTTCTGCTACCGCACAACTCCATGGTTGTGGAATCGGCCATGTACAGCCTGAAGAGTCAGAAGATGCACTCATCGGTGCCCCCCGGTCGGGAGGCCCGGAACCCGGATGCCCTCGGTAGAAAGTGCTTCCAGGGCTCTATGCTGTCTTGCCATGTCCAGACCTACCAGCTGTACATGGGCATGTACCTACGAGACCTGGCAAAGGAGATTGCCGGGTTCTCAGCTGGCCTTTCCGAGGAACATTTGCAGAGATTCAAGGCTTTGTCAACAGGGATCTGAGAGTGCTCGAAGTTTATCTCTCGTGCAGCCTATGATGGCTTCGAGGCTTCGGCCCGGGTAGCTGTGGCCGGCGTCTGGGCACGCCGTCAGGTCTGCCTGCAGTCATCCGACCTGGAGTCATGGGTGCAGGACAAGTTGGTCGATGTCCCCTGCCGAGGTGAAAACCTTTTCGGTAAGCCCATGACTGAAAAGGCTGCAGAAATCGAGACTGAGACTCTCACCAGGACAAGGCTGTCCAGGAAGACTTCTGCCCCTTCTCAGAAAAAGAAGGGCTCGGGAAAGAAGCCTTTTTTCCCGAGGAAGGGTGCTGCCTACAAATCCTACCCCCAATATCAGGCCTCTCCAGCTCCCCAACAGGGCCAGCAGACCAAGGGGCAGGAACATGGGCCCCGTAGGCAGAAGACCCCCAAGCCGCCAGCTCCGACTCCTGCACAACAGGGAGCGGGGTTTTGTCTCCCACAGCATAGCCTCTTCTCCACAGCTGTCTCTACTCAGCACAGGAGGCCGGCTGACCCTGTACGCCTACAGGTGGCCAGCCATCACAGGGGATACCTGGGTACTCAGCATAGTCCAGAAGGGCTACATGCTCCACTTCCACCAGCTTCCCCCCTCCTACTTTCCAGGGGAGCCTCCAAGACTCCCTCTGCACAGAAACCTCCTTCAGGAGGTGGCAAGTCTTCTAAAGGAACAGACAGTGGAACTGGTGCTTCACCACCTGGAAGGGCAAGGCTTCTACTCCAGGTACTTCCTGGTACCAAAAAGGACAGGAGGCCTCCGGCCTATCCTAGACTTGCGAAACCTAAACAAGTTTCTGGAGAGGGAAAAGTTCAAAATGCTTACCCTTGGGATACTGCTGCCCTACCTCCAGCAGGGAGACTGGCTATGCTCCTTAGACCTAAAGGGTGCTTATACTCACATCCTCATTCATCCAGACCACCGACAATATCTCAGATTTGTGGTGGGAGGAAACCATTTTCAGTACAGAGTACCTCCCTTTGGCCTAACTTCCGCCCCCAGGGTTTTCACCAAATACCTGGCGGTGGTGGCGTCCTATCTCAGGAATCAGGGAATTTTTGTCTTCCCGTACCTGGACGACTGGCTCATCAGTCTCTCCAGGAGGCCAGACAAGCCACTCTTCGCACTGTCTTTCTTCTTCAGCATCTGGGCTTTGTCATAAACTATGCAAAGTCCACTTTGCTCCCCTCACAGAACCTAGAATTTATAGGGGCCAGATTAGACACCCTGCAGGCAAGAGCTTACTTGCTTGAGGACAGGGCCCACAGACTGATGGACTTGGCCAACCAGTTCCACAGCAATTCTCAGGTCTCTGCCAGGCACTTCCTGCGGCTCCTGGGCCACATGGCATCCACGGTACATGTGACTCCGAATGCCCGTCTGCACATGCGGGCTGCTCAATGGTGCCTCAGAGCTCAGTGGGCGCAGGCCACAGGCGACCTCCGAGACAGAGTAAAGGTGTCCAAACCACTTTTGGACTCCCTGCAGTGGTGGCTACATCTCCCAAGCCTTCTCAGGGGGGTACCTTTACAGGCTCCAGCACACACAAGGGTGCTGACGACCGATTTTTCCTTAAAGGGCTGGGGTGCACATTGCCAGGGCAAGTGCACTCAAGGCCTCTGGTCTCCTCAGGAGGCCACACAGCAGATCAATCTTTTGGAGCTGCGAGCAATCCGCTTGGCTCTACAGACTTTTTCTCATGCCCTCTCTCACCAGTCTGTCTTAGTTCAGACAGACAATCAGGTAGCAATGTTCTATGTGAACAAGCAAGGGGGCACAGGGTCCAGGCTCCTATGTCAGGAGGCGCAGGCCCTTTGCTCCTTTGCAGTCAAACAAGGCAGGTTTCTCAAAGCAGTTTATCTACCTGGTCCGGAGAACCTCTTAGCAGACAAGCTAAGCAGGATTCTCCAGCCCCACGAATGGCAGTTGAATCCATTGGTGGTCCAGCGGATCTTTCTACGATGGGGACTTCCATCCATCGATCTCTTTGCAAGTCCACTGAACCGTCAGCTGCTCAGGTTTTGCTCCAGACAGCCGCATCCCCTGAGAATGGCAGCAGATGCTTTCCTGATCTCTTGGTCTACGGGCCTCCTGTATGCGTTTCCTCCCACGCCCCTGGTGGCCCGAACTTTGTTCAAGATTCTCTGGGACAAGGCCTCGGTGATTCTGGTAGCCCCCAGATGGCCAAGGCAACCGTGGTTTCCACTTCTGCTACAGTTGGCGGTGGAAACGCCTTTCCCTCTGGGGTTGCAACACGATCTCCTGTCTCAAGAACAGGGTTCCCTTTTGCACCCCAATCTCAGGTCCCTCAATCTGATGGCCTGGCTGCTGAAAGGATAGTGCTAGCTCCCTTGCTTCTACCTAAGGAGGTTGAAGAGGTGGTTTTGGCCTCTAGGAGGCAGTCCACCAGAAAGTCCTATGCCCTCAAGTGGCGTAGGTTTACGTTATGGTATGCTCAGCGCAATGAAGATCCTTTCTCCTGCCTTGTGCCAGTGGTACTGCAGTATCTACTTCACCTGTCAGATCTAGGCCTTAAGTCTAACTCTGTTCGGGTCCACCTCAGTGCTCTATCAGCGCACCGGTGTGGAGGGACAGTCTCTCTTGGTTCACCCCTTGTTGTCCTGCTTCCTCAGAGGTCTGCTTCTTCTCAAGCCTCCGGTTCGTCCACCAGCGACTGAGTGGGATTTGAACATGGTCTTGCA
The DNA here is from genome assembly GCA_033557465.1 of Ichthyophis bannanicus. Taxonomy (NCBI): domain Eukaryota; kingdom Metazoa; phylum Chordata; class Amphibia; order Gymnophiona; family Ichthyophiidae; genus Ichthyophis; species Ichthyophis bannanicus. The sequence goes on along the minus strand of CM066049.1, from coordinate 141,695,186 downwards.
GCAACTTACTCGCCCACCGTTTGAGCCGATGGCTACTTGCCATTTGCGCTTTCTTTCTTGGAAAGCGCTCTTCCTGGTAGCTCTTATCTCGGCCAGATGTGTGAGTGAACTACAAGCTCTGGTTTCTGATAGACCGTACACACAGTTCTATAGGAACAGGGTGGTCCTACGGACCCACCCGAAGTTCCTTCCAAAAGTCGTCTCCTCTTTCCACCTCAGCCAAGAGGTGGTTCTTCCGACCTTCTTTCCCAGGCCACATACCAGCCGGGCTGAAACAGTCTTGCATACCCTGGACTGTAAGAGGGCGTTGTCTTTTTACATAGAACGTATGCAGGGGAATAAGAACATAAGACATGCCATACTGGGTCAGACCGAGGTCCATCAAGCCCAGTATCCTGTTTCCAACAGTGGCCAATCTAGGTCATACGTACCTAGCAATATCCCCAAAAGACACAGGTTCCACAATGTTTGTACTGGGTCAAGCATTGATATCCTGGGTCCCTTTTTAATAGTGGTTTATGGACCTTTCCTCCAGGAACTTGTCCAAACCTTTTTTAAACCCAGCTATACTAACAGCCCTTACTACATCCTCCGGTAACAGATTCCAGAGTTTGATTACACGTTGAGTGAAAAAATATTTTCTCTTATTTGTCTTAAATAGTTTACCCTGTAGCTTCATTACATGTCCCCTAGTCTTTCTATATTCTGATAAGGTAAACAATTGATCTACGTTTACCCATTCCACTCCGTTCATTAATTTATAGACCTCTATCATATCTCACCTCAGCCGTCTCTTTTCCAGGTTAAAGAGCCCTAACCTTTTTAGCCTCTCTTCATAGGAGTAGCCTTCCATCCCCTTCACCAATTTGGTGGCTCTTCTCTGTACTTTTGCATCGAAGGGCTACTCAGCTCTTCGTCTCCTTTGACCCTAATAAATTGGGGTTACCTGTCTCCAAGCGTACGTTGTCCACTTGGGTAGCAGATTGTATCGCCTGAGCATACAGGGCGGCCGACCTCCCCTTGCAGGTTCGAGTCACGGCCCATCGTGTTAGGGCGAAAGCCGCGTCAGTAGCTCATCTCCGCTCTGTTCCGTTGGCAGACATCTGCCGGGCCGCTACTTGGTCTTCAAGCCAGACGTTTGCAGTCCACTACTGCCTCGAGAGAGAGTCCCGAAGGGACAGTGCTTTTGGACAGGTGGTACTCCGTAATCTCTTTGAGGTTTAGGCAACTCCTACCCTCCGGCCCTTGTGTTGGGCTACAGTACGGAGGCGTTCTCAAAGGATATTCTTATTACGGATGCTGAAGCCCTTGAGAGGGAGCCATTTTTTCAGCTTAGGGTTCCCGGTAGCCTTGAGCTGGGGAGTCCCATATGTGAGGACTGACTTCCTGCTTGGTCCTGGAGAAAGAGTAGTTACTCACCTGTAACAGGTGCTCTCCAGGAGCAGCAGGAATCAGTCCTCACGACCCTCCCTCCTCCCCTGGAGTTGCAGTCATATACTTCATTTTGTTTTTTGCTGTCTTTTTTTTAAAATTTAAATGTTTATTGAATCGTACATCAAGAAACCCAGCAATCAATACACTACAGAGTAACAACCAAACACAACATAAAGCTGTATTCCCCCCCCAACATTCTCACTCCACCACTTGCCAGAATTAACAAAGTACCCTGCAGTCAACACACTACACCACCACCTAAATCAGATAACACCCCCCATCATTATCAAATACCCCACCTCTTTACCTTAGCCCCCCTCCCCCCTCACTTACACACTGCCATAACTCTCCCCAATTCACATCAAATTTATCTACCCTCCCCCGTCGTGCAGCAGTTAACTTTTCCATGAGTACTATATACCTCAACCTTCGCTCAAAGCATGCCACTGAGGGCGTATCTCTCTGCTTCCAGGCTGCTGCCAACTCACAGCGCGCTGCGCAGAGACACGCTACAACTATGCGCCCCCCCGTTGCCTCTCCTCCCCCCACCAGGATAGTAAGTATATACCAGGTTTCAATTCCACCTCTACCCCACAAACCGTAGGATCCACTGCTGCACCCTTCTCCAATATTCCTGAACTTTTGAACACCCCCACCAGATATGCCAGAAAGTACCAATCTCCCCACACCCCCTCCAACATTCCGCCGAAGCCCCTGGGAACATCTTGTGCACCCACTCCGGCATATAATACCATCTAAGCATGATCTTATAGCAGTTCTCTCGAATACTGCTAGACACTGGCGCTTTTTTCACCTGGGCCCACACCAAATTCCAGTCCTTAGGCACCAAAGGCTCCCCCAACTCTTCCTCCCACTCCCTCATATATTTGAACTTCAGGCCCACTACTTCCCTCACCCCTCTGTACAACCCTGAAATTATACCCCTTAAAGCCCTTTTCCCAACCCAAATCGCCTCCACCATCGACAGCTCCTCCTCTAACCCACCTCTCCTCTTTAATTCCCACAAAAAGTGACAAACTTGCAAGTAAGCATATCTGTCCGCTCCCTCTAACCCATACATTTCCTGTATCCTCTCGAAACAATGTATTTCCCCCTCCTCCACCAGTTGATAGAAACACTCCAGCCCTCTAGTCATCCAGCCATCAAATCTTTCCCCCTCCCATCCAGGGTGGAACTCTTTCCAACCCCTCCAAGGGATCAACAGCGAGAAGACCGTCCCTCTCTTCTTCCTGACCTTTGCCCGAATCCCATCCCACACCCCCACCACCACTCTCATTGCCGGCATACCAACCCCCAATTCTTTCCGTGTGCTCGTGTGTACCCACAGCCAGGCGTCCAACCTTCCCCCCTTAACATATGTCCTTTCCAGCGCCACTCCCAGCTTCACCCCAGCTCCCCCCCCTCCAATCCATTACATGCCGCAACTGTGCCGCCCTATAATAGTCCTGGAAATTAGGGACGCCCAATCCCCCTCCCCCTGCCGCGCATACATAACCTCCCTTGCTATCCTCGGTGGCTTTCATTTCCAAATATATTGGAACACCTTCCTTTGCAAATCTCTCAAAATTGCCCTGGGAACCTTCACCATCAGCGCCTGAAATAAATATAACAGCCGCGGAAGCACATTCATTTTGACCCCTGCTATCCTCCCAAGCCATGATGTCTCATGTCCCATCCACCCATCTAGGTCCCTCCGAATTCCCCTCAGCACTTTCGGGTAGTTCGCTTTATAAGCCTCCTCATACTTTACTGGGATCTGCATCCCCAAATACCCCAGCGATCCGGCTACCCATCTTACCTGGTAAGCCCTTTTTAAATGCTCCTCACCCTCCTTAGCAACCAAAACATTAAGCATTTCCGTTTTATCCATATTCATTCAGAAGCCTGAAACCCTCCCATATCTTTCTATCTCCCCCATAACCTCCGGCAATGCCCCCTGTGGGTCCCGAATATACAACAGGATATCATCCGCATATAGTGAAATCTTATGCTTCACCCCCCCCCCCCTTTTCCAGCCCCAATATCTTCTCATTATCCCGTATCCTCTGCACCAGTGGTTCTGCCACCATAGCAAAAAGCAGTGGCGACATCGGGCACCCCTGTCTCGTTCCCCTACCCAATTCGAAATCCCTCGAATAACTCACATTAACTTTCACTGTCGCCTTAGGCCCAGAGTACAACCCCCCCCCCACCCATTTCTCAAATTTTGGCCCACACCCCATCTTAGTCAGCACCTTCATTAAAAATTCCCAGTGCACCCTATCAAACGCCTTTTCAGCATCTATGGACATTAATATAAATTCCTCCTTCCCCTGTCTAGCCTCCCACACCACCCCCATCGCCCTCTTAATATTGTCCCCAGCTTGTCTCCCCATAATGAACCCCGTTTGGTCCTCCTTAATCAACCCCGGCAGCTGAGGCGCCAACCTACCCGCTAACACCTTCGCCAATATTTTAACATCAACATTCAGTAGAGATATAGGCCTATACAAAGTACAACACAACGAATCCTTCCCCTTTTTTGGTAAAATGATAATCCCAGCTGTAAGCATATCTTTCGTCAGTTCCCCGCCCTCCTCTAGCATCCCATTAAACACCCTACCCAGGACTTCCCCAATTTCGTCGAAGAAGAGCTTGTAAAAACTCCCCGACAACCCATCAATCCCCGGTGCTTTCCCCCCACCATACCCCTAACTACTCTCCCCAGCTCTTCCACCGATATGTCATTCTCCAGACGTTCCCGAGCCTCTGCCTGCAGCCCCGGCAACTGAATCTCCTCCAGGTACTGCTCTATTAATCCCTCTTCTATCCCCTCGTCCTTCTTATATAGACCCTGCTAAAACTGTGCAAAACACTCCCTAATAACATTTTCCTCACTACACACATCCCCATTCTCCTGCTTAATTTGGTAAATCATAGAGTCCATCTTATGCTGCTTCAGCTTCCGAGCCAAAAGCCTACCAGCTTTATTACCAAATTCATAAAATATCTGCTTCACCTGATTCACCTTGTATGCTATAAGCTCTATCTGTAACGCTTGTAACTCCCCCCTCAACCTCGCGACCTCCTTCTTCTCCCTTTCCTTCCCTGACATCTGATACGCCCGTTCTACCCTCAATTGTTGACTCAATTCCTTCTCCCGCTGTCCCCTTTCTCTTTTTAGTTTCGCCCCACATGATAAACCTCCCCCTAATGAAAGCCTTCAGCCCTTCCCACACAATTACCGTCCTCACCTCCCCCTTATCATTCAACTTATCATATCTGTATATATGTTTAAACTATATACCTAATCAGCATTTACTCGGCATTGTAACCCTCAAATTACCATTTTTATTATATACAATTTAATGTTCACTGTAATTTCAATTGTTTGAATAAGTTTCAATGTAATGTTCAAGTTTTGTTCTATGTAAACCGCTTTGATTTTTCTGAAAGGCGGTATATAAAACCATTCAATAAATAAATAAATAAATAAACTCTAGGTATTCCTTTATCGCCCCCTTGATATCTGCCACCACCTCCTTCTTAAGTAAGCTCTCATTTAACCTCCAAAACTTCACCCCTTCTTGCTGCTTCCCCCTCAGTTCCATCACCACAGCACCATGATCTGTCCAATATAACGGCTCAATCCCAACCTCCTTCACTATCCCCAACCATTCCACATCCAACAATAACATATCAATCCTACTCCAACTACCATGAGGAGCCGAGTAAAACGTATATTCCCTACTCTCGGGGTTTCTAACCCTCCAAGCATCCACCAAATGGAAACGCTTCATCACCTGCTTTAACCCCATCTTATTCTTCCCCCCCACTATCATCCCCTCGCAGATGTCAGTCTAGCCCCGGCTGCATCACGATGTTGATATCCCCCCCCCAAGTAGCTTCCCCTTTGAACCCTTCTCCAACATCTTCCCCAACTCCTTCCAGAAGATCATCTGGTTTCCATTGGGCCCATATATCGAAACAATAGTAATATCCTCGTCTTCTATTTTCCCCCGAACCCCCACCATGCTACCCTCCAAGTTCCGAAAACTTCCCTGGACATGCACACCACTACCTTCTTTTAGCAGAATAGCTACCCCCCCCTCTCTTACCCCCATCCCTGTTACATGAGAAATAGTGTTCCGGAAACCTCCTTTGTTTAAGTCTCCCAATATCCCCCCACCTAAGATGTGTTTCCTGTAGTAGCACCAACTCCCAGTCATTCCGCTGTATCTCTCTATATAGTTGCCTACGCTTATAGGGCGTGTTTAGCCCTTTAACATTCATGGACCCTATCTTCACCATGATATGATAAACCCCCGTACTCACCCCCTTCCCTTGAGTTATTCCAGTTCCTTCCATTCACCTCCCCCAACCCACCTCCCTTCCACCTCTCCTTCCCAACCCCCAGCCTCCCCCCCACCCCCCCTCTCCCCCACCACCAACACTTCAGAGTGCGTCATATACTTAATCCCATATCCCCCCGATCTATCCACCTTATAACACACAGTAAATATACTGTCCCCGCATTATTTATTTTATTTAAAGTTCTTATATACCGCGCTCTTTGTCATCAGCGCGGTTTACAGTAAACATAAAATGCTCACAGATAGCAACATACTGTCGTGAGCTTACATGCATAATACGTAACTGATCAGAGACTTGATAAAGTTACACAAATCAGAAAGTATCCAGATTTACAAATGCTACACTCTTTTTGAAATGATAGCAGAAGGTCTCAGTTCACTTGGGTAGCCAATAGACTATCATGTAATCGTCTAGTGGACTTATATCCCTATTAACATCAGCGACCTTACTTCAAAGAGCTGCTACCAAGAGCGTAGATGAAAATTGCTTTAAAGGATGATTCAGAAAATGTTGTTAACTTTTCTGAATCATCCTTTACAACAATTTTCATCTACGCTCTTGGTAGCAGCTCTTTGAAGTAAGGTCGCTGATGTTAATAGGGATATAAGTCCACTAGACGATTACATGATAGTCTATTGGCTACCCAAGTGAACTGAGACCTTCCGCTATCATTTCAAAAAGAGTGTAGCATTTGTAAATCTGGATACTTTCTGATTTGTGTAACTTTATCAAGTCTCTGATCAGTTACGTATTATGCTTTCAAGTTACAGTGCTGAGGTTTTTTTGCTATAGTATTATATTCCTCAGGCAAAAGAGACCACTAAATAAGTTGTGAGCTTACATGTAACAGGAGATCTAACAGGATTCAACTAGGAAAACTTTGTACATCTTAATTATACAACTATATACAATGGTAGCTTTCTTGTTATACAGAAGAGATGGATCAGATCAATTTTGGTTTATAAAGGGGGCTTAGGAAAAGTTGAGAGGGTAGGAGATGGTAACTGATGTTGGGAGAAGTGTAAGAGGAACAGGTGGTGTTTTATAGCTTTTCTAAATTGTTTGAGGTCCTTGATTGCTCTTATGGAGGGAGGAAGATTGTTCCAGCATTTAGGAGCGAAGTATGAGAATGCTATATCTCCAGGAACAAGCAGGAATAAGTCCTCACATATGGGTACGTCGGTACCGACGGAGCCCGTGCGGGAAAGCTCCCCAGCTTCTTAGAATAGAAGCTTTTGGGACCTCCCACTGCACATGCGCACTGCCTTCCCGCCTTCCTGAACAGCTCTCCTCAGTTTCTCTTTTTTCCGCGGAGCCAGCAGGTCGTGTTCCTGTCACCGCTGAAGAAATTGTTATTTTATTTGTTTCTTTAGACCGCGTACCTGCCTTCCCCATACCGATACCGGTATCGCCGGTCTTTTCTTTCTTTCTTTAAAAAATTATAATTCTTTTTTCTTATTTTTTAGCTTTTTGGTCACTTCAGAGAGGCCTCTCGGCCTACTCAATTTCTCCTCATGGAGAAGCCAGCCCCTGAATTTAAGAAGTGTACCAAATGTAATGCTGTTATTTCAGTCACAGACACCCATGAATGGTGTCTGAAATGTTTGGGGCCTGACCATTCCATACCGGACTGCCCATCTTGCTCCCACATGTCTAAACGTGGGCTGCAGAACCGGGCCAACAAATTCCATGTGCTGTTTGCTTCAGAGAATACAGCATCACAGTCATCCAGGTCTTCTTCTCCGGATGGATCTCAGGTAACCAAACCTTCTGTGGGCAAGTCCTCAAAGAGCAAATCTCCTTCAAAGCATCGAGAGGCTCTTAGCTTAGAACTTGAGGACCCTGCCCCAGCCAAACAACCCCGGCGGGAAGTCCAACTTCCAAAAACGCCAATTCAGGGGTCTCAGGTTGATATCGATGCTACGGCCTCGACAGATCACCTGTTAGCCTGCTCTGGGGTACCGGGTCACTCCGGTACCGACATCCAGGCAGCTATGGTGTCCATGGGCGATACTGTACAGTCCATGCAGCAGGCCGTCATGGCTTTCATTAAAGCTGCAACGCCATCGGTTCCGCTTTCAGCGGTTCCGGGCCCGATACCGGTATCGTCCGCCATGCCGGTATCGAGGCCGTCCACCTCTAAACGCAAGTCGGTACCGTATGGGCTTTCGCTCCATACCGGTTCCATACCCGATACGCCCGATATCGATACCGATCGGTACGCGTATCGTGCGTTAGAGGAAAGCACCGATTCCTCTGAGGATTTTCACTCCTCTGATGATTCTGCTGAGTTTTCACTCAACTTACCTGAGGAGCCCTCTTCTCCTAAAAGGAGAATGTCCCCTCCAGAGGATTTGTCCTTCCAGGACTTTGTTTTAGATATGGCTACAGCCCTTTCTATTACCACATCCTCTGAAAAGGAACCCAGATCCAAAAAACTGGATATTTTGGGATACTCAAAGGCCCCTAAGGAGGCAGTTACCCTGCCTATCCATGAAATCCTTCAAGAACAACTGATGGATTTCTGGGAAAATCCTTTGACTTTGTCTCCTTATTCCCGTAGGTTGGACACCATGTATAGGGTCCCTCCTTCTCCTGGTTTCCAAAAGACTCAATTGCCCCACCACTCTATTGTGGTGAAGTCTGCAATGAAGAAGATTAGGAGTACCAAAAGGCACTCTTCCACCCCTCCAGGACGGGAATGTAAGACTTTGGACTCTTTTGGTAGGAAAATTTTCCAGGCTAGTATGCTTATAGCCAGGATTAATTCCTACAGTCTCTATATGGGCATGTTCCTGGAGGAACTTGCCAAAAAGGTGCGGCATTTTGCCCCCTTTATCCCTGAGGATAAAAAGCAGGGATTCCTTTCCCTAGTGAAACAACTTTTAGAGGTTTCTAAGTTCTCTAATAGGGCAGCATATGATTCCTTTGAGGGAGCCAGTAGGGCTTCGGGCATTGCTATTGCAGCCCGACGTCTTGCTTGGCTCCAGGCCTCTGATCTGGAACCTTGGGTTCTAGATGGCTTACGGAATCTGCCCTGTACAGGTGAGAACTTATTTGGGGAAGAGTGGCAAATCAAAGCCACCCAGATGGATGCTGAAAATGCCACCTTGGAAAGACTTTCAAAGTCCACTTCAATTCCTACTAAGAAAAAGTCTTTTAAAAGGCCTTACTATAAGAAGGCCAGAGTTGCTTCAAATACTGGCCAGCAGTCTTCTCAACCTCGCTATACTGCTAAGCATCAGCAATCCAAACAAGCACGAGCTAAGCCTGCAGCAGCTACTGTAGCTCAGCAGGCTCCAACCCCTCAGGGGTTTTGACTTGCTCCTAGGGAACTTGCCACTTCTGGTTCTAACACAACCAGAACCTCTCACCATACCCGGAAGGTTGGTTCACTTTGCTCCCAGATGGGAACAAATCACAACAGAACAATGGACCCTCTCTATCATTCGAGAGGGTTACAAACTTCATTTCTCCAGCCTTCCTCCCCATCATATGGTGAGACCATTCAATTCTCCCCCATCTCTCCTAACCCTGTTGGGTCAAGAGGTTTCCTCTCTTCTTGCCCAAGGGGCCATAGAAGAGGTTCCTCTTCCTCAACAAGGGTCCGGTTTCTACTCCCCTTATTTTCTCATTCCAAAGAAGACAGGGGGATTCAGACCAATCCTAGATCTGAGAGAATTGAACAAATTTCTCTTCAAGGAGAAATTCAAAATGCTGTCTCTCGGCATTCTCCTTCCTTACCTCCAGGGTCAGGACTGGCTTTGTTCTCTAGACCTACAGGATGCGTATACACATATACTCATCCATCCATCCCACAGAAAGTATCTTCGCTTTCTGTTTCAGGGAAAACATTTCCAATACAGAGTACTCCCCTTCGGTCTAGCCTCTGCTCCAAGAGTATTCACAAAATGCATGGCAGTCGTAGCCGCATTTCTAAGAGGCATGGGAATCTTTGTCTTCCCATATCTGGACGACTGGCTCATCCGAGCTCCAACTCAGTCACAGGCCCAGATTTCCCTGGACCACACAAGGAGCCTTTTGCAGTATCTGGGACTGGTAGTAAACCTTCCCAAGTCCCAACTCATCCCTACTCAATCTCTAGAATTCATAGGGGCCCAGTTGGACACCATCACTGCAAGGGCCTACCTTCCACATGTTCGAGGCCAGCGCCTCCTGAGTTTGGCCTCCCAAGCTCAGTCCAGCACTCACTTGACAGCCAGGGAAATGCTACGCCTACTGGGTCATATGGCCTCCACAGTGCATGTGGTGCCCTATGCTCGTCTTCATATGAGAGCAGCTCAATGGACCCTGGCCACTCAGTGGACTCAGGCGTCAGGAGCGCTCTCAGACCAAATACAAACCTCCGATCGTCTGTTTTGGTCCCTCCACTGGTGGACTTCCACCAAGAATCTGTTGTTGGGGGCTCCATTTCAACCATTGCTACCCCAAGCAACCCTCACAACAGATGCCTCCCAAACAGGGTGGGGAGCCCATCTGCAAACTCTCTCCACTCAGGGCACTTGGTCTCTACAGGAGACCACCCTTCATATCAATCTTCTGGAACTGCGAGCAATTTACCTTGCCCTCAAGGTCTTCCACTCCCTCCTAGCCAACCTCACTGTCCTAGTTCAGACGGACAATCAGGTGGCCATGTTTTACATAAACAAACAAGGAGGGACGGGCTCTCTGTCGCTTTGCAACGAAGCTCTAAGACTATGGGCCTTCGCCAGAGAGCATCAGATTCACCTGCTAGCAGTGTATCTCCCAGGAGTTCAAAACTCTCGGGCAGACAGGCTCAGTCGAGTTCTGCTGCCACACGAATGGTCCCTACATTTGGACCAAATAAACCGAATCTTTCAGGAATGGGGGACCCCGGACATAGACCTCTTTGCAAGTCCGTGGAATGCCAAACTTCCCCGGTTCTGTTCCAGAACTCCGTGTCAGGGAGCTCAGGCTACGGACGCCTTTCTCCTGAATTGGAGTCAGGCATTCCTATATGCCTTTCCACCCATTCCTTTGATTCCCAAGACTCTGTTCAAACTCCAGAGGGATCATGGAACTATGATCCTCATAGCTCCACGCTGGCCACGCCAAGTGTGGTTCCCTCTACTTCTACAGCTCTCCCAGGGATCCTACTTGGATCTGGGAGCTGCGCCAGACCTCCTGTCTCAGGAGGAGGGGACTTTGTGGCACCCAAACCCCAAATCCCTTCACCTCAGTGCTTGGTTACTGAAGGCTTAAGCCTTCAAGACTTTCATCTTTCCCAACCAGTGAAAGATATCCTTTCTGCCTCTAGGAAACCCTCTACCAGGCGTTCCTATGCTTTCAAATGGAAACGTTTTTCCATTTGGTGTGCTCAGCAGGGTCTTGACCCTCTGGCACTTCCTTTGAATTCTCTTCTTGATTATCTCCTGCATCTATCCAATGCAGGCCTCAAGACGAATTCGGTAAGAGTCCATTTAAGTGCTATTGCAGCATCCTTGCAACATATAAATGGACAACCTATCTCCTCTCATCCTCTTGTTGCAAGATTCATGAGAGGCCTGACTCTCACTAAACCTCCCATCAGACCACCCCCGGTCGCATGGGATTTGAATCTAGTGCTCGGTCAACTTATGAAGCCACCTTTTGAGCCAATGTTTTCCACCTCCTTGAAATTTCTTTCCTGGAAGGTCATCTTCCTCATTGCAGTCACTTCGGCTCGCCGCATCAGTGAGCTGCAGGCTTTAGTGGCTAATCCACCTTACACAAGATTTCATCATGATAAGGTGGTCCTTAGGACGAATCCCCACTTTATGCCTAAAGTGGTCTCGCCTTTTCATCTTAATCAAGAGGTATATCTACCTGTCTTTTTTCCAGCTCCTCATGCATCCAATGCAGAGAGGAACCTTCATACTCTGGATTGTAAAAGAGCTCTCGCTTTTTACCTTAATAGGACTCAGCCACATCGAAAGTCTTCTCAACTTTTTGTGGCCTTTGATCCTTCCCATTTGGGACTTCCAGTCTCCAAGCGTACACTTTCCAATTGGATTGCTCAGTGTATTTCTTTTGCTTACCAGAGCAAAAACATTTCTCTGGAAGGCCATGTCACTGCTCACAATGTGAGGGCCATGGCAACTTCTATGGCTCATCTGCACTCTGTTTCCATAGATCAGATCTGTCGAGCCGCTACCTGGGCCTCGGTTCATACCTTCACAGCCCATTACTGTTTGGACAAGGACTCCCGCCGGGATGCCTTGTTTGGCCAGGCTGTCCTCAAGCACCTGTTCCATTCCTAAACAACTCCTGCCCACCTTCCCAGAATGGATGCCTGAGATCCATACGAAGATGGCGAACCTTTACAGGGGATCCCATGCATCTAAGCTAGGGAGTCCCCATATGTGAGGACTTATTCCTGCTTGTTCCTGGAGATAGCACAGTTACTTACCTGTAACAGGTGATCTCTGGGAACAGCAGGAATTAGTCCTCACAACCCACCCACCTCCCCTAGGAGTTGTATCTTTTATCTATCTATCTTCCTGTCCTCTCTCTGTTGACTCAGCTATAAACTCGAAACTGAGGAGAGCTGTTCAGGAAGGCGGGAAGGCAGTGCGCATGTGCAGTGGGAGGTCCCAAAAGCTTCTATTCTAAGAAGCTGGGGAGCTTTCCCGCACGGGCTCCGTCGGTACCGACGTACCCATATGTGAGGACTAATTCCTGCTGTTCCCAGAGATCACCTGTTACAGGTAAGTAACTGTGCTTTCCGTGGTTGCATTTGAACGCTTTGTGGAGTCGGTTGGTATGGTTAGGGTATTGGCTGTGACCGATCTCCTAGATCTGGTATTAGGGGTGTGAATGAGGAGTGTGCAGATTGCTGGGGGCGCTAAGTTATTAATGGCCTTAAATGTTGTAAGTAGCGCTTTGTACGTAATTCTGTAAGGTATTGGGAGCCAGTGTAATTCCTTTAATATGGGGGTTATATGATCACTCCTTGAGGCCCGATGGAGGATGCGAGCAGCGGTGTTCATTGCTAATTGAAGCGTGTTTAGGGTGCTTTTTGGGAGACCGTGGAGAACTATGTTTGCATAGTCAAAGTGGGGAGTGACTGTTGCTTGAAAGATGGTGCGGAAGTTGTCGGGATCGAGCATGTTTTTGAGGTGTCGGAGGGTCCTAATCTTGAAGTAGATGGTTTTTACTGTACGGTTTATGTGCTCTTTAAAGTTTAGGTGATGGTCTAGAGTTACACCTAGATATTTTATGGTGGTTTTGACTGGCAGTTCGGCGTCCCGTACTTTTAGGGTAGGTGGGGGTGAAAATTCCTTATTCTTGGTGATGATTAAAACTTCGGTTTTTTTGAAGTTTATTCTCATGTTCTGTGTGAGAAGCCAGTCTGCTATTGCATCGAAGCACTCTACTAGTACCGTGAAATCTGGCAGAGTGATGTTGATTGGTGTGAAAATCAGCACGTCATCTGCATAGATTAGAGAGGATACTCCGAATGAACGTGTGATCTCACAACGGCTGCATATAGATATTAAAGAGTAGCGCCGAGAGGGAGGATCCTTGGGGGACTCCTTGCTTCAACTGAAATGGTTCTGAGGTGTTTGTTCCCATACGAACATGTTGCCAGCGCTCTTCCAGGTACGATTTACACCAATCCTGTGCTAACCCCTGGATCCCTTTGCATTGGAGTCGGGTTAGGAGTTTGTTATGGTCCACTGAATCAAATGCTGCGGAGATGTCTAAGAATATTAAAGCAAATCCATTTTTGATGCTGTCGATTCCAGTGATGAGAGTGTTGGTTAATGAGGTCAGCAGTGTTTCGACTCCATGAGCTTCTCTGAAGCCATGTTGACTGGGGTCTAGTGGAGATGCGGTGTCTATATGTTGTTGGATCTGAATTTGTGTTATCTTCTCAATTATTTTTTCTAGAAAGGGGATGCTGGCAATTGGGCGATAGGATCCTTCCTTTGTTGAGTCTAGTTGGTTGTTTTTTAGAAGAGGTCTTATGGAGGTCTGCTTGAGAGCTGATGGGAAAGTTCCTGTTGAGAATGATTGGTTTATGATTTTCGATATGCACGGGCTGAGTTCAGATCTCAATGCTTTTATCCAGTGTGCTGGACATGGGTCATTTGCTGCCGTAGTTGTGTTTATTCTGGTGACAATGTCTTCAACATGTTTTGTGGAGGGGGGTATGAACTTGCAGAGTGGGTTCTCAGGTACATAAATTTGGGAAGGTATCAAGGGGGAGGCTATTGATGTTTTGATGGCTTTTGATTGGATGTAATTGGCGTACTTTTGGGGGTGTATGGATTCTTGTTGTGGCAGGGATAGTTCTGTGGTTAGTACTCTTACGAGGTTAAAGAGCTCTCGTGGCTTGTTTAGAGAGCGGTTGAGGAGTTCCGAGTGATAGGCTTTTCTGCTGCACCAGACCGCTTCACGGTGGGTTTTTAGATGGGTTAGGTATGATGCTTGGTCAGAGGAGTTCTGGGATTTACGCCATCTTCTCTCTAGCTTTCTCAAAAGTGTGAGGGATTTCTTTAGCTCTGAGGTGAGCCATGGTGCCGATGATTTTTTATCCAAAAGGTTATCCGGTGTTGGGTGGCTATTAGCTGTAGATAGTTCCGAGTATTCCTTGAGGGTGTTGTTCCAGTTGTCAACCATGTCATTGATGTTGTCCGATGGTTGGGTCAGTTTTGGGAGGACGATGTTCATGATTTCTTCTTTGTCAAATGGTCTGAATCGTCTGTGGTTTGCTAGAGCCCGTTTCATAGTGTGGCTGACTGATTTTAGCTGTACTGGCATCTTGAATGATAGGAGGCTATGGTCGGACCAGGGAACTGGGGTGATTGAAAGATCAAAATTGTAGTTTGAGTCCGAGTAGGTGGGTGGGGTGAAGATGAGGTCAAGAACATTTCCGCGTTGATGAGTGGGGTTGTTTATTATTTGTACATAATTGAGGTTGGACATTGCTTCGAGGAAGGTGCAGGCCACAATGGGCTGGAGCGAGGTGAGATTAAAGTCACCTAGTAGCCAGTTCGGTTTGTCTGGATTTTTTGGATTGCAGGCTAGGTCAATGATGGTCGATAGTTCTTCGGATGAGGTATTTGGTGGCCTATAGATCAGGTTGATCGTGTTATAGTTATTGTAGATAGTAATGGCATCGAGCTGTGGTGTGCTGCTGGTATGTATTATTTGGTATTGTAGTTCGGTTTTTGCTATGATGAGTACTCTGCCTCCTCTTTTGCTAGATCTGTTACTTGTGTAGCTGGAGTAGGCTGGAGGTGTGAGCTGGTTTAGTATGACTGTATCAGCATCAGAGAGCCAGGATTCTGTGATCAATAATATATCTAGGTTGAGGTTGGTTATGAGGTCGGTGATGGCAGGCCATTTCTTGCGGGTGGATCGAGCATTGATAAGGGCACATCTGAGTTCTTTTTGAGTATCTAATCTGTTGCGTTTTGTGTTGGTTGCGTGCTCTAATGCTATGTGAAGTATGTGAGACTGTCTTTTGTAATGGGGATTTTGTGGTGGTTTAAAATGGTTGTTATAGTGTTTTCTATTTCTATTGTGGAGTAAGGTGATATGGTTGTTGTTGCCCTGGGTAAGTGCATTAGTTTCGTTGAAGGTGTTAAAGAGTAGATAGAAGCTTAGGAGGGCTAGTAATGAGCAGGTTATGGTTTTTGCCTTGTGAGTTCAAGTATTAGTTTAGACAGAATTTCAAATGAATCCGTGAGCAGGTTGTTACTAAGTTTCAACAGGACTATTAGAGTATATACAATGTTTCAAACGGATCTCAGAGCTGCTATAGACTTTCACTGATTGTGGGTCACTGAGTGTGGGTCAGGTTATAACATTTAGTTATGCATCGAGATAATATACATGTAAAACACCCTAATTAGGAACCTAACAGTTGCTATGCTTTGAATTGCATTTAGTAAGCAGGAGATTGCACAGATACCATGAGGGGTCTGAAGATTTGATCGTGTAGCTGGAGATCTGCCTCGTTAATGAAGTGCCAGGGTGATCTGAGGGAATGTCTTTATTTTCTGAGCTCTTGGGTCCTTATCGGAGTCAGGCTGTCTAATTCCCTTCCCAGTACGACAGGATGTGTGAAAGCGAGGGATATCGAGGATTGTGCGGTCCAGGGCTTACTAGCTGCTTCAGTGCTCGCCTTCGTTGAAGTCTTTGGCGCCTCACGTGAATGGAGGAAGGAAGGCTGTTATCTAGTGCCCCGCCTAAGGGCCACGCCAAAGGGCCCTCTGGCGAGGCCCGCCTGGCAGCGGCTGGCTTTTAATGCAGGTGATTCCCTCCTCCCACAGCCCCGATTGGGCTGGAGGATTGCAGAGCTCGGCCCCGGTCAGGGAGCAGCAAGATGGAAGCTGCAAGGGGTTTCCCGCCGGCGGCGGCTGGCTTTTAATGCAGGTGATTCCCTCCTCCCACAGCCCCGATTGGGCTGGAGGATTGCAGAGCTCGGCCCCGGTCAGGGAACAGCAAGATGGAAGCTTATCTCAAACATTCTTTTTACTCCCCATCTCCCCTGCCCACCTCCCTTAAATTCCATTGTCCAAAGACTAATGTCCAATATACCATCTGAACACAGTCGCATCTCTTCTTCCACCTCTGCAGCTTGTACCTCGGACCTTCACTCGCCCTTCTCCGCCAGCATGCTCTTATTCTCTTGCGAGAGTTGCTTTAGCCTCTTCCCCTTTTCAGACACTCGCTGCCACTTGGAAACGGGCCGGCCTTTACTACTCAAGTCTTTACCAGCCAGGCCCCGGTCCCCCTCCCGCTGCTTAGGAACTTGTTCGCATCCCAACTCCTCCAGTGCCAACCACGCCTCATCTGCCGTCTTCACCTTCCTCGATGCACCACCAACCGTCAGCAGCAGCCCAAATGGAAACATCCACCTGTATCGCAGACTCTTCTCCCTCAAGAACGCCGTCACTTCACGCAGGCCTCTTCGTCTTTCCAGCGTACCATGAGACAGATCGTTGTACACCTCCACTTCGCAGTTCTCCCACGCTATCCGCCCGTATTTCCGTGCAGTTGCCAAAACTTTTTCTTTGGTGGGGAAACTGCTCAAGCATGCTATAATGTCTCTGCATTGCTTCTCCTGCCTTGGGCCTAGACTCCGCTGCGCTCTCTCCACACCTACCCCCTCCAGCCTTTCCTCTGCGCTCCCAACCAATTTCAAAATATGCACACATAGTCCTTTAACCACCTGGCTGCAGTCCTTAAATTTCTCCAATTCTGGGATCCCCAGAATGCGTAAGTTGTTCCGCCAGGCCCGATCCTTCATTTCTTCAATTTTCTCCTGCAGCTCCTCCTGCACTTTCACCAATTTACTCTGTGCGTCCACTATTTCTTGAAGCTCACCGGCCTGGATCTCCACGTGCTCCTCCACATCTTCAATCCGCTGCCCCAAACTACTCACATCCTGCCGCAACGAATTTAGAGTCTCTTTCAGATCACCTCGCATTGATAGCAGCTCCTCCATCTCCCGCTTGAACTCCCGGAGCCATTCTTTTAAATCCGTGCCTTCGTGCAGCTGCCCTCCTCCCTCCGCCTCTTCATCACCACTCTCCAGGCCCCCTTTCTCCTCTACCTCGTCCAAGTTTCTCCGTGCTTGCTCCTCCTTGCGCGCATAAGCTGACTGAAAACTCACCAACTTTTTCCGGACCAACATCTCCTTCTCACTTATCACTCTCTGGTCTGCTATCTTTACCGGGAACAGGCTTATCTCCAGGAACAAGCAGGAATGAGTCTTCACATATGGGTACGTCGGTACCGACGGAGCCTGCACGGGAATGCTGCCCAGCTTCCAATCAGAAAGCTTTTGGCAGCATCCCTCGCGCCTGCGCGCTGACTTCCCGCCTTCTCCAGAGCCTCTCTTCAGTTTTCGTTTTTCCGCGGAGCCAACAGGACGTCCTCCTGTCACCGCAGAAACTTTTCTTTTTTCAAACTTAAATTACTCTAATTTTTTTGTTTTCTTGTGGTCGCGGCTATTTCCCCGCCGCCACCGATACCTCCGGTGGATTTTTGACTAAATTCTGAGAAATTTTTTCTTCAGTTTTTGTCCCTTAACTTGTTGGGCCTACAAGGCCTCCTCATTATGGAGCCTTCTTTTCCTAAGAAGTGCATTCGATGTGGAAACACCTATTTCTTTTTAGACACCAATAGTTGGTGTCTCAACTGTGTGGGTCCTGACCCTTTTTCCCCTGCTTTGTCAGGTGATAATTTTGTGAGGAAACCTTCGATTTTTAGAGTTTTATTTATTTATTTTTATTTAACAGTCTTTTCTATACCGCCCCTTCCAGAGATCAGGGGCGGTTTACATTGAACATTAAACAGAACAATTGTATACTTCTGTATACATTTACAAGGAACATTATGCTTTAACTATATACAGGTGTACTTACAGGGAACATATTTTGAACATTAACTATAACAGAGCTTTTCAAACTATTTACAAGTTATATACATGGAGTGCAGCAGAGTTTCCCTCGATACCGTTTTTTCCTCGGCAGTGAGGGTACCCGGTTTCTCCACTTCACATGATCAGGTAACCCACAAACAGTCTGTTAAGACTAGTCAATGCTTGAGTGGTATGTCCCATGCCCAGCATGGTGACGGCTCTGGCCTTACCCTCAAGAATCCATTGGCATTACCCCTGTGGGAGTCTTCGGGCTCCAAAGCGTTAAAGGGGTTTCAGGTTGTTCCTGGGGCTCACCCCTCACAGAACATACCTGAGCCATGCTCGGGGGTGGTATCCGCTTCGAGCGGTACCGTGCCTCCGGCATCGGCACCGGTGTTGAGTGTTCCACTCTTCACCAGGGATCATCATTGGGCATCCTCGGTACCTTCGGGACCGATCGATATGCACCCGATGGACTTCCCTCGATCCCAGCCATGTACGGTGTGAGTCTCCGCTTCGAGCGGTACCGATACCCCGGCATCGGCTTCGGTGTCGAGTGTTCCACTCTTCACCAGGAATCGTCCTCTAGCATCCCCGGTGCCTTTGGGGCCGGTCGATGCGATACGGATGGACATTTCCATATCTCAGCCATGCTCCGAGTCGGTACCGGCTTCGATCGGTTCTGATTCCCCGGCATCGACACCGGTGTGGAGTAACGTACTCTTACCAAGAGCTTGTCATGGGGTATCCTCGATACCTTCGGGACCGATCGATGTAACCCAGACTACCTTACCGGTATCGGCATCTTCGATACTACCATCGGTGTCGGTACCCTCGAGACATGCATCAATAGACTCGCTTCCTTCGATGCCGAGTCTTAAATCGATATCTAGTCTCGAGGACTGGGTACCGACGCGTCCCGGAACTGACTTCTGTCGTTTCCAGACTTCAACTGCTGGTACATCAGTATCGATGTCGATGTCTGTTCTTGCACCGATTCCACCGATGTCTAGTTTGGAACCCATACCTGGCATTGATGATGCAGTACCAACTGGCTCTAAGTTAACATGCCAGTATCCCTGTCCATCTCCTGGGTTTCTCTCTTCACACCACTGTTCAGCCTCTTCCTGTAGCCCTACCAGGGATGGTTCCCATAGAAGATCAGTCTTTTCAAGCTTTTCTCCTGTGCATATGGCAACCTTTCTTAATATCTCTATCCCTGGTTGTGATGCTACTCATGCCTCACCGGCACAAATGGACAATATGATGCTTCCTTTACATCCTGCTCTGCAGGATCTCCCTTCTGAGGGTCTGGAAATCACCCTTACGGCTTCCTCTAGTTTCTACAGCCACTGAGGTTCGGTACCGGGTGCCACCCTCTCCAGGGTTTCAGAAGCCTCAACTTTCTCATCGTTCCCTTGTAGTGGAATCAGCACTAAGGAAGGTTAAGAGCAAGAAGAAGCATTCTTCTTCTCCGCCAGGTCATTCTTCAAGAACACTTGATGCTTTTGGTCGTCAAGCCTTCCAAACATCTGTGCTGGCCTCCAGAATTCTTTCATATATTTTTCACATGAGTCTAACACTCCAGGAGGTCACAGAGAAATTGTCTCTTTTGACCCCTTTTTTTTGCCAGAGCCCAAGGCTACTGATTATTCCTTGCTCATCAATCACAACCGGAATATATCGTGGTTCCTGTCTCGTGCTTCTATAGACTCTTTTGAGTCCGTTAGCAGATCCTCTGCTATTGCCATTGCAGCACGTCGCAGAGCCTGGCTTGAAGCTTCAGACTTGAGCAGATGGGCACAAACTGTACTGGCTCATTCTCCTTGTACAGGAGAAGGTCTCTTCAATAAGGAGGCTTTACGTCAGGTTGCTCAATGTTCCACTGACTCTCCTTCCACTAAGGACCGTTCTAAGCCACCTCCTTCTTTAAGGGGTAGGAAATGTCCTACCAAACCTTCTTTCCCTAAGAAAAGAAAGTTTCATTCATCTCCTGCCCATCATTCGGCTATACCCAAACAGGGGACGCCTCAGCCTAGTCTGAAGTCCTCCAGCTCTGGCCAGTCCCAGCGTTCCCAGCAACCATAGGAGCTGGGAATTGTACTCTACAGTTCACTTCTACCCATTAGAAGTTTATTCACTGTGCTTTTCTTTTTCAGTGTACTAAGATGTCGGGAAATTCTTGTTCAGGGACTGCAGACTTCTCCTCTTCTTACTCCCTAGAAGAGCAGTTGTAACTATCCCCTAATAGTTCTGTCCCAATTTGAACATTTTTTCCTTCAGTTGACTTACTATAAGGGTACGTCACCCTCCAATTACTTGCTCTACCCTCTCTACAGGATTTTTTTCCTGATTGAGGGGTACCATACTGAAAAGCTTCTCTAGCAAGCTTATTCCTCAGAAAGGGAGAAGGAATACCTCCTCTCCTTTCTTAACTCTTATTCTTGATATGCACAGTACAATCTCTCTGCTGTTTCTGTCAGCAGCTGTGCCTGCAGGAGTTACAGTGCTTATATTACTGGTACTGTTTTACATTCCAGTCCCTTGTGTAAACTTTTGTCTACCCTCAGTAGTGATTCCAAGCTACTCCTCAGCTATCTTGGATCCCCCTACTTTTCGGGCTTTTTCACATTGTTCTCCCCATCTCCTCTCTTAGGATATGGCAACACACCTGACTTCGGTCAGTTTATCTCATCTTTCTCCTGCACAATGCTCTCTGCACTCTCAGAGAAGCTTTCTACTATGAGGGCCTTGCTTTAGAGCATTGACCTTATCTCTGAAGCTTCTCTATTAGTAGGGAAAAGCTTCTAATCCCTTCCCATGCCTGTGAGGGTTCTCCACACCCTCTGGCCTGGGCTATTCACGTGACATATATGTTCTGCGTGAAAATCCAAGGCTGATGTTAACGCATACTACCTCTGGGTCCCTCTAGTAGGTCCCTCTGGTATCTTCTTTACGTTTCTGTACATCTGCCATGTCAGTGTTCTATAGAACTCCCGCCTTGTTCTTTACAGACTGCTATCATCATCTGTTCTCACGCAAACATCATGGTTATCTTGCTGGATTGCCTTCCTGCATCCCTTTAACCCACAGAAATAGATTCTCTATACATATCCCAAGTGGGTCCACCCTCTTGTAGGGCGGAGAATCTTTTTCTTTTATATTCCCCATACACAACTTATGGGGCTAGGGGGTAGACATGTATCTTCCACCTTTTGTCTTGTATGTAGCATCTCCATATCTGTCTACATACCCATATCATTACTCTGGTGGTGCAAAACCCTGCCCCACAAGATGTATATATATTTAGGTATATCATATCTATATATATGTATTTTGATACATTTCTCCACCCATATCCTAATATACACATAGGGACATATGTGTATATATATATATATATATATATATATATATATACATATATTCCATATATATGTATATATGTATATATAGGTGTCTATTGGCAGACTTCTTAAGGGTTGATATGTCTTACACACTATCACCCTCACTGTCTATCCTAAATATTTTACCTTCTAGAGGTTTTAGACAGTCTGTCGCCCTACTTTGCATACCATATTACGATGCAAAAACTGTTATGCACCAATGACCACCATGGTGCTAACATCTCCCATTTTTTCTTTAAGTCATTAAAGCATCAAGCTTCAATATTTTTCCTATCTCTCGCCAGCTAGGAAAAATAGTGTACAGCTTTATCTTCAGTACACAGCTGTTCTCCTTGGGAATATGGGGTTTTTCCAATCCCCCTCTTCCCGCCAGGACTGGGCTAGTTCTCCAACTCCGTCAGTCTTCTTCCTTTAGTCCTCAATGTTAATGACTCTATGCCTAAAGGAGTTTTCAGCTTTTTCCCATAAAGCTTTCCATTGAAGACCTGACGTCTACTCTTAACCAGTTGACACCTGGAACGTCTGCTACATCCAGGTCTGGACCTTCATCCTCACTACTGTGAGGTCACCTTGAAGATTCCGCCACTGCTTATCCAGTAGACTCCATCATGCTCTCTACTTCCTACAATACAGTAGGTAAGCTGCATCTTTTAAATGTACATTAAATGTGTTTTAATGCTACTTATCATATATACCAAGGACTTCCCCCTGTAGTCCTTGGCTATGCTGTTTCTTTCCTCACAGCTCCTTTATTGTCAACTCCTACCCTCCATCCCACATTGGATGCCGGGGATTCCTGGAGACAAAATGCACCACTGGTCCAGGCTCCTGCATTTTTATGGGATCTCCCCCTGGCATCTCCAGCTAGGGAGTCCCCATATGTGAAGACTCATTCCTGCTTGTTCCTGGAGATAGCACAGTTACTTACCTGTAACAGGTGATCTCTGGGAACAGCAGGAATAAGTCTTCACAACCCTCCCACCTCCCCTAGGAGTTGCATCTCTTTATCTTCTTCCTTTTCTCTCCTCGCCTTTGTCTCAGCTTTGAGAGGCTCTGGAGAAGGCGGGAAGTCAGCGCGCAGGCGCGAGGGATGCTACCAAAAGCTTTCTGATTGGAAGCTGGGCAGCATTCCCGTGCAGGCTCCGTCGGTACCGACGTACCCATATGTGAAGACTTATTCCTGCTGTTCCCAGAGATCACCTGTTACAGGTAAGTAACTGTGCTATTTTTGCAAATGCAATGGGATTAGTACGGAGCTAGGCTAATCTGCAGCCATTTCCTCTCCGACGTCAACGGAAGTCCGCTTTTTTGCTGTCTTTTACCTATGTCAGACTGAGCAAGATGGCACCCTTGGGTGGGAAGGGGACCGCGCATGCGCGCTGCATTCCCAAAGGCTTTCTTTGAAAGCTGGGGAAATGCTCCGCACGGGGGCTCCGTCAGCGCCAACATCACCCATATATGAGGACTGATTCCTGCTGCTCCTGGAGAACACCTGTTACAGGTGAGTAACTACTATTTATCTATTCACAAGTCTAGGAGGTGAATCTTTAAAAGGCCTTGATAATAGTGAATAGTGTGCCATCAGCAGAGTTTTCCTTAATGAGGGAAATGAGACAAGGATGCCCTATCCCCTCTGCTGTATTTACTTTTTTTTAGAGTTACTTCTTTTGCAGATTTGCCTAGATGCTGTACAGCTTAAGATTTGATTTAGCCGCCCAATGAAACGTAAAATCTGGAAATGGATGGCTTAACATTTAAATTGGTGGCCTTTGCCTAGCAAATCCTAAATCCTCCTTAGATAATCTTTTAAAGACATTTGATAATTTTAGATCCTTTTCCAGCTTGACATTTTAAATCTGGCAAATTCTGAGGCACTAACTCACATTTATGGGCTCAGATTTTCTATTTCGTTGGGCGGCGAAATCAATAAGATACCTGGGAGTTTGGATACCCCATGACTTGGACACCCCATGACATGGACTTGTTGTGTAAATTCAATATTTTGCTATTTCATTTAGAGCTGCAACACTTACAGCAAGGATGGCAGCCTCTTTTTTTTTTTTTTAACCGACTGGGGAGGAATTATCAATAACAAATGATAATTATATCTACAAGATTTTATAACTTACAAATGCTGTCCATCTAGTGTTATCAATAAAGCTTTAAAGACGTTTATTTAGAAAGAGAGGGATGGGGGAAAAAGTAAATCTTGAATATTTTAATGGGTAGGAGGGAGAAAGGGGGAATGGCCCTCCCAAATCTTAGGCTGTATGTGATTTGATTTATTGACTTATTATTCCACTATTCGTAAAGCATCAGAAGATTTCAATGAAAAACTAGTAAACTGTGTGATATAATCAAATACATTACAAACATAACCCCCTAAATTTAATACAGTAAAATCATAAAAAGGCCATATTTCTGCAGGTGTAATGTATGCATGTAAACAGTGAATCTGCCCACAGTCCATCCCTGAGTTGCAGAAATGTTATCACACTTACTATGCATGACTTAATTTTTAAGAGATGCTTTAAGTGCATATTCTGTCATGCAGGCTTGAAAAAATTCTTTCTAAATTATCCCCTTCATGCCAATAGTGGGTGATGTACCTGCACATTAATTCAGCATCGTTCTGAAGGCCAGCAACAGTTTCAGCACTTATCTCTTGCACCTTCATTCCTGTCTTGTCTGTTTTCAGCCCATTGCCTTCTAGAGGTTTTGCAGGCTGGAGGGGCCTTTGGTCTTCGTCCTCTGGCATTAGACTCTGGAGCCCTGATACATCCTGACTAGTGCCAGTTTCTGCCTCCTGGAGGGTTTCCTTCTCTGCTGCTTCAGGATTTCTGTCAGTCTTTATGACACTACTTGCATCCTGGTGTGGAGCTAGAGTGCAGGCTTCTTCCATAATCCCGCAGAGCCCTTCTGGGTCCTGTTCCGGGCATTTTGGAATACAGTCTCCCGCATCCATGTTTTGAGATCTTGTCCTGAAATCCTTGGGGACGTGAACTGCTGGATGTTTGGGATTCCTTTCCTGTTCTTCTGCCTTCATTGGCTCCCCTACAAAAAAAAACAAAACGGTGGCATGTTAAGCAGAGAACTCTTTACTAGTGACAAGCAGAGGCTACTACTGATCATTTGTATAGCGCTACAAGGCCTATGCAGTGCTGTACAGAGACATGTAAGAGACAGTTCCTGCTCATAAGAGCTTACAGTCTAGTGTACAGTATTAGTGTTCACTGGAGAGCCCTAATGACCGGGCATCTGGAACGTTTCCCATATGATGGGAAACTCAAGACAGCTGGGAGCACTGAATTGGTAAGGAAAGGGTTATGAGGTGATATGGTTACCTTCTATAAATAGTGGAAAGGTCAATATGTACATCAGGGTATCTTTTTTCTTAGTTTTCTTCATTGCACTTTAAAGGCATTTAACAGCTGAGCACGGCACAAAAGCTACACCTAGTGGCCTGCTCAGTGGGTTGTCATATGACAATTTCAAACCATATGGACAAAAATGATTGTGTAGCATTGCACATTTCATCTCTTTTTTTAATGTCAAATATGTATTTGTTATGTGGCACTGCAAATTTTTGTTCCCAGTATGTAGGAATTTTTTTCTCTTTTTATGCCTTCTTGTATTTAGCTCAGTCGTCACAGGAACATAGTAAATAGCTGCAGATAAAGACCAGTATGGTTCATCTAGCCTGCCCAGTAAGGTGACTAGAGTGGTACCTGCTGCTCTGTGCAGGTTACCTCCCTCATTGCCTTTGTTTAGGGTTGCACCGCCGCTCTAGCTGAAGCATATGGACTGCAGCTCCATCAGAAGTGTGAAATGAAGGTGCTATTGTCGAACAATGGCTGGGTGCCCCTCGCCTTGAGATTACCATTTCTACGGTGTTGCCAGCCTCTACGGATACATACAATAAGCAGAATTTGGTCTGAAAGTCAAGTCTGCATTTATTGCATGTCATCACAGCTAGAGCAAGGGAGTTCTACCTCCTGCAGGTGCTCCTTATATGGGTGAAACAGGCAGGGAAGAATTTTTTTTTAACAGATACTATAAGCATCTCCATCAATTACATTGGTCCATGCAACCCAGTAAGCACAGTATTCAAAAATCGTTTGCTAATACAAACAATTGTATGTCCCTTTCCCCTTACTGGCTCATTCTGGTCCTGCTGCCCCATTCCCCCCAAATCAACAGCTAGAACCCTCCTTAGCCTCCCAACATATATTTATTAAACTATCAAACATTCAGTTTACTTCAACGTAAAATGCTTTCACCTCCAGACTTGATACAACTTCCAGATAACATCAAATAGGCCACACAATGATTTTTATAAGCTTTCCAGTGATAAGTCATCTCCAGCTTTGCCACAATTGCACAAAAAACTAAAAAATGCCCCAACCCTTCCTCCAAACCTTAAGTCTTTTCATTTAACAATATTTGCTCAGGACCCAACTCTGCCCTCACCCTTGTAATATCCAGGAATAAGTTATCTATATCCTGCCAGAAAGCCAGAGACAACGGGTAAGTTCATTACATATGGAGAAAATCACCCAAATGTCCATACCCCTCAAGCATTGATCCCCATTCCTCTTTATTCATCTTATGCAGCCACACCAGTGTCCACTATGTGCAATAGAGAGCTTTCAAAATGTTTTCTAACAGGGCTGCTAATGGAGTCAACTTTGTGGCTGCCTCATATAAATAGCCTCCCAACGCCTAATATCCCACTCCCTACTCTTAGCAAAATGAGGTCTTTGCTCCATCTTTGGCAGTAGGAGTAGCCCTCTGGACTTCACACATATATCATACATCTCTTTTGAAGCTCCTCTAGAGTATCCCCTCTATCTAGTGGCACATCCATGTCTTGCACAAACCTCCACTGACAACATCTTACACTTTCCCCAGAGGGAAAGGGCATAAACCTTTTCCTCTAAGAGCCTATCCCCAACATAAGTCCCAGTTCTCTAATGGCTGCTCTCTAGTTCCTTTCCCTAGACCCCCTCCCCAAGGAACCTCTCCCCCTAATTGCCTGTTCCAATTTCAGCCACTGCTTTACACCCCCCCACCACAATCCAACATTGCCCACAACTAGGCCACCTCATAATGAATTTGCAAAATGAAGGACTCCCATACCCTCCTCCTGCTTCCTCAAAATCATTATTTTCCTGGCTATCCTATGTGGCCTTCTGTTCCAAATATGATTAAAAATTATGGACTGTAAAGAGCATATGAATTTTTTTGGTGTCTCCCAAGATAATGACATAAATAGAAATAATACTCTCAGAAGTAAATTAATTTTTTTGCCACGCTCCTCATCCAGGACATGTGTAAGCCCCTCCGCTTTTCCAGGTCCCATTTTATTGCCCGAAAGTAAGGATAAATAATTATCACCAAATACGTAATGGCATCCCAGATCCATTTAAAAGGGAAGGCTTCTCACAGTCTTTCTTCAAAGTCCCCTGGAACACTCAACCTTCGTCACCTCTGTCTTACCCATATTTATTTTACAACCACACTATACCCATCAATACTGATAAGGATGTCAGGGATTCCTGGATAGTGAAAATGAAATAGTGAATAATGTCATTATCTCCAGGAACAAGCAGGAATATAGTCTTCACATATGGGTATCATTGGTACCGACGGAGCCTGCGCGGGAATGCTCCCCAGTGTCCAATAGTAATACTTTTGGGAGCATCCCTTAGCACATGCACGCTGCCTTCCCGCCTTTCCAACTGTCCATCTTCAGTTCTTCGTTTTTCGCGGAGCCAACAGGACATATTCCCTGTCACCGCAGAAAATTTCTTCTTTAAACTTGTTTTCTTGTGGTTGCGTCTGCCTTTGCACGACACCTACCGGTACCGCCGGTTCTTTTTTCTTCCTTTAAAAAAAAACAAAACAAAACAACCTACTTTTGAACTGTTTCTCTTCAGAAACGTTTTCTTTTTGGCGCTAGGAGCCATTTTGGGCATTAGGCCCCATTTTTCCTTCATTGCATCATTGTACCATCTCCGTCATCAACACCCATGACTGGTGTCTGAAATGTTTAGGCCCTGACCATTCTCCATCTGAGTGTCTCTCTTGTATGGGGATGACTAAAAGAGGAAGACAGGACCGAGCTGCAAAGCTAGGTATCCTCTTTTCTTTGGATGCCAGGTCCATTGCATCGACGTCTTCAAGACGTCTTCCTCCCATGGATCTCAGGTAACTAAACATAAGAGCCAGTCCTCAAAGGGTAGCTCTCCTTCAAAGCATCGAGAGGCCATTGGCATTGCCCTTCAGGAAACTACACTGGCAAAACAGCCCTGGCGGGAGGCTTCGGCCTCAAAAGCATCAACGGGGTTCCAGGATGTTCTCGAGGCTTCAACCTCGGCAGAACTACTGGTGCCATGCTCAGGGGTTCTGGCCGCTTTTACCGGTATCGATACTCAGGCATCGGCAGCGTCAATAGACCAAAGATTCCTCGCTATCGAATGCAGTCTTGCACCTCTCCTTACAGATGTGGTACCGTTGACACCGGTGGTTCAATGGGCACCGGTACCGATGCCGGTATCAGCACCAGTACAGATACCAGTACCAGCACCGACAGTACCAGCCCCGGTGGGAATTTCTCCCATGCCGACCTTTGCTGGCATCAACAGATCGGTACCGGACCAACTCGGTACCAACTTCGATCGATACCGAGACCGTGCTTTGCATGAACATCAGGATCAGAGATACTTCGAATCCTCTGATTCCGATGACTCTGATAATTCTGCCAGTACCAGAGTGTTTCTCCCGGAAGACTCTTCTCCCCAACGCAGAATGTCTCCTCCAGAAGACATGTCTTTTCAGGATTTTATTTGTGATGTGGCCCGAGGTCTTTCAATCACGGTAGCTCCTGAAAAAGAACCTAGAGCAGTGATGGCGAACCTATGGCACGCGTGCCAGCTGTGGCACGCGAAGGCCTTGCAGCTGGCACGCGGGCCATAGGTCCGCAAAAAAAAGAAAAAAGCTGTCTCTGACTGCTGCCGCGGACGCGGCAAGGGCAGAATGCAGCGTCCCGCGGGGCCCCCTCCGCCCGCTAAGCCCCTCTGCAAGAGCTTTCAGATTCGCGAGGGAGAGCGTCTCCCTCGCGTCTCTGTTAAGCCCGCAGGGGCTAATGGGAAATTTCCCATCAGCCCCTTTAGACGCGAGGGACTGATGGGAAATTTCCCATTAGCCCCTGCGGGCTTAACAGAGACGCGAGGGAGACGCTCTCCCTCGAGAATCTGAAAGCCCTTGCAGAGGGGCTTAGCGGGCGGAGGGGGCCCCGCGGGACATTGTAATCTGCCGCGGCAGCAGCCAGAGCCTGCTTTTTTTAAAAAAAAATTTGCCGGGGGGGGGGGGGTTTAGGACTGCTAATGGGCAGGAGGAGGGGGGGGTTAGGACTGCTAATGGGCAGGAGGGGGGGTTAGGACTGCTAATGGGCAGGAGGGGGGGGGTTAGGACTGCTAATGGGCAGGAGGGGGGGGTTAGGACTGCTAATGGGCAGGAGGGGGGGGTTAGGACTGCTAATGGGCAGGAGGGGGGGGGGTAAGGACTGCTAATGGGCAGGGGGGGGGTTAGGACTGCTAATGGGCAGGAGGGGGGGTTAGGACTGCTAATGGGCAGGGGGGGTTAGGACTGCTAATGGGCAGGGGGGGGTTAGGACTGCTAAAGAGCAGGAGGGGGGGGTTAGGACTGCTAATGGGCAGGAGGGGGGGTTAGGACTGCTAATGGGCAGGAGGGGGGGTGTTAGGACTGCTAATGGGCAGGGGGGGGTTAGGACTACTAATGGGCAGGAGGGGGGGGGTTAGGACTGCTAATGGGCAGGGGGGGGTTAGGACTGCTAATGGGCAGGAGGGGGGGGGGTTAGGACTGCTAATGGGCAGGAGGGGGGGGGTTAGGACTGCTAATGGGCAGGAGGGGGGGGGGGTTAGGACTGCTAATGGGCAGGAGGGGGGGGTTAGGACTGCTAATGGGCAGGAGGAGGGGGGTGTTAGGACTGCTAATGGGCGGGGCGGGGCGGGGCGGGGGGGGTTTAGGACTGCTAATGGGCGGGCGGGCGGGGGGTTTGGACTGCTAATGGGCAGGAGGGGGGGTGTTAGGACTGCTAATGGGCAGGAGGGGGGGGTGTTAGGACTGCTAATGGGCGGGGGGGTTAGGACTGCTAATGGGCGGGCGGGCGGGGGGGGTAGGACTGCTAATGGGCTGGGGGGGTAGGACTGCTAATGGGCTGTGGGCTGATGGGGGCTGTCTGGAAATGGGGTGATGGGGGTTTAGGGCTGGAAGTGAGTTGATGGGGGGGGGCTAGGACTGGTATTGGGTTGGGGGGTTGCTAGGACTGGAAATGGGCTGATGCAGGGACTAGAAGGGAATGGATGCTGGGTGAGGCTGGAACTAGAAGGGAGCTGATGTTGGGGGAGGATTAGAATGGGATGGGGCTGGGAGAGTAAAATGGAGAGGGGAAAAATATTTTGTGTGGGAGGGATAAAAAATCTACAATTGGCCGGGTATTGGGAGAGTAAGTGGGGATTGAGGATGGAGGGGTAAAATTTGAGTGGATGAAATAGGAATGAGGAAAGAGCAAAAGGAGAAAGATTAGTATGTTAAAGCGGATGTAGAGAGAGAGAATGGAAAAAAAAACTAGAAGAGAGAAGAAAGGACAAATGGACAGCAGATGATGGAGAGTTAGCAGAAAACATGAAGAAACCAGAAGAAAGTGGCTGGAGCAATTGCAACTGAGCTGAGGTATTCTGTTTATGTAATTCCTTTTTGACATTGCCACTTGTTCTCTTTCCCCAGTAGGTCATGTATTGTTATTGTCTGAAATGTATTGGTTTAATATTTGCAGTGTTGCCTTTTGATAGGTATGGTGTGGTGCTTTGTGAGTCCTGGTAGTGCTGTCAGGATACGGCGGGTTTGCTATTGGTTCTAAATGGGCAGTGTTTGTAGTAGTTCCTAATGTGCCTGGCGGTTGGCACTGGATTATAGTAATGTAGAAATCTTTTAGTCTGTCTTTATCCATACATTCATTAAGAGACATGTTTACTAAAAGTTAGTGTATGTTAGCATTATGCAAATATTTATGCAAATTGACGTGCTGGCACTTTGAGGAAATTCTTTGGTTTTGTGCGGCAGTTTGGGCACTCGGGCTCAAAAAGGTTAGCCATCACTGACCTAGAGCAAAGGAATTGGAAATTCTCCAATACCCTAAGGCTCCTAAGGAGGCAGCCACTCTGCCCATTCATGAAATTCTTCATGATTTGATGCTCAGAATGTGGGAGACACCTCTGACCACATCTACTCATTCTAGGAGACTCGATACCATGTATCGAGTTCCACCATGTCCTGGTTTTCAAAAGACTCAGCTGCCACACCATTCAATGGTAGTGGAGTCAGCCATGCGTAGGATGAAAAGTGCAAAAAGACATGCATCCAATCCTCCATGTCGTGAATGCAGGACGCTTTTGGGCTTTCAGACTTCCATGCTTTCAGCTAGGATCAGCTCATAAATTTTATATATGGGAAAATGGGAATGTTCCTCAAAGAGGTCACAGGAGATTTGGAGCTTATGAGCCCCCTTCTCCCTGATGACAAACGAGAAGACTTCCTTACTCTGGTCAAGCATGCTCAAGACATCTCCAAGTTTGTAAATCGTGCAGCCTTTGACTGCTTTGAATGCATCAGTAGACCTCAGAGAATTGAACAAATATCTGTTCCAAGAAAAGTTCAAAATGATTTCTCTAGGAACTCTAATGCCGTACCTTCAAAGTCAGGATTGGCTTTGTTCTCTAGATCTAAAGGATGCATATACTCACATTCTGATCCATCTAGATCACAGGAAATTTTTACGATTCTTTTTCAGGGGAAAACATTTCCAATACAGGGTTCTTCCCTTTGGTCTGGCTTCGGCACCAAGAGTATTCACGAAATGCATGGCAGTAGTAGCTGCATTTCTGCGAACCCTGGGGATATTAGTCTTCCCTTACTTGGACAACTGGCTCATTCGAGCCCCCACGGTTCCAGAAGCCAGCTTTGCACTGTCTCGTACAATGCGAATCCGTCAATACTTGGGATTGGTTATAAACCTCCCAAAATCCCAACTTGCTCCGTCCCAATCCCTGGAGTTCATAGGAGCGCGTTTAGATACCAGTCAAGGGCTTTTCTCCCACAGCCCCACTGTCTTTGTATAGTGCAGCTAGCTTCCCAAGCAGCGGTGAAGTCCTTCCTAACTGCTCGAGAACTACTACAACTATTGGGACATATGGCATCCACGGTTCATGTGGTTCCCTATGCTCGCCTTCATATGCAAGCAGCCCAGTGGACCCTATCCACACAGTGGACACAAGCCACAGGACATCTGTCGGACAAGATATCAAACTCACGACGACTGATTTTGTCCCTCCAATGGTGGCAATCACTGGAAAATTTTCTATTGGGATCTCCTTTCCAGCAACCCCTATTCCAGGCCACCCTAACAGATGCATCACAGGTAGGATGGGGAGCATACCTGCATCATCTCTCTAGCCAGGGTACCTGGACTCCACAGGAGGCTTATCTTCACATACACCTCCTGGAACTCAGAGCAATCTATCTAGCTCTTCGAGTATTCCATGCCCAGCTCAGCTACAAGACAGTCCTAGTCCAAACGGACAATCAAGTAGCCATGTTCTACGTGAACAAGCAGGGCGGAACAGGCTCTCTGTCGTTATGCAACGAAGCTTTACGACTATGGGCCCCCGCCAGAGAGCATCAAATTCACCTTCTCGTGGTATATCTTCCAGGCATTCAAAACCTTTGAGCAGACAAACTCAGCCGAGTACTGCTGCCTCACAAATGGTCTCTCCACCTAGACCAGGAGGCCAAGATATTTAAGGTCTGGGGAACCCCAGAGATAGACTATTTGCAAGTCCACTGAATGCCAAACTTCCCCGGTTCTGTTCCAGAATTCCTGCTCAAAATTGCCAGGCAAGGGATGCCTTCCTTCTTCACTGGGGTCACGACTTCCTCTATGCCTTCCCACCCATTCCCCTCATTCCCAAAACACAATTCAAGCTTCAGAGAGACAGGGGTCGTATGATCCTCATAGTGCCACGGTGGCCATGCCAAACGTGGTATCCCCTGCTTCTATATCTCTCTCAAACTGCACCTCTGGAGTTAGGGTTTGCTCCAGATCTTCTCTCCCAAGAGAACGGGATGCTATGGCACCCGAATCCCCAGTCCCTGCATCTCAGGACCTGGTTGCTGAAAGCTTAGATCTTCAGGATCTCAACCTTTCCCAACAGGTACAAGATATCCTTCAGGCTTCTAGAAAACCTTCCACAAGACGCTCTTACGCCTTCAAGTGGAAACGTTTTACTATATGGTGTTCTCAAAGGGGGGTTAAACCCTCTTTTGATACCTTTGGAATCGATACTAGAGTATCTTCTTCATTATTCGGTAAGAGTCCATCTTAGTGCAATTGCAGCTTCCTACAAACATCTAAATGGACAACCTATTTCCTCTCATCCACTCATATCAAGATTTATGAGAGGTCTTCTATTAACAAAGCCTCCCATCAGGCCACCACCGGTGGCATGGGATTTAAACCTAGTTCTCAGGCAGCTCATGAAACAGTCCTTTGAACCTTTAGCCACTACAACCCTAAAGCTTTTGTCCTGGAAGGTCATCTTCCTAATTGCAATCAGCTCTGCACGTCGCATTAGTGAATTAGAACATAAGAACATAAGATATGCCATACTGGGTCAGACCATGGTCCATCAAGCCCAGTATCCTGTTTCCAACAGTGGCCAATCTAGGTCATACGTACCTAGCAGTTTCCCCAAAAGATGCAGGTTCCACAATGCTTGTACTGGGTCAAGCATTGATATCCTGGGTCCCTTCTTAATAATGGTTTATGGACCTTTCCTCCAGGAACTTGTCCAAACTTTTTTAAACCAAGCTACACTAACAGCCTTTACTACATCCTCCAGTAACAAATTCCAGAGTTTGATTACACGTTGATTGAAAAAATATTTTCTTTTATTAGTCTTAAATAGTTTACCCTGTAACTTCATTGCATGTTCCCTAGTCTTTCTATATTCTGATAACGTAAACAATCGATCTACGTTTACCCGTTCCACTCCGTTCATTAATTTATAGACTTCTATCATATCTCCCCTCAGTCGTCTCTTTTCCAGGTTAAAGAGCACTAACCTTTTTAGCCTTTCTTCCTAGGAGTATCCTTCCATCCCCTTTACTATTTTGGTGGCTCTTCTCTGAACCTTTTCTAATAATGCTATATCCTTTTTAAGATATGGCGACCAGAATTGCACACAATATTCAAGGTGCGGTCTCACCATGGAACGATATAGAGGCATTATAATATCTTTTGTTTTATTTTCCATTCCTTTCCTTATGATACCTAGCATTCTATTTGCTCTCTTGGCCGCCGCTGCACACTTATTAAAAGAGAACTACTACACAGTACCCTGTCCTGTGCTGCTGAGTTAAGCTATATTCTGATTTGATTTAAATTATAGCTCTTTGCTGCTGCTAGGCTCTAATTTATTATGAAATTTAAACTACAAGCTCTCTGCTGGGTTCTAAATTTAACCAGAAAGCTCTCTTCTGTGTTTTAAATTTAAACTAAAAGTACTTTGCTGATGCTAGGCCCCGAGTGACTATTAAATTTAAACTACAAGCTCTCTGCTGGGTATGAAATGTAACCAGAAAGTTCTCTTCTGTGTTTTAAATTTAAACAAACTTCTGCTACTAGGCCCTGACTGATTTAACAAAAAATAGTGGGTTCACAGATTAATTAGCTTTAATAGAAAGAATTCCTTTCAGAAAATTCCCAGAAGTATATACTCACAATTGCAGATCTCTCTCCAGAAGTAACAGTCCCCTTTTCTAGTCTAATTGCAAGCTTTAGTGGCTGATCCTCCTTATACTAGGTTTCACCATGATAAGGTTGTTCTCAGAACTCATTCACACTTTATGCCAAAGGTGGTTTTGCCTTTTCATTTAAATCAATCAATTTATCTTCCTGTATTGTTTCCGAGGCCTCATGCCTCTAATGCAGAAAGGAACCTTCATACTTTGGATTGTAAAAGAGCCTTGGCTTTTTACCTACAAAGAACACAGCAGCATAGGTGGTCTTCTCAACTTTTTCTTGCTTTTGATTCTAGTCATTTGGGACTTCCAGTCTCCAAAAGAACTCTATCCAAATGGATTGCACAATGCATATCCTTTGCTTATGAGAGTAAGAGTCTTCCTCTTCAAGGCCATGTCACAGTTCATAATGTGAGAGCCATGGCAGCCTCTATGGCTAACCTTCACTCTGTGTCTATTGATGACATTTGTCGAGCAGCCACCTGGGCTTTGGTACACACCTTTACAGCCCACTACTGCCTAGATAAAGCCTCCTGTCGGGCTGCCTTCTTTGGCCAAGCTATTCTTCAAAATCTCTTTCAGACCTAAATCAACTCCTACCCACCAACCCTGGTGGGATGCCAGAGATCCATGGGAGTAAGCATGGCCCACCTTATGATAGGTGGCAGCTTCCTGGGGCTCCCTGGCATCTTCAGCTAGGGAGTCCTCATATGTGAAGACTGCAATCTCCAGGAACAAGCAGGAATAAGTCATCACATATGGGTACGTCGGTACCGACGGAGCCCGCGCGGGAAAGCTCCCCAGCTTTTCAGATTAAAAGCTTTTGGGGCCTCCCACTGCACATGCGCGCTGCCTTCCCGCCTTCCTGACCAGCTCTCGTCAGTTTCTTTTTTTCCGCGGAGCCAGCAGGTCGTGTTCCTGTCACCGCTGAAGAAATTGTTAATTTTATTGTTTTCTTTAGACCGCGTACCTGCCTTCCCCATTCTGAAACCGGTACTGCCGGTCTCTCTTTCTTTCTTTAAAAAAAAAAAAATATATTTTTTTCTTTTCTTCAGCACAGCTTGGTACTTTGTTAGGCCTTCGGGCCTACACAAATTCTCTTCATGGAGAAGCCAGTTCCTGCTTTTAAAAAGTGTACCAAGTGCAGTGCTGTCATTCCTGTTACAGACACCCATGAATGGTGTCTTAATTGTTTAGGACCTGACCATTCCATACCGGACTGCCCATCCTGCTCCCAGATGTCGAAACGTGGATTGCAGAACCGGGCCAACAAGTTCCATGTGCTGTTTCCTTCAGAAGCATCACAGTCATCCAGGTCTTCCTCTCTGGATGGATCTCAGGTAACCAAAACTCCAGTGGGCAAATCCTCTAAAAGCAAATCTCTTTCTAAAGATCGAGAGGCTCTCAATTCTGAGTTCGAGGATTCTGCCCAGGCCAAAAAACCCCGGCGGGAGGTTCCGGCCTCCAAAGCAATCATGGGGTCACAGGTTGACATCGATGGCGCGGCCTCGACAGATCACCTGTTGTGCTGCTCTGGGGTACCGGCCCATACCGGTACCGACATCCAGGCAGCAGTGGCGTCTATGGGCAATACTGTCCAAGTCATGCAGCAGGCCATTCTGGCTTTTATTAATGCTGCTACGCCCTCGGTACCGCGGCCAGCGGTACCGGGTCTGGTTCCGGTAATGGCTTCCATACCGGAAAGGAGGCCATCGTCTTCCAAACGCAGATCGGTTCCGCATGCCGGATCCGGGCTTTTGCTCGGTACCGATCCCATACCCGGTACGCCCGATGTCGATACCGAACGGTATGCGTATCGTGCGTTGGAAGCACATAGAGGATACTCTGCTTCTTCAGAGGATTTTAACTCCTCTGATGATTCTGATGAGTTCTCCCTTGATCTTCCTGAGGAGCCTTCTTCTCCTAAAAGGAGAATGTCTCCACCAGAGGATTTGTCCTTTCAGGACTTCATCATAGAAATAGCTAAAGGTCTTTCTATTGCTTCATCCTCTGAAAAGGAACCCAGATCAAAGAAACTGGATATTTTAGGATACTCTAAGTCTCCTAAAGAGGCAGTCACCCTGCCTATCCATGAAATCCTTCAAGAACACTTGATGGACTTATGGGAGGCTCCTCTAACATTGTCTCCTTCTTCTCGCAGGTTGGACACCATGTACCGTGTCCCCCCTTCTCCTGGTTTCCAAACAACCCAGTTGCCTCACCATTCTATTGTGGTGAAGTCTGCAATAAAGAAGATAAAGAGTACCAAAAGGCACTCTTCTACTCCTCCAGGGCGAGAATGTAAGACTCTAGACTCTTTTGGCAGGAAAATTTTCCAGGCTACTATGCTTATAGCCAGGATTAATTCCTATAGTCTTTACATGGGCATGTTTCTCAGTGAAATCGCTCTAAAAGTTCGGCATTTTGCCCCCTTCATCCCTGAGGATAAAAGGGAGGAGTTCATTTTCTTAGTGAAACACCTTTTGGATATTTCAAAGTTCTCCAACAGGGCAGCTTTTGATTCCTTTGAGGGTGCTGGTAGGGCTTCGGGCATTGCTATAGCAGCCCGACGTCTTGCTTGGCTCCAGGCTTCTGATCTAGAACCTTGGGTCCTAGATGGCTTACGGAATCTGCCCTGTACAGGTGAGAACTTATTTGGTGAGGAGTGGCAAATTAAGGCCACTCAAATGGACGCAGAAAATGCCACCTTAGATAGACTTTCTAAGTCTACCTCCACTCCTGCCAAAAAGAAGTCTTTTAAGAGGCCTTATTACAAGAAGTCCAGATTTTCCACAAATACTGGCCAACAATCCTCTCAGCCTCGTTTTGCTGCTAAACGTCAGCAACCTAAACAGGCAAGGTCAAAGCCTGCGGCGTCTGCTACACCTCAGCAGGCTCAACCCCCTCAGGGGTTTTGACTTGCCCCTAGAGAACTTAACTTTTCTGGCTCTAGAACAACCAGAGCCCCTCACCATACCCGGAAGGTTAGCTCACTTTGCTCCCAGATGGGAGCAAATTACATCAGAGCAATGGACCCTCTCTATCATCAGAGAGGGTTACAAACTCCATTTTTCCGACCTTCCTCCTTATACTATGGTGAGGCAGTTCAATTCTCCCCCATCTCTCCTGACCCTCTTGGGTCAGGAAGTCTCCACCCTCCTTGCCCAAGGGGCAATAGAGGAGGTCCCTCTTCTTCAACAGGGGACGGGATTCTACTCCCCTTATTTTCTAATACCAAAGAAGACAGAGGGCTTCAGACCAATTCTAGATCTGAGAGAATTGAACAAATTTCTTTTCAAGGAGAAATTCAAAATGCTTTCTTTGGGCATTCTCCTTCCATACCTTCAGAGTCAGGATTGGCTTTGTTCTCTAGACCTAAAGGATGCGTATACACACATACTCATCCACCCATCCCACAGAAAATACCTTCGATTTCTGTTTCAGGGACAACATTTCCAGTACAGAGTACTCCCCTTCGGTCTAGCCTCTGCTCCAAGAGTGTTCACCAAATGCATGGCAGTCGTAGCTGCCTTTCTAAGAGGCCTGGGAATTTTCATATTCCCATACCTGGACGACTGGCTCATCCGAGCTCCATCTCAGTCCCAGGCCCAAATTTCCCTGGACCGCACAAGGCGTCTTCTGCAGTATCTGGGACTGGTAGTAAACCTTCCCAAGTCTCAACTAATCCCTACTCAGTCTCTCGAGTTCATAGGGGCCCAGTTAGACACCATCACTGCGAGGGCCTACCTGCCTCAGCTCAGGGCCCAACACCTGCTGAGTTTGGCCTCCCAAGCTCAGTCCAGCAGTCATTTGACAGCCCGGGAAATGCTGCGACTTCTGGGCCACATGGCCTCCACGGTACATGTGGTGCCCTACACTCGTCTGCATATGAGAGCAGCTCAATGGACCTTGGCCACCCAGTGGACTCAAGCATCTGGAGCGCTCTCCGACCAAATACTCACCTCAAGCCGTCTGTTTTGGTCCCTCCAATGGTGGACATTCACCAAGAATCTGTTGTTGGGGGCCCCCTTCCAACCTTTGTTGCCCCAAGCAACCCTCACAACAGATGCCTCCCAGACAGGGTGGGGAGCTCATCTTCAGAACCTCTCCACTCAGGGCACTTGGTCTCCACAGGAGACCACCGTTCATATCAACCTCCTGGAACTGCGAGCAATTTACCTTGCCCTCAAGGTCTTCTATACCCTCCTTGTCAACCTGACTGTCCTAGTTCAGACAGAGAATCAGGTAG
Source organism: Ichthyophis bannanicus (assembly GCA_033557465.1). Lineage (NCBI taxonomy): Eukaryota > Metazoa > Chordata > Amphibia > Gymnophiona > Ichthyophiidae > Ichthyophis > Ichthyophis bannanicus. Next base: position 141,656,440 of record CM066049.1, on the reverse strand, counting down.
CCATGTTCTATATAAACAAACAAGGAGGGACAGGCTCTCTGTCGCTTTGCAACGAAGCTCTCAGATTATGGGCCTTCGCCAGAGAGCATCAAATTCACCTTCTTGCAGTGTATCTTCCAGGAGTTCAAAACTCTCGTGCGGACAGACTCAGTCGAGTTCTGCTTCCACACGAATGGTCCCTACATATGGACCAGATACGCAGAATCTTTCAGGAATGGGGGACCCCGGACATAGACCTCTTTGCAAGTCCGTGGAATGCCAAACTTCCCCGGTTCTGTTCCAGAACTCAGTGTCAGGGAGCTCAGGCCCACGATGCCTTCCTCCTGCATTGGGGTCAGGAATTCCTCTATGCCTTTCCACGACTCTGTTCAAGCTCCAGAGGGATCACGGGACTATGATCCTCATAGCTCCCCGCTGGCCACGCCAGGTGTGGTTCCCTCTACTTCTGCATCTCTCCCAGGGATCCTCCCTGGACCTGGGAGCTGCGCCAGACCTCCTGTCTCAGGAGAAGGGGACTTTGTGGCACCCAAACCCCAAATCCCTACATCTCAGAGCTTGGTTACTGAAGGCCTAAGTCTTCAAGACTTTAATCTTTCTCAGCCTGTGAAAGATATCCTTCATGCCTCTAGGAAACCTTCCACGAGGCGTTCTTATGCTTTCAAATGGAAGCGTTTTTCCATTTGGTGTGCTCAGCAGGGTCTTGACCCTCTAGCACTTCCTTTGAATTCCCTCTTGGACTATCTCCTGCATCTTTCAAATGCAGGCCTTAAGACGAATTCAGTAAGGGTCCATTTGAGTGCTATTGCAGCATCCTTAAAACCTATAAATGGACAACCTGTCTCCTCTCATCCTCTTGTTGCACGTTTCATGAGAGGCCTGACCCTAACTAAACCTCCCATCCGACCTCCCCCGGTAGCATGGGATTTGAACCTAGTTCTAGGTCAGCTTATGAAGCCACCTTTTGAGCCTTTGGACTCTACCTCCTTCAAATTTCTTTCCTGGAAGGTTGTTTTCCTTATTGCAGTCACTTCGGCTCGCCGCATCAGTGAACTGCAGGCTTTAGTGGCTCATCCACCTTATACTAGGTTTCATCATGATAAGGTGGTCCTTAGGACGAATCCCCACTTTATGCCCAAAGTGGTCTCGCCTTTTCATCTTAATCAAGAGGTATATCTACCTGTCTTTTTCCCGGCTCCTCATGCATCCAGTGCAGAGAGGAACCTTCATACTCTGGATTGTAAAAGAGCTCTTGCCTTTTTCCTCAACAGGACTCAACCACATCGAAAGTCTTCCCAACTTTTCGTGGCTTTTGATCCTTCTCATTTGGGACTTCCAGTCACCAAGCGTACACTTTCCAATTGGATCGCTCAGTGTATTTCTTTTGCTTACCAGAGTAAGAACATTTCTCTGGAGGGCCATGTCACAGCTCACAATGTGAGAGCCATGGCCACTTCTATGGCTCATCTTCACTCTGTGTCCATAGATCAGATCTGTCGAGCAGCCACTTGGGCCTCGGTTCATACCTTCACAGCCCATTACTGCTTGGACAAGGACTCCCGCCGGGATGCCTTGTTTGGTCAGGCTGTCCTCAAACACCTGTTCCATACTTAAACAACTCCTGCCCACCTTCCCTGGATGGATGCCTGAGATCCATACGAAGATGGTTTACCCTTGGAGGGGGATCTCCCAGGCATCTTAGCTAGGGAGTCCCCATATGTGATGACTTATTCCTGCTTATTCCTGGAGATAGCACAGTTACTTACCTGTAACAGGTGATCTCTGGGAACAGCAGGAATTAGTCATCACAACCCACCCACCTCCCCTAGGAGTTGTATCTCTATCTATCTATCTTCCTGTCCTCTCTCTCTATTGTCTCAGCTTTAAACTCGAACTGACGAGAGCTGGTCAGGAAGGCGGGAAGGCAGCGCGCATGTGCAGTGGGAGGCCCCAAAAGCTTTTAATCTGAAAAGCTGGGGAGCTTTCCCGCGCGGGCTCCGTCGGTACCGACGTACCCATATGTGATGACTAATTCCTGCTGTTCCCAGAGATCACCTGTTACAGGTAAGTAACTGTGCTTTCCTGCTTGTTCCTGAAGATAGCGTAGTTACTCACCTGTAACAGGTGATCTCCGGGAACAGCAGGAATTTAGTCTTCACAACCCACCCACCTCCTCTAGGAGTTGTCTCTCTATCTGTCTCTTTCCTCTATTCCTCTATCCTTTCACTCAGCTACAAACCTAACTGAAGAGGGACAGTTGGAAAGGCGGGAAGGCAGCGCGCATGTGCTGAGGGATGCTCCCAAAAGTGTTCCTATTGGATGCTGGGGAGCGTTCCCGTGCAGACTCCGTCGGTACCGACGATACCCATATGTGAAGACTAAATTCCTGCTGTTCCTGAAGATCATCTGTTACAGGTCAGTAACTATGCTTTTTAGCTATCTCCCCCTACATTTATACTCTTAATACCTAATGCCCCTTGAGGCTCTATAACTAACGCAAATAGCAGAGGTGACAATAGACACCTCTGCCTAGTACCCTTCTCCAGTCTAAAGGCATCAGAATACCCCCATTTATACAAATGCTTGCTGCGGGCTCTATATAGAGTGCCCAAATCCACTGAATATACCTTTCACTGATCTCCGTCTTGCCCATCACCGCAAATAAATTCATTTTGTACCCAGATGAATACCTTCTTGGCATTAACCATAATCAGCAAGGTACTCTTCCTATCCACTTGAAATCTCCATATAAGATTCAGCAACTTTGGGATGCTGTCACTGGCTTGATGGCTTAGTATAAGGCTGCAAATACAGTAATGGTCAAAAAAGTATCACAGAGCAAAAAATTGTCAAAACAAAAGATACAACTCTGTACAGGAAACGTGAAAGTATCTTTGTGTCACGCTCAAAACTTAGTGCATTCAGTAGAAAAGTCAGCAGACAGCTTCAAGCAGTATATGAAAGCAACAAATAGGTCTCAGACTTAACGGGCAAAAACATACTCCAGGCAGTGAATGACTGTCAGAGTGTAGCCCTTCTTGCATCAATGACCTTGAGTATTATGTTGCTGTGAAAACAGGCATCACCTACTCCTTTAGCAAAAACAATGAACTGCTTTACTTGACTTATTCAATCGAGCTTATATGGAAGAGTAGGTGGAAGAACTTAGCTTATGAAGTATTGCTTGAAATGCTGCTTTGCCATCATCGCATCCCCGCTTCAGCCCCAACGCTCTCAATCCCGCTGTTTTGCGTTTCACCTGAGCAGGTTTCTTCAGGGGGTGACTGGCAGAGGATGGTTAAAACACTACAAAGTAGAGTACAAAAATGCATTAGCTTATGAACTGCACATACTTTCATTACTGTGCTAAAGGAAGGCATCCAGTATAAGGAGGAAGATAGAACGCATAGCTTACGGTAGATTGCAAAGTACCCGAGCATTACCAACTGCTTCCGGACGCCGCGCATGCGGACTGAAAATTTATAGGACAGGCTGATTGGTTAGTTAAAGGGCCAATGGGAAGTTACACACATACTTCCCATTCCACCCGCACATTAAGGCCAAAAGGAGATACTGAGCCCACCCGATGTATCCAGCGTTGTTCATACCAAGACAGGGCATCATCTCTAGTTTTACCTCTTTGTGCGGATCCAACTGCATCTAAACAAAAACATTGTAACTCCTGAAACGTATGATGGAATCGGAGGCAGTGTTCCGGAATCGGAGGCAGTGTTCCACAATCGGGGCTTCGCGGCGTTGACATTTAAGCTTGCTCTTATGCTCATTCATCAGAACTTTAAACATTCGAGTTGTTTTACCAATGTAAACTAGCCTACATGGGCAAAGGATACAGTATATGACGAATGTAGAAATGCATGAAGTGCGATGCTGAAGCCGATATATCTTGCCACGATAATGAAACTCACTTAGCTCTTTAGTGACGGTACAGATGTTACATTCACCGCACTTCACATGGCCAGCTTGCATATGATCAATTAGAGAAGGGAGAGGTAGCAGGCGAAGTACGGCGGGGCTGAGCAATTCCTTGAAGTTCCGATTGCGCTGCCACACACAACGTACCTTTTTATCTTCCAAGCCAGGAATACTATGCAGCACATTTGCATGCCGTCGAATAATACATTTTAGCTGAGAACTAAAGGGAGAAAATTTTGTGATCAGATTAACTGAAGAGTCCTCATCCGACAAATCAGCTGATGTTCCACAGGGATGCAGAAGCAAATCTCGATTAGTGTATAATGCTCTCTTGTATGCCCGATCAACTACAGCCCGGGGGTAGCCGCGATCAATGAAATTCTTCTTCAGAACCTGCGATTAAACCTTAAACACTTGAACATCAGTACAATTACGTCGGAAACGCACAAACTGTGATAATGGTAAACTGTTTTTTAATGAAATAGGGTGAGCGCTGGTGTACTGAAGGAAAGTGTTACGGTCGGTCTCCTTCCGATACACAGAGGTAGACCAACCTGTCATTGTTTTCTGAATGATGACATCCAGAAAAGGGAGACGTTCTTCATGATGATGTAAGGTAAACTTCAAATGTACATCACAACCGTTCAGCCAGACAAAAAATTCTTGCAGACTTTCTAAAGTACCTCGCCATAGCAAAAAAATATCGTCGATGTATCGACGCCATAGGCAAATGTTCTGTTGGAACGGAGATTTGTCAATCCATTGCTGTTCAAAACGTCGCATATAGAGATTAGCAACTGATGGGGCGCAGGTGGCACCCATGGCCACTCCTCCAGTTTGATGATATAAAACCCCATCAAAAACAAAAAAATTTTTAAACAACGCTAGAGCAGCCAGATCTGACAAAAAACCAAGCTGACTAGCAGAAAGATCACCTCGCAGAGCCAACGTCTCCATTACAATCGCATGGGCATCAGGTTGAGGAATCACAGTATAAAGAGATGTAACATCAAGCGTTGCCAGAAGAACATCAGGGATATTAGCTAGTGACGAATGAGCAGTCAAAATTTGTAGAAAATGAGTCGTGTCTTTCAAAAAAGAGGGAATCGACATCATCATGGGTCTCAAGAAGGAATCAAGGTAAACTGACAAGGGTTCAAGTAGAGAGCCTCTAGTGGAGACGATTGGCCTGCCCGGAGGGTTGACCCTATCCTTATGAATCTTTGGAAGCAGGTAAAACGTCGCTAGATTAGGAGCAGAGGGATTCAAAAAGCGCCATTCCTTCTTAGAAATCCATCGAGCATCAAGCGCTTGTGTAGTGAGGGCTTTAATCTGCTGCTGAAGTTCATTAGTCGGGTCAGTCGATAACACCCGATACGTAGTCTCATCCGACAGCTGCCGGCGTGCTTCTCCAAAGTATTGAGCACGATTCTGAATCACAATTCCACCACCCTTGTCAGCTCGACGAATCACTAGTTCGGGCCGTGCTCTAAGAGCTCGCAGCGCTTGTTGTTCTAAACGAGTAAGGCTGTTGCGGGTATGATAGCGCTCTTGTTCCAAATGTTGCATATCTTGGAGAATCAAATCACGGTATAACAGAAGAGACGAGTGCACTGGTCCCGGAGGGGACCAGGTGGATTTAATCAGGAGACGAACACGTTGGAGATCTTCTACCGCAGGGACAAGAGGAGGGTGAGCAGCAAAATACATTTTCAGGTTTAATTTTCTAATCAACTGTTCCAGATCGACCCGAAACTGGAAGGAATCAAACTGTATACTCGGGACAAACGAGAGTCCTCTACTCAAAACTGCTAGTTGTTCTGGGGGAACATCCAAACCAGAAATATTAATCACTAGAGACTCTACACTTTGCGTTTTGAGTTGTTGCTCTTGAGAGTTTTGCCTCGGGTATCGTCTCTTTTCTTCTTCTTCCCTGCATCCTCTAAAAAATCCTCTTTCTGTTTTTGCCGTTTACCAGAACCCGAAGAGTACGTGTCGTCGGAAGTGTTATCAAAAGTTACTTGCTTTCTTTTAATTTTATCCTTCTTTTTAGAACACATCCACGGGTACACATACCCAGTGGTGTAATCACCATAATCCCGTCGCAGTTTCTTGGTCTTAATCTTCTTAACTTCTTCATGTAACGTCGCGACCTGTTTTTTGTGATCATCCATTTTAGTAGTGAAAACATCCGCATGTTCATTCTTCTCAAATTTAGAGCTCAGCTCGGCAATTTCTGATGTCAAAGCATCAACCCCTTTCTTAGTGGTGTCAATAATCAGCACCATAAGATCCAGAGAACATTTGTTCAGGATTTGGTTCCATCGATCAATGAAAGAGGAGTCAGAAAGAAACATCTTAGGCTCCTTATAAATCCTCAGTCCTCTGGGAATATGGCGCCGCTGCACATATTCAATTAGAGAAAGCCTGTGAAGTTCCATGCGTACCTTCCGTTTCTGCAGCTTAAGCAAATCTTCCCAGTCGGCAACTGTAGAGCCTTCTGCATCATCTTCCAAACCAGAAAAAGGAGTGACTTCTTTGCACAGAACGGATATGAATTCTTCAGTAAAACTGAACGTATCAGTTCCTAAAGGTTGACCGTCAGTCATTGTACGTCACAAATACAGTAATGGTCAAAAAAGTATCACAGAGCAAAAAATTGTCAAAACAAAAGATACAACTCTGTACAGGAAACGTGAAAGTATCTTTGTGTCACGCTCAAAACTTAGTGCATTCAGTAGAAAAGTCAGCAGACAGCTTCAAGCAGTATATGATTGTAATGGAGACGTTGGCTCTGCGAGGTGATCTTTCTGCTAGTCAGCTTGGTTTTTTGTCAGATCTGGCTGCTCTAGCGTTGTTTAAAAATTTTTTTGTTTTTGATGGGGTTTTATATCATCAAACTGGAGGAGTGGCCATGGGTGCCACCTGCGCCCCATCAGTTGCTAATCTCTATATGCGACGTTTTGAACAGCAATGGATTGACACATCTCCGTTCCAACAGAACATTTGCCTATGGCGTCGATACATCGACGATATTTTTTTGCTATGGCGAGGTACTTTAGAAAGTCTGCAAGAATTTTTTGTCTGGCTGAACGGTTGTGATATACATTTGAAGTTTACCTTACATCATCATGAAGAACGTCTCCCTTTTCTGGATGTCATCATTCAGAAAACAATGACAGGTTGGTCTACCTCTGTGTATCGGAAGGAGACCGACCGTAACACTTTCCTTCATTACACCAGCGCTCACCCTATTTCATTAAAAAACAGTTTACCATTATCACGGTTTGTGCGTTTCCGACGTAATTGTACTGATGTTCAAGTGTTTAAGGTTCAATCGCAGGTTCTGAAGAAGAATTTCATTGATCGCGGCTACCCCCAGGCTGTAGTTGATTGGGCATACAAGAGAGCATTATACACTAATCGAGATTTGCTTCTGCATCCCTGTGGAACATCAGCTGATTTGTCGGATGAGGACTCTTCAGTTAATCTGATCACAAAATTTTCTCCCTTTAGTTCTCAGCTAAAACGTATTATTCGACGGCATGCAAATGTGCTGCATAGTATTCCTGGCTTGGAAGATAAAAAGGTACGTTGTGTGTGGCAGCGCAATCGGAACTTCAAGGAATTGCTCAGCCCCGCCGTACTTTGCCCGCTACCTCTCCCTTCTCTAATTGATCATATGCAAGCTGGCCACGTGAAGTGTGGTGAATGTAACATCTGTACCGTCACTAAAGAGCTAAGTGAGTTTCATTATCGTGGCAAGATATATCGGCTTCAGCATCGCACTTCATGCATTTCTACATTCGTCATATACTGTATCCTTTGCCCATGTGGGCTAGTTTACATTGGTAAAACAACTCGAATGTTTAAAGTTCGGATGAATGAGCATAAGAGCAAGCTTAAATGTCAACGCCGCGAAGCCCCGATTGTGGAACACTGCCTCTGATTCCATCATACGTTTCAGGAGTTACAATGTTTTTGTTTAGATGCAGTTGGATCCGCACAACGAGGTAAAACTAGAGATGATGCCCTGTCTTGGTATGAACAACACTGGATACATCGGGTGGGCTCAGTATCTCCTTTTGGCCTTAATGTGCGGGTGGAATGGGAAGTATGTGTGTAACTTCCCATTGGCCCTTTAACTAACCAATCAGCCTGTCCTATAAATTTTCAGTCCGCATGCGCGGCGTCCGGAAGCAGTTGGTAATGCTCGGGTACTTTGCAATCTACCGTAAGCTATGTGTTCTATCTTCCTCCTTATACTGGATGCCTTCTTTTAGCACAGTAATGAAAGTATGTGCAGTTCATAAGCTAATGCATTTTTGTACTCTCCTTTGTAGTGTTTTAGCCATCCTCTGCCAGTCACCCCCTGAAGAAACCTGCTCAGGTGAAACGCAAAACAGCGCGATTGAGAGCGTTGGGGCTGAAGCGGGGATGCGATGATATCAAAGCAGCATTTCAAGCAATACTTCATAAGCTAAGTTCTTCCACCTACTCTTCCATATAAGCTCGATTGAATAAGTCAAGTAAAGCAGTTCATTGTTTTTGCTAAAGGAGTAGGTGATGCCTATTTTCACAGCAACATAATACTCAAGGTCATTGATGGAAGAAGGGCTACACTCTGACAGTCATTCACTGCCTGGAGTATGTTTTTGCCCGTTAAGTCTGAGACCTATTTGTTGCTTTCATATACTGCTTGAAGCTGTCTGCTGACTTTTCTACTGAATGCACTAAGTTTTGAGCGTGACACAAAGATACTTTCACGTTTCCTGTACAGAGTTGTATCTTTAGTATAAGGCTGGGCAAAACCTTTGCCAGCAACTTCGCTTCCAAGTTGATCAAAGAAATGGTCCTATATGACTCACAGATGCTGGCATCCTTTTCTGGTTTGGACAGGGTTGTTACTTCTGATGTGTTCATGGAGCACAACATCCCTTCCCCTACACTGCCACATTAAACACCCACATCATGAGGTCTACCAGCTGCTCCTGAAACCTTTTATAAATCTTTTCCATCAGGCTCAGTATGGCCACTGCCTGGTTATAGACTGGTGCCATTCCTGGTAGGCCCCAATACTAGCCAGTTAGCATTGGGAAATGCAGCGGTGGCACTAACCATATTAGTGCCACTGAATACCCCGGACAAGGACATTAACATAGTTAGCAGGTCTGATAACTGTATTAATCCCTTTAAATATTCCCCCATACATATTAAAACACAAAGACAGATATCATATTACATTAAACGTTCAGTAACACGTCCCATCAAATATATCACATCTAAAGGGAAATTTTTCAAACTTAAATCAGCAACAATTTTGTAAGTAGAAGATAAAATTAAAATCAATCAACCAAAGTTAGTTAATTTAAAAGCTAAATTAAACAGAAACACCTTCATCCACTTCTTAAACTTCAATATATCATTTTCTAATCAAGGTGCTGTGGAAAACGATTCTATAACCTAACGCTAACTATGGATATTGCCATGTTACTGTTGTAGTAATGCAAGAAATAGCAAAGACGGTACAGTTAACAGATCTTGGTCTTGAGAACATAATGTATGAACTGGCCACCAAGGTTAAATGAACAGAAATGTGCCCGTTTTGGTGCTATTTTTATAAAGACATATAAACGCCTATGTGATTCTATGAAATATCAGCACAAATACTTATGGTTTATCTTTTACTTGCTATACTGCACTTTCTATTAGCAGGGCGGTGTACAATTCAAAATACACACAATATAGACTCACAAATTAGAAAAGGAACACCAGCTAGCAGATAGGACAGAAACACTTGTAAAAGGAGAGAAGACAGACAAGCAGGATGGTCATGGTGGTCACGGAGGGAGGTCAAATGCACAGCAGAATAAGTGGGTTTTGAGCATGGTCTTAAAGTGTGGGTAGGAAAGGTCAGAGCGCAGGTCAGTGGGTAGTGAGTTCCATAGTGCAGGACGAAGGTAATAGAGGGCAGAGGAACAGGTGGACTCCAGAGGGCAAGTAAGGGCGATGGCAAATGAAAGTGATTTTCATGTAGTGAACGGGGGGAAGGGGGGCATGTAAATAGAGACCGTCAGATAAGTATTTGGGGATACCACTATGTTATTACCTTATGAATTATTGTCAAGAGCTTATACTGTTTACGATATTTGATGGGGAGCAAATGAAGTTGAATTAGGAGGAGTGTGACATGATCAAAATGTGAGGAATACAGAAGAATCCGAGCAGCAGTATTCTGAACAAGTTGTGAACAAGTGAAAGAGTACTGGGAAAGACCTAGGAAAGAAACATTATAGTAATCAAGTTTGGCAATCACCAAGGTAAGCAGAAGGGTGGTAAGAGGTGGGGGAGAGAAATGGGCGTACAGCTTGAACACGGTGGAGTGCGAAGAAAGCCTGACAAATTAAGGAGGAAAGATGAGCTTGAAAAGTGAGAGAGGAGTCTAGGATCGCCTCGAGGTAATAGAGGGTGGATACCAAAGGAATCGACCAGAGGGAAAAACAGGAGCTAGTGATGAAGGGGCAGTTGAGAAGGAAAAACAGATAGCGGCTGTTTCCTTATCGTTCCCTCCAGTTTAGTCCTCAACCTCTGGGTAGTGAACCTCCTCCTGCAGCTTGGAGACTGGGTATGTCAAAAACTCATGACATCACTGGATATAGCCTGCTGGTCTCTCCCATTAGCCCCCAGTGTGTCCAGTCTCTATGCAGCAGGACGACGTAGTGACGGTACGGGAGAGAGCTCCGGGACCTGTACAGCCACACTGAAGCTGTGTGAGACGGAGCCTCTCCGTTGCTGCGGGATTTTACTTTTACTCTGTAGAACCGGATGAACGGTCCTCGCCGCGGCTGCCGGGCGCAGCAGTGCGGCTTGAGGATCAGATGAATTCAAGGCGGTAGGAGCAGGCTGCGTGGCTTTCGGCCCTGCAGGTAAGGCCTTCGGGCTCTGTCGGTCTGCTGAGGCCTCCTTTTTGCAGTGGCTGCTGTTCTTGGCGACAAAATTCATTGGCAAAGGGGCGGCCATTTTCTCTCTAGGTATTTGGACCGCATGGCGGGAGTTGCAGCGAGCTGCCGGTGTGAGGAAGACGACAGGCAGAATAGCTAGATTTTTAGGTCTAGTGTTTCTTTCTTTTGTTTGTAGGTTTTTTGAGGCTCGGGGGGTTCCTCATCCTTAAGGGGGGGCTGTTGTCAGTCCTCTTTATTTTTAAGTTTATTCTTAGCTTTATAGGACAGCAGTTTTGGCATTGATCTCTGATGCCAAATGTTCTCTCCCTCCTAATCATGTCTCTGAGGAGCATCTGTTAAGTCCCAGGATATTAGGCAAATTGCCAGCTTTTAGGTTCTTCAAGAGCAGAGCCCTAACTTGTAGGTGGAAGGAGGGACAGGCTGGAAGTGTGCTTTTGTGTATTCTATAGTAAAAGTGGCCCAAACGCCTGTGGTTTCACAGAGATAGGTCTAGGAAACCTTAGGATATAAAAAAAATATAAATAATAATGACAGTTAAACTGTCAAGAAGTGCCTGTGCTACGGTCTATGGCCACCAGAGGGCAGCTGGTAAACTCAATAGTGCCTTTCTCTGACCGTGTGTATGCAGCCATCATCAGATTGATCATTCTCTGCAAGTCAGGGAAGAAATAACCACAGGGCCACTTCATGGGCACTCAGGGGTTAGTGACTAAACAAGCAACTGTAGTGTTCTGCAAATCAAGATTATATGACCAAGATTTAAAGCTCTTAACTTCTGTATCGTTTGTTGGGCTCTGGTGCCCTAAAGGCCACTGGATGGCAGCACTGCTCATGAATCACATATAGTATTCAGTGCCCCCTTCCCTGGGGGGGTGGTGATAAAATACAAAATCGTATTCTTCATCAGGTTCACACAGGCAGCAACCTCTAAGACCCCCACTTGCAAGGTTGTTGGGGTATCCCACTGCTATTCCTGACTGCAGGAAGGCCGGGGGGGTGCCTGTGTTTCATAGCTCCACTTAGCATGCCCTTCCCAGGAAATTCTCATCTATTTCTAGAGCCTGGGCTGTCAGAGCAGGGCTTTAAGCACTTAGCAGGGGCACTGACCCGTCTGTGCCATCTTGTTAAAGGGCCCGTGCTGAGGGTGAAGAGAAGGACGTCTAGGTAGCAGTCTGGGGCTTAGCGCTCCAGGGCACTAGAAGGTTTCATAGAGGAAGTCAATACTCTGTGTATGCTCCATGCATTCAGCCTATGTTCAAGCGTGCTCACTGCACTGTGTTTGGGTGACAGGTGTTGGGTCACCCGTATATGTAGATGTGCATTTTGTATGTGCTCACAATTGCTTAGGCATGATTTTTGGGTGCACTATTTGCAGAGTGAGACTGCATTTCTTTGCTCAGACTATTATCAGACTAAGGTAATTTCTCCAGTAATGGGGGGGATGTTGATTGTAATAAAGTGCGTGAGGTCCTCATCAATGTTCCCTCTAATTTTCTGTAGGCTGTGTGCGCATAAAATATCAGCTGTGCAGCTTTTGAAGGAAGGTTAAATTTTTGTGCGCCACATAACACTCGAAGTTATATACTTTAAAATTTGACTACACGTCAGAATACAGTATGTACACCACATTGATTGCACTAGAAAATATTGTAGAACTTGTGAAAACCATAAATACACAACAACTTTTAAATTTTAAAACGTCTGTGTTGTTTCCTATCAGAATCAGAATCGTAATTTTTGTGCGCTCTGTTATAAAGTATGTGCGCTCGCTCAGCGAGGTGTGTGCGCGCGCACACGCGCACAGCTTAGAGGGAACAGTGGTCCTCATGGTGTTACATGGGGTTGGAGATGCAGTCGGGGGATCTGCTGTGGAGTGAGCCGTCTGGAGGAGCTACAGTGTCACAGTCACCAGTTTCCCTTTCTCTTTGGGCTTTGCTCCCAGATCCTAGCCCCTCTTTCTCTCTGATGTCCAGGACGCAAGGTCCCCGGCCCACTGGACAATCTATTCTCAGCCTTTTCTCAATGCCGGCAGAAAGACTGGGAGAGCGAGAAAGGAAGACCAGGAACCAGCACCAGCTCTGATGTCTCTCCACTGCCAGTGTTTGCTATGGTCACATATTCCCAGGTCAGGGTGGCATACAGTCGATTATGGTATTTCTATTTCCCTTGTCCCTGAAGGGCTCACAATTTATGTTTTGGTACCTGAGGCAGAGGGTTAAGTCGCTTAACAAAGGCCAGAAGGACCACCTGTGGGACCAGAAACCCCAGTTTTTATGGCCCCAAGGTTGGTGGTCTTGATTGGAATTCAAACCCTTGGTCCTCTGGCAACTTGCCTCAACCACTAGGCCGCACTGCTCCGTGTGAGCTAGCCACAGGGCCATAGGGCCAGGCGCAGCCTGTTACTTCCAAGGCAGAGACCTTGGGGAGGTTCCGTTCATAAGGATATGAGAAATGCCATACTGGGTCAGGCCAAGCTCTTTCAGGTCCAGTATCCTGTTTCCTAGGGTAGCCAATCCTGGTCTTAAGGACCTGGCTAGTTTCCAAAAAGACAAATAGGCTAACTCAATGCTTGTATCGAGGCAACCGGTGGATTCATGTATGCTCTTATTTTAAGGGTTCCATTGCATGTACAACAGATGTGACGCTCTGTTGGGTTGTGTGCCTTGTAGAACATCTTGAATTAGTGAAAGTTGGTATAAAAAAAATATATATTTTCCAGCTTCTCTCTAATAAAAGGTTATGGACCTTTCCTCCGGGAGCTTGGCCAAAAACGTTGTTAAACTTCGCTACGTTCGGAGATCGTTTCGCGCAAGGCTCTTGGAGTACACAGGAGACCCAGTGGTCAATCAACCGACTGGAAATGCGAGCGATACGCCGGGTGTTGCAAGCATTGAAAGCTGCGGTGACAGGTCGAGCGGTACGAGTACTGTCCGACAACTCCGCGGCGGTGGCCTACATCAATCAGCAGGGCGGAACCGGAGATGTGGCCATAGAGGCCGCAGCAGAGGGTGTGTATGTGTGGATAGAGCTTTGCCTGCCATCGTTTTCGGTGGCGCATGTTGAGGGTAAGGACATTGTGACGGCGGATTTCCTCAGCTGGGTCTGAGTAGATGCCAGAGAATGGGAGTGGCATCCAGAGGTGTTCACACAGATCGGTCACATATGGGGACAGCTAGTAATGGACCTCATGGCAGCGTTTCACTCTGTGTAAACGAGTCGCTTCTTCAGCAGACGCTGCAAAAGGAGGTCGGAAGGCATCGGCGCACTGTTTCAACAGCGGCCGTCGTCCGGTCTGCTCTGTCTTTCCACCGGGGGCACTCATAGGTCGAGTGGTTCTGCGTATCGAAGCGCTTCGGGGAAACGTGTGGTTGGGGGCCTCGGGGCTGGCCGAGGCACCCTTAGGGAATGCCTGCCTCATACGGTTGCTCGACGGGAATCCATGGAGGTTTCCGACATTGGAGATTCTGTTGCTACGGAGTTCCCTTCGAATGTCTCAGGTGCATCGGTTTTTGCTTACGGGGTGACCATTGAAAGGGCAAGCTTAAGGAAAAAGAGTTGCTCGACAGCAGTCTTTGCCACCTTGCCGCAAAAAAAAAAAAATAAAAAAAAAAAAATAAAATAAAAAATAAAAAGTCTACGTTCCTTGCATATGTGCATATATGGCGCATCTTTGAGGATGGGTGCTCGCGGAGGCACACTCGCACGACAACAGTGTCAGTTCCCTTGGTATTAAGTTTTCTGCAGGACGGGTTTGGTAAAGGCAGGTCCTGGAGAGTTCAGTTAGCAGCTCTATCTTGCTATAGGGGCAAAGGACAGGGAGTGGCTCTCATGCACAGGTCGATGTGGTACGCTTTCTCAGGCGATTACCAGACTGTAGCCCTGTCGTAGGATATTAATTCCACCGGGGGAGCTCAAGTTGGTTTTAGGAGCATTGGCTAGTATGCTATTGGGGCCCTTGCAGCAGGCATAGGTTAAGGGTTTTTCCTTGAAGATGGTATGTTTGATGGTCATCTTTTTGGCAAGGTGATTTCCAGAGTTGCAGGCGTTGACCTGTCAGGAATCGTTTTTTGTCTGTCTCCAGACAGAAGGTGGCCTGGCGACTGGTTCCGTCGTCGTTGCCAAAAGTGGTTTCTACGTTCGCCTAACTAAAATGGTCTCTCTTCCAGCGCTAGGTGCGGCGGAGGGGAGCGTATTGAACCATAGCTTGTGCTGTTTGGACGTCAAGAGAGCGCTGCGGCAGTGTTTAAAGGTTTCAGAAACTTTCACAAGGCGGATCGTCTCTCTTCGGGGTGTTCGGTGGGCCCTGCAAAGGGAAGCGGTGGCGAAGGAGTTCATTTCTGGATGGATTGGAGCGGCGAGTGCGTCAGCTTATCTTCTACAGGACCGTATAGTCCCAGGGAGCTTACAAGCTCACTCTACCAGAGTGCAAGCGTCTTCTTGGACGGAGCACAGTTTGGTTCCGCCAGTGGACATCTGTAGGGAGGCCTCTTGGTTGTGTCTCCATACTTTCAGTAAGCACTACTGCCTAGATGTTCTGGCGGATAAGGATGCCGTTTTCAGGGAGGCGGTGTTGAGATCCGGCTGGAAAGGTCCCTCCCAATGATTAGTGCTCTGATACATCCCAGAGGTTGAGGACTAAACTGGAGGAACGATAAGGAAATAGGAATTACGCTTATCTGGTAATTTTGGTTCCTTGAGTGACTCCAGTTTAGTCCTCATTCCTGCCCGGGGATGGGGTCTTAGCAGTGGTCTTTCTGTCGGGGGACGTGCAAGGTTAAAAGTGGATATAGGCCTTCACTGGTGTTCAGTCGTTTTATTTATTTATTTAGCTTTTCTTCTATACCGCGCTATTCACATCAGTGCAGTGTACATTCAACATAACATTATACATGCAGTCGAACCGCATTGTATTTACATTGAACAAGAGCAATAAACCTGGATATAACTAGGGGTAACTATCTACAAATTATTTACATTGATGCATATATTCTCCGGCTCTGGTCTGTTTGGGCTGGGGAAAATTGGGCTAGCTATCCTTTTTCTTGTTGGGTATATTTATTAGGGTGCTGTAGGTGACTGGTCGGAGCGCTCGCTGCTTGATTTCTACAGCTGGTTTCAGGGTAGTATCTTATGAACAGATGATGCTTCAGCGCTTTCCTGAATTGGGTCAAGCTAGTGATGTTTCGCATGTCTGTGGGGAGGGCATTCCAGGCTCTAGGTGCGTAGATCATGAAAGCCCTGTTGGTCGTTGTCTTTGTGCATTTTGTCATTGCTTTTGGGATTACCAATGTGTTTGTCATTGTGGACCTTCTGGTTCTCTTAGGAGGTATGGTGTGAATCATCTGGCTGATGGATTTGGGGGGCTGGTTGTTTAAGGCTTTGAAGGTCAGGACTAAGATCTTGTAATGAAGTCTGGCCTGTATAGGTAACCAATGAAGGTTTTTCAAAACTGGAGTGATGTGCTCTGTCCTTGATACCCCTGTTAGAACTCTTGCAGCTGTGTTCATCGCAAGCTGGAGCAGGCTTAGCGTTGCCTGCAGGAGTCCATTTAGAACTGCGTTAGCGTAATCAAAGTGTGGGATTACTAGGGCTTGGTAGATTGTTCGAAAGTCGCTGAGGTCAAGCAGTGGTCGTAAGTGGCGTAATGTCCATATTTTATGGTATATCATTTTCACAGTGTTACTTATGTGTGTTTTGATGCTTCCATTTGTTTTGCGTTATATTGTTATTATATTATGATATTGTTATATATATTGCTATATTGCTCTAGATTGTTTAGGGCTAGGCATTCGATGGAAAGGAGAGCATGCAGGAAGCAGTCCCTTTCCTTCTGGAAGGGGAGTAGTCGGTAGATAGGTTATATGTTCTGCGTGCCCTTGAATATAATAAGTTTAAAAAAAAGTTACTGATTTTTTGCTCCTTTGAGTCTGCTTTGTCAGTAGTTCACTGGGGACTGATGGGAGAGACCAGCAGGCTATATCCAGTGATGTCATGAGTTTTTGACATGCCCAGTCTCCAAGCTGCAGGAGGAGGTTCACTACCCAGAGGTTGAGGACTAAACTGGAGTCACTCAAGGAACCACAGTTACCAGGTAAGTGTAATTCCTATTTTTGTTGGAATCAAGTAAAGGAAATTTTGGGAGAACCAGGTGGAAATGCTGGAGAGACAGGAATTGAAAGGAAACAGATCAGGGGCACAAGAATCAGTGTGATGGAGAATGATGACATCATCAGCATAGTAGTATGCGGAGAGGGCATGTTGCTGGACGAGGAGTGTGAGAGGTATCAGGAATATATTAAATAAAAGAGGGGTCCAGAATGGGTCCTTGGGGAATACCACAGGTGAGTGGAATGGAATGTGAGGAATGTGGTCAGGGATGTTGACCGAGAACAGAAAATAACACGGCTACATTCAAGCCACAGACATTATGCCTGAGAGCAGATGTAAATATTAGTGCATACTTTACACATATACACTGTGATGGCGAAGACAGCCAAAGCCCTATGGAAGTGGAAAAAATACAGGCAATTTCCCCTAAGCAGAGGGAAAGGAAAAAAAATGCTCGGTTTAAAAGTGCAGCTAAGGTTGAAAAAAAGAACCTGTCAAGAGTTGTTGACCAAAAGCCACGCCCCAGCTCCATAGCAACTGAGGGTGGTGATGCAGCACAGCTGGGGGCGGGGTGGAAAGATACCGGCCAGTCACATGGTTATAAGCCCCAGAGAACAGAGAGAGAGAGACTCACAGGATCAGGAAGATTCTCAAGCTTCCCGGGAGAGGAAGGGAGATTGAAAAGGATCCAAAGAGAGGCAAGGAGATTGCCAGGACAAGAGAGGAAGAGAGCTGACTCTGTTTCAGAGGAGAAGTCTGAAAGGGAGCCTCACTCAGGACACGAGGTTCACGTTCCTAGGAGGAAGAGAGACGAGAAGGCTGCTTTAACCCAGAGACAGCATGGCCAGGGAAAGAGCAAGGAACCCCTGCTAAGGAAACTCCCAAAAGGTAATGCTGATAAAGCTATTAACCAGAGGTCTCAGGAAGAGTTCCCAGACTGCCAGCTCCAAGTGTTTAACCAGAAGCAAGGTTACAGAAAGCCTCTCAGTAAGGAAGGGTTAAATGTTTTGAAACTGGTTCAGCGTATGCTGAGGGACCAGGAAGTAATTAACCGAGAGAAGAATTCTGTGTACCGAGGGAAAGCACAGCTGCTTGTGGATGACGTCACAGAACACTCTTGCTCAGACTGCGAATCTATGGATATCGGGGAAAACATTCTTTTAAGTGAGCCGGAGGAGCCAATGGAATGTGAGTTATCCCAGATAGTAAAATAATAGTGTGAGAATATATGTGTTGAAGAAAAACTCCATTTCTTTGCTATGCCTAATGTGTTACAGAGCTGACAAGTTTTAATTAGTATGCTTGCTGCCATGAATGAGACTTGATCAAGAGTGCTGTTAGAAGTCTCAGTATAACTGATTAAAACCAGTAAAAGCTCTGGAACAAAAGGAGAAAAGATTAGCTGCTGGAATTGTTTGCATTGAAGAATTCAATGAACGTTTTTGTTTGAAGCACTGTGAAGAGAAGCTTTATACTGAATGGAAAGTTTTGTTTGCTGAAGTAAGCAATTAGTTTTTTTTCTTACCTGAGTTTCCTGTGAATAAGTGTACCCGTGTTATGCCAAGCTTCATTTTTGAAGTTCCCGCTACTAAGGGAGGCTAATAAAAATATTCCTGCGTTTGCTTTCAAATCTCGGCTCAGCCTTTGCTTTACAACTACACATGCTCTGAACACTACAACTCCCAGAAGCCTTTGCTTTGGAAGTTACTTGAAAGTAACATTCGCTCCCCCTTCACCTCGTCAGGCAGCCGCCTAGGCGGGGGAAGGGCGCGACAACACACATGTCCACGTTCCACCCAAACTCCATTCTGTGCATGCCTATTGTATAAGCATGTGCGGGCTTGCTCCACATGTACTTTTAGACTAGTATTATAAGAGCACATTCCAGATCATCCTGCTAGACCAGTCCCGACAAGTGGGTTGTGTCCCCATGCCAGCAGATGTTGGAGACAAAGAATTCTACCAGAAGCGTCAGTGTTCAGCCCTGGTATATATAGAGGCTCCCCTAGGGTTCACATTCAGTATTTCTTTGTCTCCAGCAGATGTGGATGTTCTTTTCTTTTGCTCCTGGCAGACCTTCTGAAAGGGCTTTGCTGGTACCCTTTTGAGCGATTTTTGGAATTGTGGACGTTTCCAGAGTGCACATGAGGTGCTCCTCTGGAGTTTCCCACTACCTGTTTGAGTAAGCTCCTGATCAGGAGGATCAGAGAAGCTTCTCTTCCAAGGGGGCTCTTGGTCAGGAGGACCAGTTGAGCCCGAAAGGGAAGCCTCACTTTACCCTCTCTCTCCAGTGTAGATGGCTTTGTTCCTTAGTATTTTTTATTTTATATCTACTCCAGTTTCAGAGTAGTGCTCACACAGCATTTGGCAGATCAGCAGCATTGACAAGCGCAGGCTGAGGATCGCAGTGAGTAACAGTCCTTCTCCCCCTCCCCCTCCCCCCACCTGGATTGATGAATTTGAAGTTTTTGGTGACTTTCTTGTTGTCATCGGGTCTCTGGACAGTTCCTCCTCAGCTCTCTGCCACTCCTTCGGCCATGATCTTCCCGCCAAATTTTCCTCTGCTGGCTGACCATCTGGGACAAGATTGCTGCGGCGGCTATTTTGGCTTTTCTTTGCTGCTGTTTTTTTTTTCTCTTCCCACAGCTCCAGAACAGTTTTCTTTTAATGATTTCAGCCTAAAAAGCCTTAAACTGCTTTCAATTACTGATGAATTACCTCTTCTGGTTTAATCAGCAATGCCAGCGACTGTCACATTGCCTGCAGCTGCAAGTGCCAGTACTTGGTTAGATTAGCTGTGCACAGTATGTTCAGCTGGAGGGGGGCCCCTCTCATGAAAGTCGGGACCGCCCCAATCACGACCAAAGACCTCAGACATGTTCTCCAGATCCTCCTTCGCTGGACACTGCGATTCAAGCCCCAGGGCTTAGGGGTTGTTCTCAAGCCTCCACTTCCTCAGATCCAGACTCAAAACAATTCATGGCCTTATTTAAGAGGGCCTAGACCCTTTGGAAGTCCAAGCCTGCCTCTGCTCACACAGGCACGATATCTATGGTGAAAGCTGCACAGGCTGGGAGCTCTTCCTCTAGGAAATGCTCCAGGGAGAACAACCTTCATCGGGGGCAGCACACCCACCCACCCAAGGAAGTATCCTTGCCCTCTGGTGACTGGGATTCCCCCAAAATGGAGGATGAGCATCGTTCAGTGGATGGCAGTCTCGACAGCTCATCTGAGGAGGAGGATGGCGAATCTTCTGGAGGACCTCGATGACAACCAGGATGATACTCAGGACATCCACTTGTTCAGCAAATTTCGGAAGAATCTTGGATGCTCCAGACTAGCAGGACTCCACCCGGGGCAAGACTGAGGTGGACCTGATTTTGGTGGGCATAAAGAAACACCCAAAGCCTTTCCTTTCCCTTTGGAATTGCAACAAATGATCTCCATGGAGTGGGATTCCCCTGATGCCACCCTACGCATTGCGAGGCACTTAGGCCGCTCTTATGTCTGGTCCATGGCCGACCTTGATAATTGGCTCTGTTATCCCAAGGTAGAAGCCCTGGTGATGGTGGTCACCAAACATACCACTATTCTGGTGGAGGGCAATGCAGCCCTCCGTGATCAGCAGAACCGCAGAGTGTAAAGTCTCTTGAAGATGGCCTTTTCCTCTTTTTCCCTCCCCCTCAAGGCCTCAGTCTGTGGAGGCCTGGCCGCTCGGGCACTCCTATGTTGGATTCAGCTTCTCCCTGAGGATCTGGTGGCGGCATGATTGGAATCAGTGGCATATTTTTTGGTGGATGCCCTTTATGATCTACGCCATCTAGTGGCGCACTCTGTGCCAGCAGTCACAATGGCTCGCCGTTGGCTCTGGCTCTGCCAGGGGTCGGCCTTGCCACACTCCCCTTTAAGGGCAAGCTTCTCTTCGGGGATGCTCTGGAGAAGCTTATCAAGGATCTTGGGGAAGTCCAGCCCCAGCGCCTGCCCAAAGGCAAGCCTAAGTTCTCTTCGCGATGCTCGGAGGCGGGGACACCATCTTCCTCATCCTCCTTCAGGTCACGTTTCCGAGATTCGAGGCGGTATCAACTGGGCAGGTCTTTGTCCTCCTCCTTGACTGTTGATCCTGGTCCCGGTTCCAAGCAGCAGTCCTTTTGAGGCATCTGGACGAAGAATTACTCCTCCTCTTCCAACAAGTTCTCTGGGGCGAATTGCTCATCCTGATGACGGCCCGAATGCCCACTCTAGAACACCACCTATCGGCAGATATTTGACCCTTCTCTCCCGAGAGTGGGCCAGGGTAACTACTGATCAATGGGTGCTGAATATTATTCACCACGGCTACATACTCGAGTGTAGCAAGCCCATCAAGGATGCATTTTTAGTCTCCCTATGTGGATCAACCCTCAAGAGAGCAGCAGTACACACCACTCTTCACTGTCTCTTGCAGTTGCGAGCTGTCTGTCCAGTGCCCCCTTCTGAATGGGGTTTCAGACGTTACTCCATCTACTTTATCGTCCTGAAAAAGGACAGTTCCTACCAGCCCATCCTAGATCTCAAGGACATCAACTGTTGTCTCCGCATTTCCCGCTTATGCATGGAAACGCTCCACTGTTATCCTAGAAGTGCGACAGGGAGTGTATCTCACATCGCTGGATCTCAGAAGCCTATTTCCATATCCCCATCCATGAGGATCAACATTGCTTCCTCCGTTTCACTGTACTCTGCAAACACTTTCAATTTTGTGTGCTGCCTTTTGGCTCTGCTATGGTGCCCTGCTTCTTCTCAAAGGTCATGGTGGTAATCTCAGCTGCCCTTCACCGCCACGGCATTAGAGTCCACCCTTATCTGGATGATTGGCTTATCAGGGCAATGTTTCTCCCAGAGGCAATTGAGGCAGTATCACAAATGGCAGACTTTCTGTAGAGCCTTGGCTGGGTGGTCAACCTTGCCAAGAACTCCTCCTATCCCCCTCAATCTCTGGAATTTCTCGGTGTCAGATTTGACACCAGGATTGGGCGAGTCTTCTTGGCACTTGACTGACAACACAAGTTCGTAGCCCAGCTTCAAGCCTTCCTAATGGAAGTCCAGCCCCATGTCTGGGAATATCTGCAGATTCTGGGAGCAATGACAGCCACGATTGAGGTAGTGCCCTGGGCTCGGGCCACATGAGGCCGCTCCAACGTTCTCTTCTGTCATGTTGGTCCCCAGTGTCCAAGGATTACGAGATCTGGCTGCCTCTTCACCGCTCAGTTTTCAGCAGCCTCCAGTGATGGCTTATTCATTAGCATCTACTGTAGGGCATACCTTTGGAAATTCCTCTTGGGCTGAAGAGCTCATTGTCACAACCAGATAGAGCAGACTCCTGGACTCCTCAGGAATCTCGATGGACAATCAATCGACTCTGGTTCGTCTCACGCTGGTAGCCTTTTGCCCTCTCCTCAGCAGACAGCAATCGGGTGGTATGCATCCTGTATGATAATGCCACAACTGTAGCCGATCTCAACTGACAAGGGGGCACCAAGTGTCCCAGAATTGTCAGGAAAAAGATCCATCTATTCCTTTGGGCAGAGCGACATCTCCAAGCCCTGTCGGCGCAGCACATTGCAGGAGTGGAGAATGTGCAGGCCGATTTTCTCAGTCAGCATACCCTAGACCCCAGCGAGTGGGAGATCACCCCCATGGGCATTCCAGTGCATAGTATGTAGCTGGGACCAGCCCAGACTCGACTTGATGGCCACCGCGACAAATGCCAAGACACCAGCCTTCTTCAGTCGGAGGAGGGAGCCCGGCTCCCAGGGGCTGAATGCTCTCGTTCTGTGTTGGCCGAAGACGACACTCCTCTGTCCCTTCCCTCCACGGGCAATAATCGGCTATGTTATTTATTTATTTATTTGCATTCTCTTATATACCGCACTATTCTGCATCAGTGGTGTTTACATTGAACAAACTGAAATTACATTGAACAGGGCATTATAACTTGGAGATAACTATTTTACAGGGAACATGGGCTATGGAGGGTTTAAGTGGCTTGCCCAAGACCACAAGGAGCACCTGTGGGAATAGAAACCCCAGTCCTTCTGGCCCAAGGTTGCTGTCCTCTAGTGGGATTTGAACCCCCGACCTTCTGGCCTGAAGTACCTTGCCCCAACCACTAGGCCACTCCTCCACTCCTGGGTGGTTGATGTTCTCTGCTGCATCAAGGTTCATCCTGCCCTGGTCATTCTGATTGCACCGAATTGGCCGCGACGCCCGTGGTATGCCAACCTCATGCATCTACTCATGGCGGACCCCCTACCACTGAGCTCACGCAGGGGACTCCTGAGACAAGATCCCGTCTTCATGGACGACCCAGCTCCCTACTCGCTTACAGCCTGGCTCTTGAAAGGAAATGCCTAGTGCAAAAGGGATATTTGTGGAAGGTAGTCCAGGCCCCCCTGAAAGCCTGTCGTCCCTCCCACTTCTTATGCCAGGGTGTGGCGACTCTTCAAGACCTGATGCACTCACTGAGCTTGCTCCCCTTGGCAAGTCCAAGTGCCAGATATTCTAGCCTTCTTCCAAGATGACTTGCCTTGGCTTCCCTGCGGGTTCATGTAGGAGCCCTCACTTGTTTTTGAGGACCCATAGTGGGCTGCTCTATTGCCTCTCATGTCAGTTGTTTCCTATGGGGCGTGAGATCTCTGTGCCCTCCACAGTGCCCTGTGTTCCCCTCCCTGGGACCTTACCTTGGTGCTCAAAAGCCTCATGTGGCCTCTCTGAGTCCTTAAAGCATATTTTGCTACGCTATCTGTCCTTCAAGACAGTCTTTCTCATGGCTGTGACCTCCGCCTGTCGGAGCTCCGAGCCCTCTTCTGTCGAGATCCTTATCCTGTTTTTTCCCCTGAAGGTGTTTCCCTTCAACCAGTACCTTTCTTCTTGCCCAAGGTGCTCATGACTTTTCATCTTAACTATTGTGCTCCTTTCCTTTCTGAAAGAACGGGGCACTGCCGCAGACAGCAAGCTCCATGCAGTCAATGTCAGAAGAGTTGTTTGCCATTATCTCAGACTACGACCTTCCACAAGTCGCATTGTCTTTTTGTCCTTTTTATCTGGGCCTTGTAAAGACCTGGCAGCTTCAAAATTCTCAGTTGCCCACTGGATTAAGCATGCCGTCAAGTCTCCTTATATCCTGCATGGGAAACCCATGCTTGAAGGGTTGTCGTGGCTGGAACAGTCGCAGATGGCCCCCCTTTACATCTGTCGGGCAGTTACCTGGTTCTTCTTCTTATCCTTTGCCATTATCGCCTCAACTTCCAAGCCCAAGAATCATTGGAGTTCGGGACCAAGGTGGTGATGGTGTCTGTCTCTTCCTGCCCTTGGGTGGAGTAGCTTTGGTTCTGCCCACTTGTCTGGACTGGTCTACCAGGATGATTTGGAAGGAGAAAGTTCACTTACCGTTAATTCCCTTTCCTGGAATCCTTCTGGACCAGTCTAGAACCCACCCCGCTCTGTGTTCTCATGGATAGCCATCACCTCAGAGCTATATAATTTGCTTCAGCTGTCTGTCAGCCTGTTGCACTCTGGCTGCCCTAGTTGTACATAGTTGCACCTGTGTGCGGTTTCTATAACACTGTTTTTGTACATTTTCGGAACAAGGTTGTTTCCGCTACTTTTGCAGGGTTATACTGAATGCAACCCCTAGGGGAGCCTTTATATATATATCAGAGCTGAACACTGAAGCTTCTGGTAGATTTCTCTGTCTCCAACATCTGCTGGCAGGGGGACACAACTCACTTGTATGGACTGGTCTAGCGGGATTCCAGGATTGGAAATTAACAGTAGGTGAAATTTCTCTTTTATGTTTGAGAATTACTTATAGAATTACTCTCTAAAAGGCAAAAGGAGTAGTAAACAAACATAGTAAGCGGCAGTGGCGGAGCAGCAGCCAGTAGAACGATGAAAGAACTGGCATAATGTGATCATACTGCCTTTTCCAGGAAATTATCTGCAGATATTTGTTCTGCTGCACCTTGCTGTGTCTCCTCTTTCTTTTCCTTCCTTAGCCTTCACTTGTTTCTAAGATGTTCTTTGCTTTGATTTCTCCTCTTAGAGATTTTTTTAATTTCAGCCAGTTATTTTTGCAAGCTTTTCCTTTGAGAGTGTTACTCTTTCCTACAATTCTTGGTGTGCTGTTTGTAAACCCAAGTGATTTAAACATAGGATTTGTAGCATAAAAATAGCAGTATATTATCTTTTTTGTTTTATTTTTTTAATCTTCAGTGATCCACTTAACTTTTTCTTTAGCGTCTGTGATCTTTCTTCTATCACTATGGATCCATCAGTAGGGTTCAGTGGTGTTACCTTCACCTGAAGAGTATTCTGTCACTACCGCCTACTCTTGCCACTTCGTTGGGCAGACTAGATGGGGATACGGAAACTTCGGCCCCCACATTTCGCCCCCAAGGAAACTTCGCCCCTGGGAAATTTCGCCCCCCACATTTTGCTCCCGGGAAATTTTGCCCCTGCACATTTCGCCCCTGAAGTTCTAATACATTTGACATTGTGCAGTTATTATTGTTTATCTCTTGTTGCTGATGATCAGCCAATCATAAATGATGGCGGGAAAAGTTTTGCAGCCTATTGGTTGCCAAGATTGTCAGACGTGTATATAAGGGTGACGCGAATATCTGCAGTCAGTATATCTAATTCTTTATATCACGCACATGGACTCGCTTGTTTCAATCCGTGGAAAAAGGAAGCTGGTTCACGAGAACTATGTTTTATGTCTTTTCAAAGAGGACTCAAGACGAGCTTAATGCAATATGAGTCTGTGAAAAGCGATCGACATGTAGAAGGCCGAGTGTGGACATCCTGTGCCAATGGTGAATTTGGGAAATCTGTTACGGCGCACAATCATGCAGCTCAAGCTGCAAGGCCCGAGGCAGTTCAATTGATCAACGAAATGAGGAGCAGAGCAAGAACCACGCATGAAACGATCCAGGATAATGCTGTGCAACAAAAAAATTCAGTATTTGCGCAACGTACAAACAAATTTTGTGCAAAAATTGAAAAACATGAAAAATTAGCCAATTAGGCATGTGTGCAAATTGGATTGTGTTGGGCTCCAGCGTCCTTCAGTTAGCGCCTTCGCAAATGAAGATGGTGCTAAAACATGAACTATGGTAATATTCTGAATAAGTTTGTCTACTTCAGGGACGAAATTTCCCAGGGGCGAAATGTGTGGGGACGAATTTTCCCGGGGGCGAGATGTGCAGGGGCAAAATGTGAGGGGCGATGTTTTCTTGGGGGCAAAATGTGGGGGGCGAAATGTGAGGAGCGAAATGTGGGGGGCGAAGTTTCCGTAAACCGACTAGATGGACCATACTGGTCTTTATCTGCCATCATATACTATGTATGTTACTATGTTACCCTCAGCCATGTGCCGAGGCCAAGGATGGGCACCTTTTTATCCTGGACAATGTGTATATCTCACTTGGTTTGCAGCTTGTCGTGCTGTGAGGGCTTGCGTGCATCAGTGATGCTGAGAGCTAAACTATCGGTAGTTTAACTACTGGCAGGGTCTCCCAAGATGGACAGGTCTCAGCTGAGGTGCCAGACCAAGACAAACCACCCATCTGGGCAGCAGCAGAATGGGATAGTGCTGACGGCGGAGGATCACATTTTTGTGACAACGGCAACACCACCAAACTTAAACTGCGCGGAAGAAAGGCCCGGCAATCTACTTCTGTATCCTGCCATGAAAACCCAATGGATAGTTACAACAAAACAAATTGTGCTATGGTGCTGGAAG
The DNA here is from genome assembly GCA_033557465.1 of Ichthyophis bannanicus. Taxonomy (NCBI): domain Eukaryota; kingdom Metazoa; phylum Chordata; class Amphibia; order Gymnophiona; family Ichthyophiidae; genus Ichthyophis; species Ichthyophis bannanicus. Next base: position 141,629,656 of record CM066049.1, on the reverse strand, counting down.
ATGAGACCCCCAGGTCGGAAGGCACTCAACTAGGTACTGGGGAAGAGCTGAAGACTTTTCAGAGTAAAGCCAGCATTTATGATGTGGTTGGATCAAAGCCTTCGGGAAGTCTGACTGCTGATGTAGCTGCGCATGAAATGAGAGTCAGAAGCTGTAAAGATGTCTTACACATTGGAACATGGAACGTACGAAGCATGAACCAAGGGAAGTTGGAGGTGGTCAAGAATGAAATGGAACGTGTACAACTTGATCTGTTGGGTGTCAGCGAACTGAAATGGACTGGCATCGGGCACTTTGCATCAGATGATCACATGGTCTACTATGCTGGAAATGAAAGACAAAGAAGAAATGGTGTTGCATTTATAATAAAGAAGAAACTTGCAAGAATTGTAATGAAATACAATGCAGTCAGCGAACACTTAATCTCTATTCGTCTACGAGGATTGCCTATCAACACAACTATAATTCAAGTATATGCCCCAACAACAGCTGCAGAAGAGAATGAAATTGAAGAGTTCTATGAACAAGTACAAGCTGAAATTGACAGAACATGCAAACAGGATATCCTGATAGTCATGGGTGACTGGAATGCAAAAGTTGGCAACAAAGAAGAAAGCAAAGTAGTTGGAAAATATGGACTTAGCAACAGAAATGAAGCTGGAGAAAGACTGATAGAATTCTGCAAGACCAATGATCTATTCATCTCAAACACCTTCTTCCAGCAACACAAGCGACGATTGTACACATGGATTTCACCCAATGGATTGTATAAAAATCAAATTGACTACATCTGTGGAAGTCAACGATGGAAAAGCTCTGTAACATCAACAAAGACAAAACCTGGAGCTGACTGTGGTACAGATCATCAACTACTAGTATGCAAACTCAAGCTAAAGTTGAAAAAGAGCAAACCACTCATGAATGCAGCAAAATATGACCTTGAGAATATACCACTGGAATTTAAAGACTGCCTGCAAAATCGATTTGCTGCTTTAGATACAAATGACAGAGCTCCGGAAGAGTTATGGAATGACATCAAGAAGGTTGTGTTGGAAGAAAGCGAGAAGTCTCTACAAAAGGTGAAAAAGCAAAAACGGCCAAAATGGATGACGGAAGAAACTCTGAAAATTGCCCAGAAATGCAGAGAAGCTAAAGCCAGAGGAGAAAGAAAGACAATCACAGAACTCAACAGAGATTTCCAACGTGCAGCAAGAAAGGACAAGGAAAAGTACTACAACGACGCATGCAAGGAAATAGAAGCAGAAACTATTAGAGGAAGAACAAGATCAGCTTTCCTAAAGCTACGATAGTTAAAGAAAAAGTTCCAGCCTCAAATTGGAATGTTACAAGATGCTCAAGGTTCTATGTTGAATGATGCTGAGAAGATCAAGAAAAGGTGGAAGGAATATACAGAGTTTTTATATGATAAAAATCAAGTGGACCAACAGCCGTTTCAACCTGTACCTTATGATCGGGAACCATTGGTGATGAAAGAAGAAGTTGAAGCAGCATTGAAAGCCTTATCAAAGAACAAAGCACCAGGCATTGATGGCATTCCTATAGAAGTATTGCAGCAATCTGATGCAGCTGTTACCATACTTACAAGGCTCTGCCAAGAAATATGGAAGACAACATGGCCAACTGACTGGAAAAGATCTGTGTTTATACCAATACTAAAGAAAGGTGATCCAACTGACTGTGGAAATTATCGAACAATCGCTCTGATCCCACATGCCAGCAAGATTCTACTGAAGATTATTCAAAAGAGACTACAACCATACCTGGAACATGAACTACCTGAAGTGCAAGCACGGTTCAGGAAAGGGCGAGGAACGAGAGACATCATTGCGGATGTGAGATGGATCCTTGAAAAGACTAAAGAATACCAAAAGGATATCTATTTGTGCTTTATCGACTATAGCAAGGCTTTTGACTGTGTAAACTATGAGAAACTCTGGGCCACATTAAGAAACATGGGTATACCAGAACACCTGATCGTTCTCTTGCGCAATCTGTACATTGATCAAGAAGCAACAGTTCGAACGGAACAAGGAGAAACAGAATGGTTTAAAATAAGCAAAGGTGTAAGACAAGGCTGCATACTTTCCCCCTACCTGTTTAATTTATATGCAGAACAAATCATCAGAGAAGCAGGATTGTATGAAGACAACAGAGGTGTGAAGATTGGTGGAAGACTCATCAACAACCTTCGCTATGCTGATGATACTACATTACTGGCTGAAAGTGAAGATGATCTGAAACATTTGCTTCTCACAGTCAAAGAACATAGTCTCAAAATGGGCCTGCACCTTAATGTAAAGAAGACAAAGATCATGACAACTGGCATAATCAACAGGTTTATCGTTGAAGGAGAAGAAATTGAAATCGTGAACAACTTTAACCTACTTGGATCAACTATCAATAAAGAAGCAACAAGCAGTCAAGAAATCAAACGACGCATTGCTCTTGGCAGAATGGCTATGAAAGACCTAGATAAGATTCTCAAGAGCAGAGATGTCTCTCTCCATACAAAGATTCGACTTGTTCAAGCCATGGTATTTTCAATAACATCATATGGATGTGAAAGCTGGACAGTGAAAAAGACAGACAGGAAGAAAATTGATGCCTTTGAATTATGGTGCTGGCGACGAATACTGTGTATACCATGGACTGCCCGAAGAACAAACCAGTCGGTACTAGAGGAGATCAAACCTAAGCTTTCTTTAGAAGCTCAGATGACAAGACTTCGACTTTCATACTTTGGACACATCATGCGAAGAGAGAGATCATTAGAGAAAGACATCATGCTTGGCAAGATAGAAGGTCAACGCAAAAGAGGAAGGCCAGCAATGAGATGGATCGATACAACAACAGCAGCTACGGATACCAGTCTGTCAACAATGAGCCGCCTGACTGAAGACCGAACACAATTTAGGATAGCTATCCAGAGGGTCGCCATGAGTCGACTCCGACTCGACGGCACTTAACAACAACAATGTGTATTTAGTATAACATTTTTGTTGTTGTTTCTTTTATACTTCAGTAGTAGTAATCACTTTGTTGAGATTTACTACTACTATTAATCATTTATATAGATTTGGTCTAGATATTTTATATAATGAGGTCACCATATGACAGTGCTCAGCAAAACACTTGCAAGAGAAAATTACTGTTGGCCTGATATTCAAAGACAGTTACCCAGAAAATAGCTGCTGTTAACCGTAAAATTGCCCTAGCCAGCATTATTGATTGATTTTCAGCAGCACTATATGGATAGTGCTGCTGAAAATCATTACAGGCTGCCTCAGAGCTAGCTGGATATACTTAGGCAGAGTGTGGGTGTATGTTTTATTTATTTATTTGCAATTTTTATATACCTTCTTTTCTATACTACAAGACTGTTTCCAACAAAAACACAAATTACATAAAATACAACAGCAACAACCAACCCAGTAATCCCCATAAGCAGTCTTCAGCAGTCACTGTTTACAGAACCATAAAATATTCTTAGGGAGCATGTTCCATAGTGCAGATCCTATATAAGAAAAAGTTCATTGTTTTGTCTTAACCAAACGTATATCCCCTGGGATTGCTAATAAGTTCCATTGAGCTGAGTGCAAATTTCTTCTAAGCAAATATTAATGTATACATGCGGCAACTGTTGTGGACCAAACTGTTACTGATCTTAAAAGTCAGGACCAGGATGTTAAATTGTATCCTCTGCTTCATGAGCAACCAGTGAAGCTCCTTCAAAATAGTTTGAATATAGTCGCACAGTTTGGCCCTAGTCACCAATCTGGCCGCAGTGTTCTGCAACAACTGCAGTCTCTGTAGATGACATTTGGGCAAACCTGCTTACAAAAAATTGCAGTAATCCAACCTGAAAGTTATCTAAGCATGCACAACTGTTAGAAGATACGGCTTGCTCAAAATATGAATATAATTGAATATTTCAGAGATGGCACCAACATTTTTGTTTTACTACAACTGCATTTCAGTTATCTTGAGAGCAGTGATATTAGCAGAAAAGATGCCCTAAATTTATCCAGACAGCTATCCTTATATCACCATCCTCCAGATATTGAGCAGGGCTGATCTCTTTATATGTATATTCAGCGCCACTCACTATCTGGACAGCAATACTGAATATACGTATTTTATTTCAAAGCCACAGCCAGCATTTTAAAAAACCATCAACAGAGTTTAAATATTGACCGTGTATTCTCTCCCCCTCAGAAAATGCACAAAAATTATTAATCACTGGCATCATCATAGATCGGACTCTATTGCAAGCAAGGTAATACTCTGCCTGAAAGCTCTCAAAGGGGTTTTGGTGTTTATTTTTAAAAGCTAAGGGGTATGTTTACTAAACCGCGCAATTGTGCGGGGCGCACTTGAGCGTGCGCTAAGGTACCTTAGCGCACGCTAATAGTGCGTTTTTGTGCCCCGCACACGTGCGCGTCACACTAACGGGCCCGCACAAGTGCGCGGCGCGCTGATGTGCGATAGGTGCGTGGAAAGGCATTCCGAGGGCGGAGGAAGGCTCCGGATGGGCGGAGGGACAGGGTCAATGGGTGGAGAGTGGGAGGGGAGAGGCTCCCCGCACAGGAGCGGGACTGAAAAGCAACCTAAAAAATACCGCGAGTGAAAACCTCGCGTTAGAGCCGATTTAAAGGGAAGAGAAACCATTTCCGTCAGCAATGTACAGCAAAACCGGGGAAACCTACAAAACGTGAGCAGTGTGATACATGTGCACAGAACAAAATTTCAAATAAAACTTTAAAATGACCACAAGAAAAAGTTTAAAAATTATAATTCAGATGACTTCCGGTATGGCACTGAGTTGATCGGGCGTCGTGCAGATCAGCTCCGGACTTCCACCCCACAAAACAGCTATAAAACCTAGCCGATCGCAACCGAATGCCCCAGGCTACTCTCAAAAGCAACAGGGATAGTGGAGGGGCAGCAGTAGAACCTTCACTGCGTCCCGAACGGCACCTGATGGCTTCTAAAACGACCAAGAGGGAGAAAGCACGCGGCCCTGACCCAAAGATGGCGGAGGGAGCGCCGCGGAGCCCAGGGTCTGAGGGAGAGAACAGCATGGTGGCGGATGTGAGTGCCGCGGTGGTGCGGGCCCTGGATGTGCGTTTCACGGAGCTTGGTGATCAATTGCAATCTGTGGTGCAAAAAATAAATGATTTTACTGGACGGATGGATCAAGCCGAGACTCGGATCTCGAGTGTGGAAGATGCCCAGCACACCCTCCTGACTAGAGTGCAAGCCCTGGAGACCCTTGTGCAACAGCAAGGTGAGAAGCTGGAGGACTTGGAGAACCGGGGCCGCAGGAAAAATTTGCGGTTTATCGGCATCCCGGAAACGGTAGCTGATGCTGCCTTATCTAGCTTTCTCCTGGACTGGATGGGGAACATCCTGGAAGCGACAGGGGAGTGCCCTATTGTGCTGGAGCGGGTGCATAGACTGGGCCCGAGACGAGATCAAGCGCAGCGGCCGCGTGCCGTGATTGCGCGTTTCCTGGACTATCGCCAGAAGGAGAGAGTGCTGAAAGCGGCCCGCGCTCGTCGGAGACAAGTTGGGGAAAATGACCGCATCCTGGTTTTTCAGGACTACTCACTGTTGGTGAGCCAGCAGCGCAGGGCTTTTTCACCTGTCTGTGCACAGCTAACGAACAGGGGGATTCGCTTCTCCTTATTATACCCGGCGAAGCTGCGGGTGGAATTCCGTGGACAGACAAAATTACTGGAAACCCTGGAGGCGGCTCGAACCTGGCTGACACGGCTGGAGGAGACATCAGCGGCCGTGTCGTGAGGCCGGAGGTGAAAGAGCTGATCTTCGGAACAAGGTCTGGTGCAGTATGCGATTGCACACAACGAGAGTAGCTGTGCGGAGACTTGTGTGGAAAACCGCTGGCTTTGTGGCCTTGAAATGTCTGAGACCTACGCGCTCAATTTCGGGTTGCAGTTGGAGTGGTTCCCTAAGGGTCGGGCTTAAGAAGTGGCAGATAGAATCTGCGTCCCAGACTGAAGCAGACCCCCGGGGGGATAGGAGTCCACCTGCGGAGCCGGTGATGGGAGCGGGTGCATTGTGATATTAATCTTTAATGGCCTAAGCTCCCGGGCTCCCTTCTTTCTGGGTCTCCTCTTTTTCTCTTCCCCCCCCCCCCCCCGTGGGTCAAGGGGTTCCACTCACTTAATGTTTGTGACATTTTGTTACCGTTTTGGGATGCCACACTCGGGGTGCTGGGAACTGACACTATTGAGTATGGCACCTAGCTGTGTTTCAGTTTGTGTTTGATACAATGTATTTGTATGCAATTTTATTGATTGTTAATTACATTGTTACAGTAGTGCTGGGGATTAGGATGGGATACAGTTTTTCTGTCTTTCTATGTATTTACTTTTTATTTCCCCTCCTCTCCTTGAAATTGAGTCCTGGCACACGTAGCTTTTGGGAAAGAGCGGGCAGGGGGAGGGATTGGTGCATGTGTGGTTAGGAATATCCTGGGCTGGGCGCCATTTCGGAGTAGGGAGGCATAGGGGGAAGTATGGGGGAGTGGTAGGAGGGGAATTGTACTCCCCAACAGCAGGGTGGGGGGGGATTCTCGCGAGTGTGTGTGTGTGTGCTTGGGGTGGGTCCGAATGCCAATGGAAGTGTCCGATCTGATGGACGGACTAGGAGGGGAAGTAAGGAGTGGGGAGGGAAGGGGGGGAGGGGGGCAGAGAGGGGGGGGAGAAGGGGGAGGAGGCAAGGGATGGGAGGGACCACACTCTGGGGATTTCAAATAAGCAGCATAACAGTATTTGGGTAAACGATAAGGAGGAGGCTCCAGGCTGGGGGAGCCCCTCTGCTATGCTTAGATCCTTCCTTTTGGAGAGCTTTGACATTGCCCCACCACCCTGAGGGTTATTACATGGAACGTTTGTGGCTTGGGCAACCCCATTAAACGATATAAGGTTCTCCAAGCACTGGCCCGACACAACTGTGATATAGCCTTGCTCCAAGAAACCCACCAATCAGCAGAAGAGCATAGTAAACTATGCAGGTCCTGGGTGGGGCAGGTCTGGGGATCTCCGGCAGTTGGGAATAAGGGGGGGGGTTGCTATTTTGGTTCATAAGAGGCTCCGATTTGTGGTGCAGTCCACCATCGCGGATGACGTGGGCAGGTTTCTTTTGGTCCATGGCCAATTGGAGGGAAAGCTGGTGACTTTTGGGGCTCTTTATGGCCCGAATGTTTCCGATTCTGGTTTTTATTGCACTGTGGCCTCCAGACTGGAGCAGATCCCCGAATGCCCCTTGATCTTAGGGGGAGATTTTAATGGGGTTATGGATGTGGGCTTGGATACGTCTCGAGGGGAAGGGGCCAGGGAGAGGGGGCTGTCCTCTCGGTTGTTACAACGTTTTTGCAAGAGGCTGGGTGTAATTGACCCATGGCGGCTGCTGCATACTTCTGAGAAAGACTTTACACATAAATCCAGAGCGCATGGCACCAGCGCCCGTATCGATTATTTGTTTGTATCAAAGGAATTGTTTGCTCATACAGAGGAGGCTCAGATTGGCCCCTTGGAAGTATCGGATCATGCTTTAGTTTGGCTGGATTTACATTGGGGACGCGAAAGTGCTCGAGCGCGTCTTTGGCGCTTTCCTTTGGGGTTGTACCACGATGTGCAATTTCGTCAGTTCCTCCGCCAACGTTGGACGGAATTTGCGAGTGATCATCAGGTACATGTGGACGATCCTGAGTTGCTTTGGGAAACGGCGAAAGTAGTATTGCGGGGAGACATCATCGGATATGCAGCGCGGAAGCGTCGCTTACTCGCAGAGTGCATTCTGGCATTGGAACAACAGGTTATTAAACTTCGGCGTAGATGTGCCCAAGTTCCCTCGGCTGAAAATAAGAGGCGGCTGTGGGAATCCCAAGTTGACCTCAATGAGCTACTGCATCAGAAAGCCAAGAAATCGATACTCTATTATCGTTAACCGCCTGCATTGTTATGGCGACAAACCTGGAAGATTGTTGGCTCGCTATTTGCGGGGTAGGCGTGGCTCCACCCTGGTGGCGGCCCTGCGGGACGATAAGGGGAAAGTGCATAAGGAGAGTGGGGATATTGCTAGGGTTTTTCGGGATTTTTTTCGGTCCCTATACAAGGCGGAGGAGGGCCCCGGTGCGACCCTGCCTGACTATCTGCGAGATTTAAACCTGCCGCGGCTGACAGAGGTACAGAGGGAGGTGCTAGATCAGCCCCTCACTTCCCAGGAGATACAGTTGGTTATTTCTGCGGCCAGCTGTTGTAAAACCCCCGGACCGGATGGCTTGGGAGCGGAATTCTACAAAATTTTGGGCGACTGTGTTAGCCCTGTGCTAAGGGAGGTGTTTAGTGTGAGGGGGGACCAGGGGGCTTTTTGTTGGGGACAGAACCATGCCCATGTCACTCTGATTCCCAAACCGGGTAAGGACCCGTTGTTAGCAGCCTCTTATAGACCTATCTCCCTTCTCAATTTTGATTTAAAAGTTCTGGCGAAAGTCTTGGCCTTACAGCTAGGTGAAGTGTTGGGGAGCTTAGTTCATGAATCACAGGTGGGCTTTGTTAAGGGGCGTTACGCTGTTCGGAATCTACGAAAAATTTTGGCCTCCCTGGAATGGGTACACGCTCGGCAACTGCCTTCGCTACTTGTCAGTTTCGATGCTGAAAAAGCATTTGATAGGGTGAATTGGCAATATCTGTGGGAGTTGCTGCCCTCTTACGGCATAGGGGAAGTCTTCTGTAATATGGTGCGCAGTTTATATATAACACCGACGGCGGGGATCCTTTGCAATGGAGTACTTTCGGAGGGGTTTGCGCTGGAGAGGGGCACGCGCCAGGGCTGTCCCCTATCTCCGTTGCTGTTTGTACTTTCCTTGGACCCCTTGATTCGAAAAGTGGTGAATTCGGGCGCGATTAAGGGTGTGGAGATGGGCTCGCAGGAGTTTGTAATTTCGGCTTTTGCGGATGACCTTTTAGTTCATGTGACTTCCCCAGTCGATTCTCTGCTGAATCTGTTGGGGGAATTTGGGCGGTTTGGGGCTCTGGCTGGCCTCCGTATTAATTATGACAAATCTGAAGCGTTGGATACTTTGGGACACCTTCGTGGGGCCTGGGGGGAGCCCTTCCCGCTCCGGTGGGCGGAGGAGGAATTTCTTTACCTGGGTATAGTATTGCCTCGACAACCCCAAGTGCTTTACAGCCGCAACTTGGATCGGACATTGCGGCGTTTGACGATACAATTGCAGACTTGGGCATCTCGCCCCTTGTCTTTGCCTGGGAAAATAGCGGCGGTACAAATGGTTATATTGCCACGTATTTTGTATTGGTTACAGACCCTGCCTGTCTGGTTACTTAGTCGGGACCTGCGTCGAATTGAGGCCTCCTTGAAGGGGTTTCTTTGGGGAAGGAAGCGGGCTCGGATTCTGTGGGCTAGGTTACTGGGGAAATGGAAAGATGGGGGTATGGGAATGCCTGACTTAAAGACGTATGCCTTGGCGTGCCAGGCGCGGCACTTAGGAGATTGGTTAGGGGGTTCGGAGGAATACACACCTCGGTCGGTAGAGGAGAGTTTAGTGGCGCCATGGTCCTTGCTGGGGGTACTGCATGGGCGACACGGGGATCTGCCAGAGGTGGCTCAGAAAAGCGCCTTGGTGACCTCGGTTAGACACACTTGGCAACAGCTGAATAGGTATTGGACGGCGCCCTGGAGGGTTTCCAGCTGGTTACCCCTCCGAGGGAATGTTCAGTTCCTCCCGGGATCCAACACGGCGATGTTTCGAGACTGGTGGACACGTGGTATAAGGATGGTGGGACATCTGGTAGAACCCTCGGGATGCTGTAAGTCTTTCTTGGCCCTGAGCCGGGAGTATGACTTGCCTTCGAGGCACTGTTTTGCTTACATGCAAGTCGCTCACTATGTGGCCTCACTGCTGAGAGAAGCATTGCACACCGATCGCTCGGCCAGGATTGTGGAATTTTTTGGGTCAGGAGAGGATAAGCCCCCGTCCATTTCCCAGCTAAAGAGCCGTTTGGATTGCTATAGGGCCCTCCCCGACTATCGGGGGGTTGAGTTGGCATGGGCTGTTGAATTGGGTGGGGAAGTGGCACCGGGGTTGGTTGGTAAAGCCTTGAAATGAATAGTTGACGTGGCATATGGGGCCCGTTGGAGGGAGATCCAATTTAAGTGTGTGACTCGAGCCTATTTTTCACCGAGGCGGGCTCTTCGGAGTCGGCTAGAGACGGATGGTAGTTGCCCTCGTATGGAACCCTTGGCGACGTTACTACATATGTGGTGGGGCTGTCATAGACTGAGATCTTATTGGGAGAGTATACGGGCCTTTCTTAGTCAGTTGTTGCAGAAACAGGTTCGTTGGACGGGCCATTTCGTGGTTTTGGATCAGCTAGCGGCCCCAGCGCCGGTAAAGGCCGGGGAACGCCTACTTCTGAGGAAGGCTTGTTTGGTGGGAAAAGGGCCGATTCTCCGGCTATGGAGAGAACACCAACCGCCTACCTTTACGGAATGGCGGAATAATTTTCACCATTTAATGTTGCTGGAGCGATGGCTTGTAAGGGGCAAGGTCAAGCGCTGGACAGTGTTCATGTCCATCTGGGAACCCTATATACAGCAACTGGGGGCACGCAGCCGTAATGAAATTCTTCAATTGGGGAGCTGAACGGAGGGGGGGGGGTGAGTGGTCAATGCTTCTCATTTAGGTCAGTTCTACGCTGCTAGAGTGTGGGGGGGGTAGAAGAGGGGGTGGGAAGACGGGAGGGGAAGGGGGGGGAGAGGATAATACCTCATGAAAAACGCCACCAGTTGTATCGTTATGCTGTCTCCTGGAGGGGATAAGAGTACACCCCTCGTGGAGACCTGGTTAATTGCTTTTCTTTGCTTGTATTTGTTGGTGGATTAAAATAAAGTATTTAAAAAAAAAAAAAATTATAATTCAGCTGGGCAACAGTGATAGCAATGGGCAACAATAAAAAACACTCCCAAGAAAGCTCCAAAAAAAAGAAATGATTTTTGGAAGGGTCTACGCTCCGTAAACCCTTTCAAAAATGATTTCCTTTTATTGGAGCTTTCCTGGGAGTGTTTTTTATTGTTGCCCATTGCTATCACTGTTGCCCAGCTTGGTTATGGGTTTTTGCCCCTTTTTTCGAGGTCATTTTTGAGGTTTATTTGCCCTTTTGTCTCCATACAAGGTAAATGAGCCCACATTAAAATAGTGCAGAGCAGGGTTTCTGACTCATCCGGCCAGGTTTCCTATCTCCAGGGACTGCACTGTCTCTGTGGCCACAGTGTGGTGCAACGGACACAGCCAGTGCCTGTAGGACCAGAGGGTCACAGGTTCAAATCCCAGCTGGGGCTCCTGCTAACCCAGTCCCCATACTTTTACCCACCACTAAACAGTGATAGTAAAGACACTCCTTTATTGCAGATAACATAAGCATGGTTCAAACACCTATATTTTACCCTACACCGCACACAAACCCTAACAATGGGCATTACCTACAGCCGAGTCCCCCAAATTCAGTCCTGGAGTGCCACAACTCAATCAGGTCATATGCTTTTTCCAACATAAGGACATGTCTGCATGTTGGTGGAAGGGTACAGGTGGTGGAGGGGGCAGTGGCTGCAAGCCACAGCAGACATTGGCCTAGGCCTGTGCAGGCTGGCACCGTCCACCGCAACAGACAGGCCCTGTTGGATGTACAGTCAAGGACTCCCCAGGGAATGCAGCATATCTGTGGCAACACGGTGGTGCAGTGCACACAGATAGTGTGTGCAAGAACAGAAGGTCACAGGTTCAAAGCCCAGCTGGGGCTACTGCCAATCCAGTCCACATATTTGTCCCACAACTCAACCGTGATAGTAAGGACAAACCTTTTTTGCTGAGAACATACGCATGGTTAATACGCCTATATTTTACCACACCAAACACAGACACCATAAACAGGCACATTACCTAGAGCAGAGTCCCCCAAATGCAGTCCTGGAGGGCCCCACACCATTCAGGTTCCATGCTGCCTCTAATAACGATGCCTGTGCTGCATATCTATGCACCACCCCCATGGTATGCAGATGTAGCTCATGCATATTTATGAGGGACAGCATGAAAACCCGAACAGTGTTTGGAACACCAGGACTGGAGTTGGGAAACTCTGTCGTAAAGCAGCAGCCAACAGGGCCAGACACACCCACACACACACCCACAGGCCACATTGGCCAATGCCTCCTGGAGAGGCAGGACATTGGGCCCTGCGTGCATCTCCCAATACTAGCACTTGCATACCTTAGCAATGCCACCTGACACCTGGGTAAACGGTACACACCTATCAAACGTTTCCTAAGATTACTGGCAGATAGCAAGTCCTACGTTAAGCACAGTTTGCTCTTTGAGCTCCATCATAACAATCTTTCTGATGTCTGCGGTGTGTGGCTCAGGTCTGGGCTCTGACAGTGTTTACCACCCTGGGGAGTGACCCCCAACAGTATTGCGTAGCATATCCATGCCTGTACTGTGCCCAGGACTGGTGTGGTGGGCAAGGCTGATATACTCCTCTATAGTAGCACAATGCTGGCATAGGTGTGGGAGTGTGTGTCTGTCTATGCAGTGTGTGGTGGCTGCAAACACCTTCCACAGCCCACACTGCCAGCACTATTGCCAGTATTGGCCTGCGAATGTGCATAATGAGGAGCAAGGTACCATGGGTATAGCACGGACAGGGTGGGCTGGACAGGATGCATCTGCACAGGGCATAGGGCACTGGCTGGGATATTGTAGTGCCCAGCCACCACCTACACAGACAGGGTGACCTCTGTATGTCCTGCTGGGGTATCACTCTCACCCTGACTGTGCAGTGACGACAGCATGTCTAGGCACCCCCATAGTGCTATATAGTATTTCTCTCATGTGATATATATGGGTTTCCTTTTGGGGCCCAGTCACTGATTTATCTGCTTGCTGTGTATGCTGACATCCCAGTTATGGGTGCACGCATCTCCACTGGGAACATGCACTATGAACTAGCTAGCAGACTGTTTGCAGCTGATATGTGTCTTGATGGAGCGGCTTGCAGGGTGCAGCGGCTGATGGCTTGCTGCAGGAGAATATCAGATAGTGGTGGGGTGCAGCTTAGCATATCCAGGCCTAATGTCTGTCTGATATTGTGTTATGGATGTGTATAGAGCTGCATTGACTGCCCTGTGGGGTGTCTGTTCCTCAGAAAGACTGGGGTTGATGTTCCCCTCTACTGCCACCTTTGCAGAGAGGTAGAATGTGGATCTATTGATAAGAGACCCTGTTTGCCACCCTCAGCCCTGGAAGAGGGGGGTGGTGGTACATAGCCCACCTAGGGGTCCATAATGGCTACACCTGACTGAGACAGACAGAGATATCCAAGGTGTTTCTGCAGAAACTACCTATCTCACACATTAACAATGCTTTGGACCTCCAGCATGGCCTCTTTCAGCCATGGAAGGTGTTGTGGACCTGGTCCTGGGCGCCTCATCGCACCCTCAGGGTGAGCACAGTACCCGCACAATGTGACGGTGTGTAGCTACTCTGTGCCAGTAAAATACCCGGTCAGTACCCCCTACCAGGCCGAGGTGCTGTGTGGGTGCACACAGACACTTCCCCCTACCAGGCCGAGGTGCTTTGGGGGTGCATTCCCCATCTTGTGTTCATCTGTGGACAGCTGATTTGCATGTGCAGTGCATCATGGGTACGGGTGGGCTAACCCTATCCTGGTGACCACAGCAGACTGTTTGTGTGGTGACGTGCAGGCTCTCTGCAGCCAGCCAGGGGCTTGCTAGCAGCTATAGAGCTGTAGCCCAATGGTTACTTCACTGCCTGTGAAGCCAGAGGTCATGGGTTCAAACCCACAGTGGGGTTATTTGATAGGGTTGTCCAAAGCATTATCTTTTTTTAATGTACATATTTTGATGCCAGCAAAAACACCCTCAGTGTACTGTACCCATAAGGTGCCTCTGAGGGCGCCCTATAGGGCACCTTATGGTTTCCGTCCATATAAGGTGCACTATACATTATCCTTTGACGCAACTTATAGGGTGCCCTATAGGGGACATTTTAGGGTGCCGTGGCGGACAGTGCACTTTATAATGTGCCCTATGGAGTGCCTTATAGGGTGCCTTATACGGCACCTTCAATTATGGCACGTGAGGGCGTGTTTGCTGGCAGCAATTAACAAAATAAACATAAGGTGCTGCAGGAAAAAATATGTACATTGCAAAGCTGATGCCACAGCCAGCCTTACGTATTAGGCACCCTGGGGAGCAAACTCATGACCCCTGTATCAGCAGTCAGTGCCTTAACCATTGTGCTCCACTGCTGCTCCTCCTTGCATGTCAGCGCACCTACTTATGCTTTTCATTCCTTAAACTGCACAGTGCTGCCATCAAAAACAGTACTCTGACCTTGCGGTACCTCATACGGCACCCTATAAAGCGCCCTATAAGCAACATTCTAGGGTGCCTTGGCGGACAGTGCACTTTAAAATGTGCCTTATAGGGCGCCTTATGTTAAAACGCTTTGAGAGTGCGTTTGCTAGTAATGTAAATTAAAATAAACATAAATTGCCTCCTAAAGCAATCTTCCCCATAATACGTAATGCCTCAGCCAGCCTTGTTCATTGGGCACTGTGGGGGATTGAACCCTTGATCCCTGCACCATTGGTCAGTGTCTTAACCATTGTGCTGTGGTTCTGTTCCTGTGCTTGCACATCAGCGCACCGCCTTATGCCGCCCAATATTAAAATGCCTCCTAAAAAATTAGCGCGCCACCTTATGCCGCCCATTATTTACATGCCTCCTAAAGTAATGCCTCAGCCAGCCGTCTTCATTGGGCTCTGTGGGGGATTGAACCCCTGATCCCTGCACCATTGGTAAGTGCCTTAACCATTGTGCTGTGGCTCTGCTCTTCTGCTTGCACATCAGCGCACCGCTTATGCTTCCCGCGCAGCTTTCTCATGTGCTAATGTGCGGGGCGCACATGGGCGCCGTGCACCTTAGTGCATATTTAAATCCCGTTTTTTCTTTTTCAGATAGAAATGCCCACTCCTTATATGGCACCCGCACACTAGCGCGGCCCGCACATTACCGGGATTTTAGTAAACATACCCCTAAGTCTTTTTTCTATACTGCAAAGGGAGAATTTTTTAGTTAATGGTGTTGGGCAAAGCTCTGTCAGAGTTCTTGTCTTTGTTTCAGCTACTCATTCACAGCTAACTCCTTGAAGCCACTGACCTCATCAGGTGTTAGATTCCTTCCTATTCACCCAAGCATCCATCCACCCCATATGAGCATTCTTGCTGTATAGAGCAGCTCCACAATTAGCTAACACAGGGACATAAAACAGTGCTGTTAGAATACACTTAAGAGGTTAATTGTTTTTTTTTCTTTTAAAGGACAGCTGAGGAACAGGTAGGGACTTTGGTAGGTCTCTCTCTTTTACTTCAACAGGTACCAAAGCTCCATCAACTAAACTATGGCTGGGAAAAATCATATTGCTAAAGCTGTTGCCCCTGTTACAGTTTCTGCCTTTATCCAGACAAAGATCCCGATGCCAATTGAAGGACCGGTTTCATATGCAGGATGCCTGCATGCTAAGGCTCTCAGGAAACAAGTGGAGGAGCTCAGAGAAGAAGTGGCGAGACTGAGAAGCATTTGAGACAGTGATAAGTACATTGATGAGATGCTTCTTGAAACATCCAGGTTCTCCGATAGAGGTGAAGATGGGAGGATACAGGATGAAGAAGGTTGGACACGAGTCACCAGAGCCTGCAGTATCAACACTCCAACTCCTCCAGCTCTTGAATTGAAGAACTGGTATGCAGCTCTGGAAGTGGAGGAGGTAGAAGCATCCCAGGAAAGGGAAGAACCAACGCTTGAGCACCTCAAAGTTGCAGAATCAGTCACCACATAGAAGAATGGTAGTGATGGTTGGTGACTCTTCTGAGGGGTATTGAGGCATCCATCTGCCAACCAGACTTGATGCCCAGAGAGATGTGCTATCAGGTGCCAAATCCAAGATATTACAGAGAGTTTGCTGAGACTCATCAAGCCTACTGACTTATCTGATGTTGCTCATCCATGTTGGCCCAAATGACACTGCTAGGTATCCCTCCGAGTGTATCAAAAGTGACTTCATGGCTCTGGGAGAGAGGGTGAAGTAGGTAGGTGCACAGGTGGTGTTCTATTCAATCCTCCCTGTTAAGGGTAAAGGCCAAGGCAGAGAAGCTCATATCCTGGAGTGGCTGTGTGAATGGTGTCATCGAGAGCGTTTTGGTTTCCTGGACTATGGGATGAAGATCCAAGGGCTGCAGAGCAGAGATAGTGTCCATCTGTCCAAGGAGGGTCAACATGTCTTCAGCAGCTGACTGGCTAACCTGCTGAAGAGTGCTTTAAACTAGATTTGTTGGGGATGGGTGAAGAAAGCCCCCAGGTAAGTAAAACATTAAATACCTATGTAGAAATGGGTAAAAGGGAGCAACATCTGGAAAATGGTGTGTATAAATACCCGTAGCATGGGAAATAAGATCCCAGATTTGAGGCTTTAATTGAAGAGGCTGACATGGATTTAATGGCGGTTACAGAGATATGGTTCACGGAAAACCATGACTGGGATGTAATTATACTGGGCTATACTTTATTCAGGAAGGACAGGGTAGGAAGAAAGGGAGGTGGAGTGGCACTATATGTAGAAAATATTATAGCTATAGAACTGCAGGGCTTAAAAGGAAGAGAGGAGGCACTGTGGGTTAAACTAGAAAGAGGGAAAGGGAAATTCATTTGCACTGAAATTATATACAGATGCCCCTCACAAGGAATACAAGTGAACAAAGATTTAATAGAAGACATGCGAAGTATTGCCATGAAAGGAGAAGTGCTACTGATAGGGGATTTCAATGTGCCGGATGTGGACTGCTTTGGTGTCATCTAGGAGGATCCTGGATTCTCTACAGGGAGAACTATTCACGCAACTTGTAACAACCCACACATAACGAGACCATACTGGACTTAGTGCTTACCAATTTATTTATTTAACAGATTTTATATACCGTCTTTCTACAAATCAAGACGGTTTACATAGAACATTAAAATAGAGTGTTTCCACTGTTTACATAGAACAAGTAACATATATACATAAAATACCAATGAGGAAAGTGTTTCCGATGTTACAGTGGGAGATCTCGAATCCAGTGATCACCATATGGTATGGTTCAGTATTAGGACTAGGGCTGATAAAAGCCATTCAAAAGTGAGGGTCAGACTTTAGGAAAACTAACTTTGCTAAGATGGGACAATACCTCAAGGAGTCATTAGCAAGATGGGAACAGCCGGCAAAACTGAAAAGGGATATTTTGAGGGCAATAAGCCTTTTTGTTAGAAAGGTAAATAAATGTAAAAGGAAAAGGAAGCTGTTTTGGTTCTCAAAAAGAGTAGCTGAAAAGGTGAAGAAAAAGAGGGTGTCCTTCAGGAAGTACAAGAAATCACAGAAAGAGGAAGTTGGGTATCTATATTTGGAAAAACCTAGAGAAGCTAGCAAAGTAGTCAGGAAAGCAAAGATACAAAAAGAAGAAATAAGAGCCAATGCAATAAAATGGGGGGATAAGACATTTTTCAGATATGTTAGTGAGAGGAGGAAGAGCAAAAGTGGTATTGTCAAACTCAAGGGTAAAGGGATGAGGATAAAGCAGACTCGCTTAACAAATATTTCTGTTCTGTGTTCACAGGTGAAGGGCCAGGAGCAGAACCTCAGAAAACACCCACAAATAGGAAAAGAAGCAATGGGGATCTCGAATGATTTTCAGAAGGCCGTGTTCGTGAGGAACTAGCTAAACTAAAAGTAGACAAAGTGATGGGTCTGGATGGGATACATCCAAGAATATTGAGGGAACTTGGAGATGTTCTAGTGGCTCCACTGTCTGACCTTTTCGATGCTTCTTTGGAGTTGGGAGTGGTGCCAGAGGATTGGAGAAGGGCACATGTGGTCCCTTTACACAAAAGAAGATGTAAGGATGACATTGAGAACTACAGGCCAGTTAGTCTAACCTCTGTGGTTAGTAAATTATTGGAAAGACTACTAAAAGAGTATAGTGAGGTTTCTGGAGTCCAATGGATTTCAGGATCCAAGGCAGCATGGATTCACCAGAGGCAGGTCTTGTCAGACAAATCTGATTGATTTCTTTGACTGGGTGACCAGGGAATTGGAGCAAGGGAGAGCCCTAGATGTGGTGTACTTACGTTTCAGTAAAGCCTTTGACACTGTTCTGCACAGGTGACTTATAAACAAACTGAGCACCCTAGAGATGGACCCTAAAGTTACTGATTAGGTTAGAAATTGGTTGTGGGAGGTGACAAAGGGTACAGGTAAATGGAGCTCACTCTGAGGAGAAAAAGGTTACCAGTGGTATGCTGCATGGATCTGTCCTTGGTCCGATTCTTTTTAATATCTTTGTTAGTTATATTGCAGAAGGGCTTTGTTTGCAGATGATACCAAAATCTGCAATAGAGTAGACACCCAGGAAGGAGTAGATAACATGAGGAGGCATCTAGCTAAGCTTGAAGAATGGTCTAGAATTTGGCAGCTGAAATTTAATGCTAAAAAATGCAGGATCGTTCTTTTGGGCTGCTAAAATCCAAAAGAGCAGTACAGTGTAGGGGGCAGAAGTACTTCGCCCCCTTCACTGTACCGCTCCTTTGGATTTTAGCATTCATAGTAACATAGTAAATGATGGCAGATAAAGACCAGCATGGTCCATCTAGTCTGCCCAGCAAGATGGCAAGAGTAGGTGCACCTTTCGCTCTGTGCAGGCCACCCCTTGCCATGTCTTTGTTTATGGGTAAACCTACCACTCCATGTAAGACACCCCTATTTGTTGAGACGTTATATGGTTCAGAAGTTAGATGGTACCATTTATCTTGTTTTTATCCTATTGCTGTAAAGGGATCCACTGTGTTTGTCCCATACCTTTTTGAATTCCGTCACCGTGTTTGCCCCCACCACTTCCATCGGGAGGGCATTCCAAGCATCCACCACTCTTTCAGTGAAAAAATATTTCTTGACATTGCCTTTCAATTTACCATCTTGCAGCTTCATGTTATGCCCTCTAGTTTTACAGCTTCCCCGTCTTTGGAAGAGGTTTGTTTGTTCATTTCTCTTTAAGTATTTAAAGGTCTGAATCATATCTCCCCTGTCCCTCCTCTCCTCCAAAGTGTACATATTTAGGTCTTCAAGTCTCTTCTCATAAGGCTTCTGACGCAGGCTCCAAATCATTTTGGTCGCTTTCCTTTGAACAGTTTCCAGTCTTTTTACATCTTTTGCAAGATATGGTCTCCAAAACTGAACACAGTATTCCAGGTGAGGCCTCACCAGTGACTTATACAGTGGCATAAGTATCTCTTCCTTTCTGCTGGTAATCCCTCTTTGTATGCAGCCCAGCATCCTCCTGGCTTTTGCCACCGCCTTGTCGCACTGTTTTGCCACCTTGAGATCATCAGAGATAATCACACCAAGGTCTTTCTCCTGAACCGTGCATAGCAACCTCTCGCCCCCTATCGCGTACATTTCCCTTGGATTTCTGCTACCCAAGTGCATGACACTGCACTTTTTCGCATTAAATCGTAGTTGCCAAGCATTAGACCAGTCTTCCAGCTTTTGTAGATCTTTCCTCATGTTAACCACTCCTTCGGGGGAGTCCACTCTGTTGCAAATTTTTGTGTCGTCTGCAAAAAGACAGACTTTTCCATTCAGTCCTTCAGCAATATCACTCACAAATACATTGAACAGTGCCGGGCCCAGGACCGAACCCTGGGGCACCCCGCTAATCACCTTCCTCTCATCCGAGTGAGCTGCATGTACAATTGCCTTCTGTCGTCTGTCAGTCAACCAATTTCTAATCCAGTTTACCATCTTGGGACCCATCCCCAAGCTACTGAGTTTGTTGACAAGCCTCCTATGAGGAACAGTATCAAAGGCTTTGCTGAAATCCAGGTAGATGACATCCATCGCATGCCCCTGATCTAGTTCCTTGGTCACCCAGTCAAAGAACTCAATCAGATTTGTTTGGCAAGACCGTCCTTCGGTAAAACCATGTTGCCTCGGATCTTGCATCCTGTTGGTTTTGAGAAAGTTCACTATTCGCTCTTTCAGGAGCGCCTCCATTACTTTTCCCGCCACCGAGGTAAGGCTCACGGGCCTGTAGTGACACTTCTTCCCTGTCACCACTTTTGTGTAGAGGTACGACATCAGCCATTCTCCAGTCCTGAGGAACCTCTCCTGTTTCCAAGGATCTGTTGAAAACATCCTTTAACGGTCCTGCAAGAATCTCTCTGAGCTCTTTCAGTATCCTGGGATGTATCCCATCCGGTCCCATGGCTTTGTCCACTTTCAGTTTAGCAAGTTGTTCTAACACCTCGTCTTCTGTGAATGGTGTGGTATCTACTTCATTCCCATTTTTATATTTGGGAGTCACAGCTGGTCCATCTCCAGGATCTTCTTTTGTAAAAACAGAGCAGAAGTCTTTGTTTAGCAATTTTGCTTTTTCAGTGTCACTTTCCACGAGTCCTTTCCAAGCACTTTTGAGTCCTGCAATTCCAACTCTGATCTTCTTCCTTTCCCGAATATACCTGAAGAAAGTTTTGTTACTACCCTTAACATCTTTAGCCATCCTTTCCTCTGTCTTTGATTTTGCTATCCTTATTACTCTTTTTTTTTTTTTTTTTTTTTTTTATTGAAAGGCTTCCAGAATATACAGAGCATCATAGACCACAAAAATCTTCAAAGAAGATGCAACAATAATAACATAACTTCAGGTCACAACAACAGTAGTCAACTATATGCCTTCATTTTTGCAATTTTAAGAGTGAGGAAACAGGGAACAGTAACCCCCCAGCCTCCCTTTCCCCCCCCCCCGAAACCTCCCTAGCCCAGAACCCCCCTCCCACCCCGCCTCCCAATCTCCCCCACTACGGCTCGCTAATGTTCAAGCACGGGAGTGTGGTGAGCAAAGGACACACTCAGGGGGCAAGCTCCCTTTAGAGTTTGAATGTTCCCTCCCTTTTAGCCAGCATAGTCACGTACCATATCGAGAGACAAAGGGCGCCCACACCAGCTCAAAGCGCGCCAGGCGCATCCTACTGACCGCTACCCCTCGTTCCATGGCATACATATCCCACATCCGTTCCAGCCAAGCCTGAAAGGAAGGGGCCGAGGCACGTTTCCAGGCTGCAGCAAGGGATAGTCTAGCTGCATTCAGGCCATGGCGAAGTAGAGCAAGTTGCATAGTCCGTGCATCCGGCACCGGGGCCCCAAACAGGAAGATCCCAGGATCCCAAGGGACACTCACTCCCAAAAGCAATTGCATCCGGTATTGTATACCCCTCCAAAAGGCGCGAATGCGGGGGCAGTCCCACCAAATATGCCCTAGGGCAGCGATGGCAAACCTATGGCACGCGTGCCAGCTGTGGCACGCGAAGGCCTTGCAGCTGGCACGCGGGAAGGTCCGCAATCAAGATATGCGGCATTAAAAAAAAAAAAAAAAAAAAAGGCTGCCGGGGCCGCCGCGGCGGCAGAATCGAGTGTGCCGCGGGGCCCCACCGCCCAGCAGAGCCTGCCCTCCGTCCCCGGTATCACCTCTCTCAGCTGCCTCCAGTCACACGCTCCGGCTTTCAGAGCGCGAGGGGAGTTTCTCCCTCGCTGCTCTGTTAAGCCCGCGGGGGCTGATGGGAAGTTCCCATCAGCCCCCGCGGGCTTAACAGAGCAGCGAGGGAGAAACTCTTCCCTCGCGCTCTGAAAGCCGGCGCGTGTGACTGGAGGCAGCTGAGAGAGGTGATACCGGGGACGGAGGGCAGGCTCTGCTGGGCGGGGGGGCCCCGCGGCACACTAGATTCTGCCGCGGCGGCCCCGGCAGCGACAGCTTTCTTTGTAAAAAAAATTTCGCTGGGGGGGGGGGTTAGGAGTGGTAATGGCTTGGGGGGGGTTAGGAGTGGTAATGGCTGGGGGGGTTAGGAGTGGTAATGGCTGGGGGGGGGTTAGGAGTGGTAATGGCTGGGGGGGTTAGGAGTGGTAATGGGCTGGGGGGGGTTAGGAGTGTTAATGGCTGTGGGCTTTTGGGGGGTTAGGACTGGTGATGTGCTGGGGGCGGCTGGCACAGGAAATGGGCTGATGGGGGGGTTAGGAGTGGTGATGGGCTGGGGGGGTTAGGAGTGGTAATGGCTGTGGGCTGTTGGGGGGTTAGGACTGGTGATGGGCTGGGGGGGTTAGGAGTGGTAATGGCTGTGGGCTGTTGGGGCTAGGACTGGTACTGGGCTATGGGGGGCTAGGACAGGAAATGGGCTGATGGGGGGGTTAGGAGTGGTGATGGGCTGGGGGAGGTTATGAGTGGTCATGGGCTATGGGTGGGCTATGGGCTATGGGCTATGGGGGAGCTAAGTCTATATGGGCTGATGGGATTAGGACTGGAAGTGGGTTGATGGGGGCTTAGGACTGGTAATGGGCTATGGGGGGCTAGGACAGGAAATGGGCTGATGGGGAGGGGTTAGGACTTGAGGTGGGCTGTTGGGTGGGGTTAGGACTGGTAATGGGCTATGGGGGGCTAGGACAGGAAATGGGCTGATGGGGAGGGGTTAGGAATTGAGGTGGGCTGTTGGGTGGGGTTAGGACTGGAAATGGGCTGATGGGGGGTTAACACTGGAGGTGGTCTGATGGGGTTAGGACTGGTAATGGGCTATGGGGGGGTTTAGGACTGATAATGGGCTATGGGGGGCTGGGACAAGAAATGGGCTGATGGGGAGGGGATAGGACTTGAGGTGGGCTGATGGGGTTAGGACTGGTAATGGGCTGTGAGCTGAGGGGGGGGGTTAGGACTGGCAATGGGCTATGGGGGGGTTAAGACTGGTAATGGGCTGTTGGCTGATGGGGGCTGTCTGGTAATGGGCTATGGGGGGTTAGGACTGATAATGGACTATGGGGGGGGGCTAGGACAGGAAATGGGCTGATGGGGAGGGGTTAGGACTTGAGGTGGGCTGATGGGGTTAGGACTGGTAATGGACTGTGGGCTTATGGGGGGGTTAGGACTGGCAATGGGCTATGGGGGGCTGACTGGAAATGGGTTGATGGGGGTTAGGACTGGAAGTGGGCTGATGGGGGGTTAGGACTGGTAATGGGTTATAGGGGGGGCTTAAACTGAAAATGGGGTGATGGGGGGTTAGGACTGGAAGTGGGTTGATGAGGGGGGGCTAGGACTGGTATTGGGTTGGGGGTTGCTAGGACTGGAAATGGGTTGGGGGGCTGCTAGGACTGGAAATGGGCTGATGCAGGGACTAGAAGGGAATGGATCCTGGGTGAGGCTGGAACTAGAAGGGAGCTGGTGTTGGGGGAGGATTAGAATGGGATGGGGCTGGGAGAGTAAAATGGAGAGGGGAAAAATATTTTGTGTGGGAGGGATAAAAAATCTACAATTGGCCGGGTATTGGGAGAATAAGTGGGGATTGAGGATGGAGGGGTAAATTTTGAGTAGATGAAATAGGAATGAGGAAAGAGCAAAAGGAGAAAGATTAGTATGTTAAAGCAGATGTAGAGAGAGAATGGAAAAAAAAAAACAAGACAGAAGAAAGGACAAATGGACAGCAGATGGAGAGTTAGCAGAAGACACGAAGAAACCAGAAGAAAGTGGCTGGAACAATTGCAACTGAAAAAAAATGCACAAAAGGTAGAAAAATATCTCTTTATTTTGAATTTATTAACTGGAATATGTCAGCTCTGGGAAATGTGCATCATTAATTTTTGCGCTTTGTTTAGTACAAGAGGAAATTAATTTATCGTTTTATTTCTACAGTGTTGTTGTATATTCCAAGTTTGGCTTTTGGGGTTCCCAGTTTAATTATTGTCTTCCTGTTTCTAAATTGTGATTCCTTGTTTGGTGATGGTCTGTTCTGCATGTGTAACTGAGCTGAGGTATTCTGTTTATATAATTCCTATTTGACATTGCCACTTGTTCTTTCCCCAGTAGGTCATGTATTGTTGTTCTCTGAAATGTATTGGTTTAATATTTGCAGTGTTGCCTTTTGATAGTTAGGGTATGGTGCTTTGTGAGTCCTGGTAGTGCTGTTAGGATACGGCGGGTTTGCTATGGGTTCTAAATGGGCAGCGTTTGTAGTAGTTCCTAATGTGCCTGGCGGTTGGTACTGGATTATAGTAATGTAGAAACCTTTTAGTCTTTCTTTATCCATATACTCAATAAGAGGCATGTTTATTAAAAGTTAGTGTATGGTAACATTATGCAAATATTTATGCAAATGAGGCACCTTATGCAAATGAGGCTTTAATTGATGTGCTGGCACTTTGAGGAAATTCTTTGGTTTTGTGCGGCAGTTTGGGCACTCGGGCTCAAAAAGGTTAGCCATCACTGCCCTAGGGTACCCCGTTGCCCACAGTTACGCCAGCAGAGGTCCACCGCCCCAGGATATATGCGCGCTATCCGCACCGGGGTCATATACCAACGGTACAGGATTTTATAATTGGTTTCACGGGCATTAATCGCTACCGCACTCTTCCACAATTGAGTTTCCGCCCGTTCCCACTCCTGCTCAGTGTAGGAGAGGCTCAAGTCGGAGTTCCAAAGTTCCCTGTGCCTAGTAGAATACGATTGGGATCCCTGCAAGTGGGCATACAAAGTCGCCACGAGTCCCTTAGTGGTAGTGCACCCCTCACAATAGCGTTCCAATTCTGTCAGGGCCCGAGCAACCTGGGGCCAAACAAGTTTTGATCGGATCCAGTGTGTCACTTGCAAATATTGAAAGTGTTGCTGGGCCGGAATGTCAAATTCATCTTGTATCGCACGGAAAGGTTGTAGATGACCATCAGCAAAAAGTTGTCCGACCCGACTAAGGCCACGGTGTCCCCACTGCCGAAAGACTGTATCACTTAACCCCGGCGGGAAAGAGGCGTTATCCACTATAGGGGCTAAGGGGGTTAAATCCAGGTCGCGAGATCGAAAGTGCCGGTCCCAACAACGGAGGGTATGAAGTATATAGGGATTGCTGGTGCGGATACCACGGCGGAGTTTTGGGCCAAGCCACAGCCAATCTCCCAAACCGGCTCCCCTTGCCAAGCTCATTTCCAGTTGTACCCATCGCTTAGTGCTATCAGCAATCATCCACTCCACCCCTGCCCGGCATTGCGCCGCCGCATAATACCAATGCAGATTGGGCATGCCCATACCTCCAGAGCGCGTACGAGCATAAAGAAACTGTCGCGCCAAGCGCGGTCAGCGATAACGCCAAATGAATTTCAGAAGCAGCTGCTGCCAGGTCGCCAATGTAGCCCGTGCGATGGGGAGCGGCAGAACCTGAAAAAGGTAGAGAAAGTGGGGAACAACCACCATCTTGGCTACGGCTATACGCCCGAACCAGGAGAGGAGCAGTCCATTCCATACCTCTAGATCCCGCCGAACCTGACGAAGCAAGGGATCATAGTTGGCTTTAAAGAGGTCTGCCCTCTCCACAGTCAAGTGCACCCCTAAATAGCGTAGAGCTCCGGCCACCCAACGAAAAGGGTAAGCCGCTTGAAGTTCCGCACAAACCGCCCCGGGAACCCCAACATTCAAGATCTCCGATTTAGTGTAATTAATTTTAAAACCAGATACCCGAGCATAGTTTTCGAACAACTGCATCGCAACTGGGAGGGAAGTGGACGGATCGACCAGGGACAGTATGATGTCATCCGCAAAAAGTGCAATCCTATGATCCGCAGGGCCAATAAGAACCCCCCGCAAACCTAAATGTTCTCGGAAGCTTTGAGCCAAGGGTTCCATCGCGAGCGCAAAGAGCAGGGGCGAAAGAGGGCAACCCTGTCGCGTGCCCCGTTCCAGCAAGAAACGCCTCGAGTGTCCCCCATTAACCCGAACGCACGCCTGGGGCATCTGATAAAGGCTACGAACCCAACGGATAAAATTTGAGCCGAAGCCCATTGTCTCCAGCACGCACCATAAAAATTCCCAATCGACCCGATCGAAAGCTTTTTCTGCGTCAATCCCCACCAGCAGGGCTGGTTGAGGTTCCCACTGGGCAACGTGTATGACCTGCAGCATACGTCGGATGTTGTCTGCAGCCTGGCGGCCTGGCACGAAGCCAACCTGATCGGGGTGGACCAAGCTCGGAAGGACCCGATTCAGGCGCACCGCCAACACAGAGGCAAAGATTTTAACGTCAACGTTTAACAGGGAGATGGGGCGGTATGACGCCGCGTCGTGCAGTGGTTTACCAGGCTTGGGTATCATCACGATCAATGCCTCGCGTAGGGACGGCGGTAACAAGGCCCCTGCCAAAATCTCATTGAACAAGATAGTCAAGGTTGGCGCTAATTGTATCCTAAACTTCTTATAATATTCTGCTGGGAAGCCGTCACTGCCCGGCGCACTGCCAGCTTTCAATCGTCGAATTGCCGTTTCCACTTCGTCTACCGTTAAATCAAGATCTAGCTGAGCTCGATCAGAGTCGGAGAGGTGTGGCAAACCAATCCCCTGTAAATAATCTTGTACGCGGTCCCGTTCAAAGGGCTCCGCCTTATAGAGCTGCTCCAGAAAGTCAGCAAAGAGATCACGTATCTCCCTGGAAATAACCCTCCTCCGTCCCCCAGCGTCGCGCAGTTCCCGCACCACTCTCGTGGATTGTTGTTGGCGAAGACGCAAAGCTAGGAAGCGGCCTGTTTTGTTCCCATGCTCATAAAAAGTTTGCCGTAGTTTCCGGCGCTTATTATCTAATTCTTTCTGCAGACACGCATCCAAGTTGGCTCGAGCGGCCTGCCACTGGCGCAAGGCCTGCCGGGAACCAGTTCGGGCGTGTTCCAGACCGAGGCAAGTAGCCTCCTCCACCAACAGGTTGTGGTCACGTGTCCACACTTTGCGCGTGCGAGCTGCCTCCGCCATGAGTTGACCTCAAGCCGTAGCCTTATAAGCATCCCACACCGTGGGAAGAGGAACATCCCCAGAATTGTTAAGCTCAAAAAATTCCGTGATAAAAAGGATATGGTCCTGCACTGCGCCCTACCTCCGCAAGAACCTCACGTCTAGGCGCCAAAGCCGTTGGCGTTCACTGTACAATCCAGCCGGGAGAGCGAGCCAACACGGGGCGTGATCTGACCAAGTCAGCGCTCCATGACCAGCCTGCACTCTCCTGTCCAT
This sequence comes from Ichthyophis bannanicus, assembly GCA_033557465.1. Taxonomy (NCBI): domain Eukaryota; kingdom Metazoa; phylum Chordata; class Amphibia; order Gymnophiona; family Ichthyophiidae; genus Ichthyophis; species Ichthyophis bannanicus. The sequence continues at coordinate 141,602,411 of CM066049.1, read as the reverse complement.
CAGGCGCTGATCCAATAAAAAATAGTCAATTCGAGTGTGAACTTGATGGACCGGGGAGTAGTACGTATAGCCTCTTTCCCCCCCATGAGTGTCCTTCCAAACGTCCCGCAAACCTAAGTCGAGCATAAGACGCTGTAGGGCTCTTGCCGACCCCCCCACTCGCCCCCCCCAGCGCGGCTAGTGGAATCCAGATGGGGCACCAGATGTGTGTTACAATCCCCCCCCAGAACAATGGGGCCCCTTGCAAAATCCGCCAGCAAGGCCTTCAACCGTGCAAAAAAGGCCCCTTGGCCTGTATTGGGAGCGTAAACATTAGCTAAGGTTAGCAAATGCCCTTCGAAGCGGATATTCAAGAAAAGCCACCTCCCCAGAGCATCTTGCTGTATCTCCTCTATCTGGAGAGAGAGGCTTTGGTGAAAGAGGAAGGCTACTCCCCATTTCTTCCGTCCTTGTGCATCTGAGGCCACCCGCACCTCAGTATACGGGGACCTCTTTAGCCAGCCCTGCTTACAGGTCTGAAGATGGGTCTCCTGTAAGTAAACAATGTCCCCCCGCAGGGACCTCTTCCTCGGGGAGTTGAGGCCCTTATCATTCAAAGAAATAAAGCGCACCATTAGCAGTTACAATCCACTCTATCGCTGCCACCCACTATCCAAAAGGTCCCAGTGGTATCTCCCCCCCAGCAAACCCGAGTAATTGGGGAGTCGGGCCCACCCACTCCACCCTCCAAGAACAGGAGCCATAGTCCCTCCTCCCAAGCCCAAGCACACCCCTCAATTCCACATTGAAAAAGAACCTCCCCTCCCACCCCCCTTCCCGTCAATACCACCTGCCTGTTTAAATTATTACAGGACACGGTAAATTGACCACAAACCCCGAACCCCCCAGAACCCCTCAGAGCAAGAATTCAGCCTAAACAGTGAAAATACAGAGAAAAACATACTCCCCACTACTCCTCCACCCCCCCCCCCCAGGTCATCAAACTCATCGTACCCCTTTATCAAAGCAATAACATCAACAAAATGTATGCAGCTCATCCGCCACCCCTCATGTATAAAAAAAAAAAAAAAAAAAAAGCAAGGGACCCCAGTCTAATGCCCATCACCACTCATTCAAAAATCAGGGGACCCGCAGATTGAGACTCCTTAAAGAAGAAAAAGTAAGAGGAGCTCCTCAAGTCCACAAAAAGAGATCAAGTGGACTTGCCCACTCGAGTCCACCTGGAGTGTTGGGGCTTAGGGGGTGGCGGATGAGGCTGAGCATTGTCATCTACTAAACCCGCCTGGCGAAGGGCTCGCCAGGCTTCAGTGTAGTCCTTTGCAGAGATCTTTTTGTTGCCCAGAAGGAAGTTCATCCTAAATGGAAAGGACCAGGAATAGCGAATCCCCTTGCTGTTCAGGACCGCTGAGACTGGTTTCATCTCTCTCCGCCGCGCCAGGGTGAACGTCGAGAGGTCCTGGTAGATGGACACGGATGCATCCTGAAAGCGGACTGTCTTTTTCTCCCTGCCTCGACGGATAAGGAGCTCAGCATCAGAATAGCGCAAAAATCTCGCGATGACATCACGAGGCTGGTTATTGGGGGGTTTCCCCAAAGCGCGGTGAACTCGTTCAATTTCCATACCAGAAGCGTGCGCAGCCAGGTCCTCCGTCGAGAGCAATTCCGCTATCAGCAGTTTAAGTATAGTTGGCAGATCTTCTCCGCCCCTTCCGCCTCTGGGATCCCACGGAAACGCACATTGTTGCGGCGGGAACGGTTTTCAATGTCATCAATTTTATAAGTCAGTTCCATTGCTTGCGCGTGCTGCCGGTCTAAAGCACATTGTAAATCCATCAAAGTCCCATCTTGTTCTACCATTTTGGTCTCCACGTCTTCTACTCGGGTTCCCAGTTCCTTGACGTCAGTCCTAAGTTCGGCGACATCTTTCATCAGGTCCTCCCGTAGCGCACGAAATTCATTAGCTAATTCCGCAAAGCCCCTCCGGAGTTCTTGTTTGAGTTGAGCCGAGGAGAGTTGCCTATGCGGATCCAAGTCCTCCTCGCTGACAGTCTCATCATCAGAGCCTGATGGGAGGGCTTGCTCGTGTGGACTACTGGGGGCTCCGGACTTACTCTGCAAGCGCTGGGAGGAGCGCATCCCCTCCCGAGTTTCAGAGCTTTTGGCTTTAGTAGCCATCTTACAGGGTCACCAAAGTCACACAGTGGTAGGAGAGAGATGTGTCCAATGCCAGCAAAAGTGGGGATAGCAAGGAGGCAGTGGCGTCTAGGGCTTCACACATCCACAGCGCAATCACCATCTCACAGTGTCAGGAGACGTGCACAGGTAATGTCAGCAAAGCATAGGGCCCTGAATAAACAGTGAGGCCAAAGGAGAAAGCTGCCTCAGCCCTCCCAGGATAGCAGACATTCAACAAGGCTCCTAAGGACCACTCAGGGCGGATGTAAAGTTTGGGCTGGACACCAAGCCACTAGAGTGTATCCCCGGTCACCAGCTCCAAATTCAAGCCACAGTGCCACAGTGTAGAGGAGGAGAGGATTGGCGCTTAAACTTACCCCCTCGCGGTGAGTTGCAATGGCAGGAGAGGCTAGCAGGCACCGGCTGATGCCACGTGGTCTCCTCGCTGTATTCGCAGGTCTTACCGGCAGGGATCCATCAGCTCATGTAGAGGCCTCAGCGCCGGGAGTCATTGCCCCCTCTGGTCCACGGGCTGCCGCACGTTCCACGGTGCAGTGCCCGAGAGGCAGCTGCTCAGGCTTTCAGGTCTCCGCTCCGCTCCAGCGGTGTTTGAACCCGACGCGGGACCTAGATGTTGGATCGGGCAGGCCCAGAGCCAGCAACAGACGGAGGCAGCCAGCAGGCCACGCTTCAGGGGCGATCCCCGCGCTTTTCAGGACTCCAGAGTGCCCGCCGAATCGTTGATTTAGGTTCCGATGGGGACCGCTTGCTCACGCTGACCCAGGGTAGGTAGAGGGGAGCAGGTTGCTGCAGTTAGTGCATGTTTTCTGGTGTTTGTGGGGTTGTGAGGACGGAGCTCTTCTAAAATGCGGCCATCACGCTACGGGCTCACGAGCGCCCCCCATCCTTATTACTCTTTTAGACTCTGAGTTGGATCCCGTATTCATTTCTGTTTTCTGTTTTCAAGCTTTTGAATTTTGCGAAAGTTGTGTTTTTTTGCCTTTATTTGAGCAGCCACCTCTTTGGAAAACCAAATAGGTTTCCTTCTCCTCTTGTTTTTATTTACTTTTCTTACATATTTATCTGTTGCCCCTTTTATTGCCTTCTTTAGTTTAGCCCATTTCAATTCCACTTCCTTTATCTCCTTCCACCCCGTCATCTCCTCCTTTAAGTACTCTGCCATTTTATTGAAGTCAGTGTATTTGAAGTTTAGGACTTTGAGCTTGCTATGATTGGCCTGTACCATGGCTTTTATCTCAAACCACACCGTGTGAAGGTCGCTGTTGCTCACAGGGGCACTCACGCAGACATTCGACACACTATCACCGTTGGTGAGCACTACATCCAGCGTTGAGCTTTCCCTGGTTGGTTCCATCACCATTTGTCTAAATAATGCATCTTGGAGAGCATCCACAATTTTTTTGCTTCTTTCCAGATGTGCAGAAGGAGTAATCCAATCCACATCAGGTAGATTAAAGTCACCCAATATGATCGCTTCCCCCTTTGTTGCTGTCTTGGCAATATCTTTAATCAATTCGTTATCTCTCTCTTCAATTTGAATCGGAGGTCTGTAGACCAGAACAATATGGATGACAGTGCCATCTCCTCTTTCCAACGCAATCCAGAGCGCTTCTTCTTTTCCCCATGTCCCCTGCATTTCAGTAGCTTTAATATTGCTTTTGACATACAAGGCTACTCCTCCTCCTTTTCCATTTTCTCTGTCTCTTCTGAATAGATTATAGCCAGCTATGGCTATATCCCAATCGTGTGATTCATTAAACCATGTTTCTGTAATGGCCACAATGTCCAAATTTGTTTCCACCATTAGGGCTTCCAGGTCTGGAATTTTTTTGGCTAAGCTTTGAGCATTTGTGCTCATTGCTTTCCAGCATTTTCCTGGCTTGTGTGTATTTTGCATTGATTTTGTTCTGCCTACTTCTTCCCACATGTTTTTGATGTGTGGTTTAAAAGTGTGGCAGTTTCTGATAGTGTTCTGCTTTTGCAGGGGGTGGCATGCAGATGTTGACCTTGCACATCTGTCACCCCCTCTTCCTAGTTTAAATGCATATCCACATACTGCCTGAATTTTTCACTTAGGATTCTTTTCCCTACGACAGAGAATGTAGTCCATCAGCACAGTATAGTCTCTTGTTGGTCCATCTGTTGTCCCAGTTACCAATAAATCTGAATCCTTCTTGTTTGCACCAGGTCTGGAGCCATGTATTAAAGCTGTTAATGCGATGCAGCCATTTTGTCCCCTTACCAAGAACAGGTAGAACTTCTGAGAATGCAACAGTGTTAACGCGCTTGAGTTTCTCTCCCAGAGATTGGAAGTCCTTTTGGGCTGTGGAGGCACTGTTCCTAGCCAGGTCGTTTGTGCCTAAGTGGATAATAGTGCAAAAAGCGAACACTCCAAACTTGATGTTAAGTAATTCAACAACTTGGTTTGTATTCCTGCTGGCTGAAGAGCCTGGTAGGCATATGACTATCTTCTCTCCTTTGAACTGTGTTCCCAAGTTGGTGCCTCTGATGATGGAATCTCCAAGTAGTAGTAGTTTTCTGTTTGGTGAGGTTTTCTTCATATTTGGTGCTCTAGCAGGGGATTGGGCATTGTCTGACTCTTTAAGGGCCCTTCAGTTTCTTTGGATTGAGCATCCTCATTAGCCAAGGCAGAGAAGGCATTGTGCAGGGATATCTCTTGATGTACAGGATGTCTCTGTGCTACTGGTCACAATCTACCAGAACCCACTGTGATCCATTTGTTCCTGGGGCGTTTGATTCTTTGTGGGAGCGGTGGTGGACTTTGTTCAGTTTGTATCCTAGAAGAGGTGCGCTTCATTGCAGCCAGTTTCTTCCTCAGTAGAGACACTTTTTTATGCATGGCAGCTAGGTCTTTCCTTAGTAGAGTCAGTTCTTCATGCATGGCGGCTGACTTTAGGCATATAGGACAAGCTCTTAGGCTCCAAATGATTCGTCTTGGAATGAAAGTACCGCAGTTATTGCACTGAATACACGACATGTTGTTTATGAAGTCCCAGAAGAGGAAGAAGAAGAAGAAAAGATGAAGACGATGTGGCTTTTAACCCAGGTTAGGAACAATAGATGGCACGTATGTGACCACTATATAGGTAATGTAGCCCCTGGGGTGGGTGGGGCGAGGGGTAGGGTGGGCGGGAACCTAAGTGTCTCTGGCCAGTAGGCTGTTCCTGAACAGTGGGCACAGGAACCCACCACTAAGGACAAATAGACACATGCAGCACAGGAAATGGAGGTCCACAACACTAACTCAGCAGGGGGGATGGGTAGTCCCTCAGGTAGGCTAAGAGAAAGTTTAAAACTCTACAGCAATGGAGTGGGTAAAAAATGCATGACTGCATTTAGCATTAAATTTTAGCTGCATGAAAGAAGAGCAGGACCGGGGTGTAATTGTGTCTGACAACCTTAAAGTAGCTAAACAGGTAGAAATGGCAACTGCGAAAGCCAGAAAGATGCTTGGGTGTATAGGGAGAGGAATGGCCAGCACAAAAAAGAAGGTGATAATGTCTCTGTATAAGTCTGTGGTGCAACCTCATTTGGAATATTGTGTTTAATTCTGAAAACCGCATCTTCAAAAGAATATAAGCAGGTTGGAGTTGATGAAGAGGGTAGCTACTAAAATGGTTAATGGTCGTCCTTATGAAGCATATGAGGACAGACCTAAAGATCTTAATATGTATAGTTTAGAGGAAAGGCGGGATAGGGGAGATATGATAGAGATGTTTAAATACCTCCATGGCATAAATGCACAGGAGGAAAGTTTCTTCAGATTGAAAGTAAACTCTGCTATGAGAGGACATAAGATGAGGGTGAAAGGGGATGACTCAGGAGTAATATGCAAAAATATTTCTTTACGGAAAGAGTGGTAGATGAGTGGATTAGTTTTCCATTGGAGGTGGTAAAGACGAGGACAGTATCTGAATTCAAAAAAGCATGGGACAAGCAGAGAATCTCTAAAGGAAAAAAGGGCACTATTCTAATTGATGGAGGGGCAGACTAGATAGGCCATGTGGCCTTTTTCTGCCATCATGATCCTAGATCTCATTCTGTCATGGGGACATTGTCTCCAAATGGATTTGTTTTGCACATACAATGACAGGAATGAATCTGCCAAGTAAATCGGGGTATATTGGGTATCTCTCAGATATACTGCTGGTACTTTTCTCAATACTTGCACTGTACCTGAGAAAGTTTAGTTACTCACCTGTAGCAAGTATTCTCTGTGGACAGCAGAAATAAGTCCTCACATATGGCTGAATTCCCCAACAGAGTCCTGCATAGGAACGCTCCCCCTCTTCCATTGGAAGCTTTTGGGAGGCTCCACTGTGCATGTGCGTCTGCCTTCCCGCTTGCTGTGGCGCCATCTTCTCTCTAGTACCATAACCTAGGGCCTGGAATGCCCTCCCACCCGAAATCAGATCCATCACTAGCCTCACTACATTCAGAAAGTCCTTAAAACATCATCTGTTCCTAATATATTACCCTGAAGCAACCCCAAATGAACATTGCATTCATACTGATCTCTCACATTTAACCCCGGTAGAAAATGGATAATCCTGCAGATCCATACTTGCCCACTATATCCATACTGTACTTGTATTTTATACTTTACTGTAATTTTATTCTGTGACCTATACCATGTAGTTATTCAAAAATTGCCATGTACATAGTTATCCCTATTCACAGCCATGTTCTCTGTATATAGTTAACCCTGTTTTACCTCCTATTTGTTATACCCTGTTCAATGTAAAAAAACCAATGCTGTTTGTACCATTGTGTTTATTCTGTTCATTTGTAAACCGCACTGATTGAAAGAGTGCGGTATATAAGAAATAAAAATAAATAAACACAGCAGTAGCCCAACGGCGGCAACTCAGGGAGTTGTGAGGGTTGTGAGAACTTATTCCTGCTGTCTACGGAGAACACCTGCTACAGGTGAGTAACTGTGCTTTCTCCGTGGACAAGCAGGCATTAAGTCCTCATGTATGGGACTCCCAAGCTACAAGCTACCAGCTACCCAAAATAGAGGAGGCAAAAGCCAAACAGAGGCAACAAGACTGGAGAACTGGAAGGAAATGGTGAGCTTGGTTTCCTCCAGAGGACTCAACTGATTCAGTTTCTTTAGTGCACATCAACACTGAGAGGTCCCTTTTTGGTAGCCTGGATGGACAGAAGGGCCAGTGGGAAGGAGTTGAATCTGTCCCAGAGTACAGCTTGACCGAAGTTGCTGTTGTGTCTGGAATCCCCATCCAGACAGTAGTGAGCTGTGAATGTGTGGACAGAAGACCATGTAGCAGTTCTGCAGATCTCCTCCATGGAGACTGATTGCAAGTTGGCCACTGATGCAGCCGTTGCTTGGACATTGTGAGCCTTGACATGACTATTAAGGCTAAGGCTTGCTTGGGCATAAGCAAAAGAGATGCAGTCTGCTAACCAAATGGACAGCATGCATTTGGAGATGGCAGTGCCCAGCTTGCTAGGGTCAAAAGAGATGGGTGGAACGCCGATGCATCTTTGTCTGTCTGCCCAAGGTAGAAGGCTAGGGCATGCTTGCAGTCCAGCATGTGCAGCACAGTCTCCCCATGGTTGGTATGAGACCTGAGAAAGAAAGTGGGCAGAACGACTGATTGATTGAGGTGGAAAGCGGAGACCACCTTAAGCAAGAAATGTGGATGCGTTTGCAGAAACACCCTATTATTTATTTATTTATTTTATTTATTTAATGGTATTTATATACCGACTTATCATTCAATCAAGCGGTTTCCACAGCAAACAATCAAGGGGGCAAATGCTTTCATGCAGTGTACAGAGTGGTATGTATGTGTTGGCGGGGATGTGATTAGATTTGGTTTATCTACATAGTGCGCTATTATACATCATGAGCTATTATACAGTCTTATATACAGTCTTGGGGTGGTGGGGGGGTTGATGATCTGACGTGTATGCTGGTTCAGGGGGTATGTCCATAGTAATCGATGAACAGGGTTGTCTTCAGCTGTTTTCGGAAGTCCTTGATTTCTGTGGTTAGTCTCAGATCATCTGGGAGGGAGTTCCATATGGATGGAGCAGCCAGGGAGATTGCTCGTTGTGCGGTGTCTTTGCGGGTCTTGGTGATGTCTTTTGGGGTGTTAACCCGATTGGAGGTGCCTCTTCTTCTTGACCGTGTGCTTGTGTCGGGTTGTATGAGTGTGTGTAAGCTTATGGCGGAGGAGTGTTGTTTGATCTTGAATATGTTTATGATAGTCTTGTATTTGATGCGTGAGATGATTGGGAGCCAGTGCAGTTCTTTCAGTATGGGTGTGATGTGATCGTGTCTTGTAGTACCGGCTATTATGCGGGCAGCTGTGTTTTGGGCCAGTTGTAGTGGTCTGAGGGTCTGCTTTGGTAGCCCGGTGAATATTGGATTGCAGAAGTCTAGTAGAGGGGTTATCAGCGCCTGGCAAACGGTGCAAAAGTGCTCTGGGTCGAGGAGGGGCTTGAGTCTTCTGATGAGTCGCATTCTTAGGTATGCACTTTTGGTTGTTCTGCCTATGTGTGCTTGGAGGTTAAGTTCTTTGTCCAGGATGACTCCGAGGTACTTAACTTCTGATTTTATGGGTATGAGTGCATCTCTTATCTTGATGTCGGGTGGAGGGATAAAGGCCGGGTTTCGTGTGATGATCAGTGCCTCCGTCTTGCTGTAGTTGATTGATAGGTTGTTTTCCTGAAGCCAGTTTGCCATTTGGGTGAGGCAGTTTGTTATGTTGGTGTAGTCTGGGTTGTCGACTGAGATGGGTGTGTAGATCATGATGCCATCTGCGTAGATGGTATAATGTATGTGGTGCTTTTTCATGATGGCACATATTGGCTGGATGTATAGGTTGAATAGGAGAGCTGAAAGGGCCGATCCCTGTGGCACTCCTTGTTTGACTTTTATGGGTCGAGATGTGTTGTGTCCTACTTTGACCTGTATTTGTCTGTCGGTTAGGTATGACTGGAACCAATTCAGGGTGGCACCGTGTAGACCGATGTTCTGTAGTCTATCCAATAGAGTCTTGTGGTTAACTGTGTCAAATGCAGATGAGATGTCAATGAATATCATGAGTATGCCTTTCTTGGTGTTGTCTATGATGCGGAGGACGCTGTCGAAGAGGTATATCAGAAGAGTTTCTACCCCGTGGTTGGGGCGGAACCCGTGTTGATTGTTGTACAGGGGAGCGTGGTTGTCTGTGTTCTTGTAGTTGGTGCTGTACAGTTTTTTTTGATTATTTTTGCTAAAAGTGGTATGCTGGAGATGGGTCTGTATGCTGCTGGATTGTTCTTGTCAAGTGTGGATTTCTTTGGGATAGGTCTTATTGTTGCGAGCTTCAATTGATTTGGCATGCGCCCTTGGGTTAGGGAGGCATGTACTATCTTGTGGATGGTTTGGATGAAGTTTGATTTAGTGGCCTTGATCCAGGGCACTGGGCAGGGATCCGTGGGGGCAGTGCTTGTCTTGATTGCTGAGATGATGTGGGAGAGTTGCTCCCTGGATGGGGTGTTGAATGTTCCCCAGGTGTTCAAGGGTGTGATAGTCTTTGGGGTTGGGCTGGGTCTTGTTTGTTCTGCTGAGTGGAACTTTTCTTGGATGTGGTCTGCAAATTTTTGTGGGTCCAGTTATGATCGAATCTGGTATATGGCGGGAGAGCAACCAAGGCCTGGAGCTCACTGACATGGCGTGCCGAAGTAACTGCCACCAGGAACAAGATCTTCCAGGTCAGGAATTTCAGCAGGCAGGAAGCAAGCAGCTCAAAGGGAGCCGACAAGAGCTGCGCCAGAACCACATTTATGTCCCAAGCCACCAGTGGGGGCTTGACTGGAGGCTTAGAAAGGAGTAAGCCCCCATGAAGTTAGCCACCAGGGGGCTAGGTTGAGATGGACTTTCCCTCTGAGCCGTGATGGTAGGCCCTAATTGTGCTCAGATAGACTGACCAAATTGGACTTGAGACCTGAGTTCTAGAGGTGCAGGATCTGTGCATGGAATCCCTGCGTGAAGCCAGGAGATTTTGGTTACATTCATGGGCAGATTAAGTTTCGAGAGAATTACCCACTCAGCATCCAACCTGTGAGGGCCAAGGACCAGACATTTGGGTGTAGCAAGATCCTGTCCTGAGAGATAAGGTCTGGGGTGGAGCCCAGATGGAGAGGCTCTCACTGAGAGAGTTGAAGCAGCAGGGGAAACCACAGCTGCCTGGACCAATACGGGATGATGAGGATCATTGCACCCAAGTTGGCCTGAAGGTTCAGCAGGGTCTTTGCCATGAGCAGAATCGATCGGAGGATTTGCATAAAGCAGACCCGCTCCCCAGTGGTGGAGGAAGGCATCCAGAGCCAGCCAACTGCTGGAAGCCACCCTGGAGCAGAACTGATCCACCTGGGTGTTGTGCATCATGGCAAAGAGAATTATTGTGGGAGTACTCCACTCCTGAAAGATCCAGTCCACCACCTTCCTGTTGAGGGTCCACTCATGTGGCTGGAGCACCGGCTCAGGTGATCCACCAAGGCACTGAGCTCCCCACACAGATAGGTCGCCTGTAGCTCCATCCCATGGGTGGCAGTGAACTTCCACAAGCAAATCACTTCCCAGCACAGGAGGTACGATCCCATGCCTCCTTACTTGTTGACATAGATCACCACCACTTGATTCTCTGTTTGGATCAGGACATCCTAGTTGACCAGGTGCATCTGGAAAGCCTGGAGGGCATTCCCTATGACTCAGAGCTTGAGGAAGTTTATCTGGTGCAGGCCCTGCATGCATAGACTGTCCAGAGGAGCCCCTCAGCCAAATTTGGATACAGCCGTGGTTAGCGTCATCTGGGGCATCGACGACTGAAAGTAGAGACCACGGAGCAAGTTCTGCGGCTCCAACCAGCATTGTAGGTATTGCACTAGGGGTGCAGTGACTGCCACCCGATCCCAGAGGCCTGTTTCCACTGTGTGCTCAGAATCCACTGAGTCTGCTTCATGCAGAGACGAGCTAGTGGAGTGACGTGTACATTCGAAGCCATGTGGCCAAGCATCTTCAGTATCCCTCATGCTGTCATGTGGCGCTTCCTCTGGATGTCGCATACCACTTCTGTCAGCCGCTGCATGTGGTCAACCAGGAGAAAGGCGCGAGCTCGCATGGTAACAAGGAGGGCCCCAATGAACTCCAGATGCGGAGAGGGCTTGGGGTAGTTGACCACAAACCCCAGTAGCTGGAGCATCTGAATGGTGAGGAGAGCCAACTGCCGGACGCTGACCAGGGTGGAACTCTTTATGAGCCAGTCGTCTAAGTAGGGGAAGACAAAGACTCCCAGGGTTCAGTGATAAGCAGCTACCACTGCAAGGCATTTCGTGAAGACCCTGGGAGTCAATGCGAGTCCCTGTGGAAGCACTTGGTACTGGTAGTGCTGACCTTCCCTGAACATACCGGAAGTATTTTCTGTGAATAGGGTGGATTGCGATGTGTGTATATGCATCCTTGAGATCCATGGAGCATAGCCAATCGTCCTTGAGAAAATAAGGGAGCAGCATCCCCAGCGAGACCATCTTGAACTTTTCTTGCACTAAGAAACGATTGAGGTTCTGAAGGTCCAGGATAGGCCGGAATCCCGCTGTCTTTTTAGGAACCAGGAAGAATCTGGAGTGGAAGCCCTGCTTGACCTGGGCTGAGGGCACCGGCTCAATGGTGAGCTCGGCCAAAAGGGTGGAGACCACCTCCTGTAGCAAGCTGCAGTGCAGCAAGGGAGAAGGGAGGCGACAACTGGGTGAAGTGCAGCATGTAACTGTTTTGGACTATCTGCAGGACTCAAGCGTCCAAGGTGATGAGAGGCCACCGGTGGGCGAAGTGGATGAGCCTCCCCCCACCTGAGGGGGTACCCTTTCAGGCATCGGCAAATTAGCTATGCTCCTGAGGAACCAGTCAAAAACCCACCCCCAGCTTTGGTTGAGGAGCAGGTTGGACTTTCTAAAGATTGTCCCATCGCTGTTGGCAAGGGGCCACATGTGGCCCGTGAGAGAATTTTGTGTGGCCCGCGATGCATTTTGGGATAGAAACAGAAATATGACGACAGAAAAAGACCACATGGCCTATCTAGTCTGTCCCAGCAACCAAGACACAAAACGTAGGCAGTATACAAACTTTTATTGGTCCTTATATTTATTTATTTATTTATTTAACATTTCTTTTATACCGCGCTATTACAATCAGTGCGGTGTACATTGAACAAGAACACACTACAATGCATACAAGTAACATTGAGTTTACAATGAACAGGGAAATTCAACAAGGGACAACCGGGAGAACTATGTACAGGTTAACTTAATGCTATATACAATATTATAAACTAGTTTGGATATGATTAAAAAGGGGGGCCAAACCCAACACAGGCCGTGTTTCGTGGGTACTTCGTCAGGGGTGAGGCACACCACAAACTACAAAACAAAAAATAAAATGATAAAACTCCAAAATAAAAAACAATACAACATACCAATAATCATAAATACACAATTAATTAATACCAAATGTAAAAAGATAAGAGTAAAAAGAGTGAACGCAAATGATCATAAACAAATGCATTACAAAATAATCAATTACACCACATAAAAAGTCATAGTATGTTACTGAATAAATAAATAAATAACTGATAAAACCAATCATCATGACAATTAAAATAAAATAACCATAATAACAATGCATGTGAACAAGAAATAACAATATCATGAGGAACAAGCAAAAACAGACACCATTACAGTTATAAAGGCATATAAAAGCAAAAAAATCGAAGGATTGTGTTCATAACTATTAAAACAATAAAACCATAAAACCTTAAAAAGGAGAAATCCAAAAGGGAGTGTAATCCATGTGTCACTCAAATAAGGGGGTTTATATTCATGTGAACTACTGGCAGAGAAACAGGAGCGAAGAGGAGCGAAGGGACCAGAAGGAAGGAAACATTAAAAGAGAGACAAGTTACCTTGGACCAGGTACTAGCACAGCAAGGGACAAACAATCAATCTGCTGTGAGATGATGAATGAACAGTGTGCTGTAAAATAATTAAACTAATCAAAACAAATAAATAAGAAAATTGATATCACATAGTGACCATAAGAACATAAAACTGCTATAGAAAGTGCCAAAATAAACCGAAACAAATGTTAGGGAAACCCAAACACATTAAACTAAAACGGAACACCTAAAAAAGTGTAACTATAATACAACGTATAGATATAATATACGCTTGACTACGTGGCAGGTGCTGCTTTCTTCCTGGTGGACTATCTAGTCTGTCCCTCCATATCAACAACTACAACAGTCTCTTTTGACCTTTAGAGATCTTCTGTGCTTGTCCCATGCTCCCTTGAATTCAGATACTGTCCTCATCTCTACCACCTCCACTAGGAGACCATTCCATGGATCCACCACTCTTTCCGTAAAGAAATATTTCCTCATATCACTCCTGAATCTATCCCCCTTCACCCCCATCCCATGTCCCCTCGTAGCAGAACCCGCCCTCAACTGTAATTGATGCCGGTATGTGATCGCCGCTAATTAAGTTTGCCTCCCCGCCATGCCGGTGTTGATTGCCCGACCCCGCACAACATTCGAGGGCGAGCCTGCAGCCCGATGCTGCTCTGAGTGGTTCCCGATTGCTGAAATATGTCCAGCCTTCCGCTTTCTGTGATCAACCCGGTACAATTGATGTGTGTGAAAGCTGGATAAGCGGTGCGGCGCTTCACTGCAAGTCTACGCTTCCGTATGTGGTGGGGGTGAGCGGATTTGTACTGCAGTGGCTCTGCGATGTTTGTCAGAGGTGGGGAGTAGTACTTCGCAGACACTGACTTTTTTCCATTGTAAAAAAAAGTTCAGACGATGCGGCCCGCGGGTTACTTTAGAAGTCTTCATTTGGCCCTCAAAGCAATTTCAGTTTGAGACCCCCTGGGTTACATGCTCTTCTTTCTCACTTGCTCTGTCCTCCACCAGTTTTCCAAAGAGGTTCTCTCCCCTGCAAGGCACGCCTGCCAGCTTGTCCTAGACCCACTGTACCAGGTCAGAGGACTGGAGCCAAGTGAGACGGTGTGCTCCAATGCCCACAGCCGCAACCCTGCTGGCCAACTCAGAGGTGCATCGTAGGTTGCTCGGACCATGTATTTAGAGCAGTCCTTGACATGGCCCACCAGGGTGTGTTAGGAATCAAGGCATTCTAAGAGAATAAGGAAGCCAAACTCGACCAGGTCCATCATGATGTTTTTGAGGAACATACTCATGTATAGCTGGTATGAGAGGATCCTGGCCACCAGAATTGAGCCCTGGAAGCATCTCCTACCAAAGGAGTCTAGGGTCCTGGCCTCTCTGTCTGGGGCACAGAGGAATGGGTCTTGGAGCTCTTAATCCGCTTCATGACCGATTCCACCACCAAGGAGTTGTTTGGCAGCTGTGGCTTCTCGAATCCCAGGGCCTTCTGGACCCGGTACATGGAGTCTACTGCCAGCTGATGGCTAGCACCTTGAGGGTTTTCTCCCACATCCTCAACAGCAGACTTTGCAGGATTTGGTGCACAGGCACTGTAACTGCCTCCTTGGGAGCCAAAGGGTACTGGAGGATCTCCAGCTCTTTTGCCCTCAACTTGTCCTCAGACTCCATTGAAAAGGGTATGGCCTTGGCCATGTCCCTGACAAAGTCCTGGAAGGACATGTCTTCTGGGAGTGACTTCCGCCATTCATACGGAGGGAAGGGGTCCAAGGGTAGATCTGGTCAGACACCACTGACTCCTCCTCGGTCTCCCATCCCTCAGAGTCCAACTCTGAGAGGAAATCAAAGTAACACTGGGCCTCCTCTCGACGCTGTCTCTGGTCAGGTGGAGAAGTCAAGCATCTGTAGGATCAATGGTGCACCGGAGCATTGGAACATGAGACGCTGAAGAGGGAGATGGCCGTGAGAACCAGTGCCGATTCTGACCACCGATCCAATGCGCCTGCCTCAGTGGTGGGAGCACATGGTTCTCGAAGATTTGCTGGTTGGAGTGTGACGACGATGCCAATGGCATCAGGGGGCCATCATGTTGCGTAGCTAGCACTGCCACCATGTGGGCCTTGAGGGCTCGAAGGAATTCCTCCAGCACTGCTGTCTCCAATAGCATCAGGGCCGGGTGACAACTTCGACCACCGATTCCGGCAGCCGTGACAGGGGCTCCACAATTATATGTGTCTGTACAGCGCTGCATATGCCTTGTAGCACTATACAAATGATTAATAATGGTAGTAGTAGTAGGTTCATCAGAAGACAGCCGGCGGCCTTCTGGGGCCCTGGCAATCTATTCCTCCCACCAGGGCAGCTTATCGGGCCGCTCCCGGCCATTGCTCTCGACGTTGCATTAGGAAGGGCTCCGATGCTGATGCACATGGCTCTTGGCCCCCTTCGACGTCAACAGAGTTGATGACTGATCCTTCTTTGGTTTTGATCGGAGGTTGATGAAGAGTCTGTGAGGCTCCTTGGCTCCGAGTGCACTCAGGAACCTCTAGATGATCATGCCTCACAAAGCTGTCGGTGCTGGGCCATGGATGCTGAATCAGACGGCCCGAAGAGGGACTCCCTTTACTTTTCCTGGCCTCTAGGCCCTTCCTCGTCATCTACAGTCACAGGTTGCATGAGGCAGGCTGGTGGTCGGGCCCAAGGCACTAAAAGCACCAGTTATGCCTGCAATAACCAAAATAGTGCGTGCACACTTAGTGCACTTTTTAAAGCTGCTGACTGGCTTGGACATGTTCAGGAACCCAAGGTCAAACGGCTCAATGTTGCTAGCTGCGAGAAAAAACAGAGAGAAAAATGGAAAAACAACTGAAAAAAAGGATGTCGGCCCTGGATCTGACACAACCGATGACAGGCGATAGGGCAGGTGAAAGAAAACAACCCATAAAAGGGTCAAAAATAAAACTTTTTCCATCACTGGCAGGAACCCAGCATAGGAGCTCCATGGAAAAAGAAGACTGGAGATAAGATGGCGCTGTGACAGGCAGGAAGGCAGGTGCACACATGCGTGGTGTACCCTCCCAAAAGCTTCCAATGGAAGCTGGGGAGTATTCACACACAGGGCTCTATCAGGGACATCACCCATACATGAGGACTTACTTTCTGCTTGTCCATGGAGAAAGCTTCCTTCTAGGGTTCATATGGTGTAGTGTGTACAGGCAACATTCTCCCGTTATTTAGGGCTGGGTGGCTCAAGAACCTCAAGAAGGTAGCTGCAGGTGTGAACTTTGCAGATACAGTATTAAAGCAGTGCTGTGAGTTCAATCTTGCAGCATCAACCCCGTTACTGTGGAATGATAAGGATCATCAAAGCAGTCCAAAGAGTTAAGAAAATGAGGAAAAGACAAACAAAGGGGGCAATCTCAGTGTAAGAAGAGGGCGTTATGTTGTTTTCTTATGGAACTAGACAAAACCAGAACTGTCTCAGTTTGCTCTCCTGTACATGGAGTTATGTGGTCACCCTGCTTATAAAATGCTCACTTATTTGTATCACAGGAACAAGTGTCTGGTAGGCTTATGTGCTAGGCTACTGTGATCCCTGGTATATAACTATCGTACAGACCCCTAGAACTCTGTGATTGCTGTCATATGTTTGCAACCATTCCTCTTTTCTTCCTTCCCTCCCTCAGTGCCTCTAACTCCTGACACATCCATACCTTTTCCCACTATCTCCTACCTGGTGTTTCCTCTCTCTGTCCTTGCTCTGTTGTTGCCATTGGAAAGGTGAGCTCTTGTGCTCCTGCATCAGACACTTCTCCTGACATCTCTAATATAAGAAAGAAAATATTAGTTTCACAGGCTAGCTTCACACTATGCAGCCCCAAACTTCACCCCTTTGATTTCCCTTAGAAATGCACTGTCTAGGCTGTGTCCTTATCTGAAACATTCATTACAGCAATTGCACCCCAATTCCTTTCAAGCAGTAGCTTTAATAAAAACAAAACAGACTATATATGATGAAGAGAGAAAAGACTGCATTAGGGGGAAAGAAAGACCATTATCAAAAACTATAAAGAGAAATTCAAACGTGTAAGGGGACAAGATAGTGAAATTTATAGAGACAGGTGGGAAGGGAGGCATAGAGACAGACAGAAATGTAGTGTTTGCATTTGGGAGAAAGATACAGTAGACTAGAGACTACTCAGGAAACCACATTAGGAACAGATTAAGAAGATAGTGTCAGAGGAAGGATGAGATTCAGAGATGTGTTAAAAAGAGTCTAGCAACAATATCAAACGAACAGTTTAATTGAGACAGACATTGGGTGAGCGCAATAGCACAAAGAAACAGACAGATTGACTGCATAGGGTGAGATCAAGAGAGCATAGAGGAGACGAGAGTGAATGTGAGAGCAGAGAGAAGCAGACAGATTACCTGTTATTAGTGGTTTCAGGTCAGTAAAGCTCCTTGTTTATGTGTTTCCGTGTACTAAAATTGGTGTAAGTGAGCTGTGTTACTCTGGAGAGCACATGTGGGTCGCTGGGGGTATCCTTTACATTTGAAAACAAGGAGGTGTAAGGGTTATATGCTGTGCTTCAAGCACCACCTGTTAGTGCTGGATCCTGGTCAAGTACATGGGCTGTCTTCCTATCTTTGCCACTCTAAGGAAATGGCACTTTTAAACAGAGAATTAAATTCTCCTCTTGCCTCTTAACTTTTTCTGCAGCAAAATCAGATATGCGAAATGCCCCATCAGCATGCATTAGTAAGAATCTGCAACTCTTCTCTTTTGGAAATTATCAGTTGTCTCTCTTCCCTATCTCCAGCCTTACAGACCTTAAACGAGAGTAGGAGGACCATCCTTGTGGTTAGAACAATAGGTTTGAACCAGAGAAGCCTGAGTTTAAACCCTACATCTCTCACTGACTCTCCTTGTGACCTTTGTTTCAAGTACCCACTTAGACTGTTTGCTGTTTTGGGCAGGTACTTATCATATCTGAATATGTTTCACTCTGTGTATACAAATAAGTATTATTACAAAGAAAGATGAGCTCATTTTCAGATTCTGGAGTTAAAATAAAGCAGCTCTTTTTCACAATACTCGAGAATGAACTTGTCTGCTCATGGGATCTGAATGGTGGGTTCTTAAGCAAGGTTATTTCTGTGAAGTGATGTTCTCATTCAGGAGGCTTCAGTTTTACGTCACAATAGAAAGGCATAAATATAATCCATTGCCGGGAGTCCCACAGTAACATGCCTGAGCAGGTGTGGGCCTCATGGAACAGCACCAGGCAGCTGATGCCAACAACTTCCTTTTGCTCTGATCTTGGTAATGGCTTGTTTCTTTCAAGAATCATTTGTACGTGTTACTAAAGAAGATAAAAATTATAACAAGAAAATAATTACAAAATGCAGAAGAGAAATAGACAATTCCTGGGTTCTGGGGCTGGTCCATATTGCCTCTGTTTAGATAACATTTCTGGCCTGATAGCATGATACAACTTTTTTAGCCACTGCTAAGTTATCCATAAGCTACCAAAATTAGGGACAGTAAAGGCTGTCCTAACTTTTGCCGCTGAAACTAACCGGGCAGTGGCTGAATATCGCTGCTGCCTGGTTGACTTTTGTGCTATCCGTCTGATCCGGATGTTCAAGGCCAGTGGCTGGATATGGCCTTAGCATTGAGTAGCCAGGTTTAAGATTCAGCTGTTTCAGGACTGCTGGCCACTGCTGCTGAATATTGGGCCCATGGAATCTGGCTGCTTTTGGGATTATGCCTGATACATGTGACCTGGTTTGGTCATTTTTTGGAAACAGGATATTGGGATTGATGGACTTCTGGTCTGACCCAGTATGACTGTTCTTATGTTAGCTGGGTTTAAAATAGGATTGGACATGTTCCTGAAGGAAAAGTCCATAAACCATTATTAAAGTGGACTGGGAAAATCCACTGCTTACCCCTGGGATAAGCAGAATGGAATCTGTGTACCTTTTGGGAACTTGACAGGTACTTGTTACCTGGATTGGCCACTGTTGGAAACAGGATACTGGGCTTGATGGATGTTCCTGAGCAGTCCTCCAGTTTAGTCCTCCACATCGGGTAGTGCACCTCCTCCTGCAGCTAGGAGACTGGACCAATCAAATTCTTCCCAGTGTGTCCAGTCTCCTTGCAGCAGGAGGCGGTGTGAGCCTACTACGGGTTCACTTTGGGTTTTTAGGTCTTCATTGTTTTGTTTTGTTTTCTTTCGTTTTGCTCCTTGTAGTACCTTTTTGTTTTACACTTTAGGGGTACTGTACCTTTAAATGCCGTTTTGGAGGGAGCCGAGCTTGCACTGCCCGTCTGCCTACTGCTCAGCTACGGCACGTCGGCTGCAGTTTAGTTGCCTGTGATCTCTCCTCCAGGAAAGCTCGGACGACGACTCTGGCCACCATCACCATCTCCTAGTTTGGGGGCAATGTTCCAGGTGATGCTACATCTCGGAGGATCCCAGTTAGCTTAGTGCCCCAGTCGGTGTTCCCTCACACCGCGGGGCCATTGCAGCTTGCTCCTCATCTGGGTAAGCTCCGTTGCTGTGCTCCTTCCTAGCTTCGGGGTAAGTGTCATCTTGGCCGGTCTTGCAGTGTCCACAGCCCTTCGGGTCAGCGAGATCGCAGCGGTTTGGTTTGTTTTATTTCTTTTTACTTTTCTTTAGCTTTTCGCTCCCTTTTTTCGTCTCCTCGAAGTGCCGGCGGCCATTTTGTTTTCGGCTCCCGTTTCTTATTCGGGGGCCGTGCTGTGGCGTGTTCCGAGCTGTGCGTCCTGACTCTGAAGGGAACATGTTTATTTTATTTTATGGTGTGAGCAGTGAGCCGTGGTGCCTCTAAAAAAAACAAACAAACAAACAAAACAAAAAAAACCGTTCAGTTGCAGGACAGGCTGTGAGTGTCCTGCCATTCTGTTTGTAGGTGGGCCTGCCTTTTTCTTGCAACTACTCTGCACTCTTGCGGTTTTCTCTCCATGTCCCGACAGCCGCAGTGCGTGATTTGTGGGTCCCGCAAAGGCTCTGTCTCTGACGCGGGGGTTTGCAAGGGCTGCGCCTGCAGTCCACCGGTACCTACAGCAGCCCATGGACGCCAGTGTTCCTCTGGAGTCCGGGGACCCTCCAGTTTTAGGTGGGGAAGAGCTCTCTCCAGGGGCTCTAGTTCCTTCCCTTCCACCTACTCCCCCTGCGCCAGGGAGTGCGCCGGCAGGGGCACCTAGCGAGGTTTCCTGGGGGGATTTCTCTCCTGAGTTCGCACTTCTTATGCATCAAGCCTTTCAGAGGAGCCGCTTGGGGAAAGGATCTGAGCCGTGCGCGGCCCCATCGGCTCCGCCATGTCTCGAGGCAAAGGGGCCAAGGGTGGACACCCCTAAGGCAGCCAAGCGGCTCCGAGTTTCCGAAATAGAACTCTCAGATGTGCCGTGGCAAGAGCCAGAATGGTCTGATGTGGAACCGGAAGACAGGATCGAAGACTTGGAGGAAGGAGAGATTCCGGAACCTGAGGAACAGGCTCGGATCATCCGCGTTTTTCGCAGAGAAGAACTGATTCCCTTGATTACCGAATCTTTGCAAGCCCTGAATCTGACGGTCGGCCGCCACGGTGAAGAAGAGGTTTTGGAGGATCCTCTCATTCAAGCGGTCCGAGATTCTCAAACAGTGTTCCCGGTTCATAGAGTGGTTGATCAGATGATTCAGGCTGAGTGGGATCACCCTGATTCCGGCTTGAAGGGTATCCAAACGATGAATCGTCTCTACCCTCTGACGGACAAGGACAAGGAGAAATTTCGTTCGCCACGGATTGACGCTGCGGTTTCGGCGGTAACTAAGAAGACTACAATTCCGGTTGAGAGCAGTGCGGCCTTGAAGGACACCCAGGATAGGAAGGTGGATGGTTTGTTGAAGCAGGCCTTTGAGACTAATGCCTTGGCCTTACAGGCCTCTATTTGTGGGGCCTGGGTTTCCCGGGCTTGTTTGCGATGGGCTCAACATTTGCGTCAGGACTCCCGTCTGGACCAACAGGGGTTGATGGAAGTTACCCGCTTAGAATCGGGATCTGCGTATTTGGCTGATGTACACTATGATTTGATCCAGACTTTGGCTAACAGCATGGCTTCCGTCGTGGCGGCGCGCAGATCTATTTGGCTTCGTAATTGGGCTGCTGATGGATCCTCTAAAGCGCGTCTCAGCAAGCTTCCCTTTAAAGGCAAGCTGTTGTTCGGAGACGACCTGGATAAGCTGGTCAAGGATCTCGGAGAATCTAAGGGCGGGAGGCTACCAGAGGATAAGCCCCGCCAGAATAGAGGTGTGTCTTCGGCTAGAGGTCAGTTTCGGGACTTTCGCAGATTCCGGTCTTCCAGACTTGGGGGTTTCCAGCGCGGACGCCTGGCATCTCGATCCTCGGGGTTTCGAGGGTTTCAAGGAGCGGGAAGAGGGTTCTCGACTGCCTCTCCTTCATCCTCCTCTTCCTTTAATCGCAAGCCGCAGTGAAGCGAGGCGGACCCCGGAGGGAAGTCAGGTGATCGGGGGTCGTCTTCGTCATTTTCTTTCTTCCTGGGTCCAGATAACTTCGGACCAGTGGGTCCTCGAGATCATCCGGGAGGGGTACGCTCTGGAATTGGCTTGTCCTCTCCGGGATGTCTTCGTTCTGTCGCCCTGCAAGGGTCCTCAGAAAGTGTCTGCCGTTCACGTAACATTGGACCGCCTGCTAGACTTGGGGGCGGTGGTGCCTGTTCCAGCTTCCGATCTCGGTGCGGGTCGGTACTCTATTTATTGCGTGGTGCCAAAAAAGGACTGGTCCCTTCGTCCTATCCTGGATCTCAAGGGGGTGAATCGTTGCCTTCGGGTTCCTCATTTTCGCATGGAAACTCTCAGATCCGTCTTAGTTGCAGTGCGTCAGGGAGAGTTCCTTACGTCTCTCGATCTTTCGGAGGCCTACTTGCATATTCCGATCAGGGCGGCTCATCAAAAGTTCCTGCGGTTTGCCCTTCCGTGGGGTCATTACCATTTTCAGGCGCTGCCCTTCGGCCTGGCCACAGCGCCCCGCGTTTTTACCAAGGTCATGGTGGTAGTCGCAGCGGCGTTGCGGAAGGAAGGTGTCTTGGTTCATCCTTATCTCGACAATTGGTTAATTCGAGCAAAGACCGAGAGGGAGAGCTTGCAAGCCACGGACAGAGTGATAGCTCTGCTACAGAGTCTCGGTTGGGTGGTCAACCAGAAAAAGAGCCATTTTAGTACCGACGCAGTCCCTCGAATATCTTGGAGTTCGCTTCGATACGGCGAAAGGGTTAGTTTTTCTGCCGGATCACCGAGCTCAAGCTTTGCGCCTTCTGCTTCGCAAGTTTTTAGTGTTTTCAGCCCCGTCAGCTTGGTAGTACCTTCGTGTCTTGGGAACGATGGCGGCGACTCTGGATGTAGTCCTCTGGGCCAGGTTTCATATGCGTCCGCTGCAACGAGCCCTCTTGCGGCGTTGGTCGAATCAAACGGATTCGATGAGCAGGCGGTTGCCTTGCCCGAGGCGAGTGCGGCAGTCGTTACGATGGTGGCTGAGCTCGAAAACGTTGCAGGCGGGGGTGCCTCTAGAGCAGCCGGTATGGATGCTGGTAATAACGGATGCAAGTCTGACGGGCTGGGGAGCTCATTGCGACAGTCGCTTCACGCAGGGAACGTGGTCGGCTCTGGAAGCATCTTGGTCGATCAACCGCCTCGAGCTGCGCGCGGTGTTGCGGGCTCTACAGGCGTTCGAACCTTCAGTGACGGCCGAGCTGTGCGGATTCTCTCAGACAATTCAGCGACGGTTGCATACCTCAACCGGCAGGGCGGCACAGGCAGCAGAGCAATGGAAGAAGAGTCCGACAGGTTGTTCCAGTGGGTAGAACCTCGGCTGCTCGCTGTCTCCGCGGTACATATCGCCGGGAAGGAAAATGTGATGGCGGATTTCCTCAGCAGGGTGCGAGTGGATGCCGGAGAGTGGGAACTCCACCCGCAAGTGTACGCTCAAATAGTCCGCAGATGGGGGCCGCCGATCATGGATCTCATGGCGACCTTTCAGTCGGCCAAAACATCTCGGTTCTTCAGCAGGCGAAGGGAACCCATGTCCGAGGGCATAGACGCCCTCATTCGCCCGTGGCCGACTTCCGGGCTTCTCTACATCTTTCCTCCGTGGGCGTTGATCGGACGGGTGATTCAACGCATAGAGGCACATCCAGGAAAGGTTCTTCTGGTGGCTCCAGATTGGCCCCGCCGTCCGTGGATCTGATTCGGCTTCTCGACGGGGTCCCGTGTCGGTTCCCGCTCTTACAGGACCTCTTGATTCAGGGGCCGCTGCGGATGCCGCAGGTGGATCGGTTCTCGCTTACGGTATGGCCATTGAAAGGGTTCGGTTGAGATGGAAAGGCTATTCTATGGCTGTTATTGCAACTCTTCTTCGTGCGCGGAAGCCTTCTATGTCGCTCGCGTATGTGCGCGTATGGCGCGTTTTTGAAGATTGGTGTTCGCGGCACGATCTCCGGGCCGCGACGGCTTCCGTTCCAGCCATTCTCAGTTTTTTGCAAGACGGCTTTGACAAGGGTCTTGCTGCTAGCTCTCTGAAAGTGCAATTGGCGGCCCTAGCGTGTTACAGAGGTAGGGTCTTGGGGGTTCCCCTGTGTGTTCACGCGGATGTGCAACGTTTTCTGAGGGCCGTGCTTCGACTGCGTCCTTCCCGCTGGGTAACCATTCCCCCATGGGATTTGAATTTGGTGTTGCAAGCTTTGGTTCAGAAGCCTTTTGAGCCCCTTCGCCTTGCGTCTCTCAAGGATCTCACATTGAAAACTGTTCTTGGTGGCCATCTGTTCGGCTCGGCGTATCTCGGAGTTGCAGGCGCTTTCGTGTCGGGAGCCATTCTTATCGTTCTCTAGGGACAGAGTGGTCTTGCGACCTGTTCCTTCTTTTCTTCCTAAAGTGGTTTCTCCTTTTCATTTGAATCAGGCCGTTTTTCTCCCAGTCTTTGACTCCCCGGATACGGACGCGTCTGGCGGGCTGCATCGTCTGGATGTTCGGAGGGTACTCCGCCGATATCTCAGGGTTACCGAGTCGGTTCGTAAGACGGACCGCCTGTTCGTCCTGTTCGGTGGTAAACGAAAGGGGGAGGCGGCGTCCAAGTCTTCCATTGCTAGATGGATTAAGGAAGCGATTGCGTCGGTATACATTTTGCATGGCAGGGCGGTTCCGCTGGGTTTGCGGGCCCATTCCACTCGGGCGCAGGCGACGTCGTGGGCGGAGCACAGTTTGGTTCCGCCAGTGGACATTTGTAGAGCGGCTACTTGGTCGTCGCTCCATGCCTTTAGTAAGCACTACTGGCTGGATGTTCTGGCATCCCGGGATTCCTGCTTTGGTTCAGCGGTTCTGAGCGCCAGTTGGGTTGGTCCCTCCCGATGATTACTGCTCTGTTACATCCCGATGTGGAGGACTAAACTGGAGGACCGCTCAGGAAATAGAAATTACACTTACCTGGTAATTGTAGTTCCTGGAGGGTCCAGTTTAGTCCTCATTCCCTCCCGAGAGATTCTTCTTTTCCGTTCGGCACGCTGCTACAAGGTGAGAGAGAGCTGCTTAAGCTGTTTACCTGGGGTCCCTCGAGTTCGGGATCCTCCGCTCTCTTTGCTCGTTTGTTTTTTCTTTGCTGGTGTGGCAGTGCCTTCTTTTTGCTCGGTGGTCCAGGTGGACGTGATGTGCACAGTTACGGCTCCCTCGTTTGGGGAAGGAGTCGAGTTAGTTTGGGGAGGGGTATCCTTGCTGTTATATCTATTACTCTTTTAAGTCTGCTTGTTGACAGTTCACTGGGGGGCTGATGGGAGCTCCAGCAGTATACATCCTCAGGGAAGAATTTGATTGGTCCAGTCTCCTAGCTGCAGGAGGAGGTGCACTACCCGATGTGGAGAACTAAACTGGACCCTCCAGGAACTACAATTACCAGGTAAGTGTAATTTCTGTTTTAGTCTGACCCAATTTAGCATCTCTTATGTTATTGCTAACACTGCTGTTTCTTCTATTTCCCCTAGGATCATTCTTTTGTGGGAAGTCTTATATTTTTGTATCTTCCACAGTACAGAAGAAAATACATTTCTCCAATGTTGCGTTACATTGCACACGGAGTCTGGTTTCCTGGTGTTTCTGTTTCAGTTTTTGCGTATTTCTGTTTCTAATTTGTAGTCCCTTATTCTGTATTTTTTGAGTGTTTACATGTTTGACCAAGGGGAGGGATTCTATTCATTTTTAGTTTCTATGTAGGTAGGGCTGATGTATGGATATGAAGCACCCTAGGTGAACCTCCTCTGCTCCTGCGCCCATTGGCACCCCTTTCTAGGTCCTTCCCCTCTGAAACCCATTGCTGACTTCCTTTTGCATGGGGGTGGAAACAGCATCAGTTTAATGTTTGCATTGCTGCCTTTTCATTGCTAGGGTTGATGCTGTTTGAGTTCTAGGAGCTAGTACTAATCTCCAGGAACAAGCAGGAATGTAGTCTTCACATATGGGTAACGTCGGCACCAACGGAGCCTGCATGGGAATGCTCCCCAGCATCCAATAGGAAAGCCTTTGGGAGCATCCCACTGCGCCTGCGTAGCTGCCTTCCCGCCTTTCCAGCTCTCCCTCCTCAGTTCTTCATTTTCTGCGGAGCCAACAAGAAGCAATTCCTGTCACCGCAGAAAATTTGTTTTTTTTCTTAATTTTTGTGGTCGCGTCTGCCTTCCCGTTGATGCTGATACTGACTCCGTCAGTGCTTTCTTTCCTTCTTTAAAAAAAAAAAACACACACTTCAGTGAGGGAAGAAAACTTCTTCCTTCAGGCGCTCAACGCCATCTTAGGCTTAGGCCTTTCCATTTTGTCACAGACAAAATGGAAAAACCATCCAGTGGTTTTAAGAAGTGTTCCAAATGTGGCAGTACAATTTCAGCCACGGACACCCATGACTGGTGTCTAAAGTGTTTAGGACTGGATCATCAACGGTCAGAATGTCCTCTCTGTAGGAAGATGACAAAGAGGGGCCTACTGAATCGAGCTGCAAAACTGGGCACCCTCTTTGCCTCCAATGCAGTGTCTTTAGCATCGACATCGAGAGCTTCATCTTCCTCCCAAGGATCTCAGGTATCGAAACCTAAGTCTTCATCGAAGACTGGCCAGCCCTCCAAGGATAGATCTCCTTCTAAGTATCGAGATGCATTGGACGTTGCCCTGGAGGGGGACACACTGGCCAAACAACCCTGGCAGGAGGACCTTTCCTCCAAAGCCTTAGTGGGGGGGTCCCAGGATGCTCCCGAAGCCTCCACCTCCGGAGAGCTCCTGGTGCCATGTTCAGGAATCGTGGCCCGCAGTTCTGGTACAGATACCCAAGCATCGGCAACTTCCATGGATCAGCATATCCTAGCCATCGAGCAGAGTTTAGCAGCCTTACTGGCGGCCTCCGTACCGGTAAAGCCTTTACAGTCGATTCCTCAGACATTGGTACTGGCTACAGTACCGAAAGAGCCTGTATCAACATTTTTGCCGCTTACCATGCTACCACCCATGCTGGCCCTCAAATCTGTTTCCAATACCAAGGTGCCAGCACCGCAAGCTTCAGCTACCGACTTCGAACAGTATCGGGTATGTGAAGAGCACGAACGCCCTGCCCATCAATACTTTGAGTCTTCGGACTTTGATTCGTTGGATGACGAATCGGCTGATATCTGGGAAATGAGAACTCTCCCGGAAGACCCATCTCTGTCTCCACAACGTCGCATGTCCCCTCCAGAGGACATGTCTTTCCAAGACTTTATTCACGATGTTGCTCAGGGTCTGTCCATAATGGTGACTTCGGAGAAAGAGCCTAGGGTTGAGGAACTTGAAATTCTTCAATACTCTGCAGCTGCAAAGGAAGTTGCTACTCTCCCTGTTCATCGCATACTTCATGAACCTATGCTTCGTATGTGGGAGACGCCCCTAACCATCTCTCCACATACTCAACAACTCAATACAATGTACCGGGTACCGGAGTGTCCAGGCTTTCAAAAGATGCAACTACCACACCATTCCATGGTGGTGGTATTGGCAATGCATTGAAGAAAAAGCGGTAAGACACATTCCTCGAATCCTCCAGGTAGGGAATTGAGAACCCTCGACGCTTTTGGTCGATGTTGTTTTCAGGCCTCCATGTTATTGGCCAGAATCAGTTCCTACATACTCTATATGGGTATGTTTCTTAGGGAGGTGGCTAGAGATTTGGAATTGACAGCTCCTCTTCTCCCTGATAAGAGCTGATTATCTCATCCTTGTAAAGCATGCCCAAAATGTTTCAAAGTTTGTTAACAGGGCAACTTTTGACTGTTTTGAATGTATCAGCAGAACTTCAGCTATATGCATCGGTGCACGCAGGATTGCTTGGCTCCAAGCATCTGATCTTGAATAATAGGTTCAAGATAAGTTGGTTAATATCCCTTGCACTGGTAAAAACCTTTTTGGCAAGGATTGGCAGGACAAGGCTTCTCAGCTAGAATCTGAGAACACCACTCTTAATAGACTATCTAGATCTATTGGCCAACCCAGCTAGAAAAAAAAGACAGCGAAGGCAGCTTTTTTCAACAAGAAAAAGAAATACTACCCTTCTTATAACCCAGCAGTGCAGTGTCCAATCCATGCTCCCCAGAAAGGGCAGCAGCCACCGAAATAACATAGGAAGGTTCAGACTCCTAAGTCACAGCCACCTCAGCAGACCCAACCTCCTCAGGGTCTTTGACTCTTTTCTGGAGAATATAGCCATTCTGCCTCTGGATATTCCAGATCCCATCAGCATTCCCAGCATACTTTGTCACTTTGCATCTTGTACATCAGAGCACTGGACTCTCCATAATACGGGAGGGGTACAAACTTCGTCTATGAAGTCTACCCTCTCAGACTCCTCCATCAGAGTTTTGTTCCCAACCCCCTCTCACCATTCTGTTGTTGCAAGAGGTCACCTCCCTTCTCTCACAGGACGCAATAGAAGAGGTAACACTCTCCCAGCAGGGACTGGGCTTTTATTCTCCATACTTCCTCATTCCAAAGAAAACAGGAGGATACAGGCCCATTCTGGACTTGAGAGAACTAAACAAGTATCTACTATGGGAGAAATTCAAAATGATCTCCCTAGGTACCCTTTTGCCCTATCTCCGGAGTCAGGATTCGCTCTGTTCTCTAGATCTAAAGGAGGCATATACTCACATACTTATTCACACACAACTCAGAAGGTTCCTGTGCTTTCTGTTCCAAGGAAGACATTATCAATACAAAGTCCTGCCTTTCGTCCTTGCCTCTGCCCCAAGAGTCTTTACAAAGTGCATGGCAGTAGTACCCGCTTTCCTAAGGACTCTAGGTATATTTGTCTTCCCTTACTTAGACGACTGGCTCATTCGAGCAAGCACCTCTCTAGACGCCAGTCTTTCCCTCTCATGCACTATGCAGGTGCTGCAACACTTGGGATTTGTAATAAATCTTCCAAAGTCCCAACTCATTCCCTCTCAAACTCTAGAGTTCATAGGGGTTCTCCTCGGCACTCAAGCAAAGGCATTTCTGCCCCAAGCCCGCTGCGCTCGACTCAATCAGCTTGCATCTTAAGAATGCCTCAAGAACTTTCTCACTGCTCGAGAAAGGCTACAACTTCTGGGTCATATGGCATCAATAGTGCATGTTCCATATGCTCGTCTATATATGTGTGCAGTTCAATGGGACCCTGGCTTCCCAGTGGTCTCAGGCATTGGGTTGCCTGGGAGACAAAATAATGGTCTCTACACGTCTAATCTCGTCTCTCCAGTGGTGGCAATCTCCAGAAAACCTTCTCGTAGGGTCACCTTTTCAGATGCCTCCACATCAATGTACCCTGATGACGGATGCGTCCAAATTGGTCTGTGGAGCTCATCTGGACAATCTCTCCACTCAGGGTCTTTGGTCTCATCAGGAGTCACAGCTCCACATAAATCTGCTAGAACTCAGAGCCATCCACAATGCTCTCAAGGTATTCCAGGACCATCTTCGCTTCCAGACAGTTCTACTCCAGATGGACAATCAAGTAGCCATGTTCTACTTGAACAAGCAAGGCGGAACAGGCTCTTGGACTCTTTGCACCAAAGCCCTGCATCTGTGTTTTTTTTGCAATACAGCATCACATTCACCTACTTGCGGTGTATCTTCCAGGCAAACAGAATGTCTTGGCAGACAAACTCAGTCGAGTCCTGCTACCCCACGAGTGGTCTCTCCATGCAGACAAGGTTGCTCACATTTTTCAGATCTGGGGAACCCCAGATGTAGACCAGTTCGCAAGTCCTCAGAATGCCAAGCTTCCCCGCTTCTGCTCCAGGACGCCTGCACAGAACAACTAGCACATAGATACCTTTCACCTTCACTGGGGTCAAGGCTTCCTATATGCCTTCTCTCACATTCCCCTAATTCCCTAAACTCTTTTCAAACTCCAGAGAGACAGGGCCTACATGATTCTTATAGCCCCACATTGACCACCTTTGTCTGTCTCAAGCTCAGCCAGTAGATTTGGGGGTCTGCTCCAGATCTCCTCTTGCAGGAGGAGGGGACACTACTGCATCCCAGTCCACAGTCCCTACATCTTTCAGCATGGCTGCTGAAGGCATAGCCTTCCAGTACATCAACCTCTCTCAACAGGTAAAAGATATCCTCTTAGCTTCTGAGAAGCCTTCCACCAGACTTTCATATGCCTTCAAGTGGCGTAGATTCTCTCTCTGGTGTTCTGAAAGGGATCTAAGCTCCTTCTCAGCTCCGGTGGGTGCATTACTTGAATATCTTCTCCACCTGTCTTCTTCTGGACTCAAAACCAATTCGGTAATAGTGCACCTAAGTGCAATTGCGGCCTCTCACATACCCCTGGATGGTCAGTTTATCTCTTCTCAACCGCTTGTAGCACACTTCATGAGGGGTCTTCTATTAACTAAACCTCTCATTAGGCCACCTCCAATGGCATGGGATCTTAATGTTGTTTTAGGACAGCTTCTCAAGCCACTCTTTGAACCTCTAGCCCCAACTTCTCTGAAGTTTCTCACCTGGAAGGTCACCTTCCTTATTGCCCTCACTTCAGCAAGACACATTAGTGAGCGCCAGGCTTTGGTGGTTGACCCTCCTTATACACGATTCCACCATTTTATTTATTTATTTATAAAGTTTTTATATATTGCCCCTTCCAGACATCAGGGACAGTTTACATTGAACAAAACCAAAACCAGTTCAGAGAACACAAGATAACAGATAATTCTTAAAGATTTTTGAACTATATACAGGGTAGTTTCCTGGATCTGAGTGATTATACAACTTTAACTATATACATTTATATATTTAGTTTTTTAGCTTGGTTGAGTTAGTAATGCGAAACATGAGGATTTTTCTGTTTCGTTGTTGTAATGTTCAGCAGTGTCTTTAGTTGTTTCCTAAATGTTTGGAGATCTCTACTCTAATAGATCTCATGTGGTCTGGTAGGAGGTTCCATAGTTTGGGTGCGGTGTAGGTGAAGGCTCTTTTGCTGGTTACTTGTTTTGTACTACAGATTGATGAAGGTACTTCAAGCATGTTTAGACTGGCGTTTCTTCTGCTCCTAGTTTCTGTTTGTGTATGGATCTTAGATGTGAGGAATGAGGGCGAGATGTTCTGTAGTAGCTTGAAAGTGGTAATTATTACTTTATATTTTATTCTACTTGTTAATGGGAGCCAGTGCAAATCTTTAAGGATTGGTGTAATGTGATCTGTTAGGCGTGCTTTAGTTATTATTCGGGCAGTCACGTTTTGAGTTATTTGGAGAGTATTGATTGGTTTTTTTGGGCAGTCCCTGTAGTAGGCTGTTACAGTAATCCCAATGTGGGGTTATGAGTGCCTGAACTACTGTTCTAAAATCATTGGGTTCTAGGAGAGGTCTTAGGTTCTGGAATATGGTCCTAGCTGTTTTACCTGGGATGTAATACTGAGTGATTTGTCCAAGGTGATTCCCAAATATTTGACCTCCTGTTTTACTTGGATAGTGGTGTTTTGAATCTTAAATTCTGTAGGGGGTGTGAAGTTTTGGTTTCTTGTGGTGAACATTATATTGGGTTTTTTTAGGTTGATCTGAAGGTTGTTCTCATCAAGCCAGGTCTGTGCTTCTAGGATGCATTCGATTATGTTGTGGTAAGCTGGTTTGTTTGTGTCTACTGGGCTGAAAACAATGTTGTCGGCATATATGGGGTACTCTATTTGATGTTTTTTGAAGATTGAGCATACTGGCTGAAGATAAAGGTTAAACAGGTGAGCTGATAATGCTGAGCCCTGTGGGATTCCCTGTTCTTGTGGGAAGGTCATGGAGGATTCTTGATCAATTCTTACATATTGGTATCTGTTGGTGATGTATGACTTGAATCACTGATGGGCAGTACCTGTTAGTCCTAGATTTTTTAGCCTAGAAAGGAGTATTTTATGATCCACGCTGTCAAAGGCTGATGCGATGTCTATGAATACAAGTATGTAGGCTTGATTAATATTATCCATGTCGCAGATTAGGGTGTCAAACAGGACCTTTAGTAGGGTTTCCACTCCATGGTATGCGTGGAAACCATACTGGTGCTCATCGAGGGGGTAGTTTGTGTCAATGTAGTCTTGCAACTGAGCTTGAACTGTTTTTTTCAATGATTTTTGCTAGGAATGAGATATTTGCGATTGGTCTGTAGGAAGTGGGATCAACTTTATTTAAGGTTTTGTTTTTGAGTGTGGGACGAATAATGCTTAGTTTGAGATAATCTGGCATTGATCCTAGGAGCAGGGCTTGATTTACTATGTTGAGTAAGAAGGGGGCTAGTTTAGATTTTGTTGCTTTTATCCACGCTACAGGGCATGGATCAAGGTAGGAGGTGGTTGTGTTGATTTTAGTAATTGTATCAAGAAGCTGTATTTCCTTTATAGTGTGAAGTGTGTCACATTTGTTTGGGTGGTGTAGATTCACTTGTGTAGTAGTATTAGGTGCAGTATTTTTGCTTTTTAATTTTGATGCGAAATGCACTGCAAGAGTTTGTGTGTTGATTGTTATCTTCGATTTCTCATTCTGGTGAGTTTTTGTTTGTGATTTGACAATTTCGAAAAGTTCTCTAGGACGGTTGATGGCTTTATTTATGGCGTTAGTGTAGTAGTTTCTTTTTGTGGTTTGTATGGCCTCTTTATAGAGGTTTAGGTTTGTTGTATAGAGAGCTCCGAGGTCTGGGGATTTTCTGTTTCTCCATTTTTCTCAAGCTTACGGAGTTCTTTTTTTAGGGAGTGTAGCTTGTTAGTGTACCATTTTTCTGTGGGTCTGCGTGCCATTTTTTGTATGTGCTTTTGGGTAAGGCTGCTCTATGTATGATACCATGATAAGGTAGTCCTTAGGACTCATCCCTACTTTATGCCAAAGGTGGTCACTCCCTTCCATTTAAAACAGTCGGTTTACCTCCCTGTGTTTTTCCCTAGACCTCATTCCTCTTTGGCAGAAGCAAATGTGCTTTGGCTTTTTATCTCCAGAGAACTTGAGAGCACAGAAAAGCTTCCCAACTTTTCATTGCCTTTGACTCGAGTCACCTGGGATTGCCAGTATCCAAGCAAACTATCGAGATGGATAGTGGATTGCATCTCCTTTGCTTACGAAAGTGTAGGTCTCTCGCTCGAGGGTCACGTCACTGCACATAATGTTCGGGCCATGGCTGCCTCTATGCAAATCTATGCTTTGTAGCGATTGATGAGATATGCAAAGCAGCAACCTGGTCTTTTGTCCACACCTTTGCTGCTCACTATTGCCTCGACAAGGACTCCCGCTGGGATGCCTTGTTTGGCCAAGCTGTTCTCCAGCATCTCTTTCAGACTTAGATCAACTTCTGCCCTCCGTCCCGGGTTTCGATACAAGACATCCTTGGAGGATATATGATCTACTTACTTATGCCTGTGAATCACAGCTCACTCTGAGATCATCTCTCTGGCATCTTCGAGCTAGGGAGTCCCGTATATGAAGACTACATTCCTGCTTGTTCCTGGAGATAGCGTAGTTACTCACCTGTAACAGGTGATCTCTGGGAACAGCAAGAATTTAGTCTTCACAACCCACCTTTTTCCCCTAGGAGTTGTACTTCTCCTCTTCTTTCCTTCTCTCCTTTTATTTCAGCTATAACTCAACTGAGGAGGGAGAGCTGAAAAGGCAGCTACGCAGGCGCAGCTGGATTCTCCCAAAGGCTTTGCTATTGGATCCTGGAGAGCGTTACCCATATGTGAAGACTAAATTCCTGCTGTTCCCAGAGATCACCTGTTACAGGTGAGTAACTATGCTTTATTGTATGGCAGATTTGCTATGTAAGTGCCAAATGGTGCGTGTTTTTGCACAATTTTGTTACATTATGGATTGCCTGGTAGTGGAAAGAGTTTGTCTCACTGTTACTGCGATAGCATCAAAATAAATATATTTTTTTCAGATGAATGAAAGAAAGCATTCATGTTCTGCTCTGCACATATTGTTAGTGAATTTATAAATATGGGGTTTGTTCCAGAACTAGCAATGCCAGGTTTCTATTCCAGTTTGAATAGTGTTGCATTATTGATTGAATCTCAAACCTTTTGCCTGTATAGCAGAACTATGCTATCAAATAATTGCAATAGTGGTTTTACCTGTGGGGAGGGATCTCTTAATTGCATAGAAAACAGTTTATAGCTTGTTCTTATACTGGAGGAGTGACCTAATGTTTAGAACTGGGCTGGGAACCATGGAAGCCAACCTTTGAATCTAACGCTCCTTGTGATCTTGGTCAACTCACTTAACCCTGCATTGCCTCAAATACAAACTAGACTGTAAGCTCGACAGGGAAAACCTACTGTACCTGAAAATAACTAACCTTGAACTACTACTAGAATAAACATAAGCTAAAACAAAATCTGTCCCCCCCCCCCCCCATTTTCAGTTGCATTTGTTGTCAGTTTAAGTTATGTATAGTCTGTTATGCTCTATTTTGTACTTAATTGAATGTGAGTTAGACATTTTTTGGTGTGTGTTCTGGCAAAGCATAATTTCTGTAGTTTTCAAGCTTACCTTACAGCCCATGGGAAAAGCACAGTTACTTTACCTGTAACAGGTGATCTCTGGGAACAGCAGGAATAAGTCTTCACATATGGGTACGTCTGTACCGACGGAGCCTGCGCGGGAACGCTCCCCAGCGTCCAATCAGAAAGCTTTTGGGAGCATCCCTCAGCGCCTGCGTGCTGCCTTCCCGCCTTTCCAACTGTCTCTCCTCAGTTGAGTTTTATAGCTGAGACAAAGAGAGAGAAAGAGGAAAGGAAGATAGATAGAGAGATACAACTCCTAGGGGAGGTGGGTGGGTTGTGAAGACTTATTACTGCTGTTCCCAGAGATCACCTGTTACAGGTAAGTAACTGTGCTATCTCCAGGAACAAGTAGGAATGAGTCTTCACATATGGGGACTCCCAAGCTAAGATGCCCGGAGCCCTAGCATGTTGGAGATTGAAACATGCTATACCTCATATGGCCAGGCATCCTGAGGATGGAGGGTAGGAGTTGAAAAAGAGAGGAGCTGTAGAAAACAGCTAACGTAAGATAGGACTACAGGCAAGGAGTCCTTGTATGTATGATAATTATCATGAAATATATTGAAATAAACAATTGCAATATAAACCTCACCTACTGGATTGCAGGAAGTAGAGAGGCTGATGGAGTCTACTGGGGATCCAGTAGAGGAATCTTCAAGGTGACCTCACTGAAGTGAAAGTGAAGGTCAAAACTGGAAGTGAAGGTGAAGGTCAAAACTGGAAGTGACAGGTGATGCCAGGATTTAACTGGGGTAGTACAAAAAACAGTAGGTCTTCAGAGGGAAGCTTTATGGAAAAAGCTGAAAACTCTTTTGGCTACGGAGTTATTCACAGTGAGGAGCAAAAGAGGAAGACTGACCGATTTGGACAAAACTGGCCTAGTCCTTGAGGGAAGAAAGGATATGGAAAAAATCCCGTATTCCCAAGAAAGGACAGGTGTCTGAGGAGTTGAAACCTCAGATCTACTGAAGATCCACCATGTCTTAAACCTAGGGTTATGGTAGGAACTGTCAGCACCACAGCAGTGGTTGTGTGCATAATACCCCAAAAATACTGTGGAACAGCATGAACATGGGCAAAGTCCACTGTCTGGAACATATAGGAAGGGAAACCTTTATGAGCATAGACAGTTAAGGAGATAAGTATGTAAATACATATCTACCTATAATAAAGTATCTCGACAGATACACATATATATATATATCTATATATGGGTATATATATCTATATATATTTATATATATCTATAATGAGATCTAGAAGGGCATAACATATGCACACTTAGCTGACAGATATAGCTATAGATATATCTATCTATATATCTATATATATGAATACATAGGTTTAAAGATAGATGCCTGCAATTAAGCAGACAGAGCTATGCATATTAGGACATTCACATGGAAGATGTGAAGAGGAAAGATTCATCTAAGAACAAGAAGGTGGAACCCACTTGATAAGATATATAGAGAATCTATTCCCCAAGGTTATAATGGTGCAGGAATGCTATCCAGTGAAATAATCAGGATGGTTACGTGGAAAAATAGAGGATAATATCAGTCTGTAAACAGCAAGTCCTGAGTCCTGTAGAACTCTAGCATGGTAAATGGACAGAAACGCATAGGATGAGATCCCAGGTTGACCAATTTGAGGGACAAAGGGGGTATCAGGCGTTTTCTAGTTTAATATGTGCTGTCCATGAAGGATTAGGATACCATGAGGACAAGCTGCAAGGGAAAAAGAGCATATTCCTTGTAGGAGCTGGATAACTCTTTAGACTTACATGTGGAGAAGGCTTATATCCTTTGTTTGAAAAGGAGATAGTAGTGTGTGAAGAACCCTCACAGTCATGGGGGATGACAAAGGAAGCCTTTTTCAACCATGATGGATAGTCATTAGAGAAAAACTCCATGCTCTCTAGCAAGGGCCCATAGTGGAAAGCTTCTCTGTAGGATTGCAGAGAGCATAATGCAAGAGAATTGGGAGATAGAACTGGCTGATGGAGAAACCAGCAGCCCAGTGCTGCCAAACCCAAAGGATTGGAGATGGCAAGGATAGAAGATAGTGTTAGAAGCCTGTAATAAGGATATCCAAGAAAGATGTAAGTACTGTCTTGGAATCACTACTAAGGCTAGACCGAAAAGTGGTGGAAGACAAGACTGGAACTTGTGGAAAAGTACCAGTAGTCAAATCACTGGAACTCCTGCATGGGCAGCTACTGAATAGGACAGCAGAGAGAATCTTTCTGTGTCAAACAGAGAGAACAGACTGAAGAAGGGGAGAATCCTGTCCCTGTCTGATGAGCTGCCCAGACAAAAGAAGGGAGTTCACTCCAGAGAAAAAACTCCACAGTGGAAAGAAAGACAAGAAGTCTTTCAGTGGTATGGTACCACTCTTACAGGGGAAAACCCTGGAGGAGAGGGTAGAGATACAAGAGCTGAAGAAGGACTTACCATATGGTAAGTCCCTGGAAGGAAAATTCATGTTGGTACAGAAAAACTATCATGTGATCGTTGTTAAACCTCTCTTCTTGTCAGGAAGAGGAGGAAAAACCTGTGACCCATAGACATGAATAGCCTGACAGCTCAACATACCGAAGAGCAAATGGATGTCCTGGGAATAGGAATCCCTGTGTAGAGTTTTGAATGAAAAAACAGTGAAAAACTTCTGTTGAAAAGAAGTTAACTGTAGGTTATAAAGAGATTAATCAGAACCCCATGGTTGCTGTGTTTATTCAGCCTGGCTAGAGTTTGGATTCTTCAGACCAGGGCGAGGCTTCCCCTGCTTGGGAACATCTGAATGATGGGCAGGAGAAGAGTAAAACCTCTTTCTCCTAGGGAAAGAAGGTTTGGTAGGGCATTTCCTACCTACTGGGGAAGGAGAAGGCTTAGGATCGCCTTCAGAGACAGGGAAGTCAGTGGAGCACTGAGCAACCTGATGTAAAGACTCCTTATTGAAGAGATTTTCTCCAGTGCAAGGAGTATTACCCAGTCTTTGTTGTGCCCATTTGTTCAAGTCTGAAGCTTGGAGTCAGGCTCTACGTCGTGCCCCTATGGCTATAGCAGAGGTTCTGCTAACAGACTCAAAAGAGTCTAGAGAAGCACGAGAAAGAAACCAAGAGATATTTTGGCTATGACTAAGAAGTAAGGAATAGTCTGCAGCCTTGGGCTCTGATAGAAAAGGAGTTAAAAGAGAATTTCTATGTGACCTCCTGAAGGGATAGACTCATATAAAAAATATATGAGAGAATCCTTGTTGCCAGCATAGATGTTTGGAAGGTTTGACATTCAAAGGCATCCAGTGTTCGAGATTCACGACCTGGCGGGTAAGAAGAATGCTTCTTCTTGCTTTTTACCTTCCTCATTGCTGATTCCACTACAATGGAATGATGGGGAAGTTGAATCTTTTGAAACCCTGGAGAGGGGGCACCTGATATAGAAGATCAGTTGCTTTAGAAGGTGAGGAAACCCTTAAAGGTGCTTCCCACATTCGTAGAAGAAGATCCTGCAAGGAATGATGTAAAGGAAGCATTATATTTTCCTTTTCTCCAGAACAATGAGCAGGATCATAGCCAGGGGTAGGAATAGCAAGGGATGTTGCTATGTCCAGGAGAAAATTCTGAAAAGAAGGATCTCCAACAGGAACCATCCCTGGACCGGCTAGATCTGAAGAACTAGCCTGGGCACCGGAGTAGGCACTTGAGAATGTAGGAATAGAAGAACTCGCCCGGTGCAGAAAAGGATCCCTAAGGGATGGATGCTGGTACTGGAGGTCATGACGTGAGACAGTCAGTACTGCATCGTCCATGCCAGGTATCGACTCCAAACTAGGTATAGAAAGGAGCGACCCTGGTGAAAGAAGCATAGAAGGAGCTGACCCCGATGCTACTGCAGGTATCGGCACCGATACCGATACCGGTAGCTGTGCCGGAATCGAAGACGATACCGACATCGAAGCAGTCATCGGAGGCCGCTCAAGTGGTACCGAGGAACCCGAAGGCCTTTGATAATTACCCTCGGTACCGAGCATCCGGAACCGGTAAGCATCGGATCCGAGACGTGTCGGTACCAAGTCTTCCAGACTGGAAATCGATTCCAGACTCGGCATCGAAGGAAGCGAGTCTATCGATGCATGTCTAGAAGGTACCGACGTCGGTGGTAGTATCGGCGGTGATACCGATACTGGAAAGTCAATCTGGGATGTATCGACCGGTCCCGAAGGTACCGAGAAAACCAGATGACGATCCCTGGTGAAGAGTGGATCGCTCAACACCAGTGCCGATGCCGGGGTATCGGTACCGCTCGAAGCGGATGCCACCACCGAGCATGGCTCAGGTATGTTCTGTGAGGGGTGAGCCTCAGGAACAACCTGAAACCCCTGAAAGGCTTTGGAGACTGAAGACTCCCGCCGGGGTTTTGAAGCCAATGGATCCTTGAGGGCAAGGCCGGAGCCGTCATCATGCTGTGCATGAGACCTACCACTCAAGGATTGGCTAGTCTTAACAGACTGTTTGTGGGTTACCTGATCCTGTAGAGAAGGAGAAATGGTCGGTGCCCTGCCATTGAAAGGGAACTCGGTATCGAGGAAAACTCAAAAAGGGAAATCTCTTCTCATAATATTGTAGCCTAATGGCTCCGGATGGTCAGGACCCAAACAGTTTAGACACCAGGACTTGGAGTCTAAAAACAATACTGCACTGCCACAGTTAAGGCACTTCTTAGGAAAAGAAGGAGGCGGCTCCATAATGGAGAGGCCTGAAGGCCCAAAGTTTAAATCTGAAACTGAGGGAAAAAAATTCCCTGGATTAAATAAAAAGAAAAGAAAAGAAAAAAACAAACACCGGCGATACCGGTGGAGTCGGGGAGACAGCCGCGACCACAAGAAAACAAGAATTAAAGAAAAAAATTTTCTGCGGTGACAGGACGACGTCCTTCCGGCTCCGCGGAAAAACGAAAACTGAGGAGAGACAGTTGGAAAGGTGGGAAGGCAGCACGCAGGCGCTGAGGGATGCTCCCAAAAGCTTTCTGATTGGACGCTGGGGAGCGTTCCCGTGCAGGCTCCGTCGGTACCGACGTACCCATATGTGAAGACTCATTCCTGCTTGTTCCTGGAGATTGTGAATTCTCTTACTAATCTTCTAGGTGAGAGGATAAAATGACCAGATCATCTACAGAGCATGTCAAGTCCAGTTTTTGTGTCATTTTAGGTAGGAAAAGATCACAATTTGCAGAGTATTTTCACAGATGATAGTTGAAAATGGAACATTTTGTAAAATACATACTGTATAGGCTATGAGAACAATGTGTATTTGGCAGTACATGCTAAGGGAACAGTGAATTGAAACACAAGCACATGGAGCTTTGTATGTACAAGTTATGGATTTTGCAAAATTGCATGACTAAGAATTCCAAAACTTAATTTTTTGCTGTTAGGTGGTATTAAACACCAGAGAGATATTTATTTATTCAACTGACAATTTTTTATACCACATTTCCTTAGATCAAGGCGGTTTTATTTATTTAAGATATTTTATATACCATCTTACTACCAGCCAAGACAGTTACATTCAATTTAATGTATGCGGAACATAACGTGCAGGAAGCTTTGTGAGTCACATATAATAGCAATAATAGGAGCCTGGAAAAATAGTAAACAATAGGTAAAACAGGTGCCAAGGTGGCTTAGGCAACTGAAACAGCTTAGATTAACATATATACAACATATCGGTTATGGTGAAATGAGTGGGTGAGTCTTAGGGAGGTCGAAGTAACATATGTAATATTCCGGTTATGGGGGCATGAACAGCTGACTCTTAGTGAAGTCAAAGTAAAAAGGTTTTAGGAGTGCTGAGATGGGGGATTGAGTATTTTCTGTAGTTGTATGTTAGCAGAGGATCTGAGTATTCTTTGTGGGTAATCAGTCAGTGGTCTGGGGCTTGAGGCTGTGAGGTTACAGCGAAAGATCAGTATGTCAGAAATGGCTGTAGACAAAATGGAAAAAAAAATAGAAGAGAAGAAAGGAGATGGGCAGCAGACAATGGAGAGTTAGCAGAAGACAGACTGGGGCAATTGCAAATGAAAAATAAAATGCCCAAACAAAAGGTAGAAAAAAAAAGTATTTTATTTTGAATTTATTAACTGGAATATGTCCACTCTGGGAAATGTGCTCTGATGTCTTTGCACTTTGTTCAGTATAAGAGGAAATTAATTTCATAGTTTAATTTTTCCAGTGTTGTAGTGCATTCAAAGTTTAGGTATGAATTTGTAGCATATTGGTTAGTGCAATGTTCTCATAAGCAGGAGGCAGGAGTTCAATTCCCACTTGTTCATTTGGGAAGGCAATGGCAGTGGGGGTGTATTATCGACTGCCTGGCCAGAGTGAACAAATGGATGATTAAATGCCCAAATAAATCAGGGAAGCTAACAAAAGTTACAGTACAGTAATAATGGGTGATTTCAATTACCCCGGTATCCACTGGATTAGTGTCATGGCAAGACATGCTAGGGAGATAAAGTTTCTAGATTAAATAAATGACTGCTTTTTGGAGCAACTGATTTATGAACAGACCAGAGGGGAAGCCATTTTGGACCTAGTCCTTAGTGGAACACAAGATCTGGTGCAAGAGGTAAGGGTGTTGGGACCACTTGGCAAAAGTGATCATAGCATGATCGCATTTGATTTAATAAATGGAGGAAGGACGTTAAGGAAATCTACAGTACTACCTTTTAACTTTCAAAAGGAAGACTATGATAAAATGAGGAAAATAGCTAAGAAAAAAACTATACAGAGTAGTTGCGAAGGTTAAAGATTTACATCAAGCATGGGTGCTGTTTAAAAAAAAACCTATCTTGGAAGCCCAGACCAGCTGTATTCCACGCTTTAAGAAAGTGGAAGGAAGTCCAAAAAACTGCCAGCATGTTTTAAAGGTGAGCTCAGAGAGGCTGCTGTTGCCAAAAAAGCATCTTTCAGGAAATGGAAAAAGGAGCCAAATGACAAAAACTAGAAACATAAGCACTGGCAAGTTAGATGCAAGGCATTGATAAGGTAGGCAAAAAGAGAATATGAGAAGAAGCTTGCTGTGGAAGCAAAAATGTGTAAAATAATTTTTCAAGTACTTTCTTAGCTAAAAGCCTGTGAGAGTCAGTTGGACCATTAGATGATAGAGGGGTAAAAGGGGGCACTAAGAGGGGACAAGACCATAGCGGAGCGACTGAATGAATTCTTTGCTTTGGTTTTTACTGAGGAATATGTAGGGATGTTACCCATGACTGAAATGGTATTTCCTTATCGTTCCTCCAGTTCAGTCCCTCACCGCTGGGTTGTGTACCTCTTCCTGCAGCATGGAGACTAAGCATGTCAGAAGCTTGACACATCTACCGGTGACACCTCCCACCAGCTTCCAGTATGTCCAGTCTCCATGCAGCAGGAGGTTGTGAGCCTAGAGCAGGGGTCGGCAACCCGCGGCTCCGGAGCCACATGCGGCTCTTTCTCACCTTTGCCGCGGCTCCGGAGCACACTGCCCGCCCGGTGACAGGCAATAGTGTTGTAAGCTCCCTCCCTTCTTCTGCAGCCGCGGCTCCCTGCCTCTTAGGGAACCGCGGCTGTGCTTTTAAAATCATCTCGGAGCCCTTCCTCTAAGGAGGCGGGACAATGCTGCACGGAGCCCGTCAAGACAGGAAGGACTCCGAGATGATTTTAAAAGCACAGCCGCGGTTCCCTAAGAGGCAGGGAGCCGCGGCTGCAGAAGAAGGGAGGGGAGCTGACATGGAGGGAGGGAGCAGATATGGATGGAGGGAGGGGGTCTGACATGGAGGGATG
Source organism: Ichthyophis bannanicus (assembly GCA_033557465.1). Classification (NCBI taxonomy): domain Eukaryota; kingdom Metazoa; phylum Chordata; class Amphibia; order Gymnophiona; family Ichthyophiidae; genus Ichthyophis; species Ichthyophis bannanicus. The sequence goes on along the minus strand of CM066049.1, from coordinate 141,560,305 downwards.
GAGGGGGCTGACATGGAGGGAGGGGGGCTGACATGGAGGGAGGGAGCTGATATGGATGGATGGAGGGAGGGGGGCTGACATGGAGGGAGGAAGCTGATATGGATGGAGGGAGGGGGGCTGACATGGAGGGAGGGAGCTGATATGGATGGAGGGAGGGGGTCTGACATGGAGGGATGGAGGGGGCTGACATGGAGGGAGGGAGCTGATATGGATGGAGGGAGGGGGGCTGACATGGAGGGATGGAGGGGGCTGACATGGAGGGAGGGGGGCTGACATGGAGGGATGGAGGGGGCTGACATGGAGTACATATAGAACTTAAAGATCTAAACACAAACTTAAAACTAAGATGCAGACAGCAGTCCAGCAGCGGGATGTGGGCTTTCCAGTCTTTTGCATTGAGTGTCACATGTATGATTTTCTCCCAGTTGGTGAGAGGTCTTACGTGTGCACTAGGTGCAAGGAGCTCTCTGCTCTCAGGGAACGAGTCCGTTCTCTAGAGACTAGAGTAGCAGACTTGGAAAACATAAGACAGACAGAGAGGTACATAGACGAGACCTACAGGGATATAGTCCTGAAGTCCCACCTCCAGTCTGGCAGCATCCCTGTTGCCATGGAGGAGAGAGGTCACGTGACAGGAGAGCATCACCCTGGTGTGGCAGGAAGTGATCCTGTAACTAGGACCTGTCCTCCAGGTGATGTAAACCCCTCTCGCACCGAGGAGGTTTCTCCAGGGCCAAGTGCCCATGCGGGAAGGGTTAGGACAGCAGTTATAGTTGGTGATTCGATCATTAGGCATGTAGATAGCTGGGTGGCTGGTGGACGTGAGGATCGCCTGGTAACATGCCTGCCTGGTGCGAAGGTAGCGGACCTCACACGCCACCTAGATAAGGTCTTAGATAGTGCTGGGGAGGAGTCTGCTGTCTTGGTACATGTTGGTACCAATGACATAGGAAAATGTGGTAGGGAGGTTCTGGAAGCTAAATTTAGGCTTTTAGGTAGGAAGTTGAAATCCAGAACTTCCAGGGTAGCGTTCTCCGAAATGCTTCCCGTTCCACGCGCAGGACCCAATAGGCAGGCAGAGCTCCGGAGTCTCAATGCGTGGATGAGACAATGGTGCAGAGATGAGGGGTTCGGATTTGTTAGGAACTGGGGAACATTCTGGGGAAAGGAGGGGCTCTTCCGAAGGGATGGGCTTCACCTTAACCGGGATGGAACCAGGCTGCTGGCATTAACCTTTAAAAAGGAGATAGAGCAGCTTTTAAACTAGATAATAGGGGAAAGCCGACAGTCGCCCAAGAGCGCATGGTTCGGAAGAATGTATCCTTGAAGGATACTACAAAAAGCAGAGAGGTTCCAAAAAAGAGTAAAGTAGCCCAAATGCCCTCGAGTATGGAGCAGACAGAACTTAAAGATCCCAAATTACCCATGTCTACCAATAGCCAAATTAATATGAATAAAATACAGTCTCTAAAATGCTTGTATGCAAATGCTAGAAGTCTACAAAACAAGATGGGAGAGTTAGAATATATAGCACTAAACGAGAGGTTAGATATGATTGGAATATCAGAGACATGGTGGAAGGAGGACAACCAGTGGGACACTGTGATACCTGGGTACAAACTATATCGAAATGATAGAGCTGATCAAATTGGGAGAGGGGTTGCGCTCTATGTTAGAGAGGGCATTGAGTCAGAAAGGATTAAAGTTTTGCAAGAAACAAAATTTGCTGTAGAATCTCTATGGATTGAAATTCCATGTAAAAAGGGGAAGGCGATGGCAGTGGGGGTGTACTATCGTCCGCCTGGCCAGAATGAACAAATGGATGATGAAATGCTCAAAGAAATCAAGGAAGCTAGCAAAAGTTACAGTGCAGTAATAATAATGGGTGATTTCAATTACCCCGGCATCGACTGGGTCAGTGTCACAACAGGACATGCTAGGGAGATAAAGTTCCTAGATGAAATAAATGACTGCTTCTTGGAGCAGCTGGTTCATGAACCGACCAGAGGGGAAGCAATATTAGACCTAGTCCTTAGTGGAACACCAGATGTAGTGCAAGAGATAAGGGTGTTGGGGCCACTTGGCAATAGTGATCATAGCATGATCGCCTTTGATTTAATTAGTGGAGGAGGGATAGTAAGGAAATCCACAGTACTATCCTTTAACTTTCGAAAGGGAGACTATGATAGAATGAGGAAAACAGTTAAGAAAAAACTAAAAGGAGCAGTTGCAAAGGTTAAAGACGTACATCAAGCTTGGGTGTTGTTGAAAAATACTATCTTGGAAGCCCAGACCAGCTGTATTCCACGCTTTAAGAAAAGTGGAAGGAAGTCCAAAAAATTGCCAGCATGGTTTAAAGCTGAGGTCAGAGAGGCTGTTGTTGCCAAAAAAGCATCTTTCAAGAAATGGAAAAAAGAGCCAAATGATGAAACCTGGAAACAGCACAAGCACTGGCAAGTCAAATGCAAGGCATTGATAAGGCAGGCAAAGAGAGAATTTGAGAAGAAGCTTGCTGCGGAAGCAAAAACGCGAAATAAAGACCTTTTCAAGTACATTCGTAGCAAAAAACCCGTGAGAGAGTCAGTTGGTCCATTAGATGATAAAGGGGTTAAAGGAGCACTAAGAGGCGACAAGGCGATAGCGGAGAGACTGAATGAATTCTTTGCTTCGGTCTTTACTGAGGAAGATGTAGGGATGTTACCCATGACTGAAGTGGTATTTAAAGGTGTGGAAGAATTGAAGGAAATATCGATACATCGGGAAGATGTCTTACAACTATTAGATAAACTGAAGAGTAGCAAATCACCTGGGCCGGATGGTATACATCCAAGGGTGTTGAAAGAACTGAAATTTGAGATTGCAGACCTGCTATCAGTAATCTGTGAACTATCATTAAAATCATCTCTAATACCTGAGGATTGGAGGATCGCCAATGTAACACCAATTTTTAGAAAGGGTTCGAGGGGTGATCCGGGAAACTACAGACCGGTGATCCTGACATCAATACCGGGAAAAATGGTAGAAACCATCATAAAGAATAAAATTACTCAGCATATAGATAGTCATGACCTAATGGGAGACAGCCAACATGGCTTTAGACAAGGAAGATCTTGTCTTACTAATCTGTTATGTTTTTTTGAAGGAGTGAATAAACAGGTGGACAAAGGTGAGTCGGTTGATATTGTGTATCTGGACTTTCAGAAAGCCTTTGACAAGGTCCCTCATGAGAGACTTTTGGCAAAACTAAAGAGTCATGGGATAGGAGGCAGTGTACTACTGTGGATCAGGAACTGGTTAAAAGATAGAAAGCAGAGGGTAGGGCTAAATGGCCAATTTTCCCAATGGAGAAAGGTGAATAGTGGTGTACCCCAGGGATCTGTGCTGGGTCCGCTGCTTTTTGACATATTCATAAATGACCTGGAAAGTGGAATAACGAGTGAGGTTATCAAATTTGCTGATGACACAAAACTATTTAAAGTTGTTAAAACCCAGGAGGATTGTGGAAAATTGCAAGAGGATCTTGATAAATTGGAAGACTGGGCATCAAAATGGCAGATGAAATTTAATGTGGAGAAGTGCAAGGTTATGCACCTAGGGAAGAACAACCCAAACTATGGTTACACGATGCAAGGTTCCACATTAGGAACCACCACCCAAGAAAAAGATTTAGGCGTCCTTGTGGATACCATGTTAAAACCCTCGGCCCAGTGTGCAGCGGCGGCCAAGAGAGCAAATAGAATGCTAGGTATGATAAGGAAAGGAATGGAAAATAAAACAAAAGATATTATAATGCCTCTATATCGTTCCATGGTGAGACCGCACCTTGAATATTGTGTGCAATTCTGGTCGCCATATCTTAAAAAGGATATAGCAATTTTAGAAAAGGTTCAGAGAAGAGCCACCAAAATGGTAAAGGGGATGGAAGGCTACTCCTATGAAGAAAGGCTAAAAAGGTTGGGGCTCTTTAACCTGGAAAAGAGACGGCTGAGGGGAGATATGATAGAAGTCTATAAATTAATGAACGGAGTGGAACGGGTAAACGTAGATCGATTGTTTACCTTATCAGAATATAGAAAGACTAGGGGACATGCAATGAAGCTACAGGGTAAACTATTTAAGACTAATAAAAGAAAATATTTTTTCACTCAACGTGTAATCAAACTCTGGAATTTGTTACCGGAGGATGTAGTAAAGGCTGTTAGTGTAGCTGGGTTTAAAAAAGGTTTGGACAAGTTCCTGGAGGAAAGGTCCATAAACCATTATTAAGAAGGGACCCAGGATATCAATGCTTGAACCAATACAAACATTGTGGAACCTGTGTCCCTTGGGGAAACTGCTAGGTACGTATGACCTAGATTGGCCACTGTTGGAAACAGAATACTGGGCTTGATGGACCTTGGTCTGACCCAGTATGGCATATCTTATGTTCTTATGTTCTTATGAGGGAGCTGATATGGATGGAGGGAGGGGGGCTGACATGGAGGGATGGAGCACTGGTAATGGGGTTGAGGGGACTAGCACTGGAAATGAGCTGATTAGGGGAGGCTAGGACTGGTAATGAGCTGATGGGGGGTAGGACTGGTATTGGGCTGATTAGGGGAGGCTAGCACTGGTAATGGGGTTGAGGGGGGATTAGCACTGGAAGCGAGCTGATTGGGGGGCTTTGAATGGGCATGGGCTGATTGTGGGGAGGGGAGGATAGAGCTGCTGGCCCTGGAAGATAACTGGGGGCTAAGGCTGCCATGGTATTTGTACTAGAAGGGACTGGTCAGTGGGGAAGGAGGGGGATTGGAAGGAAATGGACACCAGTGGCAATCATGGGAATGCAAGTTGACATTGGAAGGTACTGGGAGTGAGGACTGGAAAGGGGCTGATATTGGGGAGGGTTACTGGGACTGGAAATAGGCTGATGGAAAGAAGTGAAGAAAACGAAAGAAGAGATAAGAAATGGCAGATGTACCATAGACCACAGAAAGAGAGCTAAGAGAAGACAGGAAAGCAGAAGCCTCAGATCGGGACCAGCATGATCAAAGAATAAATTGGTCAGACAACAAAGGTAGAAAAAATAATTTTATTTCATATTAGTGATTTGACTACAAAATCATCATAATTTTGAAATCAAATATTGTTACTTGTTGTTGTGATATTTTCTGGCCTTTTTTGTTTTGGTGTGCGAAGGAAGAGGGGTAGTCTTATACGGCGAGTATAGGCCAAACACCTATATTTTAACAGGAAAAGTAGGGGGTCGTATATAGCATTAAGGTAAGAAACAATATATGCAGTGTTAGATTTGTTTTAAATGTCGCAATGGTTTTGCGGCTCCCAGTTTTTTTTTTCCCTTCGGAAACGGGTCCAAGTGGCTCTTTATGTCTTAAAGGTTGCAGACCCCTGGCCTAGAGTGTAGGCTCAACTTGAGGAACACATAAGGAGATTTAGTTGTCTAATATTTGCTATAGGTTTGGGTTAAAATTTGGTTTTAAAGGATTCGTTTATTTTTGGGTACACTGTACCTTTAATTAATTTTTATTGTTTAAAATAAAAAAAAAGGGACTCTGTGATGGTAAGGGCAGAGAAGGGGGGCAGTGGAAGGGATTCCTGCTTCCCCTTCCCTTCAGTATTCTTTTCCTTACTGCCCTATTAGCACTCCCTACCTTGTGAGGATGGTGGGGAGCTGTGTTGCAGGTGCTGAGCTGCTGTCCGATTCAGTCGGCAGCGCAGGAGAGTGCTGTGAAGTGAAGGCTGCACTGCAATTGGCATCGGAGCTGACTGGCATGGTGTTCAGACAGCTGCTGGCAGAAATCCAAGTATTTAGCTTCTCTTTCCTCCGGATCGGAAGGAAAGGTAGCAGCGCATTTTAGAGGAACTGCGGGGCCTCTGGCTGCTGGCTGAGACCTGCAGCCTCGTGTGAAGCCATGGGCTAGATTTTTGAAGGCAGTCATTTTGCTTGGAAGTGATTTTTCCCATAGTTTTTGCAGGCAAGGGGTTTAGCTGTGCATGCAATCCCTGTGGCTACCTGACATTACTTTTTGAGGATATATTATTGTTAGGGCTTGCCCCAAGCCTCTGAAGTGCCTGTACTTAGGCATTCGAGGTGGAAAAAAAAAAAAAGTTTTGTGTTTCTGTAAGGTTTGTAGCAAGCTTGGCTGTGGGGCCATACCCAGTGGTGGGGAAGCCTCCAGATCTGGTAAAATGGAGATTGGTAGCTGATGCCTGCTCAGCCACAGTGCCTGATGTGCGGAATCCGCAGGGGCACAGTTTCGGTTGACGGCGTGTGTCGTGGCTGTGTGGCGGAAGCGGTACACATGGAGAAGGAGTTGCAGGAGCAGAGTAAGGGAGAACCTCTCTCCATGCCCTTAGGTGCTGAAGGGAAGGAAAAGGGGGGGAGACCCCCCCCCCCGTCACCGCGGGCGTCAACCTCGTCGCTTTCAGGTACGAGTGTGCCTCGAGGGGCGATATCCACGGCCCTGGAAGAATTTTCCCCGGAATTTGTGCTACTGCTGCATCAAGCATTTTGCCTTCGTAAGCGGGGGACTGCTCGGGGTTGAGTACTGGGGTTGTTACTTCGGATGCGCAGGCAGCGGAAGGTTCTCAGGTGAGGCCGGGCAAACGGCCACGGTTGGTGGAAGAGGCGGCCCCTCCCTTGGAGTCTTTGGACGATGAAGGGTTAGAGGGGGAATTAGAGGATAAGGATGAGGATCTTGAAGAGGGTGAGATTCAGGAACCTGAGGATCAGACCCAGATTATTCAGGTGTTCAGGAGAGAGGAACTGGAAGTACTAATTTCGGAATCGCTGCAGGCCCTGAACCTGTCCGTAGCCACGTCGGTGGAGGAAGACAGTGTGGAAGATCCACTTATTCAAGAGCTAAGGAAGTCCCAGGCGGTGTTTCCAGTCCATAAGGTGGTTAGACAGATGATTCAGGATGAATGGGACATGCTGGAGTCAGCTCTCAGAGGTGGGAGGTCCATGGCTCAGCTCTATCCGTTGTCTGATCAGGAGCGGGAGCTGTTTCACTCTCCTAGGATGGTTGCGGCGGTAACAAGACTACCATTCTGGTGGAAGGTAGCGCGGCGTTGAAGGATGGACAAGACAGAAAGATAGATTCGATGGTGAAGCAAGCCTTTGAGGCTAATGCCCTGGCGCTACAGGCCTCCATTTGTGGGGCTTGGGTAGTGAGGGCTTGTCTGCATTGGTCTCAACGGTCGCAGGGGGCAGACTTGTCACAGGGCCAGTTGCAGGACTTGTCCAGGTTGGAGTCCGGTGCGGCGTATTTAGCGGACGTGCATTATTTATTTATTTATTTTTTATTTATTGAACTGTTTTATATACCGCCTTTCAGAAAAATCAAAGCGGTTTACATAGAACAAAACTTGAACATTACATTGAAACTTATTCAAACAATTGAAATTACAGTGAACATTAAATTGCATATAATAAAAATGTTCTCCAGGACCAAGCAGGAAGTCAGTCCTCACATATGGGTGACGTCGGCGCCGACGGAGCCCTCGCGGAGCAATTTCCCCAGCTTTCAAAGAAAGCCTTTGGGAATTGCAGCGCGCATGCGCGGTCTCCTTCCCGCCCAAGGGTGCCATCTTGCTCAGTCTTCTTTTTTCCGCGGAGCCCTACAGACGCTGTTTGTGATCGCCGCTGAAAAAGTTGATTTTATTTACTATTCTTTTCTCGGTTCGACGCCGGATCCTTTTCCCGCCCGGACCCGATACGCTGGTATTGAGTCCGTTCTTTATTTTTTCGGTTTTTGTCCTTCGTGACTAGCGTTTGCGCCAGTTTTCTTTTTTCACTGGCAGCCCTTTCTTTTGACCTCGCAGGGACCCTTTTTCCCCCGATGGCTGCCAGCGGGTTTAAAAAGTGTGATCGGTGTAAGAAACTTATGTCTCTTACCGACACACACGACTGCTGCCTCCGCTGCCTCGGACCCGATCATGACCCGATGATCTGTGGTCCGTGTGGCAAAATGTCCTCAAAAGTGTTGAGGAGTCGGCAGCATCAAAAAGAACGAATCTTCTCTGACTCCACGTCCGGCCGGGCCCGGACCTCGTCAGAGGTTTCGACGTCCCGGGACTCCGGTCCTGAGCATCGTCGGAGTTCCTCTGAGCGGGGGTCTCCTGCCCGGAAACATCATAGGAAGAAGAAACCCGCGAGGGTGGTGTCGGTGGACGCTCCTGGTTCGAGGGCCAGGTCGCATAGCCCCGATAGCCGTCCCGGGTCCTCGGAGTCGGAGAGGCCTTCGAAACATCCTCGTCTCGAGATGGAGTCTCCTGGACACGTGAGTACTGTAGTCCTCGTGGACTCGCCTCCGAAGGAGCCGCCGTCGGGGCCCGAGTCGGGGGCTGCTGGGTCTCCTGAGCTTGGACTCAGGTTGACGGCCTTGGAGAGCAGTTTAGCTGCCTTCATGGACCAGCAGCGGGCATTGATCGCTGGCCTCGCCGGTGCATCTGCCCTGACCACCGGGACGTTGACGTCCAAGTCGACCCCGGAGACCGAGTCGATCCTCGGTCACGGTCTCCCTCGGCCTCCCGTTCGGGACCGAGGTTGTCGACGCCGGCCTCGGCGTCAGGGCGGAGGGCATCGGTGCCTGCCTGACCAGAGCCGCTCGATTCCTCCTCCAAGGAGTCAGGCTGGGAGACGGAGGACGAAGAGTCACCAGGTACTTTTCGGACTCGGTGCGTCCCATCGGACTCACCCGAGTCCGAACCTCGGAGACGGTCCCCCCCGGAGGACACCCGGTTCTTGGACTTTGGCCAAGGCCTTGGCATTCCCCACGGATCCCGAGGAGGAGCCTCGAGCCGAAGAGCTTGATGCCCTCCAGTATGACTCTCCCCCGAAGGAGGCCTTTACTGTACCGGTTCCTCCGATGCTGGAGCGACTTCTCTTCCGCATGTGGGAGAGCCCGATGTCGGCGCCAGTGTTAAGCAAGCGGGTCGATTCCATTTATCGAGTCCGCAAGAGCCCCGGGTTCCAAAAGGCACAACTACTGCACCATTCCATGGTGGTGGAATCGGCCATGCATCGACTCAAGAGTCAGAAGATGCACTCCTCGGTGCCTCCCGGCCGGGAGGCCCAGAACCTGGATGCCCTCGGTAGGAAGTGCTACCAGGGCTCTATGCTTGCTTGTCGAGTCCAGACCTACCAGCTCTACATGGGCATGTATCTCCGGGACCTGGCAAAGGAGATTGCCGGGTTCTCTGCTGGTCTCTCCGAGGAACCTTTGCAGAGGTTCCAGGCCTTGTCCACCAGTATTCGGGAGTGCTCGAAGTTTATCTCTCGAGCAGCCTACGATGGCTTCGAAGCATCGGCTCAGGTAGCCGGAGCCGGCATCGGTGCCCGCCGACAGGCTTGGCTTCAGTCATCCAACCTCGAGCCATGGGTACAGGACAAGTTGGTCGATGTCCCCTGCAGAGGTGAAAACCTCTTTGGCAAGCCCATGGCTGAAAAGGCTGCACAGATAGAGACCGAGACTCTGACCAGGACTCTGCTGTCCAGAAAAACCTCTGCCCCTTCTCAGAAGAAGAAAGGCTCGGGGAAAAAGCCCTTTTACCCGAGGAAGGCAGCTGCCTATAAGCACTACCCTCATTATCAGGCCTCAGCAGCTCCCCAACAGGGTCAGCAGGCCAAGGGACGGGGTAATGGGTCCCGTAGGCAGCAGGCCCCCAAGCCCACAACTCCGGCCCCTGCTCAGCAGGGTGGGGGTTTTTGACTCCGTCAGCATAGCCTCTTCCCCTCCGCTGGTTTCTCTCAGCACAGGAGGCCGGCTGGTCCACTTTGCCTACAGGTGGTCAGCCATCACCTCAGATACCTGGGTGCTTCATATAGTTCAAAAAGGCTATCTTCTACACTTTCACCAGGTACCTCCCTCCTACTTTCCAGGGGAGCCTCCAAGACTCCCTCTGCACAGGGACTTACTCCTTCAGGAGTTGGCAAGTCTTCTTCAGGAACAGGCTGTGGAACCGGTGCCCCACCACCTGAGAGGTCACGGCTTTTATTCCAGGTACTTTCTGATACCAAAAAGAAGAGTAGGCCTCAGACCCATCCTGGACTTGCGCAACCTCAACAAGTTCCTGGAAAGGGAAAAGTTCAAGATGCTTACACTTGGAATCCTGCTGCCCTACCTCCAGCAGGGAGACTGGCTATGCTCCTTAGATCTAAAGGATGCGTATACTCACATCCTTATTCATCCAGACCACAGACAATATCTCATGTTTGTTGTGGGAAGAAATCATTACCAGTACAGAGTACTGCCCTTCGGCCTGTCCTCCGCCCCCAGGGTGTTCACCAAATGCCTAGCAGTGGTGGCGGCCTAAGACTTCAAGGCCTTTTTGTGTTTCCATACCTGGACGACTGGCTCATCAAAGCCCAGTCTTCCCAAGAAGCCACTCAGGCCACTCATCGCACTGTGACTCTTAACTCCAGCACTTGGGATTTGTCATAAACTTTGCAAAGTCCACTTTGCTCCCCTCTCAAAATCTCGAATTCATAGGCGCCAGGTTGGACACTCTTCAGGCGCGGGCCTTCCTGCCTCTGGACAGGGCCCACAGGCTCATGGATCTCGCCAGCCACTTTCACAGCAATTCCCTGGTCTCTGCCAGGCAATTTCTGAGACTGCTCGGCCATATGGCTTCCACGGTTCATGTAACCCCCAATGCCCGCCTGAACATGCGTCCTGCTCAGTGGTGCCTTCGCACTCAATGGCATCAGGCCACAGAAAGCCTGGCGGACTCAGTACAGATATCCGACCTGCTGGTCTCTTCTCTGCGGTGGTGGCTTCATCTGCCAAACCTAGTGCTGGGAGTGGATTTTCAATCTCCTCCGCCTTCTCAGGTACTGACATCCGATGCTTCTCTCCTGGGTTGGGGAACACATTGCCAAGGGACATGTACTCAAGGCCTCTGGACTCCTTGGGAAGTCTGCTCAGCAGATAAACTTCCTGGAGCTCAGAGCCATCCGCCTAGCTCTGAGAGCCTTCTCCCACCTCACTTCTCACCAGTCTGTGCTGGTCCAGACGGACAATCAAGTTGCAATGTTCTACGTGAACAAACAAGGAGGCACAGGCTCCTTCCTTCTCAGTCAGGAGGCACAAAAACTGTGCTCTTGGGCCGTCAGCCACGGCATCCTCCTCAAAGCTGTCTATCTCCCAGGTCAGGAAAATTACCTGGCAGACAAGCTGAGCAGGATCCTCCAACCACACGAATGGAGATTGGATCCGTTGGTGGTTCAACGGATCATTCTCAAGTGGGGCCTCCCCACCATGGATCTATTTGCCAGTCCTCTGAACCGGCAACTTCCCAGATTCTGCTCTCGACAACCGCATCCTCTCCGAGTAGCGGCGGATGCTTTTCTGATTCCATGGTCCACAGGCCTCTTGTATGCCTTTCCTCCCATGCCACTGGTGTCTCGGACGCTCTTCAAGGTTCTCAGAGACAGAGCCTCGATGATCCTAGTGGCTCCCCGGTGGCCGAGACAGCCCTGGTTTCCGCTTCTGATGCAGCTGGCGGTGGACACTCCTCTTCCTCTGGGGTTTCAACCCGATCTCCTGTCACAGGATCAGGGGACTCTCCTACACCCCAACCTCCGGTCCCTTCATCTGATGGCCTGGCTCCTGAAAGGGTAGTCCTTGCTCCCCTCCTGCTGCCTCGGGAGGTGGAAGAGGTCGTCTTGGCCTCCAGTTGGCCCTCCACCCAGAAGTCCTACGCTCTTAAGTGGCGTAGGTTCTCCGTGTGGTGTGCTCAGCAGTCTGAGAATCCCTTCTCCTGCTTGGTGGCAGTGGTCTTGCAATATTTGCTTTACCTCTCCAATCTGGGCCTTAAGTCCAACTCTGTCAGGGTCCACCTCAGTGCTCTCTCTGCGCATCACGCACCGGTGGATGGCAGGCCTCTTTCCAACCACCCTTTGGTAGCTCGTTTTCACCGAGGCCTCCTTCTCCTTAAGCCTCCTTTGCGCCCACCAGCCCCTGAATGGGATCTGAATGTGGTCTTGCAGCGGATTACCTGTCCGCCCTTTGAACCTATGGCTACCTGCCCTCTTCGTTTTCTTTCCTGGAAAACCTTGTTTTTGGTAGCCCTTACCTCTGCTAGGCGCATTAGTGAACTGCAGGCCCTAGTGTCTGATCCTCCTTACACTAGGTTCTACAGGAATAGGGTTGTTTCTTCCAAAAGTGGTTTCTCCTTTTCATCTCAACCAGGTGGTTGTTCTTCCGACCTTCTTTCCCAGGACGCACACCAGCCGGGCTGAAATGGTCCTGTATACCCTGGACTGTAGGAGGGCCTTGTCCTTCTACCTTGACCGTACGCGGGAGCATAGGAGGGCTGTTCAGCTCTTCGTTTCTTTTGACCCTAATAAGTTGGGGCTACCTGTCTCCAAGCGTACTTTGTCCATATGGGTTGCTGACTGTATCGCTTGGGCTTATGGGGCAGCCGGCCTCTTGTTGGAGGGTCGTGTCACGGCTCATCGTGTAAGGGCGAAGGCTGCGTCGGTGGCTCATCTCCGCTCTGTTCCGTTGGCAGACATCTGCCGGGCCGCTACTTGGTCTTCAAGCCAGACCTTTGCGGCCCATTACTGCCTGGAGAGGGAGTCCCGCAGGGACAGTGCTTTCGGTCAGGCAGTCCTCCATAATCTCTTTGAGGTTTAGGCAACTCCTACCCTCCGGCCCTGGTGTTGGGCTACCGGTCGGGGGCTTTTTCAGAAAAGATTCCTTCCTTCTGTGCTACTGAGCTAGAGGGAGCTCATTTTTCTGCTTGAGGTCTCCGGTAGCCTTAAGCTAGGGAGTCCCATATGTGAGGACTGACTTCCTGCTTGGTCCTGGAAAAAGAGTAGTTACTCACCTGTAACAGGTGTTCCCCAGGAGCAGCAGGAATCAGTCCTCACAACCCTCCCTCCTCCCCTTGGAGTTGCAGTCCTATCATTTCGTTTTTGCTAATTTTTTTGCTGTCTTTTAGCTATGTCATCAGACTGAGCAAGATGGCACCCTTGGGCAGGAAGGGGACCGCGCATGCGCACTGCAATTCCCAAAGGCTTTCTTTGAAAGCTGGGGAAATTGCTCCGCAAGGGCTCCGTCGGCGCCGACGTCACCCATATGTGAGGACTGATTCCTGCTGCTCCTGGAGAACACCTGTTACAGGTGAGTAACTACTCTGTATGACTTGGTCAGGACTTTGGCTAATAGTATGTCGTCCTTAGTGGCGGCACGCAGATATATTTGGTTGCGCAATTGGGTGACTGATAGTTCTTCCAAATCACGGCTCAGTAAGCTCCCCTTTAAGGGAAAGCTGTTGTTCAGTGAAGATTTGCACAAGCTGGTTAAGGACTTGGAGGAGTCCAAAGGGGTCCAGCTGCCGGAGGATAAGTTAAAAACGGGGAGGCCTGTGAGAGGAAATGACGTCACCGAACGGAGAGGCCGCTTGAACGCGGAGCTCCGGGGAAGCAGGGGAGAATTTTGCCCAAACTACCCTTAAAACAGCTCGAAGGCCGGTGGAAAATAATTTGGTGAACTGGGCAGCAGTGCTGAAGTGAATGGCGATGAGGAAAAGTGTGGCAGACCTGAAAGGATATGCATATAAGAACTCAGCGGGGGGCTCCAGTGGAAAAAGCAAGATGGCTGCGGTGAGTGCGGGAAACGGTGAGGACGGAGATAAAGCTCGCGTCGGAGAGCAGCAACAGGAAAGCGCTGTGGAGGCCCTGAGAGGAGAACTAAAACATTGGTTCGGCACCCTCCGACAAGACTTGGCACATTTTAAATCTGAAGTGCAACTCTGGATGGAGGATCTGAAAGCCGAGGTGCGAGAGGTGGGCCAGCGCGTGGAGGATTTGGAGGGAAAGATGGAGATACAGGATGCCACTATCCTTAAGATACAGGAACGAATGGACAATATGGAGGCTGAAACAGAAGAACTTTGGTCTAAAGTTGAGGACCTAGAGAACCGCTCGCGGAGGGCAAATATCCGGATGAGAGGGGTGTCGGAGTCTGCGGAAGCAGCGGATTGTGGCAGTCTTGTAGTGACAATTTGTAAGCGACTATTAGAGGAAGCTGGTCAGGATAGCTCCCAGCTGTGCTGGTCTATGGATCGAGCCCACAGAGCGCTGGGCCCCCGGCGTGATGGCTACCATAGAGACATTATAGCTAAATTTCATGAGTATGCCACCAAGAATGCAGTGGTGGAGGCAGCTCGCAAGCTCTCCAACTTCAAGTGGAATAATCAACGCGTGGACCTGTATACGGATTTTTCCGCCATCACTATGAGAAAAAGGCGGGAGATGTCAGGCGTCACCAAGGTGTTGCAGGAAAAAGGCATTAAATATAGATGGCTCTTTCCCTTTGGCCTGCAGTTCTGTGTGGAGGGGCGGACGTCAGCTGTGCGAACTGTGGCCGAGGCTGTTACAGCCTTGTGGGCGGCAGGATGGACTGAGCTGCCGGAGGCTTCCCAGCAGAAGGTGGTGAGAGAGCAGAGAGGGCCGATGCGGGGCAACGAATGGCGGCGAGCCCCACAAGGTGACCGTAGACTACGGCGGCAGCAGCAGAGTGATGCGGCCGGAGGAGCTGGAGCTGGCACAGGCTGAGGGCGAGTCGGAACCTGTTTTTTGCTACATTTAAGAACTGCTGTCCTTGTTACTATGTGTTTCTTCCATAAGGCTATAATGTTTAGTTTATTGTGAGCTGTTTGGGGGGAAGTGGGGGTGTAGGTGTAGGCGGGGGAGGGGGAGTGGGGGGGAGGCTACTTAGGGGTGGGTGAGGAGAGTAATCTGTCCCGTAGGCCTCCTTCTATGTGTGAAGTGAGGGGGTTCTGGGCCTACGGATTCAGTGGGGGTTTAAGCTGGCTTCCTGGAGTGGTGAGGATTCATGCCTCTAGCACGAGGTCGGAGTGGGGAGTTGGAAGACCAGAGGGGAAGGGTGGAGGGAGGGGGGGAGGGATGAATGAGCTCCGGGCAGGTTGCAACCAGGGAGAGGGAGAGGGAAGGGTTAAATGGAAAAAGTGAAGATCATATCCATGAATGTACGAGGTTTAAACTCACCCGTCAAACGACAGAGATTGTTTAAGGAGTTGCATAGATTGCAGGGAGATATTTGCTTTATACAGGAAAAGCACCTGAAAAAATGCGATGAATGGAGGGTGGCACACCGCACTTTTTCAGAGAGATGGTTTGCATCTAATAGAGTGGACTTAAAAAAAGGGGGGGTGGGGATTCTGATGCGGGGAGCGATAGCATATTCTGATTGTGTAGTGCATCGGGATAAAGAGGGCAGATATATCATTGTTAAACTACGCATTAAGGAACAGGTCTATACCTTGATTAATGTCTATGGGCCAAATGTGGGACAGGGGTGTTTCTATGATGGGTTCCATGGGGTGGTGGAACGACTGGCAGAAGGTCACATCATTATGGGAGGGGACTTCAATTTAATAATGAACCCGGGCTTGGATAACTCTTCAGGGAAAGGGGTGGGGAATGCTATGGGGAGGAAAAACATGAAACTATTAGGGACTAATTTGGGTGTGGTGGATGTGTGGAGGGAACTACGGGGGAGGAAAAAAGCTTTTACATTTTATTCACCAGTCCACCAATCATTTTCTAGGATTGATATGTTTTGGATGTCCAAAGAGTTGCTAGCAAAGGTGGCTGAGTGTGAGGTGGGGGACCGAACGTGGTTGGATCATGCCCCTATTTGGGTTGAGGTGGACCTGGGAGAGGAGCGGAGGAAGTGTAGGATGTGGATGTTGAATGAGGCCTTGTTGGAGAGTGATGAAATAAAACAGCAGGTGCGCAGGAAAATTAACCAGTATTTGGAATTGAATGATCGGGAGCAATGTTCCCTCTAATTTTCTGTAGGCTGTGTGCGCATAAAATATCAGCTGTGCAGCTTTTGAAGGAAGGTTAAATTTTTGTGTGCCATATAAAGACACTCTGAGTTCTATACTTTAAAATTTGACTACACGTCAGAATACAGTATGTACACCACATTGATTGCACTAGAAAATATTGTAGAACTTGTGAAAACCGTAAATACACAACAACTTTTAAATTTTAAGACGTCTGTGTTGTTTTCTATCAGAATCAGAACCGTAATTTTTGTGCGCTCTGTTGTAAAGTATGTGCGCTCGCTCGGTGAGGTGTGTGCGCGCGCACATGCGCACAGCTTAGAGGGAACAGTGATCGGGAGGGGTGTAAGATTGGGACGTTGTGGGAGTGTTTGAAAGTGGTGATACGAGGAGACTTAATTTTGGTGGGGGCGCACATGAAAAAACTGAAAGACCGGCAGAAGGAAGAGCTAAGGGGGAGGAATTAGGGCCATCGAGGAGAAGATATTGCAAGATAGCAGGGAGGTGGGGTTAGACCAGGAGTTAGCGAGGATTAAAAGAGAACTTAGCAAAATAGAGCTAGGAGAGATCAAGTATGCGCAGGATATCCTTAAGCAACAGTTTTTTGAGTTCAGCAATAAGCCGAGCCGGTTGTTGGCGCAGCAGCTGAAACAGCACCGCAGTAGGAATCTCATCACCAAAATCAGGGATGCGCGAGGGAAGGAGGTGAGACATGTGGAAGCCATTCATTGGTGTTTTGTGGATTATTACCAGCAATTGTACACTGAAGAGATTCATAAAACGAAGGAACAGCTGGAGCAGTACTTGCCAGGGAACTTGCCATGTCTCACCAGCGTGGAGTCGGCCTATTTGTCTAGACCTATAGAGGAGCGGGAGGTGGTGGAGGTGATCCGGGGTCTTCCGGCGCATAAAGCACCCGGGTTGGATGGCTTTACAAATAGTTTCTATAAGATTTTTAGTGCAGAGCTCTGTTCCCCGTTGACGAGGTTATTTAATGCGTTTAAGGAGGGGGAGTCTATTCCAGAACAGATGAGGACGGCGGGGATTACTGTGCTGCCTAAGGCGGGGAAGGATGCCTCTTTGTGTGGGTCTTATCGCCCTATTTCGCTGCTCGGGACAGATTTTAAGATCTTTACTAAAATCCTGACGAATAGGCTACAGCGCTTCATGCCCTTTTTGGTGCATGAGAACCAGTCGGGGTTTGTCCCGGGGCGCCATACGGTGGATAACATGCGCAGGGTGCTAAATGCAGTAAGGAAAAGCAGGTTGGGGGGGGCGCCAATGGTGCTCCTAGCAGTCTATGCCGAAAAGGCATTCGACCGTGTCTCTTGGCCCTTCCTTTTTAAAGTCTTAGAGCGCATGGGGATCAATGGTGGCTATCTCCGGTGGGTCCGAGCTATTTATGCTCAACCTATGGCCCGCATTCGTAGAAATGGGGAATACTCAAGGTCTTTTGCTTTATTGAGGGGGACGAGACAGGGCTGTCCACTATCCCCTTTACTTTTCGTTTTGTCCATGGAGCCGTTGGCTCAAAAGGTGAGGGACTGCCCTGAAATAACGGGGGTGTCCTGGGGAGCATTGGAAATTAAGCTCTCCCTTTTTGCAGATGACTTGCTATTTATGCTGACTAACCCCTGTGCCTCCTTGAGGGAGCTGACAAATGTGTTGAGGGAGTTTGGCGCCCACTCTGGTTTTAAAGTTAATGATACTAAGTCTGAACTTTTGAATATTTCCGTAGCTGGAGAAGAGCGAGCGCGGATTCAGGCCTCTTTTTCATACCGCTGGGCTAAGCATAGTATTAGATACTTGGGGATCTTTTTGACTGAACGGGAGGCTGATTTGTTTAAGGAAAATTATGGGCGGGTGGAGAGGACCATGCAACAAGAGTTAGAGGGATGGAGGCATAAACGGTTGTCCTGGATGAGGAGGATAGCGGCTTTAAAAATGGTGGTTTTGCCTAGGTGGCTGTATCTCTTTGCGAACCTCCCTATTGAAGTATCGAGGAGTTATCTGGACCGGGTACAAAGGATGTTACTGAAGTTTGTGGGAGGGGGGAAGCAAAATAGAGTAGCGGCACGGATTTTGATGGGTAGGAGGGAGCAGGGGGGGATGGCGGTGCCCAATCTCTGGAATTATTGGGAGGCAGCGCAAATGTGTGCGGTGGTGGAATGGGTGGCGGAAACACCCAAGGAGTGGGTTCATATGGAAGCAGAGGAATTGGGTGGAGGGAAGTTGGAAGATTGGGTATGGCTCCCGCGGTGCTGTAAAAGGCGTTTCCCGGGCCAGAATCCCTATGTTCTACGGTCGCTACAGGTCTGGAATAAATGGAGGGAGATATGGCTGGGGACCCAGGGGCTGTCTCGCTTACTCCCTATCCGGGGGAACCCTGATTTCCCGCCAGGTCTGGGGCAATCTCTTTTTGGGACCTGGGAACTTCGGGGTTTAAGTAGGGTGGGTCAACTGGTGGAGGGGCTGCAAGTGCAGGAGCTTGCGGAGTTGGCAAGGGAGTATCACCTAGAAGGGACGGATGTCTATGGGTATCTACAGATCCGCCATTACATACATCATAAGATTCTCCCGCATTTAGGACGAGAACTCACCGAGGTAGAGAAGTTTGTACTGATGGGGCAGCGGAAACGGCCCCTGGCAACCTTTTACCGGTTGATGGGCAGGGATAAGGGGAAGGAAAGATATCAAGAGGTATGGGAATTAGAGCTGGGAGGAAGCAGTATGGGCACGTATCTACGAGAGCCGGTATAAGGGTCTCTTAGCGACGAATTTGATAGAGAATAATTATAAAGTGCTCTATCGATGGCACCTGACCCCAACCCGGCTGCACAAAATGAACTCGCAGATATCTGAGCTTTGTTGGCGGCAATGTGGGAGCAGGGGCACATATTTACACATTTGGTGGGAATGTGGGGAGGTGCACAGTTTATGGAGAGATGTGTGGGGGTTTCTGGGGGAGATCCTAGGGAAACAGCTGGACCCCCGGCCGGAAACTGCATTGTTGGGGGTGCCCCCGCCACTTCTCAACAGGGCTGAGGATACTTTTTTGGATTTGGGGTGTGTAGCCTTACGGATCTTGTTGGCAAGGAAATGGAGAAGGGCAGAGCTACCTACCATGGGAGACTTCCAGGGTATGTTGTCCCAGATATACCTGATGAGTAAGCTGACAGCCCTCAAACGGGGGAGTCAGAAGAATTTTGGGAGGGTGTGGGAGAAATACATTCAATGGATAGACAGGGAGGTGAGTTTGTGAAGGTGGTAGGCTGATGGGGTAGAGCGGTGGGGCCCGGGGGGGAGGGGGGGTTGGGTTTTTGGGAATGTATAGCAAACATGTTCAGCATCTCTAGGGGAAATGCTATGTGTTGGGTACATTGTTCTCTTTGATTTGTAGTGTGGTGTATGTTCCTGTTTTGCTGTAGTTGGATGTTGTGCATAATTGAAAATAAAATAATTTAAAAAAAAACAAAAAACGGGGAGGCCTGGAGCAGTGTTGAGAGGCCAGACTCGCGATTTTCGCTGTTTTTGGGCTTCATGGTTAGGATCGTTTCAGAGAAGCCAGTACCCCTTTCGTGGCCAAGGTTTTTGCGGATTCAGAGGTGCAGGCAGAGGCTTCGCGACTCCTCTAGCTACCGGTTTCAGAAAGTCGCAATGAAACGAGGGGAACTCAGGCGGGTGTACAGCCCGTGGAGGGGGGTCGGCTGCGGGAGTTTTTGCCTGCCTGGGTTCAAATTATATCCGATCAATGGGTACTGGAGGTCATTCGAGAGGGTTACGCTCTTGAATTTGCTTGGCCGGTTCGAGACTCATTTGTTTTTTCTCCTTGCAGGGGGCGGAACAAGGAGTCAGCAGTTCATGCAACTTTTGACGCGTCTCGAGCAGCTCGGTGCCGTGGTTCCGGTGCCTCCAGATCAATGCGGCATCGGTCGATACTCGATTTATTTCATGGTCCCAAAAAAGGACGGGGCTTTTCGTCTGATTCTGGATCTCAAGGGCATCAACCGGAGTCTGCGGGTGACCCATTTTCACATGGAAATTCTAAGGTCTGTAATGATAGCCGTTCGACAAGGAGAGTTCTTGACTTCGCTCGATCTCACAGAGGCTTATCTGCACATCTCGATTTGACCAGAGTATCAAATATTCTTGTGGTTTGCGGTCCCTTGGGGTCATTTTCAGTTCCAAGCCCTACCGTTTGGATTGGCAACGGCTCCGCATACCTTTACCAAAGTAATTGTGGTGGTAGCAGGCTTCCTCCGCAGAGAGGGGGTGCTCGTGCATCCCTACCTGGACGATTGGTTGATTCGGGCGAAATCTCGAGCAGAGAGTGAAAAAGCAACGGACAGAGTGGTTCGGTTCTTGCAGAGTCTTGGTTGGATAGTCAATGCCTCCAAGAGTCGATTGGTGCCGACGCAGTCGTTGGAGTATCTCGGGGCTTGGTTCGACACAAGGGTCGGAGTGGTTTTCCTTCCGGAGGCTCGAGTTTTGGCAAAGTATGCCTTGGTACTCGAGTTCTTAAAGCTGCAAGAACCAACAGTGTGGCATTACCTTCGGGTACTAGGTACCATGGTGGCGGCCCTTGAGGTAGTTCCTTGGGCTCGGGCGCACATGCGGCCTTTGCAGAGGTCTCTGCTCCATCGTTGGTCGAACCAGGAGGATTCGTTGAACAAGTGCTTGTCCTTTCCGGGGAAGGTGCAAGCGTCCCTCAGATGGTGGCTGCGACGGGAGAACCTGACGGTAGGAATGCTGTTGGAACAGCAAAATGGGTTTCGGTGATGACGGATGCCAGCCTGGCGGGCTGTGGAGCTCATTGTGAGGGACTCTATGTGCAAGGAGTGTGGAGCGTGGAGGAAGCTCGGTGGTCTATCAATTGTCTGGAGTTACGGGCAGTGGCTCTGGCCCTAAAAGTGTTTTCAGTGCTGTCCGACAACGCCTCCGCGGTGACGTATCTCAATCGGCAAGGCAGAACGGGCAGCGTTGCGCTGGAAAAAGAGGCGAAAATTCTATTCGAGTGGGTAGAGCCTCGGCTTCTGGCGCTGACGGCGGCACACATTGCAGGAAAGGACAATGTGATGGCGGATTACCTAAGTCGGGTTTGCGTGGATCCCAGGGAATGGGAGCTGAATCCGGAAGTATTCAGGCAGTTGGTAGTCAAGTGCGGAATGCCGCGGATGGATCTCATGGCGACTTACGACACGGCCAAGGCCAGCCGGTTTTTCAGCAGGAGAAGAGAGAGGATGTCCGAAGAGATCGATGCCTTAATTCAAAGGTGGCCAGACCATGGTCGTCTATGTCTTTCCCCCCTGGGCGCTCATAGGCCGAGTGGTTCAGCGCATAGAGAAACATCGAGGAACCGTGATTTTGATAGCGCCAGACTGGCCGGGTCATCTGTGGTACGCGGACCTGGTAAGGCTGCTCGATGGTCAGCCCTGGCCATTACCGGTTCAGGAGGATCTGCTTCTGCAGGGTCCTCTTCGGATGCCGCAGGTAGCTAGATTCTCGCTTACGGCTTGGCCATTGAAAGGGCTAGGTTGAAGAAGAAAGGTTATTCACTGGTGGTGATGGCTGCTTTGCTGGCAGCTAGGAGACGTTCCACTTCCTTGGTTTATATTTGCATTTGGCGTATCTTTGAAGGATGGTGTGAAGCTAGGCTTTTGTGTCCATCGGTAGTCTCCGTTCCAGAGATGCTGAGTTTTCTTCAGGATGGTTTTGATTAGGGTCTGGCAGCCAGTTCGTTAAGAGTTCAGCTGGCTCGCTATAGCTTGTTATCATGGTAAGGTACAAGGGCATACAGTGGGAACTCACCCGGATGTCTTACGCTTCTTGAGAGCGGTATCTCATTTGCAGCCTCTGCGCCGCATGTTAATTCCTCCGTGGGATCTCAATTTGGTGTTTAGGGCATTAACAGGAAGGCCTTTTGAGCCGATAGGGGAGGCCTCGGTGAAGGACTTGACGTTGAAAACAGTTTCTGGTGGCTATTTGTTTGGCACGGCGGATTTCGGAATTGCAGTCTTTATCTTGCAGGGAACCTTTCCTAATGTTTTTCAAAGAAAAGGTGGTGTTACGCCCGGTTCCATCATTTTTGCCGAAAGTGGTTTTGCCGTTTCATCTGAATCAGTTGGTCGCCTTACCGGTGTTAAGATCATCAGGCGGGGAGGCGGTCGATCATAACTTGCGGTTGCTGGATGTGAAGAGAGTGCTTCATCATTACTGGGAGGTCTGATGCTTTTCTGCGGTCGGAGCGTTTGTGCTTTTTGGAGGGCCACGTAAAGATGAGGCAGCGTCCAAGGCATCTATTGCTAGGTGGATTAAGGAAGCGATTGCATCAGCTTATCTCTTGCAGGTACATTTATTTATTTATTTATTTATTTAACAGTCTTTTCTATACCGCCCCTTCCAGAGATCAGGGGCGGTTTACATTGAACATTAAACAGAACAATTGTATACTTCTGTATACATTTACAAGGAACATTATGCTTTAACTATATACAGGTGTACTTACAGGGAACATATTTTGAACATTAACTATGACAGAGCTTTTCAAACTATTTACAATTTATTTACATGGAACGCATCTTAGTTAGTTACAGTAGTGAAATAGTCAACTGTTTGAGTGGTTCATTAGCGTGTTGTGTGGGGTTAGTGAAATTTCCTGTGTTAGTCATTTGTTCTGTCTTGGGTACAGTGTATGTGTTTCTGTGATTGTATTGGTGAGGTTCTTTGTTGGTAGGGGATTTCAAAGTGTTTTGTAAAGAGGTAGGTTTTTAATTCTTTTTTGAATTGGAGAAGGTCTTTTATCATGCGGAGTGTTAATGGTATTTCATTCCAGAGGGTGGGGGCAGCAAAGGAGAAGGCCCTGTCACTTGTTGTCGCTTTAGTTTTTCTAAAATTTGTTTTTATGTTGAGGGAGTGGGTTGCGTTCTGTCTGCGTGATCTAGTATCTGATGGGGGGTGTATTAGGGTGGATAGTTGTGATGGGGAGATGTTGTTGATGATTTTGAATGTAGTTAGGAGGATTTTATATTTTATTCGGCTGTTTATAGGGAGCCAGTGTAAGTCTAGTAGAATTGGGGTCACATGGTCTGTTAGATTAGCTTTAGTGACCATCTTGGCGCATATGTTTTGGGCTCTTTGGAGAAGGTATATGCTTTTTAATGGAAGTCCATTTAGGAGACTATTACAATAGTCGAAGTGGGGGGTTATGAGAGTATTAACTACAGATCTAAAGTCATCGGTGTTGAGTAGGGGTCTCAGATGTTGTATTGTCTTGAGTTTATAGAATATGGTTTTTACTGTGTGTTTTATGTGTGTGGAATCATGGAGAGTGAGTGGTCTAAGATTATTCCAAGGTATTTTACCTCCTTTTTAACAGGTATAGGTGTATTATTTATTGTGATTGTATTGGGGTATTTGTAGTCAGTGTCTGATTTCCTCGTTATGAACATTGCCTCTGTTTTTTTGAGGTTAATGCTCAGGTGGTTGTCTTCAAGCCATTTAGTAGTCTCGTTCATACATTGGAGTAGGCTATCATATTTGGGATTGTTGGGGTTTATGGGGGTGGCAAGCATGATATCATCTGCGTATATGAAATGGTTAATTTTGTGCTTCTTAAATATGTTTGTAATGGGCTGGAGGTATAAATTGAAGAGGAGGGCTGAGAGGGCTGATCCTTGGGGGATGCCTTGACCTTGTGGGAAAGTTTCGGATGTGTCGTTACCTAATTGTATCCGTATTAACCTGTTTGAGATGTATGATTTGAACCATTCAAGGACTGTCCCTCCTATTTTTAGGTATTCTAGTCTGTTAATGAGGGTATTATGATTGATGCTATCGAATGCAGCAGACAGATCTATGAAGAGGAGAAGGAAGCCTTTGTTGTTGTCATTGGTGCCTCTGATGAGTAGATCTGTTAGGGCAATTAGGAGAGTTTCAACTCCGTGGAAGGGTCGGAAGCCAAATTGATGCTCATCAAGGAGTTTTTGTTCATCAATGTAGTCTTGTAATTGGAGTTGTATGGTCTTTTCTATTATTTTGGCAATTAGTGGTATGCTAGCTATTGGCCTGTAGGAGTTGGGGTCTTTTGGGTCTAGTTTATTGTTTTTTATTATGGGACGGATCGAGGAGAGTTTTAGGGCATTGGGCATGGTTCCTTGAGAGAGTGATTGGTTTACTATATGTTGGATATTTTCTGCAAGAAATTCCTTAGTATGTTTGATCCATGATACAGGGCAAGGGTCAAGCGGTGAGGTTGTGGTGTTAATCATTGTTATAATATTAAGGATGTGCTTTCTTTCAATCTTGTGAAAGGTTGTCCATTCATAATTACTGACATGTTTAGGTATTGCGGTGGTTGGCGAGTAAGGTTTTACCTTTAGTTTCTCAGCAAAATGTAATGCTAAGGTTTGTACACTGATTGAGTCTTGGTTAAGTTCGGGGTTTTGTGTTTTTGTTAGTGTATTCACAATTGAGAAGAGTTCTCTTGGCCGATTGATAGCATGATTTATTAGTTTGGAGTAGTATTCCCTTTTTGACTTATTGATTGCTTCCTTGTATCTATTCAGTATGTTTATATATTTAGTTTTGTTATCGTGTGAATTTTGTTTTTCTCCAGATTTTTTCTTGTTTCCGTAGTTGCTTTTTTAGCAGGGCAATTTCTTTAGTGAACCATTTTTGTGATTCCTTCTTTATCTTCTGCATTGTTTGGGTGGGGGTTGCTGCTTTTTGGATAGTTTGGTTCCAGTTCTCTATAGTTTGTTCTATGTCATTTAGACTTGTAGTGAGTTTAGGTAGTACCTTGTCAAGGAATGTGTCATTATCAAAGTGGGGAAAGCGTGAGATATGTGATATTTTGTTTGTGGACTGTGATGTTGTTTGAGCTAATAGGTGGAATGTTATCAAATGCTGGTCAGACCATGGTACTTCCGTAGCTATCGGGGAAGAATGGAGTTTATGTAGGTTAAAGGGGGTAGGGAGGAAAACAAGATCAAGTGAGTTCCCTTTATTATGTGTGGGGGTATGGACTATCTGGTTAAATCCCATGTGGGACATTGAGTCAATGAAGTTGTCTTTTTGGGATTGGTTCAGAGATGGGAGGTTAAGGTCACCTAAGATTATGAGGGGTTTTCTCTGAGACGTTGTGCATGCGAGTTCAAGGATGGGGGAGAGATTTTTGTGATCAGCTGATGGGGGTCTATAGATTAAGGAGAATGCTAATGTTCTGTTTTCAATGTTTATTATGTCCATTCCTTCGACATTGTTTGAGTTCATTAGGGTGTATTGTAGGTTTTTTTTAGTGATGAGTGCACCACCTCCTCTTTTTGTGTCACGGTGGCAGTTGAATACATCATATTGTGAAGTGTGAAGTTGGTTTAATAATATTGTGTCTGTAGGTGTTAGCCATGTTTCAGTGATGAAGAGGATGTCAGGTTGTTCGTCTCTTATTATATCATTTACTATTGGTATTTTGTTCCGAATAGAACGAATGTTTATTAAGATCAATTTTAGTTTGGTGTCCGTGCAAGTAGAGGATATTTTGTGGTCATGGTTTTTACAGTTTATCTGGATTACTCTAGGAGGATGTCTGTGGGAACTATTGTTTGGTGGCGGGTTGTATGAGTGATAGTGTAGCGGAGAGCGTGTTAGATTGCGGTTGGGGTTGTGGATGATGGGGATGCTATTACAAGGGGGGTTGTTGAGTTTATATGTGTATGTTAGTTGCAGAAGGAGGGCTATTAGAAGGAGAGTGGTTGGCAATGACTTTATTTTTAGGTAGGCCATTATTTTGTATTTTGTTTGTAAGAGAGAAGTGTTTCTGGCGGGTTATGCAAGAGGGCTTGTGTGTGGTTGCATTGAGTTGTACGTGATTAGGTTAGAACAGCAAAGTATCGGTTAGAAGAGTTAGAACAGTAAATAAGCTTTTGGCTGGCTGTTTGTCACAATTGTATGGGATTGTTACAATGTATCAGCTATTTGTAACAGCAGTGCAATGATTTGTAAGTGTAGCTTTATGAGAATATTGCTGACAACAATAATGCCATGGGTAGTAACTATTACAGGCTAGTTATTAACATCCTTATAACAGTACTAGTTATGGGTATACTACTGACAACAGTAAGAAAATGATACCTATTGAAGGATGGCTACTGGCAACTGACAACGGTGCAGATTGAAAATATTCTACTGACAGTAGTAAACTTTGTGCTAGATAGCTACTGGCAACAGTACTATATGATGGTAATAATCTTTTGACAATAGTAATAAACTGTGGGGGCTACTAACAATAGTAGCACAGTAACAATATTCTATTGACAATGGTAATAAACTGTGTGGGGCTACAATAGTAATAAACTGTGGGGGGCTATTAACAATAGTATCACAGTAACAATAGAAATTATTGTTTTGTTGCTTGTTAATGTTACTTGATATAATATCTGGCTAGCTACTAACAACAGTACCGTATGATGGAATTAAAGTATTCACAATAGTGGTAAAACTGTGGAGGTTACTAACAATAGTATTTAGTGTAGCTCAGTGCAGCAGATAACTGTTAACATGTACTTCTGATTGTCACTTTATAGATTGAGGCAGAGTAGTGTGGTAAACGTTCAGGTTTTAGGCTGTTAATTATATACATTAATAGTCCATAAATAGCAATTGTAGGGGAATACTTGCTGTGCTTGATGAGAGGATGAGGTAGGTGAGCTCGACCTTGGGGATTTAGCTGTGCTCTGTGTGGTTGATGATTCTGCGGTGAGAGTTTCTTCTTTGTCTCTGCTGTGGGTGGGTAGGCTTACGTGCCTTAGCCGAAGGGCCCTCTTGCGCGGCCCTCCGGCGCGGACCCGCCGGCGCGGGGGCGCCTGTTGGCGCACTCTTTTAAAGCGCCAGGGACTGCCCAGATTGGACAGCCGCTTCAGCGGGAGGCGGTCCGGAGGCTCGATCCCTCTAGGTAGAGCGTTCAGCGGCAAGAGCCTCCGGAGAGCTGTTGCTGGTGGCGGGGCTCAAAGGGACGGCTCCCGACGGCGTGCTGCCTTTAAAGGCCTTGATCCTTTGCCCGATTGGGCCTCGTGGGCTGCAGGCTCCTCCTGCCGGCGATGGCTCGATCCCCAGGGAAGGGGAGAGCTGTTGCTGGTGGCGGGGCTCAAAGGGACGGCTCCCGACGGCGTGCTGCCTTTAAAGGCCTTGATCCTTTGCCCGATTGGGCCTCGTGGGCTGCAGGCTCCTCCTGCCGGCGATGGCTCGATCCCCAGGGAAGGGGAGAGCTGTTGCTGGTGGCGGGGCTCAAAGGGACGGCTCCCGACGGCGTGCTGCCTTTAAAGGCCTTGATCCTTTGCCCGATTGGGCCTCGTGGGCTGCAGGCTCCTCCTGCCGGCGATGGCTCGATCCCCAGGGAAGGGGAGAGCTGTTGCTGGTGGCGGGGCTCAAAGGGACGGCTCCCGACGGCGTGCTGCCTTTAAAGGCCTTGATCCTTTGCCCGATTGGGCCTCGTGGGCTGCAGGCTCCTCCTGCCGGCGATGGCTCGATCCCCAGGGAAGGGGAGAGCTGTTGCTGGTGGCGGGGCTCAAAGGGACGGCTCCCGACGGCGTGCTGCCTTTAAAGGCCTTGATCCTTTGCCCGATTGGGCCTCGTGGGCTGCAGGCTCCTCCTGCCGGCGATGGCTCGATCCCCAGGGAAGGGGAGAGCCGTTGCTGGTGGCGGGGCTCAAAGGGACGGCTCCCGACGGCGTGCTGCCTTTAAAGGCCTTGATCCTTTGCCCGATTGGGCCTCGTGGGCTGCAGGCTCCTCCTGCCGGCGATGGCTCGATCCCCAGGGAAGGGGAGAGCTGTTGCTGGTGGCGGGGCTCAAAAAAAAAAAGCGCCTTTGGAATTGAGGGCACATTCTACAAGGGCCCAAGCAACGTCTTGGGCGGAACGCAGTTGTGTTCCGGCAGCTGAAATCTGTAAGGCGGCCACATGGGCCTCTTTGCATACCTTTAGCAAGCATTACCGTCTTGATGTGCAGGCGGCGGGGAATGCCGGTTTTGGGTCAGCAGTTTTGTGGGCCGGTTTTTCGGGTCCCTCCCATTAATGTACTGCTCTGCTACATCCCAGCGGTGCGGGACTGAACTGGAGGAACAATAAAGAAAGAGAAATTAGACTTACCTGCTAATTGTTGTTCCTTGAACTCCAGTTCAGTCCCGATTCCCACCCAGGTTGGGGATTCAGTCAATGGTCTCGTGACATTAAAGGGACTGGCCACGCAAAGGAAACTCTGAAGGTAAGTGGCTAGTTCCTATTCAAGTGAGATAGTTGTCTTAGTGGCGGCTCTGCTCGCTTCTTTCTGTTGCCTTTTTTCATGTATTTCATATCTTTACTGTTGGTTTCCTCGGGGGGGGGGAAGGTGGAGCAGTTATCCTCTCCCTACAGGGATTTTATTGCGGAGTAAATGAGTCCGCTAGTTTACAGTTCATGTCCGTTATAACTACTTATGTGTTGCTCCTTAGAGTATGCTTTGTCAGTAGATCACTGGAAGCTGGTGGGAGGTGTCTCCGGTAGATGTGTCAAGTTTCTGACATGCCCAGTCTCCATGCTGCACGAAGAGGTATACTACCCAGCGGTGCGGGACTGAACTGGAGTTCCTCAAGGAACAACAATTAGCAGTTAAGTCTAATTTCTCTTTAAAGGTGATACTGCAAAAGAATTGAAAGAAATATTGATACACCGGGAAGATGTATTACAACTATTTGATAAAGAGTTGCAAATTAGCTGGACCATATGGTATACATTAGGGAGGTCCACTGCCATAGGGGAAAAAATAAAAGTAGGAATTTCTTTGCTCCCTGGCCTGATTCTGGTTCCATTTATGTAGAAAACAATGTGTGCAAAGTTTGAAGCCAATCAAATAATATTTAGGGGTGGCTCAAGGTCCCTATCAGGCCCCTGGATCCCCCCCAGGGTTCGTCAGACCACTGGGTATTATCCGCTCATAGACGGGGTATCATGCTTGCCAAGCACTCAATGTGGTCCAGATGCTAGTAAGGACTTTGACGATGTGGGGAACATCTTACGGTGTTGCGAGACAACACCCAGAAGGAACTGGAGTTGCTCTTCTTTTGTGGTGTGTCGGCTGTTGAACTCCTCAATGAGTTTGACCCCTCGCTCAGCCACATCGTTGATCACTGGAAGATTTTTTACTTTCTTCAGACCGTCTTTGAATGATGCATTCTCTTCCCAGTCTTCTGGTCTGCATTAAGAAAATCACTGTTGATGTCGAGGTGTTTCAGGAAACGGATTGACTTGCGAGTTGCAAAAGATTCAAGTGGTGGAATCATGGAACTTTTCAATTCGACCCGCTTTGGGGGATCTTTGTCTTCGTCATCATCCTCATTGCTTTCATCTGATTCTGCCGGGATCATGGCCAACACTATGGCCCGCTTTGTCGGTGCTGAAACAGCTTCATCGAACAGTGACAGTGCCACAAGCTCCTCTGACACATACCACAGATGCTGTTGCAGTTTGTCTCTGGCCGCTCTTCCAACACGGTCATTGTGGTAAGAGTGTAGTTTCTTCAGCATCTCCAAATCTGTTTGAGGAGCAACTGCGGCATCAGGGGCAGAAAACCAGGCTTCCACATGAATCAGGATGGAGAAAATGCTCACATCACGAACACAGGACTCCTCCCCGTTGGGTAAGATCTTTGAGTTGTCCTCGGAACATCCAAATCTTGAGACAGTACAAGACTTTTGCCATCCATCTGGCATGATGGAAAGCTCCGGGTTTCTTGAAACTGAAACTAGGAAGATTCCCTCCAAGGCAGACAATCGTTAACTCCAAGAATTCCAGGTAATCATCTCGGTGATTGCCCTGTGCCAACTTGGATTCCGCAAACTTCATGATGCGATCCCTGTCAGGTTGCAGCACCTCCAAGTCTTTTACAGTTTGATAGTTGGACTTGTCAAGGGAGCCCCAATTCTTTTGGAACCGGCGAAAGAGTTGGACATCGGGACCCGATGAAGCTCCAGAGCATGTAGAGAATACTGCACCAAGAATTATTTCGTAAATGTGATGGCGGCATGCCAAATGAAGGACTGTGCGACGGAGTCTCTGTTCTAGAAGAATGCACGCTCCTGATCGACGTCCCGTGTTCGATGCAGTTGTATCAAAGCAGAAGCCTGCAACCTTTTCATCCAAACACCATTCCTGTAACAGTTCATAAACTGCTGCAGCTTGATTCTCGCCCGTCGCAGATGTCGACGAGTCTTCACCTGACTCTGCTGAGGAAGAAGATCCTTCCAGCTGAACTTGGCTTGTAGTTGCCTCGGCTTCGGCAACATGTTTTTGTCTGCGCCTTTTCAGTTCTTCTCGCTGTTGCGATCTTGCTTCCGTGTTGGCCAGTTTCTTGTCCATCGCGCACATTGTTCGGCAACATGTTTTTGTCTGCGCCTTTTCAGTTCTTCTCGCTGTTGCGATCTTGCTTCCGTGTTGGCCAGTTTCTTGTCCATCGCGCACATTGAGCCGCAGCGCCCTGATTCTCGTTGCGCTATTAAGAATTCTTTGTCTTCTTGAATATGAATTAAAGACATTGCATTGGCATGCGCCACATCAAATAGGTTTTTCATTGCAACCTGGAATTCTTTTTCATTTGCCTCTTGTTTCCCTCCTCTCCCTTTGTTTTTCTTCAAAAGTTTCCACTGATTGAACAATTTCTTTACTTTTTCCTTGAATTTTGTCATTTCTTTGAACAGGAAGCCTGGCCTTTTCCCAGTAAGCTTCTACTTCACTTGTTACAATAGATGCACTTTCACTAACGCCTTTGTTTAATGTCATATGGTGATGTAAAAATACACTTAACACTTGCTCCTTGCTGGGGAGCTTGGCCCCCAGAATTGTGGTGGACATTTCTTCAATGAGATAAAAACCATGTTTTTTCGCCATCTGAAAAGAATAAAGATACAAAGATAATAGTACAATGTCTTTGCCACCTCTCAGAGACGAGATTAGTTCAAATATGACGCAATCAAATGTAATCAGCGTGGAACTGAGTGGATGATACAAGATGATGCAACATTTCGTCATCTGCTCCCAGGGGGAAATCTCAAGACTTGTTGAGCCACCCCTAAATATTATTTGATTGGCTTCAAACTTTGTACACAGTGTTTTCTACCTAAATGGAACCAGAATCAGGCCAGGGAGCAAAGGAATTCAGGAATTCATTTTTATGGACCACCCTAGTATACATCCAAGGGTGTTGAAAAAACTCAAATATGAGATTGCAGACCTACTATTAGTAAATTGTGAACTATCATTAAAATCATCTGTAATACATTGGCCATCCTCCAATCTTCAGGTAACACCAATTTTTAAAAAGGGTTCCAGGGTTGATCCGGGAAACTGCAGACTGGTGAGCCTGACGTTAGTACCGGGAAAAATGATAGAAACCATTATGAAGAACAACATTACTGAACATGTAGATAGTCATAGCTTAATGGGAGACAGCCAACATGGCTTTAGCCAAGGAAGGTCTTGTCTTACTA
Source organism: Ichthyophis bannanicus (assembly GCA_033557465.1). Lineage (NCBI taxonomy): Eukaryota > Metazoa > Chordata > Amphibia > Gymnophiona > Ichthyophiidae > Ichthyophis > Ichthyophis bannanicus. The sequence continues at coordinate 141,528,969 of CM066049.1, read as the reverse complement.
ATCTGTTATGTTTTTTTGAAGGTGTGAATAAACAGGTAGACAAAGATGAGTCTGATATAGTGTATCTAGGTTTTCAGAAAGCCTTTGACAAGGTCTCTCATGAGAGACTTTTGGCAAAATTAAAAAGTCATGGGATAGGAGGCAGTGTACTATTGTGGATGAGGAACGGATTAAAAGGTAGAAAGCAGAGGGTAGGGCTAAATTTTTCCCAATGGAGAAAGGTGAATAGTGGAGTACCCCAGGGATCTGTGCTGGGTCCGCTGCTTTTTAACGTATTCATAAATGACCTGGAAATGGGAATAACGAGTGAAGTAATCATATTTGAATATGACACAAAATTATTCAGTTGTTAAAACTCATGAGGATTGTGAAAAATTGCAAGAGGACCTTGATAAATTGGAAGACTGGGCATCCAAATGGCAGCTGAAATTTAATGTGGACAAGTGCAAAGTTATGCACCTAGGAAAGAACAACCTAAACTATGGTTACATGATACAAGGTTCCACATTAGGAACCACCACTCAGGAAAAAGATTTAGGCATCATCGTGGATAACATGTTGAAACCCTCTGCCCAGTGTGCGGCGGCGGCCAAGAAAGCAAATAGAATGCTAGGAATCATAAGGAAAGTAATGGAGAATAAAACAAAGGATATTATAATGCTTCTATATCGTTCCATGGTGCAACTGCACCGTGAATATTGTGTGCAATTCTGGTTGCCGTATCTTAAAAAGGATATAGTGTTATTAGAAAAGGTACAGAGAAGAGCCACCAAAATGGTAAAGGGGATCGAAGGATGCCCCTATGAAGAGAGACTAAAAAGGTTAGAGCTCTTCAGCCTGGAAAAGAGACGGCTGAGGGGAGATATGATAGAGGTCTATAAATTAATGAATGGAGTGGAACAGGTAAACGTAGATCGATTGTTTGCACCATCAAAATATAGAAAGGGCACATGCAATAAAACTACAGGGTAACCTATTTAAGACTAATAAGAAAACTATTTTTTCACTGAATGTGTAATCAAACACGAATTCGTTACTGGAGGATGTAGTAAAAGCTGTTAGTGTAGCCGGGTTTGGACAAGTTCCTAGAGGAAAGGTCCATAAACCATTATTAAAGGGGACCAGGGATATCTACTGCTTGCCCCAATACAAGCATTGTGGAACCTATGTCTTTTGGGTTAACTGCTAGGTACTTGTGACCTAGATTGGCCACTGTTGTAAACGGGATACTGGACTTGATGGACCTTGGTATGACCCAGTATGGCATATCTTATGTTCTTGGCTTTTGGGGTTCCCAGTTCAATCGTCTTCATATTTTTAAATCGTGATCCCTTGTTTTGTATTTTTTAACGGCCTATTTTGCGTGTATGACAGAACTGTGCTATTCTGTTAGTCTAGTTTCTGTGTAGTAAACATACTTATTCTTTACCCAGTAAGATGTTTAATATTTGTAGTGCTACCTTTTGATAAAAAGAATAAGGTGCTCCTTGAGTCTTGGTAATGCTGTTATGATATGGCAGGTTTGCTATGGGTTCTAAATGAGCAGAGTTTTGTAGTAATGCATCTGGCAGTTGGCACTGGAGGATAGTAATGCAGAAATATGGTAGCCTTTGTTTATCCTCATTGTACATGCAAATAGTTTCATACACTCATTAAGAGGCATGTTTACCAAAGGTTAACGTGATTTCACAAATATGAATATGTGTTAAATGCAGCAACGCCCATATATGTCTATGGGTACAGTGGCACTTAACACACATTAATGTTTAATAAACAGAAACATAATGACAGAAAAAGACCACATGGCCTATCTAGTCTGTCCTTCCATATCAACAACTACAACAGTCCCCTTTTTTCCCCCTTTAGAGATCCTTTGTATTTGTCCCATGCTTCTTTGAATTGAGATTCTGTCCTCATCTCTACCACTTCCACTGGGAGACTATTCCACGGATCCACCACTCTGTAAAGAAATATTTCCGCATATCGCTCCTGAATCTATCCCCTTTCACGCTCATCCCATGTCCCCTCTTAGCAGAACTTGCTTTCAATCGAAAGAGGCTCTCCTGTGCATTTATGCCACAGAGGTATTTAAACGTCTCAATCATATCACCTCTATCCCGCCTTTCCTCTAAGGTGTACATATTAAGATCCTTAAGTCTGTCCTTATATGCTTTATAATGAAGACCACTAACCATTTTAGTAGCCACCCTCTGTACTGACTCCATCCTCTTTATATCCTTTTGAAGATGCGGTCTCCAGAATTGCACACAGTACTCCAAAATGAGGTCGCACCAAAGACTTAAACAGAGGCATTATCACCTTTTTTCTGCTAGCCATTCCTCTCCCTATGTTCCCAAGCATCCTTCTAGCTTTTTCTGTCACCTTTTCTACCTGTATAGTTACTTTAAGATCATCAGACAATCATGCCTAGGTCCCGCTCTTCTTTAGTGGACAAAAGTACTTCACCCCCCTATACTGTATCGCTCCCTTGGATTGCTGCAGCCCAAATGCATGACCTTGCATTTTTTAACATTAAATCCCAGCTGCCAAATTCTAGACCATTCAAGCTTAGTTAGATCCCTCCTCATGTTATCTATACCTTCCTGGGTGTCTACTGTTTTGCAGATTTTGCTATCATCCGCAAAGAGGCAATCCTTACCCAACAGCTCTTCCGCTATATCACTAATAAAGATGTTAAAAAGAATCGGACCAAGGACAGATCCCTGGGGCACACCACTGGTAACTTCCTTCTCCTCAGAGTGAGCTCCATTTACCTTACCCTTTGTCGCCTCCCACTCAACCAATTTCTAACCCAATCATTAACTTTAGGGTCCATCCCTAGGGTGCTCAGTTTGTTTATAAGTCGCCTGCGAGGAACAGTGTCAAAGGCTATCTCCAGGAACAAGCAGGAATGTAGTCTTCGCATATGAGTATCGTCAGTACCGACGGAGCCTGCGCGGGAATGCTCCCTAATGTCCAATAGGAAAACCTTTGGGAGCATCCCACAGCGCCTACGTGCTGCCTTCCCGCCTTTCCCACTCTCCTTTTTTCGTTTTCCGCAGAGCCGACAGGTCGCATACCCTGTCACCACAGAAAATTCTTTTTTACTTCTCTGTTTTTTGTGGTCGCGTCTGCCTTCACTCGATGCCTACCAGTACCACCGATTCTCTTCTTTACTTAAAAAAAAAAAATCTTTTCTGAAGTACTTCTTCAGAAGTCTTTTTTCTCTCGATGCTAGGCGCCATTTTGGGCACTAGGCCCATTTTTCTTTTACAATGGAAAAACCAGCCACTGGTTTTAAAAAATGTTCTAAGTGTGTGGTTTTAAAAAATGTTCTAAGTGTGGCAGTACCATATCTGTCACCGACACCCATGACTGGTGTCTCAAATGTTTAGGACCTGACCACTCTCCATTGAGTGTCTCTCCTATAGAAAGATGACCAAAAGGGGCCTGCAGAATAGAGCTGCAAAACCCGGTACCCTTTTTGCCACAGATGCAATCTCCGTTGCATCGGTCTTCCAGGGCTTCATCTTCCTCCCCTGGATCTAACTTTATCTTTATCTAAAACTTAATATACCGCCGAAACCATAGGCATATGGCGGTTTACAATATAACCATAGAGGTACTGCCAGGAAGAAAAGAAAGGAACGCCATAGTACAAACAGGAAAGAGATAGCCAAGGAAGAAAAAGGGGGGACATCTTTCAGGTAACTAAACATAAGTCTGCAAAGACTAGCCAGCCCTCAAAGGGTATATCTCCTTCAAAGTATCAAGATGCCATCGGCGTTGCCCTTAAGGAAAGTTCACCGGCAAAACACCCCCGGCGGGAGGCTTCGGCTTCCAAAGCACTAAAGGGGCTCCAGGATGTTCGAGGCTTCCACCTCGACAGAACTACTGGTGCCATGCTCTGGGATCCCGTCCGCTTACCGACACCCAAGTATCGGCAGGAGCGATAGATCAAAGATTTCTCTCTATTGAACGCAGTTTAGTGTCTCTTCTAATGGCTTAAGTATTGTTGAAACCACTTCAGACTGTTCAAAAGGCACAGGTACCAACATCGGTAGCGGTACCATCGGCACCGGCCTCGGCAGGTATACCCCCCATGCTGAGTCTAGAGTCCATCCCTGATATTGAAAGATCGGTACCGAGACACCTCGATACCGACTTTGATCGATACCGATACCGTGCCTTGCACGAACATCGGGATCAGAGATATTTTGAATCTTCCGATTCCGATGACTCTGCTAATACCAGAGCACTTCTTCCGGACGATCCATCTCCTCCTCCTCAGCGTAGAATGTCTTCTCCAGAGGGTATGTCCTTCCAGGATTTTATTTGTGATGTGGCTCGAGGCCTTGCAATCACAGTGGCTCCTGAAAAGGAGCCTAGGGCAGAAGAGTTAGAGATTCTTCAATACCCTAAAACTGCTAAAGAGGCAGCTACTTTGCTCATTCATAAGATCCTGCATGATCTCTTGCTGAGAATGTGGGAGACTCCTTTAACCACATCTCCACACTTACGTAGACTCGATACCATGTACCGAATTCTACCTTGTCCTGGCTTTCAGAAGACTCAGTTACCACACCATTCAATGGTAGTGGAATCAGCCATGCGCAGGATAAAGAGTGCAAAAAGACATTCTTCCAATCCTCCAGGCCGCGAATCCAGGACTCTCAATGCTTTTGGGCGTCGATGTTTCCAAGCTTCCATGTTCTCAGCTAGAATCAGCTCATACATCCTATACATGGGGATGTTCCTCAAAGAGGTTACAGGAGACTTGGAGCTTATAAGCCCCCTTCTTCCTGATAAGAGACAGGATTTTCTTGCTCTGGTCAAACATGCCCAAGATGTTTCCAAGTTTGTCAACCGTGCAGCCTTTGATTGCTTTGAATGCATCAGCAGAACCTCTGCTATCTCCATTGGTGCATGTCGTATTGCCTGGCTTCAGGCATCAGACTTGGAAATTTGGGTACAAGATAAACTGGGAAACATTCCTTGCACAGGAGAAAATCTCTTTGGCAAGACTTGGCAAGAAAAAGCTAATGAGATTGACAACCTGTCCAAGGTAATATCAGAGTCAAAGTCTACAGCCAACCCAGCAAAGAAAAGATCTAATAAAAAACCCATTTTCAACAAGAAAAAAGTTTTATCCTTCTTATACCCAGCAGGGTCACTGTCCAGTCCATGCTGCCCAAAAGGGACAACAGCAACAAACTAGACAACAGAAGAAACCAAAAGTCCCAAGAGCTCAGCCAGCACAGCAGGCTCACTCAGCCTCCTCAGGGGCTTTGACTCTTTTCTAGAGAATTTAGCCTTCCTGCCCCTGCAGGGTCCAGAACCCTCTACCATCCCCGGCAGATTATGTCACTCTGCCGCCAGATGGCACCAAACAACATCAGAACACTGGACTCTGTCTATTGTATGAGAGGGGTACAGACTTCATTTTCACAGCATGCTCCTCCTACAATCATAAGACAGTTAAATTCTCAAACCCCTGTTGCCAATTTCCTGAGTCAGGAGGTCACAATACTTCTTGCCCAGGGAGCAATAGAAGAATTACCTATACCTCAACATGGTACAGGGTTCTACTCCCCCTATTTTCTCATCCCAAAGAAAACAGGGGGACACAGATCCATTTTGGACATCAGAGAATTGAACAAATATCTGTTCCAAGAAAAATTCAAAATGATCTCTCTCGGAACACTTCTGCCATACCTTCAGAGTCAGGATTGGCTATGTTCTCTAGATCTAAAGGATGCTTATACTCATATACTTATCCATCCAGATCACAGGAAGTTCCTTCGATTCTTTTTCCAGGGAAGACACTTCCAATACAGGGTTCTTCCCTTCGGTCTGGCTTCTGCCCAAAGAGTTTTCACAAAATGCATGGCAGTGGTAGCTGTATTCCTACAGACTCTGGGGATATTCGTCTTCCCTTACTTGGACTGGCTCATTCGAGCAGCTAGAGCTCCAGAAGCCAGCTCTGCTCTTACTCGCACAATGTGAGTTTTGCATTACTTGGGATTAGTCATAAACCTTCCAAAATCCCATCTCGCTCCTTCTCAGTCCCTAGAATTCATAGGAGCTCGCCTAGCTACCAGACAATCAAGGGCTTTCCTTCCACAGCCCCGCTGTCTTCGCATAGTGCAGCTAGCTTCCCAAGCAGCGGTAAAAACCTCCCCTAACTGCTCGAGAAATGCTTCATCTACTGGGACATATGACATTCACTGTACATGTGGTTCCGTATGCTCGTCTTCACATGCCAGCAGCCCAGAGGACCCTATCCTCCCAGTGGACACAGGTCTCAGGTCGCCTTTCGGACAAAATAAGAATCTCAGAACATCTTATTTCGTCCCTCCAATGGTGGCAATCGCTGGAAATCCTTCTCATAGGCTTTCCTTTCCATCAGCCCCTATTCCAGGCCACTCTAATAGATGCGTCCCAGTTGGGATGGGGGGCCCACCTGCACGATCTCTCCACCCAGGGTCTTTGGACCCTAGAGGAGGCTTGTCTTCACATAAACCTTCTAGAACTGAGCAATCTTCCTTGCTCTCCGAGTATTCCAAGCCCAGCTCAGCTACAAGACAGTCATACTCCAGACAGACAATCAAGTAGCCATGTTCTATGTGAACAAGCAGGGTGGAACAGGCTCTCTGTCGTTATGCAACGAAGCTTTACGACTATGGGCCCTCACCAGAGAGCATCAAATTCACCTCCTCGTGGTATAACTTCCAGGGATTCAAAACCTTTGGGCAGACAAACTCAGCCGAGTACTGCTACCACACAAATGGTCTCTCCACTCGGACCAGATTGCCCAAGTATTCCAAATCTGGGGAACCCCAGACATAGACCTCTTTGCAAGTCCACAGAATGCCAAAGTTCCCTGGTTCTGTTCCAGAATTCCGGCAAAAAACTGTCAGGCAAGGATGCTTTCCTTCTTCATTGGAGTCAGGACTTCCTCTATGCCTTCCCACCCATTCCCCTCATCCTCAAAACACTGTTCAAGCTTCAGAGAGACATAGGTCGTATGATACTCATAGCTTCACGTTGGCCACGGCAAACGTGGTATCCTCTGCTTCTACATCTCTCTCGGGCTACACCTCTGGAGTTGGGATGCGCTCCAGATCTTCTCTCCCAGGAGAACGGGACGCTATGGCACCCGAATCTACAGTCCCTGCATCTCAGGGCCTGGTTACTGAAAGCCTAGAACTTCAGGATCTCAACCTTTCTCAACAGGTAAAAGATATCCTTCAGGCTTCCAGAAAACCCTCCACAAGGCGATCATATGCCTTCGAGTGGAAACAGTTTACCATATGGTGTTCTCAAAAGGGACTTAACCCCCTTGTGATACTCTAGTAACGATTCCAAATGTATCTCCTTCATTTATCAGGTTCTGGTCAAGACCAATTTAATAAGAGTCCATCTTAGTGCTATTGCAGCCTCTTACAAGCCTCTAAATGGACAACCTATTTCCTCTCATCCACTTTTAGCAAAATTTATGAGAGGTCTTCTACTAACAAAACCTCCCATTAGACTACCACTGGTGGCATGGGATCTGAACCTTGTTCTTGGGCAGCTCATGAAACCGCCCTTTGAGCTTTTAGCCACTACAGCTCTAAAATTCCTTTCATGGAAGGTCATCTTCCTAATTGCAATCACATCTGCACGACAGAGTTACAAGCTATAGTGGCTGATCCTCCTTATACAAGATTTCACCATAATAAGCTTGTTCTTAGGACTCATCCTCACTTTATGCCAAAAGTGGTCTCACCTTTCCACTTAAAGCAAGCGATTTACCTTCCTGTATTCTTTCCAAGGCCTCATGCCTCCAATGCAGAAAGGAACCTTCATACCTTAGACTGCAAAAGAGCCTTAGCCTTTTACCTGCAAAGAACTCAGCAGCATAGAAAATCTTCTCAACTTTTTGTTGCTTTTGTTTCTAGTCATTTGGGACTTCCAGTTTCCAAAAGAACTCTAACTGGATTGCACAGTGCATATCCTTCGCTTATGAGAGTGAAGGGCTTTCTCTCAAAGGCCATGTCACAGCTCACAATGTGAGAGCCATGGCAGCTTCTATGGCTAACCTTCATTCTGTTTCTATCGACGATATCTGCAGAGCAGCTACTTGGGCTTCAGTGCACACCTTTACAGCCCACCACTGTTTAGACAAGGACTCCCGTCGGGATGCCTTGTTTGGCCAAGCTGTTCTTCAGCATCTCTTTCAGACTTAATGCAACTCCTACCCACCGTCCGGGTTTGGATGCCAGAGATCCATGGGAGGAAGCATGACCCATTCTCACCATGGGTTTGCAGCTTCCTGGGGCCATCTCCCTGGCATCTCTTAGCAGGGGGAGCCCCATATGTGAAGACTATATTCCTGCTTGTTCCTGGAGATAGCGTAGTTACTCACCTGTAACAGGTGATCTCCGGGAACAGCAGGAATTAAGTTTTCACTTATTCCTTAAATACTTCCCGGTGAGTGCGGAAGCACGTCCCCTCTCCGTCAGTTATAGGAACTCCGAATCACCTAGTGAGCCAGAATACCCCACGTAGTAAGGTTCCACTGACCATTAATTATAAGGTTCCACTGACCATTAATTACGTTTCATTTGTGCTATAATGTAAAGATGTCTATAGTTTTCCTTGCAATCCAAGTTTACTGTTCTGTTATTTGAAATTACCTTGTTATCCAAGTTTTTATGACCTTGTTTACTGTAACTCAGACATGTTTTTGTGCTGAATTTTGTGTTCGATGTAAACCGCGCTGATGTCAGATAGTGCGGTATATAAGAAATGTAAATAAATAAAATAAATAAATAAATTCACAACCCACCCACCTCCCCTAGGAGTTGTCTCTCTCTTTCTCTCCTTCTCTCCTTTTGTCTCAGCTATAAACTCAACTGACGAAGGAGAGTGGGAAAGGCGGGAAGGCAGCATGCAGGCGCTGTGGGATGCTCCCAAAAGCTTTTCTATTGGACGCTGGGGAGTGTTCCCGTGCAGGCTCCGTCGGTACCAACGATACTCATATGTGAAGACTAAATTCCTGCTGTTCCCGGAGATCACCTGTTACAGGTGAATAGCTACGTTTTACTGAAATCTAAATACACCCCATCTAGGGCTCTCCCTCGAGCCAACTCCCTGGTCACACATTCAAAGAAATCAATCAGATTTGTCTGACAAGACCTGCCTCTGGTGAATCCATGCTGCCTCGGATCCTGTAATCCGCTGGACTCCAGAAACCTCACTATTTTTTCTTTCAGCAGCGTTTCCAATAATTTATTCACCACCGAAGTTAAACTAACCGGCTTGTAGTTGTCAACCACATCCTTGTTTCCTCTTTTGTGTAAAGGCACCACATGAGCCTCTCTCCAGTCCTTTGGCACCACTCCCGACTCCAACGAGGCATTGAAAAGGTCAGTCAGTGGAGCTGCTAGAACGTCCCGAAGTTCCCTCAGTTTTCTAGGGTGTATCCCATTCGGTCCCATCGCTTTGTCTTTAAGTTTAGCTAGTTTCTCATGAACAGTCTTCTGAAAATTCTTCAATATGCCCCTTGCTTCTGTTCCTGTTTGTGGGTGTTTTCTGAGGTCTGATCGGCCCTTTAAATTCGGAGGGCGCCATCGGGCGCGCTGGAGATCCCTGCGAGCAGTTGGCCCTTCAACAAGCGGCAGCACGCCGCGGATCACGTGGGTGATCGGCCCTTTAAATTCGGAGGGCGCCATCGGGCGCGCTGGAGATCCCTGCGAGCAGTCGGCCCTTCAACAAGCGGCAGTACGCCACGGATCACGTGGCGATCGGCCCTTTAAATTCAGAGGGCGCCATCGGGCGGCCCCGCATCTGGTGGGCCTGCGTCTGAGGGCCTCGCCAGAGGGCCCTTTGGCATGGCCCTTAGGCGGAGACCAAAGGCGGGAGCCTCTACACCCAGCACCAACGAAGCACCAGGAAGCATCAAAGAACTGAGGTGTTGAGATACGTTTCATTCTGCTCATCTCCTGACTCCAACCAGCTACCATACAAGTAAGCACCCACCACTGCCACTGACACCTGGTAACCCCATTGCTACCCAAAGTCTCCTCACTATCGCCACCCCATTACCTGCAACTAATTCTGTAGCAATGTACGAGCTACCCGTTGCCTGCATTGAACCTTGCTATCCGTTGCCTGCATTGAAGCTTGCTATCCGTTGCCTGCATTGAAGCTTGCTATCCGTTGCCTGCATTGAACTTTGCTACCCCCCTTGCCTGCATTGAACCTTGCTACCCACTGCCTGCATTCAACTTTGCAGCACAGGCTATAGTATCCCCGCCATCCATTGCTTGTACTTTTACCTATATTGCATAGAGTGTAGTCCCCACTTGTAACTTATACTGCATAGTGTATAGAATCCCTAACCACCTCAAGCTAACATACACTGCTTAGCCCCACTACTCCTCTTCTGTGGCCCCCCATCTCATTATCCTTCTCTTCCTCATACTCCCCAACTATCTCCCCTCCTACCAGCATCCTCACTCCTCTCCCCCCCACTCCCCCTCTACCTTCCTCACCTCTCCCTCCATTCTGTCTCCTAACCTAGCATGTACCCTTGAGCTTCATTACACCCTCCCCCTCATTCAACCTGCCCCCCTCTCTAAGGCAACCACACCCTCGCTTCCGCCGTACTACCTCTGTTTTACCCCGCTCTCTACTACTCCTCCTCCTTCTATCAGGCAATATCAATCCCAACCCTGGCCCCCCGTCCTCTCTCTCGCTTAAGAAGAGTTCCTCACGTACCTTATCTAACCTCATCCATATCCCTCTCCTTTCCCCTTCTATCTGCCCTCACTCATGCCTCATTCACTCACCCAGTGACACCAACACCAACCCCAACCACAACCCCATCCCCTTTAGAGTTCTGTCTCACTCTAAAATGAAATCCTCATGTAATCTATCTAATATCATGAATATCCCCCTTCATTCCCCTTTCATGTTCCCTCCCTCATGTTCCTCAAGGAGAGCACATTCACCCAGAAACACCCACCTGTACCCTGGCCCCTCTAAATCCCTGTACTACTCTGGAAATCGCTCCTCATGTAACAGCCCCCCTAGACCACCATCTTACTCTGAAAAGAAATCCTCACGCAACTTGTCCAACCTTATCCATATTCCTCTCCTCTCCCTCTCCCATTCTCTTGTGCCCTATGGGGAATGCATGCTCAGTCACCAACAAACTTCCTTTCACTCATGATCTCTTCATCTCTAATGCACTACATTCTTCTTGCCCTAACTGAAACCTGTCTCCCCCCAGATGATACCACATCCACTGCTGCCCTCTGCCATGGGGGATACCAGTTCTCCCATACACCTCGCTCCACTGGCTGCAGTGGTGGCGTTGGGCTCCTACTTTCCCCTCCTGCCAATTCCAACCCCTCCTGCTGCCCCAATCACATTCCTCTCTCTCTTTTGAAGTCCACTCCATTTGCCTCTTCACACCACTTCCCCTCCGAGTAGCTGTTATCTATTGCCCACTTGACAAATCCACATCGACATTCCTCACCGACTTCCACTCCTGGCTTTCCGTCTTCCTGGATCCTTCTTCCCCCACTATTATTCTCGGTGACGAACATACACGTCGATAACCCCTCCGATCCCCATGCCTTAAAGTTCCTCACCCTCACCTCCTCGTTCGACCAACTTTGCTCCACTGCCCCCACCCACCTCCATGGCCACTGTCTTGACCTGATACTCTTCTCTAATTCTTCTCCCTCAAACTTACGCAACTCAATCCTTCCCTCATCTGACCATCACCTTTTAACCTTCAATCTTCAGCTCCCAACGTCTCTACCTTGTCCTGTCTCCTCCGACCTATTTAGAAACCTTCATAACATTGATCCCCTGACCCTCTCCTACATTATGTCCTCCAAGACCATCGATGAGGCAGTCTCCTCTTATAATGCTGCTCTATCCTCGGCTCTCGACACTCTTTGCCCCACTCACCCCACGTCCCGTCCGACGTTCTGTTCCCCAGCCCTGGCTTTCTTCCACAACCCGCTATTTACGTATCTCCAGGAACAAGCAGGAATGAGTCTTCACATATGGGCATGTCGGTACTGACGGAGTCTGCGCGGGAACGCTCCCCAGCTTCCCAAAAAGGAAAGCTTTTGGGAGCATCCCACAGCGCCTGCACGCTGCCTTCCCGCCTTTCCTAACCGCCTCTCCTCAGTTCTTCTTTGCCGCGGAGCCAGCAGGTCGTGTTCCTGTCACCGCTGAAGAAGTTCTTTATTTTATTTTATTTCTTGGTCGCGCGTCTGCCTTCCTCGACGTCGGACCGGTACCGCCGGTCTTTCTTTCTATTTCTTAAAAAAAAAAAAAATATATATATATATATTAACACTCCCTCACTTAGTGTGTTTTTCCTCTTGGGCCTTAGGCCTCACGAGTAATTTCCCCATGGAAAAATCAGCCTCCGGGTTAAAAAAATGCACTAAGTGTAGCGGTACTATTTCTATTACCGACACCCATGAATGGTGTCTTAAATGTTTGGGTCCTGACCATTCTGTTTCTGAATGTCCATCCTGTTCCTTGATGTCTAAACGGGGTTTACAGAACCGAGCAGCTAAGCTCCATGTGCTGTTTCCCTCTGATGCAGTTTCAGTGGCATCGACATCTTCCATGGCTTCCACTTCCTCTTATGGATCTCAGGTAACCAAACATAAATCCAGCCGGTCCTCGAAGGGCAAATCTCCTTCCAAGCATCGAGATGCCTCTGGGCTTGTCCTCGAGGATCCTGCACCGGCAAAACAACCCCGGCGGGAAGCTCCGGCTTCCAAAGCTCCTCCTATGGGGTTACAGGTTGACATCGATGGCACGGCCTCGACTGATCACCTGTTAGAATGCTCTGGGGTACCGGCGCAGCCTTCTGGTACCGACTTCCAGACATTCATGGCATCGATGGATCACAATGTCCTCTCCATGCAGCAGGCTATTACGGCCTTCATTCAAGCTGCGACGCCGCTGATACCACAACGAGACCCGTTGTCGGTATCGGCTCCGGTACCGACTGCATCGACATCAACCAGGATGCCGACTACAGCGGTTCCCTGTTCAGGGATGCTCATCGGTACCGAACCGGCACCGATGATGCCCGATGTCGATACAGCTCGATACGCGTATCGAGCTTTAGAAGAACACCCTGACAGGCGATACTTTGAATCCTCTGAAGATTCAGATACATCAGAGGAGTCTCCTGAAGTATCTATACCTCTTCCTGAGGAACCTTCTTCTCCAAAAAGAAGGATGTCTCCTCCAGAGGACTTGTCCTTTCAAGACTTCATAAGAGAAGTAGCTAAAGGACTCTCTATTTCTGTTACTTCTGAATCAGAGCCTAGAGCAAAAAAATTGGACATTTTAGGTTATTCTAAGGCTCCCAAGGAGGCAGTCACCTTGCCAATCCATGAGATTCTCTATGAACACATGATTGACTTATGGGAGACTCCTCTCACTATCTCTCCTCATTCTCGAAGATTGGACACTATATATCGTGTCCCTCCTTGTCCTGGTTTTCATAAAACACAGCTTCCTCACCATTCTATTGTGGTGCAGTCAGCTATGAAGAGGATAAAGAGTGCAAAAAGACACTCCTCTGCCCCTCCAGGAAGAGAATGTAGGACTTTGGATGCTTTTGGTAGGAAAATCTTCCAAGCCAGTATGCTCATTGCCAGAATCAACTCCTATAGTCTCTATATGGGTATGTTTCTAAAAGAAGTGGCAGATACACTGCACACTTTCCTCCCTTTTCTTCCAGAGGATAAGAGGGAAGAATTCCTCCTTTGGCTTAAGCATACTCAAGACATTTCAAAGTTTTCCAACCGTGCAGCGTTTGACTCCTTTGAGGGTGCCAGCAGAGCTAAGGCCATTTCCATAGCTGCTCGCAGGATTGCTTGGCTCCAAGCTTCTGATTTGGAACCTTGGGTCCAAGATGGCTTAGGGAATCTTCCCTGTACAGGTGAAAACCTGTTTGGCAAAGAATGGCAAATTAAAGCCACCCAAATGGATGCTGAAAATTCTGCTCTGGATAGACTTTCAAAGTCGACCTCCATTCCTGCCAAGAAAAAGCCTTTCAAGAAGTCTTTTTACAAAAAAGGCAGATTCTCTTCTGCTTCTGGCCAACAATCTTCTACAGGTCGCTTTGCTACTAAGCGTCAGCAACCTAAACAGGCCAGGCCTAAGTCTACAGGGGCTGCTGCAACTCAGCAGACCCAACCTCCTCAGGGTTTTTGACTTGATGCTAGAGAACCTAGCCTTTCTGGCTCTAAAACAGCCAGAACCTCTCACCATTCCAGGAAGGTTAGCTCATTTTGCTCCCAGATGGGAGCAAATTACATCAGAGCAGTGGACCCTCTCCATCATAAGGGAGGGCTACAAGCTTCATTTCTCAAACCTTCCTCCTTACACCATGGTGAGACACTTCAATTCTCCAACATCTCTTCTCGACCTTCTAGGTCAGGAGGTGGCTACCCTTCTTGCCCAAGGGGCAATAGAAGAAGTTCCTCTTCTTCAACAGGGGTCAGGGTTTTACTCCCCCTATTTTCTAATTCCAAAGAAAACGGGGGGATACAGACCCATATTAGATCTCAGGGAATTGAACAAGTTTCTATGCAAGGAGAAGTTCAAGATGCTTTCTTTAGGCACTCTCCTTCCATACCTTCAAAGTCAGGATTGGCTTTGTTCTCTAGATCTCAAGGATGCGTACACACATATCCTCATCCATCCATCTCACAGGAGATTTCTCAGTTTTCTTTTCCAAGGAAAACATTATCAATACAGGGTGCTTCCTTTTGGTCTGGCCTCTGCTCCAAGAGTGTTCACCAAATGCATGGCAACAGTAGCTGCATTCCTGCGCACTCTAGGAATATTTATATTCCCATATCTGGACGACTGGCTCATCCGAGCTCCATCTCAGTCAGAGGCCCAGATTTCCCTGGACCGCACAAGGAGCATTCTACAGTATCTGGGACTTGTGGTAAACCTCCCAAAGTCTCAACTCACCCCCACTCAGTCCCTAGAGTTCATAGGGGCCTGGTTGGATACTACCACTGCAAGGGCCTACCTCCCCCAGGCCCGTTGCCAACGTCTAATTCAGTTAGCCTCCCAGGTTCAGTCAAAGAACCACTTAACTGCCTGGGAGATGCTACAACTGCTAGGCCACATGGCATCCACAGTGCATGTGGTGCCCTATGCTCGCCTTCACATGAGAGCAGCTCAATGGACTTTGTCCAACCAGTGGACTCAAGCATCAGGAGCTCTCTCAGACCAAATAGCAACCTCCAAACGTCTTTTTTGGTCTCTCCAGTGGTGGATGTCCACCGACAATCTGTTGCTGGGGTCCCCCTTCCAACAGTTGTTGCCCCAGGCAACCCTCACAACAGATGCCTCCCAAACAGGTTGGGGAGCTCATCTACAAGACCTCTCCACTCAAGGCACTTGGTCTCCACAGGAGACCTCTCTTCATATCAACCACTTGGAGCTTCGAGCAGTTTTTCTTTCTCTCAAGGTCTTTCATACCCTCCTCAGCTACAAGACAGTCCTCATTCACACGGACAATCTAGTAGCCATGTTTTACATAAACAAGGAGGAACTGGCTCTCTGTCGCTTTGCAACAAAGCTCTAAGATTGTGGGCCTTCGCCAGAGAGCACCAAATCCATCTCCTGGCTGTATACCTCCCAGGAATCCAAAACTCTTGGGCAGACAGACTCAGTCGAGTTCTGCTTCCACACGAATGGTCCCTGCACATGGATCAGGTACTCAGAATTTTCCAAGAATGGGGAACCCCGGACATAGACCTCTTTGCAAGTCTGTGGAATGCCAAACTTCCCCGGTTCTGTTCCAGAATTCCGTGTCAGGGAGTTCAGGCCAAGGATGCCTTCCTCCTTCATTGGGGCCAAGGCTTCCTGTATGCCTTTCCACCCATTCCCTTGATTCCCAAGACTCTCTTCAAACTCCAGAGGGATCAAGGATCCATGATCCTCATAGCTCCACGCTGGCCACGCCAAGTGTGGTACCCTCTACTTCTGCATCTCTCTCAAGCCCCTTCCCTGGACTTGGAAGCTGCTCCAGACCTTCTGTCCCAGGAGCAGGGGACTTTATGGCATCCAAACCCCAAGTCACTTCACCTCAGAGCTTGGTTGCTGAAGGCCTAGACCTTCAAGGTTTGAATCTTTCTCAGCAAGTGAAGGATATCCTCCATGCTTCCAGAAAACCTTCTACCAGGCGTTCCTATGCTTTCAAATGGAAAAGGTTTTCCATTTGGTGTACTGAAAAGGGTCTTGACCCTCTAGCACTGCTTTTGAATTCTCTATTGGAATATCTCCTGCATCTTTCTAATGCAGGCCTTAAGACGAATTCAGTAAGAGTCCATTTGAGTGCTATTGCAGCATCCCTTAAGCCCATCAATGGACAGCCTATCTCCTCTCATCCTCTTATTGCAAGATTCATGAGAGGCCTAACTTTAACTAAACCTCCCATCAGGCCTCCTCCGGTGGCATGGGACTTAAATCTGGTTCTTGGTCAGCTTATGAAGCCACCCTTTGAACCCTTAGCCACCACCTCCTTGAAATTTCTTTCCTGGAAGGTTATTTTCCTCATTGCAGTCACCTCAGCTCGCCGCATCAGTGAACTGCAGGCTTTAGTGGCTAATCCGCCTTATACAGGGTTCCACCATGATAAGGTAGTCCTTAGGACCAATCCACACTTTATGCCTAAAGTGGTCTCACCTTTTCATCTTAATCAAGAGGTATATTTACCTGTGTTTTTTCCAGCTCCTCATGCATCAAGTGCAGAGAGGAATCTTCATACTCTGGACTGTAAGAGAGCTCTTGCTTTTTACTTGCACAGGACACAGCAACATAGAAAGTCTTCGCAACTCTTTGTTGCTTTTGATCCCTCTCATCTGGGACTTCCAGTCTCTAAAAGAACACTGTCCGATTGGATTGCTCAGTGTATTTCCTTCACCTACCAGAGTAGGAACCTTTCTCTAGAAAGCCATGTCACAGCTCATAATGTGAGACCCATGGCAGCCTCTATGGCTCATCTAAATTCTGTGTCCATCGACCAAATCTGTCGAGCGGCCACCTGGGCCTCGGTTCATACCTTCATAGCCCATTACTGCTTGGACAGGGACTCCCGCCGGGATGCCTTGTTTGGTCAGGCTGTTCTCAAACACCTGTTCCATTCTTAATCAACTCCTTCCCTGGATGAATGCCTGAGATCCATAGGAGGAGGTAGAGCCCTTCCCAGGGCCTCATAACCTTGGGGATCTCCCAGGCATCTTAGCTAGGGAGTCCCCATATGTGAAGACTCATTCCTGCTTGTTCCTGGAGATAGCACAGTTACTTACCTGTAACAGGTGATCTCTGGGAACAGCAGGAATAAGTCTTCACAACCCACCCACCTCCCCTAGGAGTTGTATCTTTCCATCTATCTTTCCTTTCCTTTCCTCTCTCTCTCTTTGTCTCAGCTTTAAAACTCGAACTGAGGAGAGGCGGTTAGGAAAGGCGGGAAGGCAGCGCGCAGGCGCTGTGGGATGCTCCCAAAAGCTTTCGTTTTTGGGAAGCTGGGGAGCGTTCCCGCGCAGGCTCCGTCGGTACCGACGTACCCATATGTGAAGACTTATTCCTGCTGTTCCCAGAGATCACCTGTTACAGGTAAGTAACTGTGCTATCTGTGCCCGTTCCACTGAATGTGCCTGGACCAAATCCCGCTCCCCGGAAGACCTTCTAAACTTCAAATTCATGCTTAGCTCCTTCCAGTCAGCCATAGCACTTGCCAAACAAGAATACTATATCCATCTGACTAACTCCCTTGCTTCTGATCCTCGCCGCCTCTTCAATACCCTCAATTCCCTCCTCAAGGTGCCCCCACCCCCGGTCCCACCCTCCCTCTCCGCCCAAACCCTAGCTGATTACTTCCATGACAAAATCCATAAGATTAAAAAAGATTAAAAACAGAGGTTCTAATAATCACAAGGAATAAATCTTTCTCCCCTCCATCAATTCTAAAAGTCAGAGATGCTGATCTCCCAGTCAAATCAAATATTCGATATCTAGGAGTAATTCTGGATCAAAGGTTAGACTTCAAGGAACATATAAAACGCACCATAAAGGCCGTTTACTTCAAGATAAAAACCCTTCGTCATCTGAGACCTATGATGAAGTCTGATGACTTCCGCACCATCTTTCATGCTCTAGTCACGCCGCACTTTGATTATGCTAACATAATACTCCATGGCTTACCAAATATAACTATTAATCCTCTACAATTAGCCATGAACGCAGCTGCTCATGTCCTCTGCGGATCATCAAAGTGTGAGCATATTTCCTCCATTCTAGAGAAGCTTCATTGGTTACCAACTGTAGAATCCAATATAAGGCCATCCTTACCATCTTTAGGGCCTTCAATAATATTTCTCCAGATTCCATCTCTGATCTCATCATACACACAACAAACAACAGGTCCAGGAGATCTCCAGCTGTTGACACACTAGCTTTTAAGGAAACTTTTGGTATAAGTAATCAATCATCCATCAATAGGGCTTTTTCGAATTATGCTCTTAGATGTTGGAACAAACTCCCTCCCAATATCAGAGCAATTAAAGACATCAAACAATTCAAAAAAGCCCTTAAACACCACCTTTTCATCGCACACTTCAAACACCTAAACACCCCTTCCCCTTCCCCATCCTTTTAACCTCATACCTAATCTAACTGTATAGATTTTATATATCTCCAACATGTATTTTCCAAAAATATAAATGATTTCCCTGTTTACTTCCATGTTAATTTTCCTGTTACTTGTAATAGGTCTGTTATATCTGACCAATTGTTGTATTGTTTCAATGTAAACCGCACTGATGACAAATAGCGCGGTATATAAGAAAATTAAATAAATAAATAATCCTCCAATTCCCCACTTCCTCATCTACCTCTCCCCCTCCCCAATTATCCCCCCCATCCACACCTCTTCTACCCTCTCCTCCTTCCCTACAATCTCCGATGACGAAACCACACTCCTTTCCTCCTCCAAACCCACCACCTGTTCCTCTGACCCTATCACCACCCATCTCCTATACCCCATCTCCCCTACCGTTGTCCCCTCCATCTCTCATATTCTTAACCTTTCACTCTCCACTGCTACCGTCCCCGCTGACTTCAAACATGCTGTTGTCACACCTCTCCTCAGGAAACCCTCGCTCGATCCCACCTGTCCCTCTAACTATCGACCCATCTCCCTTCTCCCCTTCATATCTAAACTACTAGAACGAGCAGTCCACCGCCGCTGCCTCGACTTCCTCACCTCCCAGGCCCTCCCAGGCACCTCCCAGGACCCACTACAATCCGGCTTCCGTCCCCTACATTCCACAAAAGTCTCTTACAAAAGTCTCCAATGACTTGTTCCTGGCTAAATCTAAGGGCCTCTGCTCTGTCCTCATCCTTCTCGACCTCTCTGCTGCCTTTGATACTGTTGACCACAATCTTCTCCTCACCACTCTCTTGTCGCTTGGTTTCAAGGGCTCCGTACTATCCTGGTTCTCCTACCTCTCCCATCGCTCCTTTAAGGTATGCTCTGGTGGCTCCTCCTCCTCTCCCACCCCGCTCCATGTTGGTGTACCCCAGGGATCTGTCTTAGGCCCCCCTCCTTTTCTCTCTCTATACCCAATCCTTTGGCATGCTTATCTCCTCCCATGGCTTTCAGTACCATCTCTATGTCCATGACTCCCAAATCTACCTCTCTACACCTAATATATCTCCAGAAATCCAGACCAAGATCTCTGCCTGCCTCTCTGACATCGCTGCCTGGATGTCTCACCACCGCTTAAAATTGAATATGGCCAAGACTGAAGTCCTTCTCTTTCCCCCCCAACGCCTCCCCTCCTCTTCCCCCTTTCTCAGTCTCTGTGGATGGATCTACGATCCTTCCTGTTCCCTTGGCCCGCAATCAGGAGGTCATCTTGACACCTCTCTCTCCTTCTCCACACATATCCAGCTCGTAGCTAAGACCTGCCGCTTCTTTCTCTACAACATTAGCAAAATCCACCCCTTCCTTTCTGAACACTACCAAAACGCTCATCCACTCCTTAATCTCCTCTCGCCTCGACTACTGCAACCTACTCCTTACTGGTCTCCCCGCGAGCCACCTCCTTCCCCTTCAATCTATACAAAATTATGCTGCTCAACTTATCTTCCGCCAGTCTCACCATGTCCACATTACTCCCCTTCTCAAGTCGCATCACTGGCTCCCTATCCAATTCCGCATCCAATTCAAACTTCTCCTGCTGACCTATAAAGGCATTCACTCTGCAGCCCCTCAGTACCTCTCATCTCTTATCTCTCCTTACATCCCCTCTCGGCAACTTCGCTCCGCTAACTACTTCTTTCTAGGCCCTTCACTCGCACCGCTGACTCCCGACTTCGCTCCTTTCACCTTGCTGCTCCTCACGTGTCAAACAGCCTACCTCTCTCTATATGCCAGGCACCCTCTCTGGCCCTCTTCAAGTCCAGGTTGAAGACCCACCTCTTCACAGTCGCTTTCAGATCCTGACTTCCATCCCTTATCTTAACCTGACTCCCGTCAATTTTCATGACTGAGTTGTAAAGACCATATTGTGCTTTGCACCGATTCGATTGTTTTGTATTGTCTCGACTAGATTGTAAGCTCCGACGAGCATGGCTAACAAGCAGGGACTGTCTCTTGTATGTTTGTACAGTGCTGCGTACATAGTAGTAGGTCTTGATCCTGGTTCTTCATCTGTGAACACAGAACAGAAATATTTGTTAAGCAATTCCACTTTATCCTCATCAGCTTCTACATATTCCCCCCCCTTCACCCTTGAGTCTGACAATACCACTTTTGCCCTTCCTCTTCTCACTAACATCTGAAAAATGTCTTATCCCCCCATTTTATTGCATTGGCTATTTCCTCCTCTTTTTGAATCTTTGCTTTCCTGACTACTTTTCTAGCTTCTCTGAGTTTTTCCAATTATAGATGCCTGTCTTCCTCTCTCTGCGATCTCTTGTATTCCATGAAGGCCTCCGTCTTTTTCTTCACCTTTTCAGCTACTTCTTTCAAAAGCCATAGCGGTCTCCTTTTCCTTTTACCTTTATTTACTATTTTAACAAAAAGGTTGTTTGCCCTTAAAATATCCCCTTTCAGTTTTGCCCACTGTTTTTCTACATCCCCCATCTGTTCCCATCCCGCTAACGACTCCCCGAGGTATTGGTCCATCTTGGCAAAGTTAGTTTTCCTAAAGTCTAAGACCCTCGCTTTTGAATGGATTCTAACAGTCCTAGTCCTAATACTGAACCACACCATCTGGTGATAACTGGATGCAAAATGATCTCCCACTGTAACATCAGAAACACTTTCACCATTGTTAAGCACCAAGTCCAGTATGGCCCCTTCACGTGTGGGGTCTGTTACCAATTGCCTGAATAGTTCTCCCTGTAGAGAATCCAGGATCTCCTTATTTCTAGATGATACTTCAGCAGGAATGTGCCAATGAACATCTGGCATATTGAAATCCCTTATCAGTAGCACTTCTCCTTTCCTAGCAATACTGCATATGTCTTCAATTAACTCTGTCCACCTCTTCGTCTTGTGAGGTGTGTCTGTATATCACACCAATGCAAGTAGATTTCTCTTTCCCTCTTTCTAGTTTAATCCACAATGCCTCCTCTCTCCCTTTTAAGCTCGAATTCCAAAGCTTTAAAATTATTTTTTTACATATAGTGCCACTCCCCTTCTTCCTACCCTGTCCTTTCTGAATAAATTAAAGCCTGGTATAGTTACATCCCAGTCACGGTGTTCTGTGAACCATGTTTCTGTAACTGCCACTAAATCCAAGTCAGCCACTCCCACTAAAGCTTCAACATCAGGGATCTTATTTCCCATCTATGGGCATTTATACACACTGCTTTCCATATGTTACCTCTTTTACCCATTTCCTTAAAGGTATTTAATGTTTCACTTACCTGGGGGCTTTCTTCACCCATCCCCAATGAATCTAGTTTAAAGCCCTCTTCAGTAGATTAGCCAGTCTACTACTGAAGACGCATCAACCTTTCTTGGACAGATGGACACCATCTCTGCTCTGCAACCCTTGGAACAGCATCCCATGGTCCAGGAAACCAAAACGCTCTCGATGACACCATCCACGCAGCCATGCATTCATCTCCAGGATACGAGCCTCTCTGCCTTGGCCTTTATCCTCAACAGGGAGGATTGAAGAGACCACCACCTGTGCACCTATCTGCTTCACCCTCTGTCCTAGAGCCATGAAGTCACTTTTGATATGCTCAGAGGGATACCTGGCAGTATCATTTGTTCCGACATGGATTAGCAACATTGGGTAATAGTTAGTGGGCTTGATGAGTCTCGGCAAACTCTCCATAACATTTTGGATTTTGGCACCTGGCAGACAGCATACCTCTCTGGACATCAAGTCTGGTCGGCAGATGGACGCCTCAGTACCCCTCAGAAGAGAGTCACCATCCACCACTATCCTTCTGTTCCCCGATCGGCTCCCCGAGGCCCAATCTGCCACTGCCTCCATCTTTCAACAAGGCGCCCCTTGGTGCGTGGACAGCCAGGCAGCCCAGCACCAGCAGAGAGCCGTTACAGCGTCGGGGAGTAGAGCGGGAAGAAGTGCTCCTCCCTGATCGGCTCCCCGAGGCCCAATCAGCCACCGCCTCCATCTTTCAACAAGGCGCTCCTTGGCATGACCGCACCTGGCGGGCCCGCGCCTAAGGGCCACCCTTAGGCAGGGCACTGTGGCGTTAGCCACATCCTTCTCCCCTCCCCACTCCAGAAACCCCACTGATGACTAGGCCATTTGCAATGGAATCTTGAGAATCGGCACCATGTAAGCTTCCTTTAAATGTATCCCATAATTTAATGTAATGTAATGTTGCCCTTGTTGCCCTATGTAATGCAATGTAATGTGGTTTAATGTAGTGTAATCTATTGTAATGCTTTGTGCGTTTCTCGTTTTGATTAGATTGTAAGCTCTGATGAACAGGGACCATCACTCCTTTATGTCTGTACAGCGCTGCGTGCGGCTGGTAGCCCTTTATAAATGTTAATTATTATTATTATTATCTTCCTTGTGGTCACCAATTTTGCAACTTTGGGCTACTTAAGCTGTGGTTCTTCCCTTTCCAGGGATGCTTTCACCTCCTCCACTTCCAGGGCTGCATAATGGTTCTTCAGTTCAAGGGCTGGAGAAGTTGGATTGCTGATTCTGCAGGCCCTGGTGACTTGTGTCCAACCTTCATCATTCTGAAGGCACCCATCTTCTCCTCTGCTGGAGAGCTTGGTTGTTGCAAGAAGCATCTCATCAATCTACTTCTCACTGTCTTGAATGTTCCTCAGCCTCGCCACCTCCTCTCTGAGTTCCTCCACTTGTTTCCTGAGAGTTTCAGCATGCAGGCACCCTGCACATGGAACCAGTCCTTCAACTGGCATTGGGACCTCTTTCTGGACAGAGGCAGAAGAGCTGTAACAGGGGCAACAGCTTTAGCGATACGATTTTTCCCAGATATTTAGTTTGTGGAGCTTAGGTATCGGTTAATGCAAAAGAGAGAGATCTACCAAACTACCAGCTGGTTTCCTAGCTGTCCTTTCAGAGAAAAAGCAGTTAAATATCTTTAATTATATTCAAAATGTGCTGTCTGAAATCCCTGTGTTTTATTAATTAGGGTGGTGCCCTATAAAGCAGGACTGCTCAGTAGGGGTGGGTGGGAGTTGGAGGGTATAGGGAGAGAACTAACCTGATTAGGTGTCTGTAGCCCCAAAGAGCTGAGAAAGTTACTAAAGCAGAGTTTTAAACCTACCCTACTAAAGAAAGTATTTCTCCTTTTAAAGTAAAGCACCAAAAAGAATGTAACTGTTTTAAAAATGTACCAAAACCCTATTAAGAGCTCCCAGTCAGAGAGATAGTAATTTAAAAAAACGCAAATTCTTACCTTTGTTTGAAATGTATAGCCCGTTAGGAATGCCTCAACAGTGCAGGGCTCTGAAGCCTTTTATGCAGGCCTCAGCTGCTCTCAGTTCTTTCACAGGCTAATCAGGCCCACTAGCTCCTGAATAGGTGTCAGGAGCTTCAAAGAGCTGAGAAAGTTACTAATGCAGAGTTTTAAACCTACCCCAGTAAAGAAAATATTTCTCTTTTAAAACTAAAGCACCAAAAAGAATGTAACTGTTTTAAAAATGTACCAAAACCCTTTTAAGAGCTCCCAGTTAGAGAGCTAGCAATTTAAAAACCGCAGATTCTTACCTTTGTTTGAAATGTATAGCCTGTTAGGAATGCCTCAACAGTGCAGGGCTCTGAAGCCTTTTATGCAGGCCTCAGCTGCTCCTCCTAAGTCATTGTTAGGAGAAAAAAAAGAGGCTTGTGAAGGACTCCTTTGAAAGCCACTTAAAATTTTAGATGGGCAGCATATACATTTATTTATTTATTTATCTGCATTTATATCCCGCTTTTCACCGGGTCAAAGCGGTTAGGGGATACATTTAACACGAGGGGATATGAGACACATACACTAATACTTACAGGGAACATGGGCAATGGAGGGTTAAGTGGCTTGCCCAAGACCACAAGGAGCACCTGTGGGACTAGAAACCCCAGTCCTTCCGGCCCAAGGTTGCTGTCCTCTAGTGGGATTTGAACCCCCAACCTTCCGGTCTGTAGTACCTTGCCTCAACCACTAGGCCACTCCTCCTTCACATTTAAAATAAAATAAATTAGATTTATACAAATGAGGCCCAGTGGATATGCAAATATTTATGCAAATGAGGCCCTTCAATTAGTCTCCACACATGGCCCCACAACACCCTTGAGCTGCCCGAGGTTTGTAAAATTTGAGATTGAGATCATGCGCCACAGCCTGGCTTAGAAGTGAGGTTCATTACTGTTGTGGCATGTACAAAATTAACCCAGCTGGGGCTTGGCTTCTCTTAGATGCACTGTCTCCAATATTATGGGTCTGAAGTTCATTGGAAGAGCCAGGAATTGAGCTTGATCTAGAATCTGACCTGGGAAATCAGTTTTTAGAGATAATTGATTCTGCAGGGTTGGGCAAACCATCAAAAATTGCTCCTTTGATCTGAGGCAGCACATTTTAGTCCTGGAGCTAAGAATTGTTCTAGAATTATCATCAGATCAGATTGTTTTGCACAGACGGGAATGATGCTCATGTGTAAACCCCAGTGTATGTTGGGCATGTATGAGCTCAAGTGCTCAAATTTATTACTCTTAATATATCCATGTGGAGGAATAGCCTAACGGTTAGAGCAACAGCCTAGTACCCAAGCGGGTTTGATTCCCCTGTGACTTACTTGACCCTGCATTGCCTTGGAAGAAAAGGCCTGGCAATCTACTTCTGGTCATATCTTGCCAAGAAAACCAGGGGCTGCTGGGTCGCCAGGAGTCAGCATCGATTGCACTGCAGCCTTCGACTCAGTATATCACAATATCATGCTGAGACGGCTACAGAAAATAGGGCTCCATGGCACCACTCTCCAATGGTTCACTCTTACTTATCCCACAGGAAATCACAAGTAAAACGTAACAAGGGCCTTTCAGACACAATAGATCAACCACAGGGTATCCCACAAAGTTCAGCACTCTCTGCCATCCTCTAATATTTACATTCAGCCACTATGCAAAATTATCAATCACTACAAGATACAATACAGAATTTATGCAGATGACATTATGGTCTTTGCCCCTTTTAACGTAGATCAACCTAATTTCTCAAATCAAATGGCATGTTTGAAAGCAATGGCGGATTGGCTACAACAAAACCTCAATATAAACTACAAAAAAAGGGAAACGCTTTGTGACCAGGAACACTTCCTTAATCCCACCAGAGACCCTGAAATACCTGCATAATGACATAAGAGTTAAAGAACATGTAAAATACCTCTTGGTGTGAACCTGGATCGGAACCTATTATTTCAAACCCATATTGCCTGATCCACAAAAGTGGAGTTCTTCAAGCTAAATAAAGTGCGAAAGCTCAAGCCTCTACTCGACCAGACCCACTTTCACACAGTGTCAGACCATGATTATGCCAATACTAGACTATTGTAACATGACTTAAATCACAAACCTATAGCTTACCACTACTTTGTAAATAGTTATACAATGTTACACAGTTAACTAGCTACAGTCTAAATATGTTACTGTTGTAAATAGTTCCGAAGAACATGTTCATTGTAAAACCTTCTGTTCAATGTAAACCGCCTTCATAAACTTGAAAGGCGGTATATAAATAATGTCAAATAAATAAATAAATGATATATTGAGGACTCTCGAAACAATCCACGTACCTGTTACAACTAGTACAGAACACAACTGCTCAGATAATTGCATGAACAAAAAGAAATGATCACAACTCCAACTCTGAAGCAGCGCCACTGCTTACCAATAGAGTCTCGCGCTAAGTACAAATCATTACTCATTATCTTTAAAATCACCCAACAGATATATCACTTCAACCACTGAACACAAAGGATCCAGCTCTGAGAGCAAAAAGAACAGCTATTCGCCCCCGCTATAAAAACCAGAGCAAGGCAAGCAACATGTAAGCAGGCATTTTCAATTTACACTCCAGTGTTCTGGAACGCACTCCCTGTGAACTTAAGAGCCATCAAAGACCTAATGGACTTCAGAAAGGCCCTGAAACCCTTTCTTTTTCAGGAGCATTTTGAGCAAACAATGAATAATGGTTCTGAATCTGAACCTTTATTCATTGGTTGCTCAATAACTGAATCTGACACCGTTATCTTAAACCAGTTAAAGGTAAATGGGTACTCTTTATTTAACTGCAGCTGAGATCAAAAGAAAGGGGGAGGAGTTCTCATAATAGCAAAATCAGTTCTTAACTGCTCCACCACCATCTGCGATAACCAAGCAGGTATAGATATCCTAAAGATAGAAAACAGAAACAGCCATCTGCCTCTTCTATAGACCCCTTATACCAGACCCACAAAATTTAACTACTATCCTAGAATCTGCATGCAAAGCGTCTATGAATAAGCCCCATATTATTCTAGGCGACTTCAATCTGGCTACTCTCAATAATAACCAATCAATAACTTTCCTAGACTCAATGGAGGAAATGGGTTTTAAGCAATCAATTACCCCACACACATCAAAGGTAACACTCTCAACCTAGTCTTCCTTCCCGAACAAATAACTGAATTACCTCATTACACTCCTCCTAACAACTCAGATCCCATGGTCTGACCACTCTGATTCGATTTTCCATTCACATTCCCCACACCTCTACCTCACACCACACCACTGCACACTACTGCACACCAAGGTCCAAGATTCCGACATTTTGTAGCTGAAAAGTTCCTGGAAACAATTATGCCTCAGTTGGACAATGACCTAAACAGCCTTGACATGACTGTGTCGAACTGGAACACTACAATAAAATAGCTTCCAAACCAATAACCACCAAAACTAACAGAACCTATAAAAAGACATCTGAAAAATGGTACACTTCTGAACTACCTTTAAAAGGGAACTCAGGTGGTTAGAATCTAAATGGAGATAAAAAAAAACCCCAGAAACACGAGATCTATACTTTGCAACTCTTAATTCCTACAAATTAGCTACAAATAATGCCAAGAAACAATACCATACAACAATCCTATCTAAAGCTATTAGCCGTCCAAGGGAATTATTTGAAATTGTAAAGTCCTTATCTAAAATCCCCCCCTGCCAACACTCACAAGATCCCTATTAACCCCCAATCATTAGCAAACTATTTTGCTGGCAAACTAAAGCAAAATGCCCCATCGATACCGGATCCCTTTCCCACAATAATAAATGACAGCAGTGAATGGAAAACTTTCCACCTTATAGACAGAAATCAATTGCTCAATATAATTTCAAAACTAAATACAACTACATCCCTCTTGGACCCGTGCCCGGTAGACTGGATTAAAGCAACAAAACTAGAACTTACTCCTTACATCTTAGATATAGTAAATAAATCCTTACAGCAAGGTATACTACCTAAGGAACTCAGACTCTCAGCAAGCCGCCCACTTTTGAAAAACAAATTACTAGACAATGACCCATCCTCATATAGACCTATCGCCAGTATTCCGTTCCTAACTAAAATCATCGAAAAAGTTGTACAACTCCAGCTTCAAAATTTTATCGACACCTTGGCTCCCCTTGATGAACAATATGGGTTTCGCCCTTATAAACTCTTCTCCTTGTTCTCTTTGACTCTCTTATCAAAGGAATGGACAACATCAAACAAGCCTTCATATTGGTATTCCTTGACATATCTGCTGCATTTGACAGTGTAAACCATGATATACTCATCTCAAGACTCAGCCACTTAGGTATAAAGGAAGTAGCACTTAAATGGTTTAAATCATATATATCTGACCGCTCACAGTTTGTGCAAATCGATCAAGTTGCATCACCACCATTTCCTCAGGAACAGGGAATTCCGCAGGGCTCTGCACTTTCTGCTCTTCTATTTAACCTATACTTGCAACCGATATGCAACATATTCAAAAGACATAATATAAAACTACCACATTTATGCGGACGATATTATGCGGTTCACCCCGATTAACATAGCAGACCCCAACTACCACAACTTAGCAGTCTGCCTCTCGGAAGCCGAACTATGGCTCAAATCAAAGAACATGCACATTAATTTCAAAAAGACTGAAGTGCTATTTACTTCGAGAAATCCTAATTTCACACCCCCTTCAGACATTAAGCTCCAAAACGTCTCCCTCCCAGTGAAGCAGGAGATAAAATATTTGGGAGTCACTCTTGACAGGACTCTTAGCTTCACCTCACACAAAGAAAATAGCCAGAACAATCTATTTCAAGCTTAGGACTATCCAGCAGCTTAGACCACTCTTAGAAAAAGACGATTTCAGAACCATTACTCAATTCCTAACACCCCACCTCGACTATTGCAAGGGAATCCTCAAAGGTATAACAAAGAAGAATCAAAACATACTACAAATGGCTCAGAATGTTGCTGCATGAATCTCCAAGGCTAAGTTGTCTGACCACATTTCACCCATTTTATACTCTCTGCATTGGCTTCCCGTTGCCAGCAGGATCCAATATAAAATCATACTGACGACCTTTAAGTTAGTTAACAAGATTGCCCCATCATATCTATCTACATT
The DNA here is from genome assembly GCA_033557465.1 of Ichthyophis bannanicus. NCBI lineage: Eukaryota > Metazoa > Chordata > Amphibia > Gymnophiona > Ichthyophiidae > Ichthyophis > Ichthyophis bannanicus. The sequence continues at coordinate 141,499,760 of CM066049.1, read as the reverse complement.
GATCCACAGCCCACCTGAAAATAGAGTTAGAAGAAGAAGGAACATTATTACCATTCAAGTACCAGACTCAATAAGGAAGACAAAACAAATAACAAGTAACAGTGCTTTTTCATATGAAGCACCCACGCAATGGAATAATCTCCCTGACCATTTAAGGGAGATAAAAGATCTCCAAACGTTCCATAAAGAACTAAAAACATTCCTATTCACTCAGCATTACTGCCATTACTCGGCTCTGGACTCCCACCCCCCATAGCACAATCTAGCAACACTACATAACTACTCACATTCAATTTAACTTTGTCCAATTCTACACATAGTTCACTTATTGTATATATTCCAAAGTTTTAATATAAATTTGTAAATAGTTACTAATGTTTATACTGTTTTATGTATATAGTTGAAATGTTGCATAACGTTCCATGTATTTTCACTTTTGTTCTTTGTAAACCGCCTCTGATCTTGGGAAGTGGCGGTATATAAAAGTCTTTCAAATAAATAAATAAATAAATAAATAATCCTTACATTAATAATTTGGTCTCCCCCAGATCGTAGATAATCATTCCTCTCTGGTCGTAGTTTGTATAATCACCCGGCCAACACACTTACTACCACTAGAGTATTCCCCTCCATAACACCTTACACATTACACACACAGTCATATTTTCCACCATTGTTCTTGTGTACCCTACCCCTCTACATCAGTTGTTACTCCCAGTTGTAAATCTTGTACAGCATCTTCCCCCTTAACTCCAAGTTCGATTACCTGTTCAGTGTAAAGTTCTAAAAGTTACAATGTTGTACATAAACCGCTTTGAATGTAAGAAAGGCGGTATATAAAACTTGTTAAATAAATAAAATAAAAACTCAGGGGCTGCTGGGTCGCCAGCAGTCAGCATTGACTTGATAGCACAAAAAAAAATACATTCAGTGTCAAATAACTTCCTTCTGGAGTTCATTAAGTACATGTAATAAGCTTGTCTTCTTAGGTGTTGATAAATTGAAAATTTATATATGTATTTTCCAGCCAGTTAGGGCCTCTTTGAGGATGCAAATAAATCATGGTTCATCAGTGTTTTTATGCTACTGCTGCTATTCCTTGGTTTTTTTTCTGGTGGATTCAAAATGAATGTTGGTGTCACTTAGGAGTCATCAATACAGAAAAGTAAAAAAAAACAACAGTAAATGATGGATGCAAGAGAAGCCAATGGAGGGGTGAAAGATTACTGGGGGAAGTGGTGGTTTATCCAGTAAACACCTATTTTCATTTTTTTACATCAGGGGTGTTTATAGGTTAGAAGCAGAAGCCCAGGTGGAATGTATACAGGAAATATATGAAGATATGCTTTGAAATTTGTTTTAACCAGGCTGGTGCTGCATAAAACATTAGGACTATTTATGTATTTTTCTGACACATCTTCCTAGTTTGTAATTGTCAATACATTTGGAAAGCTGTTCAGGAGATAAAGAGGCTGTTAGCAGACAGCAATTAATCTCCAGGAACAAGCAGGAATGTAGTCTTCACATATGGTTTTCGTCGGTACCGACAGAGCCTGTGCGGGAATGCTCCCCGGTGTCCAATGGGAAAGCTTTTGGGAGCATCCCACAGCACCTGCGTGCTGCTTTCCTGCCTTCCCAACTCTCCCTCTTCAGTTCTTCATTTTCCACGGAGCTGACAGGACCAATATCCTGTCACCACAGAAAATGTATTCTTGTTCTTTTGTTTTTTGTGGTCGCGTCTGCCTTCATTCGACGCCTACCGGTACCGCCGGTTCTCTTTTCTTCTTTTTCAAAAAACAAAAAAAAACAAAAAACTAGCTTCCAAAAGATTTTCTCTTTCAGGGGCCTTTCCCCTCTCGGTGCTAGGCACCATTTTGGGCACTAGACCCACTTTTTCTTCAAACATGGAGAAACCAGCTAGTGGTTTCAAGAAATGTTTTAAGTGTGGCGGTACCATATCCGTCACCGACACCCATGACTGGTGTCTCAAGTGTTTAGGTCCTGACCATTCTACATCGGAGTGTCTCTCCTGCAGAAAGATGACTAAGAGGGGCCTGCAGAATAGAGCTGCAAAACTCAGTACCCTTTTTGCCTCGACGTCTTCCAGGGCTTCATCTTCCTCCCATGGATCTCAGGTAACTAAACCTAAATCTTCTAAGACTGGCCAGTCCTCAAAGGGTAGATCTCCTTCCAGGTATCGAGATGCCACTGGCGTTGCCCTCGAGGAAAGTTCACCGGCAAAACAGCCCTGGCAGGAGGCCTCGGTCTCCAAAGCATTAAAGGGGCTCCAGAATGTTCCAGAGGCTTTCACCTCTGCAGAACTACTGGTGCCATGTTCGGGGGTCGTACCTGCTTCCACCAGTACCGACACCCAGGCATCGGCAGGAGCGATGCATCAGAGAATCCTCACTATCGAAAGCAGTCTAGCGGCCCTCTTAGCAGCTTCGGTACTGCTAAAACTGCTACAGACGGTTCCACAGGTATCGGTACAGACATCGGTACCGGTACCGAGCACACCTGCCTCGGCCGGTATGCTTCCCCCCATGCCGAGCCTTGAGTCTCTCTCAGGTATCAAAGAGCCGGTACCGAGACACCCCGACACAGACTTCGAGTGGTACCGGTACCATGCGTTTCAGGAACACCCGGTGCAGAGATATTTTGAATCCTCCGATTCCGATGACTGCCGGTACCAGAGCAATCCTTCCGGAGGATCCATTTCCTTCTCCTCAACGCAGATTGTCTCCTCCAGAAGACATCCTTCCAGGGTTTCATACGTGATTTAGCTCGAGGTCTTTCAATCACAGTGACTCCAGAGAAGGAACCCAGAGCAGAAAAATTAGAAATTCTTCAATATCCTACAGCTCCTAAGGAGGCAGCTACCCTTCCCATTCACAGAATCTTGCATGATCTTATGCTAAGAATGTGGGAGCTCCTTTAACGGTGTCTCCAGATTCTCGACGACTCAATACCATGTACCGAGCTCCAAGCTGTCCTGGTTTACAAAAGACTCGGTTACCACACCATTCAATGGTAGTAGAATCGGTGATGCATAGGATTAAGAGTGCTAAAACACATTCTTCCATTTCTCCAGGCCGTGAATCGAGGACAGGCGATGCCTTTGGGCGTCAATGCTTCCAATCCTCCATGTTTTTTATTTATTTATTTATTTATTTCAACTTCTTATATACCGCACTCTTTGACATCAGCGCGGTTTACAAATAACAGAAAGGAACCAGAACAACAGGCTGTTTGGTATTACATATAACAGGAGTATCAACTTGGATAACATGGGAGAACTATTTACATGGAGTATATAATCTATTAGCTAGATAGCATGCTCGAACTATTTACATAAAATTAGCAGTGAAGCTTGGAACAAGAGGGATATTGTGGATTATACTAGGGTGAGGCTGTTATGTTACTGTTCATGTAGGGTAGTATTTGATGAAAAGGTGCAGTTTAAGGGCCTTTCTGAACTGGGTTAGGTCGGTTATGGCGCGGAGATCAGGTGGGAGAGCATTCCAGTATTTTGGTGCGCTAAACATGAAAGCTCTGTTTGATGTTGATAGGCTGCACGTTGTTATAGCCTTTGGGGTTGTTAGTGAGTTTAATGCTGCATGTCTCCTATTTCTATTTGATGGGACGGATTGGATGAGTTTGGTAAGTGATGTGGACGATAAACCATTTAAGGCCTTAAATGTGAGAATGAGGGTTTTGAATGTAAGTCTTCCGTGTATAGGGAGCCAATGGAGCTCTTTGAGGATAGGTGTGATGTGTTCACTTCTGGCCGCTCCTAGAAGAACCCTGGCAGCGGTGTTCATTGCGAGTTGCAAGGAGCTTATGGTGGATTGTGGGAGTCCTTGTAGAATGGAATTGGCGAAGTCGAAGTGCGGCAGTATCAGTGCTTGGTAGATGGTTCTGAAGTCTTCGTGGTCTAGTAGGGGACGCAGGTGTCTAAGAGTGCGTATTTTGAAGTATACAGATTTTACGATATTGTTTATGTGTGATTTCATGTCGAGCCTATGGTCTAGTGTGACTCCGAGGTATTTTATTGTATCCTTGGTGCCTAGGTCAGCTCCCTTGACACTTATATGTGGTGGTGGGGTGAAGTTGGGGTCTCTTGTGATAAAGAGAACCTCAGTTTTCTTATGCTGAATGCGGAGGTTCTGTGACAGGAGCCATTGTGAGACTGCATCGAAGCAGTTTGTTATAGGCAGTAAATCCATTTGCATTGTGGAAAATGGCATGTAGAGTAGGATATCGTCGGCGTATATCATACATTTCACATTGAAGGACCTGATGATATCGCAGATAGGCTGCATATAGACGTTGAACAAGAGGGATGAGAGTGAGGACCCCTGCGGAACGCCTTGTCTCTGATGGAAGAGTTTTTGATTCTCCTGTTGCGGATTTGACGTATTGCATTCTGGTGTCGAGGTATGATTTACACCATTCAAGTGCTGAGTTGCAGATGCCTTTTCCTTCCAGTCGACCGAGGAGAATCTCGTGATTTACCGAGTCAAACGCTGCTGCTATATCCAAGAAGATTAGCACGACGCCTTGTCGGATGTTGTCTATGGTATTGAGAATATCATTGAAGAGGGTGGTAAGCAGTGTCTCGACGCTGTGGAATTCTCTGAAACCGTGTTGAGAATAGTCTAGGGGGGCTGCGGAGTCGATGTGGTCTTGGATTTGGCGCTGTGCCTCTTTCTCAAAGATCTTTGCTAAGAGGGGGATACTGGCTATTGGCCTGTAGGAGTCTGGCCGTTTTGGATCCAGTTATCAGCCAGGATCAGCTCCTACATTCTGTATATGGGAATGTTCCTAAAGGAGGTTGCAAGAGACTTGGAGCTCATGAGCCCTCTTTCCCTGAAGAAAAAATGGGGGAATTCCTTACTCTGGTCAAACATGCCCAGGATGTCTCTAAGTTTATGAACCGTGCAACCTTTGATTGCTTTGACTGCATTAGCAGAACCTCTGCTATTTCCATCGGTGCACATCATATTGCCTGGCTTCAGGCATCAGACTTAGAACAATGGGTGCAAGATAAACTGGGAAACATTCATTGCACAGGAGAAAATCTCTTTGGCAAGGATTGGCAAGACAAGGCCAATCAGATTGAATCTGAAAATACTACCTTGAACAGACTATCAAAATCTACAGCCAACCCAGCAAAGAAAAAGTCAGTCAGGAAACCCTTTTTCAACAAGAAAAAGATTTTACCCATCTTACACCCATCGGGGCTACTGTCCACTTCATGCTTCCCAAATGGGGCAGCAACAGACCAGACAGCAGAGGAAACCACAAGTTCCAAGGGCTCAGCCAGCTCAGCAGAGTCAGCTGCCTCAGGGACTTTGACTCCTTCCTAGAGAACTTAGTCTTTCTGCCCCTGAAAGGTTCAGAACCCCTTACCATCCCGGGCAGGTTATGCCATTTTGCCAGAAGATGGCAACAAATATCTAAAGAAAACTGGACTCTGTCCACTGTACGAGAGGGGTACAGACTTGATTTTCACAGTATGCCCCCTCCTACAATCATAAGACAGTTCAATTCTCAGGTCCCTGTCACCATTTTCTTGGGTCGGGAGGTCGCATCAATTCTTGCTTAGGGAGCAATAGAAGAGGTACCCATATCCCAACAGGGTACAGGGTTCTACTCCTCCTATTTTCTCATCCCAAAGAAAACAGGGGGACACAGGCCTATACTGGACCTCAGAGAATTAAACAGGTATCTGTTCCGAGAAAAATTCAAGATGATCTCCCTCGGAACACACTTGCCATACCTTCAGAGTCAGTATTGGCTATGTTCTCTAGATCTAAAGGATGCATATACGCATATTGTCATCCATGCAGATCACAGGAAATTCCTTTGATTCCTTTTTCCAGGGAAGACACTTCCAATACAGGGTTCTTCCCTTTGGTCTGGCTTCTGCCCCAAGAGTCTTTACAAAATGCAAGGCAGTAGTAGCAGCATTCCTGAGAACTCTAGGAATATTCGTCTTCCCCTACTTAGACTGGCTCATCTGAGCATCAATAGCTCCAGAAGCCAGCTTTGCTCTCTCTTGCACTATGCAAATCCTTCGGTACTTGGGACTGATGATAAACCTGCCAAAATATCATCTCACCCCTTCTCAGTCTCTAGAATTCATAGGGGCTCGTTTGACACAAGGCAGTCAAGGGCTTTCCTGCCACAGCCACGTTGTCTTCGTATAGTACAGCTGGCCTCCCAAGCAGCTATGAAAGCTTTCCTGACTGCTTGGGAGATACTTCAGCTTCTGGGGCATATGGCATCCAATGTCCATGTGGTTCCCTATGCTCGCCTTCATATGCTCGCAGCCCAGTGGACCCTATCCTCTCAGTGGACACAGGCCTCGGGTCGGCTAACAGACAAAATCAGAAACTCCACACATCTCATTTCGTCCCTGCAATGGTGGCAATCACTGGAAAACCTTCTTGTAGGTTCTCCTTTCCAGCAGCCTCTATGCCAAGCCATCCTAACAACAGATGCATCCAAGTTGGGTTGGGGGGGTTACTTGCACGATCTCTCAACTCAGGGTCTCTGGACCCCACAGGAGGCTTGTCTTCACGTAAACCTCGTTTTCAATGCTATTTGAGTATATCAGGCCCATCTCAGCTACAAGACAGTTCTGGTCCAGACCGACAATCAAGTAGCCATGTTTTCTATGTGAACAAGCAGGGCGGAACGGGCTCTCTGTCATAATGCAACAAAGCTTTGCGACTGTGGGCCCTCGCCAGAGAGCTTCAAATCCACCTTCTAGTAGTATATCTTCCAGGCATTCAAAATCTTTGGGCAGACAAACAGTTGAATACTGCTGCCACACGAGTGGTCTCTTCAATCAGACCAGCTTGCTCGAGTGTTTTCAATCTGGGGAACGCCAGATATAGACCTCTTTGCAAGTCCTCAGAATGCCAAACTTCCCTGATTCTGTTCCAAATTCCGGCTCAAAATTGTCAGGCAAGGGATGCTTTCTTCCTCCCTCCACTGGGGTCAGGACTTCCACTATGCCTTCCCACCCATTCCCCAAACTTTGTTCAAGCTTCAGAGAGACAGAGGTCATATGATACTCATAGCTCCATGTTGGCCATGACAAAAGTGGTATCCTCTGCTTCTGCGTCTCTCTCAAGCCACACCTCTGGAGTTGGGATATGCTCCAGATCTTCTTACCCAAGAGAACAGGGGCCCCTATTGCACCCGAATTCCCAGTCCTGGCACCTCAGGGCCTGGTTACTGAAAGCCCAGGATTCCTGGATATCAACCTCTCTGAACAGGTAAAGGATATCCTTGTGGCTTCCAGAAAGCCTTCCACAAGGTGATCCTATGCCTTTAAGTGAAAGAGGTTCTCTGTATGGTGTTCTCATAGGGGACTTAACCCCCTTTCAGTGCCTGTGGAATCACTTCTGGAGTATCTCCTCCATTTATCAGATTCTGGTCTTAAAACCAATTCAGTAAGGGTCCATCTTAGTGCCATTGCTGCTTTTCACAAACCTCTGGATGGACAACCTATTTCCTCTCATCCACTCGTAGCAAGATTTATGAGAGGTCTACTCTTAACAAAACCTCCCATTAAGCCACCACCGGTAGCATGGGATCTGAATCTTGTTCTTGGGCAGCTCATGAAACTGCTCTTTGAGCCTTTAGCCACTGCAGCTCTAAAGTTTCTTTCGTGGAAGGTCATCTTCCTAGTTGCCCTCACTTCTGCAAGATGCATCAGTGAGTTACAGGCCTTAGTGGCGGAACCTCCTTATACAAGATTTCACCATGATAAGGTAGTTCTTAGGAATCATCCTCACTTTATGCCAAAGGTGTTTCACCTTTTCATTTGAACCAAGCAGTTTACCTTTCTGTATTCTTCCCTAGGCCTCATGCCTCTAATGCAGAAAGGAACCTTCATACTTTAGATTGTAAAAGAACCTTGGCTTTTTACCTTCAAAGAACTAAGCAACATAGAAAATCTTCAGCTTTTTGTTGCTTTTGATTCTAGTCATTTGAGACTTCCAGTTTCCAAAATAACTCTCTAGGTGGATTGCAGATTGCATATTCTTTGCATATGAGAGTAAGGGACTTTCTCTCGAAGGCCATGTCACAGCTCACAGTGTGAGAGCAATGGCAGTCTCTATGGCTAATCTTCGTTCTGTGTCCATTGATGACATCTGTAGAGCAGCCACTTGGGCTTCGGTACACACCTTTACAGCCTACTATTGCTTAGACAAGGACTCCTGTAAGGATGCCTCGTTTGGCCAGGCTGTTCTCCAGCATCTCTTTCGGAATTAGTACAACTCCTACCTGACGTCCTGGGTTTCGATGCCAGAGATCCATGGGAGGAAGCATGACCCATCTCACCTTGGGTTTGCAGCTTGCTGGGGAGTCCCCATATGTGAAGACTGTATTCCTGCTTGTTCATGGAGATAGTGTAGTTACTCACCTGTAACAGGTGATCTCCGGGAACAGCAGGAATTAAGTCTTCACAACCCATCCACCTCCCCCCTGGGAGTTGTTTATCTCTCTCTTTTTCTACTTCTCTCCTTTGGTCTCAGCTATAAACTCAACTGAAGAGGGGCAGTTGGAAAGGCGGGAAGGCAGCACGCAGGCGCTATGGGATGCTCCCAAAAGCTTTTCTATTGGACGCTGGGGAGCATTCCCGCACAGGCTCCATCGGTACCGACGATACCCATATGTGAAGACTTAATTCCTGCTGTTCCCAGAGATCACTTGTTACTGGTGAGTAACTATGCTTTACCTTCCCCTTCCTAAGGATCCCACCTCAGAGTTGAAGGAAATTGATGTATTGGTCCAGCTTGGTTATGATGCAGGTTTTGTTACTGCTAAAGAGAACAATTTTTTTTTACAGTGGAAAATACTATTATCCTAAGCATTTATGTTCTCCCAAAAATTCATAACACTGGAAAAAAACACCAGGTAGATCTATTGTGTCTGGAATCGGCTCCGTTTTGGAACTGCTTTACAAATTTATTGACATTTTTCTCAGACCTATGATTTCATATATAGAATCCTATGTGCTTGATTCCACACACAATTCATTTATTAGACATATTTGACTGTGATCTGACTGATATCTACCTTAGATGTAGAAACTCTTTATACTAATATTCCACAACAAAAGGCCCTTTCTATTGTACATGATGTTCAGAGCCATTGAGGTACTGACACCCTCATTCCTACAGAATGTTTGATGCAATTAGCGGACATAGCATTTACACTACAAAAAACTATTTTTTGCTTCCAAAATCAATTCTTTCAACAAATTAAATGGATGGCTATGGGTGCTGCTATGGCACCAGAAATAGCTAATTTATATATAGCAGATTTCGAGAAACGTGTTCTTACAGGATGCTCTCATTCTTCTGAGATCTGTCTTCGGCGTAGATACATTGATGGTATTTTGTTATTATGGAGAGGCGGAGAAGACTTTACTAGTTTTTCATAAATGGTTAAATTTGAGGAATACTCACCTTAGATTTGAACTTCTTTACAGTTTGGAACAGATAGTGTTCTTAGATATTTTGATTTCTAAGAGCACATAGTTTTACAACTAGTATTTACAGGAAGCCATCCAAAAGAAACAAACTTCTTCAATACGATAGTTTTCATACTAAAAGCTTGAAGGAGAATCTTCCTGTTTCTCAATTTTTTAGATTATGTAGGCTGTGCATTACAATTGATGAATTTGACAAACAATGCAAGAGATGAACAGTGGTTTCATAGAGAGAGGTTACCCAAATAAATGTTTTCTCTCTGGCTGTTCTAGAGCGAGGGCAGCGCGACAAGAAGAAAAATTAAGTAAAATCCTTTGATTCTATACTTGTTTACACAATGACATTTTCTAGTATATCTAGCCAGATTTCAGAAATTTTAAAGAAATATTGGCATATTTTAGAAAATCATGAGTGTTTCCAATAGAAAAAATTGCTTGTAGCATATAGCTGTGATAAACATTTGAGAGACCTGGTTCCATCAGCATTACCAGATGACCATAAAATCTTGGCACTTCCAACAGGATATGAGAAATGTGGAAAATGTTTGATATGTTCCGTTACATTGCAAGTGGAAATTTTTGTACATCCAGTTACAAAAGAAAAAGCACATTTACATCATTGTAGCAACTGAAACAGTAGAAATGTAATTTATATTGTCATATGGCCGTGCCAGTTATTATATGTGAGGAAGACTGTTCACCTCTTATGGTTAAGACTTAGTGAACATAAAAGTTGTATCAAAAGAAATATACAAACAGCTTCACTTGTGGAACATTGCACCAGGCTAGAACACAGGATTGAAGAGTTGAAATATTTTGCTATTAGTACTCTTTCAAATAATTGGAGAGACATTGATATCAATAAGTCACTGCTTTGTTTGGAACAATTTATTTTTCAGTTTAATACAGTGACCCCTTTTGGACTCAAAGTATAGACTCTCAGGTTTTTCTGTGAGAATTGTTGCTCACCCCTTTTCTTTTTTCCTTCCCTTTTTCTTCCTTCCCTCCTCCCCCTGTTCTCCTTTTCCCCCTTCCACTCCTCTCCTTTTACCTCTCTCTCTCTCTTTCCCTTCTTTCCTTTTCCCCCTCCCCAGTTTCTTATATTTTAACAAACATTTTTTAGTATCATTTTATATTTTGATATTGTTTTTATGTAGATATTTATGTACTGCTCCTAAAGGGCATAGTTTGAGAAAAATTTTTCATTCCCCCCTTCCCTTGTTATCTCCAGGAACAAGCAGGAATGAGTCTTCACATATGGGTACGTCGGTACCGACGGAGCCTGCACGGGAATGCTCCCCAGCGTCCAAAAAGAAAGCTTTTGGGAGCATCCGACGCGCCTGCGCGCTGCCTTCCTGCCCATTCACTTCCCTTTCATCAGTTTTCCGTTTTCCGCGGAGCTGGCAGGACGTATTCCTGTCACCGCAGAAAATTCTTCTTTTTATTCTTATTTTTTTGTGGTCGCGTCTGCCTTCCCTCGACGCCACCGGTACCGCCAGTGCTTTTCTTTCTTTTTCTAAAGAATTTCTTCTTTTCCTCAGAAAATGTTTCCTGTTTAGTGTCTGACGGTTCTAGGCCACTAGGCCTCCATCTTTCCATTATGGAAAAGCCAGCCACTACCCTTAAGAAATGCTCAAAGTGTGGCGGTACAGATATATTTTCTGACACCCATACTTCGTGTCTAAAATGTTTGGGTCCTGACCATCGCCCACTGGAGTCTTTCCTGCTGGAGTTCAATTAGAAGAAATCTTCAGACTCGAGCACAACTCGATACCTGGTTCACATCACACTCAATGTCACCAGCTACAATATCTCCAACAGGATCAGGTAACCAAACAAAAGTCTGTAAAGACTAGCCAGTCCTCGAGCGGTAGATCTCCTTTCCAGTATCGAGATGGCTCTGGCCTTGCCCTTGAGGACATTTTGGCAATAAAGCCCCAGCGGGAGTCTTCGGGCTCCAAAGCATTAACGGGGCTTAGGGTTGTTCCTGGGGTTCTTACCTCGATGAACATACCTGGGCCATGCTCGGTGGTTGTGGCCGCTTTGAGCGGTAACACCCCGGCATCGGCTATGGTGATGGATGAAACACTCCTTACCGAGGATCGCAGTCTAGCGCTCTTGGCTACTTTGGTACCGCTAGAGTTGCTGCAGACCAGGAGTGGAGGAGTGGCCTAGTGGTTGGGGCAAGGTACTTCAGGCCGGAAGGTCGGGGGTTCAAATCCCACTAGAGGACAGCAACCTTGGGCCGGAAGGACTGGGGTTTCTAGTCCCACAGGTGCTCCTTGTGGTCTTGGGCAAGCCACTTAACCCTCCATAGCCCATATTCCCTGTAAAATAGTTATCTCCAAGTTATAATGCCCTGTTCAATGTAATTTCAGTTTGTTCAATGTAAACCGCACTGATGCAGAATAGCGCGGTATATAAGAGAATGTAAATAAATAAATATAAGACCGTTCCTCCAGTATCGGTATCAGCTTCGGTACCGTCCATGCTTACTTCGACAGACTCGCTTCCTTCGATGCCGAGCCTGGAATCGATCTCTAGCATGGATGATTCGGTACCGACTCTGTACCGACTCGTCTCGGTACCGACCTCGGACGGTACCGAAGACATCACGTTAAGGAAAATCCAATGCTTCATCCTTTCAGGTCTTCCGATCCCGATGACTGGGATGAATCTATCAGTACCAAGGCTAAATCTTAGAAACATAGAAACATGATGACAGAAAAAGACCACATGGCCTATCTAGTCTGTCCTTCCATAACAACTACAACAGTCCACTTTTTACCTTTAGAGATCCTCTGTGTTGGTCCCATGCTTTTTTGAATTCAGTTACTGTCCTCATCTCTACCACCTCCACTGGGCGACTATTCCATGGATCCACTACTCTTTCTGTAAAGAAATATTTCCGCATATCACTCCTGAATCTATCTCCCTTCACCCTCATCCCATGTCCCCTCGTAGCAGAACTTGCTTTCAGTTGAAAGAGGCTCTCTCCCTGAACATTTATTTATTTATTTATTTATTTATTTATTTAAAGTCTCTTTTATACCGCGCTATTCAGCATCAGCGCGGTTTACAATAAACAGTGAACATACACATTTCCAATAGTACTTTGTGTTTACATATGAACAGGATAATCAACTTGGCTAACAGGGTAACTATGTACAACCATAAAATATACAATATATACAATATATACAATATATACAATTTATGCCACAGAGGTATTTAAACATCTCAATCATATCACCTCTATCCCGCCTTTCCTCTAAGGTGTACATATTAAGATCCTTATGTCTGTCCTCATATGCTTTATAATGAAGCCCATTAATCATTTTAGTAGCAACCCTCTGCACCGACTCCATCCTGTTCACATCCTTTTGAAGGTGCGGTCTCCAGAATTGCACACCATACTCCAAATGAGGTCACACCAAAGACTTATACAGAGGCATCACCACCTCCTTTTTTCTGCTAGCCATTCCTCTCCGTATGCACCCAAGCATCCTTCTAGCTTTTGCCGTCGCCTTTTCTACCTGTTTAGCTACTTTAAGATCATCAGACACAACCATGCCTAGGTCCCGCTCTTCTTTAGTGGACAAAAGTACTTCACCTCCTATACTGTATTGCTCCCTTGGATTGCTGCAGCCCAAATGCATGACCCTACATTTTTTAACATTAAATCCCAGCTGCCAAATTCTAGACCATTCTTCAAGCTTAGCTAGATCCCTCCTCATGTTATCTACATCTTCCTGGGTGTCTACTCTATTGCAGATTTTGGTATCATCTGCAAAGAGGCAAACCTTACCCGACAGCCCTTCCGCTATATCACTAACAAAGATGTTAAAAAGAATGGGACCGAAAATGGGGAGGGACCCTAGGCTGGGGGGGGCCTCTTTCTGAGCAAACGTACAGATCATAACTGGCACAGTGATCGGAAGCAGCTGCATACATGGTGAGGATTATCTCATGGAATGTTTGTGGTTTAGGAACACCTATTAAGAGATATAAAATACTTAAAGCCCTGGCTAGGCAGCGGTGTGATATTGCGCTACTCCAGGAAACTCATCAAACAGCGGAAGAACATGCCAAACTCGCCCGGGACTGGGTGGGCCAGGTCTGGGGGGCCCCTGCAGTGGGGAAGAAGGGGGGTGTTGCTATCTTAGTACATAAGAGAGTGCGGTTCACTTTGCTAAAGCAGGCCTCGGATGCTCACGGATGCTTTCTCTTTTTGCATGGAATGTTGGAGGATAGAGAAGCCCTTCTGGGAGATATCTATGGTCCTAATATGTCAGATCCGGATTTTTTCAATCGAATAGCAGCAGCAGTCGAACAACTGCCGGATGCCCCTCTAATTTTGGGTGGTGATTTCAATGGCGTCCTCGACGCTGATTTAGATACCTCGCGGGAGTCGTGTACCCGGGAGAGAACAGTATCTGCTAAGATACTGCAGAGACTTCGTTCAAGACTCCACCTGGTAGATCCGTGGCGTTTACTCCACCCCACTGAAAAAGATTTTACTCATGTGTCCCGAGCACGGGGCACTAGTGCTCGCATTGATTATGTTTTAGTCTCAGCGGCTCAGTTTGCGAGTATAGCAGACGCTCAGATCGGTCTGCTAGAGATATCAGACCACGCCATGGTTTGGATCGATTGGCAGGGGGGCGGTGGGCAGGGTTCTGCTCGCATGTGGCGATTCCCCCTTGACTTATACCAGGATGCCCAATTCCGGCAATTTTTGTGTGACAGATGGCGAGAGTTCGAGGAGAACCATCAAGGTCATTGTGACGACCCTGAGTTGGTGTGGGAGACGGCTAAGGTGGTTCTCCGAGGAGATATTATAGGCTATGTTGCTCGGAGACGCCGCATGTTGAATGCGCAGATTGTTCGCCTTGAACAACAAGTAGCCCGTGCGAGACGCCTTGCCGGGCGTTCCCCCACAGCTCAAAATAGAAAAAGTTGGTGGGAGCTTCAGGTAGCGCTTAATACTTTGCTGCACCAACGTGCCAAGAAGTCTCTGTTATATTATAAACAAACTATATTGTTTTGGGAATAAGTCTGGAAAACTGCTGGGGAGGTGCTTACAGGGACACCGTGGTACGAGGTTAGTTGCTGCCCTCCGAGATGGACAGGGAAAATTATGCAGTAGCAAAAGTGAGATCAGTGACATCTTTAAAGACTTTTTTCGAAATTTATACCAGGAAGAAGAGCTTGACCCTGTTTGTATGGCCGCGTATCTTAATAAGGTGAACCTGCCGCAGGTGTCAGAGCAACAGCGGGCTTTTCTGGATCAACCCATTACTATACAGGAAATCCAGAAAGTGATTTTGAACGCGCCATGCTATAAGGCACCCGGCCCAGACGGTTTTGGGGCCGAATTTTATAAGATACTGTCGGAGGGGGTTGGCCCGGCACTGGCAGAGACATATAGGCAACGGGTAACCAGTGAAGGGCGGCGCTGGGGGGAAAACCAGGCTTATATTACTCTGATTCCAAAACCCGGTAAGGACCACTTACAAGCATCTTCATATCGGCCTATTTCTCTCTTGAACTATGACATGAAATTGCTGGCGAAAATACTAGCAGACCGGCTGGCAGTGGTTCTTGGTGATTTAGTGCATGATTCGCAGGTAGGGTTTGTTAAGGGCCGATATGCGGTCCGCAACCTGCAGAAAATCTTAACATCCCTAGAGTGGGTGCACCTGCATGGTTTGCCCTCACTGTTGGTGAGCTTTGACGCTGAAAAGGCGTTCAATAGAGTTAACTGGCAATACCTATTTTCTTTACTGCCGCGATATGGGTTGGGCGCTTCCTTCTGTGGGATGGTGCATAGTCTATATGAGCAGCCCACTGCACGTGTGTCGTGTAATGGAACTCTGTCGGATGCTTTTAATCTTCACCGGGGCACTCAACAGGGATGTCCGCTGTCTCCCCTGTTATTTGTACTAGCCTTAGATCCCCTCATTCGCAGTGTAGAAGGGACCAGGGCGATACGCGGGGTGGTGGTTGGTGGCTGAGAGTTTAAAATATCTGCCTTTGCGGATGATATGTTGGTGCACTTAACTGCGCCCCAAGAATCTCTGGAGAGCTTAATGTATGAGTTCCGGCTTTTCGGTAGTTTTACGGGTCTTCGTATCAACGAGGAGAAATCTGAGGCCCTGGATGTTTCGGGTCAATTGTGTGGACACTGGCCTGGGGTATTCCCACTGAAATGGGCAGATCAGAGCTTTAAGTACCTAGGGATTGTCTTGACGTGGTTGCCTCAAGAACTATATTCCCGTAATTTCAAAAAAATCTTGGCAAATATGACCACTCAGCTGAGAGCCTGGCAGCCCCTCCCGTTGTCCTTGTTGGGAAGAGTGGCTGCCGTGCAGATGGTTATTTTACCCCGAATTTTATACTGGTTGCAGACCCTCCCAGTCTGGCTGTGGAAGCGGGATCTACGTAGATTAGAATCGGAGATTCAGCGTTTTCTCTGGCGGGGAGCCCGAGCTCGGATTCCGATGGTACGCATGATAGGTTCATGGCATTCCGGGGGTATTGGCCTCCCCGATCTATGGCTATATGCCTTGGCCTGCCAGGCACGTCATGTTGGGGATTGGTTAGGTGAGACCAGTGTCTTTACACCCCGACATATAGAGGCAGCGGCGGTGGCCCCCCTGTCTTTGTTGGGGGTCTTGCATGCGGACCTTGTCCAATTACCCGTTGGTGTGAAGCGGAGTTTATTGATGATGGCGGCTCGCCGTACGTGGCAGCATTTGAATGGGTACTGGAAACGGAACTGGCGCGTTTCATGCTGGTTGCCCATTTGGGGGAACGCTCATTTCTCGCCAGGCTCGGAGGCTGGTGGCTTTCGTAGCTGGCGAGAGAAGGGGATACGGCTTTTGGGCCATACGGTCGGATTGACGGGGGCCTGTAAGCCGTTCACGGAGTTAAGTACCGAATATGACTTACGTCCGTCTCAGTATTTTACGTATCTGCAGCTTTCCCACTATGTGGCTTCTTTACCTAGGGAGGAGCTGGCGGCGGAGCGTTTGACACAGCTTATCGAATTTTTCGGTCTTGGGGAGGACCTTCCCCCCTCGATAGCCGGATTTAAGAAACGGCTAGCGGGTTTTAGGGCTGTACCGAGTTATGGTCACATGGAGAGGGCCTGGGCGAGGGAGCTGGGGTCGGAGATCCCGTCAGGATCCATTCCGAAGGCTTTGGGATGGATTGCTAAGCTGGCTGAGGGAGCCCGGTGGCGGGAAATCCAGTTTAAAGCATTAACCAGGGTGCATTTTTCACCTCGACGAGCTTTGAGGAGCCACATTACCTTAGATGGGTCTTGCCCTAGATGTTCCGAGCCCCTGGCAGATTTAGCCCATATGTGGTGGGTTTGTAAGAAATTTCACCCATATTGGAAGGGTATACATCTTTATTTAGTGAAATTGCTACAGCAACGTTTCCCATGGTCAGGGTCCTTGGTGACAGTGGACTATCTGCCTTCGTCTGTCCCTGGGGGGAGGGGAGCCCGCCTTTTGATTCGGAAGGCGTGCCTGGTGGGGAAGGGCCCCATCTTACACCGCTGGCGGGACCATGAACCGCCGACTTTCCTGGAGTGGCGTAATAGTTTTCATCAGCTGATGTTGGCGGGCTAGGAGCCATGTACGACGCTGGACCACGTTCATGCTTACCTGGGAACCCTACATTCAGCAGCTGGGACCGTATTGCAGGAATGCCATTTTGCAAATGGGACTTTAAAAAGGGGGTATGTACCCTGGGCCATATGGGACGGAGCGTGATATTCGCTGTAGCTAGCTCCTCCGACTTTGTCGAATCCCTGGATGTGGCATGGTGACTAGGGCGGGTGGGAGGGGTTGGAGGGGGGAGGGTGGGGGGGGGTTTGGTTTAAAAATTATAAAATGTTAGGTTCTCTATTTGTTTATGTGGTTAGTGTTTGTACGGGCTTATTGGTGTTGTGTCCAATGGCAGGGATAAGAGTACACCCTGCCATGGGCTTTGTTGTCTGACATTGTATTGCCTGTTATTTGGTGCTGAACCCTAAATAAAGTTGTTAAAAAAAAAAAAAGAATGGGACCAAGGACCGATCCCTGGGGCACACCACTGGTAACATCCTTCTCCTCAGAGTGAGCTCCATTTACTTGTACTCTTTGTCGCCTCCCACCCAACCAATTTCTAACCCAAGCAGTAACTTTAGGGTCCATCCCTAGGGTGCTCAGTTTGTTTATAAGTCACCTGTGAGGAACAGTGCACCCTTGAGTCTGACAATACCACTTTTGCCCTTCCTCTTCTCACTAATATATCTGAAAAATGTCTTATCCCCCCATTTTATTGCATTGGCTATTTCCTCCTCCTTTTGAATCTTTGCCTTCTTGACTACTTTGCTAGCTTCTCTAAGTTTTTCCAAATACAGATGCCTGTCTTCCTCTCTCTGTGATCTCTTGTATTTCATGAAGGCCTCCCTCTTTTTCTTCACTTTTTCAGCTACTTCCTTCGAAAACCATAGCGGTCTCCTGTTCCTTTTGCCTTTATTTACCATTTTAACAAAAAGGTTGGTTGCCCTTAAAATACCCCCTTTCAGTTTTGCCCACTGTTTTTCTACATCCCCCAGCTGTTCCCATCCCACTAACGACTCCCTGAGGTATTGGCCCATCTTCGCAAAGTTAGTCTTCCTAAAGTCTAAGATCCTCACCTTGGAATGGGTTCTAACAGCCCTAGTCCTAATACTGAACCACACCATCTGGTGATCACTGGATGCAAAATGATCTCCCACTACAACATCAGAAACACTTTCACCAGTGGTAAGCACCAAGTCCAGTATGGCCCCTTCACGTGTGGGGTCTGTTACCAATTGCCTGAATAGTTCTCCCTGTAGAGAATCCAGGATCTCCTTACTTCTAGATGATACTGCAGCAGGAATGTGCCAATCAACATCTAGCATATTGAAATCTCCTATCAGTAGCACTTCCCCTTTCCTAGCAATGCTGCGTATGTCTTCAATTAACTCTGTCCACCTCTTCCTCTTGTGAGTGAGGTCTGTATATCACACCAATGCAAATAGATTTCTCTTTCCCTCTTTCTAGTTTAACCCACAATGCCTCCTCTCTCCCTTTTAAGCTCTGTAATTCCAAAGCTTTAATAGTAGTTTTTACATATAGTGCCACTCCTCCTCCCCTTCTTCCTACCCTGTCCTTTCTGAATAAAGTATAGCCAGGTATAGTTACATCCCAGTCATGGTTTTCTGTGAACCATGTTTCTGTAACTGCCACTAAATCCAAGTCAGCCACTCCCACCAAAGCTTCAACTTCAGGGATCTTATTTCCCATGCTACGGGCATTAATACATACTGCTTTCCATATGTTACCCCTGTTACCCATTTCCATAAAGTTATTTAATGTATCACCTACCTGGGGGCTTTCACTTACCTGGGGGCTTTCTTCACCCATCCCCAACGAATCTAGTTTAAAGCCCTCTTCAGTAGATTAGCCAGTCTACTACTACCGAAGATGCGTTGACCTTTCTTGGACAGATGGATGCCATCTCTGCTCTGTAACCCTTGGAACAGCATCCCATGGTCTAGGAAACCAAAACGCTCTCGATGACACCATCCACGCAGCCATGCATTCATCTCCAGGATGCGAGCCTCTCTGCCTTGGCCTTTACCCTCAACAGGGAGGATTGAAGAGAACACCACCTGTGCACCTAACTGCTTCGCTCTCTGTCCAGGAGCCATGAAGTCACTTTTGATATGTTCCGAGGTATACCTGGCAGTATCATTTGTTCCAACATGGTTTAGCAACATTGGGTAATAGTCAGTGGGCTTGATGAGTCTTGGCAAACTCTCCGTAACATCTTGGATTTTGGCACTAGGCAGACAGCATACCTCTCTGGACATCAAGTCTGGTCGGCAGATGGACGCCTCAGTACCCCTCAGAAGAGAGTCTCCAACCACCACCACCCTTTGTTTCCTTCTGGTCAATGATTCTGCAACTTTGGGGTACTTGAACTCTGGTTCTTACCTTTCCAGGGATGCTTTCACCTCCTCCACTTCCCAAGTCTAGCCTTTACCCCTCATTTTAGAGGGTCCTCCTCAGGGGAGATTTCTTTTCAAGCTTTTCTGCTTGATATGGCAAAGTTACTTGCCATTTCTATACCTGGTAAAGACTCCTTGCCAGGGGATTCAGAGATTCTGCAATCTCCCTGGATTTCAAAGGAGGTTATCATGCTTCCTTTGCATCAGATCTTACAAGATCTACTTTTAAGGATGTGGGAAACTCCTTTAACCAGTATCACCACATTCTAAGACACTTGACTCCATGTACAAGGTGCCACCTTCTCCAGGTTTTCAAAAGACTCAACTTCCTCATCATTCTATAGTTGTAGAATCAGCAATGAGGCGTATTAAGAGTGCAAAGAAGCATTCTTCTTATCCGCCAGGTCGTGAGTCTAGAACTTTAGATGCCTTTGGACGTCGATGCTTCTAGGCATCCATGCTTTCAGCAAGAATTGTCTCCTATATTTTCTATATGGGATTATCTCTTGAAGAGGTCACAAAGAACTTAAAGCTTTTGAACCCTTTTCTTCAAGAACATGAGAGCAGATTTTTTCTTATTAGTCAGTCATGCTCAAAATGTCTCTACATTCCTTAATCGTGCTTCCCTGGACTGTTTTGAGTCTATTAGCAGAACTTCTGCTATAGCCATAGGCGCATGGCCTGGCTCCAAGCTTCAGACTTGGACAAATGGGTACAAGAAAAGCTGGGAAATACTCCTTGTACTGGTGAAAATCTCTTTAACAAGGTTGCTTTATTTCAAGCTAATCAGTTAAACACTGATATTGTTGCTTTCAGAGGATTGTCAAAACTTTCCTCTACCCCAGCTAGTAAAACATCTCTTAACTTTATTCCCCTAGGGGGAAAAAGTTTTATTCATCTTCTACCCATCATGCAGATGTTTCCAAAGAAGGGCATCATACCAGGCTAAGAAAACCAAAGTCTCAACAGGCTCAGCAGTCGCAGGGTTTCTGATTTTTATTCATTAAATCTTTTTTCCTGTTGAGTTTCGGAACCACTACTTCTTAACTACAGAAGCATTTACAGTTGTTCTCATCCTTATTGAGGGGTCAGTGATACACTGCCTTAATCCTCCACTTTAGGCATGACTCTCTTGCTAAGAGCAGTCTATCCTTTCAGCTCTTAGAGCTATTAAGGATAATCATGCCCTACAGGTAACAAGTTTCTCCTCTCCTTTTAAAAGTAAACAGAGGAGTTACAACTACTTATAAGGTATGCTATGCCCTTCACCTTGGCAGTTGTCTTGTACGAGGATATCTTATACTTTTCACTGCAGGGGGGAGCTTTACCCTTTTCAGAGACTTACCACATTGTAAGTCTTCCCAACTCTGTATTACTTCCATCCCTCTTAGTTGAGATTTCCATCTAAGAGTGATACTGTTTGACTGGAGGGCTTACCTTTAAGCCATAGGATTGTCCTTAAGACCTACTCCAGTAAATAATTTCCATACAGAGTTTCTCCCCTCTGCAATCTTTCAAATATTTATTTTAAGACAGCTTATCAGACCATAAGTGAGAGTCATCACTTCTAATTCGGTCTCTCGGTCATTTGCAATCTATAGGACCTAACCTCTTCTGCTGCCTTAACACATAATTCCAAAGAGGTTCCAAAACCTATTTGGACAGTTTATCGTTGCAGGCAACCTGCCTGTCTGCTATTCTTAGCCATCTTCAATTCTTGGGCTTCCACAGAATAGCTTAGGTTGCACACTGGTAATTAAACAATCAGATCTCACCTGGGCAACCTACAACATGCTCTCTGCAATTCTACAAGAAGCTCTGCAACTATGGGCTTTTGCCAGAAAGCGTCAGAGCCATTCTTGGTGGGTAGCTTTCAGATGGTTGGAAGGCTTACCCAGTCATGCTCCCACATGACCGGGTTTTTTCCTACTTTTACCATCTTCCTTAAAAATTTTCTTTTTAGGGAAAATGAACCAGGGTTTAGATCACATGAAAGCGTAAAGAATTGCTTAATTCCCTGAGTGGTTCCACTTCTCCAGTGGAACTTCTCCAACAGGGATGCATTTCTTTTCACTGCAGTCTGTCCTTGTCTAGTGCATTCCTTCTAATTTCTAATACTTCATTGGAGCTTATGCTGAATAAAGAACGCATTATACTCATATTGCCCTCATAGACGGGCAAATATGGTATTCCCTTTTATTTCTCCACACTGAAGTTAGAAGGATCCAGACTTGTTGTCTTAAGACTAAGGTTTTCTTTGCACGTAGATCTCCATTTCTGGTTATTCAAAGTCTAGAATTTTAAAGAGATCTAGACCTATCTTTCAGACTAGGAACATTCCACTGGTTTGAATGTAACCTTCTTCATAGTTCTTCCACGTGTAACCAATAAAGGCTTCTCTATCCATATTTTGCAAGCAGGTCTTACCCCCTCTTGTTGTTAAGTGAATCTCTCTTATTTATCTATATATATATATAGATATAGATAGATAGATATGTGTACTTAGATAGAGAGATAATGTGTGTGTATATCTCACTCTGAAAGATTTGTTACTGTCCATATTAATGCTGTCCAGCATACCATAGGAATTTAAATGGACAACCAATTTCTATGGTAGTCACAAACTACCTTCTTTTACTGTAACCTTTCCGGTTACGTTACATCTGAAGTTTAAATGACATCACATACGGAAGACATTCCTGATCTTTAAGAAATTGGAGGCTACACCGCCTACTACAAATGTTTCTGTCTTTCATTTGGATAGAGGGGTCTCAAAGACCCATCCTTTTTCTGCAAACCAGTCAGATTTATCTCCTCTCTTTCCTAGAGCCTTTTTCTGCTCCAAGGACAAAGAGCTTCAAACGTTGGCTTACAGAAGCTTTAGCTTCTCATCTAAAGTCCAACCTCATTAAACTCTCCCAGTTTTTTCTTCTGGGATTAGTTCTAGCCTTTTAGGCTTCTGACCTCTGCCTATATTGCAAAATTTATTTTCCTCTACTTCCCAGTAAGGTATTTTCTTTGAGGATAATGTACTGGTTTCTAACACCAGACCATTAGTCTCAACAAATACTTTCGCAATACTCCTGACTGAGGTCCACATTAGAGAATTGGAATCCAATTTTCACTAACATTTCTGATCTACACTCCTCTCCAGACGCCTTGTTTAGTCCAGCTGTTCCACAGCACACCCCTTTTTAGTTCAACTCCTACCCTCCCATCCCTTGGGTGCCTCAGGGTCCTGGGAAATAGTATGGCCCATCAACTAGATTTGCAACATGCTGGGACCTCCTCCAGGCATCTTTAGCTTGGGAGTCCTGTCAGACGGCTGCCTGGGTGAGAATCTTCACAGTCTTGGCAAGTGCATATATCTATATGATTTGCAAGGGATTGTGGGCAATGCAGTTCATTCACACCAGACACAGCTGCTCACAATAATTAGTTGTGCTTTTGGGTAAAGCCAATAAGATATTTATTTATGGGGTTATTTCTCCCAACACAGATATGCTTGGTAGCACATAAACACTGAAAGCAAGTAACCTGATTTAACTTAGAAAAAAACAAAATCATGAAAACAACCTTTAAACTTGTCAGGCAATTAAAGCAAAAGAAATAAGACCTGGTTGGTACAAACTGGTCTTTTCTGTAGGCATTAGCTAATGTTTTCTTAGCATATATCAAACAACAAACCAAAAGCCACAAAGAAAGAAAAAAACTGTTCTTCTCAGGTTAACTTCTTGTATCTTCCCACATAGATTCAGAAGTGATTCTCTCCTAGCTCACAAGCAATTAGGTAAGGCTCAATTGCTAGCAGTCATCCAGCTGAAACCCCTTAGCTGGCTTGCTTCCTACTGCGTGGCTAGAAATCCTACACAGGAGCTTTTCTGAGTAGATTAAAGAACAAGTTTGTATTTCTTTGTGATGGTTGCTGTACTTTATAACAGAAAATCACCAAAGGAGTTTAGACAGAGAGCAGTCCATGTAAACAGATTCTTCATCTGCTATCATTCCCCCTTCTTCAACAAGCATGGGTTCAATATCATGGATTGGCACAGATGAATGTCCCAATGGAGCACTTTCAGGAGAATACTTGTTTCCCTGCTGTCTTTCAAGGTTATAGCTAGGGCATAGATCAGTGTTCATACCTGAGCTTCCATTGCTGTTAGAGTTCCTCTCTATATAGCCTGGCCAGTATGTAGTCCAGTTCTTAGGTCCAGCCTTCCAATCCAGATCCCTGGACACTGGATCTCTCTTCACATACCTTCTGGCACGGGTCTTAGGGTCCCTTCCACGTGCAGCCGTCTCCCTCACAGGTACCGTCTGGAGATTCCTAGCTCTGCAGCACCATTCCTCTGGCTTTCCCCAGTCCAATGGTGTATGCTGGCCCTCGGAATGCCTCCCAGTATATGTACTGCTCTGGACTCTTCTAGACCTCTCAAAGGCTTTTCTCTTCCTTCTTCCAAAGGGTTTCTTTCCCTCTCTGTCCGTCCGGTTTGGCTTCTGCTTCTGATGATCCTTCAGATGAAACTGATCAAGCTCAAGCTGATTCTCAGGAAGATGATGATGATCCTGAGGATCATTCTCTGTAGAATAAACTCTACCTTTATTCTGCTTAGATGAGTGCTCCTCCCTAACAGGGCAGCTGTGCTGAATCAGGCCCTGCCCTTTGAGATGAGTGCTTAGGGATTACCCCATAGCCCTCCTGATTGAACACATGTTTCCCCACTTCAGCTCCGCTAAGGGCTGTTGGAAACCTGGTGCATTCTGGGACTGGTAGTCTTTTATGGGAAAATTCTGTTTTCTTATTTCTACCAGAACTGACAGGTTGCTTGTTCAGAGTCACTTCACCTTTCCTATAGCTCCCTCCTGAGCTGTGGATAAGCTTCCTTATCACAGTCCCCATATATGAAGACTCATTCCTGCTTGTTCCTGGAGATAGCAAAGTTACTTATTTATTTATTTATTTACATTCTCTTATATACCGCGCTATTCTGCATCAGTGCGGTTTACATTGAACAAACTGAAATTACATTGAACAGGGTATTATAACTTGGAGATAACTATTTTACAGGGAACATGGGCTATGGAGGGTTAAGTGGCTTGCCCAAGACCACAAGGAGCACCTGTGGGACTAGAAACCCCAGTCCTTCCAGCCCAAGGTTGCTGTCCTCTAGTGGGATTTGAACCCCTGACCTTCCGGCCTGAAGTACCTTGCCCCAACCACTAGGCCACTCCTCCACTCCACTGTAACAGGTGATCTCTGGGAACAGCAGGAATAAGTCTTCACAACCCACCCACCTCCCCTAGGAGTTGTCTCTTTCTCTTTCTAATTTGTCTACTTCCCTCCTTCGGACTCAGCTATCAACCCAACTGATGAGAGGGAAGTGAATGGGCGGGAAGGCAGCGCGCATGCGCGTGGGATGCTCCCAAAAGCTTTCTTTTTGGACGCTGGGGAGCGTTCCCGCGCAGGCTCCATCGGTACCGACGTACCCATATGTGAAGACTTATTCCTGCTGTTCCCAGAGATCACCTGTTACAGGTAAGTAGCTGTGCTTTCTCTTCTTTCCCTTCCGATTCTCTTTTTAATCCTACATATTTTTTCTTGTAGAACCTTTTGATATTTATTTTCATTTTCTTGTTCCTGAGAGATTTCATAGTTTATACAAGTCTGTTATGATGTTTTTTTATCTCTATATGCTTCATTTTTAAATTATTTGTTTTACACTTATGTATTTATGTTTTCATGTTATATTTGTAGACCCCTGATGAAGGCTATTTTTGCCGAAATTTGGCCGAGTTGAGCTTTTTGTTACAGAATTCTCCTGTCTGTGATCTCCTTCCACTTGTTTGTTATGCGATTGATGGCACTCAAAACAAACCAAAAAATGTTCCCCAGCCAGCAGCATGAGAATTGCTCCTATTTTAAAGATACTGAAGGGAGCATGTCTAAAGCTATAGAACCTTAATAGTAAATATTCTTACATCATTTATCTTTTTTAAAAAAGAAAGCAGAGAAAGATGCAGACCCAACAGAAATATTAAAACACATACAGAGCAGAGAAAGACCATAGATGGATAGACAGTTCTAAATTATTTCATTTATTGAAAACACTCCTGACCTGGCCAAATTTTAGCATAAAATGCCTTCATCAGTGGTCCAAAAATTAATATAAACCCACATATAGATATGCACACACACATATGGAGTGGAGGAATAGCTTAATGTTCTCCAGGAATAAGCATGAAGTCAGTCCTCACATAGGAGTGACGTCGGAGCCAACAGAGCATTTCCCCAGCTTTCAAAGAAAGCCTTTGGGACATGCTACCGCGCATGCGTGGTCCCCTTCCCACCCAAGGGTGCCATCTTGCTCATTCTCCTTTTTTCCGTCGAGCCCAAAGGACATCTGTCCCGTTTCCCCAGAAAAAAATCCTTGCTAATTATCCTTAAAAGTTAGCTTTCCCGGTTTGCATACCAGTTCCTCTTCCCGCATCAAGCCAGCGCCGATCTCTGCCCTTTTTTCCTTTTTTTGATAGAGGCTTGCCTCGACCGGCGTTCGCACCTTTTCTCCAGGACCAAGCAGGAAGTCAGTCCTCACATATGGGTGATGTCGGCGCCGACGGAGCCCTCATGCGGAGCATTTCCCCAGCTTTCAAAGAAAGCCTTTGGGAATGCAGCGCGCATGCGCGGTCCCCTTCCCGCCCAAGGGTGCCATCTTGATCAGTCTTCTTTTTTCCGCGGAGCCTGACGGACGTGTGTCGTTGTCACCCGGTAAAAAGTTGATTTTTCCTGCGTGGATTCGTGTTTTTTGCCCGGTTCGACGCCGGTTCCCCTTTCCGCCTGGGCCTGGTACACCGGTATCGAGCCCGGAGCTAAGTTTTTTGGTTTTTGTCCTTCGTGACTAGCGTTCACGCTTTTTTTCTCTTTCACTAGCAGTCCAGTCTTTTGACCTTGCAGGGGCCCTTTTTCCCCCGATGGCTGCCAGCGGGTTCAAGAAGTGTGATCGGTGTAAGAAGCTGATGTCTCTCACAGACACACATGACTGCTGCCTCCGGTGCCTCGGGCCCGACCATGACCCGGTGGTCTGTGTCCCGTGCAGCAAAATGTCCTCTAAGGCGCTGAGGAGCCGTCAACATCAGCGTGAAAGACTTTTTTCTGATTCTGCATCCGGCCGGACCTGGACTTCATCAGAGGCCTCGACATCTCGGGAGTCCGACCCTGAGCACTGTCGAGGCTCCTCTGAAAGGGGATCTCCTTCGAGGGAACACAGAAGGAAGAAACAACCCGCAAGGGCAGCGTCGGTGGATGCTCTTGGCTCCTCGAGGGCCAGGTCGCATAGCCCCGACCGCCGTCCCAGGTCCTCGGAGTCGGAGAGGCCTGCCAAGTTGCCTCGAGTGGAGCCGGAGTCCCTAAGTTACGTTAGTGCTGTTGTCCTCGTAGACTCCCCTT
Source organism: Ichthyophis bannanicus (assembly GCA_033557465.1). Classification (NCBI taxonomy): domain Eukaryota; kingdom Metazoa; phylum Chordata; class Amphibia; order Gymnophiona; family Ichthyophiidae; genus Ichthyophis; species Ichthyophis bannanicus. Next base: position 141,472,766 of record CM066049.1, on the reverse strand, counting down.
TGGGGGAGCAGACGTCAGGCCAGACGCCGTTGGGGCCCGAGTTGGGGGCTGCTAAGTCTCCTGAGCTGAGTCTCAGATTGACATCCTTGGAGAGCAGCTTGGCGTCCTTGGAGAGCAGCTTGGCTGCCTTCATGGAGCAGCAGCGGGTACTGGATCGCCAGTTTGACCGGTGCATCTGCCCCGACCACCGGGACCTCGATGTCCAAGTCGACCCCGGAGGCCGAGCCGATCCTCGAGTCGATGCGGCCTCAAGTCGATCCTTGGCCAAGGTCCCCCTTGGCCTCCCGCTCAGGGCCGAGGTCGTCGATGCCGGTGCCCTCGGTATCAGGGCGGACAGCATCGGTGCCCACTCGGCCGGAGCCGCTTGATTCCTCCTCGGAGGGGTCAGAGTGGGAGATGGAGGACGAGGAGTCCCCGGATACTTTCCGGACCCGGTGCGTCCCATCGGACTCACCGGAGTCCGAGCCTCGAAGATGGTCCCCACCGGAGGATACCCGGTTCTCAGACTTTGTGCGGGACATGGCCAAAGCCCTTGGCCTTCCCCGCGGATCCCGAGGAGGAGCCTCGAGCCGAAGAGCTCGAGGCCCTCCAGTATGACTCTCCGCCTAAGGAGGCCTTTACTGTACCAGTTCCTCCGATGCTGGAACGGCTGCTCTTCTGCATGTGGGAGGCACCGGCCTCGGCACCAGTTCTCAGAAAACGAGTCGATTCCATTTATCGAGTCCATAAGAGCCCTGGATTCCAGAAGGCACAGCTACCGCACCACTACTAAGGAAGATCTTGTCTTACTAATCTGTTTTGTTTTTTTGAAGGAGTGAATAAACAGGTGGACAAAGGTGAGTCGGTTGATATTGTGTATCTGGACTTTCAGAAAGCCTTTGACAAGGTCCCTCATGAGAGACTTTTGGCAAAACTAAAGAGTCATGGGATAGGAGGCAATGTACTATTGTGGATCAGGAACTGGTTAAAAGATAGAAAGCAGAGGGTAGGGCTAAATGGCCAATTTTCCCAGTGGAGAAAGGTGAATAGTGGTGTACCTCAGGGATCTGTGCTCGGTCCGCTGCTTTTTGACATATTCATAAATGACCTGGAAAGTGGAATAACGAGTGAGGTTATCAAATTTGCAGATGCCACAAAACTATTTAAAGTTGTTAAAACCCAAGAGGATTGTGAAAAATTGCAAGAGGATCTTGATAAATTGGAAGACTGGGCATCAAAATGGCAGATGAAATTTAATGTGGACAAGTGCAAGGTTATGCACCTAGGGAAGAACAACCCAAACTATGGTTACACGATGCAAGGTTCCACATTAGGAACCACCACCCAGGAAAAAGATTTAGGCGTCATTGTGGATACCATGTTAAAACCCTCGGCCCAGTGTGCAGCGGCGGCCAAGAGAGCAATTAGAATGCTAGGTATGATAAGGAAAGGAATGGAAAATAAAACTAAAGATATTATAATGCCTCTATATCGTGCCATGGTGAGACCGCACCTTGAATATTGTGTGCAATTCTGGTCGCCGTATCTTTAAAAAGGATATAGCGATTTTAGAAAAGGTACAGAGAAGAGTCACCAAAATGGTAAAGGGGATGGAAGGATACTCCTATGAAGAAAGGCTAAAAAGGTTAGGGCTCTTTAACCTGGAAAAGAGACGGCTGAGGGGAGATATGATAGAAGTCTATAAATTAATGAACGGAGTGGAACGGGTAAACGTAGATCGATTGTTTACCTTATCAGAATATAGAAAGACTAGGGGACATGCAATGAAGCTACAGGGTAAACTATTTAAGACTAATAAAAGAAAATATTTTTTCACTCAACGTGTAATCAAACTCTGGAATTTGTTACCAGAGGATGTAGTAAAGGCTGTTAGTGTAGCTGGGTTTAAAAAAGGTTTGGACAAGTTCCTGGAGGAAAGGTCCATAAACCATTATTAAGAAGTGACAGAAGATATCAATGCTTGACCCAGTACAAGCATTATGGAACTTGTGTCTCTTGGGGAAACTGCTAGGTACATATGACCTAGATTGGCCACTGTTGGAAACAGAATACTGGGCTTGATGGACCTTGGTCTGACCCAGTATGGCATATCTTATGTTCTCCATGGTTGTGGAATTGGCCATGCATCGTCTGAAGAGTCAGAAGATGCACTCCTCGGTGCCCCCGGCCAGGAGGCCCAGAACCTGGATGCCCTCGGTAGAAAGTGCTTCCAGGGCTCTATGCTGGCATGCCGTGTCCAGACTTACCAGCTGTACCTTCGGGACCTGGCAAAGGAGATTGCCGGGTTCTCAGCTGGCCTCTCCAAGGAACCTTTGCAGAGGTTCAGTCTTTGTCATCTGGGATTCGAGAGTGCTCAAAGTTTATCTCTCGAGCAGCCTATGATGGCTTTTCCCCATGTTCCCCAAGTTCTATTACCTGTTCCCCAAGTTCTATTACCATGTTCCCCAAGTTCTATTACCTGTTTTAATGTAAACCCAATCAGTCTCCGCTGATCTGAGTATTCTTTGTTATTTGTAAACCGCGCTGATAAAAATAGTGCGGTATATAAGAGCTGTTAAATAAATAAATAAATAAATAAATAAATACATTTGAGGCTTCGGCCCCAGTAGCCACGGCCGGCATCGGTGCACGCCGTCAGGCCTGGCTACAGTCATCAGACCTCGAGCCATGGGTACAGGACAAGTTGGTCGATGTCCCCTGCCGAGGTGAGAACCTTTTTGGCAAACCCATGGCTGAAAAGGCTGCAGAACTCGAGTCTGAGACTCTCACCAGGACAAGGCTGTCCAGGAAAACTTCTGCCCCTTCTCAGAAGAAGGGCTTGGGGAAGAAGCCCTTTTACCCGAGGAAGGCTACTGCCTACAAATCCTACCCTCATTTTCAGGCCTCTGCAGCTCCCAATCAGGGTCAGCAGGCCAAGGGGCAGGGACATGGGCCCCGTAGGCAGAAAACCCCCAAGCCATCAGCTCCGGCTCCTGCACAGCAGGGAGCGGGGTTTTGACTCCCATTGCATAGCCTCTCCTCCTCAGCTGGCTCCTCTCAGCAAAGGAGGCCGGCTGACACTGTATGCCCACAGGTGGTCAGCCATAACAAGGGATACCTGGGTACTGAGCATAGTCCAAAATGGCTATTTGCTCCACTTCAACCAGTTATCTCCCTCCTATTATCCAGGGGAGCCTCCAAGACTCCCTCTTCACCGGAACCTCCTCCTTCAGGAGTTGGCAAGTCTTCTAAAGGAGCAGGCGGTGGAATCGGTGCCTCACCACCTGAGAGGCCAAGGCTTCTATTCAAGGTACTTTCTGGTACCAAAAAGGACAGGAGGCCTCAGGCCCATCCTAGACTTGTGAAATCTCAACAAGTTCCTGGAGAGGGAAAAGTTCAAGATGTTTACCCTTGGGATACTGCTGCCCTACCTCCAGCAGGGAGATTGGCTATGCTCCTTAGACCTAAAGGATGCTTATACTCACATCCTCATTCATCCAGACCACAGACAATATCTCAGATTTGTAGAGGGAGGAAATCATTTTCAATACAGAGTACTTCCCTTTGGCCTCGCCTCCGCCCCAAGGGTTTTTACGAAGTGCCTGGCGGTGGTGGCGGCCTATCTCAGAAACCAGGGCATCTTTGTCTTTCCATACCTGGACGACTGGCTCATCAGGGGTCAGTCTCCACAGGAGGCCGGCTAAGCCACCCTTCGCACTTTCTCTTCTTCAGCATCTAGGCTTCGTGGTAAACTTCGCAAAGTCCACTTTGCTCCCCTCACAGAACATGGAGTTCATAGGGGCAAGATTGGATACCCTCCAGGCAAAGGCTTATTTGCCTGAGGACAGGGCCCACAGACTGATGGCGTTGGCCAATCAGTTCCAGAGCGGTTCTCTGGTCTCCGCCAGAAATTTCCTAAGGCTCTTGGGCCACATGGCATTCACGGTCCATGTAACTCCGAATGCCCGCCTGCACATGCGACCTGCTCAGTGGTGCCTCAGAGCTCAGTGGGTGCAAGCCACAGGCAACTTGAAAGACAAGATAAGGGTGTCCAAACTGCTGACAGCCTCCCTACGGTGTTGGCTGCATCTCCCAAACCTGGTCTGGGGGGTGCCTTTTCAGGCACCTCCCCACACACGGGTGCTGACAACCGATGCTTCCCTTCACGGCTGAGGTGCACATTGCCAAGGGGCTTGCACTCAGGGCCTCTGGTCTCCTGGGGAGTCCACACAGCAGATCAATCTATTGGAGTTGCGAGCTATCCGCTTAGCTCTACAGACTTTCTCTCATGTCCTCTCTCACCAGTCTCTCTTAGTCCAGACAATCAAGTGGCAATGTTCTATGCGAACAAGCAAGGGGGCACAGGCTCCAAACTTCTGTGTCAGGAGGCACAGGCCCTGTGCTCCTGGGCAATCGAACACAACATGTTTCTCAAGGCAGTTTATCTGCCTGGCCAGGAAAATTGCCTGGCAGACAGATTGAGCAGGATTCTACAGCCTCATGAATGGCAGTTGAATCCTCTGGTGATCCAAGGGATCTTTCCAAGATGGGGTCTTCCAGTCATCGATCTCTTTGCCAGTCCACTGAACCGTCAGCTACCCAGGTTCTGTTCCAGACAACCGCATCCTCTGTGAGTAGCAGCAGATGCGTTTCTAATCTCTTGGTCTACGGGCCTACTGTATGCGTTTCTTCCCACTCCTCTAGTGGCCTGAACCTTGTTCAAGGTTCTTCAGGACAAGGCCTCGGTGATTCTGGTAGCCCCCAGATGGCCGAGGCAGCTGTGGTTTCCACTCCTTCTGCAGTTGGCTGTGGACACTCCACTCCCTCTGGGGGTGCATCACGATCTCCTGTCTCAGGACCAGGGATCTCTCCTGCACCCCAACCTCAAATCCCTCAATCTGATGGCCTGGTTGCTGAAAGGGTAGTTCTAGCTCCCTTACCTCTTCCTAAGGAGGTGGAAGAGGTGGTTTTGGCCTCTAGGAGGCAATCCACCTGGAAATCTTATGCCCTCAAGTGGCGTAGGTTCTGCACCTGGTGTGCTCAGCACCAGGAGGATCCTTTTTCGTGCCTGGTTCCAGTGGTGCTGCAATACCTGCTCCACCTCTCGGACCTAGGCCTTAAATCCAACTCTGCTCGGGTCCACCTCAGTGCTCTATCGGCACACCACTCACAGGTAGAGGGCCAATCTCTGTCGAGCCACCCCCCTTGGTATCCCGCTTCCTCAGAGACCTGCTTTTGCTCAAGCCTCCAATCCGTCCACCAGCCATTGAGTGGGATTTGAATGTGGTCTTGCAGCAACTTACTTGCCCGTCGTTTGAGCCAATGGCTACCTGTCATTTACGCTTCCTTTCCTGGAAGACGTTCTTAGTGGCTCTTACCTCGGCCAGGCGTGTGAGTGAACTACAAGCTCTGGTTTCTGATAGACCATACACACGGTTCTATAAGAACATGGTGGTCTTGCGGACTCACCCTAAGTTCCTTCTGAAGGTTGTCTCCTCCTTCCACCTCAATCAGGAGGTGGTTCTTCCAACATTCTTCCCCCAGCCGCATGCCAGCCAGGCTGAAACAGTCCTGCATACCCTGGACTGTAGAAGGGCGTTGTCCTTTTACATTGACCGTATGCAGGGGCATCAAAGGGCTGCTCAGCTCTTCATATCTTTTGACCCTAATAAACTGGGGTTACCTGTCTCCAAGCGTACGTTGTCCACTTGGGTAGCGGATTGTATCGCCTGGGCGTACAGGGCAGCCGGCTTCTCCTCGCAGGGTCAAGTCATGGCCCGTGTCAGGGCGAAGGCCGCGTCAGTAGCCCGCTTCTACTCTGTTCTGTTGGCAGACATCTGCCAGACTGCTACTTGGTCTTCAAGCCAGACTTTTGCGGCTCACTATTGCCTCGAGAGGGAGTCCCGTAGGGACATTGCTTTCGGACAGGTGATACTCCAGAATCTCTTTGAGGTTTAGGCAACTCCTACCCTCCGGCCCTTGTGTTGGGCTATCGTACGGGGGCGTTCTCAGAAAGGATTCTTTCATGGATGCTGACGCTCTAGAGGGAGCTTATTTTTCAGCTTGGGTTCTCGGTAGCCTGTAGCTAGGGAGTCCCATATGTGAGGACTGACTTCCTGCTTGGTCCTGGAGAAAGAGTAGTTACTCACCTGTAACAGGTGTTCTCCAGGAGCAGCAGGAATCAGTCCTCACGACTCTCCCTCCTCCCCTTGGAGTTGCAGTCATATGATTAATGTTGTTGTTTTGCTGTCTTTTAGCTATGTCATCAGACTGAGCAAAATGGCACCCTTGGGCGGGAAGGGGACCGTGCATGTGCGTTGCATTCCCAAAGGCTTTCTTTGAAAGCTGGGGAAATGCTCCGCACGAGGGCTCCGTCGGCGCTGACATCACCCATATGTGAGGACTGATTCCTGCTGCTCCTGGAGAACACCTGTTACAGGTGAGTAACTACTCTTTTTCACCCGGGGGTTGTTGACCCCATCTGGGTACTCTCCACCATGTCCCTCGCTGGGTCCCAAAAATGTGATCGCTGCAGGCAAACCATGTCAGTAACTGACACCCATGACTGCTGCCTGCGCTGCCAGGGACTGGACCATGACAGCACCTCCTGTGACCTGTGCTAGGTCATAATGCCTAAGACCAATAAAGAGAGGTTGGAGTTACAGGAAAAACTGTTTCCCGGGTCCAACTCAGCCCTGGCCTCCCCGACACCGAGCTCCAAGCAAAGCATTTCCTGTGAGGCCCGAGAATCCTCAGAGTCTCACGGCAGCACCTCCTCCAATAAGACCTCTGACCCGGAGAAAAAGAAGAGAACGTCCTCAAAGTCCATTGAGGTTGCACCAGAGAAACCTACTAAAACTGCCCAGAGAGACTCAGGCAGCTCCAAGAAGCGCCCTACTAAGATCCTCAAGAAGGATTCCTCAACTAGCGGAGACCATGTGAGATTCGTTGAGGATGCACTCACGAGAGTACTGGTGCCAGGCCCAAGATCCTCAGTGCTCACGCTGAAAACTGCAGAGCCTTCTCACTTGGAAACCAGAATGGTGGCCCTGGAGCAGAATATCATTGCTATCCTGGCCCTGCAGTAGGCAATGATGTTTGGTTTGTCCACATCATCTGCCCCAACGACTGGGCTCCTGACTGCGGGGGTCGGGGGGGGGGGGAGATGGGTCCCTGGTCATTGAGCCACGCTCCGAGCACCACAGGTAAGCCCTCTGCACCAGTTAAGGTCCCAGTCTTCGGGCATCCGATCCACCTTGCCTAGTTTTTACGACTTGGACCCTGGTTCCTCTGGAGGCCGCCAATCCCTCAGTGCCGGCCTCGAGACTGAGTCACAGGGCCTTGGACTTTATGTCACCACTCGACTGAGTGGGAGATAGACAAGGTATCCCCGGAGACTAAATGGCACCGACATAATCCCTCAGAGCTGTCTCCTCTGGCACCCTGGCGCCACTCTCCTCCAGAGGATGTGACCTTCCATGACTTTGTCAAGGACATGGACAGAGCCCTTTCAGTGCAGACCGAGGCAGAGGAAGAACCGTGTACCAAGGAGCTGGAGATACAATTCAAGTCTCCACCCAAGGAAACCCTCACGGTGCCCATGCAGCTGATCCTTGAGAAGCTACCTTTAGAATGTGGAAGACACCTGTGTCTGTACCGGTGGTGAGCCAGTGCCTCAATGCCATTTTTCCGTGTCCGGAAGGGCCCGGGTTCCACAGACCCCAACTCCTGCATAATTCCATGGTCATCGAGTCAACCATGCAAAAACTCAAGAGCCAAAAGATCCACTCCTCCGTTCCCTCCGGAAGGGAGGCCAGAGCCCTCGACACCTTCGGGCGCAAGTGCTACCAGGGCGTGATGCTGGGGTGCTGGATACAGGCATATGAACTATTCTAGGTATATACCTGAAGGCTCTAACCCAGGAGCTGTTGGGGTTTTTGGCTGGTCTTGTCAGAGAACCCCTCCAGCAGTTCCAGTCCCTGACCTCATGGATCAAGGACTGCTCCAAGTTCCTCTCCTGAGCAGCCTATGACGGCTTCAAGTTAGCAGCTTGAGTCGCAGCAGTTGGCATTGGCACTCGATGCCAAGCCTGGTTGCAGTCTTCTGACCTCTAGCAGTGGGTCCAAGACATGCTGCTCAACATTCCCTGCACCGGAGAGAACCTATTTGGCAAATCCATGGCTGACAAGGCTGCCAAGATCAAGGCCTCATCCCTTCCCCACAGGAAACCAGCAGGGAAAAGGCCCCTGTTCCCAAGGAAAAAGGATCCTTTTCCACAGTCACCACTACCAGCCTTTCTCAGGCCAGCAACAAGGTTCTCGTCTTAAGAGGCAAGGCCATGGAGTTCAGAAGGTGAAAGCACCAAAGCCTCAGGCCCCAGCTCTCACCCAACCCAGGGGGAGATTTTGACTCTCAGGGCAGGGCCTCCCCTACTCCAGGAGACCTTTATCAGCCCACAGGGGTGTGGCCTGGTGCTCTTTGCTCACAGATGGGCCAACGTTATCTCAGACCAGTGGGTACTGCAAGTGGTAAGGGAAGAATATTTCCTCCACCTACAGCAGATACCACCCAGGTTCTTCCCAGGAGAGCCGGTGCGACCCCTCCTTCACCAGACTCTTCTGCTCACAGAGTTCACGGGTCTGATCAGGTACAATGCAGTACAGCCTGTACCCAAACACCTATGGAGAAAAGGAAATACCTGGAGTAGAAGCTCTGTCACAAAGAGAACTGGGGGCCTCAGGCCCATACTAGACCCGTGAAACGTAAAGTTTCTGGTGAGGGAGAAGTTTAAAATGCTCTTCCTTGGAACACTGCTGCCTTACCTCCAACCAGGGAGATTGTCTGTGCTCCTTGCATCTAAAGGATGTGTACACACACATCCTAATCCACCCCTCCCACAGACAGTACCAAAGGTTCATGGCAAGAGGAGGGCACTACCAGTACAGGGTACTACCCTTTGGCCTAGTTTCCTCGTCAAGGGTCTTCACCGTGCCTGGCTGTGGTGGCTGCCCACCAGCGTCTGCAAGGGACCTTCATCTTCCCCTACCTAGACGACTGGCTAATCGGGGCGGCACAGCCACAGAGGCCAGTCAGGCAGCAGTGTGTCCCCCCCTCCTTCTGCAGCAACTGGGGTTCGTCATCAGCTACCCCAAATCCCACCTCTCTCCAGCCCAAAATCTGGAGTTCGTGGATGCTCAGCTCGACATGCTGCAGGTCAAGGCAGTCCTCCCCAGAGAAAAGGCAGAATGCCTCAGACAACTGACAGGAGAGGTACATCATTGCCGGTCAGTGCCAGCTTGTCTCCTCTGCCTACTGGGCCATATGGCCTCTACGGTCCATGTAACACCCTCAGCCCGCTTGCACTTGCGTTCAGCCCAGTGGTGCCTCCGCTCACAGTGGACTCAAGCCATGGGCAGGATACGGGACAGGGTCAGGGTTACCAGCCAAGTGGCGAAATCCCTCAACTGTTGTCAAAACCTCCGCCATCTTTGGGCAGGAATGCCCTTCCAAGCACCCGCACCTCAGAGAACCCTGACCATGGATGCCCCCCCTCCTAGGATGGGGGGCACATTGTGGGGACCGCTGCACACAGGGAAGCTGGTCCAGGAGATCAATCTCCTGGAGCTCAGGACAACCTTTCTAGGCCTAAGAGTGTTCCGCCACCGCCTTCGACACCGGTCCATACTGATCCAGACGGACAATCAAGTTGCCATATTCTATATCAACAAGCTGGGGGGGGGGTACGGGCTCGTACTCCCTCTGCTAGGAGGCTGTGGCCCTCCTCTCATTTGCAGCTCACAGCAACATACTTTTGTGAGCAGTTTACCTCTTGGGCCGGGACAACTGCCTAGCGGACAGACTGAGCAGAGTCCTTCGGCAGCATACGTGGCACTTGAACCCCAGGTGGCCAAGAGGCTCTTCCACCTCTGGGGCAGGCCCATGATGAATCTGTTTACCTCTCCGGACAACATGCAGCTGCCTCGCTTTTTCTGACACCAACCGCGCCCAGAGAGAGTGGGTGCAGATGCCTTTGTGATCTTGTGGTCTGAGGGCCTACTCTATGCGTTCCCACTGACCCCCCTGGTCACCAGGACCCTCTTCAGGGTCCAGAGCGAGAGGCGTCAGTCATACTAATTGCCCACAAGTAGCCGAGGCAGCCCTGGTTTCCATTGCTACTCTCCCTCTTGTTGGCACTCACAGTCCCCTTGAGTCCTGTCTCAGGAGGTGGGCTCCCTCCTGCACCCCAACCAGGGGTCCCTAACGCTAACAGTGTGGCTGCTGAAAGGGTAGCACTGGTCCCTTTTAATCTCCTGAGAGAAGTCGAGGAGATCCGACTGGCCTCCCAAAAGCCATCCACCAGACAGATTTATGCCTTTAAGTGGAGAAGGTTCTCCGCCTGGTGTGCAGACAAAAGTGAAAATGCATTCTCCTTCAATTTGCAAATAGTACTCCAGTACCTTCTGCACTTGTCACACACCAGGCTGAAGTCTAACTCAGTGAGGGTGCATCTAAGCACTATAGCCGCTCGCCACCACCCTGCTGAGGGAAAACCCCTCTCAGGCCAACTCCAGGTTCCTCCGGGGCCTCCTGTTATCCAAGCCCCCTCTCCACCCTCTGGCAGCAGAATGGGACCTCAACGTGGTGCTCTCACAGTTCACTAGACCTCCATTCGATCCCCTAACCACTTGCCACCTGTGGTACCTGTCTTGGAAAGTGGCCTTTCTGGTGTCCTTCATATCCGTGCGAAGAGTGAGTGAACTCCCTGCCCTGATGGCAGATCCACCATATACAAGATTCTACAAGAACAGGATAGTGCTCTGCATGCACCCCAAATTCCTCCCGAAGGTGGTATCTCCTTTCCACCTCAATCAAGAAGTGATCCTCCCCACCTTCTTCCTGCAGCCTCACGCCAGCAGGGATGAACTAGTACTTCATACACTCGACTGCAAATGGGCCCTGTGCTTCTACTTAGTGGACCCAGGCCCATTGCAAAGCTCCTCAGCTTTTTTGTGTCTTATGACCGCAGCAGACTGGGGCTCCCTGTGACTAAGTGAACAATGTCCACTTGGGTGGTGGATTGTATTGCCCTCGCTTATGCGTGAGCTGGCCTCTCCCTTGAGCACCGGATCACAGCGCATCGCATGAGGGCGATGGCCACGTCCATGACTAACCTGTGCTCAGTGCCTGACACGGAGATATGCAAGGCCGCCACATGGTCTTTGATTCACACATTCGCAGCTCACTACTGCCTGGAGAGTGAGTTCTGCAGGGACAGTGCATTCGTTCAGGCAGTACTCTTGAGGTGTAGGCAACTTCTGCCCTCTGACCCTTCTATGTTCAGGCTACCAGAGTGATAGTGGCGCTAGACACGGGGGTCTTGCAGAGTCTTAACAGTGGGGACTCACCTTCTGCAACTCACAGCTACCAGACTTGGTCGCTATTGGTGATGGCGTGGTTTGGTCCTCGGCATGCCGGAGCTAGGTAGACCCGTATGTGAAGACTGCCTGACTGCCTGTTTGTTCCTGGAGAAAGCATAGTTACTCATATGTAACAGGTGTTCTCCAGGGAGTCAGCCCTCACAACCCTCCCTCCTCCCCTGGGAGTTGCCTCCCTACCTTGTTTTATTTTTACTATCTTCCTAGCTATGTCATCTTACTGAGCAAGATGGCACCCTTGGGCGGGAAGGGGACCACACATGCATGGCAGATGGTCCTAAAGGCTTTCTTTGAAAGCTGAGGAAGTGCTTCATGCGGACTCTGTCAGCGCTGTCACCCATATGTGAGGTCTGATTTCTGCTGTCCCTGGAGAACACGTGTTACAAGTGAGTAACTATGCTATTAGAGCACTGGCTTGGGAACTAAGAGATAAGGGTTTGATTCCCACTAGCACCCTTTATGGCCTTGGGTAAGTCACTTAACCCTACATTGCCTCAGAAAAATCCAAGTTATCAATGTCCCTGTTTAATGTACATTACCAAGTTTAAGTTACAATGTAAACTTCTTTGATTGAAATGATAAAGTAGTATAAAAACCCCTGTTAAATAAATAAAATAAATATAGTATAAAAATACAAAACATACAGAAACCAAAATTAAATGAAATATACCATACTTAAAGAAAACAAGTGGAGGAGTAGCCTAGTAGTTAGAACACTGGCTTGGTAATCAAGCAACCAGGGTTCGATTCCCACTAGCACTCCTTGTGGCCTTGGGCAAGTCACTTAACCCTCCATTGCCTCGGAAGAAAGGCCTAGCAATCTACTTCCGGTGACACTGCCAAGAAAGCCCAGGAGCTTCTGGGTCGCCAGGAGTCAGGACTGACTCGAAGGCACACATTGCATTGCAAAGAAAACAAACACTATTGAAGTTGTCCTCGATACTAACACATTGATGTTTGATTGTACAACACTGAAAAATAAGAATTAATCTTATATTATGAGCCTTTCAAGTTTTAAGTCACAGAATCTCAAAAAGATAAAATCTTCATCACAAAGGGTAACTATTCAAAACATTGTATAATCTCCGGGAACAAGCAGGAATGTAGTCTTCACATATGGGGTATCCTCGGTACCGACGGAGCCTGTGCGGGAACGCTCCCCAGCGTCCAATAGGAATGCTTTTGGAAGCATCCCTCAGCACATGCGAGCTGCCTTCCAGCCTTTCCAACTGTCCCTCTTCAGTTCATTGTTTTCCGGAGCCGACAGGACACATACCCTATCACCGCAGAAAATTTCTTCTTTAAACTTGTTTTCTTGTGGTCGCGCCTGCCTCCGCACGACACCTACCGGTACCGCCGGTTCTTTCTTCTTTTAAAAAAAAAAAAATTATATATATATATATATATATATATATTTTAGAATTGTTTTTCTTCAGACACTTTTCTTTTGGTGCTCGACACCATTGTGGGCATTAGACCCCATTTTTCCCAAAAGATGGAAAAACCAGCTAGTGGTTTTAAAAAAAATATACTAAATGTGGCGGTACCATCTCGGTCACCGACACCCATGACTGGTGTCTAAAATGTTTAGGCCCTGACCATTCTCCATCTGAGTGTTCTTCCTGTATGGGGATAACAAAGAGGAAGACAGAACTGAACTGCAAAGCTCGGTACCCTCTTTTCTTCGGATACCAGGTCCATTGCATCGATGTCTTCAAGAGCCTCGTCTTCCTCCCATGGATCTCAGGTAACTAAACATAAGAGCCGGTCCTCAAAGGGTAGCTCTCCTTCAAAGCATCAAGAGGCCATTGGCATTGACCTTGAGGAAACTACACCAGCAAAACAGCCCCGGCAGGAGGCTTCGACCTCCAAAGCATCAACGGGGTTCCAGGATGTTCGAGGCTTCGACCTTGGCAGAACTACTGGTGCCATGCTCAGGGATTCCGGCCACTTTTACCGGTACCGATACCGAGGCATCGGCAGCGTCGATAGACCAGAGATTCCTCGCTATCGAGCGCAGTCTTGCAGCTCTCCTTACAGCTGTGGTACTGTTGACACCAGTGGTTCAACCGATGCCGGTACCAGCATCAGCAGTACCGGCCCCGGTGGGAATTTCTCCCATGCAGACTTTTCCTGGCATCAACAGATCAGTACCGGACCAATTTGGTACCGACTTCGATCGATACTGAGACCATGCTTTGCATGAACATCGGGATCAGAGATACTTCGAATCCTCCAATTCCGATGACTCTGATAATTCTGCTGGTACCAGAGTGTTTCTCCTGGAAGACTCCTCTTCTCCCCAACGCAGAATGTCTCCTCCGGAAGACATGTCTTTTCAGGATTTTATTTGTGATGTGGCCCGAGGCCTTTCAATCACGGTAGCTCCTGAAAAAGAACCTAGAGCAAAGGAATTGGAAATTCTGCAATACCCTAAGGCTCCCAAGGAAGCAGCCACTCTGCCCATTCATGAAATTCTTCATGATTTGATGCCCAGAATGTGGGAGACACCTTTGACCACATCTCCTCATTCTAGGAGACTCAATACCATGTATCAAGTTCCACCATGTCCTGGTTTTCAAAAGACTCAGCTGCCACACCATTCAATGGTAGTGGAGTCAGCCATGCGTAGGATGAAAAGTGCAAAGAGACATGCATCCAATCCTCCAGGTCGTGAATGCAGGACTCTTGATGCTTTTGGGCGTCAAACTTTTCAGGCTTCCAGCTAGGATCAGCTCATATATTTTATATATGGGAATGTTCCTCAAAGAGGTCACTGAAGATTTGGAGCTTATGAGCTCCCTTCTCCTTGAGGACAAACAACAGGACTTTCTCACTCTGGTCAAGCATGCTCAAGATGTCTCCAAGTTTGTAAACCGTGCAGCCTTTGACTGCTTTGAATGCATCAGCAGAACCTCTGCTATTGCCATTGGTGCACGTTGGATTGCCTGGCTTCAGGCATCAGACTTGGAGATTTGGGTACAGGATAAATTGGGAAACATCCCTTGCACAGGAGAAAACCTCTTTGGCAAGAATTGGCAGGAGAAGGCTAATGAGATAGATACTGACAAATCTCACTTTAGACAGATTGTCAAAATCTACAGCCACTCCAGCCAAAATGAAACCCTATAAAAAACCCTTTTTCAGCAAAAAGAGGAAGTTTTATCCATCCTATACCCAGCAAGGGCAAGCTCAGGGTCAAGTTGCCCAGAAGGGTTAACAATCCAGATAAAAGAAGCCAAAAGGCCTTAGCTCAACCAGCTCCACAGGCCCAGCCCCCTCAAGGGCTTTGACTCCTTCATAGAGAACTTAGCCTTCCTGCCTCTGAAGGGGCCAGAACCCCTAAACATTCCAGGCAGGTTGTGTCATTTTGCCAACAGATGGCACCAAATAACAGAAAACTGGACTCTGTCCATTGTGGAGAGAGGGGTACAAGTTTCATTTTCACAGCATGCCCCCTCCTACAATCATAAGACAGTTCAATTCCCAAACCTCTACAGGCAGTCTACTGGATCAAGAGGTCTCAACACTCCTTGCTCAAGGAGCAATAGAGGAGGTGCCCATTCTTCAGCAGGGTGCAGGGTTCTACTCCCCCTATTTTCTTATTCCAAAGAAAACAGGAGGACACAGACCCGTTCTAGACCTCAGAATTGAATATCTGTTCCGAGAAAAGTTCAAAATGATTTCTCTGGGAACTCTTCTGCCATACCTTCAAAGTCAGGATTGGCTATGTTCTCTAGACCTAAAGGATGCATATACTCATTCTGATCCATCCAGATCACAGGAAATTCTTACGATTCCTTTTCAAGGGAAAACATTTCCAATACAGGGTTCTTCCCTTTGGTCTGGCTTCGGCACCAAGAGTATTCACGAAATGCATGGCAGTAGTAGCTGCATTTCTGCGAACCCTGGGGATATTTGTCTTCCCTTACTTGGACGACTGGCTCATTCGAGACCCCACGGTTCCAGAAGCCAAATCTGCACTGTCTCGCACAATGCGAATCCTTTAATACTTGGGATTGGTGATAAACCTCCCAAAATCCCAACTTGCTCTGCCTCAGTCCCTAGAGTTCATAAGAGCTTGTCTAGATACCAGACAGTCAAGGGCTTTTCTCCCACAACCCCGCTGTCTTCGTATAATGCAGCTAGCTTCTCAAGCAGCGGTGAAGTCCTCCCTAACTGCTTGAGAACTACTGCAACTATTGGGACATATGGCATCCAGGGTTCATGTGGTTCCCTACATTCGCCTTCATATGCGAGCAGCCCAGTGGACCCTATCCACACAGTGGACACAGGCCACAGGATGTCTGTCGGACAAGATATCAAACTCATAACGACTGATCTTGTCCCTACAATGGTGGCAATCACTGGAAAATCTTCTAGTGGGGTCTGCTTTCCAGCAGCCTCTATTCCAGGCCACCCTAACAGATGCATCACAGGGTGGGATGGGGAGCACACCTGCATCGTCTCTCTACGCAGTGTACCTGGACTCCACAGGAGGCTTATCTTCACATAAACCTCCTGGAACTCAGAGCAATCTATCTAGCTCTTCGAGTATTCCATGCCCAGCTCAGCTACAAGACAGTCCTAGTCCAAACGGACAATCAAGTAGCTATGTTCTACGTGAACAAGCAGGGCGGAACAGGCTGTCGTTATGCAACGAAGCTTTACAACTATGGGCCCTCGCCAGAGAGCATCAAATTCACCTTCTCGTGGTATATCTTCCAGGCATTCAAAACCTTTGGGCAGACAAACTCAGCCGAGTACTGCTGCCTCACGAATGGTCTCTCCACCTAGACCAGGTGGCTAAGATATTTCAGATCTGGGAAACCCCAGACATAGACCTATTTGCAAATCCACTGAATGCCAAACTTCCCCCGTTCTGTTCCAGGATTCCGGCTCAAAATTGCCAGGCAAGGGATGCCTTCCTTCTTCACTGGGGTCACGACTTCCTCTATGCCTTCCCACCCATTCCCCTCATCCCCAGAACACTCTTCAAGCTTCAGAGACACAGAGGTCTTATGATCCTCATAGCGCCACGGTGGCCACGCCAAACGTGGTGTCCCCTGCTTCTACATCTCTCTCAAGCTGCACATCTGGAGTTAGGCTATGCTCCAGATCGCCTCTCCCAAGAGAACGGGATGCTATGGCACCCGAATCCCCAGTCCCTGCATCTCAGGGCCTGGTTGCTGAAAGCTTAGACCTTCAGGATCTCAACCTTTCCCAACAGGTAAAGGATATCTTTCAGGCTTCTAGAAAACCTTCCACAAGACGCTCTTACGCCTTCAAGTGGAAACGTTTTACTATATGGTGTTCTCAAAGGGGGGTTAAACCCCCTTATGGTACCTTTGGAATCGATACTAAAGTATCTGCTTCATTTATCAAATTCTGGTCTAAAGACCAATTCAGTAAGAGTCCATCTTAGTGCAATTGCAGCTTCCTATAAGCCTCTAAATGGACAACCAATTTCCTCTCATCCAGTCATAACAAGATTTATGAGAGTTCTTCTATTAACAAAGCCTCCCATCAGGCCAGCACCGGTGGCATGGGATTTAAACTGTGTTCTTGGGCAGCTCATGAAATCGCCTCTTGAACCTTTAGCCACTACAACCCTAAAGCTTTTGTCCTGGAAGGTCATCTTCCTAATTGCAATCACCTCTGCACGTCGCATTAGTGAATTGCAAGCTTTAGTGGCTGATCCTTCTTATACTAGATTTCACCATGATAAGGTTGTTCTTAGAACTCATCCACACTTTATGCCAATGGTGGTTTCGCCTTTTCATTTAAAATCACTCAATATATCTTCCTGTATTCTTTCCGAGGCCTCATGCCTCTAATGCAGAAAGGAACCTTCATACTTTGGATTGTAAAAGAACCTTGGCTTTTTACCTACAAAGAACACAGCAACATAGAAAGTCTTCTCAACTTCTTATTGCTTTTGATTCTAGTCATTTGTGACTTCCAATCTCCAAGAGAACTCTGTCCAAATGGATTGCACAATGCATATACTTTGCTTATGAGAGCAAGTCTTCCTCTTCAAGGCCATGTCACAGCTCATAATGTGAGAGCCATGGCAGACTCTATGGCTAACCTTCACTCTGTGTCTATTGATGACATTTGTCGAGCAGCCACCTGGGCTTCGGTACACACTTTTACAACCCACTACTGCCTAGATAAAGCCTCCCGTCGGGATGCCTTCTTTGGCCAAACTGTTCTTCAAATTCTCTTCCAGACCTAATTCAACTCCTACCCACCAACCCTGGTGGGATGCCAGAGATCCATGGGAGGAAGCATGGCCCACCTTACTTGGCATCTCCCTGGCATCTTCAGCTAGGGAGTCCCCATATGTGAAGACTACATTCCTGCTTGTTCCTGGAGATAGCGTAGTTACTCACCTGTAACAGGTGATCTCCGGGAACAGCAGAAATTTAGTCTTCACAACCCACCCACCTCCCCCCTAGGAGTTGTCTGTCTCTTTCCTCTCTCCCTCTATCCTTTCACTCAGCTACACATTTAACTGAAGAGGGACAGTTGGAAAGGTGGGAAGGCAGCGCGCATGTGCTGAGGGATGCTTCCAAAAGCGTTCCTATTGGATGATGGGGAGCATTCCCGCGCAGGCTCCGTCGGTACCGATGATACCCCATATGTGAAAACTAAATTCCTGCTGTTTCCAGAGATCACCTGTTACAGGTGAGTAACCATGCTTTATCCTTAAATAATCTTAATGGATTAATTTGAACACATATGAAAGATGTGTTTTTATTATAAGGAAGACAATTAAATTATACGCATTTCAAATTTTGTTTTGCTGTTTTGCACATTCAACAACATGTTAGTATTGATAACTTCAGTGATGTTTGTTTTTTGAATTCTGCTATGTTACTTTTGATTTTTGTTTCTGTTTTGTATTTTTATAATATTATATGTGGTTTATCCAAAACGCAATGTGTGCCTTTTGAGTCAATGCCAATTCCTGGACACCCAGCAGTTCCTGGGTTTTGTTGGCAGTTTGACAAAGTAGATTGCCAGACCTTTCTTCCGAGACAATGAGGTTTAAGTGACTTGCTCAAGGCCACAAGGAGTGCTAGTCAGAATCGAACCCTGGCCTCTTGGTCACTAAGCCAGTGCTCTAACCACTAGACTGCTACTCCACTCCTTGCATTGCATGTGGGTTTATATCTAATATTTTTTAGACTCCTGACAAAGGCATTATATGCCAAACTTAGGTCGGTTGCGTTTTCCATAACTTAATTTTGAGACGATTAAGGACTCTGTCAGTCTATTCATGGTCTTGCTCCACTTTGTAATTATATTTTGTTTTCTCAGGGATTGGTAAGTTTCTAAAGTTACTGCTTATATTTTGTTCAAAGATGAGAATACAGTCACAACTCCTGATTTTCTGCAGCACATTTTTCAAGATTTCACAGCAAGAGTTTGAAAATTCTTTAGTAGATTTTTAAGAAATCCGCTACAATAATGCGGTACATTTTCATAAATTTGCAGTTTTAAACTATTTTAAAAAAAATCATTTTGGGCATCTGTTGTGTGCCCAGTTATGTTTGGCCATTTTTTGGGGGAGGGAGGGGTGGCGGGAGGAATTTTAGTGATTTGATGCTGGGAAGGAGAAGGAATCTGGGGAGAGAGAGGAGAATCTCAGCAGTGGGAGAGTGGCTTTCAGAGGAGAGAAATGAAAAGAGGGTTCCTTATTCGTCCAGTCCAGTCCCGTTCCATGATCTGTGGGGTAATCACCAGCAACTTGGAGACTGAGCATGTCATATTCCATGGTATTCCCCTTGATAGACAGCTGGGACCTCTCACCAGCCTCCAGTATCTCAATCTCCAAACGGATTCCCTGGGACTCACTGAAGAACTAGGACCATTAAGATCAGGGGTTTTTGGTCTGCATTTGGCTTAATCTCAGTTCCCTTTTTAAATTGGGTGTGACTTAAAGTTGGATTAAAATAAAACCACCACCAAATAAGAGAAAAACTATAGGCATAGAGTGACAGCGGACTGTGCACAATGCTGAGGGGGGAGCGGTGTTTAGGGCAGCATTTCCTTACTAGCAGTTGGGAGCCTCTGGGTGAGAAAGGGGACTTGCTGGTAAGTGAGGTGTGCGATGGCTCCAGATCCCAATTGAAGGGTGAGGAGTTTGTTGGTACATTGAGGAGGCCAGTCATGCTTACCGCCTGACACTGAATCAGTGCTGGAAGGCAGCGAAGCAGCTCAGGAAACAGCGTTTTTTTCTTTTTAAAGGAGCCTTCTCTGCCTGTTGCCTCTATTTTAGCTGGGACAATCTAAGCTGGGTTAGAGGGGGTTTCAAACTGGACCTTGTGAGGTGGCTCCTTGCGTTTTCTTATTTTCTGCTCCAAAAGGGCCCCCTCCGATAGCAGTCTTGATTGAAATAAAAGAAAAAAAAGAGAAAGAACATAAGCACTGTTGTGAGGAACCAGCATGCCTGCAAAGTCAGTCTGCTTGGCATACAAGTCCCGGAGGGGTTCAGTCTCGCCAGCCGGTTTTTGCCATGGCTGTGAGGCTGAATCCTACTCAGTTGAGGTAGAATTCAAGGAGGAAAGAGCTGAGAAGACCCCAGGGTTCATGGGAGGCAGAGGGCACACTCCTCTCAGGTGGTAGGGCAGTGCATAGCACCTTCTCCCTCTGCAGGAATTACATTGGCTGGGGAAGGTTGTGAAGGCCCAACACAGGCCTGAAAAGCAAGGGGAAACGAGCAGGTCGAATTTCCTCCTCTAAGGGGGAGCAGACAGAAGGGCTCACAGGATGTTTCTTGCCAGAATTTATCATCCTCATGCATAAAGCGCACGTTGTAAATAGCACACGTTGTAAATGGCTCACCAAGAATCAATGACCAGCTACACACACATGCACTCACTGCTCAATGCATGCGCACACTAGACACAGTATTTTGTTGTTCCTGAGCGGCTATCCAGTTTAGTCCTCCACAGCGGGTAGTGCACCTCCTCCTGCAGCTAGGAGACTGGACCAATCAAACTCTTCTCTGTGATGTATACTGCTGGAGCTCCCATCAGCCCCCCAGTGTGTCCAGTCTCCTTGCAGCAGGAGGCGGTGTGAGCCTTCTGTGGGCTCACTTTGGAGTCCTTAGATCTATTAATTTTCTTTTTCTTTCATTTGTTATGCTTTTCTTTGTTTTTTCTAGCCTAAGGGTCTGTACCTTTAAATGCTTTAATAGGAGGGAGCCGAGCTTGCACTGACCGTCTGCTCACTGCTCAGCTGAAGCATGTCGGCTGTGTTTTCTTGCCTGTGATCTCACCTCCAGGACAGATCGGAGGGAGGCTCTGGCCACCATCAGCATCACTGCCTCTCAATTTTTGGAGGATTTTTTTTAGGGGTGATGCGATTTCTTAAACGAATCCTCCTAACTTAGTGTCCCTGTCGGTGTTATTTCTCACCGCGGGACCATTGCTGCTCCTTTTACCTCAGTCAGCTCCGGTGCTCTGCTCCTTCCTCGGTTCGCGGTAAGTGTCCTTTTGGGCAGTTTTTTTCTTTTTCCCCACTCTGCTTCGGCCTGCGATTTCGCTGCGGTTTATTTTCTATATTATTTTGCCTCATTTGCTTTGTTTTCGCGCCTTTTTTTCGTTGCCTCGTTGTGCCGGCGGCCATTTTGTTTTCGGCTCCGTTTTTTCTTTTTCTTCGGGACAGGGCTGTGCAGGGTCCTGAGAGGTACCTTCCGACTAGCTGGTATATATTTTTTGACTTTCTTCAGGCTGGCAGCGCTGTACAGTGTTACCCTGTAAAAAAAAAAAAAAAGAAAGAACAAACAAAACAAATACTGCTATTCTTGATCTCCATTTATAATAAAGAAGGGGATTCAGCCAAGTCCTCCATTCTTGTTCCAGCCTCATGTCCCGGCGACCGCAGTGCGTCATCTGTGGCTCCCGAAAGGGCTCTCTTTCTGACACAGGGGTTTGCAAGTGCTGCTCCTGCATTTCTCCAGGACTGCAGCAGCCCATGGACGCCAGTGTCCCTCCGGAGTCGGGGGCTTCCCCAGTTTCAGGGGGTGTTGAGCTGTCTCCAGAGGCTCTCGTTCCTTCCCTTGCCCCGATCTCCTCGGCACCTGGGAGTGCTCCGGCTGCGGGGGCTGGTGAGGTTTCCTGGGGGGATTTTTCTCCGGAATTCGTTCTACTGATGCATCAGGCCTTTCAAAGGGGCCGCTTGGGGAAAGGTGCTGATCTCGGCACGGTTCCTTCGCTTCCGCCGTCTATCCAGGCGGAAGAGGCGAGGGGAGGTGCCCCTAAAGCTGCTAAGCGTCTCCGGGTTTCTGACGTGGAGCCTTCGGATACCCCTTGTCAGGAACAGGACTGGTCTGATGTGGATCCTGACGACCGTGTCGAAGACTTGGAAGAAGGGGAGATTCCGGAGCCGGAGGAGCAGGCTCGGATTATACGAGTTTTTCGCAGAGAGGAGTTGCTTCCCTTAATCACAGAGTCTTTGCAAGCCCTGAATCTGACGGTCGGGCGTCCCGCGGACGATGAGATTGAGGACCCTCTTATTCAGGCAGTCCGTGATTCTCAAACAGTGTTCCCACTCCACCGGGTGGTCGACCAGATGATCCAGGCTGAATGGGATCACCCTGACTCCGGGTTGAAGGGTATCCGCACGATGAATCGTCTTTACCCACTGGCAGACAAGGACAAGGAGAAATTTCGTTCTCCACGGATTGACGCTGCGGTTTCCGCAGTGACTAAAAAGACCACCATTCCAGTTGAGAGCAGTGCGGCTTTGAAGGACACCCAGGATAGAAGGGTGGATGGTTTATTGAAGCAGGCATTCGAGACTAATGCCTTGGCCTTGCAGACTTCTATTTGTGGAGCCTGGGTTTCCCGAGCTTGCTTGCGTTGGGCTCAGCATTTGCGTCAGGACTCCCATCTCGACCAACAGGGGTTGATAGAAGTGGCCCGCTTAGAATCGGGTTCTGCCTATTTGGCTGATGTTCACTATGACTTGATTCGCACTTTGGCTAACAGTATGGCTTCTGTCGTTGCGGCGCGACGCTCTATCTGGCTGCGTAATTGGGCAGCTTATGGCTCATCTAAGGCGCGTCTCAGTAAATTTCCCTTTAAGGGCAAGCTATTGTTCGGCGACGATCTGGATAAGTTGGTCAAGGACCTCGGAGAGTCTAAGGGTGGGAGGCTTCTGGAGGATAAGCCTCGCCAGCTTAGAGGTGTGTCTTCGGCTAGAGGTCAATTTCGAGATTTTTGCAGATTCCGGTCTCCTAGGTTTGGGAGTTTTCAACGCGGACGCCTTGTCTCTCGCTCCTCGGGATTTCGAGGGTTTCGAGGAGCGGGGAGAGGTTTCTCCTCTGCCTCCCCTTTGTCCTCTTCTTCCTTTAATCGCAAGCCGCAATGAAGCGAGGCGGACCCCGGGAGAAGGTCCAGTGATCGGGGGTCGTCTTCGTCATTTTCTTTCTTCCTGGGTCCAGATAACTTCGGACCAGTGGGTCCTCGAAATCGTCCGGGAGGGCTACGCGCTGGAATTTGCGTATCCTCTTTGCGATGCCTTCGTTCTCTCGCCCTGCAAGGGTCCTCAGAAACTGTCCGCCGTACGCATAACCTTGAACCGCCTCCTAGATTTGGGGGCGGTGGTGCCTGTTCCAGCTTCCGAGCTCGGCGCCGGTCGGTACTCTATTTCGTGGTGCCAAAGAAGGACGGTGCTATTCGTCCTATTCTAGATCTCAAAGGGGTGAATCGTTGCCTTCGGGTGCCTCACTTTCGCATGGAAACTCTCAGATCCGTCCTAGTGGCGGTGCGTCAGGGAGAGTTCCTTACCTCTCTCGATCTTTCAGAGGCCTACTTGCATATTCCGATCAGGGCGGCTCATCAACGGTTCTTGCGGTTTGCTCTTCCGTGGGGTCACTACCAGTTTCAGGTGCTGCCCTTCGGCCTGGCCACGACACCCCGAGTGTTTACCAAGGTCATGGTGGTCGTTGCGGCGGCCTTGCGAAAGGAGGGGGTTTTGGTTCACCCTTATCTCGACGATTGGCTAATTCGAGCAAAGGACGAGGCAGAGAGTTTGCTCGCCACCAACAAAGTCATCGCTCTGCTACAGTCTCTCGGTTGGGTGGTCAACCACAAAAAGAGCCACTTAGTTCCAACTCAGTCCCTCGAATACCTCGGCGTTCGCTTCAATACCGCGCGGGGACTGTTTTTTCTACCGGATCGCCGGGCTCAAGCCTTGCGCCTTCTAGTTCGAAAGTTTTTAGCTTTTCAGGCCCCGTCAGCTTGGTGGTACCTTCGGGTCTTGGGGATGATGGCGGCGACGCTAGATGTGGTTCCCTGGGCCCGGTTTCATATGCGTCCCCTGCAACGTGCTCTCTTGCGGCGTTGGTCGAATCAAACGGATTCGATGAGCAGGCGGTTGCCTTGCCCGAGACGAGTACGGCAGTCCCTCCGTTGGTGGCTGAGCTCGAAGACGTTGCGAGCAGTGGTTCCTCTGGAACAGCCACTCTGGTTGCCAGTCATAACAGATGCGAGCCTGACGGGCTGGGGAGCTCATTGCGACGGTCGCTTCGCGCAGGGACAGTGGTCGCCCCTGGAAACGGCTTGGTCAATCAACCGTCTCGAGTTACGAGCGGTGAGGTGGGCGCTTCAGGCGTTCGAATCCTCGGTGATCGGCCGGGCAGTCCGAATTCTATCCGACAACTCCGCAACGGTGGCATATCTCAACCGTCAGGGCGGCACAGGCAGCAGAGCGATGGAGGAGGAGACCAATTTGTTGTTCCAGTGGGTGGAGCCTCGGCTTCTCGCGATTTCGGCGGTGCATATCGCAGGGAAGGAGAATGTTATGGCGGATTTCCTCAGCAGAGTGCGGGTGGATGCCGGAGAGTGGGAACTCCATCCGCAGGTCTACTCTCAAATAGTACGCAGTTGGGGGCCGCCGATCATGGATCTCATGGCGACCTTTCAGTCGGCCAAGACATCTCGGTTCTTCAGCAGGCGCCGGGAACCCATGTCCGAGGGCATAGACGCTCTCATCCACCCATGGCCGACCGCCAGGCTCCTCTACGTCTTTCCTCCGTGGGCGTTGATCGGACGGGTGATTCAACGCATAGAGGCGCATCCGGGAAATGTTCTTCTGGTGGCTCCAGATTGGCCCCGCCGTCCGTGGTACGCGGATCTGATTCGGCTTCTCGCTGGGAAGCCGTGGCGGTTACCGTCCTTACCGGATCTCCTGGTTCAGGGACCGCTGCGGATGCCGCAGGTGGCTCGGTTCTCGCTTACGGTTTGGCTATTGAAAGGGCTAGGTTGAGACGGAGGGGCTATTCGGCGGCGGTTATTGCGACTCTCCTTCGTGCGCGTAAACCTTCTACCTCTCTCGCGTACGTGCGCATCTGGCGCATTTTTGAAGATTGGTGTTCGCGGTGCAATCTTCGAGCCGCGACGGCTTCCATCCCGGCCATTCTCAGTTTTTTGCAAGACGGCTTTGACAAGGGTCTAGCTGCAAGTTCTTTGAAGGTACAATTGGCGGCCCTCGCGTGTTACCGGGGGAAGGTCTTGGGAATCCCCCTGGGGGGCCACGCGGATGTGCAGCGTTTCCTGCGGGCCGTGCTTCGCTTGCGTCCTTCGCGCAGAGTTCTTGTTCCTCCCTGGGACTTGAATTTAGTGTTACGCTCTTTAGTTCAGCGGCCTTTTGAGCCTAGTAACCAGGCTTCCCTCAAGGATCTCACGTTGAAGACGGTATTCTTGGTGGCCATCTGTTCGGCTCAGCGTATCTCGGAGTTGCAGGCGCTTTCCTGTCGTGAGCCATTCTTGTCGTTCTCTAAGGATCGAGTGATCTTGCGACCTGTGCCTTCTTTCCTTCCTAAGGTGGTTTCCCCTTTTCATCTGAATCAGGCCGTCTTTCTTCCGGTCTTAGCCTCCCCGGATACGGCTGCGGCTCGAGAGCTGCATTGTCTGGACGTTCGGCGGGTTCTCCGCCGATATCTCAGAGTCACCGAGTCGTTTCGTAAGACAGATCACCTGTTCGTTCTGTTTGGCGGTAAACGTAAGGGGGAGGCGGCATCAAAGTCTTCTATTGCGCGCTGGATTAAAGAGGCGATTGCGTCGGCGTACATTTTGCATGGGAAAGTGGTTCCACTTGGCTTGCGGGCCCATTCTACTCGAGCGCAAGCGACGTCCTGGGCGGAGCACAGTTTGGTTCCGCCAGTAGACATTTGTAGAGCGGCTACTTGGTCATTGCTCCATGCCTTTAGTAAACACTATCGGCTAGATGTCCTTGCTTCTAGAGATGCCGGCTTTGGTTCTGCGGTTTTGCGCGCCGGGTGGGGTGGTCCCTCCCGCTGAATACTGCTCTGTTACATCCCGCTGTGGAGGACTAAACTGGATAGCCGCTCAGGAAATAGAAATTACACTTACCTGGTAATTGTAGTTCCTGGAGGATCCAGTTTAGTCCTCATTCCCTCCCGCGAGTTTTCTTATTTCTGTCCGGCGCGCTGCCATCCGGTGAGATTGAGCTGATCATGCTGGTTGTCTTCCGCGCTCCTTGATCCTGTCTTCCTTTCCATTGATGGTGTCGCAACACCTTTCTTTTGCTCAGTGGTCCAGGGCGACGCGATGTACACAGTTCCGGCTCCCTCGTTTGGGGAAGGAGTCGGGTTTATTAGGGGAGGGGTTTTCTTTGTGTTATCTATCTTGTTCTCTTCAGTTTGCTGGTTGACAGTTCACTGGGGGGCTGATGGGAGCTCCAGCAGTATACATCACAGAGAAGAGTTTGATTGGTCCAGTCTCCTAGCTGCAGGAGGAGGTGCACTACCCGCTGTGGAGGACTAAACTGGATCCTCCAGGAACTACAATTACCAGGTAAGTGTAATTTCTATATTGTTTGCTGTGTAGACCACCTTGATTTTAGGAAAAGGCAGTATAGAAATCTGTTTAAATAAAGCCTTTTGTATGAGGTAGCATAGAGGGTATGGGCCATCAGGTGCTCTGGAAAAGGCCTAGAAATGTGGGGTTCCTGGGCCTCCCTTGGAGGAGAGGGAGCCAATACCGAGCAGGCACAAATTAGAAGATGAATTATTGGATGAGACTGGTTCACTACACTCCAAAGAGGCAGAAGGCCAAGACGACGACCAAAGGCGGAGGCAGATCTGGAGGAGGGCGAGATTCCCCAGGGGGAGGATTCTTGCATTGTCCGAGTCTTCAGTAGAGAGGAGTTGGGGGCCTTGATAGCTCATTCCTCAAAAGCACTTAATATTTGAACAGAGGCACCGGTGGGTGCCTCGTTTCTGGATGGAAACGCTGCGGTCGGTGATAGTGGTGGTCCAAGCAGGGGAGTTTCTAACTTCGCTTGATCTCACAGAGGCTTATCTGCATATTCCTATTCGACCTGATCATCAGCAATTTTTGAGGTTCGCAGTACTGTTGGGTCACTTTCAATTTCTGGCACTGCCGTTTGGGCTGGCTACAGCACTCCAAAGATTCACCAAGGTTATGGTGGTAGTGGTGGCAGCACTCCACCAGGAAGGAATTCTGGTGTATCCCTATCTCGACAATTGGCTCATTAGGGCAAAGTCCAGAGAGGAAAGCAAGCGGGTCACAGAGAGAGTTATCAAGTTTCTGCAGGGACTAGACTGGGTGGTCAACTTTGCCAAAAGCCATCTGCAGCCGTCCAAAGATTTTGAGTATCTGGGAGCCTGGTTTCAGACAGATATCGGCCAGGTGTCCTTGCCCATAGATTGGGTGCACAAGTTTCAGGATCAGATACAACAGTTTTTCAAGATGGTACCCATGGTGTGGCATTACCTGCAGGTGTTGGGGTCCATTGCAATGGCGATGGAACTAGTGCCCTGGGCTCGGTAGCACTTGAGGCCGTTGCAAAGGGCGCTATTATGCAGGTGATCAGCTCAGCAGCATCTGCTATCATGTCCGCTGTTTTGCTCAGAGGAGGCTTGGAAGACCCTCCGGTAGTGGCTTCAGCCCAACAACCTTCTGGTGGGGATGCCCCTAGAGATGCCGTATTGGTTTCACTGACAACAGATGCCAGTTTGTTGGGTTGGGGAGCACATTGCAAAGCCCAGATAGCCTAAGGCCTTTGGTCGGCAGAAGAGAGCTTGTGGTCCATCAAACGTCTGGAGTTACGTGGGATATTCCTGGCCCTGCAGAGCTTTTGGTTCTTTCTGGGAGGAAAGGCAGTGCGAGTCTTCTCTGACAATGCCACTGTGGTGGCTTACATCATTCGACAGGGCAGCACACCATTGGAGAGCGAAGTGGGCCCGTTGCTTGAATGCGCAGAGAGTAACCTGTTGGCACTCTCAGCAGTGCGTCTCAACCTGGGAGAGTGGATGCTCAATGTGGCAGTTTTTTGCACAATTAGTGAGGCATTAGAGACTGCCAATCATGGACCTGATGGCAACCTTAGAGTCTGCAAAGGCATCCCGTTTTTACAGCAGAAGAAAAGGGCGTATATCGGAAGGCCCAGATGCCCTAGTACGGTTATGGCCTATACAGGGGCTCCTGTCTGTTTCATCCATGAGCGCTCATAGGTCGAGTGATGCAGAAGATTTGCGCACATCTGGGTCTGGTGCTGCTTATTGCACCAGATTGGCCGAGAAGACCATAGTATGCAGATCTGGGGCAGCTAATGGTAGAACTACTGTGGTGTCTGCAGGCGAGAGCCAATCTGTTATATCAGAGGCCCATCCTAATGCTGCAGGTGGATCGATTCTCGTTTACGGCATGGTTCTTGAGAGGGCTAGATTGAAGCAGCAAGGCTATTCGCCTTCAGCTATTGCAACACTCCTAAAGATCCATCAACTCTCCACATCCTTGGCGTATATACGAGTGTGGAGAGTGTTTGAGAGCTGGTGTGAGGAACACAATTGTTGTCCTCTGAAGGCTACGATTCTGGAGATTCTAGCAGTTTTGCAGGCAGTTCTGGATAAGGGGTTGGCTTGTAGTTCCCTGCACGTACAGGTGGCAGCCATCTCCCGTTATCGGGGCAGAATCCAAAGGATCCCATTGGGGATTCGTCCAGATGTCATCTGTTATCTTTGATTGGTAAAACACATTCAGCCACTGCCGAGGTCGGTGATTCCACCATGGGATCTGAATCTTGTATTAAACATCTTGACAGAGGTGCCATTTGAGCCTCTGCAGGACTGTTCCTTGAAGGACCTGATGTTAAAGACAGTCTTCTTGGTAGTTATTTTCTTCACCAGGAGAATCTCAGAGCTTCAGGCGTTGTCTTGTTGAGCGCCATTTCTGATCATGTTAAGAGAAAAGATGTTGTTGCAGCCCATGCTTTTGTTTCTTCCCAAGGCACGTTCGTCCTTTCACATTATTTATTTTATTTTATTTATTTATTTAGCATACATTTGTATACCGCTGCTTCCAGCGATCAGTAGCGGTTTGATTACAGATATGAATTTGTCAATCATGACAGGAATTTTTGCAGTATACACACATTGATTTAAAGGGAGAAGCACAGTACATGGTGAAAGGACTTACGGAGAGGAATCAGAATTTACATATGCACATATGCACATATTTACATAACTGCAACCATGTTTCATTGGGAGGTATCTTTTTACCCCCGGGACTATATCAGATTGTATTGACACTGGAAAAGATGTTTCTCCAGGATCAAGCAGGAAGTCAGTCCTCACATATGGGTGACGTCGGCGCCGACGGAGCCCCCGCGGAGCAATTTACCCCAGCTTTCAAAGAAAGCCTTTGGGAATTGCAGCGCGCATGCGCGGTCCTCTTCCCGCCCAAGGGTGCCATCTTGCTCAGTCTTCTTTTTTCCGCGGAGCCCTACAGACGTTGTCTGTGAATCTCCGCCGAAAAGTTGATTTTTTCTCTATTTTTCTCTTTTTTCTTCGGTTCGACGCCGGTTCTTTTCCCGCCCGGACTCGCGACACCGGTTGCGAGTCCGTTCCTTATTTTTTGGTTTTTTGTCCTTCGTGACAGATTTCGCGCCTTTTTCCTTTTTCCCTGGCAGCCCGGTCATTCGACCTCGCAGGGGCCCTTTTTCCCCCGATGGCTGCCAGCGGCTTTAAAAAGTGTGATCTCTGTAAGAAACTCATGTCTCTTACAGACACTCATGACTTCTGCCTCCGCTGCCTCGGACCAGATCATGACTCCATGATCTGTGGGCCATGCGGCAAAATGTCCTCAAAAGCATTGAGGAGTCGGCAGCATCAGCGGGAGCATATCTTCTCAGACTCCGGCCGGGCTCGGACCTCGTCAGAGGCTTCGACGTCTCAGGACTCTGGTCCTGAGCATCGTCGAAGTTCCTCTGAAAGGGGGTCTCCTACCCGGGAACATCGGAAGAAGAAACCCGTGAGGGCGGGATCGGTGGACGCTCCTGGTTCCTCGAGGGCCAGGTCGCATAGCCCCGATTCCCGTCCCGGGTCCTCGGAGATGGAGAGGCCGTCAAAACATCCTCGACTCGAGGTGGACTTGCCCGCTCACGTGAGTACTGTTGTCCTCGTTGACTTGCCTCCGAAGGGCCCGAGTCGGGGGCTGCTGAGTCTCCTGAGCTCGGACTCAGGTTGACGGCCTTGGAGAGCAGTCTGACTGCCTTCATGGACCAGCAGCAGGTATTGATCGCTGGCCTCGCCGGTGTTTCTGCCCTGACCGTCGGGACGTCGACCTCCAAATCGACCCCGGAGACCGAGCCGATCCTCGAGTCCATGAGGGCTCGAGTCGGTCGAGGTCTCCTTCGGCCTCCCGTTCGGGACTGAGGTCGTCGATGCCGACTCCCTCGGCGTCGGAGCGGATAGCATCGGTGCCCGCCCGACCGGAGCCGCTCGACTCCTCCTCCGAGGAGTCGGCCTGGGAATCTGAGGACGAAGAGTCACCTGGTTCCTTTCGGACTCGGTGTGTCCCTTCGGACTCCCCCGAGTCCGAACCTCGGAGACGGTCCCCCCCGGAGGATACCCGGTTCTCGGACTTCGTGAGGGATATGGCCAAGGCCTTGGCCTTCCCCACGGATCCCGAGGAGGAGCCTCGAGTCGAAGAACTCGATGCCCTCCAATATGACTCTCCCCCGAAGGAGGCCTTTATTGTACCGGTTCCTCCGATGCTGGAACGACTTCTCTTCCGCATGTGGGAGAGCCCGGCGTCGTCGCCGGTATTAAGCAAGCGGGTCGATTCCATTTATCGAGTCCGCAAGAGCCCGGCTTCCAAAAGGCACAACTACCGCACCATTCCATGGTGGTGGAATCGGCCATGCATAGACTTAAGAGTCAAAAAATGCACTCCTCGGTGCCCCCTGGTAGGGAAGCCCGAAGCCTGGATGCCCTCGGTAGGAAGTGCTTCCAGGGCTCTATGCTTGCTTGTCGAGTCCAGACTTACCAGCTCTACATGGGCATGTATCTCCGAGACCTGGCTAAGGAAATAGCCGGGTTCTCTGCTGGTCTCTCCGAACCTTTGCAGAGGTTCCAAACCTTGTCTACTGGTATTCGGGAGTGCTCCAAGTTTATATCTCGAGCAGCCTATGATGGTTTTGAGGCTTCGGCTCGAGTAGCTGCGGCCGGCATCGGTGGACGCCGCCAGGCTTGGCTTCAGACGTCCGACCTCGAGCCCTGGGTACAGGACAAGTTGGTCGATGTCCCCTGCCGAGGTGATAACCTCTTTGGCAAGCCCATGGATGAGAAGGCTGCACAAATCGAGACGGAGACTCTCACCAGGACTCGTCTCTCAAGAAAGACCTCTGCCCCTTCTCAAAAGAAGTCCTCGGGGAAAAAGCCCTTTTACCCGAGGAAAGGTGCTGCCTATCAATACTACCCTCAGTATCAGGCCTCAGCAGCTCCCCCACAGGGAAAGCAGGCCAAGGGATGGGGTAATGGGTCCCGTAGGCAGCAAGCCCCCAAGCCTGCACCACCGGCCCCTGCTCAGCAGGGTGGGGGTTTTTGACTTCCTCAGCAAAGCCTCTCCCCCTCAGCTGGTTTCTCTCAGCACAGGAGGCCGGCTGGTCCACTTTGCCCACAGGTAGTCCAACATCACCACAGATACCTGGGTACTTCACATTGTTCAAAAGGGCTATCTTCTTCACTTTCACCAGGTACCTCCCTCCTACTTTCCAGGGGAGCCTCCCAGACTCCCTTTGCACAGGGACTTACTCCTTCAGGAGTTAGCAAGTCTTGTTCAGGAACAAGCCGTGGAACCGGTGCCCCACCGCCTGAAGGGCCAGGGATTTTACTCCAGGTACTTCCTGATTCCAAAAAGAACAGGAGGCCTCAGGCCCATCCTGGACTTGCGAAATCTCAACAAGTTCCTTGCAAAGGAAAAGTTCAAGATGCTTACCCTTGGAATCCTGCTGCCCTACCTCCAGCAGGGAGACTGGCTATGCTCCTTGGATCTGAAAGATGCGTATACTCATCCTCATTCATCCGGACTACAGACAATATCTCCGGTTTGTGGTGGGAGGAAATCATTACCAGTACAGAGAGTGCTGCCCTTTGGCCTATCCTCCGCACCCAGGGTGTTCACCAAATGCCTCGCAGTGGTGGCGGCCTATCTGAGACTCCAAGGTCTGTTTGTGTTCCCATACCTGGACGACTGGCTCATCAGAGCCCCATCTTCACCAGAGGCCGCTCAAGCCACTCATCGCACTGTGGCTCTACTCCAGCACTTGGGTTTTGTCATAAACTTCGCAAAGTCCACTTTGCTCCCCTCTCAAAATCTCGAGTTCATAGGCGCCAGGTTGAACACACTTCAGACGCGGGCCTTCCTCCCTCTGGACAGGGCCAAGCGGCTCATGGATCTCGCCAGCCACTTTCACAGCAATGTGCTGGCCTCCGCCAGGCACTTTCTGCGACTGCTCGGCCATATGGCTTCCACGGTCCATGTGACCCCCAATGCCCGACTGAACATGCGTCCTGCTCAGTGGTGCCTTCGCAATCAATGGCATCAGGCCACAGGGAGCCTAGCGGACTCTGTGCAGATCTCCGACCAGCTGGTCTCCTCTCTACGATGGTGGCTTCATCTACCAAACCTAGTGCTAGGAGTGGCTTTTCAGCCCCCTCCGCATTCTCAGGTCCTAACGACCGATGCTTCCCTCCTGGGTTGGGGAGCACATTGCCAAGGGTCATGTACTCAAGGACTCTGGACTCCTTGGGAGTCTGCTCAACAGAAACTTCCTGGAGCTCAGAGCCATCCGCCTAGCACTCAAAGCCTTCTCTCACCTGGTGTCCCACCAGTCGCTGCTGATACAGACGGACAACCAGGTTGCCATGTTCTACATAAACAAACAAGGCGGAACAGGCTCTTTCCTCCTCTGTCGGGAGGCGCAACGACTATGCTCTTGGGCAGTACGCCAGGGCATCCTCCTCAGGGCTGTCTATCTCCCAGGTCAAGAAAATTACCTGGCCGACAAGCTCAGCAGGATCCTCCAGCCACACGAGTGGAGGTTGGACCCGCTGGTGGTTCAGCGGATCTTTCTCAAGTGGGGCCTCCCCACCATGGATCTGTTTGCCAGTCCTCTGAACCGGCAGCTGCCCAGATTCTGCTCTCGACAGCCGCATCCTCTCCGGGTAGCGGCGGATGCGTTTCTAATTCCATGGTCCACCGGCCTCTTGTATGCCTTTCCTCCCATGCCACTAGTGTCTCGGACGCTCTTCAAGGTTCTCAGAGACAAGGCATCGATGATCCTAGTGGCTCCCCGGTGGCCGAGACAACCTTGGTTCCCGCTTCTGATGCAACTAGCGGTAGACACTCCTCTTCCACTGGGATTTCAGCCCGACCTCCTGTCGCAGGATCAGGGGACTCTCCTACACCCCAATCTCCGGTCCCTTCATCTGATGGCCTGGCAGCTGAAAGGGTAGTCCTTGCTCCTCTGCAGCTTCCTCCAGATGTGGAAGAGGTCGTCTTGGCCTCCAGGAGGCCCTCCACCCAAAAGGCCTACGCTCTCAAGTGGCGTCGGTTCTCCGTCTGGTGTACTCAGCAGTCTCAAGATCCTTTCTCCTGTTCACCATCAGTGGTCTTGCAATACTTGCTCTCTCTCTCTAACCTTGGACTTAAGTCCAACTCGGTCAAGGTCCACCTCAGTGCTCTTTCTGCGCATCACAGGCCGGTGGATGGTAGACCTCTTTCCGGCCATCCTCTGGTGGCTAGGTTTCTCAGAGGCCTCCTTCTCCTTAAGCCACCTTTGCGCCCGCCAGCCCCGGACTGGGATCTTAATGTGGTTTTGCAGCGGATTACCTGTCCGCCTTTTGAGCCTATGGCTACTTGTCCGCTATGTTTTCTTTCATGGAAAGCCTTGTTCTTGGTAGCCCTCACTTCTGCTAGACGCGTTAGTGAGCTGCAGGCCCTGGTTTCTGATCCTCCTTACACTAGGTTCTACAAGAACCGGGTGGTCCTACGGACTCACCCTAAGTTTCTTCCCAAAGTGGTTTCCCCTTTTCACATCAACCAGGAGGTGGTACTTCCGACCTACTTTCCCAGGCCACACTCCAGCCGAGCTGAAATGGTCCTGCATACCCTGGACTGTAGGAGGGCGTTGACCTTCTACCTTGACCGTACGCGGGAGCACCGAAGGGCTGTTCAGCTCTTCGTGTCTTATGACCACTGTTCCCTCTAAGCTGTGCGCGTGTGCGCGCGCACACACCTCGCCGAGCGAGCGCACATACTTTACAACAGAGCACACAAAAAGTTTGGTTCTGATTCTGATAGAAAACAACACAGACATCTTAAAATTTAAAAGTTGTTGTGTATTTACGGTTTTCACAAGTTCTACAATGTTTTCTAGTGCAATCAAGGTGGTGTACATACTGTATTCTGACGTGTAGTCAAATTTTAAAGTATATAACTCCGAGTGTCGTTATTTATTTATTTATTTATTTATTTACATTCTCTTATATACCGCGCTATTCAGCATCAGTGCGGTTTACATTGAACAAACTGAAATTACATTGAACAGGGCATTATAACTTGGAGATAACTATTTTACAGGGAACATGGGCTATGGAGGGTTAAGTGGCTTGCCCAAGACCACAAGGAGCACCTGTGGGACTAGAAACCCCAGTCCTTCCGGCCCAAGGTTGCTGTCCTCTAGTGGGATTTGAACCCCCGACCTTCCGGCCTGAAGTACCTTGCCCCAACCACTAGGCCACTCCTCCACTCCGTTATGTGGCGCACAAAAATTTAACCTTCCTTCAAAAGCTGCACAGCTGATATTTTATGCGCACACAGCCTACAGAAAATTAGAGGGAACATTGCTTATGACCCCAACAAGTTGGGGCTCCCTGTCTCCAAGCATACTCTGTCCATCTGGATTGCGGACTGTATCGCTTGGGCTTACGAGGCAGCCGGCCTCGTGCTGGAAGGTAGAGTCACAGCTCATCGTGTTCGGGCGAAGGCTACGTCGGTAGCTTACCTCCGCTCTGTTCCATTGGCAGACATCTGCCGGGCCGCTACTTGGTCTTCAAGCCAGACTTTTGCAGCCCATTACTGCCTGGAGAGGGAGTCCCGCAGGGACAGTGCTTTCGGACAGGCGGTCCTCTGTAACCTCTTCGAGGTATAGGCAACTCCTACCCTCCGTCCAGGATGTTGGGCTACCGGTTGGAGACATATTCAGAGAAGATTCCTTCCTTCTGTGCTACTGAGCTTGAGGGAGCTCATTTTTGCGCTTGGGGTCTCCGGTAGCCTTGGGAGTCCCATATGTGAGGACTGACTTCCTGCTTGGTCCTGGAGAAAGCGTAGTTACTCACCTGTAACAGGTGTTCTCCAGGAGCAGCAGGAATCAGTCCTCACAACCCTCCCTCCTCCCCTTGGAGTTGCAGTTATATGCTTTCGTTTTTGCTAATTTTTTGCTGTCTTTTAGCTATGTCATCTGACTGAGCAAGATGGCACCCTTGGGCGGGAAGAGGACCGCGCATGCGCACTGCAATTCCCAAAGGCTTTCTTTGAAAGCTGGGGAAAATTGCTCCGCGGGGGCTCCGTCGGCGCCGACATCACCCATATGTGAGGACTGATTCCTGCTGCTCCTGGAGAACACCTGTTACAGGTGAGTAACTACGCTGTCTTGAGTTTCTTTCTGAAATCCATAAGGTCTTTGATCGCTCTTAGCTCTGGTGGTAGTTTGTTTCAGAGGGCAGGGGCAGAGTAGGAGTATGCTCGTTGGCTAGTACTGGTTGTTACAGATCTGATATCGGGGGGAACGTGGAGTATGTTTGAATGGATTGTTCGCCTGCTTCTGTTGGGTGGTTGCGTGCTGATAAGGGTGGAGAGAAAAGATGGCGCTATGTTATGTATAAGCTTGAAGGTGGTTATTAGTGTTTTATATTTTACCCGGGCTGCAATGGGAAGCCAGTGTAGCTCGATTAATACAGGTGTAATGTGATCAGTAAGGTTTTTTTTCATGATGACCCTAGCTGCTACATTTTGGGCCATTTGGAGAATGTTGAGGGTTTTCTTTGGAAGGCCCTGTAAGATGGCGTTGCAGTAGTCGAGGTGTGGCATAATTAGTGCTTGCGCAATAGACCTGAAATCTTGAGGTTCAATGATGCTCCGTAGAGGTTGTAGGACTCTGTTTGTGGAATACGGCCTTGTTGGTTTTGCGGAGGTGCTTTTCCATCTTTAGATTGCTGTCAAGTGTTACACCCAGATATTTTATTTCAGTCTTCGTGTTGTATGTATTGTTACACAGGGTGACTGACGCAGGAGGGTCAAAGTTTGGTTTTCTGGAGATATACATCACCTCAGTTTTCTTATGGTTGTTTGCCATGTTGTTTTGCTGTATCCATTTTAACATCTCGTTTAGGCATGTTTCAAGCTGAGTATAGTTAGGGTTCTCAGTGTCCAACTGTGTGTAGAGCATATCATCATCCGCATAAATGTGGTAGTTGATATTGTGTTGTTGGAGAATATTATAGAGGAGTCGCATATAAACGTTGAAAAGGAGTGCCGAGAGAGCGGAGCCCTGAGGTATGCCTTGCGTTTGCAGGAAAGTTTCTGCTTCTTCGCCATTGAAGTGAACCTGTGGCATTCTGTTGGTTATGTAAGAAGAGAACCATTTCAGGGGGGTTCCCAATATTCCTATTGATTCAATCCTTTGTAGGAGGATTCCATGATGGACTGTATCAAAAGCGGCAGAGATGTCAATGAAAATGAGTATAAACATTTTCTTTGTCTTCGAGGCCCTTGAGGAGGTTGTTAAGCAGTGCTATCAACAGCGTTTCCACCCCATGACGTTGTCGGAAACCATATTGCTGTTCATCTAGGGTTTCATGTTCATCCAGATGGTCTTGTAGTTGTAATAGGACTGCCTTCTCAATGATCTTTGCCAGGAAAGATATGCTGGAAATGGGGCGGGTAGGAGGCTGGGTCATCCTTGTTGAGTGAGTTGTTCTTTAGGATTGGCCTTATTATAGATTTGAGTTGTGTGGGCATGATTCCTTGTTGCAGCGATTGGTTCACAATATGTGAGACTTGGTTCGCAATATCTTGTTTTGCCGCCTTAACCCAAGCAGTTGGGCAGGGATCTAGCGGGGAGGTGGTGGTACGGATGTTTGTTGTTATGTTGATAATTTGCTGAACATCAATGTTGTGAAAGTTGCTCCATGTTTGTTCCCGGTCTATACTGGTCATCTTGTTGGGGCGATGTTCCAGGTAGGTTGCGTTCAAACAGTGAGTGGGTTTGGTTGCAGTGAGTTTCCTTGCGTAATGGTCTGCCAGAGTTTGGGGTTTGATTATGGTGTCACGGTGGTCTTCCAAAGATACTTTTGTCAGTGATTTCACTAGTTCGAATAGTTCGAGGCTTATTGATAGCTTTGTTTAATAAGTTGGTGTGATGTGTCCTTTTCGCAGAGTTGACCTCGCCTTTGTATTTTGTGAGATAATTGAGGTATTCAGTCTTGTGTTCAATGGATTTGATTTGTCTCCATTTTCTCTCCAGTCTTCGGAGTTCCCTCTTCATTCTGGTCAGCGTTTCTGTGTACCAGGGTTCGGATCTGGGTTTAGTTGAGTTCTGGGGGGTCTTCCATGTTGGGTGCGATGCAGCCTGGATTCCCACGTCCCAGCTGTTTGTTAGTAGGTCGAGGTCCATGCATTCCAAATCTATGTGGGCGGTAATGGTACTTATAAGGTCTTTCAAGTTGAATTTGTTGAGACCCCTTTGCGGGTGTACCGTTCTCCGAGTCTTTGCGTCTTTGGGTAAGGATGGCAGGTTTAATCGTAGATCAATTTGATGGTGGTCGGACCATGGTACTGGAGTTATCCTTATTAGAGGCTTCTCTTCGTTGCGCTGCTGATTTGTGGGTGTGAAGACCATGTCTAGGGTATGGCCCTTGTCGTGGGTGGCCTCATTTATTAGTTGTTGATATCCTAGTTGGTTCATGGCTTCCAGGAAGGTGTTTGTGTGAGTAGGCGGCATTGATGCTAAATTTAGGTCTCCCAAGATGATTTGGAATTTCCTGAGTTGCGTGGAGGAGATGCTCTCTAGTGCTGTGGCAAGTGATTCATGGTGTGGCGAGGGGGGTCTGTATATTAGGCAGATGGATAGAGCTGTGTTTTCAACTTTAAGCAAGTCGATGTCCATATTTGAAAGCTGGTGTGTGCTTGTTAATTGCAGGTTGGCTTTGGCGACGATGAGAACTCCTCCTCCTCTTTTGTTGGTGCGGGGGCAGTTGTATAATTTGTATCCGGGTTTATTTATCTGGTTTAATATCGCTGAGTCGGTGTCAGTGATCCAAGTTTCCGTTATACAGATGATGTCATAGATTAGGTGGGTCTTGTTCCTGATAGATCTGGCATTAATGAGGATGATGTTGCATGCATCATGAGGCGTTTGTGGTGAATGTATGTGGATGCTCTGGGCTAGCAGGGGTTTGTCTACATTCGTCCTTCTTGGTTTAGGGTTGCGGTGCCTCTGTGCTCTGTTATGCCTGGTAATAGAGGGCCTCGGAGATGGTGCGAGTGTTGGATCATTGCAGGTAGTGTGGTAAGGGGTGAGTGGAGGCAGTGCGGGTGTTTGGATAGGGTAGAGAATGTATATTGGAGTGCATATGTGTGGTAGAGAGTAGTAGAAGTTGGAGATGAAGGCGTATGAGGGAACCAGTAAGAGCAGATATATGCTTAGAAAAAAGTTGAGGGGTGCCATTCCACAGTTGTTTGGTGGATAGCTGTATTTGGGTCGTGACCTGGAAACTACAGTCACTTCACAGTAACAAGTGATATTTTGCAGTCAGCGGCTCAGTATCAGCATGCACGTTACAGTAACAAATAATACTTTGCAGTCAGTTGCCTAGTGCAGTCAGAGGCCTAGTCTTGTCAGACACTTTACAGTAACAAGTAATATTTCGCGGTCAGTAGCCCAGTATCAGCACGCACGTCACAGTAACAAATAATAATTTGCAGTAAGTGGACTAGTATCATCAGTAACAAGTAATATTTCACAGTTACAAGTAGTATTATGTAGTCAGCTGTTACTACACAGTGACAAGTAATCTTT
Organism: Ichthyophis bannanicus; assembly: GCA_033557465.1. Taxonomy (NCBI): domain Eukaryota; kingdom Metazoa; phylum Chordata; class Amphibia; order Gymnophiona; family Ichthyophiidae; genus Ichthyophis; species Ichthyophis bannanicus. The sequence goes on along the minus strand of CM066049.1, from coordinate 141,433,926 downwards.
CGCAGTCAGTGGCTCAGTATCAGTAGTCAATTCGCAGTAACGGTGTAGTGGCCTAGTACTATCAGTGCTCGGATCTTTGCTCTTTATGGCAGTTTTGTCTATGTCCGGGACTAGGTTTTCCAGGCTTACCTCCTTAGGTATGTCAGGACCCTTTAGAATCTTTCGGCGTTCCTAGGTGGTTAGATCCAGGGTGAGTGATCCATTCGATGATGTTACACAGAGGACTTCCGTCTCCTTGCCTAATGTCCACTGCCTAATGTCCATTAATCAATTTGTGATGCTTCTGGTGTTTTTGGGAGCAGGAGGAACGATGGTAGATCCTCTCTTGCATCGGCTGGATGTCTGTCATGTCTTGAGGAAGGTACGTGAGGACCACCGACCCCTTTCGGAAGTCGGATCACTTGTTCATGCTATTTGGTGGTCCACGCAAGGGTGAGGTGGCTTCCAAAGCCTCTATTTCAAGATGGGTGAGGGAGACCATTTGCTCGGCCTACCTCCTGAGGGTAGTGTTGTGCCTCAAGGCTTGAGGACTCATTCGACAAGAGCTCAAGCATCGTTGTGGGCAGAAGTTAGTTTGATTCCACCACTTGGTCATCTTTGCATTTCTTTGTGAAGCATTAACATCTGGATGTGCAGGTCGTGGCGGATGCGCAGTTTGGCACGGCGGTGCTTCAAGCCGGGCTCGCAGGTCCCTCCTGAGGTTAGTACTACTATGATACATTCCACAGGTAACGGGGACTGGACTGGAGGAACGATAAAGAAAGTGAAATTAGGCCTTACCTGCTAATTGATGTTCCTTGAGTAGTCCAGTCCTGAACCCTCCCTGCATGGCTGATACTCTAGTAAAGTGTTCCCAGTCCTGAAGAAAGTAAATCCTTATTTGAGTGTTCCAGGAGTGCAAGATAAGTAACTTCCGGATGGGAGGAGAGAAATCGGGGATAGCCAGAGTGACTGCTCTTCGATGCACCTCTTTGCTGGCAGTTTTTAACAGGTAAGTGCTGTTTTTTTTGACAGTTTTTTCATTGGGGGCTTTAGCTACCTGTGCTGGTTACAAAGTTAATGGTATAAGCTCTTATTTGTTGCTCGTGAGAGTCTGCTTTGTCAATAAGATACTGGAGGGTGATGGGAGGTGTGCCTGCTTCCTATCAAGGGGAATGCCTTGCAAGATGACATGCATGCTCAGTCTCCAAGCTGCTGGCGGGGCATGATTACCCTACAGGTAGCAGGACAACTGGAGTAATTCAAGGAACATCAATTAGTAGGTAAGGCCTAATTTCACCATCTTAGGCAAGAGAAAAGAGGGAGTGGAGGATAGGAATCACGGAGTGGAGGAAGAAAATAGAGGGGATCAAGGCTCTACTCACACCACTATCACCCTGCACTGAATCCTTCTCTTGTTCACATTCAATATTCCATTTCTCTCTCCCTGCTATCCAGTGATATCTTCACTTTCTTCATACAGCTCCATGATTTATGGACTTTTTGTCCAGGAACTTGTCCAAACCTCTTTTAAACCCTGCTACGTAACAGCTTTTACTACATCCTCTGGCAACGAATTCCAGAGTTTGATTACACGATGAGTAAAAAAATATTTTCTCTGATTAGTCCTAAATGGTCCCCTAGTCTTTCTACTACTTGAAGGCGTAAACAATTGATCTACTTTAACTCGTTCCATACCACTTATTTTAAAGACTTCTATCATCGCAGCAGCCTCTTTTCCAAGTTGAAGAGCCCTAACCTTTTAAGCCTTTTCCTCGTAGGGGTATTCTTTCATCTTCTTTATCATTTGGGTGACTTCTCTGTACTATTGCTAATTCTCCAGTAACAAGCAGGAAGTCAGTCCTCACATGTGTGTGACTGCGCCGACGGAGCCCTCATGCGGAGCAATTCACCAGCTTTCAAAGAAAGCCTTTGGGATTGCATCACGCATGCGCGGTCCCCTTCCTGCCCAAAGGTGCCATCTTGCTCAGTCTTCTTTTTTCCATGGAGCCCAACGGACGTGGTCCTGTTTTCACCGTGGAAAAAGTGGAAAAGTTGCATTATTTTGTTCAGCTTCCCAGTTCAACACCGGTTACCCTTCCCGTTTCAGCTCGGTACACCGGTATCGTGTCCGTTCTTATTTTTCGTTTTTGTCCTTTGTGACTAGCGTTCACACTCTCTTTTTCACTGGCAGCCCGGTCGTTTGACCTCACAGGGGCCCTTTTTCCCCCGATGGCTGCCAGCGGGTTTAAAAAGTGTGATCGGTGTAAGAAGTTGATGTCTCTCACCAACACACATGGCTGCTGCCTCCAATGCCTCGGCCCTGACCATGACCCGGTGGTCTGTGGGCCGTGTGGTAAGATGTCTTCTAAATCTTTGTAGAGCAGGCAGCACCAACGTGACAGAGATTTTTCTGAGTCCCCATCCACCCGGACCTCAGAGGTCTCGAGACTCGGAGCCCGAGCTTCGTGTGTCCTCTGAGCGGGGGTCTCCCTTCAGGGAACACCGGAGGAAGAAAAAACTTGAGGGCGGCGTCACTGGATGCCTCTGATCGGCCTGGGCCCTTGGGTTCCAGGCCGCGGAGCCCAGACCGCCACCCCGGGTCCTCGGAGTCGGAGCAGCTGGCTAAACAACCTCACAAGGAGCCGGAGACCTCGGACAAGGTAACTTCTGTTGTCCTCATAGACTCTCCTCCGGGAGAGCCGGCTTCTGAGCTCGGTCTCAGGCTGGCGGCCCTGGAGAGCAGCATGGCTGCCTTCATGGAGTAGCAGCAGGCGCTGATGGCCTGTCTCGCCGGTCCATCCACCCGACCACGGGGACTTCGACGTCGAAGTAGACACCGGAGGCCGAGCCGATCCTTGAGTCAATCAGGTCTCAAGTCGATCCTCAGCCAAGGTTCCCCCTTGACCTCCCGTTCGGGATTGAGGTAGTCAACGCCAATGCCCTCGGCGTTAGGGCGGTCGGGCTCGAGGCTGGAGCCCATCGGACTCGGCCTGGGAGACAGAGGAGGAAGACTCCCCAGACACCTACTGAATCCGGTGTATCCCTCCAGACTCTCTGGGTTCGGAGTCTCGGAATAGGTCCCCTCTGGAGGACACTCGATTCTTGGGCTTCTTCAGGGACATGACCAAGGCTTTGGCATTCCCTGCGGACGCCGAGGAGCCGCCTCGAGCCGGAGGAGCTCGATGCCCTCCAGTATGACTCTCCTCCAAAGGAGGCCCTTACTGTACCGGTGTCTCCGATGTTGAAATGGCTGATGCTCTGTATGTGGGAGTCCCTGGCCTCAATGCCAGTACTCAGCAAGCAGGTCGATTCCATCTATCGAGTCCACAAGAGTCCTGGGTTCCAGAAAGCGCAGCTGCCGCACAACTCCATGGTTGTGGAATCGGCCATACAACGGCTGAAAAGCCAGAAGACGCACTCCTTGGTGCCTCCCGACCGGGAGGCCCGGAACCTGGACGCCCATGGCAGAAAGTGCTACCAGGGCTCGATGCTGTCATGCTGTGTCCAAACCTACCAGCTGTACAAGGCCATGTACCTGCGGGACCTGGCAAAGGAGATTGCCGGGTTCTCAGCTGGCCTTTCCGAGGAACCCTTGCAGCGCTTCAAAGCTCCTGATCGCTGGAAGTAGCGGTATATAAATGTATGCTAAATAAAAATAAATTGTCCACGGGGATCCGAGAATGCTCGAAGTTCATGTCTCGAGCAGCTTACGACGGCTTCGAGGCTTCGGCCCGAGTAGCCGCGGCCAGCATCGGTGCATGCCGTCAGACCTGGCTCATGTCATCGGACCTGGAGCCATGGGTACAGGACAAGTTGGTCAATGTCCCGTGCCGAGGAGACAACCTCTTCGGCAAACCCATGACTGAAAAAGCTGCAGAAATCGAGTCTGAGTACTTGACCTAGAAAAGGTTGTCAAAGACATCTGCACCTTCTCATAAGGAGGTGGCCTCGGGGAAAAAGCCCCTTTTCCCGAGGAAGGGTACGGCTTACAGAAACTACCCCACTTACCAGGCCACCCCAGCTCCCCAACAGGGGCAGCAGGCCAGGGGACAGGAGCATGGCCCACGTAAGCCGAAGACCCCCAAGCCTCGAGCTCCGGCTACTACCCAGTCGGGAGGGGGTTTTTGACTCCCAGTGCATAGCTCCTCTCCCACCAGTGGTTTGGTCCTGCACAGGAGGGCGACTGGCCCTGTACGCTCACAGGTGGCCAGCCATTACTACTGACACCTGGGTGTTGAAGATAGTCCAGCAGGGCTATTTTCTTCAATTCAACCAGGTGCCCACCTCCTTTTTCCCCAGGAGAGCCTCTCAGGCCCTCTCTTCACAGCAACCTCCTCCTGCAGGAGTTGGCAGGTCTGCTAAAGGATCAGGCGGTGGAACCTGTGCCCCACCACCTTCAGGGGCAAGGCTTCTACTCCAGGTATTTCCTCATACCAAAAAGAAAAGGTGGCCTTTGCCCCATCCTAGACTTGCGAAATTTGAACAAGTTCCTGGTGAGGGAAAAGTTCAAGATGCTTTCCCTTGGGATCCCTACTGCCTTACCTCCACCAGGGAGACTGGCTATGCTCCTTAGATTTAAAGGATGCTTATACTCACATCCTCATACACCCAGACCACAGACAATATCTCAGGTTTGTGGTGTTGGGGGGGTGGGGGGGGGAACCACTTGCAGTACAAGGTGCTTCCCTTTGGCCTAGCTTCCGCTCCCAGGGTATTTACCAAATGCCTAGCAGTGGTGGCAGCCTTCCTCAGAAGCCAGGGAGTCTTCATCTTTCCATACCTGGACAACTGGCTCATCAGGGGCCAATCGGCACAGGAGACACAGCAGGCCACTGCTCGCATAGTCACCCTGCTCCGGCATCTAGGCTTTGTTATAAATCACGAAAAGTCCACTTTACTCCCCACTCAGAACTTGGAGTTCATAGGGGCAAGACTGGACACACTTCAGGCAAGAGCTTACCTACCGCTGGACAGGGCGAGGCGGTTGCTGGACTTGGTGCAGCAGGTCCAGCACAGATCTCAAGTCTCCACAGGGGTCTTCCTACGCCTCCTGGGCCACATTGCCCCCACGGTGCATGTGACTCCATATGCTCGATTCCACATGTGCACAGCTCAATGGAGCCTCAGAGACCAGTGGATGCAAGCCACTGGCCAACTCAGAGACAGGGTAGCGATTTCCAAGCTACTGGTGACAGCCTTGCAATGGTGGCTTCACCCCCCCCCCCCCCAACTTGCTTCAGGGAGTACCATTCCAACCTCCCTCTCACACTAGAGTGCTGACTACAGATGCCTCCTTGCTGGGCTGGGGTGCCCATTGCCAGGGTTCATGCACTCAGGGTCTGTGGTCCTCGCAAGAGGCCTCACTTCAGATCAATTTTCTGGAGCTTCGAGCCATCCGCCTGGCTCTTCAAGCCTTCTGTCATCTTCTGGCACATCAGTCGATGCTGATAGACAATCAGGTAGCGATGTTCTACATCAACAAACAGGGGGGCACAGGATCTTGCATCCTATGCCAAGAAAAACTGGACCTCTGCTCTTTTGCAATGGCACATCACATGTCCCTAAGGGCAGTTTATCTGCCCTGTCAGGAGAACCTCCTGGCCGACTTGTTGAGCAGGATTCTTCAGCCTCACGAATGGCAACTGAACCGGGATGTAGCCCAGCAGGTTTTCAACCGCTGGTGTCTCCCGTCCATGGATCTCTTTGCCAGTCCACGAAACCATTAGTTGCCCCGGTTCTGCTCAAGGCAGCTGCATCCACTGAGCGTGGCGGCAGATGCTTTCCTGATCTTGTGAGCACAAGGCCTTCTCTATGCATTCCCACCCATACCCCTGGTGGCACAAACTCTGTTCAAGATTTTTCGGGACAAGGCCTCTGTCATCCTGGTAGCCCCCAGGTGGCCCAGACAGCCTTGGTTCCCTCTTCTCCTTCATCTGGCGGTCGAAACTCCACTCCCACTGGGGGTACAGCCCGACCTCTTGACCCAGGAACAAGGTTCCTTGCTACACCCCAATCTCAGATCCCTCAACTTAATGGCATGGCTGCTGAGAGGGTAGTGCTTGCTCCTCTACTCCTTCCCAAGGAGGTCGAGGTGTTGCTGGCCTCCAGGAGGCAATCTACTAGAAAATCCTACGAGTTCAAGTGGCGTAGATTTGAAGAGTGGTGTGCCCAGCGTAAGGAGAACCCGTTCACTTGCCAAGTACCTCAGGTATTGCAGTACTTGCTTCACCTCTCAGAGTTAGGCCTCAAGTCCAACTCTGTCAGGGTCCACCTGAGTGCGCTCTGAGCTAACCACTCTCCAGTGGACGGGCAACCTCTTTCAGCTCACCCTTTGGAATCTTGCTTCCTCAGAGACCTCCTACATCTGAAGCCTCTGGTTCACCCACCGGCTATGGAGTGGGACTTAAATGTGGTCTTGCAGCGGCTTACTTGCCCACCTTTTGAACCAGTGTCCACCTGTCATCTCCGCTTCCTTTCTTGGAAAGCACTCTTTCTGGTGGCTCTCACATCTGCTCGACGTGTGAGCGAGCTGCAAGCTTTGGTGTTGGATAGACCGTATACGCGGTTTTACAAAAACAGGGTGGGTCCTATGCACCCACCCCAAGTTCCTTCCTAAAGTGGTTTTTCTCGTTTCACCTCAACCAAGAGGTGGTTCTTCCAACCTTTTTCCCCAGGCCACATACCAGCAGGGCTGAAGCAGTTCTGCACACCCTGGACTGTAAGAGGGCGCTCGCCTTCTACCTGGAACGTACGTGGGGACATCGGAGGGCTTCCCAGCTCTTCGTTTCTCATGACCCTAGTAAACTGGGTCTACCTGTCTCCAAGCGCACGTTATCCACCTGGGTGGCAGACTGCATCTCCTGGGCGTACAGGGCAGCGAGCCTTCAGCTGTAGGGCCGAATCACAGCCCACTGTGTCAGGGCTAAGGCCGCATCAGTGGCTAACCACCACTCTGTTCCATTGGAAGACATCTGCCGGGCCGCAACTTGGTCTTCAAGCCAGACCTTTGCAGCCCACTACTGCCTGGAAAGAGTCCCGGCGGGACAGTATTTTCGGTCAGGCGGTACTCCGTAACCTATTCGAAGTTTAGGCAACTCCTACCTTCCGGCCCTTTGGTGTCAGGCTACTGGGGGGGGGGGGTGCGTTCTCGGAGAAAATCCTATCACTGCTGCTGCGGCTCTTCTAGAGGGAGCCTTTTTTCAGCTATGGGTTTTCGGTAGCCTATAGCTAGGGAGTCCCATATGTGAGGACTCACTTCCTGCTTGTTCCTGGAGAAAGCATAGTTACTCACCTGTAACAGGTGTTCTCCAGGGACAGCAGGAATCAGTCCTCACGACCCTCCCCTCCTCCCCTGGAGTTGCAGTCCTTTCATTTTTTCTCATTTTTGCCGTCTTTTTAGCTATCTCATCTGACTGAGCAAGATGGCACCCTTGGGCGGGAAGAGAACCGCACATGCGTGATGCAATCCCAAAGGCTTTCTTTGAAAGCTGGAGAATTGCTCCGCACGAGGGCTCCGTCGGCACCGTCACCCATATGTGAGGACTGATTCCTGCTGTCCCTGGAGAACACCTGTTACAGGTGAGTAACTACGCTTTTTGCTATATCCTTCTTTAGATATAGCTATCAGAACTGCACCCAATATTCAAGGTACAGTCTTACCATGGAGCGATACAAAGGTATTGTAATATTCTCTAATCCGTTAGTTTTATTCTCCATTCCTTTCCTTATGATTCCCAATATTTTATTTACCTTCTTGGCCATTGCTGCACACTGGGCAGAGGGTTTCAATGTATTATCCACAATGATGCTCAGATCTTTTTTTCTGTGTGATGGTTTCTACTGTGGAATCTCACATTGTGTAACTGTAAATCGGATTGTTCTTTTCTAAGTGCATAACTCTGCAGTTGTCCACATTAAACTTAATCTGCCATCCCAACTCTAAAGAAAGATAGGACAGGCAGCTGCTAGGATGTTGCAGTGCTGCGCCCCCTCCCGAGAAACAGAGCAGTCACTGAAATCATGTTGTGCCTCTCCACTTTGTCTGGAAAGAGATGGGTCAGCCATAGGGATTGTGCTCCATCTTGCTCACTCTTCCAGAGACACAGGACTGCTGCTCTCCTCTGGAAAGTTATATAGAAACAGAAAATGATAGCAGACAAAGACTAAGGTCTATCTCCAGGAACAAGCAGGAATGAGTCTTCACATATGGGTACGTCGGTACCGACAGAGTCTGCGCGGGAACGCTTCCCAGCGTCCAATCAGAAAGCTTTTGGAAGCATCCCAACATGCCTGCGTGCTGCCTTCCCGCCTTCCCAACTGCCTCAACTCAGTTTTCGTTTTTCCACGGAGCCGGCAGGACGTCCTCCTGTCACCGCAGAAAATTCTTCTTTTTTTTCATTTTCTTGTGGTCGCGGTTGCCTTCCCCGACGCCACCGGTACCGCCGGTGTTTCTTTTTTCTTTTCTTGTAAAAATTTTTCCTTTTTAAGGAATATTTTCCTTCTTAGTGTCTTAGTGTTTTTTAGGCCTGCTAGGCCTATCCACTTTCCTTCATGGAACCGCCAGCCACTATCCTCAAGAAATGTACAAACTGTGGCGGTACAAACTTAATTTTAGATACTCACAATTGGGGTCTAACCTGCTTGGGTCCTGACCATTTTCCTCCGGAGTGTCCCTCCTGCAATAGTTGTGGGAAGAAGTTTTCAACATTGAGTTCCCCTCGATACGCGGTCCCCATCCAACTTCAGGGCACTGACCATATCTTCTACACAGGATCAGGTAACCAAAAACAGTCTGTTAAGAGTAGCCAGTCCTCGAGTGGCAGATCTCATGCACAGCATAGAGATGCCTCTGGCCTTGCCCTCGAGAATCCACTGGCTTCAAAATCCTGGTGGGAGTCTTCGGCCTCCAAAGCCTGTGTGGGGTTTCAGGTTGTTCCTGAGGTTCACCCCTCACAGAACATACCTGAGCCATGCTCGGTGGTGGCATCCGCTTCGAGCGGTACCGATACCCCGGCATCGGCAATGGTGTTGAATGAAACATTCCTCACCAAGGATCGTCTGGCGTCCTCGGTACCTACGGGGCCGTTGGATACGCTGCAGACCGACCTTCCAGTATCGGTACCGATACTAGTACCGACGTCGGTACCTTCCAGATGTGCATCGATAGACTCGCTTCCTTCGATGCCGAGTCTGGAATCGATCTCCAGTCTGGAGGACTGGGCACCGACTCGCCTTGGTACCGACACCAGACAGTACCGAAGGCTCGGTTCCGATGATCCAGATCCGGCACTCTCGGTTTCTTCGATACCGTTAGAGTTGCCACCGGCTGGCCTTCATCCACCGGTATCGGATACGGTACCGAAGTCGGTACCGCTATCCACATTACCATTGCAGTCGGTGCCTTCCATGCTTCTCTCATCAGGCTCGCTTCCCTCGATACCGAGTTTGGAATCGATCCCTAGCATGGACGATGTGCTACCGACTGTCGCTGGTCCCAACCTCCTGCAGTGCCGGCGACCATCCTCTAAGGATCCCATACTTCACCATTCAGGATCTTCTATTCCTATAAAGTTGGATAGATCTCTCGGTGCCAACGCTAGTTCTTCAACAGATCTAGCCTATCCAAAGGAATTTCCCTCTGGGGATTCTTCTTTTCAGGCTTTCCTCCTGGATATGGCAAAATCACTTGCCATTTCTATTCCTGGACAGGATCCTACACAAGAGAATACAGGATCCCTGCATATTCCTGGGAGAGCAAAGGAGAACATCATGCTTCCTTTGCATCATTCCTTGCAGGATCTCCTTCTACGAATGTGAGAAGCTCCTTTAAAGGTACCCACACCTTCCATAGCAACTGATCTTCTATATCAGGTGCCCCCCTCTCCAGGGTTTCAAAAGACTCAACTTCCTCATCATTCCATTGTTGTAGAATCAGCAATGAGGCGGGTGAAGAATACTAAAAAGCACTCTTATCCGCCAGGTCGTGAGTCTTAAGACTTTAGATGCCTTTGGACGCCGAGCCTTCCAGGCATCCATGCTTTCAGCAAGAATTCTCTCATATATTTTTTATATGGGTTTATCTCTTGAGGAGGTCACAAAGAAATTACTTTTTTTGACTCCTTTTCTTCAAGAGCCCAAAAGTGCAGACTATTCCTTACTGGTTAGTCATGCTCAAAATATCTCTAGGTTTCTTACTCGTGCTTCCCTAGACTCCTTTGAGTCTGTTAGCAGGACTTCTGCTATAGCTATAGGGGCACGACGTAAAGCCTGGCTCCAGGCTTCAGACTTGGACAAATGGGCACAAGAAAGACTGGGAAATACTCCTTGCACTGGAGAAAATCTCTTTAACAAGGAGTCTTTACTCCAGGTTGCTCAGTTAACCACTGACTTTCCTGTTTCCAGAGGCTGTTCTACGCCTTCTTCTTTTCTAGTTGGTAGGAAATGTCCTGCCAAACTTTCTTCCCCTAGGGGGAGAGGGTTTTATCCATCTTCTGCCCATCATACAGATGTTCCCAAACAGGGGAAACATCGCCCTGGTCTGAAGAATCCACAACCTCAACAGGGTCAACAAACCCAGCAGTCGCAGGGTTTCAAATAGATCTTCATTGCCCCTCTTGGTTGGTGGTTAGAATGGCAGTCTGCTTTTTTTCACTTGCAGTATCTGCACTAAATTTATCCTAACCTTCCTAGATATCTCTTCATGAGACATCTTTTCTTTAACTCTAAGAGTCTTTATGATGATCATGCCCATTCTTAACAGGTTTTTCTCTTCCTCTTGGAGAAAAGAGAAGTGACAACTATCAATAGACAGTTGTTCCCCTGTACTGGCATGTATCATCTCACCTGTCAGAGACTTCCTCCATAGTCAGTCTCCTTCAACTCTGTCTTACCTCCCTCTTACTACAACATTTGGTTTGTAAGAGTGGCTCTTTTACACTGGTAAGCCCCTATGGTCCTCTACTTGTTCTACAGGGGGATTCTCCCTCCCGGAGTTGTCTTCCCCTTTGTTACCTTAGGGCAGCTCATCAGACAATAGGAGGTCCTACTATGTCTGTTATTTCTTTTTTCCCCAATCTAAAAAAGGGAAGGGGAAAAGAAATTTTCTCCGCTGCCCTGGTAGTTGCTGCAGATACAGCAATTCCTAGTGGTTAAGCCACTGGTTCCACCAGGGGTTCCCCTCCACTAGCAATCCTTCTAGCCTCAGTGCTAAGTCCCAAACAGGTTATCAACCTCGTTTGGGAAACCCTATTATCACAGTCTGGTTGGTTAACTTCTATTCTTCGCCCCCTTGTCCTTGGCAGAATAATTTGTTACCTGCTGGCTTTACACAGACAGTTTTTTCTTCTAACCAACCTGCAGCATGCTCTCTGCAACTCTACAGAGTAGCTTTGCACTATGGGCCCTTGCTAGAGAGCATTAGTATCTTGCCTAGCAGATAACCCCAGATGGTTAGGAGGGGTTCCCCCAGTCATGTTCCATGACTGGTAGGTATTCCCTACCCTTACCATCTCATCTTAAATCTCTTTTGAGACATAAGACTTAGGCCTTTCATCATGTGAAAACCTAAAGAAGGGCCAATTCCCTGGCTTGGCCCATATCTCCTTTGGTCTTCTCGTCAGAGATAATTTTCTTTCAGTGGCAGCTAAAGGACGCCTAATACCCATCTTGCCTTCATAGGCGGGTCACTATGGTATCTTCCTCCAGTGGCGTCCTCTATCCATTCTCCATACTGCAATTCTGGAGAGATCTGGATTTCCTGCCTGCAGACTGATGTTATCCTCTGCATTTTTCACGTAGGCCATCCTGGTTATTCAAGAGCTCAAATTCTCAAAAGAATCTAGACTCCTTCTTGTCAGGGAGACCATTCCTCTGACTCTGCCAGTCATAACCAGGAAAAGAGGATTCTCTATGTATCTATTCAAGCAGGTATCAACCTTCTTGCTATCAGATGAATCTTCCTCTCTCCCCATATCCCTAGGGGGATCTGGTTCTATAGACATCTCTCCATCCACATACCTGGAGACGTGTCTATATGCCTACATATTCATATTATATATATCTGTGTGTCTTCTGCCCATACATCTCTTTATAGATATATACCCTATATGTGTATATATTTAAATGTATGTATATATATATTTATTTATTTATAGATCTAGTGAGATATTTTTAGATAGATATGTATCCACATACTTATCTGTCTGTTAGGTTCAGATATCCTTACATTCCTATATGATCCTGACAGATGGGCACTACCCCTATCAATGCTGTGCCAGCATACTTAGGGTGCTACACTTATAACTACTTCCTGTGGTAATTAAACTTTTTCCTTAACCATAACCTTTTAGGGTTAGGTACTCCTGAAGCTCTCCATGTAACTTTTTCTTTCCTAATTGACCCCATTTAGGAAAGACATTGCGGAGCTTCAGTTAATCTAAAGCTTAGCGCTACTAAGTCTGTCCTTACTTTCTTATCAGATACAAGGGTCTCCATACCCTCTCTCTCCTCCATGGACTGCTTCCATTGCCAGTCCAGTTGGGTCAGACTTTTTCTTTTGGTCCTAGGTTCATACTGTTTTTGGACCAAAACAGCTTAAGCTTTCTTTAATAGTACCTTCTGTGTCTTCCGCTGAAGCTCTACCTCTTATACTACCCCAGTTTTCCCCTGGGGCTATTTCTCCCCCTGAAGGATTCTGACCTCCACTTGTTTTTTGTTTTTTTTTCTACTTTTAGTACCTCTACTTCTCATTGAGGTACCCCTTGAGGTTCTTCACTGGTTCTTCTAACAGATCCATATGAACCTCAATAGACTTTTGTAATGCCAACAAGGGAGGCCCATATTACAATATTTTACTACTAAATGCCCTCTATACAGGGTCTTCCCCCTTTAGAAGCCCTGTTCTAGCCCAGCTGTTCCACAGCTTTCCTGTATTCAACTCCTTCCCTCCATCCCCAGGATGCCTGAGGTCCTGAGGAATAGCATGGCTCTTTCTAGACTCGCAACATGCTAGGACTCCCTCTGGGCATCTCAGCTTCGGAGTCCCCATATGTGAAGACTCATTCCTGCTTGTTCCTGGAGATAGCATAGTTACTTACCTGTAACAGGTGATCTCTGGGAACAACAGGAATAAGTCTTCACAACCCACCCACCTCCCCTAGGAGCTGTATTTCTCTCTATATATATCTTTCCTCTCTCTCTCTCTCTTTGTCTCAGCTTTAAAACTTAACTGAGGAGAGGCAGTTGGGAAGGCAGGAAGGCAGCACGCAGGCGTGTTGGGATGCTTCCAAAAGCTTTCTGATTGGACGCTGGGAAGCGTTCCCACGCAGACTCCGTCGGTACCGACGTACCCATATGTGAAGACTTATTCCTGCTGTTCCCAGAGATCACCTGTTACAGGTAAGTAACTGTGCTTTCCATTCTGCTCATCCATAAGATTTATTTAGTTCTGCAGTCCCTTCCTCAGTACTTGTCTCATGCTTTCTTGATTTAGATCTCATCTCTACCACCTCCACTAGGAGGCTGTACCACACATCCATCACCCTTTCTGTAGAGAAATATTTATTTAGATTGTGGGCCAGCTGCTTCCACTGCTCTGGCCTTCCGGCTCTTGCAATGATTTTGTGGAGAATAGGAAATTCCATGGAAAGAGATGAATTTTGTGGCCCGTTCCTTGGATCCAGAATTATGGGACATTAATTCCATAAAGTAACAACTATATTCACTTTTAATGCATGTCAGCTAAAACAGTCAGATACTGCTTTTACAGTGTCAACTTCATCGGTACAGAACTTCTTGATGAGTGATTTAAATGGATTTGATTGAAATCGCTAGTCATGAAGCAAATTTGCCTTCTTTCCGAACATTGTAGGGTGGTTTTGGCTTAGAGTGAAAGAATATATTTGAGCTCTCCGGCACTTGGTTTCTGCTGATGAAGGTCAGCCAAACTATTAGAAGGTTATTGTTTCCTTATTTCTGTTATCACACTGTCTCAAAATCACTGAGTGCTAGAATATCCTAGTTAAATGGAAGACTAAATTGTGCATTGGAGCCTGCAGCTGTTAGTCTTGCTATTCTTGTACAGTGGTCAGATTATAGAATAGTGGTACAAAGATGTAGCTATTTACAGTTCAGCTAGTCCCTGTTCAAGGCTTAAAATTTCAATTTTTAAGAATTACTTATCTTTTCTAAATCCAAGCTGAAGATGAGTTACAATTCAGGTACTGTGCTATCTACAATAGGCATAATACCTTCTACTTCTGTCAGTAGCTAATCCTACCCTAGGCTGCTGTCTCAGCAGTCAGCAACACCCCCTGAAGAAACCAGAAGTATGGTGGAACAGTTGGCCATGTCAGGGATTATGAACCCAAGTGTGTGATTTGAGAAGGAAAATCCTGGCCTTTCACATAAAGCTTTGATTAGTGTGATCTAAACTCGGAGTATGGATTTTTTCTATTGCATTTATAAACGATGGATAAAAATGAAATGAGCGAGTGTGGGAAAGCAATGGTCTGATTATTTTGAATGTTTAGTAAAGTGGACTGGGGCTAAAAATTGAGATGGTGGAGCAATGATGAAATTGAGGTATTTGGCAGAGGCAAAACAGATTTAACTCAGTCACTAAGTGAGCTCCTACCTCCTCATAAAAACACTTGGTATGGGGCAGCTTTAAAGTTATTTAGAGAAATAATTTGATATATAGAGTGGTGGTGGTGAGATAATAAAAATATTTCTCTGCTGTACGAAAACTCATTCCTCTGCTGCCAGGGCTTAATAAAGAGATGGTCTTTATCGCTTCATAAACTGTAAATATTTACAGCCTAGTCATCTTCTGATCACTCCTATGCCCTTGCTCCTTGAGATCAATAGAATGATTTTGTGATACATATATTGTGGTATTTGCCACTGTCCTGACTTGAAGGTGGTGGTGGTGGTGGTATTAACCTTCGAAGGCTAGTCCAAATATGTATCACCTTATTTATTTTTATTTAAACTTTCTTCTATACCGCGCTCTTTAAGATCAGTGCGGTTTACATATAACATTTTTTGCGCAGTGCAGTCGGTCTGCACTGGATTTACAGTAAACAGGGGATTATGTACAGGAATTAAACAGGGTAAACTAAACAAGATCACTCTCTGGCATATAATATGGAACAACTCTAATATTTACATACTGGCTCTGTTATATTACCTTATTTTCCTCTTTGTTTTTCATGCTATCTGCTGGCATGCACATTTTAAAAACAGTTATGTAAGAGCCAGGCAGGCAGGTGGAAGCTGAATTTTTGTCAGAGGGCGCGCACCCCCCCCCCCCTCCCCTCTGCATGCTACAGCCTGAATTTCATTTTCTCTGTCTTTCCCCTCCAAACACCTCCCTGGGAGATGACATAGGATTTTTAGCCCTTGATTGCCAATCAACAGTATAGTTTCCTACCCAGATTATCCTGCACCAGGGCTCCATTTTCAGGGAAGTGCTGTGACCATAAGTGCCCACTCTCCCAAGTTCATGGAAGAATCTCCTCCCTCCTGTACATGAAGCTTTAAAAATTCCCTAGGATAGAGCACAGGAGACATCCCAGGTGAAATGTCAAGGATAGTCAGAAACCTCAAACCGCAAGAATGCACCAGGCTCAAAATCCAGTGAGAAAGCAGAGCCCTGAATTTTGAGAAACTTCACTGACATTCTCATCTGCGAAGGAAAATTGGAGCTATTGAATTCCAGTCCTATCGGCCAGACTGCTTCGCCAGAACCAAATATAGAAGAGACGCCTCTGGTAGACACTGATAAATAACTCTGCAACCAGTATTTGCAAAGCTTACTGCTGGCAGTAGTCCACAGTTGATTAAAACCTGTCAGTCATTCACAAGAGCCTTTCCAAGTGTTGGCAACAGCATCCAGCAAAGCTCAACGTAAAAATCTTAGGTCGCCCTAAATGTAGAGTTTGGGGAGTATCAGTCTGCCGTGTAACACCTTGTCTACACTGAGCTCTGGCACTGGTCCTCAAGCTGCTGTGCAGTTTTTGCAATGAATGTTCTAGAACCTATAACTCAGCTCTGCCACTGCACCACTCCCCTGCAGTTCTAGTATTTAGTACGCAGTACTGTTAATGCATCTCAAATCCTGCCAATGAGAAAGCTATGTACGAGTGCTTCGATGCAGTGCTTTTTGGCCTCAGTCAGCTTATTCCTGCTGTATCTTGGTATGTTTGTAGTTATTTTGACAACAGGCAATAGGAGTTTGTGTTTCTCCTGTATCTTCTAGAGAGCCTCTAGCTTCAGTGGAGGATTTTAATTTTATTTAGATATGGTTTATAAGAACAAGGTGATTGGGATTTTTTTTTTTTAAGTTTTACATTGACCATCTAATTTTTTTTTTAATGATGAAAACCACTGTCTCTCCCCTTTGGGGGACAAAGGCAAAAATAAGAATGAAATAGAATTATCAGTTAATTATAAAAATCAGACCTGCCCATTGTGACAGAATGCACTGCCATATTATTCAAGTCTTTTCTTTTGTTGTTGGTGACTGGCAGGTTCCGTTTTCTTGCTTTGAGCTTGGTCAGAGATAGAGTTAGGATCTGGCACCATTAGCCTTCATTTGAAACTATTTGGATTCCAGCATGAGTGGGCTGGAGAGTGGACAGAAGGATCCCAGGGTAAATTTGGGCCCAGGACTCCCCTTTCCTTTTGCCGAGTTTGCAAATCCTTTTTCTTTTTTCTTCCACTGATTTCAGTTGGCTGTACTTGACAACTTTAGCTGCTTGCAAATAAAGCAGCTTCAAAATTAAAAAAAAAAAAGTAAATAAAATCTGGCAGCTTGGTCTTGCAGGCCAGTGGAGGCAGCTGGGGAAGCCGTTCTCAGATTGCCCCAGCAGGCCTGACAAATACTGGGATTCCTCTCTTGGGGTTCCTTTTTCACCACAACTATTGCAGACATTTTTTCTGTATTTCTCTTTTGCGATCTTTTGTTCTCTTTGCCCCTGCAGTGCTCAGTTGCATGGCCTGATTAAACCTGCAGCCCCCAGTGGGTTTGACCCATGGCTGCTGTGTTTTTTTTACCCCAGTTGTGGCAGGAATGGCCTTGGGCATGTTTTTCTCAGCATTTTGGGACCAGGAAGGGGCCAAAATTTTGCAACCTCAGCTGCCCCTCTCCTGCTTTTTTTTTTTTTGCCAGATGACTGCTTGGCCCTTGGCAATGGGGTGGGGGGGCATAGTGGGGTGGCCCTGGGGCCCCTTTTTCAACCTGCTCGAGTATCAGCTCCTGCAACATCGTATGGGCTGTTTTCAGTCCCTGCTAACTGCTCAACAAACCCCTTCATGAGGGATCAAGGCCCTCGAGGACCTAGCTTTATCCCCTATGGGGGTTGCTTGGTATGCAGAAGATAAATCCATTTCTCCAGAAGGTGAGTCTGAGGAGGAAGATGAGCATCCTCTACTGGGAAGGGGATCTTCCATAATCCATCTGTTTCACAGAGATGACCTTTCTATCAGTTTTCAGAATGCTATGGCCAGGGCCGGCCCAAAGGTTTCTGCCCTAGGCAGAAAACTCTAGCCTCGCTCTCCGCCCCTCCCACCGCTGCCTTCTCTGGTTAGCACTGGTCCCTTTCCTGCCTCTGAGCCCCGTTGCCCCGGCATAGAGTCTTGGAACTGTTTTTCGTTTTTCTTCCAGTGCGGTTTCGTGTCCTTTTTCTAACTGCTGGCTGTGTTGAGGGTATTTGACATTGCAGGGCTCTTTTGCCCCAATGGCCAGTGGGTTCAAAAAGTGTGATCAGTGCGCAAAGAACATGTCCCTAACCAATACACACAACGGCAGCCTCCGGTGTCTAGGTGCCGACCATGACTCAGAGGTTTGTGCCCTGTGCAAAATGATGTCCGCGAAGGCCATCCAAAGTCATCGACAGAAACAAGACGACATCTTCCAAGGTCAGATTCTGCCCCAGTATCCCTGGTAGCTTCATACTATAAGGCATCGCACGGATCCCTAAAGTTGAATAAAGCCCCTGTGGCACCCGATCAGGTCCATGGACACTCAGACAAGGGTTCCCCAGAGCGTGAGCACAAGAAGAAATCCTTAAGGACCTCATCCTGGGAATTGGACACACATGACAAGTCCCATGCCAGGTTTCACAGTCCCCGGAGGGTATCTGAGGCTTCGGAGCTACCAACGAAAGTGTCCAGGACACCGAGGCTTCCAGCGACAGGTCACAGACCTCCGAGGCCTGACCCGTCGAGGACTCCCTCTACACACTGATGCTGGACCTGGTCACCCAGATATCCATATCAAAGGCTGCAACTCGTGAGTGGGAAGCCAGGAAGATAGCATTGGAACGCAGTGTCACTGCCTTCCTTGCCTTGCAGGAAGTGTCTATGCCCGGTCCCACCTTTGCTCATGCTGAGACCGCAGGGACCTTGATATAGAGGACTCCCTGGGCTACTGAGCTGATCCACAAGAGCCCCAACCTGATCCTCAGTGAGGGTCTAGATCCTGCCCCCATTCCTCGGGAGCGAGATCCTCCCCCACAAGCACTTGTGGCTCCAGCCATGCAGCCGCCTGCCATGGGTCACCGAAGATCTGAGCCCAGCACCTTAAGCACCACCCAGCCTTGAGTCTTTGACCACCTACTCAGACTGGGAGTCCGAGAATGAGACTTTCCCGGAGATGCATAAACGCCATGATCTCCTCTCGGACCCATCTACCCTGGTGTTGCAGTGCCAGTCCCCACCCGAGGACACATTGTTCCTTGAGTTTGTTCGGGACATGGCAAAAGCCTTGTCTCTCACCATGGAGTCGGAGGACGACCCTCGCACGGAGGAGCTTGAAATCCCTCAATATGAGGCTCCACCTAAGAAGGCCTGGCCCATCCCTGCCATCATCAGGCAACTCCCCCTTCGGATGTGGGAGACACCGGCTTTAGTGTTAATAGTTAGCCAGCGCTTCAACACTATGTACCGGGTCCAGCAGGGCCCTGGCTTTTGGAAAGCGCAACTACCACACACCTCTATGGTGATAGAGTTGACCATGCACTAGCAGAAAGAGCTTGACTCACTCCTCTGTACCCCTGAGCAGGGAGTCCCGCACCCTCTACGCCCTTGGATGCAAATGCCACTAGAGCTCGATGCTAGGTTGCTGAATCCAAGCCTACCAACTGTATATCGGCATGTATCTCTGAGACCTAGCAAAAGAACTTGAAGGTCTCCTGACGAACTGCGATCCACGGAAGACACTAAGGACTTTCGGAAACAACTAAAGACTCTGCTCTTCCTGGAACACTACAGCCCAAACACATAATGGGAGCAACAGCCACGAACTAACGTCTCACCCGCACGCTCATTGTACATAGCACTGTATAAAGCTCATGCTGTAAATAGTGCATGCTAATCAACCTACCCACACGCATACACATTCACTGTACAATATAAGAATACCTTGAACACAAATGCCAACTCCTTGATTGTTTGCTGTGTACACCGCCTTGATTGAAGGATAAGGTGGGATAGAAATACCCTTTAAATAAATAAAAAGGTTTCTCGACAGGTCTCAGTGGATATCACCTCCAGCAATTCCAAACCCTCATGAAGTGTGTCAGGGAGTGTTCGAAGTATATGTCTTGAGCCACCTATGATGACAGAGTTCAACGCGAGGATGGCCGCCGCAGGTATCTGTGCTCAATGCCAGGCCTGGCTCCAGGCATTGGACTTCGAGCAGTGGGTCCAGGAGAAACTCCTTGATGTCCCCTGTCTGTGAAAATCTCTTTGGCAAACTGATGGAGGATAAGGCAGCGGAGATTGAGAGAGTTCATCATGCTCGCCAGGAAGATCTCCACCCTTCCCAAGAAGAAACCATCGGGAAAGAGGTCTAATTTTTACAGAAAAGGCCAGCCTTACCGAGGCTATCCCCAATACCAGGCTCCCACACCCTGCAGCTGGGGGTCACCAGGGCAAAGGAGCAGGCCAAGGCCAACGCAAGCCTAAGAGCTCTAAGCCCCAAACACCGGCTCTGTCCAGGCTGAGTTGGGGTTTTGACTCCTAAACCCGGCTACACTAACAGTTTTTACTACATCCTCCGGTAACAAATTCCAGAGTTTGATTACACATTGAGTGAAAAATTATTTTCTCTTCTTAGTCTTAAATAGGTTACCCTGTAGCTTCATTGCATGTCCTTTAGTCTCTATATTTTGATAACACAATCAATCTACGTTTACCCGTTCCACTCCTTTCATTAATTTATAGACCTCTATCATATCTCCCTTCAGCCGTCTTTTCCAGGTTGATTGCAATGTGTGCCTTTTGAGTCAATGCCAATTCCTGGCGACCCAGCAGTTCCTGGGTTTTGTTGGCAGTGTGATCGAAAGTAGATTGCCAGACCTTTCTTCGGAGACAATGAAGTTTAAGTGACTTACCCAAGGCCACAAGGAGTGCTAGTGAGAATTGAACCCTGGTCTCTTGGTTACTAAGCCAGTGCTCTAACCACTAGGCTGCTACTCTACTCCTTAGTGTCCCGTCAGCTAGCGGAGTCGCTCAACTGGTGGCAGGGCACATAACACCTGCAGGAGGGCATGCCCTTCCAGTTCCCAAATCCCCAGAGGGTCCTCAGCACTGATGCGTCCCTACTGGGCTGGGGTGCCCACTGCGAGGAGCTTGCGCACACAGGGCAACTGGTCCCTAGTAGACAGCCAGGTAATGGCGGACGCCTTCCTCATCTCATGGTCGGAAGGCCTTTTGTATGCCTTCCCTCCCATGCCACTAATTGCTCAAACCTTCTACAAAGTCCTGTGGAATAAAGCCTCCATGATCCTAGTGGCCCCACGGTGGCCCAGACATCCTTGGTTTCCCCTGTTGCTCCACCTCTCAGCGGAGCTCCTGGTACCTTTGGGGAATTCCCCGGGGCTACTGACCCAGGAGGAGAGCTCCCTTCTTCACCCCAACCTGGGGTCACTGTCATTAATAGCATGGCTGCTGAATGGGTAGCCTTAGCACCCTTCAACCTCTCCCTCAAGGGAGGTGGAGGAAGTCCTCCTGGCCTCTCATAAGAACTCCACAAGATGGGCCTATGCCGTCACGTGGTGCTGATTCTCTGTACAGTGTGTAGAGTAACGGGTTGACCCATTCTCTTGCCAGGTGCACACGGTGTTACAGTGTTTGCTTCACCTTTCACAAACTGGACTCAAGTGCAACTCTGTCAGGGTGCACCTGAGTGTGCTCTCGGCACACCATCATTCCATAGAGGGCAAACCTCTTTCTGCAGGGCCTTTTGCTCTCTAAGCCTCCCATCTGCCCACCCCCAGCAGAATGGGACCTCAACATGGTTCTGACGCAGCTCACCAAGCTGCCGTTTGAACCTCTGACTACCTGCCATTTGCGTTCTCTCTCCTGGAAGGTCATCTTTCTGGTGGCGTTCACCTCTGCCCGCAGAGTTAGTGAGCTTCAGGCCTTGGTGGCCAAGCCACCTTACACCAGATTCTACAGGAATAATGTTGTGCTTCATGCCCACCCTAAATTCCTTCTGAAGGTGGTATCTGCCTTCCACCTCAACCAGGAGGTGGTGCTCCCCACCTTCTTTCCATGGCCCCATGCCGACAAGGCGGCGGCCGTTCTCCATACTCTGGATTATAAGAGGACCCTGTCCTTTACTTGCAATGTACCCAGGGCCACTGCAAAGCCTTGCAGCTTTTCGTTTCCTATGACCCCAGTCAACTGGGGGAGACTGTTACCAAGCGGACCTATCCACCTGGATGGCAGACTGCATCGCCTTTGCCCAGGATCAGGCTAGGCTCTTGTTGGAACCCCGGGACATGGTGCACAATGTCAGGGCTATGGCCACCTCGGTTGCAAGCCTACTTTCTGGCCCTATGGCAGACATCTGCCGGGCTGCCACCTGGTCCTCAATTCACACCCTTGCAGTTCACTACTGCCTGGAGAAGGAGTTCCAACAGGCCAGGCTGTACTCCGCAATTTGTTCGGGGTTTAGGCAACTCCATTCCCTCCAGCTCTTCTTGTTTTGGCTACCAGAGCGATGGTTCTCCCTGGACATTGGGGTCCTTAGAGTCTTTCCTCAGACTCGCTTCTGGCTGCTCACGGCTGGGCTGTATTTTTCTACAGGTTCTCAGTAGCCTGTAGTTAGGGAATCCCATATATTAGGACTGACTTCCTGCTTGTTCCTGGAGAAAGCGTATTTAACAGTTCTTCTATACCGCCTTTATCCAAGTAGTTACTCATCTGTAACAGGTGTTCTGCAGGGACAGCAGAAATCAGTCCTCACAATCCTTCCTTCTCCTCTTGGAGTCGCTGTACAATTTTTGCCATCTTTTTTTGTCAGCTCTAGCTATGTCATCTGAGTTAGATAGCACCCTTAGGCGGGAAGGGGACCTCGCATGCGTGGTGGCATCCCGCAAAGGCTTTCTTTGAAAGCTGAGGAGATGCTTCCACGGGGCTCCGTCAGTGTTGACGTCACTCATATGTGAGGACTGATTCCTGCTGTCCTTGGAGAAAGCATAGATCTCCAGGAACAAGCAGGAATGAGTCTTCACATATGGGTACGTCGGTACCGACGGAGCCTGCGCGGGAACGCTCCCCAGCTTCCCAAAAAGGAAAGCTTTTGGGAGCATCCCACAGCACCTGCGTGCTGCCTTCCCGCCTTTCCTAACCAACTCTCCTCAGTTCTTCTTTGCCGCGGAGCCAGCAGGTCGAGCCCTGTCACCGCTGAAGAAGTTCTTTATTTTATTTTATTTCTTTGGTCGCGTGTCTGCCTTTCCCAACTCCGGACCGGTACCGCCGGTCTTTTTCGTTCTTTCTTTAAAAAAACAATAAAAAAAAATAAATATCTATATTTCCTCACTTAGTGTATTTTTCTTCTTTGGCCTCAGGGCCCACAAGAAAATTTCCATCATGGAAAAACCAGCCTCCGGATTCAAAAAATGCACTAAGTGTAGCGGTACTATTTCTGTTACAGATACCCATGAATGGTGTCTTAAATGTTTGGGTCCTGAACACTCCATTCCGGATTGTCCGTCCTGCTCTCTAATGTCTAAACGGGGGTTACAGAACCGAGCAGCTAAGCTCCATGTGCTGTTTCCCGCTGATGCACTGGCAGTAGCATCGACATCTTCCAGGTCTTCTTCTCCTGATGGATCTCAGGTAACCAAACATAAACCTAGCAGGTCCTCGAAGGGTAGATCTCCCTCTAAGTATCGAGATGCCTCCGGGCTTGCCCTCGAGGACCCTGCCCCAGCAAAACAACCCTGGCGGGAAGCTCTGGCTTCCAAAGTTCCTCCTATGAGGTTACAGGTTGACATCGATGGCACAGCCTCGACCGATCACCTGTTAGATTGCTCTGGGGTACCGGCACAAACTCCCGGTACCGACGTCCAGGCATTCATGGCGTCGATGGATCAGAATGTTCTGTCCATGCAGCAGGCTATCACGGCCTTCATTCAAGCTGCGACGCCGATGGTACCACAACGAGCTCCGTTGTCGGTATCGGCTCCGGTACCAGTACCAGCGCCGATACCGGTACCGACTGCATCGACATCGACCAGGGCTTTGGTTCCTTGTCCAGGGCTCCTTCTCGGTACCGATCCGGTACCGGGGACGCCTGATGTCGATACCGCTCGATACGCGTATCGAGCGTTAGAAGAGCACCCTGACAGGCGATACTTCGATTCCTCTGATGATTCTGATTCATCAAATGAGTCTCCTGAAGTATCCATAGCCCTTCCTGAGGAGCCCTCTTCTCCAAAAAGAAGAATGTCTCCTCCAGAGGACTTGTCCTTTCAAGACTTCATAAGAGAAGTAGCTAAAGGACTCTCTATTTCAGTAACCTCTGAATCAGAGCCTAGAGCAAAAAAATTAGATATTTTAGGATACTCTAAGGCTCCTAGAGAGGCAGTCACCTTACCAATTCATGAGATTCTTCATGAACACATGATTGATTTATGAGAGACTCCTCTCACTCTTTCTCCTCATTCTCGCAGATTGGACACTATGTATCGTGTCCCTCCTTGTCCTGGATTTCAGAAAACTCCGCTTCCTCACCATTCCATTGTGGTGCAGTCAGCTATGAAGAGGATAAAGAGTACAAAGAGACTCTTCTGCTCCTCCAGGAAGAGAATGCAGGACCTTGGATGCTTTTGGTAGGAAAATCTTGCAAGCCAGTATGCTTATTGCCAGAATCAACTCATATAGCCTTTACATGGGTATGTTTCTAAAAGAAGTTGCACAAAAACTGCACAACTTCCTCCCTTTTCTTCCAGAAGATAAAAGGGATGAATTCCTCCTTTGGCTTAAGCATACTCAAGACATTTCAAAGTTTTCCAACAGGGCAGCTTTTGACTCCTTTGAAGGTGCCAACAGAGCCTCAGGCATTGCCATAGCTGCTCGCAGAATTGCTTGGCTCCAGGCTTCTGATCTAGAGCCCTGGGTTCAAGATGGCTTAGGAAATCTGCCCTGTACAGGTGAAAATCTATTTGGCAAAGAGTGGCAAATAAAAGCCACTCAAATGGATGCAGAGAACTCTGCTCTGGATAGACTTTCAAAGTCAACCTCCATTCCTGCCAAGAAAAAGACCTTTAAAAAGTCTTTTTACAAAAAGGGCAGATTTCCTTCCACTTCTGGCCAACAATCTTCTACAGGCCGCTTTGCCACTAAGCGTCAGCAACCTAAGCAGGCCAGGCCTACGTCTACAGGGGCTGCTGCAACTCAGCAGTCCCAACCTCATCAGGGTTTTTGACTTGATGCTAGAGAACTTAGCCTTTCTGGCTCTACAACAGCCAGAACCTCTCACCATTCCAGGAAGGTTAGCTCATTTTGCTCCCAGATGGGAGCAAATCACATCAGAGCAGTGGACCCTCTCCATCATAAGAGAGGGCTACAAACGTCACTTCTCAGACCTTCCTCCCTACACCATGGTGAGACACTTCAATTCTCCCACATCTCTCCTCGACCTTCTGGGTCAGGAGGTGACTACCCTTGCCCAAGGGGCAATAGAAGAAGTTCCTCTTCTTCAACAGGGGTCAGGGTTCTACTCCCCCTATTTTCTCATTCCAAAGAAGACAGGGGGATACAGACCCATCTTAGATCTCAGAGAATTGAACAAATTCCTATGCAAGGAGAAGTTCAAGATGCTTTCTCTGGGCACTCTCCTTCCATATCTTCAAAGTCAGGATTGGCTTTGTTCTCTAGATCTCAAGGATGCGTACACACGTGTCCTCATCCATCCATCTCACAGAAGATTCCTACGTTTTCTTTTCCAAGGAAAACATTACCAATACAGAGTGCTTCCTTTTGGTCTGGCCTCTGCTCCGAGTGTGTTCACCAAATGCATGGCAATAGTTGCTGCATTTCTACGCACTCTGGGAATATTTGTCTTCCCATACCTGGACGACTGGCTCATCCAAGCTCCATCTCAGTCAGAGGCCCAGATTTCCCTGGACCGCACAAGGCGCATTCTGCAGTATCTGGGACTTGTGGTAAACCTCCCAAAGTCCCAGCTCACCCCTACTCAGTCCTGGAAATCATAGGGGCCTGGTTGGATACCACCTCTGCAAGGGCCTACCTTCCTCAGGCCCGTTGCCAACGTCTAGTGCAGCTAGCCTCCCAGATTCAGTCAAAGAGCCACTTAACTGTCCGGGAGATGCTACAACTGCTAGGCCACATGACTTCCATAGTACATATGGTACCCTATGCTCGCCTACACATGAGAGCAGCTCAATGGACTTTATCCACCCAGTGGACTCAAGCTTCAGGAGCTCTCTCAGACCAAATAGCAACCTCCAAACGTCTCTTTTGGTCTCTCCAATGGTGGATGTCCACTCAAAATCTGTTGCTGGGGTCCCCCTTCCAACAGTTGTTGCCCCAAGCAGCCCTCACAACAGATGCCTCCCAAACAGGTTGGGGAGCTCATCTACAAGACCTCTCCACCCAAGGCACTTGGTCCCCACAGGAGACCTCTCTTCATATCAACCACTTGGAACTTCGAGCAGTGTTTCTAGCTCTCAAGGTCTTTCATACCCTCCTCAGCTACAAGACAGTCCTCATTCATACGGACAATCAAGTAGCCATGTTTTACATAAGCAAGGAGGAACTGGCTCTCTGTCGCTTTGCAACGAAGCTCTAAGATTATGGGCCTTCGCCAGAGAGCATCAAATCCATCTCCTGGCAGTATACCTCCCAGGAATCCAAAACTCTTGGGCAGACAGACTCAGTCGAGTTCTGCTTCCACACGAATGGTCCCTGCACATGGATCAGGTACTCAGAATCTTCCAAGAATGGGGAACCCCGGACATAGACCTCTTTGCAAGTCCGTGGAATGCCAAACCTCTCCGGTTCTGTTCCAGAATTCCGTGTCAGGGAGTTCAGGCCAAGGATGCCTTCCTCCTTCATTGGGGTCAAGGCTTCCTGTATGCCTTTCCACCAATTCCCTTGATTCCCAAGACTCTATTCAAACTCCAGAGGGATCAAGGATCTATGATCCTTATAGCTCCACGCTGGCCACGCCAAGTGTGGTACCCTCTACTTCTGCATCTCTCCCAAGCCCCCTCCCTGGACTTGTGAGCTGCTCCAGACCTCCTGTCCCAGGAGGAAGGGACTTTGTGGTACCCAAACCCCAAGTCCCTTCACCTCAAAGCTTGGTTGCTGAAGGCCTAGACCTTCAGGACTTGAATCTTTCTCAGCAAGTGAAGGATATCCTCCATGCTTCCAGGAAACCTTCCACCAGGCGTTCCTATGCTTATAAGTGGAAAAGATTTTCCATTTGGTGTGCTGAAAAGGGTCTTGACCCTCTAGCACTACCTTTAACTTCTCTGTTAGATTATCTCCTGCATCTCTCCAATGCAGGACTTAAGACAAATTCAGTGAGAGTCCATTTGAGTGCTATTGCAGCATCCCTTAAGCCCATCAATGGACAACCTATCTCCTCTCATCCCCTCATTGCAAGATTCATGAGAGGCCTAACTTTAACTAAACCTCCCATCAGGCCTCCTCCGGTGGCATGGGACTTAAATTTGGTTCTTGGTCAGCTTATAAAGCCACCTTTTGAACCCTTAGC
Source organism: Ichthyophis bannanicus (assembly GCA_033557465.1). Lineage (NCBI taxonomy): Eukaryota > Metazoa > Chordata > Amphibia > Gymnophiona > Ichthyophiidae > Ichthyophis > Ichthyophis bannanicus. The sequence goes on along the minus strand of CM066049.1, from coordinate 141,406,907 downwards.
CACTACCTCCTTGAAATTTCTTTCCTGGAAGGTTATTTTCCTCATTGCAGTCACTTCTGCTCGCCGCATCAGTGAGCTGCAGGCCTTAGTGGCTAATCCACCTTATACAAGGTTCCATCATGATAAGGTAGTCCTTAGGACAAATCCACACTTTATGCCTAACGTGGTCTCACCTTTTCATCTTAATCAAGAGGTATATTTACCTGTCTTTTTTCCAGCTCCTCATGCATCCAGTGCAGAGAGGAATCTTCATACTCTGGATTGTAAAAGAGCTCTTGCTTTTTACTTACAAAGGACACAGCAACATAGAAAGTCTTCCCAGCTTTTTGTTGCTTTTGATCCTTCTCATTTGGGACTTCCAGTCTCCAAGAGAACACTGTCCAATTGGATTGCTCAGTGTATTTCTTTCGCCTACCAGAGTAAAAACCTCTCTCTGGAGAGCCATGTCACAGCTCATAATGTGAGGGCCATGGCCACCTCTATGGCTCATCTAAATTCTGTGTCCATCGACCAGATCTGTCGAGCAGCCACCTGGGCCTCGGTTCATACCTTCACATCCCATTACTGCTTGGACAAGGACTCCCGCCGGGATGCCTTGTTTGGTCAGGCTGTCCTCAAACACCTGTTCCATTCTTAAACAACTCCTACCCTCCTTCCCTGGATGGATGCCTGAGATCCATAGGAGGACGCAGAACCCTTTCAGGGTCTCATATCCTTGGGGATCTCCCAGGCATCTTAGCTAGGGAGTCCCCATATGTGAAGACTCATTCCTGCTTGTTCCTGGAGATAGCACAGTTACTTACCTGTAACAGGTGATCTCTGGGAACAGCAGGAATAAGTCTTCACAACCCTCCCACCTCCCCTAGGAGTTGTACCTCTTTTCTATCTTTCCTTTCCTCTCTCTATTGTCTCAGCTTTGAACTCGAACTGAGGAGAGTTGGTTAGGAAAGGCGGGAAGGCAGCGTGCAGGCGCTGTGGGATGCTCCCAAAAGCTTTCCTTTTTGGGAAGCTGAGGAGCATTCCCGCGCAGGCTCCGTCGGTACCGACGTACCCATATGTGAAGACTTATTCCTGCTGTTCCCAGAGATCACCTGTTACAGGTAACTGTGCTTTACGCACTTGTAGCAGGTGTTCTCCAGGGACAGCAGGAGTCAGCCCTCACATATGGGTGATGTCGGTGCCAATGGAACCCATGCAGATCCACTCCCCAACTTTCAAAGAAAGCTTTTGTGAGCTACACTGCACATGTGTGGTCACCTTCCCACTCAAAATTGCCATCTTGCCTATCATAGCACAAGATGGCAAAAAATGAAAAGTGAAAAACTCCTCCAAGGGGAGGAGGGAGGGTTCTGAGGACTGATTCTGCTGTCCCCAGATTACACCTGTTACAGGTGAGTAACTACACTTTCTCCAGGAACAAGCAGGAAGTCAGTCCTCACATATGGGACTCCCAAGTTACAGGCTGCTGGAAAAAAAAACTTGTAAAAGCCATGGGCAACCCAAAAAGCTGACTGTAAAGGGCAGCAGGGGGTGCTGGTTGGCTGGAAATCTGACACTGCAGCAGCAGTATTGAAGATGCAATCCCCACTCCGGTAGCCTGGACACAGAGGGCTGGAGGGAAGGAGTTGCATTATTCACCAAAGAGGTGACTGAGTACAGCCTTCCTCAAGGCACTATCCTCCAGACAGTTGTGCGCCATGAAAGTGTGCACAAAGGACCAGGTGACTGCCTGGCAGATGTCCAGCAAGGGCACTGATCGCAGGCTAGCTACGGAGGTCACCATGGCCCATACGTTGTGAGCTGTCACATGATGCTCCGGAGAGCCCTGCCTGCTGGTAGGCAAATGCAATGTAGTCAGCCATCCACCGAGAGAGGGTACACTTGGTGATTGCGACCCCCAGGTGACTGGGATCGAAAGAGACAGAGTTGTGTCGATCGGCGATAAGGCTGAGTCCTTTGGATGTAGAACAGGGCACGCTTGCAGTTCAGTGTGTGCAGGGAGGCCTCTGCCCTGAAGACGTGAGGCCTGGGGAAAAAGGTGGGTAGCACCACCTCATGGTTCAGATGGAAAGCTGAGACCACTTTTGATAAGAACTTCAGATGCGTCCGAAGGACGCAGTTGTAGGGCTCATGCGCCATGAGCGCCTGCAGTTTGCTCACTCGCCTGATTGAGGTGAGCACCACCAGGAAGATGACCTTTCACAACAGGTACTTGAGGACAGGTTGCTAGGGGCTCAAAAGGGGCCCCCCATGAGCTTCTTTAGGACCACATTGAGGTCCCATGCCACCGGCAGTGGGTGGACCGAGTGTCACGAGAGGAGAAGGTCCCACATGAACCGGCCTACCCAAGGAGTGGATGGACATGGCCTGGCTCTCCTTTTCTTGGTGGTGAGCCAAGATGGCACAGAGTTGTATACTCTGACCGAACTGGACTTCAGGCCTGCGCCTGAGAAGTGCAGGAGGTACCGCAGTACCTCTGCTTTGGTGCAGGAGAAAGGGTCAAGGTCCTGTCCCACACACCAAAGGGAGAACCTGCGCCACTTAAAGGTGTAAGCCCAGCCCATAGAGACCTTACGTGAGGCCAGCAGGATATCCTTCACTGGCTGAGGCATGCAGTAGTACGCAACGGCTATCCTCACAGCAGCCAGGTTGTCAGAGCCAGGGACTGGAGATTGGGGGTGTTGCAGCGTGCCGTCATCCTGCGAGAGCAGGTCTGGGGCACACCCCAAAGGCCAAGGGTTCCCCCGTGACAGCTGTAGCAGCAGGGGGAACCAGAGCTGCCTTGGCCACCGGGGCGCAATGAAGAGGACTGAGGCAGCCTCTGCCTGAATCTTCAGGAGGGCCCGAGGCACCAGGGGAGTCTGTGGGAAGGCATACAGGAAGCCCCTGGACCACGGGAGGAGGAAGGCATCTGCCGCTTCCTGAACCCAGGCCGGTGTCCTGGAGCAGGAGCTGTGCGTTCTCTTCTCCAGTTCGGAGATCGATCTCCAGGGTGTCCCACTGCCAGAAGATCTCCTCTAGAATGGTTGGGTTCAGCCTCCATTCGTGGGGTTGTAGGATGTGGCTCAGGCATTCAGTCAGTATATTGTCCTGGCCCGGCAAGTATACTGCTCTGAGTGAAATGTTCCTTCCCGTCACAAAGTTCCAGAGGCACACCGCTTCCCAGCAGAGGTGGTACAAACCCATGCCCCCTTGTTTGTTGATGTAGAACATTGCTACCTGGTTATCCATCTGGACCTGGGCTACCTGTCCTTCCAGATGGTCCTGGAAGACTCGCAGGGCATAATAGACCACCCGGAGCTCGAGCAGATTGATCTGCAAGGCACTCTCTTCTGACAACTATGGCCCCTGTGACTGTAGCTGATCGCAGTAGGCCCCCCAGCCCGTCTTGGACGCATCTGTGGTGAGGACGTGCTGCACTGGTGGGGCTTGGAATGGTAGGCCAGCCCTTAGGTTGCGGTGGTCCTGCCGCCAGGTCAGGGAGGCTGCCTCCAGATGGCCTGACATCTGTGACCACTGAGCACCCATTGGGCCTGCCACATGCACAGGTGGGCAAAAGGAATCACGTGAAGGGTGGACACCATGTGCCCCAGGAAGCAGAATATCTGTTGGGCTGTCACTGGAGTGCCGCACTGTACCTCCTGCACTAGGGCGGCGAGGCGCTGCGCCTGTTCCAGGGATAGGAAGACCTTAGTCCGAGTGGAGTCTAGCAGGGCCCCGATGAACTCCATGCACTGTGTTGGAGCGAGGTGACACTTGAAGTTCATCGTGAATTCTAGGTGCTGCAGCAGCCCTAGTGTGTGCTGAGTCGCATTGCACACTTCACCCGATGTACTAGCCCACACAAGCCAGTCGTCGAGGTAGGGGAACACAAACATTCTGATGACCTGAAGGTGAGTGGCCACGACCGCCAGGCATTTTGTGAATACCCGTGGGGCAGATGCAAGGCCAAAGTGAAGCACCCCGTACTGATAGTGGCGGCCCCCTACTATGAACCGGAGGTACTGACGGAGGATATGGGTGTAAGCTTCTTTGAGATCCAAAGAGCATAGCCAATCTCCCTGGAGGAGGTAAGGCAGCAAGATTCCAAAAGATACCATTTTGAACTTTTCTTTGACCAGGAAGCCATTGATGTCCCGAAAATCCAGAATGGTCCTAAAGCTCCTTGTCTTCTTGGGGACCAGGAAGTAGCGGGAGTAGAACCCCTGTCCCTGAAGATGAAGAGGGATGGGCTTGACTGCCTGATCCTTGAGTAATGATCCAAGCTCTTTCTGGAGCAGCTCCCTGTGCAAGGGGTCCATGGATAATTCCCCTGTGAATGAGGGGGGGAGGCAGCTGTGTAAATTGAAGGATGTAGCCTTCTTCGACCACTCGCAACACCCAGGCATCTGCGGTGATAGAGGGCCACCTGTGTGCAAAGTGGACAAGCTGTCCCCCCTTGAACCTTGGTCCAGTTACCTCCGGAGGGAGGGAAGCTATGCCCAAGGAGTCAAAATCTCCCCCAAGGTTGTGTCTGAGCCGCTGCTTGGGGTTTGGGAGCTTTAGGCTTACAGGGGCCGTTCCCTTGGTCCTTGGCCTGCTGCACTTGAGGGGGAGCGGCTTTGTAAATAAGCCCCTAAATTTCATCAGTCATTTGGATGCCCAGTCTCACTAGGTTGTCCTGCAGTTTTTCACAATCCACATGCAATTTAACAACTCTGAATAATTGGTTCCCAGTTTTTATATAATTTAAAAATATGCTAAACACCAGTCCCAATACAGATCCCTGGGTTACTCTATTCACCTTCTTCCATTGAGAAGATTTACCATTTATCCCATCTCTGTTTTTCTTTCAACCAGTTTCCAACCCACAATAGAACATTGCCTCCTATGCCATGATTTTTTTTTTAACTTCCTCAGGAGTCTAACGGTTTTTATATACCGTCTTTCTTTGATTCAAGACGGTTTACAATGAACGTAATGTAACTGTCACAGCTGTTTTACATGGAACAGAACTTTAGAACATGAGTATATATGGTTCAAACAAGAAACTATTTACATATTTACAAGTTATTAGGGAGGGGTCGTCAGGGTAATGAGATAGGCATTAAGGGGTAGGTGGAGTGGGGGAACAAGGGACAGAGGGAGAGAGTTAAGGTGGCAGAGAAAAGTGTTCTTGGAAGAGGTGGGTTTTGAGTCTTCTGGAATTCAGCATGGTCAGAGCAGTTCCATAATTCGCCTGGGAGTGCATTCCATGAGGGGGCATAAAGTGAGGTGGTCCTGTTACAGGTAGTTTGCTTGCAGGTTTTCCTTAGTGATGGTATGTTTAGAAGGTTTTTAGTATTAGTGCGGCGTGATCTAGTATTATTGGAATTGGATAGGAGCGATGAAAAGCATGGGGGTAATTCATTGCGAATGATTTTATGTATGAGAGTGATGGCTTTAAATTTTATTCTGGATTGTATGGGGAGCCAATGGAGATCATAGAGGATTGGAGTTGTGTGTACGTCTAGAGTTATTTGTGATTAAACGGGCTATTGTGTTCTGTGCCATTTGGAGGGGATGTATACTGTTTTTGGGAAGGCCATGGTAGATGAGATTATGATGTGGGGGCTTTGTCAGATATTTTCTGAAAGCCTTATCAAATGACTCACTTTTATCCATGTTTCCGTAACATCCTGCTAGACCAGTCCAGACAAGTGGGTTGTGTTCTCCTACCAGCAGATTGGTGGAGACAAAGAACCAATGAAAAGCCCAGGTTTCAGTGACATCACTCCTATGCCTCTATCCACCTCAGCCAGCAGAGGTCACTTCAATATTTCTTTGTCTCCAGCAGATGATGGATGGATTGACTCTGAAAAAAAAATCTGAAGAATTGAGAGGAAAAGATTGATCTAAACGCTTGTGAACGACTGCCTTGAAGGTGACTCTCACTTGAGTGCGACATGGGAGGCTCCACTAAATTGCGGTCATTTCAGAAGCCATAACAGGAGAGAAAATTGTTCAGATCCACACCCTTACCTTGAGATAAGGACCTGTTGAGCTGGAAGGATTTGGAAGACTTCAGCAGCCTCACACAACCTTAATGCCCCCTCCCTCTCTCCCTCCTCTGTCCCAAAGATTGCAGAAGACTCTCAGGGGAATCTGCCTGCCAGCCACAGAAATGGTTTCAGGGGAGAAGGGGGTGAGTACCAAGGCTTGACCTAGTCATTGTCCTTGTTGGGGGGGCTCCCTATTCTGTTCATCTAGGGCACAATTCGGAGTGGACAGTTGGCAACCGTTGGCATGGTGTAGGGGTTTCTTGCCATTTCCTACATACACTGCTAGCGATTTTTACTACTGTGTGCCTGGAGGTCATGCGGTCCTAGCATGTGTTCTACCCAAGTGGCTCCAACATGCATTCCTACCCAAGTGTCTGTTTTGCATGTTGCTGTACAAGTGCTGTTAATTTGCGCTTTATGGTGACTTCAGCCTTAGTGTGTGCTGCTATTTCACTTTAACTCCTTGTGTCTTCTTCCAGGAAACATTGTGTGACCTGGGGCAAGCGAGGTACACCTTCTGGACTCGGGATCTCCAGGGACAATTCAGAAGCTGCCCTGCAAGAAGAGCAGCTTCTCCCCCCTCTCAGCAAGGGGATGCAGTTGGTCTCGCCTTCCCTGTCCCAGGGCAGGAGATGGCGCTGGGGGTAAGGATGACCAGCTGGCCAGAGGTTCCGGTGACCATACTGTGGGTCACTTCTTGTTCTCTAGGGGTTGGGCAGCAGCTGTGTCGTCCGTTGGGGGGAGGGGGTAGTTTCCTATAGGAGAGCTTCTAGAGTCCTGATTCTCCTCCCCACAATTCTTTTCCTTTTTAAAACAGGCCTGGTCATCTGGTGTGGAAATTCAGATGCTGCAGCCTCTGTGTTCCCCCAAGCACAGTCCCATGCAGTGCAGACTGAGTGGAAGACCTATTTGATTGCTTATGGCTAAATGTTCTCGGTGATGAGCACCCCCTGAAGATGGGGATCAACTGTGACGGAGTCAGGTGTCTCAGTGCTGGGCTTTGATGTGGATGAAGAAGTATTCTCGCCTTTGGAGGATTGTGAAGAGGCTGGTGTTATCTGCCATTCCAGGAGGAGGAACTGGCAGTGTTGGTTGCCAGGGTCTCATCCACCTTGAGCTTGGTGGATGCTCCAGGTACAGAGCAGGAGCCAAAGGCACATCCACTCCTGCAAAGAGTACAGAAATCTACTACTGTCTTCCCGTTACCAGAGGTGCCCAAGGGCATGATCCGGTCAGAGTGGGATTCCCCTGACTCTCCGCCTAAGAGGTTAAGGGTGTATAGGAAGATGTACATTCTCCCAGAGGAGTGCTTTGTGTGGTTTGATAATTCACAAGATGGATGCACAGGTCACAGCGGTTACCAGGCGGACCACCATTTCTGTGAAAAGCGGATCAGCCTTAAAGGATACTCTGTGCCGAAAGATGGATTAGTTGTTAAAGAACCAGATCACTGTGGCAGCTGCTATTCTTCAGTTGGCAATATGTGCAGGCCTGACATATCGAGCTCTGCTCCAGTGGATTCAGACTCTTCCACCGGGTGATACTACCTCTTTTGGAATTGTCTACAGCCTTCCTTGCTGATGCCATGTATTGTCCTGGTATGTTTAGCAGGCAGGGATTGTGCCCTCTGGATGGTGACATGGTATTGGATTTGGCTCCTAGACTGGGTGGTGGACATTTCCAATGCCAGGTTTACCTAACTGGCTTTTAAAGAGAAGCTTCTTTTTGGGGCTGATTTGGAAAAGGTGGTGAAGAACCTGGGCGAGGCAAAATCTTACCATCCTCCGGAGGACAAGTCCAACAGGTCTGTGAAGTGGGCAGGAGCCCCTTTCCTGTCAGCCTCTGCCCACTCCCCGCTGAAGTATGGGTCAGACTCCAGAGGTCTCGAGACATCCATTGCTGCCGACCTGGAAAGCCTTTCTCCTCCTCTACTTTCAGACTTTGGACTTGTTCTCAGTCCTTTCCTGGAGTGCGTGGGCCCAGGGACTTTGTCCCCTCCAAAAGACTACCCTGCAGTGCTGTACATTGAAGTTTTGGGGACCCATTCCCTGGTTCTTCTGATTGGGGACAGGCTTTGGTGTCACCAAGGTTTGCTGGGTGCTAGACACCATTCAATATGGGTATGTTCTGGAATGCAAAGAGCTGATCTCATAGTAACACAAAATATGACAGCCGATAAAGCGTAGTTACTCACCTGTAACAGGTGTTCTCCAGGAACAGCAGGAATCAGTCCTCACATATGGGTGACACTGGCGCAGATGGAGCCTCCGCGGATCTAATCCCCAGCTTTCAAAGAAAGCCTTTGGGACGTACACTGCACATGCGTGGTTCACCTTCCCACCCAAAGGTGCCATCTTACTTCAGTATGATGACATAGTTCAAAAGCAACAAAAAGAAAACTCCAGAGGGAGGAGAGAGGGTTATGAGGACCGGTTCCTGCCAGGGGCGGCCCAAGGTGGGTGCGGGGACTCATTGCAGGCCTCATTTGCATAAATATTTGCATAATGTTAACATGCACTAACTTTTGGTAAACATGCCTCTTAATGAGTCTAGATAAAGAAAGACTACCAGATTTCTACATTACTATACTCCATTGCCAATCGCCAGGCACATTAGGAAGTACTATAAATACTGACCATTTAGAACCTATAGCAAACCCACCATATCATAATAGCACTACCAGGACTCACAAAGCACCAAACCCTACCTATCAAAAGGCAACACTGCAAATATTAAACCAATACATCTCAGAGAATACCAACACATCTCCTGCTGGGGAAAGAGAACAAGTGGCACTGTCAAGTAGAAACTACATGAACAGAATACCTCGGCTCAGTTACACATGCAGAACAAAGAACAAGGGATCACAATTTAGAAATAGGACGACAGTAATTAAATTGGGAATCCCTAAAGCCAAACTTGGAATGTACAACAAAACTGGAGAAAAAACTATAAATTAATTTCCTCTTGTACTAAACAAAAATGCAAAGACGTTAGCGATACACATTTCCCAGAGCTGACATATTCCAGAATAAATTCAAAATAATGAAGTATTTTTCTACCTTTTATTTGGGCATTTTATTTTTCAGTTGCAATTGCTCCATTCTCTTTCTTCTGGTTTCTTCGTATCTTCTGCTAACTCTCCATTGTCTGCTGTCCATTTGTCCTAGATTTTTTCCATTCTCTCTCTACATCTGCTTTAACATACTGATCTTTCCCCTTTTGCTCTTTCCTCCACTTCTTTCTTTATTCCTTTATCATCCACTCAGATTTCACCCTTCCATCGTCAATCCCCACTTACTCTCTCAATACCCGGCCAATCGTAGATTTTTCTTCCCTCCCAAACAAAATATCTTTTCCCCCCTCCATCCTCATTTCCCCAGCCTCATCCCTTTCTAGTCCTCCCCAACATCAACTCCCTTCTAGTACCAGCCCCACCCAGCATCCATTCTCCCATGCTCCCACATCATCCCATTTCCAGTCCTAGCCCCCCAATCAGCCATTTCCAGTCCTATTCCAATCCTAGCTCCCCCCCATCAGTCCTTTCCAGTCCTATCCTAGCCCCCCATTAGCCCTTTCCAGGTACTATCCTAAGAACATAAGAACATAAGATATGCCATACTGGGTCAGACCAAGGTCCATCAAGCCCAGTATTCTGTTTCCAACAGTGGCCAATCTAGGTCATACGTACCTAGCAGTTTCCCCAAGGGACACAGGTTCCACAATGCTTGTATTGGTTCAAGCATTGATATCCTGGGTCCCTTCTTAATAATGGTTTATGGACCTTTCCTCCAGGAACTTGTCCAAACCTTTTTAAACCCAGCTACACTAACAGCCTTTACTACATCCTCCGGTAACAAATTCCAGAGTTTGATTACACGTTGAGTGAAAAAATATTTTCTTTTATTAGTCTTAAAAAGTTTACCCTGTAGCTTCATTGCATGTCCCCTAGTCTTTCTATATTCTGATAAGGTAAACAATCGATCTACGTTTACCCGTTCCACTCCGTTCATTAATTTATAGACTTCTATCATATCTCCCCTCAGCCGTCTCTTTTCCAGGTTAAAGAGCCCCAACCTTTTTAGCCTTTCTTCATAGGAGTAGCCTTCCATCCCCTTTACCATTTTGGTGGCTCTTCTCTGAACCTTTTCTAAAATTGCTATATCCTTTTTAAGATATGGCGACCAGAATTGCACACAATATTCAAGGTGCGGTCTCACCATGGAACGATATAGAGGCATTATAATATCTTTTGTTTTATTTTCCATTCCTTTCCTTATCATACCTAGCATTCTATTTGCTCTCTTGGCCGCCGCTGCACACTGGGCCGAGGGTTTTAACATGGTATCCACAAGGACGACTAAATCTTTTTCTTGGGTGGTGGTTCCTAATGTGGAACCTTGCATCGTGTAACCATAGTTTGGGTTGTTCTTCCCTAGGTGCATAACCTTGCACTTCTCCACATTAAATTTCATCTGCCATTTTGATGCCCAGTCTTCCAATTTATCAAGATCCTCTTGCAATTTTCCACAATCCTCCTGGGTTTTAACAACTTTAAATAGTTTTGTGTCATCAGCAAATTTGATAACCTCACTCGTTATTCCACTTTCCAGGTCATTTATGAATATGTCAAAAAGCAGCGGACCCAGCACAGATCCCTGGGGTACACCACTATTCACCTTTCTCCATTGGGAAAATTGGCCATTTAGCCCTACCCTCTGCTTTCTATCTTTTAACCAGTTCCTGATCCACAGTAGTACACTGCCTCCTATCCCATGACTCTTTAGTTTTGCCAAAAGTCTCTCATGAGGGACCTTGTCAAAGGCTTTCTGAAAGTCCAGATACACAATATCAACCGACTCACCTTTGTCCACCTGTTTATTCACTCCTTCAAAAAAACATAACAGATTAGTAAGACAAGATCTTCCTTGTCTAAAGCCATGTTGGCTGTCTCCCATTAGGTCATGACTATCTATATGCTGAGTAATTTTATTCTTTATGATGGTTTCTACCATTTTTCCCGGTACTGATGTCAGGCTCACCGGTCTGTAGTTTCCCGGATCACCCCTCGAACCCTTTTTAAAAATTGGTGTTACATTGGCGATCCTCCAATCCTCAGGTATTAGAGATGATTTTAATGATAGTTCACAGATTACTGATAGCAGGTCTGCAATCTCAAATTTCAGTTCTTTCAACACCCTTGGATGTATACCATCCGGCCCAGGTGATTTGCTACTCTTCAGTTTATCTAATAGTTGTAGGACATCTTCCCGATGTATCGATATTTCCTTCAATTCTTCCACACCTTTAAATACCACTTCAGTCGTGGGTAACATCCCTACATCTTCCTCAGTAAAGACCGAAGCAAAGAATTCATTCAGTCTCTCCGCTATCGCCTTGTCACCTCTTAGTGCTCCTTTAACCCCTTTATCATCTAATGGACCAACTGACTCTCTCACGGGTTTTTTGCTACGAATGTACTTGAAAAGGTCTTTATTTCGCGTTTTTGCTTCCGCAGCAAGCTTCTTCTCAAATTCTCTCTTTGCCTGCCTTATCAATGCCTTGCATTTGACTTGCCAGTGCTTGTGCTGTTTCCAGGTTTCATCATTTGGCTCTTTTTTCCATTTCTTGAAAGATGCTTTTTTGGCAACAACAGCCTCTCTGACCTCAGCTTTAAACCATGCTGGCAATTTTTTGGACTTCCTTCCACTTTTCTTAAAGCGTGGAATACAGCTGGTCTGGGCTTCCAAGATAGTATTTTTCAACAACACCCAAGCTTGATGTACGTCTTTAACCTTTGCAACTGCTCCTTGTAGTTTTTTCTTAACTGTTTTCCTCATTCTATCATAGTCTCCCTTTCGAAAGTTAAAGGGTAGTACTGTGGATTTCCTTACTATCCCTCCTCCACTAATTAAATCAAAGGCGATCATGCTATGATCACTATTGCCAAGTGGCCCCAACACCCTTATCTCTTGCACTACATCTGGTGTTCCACTAAGGACTAGGTCTAATATTGCTTCCCCTCTGGTCGGTTCATGAACCAGCTGCTCCAAGAAGCAGTCATTTATTTCATCTAGGAACTTTATCTCCCTAGCATGTCCTGTTGTGACACTGACCCAGTCGATGCCGGGGTAATTGAAATCACCCATTATTATTACTGCACTGTAACTTTTGCTAGCTTCCTTGATTTCTTTGAGCATTTCATCATCCATTTGTTCATTCTGGCCAGGCGGACGATAGTAAACCCCCACTGCCATCGCCTTCCCCTTTTTACATGGAATTTCAATCCATAGAGATTCTACAGCAAATTTTGTTTCTTGCAAAACTTTAATCCTTTCTGACTCAATGCCCTCTCTAACATAGAGCGCAACCCCTCCACCAATTTGATCAGCTCTATCATTTCGATATAGTTTGTACCCAGGTATCACAGTGTCCCACTGGTTGTCCTCCTTCCACCATGTCTCTGATATTCCAATCATATCTAACCTCTCGTTTAGTGCTATATATTCTAACTCTCCCATCTTGTTTTGTAGACTTCTAGCATTTGCATACAAGCATTTTAGAGACTGTATTTTATTCATATTAATTTGGCTATTGGTAGACATGGGTAATTTGGGATCTTTAAGTTCTGTCTGCTCCATACTCGAGGGCATTTGGGCTACTTTACTCTTTTTTGGAACCTCTCTGCTTTTTGTAGTATCCTTCAAGGATACATTCTTCCGAACCATGCGCTCTTGGGCGACTGTCGGCTTTCCCCTATTATCTAGTTTAAAAGCTGCTCTATCTCCTTTTTAAAGGTTAATGCCAGCAGCCTGGTTCCATCCCGGTTAAGGTGAAGCCCATCCCTTCGGAAGAGCCCCTCCTTTCCCCAGAATGTTCCCCAGTTCCTAACAAATCCGAACCCCTCATCTCTGCACCATTGTCTCATCCACGCATTGAGACTCCGGAGCTCTGCCTGCCTATTGGGTCCTGCGCGTGGAACGGGAAGCATTTCGGAGAACGCTACCCTGGAAGTTCTGGATTTCAGCTTCCTACCTAAAAGCCTAAATTTAGCTTCCAGAACCTCCCTACCACATTTTCCTATGTCATTGGTACCAACATGTACCAAGACAGCAGACTCCTCCCCAGCACTATCTAAGACCTTATCTAGGTGGCGTGTGAGGTCCGCTACCTTCGCACCAGGCAGGCATGTTACCAGGCGATCCTCACGTCCACCAGCCACCCAGCTATCTACATGCCTAATGATCGAATCACCAACTATAACTGCTGTCCTAACCCTTCCCGCATGGGCACTTGGCCCTGGAGAAACCTCCTCGGTGCGAGAGGGGTTTACATCACCTGGAGGACAGGTCCTAGTTACAGGATCACTTCCTGCCACACCAGGGTGATGCTCTCCTGTCACGTGACCTCTCTCCTCCATGGCAACAGGGATGCTGCCAGACTGGAGGTGGGACTTCAGGACTATATCCCTGTAGGTCTCGTCTATGTACCACTCTGTCTGTCTTATGTTATCCAAGTCTGCTACTCTAGCCTCTAGAGAACGGACTCGTTCCCTGAGAGCAGAGAGCTCCTTGCACCTAGTGCACACGTAAGACCTCTCACCAGCTGGGAGAAAATCATACATGTGACACTCAATGCAAAAGACTGGAAAGCCCACATCCCGCTGCTGGACTGCTGTCTGCATCTTAGTTTTAAGTTTGTGTTTAGATCTTTAAGTTCTATATGTACTAAAGGGTGCAATGGATATTTATACCACTAAAACTGTACTTAAGAAGTTTAATATACCTTGTTCACCTGAAGCTTAATTAATCTCAGGTCCTTGGTGTATGACTGATTTGGGTAATGAGCACCCCCCATCAGCCCATTTCCAGTCCTATTCCGCCCCCCCCCCCCACTCAGCCCATTTCCAATCTTAGCCTGCCCCTCAGCCCATTTCAAGCCCTAGCCCCCCCTCCCCAAAGAGCCCCACGGCTGGCTTTAGAGGCCCCGGCTCACCTCCCTACAGTGGCTCCCGGCAGGCTCAGAAACACCTCCCTTACACCGCCGAAGTGAAGAGTGCCGTTTTTCTTCACTTCGGCAGCTGTGTTGTAATGTAGGTCGCTGGCATGCTGAATGCCGGGACATAGGAAATGTCCTTTGACCTCTGGCACACTAGCGACCTACATTACATCACAGCTGCCGAAGTGAAGAAAAATGGCGCTCTTGACTTCGGTGCCTGCCGTAAGCCGTTGTAGGGAGGTGTGCCAGGAGCCGAGCAGCATGTGTAGTATGTTGGCGCGGGGCCCCCTGAAGCATGGGGCCCTGTTTGAACAACATTCTCGCACAATGGATGGGCTGGCCCTGGTTCCTGCTGTCCCCAGAGAACACCTGTTACAGGTGAGTAACTACGTTTTCTCTGGGAACAAGCAGGAAGTCAGTCCTCACATATGGGACTCCGAAACTACATGCTACCAAAAAAAAACTGTAAAAGCCACAGGTGACCCAAAAGCAGACCGTGAAGGGCAGCAGGGGGTGCTGATTGGCTGGAAGTTTGACATTGCAGCAGCAGCATCGAAGATGCAATCCCCACTCCGGTAGCCTGGACATCACGGGTTGGAGGGAAGAAGTTGCATTATTCCCTGAAGAGATGACTGAGTATGACCTGGCTGAAGGCACTATATCCCTTTGGGAGGTCTCTTCCAAACAGTAGTGTGCAGCAAAGGTGTGCACAGAGGACCAGGTGGTGACTCAGCAGATGTCCAGTAAGGGCACTGTGCGCAGGCTTGCCACCGAGATTTCCATGGCCTGCACATTGTGAGCCGTCACATGATGCTCCCGAGAGAGCCCTGCCTATTGATAGGCAAAAGAAATGCAATCAGCCATCCACCATGAGGGTGCACTTGGAGAATGCAACTTCCAGTCAACTGGGATCAAAAGAAACAGAGCTGTGTTGAGCAGCGATGGGGGTGCATCCTCTGGATGTAGGAGGACAACGTACGCTTGCTGTCCAGCGTGTGCAGGGAGGCCTCTGCCCTAGAAGAATGAGGCTTAGGAAAGAAGGTGGGCATTACCACTTTTTGATTCAAATAGAAGGCAGATAAAACTTTGGCAAGAACTTAGAGTGCGTTCTAAGGATGACCCTGTTCTGTGGAATCTGGTGTAGGGTGCGTCTGCCACCAACACCTGCAGCTCACTCACACGCCTGGCCGAGGTGAGCACCACCAGGAACACGACCCTCCAAGAAAAGTACTTGAGATGGTACGTAGCCAGAAGTTGAAAGGGTGGAGCCATAAGCTTCCCCAATACCACATTGAGATCCCTCGCCACTGGTGAATGGACTGGGGGCTGGGAGAGGAGGCGGCCTCACAAACTTGCCCACCAGAGGGTGCACCAACAGTGCCTGGCTATCCACCGCATGGTGGTGAGTCGAGATGGCACAGAGGTGTACTCTGACTGTGTTAGACTTAAGGCTAGCCCCCAACAGATGCAGGTGGTGTGCCGTAAGATGTCCAGCATCGTGCAGGAGAAGGGGTTAAGATCTTCATCTGCATACCAGTGCGAAAACCTGCACCACTTAAAAGCATGCACCCGACACTTGGAGTCCTTACGCAAGGCAAGGAGAACGTCTTCAACTGGCCTGGAGAGGCAGTGATGCGCTATAGCTAGCTTCTCAGCATCCAGACCATCAGGACCAGGGACTGGAGGTTGGGGTGCAGTAGCATCCCGTCTGTTGAGAGGAACTTGAAATGGGGTACCAGAGACCTTTGAAAGAGTTAATGTGGAAAATGGCTTAGAATTCATTATCAGCCTGGAGAGATGTGTACCCAAAATCAAGGCCATGTTTAAGAGAATGGGACAAAATGTTTTTGCTTCTTATAATTCAGCTAAAAAATATGTCTCTACTTACTTTGTCCTATAACAAGACTTGTAACAAAAGTGGTGCTGATAACGCAGTTTTTCTGTCAATAAATGAGGTGCTCTGGTCTAGCCAGGGGGAAGAAGGATTTACAGGAACTGCTAGACTGTGGACTCCCTTCCCTTAAGACCTTAGGAGTATGGTGTTTTTAACATAATTCATTGTGTGTGAATTGTTTTATTACATATTACTCTCTCTCTCTCCCCCATTGCTTTGAGTGAAAGGATGAAGCCCAAGAACCCAGGTTCTGTTGCTAGTGAGGGGTGAAGCAGGGTAATTTCACTGTCCTCCTGAGACAGCAGGTCCAGGACGCTCCCCAGTGACAATGGGTCCCTCCAAGACAACTGCAGAAGCAGGGTGAACCAGGGCTGCCTGGGCCACCTGGGCGCAATGAAAATGACTGAGGCTGCTTCTGCCTGGATCTTGAGGAGGGCCTGCAACACCAAGGGCATGGGCGAGAATGCCTAGCAGAAGCCCCTGGACCAGGGGAAGAGAAAGGCATCCACTGCCTCCCGACTCTGGGCTGGCCTCCAAGAGCAGAAGCACGGCAGCTGCATGTTCTCTGGACTGGCAAAGAGGTTAATATCCAAGGTCCCCCAGGGCTGGAAAATCTCTCCCAGCACAGCCAGGTTTAGTCTTAGAGCTGCATACATCTTGTAGCACTATGCAAATGCCCAGTAAAAACATAAGATATGCCATACTGGGTCAGACAAAGGTCCATCAAACCCAGTATCCTGTTTCCAACAGTGGCCAATCTAGGTCATAAGTACCTAGCAGTATCCCCAAAAGACAGGTTCCTCGATACTTGTATTGGGTCAAGCAGTGATATCCTGGGTCCCTTTTAATAATGGTTTATGGACCTTTCCTCCAGGAACTTGTCCAAACCCTTTTTAAACCCAGCTACACTAACAGCTTTTACTACATCCTCCAGTAATGAATTCCAGAGTTTGATTACACATTGAGTGAAAAAGTATTTTCTCTTATTAGTCTTAAATAGGTTATCCTGTAGCTTCATTGCATGTCCCCTAGTCTTTTTATATTCTGATGACAATCGATCTACATTTATCCGTTCCACTCTAATTTATAGACCTCTATCATATCTCCCCCAAGTTGTCTCTTTTCCAGGTTGAAGAGCCCTAACCTTTTTAGCCTCTCTGCATACGGGTATCCTTCCATCCCCTTTACCATTTTGGTGGCTCTTCTCTGTACCTTTTCTAATAATGTTATATCCTTTTTAATATTAAATATTTAAGGTGCAGTCACACCATGGAACGATACAGAGGCATTATAATATCCTCTCTTTTATTTTCAATTCCTTTCCTTATGATACCTAGCCTATTTGCTCTCTTGGCCGACACTGCACACTGGGCGGAGGGTTTTAACATGTTATCCACGATGGCGCCTAAATCTTTTTCCTGGGTGGTGGTTCCCAATGTGGAACCTTGCATCGTGTAATCATAGTTTGGGTTGTTCTTTCCTAGGTGCATAACTTTGCACTTGTCCACATTAAATTTCATCTGCCATTTGGATGCCCAGTCTTCCAATTTATCAAGATCTTCTTGCAATTTCCCACAATCCTCTTGGGTTTTAACAACTTTAAATAGTTTTGTCTCATCTGCAAATTTGATAACCTCACTCGTTATTCCCTTCTCCAGGTCATTTATGAATATGTCAAAAAGCAGCAGACCCAGCACAGATCCCTGCAGTACTCTATTCACCTTTTTCCATTGGGAAAATTTATCATTTAGCCCTAACCCTCTGCTTTCTATCTTTTAACCAGTTCCTAATCCACAATAGTGCACTGCCTCCTATCCCATGACTTTTTAGTTTTGCCAAAAGTCTCTGATGAGGGACCTTGTCAAAGACTTTCTGAAAGTCCAGGTACACTATATCAATCGACTCAACTTTGTCTACCTGTTTATTCACACCTTCAAAAAACATAACAGATTAGTAAGACAAGATCTATAACACTTATTAAAAGAGGGCTGCTACACAGTACCCTGTCCTGTGCTGCTGAGGTAAGCTATATTCTGATTTGATTTAAATTATAGCTCTTTGCTGCTGCTAGGCTCTAACCTATTATGAAATTTAAACTACAAGCTCTCTGCTGGATTCTAAATTTAACCAGAAAGCTCTCTTCTGTGTTTTAATTTGAAACTAAAAGTACTTTGCTGATGCTAGGCCCTGAGTGACTATGAAATTTAAACTACAGCTCTCTACTGGGTATGAAAGGTAACCAGAAAGTTCTCTTCTGTGTTTTAAATTGAATCTTAAACTGTTGCTACTAGGCCCTGACTGATTTAACAAAAAATAGTGGGTTCACAGATTAATTAGCTTTAAAAGAAAAAAAATCCTTTCAGAAAAATTCCCAGAAGTATATACTCACAAGTTCAGATTTCTCTCCAGAAGTAACAGCCCCCCCCCCCCCTTTCTAGTCCTTCATGTCTTTATGTAACTATTAATTTTAAAACATTTTATAGAACTATACAATTGTTAGTCTCAGTACAGTCTACTGTTTGAACAAAGCTTCGGATAGCAACTTCAACAGATCAAAATCCCTTCCCCCATCCCCACTCCGCTAATCACTTAAGGAGGTTGGTAACTATCAAAAAGGCCCTAGACCTTTTCTAATTTATGGAGCATATTGATATGCAATGCAGTCAACCTCTCCATTAGCCTTACCTGGTGCATACACACCCACCACATATGAATTGTAAGCTGCTAGATGTCCTTCCAATGTAGGGCAATCTCGCATCTCGCCCCTGTAGCAAAGAACCCTAAGAGTTTTCCCCATTTCCCATGCCAGCCCTCCCCCGGCATCCTTAACAGAATCTCCTGTGGCATCCAGGCAATGGAATGTGGTTCCCCACTGCATACAAACATCTCCACTGTTGTCCAGAAAGAATGCATCTAAGGACAATACCACCACATATGCATATAATCCCCAAGTTGTCCACACCCACGCCAACACGTAGGAGAGGGGAGCACCATCTTCCACAAACGTGCAGGAGTAAGGTATTAGCGATACAGAACCTTATAACCATTCTCCACAATTCCCGCTGATACAGACTCCTTCTCCATTTGCTTAAATACTGTCTCCCACTGCTTAGGTTTCAAACTAATCCTAAATCCTGTTCCCTTGCAAACTGAAAAGCCATCTTGGCCGGTCCTCCACCCAGCAGGATTCGATATAGGCATGAGACAGCCCATAGACGAGCCTCTGAGTACCAACACTGGAGCTTAAAGTCTCTTAGACCCGTTTCAAGCACTTGCGCCCATGCACAAGTCCCTAAGAAATGTTGCACTTACAGATATCCATAGAAATCCTTTGGAGATAGCCCAAAGGCTTCCTGCAGCTTTACAAAGGACATCACCTCATTAGTGCAAAACTGTATCAACATATCTAACCCTCCTGCTTTCCACCTACAAAACAGGGGGTCTTGTTCACTCAAGGGAAAATGGAGATATTGAATAGGCTGAAGTAAAGAAGGTGGTCCCTGAAGTCCCCAAATCCCAGCCTGATGTTGCCACAGGAGACATCTCACACAAAGGGATTAGCTCCCATCTCTCCCCCTTCCCTAGCCAAGGTAGGTGTCACAATTGTATGAGGGATGTCAGATATTAAAGGTATAGGCCAGGGGTCGGCAACCCGCGGCTCCGGAGCCGCATGCGGCTCTTTCTCACCTTTGCCGCGGCTCTGGAGCACACTGCCCGCTTTAAACGTCGCGTTATGGGCTCCCTCCATGTCAGCTCCCTCCCTTCTTCTGCAGCCGCGGTTCCCTGTCTCTTAGGGAACCGCGGCTGTGCTTTTAAAATCATCTCGGAGCCCTTACTGTCTTGACGGGCTCCGTGCAGCATTGTCCCGCCTCTAAAGGAAGTTTTGGAGGCGGGACAATGCTGCACGGAGCCCGTCAAGACAGGAAGTGCTCCGAGATGATTTTAAAAGCACAGCCGCGGTTCCGTAAGTGGCAGGGAGCCGCGGCTGCATAAGAAGGGATGGAGCTGACATGAAGGGAGGGAGCAGAAATGAATGAATGTATGGATGGAGGGGGGGGGCTGACATGGAGGGAGGGAGCAGATATGAATGGATGGAGGGAGGGGGGCTGACATGGAGGGATGGAGGGGGCTGACATGGAGGGAGGGGGGCTGACATGGAGGGAGGGAGCAGATATGAATGGATGGAGGGAGGGGGGCTGACATGGAGGGAGGGGGGCTGACATGGAGGGATGGATCGAGGGGGCTGACATGGAGGGATGGAGGGGGCTGACATGGAGGGAGGGAGCAGATATGAATGAATGGAGGGAGGGGGGCTGACATGGAGGGATGGAGGGGGCTGACATGGAGGGAGGGGGGCTGACATGGAGGGATGGATCGAGGGGGGCTGACATGGAGGGATGGAGGGGGCTGACATGGAGGGAGGGAGCAGATATGAATGGATGGAGGGAGGGGGGCAGACAGGGAGGGATGGAGGGGGCTGACAGGGAGGGAGGGGGGCTGACATGGAGGGAGGGAGCAGATATGAATGGATGGAGGGAGGGGGGCTGACATGGAGGGATGGAGGGGGCTGACATGGAGGGAGGGGGGCTGACATGGAGGGATGGATCGAGGGGGGCTGACATGGAGGGATGGAGGGGGCTTACATGGAGGGAGGGAGCAGAAATGAATGAATGGAGGGAGGGGGGCTGACATGGAGAGATGGAGGGGGCTGACATGGAGGGGGCTGACATGGAGGGATGGATCGAGGGGGCTGACATGGAGGGAGGGAGCAGATATGAATGGATGGAGGGAGGGGGGCTGACATGGAGGGAGGGAGCTGATATGAATGGATGGAGGGAGGGAGGGAGGGGGGCTGACATGGAGGGATGGAGCGGGCTGACATGGAGGGAGGGAGCAGATATGAATGGATGGAGGGAGGGGGGCTGACATGGAGGGATGGAGGGGGCTGACATGGAGGGAGGGGGGCTGACATGGAGTGAGGGAGCTGATATGGATGGATGGAGGGGGCTGACATGGAGGGAGGGAGCTGATATGGATGGAGGGAGGAGGGCTGACATGGAGGGATGGAGGGGGCTGACATGGAGGGAGGGGGGCTGACATGGAGGGGGCTGACATGGAGGGATTGGGGAGGCGGGCTGACATGGAGGGAGGGAGCTGATATGGATGGAGGGAGGGAGGGAGGGGGCTGACATGGAGGGATGGAGCACTGGTAATGGGGTTGAGGGGACGAGCACTGGAAATGAGCTGATTAGGGGAGGCTAGGACTGGTAATGAGCTGATGGGGGGTAGGACTGGTATTGGGCTGATTAGGGGAGGCTAGCACTGGTAATGGGGTTGAGGGGGGATTAGCACTGGAAGCGAGCTGATTGGGGGGCTTTGACTGGGCATGGGCTGATTGTGGGGAGGGGAGGATAGAGCTGCTGGCCCTGGAAGATAACTGGGGGCTAAGGCTACAAATGGGCTGATATGAGGGGATGGGAGAATGGAACTGGATCTGAGAGGGGCTGCCATGGTATTTGTACTAGAAGGGACTGGTCAGTGGGGAAGGAGGGGGACTGGAAGGAAATGGACACCAGTGGCAATCATGGGAATGCAAGTTGACATTGGAAGGTACTGGGAGTGAGGACTGGAAAGGGGCTGATATTGGGGAGGGTTACTGGGACTGGAAATAGGCTGATGGAAAGAAGTGAAGAAAACGAAAGAAGAGATAAGAACTGGCAGATGGACCATAGACCACAGAAAGAGAGCTAAGAGAAGACAGGAAAGCAGAAGCCTCAGATCGGGACCAGCATGATCAAAGAATAAATTGGTCAGACAACAAAGGTAGAAAAAATAATTTTATTTCATATTAGTGATTTGACTACAAAATCATCATAATTTTGAAATCAAATATTGTTACTTCTTGTTGTTATATTTTCTGGCGTTTTTTTTTTGGTGTGCAAAGGAAGAGGGGTAGTCTTATACGGCGAGTATAGGCCAAACACCTATATTTTAACAGGAAAAGTAGGGGGTCGTATATAGCATTAAGGTAAGAAACAATATATGCAGTGTTAGATTTGTTTTAAATGTCGCAATGGTTTTGCGGCTCCCAGTTTTTTTTTTCCCTTCGGAAACGGGTCCAAGTGGCTCTTTATGTCTTAAAGGTTGCAGACCCCTGGTATAGGCCAAAAGTACACTAACATTTGTATTTAAAGAAATTATTTAATACATTCCATCAAAAACGACATACTTTTGTTTACTTTTCCACATAATTGTCATAAACATTGAGACATTTATCCCAGCGTGACACTAGTTTGAACATCCCTTCACGGTACAGTTGCGTGTCAAGTTGCTTGTAGTAGTCCATAACGGTGTCTTGCAATTCCTCCTGATCCGCAAAGCATTTCCCCGCCAAGAATTTCTTCAAAGGTCCGAATAAATGAAAATCCAAAGGGGCTAAGTCCGGACATTGCATACAGCCATAAGACAGAAAAGGCCGGGACGATTATGTGAAGGAGTTAAACTTCTGCACGACGGCGCAAGACCCCACACGTCAACAAACCAATCTGTGGTTGACACGGTGGAAGTGGGAGGTGCTGCTACATCCTCCGTATAGTCCGGATTTAGCGGATGACCCACCGTGGTGGCTGAAATGCAGGTCTTTGGGGATGTCTCAAGCTTTGAGGCCTTGAATATAATCATGTCGGCCGACATGGAGTGTCTTAGTGGCACACAGGGCTTTAAGTGGTCTAGCACCTATCTTTATTTATTTATTTAAACGGACTTGGTATACCGCTTTATCATGAAATCAAAGCGGATGGCACAGCAAACAATCAATGAAGGGTGAGTTGTCATTAGCATGCAGTGGGAGAATTGTCACAGTGTGCTGCGTGAGAGAGTGTGGTCAATTTTGATGTGAGCTATATACATTGTGTGCTTAAGATACATATTTACAGGGATGGCTTCGTTATCTTAATGTTTGATTAGGAGTCATTCTGTGAGGTCCTTGAAATGGTCTGTGAATAGTTCAGTTTTAAGCAGCTTTCTGTATTCTTTGATGTTTGTTGCTCTGAGGTGTTCAGGGAGAGAGTTCCATATGGCGGGGGCTGCTAGGGTGAAAGCTCGTTTTGATGTGGTTTGGTTTGTTCTGGTGAAGTCCTTTGGGGTTCTGATGTTGTTCGATGTTCCCTTTCTTCTTGGTCTTTTGCTGTTGTCAGTTGTTATGAGTTGTTGTAGGCTGTCTGCAGATAGGTTGTTTATTATTTTGAAAGTGGTTAGGAGAACTTTGTAGCGGACTCGTGAGCTGATTGGGAGCCAGTGAAGGTGGTATAGTATGGGGGTGATGTGTTCGTGGGTTGTACTGTCTGTTATGAGTCTTGTGGCTGTGTTTTGTGCTAGTTGAAGTGGTTGGGTTGATTTTTTTGGGAGTCCTAGGTAGATGTGGTTGCAATAGTCTAGTGTGGGTGTGATGATGGCTTGGCATACTGTTCGAAAATGCTCGGGAGCAAGGATGGGTTTGAGTCGTCTGATTGTCCTCATCTTAGGCGCTCCTGGTGGTCTTCGCAATGTGGGATTGTAGGTTGAGCTCCCTGTCAAGTGTTATTCCCAGGTATTTTATTTCTTGTCTTATTGGTATGGTGGCATTGTTCAGGTTGATGGAGGGCGTGGGTGTGAAAGTTTGGTCTCTTGTTATGATCAGTGCTTCGGTTTTGTTATAGTTTATTGCTAAGTTGTTTTCTTGCAGCCAGGTTGACATTTCTTTGAAGCAGTTGGCTATGTTGGTGTAGTCCGGTTTGGTTAGGTTGATTGGTGTGAATATCATTATATCGTCTGCATATATGGTGTATTGCATATTGAAGCTCCTGATGATTGTGCTGATGGGTTGTATATAAGGTTGAAAAGCAGGGCGGAGTGTGATGAACCTTGTGGGACTCCCTGTGTGACGCTGATGGGTTGAGAGGTCTTTGATCCACATCTGATCTGGAGCTGTCTGTTCTCCAGGTAGGATGTAAACCATCTCAGGGTGGTGTCGTGTAGGCCCGCCTCTTCAAGTCTTGTTAGTAGCGTTGAGTGGCATATGGTGTCGAATGCTGAGGAGATGTCCAGGAATATCATGAGTACGCCCATTCTGGTGTTGTCAATCGTTCTTAACAGACTGTCGAATAGTTGTGTCAGTAGAGTTTCAACCCCGTGATTGGGTCTGAATCCGTGTTGGTTTAAGTCGAGGGGGTGGTGTATGTCGAGATGTTGTTGTAGTTGGTGCTGGACTACTTTCTCTATGATTTTAGCCAGGAAAGGGATGCTTGAGATGGGTCTGTAGGCTGCAGGGTCTGTTTTCGGTAGGGTGGTTTTCTTTGGGATCGGACGTACTATAGCTAGTTTTAGTGCATTTGGCATTATTCCTTCTGTGAGGGAGTTTTGTAAGATCTTCCGTATTGTTTGGGTCAGTTCTACCTTTGATGCTTTGATCCATGATACTGGGCAGGGGGCGGTGCTGGTGTTGAGGTCAGTGATGATCTTCGATAGCTGTTCCTTTGAAGGGATGTTGAAGGAGCCCCAGCTCTGTTCTATTGAGGAGGCCCCATTTATAATGGTCTTGTTGCTGCTTTTGGGTGGTGCGGTGAATTTGTTGGTAAGGTGGTCTGCGTAGGTCTGTGGATCTATTTGTTGGTCATTTCTGTTAAGGGGTTCCTTGGTGAGTTTCTTTACTACCTCGTAGTAGGTAGTAAATATTTGTGGGTGGGGGGGGATCTTACTCACCTATACAGTTCGAACTATCCCCAATTGTGGCACAAACTTTCCCTTGAACTAGATTGCTGGTCTAAGCTCACACTCTCCTGGATAGCTTGTGTTAAAATGGTGGTCCTACTGCAAGTTTTGTACTATTTTCAGGTGCTGCCAATGCTGATCCCGCAGTGTGAACTGGAACGGTTACAATGGTGGATCCTTAGCTTTATTTGAAATAACCAGCACTCTTGGGTGCAAAGGGGGGTCCTCTATAGGAGGAAGTAGAGGGGTGGGTTGGGGGTCCCTAAAGCATTGTTACTCACCTGTAACAGGTGTTCTCCGGGGACAGCAGGAATCATTCCTCACATATGGGTGACTTCTAGGTCTCAATGCATTTGGGCCATGCTAGAGCACACATGTTGCTCCTCTAAGCTTTTCACCAATGCGTACCCTACCTCAAGTTCCTGATCTTGCTCTTGACATTTCACTGACATCCACATGAGTTTCCCATGAATCACGGCTTTTAAACCATCCTAAAGTATACCCACATCCACTTCACCATTATTGTTAAAGCGAAGGTACTCTGCCATGTCCTTCTGTACAGTGTCAAAAACCCACTCATCATGCAACAGGCCATTGTACACCCTCCAGTAGCATTCCCCCCTCCCCCCCATACTCTGAGCCCTTGCAATTACAGCCACACACCCATGGTTTGACCAGCTGATCGGCTCAATTTCAGTTTTTTCAACCATAATACACAGGTTCCTATCATCAGTTAATCCAAATGGCAATAAGTGTGATGCAAAGGGGAATAAAAAGAAAAGCGTCTGATATAAGGCTGCAGGTAGTGCCAGCCATCGCTCAATTGCCACAAATGAACAGCTCCTGGAATTTCCACTGATGGCCCCCCTCCAACCCCAACACTCCCCCAGATCGATTAAGAGATGGGTCCAGGGCAACATTAAAATCACCCCCCATAATCATTTGACCTTTAACAAAGAGGATGAAGTCCAATTCAACTCTCTCATAGGAATCTCCTTGCCCCTGATTCGGTGCATAGATACTGATCGTGACCTGTGCTGTCACCACTATTTAGGGCCCTTGTGGGTCCTTACAGATATCCTGGGGTTCAAAATCAAAGTCCCAATGAATGAGAATTGCCAACCCACTGCTTTTCCCCGTTTCCCCTCTGCGAGGCACAGAATTGTTGCATATAAGTAGGGTCTCGCAGTAGCCCCTGATCCCACATGCGCAAGTGTGTCTTCTGCAACAATGCAACGTCCCATTTAAGTCGCTTCAGCTCCTTAAATAGTTGCCGCTTCCACATTCATCTGATCTACTCAGCATCTTGTTACACGCTCACCCTCATCCTAGCTTCCATTCAGACATACAATCCCTTTCGCATTCATTACCACCCCCTGAGAACCCAACTCATATTGTAAGAAGCAACCCCATACTGTTGAAGTTCTTATGCTAAACTGATAAAATATAGCTAACCCCCCAAACCTAAGGTAAAAGTCACTCATTGGTATCCAGGGAGGCATTTCTCTGATGGTCTGACAATTGCCGGAGCCGGCCCCATCCACTTTCCACTCACTGCCAACATATCTGGGATTTGCGGTGCTCCAGCAGTTGTCTGAACAGAACAGAGAGTCCCTCCACTCCTAGCTTGTGTAATGAAGTCAAAGTCTCCTCCCAAGACCGAATATGAGTGGTGCATCCATCCTTGGTAACCACCAAGGCAAAAGGGAACTGCCAGTGATACCAGCAACCGTCCTCCCAAAGCTTTCGTGTAATATCCTGTAATTCCCATCTACACTGGATTGTGGCTGGGAGCAGGTCTTCGAATATCTCAATGCGACGGGTCTCCTATGTAAGAGTGCTGACCTTTCAGGCTTGAGCTGTCTTTTTGCAGATGACACAAAAATTTGCAACAGAGTGGACTCCCCCAAGGGCGTGCTTAACATGAGGAAAGAGCTACAAAAGCTGGAAGAATGGTTTAATGCTTGGCAATTAAGATTTAATGTGAAGTGCAGTGTCATGCACTTGGGTAGCAGAAATCAAAGGGAAATGTACACAATAGGGGGCGAGAGGTTGGTGTGCACGGAGCAGGAGAAAGACCTCAGTGTGATTATTTCTGTAGATCTCAAGGTGGCAAAACAGTGCAACAAGGCGGTGGCAAAAGCCAGGATGTTGGGCTGCATTCGAAGAGGAATTACCAGCAGAAAGGAAGGGGTACTAGTGCCACTGTATAAGTCTCTAGTGAGGCCTCACTTGGAATACTGTGTTCAGTTTTGGAGACGTATCTTGCAAAGGATGTAAAAAGAATGGAAGCTTTTCAGAGGAAGGCAACCAAAATGATTTGGAGCCTGCGTCAGAAGCCTTATGAGAAGGGACTTGAAGATCTAAATATGTACACTTTGGAAGAGAGGAGGGATAGGTGAGATATGATTCAGACCTTTAAATACTTAGAGAAATAATGAACAAACAAATCTCTTCCAGAGACGGGGAAGCTGTAAAACTAGAGGGCATGACATGAAGCTGCAAGGTGGTAAATTGAAAGGCAATGTCAGGAAATACTTTTTTACTGAAAGGGTGGTGGATGCTTGGAATGCCTTCCCGATGGAGCTGGTGGGGGCAAACACAGTGACGGAATTCAAAGTGGCCTGGGACAGACACAGTGGATCACTTTACAGCAACAAGTCTAAATCAAAATAAACTGAACCATCTAATTTCTCAACAAATAGGGGTGTCCTACATGGCGATGGGGGAGGGGTGAAGACATGGGGAGGGGTGCACCTACTCCCTAAAGACATGGGAAGGGGTGCACCTACTCCTGCCATATTGCTGGGCAGACTAGATGGACCATACTGGTCTTTATCTGCCATCATTTACTATGTTACTATGAGCTACCACTCTCCTTGTCCACATATTTATGAAATCACACCAAGAATGTCCCATGGCAGGTTTGCTTTCAGGGTGTCCAAAGCCCTTTGCGCCCTATCCAGGTCCACACTATAAGCCTCTGTATCCGAGTCTCTGCCCATAGCTGGCTCACAATCCATTGCACTATGGCCTTACAATTATCATACTCCTGCAGCTCTGGCCCGCCGCGGAAGCAGAGATTGTTACTTCTGGACCAGTTCTCCAAATCTTAATTTCTCAGCCGTCTCCACATTGGCCCATTCTAGTGTCTCTACATGCTTTGCCAGGCTAGTTAAGTTCTCCCTTGCCTCTTCCACTTGCTTCTCAGTGTCTGCCATTTCCACTCTGAGATCTACTGCCAAGGATATCTGCCCTTACCGAGCTAAGATCAGCTGTACGTTCTCAGCTCCAATGTCTAAACTCTGCAGCAGTCAACTGCCCTCACTCTTCAGTATCAGAGCCATATGCATGCGCCTCACCTCCACCAACATGTTCTGTGCCATCCTGCTGCCACACAGCTTCACTTATCATCTTGAGATCATGCCACATTCCGGGCCACCGCTGTACCCAAAGGCATTCAGGTCTGTTTCTTTTAAACTTCTTTCCCTGCCATGCATATAACTCTTGGGTAGCTAAAGCTTACAATATGCATCTTTCTGAGCAGTCAGGACCACTGAATATGCTTGTTGCAGATGCAGGGAGAAGCGGCATCCTCCTTTATGCCTCCATTCTCAGTGACATCACTTCCTCTCCCCCATGACTTTTTAATTTTGCCAAGAGTCTCATGAGGGACCTTGCCAAAGGCTTTCTGAAAATCCAGATACACCGTAGCAACTGGTTCATCTTTGTCTACCTGTTTATTCACACTTTCAAAAAAAATACACTAGATTAGTAAGAAACTTTTTCTTGGCTAAATCCATGTTGGCGTTCTCCCATTAAACCACAACTACATGATCAGTAATTTTATTCTTTATAATGGTTTCCAGTATTTTGCCCAGTATGGACACCAGGCTCACCAGTCTGTAGTTTCCAGGATCACCTCTGGAACCTTTCAAAAATTGACGTTACATTGACCATTCTCCAATCTTCCGTTATTACAGATGATTTTAATGATAGTTCACAGATTACTAATAGGTCTGCAGTCTCATGTTTTGGATCTTTCAACACCCTCTGATGTATACCATCTGTTCCAGGTGATTTGCTAATCTTCAATTTATCAAATTGTAATTCATCTTCCTGGTTTATTGATATTTCTTTCAGTTCTTCTGATACATGACCTTTATATACCATTTCAGGCACAGGTAACATCCCTATATCATCTTCAATAAAGACCAAAGCAAAAAATTCATTCAATCTCTCCACGATGGCCTTGTCCTAACTTAGCACCTCTTTTACCCCTCTATCATTAATATGAATAAAATACAACCTCTAAAATGCTTGTATGCAAATGCTAGAAATCTGAAAAATAAGATGGGAGAGCTAGAATATATAGCACTAAATGAAAAGTTAGATATGATTGGCAGCTCAGACCTGGTGGAAGAAAGACAACCAATAAGACACTGATACCTGGATACAAACTATATTGCAATGATAGGAAAGATCAAACTGGTAGAGGGGTTGTGCTCTATGTTAGAGAAGACATTGAATCACAATAGTATTCAATTTTTGCAGGAAACAGGATGTAGTAAGGGCTGTTAGTGTAGCTGGGTTTAAAAAAGGTTTAGACAAGTTCCTGGAGGAAAGGTCCATAAACCATTATTAAAAAGGGACCCAGGATATCAATGCTTGACCCAATACAAGCATTGTGGAACCTGTGTCTCTTGGGGATACTGCTAGGTACGTATGACCTAGATTGGCCACAGTTGGAAACAGGATATTGGGCTTGATGGACCTTGGACTGATCTAGTATGGCATATCTTATGTTCTTATGTTCACTGTAGAATCTCTATGGATAGAAATACCATGTAAAAGGAGGTGTGTACTACCAACTGCCTGGCCAGAATGAACAGATGGATGATGAAATGCTGAAAGGGAAGCTAACAAAGGTTACAATACAGTAATAAAGGGTGATTTCAACTACCGTGGTATTGACTAGGTCAGTGTCACCGCAGGACATGCTAGGGAGATAAGTTTCTAGATTAAATAAATGACTGCTTCTTGCAGCAGCCTGTTCATGAACTGACAAGAGGGGAAGCTATTTTGGACCTAGTCCTTAATGGAACACAGATCTAGTGCAAGAGAAGGTTGTTGGGCCACTTTTCAATAGTGATCATAGCATGATCACATTTGATTTAATAAATGGAAACAGGACAGCAAGGAAATCCACAATACTACCTTTAAAATTTCAAAAGGGAGACTATGATAAAATGAGGACCATAGTTAAGAAAAAAATAAAAG
Organism: Ichthyophis bannanicus; assembly: GCA_033557465.1. Classification (NCBI taxonomy): domain Eukaryota; kingdom Metazoa; phylum Chordata; class Amphibia; order Gymnophiona; family Ichthyophiidae; genus Ichthyophis; species Ichthyophis bannanicus. The sequence continues at coordinate 141,376,967 of CM066049.1, read as the reverse complement.
GAGCAGCTGCAAAGGTTAAAGATTTACATCAAGCATGGGCATTGTCTAAAAATACTATCGTGGAAGCCCAGAACAGATGTATTCCACAATTTAAGAAAAGTGGAAATTAGACCAAAATACTGCCAGCATAGTTTAAGTGAGGTCAGAGAGGCTATTGTAGCCAAAAAAGCATCTTTTGGGAAATGGAAAAAGGAGCCAAATGACAAAAAACAGAAACAGCATAAGCACTGGCAAGTTAAATGCAAGGCATTGATAAAGCAGGCAAAGAGAATGTGAAAAAAAGCTTGCCGTGGAAGTAAAAACACAAAAACTTTTTCAAGTACATTCATAGCAAAAAAACTTGACAGTGGGACCACTGGATGATAGAGGGGTAAAAGAGGTAGTAATGGAGTACAAGGCAATAATGAAGAGATTGAATGAATTCTTTGGCTTCGGTGTTTACTGAAGATAGAAACATGACAGCAGAAAAAATACATGGCCTATCCAGTTTGCCCTTCCATATAAACTACAACAGTCCCCTTTTTTCCTTAAGAGATCTGTGTTTGTCCCATGCTTTTTTTTTTTTTTTTTTTAATTCAGATACTGTTTTCTTTTCTACTTCCTCCACTGGGAGACTATTCCACACATTACCACTCTTTCCATAAAGAAATATTTCCACATATTACTCTTGAGTCTATCCCCTTTCACCTTCATCCTATGTCCCTCATAGCAGAGTTTGCCTTCAATCAAAATAGGCTCTCCTCTTGTGCATTTATGCCACGAAGGTATTTAAACATCTGTATCATATCTCCTCTATCCCGCCTTTTGTCTAATATAGAAACATAGAAAAATGACAGAAAAAGACCACATGGCCTATCTAGTCTGTCCTTCCATATTGCCTCAGAAAACTCCAAGTTATCAATGTCCCCATTTAATGTAATCCAAGTTTAAGTTTCAATGTAAACCGCTTTGATTGAAATGATAAAACGGTATATAAAAACCTGTTAAATAAAAAAAATAGACAACTACAACAATCCCCATATTAAGATCTTTAATTTTGTCTTTATATGGGGTGTGTAGCAGGTAGCATAACAGGGAGGATGTTGGTCCAGTAGGTCAGTAGTTGGCAGCAGTTGTCTCCTTGTGTACTGTATTTTCATTTTTTTTTATTTTGGGGTGGTTTGGGGGTCCTGCTGGGAGGAGAGATGGTGGGGGGAATATTGTGTTGGTGTTTTATGTGCTGTACATCGCTTTCAATGTCATGTGGATAAGGCTGTTTGTCATAAAGCATATTTATTTATTTTAAAACATAAGATCACTAACCATTTTAGCAGCCGCCCTCTGCAGACTCCATCCTGTTTATATCCTTTTGAAGCCTGATGTACCAACTTAGGTAGTTTGCTCCAGGAATAAAGGAACAGCAAGGTGGAAAGATTAATTTCCAGGAACAAGCAGGAATGAGTCTTCACATAGGGGTATCATCGGTACCGACGGAGCCTGCGCAGGAACGCTCCCCAGCGTCCAGTCCAGTAAGAAAGCTTTTGGGAGCATCCCACAGCGCCTGCGCACTGCCTTCACGCCTTTCCCAACCGCCTCTCTCCAGTTCTTCTTTTCCACGGAGCCAGCAGGTCGTGTTCCTGTCACCGCAGAAGTAGTTATTTTTTCTTTATTCTTTCCTTATCGTTCCTCCAGCTTAGTCCTCAACGTATGGGTTGTGCACCTCCTCCTGCAGCATGAAGACTGGACCAATCAAATTTCAGCACCACTGGAATCAGCATACCAGGCATCTCTGTAACTCCAGTGTGTCCAGTCTTCATGCAGCAGGACGACGTCAGTGAGTCTAGCTGGGCTCACTAGTTAGATAGTTTAGTATGCTTTTTTCCCTAGCTAACCTTTTGAGTCATTATTTTTTGTCCTATTAGGACTTATTTTCATTTCTTCCTTTCAGGGGTTCCTGTTTCTTTAAATTTCCGATTCTGATTTGGGCACTCTGTGGGGTGGGGGGGGAGGACCTGAGGAAGGTCTCTCTCCTGCTCAGCCTCTGCCGCCTCTCTGTTCTTGCCTGTCTGTATTTTTACATTAGGATCTCTGCCCCAGGGCTGTTCGGGGCAGAGCTCCTACAGTGCCGGTACAGCAGCTCCTCTCCGGGGGGTTAGAGGTCTGCTGATTAAGTGCCGGTAAGTATTGGCAGCTGGCGGCGGTCAGAGCCGGTCCTGTTCAGGGTCACCACGCCTCTGCCCGGCCCTGCTGGAGTTTCTTTTTCCTTTGGTAGTTTATTTTTCAGGGAGCCTCCGCGACTGCGGGGGTCAATCGCCGGCAGGAGTTTGTTGGCCTCGGGCATTTTTACTGGCAGGAAGTAAAAGCGCGCCAAGGTCTCCTTGCTGTCGCGGCCATTTTAACTTTCGCGGTCTTGTCAGCGTGTTTCTCACGCGGCAGTGTTTTCTTTCTCCTTTATTTCATTTGTTTCATTTCTTTTCTTTTCTTTTCTTTTTTTTCTTTTGTTAATATCAGCTGTTTTGGTTATAATTGCTCCCCTTTCCTTCGGGGTGATTCGGTCCCGCGGCTAGGGGGAGGGTGGGAGGATAGCGTTTATTCTCTCCTCTTCCTTGTTCTTTGCGGGTCTGTCGATTTTTCATCAGCTGTCCCTGAGTCTCACAACAGTCCTTTCGTGGGATATTTAAAAAAAAAAAAAAAAGACTGGCAATTAAAAGGGGTCAGAGAACTCTATTTCTTACATCACCTCTCTGGTTCTCTGTTTCTAGCGGCTGCCCAGTTCCCGGTTTGTGTGCTGGTTCTGCTGGGTCAGTAAGCTATTTTTTTTCTCTCTCAGCGGTAAGGGGCATTTTTGCCGCCTGCTACTCAGTATCAGAGTGCTTCCATGCCCGCGGGGTCCCTTTGTGTGATTTGTGGATCTCAGAGGGGTGCAGCTTCTGAAACCGGCGTCTGTCAACGCTGTGCTTCGGTGTCTCTCAGTATGGAGCAGCACCTGGAGAGCTCATTGGCTGCTGTGGCGCAGCCCAGTTCCGCGACGGGGGAATTGGAGTCGCCCCTGGAGGGGCCCTCGGGGAATCCTTCTGCGGTCTCTTTGGCCTCTGGAGGGCAGTTGGACCTCGGGGGTGCCTTACCCTTGAAGGATTTTTCTCCCGATTTTATTTTACTGATGCATCAGGCGTTCTGCCGTAGGCGCCAGAACGTGGGCGCTGCTCCACCGTCGGCGCCAGGTGTGATTGCCCCTTCCACGTCAGCGGAGAATCCGTTGTCCGGTGTCAAGGCACCTAAGCGACAACGTCTGCACGACCCCTTCCAGGCGGAGACTGAGTGGCCTGAGGGTGATGATCCTGATTTCGACCATGAAGCGGATGGGGAGGCCTTGGAGGAGGGCGAGCTCCCTGAGCCGGAGGATCAAGCAAAGATTATTCGGGTTTTCAGACGAGAGGAGTTGCCCGCTCTTGTTTCGGAGGTGCTTCAGACTCTGGGTTTGGCACCGACTCCTCCGGTGGAGGCGGCGGACGGCGCAGACCCCATTATTCAGGCGGTACGGCAAACTAGCGTGGTTTTTCCCAGTCACAAAGTTATTGATCAGATGATTCAGTCGGAGTGGGATACTCCTGAATCAGGTCTCAAGGTGGTGAAGATCATGCGTCGGCTCTACCCTATGTCGGACAACGATCTGGAGCGTTTCCGCTCTCCAAAGGTTGATGCGGCAGTATCGGCGGTGACTCAGAAAACCACGATTCCAGTGGAAGGTAGTGCGGCCTTGCACGAGCCGCAGGACCGGAAAATGGACGGTCTGTTGAAGCAGTCGTTTGAGGCAGATGCGGTTGCGTCGCAGGCCTCCGTTTGTGGAGCTTGGGTTGCTCGTGCCAGTTTGCGCTGGGTTCAGCGGCTTCAACAATCACCCTCCTTGGAGGCCGACATGTTGGGTGAGCTCCACCGCTTGGAATCTGGTTCGGCCTATTTGGCAGATGTTCATTATGATCTCATCAGAGCTCTCTCTAATAGCATGGCGTCCGTGGTAGCAGCACGTAGAGCCCTTTGGTTAAAGAATTGGGCGGCAGATGGGTCGTCCAAGTCGCGGTTAGGCAGATTACCTTTTAAAGGTAGGCTGCTGTTTGGTGAGGATTTGGATAGGTTGGTCAAGGATTTGGGTGAGTCCAAGGGCGGTCGCCTGCCGGAAGATCGTCCCAAGCGAGGGCGGCCGCTTTCGGCTGTCCGGGGGCAGTTTCGGGACTTTCATAGATTTCGGTCACCTCATTCTGGTGGATTCCAGCGTGGCAGATATATCTCGAGGGCAACAGTACCAAAAAGGAGCAAAGGATCCGCACAACACAAAGGAACAAAAAGAGCGGAGCCTGGACTGCCAAAAAATGAACTTTATTAATTGCGCCCCAACGCGTTTCGGCCACTGGCCTTCCTCAGGGGGTCTTAAAGAACACACCTTATTGTGATCAAGTTGAGTGCTATCCCGGCTTGAGCATATGGGATACTAATTACTTATTGTAATCAAGTTGAGTGCTATCCCGGCTTGAGCATATGGGATACTAATTACAAACAGCAGCGTAGGGTTAGTGGCACTACCTTCAGTTGCTGGGGACGATGGCAGCTTCCCTGGAGGTAGTACCTTGGGCCCGATTTCATATGCGTTCACTTCAGAGAGCCTTGCTCCGTCGCTGGTCCAACCAGTCCGATTCCCTGAACAAGCGTCTCCCTTGCCCACTGGCGGTACGGAGAGATCTTCAGTGGTGGCTGCGACGGTCGTCGCTCCGTGCGGGAATACCTCTGGAGCAGCCGGACTGGATTCCGCTCTTGACGGATGTTGTCTGACCAGCGGGGTGCCCACTGCGGCGACCAGTTCGCTCAAGGTCTCTGGTCTCCAGAGGAGAGCGGTTGGTCAATCAATCGCTTGGAACTTCGCGCTGTGTGGTTGGCCTTGCAATGCTTCGAGATCCTGATATCATCTCGGGCAGTACGGGTGCTCTCCGACAATGCGGTGACAGTGGCATACATAGACAGGGCGGTACCGGAAGCGTAGGCTTGGAGGGGGAGGCTCGGATATTGTTCGAGTGGATCGAGCCCCGGCTCCAAGCCATCTCGGCAGCGCACATTGCCGGGAAAGACAACGTGACTGCCGACTTTCTCAGCAGGGTTCAGGTGGATCCCGGCGAATGGGAACTCAACCCAAAGGTCTTCGCGCAGCTGGTTCAGCGTTGGGGCCAGCCGGTCATGGACCTGATGGCCACGTTGCGCTCAGCAAAGGCAGCTCAGTTCTACAGTCGTCGAAGGGAGCCAATGTCAGAAGGCCTGGATGCCCTATTGCAGACTTGGCCCTCCACGGGTCTTCTTTACGTGTTTCCCCCGTGGCCCCTGCTGGGGCGCGTGATTCAGCGTATCGAGGCCCACCGGGGTCGGGTACTGTTGATAGCACCGGATTGGCCTCGACGTCCGTGGTATGCCGATCTGATGAGGTTGGTAGACGGCTCCCCGTGGCGGCTTCCGCTGGATTCGGATCTGTTGTGTCAGGGTCCTCTTCGCATGCCGCAAGTGGGGAGATTCTCTTACGGCCTGGCTATTGAAAGGGCGCGGCTAAGAAAGCGAGGTTATTCCAAGTCTGTCGTGGCGACTCTGTTGCAAGCGCGCAAGAGATCCACTTCACTGGCCTATGTCCGGGTTTGGCGTATCTTTGAGGATTGGTGCTCTCGACGTCAGGTTCGAGCTGCTACGGCCTCAATTCCAGTGGTACTCGATTTTTTACAAGACGGTTTTGCTAAAGGTTTGGCTGCCAGTTCCTTGTGCGTGCAGTTGGCGGCGCTTTCGTGCTACCGGGGTAAGGTTCACGGAGTATCGCTGGGTGCCCATACCGATGTTGTTCGCTTGAGGGCCGTCTCTAGGCTACATCCGGTCCGCAGGATTTCTGTGCCTTCATAGGATCTCAACTTGGTTTTGCGGTCCCTCACTGCGGCTCCCTTTGAGCCTCTCTCTCGTAGTTTGGTAAAGGATTTGACTCTTAAGACGGTGTTCTTAGTAGCGATTTGTTTGGCGCGGCGTATTTCCGAACTCCAGGCTCTTTCTTGCAGGGAGCCTTTCTTGTCTTTCTCGGCTCAGAAGGTGGTTCTGCGGCCGGTGCCTTCTTTCTTGCCTAAGGTGTCTTCTCCTTTTCACGTGAATCAAGTTGTTTCGCTTCCGGTGTTTCCTGCGTCGGGGGAGCAGGCCTCTGATTGCGGTCTTAGTCGTTTGGACCTTAAGAGGGTTCTCCGGCGCTACTTGAAGGTTACCAGTGATTTTCGTAAATCGGATCATTTGTTTGTGCTGTTTGGCGGGCCTCGGAAAGGTGAGGCAGCGGCAAAAGCCTCCATTGCTCGGTGGATTAAGGAGGCGATTGGCTCGGCTTATCTGTTGCACGGTCGGATACCGCCTGTTGGCTTGCGCGCCCATTCAACCAGGGTTCAGGCTGCGTCCTGGGCGGAGTTTAGTTTGGTATCACCGGTGGAGATCTGCAAGGCGGCAACGTGGTCTTCTCTGCACACTTTCAGTAAGCACTATAGACTTGATGTCTTGGCGGCGGGCGATGCAGGTTTTGGCTCGTCGGTTCTGCGTGCCGGCTGGAAGAATCCCGCCCGGTAGGCTGCTTTGTTACATCCCATACGTTGAGGACTAAGCTGGAGGAACGATAAGGAAATAGTAATTACACTTACCTGGTAATTGTAGTTCCTTGAGAGACGACAGCTTAGTCCTCCTTCCCTCCCTATAATCTTTTTTAGCTTGGCACGCCTTGGGTTCAGAAGTCCGTATTCCCAGGTGAGTGTCTTTCTTTGAATCTTTTGGTTTCGTTTCAATGCTTTTTTTCTTTTTCTCTCGCTATCGGCTTATGCTGCGGCAGGAGCGGGGCATTCTGTGTCTGTTGGTATAGTTCCATTAACTACTTAAAAAAAAAAAAAAAAAAAAAAATTAAACAAAAACAGGACTTTTTAAAGGTTAGCTATTTCTTTGAGTTTGCTTTGACAATAGGTCACTAGAGTTACAGAAATGCCTGGTATGCTGATTCCAGTGGTGCTGAAATTTGATTGGTCCAGTCTTCATGCTGCAGGAGGAGGTGCACAACCCATACGTTGAGGACTAAGCTGTCGTCTCTCAAGGAACTACAATTACCAGGTAAGTGTAATTACTATTTTGTGTCGCGTCTGCCTTCAACATCGGACCGGTACCGCCAGTCTTTTCTTTCTTAAAAACAAAAAACAAAAAACTTATACTTTCTTCACTGTGCATTTTAGTTTTTGGGCCTTAGGCCTAAAAGGTTTCTCCTCATGGAAAGCCCACCTCCGGGTTTAAAAAGTGCACAAAATGTGGCGGTACTATTTCTGTCACCGACACCCATGATTGGTGTCTAAAATGTTTGGGTCCTGACCATTCCATCACGGATTGTGTCCTGTACCATGATGTCTAAAAGAGGTCGGCAGAACCGAGCAGTCAAGCTCAGTACCCTGTTTCCCTCTGATGCAGCTTCGGTGGCAGACGTCTTCCAGGGCTTCTTCTTCCTCCCATAGATCTCAGGTAACCAAGCATAAATCTGGCCGGTCCTCGAAGGGCAAATCTCCCTCTAAGCATCGAGATGCCTCCGGGCTTGTCCTCGAGGACTCCGCACCGGCAAAGTTACCCCGGCGGGAAGTTCCAGCTTCCAAAGCATTGTCTATGGGGTCACAGGTTGACATCAATGGCTCGGCCTCGACCGATCACCTGTTGCCGTGTTCTGGGGTACCGGTGGGCTCCCACTGGTACCGACATCCAGACACTGGTGGCGTCGATGGATCAGAAGATTTTGACCATGCAGCGCACCCTGACGGCATTCATGCAGGCTGCGATGCCTCCGGTACCACAACAATCCCCGTTGCCGGTACCGATTGCATCAACGCCGGTGCCAGTGTCGACTGCAACGGTACCCTGTCCTATGATGCCCATCGGTACTGAACCGGTACCGGTTACGCCCAATGTCGATCCCACTCGGTATGCATATCGGGCTTTACAGGAGCATCCAGACAGGCGATACTTAGATTCCTCCGGACTCTGACGGGTCCGAAGGATCTGTCGAGGCATCGATACTTCTTCCTCGGGAGTAGTCTTCTCCTAAACGAAGAATGTCTCCTCCAGAAGACTTGTCTTTTCAAGACTTCATTAGGGAGGTGGCTAGGGGCCTCTCCATCACAGTGGCCCCTGAGTCAGAGCCTAGAGCCAAGCAGCTGGATATTCTACAATATCCTAAGGCTCCTAAAGAGGCAGCTACTTTACCTGTTCATGAGATTTTGTATGATCTCATGTTGAGCATGTGGGAGACACCTCTTACTACCTCTCCTCATTCTCGCAGGTTAGACACCATGTATCGTGTCCCTCCTTGTCCTGGCTTTCATAAGACTCAGCTTCCTCACCACTCTATTATGGTAGAGTCTGCCATGAGAAAGATAAAGAGTGCAAAAAGACACTCATCTAATCCTCCAGGACGTGAATGCAGGACCCTAGATGCTTTTGGCCGTAGGGTTTTTCAAGCTTCTATGCTAGCTGCCAAAATAAACTCCTATAATCTCTATATAGGGATGTTTCTAAAGGAAGTCACAGATCTGCAGACTTTAACCCCTTTTATTTCAGAAGATAAAAGGCAGGAGTTTCTCACTTGACTCAAACATGCCCAGGATGTTTCCAAATTTTCCAACCGTGCAGCCTTGGACTCTTGAGTGTGTAAGCAGAGCTTCGGCTATTGCCATAGGTGCACGCAGAATTGCTTGGTTAGAAGCTTCTGATTTGGAACTCTGGGTCAAAGATGAATTAGGAAAATCTTCCTTGTACAGGTGAAAACCTTTTTGGCAAGGATTGGCAAGCAAAGACCACTCAGATGGATGCTGAGAACTCCGCTTTGGATCGACTTTCAAAGTCCACCTCTGCTCCTGCTAAGAAAAGATTGTTCAAAAAGACATCTTTTTCTAAAAAGGGAAGATATTATCCTGCTTATGGTCAGCAGGCATCTTCTGCAGGTCGTTTTGCTGCAAAACGTCAGCAACCACCTAAACAGGCCAAGTCAAAGGCTGCTAGGCCTTCCATGGCCCAGCAGCCTCAGCCTCCTCAGGGCCTTTGACTTGCAACTGGAGAACTTAGCCTTTCTAGCTCTGGAAGAACCAGAGCCCTCACCATTCCAGGAAGGTTGGCTTACTTTGCTCCCAGATGGGAACAAATCACAGCAGAGCAATGGACCCTCTCCATCATAAGGGAAGGGTACAAGTTTCATTTCTTAAGCCTTCCTCCTCGCACCATGGTGAAACAGTTCAATTCTCCAACATCTCTCCTCAACCTTCTGGGTCAGGAGATTGCCACCCTTCTTGCCCAAGGGGCAATAGAAGTACCTCTTCTTCAACAGGGCTTAGGGTTCTACTCCCCTTATTTTCTTATCCCAAAGAAAACAGGGGGCTACAGACCCATATTAGATCTCAGAGAATTGAACAAGTTTCTATTCAAAGAGAAATTCAAGATGATTTCTCTCGGTGCTCTGCTTCCATACCTTCAGAGTCAGGACTGGCTTTGTTCTCTAGATCAAGGATGCGTACACCCATGACCTCATCCATCCAACACACAGGTTCCTTCGGTTCTTTTTTCAGGGAAAGCACTACCAATACAGGGTGCTTCCGTTCGGTCGAAATGCATGGCAGTAGTAGCTGCATTTCTACGCACTCTAGGAATATTTGTCTTCCCTTACCTGGACTGGCTCATTCGAGCTCCATCCCAGTCAGAGGCCCAGAATTGTCTAACCTGCACAATGCGTGTTCTTCAGTATTTGGGACTGGTAATAAACATCCCAAAATCACACCGCTTTGACCCGGTGAAAAGCAGGATATAAATACAGCTAAATAAATAAATCAAATCTCACCCCTACTCAGTCTCTGGAGTTTATAGGGGCCTTGCTGGATACCACAACTGCAAGGGCCTATCTTCCTCAGGCTCGTTGCCTACGCTTAGTGCAGTTAGCCTCCCAGATACAGTTAAAGTCCCATTTAACTGCTCGAGAGATGTTACAACTCTTAGGCCACATGGCATCTACCGTGCACGTGGTTCCATATGCTCACCTTCACATGAGGGCAGCTCAATGGACTTTGTCCAACCAATGGACTCAGGCATCAGGTTGCCTGTCAGACAAAATAGCAAACTCCAGTCGCCTTTTTTGGTCTCTCCAGTGGTGGAAGTCCTCTCCAAATCTGTTGCTGGGGTCCCCTTTTCAGCAGTCACAACCCCAAGCAACTCTGACAACAGATGCTTCTCCAATGGGTTGGGGAGCTCATCTGCAGGATCTCTCCACCCAGGGCATCTGGTCTCCACAGGAGACTTCTCTGCATATCAATGTCTTGGAACTCAGAGCAATATTCTTAGCTCTCCGAGTGTTCCATTCCCTGCTCAGCTACAGGACAGTCCTCATCCATACGGACAACCAAGTAGCCATGTTCTATGTAAACAAGCAGGGCAGGGCAGGACTGGCTCTCTGTCGCTTTGCAATGAAGCTTTGCGACTGTGGATCTTCGCCAGAGAGCATCAAATTCATCTTCTGGCAGTATATCTTCCAGGCGTTCAAAACTCTTGGGCAGACAGACTCAGTCGAGTTCTGCTTCCACACGAGTGGTCCCTCCACATGGACCAGGTAGCCAGGATTTTTCGAATTTGGGGAACCCCGGACATAGACCTCTTTGCAAGTCCGTGGAATGCCAAACTTCCCCGGTTCTGTTCCAGAATTCCGTGTCAGGGAGTTCAGGCCAAGGATGCCTTCCTCCTTCACTGGGGTCAAGACTTCCTTTATGCCTTTCCACCCATTCCCAAAACACTATTCAAGCTTCAGAGAGATCGAGGAACCATGATCCTCATACCACCACATTGGCCACACCAAGTGTAGTATCCTCTACTTCTGCATCTCTCTCAAGCTCCTTCCCTGGACTTAGGCTCTGCACCAGACCTTCTATCCCAGGAGGAGGGAACGTTGTGGCACCCAAACCCCCAGTCTCTTCATCTCAGGGCTTGGTTGATGAAGGCCTAGACCTTCAAGGTTCTCTCTCTCAGCAAGTCAGAGATATTATTCATGCCTCTAGAAAGCCTTAAGAACATATTATCCTGTTCATATGTAAACACAAAGTACTATTGGAAATGTGTATGTTCACTGTTTATTGTAAACCGCGCTGATGCTGAATAGCGCGGTATAAAAGAGACTTTAAATAAATAAATAAAATAAATAAATAAATAAGAACATAAGATATGCCATATTGGGTCAGACCAAGGTCCATCAAGCCCAGTAACCTGTTTCCAACAGTGGCCAATCTAGGTCATACGTACCGAGCAGTTTCCCCAAAAGACACAGTTTCCACAATGCTTGATATCCTGGGTCCCTTCTTAATAATGGTTTATGGACTTATCCTCCAGGAACTTGTCCAAACCTTTTTTAAACCCAGCTACACTAACAGCCTTAACTACATCCTCCGGTAACAAATTCCAGAGTTAGATTACACGTTGAGTGAAAAATATTTTCTTTTATTAGTCTTAAATAGTTTACCCTGTAGCTTCATTGCATGTCCCCTAGTCTTTCTATATTCTGATAAGGTAAACAATCGATCTAGGTTTACCCGTTCCACTCCGTTCATTAATTTATAGACTTCTATCATATCTCCCCCTCAGCCGTCTCTTTTCCAGGTTAAAGAGCCCTAACCTTTTTAGCCTTTCTTCATAGGAGTATCCTTCCATCCCCTTTACCATTTTGGTGGCTCTTCTCTGAACCTTTTCTAATAACGCTATATCCTTTTTAAGATAGGGCGACCAGAATTGCACACAATATTCAAGGTGCGGTCTCACCATGGAACGATATAGCGTAGTTACTCACCTGTAACAGGTGTTCTCCAGGAGCAGCAGGAATCAGTCCTCACATATGGGTGACGTCAGCGCCGACGGAGCCCTCACGGAGCAATTTTCCCCAGCTTTCAAAGAAAGCCTTTGGGAATTGCAGCGCGCATGCGCGGTCCCCTTCCCGCCCAAGGGTGCCATCTTAGCCAGTCAGATGACAGCTAAAAGACAGCATAAAAATTTGCAAAAAAACTAAAGCAGATGATTGCAACTCCAAGGGGAGGAGGGAGGGTTGTGAGGACTGATTCCTGCTGCTCCTGGAGAACACCTGTTACAGGTGAGTAACTACGCTTTCTCCAGGACCAAGCAGGAAGTCAGTCCTCACATATGGGACTCCCAAGCTTAAGGCTACCGGAGACCCTAAGCACAAAAATGAGCTCCCTCTAGCTCAGCAGTACAGAAGGAAGGAATCTTCACTGAATTATTACCCACCGGTAGCCCCCATCCGGGATGGAGGGTAGGAGTTGCTCAAACCTCGAAGAGATTTCGGAGGACTGCCTGTCCGAAAGCACTGTCCCTGCGGGACTCCCTCTCGAGACAGTAATGGACCGCAAAAGTCTGGCTCGAAGACCAAGTAGCGGCCCGGCAGATGTCTGCCAATGGAACAGAGCGGAGGTAAGCCACTGACGTAGCCTTCGCCCGAACACAATGAGCCGTGACTCGACTTTCTAACGAGAGTCCGGCTGCCCCATAAGCCCAAGCGATACAGTCAGCAACCCAGATGGACAGAGTACGCTTGGAGACAGGGAGCCCCAATTTATTGGAGTCAAAAGACACAAAAAGCTGAGCAGCTTTACGGTGCTCCCGCGTACGGTCAAGGTAGAAGTTCAATGCCCTTCTACAGTCCAGGGTATGCAGGACCATTTCAGCTCGGCTGGAGTGTGGCCTGGGAAAGAAGGTCGGAAGTACCACCTCCTGATTGATGTGAAAAGGGGAGACCACTTTTGGAAGAAATTTAGGGTGAGTCCGTAGGACTACCCTATTTTTGTAGAACCGAGTGTAAGGGGGATCAGACACGAGGGCCTGCAATTCACTTACGCATCTAGCGGAAGTGAGGGCTATCAGGAATAAGGTTTTCCAAGAAAGAAAACAGAGAACAGGTAGCCATAGGTTCAAAAGGCGGACAGGTGATCCGCTGCAAAACCACATTCAGATCCCAGTCAGGTGCTGGCGGGCGCAGAGGTGGTTTAAGTAGAAGGAGACCTCGGAGAAACCTTGCCACGAGAGGGTCGCTGGAAAGAGGTCTGCCGTCCACCGGCACATGATGTGCTGAAAGAGCACTGAGGTGAACTTTGACGGAGTTGGACTTAAGTCCCAGATTAGAGAGGTAGAGCAAGTACTGCAAGACCACCGACACCGAGCAGGAGAAGGGATCCTGAGACTGCTGGGCACACCAAGCGGAAAAGCGACGCCATTTAAGGGCGTAGCATTTGCGGTAGATGGTCGCCGGGAAGCTAGGACGACCTCTTCTACCTCTGCCGGTAGTAGAAGGGGAGCAAGGACTACCCTTTCAGCAGCCAGGCCATCAGATGTAGAGATCTGAGGTTGGGGTGTAGAAGGGACCCCTGATCCTGTGTTAGGAGATCCGGTTGAAACCCCAGAGGGAACGGATCCTCTACCGCTAATTGCAGCGGGAGTGGAAACCACGGCTGTCTGGGCCAGCGAGGAGCTATCAGGATCATGGAAGCTTTGTCTCGGAGAACCTTGAAAAGAGTTCGAGAGACTAGCGGTATGGGAGGAAAGGCATACAGAAGGCTTTTCGACCATGAGAGCAGAAAAGCATCCGCCGCTACTCGTAGGGGATGCGGCTGCCGAGAGCAGAAGCGAGGAAGTTGCCGGTTGAGAGGACTGGCAAAGAGATCCATCGTGGGGAGGCCCCACTTCAGAAAAAGTTTCTGAACTACCAAGGGATCCAGGCGCCACTCGTGCGGCTGGAGGACCCTGCTGAGTTTGTCCGCCAGGCACTTTTCTTGGCCTGAGAGATAGACTGCCTTGAGAAGAATGCCGTGGCTGACGGCCCAAGAGCAGAGCCTCTGTGCTTCCCGACAGAGAAGGAAGGAGCCCGTGCCTCCCTGCTTGTTCACATAGAACATGGCAACTTGATTGTCCGTCTGGACAAGGACGGACTGGTGAGAAGTCAGGTGGGAGAAAGCCTTGAGAGCCAGACGGATTGCTCTGAGCTCCAGGAAGTTGATCTGCTGCGCAGACTCCCACGTGGTCCAGAGACCTTGAGTACATGCCCCTTGGCAATGCGCTCCCCATCCTAGGAGAGAAGCATCGGTCGTCAGCACTTGAGCCGGCAGAGGAGACTGAAAAGACATTCCGAGCACCAGGTTTGGCCGATGAAGCCACCACTGTAGAGAGGAGGCCAGCGGGCCGGAAATGCGCACTAAGTCGGCTAGGCCGCCCGTGGCTTGTTGCCACTGCTTGCGAAGGTACCACTGAGCAGGCCGCATATTCAGGCGGGCATTGGGGGTCACATGGACGGTGGAAGCCATATGGCCGAGTAGTCTCAGGAAGCGCCTGGCGGAGACCAGGGACTGGCTGCGAAAACGGCCGGCTAGGTCCATTAGCCGTTGAGCCCTGTCGAGAGGCAGGAAGGCTCGTGCCTGAAGAGTGTGCAGTCTTGCGCCGATGAATTCGAGATCCTGCGAGGGGAGCAAAGTGGACTTTGCGAAGTTTATGACAAAGCCCAAGTACTGCAGAAGAGTCACAGTGCGGTGCGTGGCCTTTGTGACTTCTGGAGAGGACGATGCTCTGATGAGCCAGTCGTCTAGGTACGGAAAGACAGAGGCCGTGAAGCCGGAGATAAGCCGCCACTACCGCGAGACATTTTGTGAAGACTCGTGGTGCAGAGGATAGGCCAAAGGGCAGTACTCTGAACTGGTAATGATTTCCCGCCACCACAAACCTTAGGTATTGGCGGTGGCTTGGGTGAATGAGGATGTGTGTGTAGGCATCCTTTAGATCCAAGGAGCATAGCCAATCTCCCTGCTGGAGGTAGGGCAGAAGGATTCCAAGGGTAAGCATCTTGAACTTCTCTGACGAGGAACTTGTTGAAGTTGCGCAAGTCCAGGATGGGTCTGAGGCCTCCCGTTCTTTTTGGTATTAGGAAATACCTGGAATAGAAGCCTCGACCCCTCAGGTGGTGGGGCACCGGTTCCACAGCCTGTTCCTGAAGACGACTTGCTAACTCCTGAAAGAGTAAGTCCCTGTGCAGAGGGAGTCGTGGAGGTTCTCCCGGGAAATAGGAGGGAGGGACCTGGTGGAAGTGGAGAAGATAGCCTTCTCTCACAACCTGAAGCACCCAGGCATCCGATGTGATGTTGGACCACCTGTGGGCAAAGTGAACCAGCCGGCCTCCTGTGCTGGGAGGAACCAGCTGAGGGGGAGAGGCTATGCTGATGAAGTCAAAAAACCCCACCCTGCTGAGCAGGGGCCGGTGGTGCAGGCTTGGGGGCTTGCTGCCTACGGGACCCGTTACCCCGTCCCTTGGCCTGCTGACCCTGTTGGGGAGCTGCGGAGGCCTGATATTGAGGGTAGTGTTTATAGGCAGCCGCCTTTCTCGGGTAAAAGGACTTCTTTCCCGAGCCCTTCTTCTTCTGGGAAGGGGCGGAGGTTTTCCTAGAAAGCCTAGTTCTGGTGAGAGTCTCCGTCTCGATTTGTGCAGCCTTTTCAGCCATGGGCTTGCCAAAGAGGTTCTCACCTCGGCAGGGGACATCGACCAACTTGTCCTGCACCCAGGGTTCAAGGTCAGACGACTGAAGCCAAGCCTGTCGTCGGGCACCGATGCCGGCTGCGGCCACTCGTGCCGATGCTTCAAAGCCATCATAGGCTGCTCGAGACATGAATTTGGAGCATTCCTGAATACCAGTTGTCAAGGCTAGGAACCTCCGCAAAGGTTCCTCGGACAGGCCAGCGGAGAATCCGGCTATCTCTTTAGCCAGGTCTCTGAGATACATGCCCATGTAGAGCTGGTAGGTCTGGACCCGACAAGCAAGCATAGAACCCTGGAAACACTTCTTACCAAGGCCATCCAGGTTGCAGGCCTCCCTGCCAGGAGGCACCGAGGAGTGCATCTTCTGGCTCTTAAGCCTATGCATGGCCGATTCCACCACCATGGAATGGTGCGGTAGCTGTGCCTTTTGGAAGCCAGGGCTCTTGCGGACTCGATAGATGGAATCGACCCGCTTGCTTAATACCGGCGACGATGCCGGACTCTCCCACATGCGGAAGAGTAGTCGTTCCAGCATGGGAGGAACCGGCACAGTAAAGTGCTCCCTGGCGGGAGAGTCGTACTGAAGGGCATCGAGCTCTTCGGCTCGAGGCTCCTTGGGATCCGCAGGGAAGGCCAAAGCCTTGGCCATATCCCTGACGAAGTCCGAGAACCGGGCGTCCTCCGGAGGGGAGTGTTTCCGAGGTTCGGACTCAGGCGAGTCCGAGGGGACACACCGAGTCCGAAACGAATCAGGTGACTCTTCAGACTCCCAGGCCGACTCCGAGGAGGAATCGGTGGGGTCGGTCCGGGCGGGCGGAGGCGTCGGCTGCCCCGACGCCGAGGGAGTCGGCGTCGACGACCTCGGTCCCGAACGGGAGGCCGAGGGTAACCTCGACCGAGGATCGACTCGAGCCCGCATGGACTCGAGGATCAGCTCGGTCTCCGGGGTCGACTTAGACGTCGACGTCCCGGTGGTCGGGGCAGAGGCGCCAGCGAGGCTAGCGATCAGTGCCCGCTGCTGGTCCATGAAGGCAGATAGTCTGCTCTCCAAGGCCGTCAACCTGAGTCCGACCTCAGGTGACCCAGCAGCCCCCGACTCGGGCCCCGACGGCGTCGGGCCCGACGTCGGACCCCTCGGAGGCGAGTCCAGGAGGACTACAGGACTTACCCGAGCAGGCAACTCCGACTCCAGACGAGGTCGCTTCGGGAGATGTTCCTTCTCCAAAGACCCGGGACGGCTATCGGGGCTATGCGACCTGGCCCTCGCGGAACCAGGAGCGTCCACTGACGCCGCCCTCGCGGGTTTCACCTTCCGATGATGGTCCCCGGAGGGAGAACCCCTGTCGGAGGAACTCCGGCGATGGTCAGAGCTGGAACCTCTGGACGCCGAGGCCTCCGACGAGGTCCGGGTACGGGTGGGATCAGCGAAGATTCGTTCCCGCTGATGCCGCCGACTCCTTAACGCTTTGGAGGACATTTTGCTGCAGGCCCCACAGATCAGTTCCTCGTGATCCGGGCCAAGGCAGCGGAGGCAATTATGTGTGTCAGTGAGTGACATATTTCTGTCACACTGAACACACCGCTTGAAACCACTGGCAGCCATCGGGGGAAAAAGGGCCCCTGCAAGGTCAAAGGACCGGGCTGCCAGCGAAAAACCGAAAACGAAACTGACAGAAAATCAGAAAAACCGAAAAATAACAGAAGGACTCGCAAGTCCGGGCAGGAAAGAGACCGGCGTCGAACCGAAGAAAAAATAGAAATAAAACACGAAAAATCAACTTTTTCAGCGGGGACAAGACGGGCATGTCTGTAGGGCTCCACGGAAAAAAGAAGACTGGCTAAGATGGCACCCTTGGGCGGGAAGGGGACCGCGCATGCGCGCTGCAATTCCCAAAGGCTTTCTTTGAAAGCTGGGGAAAATTGCTCCGCGAGGGCTCCGTCGGCGCCGACGTCACCCATATGTGAGGACTGACTTCCTGCTTGGTCCTGGAGAAAGAGGCATTATAATATCTTTTGTTTTATTTTCCATTCCTTTCCTTTTGATACCTAGCATTCTATTTGCTCTCTTGGCCGCCGCTGCACACTGGGCCGAGGGTTTTAACATGTTATTCACAATGACGCCTAAATCTTTTTCTTGTGTGGTGGTTCCTAAAGTGGAACCTTGCATCGTGTAACCATAGTTTGGGTTGTTCTTCCCTAGGTGCATAACTTTGCACTTGTCCACATTAAATTTCATTTGCCATTTTGATGCCCAGTCTTCCAATTTATCAAGATCCTCTTGCAATTTTCCAATCCTCTTGGGTTTTAACAACTTTAAATAGTTTTGTGTCATCTGCAAATTTGATAACCTCACTCGTTATTCCACTTTCCAGGTCATTTATGAATATGTCAAAAATCAGAGGACCCAGCACAGATCCCTAGGGTACACCACTATTCACCTTTCTCCATTGGGAAAATTGGCCATTTAGCCCTACCCTCTGCTTTCTATCTTTTAACCAGTTTCTGATCCACAGTAGTACACTGCCTCCTATCCCATGACTCTTTAGTTTTGCCCAAAGTCTCTGATGAGGGACCTTGTCAAAGGCTTTCTGAAAGTCCAGATACACTATATCAACCGACTCACCTTTGTCCACCTGTTTATTCACACCTTCAAAAAAACATAACAGATTAGTAAGGCAAGATCTTCCTTGTCTAAAGCCATGTTGGCTGTCTCCCATTAGGCCATGACTACCTAAATGAATAATTTTATTCTTTATGATGGTTTCTACCATTTTTCCCGGTACTGACGTCAAGCTCACCGGTCTGTAGTTTCCCGGATCACCCCTGGAACCCTTTTTAAAAATTGGTGTTACATTGGCTATCCTCCAATTTTCAGGAATTAGAGATGATTTTAATGATAGTTCACAGATTACTAATAGCAGGTCTGCAATCTCATATTTCAGTTCTTTCAACACCCTTCTACTAGACGTTCCTATGCTTTCAAATGGAAAAGATTTACCATTTGGTGTTCAGAGAAGGGTCTTAACCCTCTTGCAATACCTTTGAATTCTTTACTAGAGTATCTCCTGCATTTATCCCATGCAGGTCTTAAAACAAATTCAGTAAGAGTACATTTGAGTGCTATTGCAGCGTCCCTCAAGCCTCTCAATGGATAGTCTATTTCCTCTCATCCTCTTATAACAAGGTTCATGAGAGGCCTTCTAACTAAACCTCCCATTAGACCACCTCCAGTGGCATGGGACTTAAACCTGGTTCTTGACCAGCTTATGAAGCCAACCTTTGGAATCTTCATACCTTGGATTGTAAGAGAGCTCTTGCTTTTTACTTACAAAAAACACAGCAACATAGAAAGTCTTCTCAACTCTTTGTTGCTTTTGATCCTTCTCATTTAGGACTTCCAGTTTCTAAGAGAACACTGTCCAACTGGATTGCTCAGTGTATTTCTTTCGCCTACCAGAGTAGGAACCTTTCTCTGGAGGGCCATGTCACAGCTCACATTGTGAGAGCCATGGCAGCCTCAATGGCTCATCTAATCTCTGTGTCCATCGACCAAATCTGTCGAGCAGCCACCTGGGCCTCGGTTCATACCTTCACAGCCCATTACTGTTTGGACAAGGACTCCCGCCGGGATGCCTCGTTTGGTCAGGCTGTTCTCAAACACCTGTTCCATTCCTAATCAACTCCTACCCACCTACCCTGGTTGGATGCCAGAGATCCATGGGGGGAGGTAGAATCCTTTTCAAGGACACACAACCTGGGGTCTTCCCCTGGCATCTGCAGCTAGGGAGTCCCCATATGTGAAGACTCATTCCTGGAGATAGCACAGTTACTTACCTGTAACAAGTGATCTCTGGGAAAAGCAGGAATAAGTCTTCACAACCCACCCACCTCCCCTAGGAGTTGTATCTCTCTCTTTCCTTCCCTCTCTCTCTGTCTCAGCTTTAAAACTCAAACTGGAGAGAGGCGGTTGGGAAAGGCGGGAAGGCAGCGCGCAGGCGCTGTGGGATGCTCCCAAAAGCTTTCTTACTGGACGCTGGGGAGCGTTCCCACGCAGGCTCTGTCGGTACCGACGATACCCATATGTGAAGACTTATTCCTGCTGTTCCCAGAGATCACCTGTTACAGGTAAGTAACTGTGCTAAGTCTGGAGTTGGTGGTGGAAGAGAAGGGAACATATAGAAACAATCTGCCAGAAAAGCGGAGTTCCTGAGTTGGGATGTAGTGAGAGATGAGAGGAAAGGTAGTGAGGAGCAGCAGAATGAGTGCACTTATTCCTCAGTAACTGGATATAAAAATGGATAGAGAAGCCCCTTCTTTTCCTGCTTGTGTGTTGCAGGCCCGCGCTCTCTACCTCGGCAGGTAACATGAGTACTCCTGCTCTGCTGGCTGCAGCCCATGCGGTAGTTACAGGGAAGATGCTGGGTACACTCCCTGCATTTACTTCGCAGGATTTGCACCTACCACACACATTTTGGCACATGCCACACTGTAGGTGCAGAACCTTACTACACCTTAGTAAACATGCTCCTTAGTGTAAAAATGTATGTATTTCTTGTTTGTTTATTTGTAGTCTAGCCCAAAAATCACATCATATATATTCATCAGACACTGCAATATGATCTTGGAAATACTGAGGCTGATATACCAAAGTACAAAATGACTTTACAGATTTAACATGGAAAATAGGAAACAAAAATCTCTAAATTTATGAAGCTTTTCAAAAATGGGCTTCACAGTAGCAAACTTTCACATATAACCACTATGCACAAATCTTCATAGAAAGCAGCTCACTATGAATGAATTTTGTGAAAACAGGCACATTAAAAAAGGTTTTGCAAGACTTTTTCTGTACCCTCCCCCCCCAAAAAAAACAACAAATCCCATTAACCTTCGGGGGGGGGGGGGGGGGAGGGAAAGCTTGGAGCTTAAGAGGAGGGAGGGAGCAAACTGGGGGTGAATTAAGCCTGGAGAGAGGGGTATAGGAAAGAAGAATATTGGGGTAAGAAAGGACTGGAAGGAGTTGAGCCTGGGAGGTAGCATATGAGAGCAAGTGAGCCAAATGGTTTAAACTTGGCCAGTGCAGGGTAAGTGGACGAAGAAGGGGATGAAGTTACCCAGGCTAGAGGGAGGAACTGTGCCATCAAACCTGCAGGGGCAGGGAGAATACAGCAAACTGGGGATTTGAGCCTGCAAGCTTGGGAATAAAGTTGAGGAACAAAAAGCAAGCTCTGGGGGGGGGTCAAATACAACATGAGGGACTCCACAAGAAACAGTGAGGGGAAGGGGAAGTATCTGTTGAGCTGACAGCACTTGAAATGAATGGTTACATAAAGATGTGAACCATGTTAGGATGTGATCTTTCATGTCAAGACAGAGAAGAGGAGAGCGTTTGATGTCAAAGATGGCAGACAGATCTAGTAAAACAGTCAAAGTGTTCTTGTGTGAATCAAAGTGACTGAAGATCATTGACCAATGCAGTGATGGCAGTTTCAGTACTATGATTATTACGAAATCTCAGTTGTCTCAGGTTTAATAAATTGGTTTTGATTATAAAATCAATAAACTGGAGAAAAACTGCCTTCCCGATCTTTGACAAAAATGGTGAGTTAGAGATCGAATGGTACTTGGACGACAAGGAGGGGTCAAGATTTCACTTCTTTAAACACTGGACAAACAATGCCTTGTTTTGAAGTACTAGATTTGGATGCTGGAGAAAGTATGGTTGCTCCGTATACAGCAGGGGTATGCAGTTACACTCTATGGTGCTGTCCACTGACAGCACCAGTGCCGCCTCTCCCTGAGTTCCTTTGGACTTCTGAGCACATGCGCATGCACCTTCCTGCTCTGAGCTCTTCACCCAATTTCAGAGCAGGCAAGTGCAGATGTATTACAACTATTTGATAAACTGAAGAGTAGCAAATCACCTGGACCGGATGGTATACATCCGAGTGTGTTGAAAGAACTGAAATATGAAATTGCAGACTACTATTAGTAATCTGTGAACATAATCATCTGTAATACCTGAAGATTGGACGATGGCCAATGTAACACCAATTTTTTAAAAAGGGTTCCATGGTGATCCAGGAAACTACAGACTGGTGAGCCTGACATCAGTACCAGGAAAAATAGTAGAAACCATTATAAAGAACAAAATTACTGAACATGTACAGTATTTAGTCATAGCTTAATGGGAGACAGCCAAGGAAGGTCTTGTCTTACTAATCTATTATTTTTTTTGAAGGTGTGAATAAACATGTAGATAAAGGTGAGTCGGTTGATATAGTGTATCTGGATTTTCAGAAAACTTTTCACAAGGTCCCTGAGAGACTTTTGGCGAAATTAGAGTCATGGGATAGGAGGCAGTGTACCATTGAGGATCAGAACTGGTTAAAAGATAGAAAGCAGAGGGTAGGGCTAAATGGCCAATTTTCCCAATGGAGAAAGGTGTATAGTGGAGTACCCCAGGGATCTGTGCTGGGTGCGCTGCTTTTTAACATTCGTAAATGACCTGGAAATGGGAATAATGAGTGAGGTAATCAAATTTGCAGATGACAAAACTATTCAAAGTTGTTAAAACCCATTAGGATTGTGGAAAATTGCAAGAGGACTTTGATAAATTGGAAGACTGGGCATCCAAATAGCAGATGAAATTTAATGTGGACAAGTGCAAAGTTATGCACCTAGGAAAGAACAACCCAAACTATGGTTACACGATGCAAGATTACACATTAGGAACTATTACCCAGGAAATAGATTTAGGCATCATCGTGGATAACAAATTGAAACCCTCTGCCCAGTGTGCAGCGGCGACCAAGAAAGCAAATAGAATGCTAGGTATCATAAGGAAAGGAATGGTGAATAAAACCAATGATATTATAATGCCTCTATCGTTCCATCATGCGACCGCACTTTGAATATTGTGCACAATTCTGGTCGCCGTATCTTAAAAAGGATATAGCATTATTAGAAAAGGTATAGAGAAGAGTCACCAAAATGGTAAAGGGGATGAAAGGATACACCTATGAAGAGAGGGTAAAAAGGTTAGGGCTCTTCAACCTGGAAGAGAGACAGCTGAGGGGAGATATGATAGAGGTCTATAAATTAATGAAGTGGAACGGATAAACGTAGATCGATTGTTTACTTCAAACTATAGAAAGACATGGGGACATGCAATGGAGCTACAGGATAACCTATTTAAGACTAAGAAAATATTTTTCCACTGTAATTAAACTATGGAATTTGTTACCGGCGGATGTAGTACAAGCTGTTAGTGTAGCCAGGTTTAAAAAAGGTTTGGACAAGTTCCTGGAGGAAAGGTCCATAAACCATTATTAAAGGGGACCTGGGATATCCAATGCTTGACCCAATATAAGCATTGTGGAATCCGTGTGTTTTGGGGAAACTGCTAGGTACTTGTGACCTAGATTGGCCACTGTTGGAAACAAGATACTGGGCTTGATGGACCTTGGTCTGACCCAGTATGGCATATCTTATGTTCTTATTTATGTAAAAGGATTTCTATACCCTCCTTTCCTAAAATCAAAGTGGTTTACAATACAACTAAACTTGTTACATCAAACAAGGGCGGAGGGCATGAGGGTGGTCAGCAGTGGGGATTTATACAATGTGGTCGAGTGGAGAATATAGTAACAGCTATTTACAAAGTGTGCTATATACAACATAAGCTATTTACAGGTAGAAAAACTGATTCATCAAGAGAGCTGGGTGGGATATCGAGCTAGGGGTGGGGTCAATTCTCCAGGACCAAGCAGGAAGTCAGTCCTCACATATGGGTGATGTCGGTGCCGACAGAGCCCCCATGCGTAGCATTTCCCCAGCTTTCAAAGAAAGCCTTTGGGAATGCGGCGTGCATGCGCGGTCCCCTTCCCGCCCAAGGGTGCCATCTTGCTCAGTCTTCTTTTTTCCGCAGAGCCCAACACAAGTGTGTTGTGGTCACCCGTGAAAAAGTTGTTTTTTTCGGTGTGGATCCGTGTACTTATTTTATTTAACAGTATTTCTATACCGCCTTATCTTACAATCAAGGCGGTATCACAGCAAAACAATCAAAGGAAGTGATAGTGTTTTTCATGCAGTGAGGGTTATATCGTGCTTTGTGTGTAAGATGTGTTGTGTGTTTGATTAGGTTGAGCTATGTACATTGTGCGCTATGATACATCGTGTGCTATAATACATTCTTCTATACATTTAGTGTTAAACATCATGTGCCGTTATACATTCTCTTAACAGTGGGTTGGAGGGGGGGTATGTTGGTTGTTCCTGGTAGTTGGGTCATGTGACGTGTCCATAGTGTTCTACAAACAGCGTTGTCTTCAGCTGTTTGCGAAAGTCTGAGGTCCTTCATTGATCTCAGATCGTCTGGGAGGGTGTTCGATTGTTGGGGCGGCCAGAGAGAGTGCTCTTTCTGTGGTGTCCTTGCGTGTTTTTCTGACGTCTCTAGGGGTGTTGACTGGGTTGGAGGTTCCTTTTCTTCTTGGGCGTGTGCTGGTGTCTGATTGTATGAGGGTGTGCAGGCTGTTGGCTGAAGTGTGTTTGATCTTAAATATGTTTATGATTGTTTTGTATTTGATGCGTGAACTGATTGGGAGCCAGTGTAGGTCTTTCAGAACAGGTGTGATGTGCTCATGTCTTGTTGATCCAGTTATTATGCGGGCCGCCGTGTTTTGTGCTAGTTGTAGTGGTTTGAGTGTTTGTTTTGCTAGTCCAAGGTAGATTGGGTTGCAGAAGTCCAGTAAGGGGGTTATTAGAGCTTGGCATACGGTACGGAAGTGCTCAGTGGCGAAGAGGGGTTTAAGTCTTCTGATGATTCTCATCTTGTAGTATGCATTTTTGATTGTTTTGCTTACGTGTGACTTGAGATTCAGTTCATTGTCCAGGGTCACTCCGAGGTATTTTACTTCCGATTTTATTGGTATGGTTGTGTTTTGTATCTTGATGTCCGGTGGGTGGATGAAGTCTGGGTTACGAGTGATGATTAGTGCCTCAGTCTTGCTGTAGTTGATTGCGAGGTTGTTGTTTTGACACCATATTGTCATTTGTGTGAGGCAGTTTATTTTAGAGTAGTCCGGGTCGTCAACTGAGATAGGTGTGTATATCATGATATCGTCTGCATAGATTGTATATTGGATGCTGTTCTTTTTCAGGATGTCGCATATTGGCTGGATGTAGATGTTAAACAGTAGTGCTGAGAGTGTGGATCCTTGTGGTACTCCTTGGAGGACTTTTATGGGTTGAGAGGTGTTGTGGCCTACCTTGACCTGTATCTGCCTGTCGGTTAGGTACGAGTGGAACCATTTTAAGGTGGGACCATGTAGCCCAATGTTTTTTAGTCTTTCCAGGAGCGTTTTGTGGTCTACTGTGTCGAATGCTGAAGAGATGTCAATGAAGATCATTATGATTCCATTCTTAGTGTTGTCTATGATTCGGAGGATGCTGTCGAAGAGGTAAATCAGTAATGTTTCGACTCCATGGTTGGGGCGAAAGCCGTGTTGGTTGTCATTCAGTGGTGCATGGTTGTCAATGTGTTCTTGTAGTTGGTGTTGTACTGTTTTTTCGATGATTTTTGCCAGAAAGAGTATGCTGGATATTGGTCGGTATGCTGCTGGGTTGTTCTTGTCGAGAGTTGTTTTCTTTGGGATCGGTCTTACTGTGGTGAGCTTTAGTTGATTTGGCATGACTCCTTGAGTGAGGGAGTTGTGCACTATGTTGTGTATGATGTGGAGGAAGCTTGATTTGGTGGCTTTGATCCATGACACTGGGCAAGGGTCTGTGGGAGCGGTGCTTGTATTGATTGTGGAGATGTGGGAGAGCTGCTCTGTTGATGGTGAGCAGACTGTGTCCCAGGTCTTGGAGTGTGAGATAGACATAGTGGGTGCGCTGGGTCTTGTTTGCTCTCCAGAGTGAAATTTTTCCTTGATGTGGTCAGCAAATTTTTGCGGATCTATTTGTACTTCGTCCTCTGTCCTTTGCTCTTTTGTGAGGATTTTCACAATTTCGAATAGCTCTCTGGGTTTGTTGATGGAGGTATTTATCATGTTTATATGATATTCTCTTTGATTGGTTGATGTGTTCATTGTATTGCTTTTGCTTTGTTAGGTATAGTTGCTGGTTTTCAGATGCCTTGGTCTTTCTCCATCTTCGTTCTATCTTTCCGAGTTCCCTTTTTTCTTGTCGTATGGTTTTTGAGTACCACGGCTTGTGTTGTAGCTTGTTCTGACGGTGTTTCTTGGGTCTAGCATCTGTTGCTTTGGCGGCGTTAGATAAGAGTGCTGTTCCAGTTGGTGATTTGAGCCTCCAGGTCGTCTGTTTCTATGGTCAGTTGTTGTATCGTGTCTTGTAGGAATGTGTCCCTGTCGAAGTTCTTGAATCGTCTTTGTGTGGGTGTGTTAGAGCGTTCGTTTAGATTGTCTTTTTGTAGTAGCATCTTTATCTCAATTATGTAGTGGTCTGACCAAGGAACTGGGGTGATGGTTGGTGTTGATATTAGACCTCTCGATGTTAGGTCATTGGTTACGAAGATGAGGTCTGGGGATGATCCGCGTCTGTGAGTGGGGGCATCGACTATTTGGGTGAGCTGAAGTGAAGTCATTGCTTGAAGGAAAGCTTCTGCATCTTTGGTGTTGGTGGACTTGAGGTTGAAGTCTCCCAGCAGTAACACGGGTTTGTTGGTTGCGGTGATAGTGCAGACTGCTTCGAGCGTTGAGGCTAGTTCGTCGGGTGAAGCTCTGGGTGCTCTGTAGGTTAGGCAGAGTGCTATGTGTTTGTTCTCGATGCTGATTGTGTTACATTGTTGTGTGTCAGTGAAACTCAGAGCTTTGAACCTTAGGTTCTTTTTTGCAATTATCAAGACTCCTCCTCCACGTTTGTGGGTGCGTGGGCAGTTGTATGCTGTGTATGTGTCTGGCACCAATTGATTGAGTAGTACATTGTCGGTGGGATTGAGCCATGTCTCTGTGATGCAAAGTATGTCGGGCTGACTGTCTTCTATGTGGTCTGCTATTGTGTGTATCTTGTTGCATATGGATCTGGCGTTTATGAGCTCTATTGCTGCATGCTTTGAGGCATTTGTTGTTTTGTGTTTCCTTTGAACTAGTGTGAGTTTGATTTGTGTTTGGTTTGTCTTTTTGTCCCTGGTGTTCTGTGAGTGCCATTATGCGTGTACTGTGGTTCTATGTATGTCCAAGTGGTTGGTGGGTGCCATGGTAAGTTGGAGTGTGGGTAGTGGTAGTGTGTGGTTGTTGGCAGGAGTTGTGTGATGAGGCTGAGTGGGAGAAACAATGTTGCGTGCATGTTGATTTTTGTGAAGTCCTGTTAGTGTTTTACTTGCGTTTCTGATGTCTTTTACTTCCGTCTGCTCTGTTGATTTCTTCTGTGGTACTGTCGGCATGGCTGTCTCTTTTGTTTGGACTCCTTCTGCTCGCCTTCGTGCCGTGCCTAAGGGCCACGCCAAAGGGCCCCTCTGGCGAGGCCCTCAGGCGCAGGCGCGCCCTGCAGGGACACCGCTTTTATGTGGGGCCTGCCCCTGCTTTTGCTCCCACTGCCCCGATTGGGCAGGAGCTGTTGGTGACTCAGCGGAGGTGATGTGTCCGGGCAGCGGCTCCCTGGGAGCAGGGACGCCGCTTTTATGTGGGGCCGGCTGCTGCTGCTTTTGCTCCCACTGCCCCGATTGGGCAGGAGCTGTTGGTGACTCAGTGGAGGTGATGTGTCCAGGCAGCGGCTCCCTGGGAGCAGGGACGCCGCTTTTATGTGTACTTACTCGGTTCGACGCTGGTTCCCTTTCCTGCCTGGGTCTGGTACACCGGTATCGAGCCCGGACTTCATTTTTCAGTTTTTGTCCTTAGAGACTAGCATTCGCGCCATTTTTTTTTCATTTTTCCCTGGCAGCCCAGTCTTGACCTCGCAGGGGCTCTTTTTTCCCTGATGGCTGCCAGCGGGTTTAAGAAGTGTGATCGGTGTAAGAAACTGATGTCTCTCACCGACACACATGACTGCTGCCTCTGGTGCCTCGGGCCCGACCATGACCCACTGGTCTGTGTCCCATGTGGCAAAATGTCCTCCAAGGCATTGAAGAGCCGGCAGCATCAACCCGAAAGGATCTTCTCTGATTCCGTGTCCGCCAAGTCCGGACTTCGTCAGAGACCTTGACGTCTTGGGAGTCCAACCCCGAGCATCGTCGGGGCTCCTCTAAGAGGGGGTCTCCTTCACGGGAGCACCGCAGGAAGAAACCCGCGAGGGCAGCGTCGGTGGACGCTCTTGGCTCCTCGAGGGCCAGGTCGCATAGCCCTGACCGCCGTCCCGTGTCTTCGGAGTCAGAGAGGCCTGCTAAACAACCTCGTGTAGAGGCGGAAGCCCCGGGTCACATGAGTACTGTAGTCCTCGTGACTCTCCTCCGGGGGAGCCGATGTCAGGCCCGACGCCATTGAGGCCTGAGTCGGAGGCTGCTGGGTCTCCTGAGCTTGGACTCAGGTTGATGGCCTTCGAGAGCAGTTTGGCTGCCTTCTTGGAACAGCAGTGGGTACTGATCGCCGGTCTCACCGGTGCATCTGCCCCGACCACCGGGACCTCGACGTCCAAGTCGACCCCAGAGGCCGAGCCGATCCGAGTCCATGAGATCTCGAGTCGATCCTCGGCCAAGGTCACCCTCGATCTCCTGTGCAGGACCGAGGTCATCGACGCCAGTACCCTCGGCGTCGGGGCGGAGGGCATCGGTGCCTGCCCGACCGGAGCCGCTCAACTCCTCCTCAGAGGGGTCGGGATGGGAAACGGACGAGGAGTCCCCGGACACTTTTCGGACCCGGTGCATCCCTTCGGACTCACCGGAGTCTGAACCTCGGAGAAGGGGCCCCCCCCTGAGGATACCCGGTTCTCGGACTTCATGAGGGACATGGCCAAGGCCTTAGTCTTCCCCGCGGACCCCGAGGAGGAGCCTCGAGCCAAGGAGCTCGAGGCACTGCAGTATGACTCTGCCCCCAAGGAGGCCTTTACTGTACTGGTTCCTCCGATGCTGGAACGGTTGCTCTTCTGCATGTGGGAGGCGCCAGCCTCGACGCCGGTTCTTAGCAAGCGGGTCGATTCCATTTATCGAGTCCGCAAGAGCCCTGGGTTCCAGAAGGCACAGCTGCCGCACCACTCCATGGTTGTGGAATCGGCCATGCATCGTCTAAAGATGCACTCCTCGGTGCCTCCAGGCAGGGAGGCCCGGAACCTGGATGCCCTCGGTAGAAAGTGCTTCCAGGGCTCTATGCTTGCTTGCCGTGTCCAGACTTACCAGCTGCACATGGGCATGTACCTACGAGACCTGGCAAAGAAGATTGCTGGGTTCTCTGCTGGTCTCTCAGAGGAACCTTTGCAGAGGTTCACAGCCTTGTCATCTAGGATCCGGGAGTGCTCGAAGTTTATATCTCGAGCAGCCTATGATGGCTTCGAGGCTTCGGTCCAAGTAGCCACAGCCAGCATCGGTGCACGCCATCAGGCCTGGCTACAGTCATCGGACCTCGAGCCATGGGTGCAGGACATGTTGGTCGATGTCCCTTGCCGAGGTGAAAACCTCTTTGGCAAGCCCATGGCTGAGAAGGCTGCAGAACTCGAGTCCGAGACTCTCACCAGGACAAGGCTGTCCAGGAAGACCTCTGCCCCTTCTCAAAAGAAGGAGGGCTTGGGGGAGAAGTCCTTTTACCCGAGGAAGTCCTCTGCCTACAAATCTTACCCTCAATACCAGGCCACAGCTCCCCAACAGGGTCAGCAGGCCAAGGGGCAGGGACATGGGCCCCGTAGGCAGAAAACCCCCAAGCCACCAGCTCCGGCTCCTGCACAGCAGGGAGCAAGGTTTTGACTCCAGTGACTTAGCCTCTGCTCCTCAGCTGGCCCTTCTCAGCACAGGAGGCTGGCTGACCCTGTACGCCCACAGGTGGTCAGCCATAACAGAGGATACCTGGGTGCTCAGCATAGTCCAAAAGGGCTATTTACTCCACTTCAACCAGCTACCCCCCTCCTACTTTCCAGGGGAGCCTCCAAGACTCCCTCTGCACAGAAACTTACTCCTGCAGGAGTTGACAGGTCTTCTAAAGGAGCAGGCGGTGGAACCGGTGCCCCACCACTTGAGAGGTCAAGGCTTCTATTCCAGGTACTTTCTGGTACCAAAGAGGACAGGAGGCCTCAGGCCCATCCTTGACTTGTGCAATCTCAACAAGTTCCTGGTGAGGGAAAGTTCAAGATGCTTACCCTTGGAATACTGCTGCCCTACCTCCAGCAGGGAGATTGGCTATGCTCCTTAGACCTAAAGGATGCTTATACTCACATCCTCATTCATCCAGACCACAGACAATATCTCAGATTTGTAGTGGGAGGAAATCATTTTCAGTACAGAGTACTTCCATTTGACCTAACCTCCGCCCCAGGGTTTTCACAAAATGCCTGGCGGTGGTAGTGGCCTATCTCATAGTCCAGGGCATATTTGTCTTTCCATACTTGGATGACTGGCTCATCAGGGGTCAGTCTCCACAGGAAACAGACAGGCCACCCTCCGCACCGTCTGCCTTCTACAGCATCTGGGGTTTGTCAAACTTTGCAAAGTCCACTTTGCACCCCTCACAGAACACAGAGTTCATAGGAGCAAGACTGGATACCCTTCAGGCAAAGGCTTATCTGCCTGTAGACAGGGCCCACAGACTGATGGACTTGGCCAGACAGTTCCACAGCAATTCTCTGGTTTCCGCCAGGCAATTCCTGAGACTTAGGCCACATGGCATCCACGGTCCATGTTACTCCAAATGCCTGTCTGCACATGAGGCCTGCTCAGTGGGGCCTCTGAACTCAGTGGCTGCAAGCCACAGGACACTTAAGAGACAAAGTACAGGTGTCCAAACTGCTGGCAGCCTCTCTGAAATGGTGGCTGCATCTCCCGAATCTAGTGCGCGGAGTGCCTTTTCAGCCGCCACCACCACAAACACAAGTACTGACAACAGATGCTTCTCTTCAGGGTTGGGGTGCACATTGCCAGGGGGCATGCACCCAAGGCCTCTGGTCCCCTTGAGAGGCCGCACAGCAGATCAACCTCTTGGAGCTGAGAGCTATCCGCTTGGCTCTCCAAACCTTCTCTCATGCCCTCTCTCACCAGTCCGTTCTGGTTCAGACAGACAATCAAGTCGCCATGTTCTATGTGAACAAACAAGGAGGCACAGGATCCCGACTTCTGTGTCAGGAGGCTCAAGCCCTGTGCTCATGGGCAATCCAGCAGGGCATGCTTCTCAAGGCGGTTTATCTGCCCGGCCAAGAATTACCTAGCAGACAGGTTGAGCAGGATTCTGCAGCCACACGAATGGCAGTTGAATCCTCTGGTAGTCCAGCGGATCTTCCTAAGATGTGGTCTGCCAACCATCGATCTCTTTGCCAGTCCACTCAACCATCAACTACCCAGGTTCTGCTCCAAACAACCGCATCCTCTGAGAATAGCAGCAGATGGGTTTCTAATCTCTTGGTCTACGGGCCTACTGTATGCATTTCCTCCAACGCCTCTAGTGGCCCGGACCCTTTTCAAAGTACTTTGGGATAAGGCCTCGGAGATCCTGGTGGCCCCCAGATGGCCGAGGCAACCGTGGTTTCCACTCCTTCTGCAGTTGGCTGTGGACACTCCACTCCCTTCTGGGGGTGCAACCCGATCTCCTATCTCAGGATCAGGTATCTCTCTTGCACCCCAACCTCCAGTCCCTCAATCTGATGGCCTGGATGCTGAAAGGCTAGTTCTAGCTCCCTTACTGCTACCTAGGGAGGTGGAGGTGGTGGTCTTGGCCTTTAGGAGACACTCCACTAGAAAATCTTAGGCCCTCAAGTGGCGTAGGTTCTCCACCTGGTTTGCTCAACACAAGGAGGATCCTTTTTTGTGCCTGGTGCCAGTGGTGCTGCAATATTTGCTTCACCTGTCTGACCTGGGCCTTAAATCCAACTCTGTTCGGGTCCACCTCAGTGCTCTGTCAGCGCACCAGTCACCGGTGGAGGATCACTGTCAGGCCACCCTTTAGTGGCTCGCTTCCTCAGAGGCCTCCTTTTGCTCAAGCCTCCGATTCGTCCACCTGCACCTGAGTGGGATTTGAATGTGGTCTTGCAACAACTTACTTGTCCATTTGAGCTTATGGCTACTTGTCCTTTACGCTTTCTTTACTGGAAGGCGTTGTTTTTGGTAGCTCTTACCTCAGCCAGGCGAGTCAGTGAGCTACAAGCTCTGGTCTCAGAGCAACCATACACAAGGTTCTATAGGAACAGGGTGGTCTTACATACTCACCTAAAGTTCCTTCCAAAGGTTGTCTCCTCCTTCCATCTCAATCAGGAGGTGGTTCTTCCTACTTTCTTTCCCAGGCCGCATGCCAGCCGGACTGAAATGGTCTTGCATACCCTGGACTGTAGGAGGGCGTTGTCCTTCTACCTTGACCGTACGCAGGAACACCGAAGGGCTGTTCAGCTCTTCGTATCTTTTGACCCTAATAAGCTGGGGTTACCTATCTCCAAGCATACCTGTCCATTGGGGTGGCAGACTATCACCTGGGCGTACAGGGCAGCCAGCCTTCTCCTTGCAGGGTCGAGTCACGGCCCACCATGTCAGGGCAAAGGCTGTGTCAGTAGCTCATCTCCGCTCTGTTCTGTTGGCAGACATCTGCCGGGCTGCTACTTGGTCTTCAAGCCAGACTTTTGCGGCCCACTACTGCTTCGAGAGGGAGTCCCACA
Organism: Ichthyophis bannanicus; assembly: GCA_033557465.1. NCBI lineage: Eukaryota > Metazoa > Chordata > Amphibia > Gymnophiona > Ichthyophiidae > Ichthyophis > Ichthyophis bannanicus. Next base: position 141,344,626 of record CM066049.1, on the reverse strand, counting down.
GGAACAGTGCTTTCGGACAGGCGGTACTCCGTAATCTGAGGGCTCTTTAACCTGGAAAAGAGACGGCTGAGGGGAGATATGATAGAAGTCTATAAATTAATGAGCGGAGTGGAACGGGTAAACGTAGATCGATTGTTTACCTTATCAGAATATAGAAAGACTAGGGGGACATGCAATGAAGCTACAGGGTAAACTATTTAAGACTAATAAAAGAAAATATTTTTTCACTCAACGTGTAATCAAACTCTGGAATTTGTTACCGGAGGATGTAGTAAAGGCTGTTAGTGTAGCTGGGTTTAAAAAAGGTTTGGACAAGTTCCTGGAGGAAAGATCCATAAGCCATTATTAAGAAGGGACCCAGGATATCAATGCTTGAACCAATACAAGCATTGTGGAACCTGTGTCCCTTGGGGAAACTGCTAGGTACATATGACCTAGATTGGCCACTGTTGGAAACAGAATACTGGGCTTGATGGACCTTGGTCTGACCCAGTATGGCATATCTTATGTCTTATGTTATAGGCAACTCCTACCCTCCGGCCCTTGTGTTGGGCTACCGTATGGGGGCGTTCTCAGAGAAGATTCTTTCACGCATGCTGGGGCTCTAGAGGGAGCTCACTGTTCAGCTTTGGGTCTCCGGTAGCCTGAAGCTGGGGAGTCCCATATGTGAGGACTGACTTCCTGCTTGGTCCTGGAGAAAGAGTAGTTACTCACCTGTAACAGGTGTTCTCCAGGAGCAGCAGGAATCAGTCCTCACAACCCTCCGAGTTTCAGTCATGTGTTTCATTTTGTTTGTTTTTTGCTGTCTTTTAGCTATGTCAGACTGAGCAAGATGGCACCCTTGGGTGGGAAGGGGACTGCGCATGCACGCTGCATTCCCAAAGGCTTTCTTTGAAAGCTGGGGAAATGCTCCGCATGGGGGCTCCGTCGGCACCAACGTTACCCATATGTGAGGGCTGATTCCTGCTGCTCCTGGAGAACACCTGTTACAGGTGAGTAACTACTCTTTAAGGAGGTAGTATATTGAGTCCTGTGGTCAAGGTTATGTAATGTCACCAAAGTGTTCTATATAGAGTGTGGCTTTGAGCATTTTTTGAACGTCTTTGATATCTTCCATGGTTCTTAGGTGATCCAGGAGGGAGTTCCATAGGGCAGGAGCAGCCAGAGATAATGCTGTTCAAGATGTTTGTTTCACTTTCGTGTAGGCACTGGAGGTTAAGATGGTGTCCGAGGTGCACCTCCTTCTGGGTCTGGTGCTTGAATTGATAGAGATGAGGGTTTGCAGGCTGTTTGCCAAGAGATTATGTTTGATTTTAAAGATGTTTATTATTGTTTTATATTTGATGCACGAGTTAATGGGGAGCCAGTGTAGGTGGTCCAATATGGGGGTGATGTGTGCGTGCTTAGAGGAAACAGTTATAATTCAAGTGGCAGTGTTTTGTGCCATCTTTAATGGTCGGAGTGCCTGTTTTGGCAGTCCAAGGTATATGGGATTGCAGAAGTCGAAGATGGGGGAGTGATTAAAGCTTGGCAGATAGTTTGGAAGTGATCTTGTCAGAGTAGTAATTTGAGCCGTCTGATGACTCGCATTTTGAGATATGCGTTCCTTGTAGTTTTGCTGATGTGTGACTGGAGGTTTAGATTTTTGTCTAGGGTTATTCCTAAGTATTTCACCTCAGGTTTAATAGGTATCGTGATGTTGTTCAAATCGATTGTGGAAGGGGGGATGAATCCTGAGTTCCGTGTAATGAGTGCTTCTGTCTTGTAGTTTATCCTTTGGTTGTTTTGGAGAAGCCAGTGTGTCATCTGTTGAAGGCAGTCGGCTATTTTTGTGCAGTCCGGGTTCTCGAGGTTGATTGGAGTGTAGATCATTTTGCCATCTGCGTAAATTGTGTAGTTGATCTTGTGGTATTAATGATGGAGCAGATGGGTTGTATGTATACGTTAAACAAAAGCACCGAAAGGGAGGAACCTTGAGGGATGCCCTGCTTGGCTGTGAATGGGAGGGAGGTGTGGGAGCCACATTTAACCTGAAGTTTGTTAAGTAGGAGGTGAACCATTTCATAGTAGTGCCGTAGAGTCCAATCTCTTCTAGTCTTCTCAGTAGTATGCTATGTGAGACTGTCAAAAGCTGAGGTGATATAGATGAAAATCATTAGTAGTCCCCATCTTGGCATTATCAATGACTCTGATCAGATTGTCAAAAAGGAAGATCAGGAGGGTTGACAATATGGTTAGGTCAAAATCCGTGTTGGTGTGGGTCTAATGGTGCATGGGTGTCAGTATGGTCCTGGAGTTGATGTACGATTTTTTCAATGATCTTCATCATGTTCTTATGTACTTAGAAGCACTCAGAGGGGACAACAAAATACAGTTGATAACTGGAGAGGAAACTGGAGACAATCTTTGGAGGAAAGTTAGGATGGGTACGTAACAGTACCTTATTATGAAGGAATGGAGTATACAGAAGATAATGAACCAGAGACTGGAGCTCATTGACATGTCTAGCAGAAGCGATAGTGACTAAAAAAATAGTTTTCTAGTGAGATGTTTTAAAAAAGCAGACCAGAAGGGTTCGAAAATGGCTTTTATGAGTACTGAGAGAACATTGAGATCCCACGCTTCAGAGGAGGCTTAGTGTTCATTAGGCCCTTCATGAAACGAGAGACTAGAGGATGCATGGAAGTCAGTTTGCCATCCTCGGTATGATGGTATGCAGCTATGGCGGAGAGATGGGTAACAAATTGACAAAGTTTGTAGTCCAGAGTCAGACAGGTGAAATAAGTGAGAATATGACCAAGCATGTGACAGGGTCTAAACCCCTTGACAAAGCCCAGTGGGAGAAACTAGTCTATTTAGAATGATAGCTGTGTTGAAAGGCAGCGAGATACCTGGAGGATCTCAAACATCAGCTGCTTTGGGATGGACAGCATTCGTTAGTCTGTCAGTTTCCAAGTGGCTAGAGCAAGCAATTGTAGATTGGGATAGAGAAGGAAGGAATGGACTGGTAACGGCCAGGAACCGTGCTGGGTCATGGCAAGGAAATGCAGGTGGAATCAGAAGATTCGAAGTATCTCTGTGCTGGGTGTTCTTGCAATGCACGGTACCGGTACCGCTCGAAGTCGGTATCGGGGTGTCTCGGTACCGGTCCTTCGATACCTGAGAGACTCAAGGCTCGGCATGGGGGGTGGGTGGGGGGGGGGGGAGTATACCAGTCGAGGCAGGTGTGCTCAGTACCAGTACCGAAGTTGGTATCGATACCTGTGGCACCATCTGTAACAGTCTTAGCAGTACTGAAGCTGCTAAGAGGGCTGCTAGACTGCGTTTGATAGCGAGGATTCTGTGATCCATCGCTCCTGCCGATGCCAGGGTGTCAGTACCAGTGGAAGCGGTTATGACCCCAGAACATGGCACCAGTAGTTCTGCCGAGGTGGAAGCCTCTGGAACATCCTGGAGCCCCGTTAGTGCTTTGGAGACCGAGGCCTCCCGCTGGCGCTGTTTTGCCGGTGAACTTTCCTCGAGGGCAACGCCAGTGGGATCTCGATACTTGGAAGGAGATCTACCCTTTGAGGACTGGCCATTCTTAGAAGATTTAGGTTTAGTTACCAGAGATCCATGGGAGGAAGATGAAGCCCTGGAAGACATCGATGCAACTGACATCGGTATCTGCGGCAAAAAGGGTGCCGAGTTTTGCAGCTCTATTCTGCAGGCCCCTCTTACTCATCTTTCTGCAGGAGACACTCGCCAATGGACAATGGTCAGGACCTAAACATTTGAGACACTAATCATGGGTGTCTGCGACGGATATGGTATCGCCACACATGAAAAATTTCTTGAAACCACTAGCTGGTTTCTCCATGTTTGAAGAAAAGTGGGCCTAGTTTATTTATTTAGCTGTATTTATATCCCGCTTTTCGCCGGGTCAAAGCGGTGTTACATAGAAGGGTGGGGGAATTAAGTTGGTAGGGTAGGGATATCACCAGGGAGGCAACATTCATGATTTTGACATGGTACAGACTTTGGACATGGGACAGACATTGGACATGGGCAGGTTACTGTAGTTTGAATCAGAGGTTCTTGGTGGACGAGATTAGAGGTGCCCAAAATGGCGCCTAGCACCGAGCAGGGATAGACACCTGAAAGAAAAAAATCTTTTAGAAAGCTAGGGGTTTATTTTGAAAAAGAAAAGAAAACCAGCGGTATGGGTAGGTGTCGAATGAAGGCAGACGCAACCACAAAAAACAAAGAATCATCAATTTTCTGCGGTGACAGAGTATGCGCCCTGTCAGCTCCACAGAAAACAAAGAAATGAAGAGGGAGAGTTGGAAAGGCAGGAAGGCAGCGCACACAGGTGCTGTGGGATGCTCCCAAAAGCTTTTCTATTGGACGCTGGGGAGCGTTCCTGCACAGGTTCCGTTGGTACCGATGATACCCATATGTGAAAACTACATTCCTGCTTGTTCCTGGAGATTATTTTTTCACTCAACGTGTAATCAAACTCTGGAATTTGTTACCGGAGGATGTAGTAATCTCAGTAAGAGCTGTTAGTGTAGCTGGGTTTAAAAAAGGTTTGGACAAGTTCCTGGAGGAAAGGTCCATAAACCATTATTAAAAGGGACATGGGATATCACTGCTTTACCCAATACAAGCATTGAGGAAGCTGTGTCTCTTGGGGAAACTGCTAGGTACTTTTGACCTAGATTGGCTACTGTTGGAAACAGGATACTAGGCTTGAAGGACCTTGGTCTGACCCAGTATGGCATATCTTATGTTCTTATGTCATTTGGGTGCAGTTTGTAAGGACACTTTTTTGTAGTTGTATAAAAGCCTTTAAATTAAAAAAAAAATACAAATGGGTGACTACAGGATAAGGGTTTAGGAAGAGGTACTATTAGATTTTTAATAGATGTTTAATCTTATGGGGAGTGAAGGAGTAGCCTAGTGACCAAGAGACCAGGGTTTGATTCCCACTAGCGCTCCATGTGGCCTTGGGCAAGCACTTTATCCTCCATTGCCTCCGAAGAAAGCCCTGGCCATCTATTTCTAGTCACACCTTGCCAAGAAAACCCATGGCTGCTTGGGCACCAGGAATCAGCAATGACTCAACAGCACACACATTATCTTAGGGAGGTCATTTTAGAAACCTTTTGCAGCATATCCACTTGTAAATAGCAGAATTTACACATCTAGATAACACACGCTTATGAGTAGTGGTTTGATAACAGGTGATTACAGGTGGAGATGACATGGAATGCACAGATTTCCCTATACAGTACCAGGATAGTAATCTCTGAAGACGTTTGCTAGTAATACTCCATGTCCTCCAATTCAGAGTTTAAACTCATGGGCTCCACTGCCATCTTGCTAACTTCTTGCTGTGGGAGGGCATCCATACATAAAAATTCCATAAGACTTACGTCCATCTCAAGGACATAGGGCCGGCCCTACCATTGAGTGACACTGTTCTTCACACATGGCCCCGCTTTTCAGCCACACTATTCAACTACCATTGACTTATGCAAATGAGGCCTCGCAATCAGTCTCTGTACATGGCCCCGTTTACCTCTGAATCCTCCTCAGGCTGTCCCCTGCATGTACATTACTAGAAAGTGCCTGTTAGTTGGGAGATACACAGAAATCCAAACTCTGTAATCATCCCTCCAGTCTAGTCCAGTACTTGTGGGTTATCTCCATCCACCAGCAGCTAGGAACTAAACCTGTCAGATTGCTGATGTCACAGTAGATGACACATTTATTCAAAGTCATTAAAACAAGAGAATTGTGAAAAACTGCAAGAGTACCTTGAGAAATTGCGAGACTGGACATGGAAATGGCAGATTAAATTTAATGTGGAAAGTGCAGAGTAATGCACTTAGGAAAGAGCAACACTAATTATAGTTACATGTTACAAGGTTCCACATTAGGAACCACCACCCAGGAAAAGGTTTTAATGTTATCGTGGATATGTTGAAACCCTCCATCCAGTGTGCAGCAGCAGCTAAGAAAACAAATAAAATGCTAGGAATAAAGAAAGGAATAGAAAATAAAACCAAAAGATATTTATAATGTCTCTGTATCGTTCCATGATGCGACCGCACCTTGATTATTAAATGCAGTACTAGTTGCCATGTCTAAAAGAGGATATAGGGGAATTGGAAAAGATGCAAAGAAGAGCTACTAAAATGATAAAGGGGATGGAAGGATCTCTTTACAAGGAAAGGCTTAAAAGATTATGATTCTTCAATGTGGAATAAAGACAGCTGAGGGGAGATATGGGAGGTTGATAAAATGATGAATGGAACAGGTAAACAGATCGGTTCTTTACCCCTTAAAAAAAGTAAACAGACTAGGGGACATGCAATGAAGTTACAATGTAGCAGCAGATAAGCATGCAATAAATAAATCCAGGAGTCTTTTCAAGGATCCAAGCCAGTTTAATGTGCACATGGCTCAAGCAATAAGCAATTTCAAAATGGCTGAGCAATGGCTTCTAGTAAAACAACAACTTTTATAGCTTTCTTGTCCATTCTAAGCATAGGCAAACTTTTCATTGGTCCCAGTACCCCTCTCACCCATCTATTGGTCCCGGTACTGATATGGCTACCCAATCGGGACTCTGGTCTGGGCCCAGCACCTGGTTGCCCCCCTTCTAGTCCCAATTACAATGGTCAGTGTCTCTAACTTGTTACTTCTCTCCTCCAAGGTCGCTGAGCTTGTTAAAACATATGGGAAGCAGGGCACTGTAACCTTGCTTTTTGCAGAGTTAATTAATTCCATAGAAGCTGTGCTCTCTTATCAGTACCAATTAGAGCTGTTTTCTGTCTTTTATAAGTTTCGTTTCTGCTTAGCTATGTTCAGTTAAACTGAGTTAAGTTTCAATTCTATGGTGTCATCATTCAGGGGGGTTTTCATTCCTCTGGGCCTAACTACAGGCTTCAGTTACAGGTCAAGCTGCTCAGGCCTGTCTGCTTAGTTCAATTAGCATGGATCATAGGCCGTCGCCTACCACATTCCCCCCTTTGATTATTCTCACCCGCATGTTAATAAGGTGTGAGAATCAAATCACATAATACTAGGTAAAGGTATCACTCTGTGGTATAGGGTAGTAAGTTCACATAGCTAGCATCTTTGTAGCTGTCTTACGCTCTACAGTGTTATTAATAACTGAAGTTATCATTTGCAAGCAAAATGGCAAGAAACAAGGGAGCAACAGGCAGATAGTCAAAGTCCATAGTTTGGCAAGAGTGGGAAAAAGAACTAAAGGATTAGAAGGTTCGGTTGCATCTTTGTTGTGCTGTCGTAAAGCTTCTGATTTAGACAGACCAGCTGTCCATCCTTCGTAGTAGATTGTGGTCCAGTCCGAACAAAACACAAACTGTCAACAATGGGGTGGGCCAATACCCACTCACTAGTAGTATTATGTAAATCAGTCTGATTGTATAGGATAGAATAGTTCAGTTCTTGCGTCTCCCAGGGCCACTGATCTCCCATCTTAGTTCCTCCACAATAGAAACAGTCAGAAGTGTGGAGACTAGATGCTATTGCTCCAGTAAGTTCAAGAAACAAGTTCTGGTGGTGGTATGAGGAATTGCAACGGTGGCTTGCATAGCCTTGTAGAAAGTCAAGATCTAGAACAACTTTTGGATTGGAGAGTATACCAATGCAAGTATAGGGAGAATGATAAAACAAGGTCTGAGTGACCTTCGGTCCAGTTCATGTTGTACTTATACAGGCTGCCCAGGGAGATAAGGCAAAAGTCATTTCAAAGCACTCCAAGGCTGCTGCCAAAATAAAGCAATAATAATAATTCATAATGGGCATAGTCTCTGGAAAATTGGTGGAACTGTCGACTTCCACAACAGATAACAGATGTAGGGTTGATTGTAGATCCTCAAGCTTCTGCCGTACGTAGACCTACCAGCTTTTTGGCAGGAGTAGGGCTGTAGATTCCAAAGTATCACTGTCCTCTGGGATGTCTCAATTTCTTAAAATATCATAGCATAGTCTCTTAGGCTATTATTGCTTCCTTAGAGCAGTTCACTCTTTAGGAGATCAAAACAGTCTTTTCAGAGTATTTAAACACAGTCTCTTAGAAGATTCAATTTCTTAACACAACACAGTCTCTTTCTGATGATTGCAGGTTTTTTCAGATGCGAGGCTTACCTTCAGATAAACAAACAGTCTTGAAATAGTGCAGTTTCTGAGGGACCAATAAGTCTTAGGTCCGTGGTTGTTGTTGTAGGGTGAGGTGCAATGGAGTCTCAGGATGCTGTACAGTAGTCCAGTGATCAGGTTCAAGAGCAGCTGCTGGCTTCACTTGATTATGATGGGTCCAAGGATCAAATTCTGCGACTTTTACTGCAGTTGGAGTTGACAGGATGACGACATAGGGTCCTCTCCAATGCAGGGCTAACAGTATCTTTCTCCACTCTTTGATCCACACCGAGACTCCAGGCTTGAAAGGATGCAGGGGTGCAGGCAAATTGATGAGTAATCAATTTTGTACTCAGGTATGAAGACTCCTGCAAAACAGAACTTAAAACCAATAGTTCATGTCTAATAATTTCAGATCCTATCTGTCTCATATCTCCTTTTATTTCCTATACAATAGGCAGGGGTTGCCCATATAGAATCTCAAAAGGGGAAACTCCTAAAGACTTAGCAGGGGCTAAGTATATCCTAAGAAGGGCTATGGGAAGAACCTGGGGCCACTTCAGGTAAACCTCTTGGCAAAGTTTAGACAACTGAGATTTCAGGGTTCTATTCACACATTCTACTTTTCCTAAATTCTGAGATCTATAGGCAGTATGTATCTATTAATATCAATATCTTGGGGCTATACTTAATGGACTTGCTTCCTAAGGTTATCCACCCTCATTCTTTGTACAGGGCCCCATATGCATGCAAGGTTGTAAGGGTATACTTGAAATCTGGGTACACATTTAGACAGGGCTCTTTTCCTATTGTTAGTGCTCTAGTGAGGACTATCAGTTCAGCTTTCTGTGGTGAAGTTTCTGGGGCCAGGGCTGAGGACTCAACTACCAAATCAGGGGTCATCACTGCATATCTAGCACAACAATGTCCATTGATGATGAAACTGCCTTCAGCCACAAAGAAAGTCTGTTCAGGGTTCTCCAGAGGGACATCAGTCAAATCCAGGTGGCTTGAGAATACAGTGTCCATAATTTCTAAACAGTCATGATCAGGGGATCAAGACTAACTGATAACATAGCAGGATGGAAAGCTTGACTGACCCTTCAGTTGTATCTGGGGTTTTCACACAACATACTCTAATACTTCAACATTCATAGATTTGTTAGCTAGTAGTTTCCTTTGTATTTCATATTGGTTAGAACAGAGTGTGGTACAGTAACTTGAAGATTCTGTCTCAAAGTGAGCTTGTCAGCTTTGCTCACTAGGAGGGCTGTAGCTTGCAACAGCTCTCAAATAAGGGGCCAGCCTTTTGCAACTACATCCAATTGTTTGACAAATAGGCTACTGGTTGTTGCCAAGGTCCAAGAGATTGAGTCAACACTCCTAGAACATTTCCTTGCGACTCATGAACATAGAGACTGTAAGGTTTTCTGGACATCTGGTAGACCCAGAATTGGTGACAACATCAGAGTGTTTTTTTCAAAGATCAAAAGGCTGCATCCTGTTCAAGTCCCCATTCCTCTGGAGACTTTTCCATTCCTTTGATAGCTTGATACAATGGTTTTTGTTTTTGTTTTTTTGTTTTTTCTAGCAGCGCAAAATTGGGGATCCATATACAACATACTCTGTGGCACCCAAGAAGGCTCTCACTTGCCTCCTGGTGATTGGAGTAGGAATACTGCATACAGCTGCTTTGCGTTCTGGTAAGGGTTCCAGGCGTTGAATTCCGCTGGACAACTGGAATCCTAGGTATTTAACTTATTTGACATAATTATGCTTTGGCTCTTGAGACTTTGTATCCAGCCTCATTAAAAAGGTGCAAGAGTTCACTGGTGGCTGGTGGACATTCACTTTCTGAGTTGGTGGTTATGAGCAAGTTGTCCACATATTGAAGTAGAATTTTTTCTTTTTTTTTTTTTCTTGAGTTTCTGGATAACTTGTCAAATCTTTTGCTGAGTGAGGCGAGTTCTTGAATTCTTGAGGTAATCTTGTCCAGATGAGTTGGCCCCGCCTCCTTGTAGTGGGGTCTTGGGCTAAGCGTATACAGAAAAAGGCATCTTTTTAAGTCCAGAATGATGAAATGTATAGCTTCAGCAGAGATCAGTTCCAAGAGAATATAAGGATTTTGGTACCACTGGTTGTATAGTTTCAGCTGCATCATTCATTCTTTCTTAGATCCTGCACTGGGCGGTAATCACCTGTCCCAGGCTTCTTGACTGGCTTGAGGGTGACAATGGCAGGGGCTATGTTCTTCGCTAGGCCAGGTGGATTATCTTCTGCCCATCCTCCAGGTAGGGCTATGAGGTTGGTAAGTGTACAGCTTGTTGCTTTGGATGCAGGTGAATAGAACCGCCATTCTTCATCTCCAGGAACAAGCAGGAATAAGTCCTCACATATGGGTACGTCGGTACCGACGGAGCCCGTGCGGGAAAGCTCCCCAGCTTCTTAGAATAGAAGCTTTTGGGACCTCCCACTGCACATGCGCACTGCCTTCCCGCCTTCCTGAACAGCTCTCCTCAGTTTCTCTTTTTCCGCGGAGCCAGCAGGTCGTGTTCCTGTCACCGCTGAAGAAATTGTTATTTTATTTGTTTCTTTAGACCGCGTACCTGCCTTCCCCATACCGATACCGGTATCGCCGGTCTTTTCTTTCTTTCTTTAAAAAATTATAATTCTTTTTTCTTATTTTTTAGCTTTTTGGTCACTTCAGAGAGGCCTCTCGGCCTACTCAATTTCTCCTCATGGAGAAGCCAGCCCCTGGATTTAAGAAGTGTACCAAATGTAATGCTGTTATTTCAGTCACAGACACCCATGAATGGTGTCTGAAATGTTTGGGGCCTGACCATTCCATACCGGACTGCCCATCTTGCTCCCACATGTCTAAACGTGGGCTGCAGAACCGGGCCAACAAATTCCATGTGCTGTTTGCTTCAGAGAATACAGCATCACAGTCATCCAGGTCTTCTTCTCCGGATGGATCTCAGGTAACCAAACCTTCTGTGGGCAAGTCCTCAAAGAGCAAATCTCCTTCAAAGCATCGAGAGGCTCTTAGCTTAGAACTTGAGGACCCTGCCCCAGCCAAACAACCCCGGCGGGAAGTCCAACTTCCAAAAACGCCAATTCAGGGGTCTCAGGTTGATATCGATGCTACGGCCTCGACAGATCACCTGTTAGCCTGCTCTGGGGTACTGGGTCACTCCGGTACCGACATCCAGGCAGCTATGGCGTCCATGGGCGATACTGTACAGTCCATGCAGCAGGCCGTCATGGCTTTCATTAAAGCTGCAACGCCATCGGTTCCGCTTTCAGCGGTTCCGGGCCCGATACCGGTATCGTCCGCCATGCCGGTATCGAGGCCGTCCACCTCTAAACGCAAGTCGGTACCGTATGGGCTTTCGCTCCATACCGGTTCCATACCCGATACGCCCGATATCGATACCGATCGGTACGCGTATCGTGCGTTAGAGGAAAGCACCGATTCCTCTGAGGATTTTCACTCCTCTGATGATTCTGCTGAGTTTTCACTCAACTTACCTGAGGAGCCCTCTTCTCCTAAAAGGAGAATGTCCCCTCCAGAGGATTTGTCCTTCCAGGACTTTGTTTTAGATATGGCTACAGCCCTTTCTATTACCACATCCTCTGAAAAGGAACCCAGATCCAAAAAACTGGATATTTTGGGATACTCAAAGGCCCCTAAGGAGGCAGTTACCCTGCCTATCCATGAAATCCTTCAAGAACAACTGATGGATTTCTGGGAAAATCCTTTGACTTTGTCTCCTTATTCCCGTAGGTTGGACACCATGTATAGGGTCCCTCCTTCTCCTGGTTTCCAAAAGACTCAATTGCCCCACCACTCTATTGTGGTGAAGTCTGCAATGAAGAAGATTAGGAGTACCAAAAGGCACTCTTCCACCCCTCCAGGACGGGAATGTAAGACTTTGGACTCTTTTGGTAGGAAAATTTTCCAGGCTAGTATGCTTATAGCCAGGATTAATTCCTACAGTCTCTATATGGGCATGTTCCTGGAGGAACTTGCCAAAAAGGTGCGGCATTTTGCCCCCTTTATCCCTGAGGATAAAAAGCAGGGATTCCTTTCCCTAGTGAAACAACTCTTAGAGGTTTCTAAGTTCTCTAATAGGGCAGCATATGATTCCTTTGAGGGAGCCAGTAGGGCTTCGGGCATTGCTATTGCAGCCCGACGTCTTGCTTGGCTCCAGGCCTCTGATCTGGAACCTTGGGTTCTAGATGGCTTACGGAATCTGCCCTGTACAGGTGAGAACTTATTTGGGGAGGAGTGGCAAATCAAAGCCACCCAGATGGATGCTGAAAATGCCACCTTGGAAAGACTTTCAAAGTCCACTTCAATTCCTACTAAGAAAAAGTCTTTTAAAAGGCCTTACTATAAGAAGGCCAGAGTTGCTTCAAATACTGGCCAGCAGTCTTCTCAACCTCGCTATACTGCTAAGCGTCAGCAATCCAAACAAGCACGAGCTAAGCCTGCAGCAGCTACTGTAGCTCAGCAGGCTCCAACCCCTCAGGGGTTTTGACTTGCTCCTAGGGAACTTGCCACTTCTGGTTCTAACACAACCAGAACCTCTCACCATACCCGGAAGGTTGGTTCACTTTGCTCCCAGATGGGAACAAATCACAACAGAACAATGGACCCTCTCTATCATTCGAGAGGGTTACAAACTTCATTTCTCCAGCCTTCCTCCCCATCATATGGTGAGACCATTCAATTCTCCCCCATCTCTCCTAACCCTGTTGGGTCAAGAGGTTTCCTCTCTTCTTGCCCAAGGGGCCATAGAAGAGGTTCCTCTTCCTCAACAAGGGTCCGGTTTCTACTCCCCTTATTTTCTCATTCCAAAGAAGACAGGGGGATTCAGACCAATCCTAGATCTGAGAGAATTGAACAAATTTCTCTTCAAGGAGAAATTCAAAATGCTGTCTCTCGGCATTCTCCTTCCTTACCTCCAGGGTCAGGACTGGCTTTGTTCTCTAGACCTACAGGATGCGTATACACATATACTCATCCATCCATCCCACAGAAAGTATCTTCGCTTTCTGTTTCAGGGAAAACATTTCCAATACAGAGTACTCCCCTTCGGTCTAGCCTCTGCTCCAAGAGTATTCACAAAATGCATGGCAGTCGTAGCCGCATTTCTAAGAGGCATGGGAATCTTTGTCTTCCCATATCTGGACGACTGGCTCATCCGAGCTCCAACTCAGTCACAGGCCCAGATTTCCCTGGACCACACAAGGAGCCTTTTGCAGTATCTGGGACTGGTAGTAAACCTTCCCAAGTCCCAACTCATCCCTACTCAATCTCTAGAATTCATAGGGGCCCAGTTGGACACCATCACTGCAAGGGCCTACCTTCCACATGTTCGAGGCCAGCGCCTCCTGAGTTTGGCCTCCCAAGCTCAGTCCAGCACTCACTTGACAGCCAGGGAAATGCTACGCCTACTGGGTCATATGGCCTCCACAGTGCATGTGGTGCCCTATGCTCGTCTTCATATGAGAGCAGCTCAATGGACCCTGGCCACTCAGTGGACTCAGGCGTCAGGAGCGCTCTCAGACCAAATACAAACCTCCGATCGTCTGTTTTGGTCCCTCCACTGGTGGACTTCCACCAAGAATCTGTTGTTGGGGGCTCCATTTCAACCATTGCTACCCCAAGCAACCCTCACAACAGATGCCTCCCAAACAGGGTGGGGAGCCCATCTGCAAACTCTCTCCACTCAGGGCACTTGGTCTCTACAGGAGACCACCCTTCATATCAATCTTCTGGAACTGCGAGCAATTTACCTTGCCCTCAAGGTCTTCCACTCCCTCCTAGCCAACCTCACTGTCCTAGTCCAGACGGACAATCAGGTGGCCATGTTTACATAAACAAACAAGGAGGGACGGGCTCTCTGTCGCTTTGCAACGAAGCTCTAAGACTATGGGCCTTCGCCAGAGAGCATCAGATTCACCTGCTAGCAGTGTATCTCCCAGGAGTTCAAAACTCTCGGGCAGACAGGCTCAGTCGAGTTCTGCTGCCACACGAATGGTCCCTACATTTGGACCAAATAAACCGAATCTTTCAGGAATGGGGGACCCCGGACATAGACCTCTTTGCAAGTCCGTGGAATGCCAAACTTCCCCGGTTCTGTTCCAGAACTCCGTGTCAGGGAGCTCAGGCTACGGACGCCTTTCTCCTGAATTGGAGTCAGGCATTCCTATATGCCTTTCCACCCATTCCTTTGATTCCCAAGACTCTGTTCAAACTCCAGAGGGATCATGGAACTATGATCCTCATAGCTCCACGCTGGCCACGCCAAGTGTGGTTCCCTCTACTTCTACAGCTCTCCCAGGGATCCTACTTGGATCTGGGAGCTGCGCCAGACCTCCTGTCTCAGGAGGAGGGGACTTTGTGGCACCCAAACCCCAAATCCCTTCACCTCAGTGCTTGGTTACTGAAGGCTTAAGCCTTCAAGACTTTCATCTTTCCCAACCAGTGAAAGATATCCTTTCTGCCTCTAGGAAACCCTCTACCAGGCGTTCCTATGCTTTCAAATGGAAACGTTTTTCCATTTGGTGTGCTCAGCAGGGTCTTGACCCTCTGGCACTTCCTTTGAATTCTCTTCTTGATTATCTCCTGCATCTATCCAATGCAGGCCTCAAGACGAATTCGGTAAGAGTCCATTTAAGTGCTATTGCAGCATCCTTGAAACATATAAATGGACAACCTATCTCCTCTCATCCTCTTGTTGCAAGATTCATGAGAGGCCTGACTCTCACTAAACCTCCCATCAGACCACCCCCGGTCGCATGGGATTTGAATCTAGTGCTCGGTCAACTTATGAAGCCACCTTTTGAGCCAATGTTTTCCACCTCCTTGAAATTTCTTTCCTGGAAGGTCATCTTCCTCATTGCAGTCACTTCGGCTCGCCGCATCAGTGAGCTGCAGGCTTTAGTGGCTAATCCACCTTACACAAGATTTCATCATGATAAGGTGGTCCTTAGGACGAATCCCCACTTTATGCCTAAAGTGGTCTCGCCTTTTCATCTTAATCAAGAGGTATATCTACCTGTCTTTTTTCCAGCTCCTCATGCATCCAATGCAGAGAGGAACCTTCATACTCTGGATTGTAAAAGAGCTCTCGCTTTTTACCTTAATAGGACTCAGCCACATCGAAAGTCTTCTCAACTTTTTGTGGCCTTTGATCCTTCCCATTTGGGACTTCCAGTCTCCAAGCGTACACTTTCCAATTGGATTGCTCAGTGTATTTCTTTTGCTTACCAGAGCAAAAACATTTCTCTGGAAGGCCATGTCACTGCTCACAATGTGAGGGCCATGGCAACTTCTATGGCTCATCTGCACTCTGTTTCCATAGATCAGATCTGTCGAGCCGCTACCTGGGCCTCGGTTCATACCTTCACAGCCCATTACTGTTTGGACAAGGACTCCCGCCGGGATGCCTTGTTTGGCCAGGCTGTCCTCAAGCACCTGTTCCATTCCTAAACAACTCCTGCCCACCTTCCCAGAATGGATGCCTGAGATCCATACGAAGATGGCGAACCTTTACAGGGGATCCCATGCATCTAAGCTAGGGAGTCCCCATATGTGAGGACTTATTCCTGCTTGTTCCTGGAGATAGCACAGTTACTTACCTGTAACAGGTGATCTCTGGGAACAGCAGGAATTAGTCCTCACAACCCACCCACCTCCCCTAGGAGTTGTATCTTTTATCTATCTATCTTCCTGTCCTCTCTCTGTTGACTCAGCTATAAACTCGAAACTGAGGAGAGCTGTTCAGGAAGGCGGGAAGGCAGTGCGCATGTGCAGTGGGAGGTCCCAAAAGCTTCTATTCTAAGAAGCTGGGGAGCTTTCCCGCACGGGCTCCGTCGGTACCGACGTACCCATATGTGAGGACTAATTCCTGCTGTTCCCAGAGATCACCTGTTACAGGTAAGTAACTGTGCTTTCTTGGGGACAGTTAACACCATCAGGCCAGCAGATTTTGAGTTTCATTTTTTTCTTCCTTCAACAGAGGATATCTGTGCTTGAAGCTTTGCAAGCAGGTCTCGGCCCAAAAATGGAATAGGGCATTCAGGCATATACAGGAACTGGTACATTATTATTATTATTTTTCTAGTTCACACATGTGGTTCTGCAGAAAAGGCTTTGCGAGAAAAACACAGGGGCTACTGGCTTTAGTATTCTGCTCCTGTATCCCCCATAAAAGTCCATATATTGGTCCCCTATTTTCAGACTGACTCCTGGGGACCCAGGGAAACTGGAGAGTCCGGTCTGGCCTAGTCTTCATCCATGCTGTAGCCCTCTCAGGCTGCCACTCACGCTATAGCTGCTCCACTCTCGTGCTGAAACACTGTGCTTGGTTTTATTCTGTCTATGACTTTGCAATCAAGTACTCCCCTCCTGGGGAGGAGTCAAGATACGGGCATTCACTTCTCTAATGTCCTTTTTCTATAATGGGCGTACTCACACCCAGTTTTTCACTTCCTCTGTTCCTTCGATTAGGATAACCTCACATCATTCAACTAAAATATCATTCACTTTCTCTGTTACATTTATTTTCACAATTCACACCCCCTCTGATTAACTTTCATTTAACCATTATGCCCGCAAATTCATCCAGTTCTCTGCAATTTCCGTTCATTAGTTCAATCAAGTCCTAAAACTTCTCAGTGCAGTTGTTTTTTTTCAGTTCTAAACAAGTCTGGTCAGCTGACTTTCACTTCTAGTCCGGAGGGGGTGGACATTCCCCTGTTGCAGAGGTGGCTAGCAAACTACTTGGGAATCTGTAGTCCCCCCCCCTCTCCTGGATTCTGTTTCTCCTAGCAATGCTCTATCCAGGAGGTTGATTTTTTTTTTTTTTTTTTTTAAGGATCCACTTCTCTGCTGTGGGCACATTAGTTCACGCCCACCGGGGGGGGGGGGGGGGGGGTTTGACATCATCGGTGGACTGGGCTCCATCCCCCCCTTAAGCACTCTGAACTGAACTACTTACAGAGAGAGAGAGAGAGACGAGACAGGATATCTAGAAATTCTGGGGCAAAATCCTGATTGGGACAGAGACATTTCATAATCTTCAGTAAATCCCTTACTGAAATTCTTGATCATACTTGAAAGGACACTTATTATTTCTGTAAACATAGGGCAGGCAGGAAACACTTAGATTGAGCACATACATCCATTATGCTTCTTATAGAGAGAACTATAGCTATCTGTCAGCATGTCTCTGCAAAAGAAATTATTTTTTTAGTTCAGGAAGCAAATATTTAAAAGACATTCCGGATATTTTTCATAAAATACAGTACACCTTTCCCTTTTTTTTTTTTTCTGCAGGCTATGCGGAAGCCACACCCCTCTGCTCGCGGGAAACAATTGAACTGTGCTCATAAAAAGAGACTTCTCATTCACATGGACAGAGATGCCAGAAAAAAACAATTTAAATCAATGTTAAGTCGTGATCTAATTACTTTGTAGATCAAAGGAAAAACAAAAACAGTTCTTTATCATTTCCTATTTAAACTGTTTCAGTGCTTACTGAAAATTTGAACATACAGCCGACAGAAATTCCTCTCACTTGGTCCGCAACCCATAAGGGATTAATACAAACTTAATCCTTTTCAGGCTAAACCCAAAAACTATCGGGACCCACAATCCTGACTAAACATTCTTATTAAATGATAAATAAATGATATATATTACATAACCACAGCAGAAGGAACAAAAACATATTAAATAAAACAGGTACAATTTGCCTGAAATAAGCACAAACTACCAGCATTGAGGTTTAAGCCTGCACAAGATTAGAAAGACGACACTAGACATTCTTTCCTTCAGACACGCCCCCTGTCAGTTTTTCACACTGCAGTAGAAAAACTAACTGGGTCAGACCAGCTTTTTGATTTCTAAAAATGACTGTAGGTGTTTTGGGTCTTCATTCTGCTCTATTAATACAATTTCTTAATCAGTGAACTGTCACAAATTACTCAACAGAATAATCTCACATATATAACAAAAGGGAAACTCGCAGTTTCAACAGATAGCAAAAATCAAATACACAGGACGGACAATACACCAAACGCTTCATCCGTTTCGCGACCTAGACGCAGTCACCCGACTAGGAACTGCGCTAGTCCAGAGTCCACTCTGCTTGGTCCGTGCTGCCAGACCTCTCATTCACACTTCATTCACACAATCATGCTAGCAACGTATCTTAGAATGCATTCCATTCTATCTATTCTGACTAGTCTTTTTCCCAATTACAAAAAGGATGAGGGTTTCACCCGGCGAATTCCCATGCGGGGTTACTCGGCCCTTCCTTGAGAGCTCTCTTACCAATTCCCAATATCTCGAGATTACAAATTCCAAGTTCCACTGGCAGTACTGCTCTTTCTATTTCTGTCTAGACATACCAAAAACCCAGTCCTGTCTGCTCTGACCAGGCTGAATCATGATCCTCTATAACAGCTGTACCTAGCGAATACTCATGCAAGGATTTTCAAACAAAGACTTAAGTCTTACCAAAGTTTTCAAACTGCAGTTCTAACTCATCTGTCTAGACAGGTTTTCAAAACTATACTTACCAGATCTGGTTCCCAAGCTTCTGAGTTGGATCCTGGACTCCCCCGGGTCGGAAGTGTTGGCCAGCTGGACTCAGTGCCTGCCGAGGCCAGGCAGAACTCCCTCCGATACAAGAGGATCGGTGGGCCCAGGGAAATTCCCCTGCGTCGGATTGGCATGGTTCCAACTGGACCAAACCTCAAGGCGAATTACGTGGATTTATTCACTTGAACACTATCCACCACTCGCACTTCCCGGCCAACGCACCAAGAATGTAGCAGCAGATAAGCATGCAATAAATAAATCCAGGAGTCTTTTCAAGGATCCAAGCCAGTTTAATGTGCACATGGCTCAAGCAATAAGCAATTTCAAAATGGCTGAGCAATGGCTTCTAGTAAAACAACAACTTTTATAGCTTTCTTGTCCATTCTAAGCATAGGCAAACTTTTCATTGGTCCCAGTACCCCTCTCACCCATCTATTGGTCCCGGTACTGATATGGCTACCCAATCGGGACTCTGGTCTGGGCCCAGCACCTGGTTGCCCCCCTTCTAGTCCCAATTACAATGGTCAGTGTCTCTAACTTGTTACTTCTCTCCTCCAAGGTCGCTGAGCTTGTTAAAACATATGGGAAGCAGGGCACTGTAACCTTGCTTTTTGCAGAGTTAATTAATTCCATAGAAGCTGTGCTCTCTTATCAGTACCAATTAGAGCTGTTTTCTGTCTTTTATAAGTTTCGTTTCTGCTTAGCTATGTTCAGTTAAACTGAGTTAAGTTTCAATTCTATGGTGTCATCATTCAGGGGGGTTTTCATTCCTCTGGGCCTAACTACAGGCTTCAGTTACAGGTCAAGCTGCTCAGGCCTGTCTGCTTAGTTCAATTAGCATGGATCATAGGCCGTCGCCTACCACAACAATGTAACCCATTTAAGACTAATAGGAGAAAATATTTTTTCACTCAATGTGTAATCAAACTCTGGAAGATGTAGTAATAGTGTAGCTGCGTTTAAAAGAGGCTTAGAGGAGGGCTTGCAGGAAAACCATTGTTAAAGTGGACTGGTGAAATCCACTGCTTACCCCTGGGATAAGCAGCATCAAATCTGTGTACCTGTTGGGAACCCGAGTGTCATAGTGAAACTTTTTTTCACACTGCGTCAGATCCATTCCATATGTTCTATTCTCACTACTTCTTTAATCACTCAACATGTAATCAAACTCTGGAATTTGTTACCAGAGGATGTAGTAAAAGCTATTAGCATAGCTGGGTTTAAAAAAAGGTTTGGACAAGTTCCTGGAGGAAAGATCCATAAACCATTAATAAAGGGGACACAGGATATCACTGCTTAACCTGATATAAACATTGTGGAACCTGTGTCTTTTGGGAACCTGCCAGGTACTTGTGACCTAGATTGGCCGCTGTTGGAGGCAGGATACTGGGCTTGATGGACCTTGGTCTGACCTAGTATGGCTTATCTTATGGTCTTATGTGCTTGCCAGAGGTTATCCCCTTGGCATGGGACATTGACCAACGTCCTGGACCCATAGCTCTAGGTTCAAGGACTAACCAGGCCAGGTGGCAGGCACTAATGTCCACAGCAGCTATCCGAGAGCTGTCATAAGCCACCTGCGTCAAACTTGGAGCAGTCCTTGACCGGCAAGATGAGGGTCCGGAACTGTGCCAGAGGTTCATCAGTCAGACCCGCTGAGAACCCAGCAAGCTCCTTTGCCAAGTCCCTTGGATACATGCCCATGTACAACTGGTAAGCCTGGATGCGGGCCATGAGCACCAAAAGCCCTGGTAGCACTTCCTACCAAACCCATCCATGGTGCGGACTTCCCTGCCCAGGGTCACCGAGGAGTGCCTCTTCTAGCTTTTGATCCAACACATGACCAACTCCACCACCATGGAGTGGTGTAGCATCTGTGGCTTTTCAAACCCAGGGCCCTTGTGGACTCAATGCTGGGAATTGAGCTGCTTGCTCACAATAGGCACCATCACCGAGGATTCCCACATCTTGAAGAGCAAATGCTCTAGACTGGGCAGGGCAGGACAAGCAGTCAGTGCCTCCTTCAGAGGGGTGTCATACCGGAGGATTTCAAGGTCCTCGGAACGAGGCTCTTCCTCTAGCTCAACCACAAAGGACAAGGCCTTGGACATCTCCCATACAAAGATGAGGAACACAAGGTCCTTGGGTAAGGACCACCTCTGCTCTTGCTGAGGGGAGGGATACAATGGGACATCCCTGTGCAGCCAGGTATTGGGTGACTCGTTCTTGGTCTCCCACTCTGAGTCCGAGAGCACTTTGAGGACTCGACAGGCATCGGCTTGATGCCACCTGGAAGCATTGAGGGAGGCAAAGGCGGCAGATGTCTTGACGCCGAGGCACTCAGGGGAAAGACCTGAGGCCTCATGGGTGAAGAGCACCACTGTGGCTCAGCTCTGAGTGTATGCTTCTCTAACCCCAGCTGGACATCCTCTGGGGAAGCCCTCAAGGAGGGTCCTGATGTTGGAACAGATGACCTGGAGACACCGGGCATCTGACTCCCTCTCCAGGCAGTAATGAGCTGCAAAGGTGTGGAATGAGGACCAAATGGCTGCCTGGCAGATGTCTGCTATAGGGACAGAGTGCAAGCTTGCAGCTGAGGTTGCCATAGCCCTGATGTGTGCCATAAGCCAGCACTCCGTGAGCCCAGTCTGATCATAGGCAAAGGCAATGCAGTCTGCCACCCAAGTGGACAGGGTCCACTTGGTAACAGCCTCCACCAGGTGACTGGGATCATATGAAATGAAAAGCTGTGAGGCTTTGTGGTGGCTCTAGATACATTGCAGATAGGACAGGGCCTTCTTACAAGCCAGCATGGAGAACAGCCACTGCCAGGTCGGCATGCGGCTGTGAAAAGGTGGTGGAGAGCACTACCTCCTGATTCAGGTGGAAGGCAGATACCACCTTCAGAAGGAATTTAGGGCAAGTGCGAAGCATGACCCTCTTCTTGTAGAACTTGGTGTAGGGTGGCTCAGAAACCTGGGCCTGCAGCTCGCTGACTGCAGAAAGAGTTGGAAGATGACCTTCCATGAGAGGTAACACATATGGCAGATAGCCAGAGGCTCAAATGGCAGCTTGGTGAGCTGTATTAAGACTACGTTGGAGGTCCCATTCTGCTGGGAGTGGGAAGATGGAAGGCTTAGAGAGCAGAAAGCCCTGCCTGAACTGGGTAATGAGGGACATGAGCAGAAAGTTTTACCCTCCATAGAATGATGATGCGCCAAGAGAGCATTCAGGTGCATCCCGCCAGAGTTGGACTTGAGTCCAGCTTGCGAGAAGTGAAGTACTCCAGCACCGTGTGCACATGGCAAGAGAACGGATCAATCAGCTGCTCTGCGCACCACATTCAGAATCTGTGCCACTTGAAGGCATAGGCCTGTCTCAAGGAGGTCTTACAAGAGACCAGGACAACTTCCTCCACCTCCCTTAGGAGGTTGAAGGTGGCTAAGGCTACCCGTTCAGCAGCCATGCTGTTATCAAGGACCCCAGGCTGGGGTGGAGAAGGGAGCCCTCCTCCTGAGTAAGCAGCCCCAGGGTGTTCTCAGAGGGACTGGGAGCTCTGTCAAGAGGCAGAGCAGAAAGGAGAACCAAAGCTACCTGGTCACCGTGGGACCACCAGGTTCATGGAAGCCTTGTCCCACAAGATCTTGAAGAAGATCTGGGCAATTAGTGGTGTGGGAGGGAAGGAAGGTGTACAGGAGACGAGGTGAGGAAGCTGTCTGCCGCTACCTGGGATGGCTGCGGCAGGCGACAGCAGAAGTGGGGCAGCTGAGCTTTGATTGGGCTGACAAAGAGGTCCAGACTTTGTGCCCCAGAGTTGGAAGAGCGCTGTGCTACCCTGGGGGTCTAGTTACCGTTCGTGTGGCTGGAGGATCCTGCTCAGTCTGTCCACTAGGGCATTGTCCTGCCCTGGAAGATACACCGCCCTGAGGAGCAGAGGACCACTGGCTTCTGGCAGAGATAGTAAGACCCTGTGCCGCCTTGCTTATTCAGGTAGGAGTGGAGGAGTGGCCCAGTGGTTGGGGCAAGGTACTTCAGGCTGGAAGGTCGGGGGTTCAAATTCCACTAGAGGACCACAACCTTGGGCCGGAAGGACTGGGGTTTCTAGTCCCACAGGTGCTCCTTGTGGTCTTGGGCAAGCCACTTAACCCTCCATAGCCCATGTTCCTTGTAAAATAGTTATCTCCAAGTTATAATGCCCTGTTCAATGTAATTTCAGTTTGTTCAATGTAAACTGCACTGATGCAGAATAGCGCGATATATAAGAGAATATAAATAAATAAGTAAAGATCACCACAACCTGGTTGTCCGTTTGGACCAGCACTGACTGACTGGTGCTGCAGGCGGTGGTGAAAGGCCCTGATTACCAGAAAAATGGCCCTGAGTTCCAGCAGGTTAATCTGCTGCTGGCTGTCCGTTAAGGACCAATTGTCCTGCGTGCAGAGCCCCTTGCAATAGGCACCCCAGTTCAGTAAGGTGGCGTCTGTGGTAAGGACCCTCTAGGGATTTAGACTTGAAGGGCATGCTCTCAGGTGCTGTATGGCCTGCCAGTCGAGTGACTCCGCTAGCTTGCGGGACACTAAGACTGACAGAGCCTGCCTGTGGCTTGTGTCCACTGGGAGCGGAGGCATCAGTGAGTTGCCCGCATGTTAAAGCGGGTGTTGGGAACCACATGGACTGTGGATGCCATGTGGCCCAGCAGGTGGAGCATGGAACACACCAACACTGCATGGCGGTGTTGCACCCTGGTGGCTAGAGCCATAAGGTGACCTGCCCTGTCCAAGGGGAGAAAGGCCTTGGCCTGAAGAGTGTCCAGTTGAGCCCCTATGAACTCCAAGCCCTATGTTGGTGGGACCTGGGGTGGTTTATCATGATCCCCAGATACTGTAGGGCACTGATGGTGCGGGCCATGGCCTGTTACACCTGTGGCCATGTCTTCCTTTACAGGCCACTTATCCAGATATGGGAAGACAAAGGCCCCTTGGAGACAGAGGTAGGTGGCCACCACGGCCAGGCATTTGGTAAAGATTCTTGGTGCGGAGGCGAGACCGGAAGGTGGTACTCTGTACTGGTAGTGGTCGCCCCCGAAAATGAACCTTAGGTACTGCCTGTGGCTGGGATGAATGAGGATGTGCTTATAAGCATCCTTTAGGTCTAAGGAGCATAGTCAATCTCTCTGCTTGTGGTAGGGCAGCAATGTTTCAAGGGAGAGCATCTTGAACTTCTCCTGCACCAGAAACTTGTTCAGGTTTCACAAGTTTAGAATAGGCCGTAGGCCCTCTGTTCTTTTTGGGACCAGAAAGTACAGAGAGTAGAACCCCTTGCCCTTGAGGTGATGGGGTACTGGTTCCATGGTTCTGTCCATGAGGACGGCCTGTGAGTTCTTGTAATAGCAGGGCCTGGTGCAGGGGAGTCTGAAAGGGCTCTTCTGGAAAGAAAGGAAGTGGAGGTGGCGTCTGGTCTAGGTGAAGGAGATAGCCTTTGTGACCACTTGAAATGCCCAAGCATCGGTGGTAGCAGCAGTCAAGCCCATCCCCGGCTGGGCAGAAGCCAGGGTCTGGGGCTTGGAGCCCTTAGGCTTGTGAGGATCCTGGCCCATTCCTTTGCTCTGGTGACCCTGCTGTGGGGTTTGGGGAGACTGATAGTGGCATTGCCTCAGTAAGATTGGCCTTGTCTCTGGAATGGGGGCCTCTTCCCCCTGGGTGGGTTCTTAGAGAGGGTGGAAGTCTTTCTGGGGAGCCAAATCCATGTGAGGTACTCTGTCTTGATCTCCGCTGCCTTCTCCTCCATCGCCTTGCCGAACAGGTTTTCACCAAAGCAGGAGACGTTGAGTTTCTCCTGGACCCATTGCTCGAGGTCTCGATTGGATTCAGATCTGGAGACTGGGCAGGCCAGTCCATTGACTTGATGTTGTTCCGCTGCTTCCAGCTGATCACCTGTCTGGAGCGATGGCAGGGTGCATTGTCATCTTGGAACAGGAACTGGCCAGGAAACAGCTGGTGTGCTGATGGCACCATGCACTTTTGCAGTATGGTGATGTATTTGGCCCTGTTGACCATTCCATCGACTATGTGAAGATGTCCAACGCCACTGGCAGCCATGCAGCCCCAGACCATGACCTTCAAAGGATGCTACACAGTGAGGTTGAGAGACTCGGGCTTGAATTCCTCTCCAGGAAATCTCCTCACATAGGTGTGGGCCTGCTTACCAAACAGGCAGAAGGTGCTTTCATCACTGAATAGCACCTTTTCCCACATTTCAGTTGACCAGGTTGGGTGCTTTCTCACCCAATCTGGTTGCACCTTTGTATGTCAGTCATCAGTGGCTTATTCCGTGCTTTTCAGCCCCAGAGACCAAACTGCAGGCACTGGCGACGAACTGTTGATGAACTGACACTGACCTCACTCTTGACTGACCACTCTTGAAGTAGCTGAGGAGAGGTCAACTTACGATTAGTCAGTGAAGCGCATCGTAGTGCGCAGTCCTGGCATGATGTTGATGCACATGGACGACCTGATCAAGGCTTGTCCACCACTGAACCCGTTTCTTTCTTCTGTACAATCTTAACAGCGCTCTGACTGCAGCCAACTTTCCTGGCTGACAGCTTGAAAATCCTTCCTCGCTCATAAAGGACACACGAACACACTCCTCCAATGTCAGGGTCCGAGTCATCTTCATAGTCGAACCAGAAAGCGTATGAAATTCAAAAATTCTGCGCGTTTTTATAGCTGCACTGTTGGCTAGATATCTGCATTGTGATTGGTTAGTGAAACCAGCCTCCTGATTGGTCAGAAATAACATGTGCATATTGGATAATCTCGATCCAGTTTTGACGCAGGATCTACAAAATCGCAGTAGCTATCTCCCAGTGTCTGTAAAGTATTTAAATTGGAAGCAAGGAATGCAAAAAAGTCAACTCTAATAGCCAAATGTATCGCTTTTAACGGGGTAGAAAGATGAATATGCTGGGCTAACGCAAAATTTAAAAAAAAAACCAACACGTTAGAAAGTACGAAAAACGCAAAACTCACAAGTGATTCCAGACTTTTGCACACTACTGTATGGATGACGTCAGCGCCGACAGAGCCCTCGCAGAAGCATTGCCCCAGCTTTCAAAGAAAGCCTTTGGAAGATGCCACCATGCATGGATGGTCCCTTTCCCACCCAAGGGTGCCTTCTTACTCAGTCAGATGACATAGCTAGAACAAAAGATGGCGGAAAAATAAAACAAAATAAAGCAACTCCACAGGGGGGGAGGGAGGGTTGTGAGGACTGATTCCTGCTGTCTCTGGAGAACATCTGTTACAGGTGAGTAACTACACTTTCTCCAGGAACAAGTAGGAAGTTCGTCTTCACATATGGAATTCCCTAGCTACAGGCTACCGGGAACTTGTAGAAAACATGGCCCATCTGTGAGCAGCTGCAAGTCTGAAGAGAGACTAAGGACCCCAGAGAACCATTACTCAGGTAGCCTGAACACAGAAGGAGGTGCCTAGACCCTGAAGAGATTACAGAGTATGTACTGGCCAAAGGCACTGTTCCATCTGGACTCCTTCTCCAGACAGTAATGAGCTGCAAAGGTGTGGAATGAGGACCAGATGGCTGCTTGGCAGATGGCTGCTATAGGGACAGAGTGCAAGCTTGCAACTGAGGTCACCATAGCCCGATGTTTTGTGCCATGACCCAGCACTCCATGAGCCCAGTCTGATCATGGGCAAAGGCAATGCAGTCTGCCACCCAAATGGACAGGGTCCATTTGGTAACAGCCTCCCCCAGGGGACTGGGATATGAAATGAAAAGCTGTGAGGCTTTGCGGTGGTCCTACATACATTGCAGATAGGACAGAGCCTTCTTACAATCCAGCATGTGGAGAACGGCTACTGCCAAGTCAGCATGGGGCCGTGGGAAGGTGGTGATCACTACCTCCTGATTGAGGTGGAAGGCAGATACCAACTAAAGGAATTTAGGGTGAGTGCGAAGCATGACCCTGTTCTTGTAGAATCTGGTGTAGGGTGGCTCAGCCACCTGGGCCTGCAGCTCGCTGACTACAGGCAGAGGTGAGTGCCACCAGGGAGATAAACTTCCATGAGAGGTAACACATATGGCAGGTAGCCTGAGGCTCAAATGGCAGCTTGGTGACCTGCATTAAGACTACATTGAGGTCCCATTCTTCTGGGAGTGGGCAGATGGAAGGCTTAGAGAGCAGAAGGCCCCACCTGAACTGGGTAATGAGGGGCTGAGCAGAAAGGGTTTTACCCTCCATAGAATGATGATGCGCCGAGAGAGCATTCAGGTGTATCCCGCCAGAGTTGGACTTGAGTCCAGCTTGCGAGAAGTGAAGCAAGTACTGCAGCACCGTGTGCACATGGCAAGAGAATGGGTCAATCCGCTGCTCTGCGCACCACACTGAGAATCTGTGCCACTTGAAGGCATAAGCATGTCTCAAGGAGGTTTTACAAGAGACCAGGACAACTTCCTCCACCTCCCTTGGGAGGTTGAAGGTGGCTAAGGCTGCCCGTTCAGCAGCCATGCTGTTATCAAGGACCCGAGGCTGGTGTGGAGAAAGGAGCCCTCCTCCTGAGTAAGTAGCTCCAGGGCGTACTCAGAGGGACTGGGAGCTCTGTCAAGAGGCAGAGCAGAAAGGAGAAAAAGCTACCTGGTCACCGTGGGACCACCAGGTTCATGGAAGCCTTGTCCCACAAGACCTTGAAGGAGGTCTGGGTAATTAGTGGTGTGGGAGGGAAGGTGTACAGGAGACCACGAGGTGAGGAAGCTGTCTGCCGCTACCTGGGATGGCTGCGGCAGGCGACAGCAGAAGTGGGGCAGCTGAGCATTGGTTGGGCTGACAGAGGTCCAGACTGTGTGCCCCAGAGTTGGAAGAGCCGCTGTGCCACCCTGGGGTCCAGTCACCATTTGGCTGGAGGATCCTGCTCAGTCTTATAAGAACATAAGATATGCCATGCTGGGTCAGACCAAGGTCCATCAAGCCCAGTATTCTGTTTCCAACAGTGGCCAATCTAGGTCATATGTACCTAGCAGTTTCCCCAAGAGACACAAGTTCCACAATGCTTGTACTGGGTCAAGCATTGATATCCTGTCTTTCCACTAGGTCAGGGGTCTGCAACCTTTAAGACATAAAGAGCCACTTGGACCCGTTTCCGAAGGGAAAAAAAAAACTGGGAGCCGCAAAACCATTGTGACATTTAAAACAAATCTAACACTGCATATATTGTTTCTTACCTTAATGCTATATACAGGATCGTGCAGTCAGCTGTCAATCTGAAGACAAAAAGGACTTTTTCACTTAATGTAAAATATATGTTTGCACATTAATAGCTAATTAAAATATTTAATTTACCTGGTTAATGGGATTTTTGCTCCTGAACCTCAGTGCACAGTGTCTGCACATCAGGGCTGTAAGACGTCACCTTCATTTTCACACAGGCTTGCAAGCTGTCATCTGTGAGGCGTGATCAATGTTTGTTTTTAATATAGTTTATGTTGGAGAAGACCTGCTCACATACATATGTGGAGCCGAAGATCGACAGCACTCCAAATGCATACTTTTTCTTGTTTATATAAGTGTTGGGGATGGCATTCCATGTTTCGAATACAAGTTTGTCCTGTTTGGGAAGGTTTTCAATATCACTCCATTTATGATTCTGAGCCAGAATGGCCTTCTGACGGGCAACATCCTCAAGAGTAGCGGTCAAGCATTTGAACTTGGACACCCATATATCTTTGTCGGCTATATCGGCCAATTCCATCTCAAGATCAGGTTGACTTACACCTGCAAATGCAGTCATATTCAATAGGGATGTATCGATCGCCAGGGGAATGACAGGGAAGGATAATGTGGTTTTTTCCTCTCTGAACTCACAGAATCGTTTCGTGATTGCAGATTTGAAATATTCCAAATTGATCGTATCATGACTTTGTTTGAACTCTCTCAAAGAGGGAAAGTGAGACAGTGTACCTCTCTGTAAATCTTTGACAAACACTGTCAACTTGCGCTCGAATGCCAAAACCTCCTCCAGCATGTGCAGGGCTGTGCCTCCTTTCCCCTGAAGGGTTGTATTTAGCGTGTTTAGATGTGCTGTCATGTCTACCATAAAATGTAATTTTTCCAGCCACTCTGGCTGTTCCAGCTCAGCAAAGGTGAGCTCTTTGCTGGCCAGGAAGGTTTTTACTTCTTCCAAACATGTGACAAAGCGTTTTAGCACCTCGCCTCTGGACAGCCACCGGACCTTGTTGTGGAGCAGGTGGTCAGAATATATGCTTTCCACCTCATCCAATAACAAACGGAACTGGCGGTGGTTTAAACCCTTTGCCATTATCTTATTAACAATCTGAATGACCACATCCATCACTTTTGTGCATTCCGGCGGAAATGTTTGAGCACACAATGCCTCTTGGTGCAGGATGCAATGAAATGACAGCAGCGTTCTACCAAGCGCCTTCTGCAGTAGAGCCACAAAGCCCTTCTGTGCTCCTCTCATGCTCGGTGCCCCATTAGTAGCCACTGTTTGGTGTTTATTTTTTTAGCAGTTAAAAAGTCCAGGACAGCCTTACAGATATCCTCACCCCTTGTTTGGTCTTTTAGTGGTATCAGCTCAATCAGTTCTTCCTGTGGCCCAAAAGAGTTCACATATCGGCAGAACAGTGCTATTTGTTCAATATCACCTTTATCTTTGGACTCATCACAGGCGATGGAGTACGCCACAGCTGAATTAATGTCTTGAATTTGCTGTTTGCTAATGTTTTCTGTCATTTTTAGGGTTCTGTCTTTGACAGTCTTCGCAGAGAGTGGCATGTCTGATTTTCTGCACAATTTCATTCTTGTTTTTGACGTCCATGAATAGATGTTCCGAAATCTTAATGAATGTTTCTTTTATATACTCTCCATCTGTGAAGGGCTTCCCGTGCTTGACTATTTCCTGAGCGGCCACAAAACTAGCATATGTTGTGGAATTTGCAGACTTCACCCACTTCTTGAAATTATTTTTGCTCATATTAACCTTCCTCATAGGTTCTGCAACGGCTTTTCGTCTCATCTCCATCTGGATATTTTTCAGCAAAGGCTGTGTGTTTATTCTGGAAATGTCTTGCAATATTGGACTTTTTGTGGTTTGCTAATTTCTCACCACATATTAAGCATACTGGTAAACCAGTCTCGCCAGTAGAGAATGCAAATGATTCTGTCCATGTATCATTAAACATTCTGTTTTCTTCAGAAATTTTTCTCTTCTTGCCTTTATCCATGGCTGGCCTACCAGGGGGTCGAAAACAGCGACGTAAGTAGAAATCACAGGGCCCCATACCAAAATTTGCTATGCCCACCCCCCTCAAGTTCCAGCCACCCCCCTTCCCCTTCCTTTCCCTGCAACCTGTGTGAAAATTGTTCGACATGTCTGCCGCAATACCACTGTACCGCTAAAAATCGCAGATCACCGCCATTACTGGTAAAAAAAAATGAATAAAAATGCCATAAATCAGTAGATGCGGCAATGTGTGCGCAAACAAATCAATGTACGCTTGCGATTTTTTTTTTACAAAAAAAATGTTATTTTTTTCCAAATTGTCGCTCTTTTTTGGTTTATAGCGCAAAAAATAAAAACCGCAGAGGTGATCAAATACCACCAAAAAAACTCTGTTTGAAAAAAAGGACGCCAATTTTGTTTGGGTACAACATCGCACGATCACGCAATTGTTAGTTAAAGTGACGCAGCGACAAATCGCAAAAAGTGCTCTGGTCATGAAGGGGGTTTAAGGGCCCAGTAAGCAAAGAGTTAATCAGGGCCACAGTGTACCATCATAATCACAATCACAATCATAGCCTGAGGTAAATATGAGGGCCCAATGTAATCCACATTATAAATATATTATATTATTGTCACTTTTCTTTTAATATTTTTTTGACCCCCCTCAGAACTACTTTTCATAGAAAACGTTAAATTAACTTACCTTTTTTTTGTTCTTCACTCCCGGCTGGCGCGAAGGGGCATCTCTCTGGGACTTCGGGGGACTACCTCCCCCCAACAGCAGACCTCCCTCACTTCAGCTCCCCTTCTTGATCCCCGGGAGAGCTCAAAGCCGGCCAGTCACGAGGCCCTCATGGCGGCGGCCATTTTGCCTGCCTGCTTCGTGGGCCTGACTCCTCCCCCCACCGCGCCATTGGCTGGCGCCGATCCTCAAATCAGGAGAGGAAGGGACTCCCTGGCTCCTCCCCCCTACGCCATTGGTCGGCGCCGATTCTCAAATCAGGAGAGGAAGGGTCTCCCTGGCCCTCCCCCCTACAGTGCCATTGGTCGGCGCCGATTCTGCATCGAGGGAGGAGGAGCGGGTAGTGTGCTCCGGAGCCGCGGCAAAGGTGAAAAAGAGCCACATGCGGCTCCGGAGCCGCAGGTTGCCGACCCCTGCACTAGGTCATTGTCCTGGCCTGGAAGGTACACTGGCTTCTGGCAGAGATGGTAAGACCCTATGCCCCCTTGCTTGTTCAGGTAGAATGTCACAACCTGGTTGTCCGTTTGGACCAGCACTGACTGGTGCTGAAGGCAGTGGTGAAAGGCCCTAATCACCAGAAAAATGGCCCTGAGTTCCAGCAAGTTAATCTGTTGCTGGCTGTCCGCTAAGGACCAATTGCCCTGCGTGCGGAGCCCCTTGCAATAGGCACCCCAGTTCAGTAAAGTGGTGTCTGTGGTAAGGACCCTCTAGGGATTTAGAGACTTGAAGGGCATTCTCTCCTCAGGTGCTGTGTGGCCTGCCATCAGTCGAGTGACTCTGCTAGCTTGCGGGACAGACTGTCACAGAGCCTGCCTGTGACTTGTGTCCAGTTGAGCCCCTATGAACTCCAAGCCCTATGTTGGTGAGACTTGGGGTGGTTTATCATGAACCCCAGATACTGTAGGGAACTGATGGTGCAGGCCATGGCCTGTTACACCTCTGGCCGTGTCTTCCTTTACAGGCCAGTCATCCAGATATGGGAAGACAAAGGCCCCTTGGAGACAGAGGTAGGTGGCCACCACTGCCAGGGATTTGGTAAAGATTCTTGGTGCGGAGGCGAGACCGGAAGGTGGTACTCTGTACTGGTAGTGGTCGCCCACGAAAAAGAACCTTAGGTACTGCCTGTGGCTGGGATGAATGAGGATGTGCTTATAAGCATCCTTTAGGTCTAAGGAGCATAGTCAATCTCTCTGCTTGTGGTAGGGCAGCAGTGTTTCAAGGGAGAGCATCTTGAACTTCTACTGCACCAGAAACTTGTTCAGGTTTCACAAGTTTAGAATAGGCCCCCTGTTCTTTTTAGGACCAGAAAGTACAGAGCGTAGAACCCCTTGCCCTTGAGGTGATGGGGTACTGGTTCCATGGTTCTGTCCATGAGGAGGGCCTGTGAGTTCTTGTAATAGCAGGGCCTGGTGCAGGGGAGTCTGAAAGGGTTCTCCTGGAAAGAAAGGAGGCGGCGGCAGAAGCGTCTAGTCCAGGTGAAGGAGATAGCCTTCTATGACTACTTGAAATGCCCAAGCATCAGTGGTAGCAGCAGTCAAAACCCTATCCCCGGCTGGGCAGGAGCCCAGGTCTAGAGCTTGAAGCCTTTAGGCTTGCAAGGACCCTGGCCCATTCCCTTGCTCTGGTGACCCTACTGTGAGGTTTGGGGAGACTGATAGTGGCATTACCCTCAGTAAGATTGGCCTTTTTCTGGAATGGGGGCCTCTTCCCTGGTGGTTTCTTCTTAGGGAAGGTGGAGGTCTTTCTGGGAAGCCAAATCCACGCGAGGTACTCTGTCTTGATCTCTACTGCCTTCTCCATTGGCTTACCAAACGGTTTTTCACCAAGGCAGGAGACATTGAGTTTCTCCTGGACCCATTGCTCAAGGTCTGATTACTGGAGCCAGGCCTGGTGTTGAGCACCAATGTGTGTAGCAGCTACCCTCGCATTTGATTTGAAGCAGTCGTAGGCAGCTCGAGACATACTTCAAGCACTCCCTGATGCACTTTGAGGGTTTGGAATCATTAGAGGGGAAACTCTCCAAGGCCCACCAAGAAACTTGCGAGATCCTTTGTCAGCTCCCGATGATACATGCCTACATACAACTGGTAGGCTTGTATTTGGCAGGACAGCATCAAGCCTTGGTAGCATTTGCAGCTGAGGACGTGGGACTTCCTACCCAGGGACACCAAGGAGTGTCTTCTGCTGGCGTATAGTCTACTCCACCACTATGGAGGTATGTGGTAGTTGCAACTTTCAGATGCCAGGGCCCTGCTGAACTTGATACATGGTGTCCAGGCATCTGCTAACTATGAGTACAGACGCCGGTGGTCTCCCATATGCGAAGGATGAGCCGCCCGAGGATGGCAAGGACAGGAACCGTCAGGGCCTCCTTGAATGGGGCCTCGTATTGGAGGATGTAGAGTTCCTCCATACGAGGGTCTTCCTTGGATTTTGTTCCTCGAGTTTGGAATATGTCAAAGGCTTTGTTCTTCAACACAATGTGTCCTCAGGTGGAGGCAGACATGACATCAAGGGAGATGGGTCTGATGAGAGATCACGGTGCTTCCACTTCTCCAGGGATGCATTGTCCTCAGACTCCCAGTTTAAGTAGTCAGTGGAAGACTCTGCGGCTGACCGGGCCTGGGGTGCAGGACCCAGGTCAGGTGTCTGGTGGCCGGTAGCCTGCAGCAGCTATGTGGCTAGTGCCATGAGTATTCACCAGGAAGGATCTTGCTCCTGAGGAGCAAGAGCGAGATAGATACCCTTGCTGAGGTTTTGGGCTGAGGAGAATCAGCTTGGCGATCAGGGGAGTCTTCTGGGACGAGGTTCCCCCCCCCCCCCCATGGTCTTGGTGGATGTACTGGCAGTGCCAGGTGTCACCGCCTGCTGCATGGCGAGGAAGGCAATGAAACTGTGCTCCAGCACCATCATCCTGGTTTCCTCACTCAGAAGGTGCAGCCTTCGACGCAGACACCGGTGTCACTGGGTCCGGAGTCAGTGAGTCCTCAATGAGACATGCCTCGGGGTTCTGGGACCTGTCGCTGGAAGCCTCCATGTCCGTTCGGGGCACCTTGGCTGACGGCTCCCACTCAGAAACCTCAAGTACCCTCCGCAGGCTACGGGATCAGATGCGGGACTTTCCCAGTATGTCTAAGTCCCAGGATGGGGTCCTTGAGGATTCTTTCTTTTTTTGTGTTCCCACTGGGGAATCCTTGTCGGAGTGTTTGAAGTCCCAGTCAAGTACAGGGACATTACTCAACTTTGAGAACCCGTACAGGGCCTTGGTTAAACGGGGTAGAGTCTGCTCTGTGGAAGATTTTGTCCTGCTTCTGCTGACGCTGGATGGCCTTGGCAGACTTTTTTTCTCACACAGAGTGAGCAGACGTCTGGGTCGTGATTGGCCTCTAGACTCTGGAGGCAGCCATTATGTGCATTGGTAAGAGACATGTTTTTAGCACACTGATCACATTTTTTGAACCCACTGGCCATTGGGGGGGGGGGGGGTGGGAAGTACTCCGGTAAGGTCAAAGACCCTCGGGGTGGCCAATGGATTGAAAAAGGCACAAATCGCACTGGGGAAAAAACCTAGTACGGTTCCAGGACATGTCGTCAGGGCAAGCGCTTTCCAAACCAGGAAAGGGACCAGTTGCAACCAGATAGAGAAAGCGTAGTTACTCACCTGTAACAGGTGTTCTCCAGGGACTTATACGTGACAACACAGAGCCCACATGGAGCAATTCCCCTGCTTTCAAAGAAAACCTTTGGGATTGCTGCCACACATGCGTGGTCCTCTTCCCACCCAAAGGTGCCATCTTGCTCAGTTGGGTCCCAAAGCTAGAACCCTACTAAGCAGATGGCAAGGGAAGGACAGAAATAGCAACTTCAGGGAAAGTGGGAGGGTAGTGAGGACTGACCCTGCTTGTTCCTGGAGAAAGCATAGTTACTCACCTGTAACTGGTGTTCTCCAGGGACAGCAGGAGTCAGTCCTCACTTATAAGACACCCCAGCTACAGGCTACTGACCCTGTAAACCAAGACTCCTCCACGAGGCTGTGAGCAGAAGCCGATGCCCAAAGAATGGTCAGAGGGCAGGAGTTGCTTATACCCTGAATAGATTACAGAGTACAGCCTGGCCAAAGGCGCTGTCCCGGCAGGACTCTCTCTCCAGGCAGTAGTGCGAAGCAAAAGTGTTCGCTGAAGATCAGGTCGCAGCCCAGCAGATGTCTGTCAGAGGCACTGAGCACAGTGAAGCCACCAAAGTCTCTTTGGCCCAGACATCGTATGCGGTGACTCACCGATCCAGCAGAGTGCCCACCTTTGCCTGGGTGAAGGCGATGCAGTCCATCACCCAGATGGAGAGGGTGCGCTTGGTGACTGCCTGCCCCAGGCAGTTGGGATTGTAGGCAACAAAGAGGCGATCAGATTTGCGATGAACCTGGGTGCACTGCAGGTAGAAGGCGTGAGCCCTCTTGCAGTCGCATGTATCCAAGACCTCCGATGCCTGGTCAGCATGAGGTCTCGGGAAGAAGGTCAGCAAGACTATCTCCTGATTGAGATGGAAATCCAAGACAACCTTCGGTAGGAACTTGGGTTGGTACAGAGGACCACCCTTTTCCCATAGAACCTGGTGTAGGGAGCCTCAGCCATGAGGGCTTGGAGTTCACTGACTTGCCGAGGTCAGAGCCACCTGGAAAACTACCTTCCAGGCGAGGTGCCAAAGTACACACGTTGCCATCGGCTCGAAGGGTGATTGCATAAGCTGCATGAGCATGATGTTCAGGTCCCACTCTGCCAGTGGAGGCTGCATGGGAGGCTTGGACAGTAAGAGGCCCCTCAAGAAGCGGAAGACCAGGGGCTGCACCGAGAGGGGTTTACCCTCGATGGGGAGGTGGTTAGCTGATGTGCGTGCAGGTGTACCCTGACAGAGTTGGACTTTAGCCCCTCTTTTGAGAGGTGAAGGAGGTACTGGAGAACACACCAGATAGAGCAGGAGAACAGGTCGATCTGGAGCTCGGAGCACCAGATCGAGAAATTCCACCACTGAAAAGGCATAGGCTTGTCTTGTCGTGTCTTTCCTTGACACGAGGACCTCCTCGACCTCCCTAGGGAGGTGCAGCAGGGCTAAGGAGACCCGTTCAGC
Organism: Ichthyophis bannanicus; assembly: GCA_033557465.1. Classification (NCBI taxonomy): domain Eukaryota; kingdom Metazoa; phylum Chordata; class Amphibia; order Gymnophiona; family Ichthyophiidae; genus Ichthyophis; species Ichthyophis bannanicus. The sequence continues at coordinate 141,308,730 of CM066049.1, read as the reverse complement.
CGCAAAGCTGTAAGGGACAACGAGGCCAGGTTCAGGTGAAGCACCCATCCCTCTTGCGTTAGCAGGCTTGTGGCCCAGCCTAGGACTGGAGGCTCAAACAAGAGCCGGAGCAGAAGCGGGAACCAAGGCTGTCGAGGCCACGAAGTAGCCATGAGAATCATTGAAGATTGCTCCCGTTGGACCTTGTGGAGGGTCCTGGCAATGAGAGGAGTGGCGGGGGGGGGGGGGGAAGGGGGAAGGCGTAAAGAAACCCAGAGTTCCAGTTCAAGAGGAACACGTCCGGGACCACCCTGCTCAGGTGTGGGACTGGTCCGCAGAAGCGGGGAAGCTGCACATTCACTGGGCTGGTGAACAGGTCCATTGACAGTCTTCCAACGATGGAACAAGAGGCTGGCCACCTCCGGGTCCAAGTGCCACTTGTGTGGGCAGAGGATTTTGCTGAGTTTGTTCGCAAGGACATTGTCCTGGCCAGGGAGATAGACCGCTCTGAGGGTCATGCACCCCAGTGACCGGCAAAGGAGAACTGCCTCCTGGCAGAGGGCAGGAACCCGTTCCGCCCTCCTTGTTTATGTAGAACATAGCTACCCTGTTGGTCTGCATGAGCACCAACAATAACCTCAGATGGTGCTCGAAAGCCCTCAGAGCCCATTAGACCACCCAAAGCTTGAGCAGATTGATCTGCTGTTGAGATTCTTCAGGTAACCACTGATCATAAGAACATAAGACATGCCATACTGGGTCAGACCGAGGTCCATCAAGCCCAGTATCCTGTTTCCAACAGTGGCCAATCTAGGTCATACGTACCTAGCAATATCCCCAAAAGACACAGGTTCCACAATGCTTGTACTGGGTCAAGCATTGATATCCTGGGTCCCTTTTTAATAGTGGTTTATGGACCTTTCCTCCAGGAACTTGTCCAAACCTTTTCTAAACCCAGCTATACTAACAGCCCTTACTACATCCTCCGGTAACAGATTCCAGAGTTTGATTACACGTTGAGTGAAAAAATATTTTCTCTTATTTGTCTTAAATAGTTTACCCTGTAGCTTCATTACATGTCCCCTAGTCTTTCTATACTCTGATAGCATAAACAATTGATCCACGTTTATCCGTTCCACTCCATTCATTAATTTATAGACCTCTATCATATCTCACCTCAGCCGTCTGTTCTCCAGGCTAAAGAGCCCTAACCTTCTTAGCCTCTCTTCATAGGAGTAGCCTTCAATCCCCTTCACCAATTTGGTGGCTCTTCTCTGTACTTTTTCTAATAACGCTATGTCCTTTTTAAGATACGGTGCCCAGAATTGCACACAATATTCAAGGTGCGGTCGTACCATGGAGCGATACAGAGGCATTATAATATCCTTTGTTTTGTTCTCCATCCCTTTCCTTATGATACCTAGCATTCTATTTGCTTTCTTGGCCGCCGCTGCTGCACACTGGGCGGAGGGTTTTAATATGTTATCCACGATGACTCCTAAATCTTTTTCCTGGGTGGTGGTTTCTAATGTGGAGCCTTGCATCGTGTAACTATAGTGTGGGTTGTTCTTTCCTAGGTGCATAACTCTGCACTTGTCCACATTAAATTTCATCTGCAATTTGGATGCCCAGTCTTCCAATTTATCCAGATCCTCCTGCAGTTTTCCACAATCCTCTTGGGTTTTAACAACTTTAAACAGTTTTGTGTCATCTGCAAATTTGAGAACCTCACTAGTTATTCCCTTTTCCAAGTCATTTATGAATATGTCAAAAAGCAGCAGACCCAGTACAGATCCCTGGGGTACTCCACTATTCACCTTTTTCCATTGGGAATATTGGCCATTTAGCCCTACCCTCTGCTTTCTATCTTTTAACCAGTTCCCGATCCACAATAGTACACTGCCTCCTATCCCATGACTTTTTAGCTTCGCCAAAAGTCTCTGATGGGGGACTTTGTCAAAAGCTTTCTGAAAGTCCAGATACACTATATCAACCGACTCACCTTTGTCTACCTGTTTATGCACACCTTCAAAAAAACATATCAGATTAGTAAGACAAGATCTTCCTTGTCTAAAGCCATGTTGGCTGTCTCCCATTAGGCCATGACTATCTACATGCTGTGTAATTTTGTTCTTTATGATGGTTTCTACCATTTTCCCTGGTACTGACGTCAGGCTCACCGGTCTGTAATTTCCTGGGTCACCCCTGGAACCCTTTTTAAAAATTGGTGTTATGTTGGCGACCCTCCAATCTTCAGGTATTACAGATGATTTTAATGAAAGTTCACAGATTACCAATAGCAGGTCTGCAATCTCATATTTCAGTTCTTTCAACATTCTGGGATGTATACCATCCGGTCCAGGTGATTTGCTACTATTCAGTTTATCAAATAGTTGTAATATATCTTCCTGGTGTAGCGCTATTTCTCTCAATTCCTCTGCAGTATCACCTTTTAATACCACTTCAGTCTTGGGTAACATCCCTACATCTTCCTCAGTAAAGACCGAAGCAAAGAATTCATTCAGTCTCTCTGCTATAGCCTTGTTTCCTCTTACTGCCCCTTTTACCCCTCTATCATTTAATGGTCCAATTGACTCTCACAGGCCTTTTGCTACGAATGTACTTGAAAAAGTCTTTATTTCGTGTTTTTGCTTCCGTAGCAAGTTTCTTCTCAAATTCCTGCTTTGCCTGCCTTATCAATGCTTTGCATTTAACTTGCCAGTGCTTGTGCTGTTTCCAGTTTTCATCATTTGGCTCTTTTTTCCATTTCCTGAAGGTTGCTTTTTTGGCAGCAACAGCCTCTCTGACCTCACCTTTAAACCATGCTGGCAGTTTTTTGGACTTTCTTCCACTTTTCTTAATGCGTGGAATACAGCTGGTCTGGGCTTCGAGGATAGTATTTTTAAATAACACCCAAGCTTGCTGTAAGTCTAATCTTTGGAACCGCTCCTTTTAGTTTTTTCCTAACTATATTCCTCATTCTATCAGTCTCCCTTTTGAAAGTTAAAAGGTAGTACTGTGGATGCCTTTACTATCTGTCCTCCACTAATTAAATCAAACATGATCATACTATGATCACTATTGCCAAGTGGTCCCAGCACCCTTATTTCTTGCACCAGATCTGGCGTTCCACTAAGGACTAGGTCCAGTATGGCTTCCCCTCTGGTCAGTTCATGAACCAGCTGCTCCAAGAAGCAGTCATTTATTCCATCTAGAAACTTTATCTCTTTAGCTTGTCCTGCTGTGACACTGACCCAGTCGATACCGGGGTAATTGAAATCACCCATTATTACTACTCTGTTGTGACTTTTGTTAGCTTCCTTGATTTCTTTGAGCATTTCATCATCCATTTGTTCATTCTGGCCAGGTGGTCGATAGTATACTCCCACTGCCATCACCTTCCCCTTCATAAATGGAATTTCAATCCATAGAGATTCTACAGCAAATTTTGTTCCCTGCAAAACTTTAATCCTTTCTGACTCAATGCCCTAACAGAGCGCAACCCCTCCACCAATTTGATCAGCTCTATCATTACGATATAGTTTGTATCCAGGTATCAGTGTCCCACTGGTTATCCTCCTTCCACCATGTCTGAGAGTGCAATCATATCTAACCTCTCATTTAGTGCTATATATTGTAACTCTCCCATCTTATTGTTTAGACTTCTAGCATTGGCTTACAAGCATTTTAGAGACTGTATTTTATTCATATTAATCTGGCTATTGGTAGGCAGGGGTAATTTGGAATCTTTATGCTCTGTCTGCTCCTTACTCAAGGGCATTTGGGCTACTAGGCTCCCTTTTGGAACCTCACTGCTTTTTGTAGTATCCTTCAAGGATACCTTCGTCCGAACCATGCACTCCTGGGTGACTGTCGGCTTTCCCCTATTTTCTAGTTTAAAAGCTTCTCTATCTCTTTTTTAAAGGTTAATGCCAGCAGTCTGGTCCCATCCTGATTAAGGTGAAGCCCATCCTGATTAAGGTGAAGCCCATCCTGATTAAGGTGAAGCCCCCCCTTTCCCCAGAATGTTCCCCAGTTCCTAACAAATCCAAAACCCTCATCCTTGCACCATTGTCTCATCCACGCATTGAGACTCCGGAGCTCTGCCTGTCTTTTGGGTCCTGCACGTGGAACAGGAAGCATTTCGGAGAACGCTATCCTGGAAGTTCTGGATTTCAACTTCCTACCTAAAAGCTTAAATTTAGCCTCCAGAACTTCCCTACCACACTTTCCTATGTCACTGGTACCAACATGTACCAAGACAGCAGACTCCTCCCCAGCACTATCTATGATCCTATCTAGGCGGTGCGTGAGGTCCGCTACCTTCGCACCAGGCAGGCATGTTACCAGGCGATCCTCACGTCCACCAGCCACCCAGCTATCTACATTCCTAATGATTGAATCACCAACTATAACAGCTGTCCTGACCCTCCCCTCATGGGGACATGGCCCTGGAGAAACGTCCTCGGTGCGAGAGGGTTTTACATCACCTGGAGGACAGGTCCTAGTTACAGGATCACTTCCTGCCACACCAGGGTGATGCTCTCCTGTCACGTAACCTCTCTCCTCCATGGCAACAGGGATGCTGCCAGACTGGAGGTGGGACTTCAGGACTATATCCCTGTAGGTCTCATCCATGTACTTCTCTGTCTTTCTTATGTCTTCCAGGTCTGCTACTCTAGCCTCTAGAGAACGGACTCGTTCCCTGAGAGCAAAGAGTTCTTTGCACTTAGTGCATACGTAAAACCTCTCACCAACTGGGAGAAAATCATACATGTGACACTCAATGCAAAAGACCGGAGAACCCCCATCTCGTTGCTGGACTTCTGTCTGCATCTTAGTTTAAAACTTCTGTTTAGGTCTTTTAAATTCTGTATATAATAAGGATTGGTGTAGATGCCTATACCAATAAAAGTGTATCTAATACCCCTAATACACCTTGTGTACCTGAAGCTTAAGTAATTAATCTCAGGTCCTCTGTGTATGACTGATTTGGATAACGAGCAGCACCTGAGAGCAGCCCCTTTCCTCTAAGATGTGCAAGTACCTATAAAACTACAATTACCCCAGGGGTGGGTGGGTGCTGGGGAGGGAGATAAGTCCTATTAAAGAGGGCAGTTACAAGGTACCCTGTCCTGAACCCTCAGCAGGGGGGAGTGGGGTACCACACAAAGCCCAGTTAGTTGAGAGAGGCAAGGTAAGGTATAGCTGAGAAGGCTGAACTAGCACACCACTAAGACAAACAATAAATAATTAAACAGTTAGACAAACAAATAATTAATAAACAGCTAGAACTCACAGCAAGGTGTCACAGGAGACAAATATCCACTTCTCTAGCAGAGCATTGTAAAAAGCACTGCTCTTCTCTGATCAGAGAAAAGCAGACTAAAACAGACTATGCACACGTGGAGGAAACAGGAAGAAGGCTACACAATACCTCAGGGGGGGGGAGGGGGAGGATTCACTCAGGCAGGCTAGGACAGGAAAAAAAGTTTAACACAGCAAGTTCTGGGGAGAGAGATTTAATTGATCCTAGGTGCGCAGGTCACTGCAGTAAGCTCCCCACCCCAGCAGGGAGGCATTCGTCATCAAGATGAGCTTGTGCTGCAGGGCCTGCAAGGGCATGCCCTGAAGGAGGCTTTGGGGATCCTGCCACCAATCCAGGGAGCTGTAAAAGGCCACTGGAGACCTGGACAGGGTCCTGGAGGTGGCCGGAAGCTTGGCTTCATTGCGCCCGACACACCACTGAGCCGTCCGCATGTGCATGCAGGTGTGGTGAACGTGGACGGAGGAGGCCATGTGCTCTAGGAGGCACAACCTGGCTCACGCAGGATTTAGAGTCCTGCCTTGGACCTTGGCTGCCAGGGCGCAGAGACGATCCGCTCCGTATCGAGGAATGCGCTGATGAACTCCAGGGTCTGCGCAGGTTTAAGGTGGGATGGAGTAATTGACCAGGAAGCCGAGGCGTTCAAGGAGGATTGTGCGCAATGCCACACAAGGCAGGCTTCCTCAGCCAATGCCCCTGTGACGAGCCAGTTGTATAGGTAAGGAAAAACGGGTATGCCCTACCGCCAGAGGTAGGCGGCAGCCGCAGAAAGGCACTTGTTGAAGACCCCCAGGGCAGATGCAAGTCCGGAGAGCACCCTGTATTGGTAGTGCTCTCCCTCGGGGTGGACCAGAAGGTAAGCATCCCTGAGGTCCAAGGAGCATAGCCAATCACAATTCTGGAGGAAGGGCAGCAGGACACCAAGCAATAGCATTTTGAACTTCTCCCGCACCAGAAACTTGTTTAGGTTCCTGAGATCAAGGATGGGGCGTAGGCCCCCTGTCTTCTTCGTAACGAGGAAGTATCAGGAGTAGAACCCTCGACCTCTGAGGTGCAGCGGTACCTTTTTGACCGCCCACTGGCCAAGGAGGTTGGTCAGCTCCTGATGTAACCATCCTGGACCACCTGGGGGACCCAGGTGTTCGACATGATCGACGCCCATTGAGGAGCGAAAAAGAACAGGCATCCTCCTACAGGCCAAAGTGCCGCTGAGGGGGGGGGGGGTGAGACACTGCCTACGGTGCGGGTTGGGTTGGAGCCAGTGGTTGTGCCTTGGGCCCTTTAGGCTTGCGATGGCCATGCACTCTCCCCCCCCCCCAACCACGTGATGGTTGGTGCGGGTAGGGCAGATATCCCCAGTAGGGGAGTCCCTTTCTCTGGAAGAACAGCTTCGTCTGCTGCTTCTTCCTTGGGAGAGAGGTCTTATTTGCTTTTATATACTGCACTTTTATAAATCAGTGTGGTTTACATGTAACGTGAGCAATCAAATGTTTTATATAGAACTGGATATAACAAGAGCAAACAATGGAACAGTTACATGGAACAATTTTGTATAGAACAGATTAAAATTTAAACTAAAATCAGAGGAACAGTCGGATAAAATAAAATCTAGCTAATTGTTCTTAATCAGTGTGTGGAGATGAACAAGGTTGGGCAGGAAAGAGGCGGCCTTGTTTAGGGTAGTTGATTGTAGACTGATTGGAACAAGTAAGAGTAGTTACTCACCTGTAACAGGTGTTCTCCAGGAGCAGCAGGAATCAGTCCTCACATATGGGTGACGTCGGTGCCGGAGCCCACATGCAGAGCATTTCCCCAGCTTTCAAAAGAAAGCCTTTGGGAATGCAGCATGCATGCGCAGTCCCCTTCCCGCCCAAGGGTGCCATCTTGCTCAGTCTGATGACATAGCTAAAAGACAGCAAAAAAAAAATAAATTATATGACTGCAACTCCAAGGGGAGGAGGGAGGGTTGTGAGGACTGATTCCTGCTGCTCCTGGAGAACACCTGTTAAAGGTGAGTAACTACTTTCTCCAGGACCAAGCAGGAAGTCAGTCCTCACATATGGGATTCCCCAGCTTAAGGCTACCAGGGACCCAAGCTGAAAAAATGAGCTCCCTCTAGAGCTTCAGCATGTGCGAAAAGAATCTTCTCCGATATCGCCCCCATATGGTAGCCCAGCACCAGGGCCGGAGGGTAGGAGTTGCCTATACCTCAAAGAGATTATGGAGTACCGCCTGTCTGAAAGCACTGTCCCTGTGGGACTCCTTCTCGAGGCAGTAGTGGGCCACAAAAGTCTGGCTTGAAGACCAAGTAGCGGCCCTGCAGATGTCTGCCAACAGAACAGAGCAGAGATGAGCCACTGACACAGCCTTCGCCCTGACACGGTGGGCTGTAACTCGACCCTGCAAGGAGAGGCCGGCTGCCCTGTAAGGCGATACAGTCTGCTACCCAAATGGACAAAGTATGCTTGGAGACAGTTAACCCCAACTTATTAGGGTCAAAAGAGATGAAGAGCTGAACAGCCCTTTGGTGTCCCCGCGTAAGGTCAAGGTAGAAGGACAACGCCCTCCTACAGTCCAGGGTATGCAAGACCATCTCAGCCCAGCTGGCATGCGGCCTGGGAAAGAAAGTTGGAAGAACCACCTCCTGATTGAGGTGGAAGGAGGAGACAACCTTTGGAAGGAACTTAGGGTGAGTCTGGAAGACTACTGTTCCTATAGAACCTAGTGTATGGTGCATCTGACACCAGGGCTTGAAGCTCACTCACTTGCCTTGCTGAGGTGAGAACTACCAAAAACAACGCTTTCCAGGAGAAAAAGCGCAAAGGACAAGTAGCCATAGGCTCAAATGGTGGGCAAGTAAGCTGTTGCAAGACCACATTCAAATCCCACTCAGGGGCAGGCGGACGAACTGGAGGCTTAAGCAAAAGTAGGCCTCTGAGGAAGCGAGCCACCAAAGGGTGGCTGGAGAGAGACTGACCCTCCACCGGTGAGTGGGTGCGCTGAGAGAGCACTGAGATGAACTCTTACAGAATTGGATTTAAGGCTTAGGTTGGACAGGTGAAGCAAATATTGCAGCACCACTGGTACCAGGCATGAGAAAGGATCCTCCTTGTGTTGAGCACACCAGGTGGAGAATCTATGCCACTTAAGGGCATAAGACTACCGGGTGGACTGCCTCCTAGAGGCCAAGACCGCGTCCTCCACTTCCCTAGGCAGCAGTAAGGGTGCTAAGAACTACCCTTTCAGCAGCCAGGCTATCAGATTGAGGGACTGGAGGTTGGCGTGGAAGAGAGATCCCTGCTCCTGAGATAGGAGATCGGGTTGCATCCTCAGAGGAAGAGGAGTGTCCACCGCTAATTGCAAAAGAAGTGGAAACCACGGTTGCCTTGGCCATCTGGGAGCCACCAGGATCACCGAGGCCCTGTCCCAGAGCACTTTGAATAATGTCTGGGGCACTAGAGGGGCGGGAGGAAACGCATATAGGAGGCCTGTAGACCACGGAATGAGAAACGCATCTGCTGCCAATCTGAGGATGCGGTTGTCTGGAGCAGAACCTGGGCAGTTGACAGTTCAGTGGACTGGCAAAGAGATCTATGGTTGGAAGACCCCATCTTAGGAAGATCTGCTGAACCACCAGAGTATTCAACTGCCATTCATTATGCAGGCCTTTTCTACTGCTCTTCCTCCTCTCCCATCTGATTTTTCTTCCTTTTCACCCTCTTCCCAGGTTACAACATGGAATACCGAGCTGTCACACACCCTTGACCAAGTTGCTCCTACTAGACTTATCAAACCCCGACCCCGCACTCACCAGTCTTGGTACCACGCTGGGCTCTCTCTACTTTGCTCTCATTTACGCAGAGCTGAGCGTCTCTGGCGCAAGGCCCCCTCTGCCTCCTCGTATCACAAATTTAAATCCTGTCACGCTCATTACCGCTCCGCGATTCATCAGGCAAAATGCTCTTTTTACTCGTCTTCAATCATAGCAGCCCCTAACAGATCTCGTCAACTTTTTGCCACCTTGAACACTCTTTCTCGCTTACAGTCCCCTACTGCTATGGGTCCTTCACATCCTGACACGGGCCCTAGTCCTACCACGCTGGCGACCTTCTTTTCTGATAAAATCCAGAAGCTTCGTTCCTCTCTCTCACTGCCCCCAAGCTCTGCCCTCTCCTCCTCCTGTCTCTCCCCCATTCTCCCCATGTCTTTCTCACACCTGGTCTACCTTCTCACTTATTTCCTCGTCCGAATTGCTTCACTTACTGTCTACTACTCGAAAAACAACCTGTGACTTGGACCCCATTCCTTCCTCTTGGTTCTCTGCACCCCCTGCCTCACTACTTCAACCTCTGCTGACCATCATTAATTCCAGTTTGTCCTCAGGTTTCTTCCCCCCTCCTTGGAAACATGCCACAGTTTGTCCTCTCCTAAAGCAACCTGCCCTTGATCCCTCTGTCCCTGCCCATTATCGCCCTGTATCTAATCTTTCCTTCTCTTCTAAACTTCTGGAAAAGGTAGTCTTCTCTCAACTTTCTCACTATCTTGCCTTTACACTGTTTTTGCACCCCAGACAGTCTGGTTTCAGACCTGGTTTCAGTGTCGAGTCTACAATCACTGCTGTAGTAAATGAAATTCATACCTCTCATGATCAGGGCAACATCACGCTAGCAGTATCACTCAATCTCTCAGCAGCTTTCGACCTGGTGGATCACGCCCTCCTTCTTTCTAGTCTTCGGGATGCGGGTATTCGTGGATTAGTCTATCACTGGTTTCACTCGTTCCTCTGCCATCGGTCTTTCGCTGTCTCCTCTTCTCACTCACGTTCCAGCCATTTCTCACTCCCGTGCGGTGTCCCTCAGGGTTCCATTCTGGCTCCTTTATTGTTTAACATCTTCCTTGCCCCTTTGGCGCTAATTATACAACAAGCCGGGATCTCCAGCTATTTCTATGCGGACGACATATTTCTGCTGCATCATACTTCGTCGTCCCACCCCGATTTATCACCTCTGGAAAATTGTCTGTCCACTATTTCCTCTTGGCTTTCCTCTAACTGCCTGGTGCTCAATGTTAGTAAGACTGCTGCAATCTGGTTCCCTCACACATCTCCTGTCCCGTCTCTTACTCCATCCCTTGCAGGCTCCACCATCACTGTAGTACCTAAACTTCGCTACCTTGGGGTATTTCTTGACAGTGCTCTGTTTTCAAGACCATATCTCTCACGTTTCTCGGTGTTCTTTTCTATGTCTTCGACAGATTCGTGCCGTACGTCCCTTTCTGTCCACTCAGGCCCTCACTACTCTCCTGCTTTCCTTGGTTATCACTAGATTAGACTTTTGTAATACCATTTTTGCTGGTCTCCCTAAATCTCAAAAACATTGTCTTCAATTGATCCAAAATACAGCTGCTCGCATGATTCTCCATGCTTCCCCATGCGACCATATCACCCCTCTGCTTTATCAGCTCCACTGGTTGCCACTTGATTACCGAATATCATTTAAGGTTCTCACTTTAACTCACAAAGCCATTTATCACTCAACACCTGCCTACCTTTCTGACTTATTAACTTACCATAACCCCTCCCGCAGTCTCCGGTCCATCCACATTAATCGTCTCCACCTTCCAGCACCCTCCAAAGCTCATTTGCAATCCACCGGAAAATCTGCTTTTTACTACCTAGGACCCTCTCTTTGGAATTCCCTCCCTACCCACCTCCGCATAGAAGAATCCTACCCCAAATTCCGTTCCCTTCTCAAAACTCATTTTTTCTCACTAGCTTTTCCCCCCTGAAGACTTCTTTTTCTGTTTTCTGACTATATTTCTTCTGCCTTTACTCTCCTCTCTGCTCTCAATTATTGTAATTCCCTTTCTTTAACCATTGATTTTATTTTGTAAACCGCCTCGATGTAATGGGAGGGGGTATAGTAAATGTGAAATAAACAATAAACAATAAACATTCGTGTGGCTGTAGGATCCTGCTAAATCTGTCTGCCAAGTGATTCTCCTGTCCAGGGAGATAGACCGCCCTGAGAAGTATGCCATGATTGACTGCCCAGGAGCACAGGTTCTGTGCTTCCTGACAGAGAAGTCGGGACCCTGTGCCCCCCTGTTTGTTCACATAGAACATTGCAACTTGATTGTCCGTTTGAACTAAGACGGACTAGTGAGAGGAGATGAGAGAAAGTCCGCAGTGCTAAGCGGATCGCTCTGAGCTCTAAGAGATTGATCTGCGGTGTGGCCTCCCAAGGAGACCACAGGCCTTGAGTGCCTGCTCCCTGGCAATGTGCACCCCAACCCTGAAGAGAAGCATCGGTTGTCAGTACTTGAGAGTGTGGAGGTGCCTGAAAAGGCACCCCTTGTACCAGATTGGGAAGATGAAGCCACCACTGTAGAGAGGACTCTAGTAGCGTGGACACCCTCACTTTGTCCTTCAGGTTTCCTATGGCTTGGTGCCACCGAGTTCTGAGGCCCCACTGAGCTGGCCTCGTGCAGACAGGCATTTGGCGTTACATGGACTGTGGAAGCCATGTGGCCTAAGAGCCTCAGGAATTGTCTGGAGGAGACCAGAGAATTGCTGTGGAATTGTCTGGCCAGATCCAACCTGTGGGCCCTGTCCACAGGTAAAAAGGCCTTTGCCTTCAGGGTGTCCAGTCTTGCTCCGATGAACTCTATGTTCTGTGAGGGGCGCAAAGTGGACTTTTCGTAGTTCATGATAAACCCCAGATGCTGGAGAAGAGACAGTGCGGAGGGTGGCTTGATTGGTCTCCTGTGGAGACTGACCCCTGATGAGCCAGTCGTCCAGGTATGGAAAGACAGTCCTTGAACCCTGAGGTAGGCCGCCACCACCGCTAGGCACTTGCTGAAAACCCTGGGGGCGGAGGTTAGGCCAAAAAGAAGTACCCTGTACTGATAATGGTTTCCTCCCACTACAAATCTGAGATATTGTCTGTGGTCTGGATGAATAAGGATGTGAGTATAAGCATCCTTTAGGTCTAAGGAGCATAGCCAATCTCCCTGCTGGAGGTAGGGCAGCAGGATTCCAAGGGTAAGCATCTTCCCTCTCCAGGAACTTGTTGAGATTCCACAAGTCTAGGATGGGCCCGAGGCCTCCTGTCCTTTTTGGTACTAGAAAGTACCTGGAATAGAAGCCTTGACCTCTCAGGTGGTGGGGCACCGGTTCCACCGCCTGATCCTTTAAAAGACTTGCTAACTCCTGCAGGAGTAGGTCCCTGTGCAGAGGAAGTCTTGGAGGCTCCCCTGGAAAGTAGGAGGGGGTACCAGGTGGAAGTGGAGGAGATAGCCCCTCTGGACTATGCTTAGCACCCAGGTATCCCATGTGATGGGCTGACCACCTGTGGGCATACAGGGTCAGCCGGCCTCCTGTGCTGAGAGGGGCCAGCTGAGGAGAGGCTATGCCACTGGAGTAAAAACCCCGCTCCTTGCTGTGCAGGAGCCGGAGCTGGTGGCTTGGGGGTTTTCTGCCTATGGGGCCCATATCCCTGCCCCTTGGCCTGCTGACCCTGTTTGGGAGCTATGGAGGCCGCGTAGTGAGGGTAGGATTTGTAGGCAGATGACTTTCTCGGGTAAAAGGCCTTTTCCCCCAAGCCCTTCTGAGAAGGGGCAGAGGTTTTCCTGGACAGCCTTGTCTGGGTGAGAGTCTGACTCAAGTTCTGCAGCGTTTTTAGCCATGGGCTTGCCAAAGAGGTTTTCACCTCTGCAGGGGACATCAACCAACTTGTCCTGAACCCATGGCTCGAGGTCCGATGACTGTAGCCAGGCCTGACGGCGTGCACCGATGCTGGCCGCGGCTACTCAGGCCAAAGCCTCAAAGCCATCATAGGCTGCTCGAGAGAAACATCGAGCACTCCCGGATCCCCGATGACAGGGCTTTGAACCTCTGCAAGGGTTCCTCAGAGACCAGCAGAGAACCCAGCAATCTCCTTTGCCAGGTCTCGAAGGTACATACCCATGTACAGCTGGGTAGGTCTGGACATGGCAAGCAAGCATAGATCCCTGGAAGCACTTTCTACCGAGGGCATCCAGGTTCCGGGCCTCCTGGCCGGGAGGCACCGAAGAGTGCATCTTCTCACTCTTCAGACGATGCATGGCCTATTCCACAACCATGGAGTGGTGCGGTAACTGTGCCTTCTGGAACCGGGGCTCTTGCGGACTCGATAGATGGAATCGACCCGCTTGCTCAGAACCGGCGTCGAGGCCGGCGCCTCCCACATGCGGAAGAGCAACTGTTCCAGAATCGGAGGAACCGGTACAGTAAAGGCCTCCTTGGGAGGAGAGTCATACTGCAGGGCCTCGAGCTCCTCGGCTCAAGACTCCTCCTCGGGATCCGCGGGGAAGGCCAAGGCCTTGGCCATGTCCTGCACGAAGTCCGAGAACCGGGTGTCCTCCGGGGGGGGGGGGGGGGGGACAGTCTCCGAGGCTCAGACTCTGGTGAGTCCGAAGGAACACACCGGGTCCGAAACGTGTCCAGGGACTCCTCGTCCTCCATTTCCCAGCCCGACCCCTTGGAGGAGGAATCAAGCGGCTCCGGTCGGGCAGGCACCGATGCCATCTGCCCCGACGCCGAGGGTACCGGCATCGACAACCTCGGTCCTGAACGGGAGGCTGAGAGAGACCTTGGCCGAGGATCGACTTGAGAGCACATGGACTCGAGGATCGGCTCGGCCTCCGGGGTCGATTTGGACGTTGATGTCCCAGTGGTCAGGGCAGATGCACCGGTGAGACCGGCGTTCAGTGCCTGCTGCTGTTCCATGAAGGCAGCCAAGCTGCTCTCCAAGGCCGTCAACCTAAGCCCAAGCTCAGGAGACTCAGCAGCCAACTCGGGGCCCGACGTCGGCTCCCCCGGAGGAGAGTCCACGAGGACTACAGTACTCACATGACTCGGGGACTCCGTCTCCACATGAGGTTGTTTAGCAGGCCTCTGACTCCAACGACCCGTGATGGCGGTCGGGTCTATGCGACCTGGCCCTCGAGGAGCCAACTGCGTCCGACGCCACCCTCGTGGGTTTCTTCTTCCTGCGGTGCTCCCGCGAGGGAGACCCCCTTTCAGAGGAACTCCGGCAATGCTCGGGATCGGAGTCCCGAGACGTCGAGGTCTCTGACGAAGTCCTAGCCCAGCCGGATGCGGAGTCAGAGAAGATTCTTTCCTTCTGATGCTGACGGCTCCTCAACGCCTTCGAGGACGTTTTCCCACACGGGCCACAGACCATCGGGTCATGGTCGGGCCTGAGGCATTGGAGGCAGCAGTCATGTGTGTCGGTGAGACATAAGTTTTACACTGATCACACTTTTTAAACCCGCTGGCAGCCATCGGGGGAAAAAGGGCCCCTGCAAGGTCAAAAGACAGGGCTGCCAGTGAAAAATAGTGTGAATGCTAGTCACAAAGGACAAAAACCGAAAAAAGAAGTCCGGGCTCGATACCTGTGTACTGGGCCCAGGCGGGAAAGGGAAACCGGCGTCGAACTGAAGAAAACACGGATCCATGTAGAAAATCAACTTTTTCCTTGGGTGAAAACGAAACACGTCCGTTGGGCTCCATGGAAAAAAGAAGACTAAGCAAGATGGCACCCTTGGGCGGGAAGGGGACCGCACATGCGTGCTGCATTCCCAAAGGCTTTATTTGAAAGCTGGGGAAATTCTCCGCATGGGGGCTCCGTCGGTGCCGACGTCACCCATATGTGAGGACTGACTTCCTGCTTGGTCCTGGAGAATGTCTTTAATGCCTTCCTAAAGGATATCAAATCTGGAATACCTTGGATCGTTGGAGGTGGGGCATTCCATCAGGTTGGTGCAAATAATGAAAAAGCATGATTCCTGGTAGATTGAGTACAGGATCTTATTGCTGAGGGGATGAGTGAGTTTACCATGCACGACCTCCTGGTTCTGTTCTCCGGGGTCCGTTGTAGGAGTTCAGCGATGGATGCTGCAGACATGCCATTGAGAGCTTTGAAGGTATGTAGTAGGGCTTTGTATATCAGGCAACTTGTTATAGGGAGCCAGTGGAGCTCTATTAAGAGGGGCGTGATGTGTTTGTATCTGGACACTGACAGGAGTGTTCGTGCAACTGTGTTCATGGCCAGTTGTAGAGGTTGGAGAACATGCTTTGGGAGGCCATGGAGGATTATATTGAAGTAGTCAAAGTGAGGAAAAATGAGGGCTTGGCAAACTGCGAAAGTCTGAGGGTTCAAGGAGAGGATGTAGATGCCGGAGGGTTCTCAGTTTGTGGTAAACTGCTTTGGTGATGTTTTGTACATGGGTTTCCCAATTCAGATGCTGGTCCAGTGTGATTCTCAGGTAACATACTTCCTGCTTAGGCACAAGATCGATGTCATTCAGCCTGAGGGAAGTTGGTGGGGTGAAAGTATTGTTTTTAGTTATAAGACCTCTGACTTTCTGCTGTTAACCGTCAGGTTGTGGGAGGCGAGCCAATCTGAGACTGCATTGAAGCACTCTGTGATGGAAGAATAATCGGGGTTGCCTGTGGAGAAAGGGGCATAGAGTAGGACATCGTTGGCATATATGTGGTGGTAGATTTTGAATGATGGCACAGATCGGCTGTATATACACATTGAAGAGCAGGGCAGAGAGGGATGAGCCCTATGGGACTCCTTGTCTGCTGGAATGGTCTGGAGGATTGTGTTTCTATGCGGACTTGCTGTCAGCGGTCAGAAAGATATGATTTGAAACATTTGAGGGCTATGTTCCTTATCCCTATTTGACGTAGGCGGCTAAGTAGGAGATGTGGTTGACTGAATCAAAAGTAGAGGCGATGTCCATGAATATTAGGATGAAACCTTGTTTCTTCTTGTCTAAGCCAGTGTGGAGTCTTTCTAGAAGAATCGTCAGTAGGGTTTCAACACCGTGATGCTGTCGGAACCCGTGTTGCTGTTGGTCTAGAGGTGCGTAGAAGTCAATATGGTCTTGGGTTTGTTGGTGTACAACCTTCAAGTATTTTGGCTAAGTAAGGAAGGCTGGAAATGAGTCTGTAGAAATTGACCTCTGATGGGTCAAGGTCAGTATTCTTTATCAGTGGTCGGATGGAGGCAGTTTTGAGGGTAGGTGGTAGGAATCCTTCAGATAGAGATTAACGATTCTGGTGATGACTGGGCTGAGGTTCATTCGTGCTTGCTTGATCCAAAATGTGGGACATGGGTCATTTGGGGAGGTAGTGGTGTTGAGTCCACAAATTTTCTCTATTTGTTCAGGTGAGTATGAATAAAAGCTCTCTATTGTGGATACTAGCGTGTCATTGGTAAAAGGGGGATGCCTAGGTAGGCTGCAAAGGTCCGCCCAATCCGAGTGGGACATTGAGGTGGTTTTACTTTGAAAGTATGTAGCAAAGGTCTCTGGGCTGGGAATATTTGCTGGTTTGCGTGAGAATGCATCTTTTGTGAGGGTTTTAACGAGGTTGAAGAGCTCCTGAGGTTTGTTGAGGGAGTGCAAGAGGGTGCTAGTCTGGTGCTCTTTTCTCTTGTGGTTGACGGCTTTACGATGCTGATGTAGAAAATTCAGGTATGCAGTTTGGTCATTGGTATGTCTAGAACATCTCCAGCAGCGTTCAAGCTTTCTGAGGTGCACCAGTGATTCACGTAGTTCAGCAGTGAACCATACAGCTGTGTGGTTCTTGAAGGTGGGTTTTGTGGAAGGTGGTAGGAGTGCAGCTCTAGAGAGGTTGTCATTCCAGTTGTCTATTAGTTTAACCAGATAATTGGTGTCAGAGTTGAGGTCAAGCAGCGTGTTGAGGAATGTTTCTTTGTTGAAGGATCTGAAGCGACAGAGGACAGGAGAGTTTGATGGGGAAACCTGTCGCTTTTCTCTGTCATGTGGAATATAGAAGAGAATGGCATTGTGGTCAGACCAGGGGACCAGTAGCATGGATGGTGAGATAAGGTTGCTTAAGGTGTGGAGGGTGAGAGGCAGGTTCAAGTTACAAACTGTTTCAATCTCGGCTGCCTTATCCTCCCTGGGCTTACCGAACAATTGTTCGCCAAGGCAGAGGACGTCCAAGAGCTTTTCCTGGACCCACTGCTCTAGGTCTGAAGACTGAAGCCATGCCTGGTGCCGGGCCCTGATGCCGGCCGCTGCCACTCGGGTGGAGGACTCAAACCCGTCATATGCAGCGCGAGAGAGGTACTTCAAGCAGTCCGTGACTGACCTCAGGAGAGTCTGGAACCTGAGTAGGTTTTCACCCCCAAGGCCTGCAGAAAACCCGCCAAGCTCTTTGGCAAGATCGTGCAGGAACATGCCCATGTACAGTTGGTAGGCCTGAATGCGGCATGTCAGCTCTGGACTCCCTGCCAGGCAGGCCCAAAGAATGTGACTTCAGGCTCTTTTGCTTCTGCATCGCCAATTCCACAACCATGGAGGTGTGCGGAAGCCGTCTTCCAGAACCCCAGGCCGCGCTGGACCCTATACATAGCAGAGGCATTTGCTCACAATGGGAACAGAGGCAGGCGCCTCCCACATGCGGAGGAGCAGCCGGGACAGGATGGGAGGCACTGGGACCGTAAGACTCCCGAGGCAGGGACTCATACTGTAAGATGTCTAGTTCCTCTGCCCTTGGTTCTTCCTCAGCCTGCGTGGCCAGATTAAGGTCCCACACGAACACCAGAAAAGACATGTTCTCGGGAGGCAAACGTCTCTGGGAGGTGGGTGGGGACAGCTCCAAAGGAAAGTCCCTGTGGGCACAGGTCTCTGGGGAGATATCACTGTCCGACTCCTAGCCCAAGAGGTCTGAAAAGGAGTCAGTCAAGCTGGTCACCCTGTTCAGAAGCCGAAGCCCACTTTGAGCTGGAGGCACTGGCCATGGAGGACCTCTCCCTCAAGGAACGGGACAGTGAGCGAGACCGGCACCGAGGACTCACAAGGCCCACAGCTTTCAGGGATTTCCAGGGCAGGTTTAGGAACCCCCCCCCCCCTTGGGGGGATCTCTGTCTCAAGGTGCAGGCCAGCCGTGCTGGGTAGAAGTGCCTGCTGGGCAGCTAAGAAAGCAGAGATGCTGCACACTAGTGCCAGCATTCAGTACTGCCACGCAGGCGTGGATCCCTGTGATGCCGACGCCAGGGTTACCAGGTCAGGCATGGATGGAGAGGGGGTCCTCACCAGGACAAGCCTCCGGAGACTGGGTGCCATCACTGGAGGCCTCCGTGTCTGTACAAGGTACCTTTTGAGGCTGCTCCTGTCTGATTCTTGTGAATGCCGGGGAGGGCTGAGCAAACAAGCACAAGATTGCTCATGCTTGTCTGGAGGGCCCCCCCCCCCGACAGCAACTTCAAGGTAGTCATCTTCTTGCGCCTCTCCACCTCAGGGGACCCCTGATTGGAATGCTGCCTGGAAAGCAGGACCCCTACAGGGGACCCCATAAACAGAGGGACGGCTGAGGAGGCCACCTGAAATTGCAGGGCTCCCTTATGGAAAATGTCGGACTTCTGCTTACGACTTAGCAGGGATTTGGCAGACATTTTCTTACAGAGAGCAGAGCTCTGGATTATGGCTGGCCCCTAGACACCGATGACAGCAGTCATGGGTGTCTGAACGACATTCTTGGAGCATGTGTCACATTTTTTTTAAAACCGGTGGCCATTGGGGCAAAAAAGAGCCCCTGCTAGGCGAAGACCCTCGAGGCCAGCGGTTGAAAAGGGCACGAAAAGGTGCCCAAAAAGAAAATTTTTACTAAAATGCTGGAACAAAAACGTCCCTTCGCTCAGGGGAGGACAAGAGAAGACCGGTACTACCGGAAAAAAGAGGGCCAGAGGTCAAAAGTGAACACACTTTTTCCCGAGGACGTATATCCAAAGGGCTCCGTGGAAAAAGGGAGACTGAGCAAGATGGCACCTTTGGGTGGGAAGAGGACCACACATCGTGGCAGCAATCCCCAGAGGCTCTCTTTGAAAGCTGGGGAATTGCTCCACACTGGCTCTGTCGTTGCCGACTTCCTGCTTGTTCCTGGAGAAAGGAGTTTTTTCACACAATTTAATCACTTTTTCTGGAGAAAAAAGACAGACATCTGTTGGGCTCCACAGAAAAAAGGAGACTGAGTAAGATGGCACCTTTGGGCAGGAAGGGGACCATGCATGTGTGGTGACATCTCCCAAAGGCTTTCTTTGAAAGCTGGGGAGATGCTACCACAAGGACTCAGTTGGTGCCAACTTCACCCATATGTGAGGGCTGACTTCCTGCTTGTTCCTGGAGAAGTGAAGACACTGGTAAGATGGCACCCCTTGAGAGGGAAGGTAACCCACACATGCATGGTGAGACTCCCAAAAGCTTTCTTTAAAGCCAGGGAGTGATTACCGTGCAGGCTCCGCCAGTGCTGACATCACCCATATATGAGGGCTGACCGCCTTCTTATTCCTGCAGAAAAGGCAAAACCAAATCTTTTATCTGTTCACAGTACAAGCTGAAATCATGTCTAAAGAAGAAATATTCTTCATATTCTTTGGATTCCTCCAGAAAGGTTGCCCATAACACTGGACAATCATAAGATCTTTGCAACATCTGCAATTCTAAACCAATATCCTTATTACCCACATAAGGTGACTCAGACTTCTGGCCAAAAAAACTCAAACAAAAAAACCCACAAATAATCACAATGTTGTGATCCAATGAAAATCCTCCAGTGTCTGACACTGTAGCAAAAAAACGAACTGTAGAATATAGTTTGTGGTCACGAAAGTGAGGCACATATCCTATTAAATATTCTTGCTTCACCATATCTAATTTCATTTGATATTGCTGATAAATGCTCATGAACGTCCCTTGATTTATGCCCAACACCACAAGTATATGCCCCAACAGCTGCAGAAGATAAAGTTAATGAGTTCTACGAACAAATGCAAGTTGAAATTGACAACACATGCAAACAGGATATCCTGATAGTCATAGGTGACCAAGCAAAAGTTGGCAACAAAGGCGTTAGCAAAGTGGGTGGAAAATATGGATTTGGCAATAGAAATGAAGCTGGAGAAAAACTGATAGAATTCTGCAAGACCAACAGTATTCTTCTGAAACACCTTCTTCCAGCAACCTAAAGGGTGACTGTACAAATGGACTTTACCCAATGGATTGTACAAAAATAAAATTGACTAATCTGTGAAAGTCAACGATGGAAAAGCTCTATAACATCAAAGACAAAACCTAGAGCTGTCTGTGGTACAGATCACCAACTACTAGTATGCAAACTCACTAAAGTTGAAAAAGAGCAAGCCACTCAATGTAGCAAAATATGACCTTGAGAATATACCACCGGAATTTAAAAACTACTTGCAAAATCAATTTGCTGCTTTAGATACAAATGACAGAGTTCCAGAAGAGTTATGGAATGACATCAAGAAGGCTGTGTTGGAAGAAAGTGAGGAGTCTACAAAAGGTGAAAAAACAGACGGCCAAAATGGATGACCAAAGAAACTCTGAATATTGCCCAGAAACAGACGCTAAAGCCAGAGGAGAAAGAAGCAATCGCAGAACTCAGATTGCCAACATTCAGCAAGACAAGACAAAGAAGTACTACAATGACACATGCAAGGAAATAGAAGCAGAAACTATTAGAGGAAGAACAAGATCAGCTTTCCTAAAGCTACAAGAGTTAAAGAAAAAATTCCACCCTTGAACTGGAATGTTACAAGATGCTCAAGGATCAATGTTGAATGATGCTAAGATCAAGAAAAGGTGGCAAGAATATACAGAGTCATATGATAAAGATCAAGTAGACCAACAGCCTTCAACCTGTACCTTATGATCTGGAACCATTGATGACAGAAGTCAAAGCAGCATTGAAAGCCTTATCAAAACAAAGAACCAGGCATTCATGCCATTCCCATCAATTACAGCAATTTGATGTAGTTATACTTACAAGGCTCTGCCGGGAAATTTGGACGACATCATGGCCAACTGACTGGAAAAGATCTGTGTTTATACCATTACTAAATAAAGGTAAGCCAACTGACTGAAAATTGTTGCACAAATCGCTTTGATCCCACATGCCAGCAAGATTCTACTCAAGATTAATTCAGCAGAGACTACAACCATACCTGGAACAAGAACTGCCTGAGGTGCAAGTAGGGTTCAGGAAAGAGCAAGGAACGAGACATCACAAATTGAGATGGATCCCTTGAAAAGATCAAAGAATACCAAAAGGATATCTGTGTGTATTTTATCGACTATAGCAAGGCTTCTGACTGTAAACCATGAGAAACTCTGGGCCACATTAAGCAGCATGGGTATACCAGAATACCTGATCGTTCTTTTGCACAACCTTTACATTGATCAAGAACCAACACAGTTCAAACAGAACAAGGAGAAACAGAATGGTTTAAATTCAAAGGTATGACAAGGCTGCATACTTGCCCCTACCTGTTTAATTTATATGCAGAACAAATCAGAGAAGGACTGTATGAAGACAAACAAGGTGTGAAGACTGGTGGAAGACTCAACCTTCATTATGCCGATACCACATTACTGGCTGGAAGACAATCTGAAACATTTGCTTCTCCAGGACCAAGCAGGAAGTCAGTCCTCACATATGGGTGACGTCGGCATCGACGGAGCCCTCGTGCGGAGCATTTCCCCAGCTTTCAAAGAAAGCCTTTGGGAATTGCAGCGCGCATGCGCGGTCCCCTTCCCGCCCAAGGGTGCCATCTTGCTCAGTCTTTTTTCCGCGGAGCCCGGACGTAGTTCGTTTTTCCCCGAGGAAAAAGTTGATTTCCCTGTTTTTTTTCTTCGGTTTGACGCCGGATCCTTTTCCCGCCTTGGCCCGATACACCAGTATCGAGTCCACTCTCTCTTTTTCGGTTTTTGTCCTTTGTGACTAGCGTTCGCGCCATTTTTCTTTTTTCACTGGCAGCCCAGTCTTTTGACCTCGCAGGGGCCCTTTTTCCCCGTGATGGCTAGCAGCGGGTTTAAAAAGTGTGATCGGTGTAAGAAACTTATGTCTCTTACCGACACACATGACTGCTGCCTTGGACCCGATCATGACCCGATGATCTGTGGTCCGTGTGGCAAAATGTCCTCGAAGGCGTTGAGGAGTCGGCAGCACCAGAAGGATAGGATCTTCTGACTCCGCGTCCGGACGGGCCCAGACCTCGTCAGAGGCCTCGATGTCTCGGGACTCCGGCCCCGAGCAACGTCGGGGTTCCTCTGAGCGGGGGTCTCCTTCGCGGGAACATCACAGGAAGAAGAAACCCGCGAGGGCGGTGTCGGTGGACGCTCCTGGTTCGAGGGCCAGGTCGCATAGCCCCAATAGCTGTCTCGGGTCTTCGGAGTCGGAGAGGCCTGCCAAACATCCTCTTATCGAGATGGAGTCTCCTGGACACGTAAGTGCTGTAGTCCTCGTGGACTCTCCTCTAGGGGAGCTTCCGTCGGGGCCCGAGTTGGGGGCTGCTGGGTCTCCTGAGCTTGGACTCAGGTTGACGGCCTTGGAGAGCAGCATCTCTGCCTTCATGGAACAGCAGCGGGCATTGATCGGTCTCACCGGTGCATCTGCCCCGACCACCGGGACCGACGTCCAAGTCGACCCCGGAGGCCGAGCCGATCCTCGAGTCGATCCTCGGCCACGGTCTCCCTCGGCCTCCCGTTCGTGACCGAGGTCGTCGACGCTGGTACCCTCGGCGTCGGGGCAGATGCCATCGGTGCCCGCCCAACCGGAGCCGCTCGATTCCTCCTCAGAGGAGTCAGGCTGGGAGACGGAGGATGAAGAGTCACCCGGCACTTATCGGACTTGGTGTGTCCCATCGGACTCGCCGGAGTCCGAACCTCGGAGATGGTCCCCACCGTAGATACCCGGTTTTCGGACTTCGTGCAGGATATGGCCAAGGCCTTGGCCTTCCCCGCGGATCCCGAGGAGGAGCCTCCAGGCGAGGAGCTCGAGGCCCTCCAATATGACTCTCCCCTGAAGGAGGCCTTTACTGTACCGGTTCCTCCGATGCTGGAGCGGCTGCTCTTCCGCATGTGGGAGACCCCGGCCTCGATGCCAGTGTTAAGCGGGTCGATTCCATCTATTGAGTCCGCAAGAGCCCCGGGTTCCAAAAGGTGCAATTACCGCACCACACCATGGTTGTGGAATCGGCCATGCATCGACTGAAAAGTCAGAAGATGCACTCCTTGGTGCCTCCCGGCCGGGAGGCCCGGAACCTGGATGCCCTCGGTAAGAAGTGCTTCCAGGGCTCTATGCTTGCTTGCCATGTCCAGACGTACCAGCTCTACATGGGCATGTATCTCCGAGACCTGGCAAAGGAGATTGCCGGGTTCTCTGCTGGTCTCTCCGAGGAACCTTTGCAGAGGTTCCAGGCCTTGTCCACTGGTATTCGAGAGTGCTCAAAGTTTATCTCTCGAGCAGCCTACGATGGCTTTGAGGCTTCGGCCCGAGTAGCCGGGGCCGGCATCGGTGCCCACAGACAGGCTTGGCTACAGTCATCCGACCTCGAGCCATGGGTGCAGGACAAGTTGGTCAATGTCCCCTGCCGAGGTGAAAACCTCTTTGGCAAGCCCATGGCTGAAAAGGCTGCAGAACTCGAGACCGAGACTCTGACCAGGACTAGGCTGTCCAGGAAAACCTCTGCCCCTTCTCAGAAGAAGGGCTCGGGAAAAAAGACCTTTTACCCGAGGAAGTCATCTGCCTATAAACAATACCCTCATTATCAGGCCTCTTCAGCTCCCCAACAGGGTCAGCAGGGCAAGGGGCAGGGTCATGGGCCCCGTAGGCAGAAGGCCCCCAAGCCACCAACACCGGCCCCTGCTCAGCAGGGTGGGGTTTTTTGACTCAGCAAGCATAGCCTCTTCTCCTCAGCTGCCTCACATCAGCACAGGAGGCCGGCTAGCCCACTTTGCCCACAGGTGGTCAGCAGTCACATCAGATACCTGGGTGCTCCATATAGTCCAGAAGGGCTCTCTTCTCCATTTTCACCAGGTACCTCCCTCCTATTTTCCAGGGGAGCCCTTCAAGACTCCCTCTGCACAGGGACTTACTCCTTCAGGAGTTAGCAAGTCTGCTAAAGGAACAGGCTGTGGAACTGGTACCCCACCACCTGAGGTCACGGCTTTTATTCCAGGTACTTTTGGTACCAAAAAGAACAGGAAGCCTCAGACCCATCCTAGACTTGCGCAACCTCAACAAGTTCCTGGAGAGGGAAAAGTTCAAGATGCTTTCCCTTGGAATCCTGCTGCCCTACCTCCAGCAGGGAGATTGGCTATGCTCCTTAGATCTAAAGGATGCTTATACTCACATCCTTATTCATCCAGACCACAGACAATATCTCAGATTTGTTGTGGGGGGAAACCACTACCAGTACAGAGTACTTCCCTTTGGCCTAACCTCCGCTCCCAGGGTGTTCACCAAGTGCCTGGCGGTGGTGGCGGCCTACCTGAGGCTTCAAGGTCTTTTTGTGTTTCCATACCTGACAACTGGCTCATAAGGGGCCAGTCTTCCCAGGAGGCCAGTCACGCCACCCTTCGCACTGTGGCTCTGCTTCAGCACTTGGGGTTTGTCATAAACTTTGCAAAGTCCACTATGCTCCCGTCCCAGAGCTTGGAATTCATAGGAGCAAGGCTAGACACACTTCAGGTGAGGGCTTTTCTGCCAGTGGACAGGGCCCTCCGGTTGATGGATGTGGCCAGGCAGTTTCACAGCAATTCCGTGGTCTCCGCCAGGCAATTCCTGAGACTTCTCGGCCATATGGCTTCCACGGTTCATGTAACCCCCGATGCCCACCTGCACATGCGGCCTGCTCAGTGGAGCCTTCGCACTCAGTGGCATCAGGCCACAGGGAGCCTTGCAGACTCAGTGAGAGAGTTTCCACCCTGCTCGTCTCCTCTCTACAGTGGTGGCTTCATCTTCCGAATCTGGTACTCTGGGTGGATTTTCAATCCCCCCTGCATTCTCGAGTGCTGACGACAGATGCTTCTCTTCTAGGTTGGGGAGCACATTGCCAAGGGGCATGTACTCAGGGTCTCTGGACTCCTTGGGAGGCTGCTCAGCAGATAAACTTTCTGGAGCTACGGGCGATACGCCTAGCTCTGAGAGCCTTCTCCCACCTCACGTCTCAGACGGACAATCAAGTTGTCATGTTCTACGTGAACAAACAAGGAGGCACAGGCTCCTTCCTTCTCTGTCAGGAGGCACGACGGCTGTGCTCCTGGGCCGTCAATCACGGAATCCTCCTTAGGGCTGTCTACCTCCCCGGTCAGGAAAATTACCTGGCGGACAGACTGAGCAGGATCCTGCAACCACACGAATGGAGATTGAATCCATTGGTGGTTCAGCAGATCTTTCTCAGGTGGGGACTCCCCACCCTGGATCTCTTCGCCAGCCCTCTGAACCGGCAACTCCCGAGATTCTGTTCCAGACAACCGCATCCTCTCAGAGTAGCAGCGGATGCCTTTCTGATTCCGTGGTCCCAAGGCCTACTGTATGCGTTTCCTCCCACGCCACTAGTGTCTCGAACACTGTTCAAGGTCCTCAAGGACAGGGCCTCAATGATTCTGATAGCCCCCAGGTGGCCGAGGCAGCCGTGGTTCCCACTCCTGTTGCAACTGGCGGTGGACACTCCCCTGCCTCTGGGAATTCAACACGATCTCCTGTCTCAGGACTAGGGATCTCTTGCACCCCAACCTCCAGTCCCTTCATCTGATGGCCTGGCAGCTGAAAGGATAGTCCTGGCTCCCCTACTCCTGCCTAGAGAGGTGGAAGACGTAGTCTTAGCCTCTCGGCGGCAATCCACCAGGAAATCCTACGCCCTTAATTGGCGTAGATTCTACGCATGGTGTGCTCAGCACAGCGAGAATCCCTTCTCATGCTTGGTAGCGGTAGTATTGCAATATTTGCTCTACCTCTCCAATCTAGGCCTTAAGTCCAATTCTGTCAGGGTTCAACTCAGTGCCCTCTCAGCGCACCACTCGCCGGTGGATGGGAGGCCTCTTTCCAACCACCCTTTGGTGGCTTGTTTTCTCAGAGGCCTCCTTCTGCTTAAGCCTCCTTTGCGTCCACCAGCCCCTGAGTGGGATCTGAATGTGGTCTTACAGTGGCTTACTTGTCCGCCATTTGAACCTATGGCTACCTGCCCTCTCCGTTTTCTCTCCTAGAAAACCTTGTTTCTGGTAGCTCTTTCCTCTGCTAGGCGAGTGAGTGAGCTTCAGGCCCTAGTGTCTGATCCCCCTTACACTAGGTTCTACAGGAATAGGGTAGTCTTACGGACTTGCCCGAAGTTTCTTCTTAAGGTTGTCTCCCCTTTTCACCTCAATCAGGTGGTGGTTCTTCCGACCTTCTTTCCCAGGCCGCATGCCAACCGGGCTGAGATGGGCCTGCATACCCTGGACTGTAGGAGGGTGTTATCCTTCTACCTCGACCGTACGCGGGAGCACCGGAGGGCTGTTCAGCTCTTCGTTTCTTTTGACCCCAATAAGATGGGGCTCCCTGTCTCCAAGCGTACTTTGTCCATATGGATCACTGACTATCGCCTGGGCTTATGTGGTAGCCGGCCTCTCATTGTAAGGTCGAGTCACGGCTCATCGTGTCAGGGCGAAGGCTGCATCAGTGGCTCATCTCCGCTCTGTTCCGTTGGCAGACATCTGCCGGGCCGCTACTTGGTCTTCAAGCCAGACTTTTGCGGCCCATTACTGCCTTGAGAGGGAGTCCCGCAGGGACAGTGCTTTCGGACAGGCAGTACTCAATCTCTTTGGGGTTTAGGCAACTCCTACCCTCCGGCCCTGGTGTTGGGCTACCGGTCAGGGGCGTTCTCAGAGAAGATTCCTTCCTTACGTGCCGACGAGCTAGAGGGAGCTCATTTTTTCGGCTTGAGGTCTCCGGTAGCCTTAAGCTGGGGAGTCCCATATGTGATGACTGACTTCCTGCTTGGTCCTGGAGAAAGAGTACTGGTAGTTACTCACCTGTAACAGGTGTTCTCCAGGAGCAGCAGGAATCAGTCCTCACAACCCTCTCTCCTCCCCTTGGAGTTGCAGTCATATGATTTATTTTGCTAATTTTTTGCTTTTAGCTATGTCAGACTGAGCAAGATGGCACCCTTGGGCAGGAAGGGGACCGTGCATGTGCGCTGCAATTCCCAAAGGCTTTCTTTGAAAGCTGGGGAAATGCTCGGCACGAGGGCTCCGTCGGCGCCGATGTCACCCATATGTGAGGACTGATTCCTGCTGCTCCTGGAGAACACCTGTTACAGGTTAGTAACTACTCTTTCTCAAGTTCAAGGAACAGTCTTAAAACGGGCCTGCACCTTAATGTAAAGGCAAAGATCCTGACAACTGTCAAAAATCAGTAAGTTCATTGTTGAAGAAATCAAAATAGTGGACAAGTAATCTACTTGGATCAACTATCAAAGAAACAGTCAAGAAATCTGATGCATTGCTCTTGACAGAATGGCTATGAAAGAACTAGACAAGATTCTCAAGAGCAGAAATGTCTCTTCAAAGATTCGACTTGTTCAAGCCATGGTATTTTCAACAATATCATATGGATGCAAAAGTTGGACAGTGAAAGATAGGAAGAAAATTGATGCCTTTGAATTATGGTGCTGACGACGAATACTGTCTATATCATGGACTGCCCGAAGGACAAACCAGTCAGTACTAGAGGAGATCAAACCTATGCTTTCTTTAGAAGCTCAAATGACAAGATTTCAACTTTCATACTTTGGACACATGATGCGAAGAGATAATTAGAGAAAGATATCATGCTTGGCATGGTAGAAGGTCAATGCAAGAGGAAGGCCAGCAATGAGATGGACAGCATAGGTACTCATCTGTAACAAGTGTTCTCTAGGGATAGCAGGAATCAGTCCTCACATATGGGTGATATCAGCACCGATGGAGCCCTCACAGAAGCATCTCCCCAGCTTTCAAAGAAAGCCTTTGGGACGTGCCACCACGCATGTGTGGTACCCTTGCTGCCCAAGGGCACCATCTTGCTCAGTCAGATGACATAGCTAAAGATTGTAAAAACAAAAGGTTGTAAGAAGTAATTCCAAGGGGAGGAGGGAGTGTTGTATGGACCGATTCCTGCTGTTCCCGGAGAACACCTGTTACAGGTGAGTAACTATGCTTTCTATGGGAACAAGCAGGAAGTCAGTCCTCACATATGGGACTCCCTAGCTACAGGCTACCAAAAGCCTGTAGAAAAGGCCACAGACGCACCCAGGGAGAGCCATGAGCAGCAGCAATTGAGTCCGCAGATACAGACTATAGTAGGACCCGTGTCTGATGGGAACCAACACTGGCAATCCTGAACACAGAAGGGTCGGAGGGTAGATGTTGCTTAGACCCTGAAAAGATTACGGAGCATGGCCTGGCCAAAGGCGCTGTCCCTTTGAGACTCCCTTTCCAGGCAGTAATGAGCTGTGAAGGTATGGACTGAAGACCAGGTGGCGGCCCAGCAGATGTCCAGTAAAAGGACAGAGTGCAGGTTTGCCATGGAGGCCACCATTACCCTGATGTGAGCTGCGACTCGGCTATCCAACGTGAGCCCAGCCTATTCACAGGCTAGAGTGATGCAGTCTGTCACCCAGGTGGACAGTGTCCATCTGGTCACTGTGTCTCCCAGCCGACTGGAGTAAAACAAAAAGCTGAGCAGCTTTTCAGTGGCCCTGGGTCCGCTGAATGTAGAAAAACAGGGTCCTCTTACAATCCAAGGTGTGAGGACAGTCTCTGTCGTGCTGGAGTGAGGCTTTGGGAAGAAGGTAACACCACCTTCTGGTTGAGGTAGAAAGGAGATACCACCTTCGGAAGGAACTTGGGGTGTGTACGTAGCATGACTGTTCTTACAGAATCTGGTATACGGTGCCTCTGCCACAAGAGCTTGGAGCCCGCTGACCCTGTAAGTACTACTACTACTGAGCATTTGTATAGCACTACAAGATGTATGCAGCACTGCATAAACATGTAAGAGACAGTCCCTGCTCATCAGAGCTTACAATCTAGTCAAACACAGTAGGTGTAGACATGGGAATGGTGAGATGAGATACCAGGAACACAATCTTCCACGAGAGGTACCTCAGGTGGCAGGTAGCTAGAGGCTTAAATGGTGGGCGAGTGAGCTGCGCCAATACTACATCGAGGTCCCATTTTGTCGCTGGAGGGCAGACAGGGGCTTTGGACAACGGGAGTCCTGAAGAAGCAAGTCACTAGTGGCTAGACCGAAAGACTTGCCCTCAACAGGCTGGTGATGTTCCGCCATGGCGCTGAGGTGCACTCTGAGTTTAATTTGAGCCCAGATTGTGAGATGAAGGTACTGCAGCACTAGCTGCACCGGGCAGGAGAAATGTTTTACCAACTGCTTCGTGCACCAGACAGACCCTGCACCATTTGAAGGCATAAGCATGCCTGATAGACGTCTTACGAGAGACCAGGAGGATCTCTTCCACTTCTCCCGAGAGGTTGAAAGGGGCTAAAGTTCACTCTTTCAGCAGCCATGCAGTCAGCGATAGGGACCCTAGGTTGGGGTGTGGGAGAGCCCTTCTCCTGAGACGAGAGCTCCGGGGAGTTCCCCAGGGAGATCAGAGTCTCCACAGACAACTAGAGGAGTAGCGGGAACCATGGCTGTCTGGGCCCCAGAATCAGTGTCGCCTTGTTGTGAAAAGCCTTTAAGAGTGTTTTACCAATTAGCGGTATGACTTGAAAGGCATACATGAGGCTGCCTGACCACATGAATAGGAATACATCTACCACTACCCAGGACGGGTGGGGTTGCTGGGAACAGAAGTGAGGCAACTGTTGGTTGTCCGGGATGGCAAAGAGGTCCACCCATGGGGTTCCCCAGAGACAACAGCTGGTTGGTTACTCTGGGATCCAGCTGCCACTTGTGTGGCTGGAGGACCCTGCTCAGTCTGCCAGTGTTGTCCTGGCCTGGTAGATATACCATCCCCAGGAGTATTCCCTATTGAATTGCCTAGGAGCAGAGTGTCATCGCTTTGCGACAGAGGGCACGAGACCCTGTGCCCCCCCTGCTTGTTCACATAGAACATTGCCACCTGATTGGCTGTTAGGATCAGCACAAACAGGTCTCTCAGGTAGTGACAATGCTTAGAGGACCAGATATATTGTCTGAAGCTCCAGGAGATTGATCTGCTGGTTGCCCTCGGCTTGAGACCAGCTGCCCTGGGTGCGGAGTTCTTTGCAGTGGGCTCCCAATCCCAGCAGGGAGGTGTCCGAAGTGAGGACCCTTAGAGGGCTTGGGGTTTGAAGGGCATCCCCACTTGCAGGTGTCGGGGATTTTGCCACTAAGTCAGAGATTCCACCAGCTGGCAGGTCACTGCGACACCAGTGGCGTGTGTCCACTGGTCCCAAAGGCACCACTGAGTAGCCCTCATGTGCAGACGAGCATCTGGGGTTACATGGACCATTGAGGCCATATGTCTGAGTAGGAGCAGTAGAAGCAGAGCAGACACCGAGGGATGGTGTTGCACATCTCCGACCAGTGCCCTAAGACTATCTGCCCGGTCCAGGGGAAGGAAAGCCTTTGCCTGAAGAGAGTCCATCCTTGCTCCTATGAACTCCAGACATTGTGTCGGGAGGTGGTGAGATTTGGGGTAGTTTATCACGAACCCCAGATGTTGCAGGAGGACCTGGATGGTGCGTACTGTGGCCAGCTGCATCTCTGTGGCCGTGCCTCCTTTTGAGCCAGTCATCAAAGTAGGGGAAGACAAATACCCCCTGGAGATGGAGGAAGGTGGCTACTACTGCCAGGCATTTGGTGAAGACCCTGGGGGCGGAGGGCAGGCCGAAGGGTATTACCCTGTACTGGTAGTGACTGCTTCCTGACATGAAGCAAAGGTACTGCCTGTGGCTGGGGTGAATGAGGATGTGAGTATAGGTATCCTTCAGATCCAATGAGTATAACTATTCTGCCTGCTGGAGGTAAGGCAGCAGTGTTCCAAGGGAGAGCATCTTCAACCTCTCCCTCACCCAGGCCTGGGGCTTTGGAGCTTTCTCCTCACGAGGGCCTTGCTGGGAAGGCCTGAAAATGTGGGTAGCTTTTGTAAATAGCCCCTTTCCTCGGGTAAAAGGGCTTTGTACCCGAGCCTTTCCGTCGGGGAGAGGCAGCGGTCTTCTTGGAAAGCCTAGTACTCGTCATGAACCGACTCCAACTTGGCGGCCTTTTCCATCATGGGTTTGCCAAAGAGGTTCTTCCCTTGACATGGGACATCAACCAATTTGTCCTGAACCCTTTGCTCAAGGTCGGAAAACTGTAGCCAAGCCTGGCATCGGGCACCAAAGCTCATCGCCGCTACTCTAGTCGCCGACTCGAAGCTGTCATAGGCTGCTCGAGTCATGAATTCGGAGCACTCACGGACTGCCTTGGACAGGTTCTTGAACTGCTGCAGGGATTCCTCGGAGAGCCCAGCCAAGAAACCTGGTGAGTTCCTTCACCAGGTCTCTCAGGTACATGCCTATCTACAGCTAGTAGGTCTGAATCTGGCCGATGAGCATCAAATCCTGGTAGCACTTTCTGCCGAGGGCATCCAATGTGCAAGCCTCCCTACCCGGGGGCACCGAGGAGCAAGTCTTCTGGCTCTTGAGCTGACACATGGCTGACTCCACCAGCATGGATTGTGCAGCAGCTTGACTTCTGGAAGCCTGGGCTCTGGTGGACCCAATACATCGAATCAAGCTGCTTACCACCAGCACAGATGCCGATGCCTCCCACATACGGAGCATTAGCTGTTCCAGGATGGGTACTGTGAGCAATTCCCTTGACAGGGCCTCATACTGGAGGATTTCTAATACCTTTGTCTGAGGGTCCTCCTCTGATTCAGTCAGGAATGCGAGGGCTTTTGACATATCCAGCAAAATGTCAAGGAATGCCATATCCTTGGGCAGGGGCTGACACTGGGGCTCTGAGGGTGGTGAGTCCAAGGGGACATTGCGGTGGCATTGAGTGTCTGGGGACTCCTCATCCTCAGTCTCCCACTCTGAGTAGTCTGAGGAAGACTCTAGGAAAGGGCAGCTCACGGGCTCAGGGCCAGAGCCCTGCCTGCATCCCAGAGGACCTGCAGCTGGTGCCATGATCGCTAGCCGGGGAAGACCGATGTCCTATTGAGTGGAACTCAGAGTGATACCTTGGCAGAGAATAGACTCAGCCTCCAGGGAAGTCCTTGACGTCGCAGGCCAGGTGGTAAGGGAGAAGGAACTGGTAATACAGGACAGCAACACCCGCTGCTGGTCCATGAAGGCAGTTAGACTGCGCTCCAGGGCCACCATCCTGTATTCGAGTCCAGAGGGCTCCACAGCCATCGGCATGGGCACAGAAACTCTGGTCTGGTGCCGGTTCCCCCCAAAGGGGGGTCCTCAATGAGGATAGGCTCTGGCAAAGACTGATCTGTGGTACACTTTTCAGGCAATCTTGGCAGGCCACTCCTGCTCAGATCCCTCTGACAGCCACCATGGATTGCGGGACCTGGCCCAGGCCATATCCAACTTGTCCAAAAATGCTGCCTTCGAGGGTTTCTTCTTCTTGTGTTTGAGGGAAAACCCCTTTCTGAAGAACCATGGTATTGACCTGGGTCCGCAGTGGTGCAATGGCATTCCGTGGCCTTCGGAGCTGGGGATTCCAGGAAGAACTTGTCATGCTGCTGCTGACGGCTCGAGGGCCTGGTGGACATCTTTTTGCACAGATTGCAAGTCATGGGGTCGTTGCCTGGTCATAGGCAGCAATCATGTGTGTCGGTGAGGGACATTATCTTGGCACACTGATCACACTTCTTAAAGCCACTGGTAGCCATGGGGGAAGAAAATAACCCATGGTGGTCGAAGACCGGCGGTACTGCCAGTTAGAGGAAAAAAAGGATACGAAGGCACCAAAAGGAAGGAAAAAATGAAGGGACCCTAGAAACACTATGCTGGGGCAGCTGGCAGGAAGAGTACTGGTGCACAACTGGAGAGAGTTTGAAACTCAGATTGAGAAAGCATAGTTACTCACCTGTAACAGGTGATCTCTGGGAACAGCAGGAATTTAGTCCTCACATATGGGTATCGTCGGTACCGATGGAGCCTGCGCGGGAACGCTCCCCAGCGTCCAATTAGAAAGCTTTTGGGAGCATCCCACAGCGCCTGCATGCTGCCTTTCCGCCTTTCCCAACTGCCTCTCTCCAGTTGAGTTTTAAAGCTGAGACAAAGAGAGAGAGAGAGGGAAAGAGATAGAGAGATACAACTCCTAGGGGAGGTGGGTGGGTTATGAGGACTAAATTCCTGCTGTTCCCGGAGATCACCTGTTACAGGTGAGTAACTATGCTATCTCCAGGAACAAGCAGGAATGTAGTCATCACATATGGGAACTCCCTAGCTTTAGATGCCAGGCAGAGACCCCAGAGGTTGTGTGTCCCTGAGCAGGGCTCCACTTCCCCCCATGGATCTCTGGCATCCTACCAGGGATGGTGGGTAGGAGTTGATTAGGTATGAAACAGGTGTTGGAGAACAGCCTCACCAAATAAGGCATCCCGGCGGGAGTCCTTGTCCAAGCAGTAATGGGCTGTGAAGGTATGAACAGAGGCCCAGGTGGCTGCTTGACAGATGTCGTCGATAGACAGAGTGCAGATGAGCCATTGAAGCTGCCATGGCTCTCACATTGTCAGCTGTGACATATCCCTCCACAGGAAGATTCTTACTCTGATAGGCAAAGGAAATACACTGAGCAATCCAGTTAGTGTTCTCTTGGAGACTGGAAGTCCCAAATGAGAAGGATAAAAAGCAACAAAGAGTTGAGAGGACTTTCTATGTTGCTGTGTTCTTTGTAAGTAAAAGGCTAAAGCTCTTTTACAGTCCAAGGTATGAAGGTTCCTTTCTGCATTTAGAAACATAGAAATATGACAGAAAAAGACCACATGGCCTATCTAGTCTGTCCTTCCATAACTACAACAGTCCCCTTTTTACCTTTAGAGATCCTGTGTTTGTCCCATGCTTTTTTGAATTCAGTTATTGTCCTCATCTCTACCACCTCCACTGGGAGACTATTCCACGGATCCACTACTCTTTCCGTAAAGAAATATTTACGCAAATCACTCCTGAATCTATCTCCCTTCACCCTCATCCCATGTCCCCTCGTAGCAGAACTTGCTTTCAATTGAAAGAGGCTCTCTTCCTGAACATTTATGCCATGGAGGTATTTAAACATCTCAATCATATCACCTCTATCCCGCCTTTCCTCTAAGGTGTACATATTAAGATCCTTCAGTCTGTCCTCATATGCTTTATAATGAAGACCACTAATCATTTTAGTAGCCACCCTCTGCACCGACTCCATCCTGTTCACATCCTTTTCAAGGTGCGGTCTCCAGAATTGCACACTATATTCCAAATGAGGTTGCACCAAAGACTTATACAGAGGCATTGTCACCTCCTTTTTTCTGCTAGCCATTCCTCTCCGTATGCACCCAAGCATCCTTCTAGCTTTTGCCGTCGCCTTTTCTACCTGTTTAGCTACTTTAAGATCAGACACAATCACGCCTAGGTCCCGCTCTTCTTTAGTGGACAAAAGTACTTCACCCCCTATACTATATTGCTCCCTTGGATTGCTGCAGCCCAAATGCATGACCTTACATTTTTTAACATTAAATCCCAGCTGCCAAATTCTAGACTATTCTTCAACCTTAGCTAGAACCCTCCTCATGTTATCTACCCTTTCCTGGGTGTCCACTCTATTGCAGATTTTGGTATCATCCGCAAAGAGGCAAACCTTACCTGAAAGCCCAATATCATTAACAAAGATCTTTAAAAAAATCGGACCAAGGACAGATCCCTGGGGCACACCACTGATAACATCCTTCTCCTCAGTGAGCTCCATTTACTTGTACTCTGTCGCCTCCCACCCAAACAATTTCTAACCCAAGCAGTAACTTTAGGGTCCATCCCTAGGGTGCTCAGTTTGTTTATGTCACCTGTGAGGAACAGTGTCAACGGTTTTACTGAAATCTAAATACAACACATCTAGGGCTCTCCCTCAGTCCAACTCCCTGGTCACCCAGTCAAAGAAAATCAATCAGATTTGTCTGACAAAGACCTGCCTCTGGTGAATCCATGCTGCCTCGGATCCTGTAATCCGCTGGACTCCAGAAACCTCACTATTTTCTCTTTCAGCAGCATTTCCAATAATTTACTCACCACCGAAGTTAAACTAACCAGCCTGTAGTTTTCAACCACATCCTTACTTCCGCTTTTGTGTAAAGGCACCACATGAGCCTCTCTCCAGTCCTTTGGCACCACTCCCCACTCCAACGAGGCATTGAAAAGGTCAGTCAGTGGAGCTGCTAGAACGTCCCCAAGTTCCCTCAGTATTCTCGGGTGTATCCCATCCGGTCCCATCGCTTTGTCTACTTTAAGTTGAGATAGTTTCTCACGAACACAGTCTTTTGAAAATTGTTCAAGATGTCCTTTGCTTCTGTTCCTATTTGTGGGTGTTTTCTGAGGTCTTGCGCCTGGTTCTTCATCTGTGAACACAGAACAAAAATATTTGTTAAGCAATTCCGCTTTATTCTTATCAGCTTCTACATATTTCTCCCCTGCACCCTTGAGTCTGACAATACCACTCTTGCCCTTCCTCTTCTCACTAATATATCTGAAAAATGTCTTATCCCCCCCATTTTATTGCATTGGCTATTTCCTCCTCCTTTTGAATCTTTGCCTTCTTGACTACTTTGCTAGCTTCTCTAAGTTTTTCCCCAAATACAGATGCCCATCTTCCTCTCTCTGTGATCTCTTGTATTTCATAAAGGCCTCCCTCTTTTTCTTCACTTTCAGCTACTTCTTTCGAAAACCATAGCGGTCCCCTTTTCCTTTACCATTTTAACAAAAAGGTTGGTTGCCCTTAAAATATCCCTTTTCAGTTTTTTCCACTGTTTTCCTACATCCCTCAGCTGTTCCCATCCAACTAACGACTCCCTGAGGTATTGGCTCATCTTTGCAAAGTTAGTCTTCCTAAAGTCTAAGATCCTCGCCTTTGAATGGATTCCAACAGCCCTAGTCCTAATACTGAACCACACAATCTGGTGATCACTGGATGCAAAATGATCTCCCACTACAACATCAGAAACACTTTCACCATTGGTAAGCACCAAGTCCAGTATGGCCCCTTCACATGTGGGGTCTGTTACCAATTGCCTGAATAGTTCTCCCTGTAGAGAATCCAGGATCTCCTTACTTCTAGATGATACTGCAGCAGGAATGTGCCAATCAACATCTGGCATATTGAAATCTCCTATCAGTAGCACTTCCCCTTTCCTAGCAATGCTGCGTATGTCTTCAATTAACTCTGTCCACCTCTTCCTCTTGTGAGGGAGGTCTGTATATCACACCAATGTAAATAGATTCCTTTTCCTCTTTCTAGTTTAACCCACAATGCCTCCCTCTCCCTTTTAAGCTCTAATTCCAAAGCTTCAATAATAGTTTTTACATATAGTGCTACTCCTCCTTCCCTACTTCCTACCCTGTCCTTTCTGAATAAAGTATAGCCAGGTATAGTTACATCCCAATCATGGTTTTCTGTGAACCATGTTTCTGTAACTGCCACTAAATCCAAGTCAGCCACTCCCACCAAAGCTTCATCAGGGATCTTATTTCCCATGCTACGGGCATTTATACACACTGCTTTCCATATGTTACCCCTGTTACCCATTTCCATAAAGGTATTTAATGTATCACCTACCTGGGGGCTTTCACTTACCTGGGAGCTTTCTTCACCCACTCCCAACGAATCTAGTTTAAAGCCCTCTTCAGTAGATTAGCCAGTCTACTACTGAAGACGCGTTGACCTTTCTTGGACAGATGGATGCTATCTCTGCTCTGCAACCCTTGGAACAGCATCCCATGGTCTAGGAAACCAAAATGCATGAGGCCTTGGAAAGAACACAGGTAGGTAGACCGCTTGGTTTAGATGAAAAGGCGAGACTACCTTTGGCATAAAGCGTGGATGAGTCCTAAGGACTACCTTGTCATGATGGAACCTTGTATAAGGTGGATCAGCTACTAGTGCTTGCAATTCACTGATGCGACGTGCTGATGTGATTGCAATGAGAACGATAACCTTCCAAGAAAGGAATTTCAAGGAGGTAGTAGCTAAGGGTTCGAAAGGTGGCTTCATAAGCTGACCAAGAACCAAATTTAAGTCCCATGCCACAGGTGGTGGCTTAATGGGAGGCTTAGTTAGCAGAAGGCCTCTCATAAATCTTGCTATAAGAGGATGGGAGGAAAAAGGTTGTCCATTTAGGGGCTTGAAGGAAGCTGCAATAGCACTCAAATGGACCCTCACTGAGTTAGTCTTAAGTCCTGCATTGGATTAATGAAGGATATACTCCAGTAATGATTCCAGAGGTATGGCAATGGGGTTAAGACCCTTCTGCGAACACCATATGGTAAACCTTTTCCACTTAAAAGCATAAGAGTGTCTTGTGGAAGGCTTCTTGGAAGCATAAAGGATATCCTTTATTTGCTGAGGGAGGTTAAGATCATGGAGATCTAGGTCTTCAGCAACCAAGCCATGAGATGCAGAGACTGAGGACTGGGATGCCATAACATTCCGTCCTCCTGAGATAGATCTGGAGCAGACCCTTACTCCAGGGAGGGAGCTTGAGAGAGATGTAGAAGCAGAGGGTACCACACTTGCCATGGCCAATGTGGAGTTAAGAGTAGTTACTCACCTGTAACAGGTGTTCTCCAGGAGCAGCAGGAATCAGTCCTCACATATGGGTGTCATCGGCACTGATGAAGCCCCAGCGGAGCATTTCCCCAGCTTTCCATGAAAGCCTTTGGGAATGCTGGCACGCATGCACGGTTCTTCCCGCCTAAAGGTGCCATCTTACCTCAGTCAAATGACATAGCTAAGAACAGCACAATGAAAAATAAACTATGTACAACTGCAATTCTAAGGGGAGGAGGGAGGGTTGTGAGGACTGATTCCTGCTGCTCCTGGAGAACACCTGTTACAGGTGAGTAACTACTCTTTCTCCAGGACCAAGCAGGAAGTCATTCCTCACATATGGGTGACTCCCTAGCTCTGGGCTACCGAGGAACCCAGGCTGAACAAGAGGCCTCCCCTCTAGTCCCAGCAGCAAAGAAAGGCTTTTCAAGGACATAACCTCCACCGGTAGCCCAACAGAGGGCAGGAGTTGCCTAAACCTCAAAGAGATTCCGGAGTACTGCTTGGCCAAAAGCACTGTCCCTACTGGACTCTCTCTCCAGACAGTAATGGGCCGCAAAAGTCTGGTTTGAAGACCAAGTTGCAGCCCTGCAGATGTCTACCAAGGGCACAGAGCGGAGATGAGCCACTGAGGCAGCCATTGCCCTGACACGATGGGCCGTGACCCTACCCTTCAAAGGAAGGTCAGCCGCCTTGTAAGCCCAGGTGATACAGTCAGCCACCCAGAAGGACAAGGTACGCTTGGACACAGGCAACCCAAACTTATTGGGGTCAAAAGAGACGAAGAGCTGGGTAGCCCTTCTATGCCCCTGCGTATGGTCAAGGTAGAAGGATAAGGCCCTCCTACAGTCCAGGGTATGCAGGACTGCTTCAGCCTGGCTTGCATGAGGCCTAGGGAAGAATGTTGGAAGAACCACCTCTTGATTGAGGTGGAAAGAGGAGACAACCTTTGGGAGGAACTTGGGATGAGTCCTGAGGACTACCCTGTTCCTATAAATCCTGGTGTAAGGCCTATCACAGACCAGGGCCTGAAGCTCACTCACTCGCCTACCGAGGTAAGGGCTATCAGGAAGAGTGTCTTCCAGGAGAGGAAGCGTAGTGGACAAGTAGCCATCGGCTCAAAAGGTGGGCGAGTCAGTTGCTGCAAGACCACATTCAACTCCCA
The DNA here is from genome assembly GCA_033557465.1 of Ichthyophis bannanicus. NCBI lineage: Eukaryota > Metazoa > Chordata > Amphibia > Gymnophiona > Ichthyophiidae > Ichthyophis > Ichthyophis bannanicus. The sequence goes on along the minus strand of CM066049.1, from coordinate 141,269,625 downwards.
CTCAGGGGCAGGACAACGGATTGGAGGCTTGAGTTAAAGCAAGCCCCTGAGAAAGCGGGACACCAAGGGGTGACCAGACAGAGAATGTCCCTCCACCAGAGAGTGGTGAGAGGTGGACCCGAACAGAGGTGGACCCGAACAGAATTGGACTCAAGTCCCTGATTTGATAAGTGCAGTAAGTACTGAAGCACTACTGGCACAGTACAGGAGAAAGGATCCTCTGCACGTAGCTGACACCACACAGAAAACCTTTTCCATTTGAGAGCATAGGTTTTCCTAGTGGACTGTTTCCTAGAGGCTAGGACAACCTCCTCAACCTTCCTGAGACAGGCCCCAGGGAGCCAAGACTACCCTTGCAGCCTCCAGGCCATCAAATTGAGAGCTTTGAGATTGGGGTGCAGAAGGGAACCCTGCTCCTGAGAGAGAAGGTCAGGTTGCAACCCCAGAGGGAACCGGGTAGAGCCGAGCCAAAGCACGAGCAACCCTCAGGGAAGCCTCTGGAAACTCCCATTCCGATTCGATCTTCTGTTTGATGACGCGGTGCACAGGGAAACAGCGCTGCTCAGTTTTAAACACTTGCAACAAGGGATCCTCTAATGGTTCCTGAGAAACCGAGAGCAAGAGAAGATTTAGGGCAGACAAATATTGCGAAATAAGAGCACCAAGCTCCTCTTTGCGGAAGACCCTAAAAACATTTGGATCCTCTCCTGGGGCAATTTCGCCCTCCTCCAGCAGCCCCGGTTCAAGATCCAAGTCTGGCTCTGGAAAAAGCTCTCGTTCCTCCAAAACCTGAGGATCAGAGACCTGCGGACCAAAAAGATCCATCCCAGGCCGAGCATTGAGATCTACCTGGGAAGGACCCTCCCCCGGGTCTGTGGAATGCTTCACAGGCTGGCCTAAATCCAAAGACAAAGGCATAGAAGAGTCAGACTGAAGTTTTGAGTAAAAAGGCATTATGAAGTGCCAAAATAAACTCGGGGGAGAAAACAGAAGAAAGTTTCCTGAGCCTCAGGAATCTTCTGCGAGGACTGAGAGGGAACTGGAGTCGGTTTAACCGACTTCGACTTTCTTTTCCCCAACTTTATTTGGCCCGCGGGAACTACAAGCGGCTCCTTCAAAATGGCCGCCGTTCCCGCCTTATCAGAGGAAGCAGCAGAGCCGATGCTCTCTGAGAGCAGCTTACCGTGCATGTGGGATCGCAGATAAACGAAACAAGTAAAACAAAGAACGGGCCGCGAGCAAAGCCATCGGAAAAGCAGTCCCCCAGCAATCAGCCCCCAGCTCACCTGTAAGGAACACGCGGTGTGAAGCCGTTGAACCTCTCTCCCGCAACTAGCGGGAGTCACCGAAGCGTGTCGGACCGGCAAAGCAGAGGGTAACTGGGGCTCCCAGAACCAATCTGCTGGTGAGCAACTGTCCCCTGAGAGAAGGCAAAGGCCGCCCTGCTCCTCCGCTGCCAACAATGAAATCGGGGCAGACAGAAAAAAACGCAGAGTACAGTGGAAATAATTTTAAAGTAAATCAATTGAATCAAGTCAAAAACGCTCCGGGGAATATAGCAGCTTATGAGCTCTGCTAGAGCCAAGCGCTATAAGGCAGACAAAAGAGAAAAAATAAGACTGAATTTTCGCACAAGAACTGTCAGCAACAATCCTTTTCAGCTGCTGAGGACTGAAAGACTGGGCTGCTGTCATCAAGGGGAGTGGCTTAAGCTGTCAGCAAAGTTTGAAGTTTCTTTCAGTCCTCAGCTGCTGAAGGGGATTGACAACCCTAACGTACCCTGGACTGGCCCGGAGAAGTGATAAGGAAGACAAAGATGCCTTGATTTCTCAGGTAGGCCGCCACAACTGCCAGGCACTTGGTAAAGACCCTGGGAGCGGAGGTCAGGCCAAAAGGTAGTACTCTGTACTGATAATGGTTTCCTCCCACAATGAACCTGAGGTACTTTCTGTGGTCTGGATGAATGAGGATGTGAGTGTACGCATCCTTTAGATCTAAGAAGCATAGCCAATCTCCCTGCTGGAGGTAGGGCAGAAGGGTTCCAAGAGTAAGCATCTTGAACTTTTTCTCTAGGAACTTGAGGTTTCTGAGGTCCAGAATGGGTCGAAGGCCACCGGTTCTTTTGGGTACCAGGAAATACCTGAATCTGTGACCTTGCAAGTGGGGAGGCACAGGCTCCACCGCCCTGTCCACCAACAGACCATGAAGCTCTTGTAGAAGGAGGTCTGTGTGCAGGGGAGGCCTTGGAGGCTCCCCTGGAAAATATGGCGGAGGCAGTTGGTGAAAATGGAGGACATAGCCATTGTGGACTATGTCCAGCACCCAACTGTCCCTGGTGATAAGGGGCCACTGGTGGGCAAAGAGGGCGAGGCGACCTCCTGTGCAGGGTGGGGAAAGCAGTGGAGGAGAGGCTACGCTCAAGGAGTCAAAAACACCCACCCTGCTGAGTGGTAGCAGGGACCTGAGGCTTGGGGGTCCTCTGCCTAAGGGGCCCATTACCCTGGCCCTTGGCTTGCTGACCCTGGGGGCAGCTTGGGCAGCCTGATACTGAGGGTACTGTTTGTAGGCAGTGCCCTTCCTCGGGTAACAGGGCTTTTTACCCGAGCCCTTCTTATGTGAAGGGGTAGAGGTCTTCGACAGCCTTGTCCGGGTAAGGTGCTCTGTCTCGAGCTGAGCGGCCTTCTCCGTCACGGGTTTGCCAAAAAGGTTCTCACCTCGGCAGGGGACATCGACCAACTTGTCCTGAACCAATGGCTCGAGGTCCGATGACTGCAGCCATGCCTGGCGTTGAGCCGCGATGCCAGAAGCCGCTACTCGGGCCGAAGCCTCGAAGCCATCGTAGGCGGTGCGGGAAATGAACTTTGAGCATTCCCGAATCCCCGAGGACAAGGTCTGAAGTCTCTGCAAGGGTTCCCCAGAGAGACCAGCAGAGAATCCAGCCAATTCCTTGGCCAGGTCCTGCAAGTACATGCCCATGTACAGCTGGTAAGACTGGACATGGCAAGCAAGCATCGACCCCTGGAAGCACTTCCTACCGACGCCATCAAGGTTGCGGGCCTCCCTGCCGGGGGGCACCACGGAGTGCATCTTCTGGCTCTTCAGACGATGCATGGCCGATTCCACAACCATGGAATGGTGTGGTAGCTGTGCTTTCTGGAAACCAGGGCTTTTGCGGAGTCGATAAATGGAATCGACTCGCTTGCTTAGAACCGGCGCCAAGGCTGGGGCCTCCCACATTCGGAAGAGGAGCCATTCCAGCATCGGAGGAACCGGGACAGTAAAGGTCTCCTTCGGAGAAAAGTCGTACTGTAGAGCATCGAGCTCCACGGCTCGAGGCTCTTCCTCGGGATCGGCAGGGATAGCCACGGCAGCGGCCATATCCCGGACGAACTCTGAGAACCTAGGGTCCCTCTGGAGGGGATCTACTCCAGGGATCAGACTGCGGTGAGTCAGACAGGACGCACCGAGTCTTAAAAGTATCGAGAGACTCCTCGTCCTCCGTCTCCCAGGTGGACTCGTCCGAGGAGGAGTCAGGGTCCGACCCCGCGGGGCCCCGAGGCACCCACCCCGACACCGGGGGCACCGGCGTTGACACCCTCGGTCCCGAACGGGAGGTCAAGGGAGACCTCGACCGAGGACGACTGCGAGTCACGAGGGTCTCGAGTATCGGCTCGGTCTCCGGGGTTGACTTCAAAGTCGACGTCCTGGTGGTCGGGGCAGATGCACCAGACAGGCTAGCCATCAGTGCCCACTGCTGCTCCATGAAGGCAGACAGTCTGCACTCCAAGGCTGTCATCCTGAGACTCAGCTCGGGAGACGCAGCAGCCACCGACTTGGGCCCCGGCGGCACCGGGCCCGACGTCGGCTCTCTGGGAGGAGAGTCCACGAGGACTATGAGGCTTACGTGTCCAGCAGACTCCGGCTCCACACGAGGAACTTTTGCAGGCTTCTCTTGGTCCACGGACCCAGGACGGTGGTCGGGGGTCTTAGACCTGGCCCTTGAGGGACCAGGGACCTCCTCCGATGCCGCCCTCGCGAGCCGCTTCTTCCTCTTGCATTCCCAGTCGGGGGACACCCTGTCCAAGGAGCTTCAACAGCGCTCGGGATCGGAATCCCGAGATGTCGAGGCCTCAGATGAGGTCTGGGCCCGGCCGGAGGCAAAGTCCGAGAAAAACCTTTCCTTCTGATGCTGTCGACTCTTTAGTGCCTTGAAAGACATCTTCCCACATGGCCCACACGACTTAGGGTCGTGGTCAGGGCCGAGGCACCGAAGGCAGCAGTCGTGTGTTGGTGAGAGACAATTTTCATACACCAATCACACTTTTTCAAACCACTAGAAGCCATCGGGGAAAAAATAGCCCCAGCGAGGTCAAAAGACCGGCCTTCCAGTGAAAAAAGGGCGCGAACGCCAGCCACGAAGGGCAAAAACCGAAAAATGAAGAAAACGGGCTCGATACCGGTGTACCGAACCCGGCGGGAGGGGAACCGGCATCGAACCGAAGAAAAATAGTGAAAATTGCCGAAGAAAAAAGTCATTTTTATCCGGGAGAACAGGACACATGTCCGATGGGCTTCTCGGAAAAAAAGAGACCGAGGTAAGATGACACCTTTAGGCAGGAAGGGAACCGCGCATGCGTGCCAGCATTCCCAAAGGCTTTCATGGAAAGCTGGGGAAATGCTCCGCTGGGGCTTCATCGGCGCCGATGACACCCATATGTGAGGACTGACTTCCTGCTTGGTCCTGGAGAATGAGAATCATACGGCCTTTGTCTCTCTGAAGCTTGAACAGGGTTTTGGGAATTAGGGGAATGGGTGGAAAGGCATACAGGAAGTCTTGACCCCAGTAAAGTAGGAAAGCATCCCTGGCCTGAGCCTCCTGAGTCGGGGTTCTGGAACAGAACCGGGGAAGTTTGGCATTCCACAGACTTGCAAAGATGTCTATGTCCGGGGCTCCCCAAATTTGAAAAATCTTGGATACCTGGTCTGCATGCAGAGACCACTCATGTGGAAGCAGAACTCGACCGAGTGTCTGCCCAAGAGTTTTATATGCCTGGAAGATACACTGCCAGGAGATGAATCTGATGCTCTCTGGCGAGGGCCCATAGTTGCAAAGCTTCATTGCAAAGTGACAGAGAGCCTGTTCCCCCCTGCTTGTTCACGTAGAACATGGCTACTTGATTGTCTGTATGAATGAGGACTGTCTTGTAGCTGAGCAGGGTGTGGAACACTCACAGAGCAAGGAAGATTGCTCTGAGCTCCAAGAGATTGATATGTAGATGAGTCTCCTGTGGAGACCAGGTGCCTTGGGTGGAGAGGTCTTGCAGATGAGCTCCCCAACCCATCGGAGAAGCATCTGTTGTGAGAGTTGCCTGGGGTAAGGGTTGTTGAAAAGGGGACCCCAGCAACAGGTTTTCAGTGGACGTCCACCACTGGAGGGACAAAATAAGGCAACTTTTGTTTGCTATTTTGTCTGACAGGCATTCCTGATGCCTGGGTCCATTGAGTGGATAAAGTCCACTGGGCTGCTCTCATATGGAGGCGAGCATAGGGAACCACATGCACAGTAGATGCCATGTGGCCTAGTAGTTGTAGCATTTCTCGGGCAGTGAGATGAGGCTTTAGCACTGCTTGAGATGCTAGCTGCACCATGCGAAGGCAACAGGCCTGGGGGAGATAGGCCCTTGCCTTTCTGGTATCCAGCAAAGCTCCTATGAACTCTAAAGACTGAGTGGGAGTTAGACTGGATTTTGGGATGTTTATTACCAGACCCAAATACTGAAGGATACGCATTGTGCAGGAAGAGAAGTCCTGGACTCTGACTCTGTTGGGGCTCGAATGAGCCAGTCGTCTAAGTAGGGGAAGATGAATATCCCTAGAGTGTGGAGAAATGCTGCTACCACAGCCATGCATTTCGTGAACACCCTTGGTGCTGAGGCCAGGCCAAAAGGAAGCACCCTGTATTGGTAGTGCTTTCCTTGAAAAAGGAACCAAAGGACCTTCTGTGAGTTGGATGGATGAGAACATGGGTGTATGCATCCTTGAGATCTAGAGAACAAATCCAATCCTGACTCTGAAGGTATGGCAGCAGAGTTCCCAGAGAAATCTTGAATTTCTCTTCGACAAGGAATTTGTTCAATTCTCTGAGGTCCAAAATAGGTCTGTATCCCCCCGTTTTCTTTGGGATAAGGAAATAGGGGGAGTAAAAGCCTGTACCCTGCTGATGGATGGGTACTACTTCTATGCCCCTTGGGCAAGCAGCATAGTGACCTCCTGACCTAACAGGTTGATGAGAGAGGTCAGAGAATTGAACTGCCTTATCATTGTGCGAGAGGGCATGCTCGAAAAATGAAGCTTGTACCCCTCTTTTACGATGGAGTGTCCAATGCTCTGCTGTTATCTGCCCCCATCTGGGGGCAAAGTGACAACCTTCCTGGAATGGTGGAAGGCTCTGGTCCAATGAGAGCCAGGAAGGCTAAGTTCTCTAGCTGAAAGTCAAAGGCCTTGTGGAGGCTGAGACTGCTGGGATGGCTGAGGCTTAGCAGTCTCTGCTTTTCTTTGTTTGGGTGGTTGCTGACCTTTCCGGACAAGCTGATCTGCAGAACGTCCCTGCTGAGAATAAGCAGGATAAAATCTTTTCTTTTTAGAAAAAAAATGGTTTCTTGAAAGATTCTTGCAGGATCAGCTGTGGACTTGGATAATCTATCAAAGGTGGAGTTGTCAGCATCCAACTCATTGGCCTTTTCCTGCCAATCTTTACCAAACAGGTTCTCATCAGTACAAGGAATATTTCCCAGTCTGTCTTGTACTCAGAGCTCCAGATCAGATGCCTGGAAGCAAGCAATTCTACTTGCATCTATGGCAATGGCGGAGGTTCTGTTTATGCACTCAAAACCCTTAGTGGTGCATATGTTTCTATGAAATTCCTGTTCATATGACTATGTAGCAAGATTTGTAAATAATTTACCCCTGTTATCCAAGTTATTTGCCCTGTTATCTGTAAACTCATACGTGTTAATTGTACTGAGCATTTTTGTTCCATGTAAACCGCGTTGATGCTGAATAGTGCGGTATATAAGAGACTGTAAATAAATAAAACAGTCAAAAGCTGCACGGTTGACAAATTTAGAAACATCTTGGGCATGTTTGACCAATGTGAGAAAATCCTGCCTTCTATCCTCAGGAAGAAGAGGACTCCTGGCAGAAAGCATGGAAGACATGACGTCCAAAAGCATCCAAAGTTCTGCACTCACGTCCTGGAAGATTAGAGGCATGCCTCTTTGCACTCTTGATCCTTCTCATAGCTGATTCCACTACAATAGAGTGGTGAGGAAGCTGAGTTTTCTGGAAACCAGGACAAGGAGGGACTCGATAGAGTATCCAGTCTTCGAGAGTGAGGAGAGGTGGTAAGAGGTGTCTCGCACATTAACATGAGATCATGCAAGATTTCATGGATGGGCAAGGTAGCTGCCTCCTTAGGAGTTTTAGGATATTGTAAAATTTCCAACTCCTTTGCTCTGGGCTCTGTTTCAGGGGCCACAGTAATGGACAGACCCCGAGCCACCTCCCTGATGAAATCCTGAAAGGAAATGTCCTCTGGAGGAGACATCCTGCGTTTAGGGGAGGAAGGCTTCTCCGGGAGAAGTATTCCCGCATCGACAAAACTGTCAGAATCCTCAGATTCCTCTGAGGACTCTAAGTACCTTCTGTCGGGATGCTCTTGAAGAGCCCGATACCCGTACCGACCGAAGTCAGTACCGAGGGGAATTGGTACCTGTGTAACGGTACCGTAAGGCATCACATGACTGGGTACCGGCAATGCGGACGCCGATGTCGATGCTGATGCTGTCAGTACTGATACTGGTGCCGATTGAACTGTCTGACGTAGTTCCAAGCGTGTCTATGCCGCAAGGAGAGCTGCCAGACTGCGTTCAATAGCCAGGACCCTTCTGGTCTATCGACGCTGCCGATGCCTGGATGTCAGTACTGGAGAAGACTGCCGGTACCCCAGAGCAAGGCACCAGCAGTTCTGCCGAGGTCGAGGCCTCGAGAAGGTCCTGGAGCCCCGATAACGCTTTGGAAGCCGAAGCCTCCCGCCGGGGCAATTTTGCTGGTGCAGAATCCTCAAGGGCAATGCCAGAGGCATCTTGATGCTTAGAGGAGATCTACCCTTTGAGGACTGGCTAGACTTATGTTTAGTTACCTGAGATCCATGGGAGGAAGACGAAGCCCTGGAAGACGTCGATGCCACCAAAGCTGCATCAGAGGGAAACAGGGTACTGAGCTTGGCGGCTCGGTTTTGTTGACCTCTCGGACATCATGGCACAGGCCATACATTCCGAGATGGAATGGTCAGGACCTAAACATTTCTGACACCACTCATGGGCATCGGTGACGGAGATGGTACCGCCACACTTGGTACACTTTTTTTTATTTTATATTTAACAAATTTTCCAATACACAATTGAAAAAGAAACAAAAGGAAAGGATGGTTGCACATTACAAAAACACTCAAACCACCAGTAATCCCATAATACATTTCCATAATACATTCCATCTCAATAGACCACAAACAAACAAACCAATGCGGTTCCAAACTAAGAAATTCCCATAAGAAAAAGGAGAGATAACCCCTCTATCATAAGAGCATAGTATAACATTAATGGCGGCCAGTACAGGAGCTACCCTTCCCCCCCCCCCCCCCGCCTCCCCTCACCTGAAGAAAATCAATCAGTTGTTTGGGCTCGAAAAACAGGAAATGTTTAGCCTGAAATAATACATCACATTTACAAGGATACCTCAATTTAAATTGGGCACCCAAGGCGACGGCTCTCTGGCGCAAGGCCAAAAACTCCTTACGCCTCTTCTGGGTGTCCCGGGACAAATCAGGAAATATAAGAATTTTATAGCCCAAAAACTGGGAAAAAGAAATCCTGCGGAAATACAATCTAAGGACGGCATTGTGGTCGGACTCTAATGCAAACCCAACCACCAAAGTAGCCCTGCTTGTCACAACCTCCAAGGAACTCTCTAGGAAATCAGTTAAACCCATTTGACCGTCCCCAGCAGGGCCCCCAGTTCCCTCCACAGCACTAGCCCCAGAGGAAATTGAAACATATTGGGCTTTAACAATAGGGGGTAAATTATCCTGAGGCATCAATAACACTTCCGTGAAATATCTACGTACAAGAACTAGGGGATCCAACAGGGGCGATCTGGGAAAGTTCAGGAAGCGTAAATTGTTCCTCCTCAATAAGTTGTCCATGTATTCAAAACGCCTCAAAGAAGTTAAACGGTCCTTAGAGATAGTCTCACCCATAACTTGTAAGTCCAATACACTTAACTCTAGCAGCGCAACTTTAGCAGCCTGGTCTGCACACTTCGTTTCCACCGCTGCACACCTCCCTTTCACCAATACAAATTCTTGTGATAAAGCCCCCACAACTGGAGCTAGGGAGCTCTGGAGCTAAGAGATAGCCTCCCATAAGCTATCCAAAGTTACTTTGGCTGGTTTCTTCAATCCGCAAATTACCCGGGGCTCCACAGACGCCAACAAACTGATCTTCTTCTGAGCGCCTCCCGAGCCTTCCACGGCAGAGCATACCTCCTCAGCACCACCAGGACGCTCACCGGGACTCAAACTCAGCAGAGAGGCAGCGCCCCCACACACGGAGCTGACCTCCTGACCCGGAGACACCTCAGCTCTGACCTCCTCCTCCCGGGTTGCGGCAGCAACAGCTGGACAGGACTCAACTCCACACCGTCACTGCTCAGATCCCCCACATCACTGGGCTGATCTGCTGAAGCCATTCCTGCTGACCGAACGGTGCAGAAGGGCACAATAGAGGCCTGCGCTGATCCTCCAAGGGGTGTCGAGGATATTGGGGGCTTCGCTGTCACCTGCTTCCTCTTCTTCCCCATCGGAACCGCGTCTCCCGCACAGCCGATCCGCACCTACAAACAGCGTCTCAGCTCCTCCGCCATCTTGGAACCTTCCACTTGGTACACTTTTTAAAACCCAAAAAGGGTTTTTCCATTGTGGAAAAAATCTTGGGCCTAAGGCCCAAAATGGCACGTGCACTTAGAAAAAAAAAAGGGAAAGTATTAAGAAAATTTTGTTTTTCTTTTTTTTTTATAAAAGAAAAGAAAAACCGGTGGTACCGGTAAAGCATCGAGGAAGGCAGATGCGATACAAAAAAGGAGGAAAATTTTCTGCGGTGACAGGAACGACCTCCTGCTGGCTCCGCGGAAAACGAAGAACTGGAGAGAGGCAGTTGGGAAAGGCGGGAAGGCAGTATGCAGGCGCTGTGGGATGCTCCCAAAAGCTTTCTAATTGGACCCTGGGGAGCGTTCCCATGCAGGCTCCGCCGGTACCGACGATACCCATATGTGATGACTACATTCCTGCTTGTTCCTGGAGATAACTTTTCCTGGGGGACAACAGATGTCTGAAGGGCTCCGTGGAAAAAAGGAAATTGCGCAACAAGATGGCACCCTGGGGTGGGAAGGGGACCACAAATGTGTGGTGGCACCTCCCAAAGGCTTTCTTTGAAAGCTGGGAAGATGCTTCCGTGAGGGTTCCTTCAGCGCCAATGTCACCCATATGTGACTTCCTGTTTGTTACAAGAGAAAGTAGTTACTCACCTGTAACAGGTGTTCTCCAGAAGCAGCAGGAATCAGTCCTCACATATGGGTGACATCGACGTCGATGGAGCCCCCATGCGGAGCATTTCCTCAGCTTTCTAAGAAAGCCTTTGGGAATACACCCACGCATGCGTGGTCCCCTTCCCGCCCAAAGGTGCCATCTTGCTCAGTCAGATGACACAGCTAAAAGACAGCACAAAAAACAAAATGAACTATATACAGCTGCAACTCCCAGGGGAGGAGGGAGGGTTGTGAGGACTGATTCCTGCTGCTCCTGGAGAACACCTGTTACAGGTGAGTAACTACTTTCTCCAGGACCAAGCAGGAAGTCAGTCCTCACATATGGGCGACTCCCTAGCTGTGGGCTACCAGGAACCCAGGCTGAAAAATAGAGCTCCCTCTGTGAAGCCCCAGCATCAGGGACAGTATTTTACTGAGAAGAGATCCCACTGGTAGCCCAACAAGAGGTCTGGAGGGCAGGAGTTGCCTAAACCTCAAAGATATTTCGGAGTACTGCCTGACCAAAAAGCACTGTCCCTACGGGACTCCTTCTCCAGGCAGTAATGGGCTGCAAAGGTCTGGCTTGAGGACCAAGTTGCAGCCCTACAGATGTCTGCCAACGGTACAGAACGGAGATGAGCTACTGATGCAGCCATTGCCCGGACACGGTGGGCTGTGACTCGACCCTGCAAAGGAAGGTCTGCTGCCCTGTAAGCCCAGGTGATACAGTCTGCCACTCATATGGACAAGGTACGCTTGGAGACAGGCAACCCCAAGTTGTTTGGATCGAAGGAGACGAAGAGCTGAGTAGCCCTTCTATGACCCTTAGTCTTCTACAGTCCAGGGTATGCAGGACCTCCTCAGCCCGGCTGGCATGGGGCCTAGGGAAGAATGTTGGAAGAACCACCTCCTGATTGAGGTGGAAAGAGGAGACTACCTTCGGGAGGAACTTAGGATGAGTCCTAAGGACTACCCTGTTCCTATAGAAATGAGTGTATGGCCTGTCACAGACCAGGGCTTGAAGTTCACTCACTCGTCTGGCCGAGGTCAGTGCCACTAGGAAAAGAGCCTTCCAAGAAAGGAAGCGGAGAGGACACGTAGCCATCGGCTCAAAGGGAGGGCGAGTAAGCTGCTGTAAGACCACATTCAACTCCCACTCAAAGGCTGGTGGACGGAGAGGAGGCTTTAGCAAGAGCAAGCCTCTGAGGAAGCGGGACACCAAGGGGTGAACTGATAAAGAGTGCCCTTCCACCAGTGAATGGTGGGCTGCCAGAGCAGAAAGGTGTACCTGAACAGAATTGGATTTAAGACCCTGATTAGACAAGTGCAGCAGGTACTGAAGCACCACTGGCACAGGGCAGGAGAAAGGGTTCTCCTGGCGTTGGTCACACCACAAGGAGAACCGTTTCCACTTCAGGGCATAGGTCTTTCTGGTGGATTGCTTCCTAGAGACCAAGACCACCTCTTCAGCTTCCTGAGGCAGGCCCCAGGGAGCCAGCACTACCCTTGCAGCCTCCAGGCCATCAAATTGAGAGTTTTGAGATTGGGGTGCAGAAGGGAGAAAGAAGATCGGGTTGCAACCCCAGAGAGAGTGGGGTGTCCACCGCCAGCTGTAACAGAAGCGGGAACCAGGGCTGCCTCGGCCATAGGGGGACTACCGATGACCGAGGCCCTGTCCCTTAGAATCTTGAACAAGGTTCGGGCCACCAGGGGCGTGGGAGGAAACGCATACAGAAGGCCCCTGGACCATGAGATCAGGAAGGCATCCGCTGCGAATCTCGTGTGATGCGGTTGCCTGGAGCAGAACTGGGGCAGCTGCCGGTTCAGGGGACTGGCAAAGAGGTCGATGGATGGAAGTCCCCATTTCAGGAAAATGTTCTGAACCACCAAAGGGTGCAGTTGCCATTTGTGAGGTTGTAGAGCCCTGCTCAATCTGTCTGCCAGGAAATTTTCCTGGCCAGGAAGATAGACTGCCCTGAGCAACATATTGTGTCAAAGTGCAAAAGAGCAAAGGGCCTGTGCCTCCTGACACAGGAGCCTGGACCCCGTGCCCTCTTGTTTGTTCACATAGAACATCGCTACCTGGTTGCCTGTCTGCACCAAGACAGACTGGTGGGCCAGGGTGTGAGAAGGCTTTGAGGGCTAAGCGTATCGCCTGGAGTTCCAGCATGTTGATTTGTTGTGTGACCTCCCATGGAGACCACAGGCCCTGTGTGCACTTGTCCAGACAATGTGCACCCCAGCCCTGCAAGGAGGCATAGGTTGTGAGTACCAGTGGAAACAGGTACCTGGAAAGGAATTTCCTGTAGAAGATTGGGGGGTGTAGCCACCACTGCAGGGAGTTCAGGAATGGTTTGGACACCCTTACTTTGTCTGAGGCTTCCTGTGGCCTGCCTCCACTGAGTTCTGAGACACCACTGTGCAAGCCTCATATTCAGGCGGGCATTGGGGGGTCACATGCACTGTCAATGCCATGTGGCCCAGGAGCCTTAGACAGTCTGGCGGAAACCAGTGGGTTGTCTAGAAACTGGCTGGCCAAGTCCATCAGCCTTCCCGTTCTGTCTTCTGGCAAGTAAGCTTTTGCTTGCAGGGAGTCTAACCATGCTCCTATGAACTCCAGGTTCTGGGAGGGGAGCAAAGTGGACTTTGCAAGTTTATGACAAAGCCTAGTTGCTGAAGGAGACAGTCAGTACAGAGGGTGGCTTGCCTGGCCTCCTGGAGAGTCTGACCCCTGATGAGCCAGTCGTCCATGTAGGGGAAGACAGATACCCTGGTTTCTCAAGTAGGCTGCCACCACCGCCAGGCAATTTGTGAAGACCCGTGGGGCGGAGGTTAGGCCAAAGGGCAGTACCCTGTACTGAAAATGGTTTCCTCCCACCACGTACCTTAGGTATTTTCTGTGGTCTGGATGAATGAGGATGTGCGTGTACGCTTCCTTCAGATCTAAGGAGCGTAGCCAATCTCCCTGCTGGAAGTAGGGCAGCAGTGGTCCAAGAGTAAGCATCTTGAACTTTTCCTTTTCCAAGAACTTGTTGAGATTTCTCAAGTCCAGAATGGGCCGGAGACCTCCAGTTCTCTGGCACAAGAAAGTACCTGGAGTAGAAGCCCTGACCCAGCAGGTGGGGAGGTACAGGCTCCACCGCCCTGTCTTGGAGGAGACTGCAGTTCCTGGAGAAGGTGTTCGATGCAGAGTAGGCCTTGGAGGCTCCCCTGGAAAGTAGGAGGGGGGTACTTGATGGAAATGGAGCAGGTAGCCCTTCTGGACTATGCTCAGTACCCAAGCATCTCTTGTGATGAGCGGCCACTGGTGGGCAAACAGGACCAACTGACCTCCCGTGCTGAGATGGGCCAGCAGAGGTGGAGAGGCTATGCAGTGGGAGTCAAAAAAACCCTTCCTTGATGAGTAGGAGCAGGAGCTGGAGGCTTGGGGGCTTTCTGCCTACGGGGCCCATGTCCCTGCCCCTTGGCCTGCTGACCCTGCTGGGGAGGCCTGATAGTGAGGGAAAGGTTTGTAGGCAGATGACTTCCTCGGATTAAAGGCCTTTTTCCCTGAGCCCTTCTTATGAGAAGGGGCAGAAGTTTTTCTGGACAACCTTGTCCGAGTCTCGGTCTCGAGCTCAGCAGCCTTTTTGGCCATGGGCTTGCCAAAGAGGTTTTCACCTTGGCATGGGACATCGACCAACTTGTCCTGCACCCATGGCTTGAGGTCCGATGACTGTAGCCATGCCTGGCGTCGAGCACCGATGCCGGCCTCCGCTACTCGGGCCGAAGCCTCGAAGCCATCGTAGGCTGCCCGGGAGATGAATTTGGAGCACTCCTGGATCCCCGAGGACAAGGTCTTGAACCTCTGCAAAGGTTCCCTGGAGAGGCAAGCAGAGAACCCGGCTATTTCCTTAGCCAGGTCCCACAAGTCCATGCCCATGTACAGCTGGTAGGACTGGACACGGCAAGCAAGCATTGAGCCCTGGAAACACTTTCTGCCGATGGCATCCAGGTTCCGGGCCTCCCTACTGGGGGGCACCGCAGAGTGCATCTTCTGGCTCTTCAGACAACGCATGGCCAATTCCACAACCATAGAATGGTGCGGCAGCTGTGCCTTCTGGAATCCAGGGCTCTTTCGGACTTGATACATGGAATCGATCCGCTTGCTCAAAACCGGCGCCAAGGCCGGTGCCTCCCACATTTGGAAGAGGAGCCATTCCAGCATCGGAGGAACCGGCACAGTAAAGGCCTCCCTCGGGGGAGAGTCATACTGGAGGGCATCAAGCTCTTCGGCTCGAGGCTCCTCCTTGGGATCCGCAGGAACAGCCAAAGCCTTGGCCATGTCCCTCACAAACTCCGAGAATGGGGGGTGTCCTCCGCTGGGAACCTACTCCGGGGCTTGGACTGCTGTTAGTCCGAAGTGACATACTGAGTCTGAAAGGTATCGGGGGACTCCTCATCCTCTGTCTCCCATGCAGACTCATCCGAGGAAGAGTCGAGGGGCTCCGACTGTGCGGACTCCGGTAGCACCCGCCCCGACGCCGGGGGCATTGGCATCGACGCCCTCGGTCCCGAATGGGAGGTCGAGGGGACCGTGACCGAGTCTGGACTCGGGCCTTCATGGCTTCGAGAACTGGCTCCGTCTCCGGGGTCGACTTGGACATCGACGTCCCGGTGGTCGGGGCAGATGCACCAGTCAAGCTGGCCATCAGCACCCGCTGCTGATCCATGAAGGCAGACAGTCTGCACTCCAAGGCTGTCAGCCTGAGTCCAAGCTCAGGAGACTCAGCAGCCACCGACTCGGGCCCTGGCAGCGCCAGGCCCAACGTCGGCTCCCTGGGAGGAGAGTCCGAGGACAACAGGACTTATGTGCTCGACAGACTCCGGCTCTATACGAGGCACTTTAGGTGGCTTCTCCAGCTCCAAAGGCCCGGGGCAGCGGTCAGGGGTCCGGGACCTGGCCCTCGAGGAACCAGGGGTACCCCTCCAATGTCCATCGACGTCGATGCCACCCATATGTGAGGACTGACTTCCTGCTTGGTCCTGGAGAATGATACAACAGCAGCAGCTATGAGTGCCATTCCTTCAATGAGCCACCTGACTGAAGACTGAGCACAGTTTAGGACAACTATCCAGAGGGTCGCTATGAGTTGACAGCACTTAACATGCATATTACCAAAGTGCATGCAATGGCACAATTGCAATCAGTCACTGCATCAACAACCCAGCAAACAGTCACAGCTGATGCAGAGGTCATTACACGTGTAAGCAGGTGGTAGCTGTCTAGCTTTTATATGTGCTCTTGCACATGCAGCTTTACTACTTGTACATGGTAGCAGAGCTTGATACAAGTGTACAGCCATGAGGGCATAGATCTCCCTGTTGGGCCTGACAACAGAACCATATGAAACTGAATTCCCCCCCCCCCCCCTCCCAAACTGTGGCTGAAAGATGCAAGAACAGTGGTTCCCAAAGTGTGGGTCAGGACCCCAAATGGAGTCACAAAAACCAGTTTCTCCAACTCTCTGGACTTCCACTGTGGGATATGCCCAGCAGTGGCAGTCGGCACATGGGTTTGAGTCAGTGAGTATTCACACTTCCTGCTCCCTTCTATGTGGGCTTCCTGATAGAATGGAAACATATGCAGAGTACTGGGGTCAAAATACACAGACACAAGAGGGAGGAGCAGAGATCTAAATTTTTTTTTAACCACCACCCAATTCCTAGAGGCCATGCTAATTTAAGCATTAAAATGGGGTAAATGGAAGTTACACTTACCTGGTTAACTGTTGGTTCCTTGAGGAACTCCAGTTCAGTCCTCCACCTTTGGGTTGTGTACCTCCTCCTGCAGCTTGGAGACTGGGCATGTCAAAACTGACATCACTGGATGTAACCTGCTGGTCTCTCCCATCAGCCCGTGAACTATTGACAAAGCAGACTCAAAGGACCAACAAATAGCCATCATAAAATTCAACTTTATACTCAAACCTAGAACTTCTTATAACTAACCCCCCCCTCCCCTTTAAAGAGGGGAACTGCATCCTGCATCTTTCCCCTTCCAAGTGGCCGCTCTGCAAATTTCCACTGGCGGAACCAAACTATGCTCCGCCCAGGATGTCACTTGTGCTCTAGTAGAGTGAGCCTGCAAGCCCACTGGTACTGATCGACCTTGCAAAATATACACCTACGCAATTGCTTCTCTAATCCATCTGGAAGTTGAAGCTTTCGCCGCTGCTTCCCCTTTTCGGGGACCTCCGAACAGCACGAAAAGACATTCAGACTTACGAAAGGTTTCTGAAACCTTTAAATACTGCAACAATATGTCCAAGAGGCGCAAACTACGGTCTGATACGCTCTCCCCCGCTGAACCTAGCACTGGTAGGGAGGAGACAGGTTGATTTAGATGAAACGGAGAAACTCTTTGGCAAAAAAGGACGGAACTGGCTGCAGCACCACCTTTTCCCTGGAAAATGACAAACAGCTCTCTACAGGACAGGGCCTGCAATTCTGAGATTCGCCTTGTCGAACAGATGGCCACCAGAAACACTTTTTAAAGTCAAATCCTTAACTGATGCCTGGTGTAAGGGTTCAAAGGACTCCTGAGCTAATGCTGCTAAGACTAAACTGAGATCCCACGACGGCACCATTATTCTACGAGAGGGTCGAAGTCTAGAAACCGCTTTAAGAAAATGCAGCACATCAACATGAGAACCCAGAGCAACTCCCTGGACCTTACCTCTATAGCAAGACAGAGCTGCTAATTGGACCCTTAAAGAAATGGCCGCCAGACCCTTATGAAACCCGTCTTGAAGGAAGCTTAACACTATAGGTACGGAAACTGTAGCTGCTCGAATCTGACGTCGCGAACACCAGTCCTCAAAGATATGCCATATGCGCACATAAGCGATGGATGTGGACCTCTTTCCGGCTTGAAGTTGGGAGGACTGCTCCAGAATAACCTTTTCTCCTTAACCTCGCCCTTGCAATGGCCAAACCGTAAGAACCAATCCACCTGAGGCATTCAAAGCAGACACTGAAACAGATTCTCTGACACCAGTAATCTCCAAGGATCCCCGTTGAGCAGTCTAACTAGATAGGCATACCACGGGCATCTTGGCCAGTCCGGAGCCACCAACAGCACTCTTCCCCGATGAGCCTTGATGCGCTGCACCACTCACCCTATGAGTGCCCACGGGGGGAACACAAAGTCCTGACAGCCAATGCTGAATCAGTGCATCGATTGCTTCCAACATCCTCTCTCGTCGCCTACTGAAGCAGCGATTCGTTTTTGCAGACTGGAAGGTCACCATGAGATCCATAATCAGTGGCCCCCACCTGCGGACAATCCGAGCAAACCCCTCCGGATGTAGTTCCCATTCTCCGGCATCCACCCAGACCCTGCTTTGAAAATCTGCCATCACATTGTCCTTTCCTGCAGTGTGCGCCGCCGAGATTGCCTGTAGACGAGGTTCTACCCAAGCGAACAGCGCTCCTGCTTCCTCTTCCATGGCCATGCTTCCTGTTCTGCCTTGTCGATTGATGTAGGCCACCGTTGCAGAATTGTCCGAAAGCACGCGCACCGCCCAGTCCGTCACTGCGGTTTCGAACATCTATAGTGCGAGGAACACTGCTCGCAGCTCGAGCAGATTGATCGACCATTGACTTTCTTGGTTGGTCCAAGTCCCTTGTGAAGAGATCCCCGCAATGTGCCCCCCATCCTGCGAGACTTGCGTCCGTCAACAATGGGAGCCACTGCGGCTGCTCCAGAGGCAGGCCCGCCTCCAGTGATCCTGGACAAAGCCACCACTGAAGACACTGACTCGGAGAGGGCAGGTAAGCTGTTGGTTTAGTGAACTGGTCTGGTGAGACCACCGGTGCAGGAGCACCCTCTGCAACGGCCACATATGAACCCTGGCCCACCGAACCACCTCCAGGGTTCCTGCCATTGTCCCTAAAATGCGAAGGTAATTCCACGCTGATAGGGCTGGAGTGGCCCTGAATTTGCATACCAGCTGTCGTAGAGCTTGAGCCTGTTGCTCCGGTAAGAACACAGCCCCTCTCCGAGTGTCAAAGCGTACCCCCAGATATTCGAGTACATGGGACGGAACTAGCCAGCTCTTGGCCATATTCACTACCCGAGACTCTGTAGGAACCTCACTACTTTGTCTGTAGCCTGCAGACTCTCGGCCTTGAATTTTGCTCGAAATCAACCAATCGTCGCAGGGTGAACTAGAATGCCTTCCTTTCGCAGCGCCACCACCACCACCATAATCTTGAATGTGCGTGGCGCCGGTGTGAGGCCGAAGGGCAATGTTTGGAACTGATATTGCCCCCAAGGAAGGGCAAATCTCGGGAACCTTTGATGAGCCGCTCTGATTGGAATATGTAAATACACCTCTATGAGATTGAGGGAAGTCAAGAATTCTCCTTGGCGGACCGCCACAATGACTAAGGTTTCCATCCGGAAATGCGGAACTCGAAGACAACAATTCACTCCTTTTAGGTCCAGAATTGGCCAGAGGGACCCGTCCTCCTTTGGCACCATGAAATAAATGGAGAAACAGATGCCGTAGTCTAGCGGCACTGGCACCACCGCTTCCAATTGCAGTAGCCGATCCAACGTTCGACGCACTGCCATTGTTTTCTGCCGACCTTTGCATGGCGAAAGCACAAACAAATCCCTGACCGGATGAGCCAACTCTAGAGCGTAACCTTCACGGATTATTTCTAAGACACATTGGTCGGATGTTATCTGGGCCCAGGCAGGAAGAAACTCCTGAAGTCACCCTCCAATCGGTTGACTTCCCACCAGGGCTCGCCTCGCTTCATTGTGATTTTCTACTTGGCCCTGCGGAGGCCACTGCGAAACCTCTTCCTGCTCCACGAAACCCCTGGGCTCTAGGATCAAATCTCCCTCTCGAATCCTCCTAAGCGAGATGTACGGAGCCTCCTGAAATCTCTAAACTGACCCCGAGAGGCTGGTATAGACTTCCCCTGCTTAGGCTTGTCTTCTGGGAGTCGCCACCTTTGGACTCTCCCAAATCCTTGACCAACTTGTCCAGATCTTCTCCAAACAATAGCTTACCTTTGAATGGGAACTTACTGAGCTGTGACTTGGAGGAACCAGCAGCCACCCAAATTCCTTAAACACAGGTAACGCCGGGCAGCTACCAAAGACTACATACTATTTGCTAATCCTCTAATCAAATAGTAATGATCGGCAGCCAAATATGCCGATCCAGATTCCATCCGGGTCACCTCGTTCGGCCCGTGAGATGAGGATTGTTGTAAGTGTTGGGACCACCAAAGAAACGCTCTCGCTACCCAGGCCCCACAAATAGCTGCTTGCCATGAAAGCGCATTAGCCTCAAAGGCTTGCTTCAGCAATCTATCTACTTTTCTATCCTGCGCATCCTTCAATGCCGTGCTGCCCTCTACCAGAATAGTGGTCTTTTTTGTGACTGCAGACATGGCTGCATCAATTCGTGGGGAGCAAAACCTCTTTGTCCTTGTCTGCCAAGGGATAGAGCCTGTTCATGGTCCTGACTCCCTTAAGACCCGCTTCTGGCAAGTCCCATTCGTTTTGAATCATCTGATCAACTACCTGGTGCACCGGAACCACCACCTGAGATTCCCGCACTGCTTCCAACCCCTCATCCTCTGTAGTCTGTACTGTAGCTAGATTGAGCGCCTGAAGGGATTCCATGATAAGCACCATAAGTTCATCCTTCCTGAAGATCTGAATAATTCTCGCCTGATCCTCAGGCTCTGGAATTTCACCTTCCTCTAGCTCCTCCATTTCCAATTCAAGCTCAAACTTGGCCTCCTCCGCCTCAGCCCACCATGGATCCGCGGGTGAGTGATCTAGCGGCTGGGCCCTCTTAGGAGCCCTTGTCTCCTTGTCAATGTCCTCCTCCACCCCAATCTGCTTCACCAGTGTCGGCAGGGGCATTGACTCAGGTACTTTGCCTTGCTGCTGCAAGCAATAAACCTGATGCATAATCAAAACGAAGCCTGGGGAAAAAATTGCCCAGCGGAGGTCCTGCGACCCTTGAGGGCAGCGCCAAGCCTGGCCCTGCAGTCCCCTCCGGCAGACAACGGTTGGCCTTTCTCCATCAACTCTCCCTCGGCTGTCGTTGCCAAGCTGTGTGACTCCAGTATGCGGTCAACCATCTGTTGCTCCATAGAGGTAGCAGCTGCCGTGCACCCCCGGTAGACTCTTGAGACCACGCCTCTGCGAGTGCCACACACCAGGCACTGGGGACGAGAAGACATTCGCCGGTCCCGCTATCACACTAATGGAGTAGGACTACCTAGCAGTAACCCTATACTTGGTTGTGTAGCTCACTCCCCCCCCCTTCTCTCTTTTTTTTTAAACCCGAAAAGGGGAAAAAAGAAAACAAAATCAGCCTACAGCTCCAACATACCCATGTCAGCGCTGAAGTAAATTAATAAAGCAAACAAAACAAATAAAAATAACCTTATAAGATGCACCAGACTAGCGCTAAGGTCTTCTGCTGGGCCGCACCATGGAAGGCTGCCACGCGGCAAGCATGCTGTAAAATGGCCGCCACTAGCAAGGAAACCCGATTTGGCGCCACACACC
Source organism: Ichthyophis bannanicus (assembly GCA_033557465.1). Lineage (NCBI taxonomy): Eukaryota > Metazoa > Chordata > Amphibia > Gymnophiona > Ichthyophiidae > Ichthyophis > Ichthyophis bannanicus. The sequence continues at coordinate 141,248,396 of CM066049.1, read as the reverse complement.
GCTGAAGAGCCTTCACTAATTTACTCCAACCCACAGCCCGCTCACCGGCACGGCCCCCCATCCAAAATCCAACTTTTACCACTTGTTGCTTGGCCCCACTCAGCACAGGAGTGAGCGGGCAGCCACGGATCGAGCTTGTCTCCCCTCCTGCACCTCGTCCCTGACGAATTGCATCAGACCGGGTTGGCGGAGAACCGAGGCTGTAAACTGCAGAGCTCTCCCCTGTACAGGCAAGGAGGAAACTGTTCCGGAAGGAGAAGCAAGCAAGAATGAGGAGCAGACAGCCAGTGGCTGGCTCAAACTGACACAGGCTTTTTTTTTTTTTTAAATTAAAGACACAGTGCCTAGAAGAATTAAAGTATAGGGACCAAAGAAAAATCTAAACCTAAATCTAAAGGGCTACACTACCTGCTCCTTATCTGTTCCTCAAGTGAGCCCAGCACCTAGGCTCACTATGTCTTCCTGCTGCATGGAGACTGGACACTGGGGCTGATGGGAGAGACCAGCAGGTTACATCCAGTGATGTCATGAGTTTGACATGCCCAGTCTCCAAGCTGCAGGAGGTGGTACACAACCCAGAGGTGGAGGACTGAACTGGAGGAACGATAAGGAATATTGGATAAAACTTTGGGAAGCACAAAGTTATACAACCTCCAATGAAATGGAGGATTGAGGCCTCTCATCATGCCTATTTTTGTTCTCTGGCCCCTCACACTAACTCACTGTCTACCTATATGTGAGCAGAGAGCCCCAACTCAAAATTTTAATACTGACTTGGCTATTTGAGCCATTGCTCCTTGCTCATTGAGACATTTTATCTTCAATAAACTCTTCACACCTTCCTTTCCCTCTGTTTTTCCAATATGTGTATTGTTATCAGAGATAATGTTGAACTACTCACTCCTTTTTCTTTGTCGTTTCAAAGTTTAATATATTGCCATCCTTTTGAATGGTGGCATATTAAATAGAAATACAATAAAACTAAAGCAGTTTAAGACAACTCACAATTATTGACATTCTAAAAGTACAAGACCAGATTAAGATTTAACCAAAAAAACCCATCTAGACAATCTAATTACATGAATTTCAGCACCTTTTCGTTCTTGTCTGCACTTGTGACACAAGCTATTAGAATAAGACTCTTTCAATGGACAGATGTCAGACAGTTCCTATATAGTCTCCAGACTGCAGACATATGCCTTATTCATCCCAAAGACACTTTTTTGCAAAATAGTGGAAAGAAATGCATGGTCGTTCGGTGCCCCAAGAACAGCAGTAATGTACCAGAAAACCAGCCCACCGAATCAAATGGTAATGCTTTCCTTTTTCAACAAGCCAGGTAAAAGATGCTAGACTCCATGAGGAAAAGATTTAATGTTTTATTGAAAATGTCATAAGATAAATACTTTCTATTGTGCAGAAGAGCCAGAACAAAATGGTTGACTCAAAAGGAAACATTAAAAAAACTTTATGCTAACAGTATTGCACCATATTACTACAGATTGTAAAAAAAAAGTTAATATTCACATTACATCCAAAGAGGCAAGGAGATTTCTCCTCATTTGCATAAAATGTATATACTGTACTGGAACACATTACTCAGAGTCCAAAGGGTAAAATCCTTAAAATCATAAAGTGGTAGCCAAGAAAGCTGATATTGTCCAAGCCCAAGGGGATAGGAAAGCCGAATCTGAATGACTGGTACATTAACAGTGAAATCTGTCTGAAAAATTGGGAGACTTGGGAATGGTAAGAGGCAACTCACTGCTCTTCACCTCAACACTCTTGTATTTACGAACTGGTTGTGCTTTATGAACCTAGAAAAAAATAAGACCATATCAGTGAGAATCCATTACATACTCAAGTTTGCATTACTGAATTCAAAGACTATACCATAGGGGTGGGGTGACCAATTACAAACATGATCCCTCAGTGCATGGGAAAGCATAGTTACTCACCTGTAGCAGGTGTTCTCCGAGAACAGCAGGAGAAAGTCTCCTGCTTGCATACACTCCCCAGCTTCCATTGAAAGCGCTTGGGTGATCACCACACATGCATGACAGCATCATCTTATATAACCTCAGTACGATACAAAAGCTAGTAGCTAAAACTCCTCCAGGGCGAGGTGGGAGGGTTGAGGACTTTAGCCTGTAGCTTAGGAGATCCAAGCCTTAATAACTCCTATTCTGGACTTTTGTAATCCTATCTACTACGGTCTTTCAAAACACTCACTTAAACCTCTTCAGATGGCTCAGAACACGGCAGCCAGAATTATTGCTGGCTCAGCATCTCAAGATCACATTACCCCTACTCTCAAAGAGCTCCACTGGCTTCCAATAAGCCAGCGCGTCAAATACAAGATAGTAATTAATATATTCAAGATCAGACATAAATGCTCTGCTTTTAGCCTTCATAACCTCTTACTCCAGAATAACAACAGGCCAAGACGAATAACTACATCAAACACCCTCAGCACCCCAAGTAGTTTCAGAAAAGCGTGTAAATGTACTACACAAAGGGCAATTTCCTTATCGGCCCCACTTATATGGAACTCTCTCCCTCCCGATGTGCGATCCATGGATGATTTAAAGGAGTTCAGAAAACAACTGAAATTTGTACTCTTCACTGAGTACTATGGCACAGACATCTAACAGTCTCTATTATTATAGCCTGCATATAACTTGTTTTACTGTAACGGTTCCTTGATGTTGCGTATCCCAATTTTACCTTCACTCTTTAGTTTAGTCAGTGTATGCCCCCCTGTCTCTGTTCTCCCTTCTTGTGTCTGGTAACCGCTTTGATTTAAGGAAAAGGCGGTATAGAAAACCTGTTAAATAAATAAATAAAATAAATATGTGAAGACTACTTCCTGCTTGTTCATGGAGGAAGTGTAGTTCTCCAGGTGTTCTCCATGAACAAGCAGGAAGTCGTCCTCACATATGGGACTCCTAAGCTACAGGCTACCAAACACAAACAGCTCAACCGGGGCAACAAGAACTGGAACCACATATGTAGTCCCTCCTCTTAACACATATTCAACATCCATGGCAGACATCTACATCAGGACAACTCTTTCGGTAGCCTGGACAGACAGAAGGGCTGGTGGAAAGAAATTGAACCTAAATTCCAAACAGATGCTGGAGTACAGCTTGGCTGAAGTTACTGTCATGCTGGGAATCCCCATCCAGGCAGTAGTGGGCTGTGAAGGTGTGGACAGAGGACCACATGGCAGCCATGCAAAGCTCCTCCGTGGAAACCAAATGCGGATTGGCCAGACAAAGGCATGACCTGGACAATATGGGCTGCAACATTTTTATTTAAATTTTTTTATATATAGTCTCAAGTTATCAAAGTGGTTTACAGTGAACAACTCAATACAGAGAAATTTAGGGGAAAGGGTATGTTGGGAACATTATAACTTTAGTCAACTTGTATATAGTAGGCTGGGTGTTTAGTGGTTAGGGGGGTGGGGTGGGTTTGAACATGACCATCAAGGCTCAGACCCACCTAAGCATAGCCAAAAGAAATGCAGAGTGCATTTGGAGATTGACTTCCCCCAGCAAGCTGGGCATGACTAAAGAAACAGAGCTGTGTAGAATGATAGTGTGGTCTGATCTGCTCAAGGTAGAAAGCCAACACCACCCCACAAAAAACAGTGGTCAATATTAATAAGAGTATTCACAAAGACACTGCCAAAACCCTCCTTCATTTATAACAGTTTTGTCAGGCATAAATTGTGAGGGAAAGATACTCCAGAAACTTCCCCAAACACACAATACATGCCCCTTTTATTCAATCATAAAATTAAAGTAGAAACTTGTGAATGAGAAAAGACTGCTTTCTTCCAAATATATTTCACTTATCTGAACCATGCGCGACGTGCACGTTTCGAGGGACACCCCCTGTATCGAGCACTCCCAAAAACCTGAATCCAATGCTGCCAAGGCACTTTCTCAACCGTTGAAAAACGCCGAACCCTAAACTGGTGAAAAAGAAGGTCCCAATTCAGGATTGGCCAACAGCAAGCTGCCCATCATGTTGAAACACCAATCACGTAAAGGGAATCCCCACTCTTCAAGGGAACCACTACCATGAAAGGTGATGTATCAGCCCGTCCCCCACCAATCAATATCGCGGTTCAGTCCAGTAGGAGAAACAGTTCGTAAAAGGAAAATCCAACGTTGCGCCAACCGGCGTAATTTACTCAAACGGTCCCCTCCTCTAGGATCCACCGGAACATGATCAATAATGGTCCATTTTAATTGTTCAAAACCATGTCGAAAGTTCAAGCAGTGTTGTACCATCGGGGCCGTCAACACCGATTGACGGAGCCGAGAGGCATGCGCCCTCAACCGGACTTTGATCATCCGAGTGGTGCTCCCCACATATCTCAATGGACAATCGCACTCCACAAAATACACAACATAAGAGGAAAGCGTAGTTACTCACCTGTAACAGGTGTTCTCCAGGAGCAGCAGGAATCAGTCCTCACATATGGGTGACGTCGGCGCCGACGGAGCCCTCGTGGAGCAATTTTCCCCAGCTTTCAAAGAAAGCCTTTGGGAATTGCAGCGCGCATGCACGGTCGCCTTCCCGCCCAAGGGTGCCATCTTAGCCAGTCAGATGACATAGCTAAAAAAGACAGCATAAAAATTTGCAAAAAAGCTTAAGCAGATTGCAACTCCAAGGGGAGGAGGGAGGGTTGTGAGGACTGATTCCTGCTGCTCCTGGAGAACACCTGTTAGAGGTGAGTAACTACGCTTTCTCCAGGACCAAGCAGGAAGTCAGTCCTCACATATGGGACTCCCAAGCTTAAGGCTACCGGAGACCCTAAGCACAAAAATGAGCTCCCTCTAGCTCAGCAGCACAGAAGGAAGGAATCTTCGCTGAATTATTACCCACCGGTAGCCCACATCCGGGATGGAGGGTAGGAGTTGCTCAAACCTCAAAGAGATTACGGAGGACTGCCTGTCCGAAAGCACTGTCCCTGCGGGACTCCCTCTCGAGACAGTAATGGACCGCAAAAGTCTGGCTCGAAGACCAAGTAGCGGCCCGGCAGATGTCCGCCAGCGGAACAGAGCGGAGGTAAGCCACTGACGTAGCCTTTGCCCGAACACAATGAGCCGTGACTCGACCATCCAAGGAGAGCCCGGCTGCTCCATAAGCCCAAGTGATACAGTCCGCAACCCAGATGGACAGAGTACGCTTGGAGACCGGGAGCCCCAATTTATTGGGATCAAAAGACACAAAAAGCTGAGCAGCTTTACGGTGCTCCCGCGTACGGTCAAGGTAGAAGTTCAATGCCCTTCTACAGTCCAGGGTATGGAGGACCATTTCAGCTCGGCTGGAGTGTGGTCTGGGAAAGAAGGTCGGAAGTACCACCTCCTGATTGATGTGAAAAGGGGAGACCACTTTTGGAAGAAATTTTGGGTGAGTCCGTAGGACTACCCTATTTTTGTAGAACCGAGTGTAAGGGGGATCAGACACGAGGGCCTGCAATTCACTTACGCGTCTAGCGGAAGTGAGGGCTATCAAGAACAATGTTTTCCAAGAAAGAAAACGGAGAGAACAGGTAGCCATAGGTTCAAAAGGCGGACAGGTGATCCGCTGTAAAACCACATTCAGATCCCAGTCAGGCGCTGGCGGGCGCAGAGGTGGTTTAAGTAGAAGGAGACCTCGGAGAAACCTCGCAACGAGAGGGTCGCTGGAAAGAGGTCTGCCGTCCACCGGCACATGATGTGCTGAAAGAGCACTGAGGTGAACTTTGACGGAGTTGGACTTAAGTCCCAGATTAGAGAGGTATAGCAAGTACTGCAAGATCACCGACACCGAGCAGGAGAAGGGATCCTGAGACTGTTGGGTACACCAAACGGAAAAGCGACGCCATTTAAGGGCGTAGCATTTGCGGGTAGAAGGTCGCCGAGAAGCTAGGACGACCTCTTCCACCTCTGCCGGCAGGAGAAGGGGAGGAAGGACTACCCTCTCAGCAGCCAGGCCATTAGATTGAGAGATCTGAGGTTGGGGTGTAGCAGAGACCCCTGATCCTGAGTGAGGAGATCCGGTTGAAACCCCAGAGGGAATGGATCCTCTACCGCTAATTGCAGCAGGAGTGGAAACCACGGCTGTCTGGGCCAGCGAGGGGCCACCAGGATCATGGAAGCTTTGTCTCGGAGAACCTTGAAAAGAGTTTGAGAGACTAGCGGGATGGGAGGAAAAGCATACAGGAGGCTCTCCGACCATGAGAGTAGAAAAGCATCTGCCGCAACTCGAAGGGGATGTGGCTGACGAGAGCAGAAGCGAGGAAGTTGCCGGTTGAGAGGACTGGCAAAGAGATCCATCGTGGGGAGGCCCCACTTTAGAAAGAGCATCTGAACTACCAAGGGATCCAGGCGCCACTCGTGCGGCTGGAGGATCCTGCTGAGTTTCTCCGCCAGGCAATTTTCTTGGCCTGGGAGATAAACTGCCTTGAGAAGAACGCCGTGACTGACGGCCCAAGAGCAGAGCTTCTGTGCTTCCCGACAGAGAAGGAAGGAGCCCGTGCCCCCCTGCTTGTTCACGTAGAACATGGCAACTTGATTGTCCGTCTGGACAAGGACGGACTGGTGAGAGGTCAGGTGGGAGAAGGCCTTGAGAGCCAGGCGGATCGCTCTGAGCTCCAGGAAGTTGATCTGCTGAGCAGACTCCCACGTGGTCCAGAGGCCCTGAGTACGTGCCCCTTGGCAATGTGCTCCCCAACCCAGGAGGGACGCATCTGTCGTCAGCACCTGGGCCGGCTGAGGTGACTGAAAAGGCATGCCGAGTACCAGGTTCGGCCGATGAAGCCACCACGGGAGAGAGACGAGGCCAGCGGCTCGGAGACGCGCACTAGGTCTGCTAGGCCGCCTGTGGCTTGTTGCCACTGCTTGCGAAGACACCATTGAGCAGGCCGCATATTCAGGCGGGCATTGGGGGTCACATGGACGGTGGAAGCCATATGACCGAGCAGTCTCAGGAAGCGCCTGGCGGAGACCAGGGGCTGGCTGCGAAAACGGTCGGCTAGGTCCATGAGCCGTTGAGCCCTGTCGAGAGGCAGGAAAGCTCGTGCCTGAGGAGTGTGCAGTCTTGCGCCGATGAACTCGAGATCCTGTGAGGGGAGCAAAGTAGACTTTGCGAAGTTTATGACAAAGCCCAAGTACTGCAGAAGAGTCACCGTGCGGTGTGTGGCGTTGGTGACCTCCGGAGCGGACGCTGCTCTGATGAGCCAGTCGTCGAGGTACGGAAAGACAGAGGCCGTGAAGCCGGAGATGGGCCGCCACCACCGCGAGACATTTTGTGAAGACTCGCGGTGTGGAGGACAGGCCAAAGGGCAGTACTCTGTACTGGTAATGATTTCCTGCCACCACAAACCTTAGGTATTGGCGGTGGCTTGGGTGGATGAGGATGTGCGTGTAGGCATCCTTTAGATCCAAGGAGCATAGCCAATCTCCCTGCTGGAGGTAGGGCAGAAAGATTCCAAGGGTAAGCATTTTGAACTTTTCCCGCACGAGGAACCTGTTGAGGTTGCGCAAGTCCAGGATGGGTCTGAGGCCTCCTGTCCTTTTTGGTACTAGAAAATACCTGGAATAAAAGCCTTGACCTCTCAGGTGGTGGGGCACCGGTTCCACCGCCTGTTCCTGTAGAAGACCTGCTAACTCCTGAAGGAGTAAGTCCCTGTGCAGAGGGAGTCGTGGAGGTTCTCCCGGGAAATAGGAGGGAGGGACCTGGTGGAAGTGGAGAAGATAGCCTTCTCTTACGACTTGAAGCACCCAGGCATCTGAAGTGATGTTGGACCACCTGTGGGCGAAGTGAACCAGCCGGCCTCCGGTGCTGGGAGGAGCCAGCGGAGGGGGAGAGGCTATGCGGAAGGAGTCAAAAACCCCCACCCTGCTGAGCAGGGGCTGGTGGTGCAGGCTTGGGGGCTTGCTGCCTACGGGACCCGTTACCCCGTCCCTTGGCCTGCTGGCCCTGTTGGGGAGCTGCGGGGGCCTGATATTGGGGGTAGTTTATAGGCAGCTGCCTTTCTCGGGTAAAAGGACTTCTTTCCCGAGCCCTTCTTTTTCTGGGAAGGGGCGGAGGTCTTCCTAGAAAGCCTAGTCCTGGTGAGAGTCTGTCTCTAGTTGTGCAGCCTTCTCGTCCATAGGTTTGCCAAAGAGGTTTTCACCTCGGCAGGGGACATCGACCAACTTGTCCTGCACCCAGGGCTCAAGGTCAGACGACTGTAGCCAAGCCTGTCGGCGGGCACCGATGCCGGCTGCGGCCATTCGAGCCGATGCTTCAAAGCCATCATAGGCTGCTCGGGATATGAATTTTGAGCATTCCCGAATGCCAGTGGACAAGGCTAGGAACCTCCGCAAAGGTTCCTCGGACAATCCAGCGGAGAATCCGGCTAGCTCTTTAGCCAGGTCTCGGAGATACATGCCCATGTATAGCTGGTAGGTCTGGACACGACACGCAAGCATAGAGCCCTGGAAACACTTCTTACCAAGGCCATCCAGGTTACGGGCCTCCTTGCCAGGAGGCACCGAGGAGTGCATCTTCTGGCTCTTAAGACGATGCATGGCCGATTCCACTACCATGGAATGGTGTGGTAGCTGTGCTTTTTGGAAGCCAAGGCTCTTGCGGACTCGATAGATAGAATCGACCCGCTTGCTCAGGACCGGCGAGGAGGCCGGACTCTCCCACATGCGGAAGAGTAGTCGTTCCAGCATGGGAGGAACCGGTACAGTAAAGTGTTCCCTGGCGGGAGAGTCATACTGGAGGGCGTCGAGCTCTTCGGCTCGAGGCTCCTCCTCGGGATCCGCAGGTAAGGCCAAAGCCTTGGCCATATCCCTGACGAAGTCCGAGAACCGGGCATCCTCCGGAGGGGACTGCTTCCGAGGTTCGGACTCAGGCGGGTCCGAGGGGACACACCGAGTCCGAAAAGAATCAGGTGACTCTTCCTCTTCAGACTCCCAGACCGACTCCGAGGAGGAATCGGTGGGGTCGGCCCAGGCAGGCTGCGGCGCCGGCCGCCCCGACGCCGACGGAGTCGGCGTCGACGACCTCGGTCCCGAACGGGAGGCCGAGGGTGACCTCGACCTCGGATCGACTCGAGTTCGCATGGACTCGAGGATCGGCTCGGTCTCCGGGGTCGACTTAGACGTCGACGTCCCGGCGGTTGGGGCAGCGGCGCCAGCGAGGCTAGCGAGCAGTGCCCGCTGCTGGTCCATGAAGGCAGACAGTCTGCTCTCCAAGGCCGTCAACCTGAGTCCGACCTCAGGTGACCCAGCAGCCCCCGACTCGGGGCCCGACGTCGGCGGTCTCGGAGGCGAGTCTAGGAGGACCACAGGACTTACCCGAGCAGGCAGCTCCGACTCCATGCGAGGTCGCTTCGAGAGGTGCTCCTTCTCCAAGGACCCGGGACGGCTATCGGGGCTATGCGACCTGGCCCTCGCGGAGCCAGGCGTGTCCACCGACGCCGCCCTCGCGGGTTTCACCTTCCGTCGATGGTCCCCGGAGGGAGAACCCCTGTCGGAGGAACTCCGGCGACGGTCAGAGCTGGAACCTCTGGACGCCGAGGCCTCCGACGAGGTCCGGGTACGGCTGGGGTCAGCGAAGATCCTATCCCGCTGATGCCGCCGACTTCTCAACGCTTTGGAGGACATTTTGCCACAGGCCCCACAGATCATTTCTTTATGATCCGGGCCCAGGCAGCGGAGGCAATTATCGTGTGTGTCAGTTAGTGACATATTTCGGTCACACTGACCACACCGCTTGAAACCACTGGCAGCCATCGGGGGAAAAAGGGCCCCTGCGAGGTCAAAAGACCGGGCTGCCAGTGAAAAAAACGAAAACGAAACTGACTAAATCAGAAAAACCGAAAAAGAAGAAGAGGACTCGTGACCGGCGTTGCGAGTCTGGGCGGGAAGAAAACCGGCGTCGAACCGAAGGAAAAAAGAGAATATTACGAATAAAATCAACTTTTTCGCGGGGACACGACGGGTACGTCTGTAGGGCTCCGCGGAAAAAAAGAAGACTGGCTAAGATAGCACCCTTGGGCGGGAAGGCGACCGCGCATGCGCGCTGCAATTCCCAAAGGCTTTCTTTGAAAGCTGGGGAAAATTGCTCCGCGAGGGCTCCGTCGGCGCCGACGTCACCCATATGTGAGGACTGACTTCCTGCTTGGTCCTGGAGAATCACAAGTCGTGCACAGACAACGATAAAAAATTCGATCAATATTAGGAGCAGTCCAAGATGATCCCAACAGTGTAGTAGTGCAATATTTACACGTTTGACAAGGCATATGCATGCCATTCCTAAATTGAGGATACTCAGATTCATTGTGGGAGGAAACCATTATCAGTACAGAGTGCTGCCTTTTGGCCTCACCTCCGCCCCCAGAATCTTCACAAAGTGCCTAGCAGTGGTGGCGGCCTACCTGAGAAACCAGGGAATCTTTGTCTTACCCTATCTGGACGACTGGCTCATCAGGGGTCAGACGTGCCAGGAGGCCAAACAAGCCACCCTCAGGACTATTGCCCTTCTACAAAGCCTGGGGTTTGTCGTAAACTTCGCAAAGTCCACTTTGCTCCCCTCCCAAAACAGAGTTCATGGGGCAAGGCTGGACTCTGCTGGCAAAGGCTTTCTTGCCAGTAGACAGGGCCCAAAGGTTGATGGCCTTGGCAAATCAGTTTCTCAGCATGTCCCTGGTCTCCGCCAGGCTCTGCCTGAGGCTTCTAGGCCACATGGCTTCGACGGTACATGTGACCCCCAATGCCAAGCTCTATATGAGGCCTGCAGTGTGGTGCCTTCGGGCTCAGTGGTCACAGGCCGCCTCAGAGACAGGATAAGGGTGTCCAGACCATTTCTGTACTCCCTCAACTGGTGGCTGCACCCACCCAATCTACTAAAAGGGGTGCCTTTTCAGATTCCAGGATACATAGTAGTGCTAACAGATGCCTTCCTGCAAGGCTGGGGAGCTCATTGTCTGAGCAAGTGCACCCAGGGCCTGTGGTCTCCTTGGGAAGCTGCACAGCAGATCAATCTCCTCGAACTCAGCGCTATTCGATTAGCACTCAAAGCTTTCACTCCTACCCTGGCTCAGTCTGTCCTGCTTCAGACAGACAACCAAGTTGCCATGTTTTATGTGAACAGGGTGGAACTGGGTCCAGGATCCTTTGTCGGGAGGCTCAGGACCTTTGTTCTTTTGCCCTCAAGCACAACATGCTACTCAAGGCTGTGTACCTTCCAGGCCAGGACAACTATCTGGCAGACAGACTGAGCAGAATACTGCAGCCCCACGAGTGGCAGCTGCATCTTTCAGTGGTTCAGAAGATATTCCTGAAATGGGGTCTCCCTTTGATAGATCTTTGCCAGCCCACTGAACAAGCAACTGCCCAAGTTCTGCTCCAGGCAACTGCATCCTCTGCGGATAGCAGTGGATGCTTTTCTGATATCCTGGTCTCAGGCCTCCTCTATGCATTTCCTCCCATGCCCTTGGTGGCCCGAACTCTCTTCAAGATTCTTCAGGACAAGGCCTCGGTCTTGCAGGTGGCTCCCAGTGGCCAAGGCAACCTTGGTTTCCTCTTCTGCTTCAACTGGCGGTGGATCCTCCACTACCTCTGGGGTTGCAACCCGACCTTCTCTCATAGGAGCAGGGTTCCCTTCTGCACCCCAATCTCAAAGCTCTCAATTTGATGGCCTGGAGGCTGCAAGGGTAGTCTTGGCTCCCTGGGGCCTGCCTCAGGAGGTTGAGGAGGTTGTCCTAGCCTCTAGGAAACAGTCCACTAGGAAAACCTATGCTCAAATGGAAGAGGTTTTCTGTGTGGTGTCAGCTACGTACAGAAGATCCTCTCTCCTGTACTGTGCAAGTAGTCCTTCAGTACTTACTGCACTTGTCAAATCAAGGTCTTAAATCCAATTCTGTTCGGGTCCACCTCTCAGCTCTAGCAGCTCACCACTCTCTGGTGGAGGGACATTCTCTGTCTGGTCACCCCTTGGTGTCCCGCTTTCTCAGGGGCTTGCTTTAACTCAAGCCTCCAATCCGTTGTCCTGCCCCTGAGTGGGAGTTGAATGTGGTCTTGCAGCAACTGACTCGCCCACCTTTTGAGCCGATGGCTACTTGTCCACTACGCTTCCTCTCCTGGAAGACACTCTTCCTGATAGCCCTTACCTCGGCTAGGCGAGTGAGTGAGCTTCAGGCCCTGGTCTGTGATAGGCCTTACACCAGGATTTATAGGAACAGGGTAGTCCTCAGGACTCATCCCAAGTTCCTCCCAAAGGTTGTCTCCTCTTTCCACCTCAATCAAGAGGTGGTTCTTCCAACATTCTTCCCTAGGCCTCATGCAAGCCAGGCTGAAGCAGTCCTGCATACCCTGGACTGTAGGAGGGCCTTATCCTTCTACCTTGACCGTACGCAGGGGCATAGAAGGGCTATCCAGCTCTTCGTCTCCTTTGACCCCAATAAGTTGGGGTTGCCCGTGTCCAAGCGTACCTTGTCCATCTGGGTAGCTGACTATCACTTGGCTTATCAGGCGGCTGACTTCCTTTGCAGGGTCGGGTTACGGCCCACCGAGTCAGGGCAATGGCTGCCTCAGTGGCTCAACTCCGCTCTGTGCCCTTGGTAGACATCTGCAGGGCTGCAACTTGATCTTCAAGCCAGACGTTTGCGGCCCATTACTGCCTGGAGAGGGAGTCCTGTAGGGACAGTGCTTTTGGCCAAGCAGTACTCCGGAATCTTTGAGGTTTAGGCAACTCCTGCCCTCTGTTGGGCTACCGGTGGAGGTTGTGTCCTTTAACAGCCTTTCTTTGCTGCTGAGACTAGAGGGAGTTCTCTTGTTCAGCCTGGGTTCCTCGGTAGCCCAGAGCTTGGGAGCCACCCATATGTGAGGAGTGACGTCCTGGTTGATCCTGGAGAAAGAGTAGTTACTCACCTGTAACAGGTGTTCTCCAGGAGCAGCAGGAATCAGTCCTCACAACCCTCCCTCCTCCCCTTGGAGTTGCAGTTGTACATAGTTTATTTTTTCATTTTTGTGTGCTGTTCTTAGCTATGTCATTTGACTGAGGTAAGATGGCACCTTTAGGCGGTAAGGGAACTGCGCATGCGTGCCTGTATTCCCAAAGGCTTTCATAGAAAGCTGGGGAAATGCTCCACTGGGGCTTCATCGGCGCCGATGACACCCATATGTGAGGACTGATTCCTGCTGCTCCTGGAGAACACCTGTTACAGGTGAGTAACTACTCTTCATCAAGAAACCTCTTCCAAAGTAAAACAGAAGAAAAATATGTTGATCGATAGATATAGCCTTCTTCCACATCCGCCATATAAAGTGTGGCAATAGAGGGGGCCACCGTGGCCCCCATAGCTATGCCAAATTTGATGGAAAAATGCACCCTCAAACAAAAAGTAATTGCGGGTAAGCACTAAAGAAATCAATTCAATCAAAAAAGACCGTGGTATTCGTGAAGGAGCTCCAATGAACAAAGTGCGAAGCAGACCTAATGCCTCATCCTGATCCACATTAGTATACCAGGCCACAACATCCAATGTGACCAGGTAAACTGGAGAAGACTAACATCACCTGATTGAGAAAACCCCAAAAATGAGTTGAATCACAAATGTAGGATCGCACAGCCGCTGCCTCCTTGCTCAAACAAACATCACAGAACTTCGATAATGGTTCCAGAATGGATCCCCGGCACGAAACAATTGGCCGGCCCGTGGGATCTGTTAACAATTTATGTATCTTAGGCACAAGATAAATTACTGGTATCATGGGGTTGAAAGCCAGCACACCTTTACGGTCCAACATGTGCAGGTGGGCCTGTGCCTTGTTAGCATAAGGCCAGGAAAAAAAGGTGGGCAATATCACTGAACTGCTTGAAGTGGAAAGCAGAGACCACCTTGGGCAAAAAGCATGGGTGGATACACCTGGTTAGAATGGAACCTAATGTACAGCGGATGAGTCACCAAGACCTGAAGCTAGCTGACTCAGCAAGCCAAGGTGAGAGCCACGAGAAACATGACCTTCCAAGGTCAGAAATGTTAGTGGGCAGGTTGCCAGAGGCTCAAAAGGCGCAGACAAGAGCTGTCCCAACACCACATTTAGATCCCAAGCCACCAGTGGAGCTTAAATCAAAGGCTTAGACAAGAGCAGGCTGCACATGAAATGGACCACCAGTGGCTGAGTGGAGATGGGTCTGCCCCCAAGCCGTGATGGTAGGCACTGATCATGCTCAGGTAGACTTGGACAGAGTTAGACCAGGCCTGAATTAGATGCAGGAGGCACTAGCCATCAAGCAGAAGGGAACCAGTACCCTGCCAGCACACCGAACAAGAACCTCTGCCACTTGAGGGCATAGGAGTGTCATGTCAAATCTCTGCAGGAGGCCAGAAGGATGTCTGTTACCTCCTCTGACAGGTTAAGCTCTGATAGAACTACCCACTGTGAGGGCCAGAGACTGGACAATAGGATGAAGCAGGGTCCCACCCTCCTGAGAGATGGGGTTGGGGTTGCAACCCAGCCAAAGGGGCTCCCAACAGGAGAGTTAAAGTAACAGGGAGAACCACGGTTGCCTAGGACATACTGGGCGACGAGTATCATTGTGCCCTTGTCTGCCTGCAGCTTGAGCAATATCTTCACTACCAGCAAGATCAGGGGGTATGCATAGAGCAGACCCACACCCCAATTCAGGAGGAAGGCTTCTGAGGCCAGCCTGTTCCTGGAAGCCCTGCAGGATCAAAAGCAATCCACTTGAGCATTGTATGGCTGACAAAGGGATCCACTGTTGGAGAGCCCCACTCCCAAGATGCAGCACTCCAACACCCTCCTGTTGAGGATCCATTTGTGAAGCTGGAAGATCCTGTCTGCCTGGGTGTTGAGCTCACCTGGCAGTTAAGTCACCCTCAGCTCCATGCCATGGGCCATAGCAAACTTCCAGAAGCACACCACCTCCCAGCACAAGAGGTACATTCTTGTACCCCCCTGCTTGATGACAAAACATTGCCACTTGATTGTCTGGATCAGAATAACTTGATTGGCCAGGTATGCTTGGAATGTTTTGAGGGTGTTCATAAGTCGCAGTTATATACAGGAAGGCCCCGATGAAATCGAGCTGCTGCGATGGCTGAAGATGAGATCTGGGGTAGTTTATAAGAAACCCCAGCCGATTGAACACCTGACTTGTCAGGTGGGTCAAATGCCACATGCCATTTGGTGTGGTAGCTTTTATAAGCCAATTGTTTAAGTAGAGGAAGACAAAGAGCCCCATGATCTGGAGGTGGGCAGTGATGACCAGACACTTTGTGACGACCTGGGGCCAATGCTAGCCTGAAGGGCAGCACACTGTACTGGAAGTGCTGGCTCCCTAGCATGCAGCGCATGTACTTCCTGTGAAGGGGGTTGATTAGGCTGTATGTGTACGAACTGCTCTGATCCAAGGCGCATAGCCAGTCACCCTAGAGGAGATATGGGAGCAATGTACCCAGGGAGGAAGTTCAAAAAACTGCCAGCATGGTTTAATGGTGAGGTGAGAGGCTGTTGCCAAAAGAGCATCTTTCAGGAAATGAAAAAAGAGAAATGACGAAAACGGGAAACAGCACAAGCACTGGCAAGTTAAGTGCAAGGCATTGATAAGGCAGGCAAAGAGAATTTGAGAAGAAACTTGCTGTGGAAGCAAAAATGCGTAAGACTTTTTCAAGTACATTGGTAGCAAAAAACCTGTGAGTCAGTTAGAGCATTAGATGATAGAGGGGTAAAAGGGGCAGTAAGAGGGGGACAAGGCTATAGCGGAGAGACTGAATGGATTATTTGCTTTGGTTTTTACTGAGGAAGATGTAGGGATGTTACCCATGACTGAAGTGGTATTTAAAGGTGATACTGCAGAGGAATTGAAAAAAAAATATCCATACACCGGGAAGATAAATTACAACTATTTGATAAACTGAAGAGTAGCATATCACCTGGACTGGATGGTATAAATCCAAGGGTGTTGAAAGAACAGAAATATGAGATTGCAGACCTACTATTAGTAATCTGTGAACTATCATTAAAATAATCTGTAATACCTGAAGATTGGCGTTACATTGGCCACCCTCCAATTTTTTAAAAAGGGTTCTGGGGTGATCCGGGAAACTACAGACCAGTGAGAGCCCGATGTCAGTACCGGGAAAAATGGTAGAAACCATTATAAAGAACAAAATTACTCATGTAGATAGTCATGGCTTAATGGGAGACAGCCAACATTGCTTTAGACAAAGAAGATCTTGTCTTACTAATCTGTTATGTTTTTTTTGAAGGTGTGAATAAACAGGTAGACAAAGGTGAGTCGGTTGATATAGTGTATCTGGACTTTCAGAAAGCCTTTGACAAGGTCCCTCAAAGACTTTTGGCAAAACTAAAGTCATGGGATAGGAGGCAGTGTACTATTGTGGATCAGGAACTGGTTAAAAGATAGAAAGCAGAGGATAGGGATAAATGGACAATTTTCCTACTGGAAAAAGGTGAATAGTGGAGAACCCCAGGGATCTGTGCTGGGTCCACTGCTTTTTGACATTCATAAATGACCTGGAAAATGGAACGCATGAGGTTATCAAATTTGCAGATAACACAAAACTAAAGTTGTTATAACCCAAGAGGATTGTGGAAAATTGCAAGAGGATCTTGATAAATTGGAAGACTGGGCATCGAATTGGCAGATGAAATTTAATGTGGACAAGTGCAAAGTTATACACCTAGGAAAGAACAACCCAAACTATGATTACATGATGCAAGGTTCCACATTGGAAACCACTACCCAGGAAAAAGATTTAGGCGTCATCGTGGATAATATGTTGAAACCCTCCACCCAATGTGCCAGTGGCAGCAAGGAGAGCAAATAAAATGCTAGGTATCATAAGCAAAGGAATGGAAAATAAAACAAAGGATATTATGACTCTATATCGTTCCATGGTGAGACCGCACCTTGAATATTGTGTGCAATTCTGGTCGCCTATCTTAAAAAGGATATAGCGTTATTAGAAAAGGTGCAGAGAAGAGCCACCAAAAATGGTAAAGGGCATAGGAGTATCCTTCCATTGAGAGAGGCTAAGAAGGTTGGGGCTCTTCAACCTGGAAAAGAGACGGCTGAGGGGAGATATGATAGAGATCTATAAATTAATGAATGGAGTGGAACGGATAAACAGATCGATTGTTTACATCAGAATATAAAAAGACTTGGGGACATGCAATGAACCTACAGGGTAACCTATTTAAGACTAAATAAGAGAAAACATTTTTTTCACTCAACGTGTAATCAAACTCTGGAATTTGTTATCGGAAGATGTAATAAAAGCTGTTAGTGTAGCTGGGTTTAAAAAAGGTATAGACAAGGTTCCTGGAGGAAAGGTCCATAAAGCATTATTAAAGGGACCCAGGATATCACTGCTTGACCTGATACAAGCATTGAGGAACCTGTCTTTTGGGGAGACTGCTAGGTACTTATGACCTAGATTGGCCACTGTTGGAAACAGGATACTGGGCTTGATGGACCTTGGTCTGACCCAGTATGGCATCTCTTATGTTCTTATGAGACCATCTAACTTCATTAACCAGAAAAACGTTCAGGTCCCTGAAGTCCAGGATAGGCTGGATTCCCCCCCATTTTCTTGAGAATGAGGAAGTACCAGGAGTAGAAGACCCACCCTGAACTGGGGGCACCAGCACGATGGCCAACTTGTCCAGCAGGGCAGTGACCTCTGACTGGAGACGACCACAGTGGTGCATGTCTAGATGATACTCCCCCGGGAAGAAGCGAGGCAGGAGCTGGGCAAAGTGCAGTAGATACCTGTCCCACAAGATCTGAAGCATTCAGGTGTCTGTGGTGAGAAGAGGCCACCTGTGCACAAAGTGGATGAGCTGTCTGCCCACTTAAAAGGGGCACCCAAGCAGGTGACTGGCTATGCTCATGAGGATGGCATCATAAACCTGCCCTTGGCTGCAGCATGGGCTGAGCCTTCTGCGGCTTGGCACGCAACTGCTGCATGGGCTTGCACCTTGGGAGCTCTGGTAACTTCTGTGCTTCGGCCAGTAGGACTTTTTTTCTTGGTGCTTCTTGGAGGGATCAGCTGTCTTGTGCTAAAGCTGGGAGATGGTCACCTGCTCTGTCCTCTCAGCTGCCCTTTCCTCCCATTGGCTTGCCAGAAAGGTTCTCACCCCTTCTTGGCATATTCGCCAGCTTGTTCTGGACCCATTGCTCCAAGTTGGAGAACTGGAGACAGGCCAACCAGCACCCCCCGCCCCCTCCAATGCCCACTGCATATTTGGAGACTCCTACCCATGGACCACCAGGGTGCAAAAGGCCTCCAGGTAATCAGTGAGGGCCTCCATGATGTCCTTTAAGAATATCCGCATGTAGAGCTGGTAAGATAGGATGCTGGCAACCAGCATGGAGCCATGGAAGCACCACTGTCCAAAGTCATTGAGGGTTTTCTGCTCCTGGCTGGGGAGCACTGAAGTGTGGGTCTTCAAACTCCTAATGCTCTGCATGACAGTCCGCCATCATGCAGCCATGTGGCAATTGAGGCTTCTCAAACCCAGGGGCCTTTTGTACCTAGTGCATCAACTTGAGTCAACGGCTGATGGTCTGTACCAAAGGGTTCTCCCACATCTGGAGTAGGAGCAGTTGCGATATGTGCTCGGACACTGTGCTGGCTTCTGTTGGCAATGGGGGTTACTGGAGGATCTCCAACTACACCGGCCTTGGCTCATCTTCCACTTCTGGGGAGAAAAGAATGGCCTTTGCCATGTCCCAGACAAAGTCCTGGAACAACATGTCCTCCAGGACCAACAGCTCTGAGGGAATGTCGGAAGACTCCGTCAATGGTTGGCAACTCCTCCTTTTATTCATACTGGGTCAGACCAAGGTCCATCAAGCCCAATATCCTGTTTCCAACTGTGGCCAATCTAGGTCACAAGTACCTAGCAGTTTCCCAAAAGACACAGGTTCCACACTGCTTTTATCGGGTCAAGCAGTGATATCCTGTGTCCTTTTAATGATTTATGGACCTTACCTCCAGGAACTTGTCCAAACCTTTTTTAAACCCAGCTACACTAACAGCTTTTATTACATCCTCCGGTAACAAATTCCAGAGTTTGATTACATGTTGAGTGAAAATTTTTTCTCTTATTAGTCTTAAATAGGTTACCCTGTAGCTTCATTGCATGTTCTTTAGTCTTTTTATATTCTGATATAAAAATTGATCTATGTTTACCCATTCCACTCAATTCATTAATTTATAAACCTCTATCATAAACACTCAACCGTCTTTTCCAGGTTGAAAAGCCCTAACCTTTTTAGCCTCTCTTCATAGGAATATCCTTCCATGCCCTTTACCATTTGTGGTGGGCTCTTCTCTATACCTTTTCTGCCCTGCTACTGCTGAACATAGTTTGCTACTGTCTGTTACTCTGCTTACTTTTTTCCAGGTCCCTCTGGAGTCTGTTAAAGCCCCTGTGCGTAAAGGAGCCCTTACCAAGCACCCGGAAGTGACGCAACTGCGCTCTATGGTCGCGACCTTCCCAGGTACTCCTTCAGCTATTTAATCAAGCTGTCTACGGCGTTTCGTGCCACGGCGGCGCACGCCCAGGGCGAGGGAGGGGCACGGTCCGGGTTCTCGTTTTCGGCAACATTACTTTGGAATATGATTTCTGAATTTCGCCTGCCTTGGCTTCTTCGTTCCTTTAGTCCTACGTCTCACACGTGTAAGTCTTGGCTTCTTTGGATCAGCTTGTTTCTTTTTTGTGGCCTTGCTCTCTGCTCAGTTTCTAGTGCTATGGCAGCTATTCCAGTTTTCTGGGGGCAGCGTCCTCTGATCAGGTCTCTTACCCCCTCTGGTCCGCTGGCACGTTACCCATCAAATTTAATCCCATGTCGACGCACCAAAACCTTGCATTGTCCTCTCCCTCCTAGGTCCTTCCCGGTTGCTTCCACTATAACTCAGTTTAGCTCTGCTGAACTGTCGCTCTCTTCGATCAAAATCCTTGCTAGTCCAGGATCTCATTTCCCATCATTCGCTTGACCTTTGTTTCCTTACAGAAACCTGGCTTAAAGAAGGCGAAAGTCCTATTTTGTCTAGTTCCCTCCCTCTTGGTTATTCAGCAATTTCATCTCCTAGATTAGGCAGAGGTGGAGGTGGGGTGGCTCTGCTCCATCGGGTCTCTGTTGATATTGAGGAATTTTCTTCCCCTTCAGTCTCCTTCCCTGACTCCCTTTTCCTTCGTCTCCATTCTTCCCCCCCACTCTACTTCCTTCTCTACCTTCCTCCTTCCCTTTCTGCTGCCCGCTGGGATACAACCCTTCAGACGCTTTCGGATGCCATCTTGCAGTTTCCCAATCTTATTGTCCTAGGTGATTTTAATGTACATGTGGATCAGTCTAGCAGGCTAAAAGATAGTTCCTTCCTGAATCTGTCTGATCTCTCCCTCCAACACGTTACTGGCCCTACACATGTGGCGGGCCATACCTTGGATTTGACTCTTTCACCCTCCATGTTATTGCCAGTGATTTCCTCTCCTACTATGTTGAGCATTCCCTGGTCAGATCATCATTGCGTTTTCTTTACAGTCTCTTACTCTTCTCTGGTGACCACCCGCCCACTAGCTCCTTCCTCTCCTCCTTTTCGGCGTCTTACCTCTGACACCCTTAGGAATTTTCCTCCTGCCCCTTCGCTTTTTCCCCTGGATTTTTCTTTGCGGTCACCTGATTGTCAGGCCTCTCTGGAACTCCATCCTCTCCAGTGCCTTAGATGATTTGGCACCGCTCCGTCACTCTCCTAGGCCCCGCAGCTCAGGGCATTCTCCCTGGTTTCATCCTTCCTTACGTCTTCAGTGGAGCCAGCTCCGCCAAGTGCAGCGCCAGTGGTCCCGTCACCCCTCTCCAGAATTACTTCTTCATTTTAAGCAATTATCTCTTGCCTATCGTGTAGCCGTCCAGGATGCCAAACGTTTTTTTTTACACCGCTGAGATTTGAGGCCGTGCACTCTTCTAGGCAACTCTCTGCAATCCTCCGTAAGCTTTCTTCCACTGGTTCACCTTGCGTTTCTGCAGCCAAAGTCCCAGATCCCCATCTATTGGCCACTTTTTCTGATAAAGTACTAAACCTGCGTTCCTCCTTTTCGAACCCCTCCCCACCCCCTCCACTATCCCCTGTGTCTCCTGCCCTCCTCCCCCTGTGGGATGCCTAGCCATTCCTCCGATTCTTTGTCGATTTCCCCTGCCTCTCCTCTTAAGCTCTTGCCCATACTTGGTCTTCCTTCCAGCCAGTTATTTCTGCCAAGGTCTTGCAGATTTTGTCCAAATCAAGAAAGACCACGTGCGCATTGGATCCAATCCCGTCCAGATGGTTATCTGAGCCGCCCTTACAACTTGTGCCATTTATCACTACCATTATTAACTCTAGTCTGTCGTCTGGTCTCTTTCCATCCATATGGAAATCTGCAGTTGTCCGCCCCCTTTTGAAGCAGTCTTCCCTTGACCCCTCTGTCTTGTCACATTGGCGCCCAGTCTCAAACCTCCCTTTCTTAGCTAAACTTCTGGAACGGTTTGCCTTTGAACAGTTGAATTCTCATGTCGAGGCCACCAATACTCTCCACCCCCGTCAAGCAGGTTTCCGGTAGGGACATAGTACGGAAACTGTTTTGTTAGCACTCTTAAATGAACTTCATGTTGCCCATGACCGTGGTGATGTCACTCTTATTGTTTCCCTTGACCTTTCCGCAGCCTTTGACTTAATTGATCACCGGACTCGCTCGTTTATCTGATATAGGGTTGTGGGGCACGGTCTTATAATGGTTTCGTTCTTTTCTTACAGCTCGCTCTTTCAGTGTCTACTCTGGTGGTCAGTCCTCTACCTCACTTCCGCTCACCTGTGGTGTCCCTCAGGGTTCTGTCCTCTCCCCCCTGCTATTTAATATTTTCCTTGCTCCCTTGCCTCTTTTGGTTCAACAATATCCTGTATCCTCTTATATTTATGCAGACATCATCCTCCTTTGTCATGTTTCTCCGCTTACCTTGGATATTACCCAGTTCAATAACTGCCTCTCCCTTATTGCCTCTTGGCTTTCTCAGAACTTCCTTCACTTAAATCCTGCTAAGTCTTCGGCTATGTGGGTATCCTTGAGTGGTTCTTGTCCTAATGTTGCCCCCTTGATTGACTCAGTCCCCATCCCACTTGTCTTTTCTTTTTGTTATTTGGGAGTTACTCTGGACTCTTCACTTTCTTTCCATAATCATATCTCTTCCCTTATCCGTCGTTCATTTGCAGTCCGTCGTCAGATTCAGGCCATTAGTTCCCTCCTTCCTTTTGGTTCTTTGGTTACCCTTGTTCTAGCACTAGTTATTAGTAGACTGGATTATTGCAACGTTCTTTTGGCTAACCTTCCGAATTATCAAACTTCAGCACTTACAATCTATCCAAAACACTGCAGCTCATCTTATCACTTTTGCTCAGTTTTGATCATGTTACTCCCATTCTCCTTAAATTGCACTGGTTACCTCTCCGGTATGGTTATGGTTATGGTTAGGCATTTGATATACCGCCCTTTACTTATGCATCAGAGCGGTTTACATGTATATACTAACAGGTACTTTTATTCCCTTGTCCCCGAAGGGCTCACAATCTAAGTGTACCTGAGGTACCGTTTTCATTATAAGTTCTTCATTTTAACACATCGCACCATTCATACTGACAATCCCCGGTATCTTGCTGGCCTTATTTCTCTTCACACTCCCTATCACCAGCTACGGTCCCTTCATGCAAACCGTCTGTTCCTTCCCTCCCCATCACAAGCCCGCCTAGAACAAACTCGACATTCAGCTTTCTTTTTCCTCAGTCCCTTCCTTTGGAATGCATTGCCACCTTCCCTCCGGCTGGAACCCTCTTACTCCCAGTTCAAATCACTACTCAAAACACATTTGTTCCAACAAGCTTTTGATCTCCCTCCTGGTGCTCCTCCCTGAAGTTATTTGTGGATTGTGTTCAGTGCTTTTCATGTACGTCTGGTCCCCCCCTCTTTTTCCTCTGGTCTTTGTGTCCTTTTGTGTCCTTGGTCTAGTCCTGTGATTATAACCTTTGCGCCCTATCCTCTTTTGCTTTTCTGTTATTTTATGGCGTTCTATTCTCTTTTTATGATTTGCTGTGCTGACCTTTTATTGTACACCGCTTTAATGCTTCGGCCAAAGCGGTTTATCAAATGTTGAAATTAAAAAAAAGATAATGCTGCTATATCTTTTTAAAGATACGGCGATCAGAATTGCACACAACATTCAAATTGCGGTCGCACCATGGAACGATACAGAGGCATAATAATATCCTTTGTTTAATTTTCTATTCCTTTCCTTATAATACCTAGCATTCTATTTGCTCTCTTGGCCGCTGCTGCACTCGGCAGAGGGTTTTAACATGTTATCAACGATAACGCCTAAATCTTTTTCCTAGGTGGTGGTTCCCAATGTGGAACCTTACATCCTATAACCATAGTTTGGGTTGGTCTTTCCTAGGTGCATAACTTTGCACTTGTCCACATTAAATTTCATCTGCCATTTGGATGCCCAGTCTTCCAATCTATCAAGATTCTCTTGCAATTTTCCACAATCCTCTTAGGTTTTAACAACTTCAGTTTTGTGTCATCTGCAAATTTGATAACCTCGTTATTCCCTTTTCCAGGTCATTAATGAATATGTTAAACAGTGGACCCAGCACAGATTCCTAGGGCACTCCACTATTCACCTTTTTCCATTGGGAAAATGGGCCATTTAGCCCTACCCTCTGCTTTCTATCTTGTAACCAATTCCTGATCCACAATAGTATATCACCTATCCCATGACTTTTTAGTTTTGCCAAGTCTTTGATGAGGGACCTTGTCAAAGGCTTTTTGAAAGTCCAGATACACTATATCAACTGACTCACCTTTGTCTACCTCTTTATTCACACTTTCAAAAAGACATAACAGATTAGTAAGACAAGACCTTCCTTATCTAAAGCCATGTTGGCTGTCTCCCATTAAGCCATGACTATCTACATGAGTAATATTGTTCTTTATGATGGTTTCTACCATTTTCCCCAGTACTGATGTCAGGCTCACCGGTCTGTAGTTTCCTGGATCACCCCTGGAACACTTTATAAAAATTGGCATTACCTGAAGATTGGAGGATCGCCAATGTATTACAGATGATTTTAATGATAGTTCACAGATTACTAATAGCAGATCTGAAATCTCATTTCAGTTCTTTCAGCACCTTTGGATTATACAGAGTAGTTACTCACCTGTAACAGGTGTTCAACAGGAGCAGCAAGAATCAGTCCTCACATATGGGTGTCATCGGCACCGATGAAGCCCCAGCGGAGCATTTCCCCAGCTTTCTATGAAAGCCTTTGGGAATGCAGGCACGCATGTGCAGTTCCCTTCCCGCCTAAGGGTGCCATCTTACCTCAGTCAAATGAGATAGTTTATTTTTCATTTGTGTGTGCTGTTCTTAGCTATGTACAACTGCAACTCCAAGGGGAGGAGGAAGGGTTGTGAGGACTGATTCCTGCTGCTCCTGGAAAACACCTGTTACAGGTGAGTAACTACTCTCTCCAGGACCAAGCAGGAAGTCAATCCTCACATATGGGTGACTCCCAAGCTCTGAGCTACCGAGGAACCCAGGCTGAGCAAGAGAACTCCCTCTAGTCTCAGCAGCAAAGAAAGGCTTTTCAAGGACACAACCTCCACCGGTAGCCCCACAGAGGACAGGAGGGCAGGAGTTGCCTAAACCTCAAAGAGATTCCGGAGGACCGCCTGGCCAAAAGCACTGTCCCTACGGGACTCCCTCTCCAGGCAGTAATGGGCTGCAAAAGTCTGGCTTGAAGACCAAGTTGCAGCCCTGCAGATGTCTACCAAGGGCACAGAGCAGAGATAAGCCACTGAGGCAGCCATTGCCCTGACACGATGGGCCGTGACCCTACCCTGTAAAGGAAGGTCAGCCGCCTTATAAGCCCTGGTGATACAGTCAGCTACCCAGATGGACAAGGTACGCTTGGACACAGCCAACCCCAACTTATTGGGGTCAAAGGATATGAAGAGCTGAGTAGCCCTTCTATGCCCCTGCGTACGTTCAAGGTAGAAGGATAAGGCCCTCCTACAGTCCAGGGCATGCAGGACCGTTTCAGCCTGGCTTGCATGAGGCCTAGGGAAGAATGTTGGAAGAACCACCTCCTGGTTGAGGTGGAAAGAGGAGACAACCTTTGGGAGGAACTTTGGATGAGTACTGAGGACTACCCTGTTCCTATACATCCTGGTGTAAGGCCTGTCACAGACCAGGGCCTGAAGCTCACTCACTCGCCTAGCCGAAGTAAGGGCTATCAAGAAGAGTGTCTTCCAGGAGAGGAAGCGGAGTGGGCAAGTAGCCATTGGCTCAAAAGGTGGGCGAGTCAGCTGCTGCAAGACCACATTCAGCTCCCACTCAGGAGCAGGGGAACGGATTGGAGGCTTAAACAAAAGCAAACCCCTGAGAAAGCGGGACACCAAGGGGTGACCCGACAGAGAATGTCCCTCCACCAGTGAGTGGTGAGCTGCCAGAGCTGAGAGGTGGACCCGAACAGAATTGGATTTAAGTCCCTGATTTGATAAGTGCAGTAAGTACTGAAGCACTACTGGCACAGTACAGGAGAAAGGATCCTCTGTACGGAGCTGACACCACACAGAAAACCTCTTCCATTTCAGGGCATAGGTTTTCCTAGTGGACTGTTTCCTAGAGGCTAGGACAACATCCTCAACTTCCTGAGGTAGGCCCAGGGAGCCAAAACTACCCTTGCAGCCTCCAGGCCATCAAATTGAGAGCTTTGAGATTGGGGTGCAGAAGGGAACCCTGGTCCTGTGTGAGAAGGTCAGGTTGCAACCCCAGAGATAGTGGAGGATCCACCACCAGTTGAAGCAGAAGAGGAAACCAAGGCTGTCTCAGCTACCTGGGAGCCACCAGCAGGACCAAAGCCTTGTCCTGAAGAATCTTGCAGAGAGTTCGGGCCACCAAGGGCGTGGGAGGAAACGCATAGAGGAGGCCCTGAGACCAAGATATGAGAAAAGCATCCGCTGCTATCCGCAGGGGATGAGGTTACCTGGAGCAGAACTGTGGAAGTTGCTTGTTCATGGGGCTGGCAAAGAGATCTATCAAAGGGAGACCCCATTTTAGGAAGATCTTCTGAACCACTGAAGGATGGCAGCTGCCACTCGTGGGACTGCAGTATTCTGCTTAACCTGTCCGCCAGGTAGTTATCCTGGCCTGGAAGGTACAAAGCTTTGAGGAGCATATTGTGCTTGAGGGCAAATGAACAAAGGTCCTGAGCCTCCTGACAAAGGATCCTGGACCCCGTCCCGCCCTGTTTGTTCACATAAAACATGGCTACTTGGTTGTCTGTCTGAATCAGGACAGATTGTTGAGCCAGGGTAGGAGAGAAAGCTTTGAGTGCTAATCAAATAGCTCTGAGTTCGAGGAGATTGATCTGCTGTGCAGCTTTCCAGGGAGACTGGAGGCCCTGGGTGCACTTGTCCAGACAATGAGCTCCCCAGCCTTGTAGGGAGGCATCCGTTGTCAGAACTACCGTGTACCCTGGAATCTCAAAAGGCACGCCTTTCAGCAGATTGGGTGGGTGTAGCCACCAGTTGAGGGAGTGCAGAAAAGGCCTGGACACCCTTATTGTGTCGCTGAGGCTGCCTGTGGCCTGTGACCACTAAGCCTGAAGACACCACTGTGCAGGCCTCATATGGAGCCTGGCATTGGGGGTCACATGCACTGTCGAAGCCGTGTGGCCGAAGCGCCTCAGGAAGAGTCTGACAGAGACCAGGGACTTGCAGAGAAATTGATTTGCCAAGGCCATCAACCTTTGGGCTCTGTCTTCTGGCAAGAATACCTTTGCCAGGAGAGAGTCCAACCTTGCCCCTATGAACTCCAAGTTCTGGGAGGGGAGCAAAGTGGACTTTGCGAAGTTTATGACAAACCCCAGGTGTTGTAGAAGAGCAATAGTCCTGAGGGTGGCTTGATTTGCCTCCTGACCTGTCTGACCCCTGATGAGCCAGTCGTCCAGATAGAGGAAGACAAAGATTCCCTGATTTCTCAGGTAGGCCGCCACCACTGCTAGGCACTTTGTGAAGACTCTGGGGGCGGAGGTGAGGCTGAAAGGCAGCACTCTGTACCGATAATGGTTTCCTCCCACGATGAACCTCAGGTACTTTCTGTGGTCTGGATGAATGAGGATGTGAGTGTACGCATCCTTTAGATCTAAGGAGCATAACCAATCTCCCTACTGGAGGTAGGGCAGAAGGGTTCCAAGAGTAAGCATCTTGAACTTTTTTCACTAGGAACTTGAGGTTCCTGAGGTCCAGAATGGGACGAAGGCCACTGGTTCTTTTGGGCACCAGGAAATACCTGGAGTAGAATCCGTGACCTTGCAAGTGGGGAGACACAGGCTCCACCGCTCTGTCCACCAACAGACCTTGAAGCTCCTGACGGAGAAGGGCTGTGTGCAGAGGAGGCCTTGGAGGCTCCCCTGGGAAGTATGGGGGTGGCAGTTGGTGGAAATGGAGGGCATAGCCCTTGTGGACTATCTCCAGCACCCAACTGTCCCCGGTGATAAGGGGCCACTGGTAGGCAAAGAGGGTGAGACGACCTCCTGTGCAGGGTGGGGAGAGCAGTGGAGGGGAGGCTATGCTCAAGAAGTCAAAAGCCCCCACCCTGCTGAGTAGTAGCAGGGGCCTGAGGCTTGGGGGTCCTCTGCCTAAGGGGCCCATTACCCTGGCCCTTGGCTTGCTGACCCTGGGGGGCAGCTGGGGCAGCCTGATACTGTGGGTACTGTTTGTAGGCAGTGCCCTTCCTCGGGTAAAGGGGCTTTTTACCCGAGCCCTTCTTTTTATAAGGGGCAGAGGTCTTCCTCGACAGCCTTGTCCTTGTGAGGTGCTTGGTCTCGAGCTGAGCGGCCTTCTCGGTCATGGGCTTGCCAAAAAAGGTTTTCATCCCGGCAAGGGACATCGACCAACTTGTCCTGAACCCATGGCTCGAGGTCCAATGACTGCAGCCATGCCTGGCGTCGAGCCGCGATGCTGGCTGCTGCAACACGGGCCAAAGCCTCGAAGCCATCGTAGGCGGCACGGGACATGAACTTCGAGCAGTCCCGAATCCCCGAGGACAAGGACTTAAATCTCTGCAAGGGTTCCCCGGAGAGACCAGCAGAGAACCCGGCCAGCTCCTTGGCCAGGTCCCGCAAGTACATGCCCATGTACAGCTGATAAGACTGGACACGGCAAGCAAGCATTGAACCCTGAAAACACTTTCTACCGATGCCATCAAGGTTTCGGGCCTCCCTGCCAGGAGGCACCGCGGAGTGCATCTTCTGACTCTTCAGACGATGCATGGCCGATTCCACAACCATGGAATGGTGTGGTAGCTGTGCCTTTTGAAAACAGGGCTCTTCCGGAGTTGATAGATGGAATCGACTTGCTTGCTAAGAACCGGCGCCAAGGCCGGTGCCTCCCACATATGGAAGAGGAGCCGTTCCAGCATCGGAGGAACCGGGACAGTAAAGGCCTCCTTTGGAGGAGAGTCATACTGTAGGGCCTCGAGCTCTTCCTCGGGATCTGCCGGAATAGCCAAGGCAGTGGCCATATCCCAGACGAACTCCGAGAACTGGGTGTCCTCCAGAGGGGACCTACTCCGGGGCTCAGACTGCGGTGAGTCCGAAGGGACGCACCGAGTCTTAAAGGTATCGGGAGACTCCTCGTCCTCCGTCTCCCAAGCTGACTCGTCCGAGGAAGAGTCAGGGTCCAACCCCGCGGGGCCCTGGAGCACCCATCCCAATGCCGGAAACACCAGCGTCGACGCCCTCGGTCCCCAACGGGAGGTCGAGGCAGACGGCGACCGAGGTTGACTCCTAGACACGATGGACTCGAGTATCGGCTCGGTCTCCAGGGTCGACTGACATCGATGTCCCGGTGGTCAGGGCAGATGCGCCAGACAGGCTGGCCATCAGTGCCTGCTGCTGCTCCATGAAGGCAGACATTCTGCTCTCCAAGGCTGTCATCCTGAGAGACTCAGCTCGGGAGACGCAGCAGCTACCGACTCAGGCCCCGGCGGTGCTAGACCCGTCAGCTCCCTGGGAGGAGAGTCCACGAGGACTACGGGGCTTACGTGTCCAGCAGACTCCGGCTCCACACGAGGAACTCTGGCAGGCTTCTCCGGTTCCACAGGTCCGGGGCGACGATCGGGGGTCTTAGACCTGGCCCTTGAGGAGCCAGGGACCTCTTCCGACAACGCCCTCGCGAGCCGTTTCTTCCTCTTGCGTTCCCGGTCGGGGGACCCCCTGTCC
The DNA here is from genome assembly GCA_033557465.1 of Ichthyophis bannanicus. Taxonomy (NCBI): domain Eukaryota; kingdom Metazoa; phylum Chordata; class Amphibia; order Gymnophiona; family Ichthyophiidae; genus Ichthyophis; species Ichthyophis bannanicus. Next base: position 141,219,028 of record CM066049.1, on the reverse strand, counting down.
GAAGAGCTTCGACAGCACTTGGGATCCGAATCCCGAGATGTTGAGGCCTCAGACGAGGTCCGGGCCCGGCCGGAGGCCGAGTCCGAGAAAAGCCTTTCCTTTTGCTGCTGGCGACTTTGTAGTGCCTTGGAAGACATTTTTCCACAGGCCCCGCACGACTTAGGGTTGTGGTCAGGGCCGAGGCACCGAAGGCAGCAGTCGTGTGTGTCGGTGAGAGACAGTTTCTTACACCGATCACACTTCTTAAAACCACTGGAAGCCATCAGGGAAAAAAGGGTCCCCGCGAGGTCAAAGGACCGGCCTTCCAGGGAAAAAGATGAAAAAAGGGCGCGAACGCCAGCCACGAAGGGCAAAAAACGAAAAAGAAGAATCGGGCTCGATACCGGAGTACCAAACCTGGCAGGAGAGGAACCGGCGTCGAACCGGTAGAAAAAGAGCAAAATCGCTGAAAAATCTAATTTTAACCGGGAAAACGGGACACACGTCCGACAGGCTTCACAGAAAAAAAAAGAGACTGAGATCAGATGGCACCTTTAGGTGGGAAGGGAACTGCGCATGTGTGCCTGCATTCCCAAAGGCTTTCATAGAAAGCTGGGGAAATGCTCCGCTGGGGCTTCATCGGCGCCGACACCCATATGTGAGGACTGACTTCCTGCTTGGTCCTGGAGAATATCCGGTCCAGGTGATTTGCTACTCCTCAGTTTATCAAATAGTTGTAATACATCTTCCCGGTGTATCGATATTTCTTTCAATTCCTCAGCAGTATCACCTTTAAATACCACTTCAGTCATGGGTAAAGCGTAGTTACTCACCTGTAACAGGTGTTCTCCAGGAGCAGCAGGAATCAGTCCTCACATATGGGTGACGTCGGCGCCGACGGAGCCCTCGCGGAGCAATTTTCCCCAGCTTTCAAAGAAAGCCTTTGGGAATTGCAGCGCGCATGCGCGGTCGCCTTCCCGCCCAAGGGTGCCATCTTAGCCAGTCAGATGACATAGCTAAAAAAGACAGCATAAAAATTTGCCAAAAAACTTAAGCAGATGATTGCAACTCCAAGGGGAGGAGGGAGGGTTGTGAGGACTGATTCCTGCTGCTCCTGGAGAACACCTGTTACAGGTGAGTAACTACGCTTTCTCCAGGACCAAGCAGGAAGTCAGTCCTCACATATGGGACTCCCAAGCTTAAGGCTACCGGAGACCCTAAGCACAAAAATGAGCTCCCTCTAGCTCAGCAGCACAGAAGGAAGGAATCTTCGCTGAATTATTACCCACCGGTAGCCCACATCCGGGATGGAGGGTAGGAGTTGCTCAAACCTCAAAGAGATTACGGAGGACTGCCTGTCCGAAAGCACTGTCCCTGCGGGACTCCCTCTCGAGACAGTAATGGACCGCAAAAGTCTGGCTCGAAGACCAAGTAGCGGCCCGGCAGATGTCTGCCAGCGGAACAGAGCGGAGGTAAGCCACTGACGTAGCCTTTGCCCGAACACAATGAGCCGTGACTCGACCATCCAAGGAGAGTCCGGCTGCCCAATAAGCCCAAGCGATACAATCCGCAACCCAGATGGACAGAGTACGCTTGGAGACCGGGAGTCCCAATCTATTGGGATCAAAAGACACAAAAAGCTGAGCAGCTTTATGGTGCTCCCGCGTACGGTCAAGGTAGAAGTTCAATGCCCTTCTACAGTCCAGGGTATGGAGGACCGTTTCAGCTCGGCTGGAGTGCGGTCTGGGAAAGAAGGTTGGAAGTACCACCTCCTGATTGATGTGAAAAGGGGAGACCACTTTTGGAAGAAATTTTGGGTGAGTCCGTAGGACTACCCTATTTTTGTAGAACCGAGTGTAAGGGGGATCAGACACGAGGGCCTGCAATTCACTCACGCGTCTAGCGGAAGTGAGGGCTATCAAGAACAATGTTTTCCAAGAAAGAAAACGGAGAGAACAGGTAGCCATAGGTTCAAAAGGCGGACAGGTGATCCGCTGTAAAACCACATTCAGATCCCAGTCAGGCGCTGGCAGGCGCAGAGGTGGTTTAAGCAGGAGACCTCGGAGAAACCTCGCTACAAGAGGGTCACTGGAAAGAGGTCTGCCGTCCACCGGCACATGATGTGCTGAAAGAGCACTAAGGTGAACTTTGACGGAGTTGGACTTAAGTCCCAGATTAGAGAGGTATAGCAAGTACTGCAGGATCACCGACACCGGGCAGGAGAAGGGATCCTGAGACTGTTGGGTACACCAAACGGAAAAGCGACACCATTTAAGGGCGTAGCATTTGCGGGTAGAAGGTCGCCGAGAAGCTAGGACGACCTCTTCCACCTCTGCCGGCAGGAGAAGGGGAGCAAGGACTACCCTCTCAGCAGCCAGGCCATTAGATTGAGAGACCTGAGGTTGGGGTGTAGCAGAGACCCCTGATCCTGAGTGAGGAGATCCGGTTGTAACCCCAGAGGGAATGGATCCTCTACCGCTAATTGCAGCAGGAGTGGAAACCACGGCTGTCTGGGCCAGCGAGGGGCCACCAGGATCATGAAAGCTTTGTCTCGGAGAACCTTGAAAAGAGTCCGAGAGACTAGCGGGATGGGAGGAAAGGCATACAGAAGGCTCTCCGACCATGAGAGTAGAAAAGCATCTGCCGCAACTCGAAGGGGATGTGGCTGACGAGAGCAGAAGCGAGGAAGTTGCCGGTTGAGAGGGCTGGCAAAGAGATCCATCGTAGGGAGGCCCCACTTTAGAAAGAGCTTCTGAACTACCAAGGGATCCAGGCGCCACTCGTGCGGCTGGAGGATCCTGCTGAGTTTGTCCGCCAGGCAATTTTCTTGGCCTGGGAGATAAACTGCCTTGAGAAGAACGCTGTGACTGACGGCCCAAGAGCAGAGCTTCTGTGCTTCCCGACAGAGAAGGAAGGAGCCCGTGCCCCCCTGCTTGTTCACGTAGAACATGGCAACTTCATTGTCCGTCTGGACAAGGACGGACTGGTGAGAGGTCAGGTGGGAGAAGGCCTTGAGAGCCAGGCGGATCGCTCTGAGCTCCAGGAAGTTGATCTGCTGAGCAGACTCCCACGTGGTCCAGAGGCCCTGAGTACGTGCCCCTTGGCAATGTGCTCCCCAGCCCAGGAGGGATGCATCTGTCGTCAGCACCCGGGCCGGCTGAGGTGACTGAAAAGGCATGCCGAGTACCAGGTTCGGCCGATGAAGCCACCACTGGAGAGACTAGGCCAGCGGCTCGGAGACGCGCACTAGGTCTGCTAGGCCGCCTGTGGCTTGTTGCCACTGCTTGCGGAGACACCATTGAGCAGGCCGCATATTCAGGCGGGCATTGGGGGTCACATGGACGGTGGAAGCCATATGGCCGAGTAGTCTCAGGAAGCGCCTGGCGGAGACCAGGGGCTGGCTGCGAAAACGGTCGGCTAGGTCCATGAGCCGTTGAGCCCTGTCGAGCGGTAGGAACGCTCGTGCCTGAGGAGTGTGCAGCCTTGCGCCGATGAACTCGAGATCCTGTGAGGGGAGCAAAGTGGACTTTGCGAAGTTTATAACAAAGCCCAAGTACTGCAGAAGAGTCACCGTGCGGCATGTGGCGTTGGTGACCTCCGGAGCGGACGCTGCTCTGATGAGCCAGTCGTCGAGGTACGGAAAGACAGAGGCCGTGAAGCCGGAGATGGGCCGCCACCACCGCGAGACATTTTGTGAAGACTCACGGTGCGGAGGACAGGCCAAAGGGCAGTACTCTGTACTGGTAATGATTTCCTGCCACCACAAACCTTAGGTATTGGCGGTGGCTTGGGTGGATGAGGATGTGCGTGTAGGCATCCTTTAGATCCAAGGAGCATAGCCAATCTCCCTGCTGGAGGTAGGGCAGAAGGATTCCAAGGGTAAGCATTTTGAACTTTTCCCGCACAAGGAACTTGTTGAGGTTGCGCAAGTCCAGGATGGGTCGGAGGCCTCCCGTCCTTTTTGGTACTAGAAAATACCTGGAATAAAAGCCTTGACCTCTCAGGTGGTGGGGCACCGGTTCCACCGCCTGTTCCTGTAGAAGACCTGCTAACTCCTGAAGGAGTAATTCCCTGTGCAGAGAGAGTCGTGGAGGTTCTCCCGGAAAATAGGAGGGAGGGACCTGGTGGAAGTGGAGAAGATAGCCTTCTCTTACGACTTGAAGCACCCAGGCATCTGAAGTGATGCTGGACCACCTGTGGGCGAAGTGAACCAGCCGGCCTCCGGTGCTGGGAGGAGCCAGCGGAGGGGGAGAGGCTATGCTTAAGGAGTCAAAAGCCCCCACCCTGCTGAGCAGGGGCTGGTGGTGCAGGCTTGGGGGCTTGCTGCCTACGGGACCCGTTACCCCGTCCCTTGGCCTGCTGGCCCTGTTGGGGAGCTGCAGGGGCCTGATATTGGGGGTAGTGTTTGTAGGCAGCCGCCTTTCTCGGGTAAAAGGACTTCTTTCCCGAGCCCTTCTTTTTCTGGGAAGGGGCGGAGGTCTTCCTAGAAAGCCTGGTCCTGGTGAGAGTCTCCGTCTCGATTTGTGCAGCCTTTTCAGCCATGGGCTTGCCAAAGAGGTTTTCGCCTCGGCAGGGGACATCGACCAACTTGTCCTGCACCCAGGGCTCAAGGTCAGACAACTGAAGCCAAGCCTGTCGGCGGGCACCGATGCCGGCTGCGGCCACTCGAGCCGATGCTTCAAAGCCATCATAGGCTGCTCGGGATATGAATTTTGAGCATTCCCGAATGCCAGTGGACAAGGCCAGGAACCTCCGCAAGGGTTCCTCGGACAAACCAGCGGAGAATCCGGCTAGCTCTTTAGCCAGGTCTCGGAGATACATGCCCATGTATAGCTGGTAGGTCTGGACACGACACGCAAGCATAGAGCCCTGGAAACACTTCTTACCAAGGCCATCCAGGTTACGGGCCTCCCTGCCAGGAGGCACCGAGGAGTGCATCTTCTGGCTCTTAAGACGATGCATGGCCGATTCCACTACCATGGAATGGTGTGGTAGCTGTGCTTTTTGGAAGCCAGGGCTCTTGCAGACTCGATAGATAGAATCGACCCGCTTGCTCAGGACCGGCGAGGAGGCCGGACTCTCCCACATGCGGAAGAGTAGTCGTTCCAGCATGGGAGGAACCGGTACAGTAAAGTGTTCCCTGGCGGGAGAGTCATACTGGAGGGCGTCGAGCTCTTCGGCTCGAGGCTCCTCCTCGGGATCCGCAGGGAAGGCCAAAGCCTTGGCCATATCCCTGACGAAGTCCGAGAACCAGGCATCCTCCGGGGGGGGCTGCTTCCGAGGTTCGGACTCAGGTGAGTCCGAGGGGACACACCGAGTCCGAAAAGAATCAGGTGACTCTTCCTCTTCAGACTCCCAGACCGACTCCGACGAGGAATCGGTGGGGTCGGCCCAGGCAGGGCGCGGCGCCTGCCGCCCCGACGCCGAGGGAGACGGCGTCGGCGACCTCGGTCCCGAACGGGAGGCCGAGGGTGACCTCGACCGAGGATCGGCTCGAGTTCGCATGGACTCGAGGATCGGCTCGGTCTCCGGGGTCGACTTAGACGTCGACGTCCCGGCAGCGGCGCCAGCGAGCAGTGCCCGCTGCTGGTCCATGAAGGCAGACAGTCTGCTCTCCAAGGCCATCAACCTGAGTCCGAGCTCAGGTGACCCAGCAGCCCCCGACTCGGGCCCCGACGGCGTCGGGCCCGACGTCGGCGGTCTCGGAGGCGAGTCCAGGAGGACCACAGGACTTACCTGAGCAGGCAGCTCCGACTCCAGGCGAGGTCGCTTCGAGAGGTGCTCCTTCTCCAAGGACCCGGGACGGCTATCGGGGCTATGCGACCTGGCCCTCGCGGAGCCAGGAGCGTCCACCGACGCCGCCCTTGCGGGTTTCACCTTCCGTCAATGGTCCCCGGAGGGAGAACCCCTGTCGGAGGAACTCCGGCGACGGTCCGAGCTGGAACCTCTGGACGCGGAGGCCTCCGACGAGGTCCGGGTACGGCTGGGGTCAGCGAAGATCCTATCCCGCTGATGCCGCCGACTTCTCAACGCTTTGGAGGACATTTTGCCGCAGGCCCCACAGATCATTTCTTCATGATCCGGGCCCAGGCAGCGGAGGCAATTGTCGTGTGTGTCAGTTAGTGACATATTTCGGTCACACTGACCACACCGCTTGAAACCACTGGCAGCCATCGGGGGAAAAAGGGCCCCTGCGAGGTCAAAGGACCGGGCTGCCAGGGAAAAACCGAAAACGAAACTGACTAAGTCAGAAAAACCGAAAAAGAAGAAGAGGACTCGTGACCGGCGTCGCGAGTCCGGGCGGGAAAAAGACCGGCGTCGAACCGAAGGAAAAAAGAGAAAATTATGAGTAAAATCAACTTTTTCGCGGGGACACGACGGGTACGTCTGTAGGGCTCCGCGGAAAAAAGAAGACTGGCTAAGATGGCACCCTTGGGCGGGAAGGCGACCGCGCATGCGCGCTGCAATTCCCAAAGGCTTTCTTTGAAAGCTGGGGAAAATTGCTCCGCGAGGGCTCCGTCGGCGCCGACGTCACCCATATGTGAGGACTGACTTCCTGCTTGGTCCTGGAGAACATCCCTACATCTTCTTCAGTAAAGACCGAAGCAAAGAATTCAGTCTCTCTGCTATAGCCTTGTCCCCTTTTACCCCTTTATCATCTAAAGGTCTCTCACAGGTTTTTTGCTATGAATGTTCTTGAAAAAGTCTTTATTATGCCTTTTTGCTTCCACAGCAAGTTTCTTCTCAAATTAACACAGAAACAGAAATATGACTACAGAAAGAGACCACATGGCCTATCTGGTCTGTCCTTCCATAACTACAACAGTCCCCTTTTTACCTTTAGAGATCCTCTGTCCCATGCTTTTTTGAATTCAGTTACTGTCCTCATCTCTACCACCTCCACTGGGAGACTATTCCACGGATCCACTACTCTTTCCGTAAAGAAATATTTCCGCTTATCACTCCTGAATCTATCTCCCTTCACCCTCATCCCATGTCTCCTCATAGCAGAACTTGCTTACAATTGAAAGAGGCTCTCTCCATGAACATTTATGTCACGGAGGTATTTAAATATCTCAATCATATCACCTCTATCCCGCCTTTCCTCTAAGGTGTAATTGTTGAGATCCTTCAGTCTGTCCTCATATGCTTTATAATTCTCTTTGCCTGCTTTATCAATGCCTTGCATTTAACTTGCCAGTGCTTGTGCTGTTTCCAGTTTGTCATTTGGCTCTTTTTTCCACTTCCTGAAAAATGCTTTTTTGGCAACAGCCTCTGACCTAAACCATGCTAGCAGTTTTTTGGACTTCCTTCCACTTTTCTTAAAGCGTGGAATACAGCTGGTCTGGGCTTCCAAGATAGTATTTTTCAACACCACCCAAGCTTGATGTAAGCCTTTAACCTTTGCAACTGCTCCTTTTAGTTTTTTCTTAACTATTTTCCTCATTTTATCATAGTATCCCTTTCCAAAGTTTAAAGGTAGTACTGTGGATTTCCGTACTATCCCTCCTCCATTAAGTCAAATGCGATCATGCTATGATCACTATTGCCAAGTGGCCCCAACACCCTTATCTTGTGCACCAGATCTGGTGTTCCACTAAGGACTAAGTCCAAAATGGCTTCCCCTCTGGTTGGTTCATGAACCAGCTGCTCCAAGAAGCAGTCATTTATTTCATCTGGAAACTCTCTCCCTAGCATGTCCTGCTGTAACACTAACCCAGTCAATACTGGGGTAATTGAAATCACCCTATTATTGTTACTGTTCTGTAACTTTTGTTAGTTTCCCTGATTTCTTTGAGCATTTCATCATCCATTTCTTCATTCTGGCCAGACGGTCGATAGTACACCACCACTGCCATCGCCTTCCCCTTTTTACATGGAATTTCAATCCATAGAGATTCTACAGCAAATTTTGTTTCCTGTAGAACTTTAATCCTTTGTGACTTAATGCCCTCTGTAATAGAGCGCAATCCCTCCACCACTTTGATCAGCTCTATCATTATGATATAATTTGTAGCCAGGTATCAGTGTCCCACTGGTTGTCCTTCCACCATGTCTCTGAGATACCAATCATATCTAACTTCTCATTTAGTGCTATATAATCTAACTCTCCCATCTTACTTTTTTGACTTCTAGCGTTTGCATGCAAGCATTTTAGAGACTATTTTATTTGTATTAATCTGGTTATCGGTAGGCAGGGGTAATTTGAAATGTTTAAGCTCTGTACTCAAGGGCATTTGGGCTACCTTTGTCTTTATTGGAACCTCTCTGCTGATGTGACCTAACTTCATTTTTTGGATAGTATCCTTCAAGGATACATTGTTCCAAACTATGCGCTCTTGGGCGACTGTCAGCTTTCCCCTATTATCTAGTTTAAAAGCTGCTCTCTCCTTTTTAAAGGTTAATGCCAGCAGCCTGGTTCCATCCCGGTTAAGGTGAAGGCCATCCCTTCAGAAGAGCCCCTCCTTTCCCCAGAATGTTCCCCAGTTTCTAACAAATCCAAAACCCTCATCCTTGCACCATCGTCTCATCCATGCATTGAGACTCCGGAGCTCTGCCTGCCTTTTGGGTCCTGCATGTGGAACGGGAAACATTTTGGAGAACACTACCCTGGAGGTTCTTGATTTCAACTTCCTACCTAAAAGCCTAAATTTAGCCTCCAGAACCTCCCTACCACATTTTCCCATGTCATTGGTACCGATATGTACCAAGACAGCAGACCCCTCCCCAGCACTAAGACCTTGTCTAGGAGGTGCGTGAGGTCTGCTACCTTCGCACCACACAGGCATGTTACCAAGCAATCCTCACGTCCACCAGCCACCCAGCTATCTACATACCCTATGATCGAATCACCAACTATAACGGCTGTCCTAACCCTTCCCTTATGGGCACATGGTCCAGGAGAAATTTCCTCGGTGCGAGAGGGTTTTACATCACCTGAAGGACAGGTCCTAGCGATAGGATCACTTCCTGCCACACCAGGGTGATGTGCTCCTGTCACGTGACCTCCATGGCAACAGGGATGCTGCCAGACTGAAGGTGGGACCTCAGGACTATATCCCTGTAGGTCTCGTCTACGTACCTCTGTTTTCCTTATGTCTTCCAAGTCTGCTACTCTTGTCTCCAGAGATCGGACTCGTTCCCTGAGAGCAAAGAGCTCCTTGCACCTTGTGCACACCTAAGACCCCTCACCAACTGGGAGAAAACCATACATGACACTTAGTGGACAAGACTGGAAAGCCCCCATCTCGCTGCAGAACTGCTGTCTGCATCTTCGTTTTAAGGTTAGGTTTAGATATTTAAGTTCTTTACTTACTAAGGGTTGCTGGGGATACTTATGCTAAAACTATACTTAATACTTTTAATGTACTTTGTTCACCTGAAATTTAATTAGTCTCAGGTCCTTAATGTATGCTGATGGGAATAAACAGCTGCACCTGAGTGAATATGGCACCTCCTTTCCTTTTAGAGGTTTAAGCACATGTAAAGCCATGATTATCCCAGGGTTGGGTGTTGGGGAGGGGAAAAAGACTTAATAGCTGGCTGCTACACAGTACCCTGTCCTGTGCTTCTAGGGTAATCTGTGACCAATCTCCAGGGGGGAGTCCCACAGCTCTTGCTTGGATAGAGAGAGTCTTGGGCTCTAAATCTAACCAGAAGGCTCTCCTCTGTGTTTTAAATTTAAACTGAAAACTCTGCTGCTACTAGGCCCTGACCGATTTAGCAAATACACTGGGTTCACAGATTAATCAGCTTGAATCTAAAGCATTCCTTTTCCCCTAAGATTTAGAAAAATTCCCAGACGTAATACTTACAATTGCTGATCTCTCTCAAGTAGCAGCACTCCCCTTTTGTTGTCCTTCCTCTGTCTCCCATTCCTTGGAGTCAGACTCCGAGAGGAAATTGAAGCATCTCTGGGTCTCTTTCCAGTACCACCGCCACTCCAGCAGAGACAAGGGGTGCTGATGGGACAGATGCCAGCGTTTCGGGGCATCAGTGCCCAAGACACTAGTTAAGGAGATGACATTTGGAAGTGGGGTACACTAACAGCCAACACGATATCCCCAGGCTCAGCAGGGATGGCATGGGTCTCCAAAATAGGCTGCATGGCCTGTGCCAATGCTCCCAAAGGCAGTGGGGCCATTGGAGCTTGTGCAGCCAAAAGAGCAGCCTTGTATGTCTCAATGGCCATAAGGCAGTTGGTCAGCACTGAGGTCTCCAAGGGTATTGGAGCCAGTATGACGACCTCTGTCAGACACCAGCACCCATCCCAGAGACTCTATGATGAACATAACATAAGATATGCCATACTGGGTCAGACCAAGATCCATCAAGCCCAGTATCCTGTTTCCAACAGTGGCCAATCTAGGTCATATGTACCTAGCAGTTTCCCCAAAATACACAGGTTCCACAATGCTTGTACTGGGTCAAGCATTGATATCCTGGGTCCCTTCTTAATAATGGTTTATGGACCTTTCCTCCAGGAACTTGTCCAAACCTTTTTTAAACCTAGCTACACTAACAGCCTTTACTACATCTTCCGGTAACAAATTCCAGAGTTTGATTACACGTTGAGTGAAAAAATATTTTCTTTTATTAAATAGTTTACCCGGTCGCTGCATTGGATTTCCTAGTCTTTCTATATTATGATAACGTAAACAATCGATCTACATTTACCCGTTCCACTCCGTTCATTAATTTATAGACTATCATATCTCCCCTCAGCCGTCTCTCTTCCAGGTTAAAGAGCCCTAACCTTTTTAGCCTTTCATAGGAGTATCCTTCCATCCCCTTTACCATTTTGGTGGCTCTTCTCTGAACCTTTTCTAATAACGCTATATCCTTTTTAAAGATGGTCAAGGCATCGTGAGATTTCTGGTGGCCCTCTGGGGCTTTTGGAGTTGACCCCTTCTGCTGGTGCACCTTTATAGGTTGCTCCTGGCCATTGCCCTCGGCATCGTGCCGAGAAAGGCTCCGGTGTCTATGCCCTTGCTTGGCATAGATCTTGGCTGTCCCCCCCCTTCGAAGCAGACAGATAAGTCTTTCCAAGGCTCTGTCCGGATGTCGATAGTGTGCTTCCACTCCATTGTACTGCAGCCCCATAGCTCAGAGTGAGCATGGGCACCATGCGATAGCAAGGCATCAGCAGAGACTCACAAGGGCATCGATGCAGAGGATGCCGAGTCAGATGGCCTAAAAAAGGACCCTCGCTGCTTCTTCTGGCCCTTGAGGCCCTTGCTAGTCATCTGCATGCACAGATTACAGGTGGAGGGCTTGCGATCAGGGCGGAAGCACTGAATGCATAAATTATGACTGACTATCCATGACAAATAGTGTGAGCACATTGAGTGCACTTTTTGAAGTCGCTGGCCATTTTCAACATCCCTATAAAAACAGCTACTGCAAAATCAAACAGCTCAATACCAACCAGTGGAAAAAAGTCCAGAAAAAAGTGAAAAAAATTCCCAAGCGCAAAAGGAGAGAAACAAGATGGACCAGTGACACCAATGACAGGCAGTCAGACTAGAGAAAAGAAAACAATCCTGAAGGGTCAGAAAAACGAAAGCGTAGTTACTCACCTTTAACAGGTGTTCTCCTGGGACAGCAGGAATCAGTCCTCACATATGAGTGACATCGGCACCTACAGAGCCCTTGTGCGGAGCAAATCCCCAGCTTTCAGAGAAAGCCTTTGGGAGTTGCATCATGCATGTGCGGTCCCCTTCCTGCCCAAGGGTGCCATCTTGCTCAGTCAAATGACATAGCTAAAAGACAGCAAAATTAACAAAATAAGGACTGCAACTCCAAGGGGACTGTTGTAGTTATGGAAGGACAGACTAGATAGAAATATGACAGAAAAAGACCACATGGCCTATGTTTCTATGTAAGGGGAGGGGGGGGGGGGGTCGTGAGGATTGATTACTGCTGTCCCCGGAGAACACCTGTTACAGGTGAGTAACTATGTTTTCTCCGGGAACAAGCAGGAAGTCAGTCCTCACATAAGGGACTCCCCAGCTGTAGACTATTGAGAACCCATAGCTGAAAATAGGCTCCCTCTACGAGAGCAGCAAGCAGCCACAATAGGAATCAGATTAGCACTCCGGTAGCCTGACAGAAGGGTCGGAGGGTAGGAGCTGCCTAGACCTCGAAAAGGTTACGAGTACAGCCTGGCCAATAACACTATCCTGTTGGGACTCCCTATCCAGGCAGTCATGGGTTGAAAAAGTCTGACCCGAAGACCAGGTGGCAGCCCGGCAGATGTCTGCCAGCGGAACAAAGTGCAAATGAGCCACTGATGCCGCCATGGCTCTGACCCTATGGGCCGTAACATGACCCTCCATCGGAAGCTCAGCTGCCCTGTATGCCCAGGCAATGCAATCTGCCACCCAGGTAGACAGCGTGTGCTTTGACACCGCCAACCCCAGCCTACTGGAGTCGTAAGATACGAAAAGCTAAGCCGCCTTCCGATGCGGTTGTGTATGCTGGATATAGAAGGCCAACGCCCTCTTACAGTCCAGGGTATATAGGACAGACTGCCTGACTGGCATGTGGCCTGGGAAAAAAGATAGGCAGAACCACCTCCTGGTTGAGGTGGAACGAGGAGACCACTTTCGGAAGGAACTTGGGGTGCATGCGAAGCACCACCCGGTTCCTATAGAACCTGGTATAGGGTCTTTCCGACACTAGGGCCTGGAGCTCACTCACCTGCCAAGCAGATGTGAGTGCCACCAGAAAAAACACCTTCCAAGAGAGATTGAACCGATGGCTACCTGCCATCTAAGCTAAGGGCGGCCTAGTAAGCTGCCCTAACACCACATTCAGATCCCATTCAGTCACCGGGGGTGAACCAGGGGTTTCAAGAGGAATAAGAAACCGAGAGACCAAGGAGTGGGTGGAGAGAGGCTTCTCATCCTCCAAAAGTGGTGTGCGCAAGGGCACTGAGGTGCACCCTGACCGAGTTGGACTTGAGGCCTAAATCAGAGAGGTGGAGAAGGTATTGTAGAACCACCCCCATCGGGCAAGAGAAAGGATCTATCTCCTGCTCTTTGCACCAGGACATGAACCTGCACCACTTCAAGATGTACGTCCGTCGTTGACAGCCTCCACGAGAGCAGCAAGATCTCTTCAATATTCTTTGGAAAGAGGAATGGAGTGAGAATTACCCTTTCAGTAGCCACGCAATCAAGTTGAGGGAGCCGAGATTGGGGTGCAACAGAGCCCCCCCCCCCTCTTGAGATAGAATGTATGGGGAGGACCCAAAGGGAATTGGGGCCTCCACCACTAGCTGCAGAAGGAGCGGAAACCAGGGCTGTCTGGGCCACTGTGGGGCGATAAGTATGACCGATGCTCTGTCCTGAAGAATCTTGACCAGTGTCTTGGCTACCAGAGGTGTTGGGGGGGAATGCATACAGGTCATCCCCGGACCATGATATCAGAAACGCATCAGCAGCCACCCATGCTGTAGGAGTCAAAAGCCACTGCCAGGATGGGCTGGAGCTGGTGCCTGCGGGCTTTCTGCTTACGCAGGCCATGCCCCCGTCCCTTGGCCTGCTGCCCCTGTTGGGGAGCTGGGGGGGGGGGGGAGGCCTGAAAATGGGGGTAGCTTCAGTAAGCAGCACCCTTCCTCGGGTAAAAGGGCTTTCTACCCAAGCCCTTCTTGCAGAGCCATGTCCTTGTCATGTACTTGGTCTCTAGCTCTGCGGCCTTGTCGGTCATGGGTTGCCAAAGCGATTCGCCCCGTGGCATGGGACATCAACCAACTGTCCTGAACCCATTGTTAGAAGTCAGACTGCAGCCATGGCTGGTGGCGTGCATCGATGCCAGCTGCTGCTACCTGTCATAGGCCGCCCGAGACAAACTTCAAGCACTCACAGACGGCTTTGGACAGGCCCCTAAAGCACTGCAAAGGTTCCTTGGAGAGACCAGCTGAGAACCCAGCGAGTTCCTTCACCAGGTCTCAGGTACATACCCATGTACAGCTGGTATGCCTGGATCCAACAAGTCAGCATCGAACTCTAGAAGCACCATCTGCTGAGGGCATCTGAGTTGTGGGCCTCCCTGCTGGGAGGCAACAAGGAGTGCATCTTCTGGCTCTTCAGCCGGTGCATGGCCGATTCCACAACCATGGAGTTGTGCGGCAGTTGTGACTTTTGAAACCCAGGGCTCCGGTGGACTTTATACATCGAGTTGAGCTGTTTGCTGATCACTAGCACAGATGCTGGTGTCTCCCACATGGGGAGCATTAGTCATTCCAGGATTGGAGGCACGAGAACAGTAAAGGCCTCCTGAGGGGAAGCCTCATATTGGAGGATCTCGAGCTCGTCGGCTCGAGGATCCTCCTCAGACTCCATGGGAAACGCCAAAGCTTTTGACATATCCCACACGAAGTCCAAGAACCTCATTTCCTGTGGAGGGGACATTCTCCGAGGCTCGGATACCAGGAAATCGGAAGGGACATCCCTATGCCGGCGGGTATCCGGGGACTCCTTGTCCTCCGTTTCCTACACTGATGCCTCTGAGGAGGAATTGGGGGGCTTGTCAGGCAGAGGGCCCCGGCGCCAACCGCCCCGACACCAGCAGGCTTGGCGGCGACAACCTCTGTCCCAAACAGGAGGCCAAGGGAGACCTTTGCTAAGGATTGACTCAAGCACGGAAGGCTTCAAGGATTGGCTTGGCCCCTGGGGTCGACTGACGCCTAGGGCCCAGTGGTTGGGGCAGAGGAACCAAACAGGCCGGCTATCAGCGCCTGCCACTGCTCCATGAAGGTAGTGAAACTGCACTCCAAGGCCACCATTCTGAACTCAAGTCCGGAAGGCTCCGCAGCCACCTCCTTGGGCCTGATGCTGGTTCCCCAGAGGGGAGTCCTTGACGAGGACAGTTGGTACTTGCCTTGGCTGATGTGTCTCCCGATGAGGCATCTTTGCCGGGCACTCCTACTCCGAAGATCCCGGCCAGTGCTCGTGGCTCTGTGACAGCCCCTGGATGAGCTGGGCTGCTCGGAGCCATCCAGAGATGCCACCTTCAAGGATTTCTTCCTCTTGTGCTCCCTCGAGGGGGACCCCCTTTCCAAGGAACTTAGACGCTGCTCGGGCTCGGAATGCTCCCCCCTCGGACGTGGAGGCCTTGGATAAGGTCCGGACTCAGAGGCAAGGACACGAAAAAAATCTTATGCTGCTGCTGGTGGCTCTTCAGGGCCTTAGGACATTTTCCTACACGGGCCACAGACCGATGGGTCATGGCTGGGCCCGAGGCACTGGAGGCAGCAGTCGTGCTTAAGGAGAAATTTCACACAGATCCTTTTTTTTTTAACCGCTGGCAGCCATCGGGGGAAAAAGGGCCCCTGCAAGGTCGAAAACCTGGGCTGCCAGTGAAAAAGGTGTGAACACCAGTCATGAAGGACAAAAACCGAAAATAGAGACGACTCGATACCGACATACCGAGCCGAAGGCGGGAAGAGGTACTGGTGTCGACTGGTTGAGAAAAGAGAAAGCGTAGTTACTCACCTGTAACAGGTGTTCTCCAGGGACAGCAGGAATCAGTCCTCACTTATGGGTGACATCAGCACCGACAGAGCCCGTGTGGAGCAATTCCCCAGCTTTCAACGAAAGCCTTTGGGATTGCTACCATGCATGAGTGGTCCTCTTTCCACCCAAGGGTGCCATCTTACTCAATCAGGTCCCTTAGCTCGAGCCCTACCAAGCAGATGGCAAGGGAAGGACAAAAATTTAGCAACTCATCAGGGGAAGTAGGAGGGTAGCAAGGACTGATTCCTGCTGTCCCTGGAGAACACATGTTACAGGTGAGTAACTACGCTTTCTCCAGGAACAAGCAGGAAGTCAGTCCTCACTTATGGGACTCCCTAGCTACAGCCTACCGAACCTGTAACAAAACATCTCCGCGAGACTGTAAGCAGAAGTTGAAGCCCGAAGGAGCCCGGGTCCTTGGGGCGAAACCCTCGGTAACCGTGAAGGGTCAGAGGGCAGGAGTTACTTATACCCCGAACAGATTACGGAGTACAGCCTGGCCGAAGGCACTGTCCCAGGGGGACTCTCTCCAGGCAGTAGTGGGTGGCGAAGGTGTTCGTAGAAGACCATGTTGGCACCTGGCAGATGTCCATCATGGGCATGGAGCGTAGCGAGGCCAACAAGGCTGCCTTGGCTCGGACCCCATGTGCAGTGACTCAACGATCCAGAGGGACACCCACCTTCGTATGAGTGAACGCAATGCAGTCCACCACCCAAACAAGGTGCGCTTGGTGACTGCTTGTCCCTGCCTATTGGGATCATAGGTCATGAAGAGCCGGTCAGACTTGCGATGAGTCTGGGTACGCTGTAAGTAGAAGGCAAGGGCCTGCTTGCAGTTGAGGGTGTGGAGAGTTGCAGACACCTGATTAGCATGGGGCCTCGGGAAGAAGGTCGGGAGCACACTCTTGATTGTGATGAAAGGCCGACAAGACCTTGGATAAGAACTTAGGATTTATTTATTTATTTATTTAACAGGTTTTTTATACCGCCTTTTCCTTAAATCAAAGCGGTTACAAAGACATACAAAGGCTAAACATAGGCAAGGGAAGTGAAAGAAGGGAAATATAACATGGTGAACAATTACAAAAAACACAATATTGAGAGATTACAATTAATATGAGTTAGTTAGGTGTCATAGCCATAGTGCTCAATGAAAAGAACAAATTTTAGTTGTTTTCGGAATTCCTTCAGTTCCTCAATTGATCGTAGGTCGGGGGGAGAGAGTTCCATATTAGAGGGGCCGATAAGGAAAGAGCTCTTTGTGAGGTGAATTTACAGACTTTAGAGTAGCTACTTGGGGTGCTGAGGGTGTCAGTTGTGGCTTTCCTTCTAGGTCTTTTGCTGGTGTTAGAGAATAAGAGGGCTTGGAGACTGATTGCTGAAGTCTTATGTCTGATTTTGAATATATTGATGACCAACTTGTATCTAATACGGAGGCTTATTGGGAGCCAGTGCATCTGGAGGACCACCCTGTTCCGATAAAACCTGCTGTAAGGGGTGCCAGCCATGAGCACCTAAAGCTCACTGACTCGGCGAGCCAAGGTCAGTGCCACCAGAAAAGCTACCTTCCAGGACAAATGCCAGAGCGAACATGTCACCATCGGCTCGAAGGGTGGACGAGTGGGCTGCATGAGCACCACGTTCAAGTCCCATTCCATTCCACCGGAGGGGGACAGATGGGCGGCTTGGATAACAAAGTCCCTCAATAGGGAGATGATTAGCCGAAATGGCGCTCGGATGAACTAACAGTTCAATTTCTGCTCTTCCCTCGAGAGTGAAGGTACTGGAGAACCCACCAGATCAGGCATGAGGTGGTGTTGATCTGGTGCTCCAAGCACCAGACGGAGAAGCGTGGAGTCCTGAGGGGGTTGTGGGGGAGCCAGTGTCTGGGCCTTCGATCCCTTTGGTTTCTGGTGATCCTGCGCAGGGGTGGTTTGCACGGGGATAGCCGGGTACAGTGGGTAGCTGCAGTATTGGAGGCCTTTCCTGGGGAAGAAGGGCTTCTTGGTAGGCTGCTTCTTCCGAGGCAGGGTAGAGGTCTTGCGGGAGAGACGGGTCCTAGTGATGTACTCCGGTCACGATCTCGGCCGCCTTCTCCATCGGCTTATCAAAACGTTGATCGCCGAGGCAGGACATGTCCAGGAGCTTCTCCTGCACCCACTGCTCCAAATCTGAAGATTGGAGCCAAGCCTGGCGGTGGGCTCCGATGCCCACGGTCGCGACCCGAGCTGAAGTCTGAAAGCCATCATAGGAGGCTCGAGAGATATACTTGGAGGAATCAGCTACTGACTTCAACAGTGTGCAGAACCTATCGAGGGGCTCGCCCTCGAAGAAACCTCCAAGTTCGTTTGCCAAGTTGCAGAGGAACATACCCATAGCTGGTATGCCTGGAAGTGACAGGAGAGCATGGAACCTTGATAGGCCTTGCGGCCCAGGGCATCAAGGGCTCTGGACTCTCAGCCCGGTGGGACTGAGTAGTGTGACTTCAGGCTTTTCTGCTTCCTCATGGCTGATTCCACCACCATGGAGGTGTGTGGAAGCCGAGTCTTACAGAAACCTGGCCCTTGCTGCCTTGTACATTGTGTCAAGGCGCTTGCTCACGATGGGGACTGAGGCCGGGGCCTCCCACATGTGGAGCAATAGCTGGGAGGGGATCAGCGGTATTGGCACGGTGAGGGATTCCCTGGGCAGGGCCTTGGTACTGAAGGGTATCGAGTTTTTCAGCATGAGGGTCTTCGTTGGCCTGGGTGACCAGGCTAAGGGCCCGAGCAATATCCTGAACACACACCAGAAAGGAGGTGTTCTTGGGTGGTGAATGCTGCTGAAGACCAGGCAGTGAGGGGTCTGACAGAAGATCCCAGTGGGTGCGGGTCTCCGGAGATGTGCCCCCATCGGATTTCAAGAAGTCGGTTGAGGGATCCAAGCGGTTCGCCCTGTCTGATGGCTGGCGGCCTGGAGCGGGAGGCCCTGGACGATCTTGCCCTTGAGGAATGGGAGAGCAAGCGAGCCAGACATCAAGGACCCTCACGAGGCCCGTGGCTCTCAGGGGTTTCCTGGATGGATTGGGGTGTCCCACACGAGGGACCCGTGGTCTCTGGGTGCAAGTCAGTGAAGCTGGCCATGAGCACCTACTGGGAAGCAATGAATGTAGAAATGCTGCGTTCTAGCGCCAGCATACGGGACTCCCATGCAGGCATGGGGCCCTGGGACGCCAATACCGGGGGGGGGGTCACTGGATTGGGCATCGAGGAGGAGAGGGGTCCTTACTGGGACGGCCCTCAGGAGACTGGGTGCCTTCGCCAGAGGCCTCCATTTCTCTGCGAGGTACCTTGCGGAGCCGCTCCTTGTCCAACTCTCGGGAACGCCAAATGGAGCTAAGTGTCCGGGCATGGGTGTGCTTGTGCTTGTCAGGGGCCCTGGACAGCGACTTGAGGCCTCCTTTTTGTACCGTTCTACCTTTGGGGGCCCCCTGGTCCGAATGCCACCTGGAACGCGGTGCCGCAGGGAGAACACCCACCCAAGGGGAGACGACCGAGGGTGCCACCGGGGACTCAGAGGCAGCCTTCTGAAAAATGTCTTTGGACTTCTGCTTACGGCTGAGCAGGGCCTTAGAGGACATTGTCTTACAGAGCGAACAGAGCTCTGGGTAATGGTTGGTCCCTAGACACCTTAGACAGCAGTGATGAGTGTCCGTAAGCGACATGTTCCTAGAGCATCCATCGCATTTTTTAAACCCGGTGGCCATGGGGGCGAATACAGCCCCTGCGAGGTCGAAGGCCCACGCAGCCAGCAGTTGGAAGAAAAAGAGGGTGCGAACCCCAAGGAGGGGAAAAAAAAAAAAAAACACCAGGAAAAGTATCCCCACAAGCTCCAAAAGGGAGGATGGGTAGAGGACCAGTGCAACTGGAAAAAAGAAGATATAGCTTGTTAAGGCGAAAAAATGAAAACTTTTTCCGAGGGACGAGGATGTGTGTCTGAAGGGCTTGGCGGAAAAAGGGAGACTGAGCAAGATGGCACCCTTGGGCAGGAAGAGGACCACACATGCGTGGTAGTAATCCCAAAGGCTTTTTTGAAAGCTGGGGAATTGTTCTGTGCAGGCTCTGTCAGTGCCATCACCCCCCATAAGTGAGGACTGACTTCCTGCTTGTTCCTGGAGAAAAATTAACTATTTGGGGGGCACAAGGACTACATCCGAAGGGCTTTGCGGACAAAAGGGGACTGAACAAGATGGCACCCTTGGGCTGGAAGGGGACCGCACATGCTTGATGGCAACTCCCAAAGGCTCTCTGAAAGCTGGGCATTTGCTCTGCACGAGGGCTCCTTTGGTGCCGTCACCCATATGTGAGGGCTGACTTCCTGCTTGTTCCTGGAGGTGGTCTAATTTCATCTCACACCCACCTGCCAAACTGACTCAGCTGGAAGGACCAGGAGATTTGACTATCTATATACCTCTTCCCATATGCTACCATATACATTAGGGATGTCAAACTTAGGGCTTCTGAGCAGTTCCATTCCTGGCAAGCTCTTTCAACTAAACCAATGTGCAGCTGCCCAAAGTTTCTGCTTTAGTTGCATCGTGCATATGCTGCTGTCAGGTCAGAGATTCATAAGCCCTAGCAGTTGAAGAAATAGGACAGGGTAGCTACCAGCATTAAGTGGGAGAGGCGGGAGGCAGATGCTAAGAGAAGGAAAAAGGAAGCAGCAAAGGGGAAGGGCTGAAGGAGACACTGTCTCATGGAGCATTCTATGTGCCCTTTAGCTAAACTACATCATCTTTCTCTAATCCAGCCCAACATTGAAATGAGTACGAGTATGATACCCTTGATATACACAGAACTGTTCAGGATTATGCAGATGTTTAATCAGAGAACCAAAAGCAGTAAGCCCAGATCAGTGTTACCCCAAAATTAAAAAGATTGAGTGGGGTAACCTGCGCTGAGCAGCAGTTAGAATCCTAAAAACCTAACAGGTCAGGCTACATGGGCCATATTGGGTTTTTATCTGCCATCACTTACCATGTTATGTAAATGTTTCCCACCCAAAGAGCAGATCCTCTTTCAAGGAGTCTCCTCATCACTGACCTAGCTTGGTGGCACACATGACTATTTTCAACCACAAATGAAAAGGTCATAGGCACCAAACACTGCCTAAATATTAAACAATCTTAAAAAATCGTATTTTCTCATATTTTACCAGTTCATGCCGGAGTCTAGCTGTTTCTTCCTTCTCTTTCTCCTCGTATTGAATCTTCTCCTCTTCCTCTTGTCTCATCTTCCAGTTTTCTTTCTCAGCAATCATCTTTTCAAACTCCAAGCGCTCCTTGGCTCGTTTCTCTGTGGCAAGTTCAACACTTTCCTGAACTATGGAACCAGAAAGGCTAAGTTTAGAAACAGATAAGAATATTGGTGCAGTCAATTAGTTTTAACACACATCATGCAGTGAGGGAGGCTATCCTCACCAAAAAGCATAAACCCCATAAGAGGAAGATGTGCCATATTGCTTTATGGTGAAATTTGATTTTACCTGCTAAATTCCTTTCCTCAAGTCTTAACAGACCGGTCAAGGGAACCTAAATCTACTTATCTAAACAGCAGATATAGATATAGGGGAACAGGTTCAGATTGAGATGTTTAAGGCTGGTGCAACTGAGGATCTAATCAGTATCTTCTGTTAAAGCTCCATTACGACCCTTGTATATAACATGGACTTCCAAGCATCAACCAACCTAGAAACTCACCCATGAATGCACAGCCTAAAAAACTAAACCACAGAATGCTGCTACTGTCCATCTCCTGGAGGCATAAATAGACCCTAGCCAAGGATCTGACCCCTACATGTCCTCTTGCTGTTTTATCCCTTTAAACAGATACTTCACAACACCATAGCCTTCCAGATGGGCTCAACTAGTCTGGAAAGACCAAATTTCACTTTCCTTATTGTTTGTACCAGGTCAGTCAAATTAATGGAATATATTCAAGCCACATTGCAAACTACCTAGAATGGGAAGAGACTATGGCAGCTTCGAGGACCCCTCATAAGAACATAAGATATGCCATACTGGGTCAGACCAAGGTCCATCAAGCCCAGTATCCTTTTTCCAACAGTGGCCAATCTAGGTCACAAGTACCTAGCAGTTTCCCCAAAAGACAGGTTCCACAATACTTGTACTGGGTCAAGCATTGATATCCTGGATCCCTTCTTAATAATGGTTTATGGACCTTTCCTCCAGGAACTTGTCCAAACCTTTTTAAACCCAGCTACACTAACAGCCTTTACTACATCCTCCGGTAACAAATTCCAGAGTTTGATTACACGTTGAGTGAAAAAATATTTTCTTTTATTAGTCTTAAATAGTTTACTTTGTAGCTTCATTGCATGTCCCCTAGTCTTTCTATATTCTGATAAGGTAAAACATTCGATCTACGTTTACCCGTTCCACTCCGTTCATTAATTTATAGACTATCATATCTCCCCCTCAGCCGTCTCTTTTCCAGGTTAAAGAGCCCTAACCTTTTTAGCCTTTCTTCATAGGAGAATCCTTCCATCCCCTTTACCATTTTGGTGGCTCTTCTCTGAACCTTTTCTAAAATCGCTATATCCTTTTTAAGATACGGCGACCAGAATTGCACACAATATTCAAGGTGTGGTCTCACCATGGAACGATATAGAGGCATTATAATATCTTTTGTTTTATTTTCCATTCCTTTCCTTATCATACCTATCATTCTATTTTCTCTCTTGGCCGCCGCTGCACACTGGGCTGAGGGTTTTAACATGGTATCCACAATGACGCCTAAATCTTTTTCCTGGGTGGTGGTTCCTAATGTGGAACCTTGCATCGTGTAACCATAGTTTGGGTTGTTCTTCCCTAGGTGCATAACCTTGCACTTGTCCACATTAAATTTCATCTGCCATTTTGATGCCCAGTCTTCTAATTTATCAAGATCCTCTTGCAATTTTCCACAATCCTCTTGGGTTTTAACAACTTTAAATAGTTTTGTGTCATCTGCAAATTTGATAACCTCACTCGTTATTCCACTTTCCAGGTCATTTATGAATGTCAAAAAGCAGCGGACCCAGCACAGATCCCTGGGGTACACCACTATTCACCTTTCTCCATTGGGAAAATTGGCCATTTAGCCCTACCCTCTGCTTTCTATCTTTTAACCAGTTCCTGATCCACAATAGTACACACTGCCTCCTATCCCATGACTCTTTAGTTTTGCCAAAAGTCTCTGATGAGGGACCTTGTCAAAGAGTTTCTGAAAGTCCAGATACACAATATCAACCGACTCACCTTTGTCTACCTGTTTATTCACACCTTCAAAAAAACATAACTCGGTAACTCCGGCTCCACTCGAGGCAACTTGGCAGGCCTCTCCAATTCTGAGGACCAGGGACGGCGGTCGGGGCTATGCGACCTGGCCCTCGAGGGGCCAAGAGCGTCCACTGACGCCGCCCTCACGGGTTGTTTCTTCCTTCTGTGTTCCCCAGGAAAGACACTCCTTTCAGAGGAGCCTCGACAGTGCTCAGGGTCGGACTCCCGAGATGTCAAGGCCTCTGATGAGATCCCGGCCCGGCTGGACGCGGAGTCAGAAAAAAGTCTTTCATGCTGATGGCTCCTCAGCGCCTTAGAGGACATTTTGCCGCACGGGACAGACCACTGGGTCATGGTCGGGCCCGAGGCACCGGAGGCAGCAGTCATGTGTGTCGGTGAGAGACATTAGCTCCTTACACCGATCACTCTTCTTGAACCCACTGGCAGCCATCGGGGGAAAAAGGACCCCTGCAAGGTCGAACGACCGGCTTCCAGTGAAAGAGAAAAAAAGGCGGGAACGCTAGTCACGAAGGACAAAAACCGAAAAAACTAGCTCCGGGCTCTATACTGGTGTACTGGGCCCAGGCGGGAAGGGGAACCGGCGTCGAGCTGGGCAAAAACCACAAATCCAACGCAGGAAAAATCAACTTTTTACCGGGTGACAGCACCACACGTCCATCAGGCTCAGCGGAAAAAAGAAGACTGAGCAAGATGGCACCCTTGGGCAGGAAGGGGACTGCGCATGCGCACTGCATTCCCAAAGGCTTTCTTTGAAAGCTGGGGAAATGCTCCACACGAGGGTTCTGTTGGCGCCGACGTCACCCATATGTAAGGGCTGACTTCCTGCTTGGTCCTGGAGAACTCCTCGCTGGACCACCACTATCACTGACCGTCTTCGTGCCTGCTTGTGCCGTGATGAGCACTCACCCGCTCTGCTGGATTTCTGTCAAATGCCTCCGACACCTTCTCTTCTACCGGCATGCTCATGTGTCCTGCAATCCGCGATGCCGCTCACCCTGGTATGTGAGCAGCGATCGCGGAGAGGGCTGTCTGGCCTTGGCTGCCTTGCTCCAGTCAAACCTTGAGGCAGTCAGCACCTGATCGGCAAACTTAGAAGGCTGCTGCTTATCCCCTCTCCGTGCAGACCAGGAGGGGGAGAGCAGAACGAGGCACCGGTGCAAACTGGAAGGGAGAGAAAGGGAGCTCTGAAGCCAGTTCAAATCCCTCAAATTTTTTTAAAGTCAATTGGCAAAATAAAAGTAATGAACCAAGGGATAAAACAAACCCTGAAGACAAAACAACCCCTAAGGCTGACTATCCTAACTTCTGCTCCTTATCTGTTTCACTAGTGAGCCAAGCCCTAGGCTCACTACGTCCTCCTGCTGCATGGAGACTGGACACACTGGGGCTAATGGGAGAGACCAGCAGGCTACATCCAGTGATGTCACGATTCTAACATGCCCATTTTCCATGCTGCAGGAGGAGGTGCACTACCCGGAGGTGGAGGACTGAACTTGAGGAACTATAAGCAACTATTTAAAGTTGTTGAAACACAAGGATTGTGGAACATTGCAAGAGGATCTTAATTGGAAGACTGGGCGTCCAAATGGCAGATGAAAGTTATGCACCTAGGAAACAACCACCCAAACTATGGTTACACATGAAGAGCCACACCCAGGAAAAAGATATAGGCATCATTGCGGATAACATGTTAAAACCCTCCTCCCAATGTGCAGCGGCAACCAAGAGAGCAAATAGAATGCTAAGTACCATAAGGAAAGGAATGGAAAATAAAACAAAGGATATTATAATGCCTCTATTGTTCCATGGTGCGACCACACCTTGAATATTGTGTGCAATTCTGATCGCCGTATCTTAAGGATATAGCGTTATTACGTAGAAAAGGCACAGAGAAGAGCCACCAAAATAGGAAAGGGGGTGGAAGGATACCCCTATGAAGAAATTAAAAAGGTTAGGGCTCTTCAACCTGGAAAAGAGATGGCTGGAGAGGAGATATGATAGAGATCTGTAAATTAATGAATGGAGTGGAACGGGTAAACGTGATTAGTTTACGCAATAAAAATATAGAAAGACTAGGGGGCATGCAATGAAGTTACAGGGTAACCTGTTTAAGACTAATATTTTTTCACTCAACGTGTAATCCAACTCTGGAATTTGTTACTGGACGATTTAGTAAAAGCTGTTAGTGTAGCTGGGTTAAAAAAGGTTTGATCAAGTTTCTGGAGGAAAGGTCCATAAACCATTATTAAAATGACCCGGGATGTCACTGCTTGACCTAATACAAGCATTGTGGAACCTGTGTGTCTTTTGGGGAAACTGCTAGGTACTTGTGACCTAGATTGGCCACTGTTGGAAACAGGATACTGGGCTTGATGAACCTTAGTCTGACCCAGTATGGCATATCTTATGTTCTTACGTTAGATATGCCATACTGGGTCAGACTAAGGTTCATCAAGCCCAGTATCCTGTTTCCAACAGTGGCCAATCTAGGTCATATGTATCTAGCAGTTTCTCCAATGCTTGTATTGGGTCAAGCATTGATATCCTGGGTCCCTTTAATAATGGTTTATGGACCTTTCCTCCAGGAACTTGTCCAAACCTTTTTTAAACCCAGCTACATTAACAGCCTTTACTACATCCTCCGGTAACAAATTCCAGAGTTTGATTACACGTTGAGTGAAGACAAATAAGAGAAAATATTTTTTAAATAGTTTACTCTGTAGCTCCATTGCATGTCCTAGTCTAAATTCTGATAATGTAAACAATCGATGTTTAGCCGTTCCACTCCATTCGTTCATTTATAGACCTCTGTCATATCTCCCCTCAGCCGTCTCTTTTCCAGGTTAAAGAGCCCTAACCTTTCCAGTCTCTCCTCAGGAGTAGCCTTCCATTCCCTTTACCATTTTGGTGGCTCTTCGTCGTACCTTTTCTAATAACGCTATATCCTTTTTAAGATACAGTGACCAGAACTGCACACAATATTCAAGGTGCGGTCGCACCATGGAATGATAAAGAGGCAATTTAATATCCTTTGTTTTATTTTCCATTCCTTTCCTTATGATACCTAGCATTATTTGCTCTTGGCTGCCGCTGCACACTGGGCGGAGAGTTTTAACATGTTATCCATGACACCCAAATCTTTTTCTTGGGTGGTGGTTCCCAATGTGGAACCTTGCATCCTGTAACCATAGTTTGGGTTGTTCTTGTCCACATTAAATTTCATCTGCCATTTGGATGCCCAATCTTCCAATTTATCAAGAACCTCCTGCAATTTTCCACAATCCTCTAGGATTTTAACTTTAAATAGTTTTATGTCATCTGCAAATTTGATAACATCACTCGTTCCCTTTTCCAGGTCATTTATGAATGTCAAAAAGCAGCGAACCCAATACAGATCCCTGGGGTACTCCACTATTCACCTTTTTCCATTGGGAAAATTGGCCATTTAGCCCTACTCTGCGCTGTCTTAACCAGTTCCTGATCAACAGTACACTGCCTCCTATCCCATGACTTTTTAGTTTTGCCAAAAGTCTGAGGGACCTTGTCAAAGGCTTTCTGAAAGTCCAGATACACTATATCAACCGACTCACCTTTGTCTACCTGTTTATTCACACCTTCAAAAAAAAACAATTAGTAAGACAAGATCTTCCTTGTCTAAAGCCATGTTAGCTGTCTCATTAGGCCATGACTATCTACATGCTGAGTAATTGTTTATGATGGTTTCTACCATTTTTCCCAGTACTAACGTCAGGCTCATTGGTCTGTAGATTCCCGGATCACCCCTGGAACCCTTTTTAAAAATTGGTGTTACATTGGCCATACTCCAATCTTCAGATATTACAGATTATTATAATGATAGTTCACAGATTACTAATAGCAGATCTGCAATCTCATATTTCAGTTCTTTCAACACCCTTTGATGTATACCATCCAGTCCAGATGATTTGCTACTCTTCAGTTTATCAAATAGTTGTAAGATATCTTCACGGTGTAGCGATATTTCTCAATTCCCCTGCAGTATCACCTTTAAATACCACTTCAGTCATGGGTAATATCCCTACATCTTCCTCAGTAAAGACTGAAGCAAAGAATTCATTCAGTCTCTCCGCTATAGCCTTGTTCCCTCTTACTGCTCCTTTTACCCGTCTATCATCTAACGGTCTAATTGACTCACAGCTTTTTTGCTGCGAATGTACTTGAAAGTCTTTAATTCGTGTTTTTGCTTCCATAGCAAGTTTCTTCTCAAATTCTTGCTTTGCCTGCCTTATCAATGCTTTGCATTTAACTTGTCAGTGCTTGTGCTGTTTCCAGTTTGTCATTTGGCTCTTTTTTCCCCCCTATTTCCTGAAAAATGTTTTTTTGGCAACAGCCTCTCTGACCTCACCATTAAACCATGCTGGCAGTTTTTTTGGACTTCCTTCCACTTTCCTTAATGCGTGGAATACAGCTGGTCTGGGCTTCAAAGATAGTATTTTTAAACACCACCCAAGCTTGATGTAAGTCTAACCTTTGCAACTGCTCCTTTTAATTTTTTCTTAACTATTTTCCTCATTTTATCATAGTCTCCGTTTCAAAAGTTAAAAGGAAGTACTGTGGATTTCCTTACCATCCCTCTACTAATTAAATCAAATGCGATCATGCTATGATCACTATTGCCAAGTGGCCCCAACACCCTTATTTCTTGCACCAGATCTGGTGTTCCACCAAGGACTAGGTCCAATATGGCTTCCCCTCTGGTCGGTTCATGAACCAGCTGCTCCAAGAAGCAGACATTTATAAGAACATAAGATATGCCATACTGGGTCAGACCAAGGTCCATCAAGCCCAGTATTCTGTTTCCAACAGTGGCCAATCTAGGTCATACGTACCGAGCAGTTTCCCCAAGGGACACAGGTTCCACAATGCTTGTATTGGTTCAAGCATTGATATCCTGGGTCCATTCTTAATAATTGTTTAGTGACCTTTCCTCCAGGAACTTGTCCAAACCTTTTTTAAACCCAGCTACACTAACAGCCTTTACTACATCCTCCGGTAACAAATTCCAGAGTTTGATTACACGTTGAGTGAAAAAATAGTTTCTTTTATTAGTCTTAAATAGTTTACCCTGTAGTTTCATTGCATGTCCCTAGTCTTTCTATATTCTGATAAGGTAAACAATCGATCTATGTTTACCCGTTCCACTCCGTTCATTAATTTATAGACTTCTATCATATCTCCCCTCAGCCGTCTCTTTTCCAGGTTAAAGAGCCCTAACCTTTTTAGCCTTTCTTCATAGGAGTATCCTTCCATCCCCTTTACCATTTTGGTGGCTCTTCTCTGAACCTTTTCTAAAATTGCTATATCCTTTTTAAGATACGGCGACCAGAATTGCACACAATATTCAAGGTGCAGTCTCACCATGGAACGATATAGAGGCATTGTAATATCTTGTTTTATTTTCCATTCCTCATCATACCTAGCATTCTATTTGCTCTTGGCCGCCGCTGAACACTGGACCGAGGGTTTTAACATGGTATCCACAATGACGCCTAAATCTTTTCCTGGGTGGTGGTTCCTAATGTGGAACCTTGCATCGTGTAACCATAGTTTGGGTTGTTCTTCCCTAGGTGCATAACCTTGCACTTGTCCACAATAAATTTAATCTGCCATTTTGATGCCCAGTCTTCCAATTTATCAAGATCCTCTTGCAATTTTCCACAAAACTCTTGGGTTTTAATTTTAAATAGTTTTGTCTCATCTGCAAATTTGACAACCTCACGCGTTATTCCACTTTTCAGGTCATTTATGAATATGTCAAAAAGCAGCGGACCCAGCACAGATCCCTGGGGTACACCACTATTCACCTTTCTCCATTGGGAAAATTGGCCATTTAGCCCTACCCTCTGCTTTCTTTTAACCAGTTCCTGATCCACAATAGTACACTGCCTCCTATCCCATGACTCTTTAGTTTTGCCAAAAGTCTCTGATGAGGGACCTTGTCAAAGGCTTTCTGAAAGTCCAGATACAGAATATCAACCGACTCACCTTTGTCCACCTGATTATTCACTCCTTCAAAAAAACATAACAGATTAGTAAGACAAGATCTTCCTTGTCTAAAGCCATGATGGCTGTCTCCCATTAGGTCATGACTATCTACATGCTGAGTAATTTTATTCTTTATGATGGTTTCTACCATTTTTCCCAGTACTGATGTCAGGCTCACCGGTCTGTAGTTTCCCGGATCACTCCTGGAACCCTTTTTAAAAATTGGTGTTACATTGGCGATCTTCCAATCTTCAGGTATTAGAGATGATTTTAATGATAGTTCACAGATTACTAATAGCAGGTCTGCAATCTCATATTTCAGTTCTTTCAACACCCTTGGATGTATACCATCCGGCCCAGGTGATTTGCTACTCTTCAGTTTATCTAATAGTTGTAATACATCTTCCCGATGTATCGATATTTCCTTCAATTCTTCCGCACCTTTAAATACCACTTCAGTCATGGGTAACATCCCTACATCTTCCTCAGTAAAGACTGAAGCAAAGAATTCATTCAATCTCTCCGCTATCGCCTTGTCGCCTCTTAGTGCTCCTTTAACCCCTTTATCATCTAATGGACCAACTAACTCACAGGTTTTTTTGCTACGAATGTACTTGAAAAGGTCTTTACTTCGCATTTTTGCTTCCGCAGCAAGCTTCTTCTCAAATTCTCCCTTTGCCTGCCTTATCAATGCCTTGCATTTGACTTGCCAGTGCTTGTGCTGTTTCCAGGTTTCGTCGTTTGGCTGTTTTTTCCATTTCCTGAAAGATGCTTTTTTGGCAACAGCCTCTCCGACCTCCCCTTTAAACCATGCTGGCAGTTTTTTGGACTTCCTTCCACTTTTCTTAAAGTGTGGAATACAGCTGGTCTGGGCTTCCAAGATAGTATTTTTCAACAGCCAAGCCTGATGTACGTCTTTAACCTTTGCAACTGCTCCTTTTAGTTTTTCTTAACGGTTTTCCTCATTTTATCATAGTCTCCCTTTCGAAAGTTAAAAGGCAGTACTGTGCATTTCCTTACTATCCCTCCTCCACTAATTAAATCAAAGGCGATCATGCTATGATCACTATTGCCAAGTGGCCCCAACAACCTTATCTCTTGCACCAGATCTGGTGTTCCACTAAGGACTAGGTCTAAGATGGCTTCCCCTCTGGTCGGTTCATGAACCAGCTGCTCCAAGAAGCAGTCATTTATTTCATCTAGGAACTTTATCTCCCTAGCATGTCCTGCCGTGACACTGACCCAGTCGATACCAGGGTAATTGAAATCACCCATTATTACTGTGTTGTAACTTTTGTTAGCTTCCTTGATTTCTTTGAGCATTCCATCTGTTTATTCTGGCCAGGCAGTCGATAGTACACCCCCACTGCCATCACTTTCCCCTTCTTACATGTAATTTTAATCCATAGAGATTCTACAGAAAATGTTGTTTCCTGCAAAACTTTAATCCTTTCTGACTCAATGCCCTCTCTAACAGAGTGCAACCTCTCCACCAATTTAGTCAGTTTAATCATTATGATATAGTTTGTACCCAGGTATCAGTGTCCCACTGGTTGTCTTCCTTCCACCATGTCTCAGATTCCAATCATATCTAATCTCTCATGTAGTGCTATATAGTTTAACTCTACCATCTTATTTTTAGACATCTATCATTTGCATACAAGCATTTTAGAGGCACTGTTTTATTAATATTAATCTGGCTATTTGTAGACATGGGTAATTTGGAATCTTTACGCTCTGTCTGCACCATACTCAAGGGCATTTGGGCTACTTTACTCTTTTTTGGAATCTCTCTGCTTTTGGTAGTATCCTTCAAGGATGCCTTCTTCCGAATCATGCGCTCTTGGGCGACTGTCGGCTTTCACCTATTATCTAGTTTAAAAGCTGCTCTCTCCTTTTTAAAAGGTTAATGCCAGCAGTCTGGTGCCATCCCGGTTAAGGTGAAGCCCATCCCTTTGGAAGAGACCCTTCTTTCCCCAGAATGTTCCCCAGTTCCTAACAAATCCAAAACCCTCATCTCTGCACCATTGTCTCATCCACGCATTGAGACTCTGGAGCTCTGCCTGCCTTTTGGGTCCTGCACATGGAATGGGAAGCATTTCGGAGAACACTACCCTGGAAGTTCTGAATTTCAACTTCCTACCTAAAAGCCTAAATGTAGCCTCCAGAACCTCCCTACTACATTTCCCTACGTCACTGGTACTGACATGTACCAAGACAGCAGACTCCTCCCCAGCATTATCTAAGACCTTATCTAGGTGGCGCGTGAGGTCTGCTAACTTCGCACCAGGCAGGCATGTTACCAGGCGATCCTCACATCCACCAGCCAGCCAGCTATCTACATGCCTAATGATTGAATCACCAACTATAACGGCTGTCCTAACCCTTCCCTCATGGGCATATGGCCCTGGAGAAACGTCCTTGGTGCGAGAGGGTTTTACAACACCTGGAGGACAGGTCCTAGTTATGGGATCACTTCCTGCCACACCAGGATGATGCTCTGTCACGTGACCTCTCCCCTCCATGGCAACAGGGATGCTGCCAGACTGGAGGTGGGACGTCAGGACTATATCCCTGTAGGTCTCGTCTATGTACCTGTCTTTCTTATGCCTTCCAAGTCTGCTACTCTAGTCTCTAGAGAACAGACTGATTCCCTGTGAGCAGAGCTCCTTGCACCTGCTGTCTGCATCTTAGTTTAAAGCTTGTGTTTAGATCTTTAAATTCTTTACTTAGTAAGGGTTGGTGTGGATGCTTATACTAATAAAAGTTTATCTAATACGTTTAATATACCTTGTTCATCTGAAGCTTAATCTCAGGTCCTTAATGTATGACCGATTTGGATAAAGAGCTGCAGCTGAGAGCAGCTCCTTTCTTCTAAGATGTTTAAGTGCCTATAAAGCTATGATTATCTCAGGGGTGGGTGGGTGTTGGGGAGGGAGGGAAATAAGACTTATTAAAAGAGGGCTGCTACAAGCTACCCTGTCCTGTACCCTCAGCATTGGGGGGGGGGGGGGAGGGGGGGTTAGTCACTCAGGTAGAAGAGAGCAGAAAAAAAAAAGTTAAAACTCGGCACGCTCTGGGGACAGAGCAGGTATAGATATATAATTCAAAGTAGCAGTTAACCTGGCCAACACAGAAAGGCCAGATAGTTGAAAGAAGCAGGGTAAGTTATACAGCTGAGAAAGCTGAACAAAGTGCAAAACTAAAGGGGACAGAGATGAAGGAGCACACCAATAAAGACACAGATAGTATGCAGGCAGACAGCTAGAACTCACAGCAAATTCGTCACAGGAGCTAAATATCCACCTCTAACAGTGCACTTGCGAGGGCACTGCTCTTCCCAGAGCAGAGAGAGGCAAACAGACTATGCACACGTGGGAGGAGACAGGAAGAAGGGCTACACAATACCTCAGCGGGGGGGGGGGGGGGGGGAAGGGTTTAGTCACTCAGGTAGACAAGAGCAGGAAAAAGTTTAAAACTCAGCACGATATTATCACTAAATCCGAGGCCTTCTGTGTTCTAGAGGGACTACGGGGCAATGGGTCCTGTAAGTACCCCTGCGGTAGGCAGAACAGGACTTCCGTTATTTAGGTATTTGGCTCCCTGGAGATCTGAGCAACTTACACTCTGATCACATACACACACGTGAACACATACAAGCTCTACCTTGCTCTTTCTGCCTTCAGCGAAGCCCAAACAGCAAACTAGAGCTGATTCAGGGACATAGCAGCACATAAGAACTTTGCAAAGGAAGTAACCCCTCCCAATGACAGTGCACACCTGACTCCTCCATACTTCTGGCTTCATAACCCGACTCCATAAAGGACACTGATCACACACACACAGAATACAAACAAGCTGTACTTTGCTTCTGCTACCCTCAGCATACCAGATCGAGGGATATTCACAGGCATGCCAATTGAGGCATGTACGTGACTGGATAGGGCACACAGAGGTGTTTACGCCCCCCCGGAAACTTAAAGACTACTTTAACTCCTACAGTTTGATGTCTCCGCTTCATGTGGAGACCGCTGAATTACCAAAACGCTTAAGTACTAGTTCGTTAGGGAGACCAAGGGAGGTATGGCGGCATAAATGTAAGCAATTTAACCATGCCCGGCAGTATCTTGTTTTCTTACCAAATGTTGCAACTCCTGCTTCCCTCCGGGGTGGGACCACAAGTTTTTTCAAATATGGGACGCCCAGGGTTTACATCAAGTTGTGCATTTGGTAGACTTGGAGGAACATATAAAGCCCTTCGAGACATTGTGCTGGAAATTTGACTTAAAGGCTAACCACATATTTGTCTACTTGCAATTGAGTCACTATGTTCGAGCTCTCCCGTGAACCTTGTTGGAGGCAATGAAGATGGTGCAAGTGCTTCACTTTTTTTGAGATGGAGAAACTGCTTCTATACCTTCAGAAATTTTTCAGAAATTAGAAAAACGGAGCCTGCACAATAAAGCTTAGTTACTCACCTGTAACAGGTGATCTCCGGGAACAGGAGGAATTTAGTCCTCAGATATGGGTATCGTTGGTACCGACGGAGCCTGCGCAGGAACACTCCCCAGCGTCCAAAAGGAACGCTTTTGGGAGCATCCCTCAGCACATGCGCGCTGCCTTCCCGCCTCTCCAACTGTCCCTCTTCAGTTAAGTTTGTAGCTGAGTGAAAGGATAGAGGGAGAGAGGAAAGAGACAAAGACAACTCATAGGGGAGGTGGGTGGGTTGTGAGGACTAAATTCCTGCTGTTCCCGATCACCTGTTACAGGTGAGTAACTACGCTATCTCCAGGAACAAGCAGGAATGTAGTCCTCACATATGGGGACTCCCTAGCTGAAGATGCCAGGGAGATATCCCCAGGAAGGTGCTACCGTCGAAGGTGAGAATCCTTCCTCCCATGGATCTCTGGCATCCCACCAGGGTTGGTGGGTAGGAGTTGTTTTAAGTTTGAAAGAGATTTTGAAGAACAGCTTGGCCAAAGAAGGCATCCCGACGGGAGGCTTTATCTAGGCAGTAGTGGGCTGTGAAGGTGTGTACCGAAGCCCAGGTGGCTGCTCGACAAATGTCATCGATAGAGTGGAGATTAGCCATGGAAGCTGCCATGGCTCTCACATTGTGAGCTGTGACATGGTCCTGAAGAGGAAGACCCTTACTCTCATAAGTAAAGGATATGCATTGGGCAATCCATTTAGATAAAGTTCTTTTGGAGACTGGAAGTCCCAAATGACTAGGGTCAAAAGCTACAAAAAGTTGTGAGGACTTTCTATGTTGCTGTGTTCTTTGTATGTAAAAGGCTAAGGCCCTTTTACAATCCAAAGTATGAAGGTTTCTTTCTGCATTAGAGGCGTGAGGCCTCGGAAAAAATACAGGAAGATAAATTGATTGGTTTAAATCTGGGGTCACCAACCTCCAGAGGGTCGCGGGCCGCACAGCCGACTACCGGGAGCCTCGCGGGCCGCACCCCCCTTCTCCCCGCCCCCGCGAAAAAAAACAAACGCAAAATTATGAAAACAATGGCTGATCACCTTTATTGAATTTAATGAGATGGCTGATGATTCATGCTAGCAGACAAACGCCTAAAGTCCGGCTTCACAGATGACACTGACAGGAGAAGGGACGCTTGCAGGTGGTCGTCGGTGAGCTGCGAGCGCGTGGATACAATGGCGGGAATCCTTGGCGGGCCGCACGTAATGTTAACCGGGGTAGAGCCTCGCGGGCCGCACGAAGGGACCTCGTGGGCCGCATGCGGCCCGTGGGCCGCAGGTTGGTGACCCCTGGTTTAAATGAAAAGGCGAAACCACCTTTGGCATAAAGTGTGGGTGAGTTCGAAGAACAACCTTATGATGAAATCTAGTATAAGGAGGATAAGCCACTAAAGCTTGCAATTCACTAATGCAACGGGCAGAGGTGATTGCAATCAGAAAGATGGCCTTCCAAGTCAAAACCTTAAGGGCTGTAGTGGCTAAAGGATCAAAAGGCGGATTCCTGAGCTGCCCGAGAACTAGATTTAGATCCCATGCTACCGGTGGTGGCTTGATGGGAGGTTTAGTTAATAAAAGGCCTCTCATATATCTTGATAGGAGTGGATGAGAGGAAATTGGTTGTCCATTTAGAGGCTTATAAGAAGCTGCAATTGCACTAAGATGGACTTACCAAATTGGTCTTTAAGCCAGAATTCGATAAGTGAAGGAGATACTCTAGTATTGATTCTAAGGGTACGACCAGGGGGTTTAATCCCTTCTTGGAACACCATATAGTAAAACGTTTCCACTTGAAGGCATAAGATCTTCTTGTGGAAAGTTTCCTAGAAGCCTGAAATATATCTTTTACCTGCTGGGACAGATTTAAATCCTGGAGGTCTAAGCCTTCAACCACCAGGCCGTGAGGTGCAGGGACTGGCGATTCGGGTGCCATAGCATCCCGTTCTCCTGAGAAAGGAGATCTGGAGCATGCCCTAACTCCAGAGGTGGTGCTTGAGAGAGATGCAGAAGCAGGGAATACCACGTTTGGCATGGCCATCGTGGTGCTATGAGGATCATGCGACCCCTGTCTCTCTGAAGTTTGAAGAGTGTCTTGGGGATGAGGGGAATGGGTGGGAAGGCATAAAGGAAGTCCTGACCACAGTGAAGGAGGAAGGCATCCCTTGCCTGACATTTGTGCGCCAGAATCCTGGAACAGAACCGGGGAAGTTTGGCATTCAGTGGACTTGCAAAGAGGTCTATGTCTGGAGTGCCCCAGAGATGAAATATGTTTGCCAACTGGTCTAGGTGGAGTGACCACTTGTGAGGTAGCAGTACTCGACTGAGTTTGTCTGCACAAAGGTTTTGAATGCCCGGGAAGATATACCACTAGAAGGTGAATTTGATGCTCTCTGGCGAGGGCCCATAGTTGTAAAGCTTCATTGCATAACGACAGAGCCTGCCCTGCCCGTTCACATAGAACATGGCTACCTGATTGTCCGTCTGGACTAGGACTGTCTTGTAGCTGAGCTGGGGGTGGAACACTCGAAGAGCTAAATAAATTGCTCTTAACTCCAGGAAGCTTATGTGTAAGCCAACCTCCTGTGGCATCCAGGTGCCCTGGGTAGAGATGATTCAGGTGTGCTCCCCAACCCACCTGTGATGCATCTGTTAAGGTGCCCTGAAAGAGGGGTTGATGGAAAGGAGACCCTACTGTCAGATTTTCTAATGATTTCCACCATTGGAGGGACAAAATTAGTCGTTGAGAGATTGTTATTTTCTCCGACAAATGACCCGTGGCCTGTGTCCACTGTGTGGAGAGGGTCCACTGAGCTGCTCCCATGTGGAGGCAAGCATATGGGACTACATGAACTGTGGACGCCATGTGTCCCAATAACTGCAGTAGCTCACGAGCAGCGAGAAGGACTTGCCTGCTGCTTGGGAAGCTAACTGCATTATGTGAAGACCCCGGGCTTGTGGAAGGAAAGCCCTTGCCCGTCTGGTATTCAGACAGGCTCCTATGAATTCTAGGCATTGGGAAGGAAATAATTGAGATTACAGGAAGTTTATTACCAATCCCAAGTACTGGAGGATTCGCATTGTACAAGACAGTGCAGTGCTGGCCCCTCTGTCACTGTGGAGGCTCGGATGAGCCAGTCTAAGTAGGGGAAGACAAAGATCCCCAGGACTTGTAGAAATGCAGCTACTACTGCCATGCATTTCGTGAATACCCTTGGTGCTGAAGCCAGACCAAAGGGAAGAACCCTGTACTGGAAATGTCTTCCCCTGAAAAGGAAACAAACATTTCCTGTGATCTGGATGGATAAGAATGTGAGTGTATGCATCCTTTAAGTCTAGAGAGCAAAGCCAGTCCTGGCTTTTAAGGTATGGCAGAAGAGTTCCCAGAGAAATCTTGAATTTTTCTCAAAACAGATATTTGTTCAATTCTCTGAGGTCTAGAATGGGTCTGTGTCCCCCTGTTTTCTTTGGGATAAGAAAATAGGGGGAGTAGAACCCTGTACCCTGTTGAAGAATGGGTACTTCCTCTATTGCCTCTTGGGCAAAAAGTGGAGACCTCGTGATCTAGCAGATTGTCTCCAGAGGTTTGTGAATTGAACTGCTTTAGAATTATAGGAGGGGGTAAGCTGTGAAAATGAAGTTTGTACCCCTCCCCTACAATGGACAAAGTCCAATCTTCTGCTGTTATCTGATGCCATCTATGACAAAGTGGCATAACCTGCCGGGAATATTGGGGGGTTGAGGACCCCTCAGAGGCAAGAAGGCAAAGCTCTCTAGGAAGGAGCCAAAGCCCTTGAGGGGGCTGAACCTGGAGAGCTGGTTGGGCTCTCGGGCCTTTTGGTTTCTTTTGTTGTCTAGTTTGTCCCTTTTGGGCAACCTGACCTGGAGCTTGAGTCTGATGGGTATAGGAAGGATAAAACTTCCTCTTTGCTAAAAGAGGGTTTTTTATAAGGCTTTCTTTTTTGCTGGAGTGGCTGTAGACTGACAATCTAAGGTAGAATTGTCAGCATTTAACGCGTTAGCCTTCTCCTGCCAGTTCTTGCCGAAGAGATTTTCTCCCATGCAAGGAATGTTGCCTAACTTGTCCTGTACCCAAGTCTCCAAGTCTGATGCCTGTAGCCAGGCAATTCGTCGTGCGCCAATGGCAATAGCAGAAGTTCTGCTGATGCATTTGAAGCAGTCAAAGGCTGCACGATTGATAAACTTGGAGACATCCTGAGCATACTTAACCAGAGTAAGAAAGTCTTGTCCCTTATCTGGGAGAAATGGGCTCATAAGTTCCAAGTCTCCTGTGATTTCTTTGAGAAACATTCCCATATATAGAATATATGAGCTGATCCTAGCTGAAAGCATGGAAGCTTGAAAAGTTCTGCGTCCAAAAGCATCCAGAGTCCTGCATTCACGACCTGGAGGATTGGATGCATGTCTTTTAGCACTTTTCATCCTACGCATGGCTGACTCCACTACCATTGAATGGTGTGGCAGCTGAGTTTTCTGAAATCCAGGACATGGTGGGACTCAATACATAGTATCAAGTCTCCTAGAGTGAGGAGAAGTAGTCAGAGGTGTCTCCCACATTCTGAGCATCAAGTTATGCAGAATTTCATGGATAGGAAGAGTAGCTGCCTCCTTAGGAGCTTTAGGATATTAGAGGATTTCCAATTCGTTTGCTCTGGGTTCCTCCTCAGGAGCTACTGTGATTACAAGACCTTTAGCCTTATCATGGATGAAATCCTGAAATGACATGTCCTCTGAAGGTGACATTCTGCGTTGGGGAGAAGAGGGATCTTCTAAGAGAAACCCTCTAGTGCCAGCAGAATTGTCAGTCTTCGGAATCTGAGGACTCTAAGTATTCCTGACTCCGATGCTCCTGCAAAGCACGATCCCGGTACCGATTGAAGTCGGTACTGAGGTGACCCAGTACCACTTTATCCACTCCAGCCAGAGATTGAATAGGAAGAGTTACCATTGGGGCCGGTACCATCAGTACCGGCATCGGTGTCGGCACTGGTGCCCTTGGGACCACCGGTACTGCAGCTGAGAAGAGCTGCAATACTGCGTTCGATAGCAAGAAATCTCTGGTCTATCGACGCAGATGATGCCTGGGTGTTGGTACTGGTAAGAACGGCCGGAACCCCTGAGCATGGCACAGGTAGTTCTTGCGAGGTTGAAGCCTCGAGAACATCCTGAAGCCCCATTGATGCTTTGGAAGCCGAAGCCTCCCGCCGGGGCTGTTTTGCCGGTGTGGTTCCCTCAAGTGCAATGCCAATGGCCTCTCGATGCTTAGCAGGAGAGCTACCCTTTGAGGACCGGCTTGTGTTACCTGAGATCCATGGGAGGAAGAATAGGCCCTTGACTATGTTGATGCAATGGATCTGGCATCTGAAGAGAAGAGGGTGCCGAGCTTTGCGGCCCAGTTCTGTCTTCCTCTCTTAGTCATCCCCATGCAGGAGACACATTCAGTTGGAGAATGATCAGGTCCTAAACCTTTTAGACACCAATCATGGGTGTCAGTGACGGAAATGGTACCGCCACACTTAGTACATTTTTTAAAACCACTAGTTGGCTTTTCCATGATTTTGGACAAATGGGGCCTAATGCCCAAAATGGCGCCTAGCACCAAAACAGGAAAGTTTCTGAAAAGAAACAAAGTTTAGGTTTTGCTTTTTTTTTAGGAAAGAAAAGAAAAGAACCGACGGTACCAGTAGGCGGCGTGCGGTAGGCAAGCGCGACCACAAAAAAGAATTTTAAAGATGGAATTTTCTGCGGTGACAGGGAATAGGTCCTGTTGGCTCCGCGGAAAACTAAGAACTGAAGAGGGACAGTTGGAAAGGCGGGAAGGCAGCACGCATGTGCTGAGGGATGCTCCCAAAACCGTTCCTATTGGATGCTGGGGAGCGTTCCCGCGTAGGCTCCGTCGGTACCGACGATACCCATATGTGAGGACTACATTCCTGCTTGTTCCTGGAGATACTACTTGGACTGGGAAGATAGGTAGGCAAAGGAGCTGGGGGTGACAATACCTGTGTGGGGGGGGGGGGGGGGATGCTGGGAGCTATTAAAAGAATTCCCAAGTTGGTGGGATCAGCCCAGCTTCAAAAGATTTAGTTGTGGCCGCTAAAGAGTGCAATTTTCTCCAAGGCATGCACAGCATAGCAGGGTTATTCGAGGGGGGATGGGGGGGGGGAGACGGAGGAGACTGCCCTAGCTGTGGAGCTCCATCAGCAGACCTAGGTCTGACAATACTGGGATAGGATTACTTTGGTGAACCAACTACTGGAGCTGTCCTGCCTCTTGATCCTTTTTGACCTCCTGTCTCCAGCTAAACCAAAGGGGAGAGGGCCTTGTCAATTGATTCAAAGCTTACGTGATAGGCAAACAACCTATTTTGTGGCACTGGCAGCAGATGACCCCACCCTCCTTTTGGGAGTGGTGAAATTGTTTCCACCAGCTTATGCTAATGCAGGGGTGGCCAACTCCAGTCCTAGTACACCACAATCCAGCCTGCTTTTTTGGATGTCCCTAATGAATATTCATGATATATTTGCATACAATGAGGGGTAATGGATGCAAATACACCTCATGAATATTCATTAGGGACATCCTGCAAACCAAGCTGGATTGTGGTGCACCAGGACTGGAGTTGGCCACCCTTGATGTAACAGCAGGCTGCTAAGTGGGACCGTTTTCTAGAAATCTGGTCGATAATGGTGTAGTTACTCACCTGTAACAGGTGTTCTCCAGGGACAGCAGGAATCAGTCCTCACTTATGGGTGACGTCGGCACCAACTGAGCCCGTGCGGAGCAATTCCCCAGCTTTCAAAGAAAGCCTTTGGGATTGCTGCCACGCATGTGTGGTCCTCTTTCTGCCCAAGGGTGCTATCTTGCTCAGTCAGGTCCCTTAGCTCGATCGAGCCCTACCAAGCAGATGGCAAGGGAAGGACAAAAATCCAGCAACTCATCAGGGGATGCGGGAGGGTAGTGAGGACCAATTCCTGCTGTCCCTGGAGAACACCTGTTACAGGTGAGTAACTACGCTTTCTCCAGGAACAAGCAGGAAGTCAGTCCTCACTTATGGGACTCCCCAGCTACAGGCTACCTAACCTGCAACCAAAAAACGCCTCCGAGAGTCTGAACAGAAGCCGATGCCCGAAGGAGCCTGAATCCTTGGGTCGAAGCCCAAGTTAGCCATGAAGAAGGGTTGGAGGGCAGGAGTTGCTTATACCCTGAACAGATTACAGAGTACAGCCTGCCCGAAAGTGCTGTCCTGGCTGGACTCCCTCTCCAGGCAGTAGTGAGCAGCGAAGGTATTCATGGAAGACCAGGTTGCCACCCAGCAGATATCCATCAGGGGCACGGAGCACAGCAAAGCCACCGAGGCTGCCTTGGCCCAAACTGTGTGCAGTGACTCGACGATCCAGTGGGGTACCTGCCTTCGTGTGAGCGGAAGTGAGGCAGTCTGCTACCCAAACCGAGAGGATGCATTTGGTAACTGCTTGACCTGGTCTATTGGGATCATAGGTCACAAAGAGCCAGCCAGACTTGCAATGAGTCTGAGTGCACTGCAAGTAGCCCTTCTGCAGTCAAGGGTGTTGAGAGCCGTCAACACCTGGTCGGCATGGGGCCTCAGGAAGAAAGTTGGGAGGACTATCTCCTGGTTAAGATGGAAATCCGAGACGACTTTAGGCAGGAATTTAGGGTGGGTACTGAGGACCACTCTATTCTGATAGAACCTGGTCTGGTGTAAGGGGCATCAGCCATGAGAGCCTGGAGCTCACCGACTCGGTGGGCTGAGGTCAGTGCCACCAGAAAGGCCACCTTCCAGGACACGTGCCAGAGTGAGCATGTCACCATCGGCTCAAAGGGTAGACAGGTGAGCTGCATGAGTACCACATTCAGGTTCCATTCCACTGGAGGAGGACCGATGGGCGGCTTGGAAAGCAGAAGACCCTGCATAAAGCGGGAGACTAATGGCTGCCCCGATTGGGGCTTTCCCTTGATGGGGAGGTGGTTTGTCGAGATGGTGCTCGTGTACCCTGACAGAGTTCGACTTCAGCCCTTCCTTTGAGAGATGGAGGTGGTACTGGAGGATACATCGAATGGGACACGAGAACGTGCCCATCTGGAGCCCTAAGCACCAGACCGAGAAGCGCCTCCACTTGAAGGCATAGGCTTATCTAGTGGAATCCTCTCTCGAA
Organism: Ichthyophis bannanicus; assembly: GCA_033557465.1. Taxonomy (NCBI): domain Eukaryota; kingdom Metazoa; phylum Chordata; class Amphibia; order Gymnophiona; family Ichthyophiidae; genus Ichthyophis; species Ichthyophis bannanicus. The sequence continues at coordinate 141,177,488 of CM066049.1, read as the reverse complement.
GCGAGGATGACTTCTTCGACGTCCTCCGCAAGAGCCAGTGAGGCTAGGGAAACCCGTTCAGCCTCCAGGCTGTGAGGGATAAGGAGACTAGTTTTGGGTGCTGCACCTGCCCCTCTTCCTTGTTAGCAGACTCAGGGGGACAGAAGGCTCAGTTGATAGCTGGAGCAGGAGGAAGAAAAGTCTGCCGAGGATCAACAATGCCCAATCCTGCTGAGCCTTGAGAAGGGCTCACAACGAGAGGAAAGGGAGGGAATGCATAGAGCAGGCTAGGTGACCAGTCCAGAAGGAATGCATCGGGGCTCTCCCTGCTCGGGTGCAGTACCGGCCCACAAAAGTGGGGAAGCCTTCATGTTCTGGGGACTAGCGATCTATTGCCGGTATCCCCCAGTGGAGAAACAGCCAGCCCACTACTCCTGGATCCAGCCGCCATTCGTAGGGGTGAAGAACTCTGCTAAGTCTGTCCACCAGGACATTCTCCTGACCCAGAAGGTAAGTCGCCTTGAGGGACATCTTCCAGACAGCGAAAGAGCAGATAAGGACTGCTTCCCAGCAGAGCGAGCACGATCCCGTGCCTCCCTCCTTGTTGATGTAGAACATTGCCACACGATTGTTGGTCTGCACGAGAACCAACCTCCCTCTGAGGTGGTCCTCGAAGGCCCTCAGGGCCCACCGAATTGCCTGGAGTTCAAGCAAGTTTAAGCTGCTAAGACTCCTCGGGCGACCACTGCACCTGTGAGCATAGCGGCCCACAGTGGGCTCCCAACTCTAACAGTGAAGCATCTGTCAGCACTGCATCATGCTGTGGGGCCTGGAGGGGCAATCCCCGCAGGAGGTTGCGGGGGTTTTGCCATCAGTTCAGGGACAAACTGAGATCAGGAAGGACTGACTGGGTCCTTGAGGCGACGGAGGGACTGGCTCCATTGAGCACTGAGACACCACTGAGCTGTCTGCATGGGCAGGCAGGCGTGGTGGACCACATACACAGTAGAGGCCAACTGGCCCAGGAGGCATAGCATGGTCCGAGCGGTGACCCAGGGGGGTGCTTTGGATGTGGGCCGCCAGAGCTCGGAGGCGGTTGGTGCGATCTGCTGGTAAGGCGGCGGTCGCCTACTGAGTATCAAGGCGTGCCCTGATAAACTCGAGTGCACCGGCTCGAGGTGAGACTTTGGATAGTTGACCAAGAACCCCAAGCTCTCCAACAGAAGGATGGTGTGTGACATTGCTTTTTGGGCTTCCTTGACCGAGGAGCCTGTGATTTGCCAGTCGAGGTAGGGAAAGATCGGCACGCTCTGACACCAGAGGTGGGTGGCGACCATGATGCAACATTTTGTAAAGACTCATGGGGCAGACATGAGGCTGAAGGGGAGCACCCTGTACTGGAGGTGCTCTCCCTGCACCCTGAAGCACAGATACTGCCTGTGCTGGGGGTGGATTACTATGTGGGCGTAAGTGTCCTTTAGATCCAAGGAGCATAGCCCGTCACCCTGCTGGAGGAAGGGCAGCAGAACGCCAAGGGATAACATCTTGAATTTCTCCTGCACCAAGAACTTGTTCAATTTGGGGTCAAGGATGGTCCGCAGACCCCCGTCTTTTTCAGGACGAGGAAGTACTGGGAATAGAATCCCTGACCTTGAAGGTGCGGAGGGACCTTCGACTGCCAGTTGGGCAAAAAGAGTAATTCCTGCTGCAGTAGAAGCTGGTGCACAGGGAGTTGAGGAGGCTCCATGGGGGGAGAAGGGAGGTGGAAGCCTGTTGAAGCGAAGGCGATAGTCTCAGATGACCTGGAGAACCCAGGTGTCTGAGGTGATGGAGGCCCACGATGAGTGAAATGAGACAGGCGTCTCCCCACTGGCTGCTGTGTAGCCTGAGGGCGAGAGGCTATGCAGATGGCGTCAAGACCCCTGAGCGGGTTGTGGAGGGGCCAAAGTTTAGGCTTTTGGCCCTTTCGGCTTACGATGCCCTTGGCCGGATTTACCCTGTGCAGGGGTAGCCGGGTATGGCAGATAGCCCCAGTACTGGAGGCCCTAACAAGGAAAGAAGGGCTTCTTGGCTGGTTGCTTCTTTTGGGGCAGAGTGGAGGTCTTGCGTGAGAGACTGGTTCTGGTGACGAACTCAGTCTAACTCTGCGGCTTTATCCTCCATCGGCTTGCCAAAGAGCTGCTTGCTGAGGGGCAGGGCACGTCCAGGAGTTTCTCCTGCACCCATTGCTCTAAACCCAAGGACTGGAGCCATGCCTGGCGGCAGGCCCTGATGCCCTCGGCCACTACCCGAGTTGATGATGCATACCCATCGTAGGCGACTCGGGAGAGAGATTTAGAGCAGTCTGCGACAGACTTCAGCAGAGTGCCGAATCTATTGAGGGGCTTGCCCTCGAGGCCCATGGAGAACCCTCCGAGCTCCTTGGCTAAATCACGCAAGAACATACCTATGGATAGTTGGTATGCTTGAATGAGAAGAGAGCATGGAGCCTTGATAGGCCTTGTGGCCCAGGGCATCAAGGTCTCTCGACTCTTGGCCGGACGGTACCGATGAGTGATTTTGGGCTCTTTTGCTTCCTCATGACTGAATCCACCACCATAGAGGTGTGGGGGAGTTGGGTCTTCCTGAAACCCAGCCCATGTTGTAACTTGTATATAGTGTCAAGGTGCTTGCTCACGATGGGGACCGAGGTGGGGGTCTCTCACATGCACAGCAGCAGCTGAGATAGAATAGGAGAAACCGGCACATTGGAGATTCCCTGGGCGGGGGTTCTCGTACTGAAGAATATCGAGTTCTTCAGTACGAGGGTACTCCTCTCCCTGAGTGGCCAGGTTAAGGGCACGGGCCATGTCCCGAACACCAGGAAGGTGGTGTCCTTGGGTGGCGAGTGCTGCTGGAATGCTGGCAGGGAGGGGTCTGACGGAAAATCCTGGTGGATACAGATTTCCAAGGAGGAGTCCATCGGACTCCCACTCTGAGAAATTGGTCGAGGAATCTGAGCAGGGCAGATCGCCCTCTCCAATGGCCGGTGCCTGCTTGGAGCCGGAGGCCCTGGACGATCTCACCTCCGAGGACCGGGAGAACAAGCGAGACAGACGTCGAGGACTCTCACGAGACCCAAAGCTCTCAGGGGTTTCCTGGACAGAATTCAGTGTCCCACACAAGGGACCCACGGACTTTGGGCACGAGTCAGCAAAGCTGGCCATGAGCGCCTGCTGGGAAGCAATGAATGCAGAAACGCTGCGTTCCAGCGCCAGCATGCGGGACTCCTATGTGGATATGGCGCCATGCAACACCGATTCTGGGGTCACCGGGTCGGCTGTCGAAGAAGTCCTCAACGAGACAGCCCTCGGGAGACCGGGCGCCTTTGCCAAAGGCCTCTGTTTCCGTGCGGGGTACCTTGCGGGACCGCTCTGTCTGACTCTCGGGAACGCCAAAGGGGGTTAAGCGACTGAGCGCGGGAGTGCTCGCACTAGTCGGGGGCCCCAGTCACTGAGGCCTCCTTTTTGCACCGTTCCACCTCGGGGGACCCCTGGTCAGAGTGCTGCCTGGAACACAGTGCTGCAGGGGGAGAACCCACTGGAGGGGAGAGGACCGAGGGCACCACTGGAGACTCCGAGGCAGCCTTTCGAAAAATGTCTTCAGACTTCTGCTTACAGCTGAGCAGGGCCTTAGAGGATATTTTCTTACAGAGCTAACAGAGCTCTGGGTCATGGTCGGCTCCCAGACACCTTAGACAAGGGTCATGAGTGTCTGCAAGCAACATGTTCCTAGAGCATCTATCCCATTTTTTAAACCCGGTGGCCATGGGGGCAAAAATGGCCCCTGCGAGGTCAAAGACCAACGCGGCCAGCGGTTAGGAAGGAAAAAAAAGGGCGCAATTAGGAAAGTTATCCCCCTAAGCTGTGAAAAAGAGCAAGGGGAGGACGGGCAGAGGACCAGTGCAACCAGAAAAAAGTAGTAAGAGCCTGTTAAGGCAAGGAAAACAAAACTTTTTCCAAGGGATGAGGACATTCGTCCGAACGGCTTGTGACTGTCTGGCAAGGTGGACAGAGGGTCTATCTTTGCATCTCACTCCGTGGCGAGACAGGGTAATTTTGAACCCAAGATATGGATTTGGCTAGGAAATGCATTGTAGGGGGTATGGGGGACCCGCAGTAGGACTCTAAATATATGAAGGGCAGGCTGGAGATATAGGAAAAATATGTAAAGAAGGGACCATCAGTGAGAGCATTGCCCCTGGTATTAAATCCACATCCGGGAGCAGCAGAGAATCCACCTTTAGTAAAATATGTACCATGGAGCGTTATGGATATGGAAAATGTGGCTAGGACATCCCTATCCAAGAGGAAGCTCCTCTTCCTAAGGGGAGTAAAGTTTGAGGAATGTATTGCAGGACATCAGATCGCCCTTGGTAATATTAAAGGAATTTTGGCCTGGTTAATTCAGGGAAGAACAGAGCAGGTATTTAGGCCGGCAGAATTGCTGGCTGTCACCCTGCAGGATCACTGGTTTGATGGGGCTCGATGGCCCAATATAGGCAGAGGTTGTGGGGAGCTCTTCATGCCATGTACCCAGATGTGCAGGATTTTGGGTTAGCGACTTCTATGACTTGGAAAGAGGGACAAGGAGTGTATATGAGTGGGTGACAAATACAACAGGCTTGGCAGTGTGAGACTGGGCATCTATGGGATGCAAATGGACATGCTGTGTTTTTCCAGATAATGAAAGCCGGCTTGCCGGCGGAGGCGCAGAGGGCTTTAGAGGGAGTACCAGCATTGCCACATATGAACTGGAATGTTATTCTATCACACATTTCTTCACAAAATGATCAAAGGGCCAGCACTAAAGAAAAATGTGCCCAGGGAGCAGAGGTTCAGACATTGGGCCAACAAGTGGAGGAGTTAGGATGTCAGCTAGCACACAGGTCATGTATAGAGGAGCAGGCGAAAAGAGAAGATACCAGCGCCCTGTAGGAACTTGTGTGGAGGGCCCTAGGCGGTGGGATGAAGAGTTCAGAGAGTGGAGGAGGACCTATGAGAGAAGGACCCATATGCTGGAACTGTGGACGTCGGGGACATTTTAGCAGGGAATGCAATGGAGGGAGACAAGGGGACAGGCAATACTGACTAGGACAGTACCCCTTGGTGGCACAAATTGGTAAAGCCAACCCTTACATTAAGGCGAGGGTCGGGGGTGTGGAAACAGTGTTCACTTTGGACAATGGAGCCACTGTGTCCCCTAAAGAGATGAAGAAGTGGGGCCATTCCTTTTATCGGGAAAGAAATTAACAGTAGGATTTACTGGGGAATCCAAAAGTCTGAGTTATAACCCAACCTTTAGAAATTGTGATAGAAGGAACTAAGGTGGTAGCCCCCCTCCTATATGCTCCAGTCACCAGCCAATCTTTTGGGAAGGGATTTGTTGAGGAAATTTGATATCCAGATACAATATACTATGTGCCCAATTATGTTGCCACTAAAGTTAAGAACCCCCCCAGGCACACCGGTGGGAACAAAATCCAGTATGTATTTTAGACAAAGAATCAGCAGAACACTTGCAGCAGTTGGTAGTTCAGGTGTGGGGAAATAAGATGATGAATTTAAAACCTTGCCACCAGATAATGTGGTCACTTTTGCAGTGCCCAGTGAGATAGGAGACAGGGATTAAGCGGGTTCAGGTCCTGTCCCTTAATTATCAAGAGGAATGTGGAGCAATGTATGCAATAGAATCTATAAAGGGCTGTGAGGACATGTGGTGGGTAACGGTAGTATTTCGTAGAGGGGGGAGCACTTCAAAGGTCTTGATTTAGCTTTTGAAGTGCAAAGTGGAGATGAGAGGGGAAATAGGAGAAGAATATCCTTTACAGGGATTCTTTTTAACAGGAACAGTTAAGGATAAGGATTTCTTTCCCCAATCTGGAGCCACATGAATACTTTCCGTATCAATGGTATCAGTTCAGTTTGGGATCTGAGAAATTCTGGGAGGTAGGATCCAGGATTATGGATCAGGCCCCCCGGAGGTATGGGCAGTGAATGATCTAGATATGGGATTACATCGGGAGGTAAAAGGAGGGGTGTGAAGGGCCAAGGGTGAAGCAGTATCCTGTCAGCAGAACCATGCAGGAGGGTCAAAGAGCAGGTAAAAATTGGTGAAGCAAGGAGCTCTATGCACCTGGAGCCCCTATAACACCCCCATATGCCCAGTATGTAAGCCTAATGGTAAGTGGAGGTTGGTTCAGGATTTGAAAAAGTTGAATGAAATGGTGGTAGGAGTTCCCAGACATGCTAGATCCAGTGGGAATGTGGACGGAAGACAGTCCCCTGTATGAGTGGTTCTCTGTGGTGGATTTAAGCAATGCTTTTTGGACCCTGCCTTTAGCTGAGGCTTCCCAGGGATTATTTGCATTTACATACAAAGGGCAGCAGTACACCTGGTCCTATCACAGGGGTATGTAGAGAGTCCCTCAATTTTTAACAGAGTTTTGAATCAGGATCTGCAAGATTTTAAGAGAGATGGGAAGGGAACTCAGTGACCTTGTGGCAATATGTAGATGATCTTATGCTATGCACAGACACACTGGAGAAGAAAGTTGAAATGTGTCAGCAAGAGGTGGTTTTCCTTGGACAGGTGGTGTCAAGTGATAGAAGAGTGGCAGAAGACAGTATTAAGGGCAGTAGCAAAATTCCAGACAGTAAACCAGGTTAATATGCTCCTAGGGCAATTGAATTTTTGTAGGCATTGGGTGCCCCATTGTACTATGAGAACAGCAGGTTTAAGAAAATTGCTGAAGAGCATGGCACACACTTCCGTAATAAATTAATCCAGAAACTTACTGAGGGGTTGGGGGTGCAACATTATTTTGTTTGTGTTTACAGGCTACAAGCAAACGGACTGGTGGAGAGAGTTAATGGATTACTAAAGACAACACTTCATAAGATTTTACATTCTACAAATTTGAAATGGCCGACAGCTTTACCTTTTGCTTTGTTTTCTCTCAGGAATTCCCCATTGAAGGCCTCTAATCTGACACCCCATCAGCTTGTTACTGGTCGATCACTGTCCTCCCCAGTGCTTCAGGGAACCTCAGCTGTTCCAGCAGACAACAGTGACACCTGTTGGACAGCAGGCAGCATAGGCAGTGATACAAGAAGCTGCAGATCGTCTTCCACCTAATACGGGCATTGAGAAACATCTCATTCAGCCCAGGGGACTATGTGTATCTAAAGAACTATACTTGGTCCTGTTAGACTGAGCCATTCTTTGTTGGTCCTTACAAGGTTACTGTGGTCAACCCCTTTGCTTTGCAGGTGGAGGGATCTTCGCAGTGGCATCACATCAGAGTGCGACCAGTTCCTTACATTGAGACAGCACGAAGTCTCTGTGGACTTTTGTAGGACACATGTATCAGGAAACTAAGCTTTTGAACAATACTACGAATAGTATAGTATGCAGAACTTCACCCCCTTCTGCTCTCTCCAGAGTACTTGGCGGCTGAACCTGTGCCTGCTAGTGATGCCTTATGTCTGTATACAACTATGCATCCAGGGAGTGAGACTCTAAGACGGTTCATTATCTTTATTTTGTGAATACACCAGTTCAGCAGATATATGCTAATTGTAATCAGGATTTGGGTATGTGGTTTAAACATCCCCTTGACCCAGCTGTTAGAGTATTTTCTAAAAACTGTCTTGTCAAAATGTTGGCGTCCATGTTCTACACATTTAGCTTCTATTGTATTTCCATATCATTCTGGTAAGGTTAGACCAGAACCCCCTAAGATTCTCCCTTGCTGCACCAGCAAGTTTTACATTTTGTTACCAGGGTTCAGGGAACATGAAGTCTCTGGGTATTTCTCCCACATGCCAATGTTATTTACCTTTTTCTAATTCTTCTCCCTCTTTCATGGATGTATATTACCAATGTGGTTCTCGTGTGTATTCTTATTTACCTGTACAGTTTCCTGGTGTTTGTGGGCTTGTTCGCCTGCATCACCCGATAGCCACCTTCTCTTATATGCTTGCTGGAGAACATGGCCATTTCTCTCCCTAACCACACAGATCAGAATCCTCCATTGACTAATGATATCCCAAATGCTACTGATCTTTTGTTCCACCCCTTCCCTCTGCCTCAGATTTAGTAAGAAGAAAATGCTCAAATTTTAAAAAATTTGATATCCCTGAAAAATGTCAATTGTTTAATCAGTTCTGTTGCAGTTACACTCTTTGCACCATTAGTAATTAATTCTCAATGGATAAAGCTTCTGAAACTCCACCCCCTACTACACCCCCAAGACTTCAGATAAGAACATAAGATATGCCATACTGGGTCAGACCAAGGTCCATCAAGCCCAGTATCCTGTTTCCAACAGTGGCCAATCTAGATCATACGTACCTAGCAGTTTCCCCAAAAGACACAGGTTCCACAATGCTTGTACTGGGTCAAGCATTGATATCCTGGGTCCCTTCTTAATAATTGTTTATGGACCTTTCCTCCAGGAACTTGTCCAAACCTTTTTTAAACCCAACTACATTAACAGCCTTTACTACATCCTCCGGTAACAAATTCCAGAGTTTGCTTACATGTTGAGTGAAAAAAATATATATATTCTTTTATTAGTCTTAAATAGTTTACCCGGTAGCTTCATTGCATGTCCCCTAGTCTTTCTATATTCTGATAACGTAAACAATTGATCTACGTTTACGCATTCCACTCCGTTCATTAATTTATAGACTATCATATCTCCCCTCAGCTGTCTTTTCCAGGTTAAAGAACCCTAACCTTTTAAGCCTTTCTTCATAGGGGTATCCTTCCATCCCCTTTACCATTTTGGTGGCTCTTCTCTGAACCTTTTCTAATAACGCTATATCCTTTTTAAGATACGGCAACCAGAATTGCACACAATATTCAATGTGCGGTCTCACCATGGAATGATACAGAGGCATATCATCCTTTATTTTCCATTCCTTTCCTTATGATACCTAACATTCTATTTGCTCTCTTGGCTGCTGCTGCACAATGGGCCGAGGGTTTTAAGGTGAAATTAGACTTACCTGCTAATTGTTGTTCCTTAAGGAACTCCCGTCCCGGAATCTCTGGTATATAGGTTCCTCCAGAAGCTTGGAGACTGAACAATGATATTCTTTAATGTCACCAGCATAAATATCCGAGGGACCGCCTCCTTGCTCCAGTTTACCTATTGACAGACTCACCAGAGCAACAAGTAGCTAACTATCAAAGTTTAACACACACAAACATTAACATACTTCAACTATAAATTAAGACACAATGTGCCCTAAAAGCAACCCTATAATTTTCCTAATATAGACTGCCCTCCGTCTCTATAGAGGAATACCATCTTATAAAGATCCCCAAAAGTATCATCCTCCCTATGAGCCATAAGGCTTATCATACCGTACCATACCTCTAATGCTTCAGGCCTGAAGCTCAACTAAACGCATATCTGGGAGGGATGTGGGACTGGACTGGAGTTCCTTAAGGAACAATTAGCAGGTAAGTCTAATTTCACCTTCCTTATCGTCTCTCCAGTCCAGTCCAGTCCTGGAATCTCTGGGATATAACAGCAGTAAAAACCTTTAATGGGTGGGTCCTGCTAGGCCAGCCTAAAGCACTGCTGCACCAAAACAGGTCTCTTTCTGCCTGTATATCTAATCTATAATGTTTTACAAAGGAATTTAATGATGACCAAGTAGCCGCTTTACAGATATCCACAGGTGGCAAACTGTACGCGGCCCAGGACGCAGCTTGCGCTCTTGTTGAATGCGCCTTAAGCCCATCAGGAATTGTTCTACCCTTTAACAAATATGCTTAAGCTATAACTTCCTTGAGCCACTTAGCAATAGAAGCTGCCTGACCTCTTTGCACCTCCAAAAAGAACAAACAGTGTCTTACGGAAGTCCTGTGTTCGTTTCAAATATGTCTTTAACGCCCTACGAACATCTAACAGATTCAACTTCTTGAATTGATTCTCTTTGGTAACATTTTCAAATACTGGTAATGAAACTTCCTGATTGATATGAAAAGCCGACACCACCTTGGGTAGAAATGAAGGTACTGGCCTTAAGACCACCTTCTTGTAAAATAGAAAAGGTTTTCTACAAGATAATGCTTGCAATTCCAAAATCCTTCGAGCCGACTAAATAGCTACTAGAAAAACTACCTTGAGCGACAGATCCTTTAATGATGCTCGAGACAACAGCTCAAACGGTTCACATTCTAAGCCTCCAAGACTAAATGGAGACTCCGAGACGGGACGCTTGGTCTACACAGCGGCCTCAATGAAACCACTCAAAAAATGCTTCACATCCGGATGTGCTCCTAGCACTTCCCCTTTTATTCTTCCTCTGTAACAAGATAGACCTGCCAACTGCACTTTCAATGATGCCGGTGCTAAACCTGTCAAATCCTTCTTGCAGGAAAGATAGAATGAGAAATAGAAGCTTTTAATGCTTCAAAACACTCGTCTTCACACCATGCCTCAAATAATCTCCATGTATGAATATAAGCCAGTGAGGTAGATCTCTTCCTTGCTTTCAACAAAGTGGAAATCACTGCCAAAGAGTATCCCCTGGCCTTTAACATCACCCTTTCAAGAGCCAAGCCATAAGTGAGAATCAATCCACCTGAGGCATGTGTAACGGACCCCCGACTCAGATCTTCTCTCATCGGTAAGAGCCATGGCCAGTCTACCAATAACCTTATGAGATCCGCGCACCATGGACGTCTTGGCCAATCCAGAGCTATCAATATTACTAGCCCCTTGTGCCATTCTAGTCATTGCAGAACACGCCCTATCAATACCCACGTAGGGAAGACATACACAGGAGCTGTTCTTCCGGCCAACTTTGAATGAGTGCGTCCAGACCTTCCAACATTCTCTCGACAATGACTGAAATACCGATTGACTTTTGCCAACTTGAAGGTTACCATGAGATCCATTATTGGAACTCCAACGATTTATCATTTGAAACACCTGGGGATGTAGAATCCACTCTCCTGGATCCACTTTCACCCGACAAAAAAAAAAAAAAAATCGGCTTGCACATTGTCCACCCCCGCTACATGACTCGCAGACAAAGCTTTCAAATTTTTCTCGGCCCACACGAACAACTGCTCAGCTTTGTCTTCCAGAGAGACACTGTGCCCCCTTGACGGTTGATGTAAGCTACTGCAGTTGCATTGTCTGACAGAACGCGAACCGCCTTCCCCTGAAGATAACATTGAAAAGCTTGTAGAGCTAATGTTACCGCCCTCAACTCCAATCTTTTGATCGACCAAACTTTTTCCTTATTGATCCATTGACCTTGAACGAATCTTCCTTCAAAGTGAGCACCCCAGCTGACAAGACTGGCATCTGTTGTAATTGGACACCAAACAGGCGATTCTAGCTGCATTCCCACCTCTAGAATCTCCAGTTGTATCCACCATTGTAGAGCTTGACGCGTCTCCGGAAGGCAGGATAGTGTCCGAGAGAGAATCCCTTTGATGCGACCACCTTCTTAGTAACGCTCTCTGTAATGGATGCATATGAGTTCTTGCCCATGGAACTAAGTCTAACGTTGCTGCCATGGTCCCAAGCAACTGTAAATAATGCCATGCAGTGCGATTTCTGGTCAAGAAATTTCGCACCAGATGTCTCAATACTAGGGCTTGCGACTGAGGAAGAAATACCCTTCCTATCCTTGTATTGAATCGAGCACCCAGGTGTTCCAGATTCTGTGACGGAATTAACTTGCTCTTTGCCATATTGACAACCCAACCCAGACTTTGTAAAAATTCCACTACTCTGGCTGTTGCCAACTCGCTTTGCTTTTCGGACTTTGCCTGAATCAACCAATCGTCTAAATATGGGTGACTAGAATTCCTTCCTTTCTCAATGCTGCCATAATGACCAACATTACCTCGGTTTAGCAGCGGCTCCACAAATGTTTACCAAACGGCAACGCTTGAAACTGGAAATGACCCATTGGAACTGCAAACCTCAAATTTCTGATGCTCCTGACGAATGGGTATGTGTAGATATGCCTCTGTCAAATCCAGAGAAGAAACTTTCCTTTTCTTACTGCCATTATTACAGACCTCAGTGTTTCCATGTGAAAGTGAGTTACTCGAAGGCAACGATTTACCTTTTGAAGATCCAAAATTGGTCGAAAAGACCCTTCTTTCTTTGGAACCACAAAATAGATGGAGCATCGACCGAAGTCGCGTTTGTCAGGCGGTACCGGAACAGCTTTGGAGATTCAAAAGTCTTTGCAAGGTCTCACGCACCGCTGCACACTTGATGCGTGCCTTGCAAGGAGATTGAATGAACAAAATCGACCACCGGGCGTTGAAGCTCCAGAGCATACCTTTCTCGAATGATCTCCAACACCCACCGATTGGATGTGATCTGAAACCAGGCTGAATAAAGAGTAGTTACTCACCTGTAACAGGTGTTCTCCAGGAGCAGCAGGAATCAGTCCTCACATATGGGTGACGTCGGCGCCGACGGAGTCCTCGTGCGGAGCATTTCCCCAGCTTTCAAAGAAAGCCTTTGGGAATTGCAGCGCGCATGCGCGGTCCCCTTCCTGCACAAGGGTGCCATCTTGCTCAGTCTGATGACATAGCTAAAAGACAGCAAAAAAAAAAAATCAGCAAAATATAATTATATGACTGCAACTCCAAGGGGAGGAGGGAGGGTTGTGAGGACTGATTCCTGCTGCTCCTGGAGAACACCTGTTACAGGTGAGTAACTACTTTCTCCAGGACCAAGCAGGAAGTAAGTCCTCACATATGGGACTCCCCAGCTTAAGGCTACCGGAGACCTCAAGCCGAAAAAATGAGCTCCCTCTAATTCGTCAGTACGTAAGGAAGGAATCTTCTCTGAGAACGCCCCCGACCGGTAGCCCAACACCAGGGCCAAAGGGTAGGAGTTGCCTAAACCTCAAAGAGATTATGGAGTACTGCCTGTCCGAAAGCACTGTCCCTGCGGGACTCCCTCTCAAGGCAGTAATGGGCCGCAAAAGTCTGGCTTGAAGACCAAGTAGCGGCCCAGCAGATGTCTGCCAATGGAACAGAGCGGAGATGAGCCACCGACGCAGCCTTTGCCCTGACACGATGAGCCGTGACTCGACCCTCCAACGAGAGGCTGGCTGCCCCATAAGCCCAGATGATACAGTCAGCGACCCATATGGACAAAGTACGCTTGGAGACAGGTAACCCCAACTTATTGGGGTCAAAAGAAACGAAGAGCTGAACAATCCTCCGATGCTCCCGCGTACAGTCATGGTAAAAGGATAACGCCCTCCTACAGTCCAGGGTATGCAGGACCATCTCAGCCCGGTTGGCATGCGGCCTGGGAAAGAAGGTCGGAAGAACCACCTCCTGATTGAGGTGAAAAGGGGAGACAACCTTAGGGAGAAACTTCGGGTGAGTCCGTAAGACTACCCTATTCTTGTAGAACCTAGTATAAGGGGGATCAGACACTAGTGCCTGAAGTTCACTCACTTGCCTAGCAGAGGTAAGAGCTACCAGAAACAAGGTTTTCCAGGAGAGAAAACAGAGAGGGCAGGTAGCCATAGGTTCAAATGGCGGACAAGTAATCTGCTGTAAGACCACATTCAGATCCCACTCAGGGGCTGGTGGGCGTAAAGGAGGCTTAAGCAGGAGGCTGCCTCTGAGAAAACGAACCACCAAAGGGTGGTTGGAAAGAGGCCTCCTGTCCACTGGCGAGTGGTGCGCTGAGAGAGCACTGAGGTGAACCCGGACAGAGTTGGACTTAAGGCCTAGATTGGAGAGGTAAAGCAAATATTGCAATACTACTGCTACCAAGCACGAGAAGGGATTCTCGCTGTGCAGAGCACACCATGCGGAGAATATACGCCACTTAAGAGCGTAGGATTTCCTGGTGGATTGCCTTCTAGAGGCTAATACTACGTCTGCCACCTCCCTAGGCAGTAATAGGGGAGCCAGGCCTACCCTTTCAGCAGCCAGGCCATCAGAGGAAGGGACTGGAGGTTGGGGTGCAAGAGATCCCTGTTCCTGAGACAGGAGATCGTGTTGAAGCCCCAGAGGAATAGGAGTGTCCACCGTCAGTTGCAGCAGAAGTGGGAACCATGGTTGCCTTGGCCACCTGGGGGCTATCAGAATCATTGAGGCCCCATCCTTGAGGACTTTGAACAGTGTTCGGGACACTAGTGGCGTGGGAGAAAACGCATACAGTAGGCCCTTAGACCACGGAATCAGAAACGCATCCGCTGCTACTCAGAGGATGCGGTTGTCTGGAACAATCTCAGGAGTTGCTGGTTCAGAGGACTGGCGAAAAGATCCATGGTGGGGAGGCCACACCTGAGAAAGATCTGCTGAACCACCAAAGGATGCAATCTCCATTCGTGTGGTTGCAGGATCCTGCTCAGTCTGTCCGCTAGGTAATTTTCCTGACCTGGGAGGTAGACAGCCTTGAGGAGCATTCCGTGATTGACGGCCCAGGATCAGAGCCGTTGTGCCTCCTGACAGAAGGAAGGAGCCTGTGCCTCCTTGTTTGTTTACGTAGAACATGGCAACTTGATTGTCCGTCTGGACCATTACAGACTGGTGAGATGCGAGGTGGGAGAAGGCTCTCAGAGCTAGGCGTATGGCCCGGAGCTCCAGGAAGTTTATCTGAGCAGCCTCCCAAGGGGTCCAGAGACCCTGAGTACATGCCCCTTGGCAATGTGCTCCCCAACCTTGAAGAGAAGCATCTGTCGTCAGCACTTGAGAATGCGGAGGGGATTGAAAAACCACGCCGAGTACCAGATTCGGAAGATGAAGCCACCATTGCAGAGAGGAAACGAGCAGGGTGGATATTCTGACTGAGTCTGCAAGGCTCCACTGAGCAGGCCGCATGTGCAGGCGGGCATTGGGGGTTACATGAACCGTGGAAGCCATATGGCCGAGAAGTCTCAGGAATTGCCTGGCGGAGACCAGGGAATTGCTGTGAAAGTGCCTGGCTAGATCCATCAACCTGTGGGCTCTGTCCACTGGCAGAAAAGCCTTCGCCTGAAGAGTGTTCAGCCTTGCTCCTATGAATTCTAAGTTCTGGGACGGGAGCAAAGTGGACTTTGCGAAGTTTATGACAAACCCCAAGTGCTGAAGCAGAGCCACAGTGTGAAGGGTGGCTTGACTGGCCACCTGGGAAGACTGGCCCCTTATGAGCCAGTCGTCCAGGTATGGAAACACAAAGAGACCTTGAAGCCTCAGGTAGGCCGCCACCACCGCCGCCAGGCACTTGGTGAACACCCTGGGAGTGGAGGTTAGGCCAAAGGGTAGTACCCTGTACTGGTAGTGGTTTCCCCCCACAACAAACCTGAGATATTGTCTGTGGTCTGGATGAATAAGGATGTGAGTATAAGCATCCTTTAGATTTAAGGAGCATAGCCAATCTCCCTGCTGGAGGTAGGGCAGCAGGATTCCAAGGGTAAGCATCTTGAACTTTTCCCTCTCCAGGAACTTGAGGTTGTGCAAGTTTAGGATGGGTCTGAGGCCTCCTGTTCTTTTTGGTACCAGAAAGTACCTGAAATAAAAGCCGTGACCTCTCAGGTGGTGGGGCACCGGTTCCACAGCCTGTTCCTTTAGCAGACTTGCTAACTCCTGAAGGAGTAGGTCCCTGTGCAGAGGGAGTCTTGGAGGCTCCCCTGGAAAATAGGAGGGAGGTACCTGGTGAAAATGGAGAAGATAGCCCTTTTGGACTATATGGAGCACCCAGGTATCTGATGTGACGGCTGACCACCTGTGGGCAAAGTGGGCCAGCCGGCCTCCTGTGCTGATGTGGGCCAGCTGAGAAGAGGCTATGCCTTCTGAGTCAAAAACCCCCATCCTGCTGAGCAGGGGCCGGTGTTGGTGGCTTGGGGGCCTTCTGCCTATGGGTCCCATGACCCTGCCCCTTGACCTGCTGACCCTGTTGGGGAGCTGCAGAGGTCTGATAATGAGGGTATTGTTTATAGGCAGACGACTTCCTCGGGTAAAAGGTCTTTTTCCCCGAGCCCTTCTTTTTCTGAGAAGGGGCAGAGGTTTTTCTAGATAGCCTAGTCCGGGTCAGAGTCTCAGTCTCGAGTTCTGCAGCCTTTTCAGCCATGGGCTTTGCCAAAGAGGTTTTCACCTCCGCAGGAGACAACGACCAACTTGTCCTGTGTCCTGTACCCATGGCTCGAGGTCGGATGACTGTAGCCAAGCCTGTCGGCGGGCACCGATGCCGGCCCCAGCTACTCGGGCCGAAGCCTCGAAGCCATCGTAGGCTGCTTGAGAGATAAACTTCGAGCACTCTCGAATACCAGTGGACAAGGCCTGGAACCTCTGCAAAGGTTCCTCGGAGAGACCAGCAGAGAACCCGGCAATCTCCTTTGCCAGGTCTCGGAGATACATGCCCATGTAGAGCTGGTATGTCTGGACACAGCAAGCAAGCGTAGAGCCCTGGAAGCACTTCTTACCGGGAGGCACCGAGGAGTGCATCTTCTGACTTTTCAGTCGATGCATGACCGATTCCACAACCATGGAGTGGTGTGGTAATTGTGCCTTTTGGAACCCGGGGCTCTTGCGGACTCGATAGATGGAATCGACCCGCTTGCTTAACACTGGCGTCGAGGCCGGGGTCTCCCACATGCGGAAGAGCAGCCACTCCAGCATCGGAGGAACCGGTACAGTAAAGGCCTCCTTTGGGGGAGAGTCATACTGGAGGGCCTCGATCTCTTCGGCTCCTCCTTGGGATCCACGGGGAACGTCAAGGCCTTGGCCATATCCCGCATGTAGTCCGAGAACCGGGTATTCTCTGGTGGGGATCGTCTGAGGTTCGGACTCCGGCGAGTCCGATGGGACACACAGAGTCCGATAGGTGTCGGGTGACTCTTCGTCCTCTGTCTCCCAGCCCGACTCATCGGAGGAGGTATCGTGCGGCTCCGGTCGGGCGGGCACCAATGCCCTCCACCCTGACGCCGAGGGCACAGATGTCGACGACCTCGGTCCCAAATGGGAGGCCGAGGGAGACCGTGGCCGAGGATAGACTCGAGCCCGCATGGACTCTAGGATCGGCTCGGCCTCTGGGGTCGACTTGGATGTCGATGTCCCGGTGGTTGGGGCAGATGCACCGGTGAGACTGGCAATCAATGCCTGCTGCTGTTCCATGAAGGCAGCGAGGCTGCTCTCCAAGGCCGTCAACCTGAGTCCGAGCTCAGGAGACCCAGCAGCCCCCGACTCGGGCCCCGACGGCGGCTCCCCTGGAGGAGAGTCCATGAGGACTACAGCACTCACGTGTCCAGGAGACTCCATCTCGATACGAGGTTGCTTGGCAGGCCTCTCAGACTCCGAAGACCCGGGACGGCTATCGGGGCTATGCGACCTGGCCTTGAGGAATCAGGAGCTTCCGACGCCGCCCTCGCAGGTTTCTTCTTCCTGCGCTGTTCCCGCAAAGGAGACCCCCGCTCAGAGGAACCCCGACGCTGCTCAGGGCAGGAGTCCCGAGACTTCGAGGCCTCTGACGAGGTCCGGGCCCGTCCAGACACGGAGTCAGAGAAGATCCTATCCTTCTGGTGCTGCCAACTCAACGCCTTCGAGGACATTTTGCCACACGGACTACAGATCATCAGGTCAGGATCGGGTCCGAGGCAACAGAGGCAGCAGTCATGTGTGTCGGTAAGAGATATAAGTTTTACACCGATCACACTTTTTAAACCCGCTGGCAGCCATCGGGGGGAAAAAGGGCCCCGCGAGGTCAAAAGACAGGGCTGCCAGTGAAAAAAGAAAAATGGCGCGAATGCTAGTCACAAAGGACAAAAACCGAAAAAAAGAGTGGGCTCGATACCGGCGTATCAGGCCCAGGCGGGAAAAGGATCCGGCGTCGAACCGAAGGAGAACAGGGAAATCAACTTTTTCCTCGGCGAAAAACGAGCTACGTCCGTCGGGCTCCGCGGAAAAAAGAAGACTGAGCAAGATGGCACCCTTGGGCGGGAAGGGGACCGCGCATGCGCGCTGCAATTCCCAAAGGCTTTCTTTGAAAGCTGGGGAAATGCTCCGCACGAGGGCTCCGTTGGCGCCGACGTCACCCATATGTGAGGACTGACTTCCTGCTTGGTCCTGGAGAAAAGTCCCGTAGCCGACCTCCCATGGGAATAAAATCTGTCTGGGTTTTCCTTATATCATTGTGACTTTCTAGAGATTGAAGAGGAAGAAGATGTTGCAAATCCCCTGTTTGCACCTCAAACCTCGAAACCCCCGATTCCTGAAATATTAACACCCTCTCTGAAACTGACCGAAACGTGGGTAACGAAAACGACGAAACTCTGTACAGGCCCCTAGACGCCTGAATTGGACGCCCTAGCTTCTGCCTGTCCTCTGGCAGCCTGCCACCTTTAGAATCTCCCAAGTCCTTTATTAATTTATCTAAATCCTCCCCAAAAAGGAGTTTACCCCTGAAAGGAAGCTTAGTGAGTCTTGCTTTAGAAGAAGCATCTGCAGCACAGTTACACAACCACAAATATCTTCTAGCTGCAACAGAGACCATACTCGTTGATAAACCCCTAATAAGGTCATAATGAATGTCAGCTAAATAAGCTGCACCAGTCTCTAACCTAGATGCTTGTCACAGTCTTCCACATTATCTCCATGTACTCGCTGAGACCAACGAAGACATGCTCTGGCTACCCATGCTCCACAAATTGAAGCCTGAATAGATTGGACACTTTGTTAAAACAAGTGTTTGTTAATGCCCTATTTCCTATCATGGCTATCTTTAAGAGCAGCACCACCTTCCACCGGAATTGTAGTCTTTGGTAACGGATGATACCGCTGCATCCACTTTCAGAGATTTAAACTCCTCCCGATCCTGATCTAGTAGAGCATATAATCGAGCCATGACCCTGGACCCCTTTAGTCCAGCTTCAAGCATATCCCATTCTTGTTGAATCATTTCTCTTGCCACTGAACAGGAAAAGCCCTTTGTGTTTTCCTAAATGCCTGCAACAAAGAATCCTCTAATGTAAAATCCTCCTCTGGTCCTGACACTGGCATATTAAGTGCTTTAAAAGTTCCATAATCAACACTGGTAACTCTTCGACGGAAAACACTAACTACTCTGGACTGTTCCTCCTGATCCGTGAGTTCTCCCTCTTCTAATTCGTCTTCAACATCCAAATCCGGATCTAAAGGATCCGAGTGAATCTCTAGAGGATAAGGAATGCTCCTGTAGATCCTTTCCTGTTTTAGCCTTCTTAACAGGAACAGAACCCTCAACAACTTCCAAAGGAATAGCCGACCGCTTTTTCCCAAGATCAGCTACAACAGAGGGTAGGGAGCTCTTTTGACCATTTCCAAAAGTCTGTTGAAGCAACGATACAAAATCCTGCGAAAATAGCACCGCCAAACTAGATGAAAAAATTGATGGCACTTGTGGCACATCTGGAACAGAAGTCCCTGCCACAAGTGACATCAATTTCTCGTAAAAGCTGCGGAGGAGAATTAGCGTCCAGTAAAGATAAGGGAGCAAGTCTAGCCCCCTCAGCACTGGATTCTAAGACCTGCTCCACATCTGCAGTTTCCTGAACACAGGATCTACAGACCCCCCACCCCCCCCGAGTCAGATAATGTCCCTCTTCTAGAGCCACAAACCAAACACTGTGGCTTAAAAGGCATTATTCCAATGTAGTTTGAAATCACACTACTGACAAAGCATAGTTACTCATCTGTAACAGGTGATCTCTGGGAACAGCAGGAATTTAGTCTTCACATATGGGTATCGTCGGTACCGACGGAACCTGCACGGGAACGCTCCCCAGCATCCAATAGGAAAGCTTTTGGGAGCATCCCACAGTGCCTGCGTGCTGCCTTCCTGCCTTTCCCAACTGTCCCTCTCCAGATGAGTTTAAAGCTGAAACAAGGAGAGAAAGAGGGAGAGATAGAGACATACAACTCCTAGGGGAGGTGGGTGGGTTGTGAAGACTAAATTCCAGCTGTTCCCGGAAATCACCTGTTACAGGTGAGTAACTATGCTATCTCTAGGAAAAAGCAGGAAAGCACAGTTACTTACCTGTAACAGGTGATCTCTGGGAACAGCAGGAATAAGTCTTCACATATGGGTACGTCGGTACCGACGGAGTCTGCGCAGGAACGCTCCCCAGCGTCCAATCAAAACGCTTTTGGAAGCATCCCAACACGCCTGCGTGCTGCCTTCCCGCCTTTCCCAATTGCCTCTCCTCAGTTAAGTTTTAAAGCTGAGGCAAAGAGAGAGCAAGAAAGGGAAAGATAGAGATAGAGAAATGCAACTCCTAGGGGAGGTGGGTGGGTTGTGAAGACTTATTCCTGCTGTTCCCAGAGATCACCTGTTACAAGTAAGTAACTGTGCTATCTCCAGGAACAAGCAGGAATGAGTCTTCACATATGGGGACTCCCAAGCTAAGATGCCCGGAGGGAGTCCTAGCATGTTGCGAATTTAGAATGAGCCATGCTACTCCTCAGAACCTCAGGCATCCTGGGGATGGAGGGTAGGAGTTGAATTACAGAAAGGTGCTGTGGAACAGCTGGACTAGAACAGGACTTCTATAGAGGAAGACCCTGTGTAGATGACATTTAGTAGTAAAATATTGAGCGCAATATTCTAATATGGACCTCCCTTGGTGGCATTGTAAAAAGTATATTGAGGTTCATATGGATCTGTTAGAAGAGCCAGTAGAGATCCTCAAGGAGTACCTCACTGTGAAGTAGAGGTAATAAACTGTAGAAAACACAAGTGGAGGTCAAAACCCCTCAGGGTGAGAAATAGCCCCAGGGAACACGGGGGTAATATGAGATAGGGCTTCAGCGGGAAACGCAGAAGGTACTATTAGACAAGGCTTAAGTTCTTTTGGCCCAAGAAGAGAACAATCCTAGGACAAAAAGAGAAAATAAGTCTGACCGATATGGACTGACAATAGAAATAGTCCATGTAGGAGAGAAGGGGTATGGAAGACCCCTGTATCCAGTAAGAAAGTAAGGACAGACTTAAGAAGGGTTAGAGCTTGAGGTTAACTGAAGATCCGCAATGTCTTTCCTAAATGAGGTCAATTAGGAAAGAAACAAGGTACATGGAGAACTTCAGAGATACCTAACCCAGAAAGGTTATGGTAAGAAAAAAGTATGCTAATTACCACAGGGAGTGGTTATATGTGTAGAGCCCTAAGCATGCTGGCACAGCATTGAGAGGGGTAGTGCCCATCTGTCAAGGTCATATAGGACTATATGGATATCTGAACCTAAACAGATAAGTACGTAGATCCATATCTACCTAAAAGATATATATCTCGACAGATATATATATATATATATATATAAACAGATATACATGGGCAGGAGACAGAGACACATGTCTATATATCAATATCTCTATATCGATATCTATCTATATAAATATGTAGGCAGACACATGTCTCCACGTAAGTAGATGGTGACATGGCTATATAAACTAGATCCCATAGAAATATGGGGAGAGAGAAAGATGCGTTTAATAGCAAGAAGGGTGATACCTGCTTGCAGATGCATAGAGAATCTTTTTTTTCCCCCTGGTTATGATTGACAGTCAGAGGGATGGTCTCCCTGACAAGGAGGAGTCTAGATTCCTTTAAGAATTCGAGCTCTTGAATAACCAGGATGGCCTACGTGAAAAATGCAGAGGATAACTTCAATCTGCAGGCAGCAAGTCCAGATCTCTCTAGAACAGGAGTATGGTGAATGGATAGAGGACGCCACTGGAATAAGATACCATATCGATCCGCCTATTAGGGCAAGATAGGTATCAGGCGTCCTTGAGCTGCAACTGAAAGAAAACTATCCCTGGCGGAAAGTCTAAAGAGATATGGACCAAGCCAGGGAATTGGCCATTCTTTAGGTTTTCACGTGATGAAAGGCCTGTGTTATCTCAAGAAGAGATTTTAGATGAAATGGTAAGGGTAGGGAACACCTGCCAGTCATGGGAACATGACTGGTGAACCCCTCCTAACCATCTGGGATTATCTGCTAGGCAAGATACTAATGCTCTCTAGCAAGGGCCCATAGTGCAAAGCTACTCTGTAGAGTTGCAGAGAGCATGTTAGAAGTTGGTTAGAAGAAAAAACTGGCTGCTTAAAGCCAGTAGGTAAGTTAAACTATTCTGCTAAAAACAAGGGGGCGAAGAATATAAGTCAACCAACAAGCTAGTGGAGGAGAAACCCTGGTTGTGTGGTGAACAGAACCAGTGGCTTGACCACTAGGAATTGCTGCATTTGCAGCAACTACCAGGGCAGCGGAAGCAAATTTTTTTCCTTTTTTTTTTTAGATTGGAAAAAGCAGCAACAGACACATAGGAGTAAGACTTCCTTATTGTCTGATGAGCTGCCCTAAAGAAAGAAAAAAGGGGGAGACAACTCTGTAAGAGAAAAACACCCTTGTGGATGGGTAGAGGACTATAGGGGCTTACCAGTGTAATAGAGCCACTCTTACAAACCGAATAATGTAGTAAGAGGGCGGTAGAAAGAGTTGAAGGAGACTATGTAGTAAGTCTCGGAAAGGTAAGATACATGCTAGTGCAGGGAAAACTGTCTTATTGATAGTTGTCACCTCTTTCCCCAGAAGGAGGAAGATGTAGACATGGACAGATAAAGGGATACCAGAATCCCCAATATGTAATTGAAGATGGATGAATTTTTTGATACAGAATGTGTTTAGAAGTTTGACTTTTCACCTACTTCCTCTTAAATAGAATAGGATGTCATGATCATGAGTTCTGTTTAACCGTCTTTAAAATAGATGGAACAGTGTTAACGCAAGCATAAAGAGTAAACATATGCTATTAACTGCGCAAGCATAAAGTTCATTGTACAGTCAATGCTGACACAACATAAGTTTTGCAACTTTGCAATTATAAATAATTGTCATAATCAAGTAAATTTCATCTAATACACTACCTTTCATCTTCTTTCCTGTATGTTATTGTAGTTTTTTCCTTTTCCAAATATGATTTTATATTGTAAACCGCCCCGATGTAATGGGGGGCGGTATATCAAGTCTTTTGTAAACAATAATCAGTTCTTACTTTGTAAAAAGAACTTTGGCGACACCTTGTGTTATTTCACGGTTATAATAAATGACTGTTACTTCCCCTTTTTCTCTAATAAAAGGAGCTTTTTAGGAGGAAGAATTTGAATTCAATAAGCGTGGAATTATGCATGTCCATAGACCCGTTTATTGTCTTCCCTCTGAGCTCAAAGAAAATAGCACTTGTGTGTGTGATTGTGTTCTGTATTACTCTGCCTGTTTCTCACTGTTTGAGGACCAGAGACCAAAAAGAGCTGTGGTATTGTGGCCAGATAACAGGTTTCTCTTCTGAAGAAAACTCTGAACTATAGGCATGATCATCATAAAGACTTAGAGCAGAAAGAAAGGACGTCTCGTGAAGAGAGATCCAGGAGAATTTAGGATAAAATTAACGTAGATGCTTCAAGTGAAAAGCAGCAGACTGCAAATTCTAACCAAACAGGAGATGTAATGACAATCTGAAACCCTGTGACTGCTGGGTTTGCTGAGCCTGTTGAGGTTGTGGTTTCTTTAGACCAGTGTGATATTTCCCCTGTTTGGGAACATCTGTATGATGGGCAGAAGATGGATAAAACTTTTTCCCCCTAGGGGAAGAAAGTTTGCTAGGAAATTTCCTACCAACTGGGAAAGAGGAAGACGTAGAACAGCCTCTGGAAACAGCAATGTCAATGGTTAACTGAGCAACTTGGAGTAAAGACTCCTTGTTAAAAAGATTTTCTCCAGTGTAAGGAGTATTTCCCAGTCTTTCTTGTGCCCATTTGTCCAAGTCAAACTTGGAGCCAGGCTTTATGTCGTGCTCCTATAGCTATAGCAGAAGTTCTGCTAACAGACTCAAAGGAGTCTAGGGAAGCACGAGTAAGGAACTTAGAGACATTTTGAACATGACTAACCAATAAGGAATAGTCTGCTCTTTTGGGGTCTTGAAGAAAAGGGGTCAAAAGCAGTAATTTCTTTGTGACCTCTTCAAGAGATAATCCCATATAGAAAATATATGAGAGAATTCTTGCTGAAAGCATGGATGCCTGGAAGGTTTGGCGTCCAAAGGCATCTAAAGTCTTAGACTCACGACCTGGCGGATAAGAAGAGTGCTTTTTAGTACTCTTAATATGCCTCATTGCTGATTCTACAACAATGGAATGATGAGGAAGTTGAGTCTTTTGAAAACCTGGAGAGGGGGGCACCTTATATAGAAGATCAGTTGCCCTAGAAGGTGGGGGTACCGTTAAAGGAGTTTCCCACATTCGAAAGAGGAGATCCTGCAAGGATTGCTGCAAAGGAAGCATGATGTTCTCCTTTGGACTCCAGGGAACATACAGGGATTCTATATTCCCTGGTGTAGGATCCTGACCCGGTATAGAAATCGCAAGGAGGAGGAGTGGCCTAGTGGTTAGGACAAGGTACTTCAGGCCGGAGGGCCGGGGGTTCAAGTCCCACCTGGGGACAGCAATCTCAGGCCGGAGGGACTGGGATTTCTAGTTCTATAGGCACTCCTTGTGGTCTTGGGCAAGCCACTTAACCCTCCATTGCCCATGTTCCCTGTAAGTAATAGCATGTGTGTGTCATATCCCCTCGTGTTAAATGTATCTCCCAATTGACCGCTTTGACCCAGTGAAAAGCGGGATATAAATACAGCTAAATAAATAAAGTGACTGCCATATCAAGCAGGAATGCTTGAAAAGAAAAATCCCCAGAGGGAAATCCTCTAGAAAGAGGACAGGCTAGAGCTGTTGAAGAACTAGCATTGGCACCGAGGGATCTATCCAAATTTAGAGGAATAGAAGACCCTAAAGGGTGGAGTATCAGGTCCTTAAGAGGATTTTGCCGGTACCGCAGGAGGTCGGGACCAGGAACAGTCGGTAGCGTATCGTCCATGCCAGGGATCGATTCCATCTCGGTACCGAGGGAAGCGAGCCTGATGAGAGAAGCATGGAAGGTACCGACAGCAATGGTAATATGGATACCGGTACCGACTCCGGCACCGTATCAGACACCGGTGGATGAAGGCCAGCCGGTAACAGCTCTATCGGTATTGAAGAAACCGAGAGTGCCCGACCTGGATCATCGGAACTGTGCCTTCGGTACCGTCCGGTATCGGTACCAAGGCGAGTCGGTACCAGTCGTCCAAGACTGGAGATCGATTCCAGACTGGACATTGAGGGAAGCAAGTCTATCGATGCACATCTGGAGGGTACCGGCGTCGGTACCGGTATCAGGGTCGACCCTGATACTGGAAGATCGGTCTGCAGTGTATCCAACGGGCCGGCAGCCGAGGACGCCAGACTACAATCTTTGGTGAGGAATGTGTTATCCAACACCATTGCCGATGCCGGGGTATCGGTACCGCTCGAAGCGGATGCCACCACCGAGCATGGCTCAGGTATGTTCTGTGAGGGGTGAACCTCAGGAACAACCTGAAACCCCATTAAGGATTTGGAGGCCGAAAACTCCCACTGGGGTTTTAAAGCCAGTGTATCCTCGAGGGCCAGAGGCATCTCTATGCTGTGCATGAGATCTACCACTCGAGGACTGGCTAGTCTTAACAGACTGTTTTTGGGTTACCTGATCCTGTGAAAAAGAAAGGGTGGTCGGTGCCCTAAAGTTGACTGGGGACCGCGTATCGAGGTGAACTCGATGCTGAAGACTTCTTCCGGCTATACTGTTGCAGGAGGGACACTCCAGCAGATAGTGGTCAGGACCCAAGCAGGGCAGACACCAATTATGAGTGTCTAAAATGAAATTTGTACCGCCACAGTTTGAACATTTTAGGGATAGTGGCTGGCGCTTCCATGAAGAAAAAAAGAGTAGGCCTAGCAGGCCGAGAAAAAACCGTCAGGCCCCAAGAAGGAAAAAGGGTATTCCTTATAAGGAAAATTTAGAAGAAAAAAGAAAAGAAACACCGGTGGTACCGGTGGCGTCAGGGAAGGCAGACGCGACCACAAGAAAACCAAAAAATAAAAGAATTTTCTGCAGTGACAGAAGGACATCCTGCCGGCTCCGCGGAAAAACGAAAACTGAGGAGAGGCAGTTGGGAAAGGCGGGAAGGCAGAACGCAGGTCTGTTGGGATGCTTCCAAAAGCGTTCTGATTGGACGCTGGGGAGCGTTCCCACACAGACTCAGTCGGTACCGACATACCCATATGTGAAGACTCATTCCTGCTTGTTCCTGGAGATTGTAGTCTTCACATATGGGGACTCCCTAGCTTTAGATGCCACGGAGAGACCCCAGAAGTTGTGTGCTCCTGTGAAAAGGCTCCACTTCCCCCCATGGATCTCTGGCATTCTACCAGGGATGGTAGGTAGGAGTTGATTAAGTATGGAACAGGTGTTGAACAGCCTGACCAAACAAGGCATCCTGGCGGGAGTCCTTGTCTAAGCAGTAATGAGCTGTGAAGGTATGAACCGAAGCCCAAGTAGCTGCTCGACAGATGTCGTTGATAGACAGTGAAGATGAGCCATTGAGGCTGCCATGGCTCTCACATTGTGAGCTGTGACATGGCCTTCAAGAGGAAGGTTTTTACTCTCATAGGCAAAATATATACATTGTGCAATCCAGCTGGACAGTGTTTTTAGAGACTGGAAGTCCCAAATGACTAGGATCAAAAGCAACAAAGTTGAGAGGACTTTATGTTGCTGTGTCCTTTGCAAGTAAAAGGCCAAAGCCCTTTTGTAGTCCAAAGTATGAAGATTACTTTCTGCATTTGAGGCGCGAGGCCTTGGGAAGAATACAAGAAGGTAAACCGCTTGGTTTAAATGAAAAGGTGACACCACCTTTGGCATAAAGTGTGGATGAGTCCTAAGGACTACCTTATCATGATGGAACCTTGTATAAGGAGGATCAGCCACCAACTCTCGCAATTCACTGATGCGACGTGCTGATGCGATTGCAATAAGAGGTTCCAGGAAAGGAATTTCAAAGAGGTAGTGGCTAATGGTTCAAAAGGCAGTTTCATGAGCTGCCCAAGAACCAGATTTAAGTCCCATGCCACCGGTGGTGGCTTAATGGGAGGCTTAGTTAAAAGAAGGCCTCAAATCTCGCTATGAGAGGATGAGAGAAAATAGGTTGTCCATTTAGAGGCTTGAAAGAAGTTGCAATAGCACTCAAATGAACTCACTGAATTGGTCTTAAGCCCTGCATTTGATAAATGAAGGAGTGGAGTGGAGGAGTGGCCTAGTGGTTGGGGCAAGGTACTTCGGGCCGGAAGGTCGGGGGTTCAAATCCCACTAGAGGACAGCAACCTTGGGCCGGAAGGACTGGGGTTTCTAGTCCCACAGGTGCTCCTTGTGGTCTTGGGCAAGCCACTTAACCCTCCATAGCCCATGTTCCCTGTAAAATAGTTCTCTGTGTGCTGTGCTTTCCTGTCTAATCAATGTGTTTATACCTCAAAAAAAAAAAAAAAAAAAATTTCCTGTCATGATTTGACAATTTCCAATCTGTAATCAAACCGCTGCTGATCGCTGGAAGTAGCGGTATACAAATGTATACTAAATAAATACTCCAGTAATGATTCCAGAGGTATCGCAAGCGGGATAAGACCCTTCTGTGAGCACCATATGGTAAACCTTTTCCACTTAAATGCATAAGAACGTCTTGTGGAAGGCTTCCTGGAAGCATAAAGGATATCCTTTACCTGCTGGGAAAGGTTAAGACCATGAAGTTCTAGGCTTTCAGCAACCAGGCCCTGAGATGCATAGACTGGGGATTGGGATGCCACAGCATCCCGTCCTCTTGAGAAAGGAGATTTGGAGCAGATCCTAACTCCAGAGGCGGAGGTTGAGAGAGATGTAGGAGCACAGGGTACCACATTTGCTGTGGCCAACGTGGAGCTATGAGGATCATATGACCTCTGCCTCTGAAGCTTGAACAGGGTTTTGGTAATTAGGGGAAAGGGTGGATAGGCATACAGGAAGTCCCGACCCCAATGGAGGAGGAAAGCATCGATGGCCTGACAACCCTGAGCTGGAATTCTGGAACAGAACCAGGGAAGTTTGGCATTCAGCAGACTTGCAAAGAGGTCTATGTCCGGGGTTCCCCAAATTTGAAAATATTTTGGCCACCTGGTCTGCATGGAGAGACCATTTGTGTGGAAGCAGAACTCAACAGTGTCTGCACAAGAGCTTTGAATGCCTGGAAGATACACTGCAAGGAGATGAATCTGATGCTCTCTGGCGAGGGCCCATAGTTGTAAAGCTTCGTTGCAAAGCGACAGAGCCTGTTCCACCCTGCTTGTTCACATAGAACATGGCTACTTGATTGTCCGTTTGAACTAGGACTGTCTTGTAGCTGAGCTGGGTGTGGAATACTCGAAGAGCAAGGAAAATTGCTTTAAGTTCTAGGAGACTGATGTGTAAATAGGCCTCTTGTGGAGTCCAGGTATCCTGGGTAGAGAGGCCTTGCAGGTGGGCTCCCCAACCCACCTGTGAAGCCTCTGTTAGAGTGGCCTAGGGTGGGGGTTGCTGAAAAGGAGACCCCACCAAAAGGTTTTGGGGTGATTGCCACCATTGGGACAAAATAAGGCGATCCGAGTTTGCTATTTTGTCTGACAGGCAACCTGACACTTGAGTCCACTGAGTGGATAAAGTCCACTGGGCTGCCCTCATATGGAGGCGAGCATAAGGAACCACATGCACTGTGGATGCCATGTGGCCTAGCAACTAACATTTCCCAAGCAGTGAGGTGAGGTTTTAGCACTGCTTGGGACGCTAACTGCACAATGTGAAGGCAGCGGGGCTGTGGAAGGTAGGCCCTTGTCTGATATCCAGCAGAGCTCCTATAAACTCTAGGGACTGAGTAGGAGCAAGGTTGGATTTTGGGAAGTTTATGACAAGTCCCAAATATGGAAGGATGCGCATTGTGCGAGAGGGCAACCCTGGCCTCTGGCTCTGAAGGGGCTCGAAAGAGCCAGTCGTCTAAGTAAGGGAAGACGAATATTCCTAGGGTGTGGAGAAATGCTGCCACCACTGCCATGCATTTTGTGAACACCCTTGGAGCAGAGGCCAGGCCAAAAGGAAGACCCCTGTATTGGTAGTGCTTCCCTTGAAACAGAAAACGAAGGAACTTCCGGTGAGTTGGATGGATGAGAACATGAGTGTACATATCCTTGAGATCTAGAGAACAAAGCCAATCCCGACTCTGAAGGTATGGCCGCAGAGTTCCTAGAGAAATCATTTTGAACTTCTTTGAACAGGAATTTGTTCAATTCTGATGTCTAAAATGGGTCTGTGTCCTCCTGTTTTCTTTGGAATAAGGAAATAGGGGGAGTAAGACCCTGTACCCCGTTGGGGAAAGCGTAGTTACTCACCTGTAACAGGTGTTCTCCAGGAGCAGCAGGAATCAGTCCTCACTTATGGGTGACGTCGGCGCCGACGGAGCCCTCGCGGAGCAATTTTCCCCAGCTTTCAAAGAAAGCCTTTGGGAATTGCAGCGCGCATGCGCGGTCGTCTTCCCGCCCGAAGGTGCCATCTTAGCCAGTCAGATGACATAGCTAAAAAAGACAGCATAAAAATTTGCAAAAAGAACATAAGCAGACGATTGCAACTCCAAGGGGAGGAGGGAGGGTAGTGAGGACTGATTCCTGCTGCTCCTGGAGAACACCTGTTACAGGTGAGTAACTACGCTTTCTCCAGGACCAAGCAGGAAGTCAGTCCTCACTTATGGGACTCCCAAGCTCAAGGCTACCGGAGACCCTAAGCACAAAAATGAGCTCCCTCTAGCTCAGCAGCACAGAAGGATAGAATCTTCGCTGAATTATCACCCACCGGTAGCCCACATCCGGGATGGAGGGTAGGAGTTGCTCAGACCTCAAAGAGATTACGGAGGACTGCCTGTCCGAAAGCACTGTCCCTACGGGACTCCCTCTCGAGACAGTAATGGACCGCAAAAGTCTGGCTCGAAGACCAAGTAGCGGCCCGGCAGATGTCTGCCAGCGGAACAGAGCGGAGGTAAGCCACTGACGTGGCCTTTGCCCGAACGCAATGAGCCGTGACTCGACTTTCTAAGGCGAGTCCGGCTGCCCCATAAGCCCAAGAGATACAGTCCGCAACCCAGATGGACAGAGTACGCTTGGAGACCGGGAGTCCCAATTTATTGGGGTCAAAAGACACAAAAAGCTGAGCAGCTTTCCGGTGCTCCCGCGTACGGTCAAGGTAGAAGTTCAATGCCCTTCTACAGTCCAGGGTATGGAGGACCGTCTCAGCTCGGCTGGAGTGTGGTCTGGGAAAGAAGGTTGGAAGTACCACCTCCTGATTGATGTGAAAAGGGGAGACCACTTTAGGCAGAAACTTTGGGTGAGTCCGTAGGACTACCCTATTCTTGTAGAACCGAGTGTAGGGGGATCAGACACGAGGGCCTGCAATTCACTTACGCGCCTAGCGGAAGTGAGGGCTATCAAGAACAGTGTTTTCCAAGACAGAAAACGGAGAGAACATGTAGCCATAGGTTCAAAAGGCGGACAGGTGATCCGCTGCAAAACCACATTCAGGTCCCAGTCCGGCGCTGGCGGGCGCAGAGGTGGTTTAAGTAGAAGACGACCTCGGAGAAACCTCGCTACGAGAGGGTCGCTGGAGAGAGGTCTACCGTCCACTGGCACATGATGTGCCGAAAGAGCACTGAGGTGAACTTTGACGGAGTTGGACTTAAGTCCCAGATTAGAGAGGTGCAGCAAGTACTGCAAGATCACCGACACCGGGCAGGAGAAGGGATCCTGCAACTGTTGGGTACACCAGACTGCAAAGCGACGCCATTTAAGGGCGTAGCATTTGCGGGTAGAAGGGCGTCGCGAAGCCAGGACGACCTCCTCCACCTCCGCCGGCAGGAGAAGGGGAGCAAGGACTACCCTCTCAGCAGCCAGGCCATGAGGTTGAGAGACCGGAGGTTGGGGTGCAGTAGGGACCCCTGATCCTGAGTGAGGAGATCCGGTTGTACCCCCAGAGGGATCGGACCCTCCACCGCCAGTTGCAGCAGGAGCGGAAACCACGGCTGTCTGGGCCAGCGAGGGGCCACCAGGATCAAAAAGGCTTTGTCTCGGAGAACCTTGAAAAGAGTCCGAGAGACCAGCGGGATGGGAGGGAAAGCGTACAGAAGGCTCCCCGACCATGAGATCAGAAAGGCGTCCGCCGCAACCCGAAGGGGGTGTGGCTGACGAGAGCAGAAGCGAGGAAGCTGCCGGTTGCGAGGACTGGCAAAGAGATCCATCGTGGGGAGGCCCCACTTGAGGAAGAGCTTCTGAACTACCAAGGGATCCAGACGCCACTCGTGCGGCTGGAGGACCCTGCTGAGTTTGTCCGCAAGGCAATTGTCTTGGCCCGGGAGATAAACTGCCTTGAGGAGAATGCCGTGACTGACGGCCCAAGAGCAGAGCTTCTGAGCCTCCCGGCAGAGGAGAAAGGAGCCCGTGCCCCCCTGTTTGTTCACGTAGAACATGGCAACTTGATTGTCCGTCTGGACAAGGACGGACTGTTGGGAAGTCAGGTGGGAGAAGGCCTTGAGAGCTAGGCGGATCGCCCGGAGCTCCAGGAAGTTGATCTGCTGAGCAGACTCCCACGTGGTCCAGAGGCCCTGAGTACGCGCCTCTTGGCAATGCGCTCCCCAGCCCAGGAGGGATGCATCGGTGGTCAGCACCCGGGTCGGCTGAGGTGACTGGAAAGGCATACCGAATATCAGGTTCGGCTGCCGGAGCCACCACCAGAGAGACGAGATCAGCGGCTCGGAAACGCGCACTAGGTCTGCGAGGCCGCCCGTGGCTTGTCGCCACTGCTGGCGGAGACACCATTGAGCAGACCGCATATTCAGGCGGGCATTGGGGGTCACATGGACGGTGGAAGCCATATGGCCGAGCAGTCTCAGGAAGCGCCTGGCGGAGACCAGGGGCTGGCTGCGAAGGCGGTCGGCTAGGTCCATGAGCCGCTGAGCCCTGTCGAGCGGTAGATACGCTCGCGCCTGAGGAGTGTGCAGCCTTGCGCCGATGAACTCGAGATCCTGTGAGGGGAGCTAAGTGGACTTTGCGAAGTTTATGACAAAGCCCAAGTGCTGCAGCAGAGTCACCGTGCGGCACGTGGCGTTGGTGACCTCCTGAGCGGACGCTGCTCTGATGAGCCAGTCGTCGAGGTACGGAAAGACAGAGGCCGTGAAGCCGGAGATGGGCCGCCACGACCGCGAGACATTTTGTGAAGACTCGCGGTGCGGAGGACAGGCCAAAGGGCAGTACTCTGTACTGGTAATGATTCCCTGCCACCACAAACCTTAGGTATTGGCGGTGGCTTGGGTGGATGAGGATGTGCGTGTAGGCATCCTTTAGATCCAAGGAGCATAGCCAATCTCCCTGCTGGAGGTAGGGCAGAAGGATTCCAAGGGTAAGCATTTTGAACTTCTCCCGCACAAGGAACTTGTTGAGGTTGCGCAAGTCCAGGATGGGTCTGAGGCCCCCTGTTCTCTTTGGTATCAGAAAATACCTTGAATAGAAGCCTTGACCTCTCAGGTGGTGTGGCACCGGTTCCACCGCCTGTTCCTGCAGAAGACCTGCTAACTCCTGAAGGAGCAACTCCCTGTGCAGAGGGGGGCGCGGGGGCTCTCCCGGAAAATAGGAGGGAGGGACCTGATGGAAGTGGAGAAGGTAGCCTTCTCGCACGACCTGAAGCACCCAGGCATCTGCGGTGATGCTGGACCACCTGTGGGCAAAGTGAACCAGCCGGCCTCCGGTGCTGGGGGGGACCAGCGGGGGGGGGGGGGGGAGTGGCTATGCTGAGCGAGTCAAAAACCCCCACCCTGCTGAGCAGGGGCTGGTGGTGCAGGCTTGGGGGCTTGCTGCCTACGGGACCCGTTACCCCGTCCCTTGGCCTGCTGGCCCTGTTGGGGAGCTGCAGGGGCCTGATAATGGGGGTATTGTTTGTAGGCAGCCGCCTTCCTCGGGTAAAAGGACTTTTTCCCCGAGCCCTTCTTTTTCTGGGAAGGGGCGGAGGTCTTCCTAGAAAGCCTGGTCCTGGTGAGAGTCAGTCTCAATTTGTGCAGCCTTTTCCGCCATGGGCTTGCCAAAGAGGTTTTCGCCTCGGCAGGGGACATCGACCAACTTGTCCTGTACCCAGGGCTCAAGGTCGGACGACTGAAGCCAAGCCTGTCGGCGGGCACCGATGCTGGCTGCAGCTACTCGAGCCGAGGCTTCAAAGCCATCATAGGCTGCTCGGGACATGAACTTTGAGCATTCCCGAATGCCCGTGGACAAGGCTAGGAACCTCCGCAAGGGCTCCTCGGAGAGACCAGCGGAGAATCCGGCTAGCTCTTTAGCCAGATCCCTGAGATACATGCCCATGTATAGCTGGTAAGTCTGGACACGACAGGCGAGCATAGAGCCCTGGAAGCACTTCTTGCCAAGGCCATCCAGGTTACGGGCCTCCCTTCCAGGAGGCACCGAGGAGTGCATCTTCTGGCTCTTAAGACGATGCATGGCCGATTCCACTACCATGGAATGGTGTGGCAGCTGTGCCTTTTGAAAGCCAGGGCTCTTGCGGACCCGATAGATAGAATCGACCCGCTTGCTCAGGACCGGCGAGGAGGCCGGACTCTCCCACATGCGGAAGAGTAGTCGTTCCAGCATAGGAGGAACCGGCACAGTAAAGTGTTCCCTCGCGGGAGAGTCATACTGGAGGGCGTCGAGCTCTTCGGCTCGAGGCTCCTCCTCGGGATCCGCAGGGAAGGCCAAAGCCTTGGCCATATCCCTAACGAAGTCCGAGAACCGGGCATCCTCCGGGGGGGACTGCTTCCGAGGCTCGGACTCCAGCGAGTCCGATGGGACACACCGAGTCCGGAAAGAATCAGGTGACTCTTCCTCCTCAGACTCCCAGACCGACTCCGACGAGGACTCGGTGGGGTCGGCCCGGGCAGGCTGCGGCGCCAGCCGCCCCGACGCCAAGGGAGTCGGCGTCGGCGACCTCGGTCCCGAACGGGAGGCCGAGGGCGACCTCGACCGAGGATCGACTCGAGTTCTCATCGACTCGAGGATCGGCTCGGTCTCCGGGGTCAACTTGGACGTCGACGTCCCGGCGGTCGGGGCAGCGACGCCAGCGAGCAGTGCCCGCTGCTGGTCCATGAAGGCAGACAGTCTGCTCTCCAAGGCCGTCAACCTGAGTCCGAGCTCAGGTGACCCAGCAGCCCCCGACTTGGGCCCCGACGGCGTCGGGCCCGACGTCGGCTGTCGCGGAGGCGAGTCCAGAAGGACCACAGGACTTACCCGGGCAGGCATCTCCGACTCCAGGCGAGGTCGCTTCGGGATGTGTTCCTTCTCCAAGGACCCGGGGCGGCTGTCGGGGCTATGCGACCTGGCCCTCGCGGAGCCAGGAGCGTCCACCGACGCCGCCCTCGCGGGTTTTTCCTTCCGACGATGGTCCCCGGAGGGAGAACCCCGGTCGGAGGAGCTCCGGCGACGGTCCGAGCTGGAGCCTTTCGACACGGAGGCCTCCGACGAGGTCCGGGTACGGCTGGGGTCAGCGAAGATTCTCTCACGCTGATGCCGCCGACTTCTCAACGCCTTCGAGGACAGTTTGCTGCAGGGCCCACAGATCAGTTCCTCATGATCCGGGCCCAGGCAGCGGAGGCAAAAGTCGTGTGTGTCGGTTAGTGACATATTTCGGTCACACCGACCACACCGCTTAAACCCACTGGCAGCCATCGGGGGAAAAAGGGCCCCTGCGAGGTCAAAGGACCGGGCTGCCAGGGAAAACGAAGACGAAAGCTGACTAAGTCAGAAAAACCGAAAAAACGTAAGAGGACTCGAGACCGGCGTCGCGAGTCTGGGCGGGAAAACGATCGGCGTCGAACCGAAGAAAAAAGGATAAAATAAAGAAGAAAATCAACTTTTTCGCGGGGACAAGACGGGGACGTCTGTAGGGCTCCGCGGAAAAAAGACGACTGGCTAAGATGGCACCTTCGGGCGGGAAGACGACCGCGCATGCGTGCTGCAATTCCCAAAGGCTTTCTTTGAAAGCTGGGGAAAATTGCTCCGCGAGGGCTCCGTCGGCGCCGACGTCACCCATAAGTGAGGACTGACTTCCTGCTTGGTCCTGGAGAATGGGTACTATTGCCCCTTAAGCAAGGAGCACAGCGACCTCTTGACCTAACTGGTCGCTGAGAGGTCTGAGATTGTAGGAGGGGGCATGCTGAGGAAATGAAGCTTGTACCCCTCTCCTACAAATATACCGAGTCCAATTTTCTACTGTTATCTGACCCCATCTGGGGGCAAAATGACAACCTTCCTGGGATGGTGGAGGGTTCTGGGCTGTTCAGGGCCAGGAAGGCAAAGTTCTCTAGACAGGAGTCAAAGCCCCTGTGGAGGCAGAGTCTGCTGAGCCAGTTGAGGCTTAGCTGCTTTTGTCTTTGTCTAGGTTGTTGCTGCTGTCCCTTTTGGGCAGACTGACCTAAACGATGCCCCTGCTGGGTATAGGAGAGATAAAACTACTTACTGAAGAATGGTTTATAGGATTTTTTCCTCACAGGATCAGCTGTAGATTTAGACAAATCTATCCAAAGTGATATTGTCAGCATCTATCTCATTAGCTTTTTCCTGCCAATTCTTGCCAAATAGATTCTCTCCTGTGCAAGTAATATTCCCTAGTTTATCCTGTACACAAATTTCCAAGTCAGATGCCTGGAGCCAGGCAATCCTACGTGCACCTATGGCAATGGCAGAGGTCCTGCTTATGCACTCAAAGCAGTCAAAGGCTGCACGATTCACAAACTTGGAAACATCCTGGGCATGTTTGACAAAGGCGAGTTAATCTTGCCTCTTATCAGGAAGGAGAGGGCTCATAAGCTCTAAATCTCCTATGACTTCCTTAAGGAACATTCCCATATATAAGATATAGGAACTGATCCTAGCAGAAAGCATGGAAGCCTGGACGGTTCGATGTCCAAAGGTGTCAAGAGTCCTACACTCACATCCTGGAGGATTAGATGCATGCCTTTTTGCACTCTTTATCCTTCTTATAGCTGATTCCACCACCATGGAATGGTGTGGTAATTGAGTCTTCTGAAACCCAGGACAAGGAGGAACTCTATACATGGTGTCGAGTCTTCGAGAGTGAGGAGAGGTGGTTAGAGTTGTTTCCCACATCCTTAAACATGAGATCATGCAAGATCTCATGAATAGGTAAGGTAGCTGCCTCCTTGGGAGCTTTAGGGTATTGCAGGATTTCTAATTCCTTTGCCCTAGGCTCTTTTTCAGGAGCCACTGTGATGGAAAGACCTCAGGCCACATCTCTGATAAAATCCTGAAAGGACATATCCTCTGGTGGAGACATCCTACGTTGAGAAGAGGAATCCTCAGGAAGAAGTACTCTGGTATCGGCAGAGTTTTCCGAGTCTTCAGACTCATCCGAGGATTCGAAGTATCTCCGATCCGGGTGATCGTGCAAGACAGTACCGGTACTGATCGAAGTCGGCATCGGAGTGGTCTGGTACCGACTTGTCGATGCCAGATAGACATGCATCATTCGGTCCTAATAGAACACCTGCCGATGTCGATGCAGTCTGTGCCGGCACTGGTTGAATTGTCTGAAGCTGTTTCAGGGGCATCGAGGCCGTGAGAAGAGCCGCCAGACTGCGTTCAATAGCCAAGAATCTCTGGTCTATCGATGCTGCCGATGCTTGGGTATTGGTACTGGATGAAGCAGCAAGTACCCCAGAGCATGGCACCAGTAGTTCTGTCGAGTTTGAAGCCTCGAGAACATCCTGGAGCCCCGTTAGTGCTTTGGAAGCCGAAGCCTCCTTCCGGGCAATTTTGTAGGTGAAAGTCCCTCAAGGGCAACGCCAGAGGCATCTCGATGTCTAGAAGGAGATCTACCCTTTGAGGACCGGCTAGATTTGTGTTTAGTTACCTGAGATCCATGGGAGGAAGACGAAGCCCTGGAAACATCCATGCCACGGAAGCTGCATCAGGGGGGGAAAAAGGGTGCTAAGTTTAGCAGCTCGGTTTTGCCGGCCCCTTTTCATCATCATCCCAAAGGCAACACACTCAGAAATAGAGTGGTCAGGACAAACATTTGAGGCACCACTCATGGGTGTCGGTGACGGAGATGGTACTGCCACACTTAGAACACTTTTTAAAACCCAAAGCGGGCTTTTCCATTTTGAAGGAAAAAAAATCTCCAGAAGAAAGGTTTTTTTTTGTTTAAGAAAAAAAGTACTGGCGGTACTGGTGTAGCATCGAGGGAAGGCAGACGCAGCCACAAAAAGGAAGAATAGAAGGGACTTTTTTCTGCAGTGACAGGATGTGTGACCTGTCAGCTCCGCGGAAAACAAAGAACTAGAGAGGGACAGTTGGGAAAGGCGGGAAGGCAGCACGCAGGTGCTGTGGGATGCTCCCAAAAGCTTTCCTATTGGATGCTGGGGAGTGTACCCACGCAGGCTCCGTCTGTACCGATGATACCCATATGTGAAGACTACATTCCTGCTTGTTCCTAGAGATTATATTTAATTAGTAGTATCTTTTTTTCTCTTTTTTTTTTTTAAAACAGCAAACCGTTTAAAATGAATTAAGACTACCTAAAAGCAAATAGAAAATTTTTATATCCTTTGAAACAAAGATTGCCTTACAAAGGAACATAAGAATGAAAAACCCATTCAACTCACTGTTTGTCGTTTTCACATTCACCTGTTTGGCATTTCGCCATGCACGTGCTAAAAACAGCACAGCCTGAAATGACACCAACTGCCACCGGAGGATAACTGCGCAGCAGAAAACAAGCCCCTTGAATCTTATTTCCAATCAACTGGCTCCCCGATGCCTTTTTCAGCGTCGGAGGAGAAACTGGAAGCACCGCATAACCAAGTAGTAAAAATTGAAAACTTCGGCAGCTGAATAAAAGACGCACCTCAGAAAACAGTGCTTCTTAGAAAACAGCACTTACCAGACAACAGCAAAGAGCTGTCCTGACTCTGCCAATAAGTACTCCTCACCTATAGTAAGTAGGTTCAGGAGACTTGTTAAAATGAATTGAGCCAGCCAGAAAACAAATGCGGCTTTAAAACCGGCAGAGAAGAAAATTTAAAGGAGGGGGGGGGGGGGCACGTCTTTGGCTTTAAAGCCACAGTAACACCACTATTTAACTAAAATAAATAAATTCAAAAAATACTTAATTGTCCCTCCAGTGAGCCTAAAATCTCTAGGCTCATCAACCTCCAGCTGCTTGGAGACTGAACAAACTGGAGCAAGGAGGCGGTCCCTTGGGTATTTATGCTGGTGACAAAGAATGTCATTGTTCAGTCTCCAAGCTACTGGAGGAACCTATATCCCAGAGATTCCGGGACGGGACTGGAGAGACGATAAGGAACATGTTATCCACAATGACGCCTAAATCTTTTTCCTGGGTGGTGGTTCCTAAAGCATTGTGTAACCATAGTTCATTCATGCTATGAATGCTATGATTACACCACACCTTGACTGCCAATACAATCCTGCAAGGTATCACTAAACAAAACCTCAAATGTCTAAACTCGCTCAAAATGTAGCTGCGAGAATAACCACAAACACCAGCCCAATGGAACATATAGCCCCTACACCAGCTGCCTATACAAAGCCACATAGAATACAAAATCCTTGTAACATTCAAGCTTATACATAACATAGCACCCTCACACCTTTCCACACTGATAGCCATAGAACACAGCACCTGTAACCAATGTACCAAGAATCAAAACATTCTTTCCACAAAGATTTCAGGAAAGCCAAAAATATGACAACCAGTATGGCCTTCGCTTATACCGCCCCTACGCTCTGGAACGCTCTCCCTGTTCACCTCAGAGAACTCCATGACCTTCAATCATTCAGAAAACACCTTAAAACACATTTACAAAACATTAAGCACACAGAACTAAACAACCCAGAAATTACTCAAGCACCTACCCATGCCAAACATAACCTAGAACACTTCATCCTCAAACCTAACTGTACATAGTTACTCGTTACTGCTATGTCAGCAAGTTCAGACTGACTGAATCACTTCAATGTAAATAGTTATTTTGTTTTATGTAATTAACTTTTGTACCACTCAAACCGGTTGTTCCTTGTAAACCGCAATTGATCTTCGGAAATTACGGTATATAAATTTCTGTTAAATACAGAAGATTAGGTACAATACAATGTGAATGTTAAATTACACTATTGCAGGTTTTGAAATCATGTCTGAAGAACTTCATATGGTTGCTTTAATGTCATATCAGAATCATTTAGCTCTAGATTATGTGCTGGCTTCTACAAGTGGGGGTGTGTGTGTTATTTGGTCCCTCATGCTGCACTTATATTCCTCCTGACCCATCACATATGACAGAAGTTAAGTTCTTACAGGAGTTGGCTGATAAAATGAGAAAGGAGGGTGATCCAATTAAAAGTGACTGGTTTGCTTGGGCCTTTAGCTGATTTTCTGGTTTAGGTCAAGGCATCAGGGACTTTTCTCATTGTTATTATACTTGTCCTCTTGTTTTGTATTATTGTTCCCCTTATGCTATGCTGTACCCAAGTGCCTACCTCTCCTGTGCCCCCAACACTGCTTCCCTTTACACTACTCCTTAGAGACGGGAGGGTAAGTAGACTACATGGTTCATGTGAAAGGGAGAAGCATTTTAGGCAAGAAGGCACAGGCCGAATGGAAACAACCTCCTTAGAAAGAGACAGGGGATCCCAGCAAGACAGCCTGCAGCTTGGAAATCCGTCTTGCAGAACAAATCGCAACCAAGACAATCTTGAGCATCAAATCTTTTAAAGTAGTGTGCGTCAATGACTCAGAGTGCTGCCATCAGGGCCCTGAGCACCAGACACATCCTAGAAGGGATCATAAATCAGAGGGGAGGATCAAACGCCAAACCCCCTGGGCCACCTCTCAATATGGGCCTGAAGTGTATGGAACCAGGGGGGGGGTGTTGATTCTGTTGGCCAGGCGGATATCGCCACCCCCCTCCTCTGTGCAAGGGGAGAACAAAACCTTGCAAACTAGCACATATTGGGAGGAGGTGGTAGGCCCTCTGTATAAACCACACCTCATGTAGATTATACTTGTACCTGGCATAATATTTTTGCAGATATTTCTTAGAAAAAAAATCCTCTTATATCACAGAAGCAAACATACAGGCGACTTAAACAAACTGAGCACCCTGGGGATGGATCCTAAAGTTACCGATTGGTTAGAAACTGGTTGAGTGGGAGGCGACAGAGTACAAGTAAATGGAGCTCACTCTGAGGAGAGGGATGTTACCAGTGGTGTGCCCCAGGGATCTGTCCTTAGTCCGATTCTTTTTAACATCTTTGTTAGTGATATAGCGGAAGGGCTGTCGGGTAAGGTTTGCCTCTTTGCGGATGCTACCAAAATCTGCAATAGACACCAAGGAAGGTGTAGATAACATGAGGAGGGATCTAGCTAAGCTTGAAGAATGGTGAATTTGGAAGCTGAGATTTAATGTTAAAAAATGTAAGGTCATGCATTTGGGCTGCAGCAATCCAAGGGAGCAATATAGTATAGGGGGTGAAGTACTTTTGTCCACTAAAGAAGAGCGGGACCTAGGCGTAGTTGTGTTTAATGTTTATGTTTATTTAAAATTTGATATACCGCTCAGACCCAAAGGTATTAGAGCGGTTTACAATACTACATCATTTAAGGAAATACGAAAAGAACGCCATTAAAAGATAGGACAGAGCAGGGGACAAACAGTCAAACAGATAAGAGAAGATGAATATGGAACAGCACGTTACCCTAATATACATGCAGGACATCAAAATAACCTCCAGACGCAGACGCCACGTACCAACGCCTAATGATCTTAAAGTAGCTAAACAGGTAGAAAAGGCAACGGCAAAAGCTAAAAGGTTGCTTGGGTGCATACGAGAGGAATGGCTAGCAGAAAAAAGGAGGTGATAATGCCTAAGTCTTTGGTGCGACCTCATTTGGAGTACAGTGTGCAATTCTGGAGACCGCACCTTCAAAAGGATGTCAACAGGATGGAGTCGGTGCAGAGGGTGGCTACTAAAATGATTAGTGGGCTTCATTATAAAGCATATGAGGACAGACTGAAGGATCTTAATATGTACACCTTAGAGGAAAGGTGGGATAGAGGTGATATGATTGAGATATAGTTACTCACCTGTAACAGGTGTTCTCCAGGAGCAGCAGGAATCAGTCCTCACATATGTCGATGGAGCCCTTGTGGAGCATTTCCCCAGCTTTCTATGAAAGCCTTTGGGAATACCGCACGCATGCACGGTCCCCTTCCCGCCTAAAGGTGCCATCTTGCTCAGTCCAATGACATAGCTAAAAAACAGCACACAAAAATGTAAAAAAAAAATAAATTATGTACAACTGCAACTCCCAGGGGAGGAGGGAAGGTTGTGAGGACTGATTCCTGCTGCTCCTGGAGAACACCTGTTACAAGTAACTACTCTTTCTCCAGGATCAAGCAGGAGTCAGTCCTCACATATGGGTGACTCCCTAGTTCTGGGCTACCAGGAACCCAGGCTGAACAAGAGAACTCCCTCTAGTCCCAACATCAAAGAAAAGCTTTGCACTGAAAAACCCCCCACCGGTAGCCCAACGGAGGGCTGGAGGGCAGGAGTTGCCTAAACCTCAGAGATTCCGGAGTACTGCCTGGCCAAAAACACTGTCCCTACGGGACTCCCTCTCCAGGCAGTAAGGGCCGCAAAAGTCTGGCTTGAGGACCAAGTTGCAGCCCTGCAGATGTCTGCCAACGGTATAGAGCAGAGATGAGCTACTGAGGCAGCCATTGCCCTGACACGGTGGGCCGTGACCTGACCCTGCAAAGGAAGGTCAGCTGCCCTGTAAGCCCAGGTGATACAGTCAGCCACCCAGATGGACAAGGTACGCTTGGACACAGCTAACCCCAAATTATTAGGGTCAAAAGATAAGAGCTGAGTAGCCCTTCTATGCCCCTGCGTACGATCAAGGTAGAAGGATAAGGCCTTTCTACAGTCCAGGGTAAGCAGGACCGCTTCAGCCTGGCTTGCATGAGGCCTAGGGAAGAATGTCAGAAGAACCACCTCCTGGTTGAGGTGGAAAGAGGAGACGACCTTTGGGAGGAACTTTGGATGAGTCCTAAGGACTACCCTGTTCCTATAGAAGCGAGTGTAAGGCCTGTCACAGACCAGGGCCTGAAGCTCACTCACTCGCCTGGCCGAGGTTAGGGCTACCAGGAAGAGTCTTCCAGGAAAGGAAGCGGAGAGGACAAGTAGCCATTGGCTCAAAAGCTGGGTGAGTCAGTTGCTGCAAGACCACATTCAACTCCCACTCAGGGGTTGGAGGACGGACAGGAGGCTTGAGCAAGATCAAACCTCTGAGGACCGGGACACCAAGGGGTGAACAGACA
The DNA here is from genome assembly GCA_033557465.1 of Ichthyophis bannanicus. Classification (NCBI taxonomy): domain Eukaryota; kingdom Metazoa; phylum Chordata; class Amphibia; order Gymnophiona; family Ichthyophiidae; genus Ichthyophis; species Ichthyophis bannanicus. The sequence continues at coordinate 141,135,091 of CM066049.1, read as the reverse complement.
GTGTCCTTCCACCAGTGAGTGGTGAGCTGCTAGAGCTGAGAGGTGGACCCGAACAGAATTGGACTTTTTCCCTGATTGGATAAGTGCAGCAGGTACTGAAGCACCACTGGTACAGCACAGGAGCAAGGATCCTCTGTACGCAGGTGACACCACACAGAAAGCCTTTTCCCATTTCAGGGCATAGGTTTTTCTAGTGGACTGCTTCCTAGAGGCCAGGACGACCTCTTCAACTTCCTGAGGTAGGCCCCAGGGAGCCAAAACTACCCTTGCAGCCTCCAGGCCATCAAGTTGAGAGATTTGAGATTTGGGTGCAGAAGAGAACCTTGATCCTCAGAGAGAAGGTCGGGCTGCAACCCCAGAGGCAGTGGGGTGTCCACTGCCAGTTGAAGCAGAAGTGGGAACCAAGGCTGCCTCGGCCACCTGAGAGCTACCAGAAGAACCGAGGCCTTGTCCCACAGAATCTTGAACATGGTTCGGGCCACCAGAGGCGTGGGAGGAAACGCATACAGGAGGCCTTGAGACCAGGAAAAGAAAAGCATCTGCTGCTAGCCGCAGAGGATGTGGTTGCCTGGAGCAGAACCTGGGCAGCTGTCTGTTCAGGGGACTGGCAAATAGATCTATGGATGGAAGTCCCCATTTCAGGAAAATTCTGAACCACTAATGGATTGAGCTGCCATTCGTGGGGCTGCAGAATCCTGCTCAACCTGTCTGCCAGGTAGTTCTCCTGGCCAGGGAGATAAACAGCCTTGAGAAACATGTTGCGCCTGAGCACAAAGAAGCAAAGGTCCTATGCCTCCTGACAAAGGAGCCTGGACCCAGTGCCACCCTGCTTGTTCACATAAAACATGGCCACATGGCTGTCTGTTTGTACTAAGACAGACTGGTGAGCCAGGGTTTGAGAGAGTCTTGAGGACTAAACGAATAGCCCGTAGTTCCAGTAGGTTGATCTGCTGCGTGGCCTCCCAGGGAGACCATAGGCCCTGGGTGCACTTGTCCAGACAATGTGCCCCCCAGCCCTGCAGGGAGGCATCTGTGGTCAACACCACTGTGAACCCAGGTATCTGAAAAGGCACCCCTTGCATTAAGTTGGGGGTGCATCCACCAGCGTAGGGAGCTCAGGAATGGTCTGGACTCCCTTACTCTGTCTCTGAGGCTCCCTGTGGCTTGTGTCCACTGAGTCCTCAGGCACCACTGTACAGGCCTCATATGGAGCCGGGCATTGGGAGTCACATGTACTGTCGAAGCCATGTGGCCCAGAAGCCTCAGCCAGAGTCTGGCGGAAACCAGTGGCCTGTTGAGAAATTGGTTTGCCAAGTCTATCAGTCTTTGGGCTCTGTCCTCTGGCAAAAAAGTATTTGCCTGCAGAGAGTCTAGCCTTGCCCCTATGAACTCCAAGTATTGGGAGAGGAGCAAAATGGACTTTGCGAAGTTTATGACAAACCCCAGGTGCTGAAGGAGAGAAAGTTCGGAGGGTGGCTTGCCTGGCCTCCTGGGACATCTGACCCCTGATGAGCCAGTCGTCCAGATAGGGGAAGACAGATACCCTGAGTCCTCAAGTAGGCCGCCACCACTGCCAGGCATTTGGTAAAGACCCTTGGGGCGGAGGTCAGGCCAAAGGGCAGTACTCTGTACTGGTAATGGTTTCCTCCCACAATGAACCTGAGGTACTTTCTGTGGTCTGGATGAATGAGAATGTGAGTGTACGCATCCTTTAGATCTAAGGAGCACAGCCAATCTCCCTGCTGGAGGTAGGGCAGAAGTGTTCCAAGAGTAAGCATCTTGAACTTCTCTCTAGGAACCTGTTGAGATTTCTGAGGTTGTGAATAGGTCTGAGGCCTCTGGTTCTCTCTGGTACGAGGAAGTACCTGGAGTAGAAACCGTGACCCTGGAGGTGGGGAGGCACAGGCTCCACTGCCTTGTCTCGCAACAGACCCTGAAGCTCTTGCAGGAGGTCTGTGTGGAGAGGAGGCCTTGGAGGCTCTCCTGGAAAGTAAGGAGGCGGCAACTGATGGAAATGAAGCATGTAGCCCTTGTGGACTATGCTTAAGACCCAACTGTCTCCTGTAATGGGTGGCCACTTGTGGGCAAACAGGGCTAGTCGACCTCCTGTGCAGGGATGGGACAGCAGGGACGGAGAGGCTATGCCTTGGGAGTCAAAAACCCCAACCCTGCTGAGTGGGAGCAGGAGCCCGAGGCTTGTGGGCCTTCTGCCTACGGGGCCCATGTCCCTGCCCCTTGGCCTGCTGACCCTGTGGGGGAGCTGGGGAGGCCTGGTAAGGTGGCAACTGTTTGTAGGCAGTCACCTTCCTCGCGTAAAAGGACTTCTTATTCGAGCCCTTCTTTTTATGAGAAGGGGCAGAAGTCTTTCTGGACAGCCTTGTCCTCGTGAGGTGCTCGGTCTCGAGCTGTGCAGCCTTCTCGGCCATGGGCTTGCCAAAAAGGTTCTCACCTCGGCAATGGACATCGACCAACTTGTCTTGTACCCATGGCTCAAGATCCGATGACTGCAGCCATGCCTGGTGTCGAGCCGCGATGCTGGCTGCCGCAACACAGGCTGAGGCCTCGAAGCCATTGTAGGCTGCTCGGGACATGAATTTAGAGCATGCCCGGATCCCCGAAGACAAGGACTTGAACCTCTGCAAAGGGTCCCCGGAGAGACCAGCAGAGAACCCGGCAAGTTCCTTTGCCAGGTCCCGCAAGTACATGCCCATGTACAGCTGGTAGGACTGGACACGGCAAGCAAGCATCGAGCCCTGGGAGCACTTTCTACCAAACGCATCCAGGTTCTGGGCCTCCCTGCCGGGGGGCACCGCAGAGTGCATCTTCTGGCTTTTCAGAAGATTCATGGCCGATTCCACCACCATGGAATGGTGTGGTAGCTGCGCCTTTTGAAAACCAGGGCTCTTACGGAGTCGATAAATGGAATCGACCCACTTGCTCAGAGCTGGTGCCTCCCACATCCGGAAGAGGAGCCGTTCCAGCCTTGGAGGAACCAGCACAGTAAAGGCCTCCTTCGGAGGAGAATCATACTGGAGGGCCTCGAGCTCTTCGGCTCGAGGCTCCTCATCGGGGTCCGCGGGGATCGCCAACGCTGTGGCCATATCCCGAACGAACTCCGAGAACTGGGTATCCTCCGGAGGGGATCTACTCCGGGGCTCGGACTGCGGTGAGTCCGACGGGACGCACCGAGTCCTTAAGGTATCGGGGGACTCATCTTCCGTCTCCCAGGCGGACTCGTCTGAAGAGGAGTTTGGGCTCCGACCACGTGGGTCCTGGCAGCACCCGCCCCGATGCCGAAGGCACCGGCGTCGACGCCCTCGGTCCTGACCGGGAGGTCGAGGGTGACCGCAACAGAGGACAACCTTGAGCCTTCATGGTCTCGAGTATCGGCTCGGTCTCCGGGGTCGACTTCGACGTCGATGTCCCGGTGGTCGGGGCAGATGCGCCAGCAAGGCTGGCCATCAGCACCCGCTGCTGATCCATGAAGGCAGACAGTATGCACTCCAAGGCTATCAGCCTGAGTCCAAGCTCAGGAGACTCAGCAGCCACTGACTCGGGCCCCAGCAGTGCCGGGCCCGATGTCGGCTCCCTGGGAGGAGAGTCCGAGGACAACAGGACTTACGTGTCCAGCAGACTCTGGCTCCACACGAGGCATTTTGGATGGCTTCTCCTGTTCCAAGGGCCCGGGACGGCGGTCGGGGGTCCGAGACCTAGCCCTCAAGGAGCCAGGAACCTCTTCCGATGCCGCCCTCGCGAGCTGCTTCTTCCTCTTTCGCTCTCGATCGGGGAACCCCCTGTCCGAGGAACCCCGGACGATGCTCGGGGTCAGACTCCAGAGATGTCGAGGCCTCAGACGAAGTCCGGGCCCGGCCGGAGGCCGAATCAGAGAAAATCCTCTTTTTGATGCTGTCGACTTCACAGTGCCTTAGTGGACATTTTGCCACACGGCCCACAGATCTTAGGATCATGATCGGGACCAAGGCACCGAAGGCAACAGTCGTGTGTGTCGGTGAGAGACATCAGTTTCTTGCACCGATCACACTTTTTGAAACCACTGGAAGCCATCGGAGAAAAGAGCCCCCGCGAGGTCAAAGGACCGGCCTTCCAGGGAAAAAGAAAAAAGGGTGCGAATGCCAGCCACGAAGGGCAAAAAACGAAAAAATAAGGACGGCTCGATACCAGTGTACCGAACCCAGTGGGAAGGGGAACCGGCATTGAACCGGACAAGGACCGCGATGAAATCACAAGAAAAATCTAACCTTTCTCCAGGTGACTAGGACAGGCGTCCGACGGGCTCCTCGGAAAAAGAAAGACTGAGCAAGATGGCACCTTTAGGCAGGAAGGGGACCGCACATGCGTGTGGTATTTCCAAAGGCTTTCATATAAAGCTGGGGAAATGCTCCGCAAGGGCTCCATCGACATCGATGTCACCCATATGTGAGGACTGATCTTCCTGCTTGGTCCTGGAGAAGTTTAAATACCTCCGTGGCATAAATGTTCAGGGAGAGCGCCTCTTTCAATTGAAAGCAAGTTCTGCTATGAGGGGACATGGGATGAGGGTAAAGGGAGATAGATTCAGGAGTGATATGCGGAAATATTTCTTTACGGAAAGAGTAGTGAATCCGTGGAATAGTCTCCCGGTGGAGGTGGTAGAGATGGACAGTAACTGAATTCAAAAAAGCATGGGACAAAGAGGATCTCTAAAGGTAAAAAGGGGACTGTTGTAGTTGATATGGAAGGACAGACTAGATAGGCCATGTGGTCTTTCTGTCATCATATTTCTATGTTTCTATGTTACATGACTCAGCATTTTTGGTTGTGGCTGAAAACATACAATTATGATGGAATTTTTTGTATTTAACCTTTGTTTACTAAAACAAAAACGGCTAATTTACAGTAATTTACACACTTTACTAGATATCTCCTGAACTATGGGTGATAAATTCTGATACCATATTTGTAAACAATGGGAAAAATTACATTTGAAACAGGTCAGAGCAGGTCTGAAAAATTGTGTTGACCAGTGTAATTACTGTATACATTAAAATGCCATCTCAGGTTGATTTTTTTAAAAAAAGGCACACATCCATTTATGTAATATCATAGCGACCCCACATAACACTAAGGATGAAATCCTCTAAAGTGGAATGCTAAGTGGGGTCCGAATGTACAAGAGATTTTATACATTGTCAGATTCTAGGACGAATTCAGAAAAGGTAAACATTGCAATGCACAAATACAAAATCAAGAGCCAAGCAAAAGGAGATTAACAGAAGTTCTGATATTTATGTTTATGTTTATTTATCATTTGATATACCGCCCCCCCCCCCATTACAACGGGGCAGTTTACAATACAAAAAAAATTATATAGAAAAGTTACAATCTTCGTCCAGAAAGGGGAGAGATGAAAAACCTCAAACACTTAGGCACAAAGTCATGCTCTCTATATGCAAAAATAAAAAGCATAAAACAGCCATGGCTAGAAAAAAAAAATAAGACCCTTAAACTTCTGCATCAGGAAAGCAGCTGTCTCTGCAGGCAACTCCCACTTCTTGAGCCCTGCAACTGGTTGCTATCCATCAGCCTCTAGTACATGGCTGCAAGTGCAGCTGCCATGGAGTGGTTAGAGGAAAAGCCTTCCCTCCCCCAAACACATGTTGTGCTAATATTAGCACTGAAAGGCCTGCTACATAAATCCAGAAGATATCAACACCTTTCTTCCCCAAGCAAAAGATAATCACCAAGCATAACAACCCTCACCTGCCAGTATCCGACTCTCTTTCTTTGGCACAAAGGGCTCCTGGTGGGTAACTGTGTTTTGACGAGCTTTGAAACAGGCTGCTTCCTTTTGCTGTTTCAACTCTTCTTTAATCTAGGAGGAAAACATTTAACAGAAATGAACTCAGAAGCTAGTACAAAACATTTATGCAGCCCATTTTGAAGGGGGCAGGGCACTCAGAGAAACATGATGGCAGACAGACCATATGGCCAATCAAGTCTGCCTTTCCATATCAACTAGAACATAGTCACTCACCTGTAGCAGGTGTTCTCTGTGGACAGCAGGAATAAGTCCTCACATATGAGCGATGTCCCTAAAGGAGCTCCACATTGGAACATTCTCTAGCTTCTACCAGAGGCTTTCAGGAAGACCCGCCGCACATGCATGCATGCCTCCCTTCCCACCTGCTGCGGCACCAACTTCTCCAGTAAAATATTAATGCAATAGCCAGAAAACAACTCCTCAGGGAGGAGGGAGGGTTGTGAGGACTTAGCTGAAGTTAATGTCATGTCAAGAATCTCCATTCAGACAGTAATGGGCTGTGAAAGTGCACAGAGGACCACGTTGCAGTCCTGCAGACCTCCCCCATGGAAATGGAGTGCAAGTTGGCCACCAACACAGCCATGGCTCAGACACTGAGCTGTAAGATGACCATCAAGGCTCAGGCCTGCCTGAGCATAAGCAAAAGCTATGCAGTTTGCTAGCCAAATGGACTGCATGTGTTTGGAGAAGGCAACCAGCAGCTTGCTTTGGTCAAAGGAGAACAACTAGGTGGACCTCCGGTGGGCCTTTTAATGCTCAAGGTATAAGGCCAAAGCTTGCTTGCAATCCAGCATATGCAACACCACTTCCCCCCAGTTGGTGTGAGGCCTGGGAAAGAAAGTTGGAAGAATGACAGATTGATTCAGGTGGAAAGTAGCAACCACCTTGGGCAGGAAATGCAGATATGTTCAAGACCACCTTATGGTGGAACCAGGTGCACAGTGGATGAGCCACCAAGATTTGAAGTCCACCGACAAAGCGTGCTGAAGTAACCACCACCAGGAACAAGATCCTCTGGGTCAGAAACGTCAAGGGGCAGGAAGCAAGCATCTCAAAGCTGTGCGAGATCCCCATTGAGATCCCAAGCCACTGCAGGGGACTTAAACTGAGGCTTAGAAAGGAGCAAGCCCCGCATGAGTGAGCCACCAGGGGCTGAGCAGAGATGGGCTTCCCCTTTAAGCCATGATGGTAGGCCACAATTGTGCTCAGGTGGACTCGGACCGAATTGGACTTGAGACTGGATTCAGAGGTGCAGAAGGTATTCCAGTAACCTGTCCATAGCGCAAGAGAAAAAATCCAGAGCCTGTTCTGCACACCAGGAGGAGAACCTCTGCCAAATGAATACATAAGATCTTCACATAGAAGTCTTGCAGGAGAGCCAGAAGGACATTCATAACATTCTCTGTTAGGTTGAGCTCCAAGAGGATGACCTGCTCAGCTTCCATGCTGTGAGTGCCAAGGACCAGATGTTGGGATGAAGCAAGGTCCCGTGCTCCTGAGATGCGAGATCTGGGGGCAGAACCCAACCATAGATGCTCCCTCAGAGCTGGAGCAGCAGGGAGAACCACAGCTACTGGGGCCAATAAAGGGTGATGAGAATCATTGCGCCCCTCTTAACCAGCAGTTTCAGCAAGGTCTTTGCCTTGAGTGTAATGGGAGGATAGGTGTATAGCAGGCCCACTCCCCAGTGAATAAGGAAGGCATCCAATGCTAGCCAGTCGTGGGATGTGACCCTGGAGCAGAACTGACCCCACCCAGGCACTGCATGGGGTGGAAAGATCTATCATGGAAATACCCCACTCAAAAGATCTGACCAACAACTGCCCTGTTGAGGGCTCACTAATGCATCTGAAGGACACAGCTCAGGGAGATAAGTTGCTCTCAGCTCCATTCCATAAGCAATGGCAAGCTTTCACAAGCGGACCGCCTCCCAGCGCAGGAGGTACAACCCTATGCCACCTTGCTTGATTAAATATCTCACCACCTGATTGGATCAGCACACATTGGTTGGCCAAATGAGCCTGGAACACAAGGAGGGCATTTGCTATGGTCTAGAGTTCCAGGAAAATTTGATTTGATGCAGGCTTTCCTGCTCGGACCACAGGCCCTGCATGTTCAGACTATCCAGATGTGCTCTACCAGCCCTACTTGGACATTTGTCCATCTGTTGACATCTGCTGTGGGGAGTGACATCTTGGTGAAATCTCATTCTTCAGGAAGAATCTGAAAACTTGGCTTTTTGATTAATAAACTATTGATTTAAGATTTTTTTTTCTGTTTTGATGTATTTTCTTTTGTCTAACCGCACTGAACCACTTGTTTGGGAGAGTAGCACTATAGAAGTATACAATAAAATCTGAAATGGGAGACCTTGGAGCAAGTTATGTGGCTCCAGCCACCAGTGCAGGAACTGGACAAGAGGCCTGGTAACTGCCACCTAATCCTGGAGGCAGCCTGTGGCTTGTTTCCACTATGCCGATGAGCCAGGGGAGTGACATGAACAGTCAAGGCCATATTTGGCCAAACACTTTCAGCATCCCCCAGGCTGCCACTCGACACCTCTATTGTGTATCACAGACCAAGGCTGTCAAGCCTCTGCAGGCGATACATTGGAAGGAAGGCCTGATCCAGAGTGGTGTTGGAGGGCCCCTATGAACTCCAGCTGTTGGGAGGGATGGAGGTGAGACTTAGGTTAGCTTACAATGAACCCCAACCACTCGAGCACCTTGATGGTCAGCTGAGCTAAATGGACTCAGTCCAAAGTGGAGCTCTTTATGAGCCAGTCATGCAAGAAGGGGAAGACAAATACCCCCAGAGTCCACAGATAAATAGCCACCACCACCAGACACTTTGTGAAGACGGGGTGCTGATGCCAGTCTGAAGGGAAGAACCCGATGCTGAAAGTGTTGATCCCTCAGGATGAACCAGAGGTATTTTCTGTGAGTGGGGTGGATCGGTATGTGCGTATATGCATCCTCGAGTTCCAGGGAGCCTAGCCAATTGTCCTTAAAGCGTTATGGGAGCAGGGTCCCCAGCAAGACCATCTTCAACTTTTCTTGCATTACGTAGGTATTGAGATCGCAGAGGTCCAGGATGGGCCGAAACCTCTTTTCTTGGGGGGACCAGAAGTACCTTGAGTAGAACCTCTGCCTGACCTGAGCTGGAGTAACCAACTCAATGGCAAGATCTGCAAGCAGGGCAGAGACCTTTCCTTGTAGCAGGCTGAAATGCAGGGGGGGTCTAACAGCAACTCCCTTGGTAAAGTGCAGCAAGTAGCCACTTTCTATTTACAGCACCCACATGCCTGAGGTGATCAGAGGCCACCTATGGATGAACAGGACGAGTCGCCCCCCCACCCCCCTGGAGGTTTGTCCCCTGCGGAGACTAGCAGATTAGCTATGGTCTGGAGGAACTAGTCAAAACCCCACCCCAGGCTTGGGCTATGAGGCCTGTTGGGCTTTCATTAGCTTCTCCCGGCACTGCTGAGGAGCCTGCGTCCTCGGCTGAGAGCTCTATGGGCTCAGGAGGTACTTGCACTTACGCAGGCAGTAGGTGTTTTTGCCTTGGTACTTTTTACAATGATCGGCTGTCTCTCTCAAAAGACCGGAGAGGGTGATGTGCTGTGCTGCATCTCAATCTCACCAGCCTTAGCCTCCCCCTGCTTCCCAAAGAGGTTCTTAACTCAATAAGGCACATCTTGGACCCACTGCTCCAGGTCAGAGAACTGAATCCAGGTGAGCCAGCAGGCACCAATGCCCATGTTGCAGCCTTGCATGTTGATTAAATTGTCATAAGTCAACTGGACCAAGAACTTTGAACAGTTCTTGCTGTGGCCTACTAGGTTGTGAAAGGAGCCCAGGTGCTCTGAAGGGAGGAGCGGACTGAACTTAGCCAAATCCAGCATGATCATGCCCATGTACAACTGGTATGAAAGGACCCAGCCCACCAGCATGGTGCTCTGGAAGCACCGCTGGCCAAAGGGGTCCAAGGTTCTCACCTCACTACCCAGGGGCAAAGAAGTTTGTCTTGTTGCTCTTAATCTGACAGACTCCATCCCAAAGTGATGTGGGAGTTTAGGCTTTTCAAACCCTGGGGCCTTTTGGACCCGGCAGAGCAAGCCCAGCTGTTTGCTGCCTCTGCAGGATCTAGTGCACTGGCATTATCACAGCCTCCTGAGGGGGGGGGGGGTGTCAAAGATACTGGAGGATCTCCAGCTCCTCCACCCTGGACGTCATCTGATTCCAAGGAGAAGGGAATGGCCTTAACCATATCCCACAAAGTCCTGGAAGGACACGTCCTCAGAGGGAACTTCCGAGGGGAGCTCAAGGAATCTGCTATTGCACACCTCCGATGCTTCAGTCTCCCAGCCATTGGTTCCGATTCAGAGAGGAAGTCTGAGGAGTGTCAGGCCTCTTCCTGGCATCAACTCTGGCTACATGGAAAGGAAGAGCACCTCTGAGACCAATAGTGCACCAAGTGCTTCTGTGGCCTCACCAGGGCATTGGACCTAGATACGCTCAACAGGAAGACGGGCATAAGAAACGGCATCTGTTCTAATTGCCTACACGATACATCTGCATCAGCAGGTAGTGTGTGGGTGTCAAGCATTGGTACATTGCTTGCAGTGGCAATAGGCAACAAGGGACCAGCTGGTTGCATGGCCAACATTGCCATATGGATCTTGAGAATTTGAAGGCATTCCACCAAGCCTGCCATCTCTGAAGGCAATTGGGCCGGAATTATTACTCCAATCACCGGCTCCAGTCATACATGTAGGGAAATCCACAAGGGTGGGACTCCTAGCACCCCTCTGGTACCTTGGATGATGAGTCCTCTTGTCAAGGTACCTTAGCAGGCCATTCCCAGCCATTGATCTCCATGTCGCATTAGGGAGGGCTCTAATGTTGGTAGACTGAGCTGTCATCAGCTGCCCTCTGACAATGACGACATCGATGAAGTTCATGCCGGATGAAGGTCAACTGAGATCCTTCGCTCTAGGGCACTGCAGCCCTTTGGCTCCTCTCGATGTAGCATAGTTACTCACCTGTAACAGGTGTTCTCCAGGGACAGCAGGAATCAGTCCTCACACATGGGTGTCGGCACTGACGGAGCCCACTCAGAGCATTTCCCCAGCTTTAAAAGAAAAACCTTTGGGAATGCCACCACGCCCAAGGGTGCCATCTTGATCAATCAGATGACATAGCTCAGGCAAAAGAAAAAATACCAAAAGCAGTGGGCAACTCCAAGGGGAGGTGGGTGGGTTGCAAGGACTGATTCCTGCTATCCCTGGGAACACCTGTTACAGGTGAGTAACTACGTTTTCTCCAGGAACAAGCAGGAAGTCAGTCCTCACATATGAGAAACCTCAGTTACAGGCTACTGAGGACCTGTAGAAAAGCACCATGGAGAGCTGTGAGCAGACATTGGTAACTGAAGACAGCCTGAGGACCCTCTGTCCCCAGGAGACCACACTCCCAGTAACTGCAGAAGGGTTGGAGGGCCAGAGTTGCCTAAACCCTGAACAAATTACAGAGTACAGCCTGGCCAAAGGCACTGTCCAACAGGACTCCCTCTCCAGGCAGTAATGTGTCGAAGGTGTTAACGAAGGACCAGATTGCGGCTTGGCAGATGTCCATCAACTGCAGAGCACAGTTGGGCCACTGATGCTGCCCTCGCACAAACACTGTGCGCCATGACTCGGTGGTCCAATGGTAGCACAGCCTGAGCCTGAGCGAAGGGGATACAGTCCGCCACCCAGATAGAAAGGGTCTGCTTGGTGACCAAGAGCCCAAGTGGGCAGGGTTGTAGGAGAAAGAGAGCCGCTCGGACCTGTGGTGAACCTGCATATGTTGCAAGTAACCTGCATATGTTGCAGGTAGGGGAGAGCCCTCCTATAGTCAAGGGTATGAAGGACCGCCGACACCCAGACAGCGTGGTGCTTCAGAAAGAAGGTCGACAGCACTATCTCCTGGTTCAGGTGGAAATCAGAGATGACCTTTGAAAGAAGCTTGGGGTGTGTTCTGAGAACCCCCCGGTTCCCATAGAATCTCATGTAGGTTGACCATCAGGACCTAAACCTCACTGACCCTCTGGGCCAAGGTGAAGGCCACCAGAAAACACACTTTCCAGGAAAGGTGCTGTAACTAGCAGGACGCCATTGGCTGAAAGGACGGCTGAGTTAGCCATGCGAGGACAACGTTAAGATCCCACTCTGCCAGAGGTGGCCGGATGGGGGGCTTGGAAAGAAGCAGCCTGTGCATGAAGCGGGAAACCAGCGACCGAAATAGCACTCAGGTGGACCCTGAGTTGGACTTCAGACCCACCTGCGAGAGATGGAGCAGGTACTGCAGGACCAAGTGGGTAGGGCAAGAGAACGGGTCGGCCCGTATCCCCGAGCACTACACTGAAAACCAATGCCATTTAAAGGCATAGACCCTCCTAGCCTAGTCCTTGCACGAGGCCACCGGGAGATGAAGAGGGGCTAGAGTGACCCGCTCAGCTGCCAAACTGAGGGATAAGGACCTCAAGTTCAGGTGAAGTAGCAGACCCTCCCCTCCTGTGTCTACAAGCCCAGTGTGCTGCCAAGGGGAAGCAGAGGCTCCAATAAGAGGCAGAGCCGCAGCAGGAACCAAGTCTGCTGAGGCCACCGCGGCCCCATCCAGCTGTATCTTGAGGAGAGTTCGTACTATGAGTGGAGGCCGTGCATCCATGACAGCAAGAAGGCAGAGGCTTCCCTATTTGGTTGGGAAACTAGGCCACAGAACCACAGCTGCTGTGAATTCGCTGGGCAGGCAAAGAGGTCTAGGACTGGAGTCCCCCAACCCCAGAACAGCCACTGTACCATCTGTGGGCAGAGACACCATTTGTGTGGCTGCAGGATCCAGCTTAGACTGTATCAGGACGTTGCCCTAGCCCATGAGATAGGTGGCCTGTAGGGCTATGCCTTGGCAAATTGCTAAGGAATACAGGGCTACTGCCTCCAAGCAGAGGCTAAAGAGACGGTGCCCCCCTGTTTGTTCATATAGAACATTGTCACCTGGTTGTCCATCTAGACAAGCACTGCCCGGTGGTGAACGCAGTGCTTGAGCGCCTGGAGGGCGAGGACGACGATCGGCTGTCGGGACTCCTCCAGGGACAAAGTCCCCTGTCTACGGAGCTCACCGCAATGTGCTCCCCAGCCTATGAGGAAGGCATCTGTAGTCAAAACTACATTATGCTGTGGGGCATGGAATGGCATGCCTTGAAGCAGATTCCGGGCATCCCGCCACCAGTCGAGGGACTGTCAGCTAGGGAGTGACTGAGACGTCTTGGAGATGATCTGTTGTCTGAACCCACTGAGTTTGAAGGCATCACTGTGCCGCCCGCATGTGCAGTCAGGCATCGGGGACGATGTGAACCGTTGACAGCTGATACTGTCACAGCACTGAACTGCAGATGCCAGAGCGATGATGCAGTCTGCCCTGTCCTGGGGAAGGAGGGCTGTCACCCACTGAGTGTTGAGGCACACCGATGAATTCCAGGGATTAGGCTGGAGTGAAGTGAGACTTTGGGTAATTGACCACGAAGCTGAGATGCTTGAGGGGGTGGACAGTGCAGACCGTGGCCTGCTCTGCCTCGTCGGCAGTCTCTCCTGTAACAAGCTAGTCATCTAAATAAGGGTAGACGAAGGTGGCCTGTAACCGAAGGTGGGCTGTGACCAAAGGGAAGCACCCTGTGTTGGTAGTAGATTCCTTATACCCTGAAGCGCAGGTATTCCAAGGAGCATAGCCCTGCTGGAGGAAGGGCAGCACGGCACCAAGGGAGAGCATTTTGAACCTCTTCCACCTCAGGTATTTGTTATGGTTTCTTAAATAGAGAATGGGTCGGAAACCGCTCATCCACTTTAGCATAAGGAAGTAACAGGAGTAGAACCTGCGACCTCTGAGGTGTGGCGGGACCACTTCCACTGCTTGTTTGAGGAGGATGGCAAGCTCCTGTGCCAAGACAACCTGGTGCATAGGAAGCTGAGGGGGCTCTGCAGGACAGAAGGGTGGAGGAAGCTGGTCCAGGTGAAGGAGATAACCCTCCTGGACGAGCTGGAGGATTCAGGTGTCCGAGGTGACAGACTCCCATTGTGGAGCAAAGTGGACCAGGTGCTCTCCCACAGGTAGCTAGGTCATCGGAGCATGAACGGTTATGCATCTGGCATCAAAAGCCTACGGCCGACTGGGCTGGTGCCGGGGTCTGGTTTTTGGGTCCCTTTGGCTTATGCAGGCCCTGGGAGCTGCTCTTGCTCTGTCTGCCCTAGGATGGAGCTGGCAGGGGGGGGGGAGGAAGGTGAGTAGTCCCATTAGGGAAGACTCTTCCATTGGAAGAAAGTCTTTTGCAATGCTGCTTACGCGGGAGGAAGTCTTTCGGGAGAAATGGGTGCGAGTGATGTACTCAGTCTCAATCTCCGCTGCTTTGTCCTCCAGTTTGCCGAACAATTGCTCACCCAGGCACGGTACATTGAGCAATTTTTCTTCAACCCATTGTTTGAGATCAGAGGACTGGAGCCAGTCCTGCCACCTGGCCCTGATACCAGCAGCTGCTACCCAAGCGGAGGACTCAAAGCTGTCATATGCAGCATGAGAAAGGTACTTTGAACAGTCCGCCACTGACTTCAGGAGGGATCAGAAATGGCGGAGGTAATCGCCATTGAGGCCTGCCTGGAAACCTCTGAGCTCCTTCATAAAGTCATGAAGGAACATGCCTATGTATAGCTGGTAAGTGGATATGGCACACCAGCATGGAGCCTTGATAGCCCTTATGCCTGAGGGTGTGAGATTCCCTACCTGGTGGAACCAAAGAGTGAGTTTTTGGGCTCTTTTGCTCCTGCATGGCAGTCTCCACCCCTACCGAGGTATGAGGAAGCTGGGCCCTTGCTAAACCCTGTACATGGTGTCCAGGCGCTTGCTGTCTATGGGGAAAGACACAGGTGTCTCCCACATGGAGGAGCAGCCAGGCTAGGATGGGTAGAACTGGGACCATGAGCGATTACCCTTGGCAGAGCCTTGTATTGTAAAATATCGAGTTCTTCTGCACGGGGCTACTCCTCGGACTGTGTGGAGAGCGCTAGTGCTTGAGCCATATCCCGCACAAACACCAGAAAGGAGTTCTCTTTGGAAGGAGACCACCACTTCTGAACAGGCGGGGAAGGATCTGAGGGGAGATCCCGATGAGCGCAGGATTCAAGGGAAGTGTCCCAGTTGGACTCCCGGCCCAAACTTGAGGAAGACTGAACTAGGCTGCTCAGAGCCTGTGCTGTGCGCTGGGCTATCGAGGCCAAAGCCTGCCTGGAGCCAGAGGCACTGGCTCAAGATCTCGATGAGAAGACCAGGATGGAGATCAAGACCTCTGCAAGAATCCCTCATGAGGCCCCTGGCTCTCAGGGATTGTCACGGCAGTCTGG
This sequence comes from Ichthyophis bannanicus, assembly GCA_033557465.1. Lineage (NCBI taxonomy): Eukaryota > Metazoa > Chordata > Amphibia > Gymnophiona > Ichthyophiidae > Ichthyophis > Ichthyophis bannanicus. Next base: position 141,119,840 of record CM066049.1, on the reverse strand, counting down.
GGAGCCATCACAGGCGTCACCCTCGAGGTCTGAGAGCACGTGCCAGCGGGGCCTGGCACCAGTGTGTGCTGGGCAGCAAGTAAGGCAGAAACACTGTGCTCCAGTGCCAGCATTTGGGCCTCCCACTCGGGAGTGGGGCCCTGCGATGCCAACACCAGGGTGACCGGGTCAGGAGTTGAGGGGGTCCTCATAAAGGACGATCCTCGGGAGACCGGGACAAAGAAAAAAAATGAAAAATATGGAAAAAACCACCCCAGCAAAGTCCCGGGGCCCGCTGCTGAAACAGGGGCACTGGGGATGGCGGGAAGAGGACCAGGAAGGGGAAATTCACTTACCATTAATTTCCTTTCCTGGAATCCTCCTGGATCAGTCCAGACAAGCGGGTTTAGTCCCCCTACCAGCAGATGTTGGAGACAGAGAAATAGGAAAAAAAAAGCCTACCAACAGCCTGATTGGCTGTTCCCTGGTAATATGTAGCTGAACCCAGTAGAGGGCGCTCCAGTATAGTAAAAAAGCCATACTCAAATGTAACCATGAACCAAAAACTAAGGAAAATAGAAGCCATACTATGTACAAGAGGCGATAACACTGCTGCAAAGTCTTGGCTCCTCAGCAATACACCTCTGAACCAGATATCCAGAATACGGAGGGGTCCTGGACTGGTCTAGCAGGATTCCAGGAAAGGAAATTAATGGCAAGTGAAAATTTCCCCTTCTAGTACATCCTGCTAGACCAGTCCAGACAAGTGTGAAGTACCCAAGCTAACTGTTCTTTGGGTGGGAAGATACAGCCGTCGAGAAAACCTTTGCCCGAACTGCACCTCTTCCCAAGATTGACTATCGAGCCGATGATGCACAAAAGTGGACAGGGAGGACCACGTGGCTACCCTGCAGATATCAAGAGGATGAACGTGAGCGCGCTCCGCCCAAGATGTAGCTTGTGCCCGGGTAGAGTGCACCCGAAGACTGAGGGGGACAGATTTTCCCTTAAGGATGTATACAGATTAAATTGCTAACCGCAAAGAGCGAGAGACCATGCGTTTGGAAGCAGCTTGATCCTTAAAGGGTCCCGCAAAAAGCACGAACAGATGATCAGAGGTACAGAAAGGATTTGTCACCTGAAGATACCTACGAAGGATCCTGCCGAGATCCAGAGAACGGAGTCCCTTATTCTCGCCTGTACACTGATCCTCAGAAAAACAGGGTAGGAAAATTGTCTCATTGATATGAAAAGGTACAAGTACTTTTGGAAGGAAGAGTATGCAAGAAAGCTCCTTCTTTCGAGACGGCAAGATAAGGATCCCTGCATGAAAGTGCTTGTATTTTGGATACCCTTCGTGCCAAAGTTATTGCTACTAGAAACACTGCCTTAAGTATCAAATCTCTCAACATGTGTTTAAGCGGCTCAAAAGGCGCCTGCATCAAGGCTTTTAGGATGAGGGACAGATCCCATGTTGACACCGGTTGGCGAACCGGTGGTCAGACTACCTTAGGCTGCTTTAAGGAAACGGGACACATCCGCATAGGATGCTATAGAGCGACCCACAACAGGGCCTCTGAAACAAGTTAATGCTTCTACTTGAACCCAAAGAGACCCCAAGGCTAAACAGTTATCCAGGCCGTCCTGGAGGAAGGTAAGGCTATTTGGGATTCCCAATCTCCAAGGAGAGATATGGTACCACTCGCACCAGGACTTGAAGATACGCCAAATGCGGGAATACGCTAGCGAAGTTGACGGGTGGCGCACCTTCAAAAGGGTTGCGACCATGCGACTCGAGTAACCCTTCTTGCTTAGGCTGCGATGTTCAAGAGCCAGGCTGTGAGTAAGGAGCTGGATCGTCCATCACAATTGGACCCTGATGTAATAGCCCCCGACGAGACCACAGAGGCAGCAGCGGGACTCGTGTTAAGTGGATGAGGTCCACATACCAGTGCCTCTGAGGCCAGTCCGGAGCTATTAGGATCACTCTCCCCTAATGTGCAAGAACTCTGAAGCACTTTGCCGATTAGTACCCATGGGGGAAAGATGTACAGCAGAGCCTCCTGTGACCATGGTTGAGCCAGGGCATCCAATCTGGAGGACTGAAACTCCCTCCTGTTACTGAAAAATTCCGGTACCTTGGTGTTCACTGACGTTGCCATTAGATCCATTACCGGTTGCCCCCATGCTCGCAAAATCTTCTGAAACACCCAAGGGGTTAGCATTCTCTGAGATCGAGAGCATGTCAGCTAATTAAATTGGGCCTGAAAGTTGTCCACCCTGGCAATATGCTGTGCAAAGAGTCTGCAGATGTGCCTCTGCCCAGGGAAGGAGAAGGGACATTTCCCTGGCTACACCTAGGGACTTGGTGCTGCCCTGGCAGTTGGTATATGTCACTGTTGCGTTGTCGCATAGAACCTGTACTGCCTGATCTTTAAGAGGCAAAAAATGTCTTAGGGCGATGCGAACCGCTCACGCTTTGTAAATTTATGGACCAATGCGCTTCGTGAATCAACCAAGTATCCTGCGTCGACTGATGCTGGCAGAGAGCACCCCACCCATAGAGACTCACATCTGTTATTAGGACCCAATGAGGATTCTCTAGAGAAACACCCCTGAGGAGATGACAGGGTGCCAGCCACCACTGGAGGATGCGTTGAGTCTCCGGGAGGAGTGGAAGCCGGATGTCGTAGATTGACACAGGTAACCAGCATGAAAGGAGAGACCTCTGAAGCTCCCTCATGTGCACTCTGGCCCAAAGCACGACTTCGATAGTGGCTGCCATGGACCCCAGGACTTGAAGGTAATCGCAGACCCTCGGAGCTGTCTGAATAAGAAACAAAGCAAGCCTGTGAATTTGCGAAGCCGCTCGTGTGTCAAGACGACTTTCCCCTGCACAGTGTTGAAGCAGGCTCCTAGAAACTAGTTGCTGGGACAGATGAAGATAGCTCTGACATATTAAGCACCCATCAGATTCTTGAGTAAAGAAACTTGAGCCACTGCTTGACGTGCTTCCAACAGGAAGTCCGCCTGAATATTTGTCCAGGCAAGGATGCACTCACATTGCCCGTTTGCAGAGCTGCTGCGGCCACTAACATAACCTTGGAAAAGGTGGAGCTGAGGCCAGGGCCGCAGGGCACTGAACAAAATGAAGTGCTGACCAAGTACTGCAAACCGTAGGAAACGCTGTTGGTCGTCTCTGATGGGAATGTGGAAGTAAGCTTACGCAAGATCTAGAGACGAGGAACTCACCTCTGCGTACTGCCTGGATCACTGAGTGAAGCGTCAACATTCGGAATCGTGGCACCCGTAGACATTTACGCCCTTGAGATCCAGAATTGAGCAGAAGAACCCATCTTTCTTGGGCACCACAAAATAAATGAACCAACCACAAAAAACCTCCTCTCTGCTCGAGGGACTGGTCGAATAGCCCTCAGAAGGAGGCGGCAGCGCACAGTGGAGCGAATCGCCTTTCTCTTCAGGCATCTTCCCCTGGGTGAGACGAACGCATCAGGAATGGATTGGGAACATATGAGAATGTAACCCTGGGAGACTATGTTGAGGACCCATTGATCTGAAGTAACGAGACCATTGATGAGAAAACAGATACAAACGCCCACCCACCGGAAGAGTCTCTCCGGACAGGCCGACATCCAGAAAAGGATCCTGGGGTGGACTGTCCGGCCAGTCAGCAGGAAGATCTCGTAGGGCCAGAGAACTTGGAAGGCCCTGAGTAGAACTCGGCTCCTTTGCAGGCACCCCGTTAGGACTGTGCCCTCTGACCAAAACACCTAGTTGTTGAAGAGGCAGAGGGCTTCCCAGGATGGTAGCAACGAGCGTCTCGATACCTGGAGGTGTGCCACAAGGTAGGCTAATATCAATGGGAGGAACGCCTAGTAGCAAATTTAGGCTTATCTTTCGGAAGACGTTGTGGTCAAACCTCCCCTAGCTCTTTGCATCTAAAGCACACCTCTCTAGGCTTTGCTTCAGGGGAAAGCTTCTCTTTGGGGAGGACCTAGACATATCGGTCAGAGTCAGCCGACCATTGGCGAAGCCAGAGCCATCTGTGAGAAACTGACCACCGCCACCAATCTAGCCAAGGCATGCAACAGATTGTAAAAGGCATCTGCCAAAAAAGCTGTGACTGATTCCACAAAAGCCAGAGCTGGATCCTCTGGCAGACGTTGAATCCAGCGCAGAAGAGCTCGGGGTGCTAGACCCCCAAACAGAGACATGGAGAGATAATGAAGCCGCCGAAAAGGCAGTCTTGAGAAGGCTCTCAACTTTCCTGTTGATCATGAAATGCTGCAGCACCCTCCACTGGAATGATGGTGTGCTTCGTTACTCCGGTAACAGGGGCATCCACTTTGGGGTATGTGTCAGCCACTTCTCTAAGTCAGGCAGCGCCCAGAGATAAAGCTGACTTAGGCGGCAGGCTGTACGGAGGGGACTATCCCGAGAGTCCCATTCTTGAGACACCATTTGTTGTAGCTCCGCCGGGAAAGGAAAAGCTCTAGATGGCTTGCGAATGCCTCGTAATATCAGGTCTGGCTGGGGAATGGCAGAAGGCTGAGGATTCTGCTGATCTGGCTGATCCGTCAAACGTAGGGCTTCAACCACCTGCATAATTAGGGCTGGCAATTCCTCTCTGTGAAACAAGCGTATGTCCTGTGTCTCGCTTTGGCCCTCCGCAGAAAACTGATGGGGACCATTCCACATCCTCTGACAGGCTCTTGCTGTTGTCCCCTAAAGACAGTCCTTCCTCTGGTGCTTTTGGCCAAGCTGTAGTAGCCCAGGAGACCTCTTTAGGTGGCTGTGCATCCACCTTGGACATGTCCTCTTGTCTAAGCTTGCGGGATCCAGAGCCAGAAGACTGAGGGATTTGAGTCAGGGCATCCACTGTTACTGGGAGAATTAGCCTGCCAAAGATCCCAGGCTTGTCTAAAGAGGGCCAAAAACTGGGTATCTGAGGCATGCATCGGTTCCTGCTGCCTGAAAGACTCCAGAGCAGAGAGCACGAGAGCGCGCGAGCCTCTTGCTGGGGTAAGCTGGGTTCCTCTAGCAGCTGAGGACGTGCAGCAGGACTGATTCTGTCCTGAGCTCCCTTGGCTAGTGTCACCGAAGTCTCTCCAGGATGAGCAAGACATGCAGCACAAATGTCATCCCTCAAATCCTCATGCTTGGTGCAGACCATGCATCGCTGAAGGGAAGTCATCTCACATGTGAAGCTCAGCTGACTGCGATCCCCAGTGAACAGAAAAAAGTCTAAAGTCAAAGATAGGAGTTGAAAGGGAACAGATATTTGAAAACTAGCAGCTTAGACAGAAATTAAGAACAAAGTATCCTCACAAAGCCTGCCAAAAACAGAGCTGTGCAGCAAAAAACACCCCCCCCCCCGCAGAAACAATGGCCACCGCTATTAAAACCACCAAAATAAAATCACTCCAAACACTGCGAAAACACGGTAAACACAAAATTAATCAAATGGAGAACTAGGGCAGTAAAGACATGAAGAGAAAACTCCAGGTGGACAGAGGTTGCCCCGACAGCGTCCAGATTAAAATTGGGAGGGGGAGAGGAAGAGGAGGAGGATCGTTGATATTTTCTACTCACTGTACTGGAACAGAGTGCTGAAGAGCTAAGACTGACCTGAAACAGGCAGCAGGCAGGCAGCTGTTGTAAGGCTGCTGATAAACTACAGACTCCCCCGATGACCGGCTGCTCAGGTCCTCAGGAGCTGAGGCCAGTTTTCTCCCCTGACAGAGAGGGAACCTCACATGGTACTCTTGACCAGGAGTTCAGCCTCAATCTGTCCCACAAAATGTAGCTGGGAAACCCAGAGGGGCAGCTCAAGTGTGCCCTGGGTGCATCCAGCAAAATTACTGCAAGTACTAAAAAATAAAAATTGAGAGAAAAAGTTAAACCCCCTACATCTGCTGGAGACAAATACTGGAGCGCCCTCTAATGGGTTCAGCTACATATTACCAGGGAACAGCCAATCAGGCTGCTGGTAGTTTTTTTTTCTATTTCTCTGTCTCCAACATCTGCTGGTAGGGGGACTAAACCCACTTGTCTGGACTGGTTTAGCAGGATGTACTGGAAACCAGAATATGAGAGAATTTTTCCAAGGTACAGGGACTTGCAGCCTAAGGGCTCTGCAGAGAAAGGAAGACTGATCAAGATAGCACCCTTGGGCAGGAAGGGGACCACGCATGCATGGTGGCATTCCCAAAGGCTTTCTTTGAAAGCTGGGGAAATGCTCCGCACAGGCACCGATGGAGGACTGATTTCCTGCTTGTTCCTGGAGAACTCTGTGGTTCCCAAGGACACCAGGGGGTCGAAGGTACCGGGGTTGAAGATGCAGAAGCCAGTGGCTTGAAGAGGGATGCCCGCTGCTTCTCCAGACCCTTCAGGTCAATTCTTGTCATCTGCAAGCCCAGGTTTACAAGAGGTGGGCTAGTGGTCAGGGCCCAGGAATTGAAGGTGTAGAAAGAGACTCAAGATGAGGTACCAGGGCAGTCTGAAAGAGTTAATATGGCTTGTAATTTTGTCAGTCTAGCAACCTGGAGAGATATTACCAAGTATTAAATAAAGATAAAGATATGTAGGAGAAAAGCCAAGGTTGTAATTTACAGGTGAAATTGAGAGATCTCTCTTATGAAGACTGTTTTTGGATTGTCCTGATTAGCAAGAGCAATGTCTGTGCCTAGTTATGACCTGCAGCATGTAGTGTTTAGTTTGATCTGTAAAGCAGAAGCTCGACATGCAGTGATGACAAAATTGTAGAATGTAGCAGTTTTATTCCCTAATAAAAGAAGGTGCTGCAGCCTAGCTCAAGAGGTCACAGGAGACTGCTCAAGTTTGAGTCTCTCCCTTAAGGCCTTAAGTAGTACTCTTACTGATATAATTCTGTATGTGTGTTTTTAGTTCATTCCTTAATTGAATTTAGAGAATTGGCGTCAGAGCAGAGGTTGGATTCTACTATATTATGCTTGGAGTCAGGAGTAGAGCAAGCAATCAAAAGGCACCAGTTGTGCTGGTTTGTGACAGATGGCCCGGACACATTTGGTGCACTTAAAACCACTTGCTAGCTTCTGGGAAATGTCCAGGAACATGGTCATAGCAAGGTTGAATGGCTTGATGGGCTAGCGGTGGGAAACACACGGCACCATGGCCAGCGCTACCATTGACAGGCAGTGATAACTACAGTAGAAGAAAAAGACACCAAAGGGAGTAAGAACGAACAGCTTTTTATGACCATGCAGGAACACGTCTTAGAGACTCTGTGGAAAGACTGAAGACGATGGAACCGCAGCAGGAGAGAAGGGAGGCATGCAAGCATAGTGGAGCCTCCCAAAAGCAGTTATCAGTCCTCACGTATTTTTGATGTCTGAGGTACAGGGATGCCCTCTCGATAGAAGTGTTGGGGGTAAATGCAGTGATAGAATTCAAAGTGGCTTGGGACAGACAGTGGATCCCTTTATAGCAACAGGATACAATCAAAATATTCATAACTCATATCTGAACAAATAGAGGTGACCTAAAACGGAGTGGTGGGTACACCTCTAAAAAGGCATGGGGGAAGGATGACCTGCACGGAGCAGCAGGGGCAACTACTCTTACTACCTGGCTAGGCAGACTAGATGGACCATACTGGTCTTTATCTGCTGTCATACTATGTTACTATGATGTCAGTGCCAACAGAACCCACGTGGAGCATTTCCCCAGCTTTCACAGAAAGCCTTTGAGAATGCTACCATGCATGCGTGGTCCCCTTCCTGCCCAACAGTGCCATTTTGCTCAGTCAGATGACATAGCAAAAAGACTTAATTTAGGGAGGCAACTCCAAGGGGAGGAGGGAGGGTTGTGAGGCCTGATTCCTGCTATCCCTAGAGAACACCCGTTACAGGTAACTATGCTTTCTCCAGGAACAAGCAAGAAGTCAGTCCTCACATATGGAACTCCCTAGCTCCAGGCTGCTGAGGACCAAGCCATGACAGTACCACTGGCGACCCATCAGGTAGCTGTGAGCTGCAGAAGATGAGTCCCCCACAGAGAATCTGCAAGACTCTAGTGGCCAGCGATACCATCACTCTGGTAGCCTGAACACAGAAGGGTCAGAGGGCAGGAGTTGCCTACACCCCAAAAATATTATGGAGTACTGCCTGCCTGAAGGCAATGTCCCTGTGGGACTTGCTTTCCAGGCAGCAATGAGCTACAAATGTATGAATCAAAGACCATGTGACGGCCCTGCAGATTTCCGGCACAGACACTGGTTGGCCACCAACATAGCCATGGCCCACACGTAATGTGCAGTGATCTGGTGCTCAAGGGAGAGTCCCGCTCGCTCATAGCAATGCAGTCTGCCACCCACACGGACAGAATCCACTTTGTTACCCAGTCTACTGTATGATCAGCAGCTCTGCAATGGGCCTTGGTCCTCTGCAGGTAGAGGGACAAGACCCGCTTGCAATCTAGCATATGCAAGATGAGTTCCTCCCTGCCAGCATGGGGCCATGGGAAGGAGATGGGGTGGACCGCCTCCTGGTTAAGGTGGAAGGGGGGATACCACCTTGGGGAGGAATTTGGGATGTGTGCAGAGCACTACTTTGTTCTTATAGAACCTTGTAAATGGCAGATCTGCCATTAAGGCTTGGAGTTCACTCACTCTCCAAGCAGAAATGATGGCCACCAGAATAAACACTTTCCAGGAGAGGTATCTCAGGTGGTAGGTGGCCAGGGGCTCAAACAGCAGCTTGGTGAGTTGGGAGAGCACCACATTAAGGTCCCATGCCGCCGCCTGAGGTTGGAGAGGGGGCTTCAATAGGAGGAGGCCTGGAGGAACCTGGAGACAAGGGCTGGTTTGAGAGGGATTTTCCCTCTACAGGGTGATGGTGAGCGGCTATGGCGCTCAGGTGTACCCTCACTGAATTACTTTGGGCTGGTGTGCAAGAGATGCAACAAGTATTGTAGTACTAGTGCACATGGCAGGAGAAAGGGCTCTCCCTTCTCTCTGCACACCAGATGGAGAATCTTCTCCATTTGAAGGCAGATGCCCATCTGGTGGAGGGCTTTTGGGAGGCCAACAGGATCTTGACTTCTCCTGGGAGACTGAAGGGAGCAAATGCTAGCCTTTCAGCAGCCATGCCGTCGCTAACTACCCTAGGTTGGAGTGCAGGACGATGTCCTCCTGGGACAGGTCTGGATCTTGACCCAGTAGGAACAGGAGTGCCACCGACAGGGAGAGCAGTAGAGGGAACAAGGGTTGCAGGGTCCATCTGGGGGTGATAAGGATCATTGATGCCCACTTGCTCTGGATTTTGAAGAGTCCTGGCCACCAGAGGAGTTGGTGGGAAGGCACAGAAGTGGCTCTAGGACCAAAGGATCAGGAAAGAATCTGCTGCTACTCTCTAGGTGCAGCTGGTGTAAGCAGAAGCGGGGCAGCTGCGTGTTGTCCAGGGAGGCAAACAGGTCCACCTCGGGTCTGCTCCAGAGGCAGAAGAGTTGCTGAGCTCGTCTGCTAAATAGTTCTGGCCTAGAAAGTATACTGCCCTTAGGAGCATTCCATGACGCACTGTGAAGGAGAGGAGAGCCACCGCTTCCTGACAGAGGGAGTATGAACCCATGCCCTCTTGCTTGTTCACATAGAACAGTGACCTGATTGTGTCTGGATCAGCAAAGGACAGTTGCACAGGTGGCGGAATGCTCGTAGGGTTAGGAAAATGGCCCCGAGTTCCAGGTGGTTGATTTGCAGGATTGACTCCTCATGACCAGATGCCTTGAATGTGAAGGTCTCTGCAATGTGCTCCCCAACCCAGAAGGGAGGCGTCCGTGGTTAGGACCATTTGCAGTGCAAGTGCCTGGAATAGCATTCCTTTCTGGAGGCATCTTAGGGACTGCCACCAGTTAAGGGAGTCCACCAACTGGCAGGTAACACTGAATCTGTCATGTAACCTGCCCGTGACTTGGGTCCACTGGGAGCAGAGGCACCACTAGGTTGCCCACATGTGCCTGCAGGCTAGGGGCATGATGTGAACTGCTGAAGCCAGGTGGGCCCAGCAACTGGAGGCAGTGGCGAGCTGGTAATAACCGGTGAGCTGGTAATAACCGGTGAGCTACCTCTCTTGCTAGCCGCATGAGGCAAAGTGCCCTCTCCTTTGGGAGGGAGGCCTTGACTTGTAACGTGCCAAGCTGGGCACCTATGAACTCCAGGTTTTGGGCTGGAGAGAGGTGGAATTTGGGATAATTGATGACAAACCCCAAATGCTGCAGGAGGCAGATTGTTCGCCTTGTGGCATGGCTAGTCTTCAGGGCTGTACTGCCTCTGGGCCAGTTGTCCAGATAGGGGAAGACAGAGGCCCCTTGTAAGTGCACATAGGTGGCCACAACCGCCAGGTACTTTGTAAAGACTCTGGGTGAGGCCAAGCTGTATTGAATTACCCTGTACTGGTAGTGCTCTCCTCCCACCACAAATCTTAGGTATTGTCTATGGGAGGGGGTGGATCAGGATGTGGGTATATACATCCTTTAGGTCTAAGGAGCACAGCCAATCTCCCTGATGGAGGTAGGGCAGAGTTCCAAGGGACAGCATCTTGAACTTCTCCCTCACCAGAAACTTGTTCAAATTTCACAGGTCTAGTATGGGCCCGAGGCCTTCAGTTTTTTTGGAGACAAAAATACCTTGAATAGAAATCTTTTCCCCACAGCTATCTGGGTACACATTCTACCGACTTTTCCCTGAGCAAACCCTCAAGCTCTGACAAGAGCAAGGTCTGGTGGAGGAGAGGCCGCACCAGCTCTCCTGGGAAGAACCCTGGAGGTGTTTGAATCTGAGGAGATAGCCCTCCTTTACTACTTGTAGGACCCACTAGTACATGGTGACCCTGGCCCACCTGTGGGCAAAAAGCACCAGGCGGCCCCCTGCGGGCTGGGGAGGGTCTCCTGGGGCAAGAGAGACCCTGCCCGGAGAGTCAAAAGCTCCCCACAGGCTGGGTGGGAGCTGGTGACGGGGGTTTCTATTTATTTATTTATTTATTAACAATTCTTATATACCGCACTATTAGACATCAGCGCGGTTTACATTGAACAAAAAACATCCGACAATTTACATATGTCTGGTCAATTACATTTAACAGGAGATATAAACTTGGGAAATAGGGGAAACTATATACAAAGGTGTGTTATCTGACAAGAGATATCATGGTTAACTATATACAAAGGTGGTGCAATAGTATATGGAACTGTTTGTATTTACATTGTGTAGTTGGCCTGTTGCGATGGTCTGTCTGTTTGGCCACTCCTGCTATTCACCTGGAGGTTATGTTCTGAGCTGTCATTGAGATATTTAAGGAAGAGGAAATGTTTCAGTGACTTTCTGAACTGACTCAAATTTGGTACTGATCTGATTTGTGCTGGTAAGGTGTTCCATAAAGTGGGGGCACAGAGTCGGAATGCTCTGTTGGCTGTTGATCTGGCACATCTTGTGGTGTCGTTTGGGATAGCTAGTGTGTTCATTTCTGCTGTTCTTCTTGGCCTGTTTGGTGCAAGTGGTAGTATGAGGTTGGAGAGAGAAGAAGAGGTGAGCCCCTTGGTCGCTTTAAATGTTAGCAGTACAGTCTTGAAACTGATCCTTGCTTGAATGGGAAGCCAGTGTAGCTGTTTTAGGAGTGGTGTCACGTGGTCTCTCCTAGATGCCCCGAGGAGTACTTTCTGGGCCTTTGGCTTCCTCAGCCGATGACCCTGGTTCTTGAGCTGGGGACCCTGATGCTGTTGCCCTGAAAAGGGCTGGTAGTGATCTGGTGGAAAGGCCCCTTCTTCCTCGAGAAGGGTGGTCTCTTTCCTGACGGCTTCTTCTGGGGAAGGGTCAAGGTTTTCCTCAAGAGCCTTTGCCTGGTTACGACCTCTGCCTCTATCTTGGCCGCTTTGTCGGCCATGGGTTTGCCAAACGAGTTTTCCCCAGTGCAGGGGACATCCAGCAATTTTTCTTTCACCATTACTCTAGGTTGGAGGTTTATAACAGGCCTGGTGCCGGGCCTTGATGCCTGCTGCTGCTATACTTGCTGCAGATTCAAAGCTGTCGTAGGTAGCACGGGAGAGGAACTTTGAGCAGTCCTGGATCCTGGTGGTCAGGGCTTGGAACTTCTGAAGGGATTCCCTGGCGAGGCCTGCAGAAAAGTCTACAAGCTCTTGAATAAGGCCCTTGAGGTACATAATTATGTACAGCTTATAGGCTTGTATCCGGCAGCCCAACATGGATTCCCTGAAAGCACTTGTGCCCGAGGACGTTGAGGGCTCTGGCTTCCCTGCCCTGGGGGACAGAAGAGTAGTAGTTCTGGCTTTTGAGTTTTTGCAGAAAGGACTCTGTGACTGTGGAGTTATGTGGGACATTTAGAAACCCAGGCCCTTCTTGACATGGTAAATGGTGTAAAGGCACAGGCTGACGACCAACAGCACCAAGGCTGTGGTCTCCCACATCTGCAGGAGCAGGTCCTGAGGATAGGCTGGACCAGCATCAGAATCTCCTTTGGCGGGGACTCATACTGGAGAATCTTCAGTTCTTTGGTGTGCTGGTCCTCCTCTGACTCAACCATGTCCCATACGAAATCATGGAAAGCCATGTCCTTTGATGGGGAGCAGTGCTAGGGTTCCAGAGGGGATAGCTCTGAGGGGACGCCTGTGTCGAGGGGTCTCAGGGGAGGCCTCTACGTCAATCTTCTAGTCAGAGCCTGAGGGTGCCTCAAGACTGGCCCTGAGGAACCAGGGTCTCCCAATGGGTCTCAGGTTGGACGCCTGGAAACTGGCTGAGGAGGACTGGACACACAATGATCAGGATGGGGACCTCAATTGGTGCCGAGGACTCGTCTGAGGCCGGTGGCACTCAGGGCCCTGGCTTGATGCCCAGAGACTCCCCTGCAGTCGGGGGCCTGGTTGTCTGGGCAGATGTGAGCAAACCTAACACTGCTTGCTGCAAGGCCAGGATGGCAGAGATATTCTGCTCCAGGGCCACCATCCTGGACTCGATACCAGGTGGCTCTGCAGCTGTCGGCATGGTCCCTGTTGGCCAAGGACTCCCTCTTAGAGACCTTAACAGGGTGGTGCTCAGAGTTGCCAAGTCCCTCCGTGGGACCTTATCTTTATCTTTAATCATTGCTTGATATACCGCCCAAGTTCACCTGTGGAACTTCAACTGACTGAGGATTTTTTCTCTTTTCTTTGAAGGGTCCCGTGTCTTTTCAGAGGAGCTGCTGCGGGACTCCAAAGATGCCCAGGCCTCACGGAATGTGCTTGGCTTGGGGCTCAGTGTCAGGGAAGCCGGTGCTGAGTCAGACCGCAGGAACAGCTTATACTGCAACACCGACCGTTTCCTGTTGGTTCTTTGAGTCATGGCCTGGCACAGATCACAGTGGTGCTGTTGTCTGGGCCGAGGCAGTGCAAGCAGCAGTTACGGGTGTCTGACAGATGTGGTCTGACCACAGCAGTTGTACTTCTTGAACCTACTGGGGAACATGGTTGGAGACATCCGGTCAGGGTCGATGCTTAAAGAAGCAGGGTAAGTTATACAGCTGAAAAAGCAAACCAAAAGTGCAAAATAAAGGGCAGAGAGGTAAGTGAACACACTAACAGTGACAAATTAATAAGTGCAGACAGATAAAACTCACAGCAAATTCACTCCCTCTTTCTGCCCAAACCCTGGCTGACTATTTCCATGACAAAATCCACAAGATCACCCTCCAATTCCTCAAAGTCAGCTCTCCCTCTTCACTCCCAACTTTCCCCCTACCTCTGCTACCCTCTTCTTCCTTTCCTGTGATCTCTGAAGAGGAAATTGCACAACTTCTTTCTTCCTCCAAACTCACCACCTGCTCCTCTGATCCTATCCCCACCCATCTTCTAAGCCCCATCTCCTCCACTGTTGTTCCTTCCATCTCTCATATTCTCAACTTATCGCTCTCCACTTTAACAGTACCTGCAGACTTCAAGCATGCTCTGGTCACACCTCAAGAAACCCTCACTTGATCCCACCTGTCCTAATTATCGACCTATCTCCCTCCTTCCCTTCATTTCTAAACTACTTGAACGTGTGGTTCACCGCTACTGCCTCAACTTCATCTCATCTCATGCCCTCCTGGATCCTCTACAGTCTGGCTTTTGTCCTTTACACTCTACTGAAACTGCTCTTGCCAAAGTAGCCAGTGACTTGTTCCTGGCAAAATCCAAGGGCCTTTACTCTGTCCTCATCCTTCTTGACCTCTGCTGCTTTTGACACTGTTGACCACAACCTTCTCCTTGATACCCTGTCCTTGCTTGGTTTTAAAGACTCTGTACTATCCTGGTTCACCTCCTCTCTCCCATCGCTCTTTCAGTGTGTGCGCTGGTGGCTCCTCCTCCTCTGCTATCCCGCTCCCAGTTGGTGTGCCCCAAGGATCTGTCTTGGGTCCGCTCCTTTTCTCTCTATACCCAGTCCCTTGGTGCGCTTATTTCTTCCCATGGCTTTCAGTACCATCTGTATGCTGATGACTCCCAGATCTACCTCTACGCCTGAAATCGCTCCAGCAATCCAGATCCTGATCTCTGCCTGCCTTTCTGACATTGCTGCCTGGATGTCTCACCGCCGCTTGAAATTGACCATGGCCAAGACTGAACTTCTTATCTTTCCACCCCAAAACCTCCCCCCTCTTCCTCCTTTCTCAGTCTCCGTGGTTAACTATACTCCTTTGTTTCCTCATCCTGCAAACTTGGGGCTGTCTGACTCCTCTCTTTCTCCACACACATTTATCTGATAGCTAAGACCTGCCGTTTCTCTCTCTATATCAGCAAACTCCGCCCTTTTCTTTCTGAACACACTACTAAGACACTTATCCACTCCTTAATCACCTCCAGTCTTGACTACTGTAACTTACTCCTTGCTGGTCTCCCTCTCCCCTTCAATCTGTTCAACACACTGCTGCGCAGCTAATCTTCTGCCAGCCTCGTCATGCCCATATTACGCCTCTTCTCAAGTCACTTCATTGGCTCCCTATCCTTTTCCGCATCCAGTTCAAACTTTTCCTCCTGACCTATAAATGCATTCACGCTGCTGCTCCTCACTACCTTTCCTCTCATCTCTCCTTCCAACCCACCTCGGGAACTCCGCTTTTCTAGCAAACTGTTTCTATCCATGCCCTTCTCTTCTATTGCTAACTCCAGACTTCACTCCTTTCACCTTGCTTCACCTTACGCCTGGAACAACCAACTTGTATCTATATGCCAGGTACCTTCTCTAACACTCTACAAATCCAGGCTGAAAATTCCTCTTCGCTGCTGCTTTTGGATCTTGACTCACCTGATCTCCTTTTTCTTTTCTGTCCTCGTTTATCCCTGCCTACACCTGTGTTGTCTTGACTAGACTGTAAGCTCTGATGAGCAGGGACTGTCTTACATGTCTGTGCAGCGCTGCGTATGACTTGTAGCGCTATACAAATGCTCAGAAACAGTAGTAGTAGTACTTCCTGCTTGTTCCTGGAGAAAGTGTAGTTACTCACCTGTAACAGGTGATCTCCGCAAACAGCAGGAATTTAGTCTTCACATATGGGTATCGTTGGTACCGAAGGAGCCTGCGCGGGAATGCTCCCCAGTGTCCAATAGGAATGCTTTTGGGAGCATCCCTCAGCACATGCGCGCTGCCTTCCCGCCTTTCCAACTGTCCCTCTTCAGTTAAGTTTGTAGCTGAGTGAAAGGATAGAGGGAGAGAGGAAAGAAACAAAGACAACTCCTAGGGGAGGTGGGTGGGTTGTGAAGACTAAATTCCTGCTGTTACTGGAGATCACCTGTTACAAGTGAGTAACTACGCTATCTCCAGGAAAAAGCAGGAATGTAGTCTTCACATATGGGGACTCCCTAGCTGAAGATGCCAGGGAGATAGCCCCAGGAAGGTGCCACCCTAGAAAGGTGGGAATCCTTCCTCCCATGGATCTCTGGCATTCCACCAGGGTTGGTGGGTAGGAGTTGAATTAGGTCTCAGATTTTGAAGAACAGCTTGGCCAAAGAAGGCATCCCGACGGGAGGCTTTATCTAGGCAGTAGTGGGCTGTAAAGGTTTGTACCGAAGCCCAGGTGGCTGCTCAACAAATGTCATCGATAGACAGAGTGGAGATTAGCCATGGAAGTTGCCATGGCTCTTACATTATGGGCTGTGACATGGCCTTGAAGAGGAAGACCCTTACTCTCATAAGCAGAGGATATGCATTGGGCAATCCATTTAAAGTTCTTTTGGAGACTGGAAGTTCCAAATGACTAGGGTCAAAAGCTATAAAACGTTGTGAGGACTTTCTATGTTGCTGTGTTCCCTGTAGGTTAAAGGCTAAGGCTCTTTTACAATCCAAAGTATGAAGGTTTCTTTCTGCATTAGATGCGTGAGGCCTCGGAAAAGATACAGGAAGATAAATTGATTGATTTAAATGAAAAGGCAAAACCACCTTTGGCATAAAGTGTGGATGAGTTTTAAGAATAACCTTATGATGAAACCTAGTATACGGAGGACCAGCCACTAAAGCTTGCAGTTCACTAATGCAACGTGCAGAGGTGATTGCAATTAGGAAGATGGCCTTCCAGGTCACAAACGTAAGGGTTGAAGTGGCTAAAGGATCAAAAGGCAGATTCCTGAGCTGCCCGAGAACTAGATTTAGATCCCATGCCACCGGTGGAGGCTTAATGGGAGGTTTGGTCAATAGAAGACTTCTCATAAATCTGGATATGAGTGGATGAGAGGAAATTGGTTGTCCATTCAGAGGCTTATAAGAAGCTGCAATTGCACCAAGATGGACTCTTACTGAATTGGTCTTTAGACCAGAATTCAATAAGTGAAGGAGATACTGTAGTATCAATTCTAAAGGTATGACAAGGGGGTTTAATCCCTTCTTGGAGCACCATATAGTAAAACGTTTCCACTTGAAGGCATAAGATCTTCTTGTTTTATTTTTTATTTATTTATTACAATCTCATATACCACACTATTCAATACCAGCGCGGTTTACATGAAACAGACCAGAACAGGCTGTTCTGTTTACAGAGAACAGGTGTACAAACTTGGATAACATGGGGGAACTATTTACATGTAATATTTACAAACATGTTTTATGATAAAGCTCAATGATCTCAGAAAATGCATAGAGTTGATGAGGCTATCTAGCTAGGCGTTTTGCTGACTGGGTAGTACTTGAGGAACAGGTGAAATTTGAGAGTCTTCCTGAACTGGGTAGTATTTGAGGAACAGGTGATATTTAAGTGCCTTCCTGAACTGGGCTAGGTCAGTGATGGCACGAATGTTCGATGGTAGGGCATTCCAGCATCTAGGGGCGTAATATTTGAAAGCCCTGTGGAAAGTTTCCTAGAAGCCTGAAGGATATCCTTTACCTGTTGGGACAGGTTGAAATCCTGGAAGTCTAAGCCTTCAGCAACCAGGCTGTAAGATGCAGGGACTGGGGATTCAGGTGCCATAGCGTCCTGTCCTCTTGGGAAAGGAGATCTGGAGCATGCCCTAACTCCGGAGGTGCAGCTTGAGAGAGATGTAGAAGCAGGGGATACCACGCTTTGCATGGCCATCGTGGCACTATGAGAATCAAGCTTGAGCAGTGTTTTTGGGATGAGGGGAATGGGTGGGAAGGCATAAAGGAAGTCCTGACCCCAGTGAAGGAGGAAGGTATCCCTTGCCTGACAATTGTGAGCCGGAATTCTGGAACAGAACCGGGGAAGTTTGGCATTCAGTGGACTTCCAAAGAGGTCTATGTCTGGAGTGCCCCAGAGATAAAATCTTTTTGCCACCTGGTCTAGGTGGAGAGACCACTCGTGAGGCAGCAGTATTCGACCGCGTTTGTCTGCCCAAAGGTTTTAAATACCTGGAAGATATACCACTAGAAGGTGAATTCGATACTCTCTGGCGAGGGCCCACAGTCGTAAAGCTTTGTTGCATAACGACAGAGAGCCTGTTCCGCCCTGCTTGTTCACACAGAACATGGCTACTTGATTGTCTGTCTGGACTAGGACTGTCTTGTAGCTGAGCTGGGCGTGGAATACTCGAAGAGCTAAATAGATTGCTCTTAATTCCAGGTGGTTTATGTGTAGACCAGCCACCTGTGGAGTACAGTGCCCTGGGTAGAGATGATTCAGGTGTGCTCCCCAACCCACCTGTGATGCATCTGTCAGGGTGGCCTGAAAGAGGGGTTGATGAAAAGGAGACCCCACTGTCAGATTTTCTAGTGATTGCCACCATTGGAGGGACAAAATTAGATGTTGAGAGTTTATTATGTCGTCTGATAAATGACCTGTGGCCTGTGTCCACTGTGTGGATAGAGTCCACTGAGCTGCTCGCATGTGGAGGCGAGCATATGGAACTACATTAACTGTGGATGCCATATGTCCCAGCAACTGTAGTAGCTCTTGAGCAGTTAGGGAGGATTTCCCTGCTGCTTGAGAAGCTAGTTGCATTATGCGAAGACACCGGGCCTGTGGAAGGATAGCCTTTGCCTGTCTGGTATCTAGACAGGCCCCTATGAATTCAAGGCATTGGGAAGGAACAAGTTGGGATTTTGGGAAGTTTATTACCAACCCCAAGTATTGGAGAATTCTCATTGTGCGAGACAGTGCAGTGCCGGCCTCTGCAACTGTAGGGGCTCGAATGAGCCCGTCTAAGTAAGGGAAGACAAATATCCCCAGGGTTCACAGAAATGCAGCTACTACTGCCATGCATTTCGTGAATACCCTTGGTGCTGAAGCCAGACCAAAGGGAAGAACACTGTACTGGAAATGTTTTCCCTTAAACAGGAATCACAAGAATTTCCTGTGATCTGGATGGATAAGAATGTGAGTGTATGCATCCTTTAAGTCTAGAGAGCAAAGCCAATCCTGGCTTTGAAGGTATGGCAGAAGAGTTCCTAGAGAAATCATTTTGAACTTCTCGAAACAGGTATTTGTTCAATTCTCTGAGGTCTAAAATGGGTCTGTGTCCCCCTGTTTTCTTTGGAATAAGAAAATAGGGGGGAGTAGAACCCCGCACCCCGTTGAAGAATGGGTACCTCCTCTATTGCCCCTTGGGCAAGAAGTGTTGAGACCTCGTGATCTAGCAGATCGTCTGCAGAGGTTTGAGAATTGAATTGTTTTAGAACTGTAGGAGGGGGCATGCTGTGAAAATGAAGCTTGTACCCTTCTCCTACAATGGACAAAGTCCTATCTTCTGCTGTTATCTGATGTCATCTGTTGGCAAAGTGGCATAACCTGCCTGGGATATTGGGGGGTTGGGGACCCCTCAGAGGCAGGAAGGCTAAGCTCTCTAGGAAGGAGTCAAAGCCCTTGAGGGGGCTGGACCTGCGGAGCTGGTTGGGCTTTTGGGCCTTTTGGCTTCTTTTGCCATCTAGTTTGTCCCTTTTGGGCAAACTGACCTTGAGTCTGACTCTGCTGGGTATAGAAAGGCTAAAATTCTCTTTTTGCTGAAAGAGGGTTTTTTTTTTTTATAAGGCTTCTTTTTGGCTGGAGTGGCTGTAGATTGACAATCTAGATTAGTATTGTCAGCATCTAACTCATTAGCCTTTTCCTGCCAAAGAGATTCTCTCCCATCCAAGGAATGTTGCCTAACTTGTTCTGTACCCAAGTCTGCAAGTCTGATGCCTGAAGCCAGGCAATCCGTTGTGCGCCAATGGCAATAGCAGAGGTTCTGCTGATGCATTCAAAGCAGTCAAAGGCTGCAAGATTTACAAACTTGGAGACACCTTGAGCATGCTTAACTAGAGCAAGAAAGTCTTCTCTTGTCATCTGGGAGAAATGGGCTCATAAGCTGCAAGTCTCCTGTAACTTCCTTGAGGAACATTCCCATATATAGTATATACGAACTGATCCTAGCTGAAAGCATGGAAGCCTGAAAGGTTTGGCGCCCACAAGCGTCCAGAGTCCTGCATTCACGACCTGGGGGATTGGATGCATGCCTCTCTGCACTTTTCATCCTACGCATGGCTGATTCCACCACCATTGAATGGTGTGGCAGCTGAGTCTTTTGAAATCCAGGACATGGCGGAACTCGATACTAGTATCAAGCCTCCTAGAATGAGGAGATGTAGTCAGAGGTGTCTCCCACATTCTGAGCATCACGTTATGCAGAATTTCATGGATGGGAAGAGTGGTTGCCTCCTTTGGAGCTTTAGGATATTGGAGAATTTCCAATTCCTTTGCTCTGGGTTCCTCTTCAGGAGCCAATGTGATTGAAAGGCCCTTGGCCATATCACGAATAAAATCCTGAAAAGACATGTCCTCTGGAGGTGACATTCTGCGTTGGGGAGAAGAGGGATCATCTAGGAGAAACCCTCTAGTACCAACAGAATTGTCCGAGTCTTTGGAATCGGAGGATTCGAAGTATTCCTGACCACGATGCTCATGCAAAGCACAGTCCCGGTATCGATCGAAGTTGGTACCGAGTTGATCCGGTACCGACCTGTTGATTCCAGCCAAAGATTGTGGGGGAAGAATTCCCACCGGGGCTGGTACCATCAGTACCGGCACCATTGGTACCAGTACTGGTGTCTGCACTGGTGTAGGTACCAGCATTGGTATCGGCACCGGTGCCCATTGCACCAACAGTACCACAGCTGAGAGAAGAGCTGCAATGCTGCATTCGATAGCGAGGAAAGCGTAGTTACTCACCTGTAACAGGTGTTCTCCAGGAGCAGCAGGAATCAGTCCTCACTTATGGGTGACGTCGGCGCCGACGGAGCCCTCGCGGAGCAATTTTCCCCAGCTTTCAAAGAAAGCCTTTGGGAATTGCAGCGCGCATGCGCGGTCGTCTTCCCGCCCGAGGGTGCCATCTTAGCCAGTCAGATGACATAGCTAAAAAAGACAGCATAAAAATTTGCAAAAAGAACATAAGCAGACGATTGCAACTCCAAGGGGAGGAGGGAGGGTAGTGAGGACTGATTCCTGCTGCTCCTGGAGAACACCTGTTACAGGTGAGTAACTAGGCTTTCTCCAGGACCAAGCAGGAAGTCAGTCCTCACTTATGGGACTCCCAAGCTCAAGGCTACCGGAGACCCTAAGCACAAAAATGAGCTCCCTCTAGCTCAGCAGCACAGAAGGATAGAATCTTCGCTGAATTATCACCCACCGGTAGCCCACATCCGGGATGGAGGGTAGGAGTTGCTCAGACCTCAAAGAGATTACGGAGGACTGCCTGTCCGAAAGCACTGTCCCTACGGGACTCCCTCTCGAGACAGTAATGGACCGCAAAAGTCTGGCTCGAAGACCAAGTAGCGGCCCGGCAGATGTCTGCCAGCGGAACAGAGCGGAGGTAAGCCACTGACGTAGCCTTTGCCCGAACGCAATGAGCCGTGACTCGACTTTCTAAGGAGAGTCCGGCTGCCCCATAAGCCCAAGAGATACAGTCCGCAACCCAGATGGACAGAGTACGCTTGGAGACCGGGAGCCCCAATTTATTGGGGTCAAAAGACACAAAAAGCTGAGCAGCTTTTCGGTGCTCCCGCGTACGGTCAAGGTAGAAGTTCAAAGCCCTTCTACAGTCCAGGGTATGGAGGACCGTCTCAGCTCGGCTGGAGTGTGGTCTGGGAAAGAAGGTTGGAAGTACCACCTCCTGATTGATGTGAAAAGGGGAGACCACTTTAGGCAGAAATTTCGGATGAGTCCGTAGGACTACCCTATTCTTGTAGAACCTAGTGTAAGGGGGATCAGACACGAGGGCCTGCAATTCACTTACGCGTCTAGCGGAAGTGAGGGCTATCAAGAACAGTGTTTTCCAAGACAGAAAACGGAGAGAAAACAGGTAGCCATAGGTTCAAAAGGCGGACAGGTGATCCGCTGCAAAACCACATTCAGGTCCCAGTCAGGCGCTGGCGGGCGCAGAGGTGGTTTAAGTAGAAGGAGACCTCGGAGAAACCTCGCTACGAGAGGGTCGTTGGAATGAGGTCTGCCGTCCACCGGCACATGATGTGCTGAAAGAGCACTGAGGTGAACTTTGACGGAGTTGGACTTAAGTCCCAGATTAGAGAGGTGTAGCAAATATTGCAAGATCACCGACACCGGGCAGGAGAAGGGATCCTGAGACTGTTGGGTACACCAGACAGCAAAGCGACGCCATTTAAGGGCGTAGCATTGCGGGTAGAAGGCCGTCGCGAAGCCAAGACGACCTCCTCCACCTCCGCCGGCAGGAGAAGGGGAGCCAGGACTACCCTCTCAGCAGCCAGGCCATGAGGTTGAGAGACCTGAGGTTGGGGTGCAGTAGGGACCCCTGATCCTGAGTGAGGAGATCCGGTTGTACCCCCAGAGGGATTGGATCCTCCACCGCCAGTTGCAGTAGGAGCGGAAACCACGGCTGCCTGGGCCAGCGAGGGGCCACCAGGATCATGAAGGCTTTGTCTCGGAGAACCTTGAAAAGAGTCCGAGAGACTAGCGGGATGGGAGGGAAAGCGTACAGAAGGCTCCCCGACCATGAGATCAGAAAAGCGTCTGCCGCAACCCGAAGGGGGTGTGGCTGACGAGAGCAGAAGCGAGGAAGCTGCCGGTTGTGAGGACTGGCAAAGAGATCCACCGTGGGGAGGCCCCACTTGAGGAAGAGCTTCTGAACTACCAAGGGATCCAGACGCCACTCGTGCGGCTGGAGGACCCTGCTGAGTTTGTCCGCCAGGCAGTTTTCTTGGCCCGGGAGATAAACTGCCTTGAGGAGAATGCCGTGACTGACGGCCCAAGAGCAGAGCTTCTGCGCCTCCCGGCAGAGGAGGAAGGAGCCCGTGCCCCCCTGCTTGTTCACGTAGAACATGGCAACCTGATTGTCCGTCTGGACAAGGACGGACTGGTGGGAAGTCAGGTGGGAGAAGGCCTTGAGAGCTAGGCGGATCGCCCTGAGCTCCAGGAAGTTGATCTGCTGAGCAGACTCCCACGTGGTCCAGAGGCCCTGAGTACGTGCCTCTTGGCAATGTGCTCCCCAGCCCAGGAGGGATGCATCGGTGGTCAGCACCCGGGTCGGCTGAGGAGACTGGAAAGGCATTCCGAACATGAGGTTCGGCTGCCGGAGCCACCACCGGAGAGACGAGATCAGCGGCTCGGAGACGCGCACTAGGTCTGCTAGGCCGCCTGTGGCTTGACGCCACTGCTGGCGGAGACACCATTGAGCAGACCGCATATTCAGGCGGGCATTGGGGGTCACATGGACGGTGGAAGCCATATGGCCGAGTAGTCTCAGGAAGCGCCTGGCGGAGACCTGGGGCTGGCTGCGAAAACGGTCGGCTAGGTCCATGAGCCGTTGAGCCCTGTCGAGCGGTAGGTACGCTCGTGCCTGAGGAGTGTGCAGCCTTGCGCCGATGAACTCGAGATCCTGTGAGGGGAGCAAAGTGGACTTTGCGAAGTTTATAACAAAGCCCAAGTGCTGCAGAAGAGTCACCGTGCGGCGCGTGGCGTTGGTGACCTCCCGAGCGGACGCTGCCCTGATGAGCCAGTCGTCGAGGTACAGAAAGACATAGAGGCCGTGAAGCCGGAGATGGGCCGCCACGACCGCGAGACATTTTGTGAAGACTCGCGGTGCGGAGGACAGGCCAAAGGGCAGTACCCTGTACTGGTAATGATTTCCTGCCACCACAAACCTTAGGTATTGGCGGTGGCTTGGGTGGATGAGGATGTGCGTGTAGGCATCCTTTAGATCCAAGGAGCATAGCCAATCTCCCTGCTGGAGGTAGGGCAGAAGGATTCCAAGGGTAAGCATTTTGAACTTCTCCCGCACAAGGAACTTGTTGAGGTTGCGCAAGTCCAGGATGGGTCTGAGGCCCCCTGTTCTCTTTGGTATCAGAAAATACCTGGAATAAAAGCCTTGACCTCTCAGGTGGTGTGGCACCGGTTCCACCGCCTGTTCCTGCAGAAGACCTGCTAACTCCTGAAGGAGCAACTCCCTGTGCAGAGGGGGTCGCGGAGGTTCTCCCGGAAAATAGGAGGGAGGAACCTGGTGGAAGTGGAGAAGATAGCCTTCTCGCACGACTTGAAGCACCCAGGCATCTGCGGTGATGCTGGACCACCTGTGGGCGAAGTGAACCAGCCGGCCTCCGGTGCTGGGAGGAACCAGCGGGGGGGGAAGGCTATGCTGTGTGAGTCAAAAACCCCCACCCTGCTGAGCAGGGGCTGGTGGTGCAGGCTTGGGGGCTTGCTGCCTACGGGACCCGTTACCCCGTCCCTTGGCCTGCTGGCCCTGTTGGGGAGCTGCAGGGGCCTGATAATGGGGGTATTGTTTGTAGGCAGCCGCCTTCCTCGGGTAAAAGGACTTTTTCCCCGAGCCCTTCTTTTTCTGGGAAGGGGCGGAGGTCTTCCTAGAAAGCCTGGTCCTGGTGAGAGTCTCAGTCTCAATTTGCGCAGCCTTTTCCGCCATGGGCTTGCCAAAGAGGTTTTCGCCTCGGCAGGGAACATCGACCAACTTGTCCTGCACCCAGGGCTCAAGGTCTGACGACTGAAGCCAAGCCTGTCGGCGGGCACCGATGCCGGCTGCGGCCACTCGAGCCGATGCTTCAAAGCCATCATAGGCTGCTCGGGACATGAACTTTGAGCATTCCCGAATGCCAGTGGACAAGGCTAGGAACCTCCGCAAGGGTTCCTCGGACAGACCAGCGGAGAATCCGGCTAGCTCTTTAGCCAGATCCCGGAGATACATGCCCATGTATAGCTGGTAAGTCTGGACACGACATGCGAGCATAGAGCCCTGGAAGCACTTCTTGCCAAGGCCATCCAGGTTACGGGCCTCCCTTCCAGGAGGCACCGAGGAGTGCATCTTCTGGCTCTTAAGACGATGCATGGCCGATTCCACTACCATGGAATGGTGTGGCAGCTGTGCCTTTTGAAAGCCAGGGCTCTTGCGGACTCGACAGATAGAATCGACCCGCTTGCTCAGGACCGGCGAGGAGGCCGGACTCTCCCACATGCGGAAGAGTAGTCGTTCCAGCATAGGAGGAACCGGTACAGTAAAGTGTTCCCTCGCGGGAGAGTCATACTGGAGGGCGTCGAGCTCTTCGGCTCGAGGCTCCTCCTCGGGATCCGCAGGGAAGGCCAAAGCCTTGGCCATATCCCTAACGAAGTCCGAGAACCGGGCATCCTCCGGGGGGGACTGCTTCCGAGGCTCGGACTCCGGTGAGTCCGATGGGACACACCGAGTCCGGAAAGAATCAGGTGACTCTTCCTCCTCAGACTCCCAGACTGACTCCGACGAGGACTCGGTGGGGTCGGCCCGGGCCGGGTGCGGCGCCAGCCGCCCCGACGCCGAGGGAGTCGGCGTCGGCGACCTCGGTCCCGAACGGGAGGCCGAGGGTGACCTCGACCGAGGATCGACTCGAGTTCTCATCGACTCGAGGATCGGCTCGGTCTCCGGGGTCGACTTGGACGTCGACGTCCCGGCGGTCGGGGCAGCGGCGCCAGCGAGCAGTGTCCTCTGCTGGTTCATGAAGGCAGACAGTCTGCTCTCCAAGGCCGTCAACCTGAGTCCGAGCTCAGGTGACCCAGCAGCCCCCGACTCGGGCCCCGACGGCGTCGGGCCCGACGTCGGCTGTCGCGGAGGCGAGTCCAGAAGGACCACAGGACTTAC
Source organism: Ichthyophis bannanicus (assembly GCA_033557465.1). Classification (NCBI taxonomy): domain Eukaryota; kingdom Metazoa; phylum Chordata; class Amphibia; order Gymnophiona; family Ichthyophiidae; genus Ichthyophis; species Ichthyophis bannanicus. The sequence goes on along the minus strand of CM066049.1, from coordinate 141,094,280 downwards.
CCGGGCAGGCATCTCCGACTCCAGGCGAGGTCGCTTCGGGATGTGTTCCTTCTCCAAGGACCCGGGGCGGCTGTCGGGGCTATGCGACCTGGCCCTCGCGGAACCAGGAGCGTCCACCGACGCCGCCCTCGCGGGTTTCACCTTCCGACTATGGTCCCCGGAGGGAGAACCCCGGTCGGAGGAACTCCGGCGACGGTCCGAGCTGGAGCCTTTCGACGCGGAGGCCTCCGACGAGGTCCGGGTACGGCTGGGGTCAGCGAAGATTCTCTCACGCTGATGCCGCCGACTTCTCAACGCCTTTGAGGACATTTTGCTGCAGGGCCCACAGATCAGTTCCTCATGATCCGGGCCCAGGCAGCGGAGGCAAAAGTCGTGTGTGTCGGTTAGTGACATATTTCGGTCACACCGACCACACCGCTTAAACCCACTGGCAGCCATCGGGGGAAAAAGGGCCCCTGCGAGGTCAAAGGACCGGGCTGCCAGGGAAACCGAAAACGAAAGCTGACTAAGTCAGAAAAACCGAAAAAAGTAAGAGGACTCGTGACCGGCGTCGCGAGTCCGGGCGGGAAAATGATCGGCGTCAAACCGAAGGAAAAAAGGATAAAATAAAGAAGAAAATCAACTTTTTCGCGGGGACAAGACGGGGACGTCTGTAGGGCTCCGCGGAAAAAAGAAGACTGGCTAAGATGGCACCCTCGGGCAGGAAGACGACCGCGCATGCGCGCTGCAATTCCCAAAGGCTTTCTTTGAAAGCTGGGGAAAATTGCTCCGCGAGGGCTCCGTCGGCGCCGACGTCACCCATAAGTGAGGACTGACTTCCTGCTTGGTCCTGGAGAACCTCTGGTCTATTCACGCTGCCAATGCCTGGGTGCCGGTACCAGTGAAAACAGCCGGGACCCCTGAGCATGGCACAGGTAGTTCTTGTGAGGTCGAGTCTGAGAACATCCTGGAGCCCCGTTGATGCTTTGGAAGCCGAAGCCTCCCGCCGGGGCTGCTTTGCCGGTGTGGTTCGCTCAAGGGCAATGCCAATGGCCTCTCGATGCTTAGCAGGAGCGCTACACCCTTTGAGGACCGGCTTTTATGTTTAGTTACCTGAGATCCATGGGAGGAAGAGGAGGTCCTTGAAGATGTTGATGCAATGGATCTGGCATCCAAAAAAGAGGGTACCAAAGCTTTGCAGCCCGGTTCTGTCTTCCTCCTTTAGTCATCCCCATACAGGAGAGACATTCAGATGGAAAATTTTCAGGCCCTAAACATTTAAGACACCAATCATGGGCGTCTGACGGAAATGGTACCGCCACACTTAGTACATTTTTTAAAACCACTAGTTGGTTTTTCCATGTTTTAGGAATATGGGGCCTGGTGCCCAAAATGGCACTTAGCGCCAAAAAAGAAAAGTTTCTGAAGAGAAACGGTTCAAAGTTTGGGTTTTTTTTTTTTTTTAAAAAGAAAAGAACCAGCGGTACTGGTAAGCGTCATGCGGAGGCAAACGTGACCACAAGAAAACAATTTTAAAGATGGATTTTTTCTGCAGTGACAGGGTATGGATCCTGTCGGCTCTGTGGAAAACAAAGAACTGAAGAGAGACAGTTGGAAAGGTGGGAAGGCAGCGCGCATGTGCTGAGGGATGCTCCCAAAAGCGTTCCTATTGGACGCTGGAGAGCGTTCCCGCGCAGGCTCCGTCGCTACCCATATGTGAAGACTACATTCCTGCTTGTTCCTGGAGATCAAGCTTTACAGTCCTTTTTTGCAGAGATCCTGTATGTTTGCCCAATGCTTTCTTGAAGTCAGATATAATCGTCTATCACTTCTACTGGGGCACTATAAAACAATGCATATACCACTTTTTTTCCATACAGAAATATTTCCTCTAATTACTCCAGAGTCTATCCCCTTTCCCCTTCGTCCTATGCCCCCTCATTGCAGAGTTTTCTTTCAATTGAAAGAGGCTCTCCTGTGCATTTATGTCATGGAGATATTTAAACATCTCCCCTCTCCTGTCTTTCTTCCAAAGTTTACATATTGGGATCTAAGTCTATCTTCATATGCCTTATGATGAATACCCTGGACCATTTTGGAAACCACCCTCTGCACCGACTCAATCCTGTTTATATCCTTTTGAAGGTGTGGTCTCCAGAATTGCACACAATATTCCAAATGAGGTTTCACCAGAGAGGCACTATCACTTCCTTTCATTCTTCTCCACATGCACCCATTCATCCTTCTGTCTTTCATTGCCTTTTCTATTGGTTTAGCGTCTTAAGATTTTATTTACATTCTCTTATATACCGCGCTATTCTGCATCAGTGCGGTTTACATTGAACAACTGAAATTACATTGAACAGGGCATTATAACTTGGAGATAACTATTTTACAGGGAACATGGGCTATGGAGGGTTAAGTGGCTTGCCCAAGACCACAAGGATATCAGAAACAGGAGGAGGAAGTGATGTCACTTCATCTAATGGTAGTCTGAGTTGAAATACTGGCCACGAGCTTCTATAATCAGAAAAAAATGACAGCTCCCTGAGCACGAGGGAGCAGCAGTTCGGTGTGCTGAAGTCAGCACGATGGAAACACAGGAAAACTACCAACTTAAGGAGTTCCTTCACTGGTATGAAACAGGAGCACCAAGTGGAAGACAAAATGGCCGCCAGAGGTACAAAAAAAAAAAAAAAAAAGAGGAGGAAGATGGAGGGAAGTTGGCAGTGGAAGAAATTACTATGCTGCAGGTCCCTCAAGAGGAATTAAATGGCTGGTTTCAAGAGGTAAAGGCAGAGATTCTGGTGACTCTTGCGGAACTGGGCAGCAAGGTGGAGGCGTTAATTCCTGAGGCGGCAGAACTTGGATGTAATGAAGCAGAGCATGAGCAGCACCTAGATTAGCTGGGATGTTATCGTGGAAGTTTCTGCCAGGTGAGAAACAGGGGGGGTGTGGGGGGAAGACAAGGAGTGGAGGAGTGGCCTAGTGGTTAGGGCAAGGTACTTCAGGCCAGAAGGTCGGGGGTTCAAATCCCACTAGAGGACAGCAACCTTGGGCTGGAAGGACTGGGGTTTCTAGTCCCACAGGTGCTCCTTGTGGTCTTGGGCAAGCCACTTAACCCTCCATAGCCCATGTTCCCTGTAAAATAGTTATCTCCAAGTTATAATGCCCTGTTTAATGTAATTTTCAGTTTGTTCAATGTAAACTGCACTGATGCAGAATAGCGCGGTATATAAGAGAATGTAAATAAATAAGGCGTCCCTGCTTATAAAGTGTAGTTACTCACCTGTAACAGGTGTTCTCCAGGAACAGCATAAATCAGTCCTCACATATGGGCGACGTTGACACCAACAGAGCCCTTCCAGAAGCATCTCCCCAGCTTTCAAAGAAAACCTTTGGGAAATGCCACCATGCATGTGTATTCCCTTCCTGCCCAAGGGTGCCATCTTGGTCAGTCAGATGACATAGCTAGAGCAGACAAAAGGGATGGCAAAAGTTACAGCAACTCCAAGGGGAGGAGGGAGGGTTCTGAGGAACAATTCCTGATATCCCTGGAGAACGTGTAGTTACTCACCTGTAACAGGTGATCTCCGGGAACAGCAGAAATTTAGTCTTCCCATATGGGTATTGTCGGCACCGACAGAGCCTGTATGGAAACGCTCCCCAGTGTCCAATAGGAATGCTTTTGGGAGCATCCCACAGTGCATGTGTGCTGCCTTCCTGCCTCTGTACCTCTCACTTCAGTTGAGTTTATAGCTGAGACTAAAGGAGAGAAGTAGAGAAAGAGATAGAGACAACTCCTAGGGGAGGTGGTGGGTTGTGAAGACTAAATTCCTGCTGTTCCCGGAGATCACCTGCTACAGGTGAGTAACTACGCTATCTCCAGGAACGAGCAGGAATGTAGTCTTCACATATGAGGACTCCCCAGCTGAAAGATGCCAAAGGGTGACCCCAGCAAGCTGCGAACCCAGGTGAGATGGGTCATGCTTCCTCCCATGGACCTCTGGCATCCAAACCATGGACGGTGGGTAGGAGTTGTGTTAAGTATGGAAGATATGCAGGAGAACAGCCTGGCCAAACAAGGCATCCCTACAGGAGTCCTTGTCTAAGCATAGTGGGCTGTGAAGGGGTGTACTGAAGCCCAAGTGACTGCTTTGCAGATGTCATCAATAGACACAGAACGAAGGTTAGCCGTTGAGGCTGCCATTGCTGTCACATTGTGAGCTGTGACATGGCCCTCGAGAGAAAGTCCTTTACTCTGATATGTATAGGATATGCAATCTGCAATCCAATTTGACAGAGTTCTTTTGGAAACTGGAAGTCCCAAATGACTAGAGTCAAAAGCCACAAAAAGCTGAGACGATTTTCTATTTGGCTTAGTTCTTTGGAGATAAAAGGCTAAGGCTCTTTTACAATCCAATGTGTGAAGATTCCTTTCCGCACTAGAGGCATAAGGCCTAGGGAAGAATATAGGAAGATAAACCGACTGGTTTAAATGGAAAGGTGAAACCACCTTTGGCATAAAGTAAAGAGTCCTCCTGAGGACTTCTTTATCATGGTGGAACCTTATATAAGGAGGGTCAGCTACTAACTCCTGTAGTTCACTAATTCACCTTGCAGAAGTGATGGCAGTTAGGAAAATAACTTTCCATGAAAGAAAACTTTAGGTCTGAAGTGGCTAAAGGTTCAAAGGGCAGTTTCATAAGCTGACCAAGAACAAGATTCAGATCCCATGCCACTGGTGGTGGTTTAATGGGAGGTTATTAAGAGTAGGCCTCTCAAATCTTGATACAAGTGGATGAGAGGAAATAGGTTGTCCATCGAAAGGTTTATGAAAAGCAGCAATAGCACTAAGATGGACTCTCACTGAATTGGTCTTTAGAACAGAAGTTGATAATTGGAGGAGATACTCTAGTAGCGACTCTACAGGTACCAAAAGGGGGTTAAGTCCCTTTTGTGAACACCAGACAGAGAACCTTTTCCACTTAAAAGCATAGGAACGTCTTGTGGAAGGTTTTCTGGAAGCCAGAAGGATATCCTTTACTTGCTGAGAAACATTAATATCCTGGAATTCTAGGCTTTCAGTAACCAGGCCCTGAGATGTAGGGACTGGGGATTGGGATGCAGTAAGCATCCTTCCTCCTGAGACAGAAGATCTGGAGCATTCCCCAACTCCAGAGGGGTGGTTTGAGAGACGCAGAAGAAGAGGATACCATGTTTGTCATGGAGCTATGAGTATCATACGACCTCTGTGTCTGAAGTTTGAATAAAGTTTTGGGAATGAGGGGAATGGGTGGGAAGGCATAGAGGAAGTCCTGACCCCAATGGAGTAGGAAAGCATCTCTTGCCTGACAGTTGTGAGCTGGGATTCTGGAACAGAATCAGGGAAGTTTGGCATTCTGTGGACTTGCAAAGAGGTCTATATCTGGTGTTCCCCAGATTTGAAATACTCTAGCAAGCTAGTATGAGAGGAGGGACCATTCGTGTTGCAGCAGTATTCGACTGAGTGTCTGCCCATAAGTTTTGAATGCCCGGAAGGTATACTGCAAACAAGTGAATTTGCAACTCTGGCGAGGGCCCATAGTTGCAAAGCTTCGTTGCATAGCGACAGAGCCTGTTCCACCTTGCTTGTTCACACAGAACATAGCTACCTGATTGTTGGTTTGGACCAGAACTGTTTTGTTGCTGAGATGGGTCTGAAAGACTTGAATGGCATTGAAAATGCCTCTCAGCTCTAGGTGGTTTATGTGAAGAGAAACCTCCTGTGAGGTCCAAAAACCCTGAGTGGAGAGATCGTGCAAGTGAGCGCCCCCCCCCCCCTCCCAACCCATCTTGGACGCATCTGTTAAGGTGGCCTGAAATAGAGGCTGCTGGAAAGGAGAGCCTACGAGGAGGTTTTCTAGAGATTGCCACCATTGCAGGGACGAAATCAGACATGTGGTGTTTCTGATCTTGTCCATTAACTGACCTGAGGCCTGTGACCATTGAGAGGATAGGGTCCACTGGGCTGCTTGCATGTGGAGGCGAGCATAGGGAACCACATGGACAGTGGATGCCATGTGTCCCAGAAGTTGAAGCATCTCTTGGGCAGTAAGGAACACCTTTATAGATGCTTGAGATGCCAGTTGTATTATTCGTAGACAGCATGGCTGTGGCAGGAAAGTCCTTGACTGCCGTGTGTCTAGACGAGCCCCTATGAATTCAAGAGATTGAGTGGAGGTGAGATGAGATTTTGGGAGGTTTATGACCAGTCCCAAGTATTGAAGAATTCTCATTGCTTGAGAAAGAGCGAAGCTGGCCTCTGGAGCTGTCGATACTCGAATGAGCCAATCGTTTAAGTAAGGGAAGACTAATATTCCCAGAGTCCTCATAAATGCTGCTATCACTGCCATGCATTTTGTGAAGACTCTTGGAGCAGAGGCCAGTCTGAAAGGAAGAACTCTGTACTGGAAGGGTCTTCCTTGGACCAGGAATTGAAGGAACTTCCTGTGATCTGAGTGGATGAGAATATGCGTGTACGCATCTCAGATCTAGAGAACATAGCCAGTCCTGACTTTGAAGGATGGTAGAAGTGTCCCGAGGGAGATCATTTTGAACTTCTCAGAACAAATATTTGTTTAATTCTCTGAGGTCTAGTATATGCCTGTGTTCCCCTGTCGTCTTTGGAATAAGAAAATAAGGGGAGTAAAACCTCGTCCCTTGTTGGGGTATGGGTACTTTGATTGCTCCTTGAGCGAGAAGTGATGTGACCTCCTACCACAAGAGGTTGGTGGCAAGGGCCTGAGAATTGAACTGTTTTATTATTGTAGGTGGGGGCAAGTTGAGAAAATGAAGCTTGTACCCCAGTTGACAGAGTCCAATTTTCTGATGTTATTTGTTGCCATCTTTTGGCAAAATAGCATAGTCTTCCTGGAATGGTTAAGGGTTCTGGACCTTTCAGGGGCAGAATGATTAAGCTCTCTAGGTAAAAGTCAAAGACCCTGAGGGGGCTGGGTTTGTTGGGTCAGTTGAGCTCTCTGAGCTTGCGGCTTTCTTTGCTGTCTGTTCTGTTGCCCCTTCTGGGGAACATGAAACAGATTGTGGCTTTGATGGGTGTAAGATGGGTAAAGCTTTTTCTTACTGAAAAAGGGTTTTTTGAATGTTTTCTTCTTTGCTGGGTTGGCTGTAGACTTTGATAGTCTGTTCAAGGTAGTATTTTCGGATTCAAGCTGATTAGCCTTGTCCTGCCAGTCCTTGCCAAAGAGATTTTCTCCTGTACAAGGAATGTTTCCCAGCTTTTCTTGTACCCACTGTTCTAAGTCTGATGCTTGAAGCCAAGCAATGCGACGTGCTCCTATGGATATAGCAGAGGTTCTGCTAATACATTCAAAGCAATCAAAGGTAGCACAGTTCATGAATTTAGAGACATTCTGGGCGTGCTTGACCAGAATAAAAGGTAGTCTGCTCTTTTTTCCTCTGAGACACAAGGGCTAATGAGCTCTAAGTCTTTTGTGACTTCTTCCAGGAACATTCCCATATAAAAAATGTAGGAACTGATCCTGGCTGATAGCATGGAGGATTGAAAGCATCAACACCCAAAGGCATCGAGTGTCCTGGATTCCCGGCCTGGAGGATTAGAAGAATGTTTTAGCACTCTTGATTCTTCGCATGGCCGATTCCACTACCATTGAATGGTGTGGCAACTGAGTTTTTTGAAAACCAGGACAACTTGGCACTTGGTACATAGTGTCAAGGCGTTGGAAATGTGAAGATATCGTTAAAGGAGTTTCCCACATTTTCAACATCAGATCATGTAATATCTTGTGAATGGGAAGCATAGCTGCCTCCTTGGGAGCCATAGGGTATTGTAGAATTCTTAATTTTTCTGCCCTAGGTTCCTTTTCTGGAATCAGTGATTGCAAGACCCTTTGCTAAATCACGTATGAAATCCTGGAAGGACATTGCTGGAGGAGACATCCTGCATTGAGGAGAAGGAGTTGAATCCTCTAGTAGGTTCGCTCTGGTACCAGTAGAATCGTCAGTCATTGGAATTGTAAGACTCAAGGGCACTCTGTACCAGGTGCTCCCGTAACACATTGTATCAGTACCGCTCGAAGTCTGTACCGAAATGTCTCTGTTCCTGATCCGATACCCGAGAGACTCAAGGCTCGGCATGGGGGGAAGCAGTCCTGTCGAAGCAGGTACTGTCAGTACCAGTACCGATACCCGTTGAACCGTCTGTAGCAGTCTTAGCGGTACTGAAGCAGCTAAGAGGGACACTAGACTGCATTCAATAGCGAGGATTTTTATTCATCGCTCCTGCCGATGCCTGGGTGTCTGTACCGGTGGAAGCGGCTACAATCCCAGAACATGGCACCAGTTCTGCAGAGGTGGAAGCCTCTGGAACATCCTGGAGCCCCGTTAATGCTTTGGAGCCTGAAGACGCCCGCCGGGGCTGTTTTGCTGGTGAACTATCCGAGGGCAACGCCAGTGGCATATCTCTATACTTTGAAGGAGATTTACCCTTCGAGGACTGGCCAGTCTTGGAAGACTTAAGCTTAGTTACCTGAGATCCATGGGAAGATGAAGCCCTGGAAGACGTCGATGCAAGTGACATCTCTGTGGCAAAAAGGGTACCAAGTTTTGCAGCTCTATTCTGCAGGCCCCTTTAGGTCATCCTCGTGCAGGAGAGACTCCATTGGACAATGTTCAGGATCTAAACATTTTAGACACCAATCATGGGTGTCTGACGGAAATGGTACCGCCACACTGAGCATTTTTTGAAGCCAATAGCTGGTTTCTCCATGCCTGAAGAAAAGTGGGCCTAGTGCCCAAAATGGCACCTAGCACCAGAAACAGGGGAAAGACCCCTGAAGAAAATACAAGTTGTTTTTTTTTTCTCTTTAAAGAAACCACCACCGACAGTACCGGTAGGCGTCGAATGAAGGCAGAAGTGACCACAAAAAAAACAAAGAATAAAAGGACATTTTCTGCGGTGACAGGGTACACGTCCTGTCGGCTCAGCGGAAAACGAAGAAGTGAAGTGAGGTACAGAGGCAGGAAGGCAGCACACATGCGCTGTGGGATGCTCCCAAAAGCGTTCCTGTGTGGGCTCCGTCAGTACCGACGATACCCATATGTGAAGACTACATGTTACAGGTGACTAATTACGCTTTCTCCAGGAACAAGCAGGAAGTCAGTCCTCACATAAGGACTCCCTAGTTAGAGGCTACCGAGAACCTGTTGAAAAACAGCCCAACCATGAGCCACTGCAAGAGAATCTGAAGACAGAGGACCTGTGTTCAGGGAGAATTATGGCTCCGGTAGCCTGAACAAGAAGGACGGGAGGGCAGTTGCTGCCTAAACCCCAGATTACGGAGTATGCCTAGCCAAAGGCATTGTCCTGTCAGGACTCCCTCTCCAGACAGTACTGAGCTGCAAAAGTGTGGACAGAAGACAAGGTGGTGGCCCGCCAGATGTCTGCCATGGGAATAAAACAAAGGCTCACAAGATGAAATTAGACTTACCTGCTAATTGTTGTTCTTTAAGGAACTCTAGTCCAGTCCTGGAACCATAGAGTTTAGAATCTCCTCCAGCAGCCTTGGAGACAAATACATCATCGCTTTGCTGGCACCAGTATAAATAGGCAAGGCCCGCCCCCTTCATCCAGTACCTACTGACAAAGCAAAACTGAGCAGAGCAACAAATAAGAGCAAATAAGAAGCAAAACTAAGCTGAACCCCAAACTGGGAGAGTCAGTCTGTGTCAACTTTGCAAACTAAAAGGTTTGTTTTTTTAATTAAGTTGAGATACCTCAGTGCTACGAAAAGGATCCCCACTATGGCTCCACCTGACACCTGCGGAGATCCTCTAAAGAACAAAACTGCACCGATCACCATGCACTTCAGGCTGACGAACCCCAATACTCCGGGTGGGCTCCGGGACTGGACTAGAGTTCCTTAAGGAACAATTAGCAGGTAAGTCTAATTTCATCTTCCTTTGTGCCCCTCTAGTCCAGTCCCGGAACCATAGAGGATGTAACAGAGCAGTGAATATTAACGGGAGGGACCTGCAAGTCCAGCCTGAAGCACCGCTGAACCGAAACGCACATCTCCTGCCGCCTGCACATCCAGCCTATAGTGCTTTACAAAGGAATGCAACGACGACTACATTGCCGCTCTACAGATGTCATCGACCGGAACCAAACTGAACTCCGCTCAAGACACTGCTTGCGCCCTAGTCGAATGCGCACGTAGACCTTCCGGCACCACCTTCCCTTTCAAAATATACGCTGAGGCAATCGTTTCCTTCACCCAACAGGAAATAGAGGACTTTGCCGCTGCCGCCTCCCCCTTCCGCGGGCCCCCAAAAGTCACAAATAACCTATCCGACCTGCGGAATGGCACCGTCCTAAGATACTTCTTAAGTATCTGTCGAACATCTAACCGATGCAACTTGCCCTCCGACCATTAGAAAAGGTTCAGAGAAGAGCCACCAAAATGGTAAAGGGGATGGAAGGATACTCCTATGATGAAAGGCTAAAAAGGTTAGGGCTCTAACCTGGAAAAGAGACGGCTGAGGGGAGATATGATAGAAGTCTATAAATTAATGAACGGAGTGGAACGGGTAAACGTAGATCGATTGTTTGCGTTATCAGAATACAGAAAGACTAGGGGACATGAAATGAAGCTACAGGGTAAACTATTTAAGACTAATAAAAGAAAATATTTTTTCACTCAACATGTAATCAAACTCTGGAATTTGTTACCGGAGGATATAGTAAAGGCTGTTAGTGTAGCTGGGTTTAAAAAAAAAAAAAAAAAAAGTTTGGACAAGTTCCTGGAGGAAAGGTCCATAAACCATTATTGAGAAGGGACCCAGGATATCAATGCTTGACCCAGTACAAGCATTGCGGAACCTGTCTTTTGGGGAAACTGCTAGGTACGTATAACCTAGATTGGCCACTGTTGGAAACAGGATACTGGGCTTGATGGACCTTGGTCTAACCCAGTATGGCATGTCTTATGTTCTTAAGCGATATCACCTGATTAACATGAAACGCGGAAACCACCTTTGGCAGAAACCCCGGAACCGTACGAAGAACCATCTTATGATCGAAAAAAGACAAATATGGCTCCCGACAGGATAGCGCTTGCAGCTCCGAAATCCTCCTCGCGGAACAAATAGCCACTAGGAAGACCATCTTCAACGTCATATCTTTCAGCGAGGCCTTGGACAAAGGCTCAAACGGCACCCTGAGCAAGGCCGCCAACACCAAGTTCAAATCCCATGTCGGCACAAAAACAGCATCTCGGCGGTCGCAGCAGCAATACGGCCCACAAAAAACGCTTCACATTGGTGTGAGTTCCTAACTGCTGACCGTGCACTTTACCTCGGTAACAGGAGATGGCTGCCAACTGCACTCGCAAAGAACTTGCCACGAGATCCTTGTCCACACCCTCCTGTAAAAAGGAAAGGATCTGCGAAACAGAGGCTCCCAAGGGCCGCAGACGCTCTGCACACCAGGCTTCAAAAACACACCAAATCCGAATGTACGCCAAACGAAGTAGATCTACGCACCCTCAGCAATGTAGCAATGGCTGCTGCTGAATAACCTCTGGCAGTCAGCCTAGTCCTTTCAAGAACCATGCCGTAATCAAGACTAGATTCACCTGGCGCATTCGTAACGGACCCTGCCGCAACAGATCCACTCGCTGCAGCAGCCTCCATGGCCTGTCCACCAGCAACCGTACCAAATCTGTATACAAAGGTCTTCTGGGCCATTTGGGCGCCACCAGGACCACTAGACCGTGATGCTCTATACGCTGTACTACCCGGCCTATAAGCGCCCAAGGCGGGAACACAGAGAAGACCCCCTTCTGGCCACCGCTGGGCCAACTCATCAAGCCCCTCCGACATCCGTTGCCGCCGCCTGCTGAAAAAGCGCTCTACCCTTGCTGACTTGAAAGTCGCCATTAGATCCATCAGCGGGAGCCCCCAGCGCCGCACTAAAAGAGAGAACACGTCCGGGTGCAGAACCCACTCTCCTGGGTCCACCCTGCGCCCACTGAGAAAATCTGCTTCTACATTGTCTGCTCTGGCCACATGCTGCGCCGAAAGACCCTTTAGATTTCGCTCGGCCCAACCCAAGAGCCGACTGGCCTCTGCTTCCAGCATCATGCTGCCAGTGCCGCCCTGGCGACTGATGTAGGCTATGGTTGTCACATTGTCTGACAACACCCGCACCGACTCCTGCTTGAAGCTCTCCTGAAACTCTCGCAGGGCTAACACCACCGCTCTCATTTTTAACCTGTTGATGGACCAACTCTTCTCTTCCTGAGACCACTGACCCTGAGCAAACCAGCCTTCGCAATGCACCCCCCACCCCAGGAGACTGGCATCCGTCAGCAGTCTCCAGGATGGAGGCTCTAGCGGCATCCCCGCTGACAAACTCTCTGGCCGCAACCACCAAAGAAGATCCTGACGCACCTCCTGCGGACAAACCAGCCAATGCACCAACGCATCCCGTTGATGAGACCAATGCTGAAGCAGCGCACTCTGCAACGGTCGCATATGAACCCTGGCCCACAGCACCATCTCGATAGTGGCCGCCATCGTCCTGAGCAATTGAAGATAATGCCACGCAGAAGGCGCCGGTCTCGCCAGAAACTGCCTCATGAGCTCCCGCAACCCCTGAGCTCGCTGGGCTGGAACGCACACCGCAGCCTGCTGCGTCTCGAAACACGCCCCCAAGTACTCTAGGGACTGAGAGGGCACCAGGTGGCTCTTCGCAAAGTTGACCACCCAGCCCAGGTTTTCCAACATCTCTACCACCCGAGTGGTGGCCGTGGCACTCTCTGCCTGTGACTTTGCACGGATCAACCAATCATCTAAGTATGGATGCACTAGCACCCCCTCTTTGCGAAGTACTGCCGCTACTACTACCATGATCTTGGGGAATGTCTGAGGCGCTGTTGCCAGCCCGAACGGCAGCGCTTGAAACTGAAAATGCCCCATCGGAACCGCAAAGCGTAGGAAGCGTTGGTGCTCTGCCGAACCGGGATATGAAGATATGCTTCCATCAGGTCCAGCGAGGTCAGGTACTCCCCTGCCCTGACCACTACTATGACGGAACGCAGCGTCTCCATACGGAAATGCGTGACCCGGAGACACCGATTCACCCTCTAAGTCCAGAATCAGCCGAAATGTGCCTTCCTTCTTTGGCACCACAAAATAGATGGAGTATCGACCGTACCCGCACTGGTCTACTGGCACGGGCACAACTGCCTTGAGTTGCAGCAGCCGCTGCAGGGTTTCCGAGACCACCTGGAACTTTAGCGGGGCTTTGCAAGGAGACTGAACAAAGGAATCTAACACGGGTCGATGGAACTCTAACGCATAGCCCTCTCGAATGACTTCTAGGACCCACTGGTCTGATGTAATTTGGACCCAGGCAGGGTAAAACTCCCGCAATCAACCCCCGACCAGGATCACCTCCACCTGAGTCCACCTTATCTCATTGCGACTTCTTAATGGCTGAGGATTGGTAAGGGGCAAACCCCTACTGCCCCCCCCCCCCCGAAAACCGCGAAACCCCTGGCTTCTCATCGGGAATCTCCCTCAATGAGATTGGATAAAGCGGGAGGATCGAAACCTATGAAAATCCCTGAAAATCCCCTGGGATCCTGCAGTATTCTGCCCTTGCTTAGGCCTATCCTCCAGAAGGCGACCCCCTTTAGACTCACCTAGATCTTTGACCAACTTCTCTAAATCTTCTCCAAACAAAAGCTTACCCCTAAACGGCAGCTTGCTGAGGCGAGTCTTAGAGGAAGTGTCTGCTGCCCAATTATGCAGCCAGAGGTACCGCCAAGCCGCTACTACTGAGGCCATACTCTTAGCTAAGCCACGGATGAGATCATAATGAATGTCTGCCAAATACGCGGTCCCCTATTCCAGGCGCGCTACATCCTCCAACTGCCCTTCCAAGTGGTCCCCCTGCAATCTGAGACCACCGCAAACAACCTCACGCCACCCACGCTCCCGCTATCGAGGCCTGCATCGAGAGGGTGCAAACATCGAACACCTGCTTCAGAGTATCCAATTTCCTGTCCTGTACATCCTTTAGCGCCACGGCCCCCTCAACTGGAATCTTAGTCTTCTTAGTAACTGCCGATACCGCTGCATCTACCTTGGGAGAGTGAAACAGTTCTATATCTTGATCCAAATATTGTTTAATTACTCCAATTATAACATGAGAATGTCCTAAAGACAATTTCTAACTTCCCACATCAAACATTAAAGTGTTTAGCACTGGGTCTCAGACTCATGTGAGCTATGGTATTCGTTTCATAACCAAATGCTCAAATTTGCATCAATGACCCTTTCTCTGTATTGTTGTGCTATTTTTCTCTATATCATTTAAAATAAAGATTTTTCAAAGATAAACAAGTCAGGCTTAGCTTTTGTTGAAAACTCCCAACGCCAGTCTCAGCGCTGCTGCGTTTCACGAAGGTATCGTTTCTTCAGGGGTTAATGCGCTGACTTTTTATATCATCAAATTTTAACTGGGAAAACAGATAAAATATTCTCTGGTTAATAAACAAATTTTCAACAAAATATTCATGAAGAAATATATATATCCTACAGCGTCAGCAGATTCATTGCTTTAGATCATAAAATGGCTCACCACATGCTCTCCCCATTAGTAAGTATTCCTGCCTTGTGAAAAAACGCCGCACATGTGATCTAAGTGCAGTAAAGGCTCCATTTATCAGCAATCAGTTAAAGAACCATGGTGACGTCATCCAATTACCCACATAGATTCCAGTCAATCAGAGTTAAGGCCACCCGGGGAGATGGTTTGTAAAATAAAAATCCAACGTTGTTCCTTATAAAGTAAGGTTTGATCCAAAGATCTACCTCCACTATATCTTGATCTGACAACGGCTAAAGGCGAGCCAAGGCCCTGGACCCCTTCAGAGACGATTCTGGGAAGTCCCACTCTTCCTGAATCATACTCCGAAACACTATGAACCGGAAAAACTTTGGGACATCCGAACCGCCTGCAACAATGGATCCTCCAAGGACTCCTCCGCAACCATCCCTTCCGAGGGCATATTCAACGTCTTAAGAGTCTTGGCAATCAAGGCTGACAGTTCTTCGTGCCGAAACACCCCGACTACTCTGCTCTGCTGCTCCGAGTCAGGCAGCTCTCCCTCCTCCAACTCTTCCCCCGAGAGCTCTTCCATCTCCGTGTCTATGCCTCCCAAGTCTTCCCCGAGGCGAGACACCGGGCTCTCCCCCCCAGCCACCCTGCTTCTCTTGGCTGGGGGAACGCCCTCCGCAGCCTGATCCCAAGAGCCCCGCCGCTTCTGCTCATGCGACCCCTGAGGGGAAGCTGACAGCGCGGGTTGCAGCAGAGCAAACGCCTGCTGCATGAGGGAAAAGAAATTTGGCGGGGATCACCGGGGCAGGCCCACCTAGACTTTGCTGCCTAGACATGGAAGCCGCTTCACCGGAAGACAACCCCGGCACCGGCTCCGCGAGGTCAAGGAGCGAGGGCAATCCGTCTGCCCCCTCTGGCGGAACCGTCTCCCGGTCCCCTGAAGACCCTTCCGTCGGTTCCTCCACAACCTCCACCTCACGGGTGCAAGCCCCACACCCCCGAGCCCAGCACCGTGCCCCGCTTCGCGCCACAAAACAAACACCTGGGTTTCACCGGCATACTACTGCTATGCAGCGTTTCTCCCACTGCACCCCCCCAGAGAAAGTGCACTGGCGTAAACAAGAAGCTGCTCAGCCAAGCAGAGCCCAGACCTCAGGCGTCTGCTAGCCGCGGAACCCCGTAGTCTTTTTTTTTTTTTACACTCTGCGCCCGTCACCTAAAGCCCCCTGGCCAGGTTAAACGAGTCCCATGGAAAAACTAAGCCTCTAAGCCGACGAAAACCCCAGATACCAAAAAGAAACTCAAATGATAATTACACTTAACTGGTAACTGTAGTTCCTTGAGTGACGACAGTTCAGTCCTCTACCTCTGGGTTGTCAACCTCCTCCTGCAGCTTTGGAGACTGGTACGTCAGAATGACGACATCACTGGATATAGCCTGCTTCTCGCTCCTCAGTCCCAGTGTGAACTATTAACAAAGCAGACTCAAAGGAGCAACAAAATAAGTAGCAAAAACCAATCAAGACAATCTAGTCAAACTACTCTTACAAACCATTAAACACCCCCTTAAGGCTTTTACGCCCTTCACTGCCACACAGAACATTAGAAAACAGTAACAGAGAAACCTACCTGTGATATCTCCCTCTTTGCCTGTAACGCCGGATTCCTCTGCCATAACCATGGGCAGGATGGAGGACTGAACTGTCGTCACTCAAGGAAAGCACAGTTATTTACCTGTAACAGGTGATCTCTGGGAACAGGAATAAGTCTTCACATATGGGTTTCGTCGGTACCGATGGAGCCTGCGCGGGAACACTCCCCAGCGTCCAATCAGAAAGCCTTTGGGAGCATCCCACAGGGCCTGCGTGCTGCCTTCCCGCCTTTCCCAGCTGTCTCTCCTCAGTTGAGTTTTAAAACTGAGACAAAGAGAGAGAGTGAAAGGAAAGATAGAGAGATACAACTCCTAGGGGAGGTGGGTGGGTTGTGAAGACTTATTCCTGCTGTTCCCAGAGATCACCTGTTACAGGTAAGTAACTGTGCTATCTCCAGGAACAAGCAGGAATGAGTCTTCACATATGGGGACTCCCTAGCTTTAGATGCCAGGGAGAGAACCCAGACGTGTGTCCCTGGGACAGGGCTCCACTTCCCCCCATGGTTCTCTGGCATCCCATTAGGGATGGTGGGTAGGAGTTGATTAAGAATGGAACAGGTGTTTGAGAACAGCCTGACCAAACAAGGCATCCCGGCGGGAGTCATTGTCCAAGCAGTAATGGGCTGTGAAGGTATGAACCGAGGCCCAAGTGGCTGCTCGACAGATGTCGTCAATAGACACAGAGTTCAGATGAGCCATTGAGGCTGCCATGGCTCTCACATTGTGAGCTGTGACATGGCCCTCCAGAGAAAGGTTCTTACTCTGATAGGCGAAAGAAATACACTGGGCAATCCAGTTAGATAGGATTCTCTTGGAGACTGGTAGTCCCAAATGAGAAGGATCAAAGGCAACAAAGAGCTGAGAGGACTTTCTATGTTGCTGTGTCCTCTGTAAGTAAAAAGCCAGAGCTCTTTTACAGTCCAGGGTATGAAGATCCCTCTCTGCACTTGATGCACGAGGTCCTGGAAAAAAAGACAGGTAGGTAGATGACCTGGTTGAGGTGAAAAGGCAAGACCACCTTAGGCATAAAGTGTGGATGAGTCCTAAGGACTATCTTGTCATGATGGAACCTTGTATAAGGTGGATTAGCTACGAGTGCTTGCAATTCACTAATACGACGTGCTGATGTGATTGCAATGAGAAAGATAACCTTCCAAGAAAGGTATTTCAAGGAGGTGGTAGCCAAAGGTTCAAAAGGCAGCTTCATAAGCTGACCAAGAACCAGGTTCAAGTCCCATGCCACCGGAGGTGGTCTAATGGGAGGCTTTGTAAGGAGGCCTCATGAACCTTGCTACAAGAGGATGAGAGGAAATAGGTTGTCCATTTAGAGGCTTAAGGGAAGCTGCAATAGTACTCAAATGGACCCTTACTGAATTTGTCTTAAGGCCTGCATTAGACAGATGGAGGAGATATTCCAGCAAAGATTCCAGAGGTAAGGCAAGGGGGTTAAGACCCTTCTCAGAGCAGATAGTAAACCTCTTCCACTTGAAAGCATAAGAACGTCTAGTGGAAGGTTTTCTGGAAGCATAAAGAACATCTTTCACCTGTTGAGAAAGATGAAGATCTTGGAGATCTAGGCCTTCAGCAACCAAGCCCTGAGATGCAGAGACTGGGGATTGGGATGCCATAACTTTCCGCCCTCTTGAGATAGGAGATCTGGAGCAGACCCTAACTCCAGGGAGGGAGCTTGAGAGAGATGTAGAAGCAGAGGGTACCACACTTGCCATGGCCAATGTGGAGCTATGAGAATCATGTGGCCTCTCTCTCTGAAGCTTGAACAGGGTTTTGGGAATTAGGGGAATGGGTGAAAAGGCATACAGGAAGTCTTGACCCCAGTGAAGGAGGAAAGCATCCCTTGCCTGAGCTCCCTGAGCCGGAGTTCTGGAACGGAACCGGGGAAGTTTGGCATTCCACAGACTTGCAAAGAGCTCTATGTCCGGGGCTCCCCAAATCTGAAAAATCCTGGCCACCTGGTCCACATGTAGGGACCACTTGTGTGGAAGCAGAACTCGACTGAGCTTGTCTGCTCAAGAGTTTTGAACGCCTGGAAGATAAACTGCCAGAAGATGAATCTGATGCTCTCTGGCGAGGTCCCAGTCGCAAAGCTTCATTGCAAAGCGACAGAGGGCCAGTTCCGCCCTGCTTGTTCACATAGAACATGGCTACCTGATTGTCCATGTGGATAAGGACCGTCTTGTAGCTGAGCAGGGTGTGGAACACCCGCAGAGCAAGGAAGATTGCTCTGAGTTCCAAGAGATTGATATGTAGACAACTCCTGTGGGGACCAGATGCCCTGGGTGGAGAGGTCTTGCAGATGAGCTCCCCACCCCATTGAAGCAGCATCTGTTGTGAGAGTTGCTTGGGGTAGAGACTGCTGAAAGGGGGACCCCAGCAATAGGTTGAGGGGACTTCCACCACTGGAGGGACAAAATGAGGCAACTTGTGTTTGCTATTTTGTCTGACAGGCAGTCTAATGCCTGGGTCCAAAGGGTGGATCAAGTCCACTGAGCTGCCCTCATGTGAAGGCGAGCATATGGTACCACATGCACGGTGGATGCCATGTGGCCTAGTAACTAACATCTCTTGAGCAGTTAAGTGGGGCTTCAACTCTGTTTGAGAAGCTAACTGCACCAAGCGAAGGCAATGGGCCTGGGGGAGATAAGCCCTTGCCCTTGTGGTATCCAGCAACGCCCCTATAAACTCCAGGGACCGAGTAGGGGTTAAATGGGATTTTGGGATGTTTATTATCAGCCCTAAATACTGAAGGATACGCATTGTGCAGGCTAGAGAACTCTTGGCCTCTGACTGAGTGGGAGCTCGAATGAGCCAGTCGTCCAAATAAAGGAATACGAATATTCCCAGAGTGCGCAGAAATGCAGCTACCACTGCCATGCATTTTGTGAACACCCTTGGTGCAGAGGCCAGACCAAAAGGGAGCATTCTGTATTGATAGTGCTTCTCTTGAAAAAGGAACCGAAGGAACCTTCTGTGAGTTGGATGGATGAGAACATGGGTGTATGCATCCTTGAGATCTAGAGAACAAAGCCAATCCTGACTCTTAAGGTATGGCAGCAGAGTTCCCAGAGAAATCATTTTGAATTTTTCCTTGACTAGGAATCTGTTCAATTCTCTGAGATCTAAGATGGGTCTTTAGCCCCCTGTTTTCTTTGGAATAAGAAAATAGGGGGAGTAGAAACCTGTGCCCTGTTGAAGAGGCACTTCCTCTATTGCCCCCTGGGCGAGAAGGGTGACAATCTCCTGCCCCAACAGGTTGAGAAGGGAGGTTGGAGAATTGAACTGGTGCACTCTTGTGTGAGGGGGCAAGCTTGAAAAATGAAGTTTGTACCCCTCTTTTATGATGGAGTGTCCAATGCTCTGTTGTAATTTGTCCCCACCTGGAGCAAAATGACAACCTTCCTGGAATGGTGGAGGGCTCTGGTCCTTCCAGAGCCAGGAAGGCTAAGTTCTCTAGTGGAAAGTCAAAGGCCCTGAGGGGGCTGAGGTTGCTGGGCTGGAGGAGGCCTAGCAGCCTTTGTTTTGTTCTGTTTGGATGATTGCTGACGTTTGGTAGGGAACTGAGCTGCAGAAGATGCCCGCTGACCATAAGCAGGATAAAATCTTCCCTTTTTAGAAGGTGCTTTCTTGAACAACCTTTTCTTAACAGGAGCAGCTGTAGACTTGGATAGTCTATCCAAGGCAGAATTTTCAGCATCCATCTGATTGGCCTTTGCTTGCCAATCTTTACCAAACAGGTTTTCACCTGTACAAGGGATATTTCCCAATTCATCTTGTACCCAGATCTCCAAATCAGATGCTTGAAGCCAAGCAATTCTACGTGCACCTATGGCAATAGCTGAGGCTCTGCTTACACATTCAAAGGAGTCGAAAGCTGCACAGTTGGAGAATTTGGAGATATCTTGGGCATGTTTGAGCCAAGTGAGAAAGTCCTGTCTTATCTTCAGAAATGAAAGGACTTAAAGTCTGCAAATGATCAGTAACTTTTTAGGAACATTCCCATGTAAAGACTATAGGAATTAATTCTCGCAGCAAGCATGGAAGCTTGGAAGACACTACGTCCAAAAGCATCCAGGGTTCTACATTCACATCCTGGAGGATTAGAGGCATGTCTTTTGGCACTTCTAATCTTTCTCACAGCAGACTCAACCACAATAGAGTGGTGAGGAAGCTGAGTTTTATGGAAACCAGGACAAGGAGGGACACGATACATGGTATCTAACCTGCGAGAATGAGGAGAGGTGGTAAGAAGTGGTAAGAGGTGCTTCCCACATCCTCAACATGAGATCATACAAAATCTCATTAACAGGCAAGGTAGCTGCCTCCTTAGGAGTTTTAGGATATTGTAAAATATCTAACTCCTTGGCTCTGGGTTGTGTCTCAGGGGCCACCATGATGGATAGGCCCAGAGCCACCTCCCTGATGAAGTCTTGAAAAGACAAGTCCTCTGGAGGAGACATACTTCGTTTAGGAGAGGACTCCTCCTGTGGAAGAAGCATCACTGCATCGACAGACTTCAGAATCCTCAGAGTCTTCAGAGGAATCGAAGTATCGTCTGTCCGGATGCTCTTGCAAAGCCTGATACCCGTACCGACTGGGATTGGTATCGGGAATAACCGGTACCGGGGTATCGGTACCGGAGGGCTTCAGAGGACAGAGTACCAGCATAGCAGACACCGAAGCCAATGTTGATGCCACTGGACTCTGGATCGATACCGATGGCGGTGCTAGAGCCGGTACCGGTGAAGTAGTCTGTTGCGGTACCAGGGGCGTCGATGCCACAAGGAAAGCCGCCAGACTGCGTTCTATGGACAGAATCCTCTGATCCATCGACGCCGCCAATGCTTGGAAGTCGGTACCGGGGGAAGCCACCGGTACCCCAGAGCATGGCACCAGGAAATCTGTCGAGGCCACGCTATCGAGATCATCCTGGAACCCCGATGATGCTTTAGAGGCCGAAGGCTCCCGCCGGGGTAATTCTGCCGGTGCAGAATCCGAGGGCAACGCCAGAGGCATCTCGATGCTTAGAAGGAGATCTACCCTTCGAGGACTGGCTGGATTTATGTTTAGTTACCTGAGATCCATGTGAGGAAGAAGCAGCCCTGGAAGACGTCGATGCCACCGAAGCCGCATCAGAGGGAAACAGGGTACTGAGCTTGGCAGCTCGGTTCTGCCGACCTCTTTTAGACATCATAGAACAGGACAATCTGTGATGGAATGGTCAGGACCTAAACAGTTTAGACACCAGTCGTGGGTGTCTGACGGAAATGGTACCGCCACATTTTGTGCACTTCTTAAACCCTGAGGCAGGCTTTTCCATGTTAAGGAAAAAAAAAGTTTTGGGCCTAAGGCCCAAAACCCAAGTGCACCTGAAGAAAAGAAAATTTTTTTTTATTTTTTTTAAAAGACCGACCGGCAGTACTGGTAGAGCGTCGAAGGCGGCAGACGCGACACAAAAGGAATAAAGAAATTCTTCTGCGGTGACAGGAACACGACCTGCTGGCTCCACGGAAAAAGAAGAACTAAGGAGAGACAGTTGGGAAAGGCGGGAAGGCAGCACGCAGGTGCTGTGGGATGCTCCCAAAGGCTTTCTGATTGGACGCTGAGGAGCGTTCCCGTGCAGGCTCTGTCGGTACCGATGAAACCCATATGTGAAAACTTATTCCTGCTTGTTCCTGGAGATCTACAATTACCAGGTAAGTGTAATCATTTCCTTATCGTTCCTCCAGTTCAGTCCTCTACCTCTGGGAAGTACCAGAGCAGTAATTATTGGGAGGGACCCTTGCATCCGGCCTGCAACACCGCCAAACCGAAACAGGCATCTGCTGCCGCCGCGACATCCAACCAATAATGCTTACTAAATGTATGCAGGGACGACCAAGTCGCCGCCCTACAAATGCCCCTGGCGGAACCAAACTGTGTTCCACCCAGGAGCACGCCTGTGCTCTTGTGGAGTGCGCTTGCAACCCCACGGACATGGGCCGACCATGAAGCAGATAGGCGGAAGCAATCGCCTCTCGAATCCACCGGGCAATGGAAGCCTTAGCCGCTGCTTCTCCTTTGCGCACACCTCCAAACACAAATAGCCTGTCCGATTTGCGAAATGACTCACCTTCAAATACCTCCGCAAAACCCTTTTAATGTCCAAACGCCGCAAACGAAGCCATTTCGCTGCCGTCCCAAGACCCGAGAACTGGCAAGCAGACTGCTTGATTCAAATGGAAAGGAGACACCACCTTGGGTAAAAAGGACGGCACCGGACAAGTTACCACCTTCTCCCTTGAAAAGGATAAGAAAGGCTCCCTACACGACAAGACCTGCAACTCCGAAATACGCCTAGCCAAACAAATCACCACCAGAAACACTGTTTTCAAAGTCAAGTCCTTCACCGAGGCCCGAAGCAAGGGCTCAAAGGGCGTCTTGGCCAACGCCGCTAACACCAGATTGAGGTCCCAAGGCAGAATGAACACTCTGCGTGACGGTCGCAACCAAGAAACCGCCTTCAGAAAGTGCACCACATCAGGATGAAGACCAAGCGACATTCCCTTAACTGCCGCGATAACAGGAGAGAGCCGCCACTTGCACGTGTAATGAACTGGTTGCCAGACCCTTATCAAAGCCATCTTGCAGGAACCCCAAGATCGAGGAGGGCATGTCAACCGTGGAAGCACGAATCTGCTGCCTTGAACACCAATCCTCAAAGACACGCCAAACACGCACATAAGCCAAGGATGTGGAATGCTTACGCGCTCTAAGCAGGGTAGCCACGACTGCCGCCAAATAACCTCTCTCAGGCATGCCCTCTCAATGGCCAGACCGTAAGCGAGAACCGATCCACTCTGGGCATGAAAAGAGGACCTTTAATCAACAAGTCCACTCGTACCGGCAACTGCCACGGCTGACCGTCGAGGAGACGCACTAGATCTGCATACCACGGGTGCCTCGGCCAGTTGGGTGCACGAGAAGAACCGGTCCCAGATGTGCTTTGATTCTCTGAACCACCTGGCCTATCAATGCCCACGAAGGAAGGACGTTTAGAACTCCACCGGACGGCCACTGCTACAACAGTGCGTCGATGCCCTCCGACATTCTCTCCTGTCTGCTGAAGAATCGATTGGCCTTCGCCAACTGGAAGGTCGCCATCAGATCCATTATGGGCCACTCCCAGCGATCCACTATCTGCGCAAAGATGTCGGGATGCAGCTCCCACTCTCCCGCGTCTACTCGCACTCTGCTGAGAAAGTCCGCCTGAACGTTTTCCTTTCCTGCGATGTGTGCCACTGAAATCACCATCAACCGCTTCTCTACCCAAGCGAACAACCCGTCCACCTCCATTGCTGCACTCCCCGTGCCGCCTTGACGGTTGATGTAAGCGACTGTAGCTGAGTTGGAGCGCACCCGAACCGCGTGACCGAGCACCAATTCCTCAAACGCCACCAGTGCCCGAGCAACAGCTTGCAGCTCCTGACGATTTATTGACCAGGACGCCTCCAGTGGAGACCAAAAGCCCTGCGCGAACCTGCTTCCGCAGTGGGCCCCCCACCCCGCCAGACTCGCGTCCGTTAGCAGGGGAAGCCAAATCGGCTGCTCCAGCGGCATGCCTGCTGTCAGGGATGACCGAAGGAGCCACCACCGCAGGGAAGCCCTGACCTGAACTGGGCACAGCAGTCGCTTGCTCAAAGAATCTGCCTGATGTGACCAGCGGCGAAGCAGAGCCCTTTGCAGAGGGTGCATATGTATCTTGGTCCACGGCACCGATTCCAATGTCGCCACCATCGTCCCCAGCACTTGAAGATAGGACCATGCCGACGGCGCCGGAATAGACCTGAACCTGCGAACTAGATTCCAAAGAGCAAGAACTCTGCTTTGCGGTAACACCTGGCCTTTCTTTGTGTCGAACCGTACCCCCAAGTACTCCAGATCCTGAGAAGGCGAGAGACGGCTCTTGGCCGGATTCACCACCCAACCAAGACTAAGAATTCCACAACTCTGCCTGTCACCCGAAAGCTCTCTGCCTCGGACTTGGCTTGAATCAACCAGTCGTCGAGGTATGGGTGTACCAGAATCCCTTCCTTGCGCAACGCCGCCGCTACCACCACCATAATCTTGGTGAAGGTTTGTGGCGCTGTCGCCAGACCGAATGGCAATGCTTGGAACTGGTAGTGACCCCATGGCAGAGCAAATCGCAGAAACCTTTGATGAGCTGTTCGGATAGGAATGTGCAGATACGCCTCTGAGATCCAGCGACTTCAAGTACTCCCCTTGACGCACTGCCACTATAACTGAGCGTAAAGTTTCCATCCGAAAATGCGGAACATGGAGACAACGATTCACGGCTTTGAGATCCAAGATGGGCCTTAATGATCCGCCTTTCTTTGGCACCACGAAATAAATGGAATACCGCCCTATGCCGTACTCCTCCTTCGGTACCTCTACCACGGCCCCTTACTGAAGAAGCTGTTCTAAGGTCTCGCGGATCGCTAGTACCTTCTTGGCACCTCTGCAAGGAGACATGACGAAAGAATCCTGTACCGGCCGTGCTAATTTCAGCGCATATCCCTGCCGAATAATCTCCAACACCCACTGGTCGGAGGTAATGTGGGTCCAAGCAGAGAGATATTCCTGAAGCTGCCCTCCTATGGGAGGCCCCTCCGCCGGGACCCACCTCACTTCATTGGGACTTGCGAGGCGTGGAAGCGGAATTTGAGGAGAAACCTCTATTGGCCCCCCGAAATCCGCGGAAACCTTGGGGCCAAAATGGAAAACGACCATGCTGGAAACTTCCGAACCATGTTGCACGAAACCTGCGTACATCTCAAAACTGGCCACGATATCCCAGACCGGACCTACCCTGCTTTGGTTTATCCTCCGGGAGCCGACCCGACTTGGACTCCCAAGTCCTTAACCAACTTATCCAAGTCCTCTCCAAAAAGCAACCCGCCTTTAAACAGCAACTTACTAAGGTGAGACTTGGAAGGACCGTCCGCTGCCCAATTCCGTAACCACACCGAACAGCAGGCGGCTACCACTGATGCCGTGCTGTTGGCCAGAGCTCTGATCAAGTCATAATGGACATCCGCCAAATACGCTGCTCCTGACTCCAGGCGATCCAGCTCCTTGAGCTCCTCAAGATCCATATGCGGAGACTGTTTCAACCTCTGAACCCAGCGCAAACACGCTCTAGCCATCCAAGTTCCACAGATGGAAGCCTGCAAGGACAGCGAATCTGCCTCGAAAACCTGCTTCAGCAACCCATCCACTTTTCAGTCCTGAGCATCCCTCAAGGCTGCGCTGCCCTCTACCGGGATAGTGATCTTCTTTGTAACCGCCGAGACCACCACATCTACTCGGGGTGCTTTGAATCTGTCCTTATCTTTGTCTGCCAAAGGATAGAGCCTATTCAGAGTTCGGATACCCCGAAACCCCGTCTCCGGGCGATCCCATTCGTCCTGAATCATTCTGTCCACCACCCTGTGAACCGGAAACACTACATGCATCTGCCGTTCTACCTGAATAACCGGATCCTCCACCTCCCTCCTCCACCGGAGCCTGAGTGGAGAGATTCAGTATCTGTAGAGATTCCGTGATCTACGCCGAAAGTTCTTCCCTACGGAAGACCCTAATGATTTTAGCTTTATCCTCAGGCTCAGGAATCTCACCCTCCGAGATCCAGAACCCCTTCCTCCTGGTCCCAATCCATCTCATCACCTTCCAGCAAATCTGACTCAGCAGATGTGGAAAGGCGTGTCCGAGGCTTTTTAGGGGCTGTAGCCTCCTCGCCCCCTTCCTCAACCGCCTGACAGCTGAAGGTGTCCGGAAAGTTTCCTAGGCCTGGGAAACAGACCTTGACGCCGAAGACAGAACGCCTGATGCATCAACAAAATAAAGTCAGGACTGAAATCAGAGGTCCGCAGACGTAGCCTGCATAGCCCGACGGCCCCGCTAAATCCTCTAACGCTGGCTCCTGCACAGGAGAGCGAGGCGATGCCACCCCTGCTGCCGAGCCCCCCTGCGCGTCGGACTTCTTTCACCACCATTTGCTGTTCCACCGCTGAAGAAAGGGCTGCACACCCACGGCACACCCCCGAATCAGCCACAGTACCCCTTCTGGACCCACAGATAATACACTATGGGCAACCTGTCATCGCCAGAGAGATATCTGAGTGCCGGACCCACTGTAAGGCCCCAGATGACCGCAACCCGCCAGATACCAGTGCGCTCCAAGCCGGGGCTCCCTGCCTCAAACGTGGCCTGAAACCGGGATTTTCTTACCGGCCATGTCTGCGCTGCATGCCAGCTGCTGCAAAAGCTGTGCTGTCTTGTCGAAAGCAAGCCGCATGCACAGTCGGGAATTCCCACCGAAGCCACGATCACTCAGCCAACGCGGTCCGGGCAGGCAGCCGCTGATCCAGAGGTGCTCTCCCCCGAAATGTCTGGGGGGAGAGAGCCTGAGGCTTGAAAGGGGAGAATAAAACCCTCCCTTACCTCCTTGGCGATAGCAATCAGTAAAATTTTTTTTTTTTGTTTTTGTTTTTGTTTTTTAACAGCCAATTAAGCACACTACACTATCTCTAAGCTCCTTATTTATTCCTCCAGAGAGCCTCTACCAGGCTCACCGATGTCCTCCTGCTGCTTGGAGACAGAGGAGTGAGAGGCAGGCTATATCCAGTGATGTCATCATTCTGACGTACCAGTCTCCAAAGCTGCAGGAGGTTGTTGACAACCCAGAGGTAGAGGACTGAACTGGAGGAACGGTAAGGAAAACGTGGGGTTTTTTCCTTTAAAATGGCCGCCGCCACCGCGTTTCCCACGCGGAGACACGCTGCGGACTGTTCCTGTCCAAAAAAGCTAGTCGACGTTCCCAAAGAAGCTGTCTCTGCAATTGAAAACAAAATTGGCGCTTACTGGCCCACTCACCAAAACTGTTCCCTGGTGAGGAGAGACGATGCAGCCGCGCCGGAGCTCAGCCAGACTGCAGCTTCAGCTCCGGCGCCGTCACTCCCCTGAGGACAAGGCTGACCCTCGCATTCGGCTCCCAGCCACTGCGATGAAGCCTTCTACCTGCTCCTCACCCTTAATCGCGGGTTCGGGAGCAGGGAGGCTATAAGCATACAGGCTAAACAAGGCCAACTCCTAATGCTCATTTACACAACGGGGAAGAAGGGGCGGAGGGGGGAGGAAGGAGAGCAACAAGGAGAGAGATGGAGCCAAAGGAAGGAGCCTCCAGCTATAGCACTGTCCCTGCAAAACAAAAAAAATTGTAGAATCCCAAATCAAACCAAAAACACCCCTTAAATTTAAAGGGACCTAGCAATTCTAGCTCTGCTAATTTGTTAACTTATTTATTTATTACAATTTCTTATATACCGCACTATTGTCAGCACGGTTTACATACAACAAAATGACCATAACAAACTGCTTGGCTTCACATAGAACAGGAGTAACAACTTGGATAACATGAGCCCAGTCCCAGAATCTCCTTCAGCTGCTTGGAGACAAAGTATTGGATGAAGGGGGCGGTCCTTGCCTACTTATACTGGTGCCAGCAAAGCAATGTCTTTCAGTCTCCAAGACTGCTGGAGGAGATTATGGTTCCGGGACTGGACTACAGGGACGCAAAGGAACAGAGGTTGCCATAGCCCTGAAATTATGTACTGTGACCCAGTAATCCAATGGCAAACCTGCCTGATTGTGGGCAAAGGTGATGCTGTCTGCCACCCAGATGGACAGTGTCCACTTGGTGACAGCCTCCCCCAGATGACTGGGGTCATATGAGACAAAAAGCTGCAAATACACCGAGTACACTGTAGATAGAACAGGGCACTTTTGCAGTCCAGATTATAGAGAACAGCAGTTGCCTTGTCGGTGTGGGGCCATGGAAATAAGGTAGGAAGTACTACCTCCTGGTTGAGGTGGAAATCAAATACCACCTTTGGAAGAAACTTCAGGCGAGTGCAGAGCACGACCCTGTTCTTGTAGAACCTGGTGTAGGGTGGCTCTGCCACCAAGGCCTGGAGCTCAATGACACTGTGGGCAGAGGTGAGTGCCACCGGAAGGCCACTTTCCAGGACAGGTATCTCAGGTGGCAGGTAGCCAAGGGCTCAAAGGGCAGCTTGGAAAGCTGTGACAAGACCACAATGAGATCCCATTCCACCCGGGACAGACAGATGGGAGGCTTAGAGAGCAGTAAGCCAAGCATTAATTGGGTAAAGCGTAGTTACTCACCTTAACAGGTGTTCTCCAGGAACAGCAGGAATCAGTCTTCACATATGGGTGATGGCACCAATGGAGCCCATGCTTCCTCAGCTTTCAAAGAAAGCCTTTGAGAATGGCCACCATGCATGCATGGTCCCCCCTAGCCACCCAAGGATGCCATCTTACTCAGTCAAATACCACAAGCTATAGCTCCTCCTAGAAGATGGAAAAAAAGAATAGCAACTCCAAGGAGAGGGAGGGAGGGTACCGAGGACTGATTCCTGCTGTCCCTGGAGAACACCTGTTACAGGTGAGTAACTACACTTTCTCCAGGAACAAGCTGCAAGTCAGTCCTCACATATGGGACTCCCTAGCTACAGGCTATAGAGGACCTGTAGGAAAAGGCACGGCATTGCTGTAAGCAGTTGCCAGTGAAAGCCAAAGGCAGCCTGAGGACTTTGGGCCCATGGATGGCCATGCTCCCAGTAGCCAAAATAAGAATGGTTGGAGAGCAGGAGTTGCTTAAATCCCAAACAGATTACGGAGTACAGCCTGGCCAAAGGCAGTGCCCCAATGGGACTCCCTCTCCAGGCAGTAATGCACCATGAAGGTGCAAGTGGAAGACTAGGTGGTGGCCCTTACCCACTGTGCCACATGCGATCGCAGAGTAGTAGAGCAGGGGAGCCAAGGCAGACACTGCAAGAAGGCTGACAAAAACTGCTGCTGTAGCTAAGCTCTATAAGAACAATGAAGGCTCCCACTGCTGCCGGCCTACCAGGTCCTCATGATCAGGTGGCCTTCCCCTCGCATAATATGGGAGCTCGACTAGTCCTCTTGACCAGGAGCTCAACCAGATCCTCAAGGCAATGAGCTGAGAAATTTCAGAGGGGCACCTCCTGTGCACTCTGAAAACGTCCAGCTGAAAATAAAAGAAAACCTGAAGAGAAAAACAGAACACCAGCATCTGCTGGAGACAGAAAATACTGAGGGCGACCTCCAGGGGTACAGCTATATGTCTACCAGGACTCAACCAATCAAGCTTCTGGTAGTTTTTCTCTGTCTCCAATATCTGCTGGCACGGGGACTTAACCCATTTGTCTGGATTGGTCTAGCAGGATGACATGGAAGAGTATTAAACTCAGAAGAAAAAAATTAACTTTTTCCAGAGACAAGCTAGACGAACATCTGAAGGGCTCCATGGAAAAAAGGAGACTGAGCAATATTGCACCCTTGGGTGGGAAGGGGACCACACATGCGTGGCATCTCCCAAAGGCTTTCTTTGAAAGCTGGGAGGATGCTTCTGAGGGCTCCATCGGTGCCATCACCACCTATATGTGAGGACTGACTTCTTCCTTGTTCCTGGAGAGTGCCTCATACTGACTTCATATACAAAAATGTGAAAAAGAATCAGACTAAGGATAGATCCCTGTGGCATACCACTGGTAATATCCTTCTGCTCAGCAAACTCCATTTACCTGTACCCATTGCTGCCTTCCACTCAACCAGTTTCTAACCCAATCACTTACTTTAGGGTCCAAACACTAAACAGCTCAATTAACCCAATCTAAGCAGCTAATTTTGAGCTGTGACAGGTGATTTTCCTCATTGCTGCTGCATCTACCCCATTTCATATTACAGGGAAATAACTGCTGCACCTGAACTCTAAACTACTAGAAAGGCATGAGCTAAATCCAAAATGCAAGGGAGTCAAAACACACACAGCCTTACCTGTTCCTTCCAGCGTTGAGTCTTGGCAGCTCCTCGCTCATCTATCTGCAGGAGGAAGGGTTCCAGTTGCGTTGCCATCTTTAGTTTCTTTTCTGGCAGGCTGATATGCTCAAAATCAGGCATAGGAAGAGCTTTGAACTTTGGTACCTGACAGAGAAGACAGAAGCCGTCAAATCAACTTTTGGTACACTTATGCCAGCTTCAGAAATAATCTTATTCACAGATAGGCCGAGGACAGTCAATTTGCCAAAAGTTTTATAAACCAGGATCAAACCAAGATTTCACTTCCCAGTATCCTCCATACTCTAGGTACATCTTTCTCTTTCAAACCCATATCACCCTCACCTCAGCCCGGTAATTCATCCCCTTTATGGCTTAGTTGTTCCCACCTCCTCTTTGTGCAGAGCTTCAGTCTTCTGCTTTTGCAGTTGCCTCTCTTTGTCTCTGGCGTCAAAGGAGAATGGACACAGTTCCACCTGTCTGTTCTCTGGGGCTCTGGGTTTGAAGGGCACTCCATAGTGTGGCATTGGGTTTGCTTTTGTAGCTGGTAGTTCTGCCTAAACAAAGGAATCCAATACTTCCATGAAACTGATTTAGCGAATCAGATAGTTTAGTTACAAAAGCCATTGCTACAATGGTATTGATGAAATAAAAATACACAGAATGTCTCAGCCTGACTAAATATAGTTTGTGTTTTAAAATAGATTCTTTGCAGGAGACATGCATCAGTTTTCAGTTTGCATTGGGCTGAATGCGCTTCTTGGATATCAGAACATGGCAGAGATTAGATTAAAACCTCTACGTATTTACCTGCTATGGCACCATGGACAAGGTGTCATTTTCCCCACCAAAATCATTCAGTAGAGGGAGGAGGGTGAGAGCTTGAGAAGAGCAGTTTGCCTCAGTGCCTGCGCGACTCAATTTCAGATTCCTGGTTTGTCTAGCTTTAATTCATGCTTGTTTTTATGTTGTGTTTCAAATTGTATACTTTTCCCCCATTTGTATTCTAGCTTGCATTTTATGTAGAATGCTTTGGGACTCACTAAACCTTTTACAGGATGCCTTCAATTTAGGATATCTTCCATACAAACTAATGGATACATAATTCTCTACGCGTAATCAAATTCTGAAATTCGAAACTGAAGGACGTAGTAAAAGCTGTTCATGTAGCGGGGTTTAAAAAAGGCTTGCACAAGTTCCTGGAGGAAAGGTCCATAAATCATTATTAAAGGGGACACATAAAATCAACTGCTTGTCCCAATACAAGCATTGTGGAACCTGTGTCTTCTGGGGAAACTGCTAGGTACTTGTGACCTAGATTGGCCACTGTTGGAAACAGGATAATGGGTTGGATGGACCTTGGTCTGACAAAATGATAATTACACTTACCTGGTAATTGTAGTTCGAGTGACGACAGTTCAGTCCTCTACCTCTGGGTTGTCAATCTCTTCCTGCAGCTTGGAGACTGGTATGTCAGAATTATGACATCACTGGATATAGCCTGCTGCACTCTCTCTCTCATCCCAGTGTGAACTATTAAAGCAGACTCAAAGGAGCAACAAATAAGTAGCTAACAGTCAATATTGAAACATCTTAAACTAACCATATAACCTTTAAGCCCCTCCGGCAAGGCTTTCTTACCCTCTGCCCTGCCATCGAGAGATGCAATCATCCATCAAATAGAGCGAATGCCAACCTACCTGTACCACTCCTCTGCTCGCCGCCAAATCTGGAACCCTCAGGAATATTCTGGGTGGGAAGGAGGACTGAACTGTTGTCACTCAAGGAACTACAATTACCAGGTAAGTGTAATCATTTCCTTATCGTTCCTCCAGTTCAGTCCTCTACCTCTGGGATGTACCAGAGCAGTAATCACTGGGAGGGAGACTGCCAGCCGGCAGACAGCACCGCCGATCCGAAACGGGCATCAGAAGCCGCTGCCACATCCAGACGGTAATGCCTACTGAAAGTATGAAGAGACGACCAAGTCGCTGCCCTACAAATTTCCCCCAGCGGTACCAAACTGTGTTCCGCCCAGGAACATGCCTGCGCACGAGTGGAATGCGCCCGCAGACCCACGGGTACGGACCGTCCTTGAAGCAAATAAGCAGAAGCAATAGCCTCCCGAACCCACCGGGCAATGAAGGCTTTGGCCGCTGCCTCCCCTTTGCGCTCTCCCCCGAACACAACGAACAACTGGTCCGACTTGCGAAAACCTCCTGTCACCTTAAAACACTGGCGCAACACTCATGTCCAGATGATGAAGATTGTGAGCGGTGTTGTTGCCCTCCAGAGACCCCAGGACGGGCAAACACACCGCCTGATTCAAATGGAAGGGGGACACCACCTTCGGTAAGGACGGACTGAACCGGCCTCAAGACCACCTTCTCTCTAGAAAAAGTCAGAAATGGTTCTCTACACGACAATGCTTGCAGTTCTGAAATACGTCTAGCCGAACAGATCACCACTAGGAAAACCGTTTTTAACGTCAAATCCTTCACCGAAGCCTGGCGCAAGAGTTCAAAGGGAGGTTTGGATAACGCCGTCAAGATGAGATTGAGATCCCATGGCGGAACCCAAGCCCGACGTGCTGGTCGCAACCTAGAAACCGCCTTCAGAAAGCACCCCACATCAGGGTTAGCTCCCAGAGGCAACCCGTTGACCCTGCCACGATAACAGGAAAGGGCAGCTAACTGAACGCGCAAGGAACTGGCAGCGAGACTTATCAAATCCGTCTTACAGAAACTCCATCACCAAAGGGATCAATGCAGAGAAAGCACTAACACCTGATGCCACGAGCACCAATCCTCAAAAATATGCCAGACCCGCACATATGCCAATGACGTTGACTGCTTCCGTGCACCAAGTAAGGTTGCCACGACTGCCGATGAGTAACCTTTCTTTCTCAGCTTAACCCTCTCAAGGGCCATACCGTAAGCGAGAACCAATCCACCAGGAGCATGAACAGCAGACACTGAAGCAATAGATCCGCCCTTGCAGGGAGCCGCCAGGGTTTGCTGTCCAGGAGATGTACCAAGTCCGCAAACCATGGACGCCTCGGCCAGTCGGGTGCTACGAGCAGCACCCTTCCCAGGTGAGCACCAATCTTTTGAACCACCCGGCCTATCAACGCCCACGGAGAAAAGACATACAGCAGACCTTCAGACGGCCACCAATGCAACAGCGCGTCTATGCCCTCAGACATCCTTTCTCGCCTTCTGCTGAAGAACCTGTTGACTGAAATGTCGCCATGAGATCCATTAGCGGAATCCCCCAACGAACCGTTATCTGCTCGAAGATGTCGGGATGCAATTCCCACTCCCCTGCATCCACCTGTACTCTGCTGAGGAAGTCCGCTGTGACGTTGTCCTTCCCTGCAATGTGCGCTGCCGAAATGGCTGTCAAACGATACTCCCCCCAAGCAAACAACTCGTCCGCCTCTTCTTCCATTGCGGCACTCCCAGGACCTCTACAGGCCGGCCTAGAACCAAGTCCTCGAACGTGTGCAGTTCCTGGACTACCGCGCGCAGCTCTAGACGATTTATCGACCAAGAGGCCTCCAGCGGGGACCAGAGACCCTATGCACACCTGGTTCCGCAATGGGCCCCCAACCCCTCAGACTGGCGTCTGTCAATAATGGCAGCCAGTCTGACTGTTCC
The DNA here is from genome assembly GCA_033557465.1 of Ichthyophis bannanicus. Taxonomy (NCBI): domain Eukaryota; kingdom Metazoa; phylum Chordata; class Amphibia; order Gymnophiona; family Ichthyophiidae; genus Ichthyophis; species Ichthyophis bannanicus. The sequence continues at coordinate 141,060,406 of CM066049.1, read as the reverse complement.
AGTGGCATGCCGGCTGAGCAACCACCAACGAAGAGACTGCCTGACTTTGCTTAGGCACGGGAGACGCTTGCTCAAGGGGTCGGCCTGATGCGACCAGCGACGAAGTAGTGCCCTCTGCAAAGGCCGCATGTGAACCTTGGCCCACGGCACCGCTTCCAACGTCGCCGCCATGGTTCCCAGCACCCTGAGGTAATCCCACACTGACGGTGCTGGTACCAATAAGAATCGGTGGACCAGAGTCCGTAACGCCTCTGCCCTCTTGTTTGGAAGAAACACCAGTCCCCTCCTGGTGTCGAACCGAACCCCGAGATACTCGAGGTCCTGAGAAGGCACTAAGCGACTGTCGGGTTGACTACCCAACCGAGACTGCAAAAACTGAACCACTGTTAGTCACTCAGATACTCTCGTCCTCGGACTTGGCCCGAATCAACCAATCGTTGAGATAAGGGTGTACTAGAAACCCTTCCTTGTGTAACGCTGCCGCCACCACCACTGATTTTGGTGAATGTGTGCGGCGCCGGCACCAGACCGAAGGGCAAGGCCTGGAACTGAAAGTGACCCTAAGGCAGAGCGAACCGTAGGAACTTCTGATGGGCTTCCTGGATAGGAATGTGCAAGTACACCTCCATAAGGTCTAGGGACGTCAAGTACTTTCCCTGACGAACCGCCACGATGACCGACCTCAAGGCCTCCATCCGGAAATGTGGAACTCGGAGGCAGTGATTTAAGGCCTTCAGGTCTAAAGTGGGTCGCAACGTTCCACCATTCTTTGGCACCACGAAATAGAGTACCGACCCACGCCGTACTCGGCCTACGGCACCTTCACAACTGCACCCAAATGAAGAAGCCTCTCCAAAGTACTGCACACCGTAACGGATTTCTTGGGACCCGGCAAGGTGACATGTCGAAGGAATCCCGTACGGGTCGGGCCAATTCCAGCACGTACCCTTGTCGAATTATTTCCAACACCCACTGGTCAGAAGTGATATGGGTCCAGGCGGAAAGAAACTCCCGAAGCCACCCGCCTATGGAAGGCCCTTCTGCCGGGACCCGCCTCGTATCATTGTGGCTTACGGGCTGTGGCCGCGGGAGCAGAGGCGAAACCCATATTCGCCCCCCGAAACACCTGGGAGCAAGTCTGATACCGGCCCCTCTGGAAATTTCCAAACCACGTAGCCCAAAACCTCCTAAAGTCCTGAAACTGGCCCCGATAAGCTTGCCCGGACCTGCCCTGCTTCTGCCTATCCTCTGGGAGTCTACCCGCCTTGGATTCCCCAAGGTCCTTTACCAACTTGTCCAAATCCTCGCCAAACAGCAATCCGCCCTTAAAACAGAAGTTTACTAAGCCGGGACTTGGACGGCCCATCTGCTGCCCAATTTAGTAACCACACTGACCTGCGGGTGGCCACTACGGATGCCGTGCTGTTGGCCAGCGCCCTGATCAAGTCGTAATGTACATCTGCTAAGTATGTCGACCCGGACTCCAGACGATCCAGCTCCTTTAATTCCTCGAGATCCAAGTGCGATGACAGGCGCAGACGCTGGACCCATCTTAAGCACACCCTGGCCACCCAAGCTCCACAAATGGAGGCCTGCAGCGAAAGCGAATCCGCCTCAAAGGTCTGCTTCAGTAAACCGTCCACCTTACGGTCCTGGGCATCCTTCAGAGCCGCACTACCTTCCACCGGGATAGTGGTCTTTTGTAACTGCTGACACCACTGTGTCCACCTGCGGTGCCCGAAACCTGTCCTTATCTTTATTGGCCAGGGGATAGAGCCTATTCATACTCCTTATGCCTCGTAAACCTGCCTCCGGTTTATCTCACACATCTTGTATCATCTTATCGACCACTCTGTGTACCGGAAACACCACCTGTGTCTGCTGCACCGCCTGAATGACTGGATCTTCAACCTCTTCCTCCGGCGCCGCTTGCGTGGCCAAATTCAACATCTGCATCGATTCTGTGATCAACGCCACAAGCTCCTCTCTGCAGAAGACCCTGATAATCTTAGCATGATCCTCCGGCTCAGGGATCTCGCCCTCTTCCAGATCCTGTGTATCCTCCTGGTCCCATTCCAGATCCAGGACCTCAGGCCACTCGCCTTCCGGTAGTACAGAATTCTTTGTTTTTGCTCTTTGGCGCTGGCAGAGACTCACCGATATCGCCAGATGTCCCCAAATGCGGAACCAAACCTGCAAGCATCTCTACACCGGGCGATGTACCTTGGTGCCGCAGGCAAAATGCGATGCATTAATAAAACAAATTCAGGGCTAAAATCCCCGAGCCCCGTCGCCTGCGCCGACAGCGCAGTTACGGAAGGCCCAGGCAACTCCACCGCCGGCCCGTGTGCTGCTGGTTGTGGGAAAACCGCTCCCGCCCCCGTCGGCACCCCCTGCGCCTCTGGGGACTCCTTGATCTCCATCTGTTGCTCCACCGAGGACGATAGAGTTGCACAGCCCCTGCACATACCAGTATCAGCCACTGTGCCCCTCCTAGTGCCACACAATGCACTGTCGTCTCGCTGCCATGAATTAGCCCTGCAGCCGACACAGGAGCCTAACCAAACTTCCTAATTGTTAAGTGCTGGGGTTTTTTTTGTTTGTTTTTTTTTTACAACTAAAGCTATCCAAAACCCCTTACTTTTATTTGTTTTCTAGTAGTTGCTCTGTATGGGGGATGAGTCACTCCTTGTCCTTACTGATTTTTACCCTGGAAGGGCAACATCAGGACAAAAACCATTGACAAGAAATCAAAATAAACGAAACAAACCAAAATAAAACAAAATAACCCAAGAGAAGCAATTTCCCCGGAGCCGGAGCCGGGCCTGAGCTTGCTAACCGCCCGACAGCAACACAGCTGCTCAGCGGTCCTGAAAATGGCCGCCGAGACGCACCTGTAAAAAGAAAATGCGCCAAAGTGAACTCCGAGCAGTCCGGCGATGGCCTAAACAGCTCCCCGCCGAAACTGCTGCCAAACCCTGGTGACTTGCTTACCGGCTTGGCTGCAGCGTGCACTGCTCGAAATGGCTGCCTGACAATGAAGGCCGGCCCCCGCACACACCGAAGTAAATGAAGCCTCCAAAGCCACGGAGCCAGCTGCTGCGGCCCAGAACAGACTCGCACTGAGAAGGGCTCTCCCCCGTAGAGTCAGGGGGGGAGAGGACCTCCGGGCTACTCGAGGGGTGCAGCAACTCTATTTCCTGAGCCCGCAACCCAATAGCAACAGGCAGTGAACAAGAATGCCTTTTTTTAATTTTTTAAAGAGACAGCACTCAAATATTAAAACCCAAATCAGGAAGGAAAAACAAAAATCCCATTAGCTAAATCTAACTGTCCTACTAGCTCCTTATCAGTTCCTCCAGAGAGCCTTCCCCAAGGCTCGTCAGTTCCTCCTGCTGCATGGAGACTGGTCACACTGGGATGAGAGAGGGCAGCAGGCTATATCCAGTGATGTCATAATTCTGACATACCAGTCTCCAAGCAGCAGGAGGAGATTGACAACCCAGAGGTAGAGGACTGAACTGGAGGAACGATAAGGAAGTATGGTATATCTTTTCTTATGTTCTAACCGGTTGTCAGTTCAAGCAATAAAATGAAAGGTAAGTATGTGTAATCTCAAAACATTTAGATCTATTAACAGAATGTAATAATCTAGCTTTTTAAATATAGACCGAGTAGATTACATATACTACACTAGTGGAAAATCTCAGGCGTGATTGAGGGAAACCTGAAAGGCAGTCATGCTGAATGATGTTGAGCACCCACTAGTCCAAAGTCACACAAGTCAAAGCCTGAAAGAAGTGACAATTTGCCACCTTAGACAACACCCTGTAATGTTTGTTACATTTTTCTATACTGCCCCTTCCAGAGATCAGGGGCGGTATAGAAATGGTGGTAATGGACACCCAACCCGCCATTGTGTCTGATGGGAAAACACAGATCTGAAGAAAGAAGCAACTGCATGGACCCTGCAAGGCCTTTGAAAGAACAAAGTCGGGGAACAAAGGCCAGAGGGAGGAAAAAGTGGTTTGCCTGGGTGATACTTCCAGGAGTCCCGGAAAACCCAGGAATCCTTGTAGGAGGTGCCTGGAAAACATGATAAGAATATAAGATATGCCATACTGGGTCAGACCAAGGTCCATCAAGCCCAGTATTCTGTTTCCAACAGTGGCCAATCTAGGTCATACGTACCGAGCAGTTTCCCCAAGGGACACAGGTTCCACAATGCTTGTATTGGTTCAAGCATTGATATCCTGGGTCCATTCTTAATGGTTTAGTGACCTTTCCTCCAGGAACTTGTCCAAACCTTTTTTAAACCCAGCTACACTAACAGCCTTTACTACATCCTCCGGTAACAAACTCCAGAGTTTGATTACACGTTGAGTGAAAAAATATTTTCTTTTACTAGTCTTAAATAGTTTACCCTGTAGCTTCATTGCATGTCCCCTAGTCTTTCTATATTCTGATAAGGTAAACAATCGATCTACGTTTACCTGTTCCACTCCGTTCATTAATTTATAGACTTCTATCATATCTCCCCTCAGCCGTCTCTTTTCCAGGTTAAAGAGCCCCAACCTTTTTAGCCTTTCTTCATAGGAGTATCCTTCCATCCCCTTTACCATTTTGGTGGCTCTTCTCTGAACCTTTTCTAAAATCACTATATCCTTTTTAAGATACAGCGACCAGAATTGCACACAATATTCAAGGTGCGGTCTCACCATGGAACTATATAGAGGCATTATAATATCTTTTGTTTTATTTTCCATTCCTTTCCTTATCATACCTAGCATTCTATTTGCTCTCTTGGCCGCCGCTGCACACTGGGCCGAGGGTTTTAACATGGTATCCACAATGACGCCTAAATCTTTTTCCTGGGTGGTGGTTCCTAATGTGGAACCTTGCATCGTGTAACCATAGTTTGGGTTGTTCTTCCCTAGGTGCATAACCTTGCACTTCACATTAAATTTCATCTGCCATTTTGATGCCCAGTCTTCCAATTTATCAAGATCCTCTTGCAATTTTCCACAATCCTCCTGGGTTTTAACAACTTTAGTTTTTTGTCATCTGCAAATTTGATAACCTCACTCGTTATTCCACTTTCCAGGTCATTTATGAATATGTCAAAAAGCAGCGGACCCAGCACAGATCCCTGGGGTATACCACTATTCACCTTTCTCAATTGGGAAAATTGGCCATTTAGCCCTACCCTCTGCTTTCTATCTTTTAACCAGTTCCTGATCCACAATAGTACACTGCCTCCTATCCCATGACTCTTTAGTTTTGCCAACAGTCTCTCATGAGGGACCTTGTCAAAGGCTTTCTGAAAGTCCAGATACACAATATCAACCGACTCACCTTTGTCCACCTGTTTATTCACTCCTTCAAAAAAACAGAACAGATTAGTAAGACAAGATCTTCCTTGTCTAAAGCCATGTTGGCTGTCTCCCATTAGGTCGTGACTATCTACATGCTGAGTAATTTTATTCTTTATGATGGTTTCTACCATTTTTCCCGGTACTGATGTCAGGCTCACCGGTCTGTAGTTTCCAGGATCACCCCTGGAACCCTTTTTAAACATTGGTGTTACATTGGCGATCCTCCAATCCTCAGGTATTAGAGATGATTTTAATGATAGTTCACAGATTACTGATAGCAGGTCTGCAATCTCAAATTTCAGTTCTTTCAACACCCTTGGATGTATACCATCCGGCCCAAGTGATTTGCTACTCTTCAGTTTATCTAATAGTTGTAAGACATCTTCCCGATGTATCGATATTTCCTTCAATTCTTCCACACCTTTAAATACCACTTCAGTCATGGGTAACATCCCTACATCTTCCTCAGTAAAGACCGAAGCAAAGATTTCATTCAGTCTCTCCGCAATCGCCTTGTCGCCTCTTAGTGCTCCTTTAACCCCTTTATCATCTAATGGACCAACTGACTCTCACAGGTTTTTTGCTACGAATGTACTTGAAAAGTTCTTTATTTCGCGTTTTTGCTTCCGCAGCAAGCTTCTTCTCAAATTCTCTCTTTGCCTGCCTTATCAATGCCTTGCATTTGACTTGCCAGTGCTTGTGCTGTTTCCAGGTTTCATCGTTTGGCTCTTTTTTCCATTTCCTGAAAGATGCTTTTTTGGCAACAGCCTCCGACCTCACCTTTAAACCATGCTGGCAGTTTTTTGGACTTCCTTCCACTTTTCTTAAAGCGTGTTATACAGCTGGTCCTGGCTTCCAAGATAGTATTTTTCAACACCCAAGCTTGATGTACGTCTTTAACCTTTGCAACTGCTCCTTTTAGTTTTTTCTTAACTGTTTTCCTCATTTAATCATAGTCTCCCTTTCGAAAGTTAAAGGGTAGTACTGTGGATTTCCTTACTATCCCTCCTCCACTAATTAAATCAAAGGTGATCATGCTATGATCACTATTGCCAAGTGGCCCCAACACCCTTATCTCTTGCACTACATCTGGTGTTCCATTAAGGACTAGGTCTAATATTGCTTCCCCTCAGGTCGGTTCATGAACCAGCTGCTCCAAGAAGCAGTCATTTTTTTCATCTAGGAACTTTAACTCCCTAGCATGTCCTGTTGTGACACTGACCCAGTTGATGCCGGGGTAATTGAAATCACCCATCATTACTGCACTGTAACTTTTGCTAGCTTCCTTGATTTCTTTGAGCATTTCATCATCCATTTGTTCATTCTGGCCAGGGGGACGATAGTACACCCCCACTGCCATCGCCTTCCCCTTTTTTATTTAACATTTTTATATACCGCACTATTCATAATCAGCGCGGTTTACATAGAACAAGAAAACGGACAAAATACAGTTATCTGTTTTTACATCGAACAGGAATAACTTGGGTAACCGGGGCAATTATTTACAACAAATAGTCAGAGTAACTATTTACATTTAGAAGACATGTTGTATAAAAGAACCTTGTTAATATGAGAGAGCGGTGTGAAGTGTTATTGGGTTTTTACATGGAATTTCAATCCATAGAGATTCTACAGCAAATTTTGTTTCTTGCAAAATGTTAATCCTTTCTGACTCAATGCCCTCTCTAACAGAGCGCAACCCCTCCACCAATTTGATCAGCTCTATCATTACGATATAGTTTGTACCCAGGTATCAGTGTCCCACTGGTTGTCCTCCTTCCACCATGTCTGATATTCCAATCATATCTAACCTCTCGTTTAGTGCTATATATTCTAACTCTCCCATCTTGTTTTGTAGACTTCTAGCATTTGCGCATACAAGCATTTTAGAGACTGTATTTTATTCATATTAATTTGGCTATTGGTAGACATGGGTAATTTGGGATCTTTAAGCTCTGTCTGCTCCATACTCGAGGACATTTGGGCTACTTAACTCTTTTTTGGAACCTCTCTGCTTTTTGTAGTATCCTTCAAGGATACATTCTTCCGAACCATGCGCTCTTGGGCGACTGTCGGCTTTCCCCTATTATCTAGTGTCAAAGCTGCTCTCTCCTTTTTAAAGGTTAATGCCAGCAGCCTGGTTCCATCCCGGTTAAGGTGAAGCCCATCCCTTCGGAAGAGCCCCTCCTTTCCCCAGAATGTTCCCCAGTTCCTAACAAATCCAAACCCCTCATCTCTGCACCATTGTCTCATCCACGCATTGAGACTCCGGAGCTCAGCCTGCCTTTTGGGTCCTGCACGTGGAACGGGAAGCATTTCGGAGAACGCTACCCTGGAAGTTCTGGATTTCAACTTCCTACCTAAAAGCCTAAATTTAGCTTCCAGAACCTCCCTACCACATTTTCCTATGTCATTGGTACCGACATGTACCAAGACAGCAGACTCCTCCCCAGCACTATCTAAGACCTTATCTAGGTGGCGTGTGAGGTTCACTACCTAAGCACCAGGCAGGCATGTTACCAGGCGATCCTCACGTCCACCAGCCACCCAGCTATCTACATGCCTAATGATCGAATCACCAACTATAACTGCTGTCCTAACCCTTCCCTCATGGGCACTTGGCCCTGGAGAAACCTCTTCGGTGCGAGAGGGGTTTTACATCACCTGGAGGACAGGTTCTAGTTACAGGATCACTTCCTGCCACACCAGGGTGATGCTCTCCTGTCATGTGACCTCTCCTCCATGGCAACAGGGATGCTGCCAGACTGGAGGTGGGACTTCAGGACTATATCCCTGTAGGTCTCGTCTATGTACCTCTCTGTCTGTCTTATGTTTTCCAAGTCTGCTACTCTAGCCTCTAGAGAACGGACTCGTTCCCTGAGAGCTCCTTGCACCTAGTGCACACGTAAGACCTCTCACCAGCTGGGAGAAAATCATACATGTGACACTCAATGCCAAAGACTGGAAAGCCCACATCCCGCTGCTGGACTGCTGTCTGCATCTTAGTTTTAAATTTGTGTATAGATCTTTAAGTTCTTTATGTACTAAAGGGTGCTATGGATATTTATACCACTAAAACTGTACCTAAGAAGTTTAATATACCTTGTTCACCTGAAGCTTAATTAATCTCAGGTCCTTAGTGTATGACTGATTTGGGTAATGAGCTTCACCTGAGAGCATCTCCTGTCTTAAGTTGTGCAAGTACCTATAAAGCTGTGATTATCCCAGGGGAGGGTGGGTGTGGGGAGGGAGGGAGGGAGGGATATAACACTTATTAAAAGAGGGCTGCTACACAGTACCCTGTCCTGTGCTGCTGAGGTAAGCTATATTCTGATTTGATTTAAATTATAGCTCTTTGCTGCTGCTAGGCTCTAACCTATTATGAAATTTAAACTACAAGCTCTCTGCTGGATTCTAAATTTAACCAGAAAGCTCTCTTCTGTGTTTTAATTTGAAACTAAAAGTACTTTGCTGATGCTAGGCCCTGAGTGACTATGAAATTTAAACTACAGCTCTCTACTGGGTATGAAAGGTAACCAGAAAGTTCTCTTCTGTGTTTTAAATTGAATCTTAAACTGTTGCTACTAGGCCCTGACTGATTTAACCAAAAATAGTGGGTTCACAGATTAGCTTTAAAAGAAAAAAAAATTCCTTTCAGAAAAATTTCCAGAAGTATATACTCACAATTTCAGATTTCTCTCCAGAAGTAACAGCCCCCCTTTCTATTCCTTCAAGAGGGGGTGGGGGTGTGCTTCCAAGGCCCTTTAGTCTATCCTCTGGAAAATGAGGTTTGAATGCTCCCAAGTCCTTTGACCAGCTTCTCCAAATTCTCCCCAAACACAAGCTTCTTCATGAATGGAAGCTTAGATAAGCTGGACTTTGCTGCAGTGTCCATTGCTTAATGGCAAAGCCAAAGCCAGTGACATGCCACCCTAGAAAAATGGAAATTACACTTACCTGGTAATTGATGTTCCTGGAGGAACTCATAAGATATGCCATACTGGGTAAGACCAAGGTCCATCAAGCCCACTATCCTGTTTCCAACAGTGGCCAATCTAGGTCATAAATACCTAGCAGTTTCCCCAAAAGACAGGTTCCGCAATGCTTGTACTGGGTCAAGCATTGATATCCTGGCTCCCTTCTTAATAATGGTTTATGGACCTTTCCTCCAGGAACTTGTCCAAACCTTTTTTAAACCCAGCTACACTAACAGCCTTTACTACATCCTCCGGTAACAAATTCCAGAGTTTGATTACACTGAGTGAAAAAATATTTTCTTTTAGTCTTAAATAGTTTACCCTGTAGCTTCATTGTATGTCCCCTAGTCTTTCTATATTCTGATAACGTAAACAATCAACCTACGTTTACCCGTTCCACTCCGTTCATTAATTTATAGACTTCTATCATATCTCCCCCTCAGCCGTCTCTTTTCCAGGTTAAAGAGCCCTAACCTTTTTAGCCTTTCTTCATAGGAGTATCCTTCCATCCCCTTTACCATTTTGGTGGCTCTTCTCTGAACCTTTTCTAATAATGCTATATCCTTTTTAAGGAACGGCGACCAGAACTGCACACAATATTCAAGGTTCTGTCTCAACATGGAATGATAGAGGCATTATAATATCTTTTGTTTTATTTTCCATTCCTTTCCTTATGATACCTAGCATTCTATTTGCTCTCTTGGCCACTGCTGCACACTGGGCCGAGGGTTTTAACATGTTATCCACAATGATGCCTAAATCTTTTTCCTGGGTGGTGGTTCCTAATGTGAAACCTTGCATCGTGTAACCATAGTTTGGGTTGTTCTTCCTAGGTGCATAACTTTGCACTTGTCCACATTAAATTTAATTTGTCATTTTGATGCCCAGTCTTCCAATTTATCAAGATCCTCTTGCAATTTTCCACAATCCTCTAGGGTTTTAACTTTAGTTTTGTCTCATCTGCAAATTTGACAACCTGACTCGTTATTCCACTTTCCAGGTCATTTATGATGAGGGACCTTGTCAAAGGCTTTCTGAAAGTCCACATACACTATATCAACCGACTCACCTTTGTCCACCTGTTTATTCACACTTTCAAAAAAACACAGATTAGTAAGACAAGATCTTCCTTGTCTAAAGCCATGCTGGCTGTCTCCCATTAGGCCATGACTATCTACATGCTGAGTAATTTTATTCTTTATGATGGTTTTTACCATTTTTCCCGGTACTGATGTCAGGCTCACTGGTCTGTAGTTTCCCAGATCACCCCTGGAACCCTTTTTAAAAATTGGTGTTACGTTCGCCATCCTCCAATCTTCAGGAATTACAGATGATTTTAATGTTAGTTCACAGATTACTAATAGCAGTTCTGAAATCTCATTTCAGTTTTCAACACCCTTGGATGTATACCGTCTGGTCCAGGTAATTTGCTACTCTTCAGTTTATCTAATAGTTGTAATACATCTTCCCGATATATCGTTATTTCCTTCAATTCTTCCGCACCTTTAAATACCACTTCAATCATGGTAACATCCCTACATCTTCCTCAGTTAAGACCGAAGCAAAGAATTCATTCAGTCTCTCCGCTTCGCCTTGTCACCTCTTAGTGCCCCTTTAACCCCTCTATCATCTAATGGACCAACTGACTCCCTCACATATTTTTTGCTACAAATATATTTGAAAAGGTCTTTATTACATGTTTTTGCTTCCGCAGCAAGCTTCTCAAATTCTCCCTTTGCCTGCCTTATCAATGCCTTGCATTTAACTTGCCAGTGCTTGTGCTGTTTCCAGGTTTCGTCGTTTGGCTCTTTTTTCCCCCCATTTCCTGAAAGATGCTTAGGAAGTAAAGAACTTAAAGATCTAAACAAAAACTTAAAACTAAAGATGCAGACAGCAGTCCAGCAGCGAGATGGGGGCTTTCCAGTCTTTTGCATTGAGTGTCACATGTATGATTTTCTCCCAGTTGGTGAGAGGTCTTACGTGTGCACTAGATGCAAGGAGCTCTTTGCTCTCAGGGAACGAGTCCGTTCTCTAGAGGCTAGAGTAGCAGACTTGGAAAACATAAGACAGAGGTACATAGACGAGACCTACAGGGATATAGTCCTGAAGTCCCACCTCCAGTCTGGCAGCATCCCTGTTGCCATGGAGGAGAGAGGTCACGTGACAGGAGAGCTTCACCCTGGTGTGGCAGGAAGTGATCCTGTAACTAGGACCTGTCCTCCAGGTGATGTAAAACCCTCTCGCACCGAGGAAGTTTCTACATGGCCATGTGCCCATGAGGGAAGGGTTAGGACAGCAGTTATAGTTGGTGATTCAATCATTAGGCATGTAGATAGCTGGTGGACATGAGGATCGCCTGGTAACATGCCTGCCTGTTGTGAAGGTAGCAGACCTCACGCACCACCTAGATAAGGTCTTAGATAGTGCTGGGGAGGAGTCTGCTGTCTTGGTACATGTCGGTACCAATGACATAGGAAAATGTGGTAGGGAGGTTCTGGAGGCTAAATTTAGGCTTAGGTAGGAAGTTGAAATCCAGAACTTCCAGGGTAGCGTTTTCCGAAATGCTTCCTGTTCCACGTGCAGGACCTAAAAGGCAGGCAGAGCTCCGGAGTCTCAATGCGTGGATGAGACAATGGTGTAGAGATGAGGGTTTTGGATTTGATAGGAACTGGGAAACATTCTGGGAAAGGAGAGGCTCTTCCGAAGGGATGGGCTTCACCTTAACCGGGATGGAACCAGACTGCTGGCATTAACCTTTAAAAAGGAGATAGAGCAGATTTTAAACTAGATAATAGGGGAAAGCCGACAGTTGCCCAAGAGTGGATGGTTCGGAAGAATGTATCCTTGAAGGCCTAATATCAAAAGCAGAGAGGTTCCAAACAAGAGTAAAGTAGCTCAAATGCCCTCGAGTATGGAGCAGACAGAGCTTAAAGATCCCAAATTACCCATGTCTACCAACAGCCAAACTAATATGAATAAAATACAGTCTCTAAAATGCTTGTATGCAAATGCTAGAAGTCTAAAAAATAAGATGGGAGTTAGAATATATAGCACTAAATGAGAGGTTAGATATGATTGGAATATCAGAGACATGGTGGAAGGAGGACAACCAGTGGGACACCGATACCTGGATACAAACTATATTGTAATGATAGAGCTGATCAAATTGGTGGAGGGGTTGCTCTCTATGTTAGAAAGGGCATTGAGTCAGAAAGGATTAAAGATTTGCAGGAAACAAAATTTGCTGTAGAATCTCTATGGATTGAAATTCCATGTAAAAAGGGGAAGGCGATGGCAGTGGGGGTGTAGTATCGACCGCCTGGCCAGAATGAACAAATGGATGATGAACTGCTCAAAGAAATCAAGAAAGCTAACAAAAGATATAGCGCAGTAATAATAATGGGTGATTTCAATTACCCCGGAATCGACTGGGTCAGTGTCACAGCAGGACATGCTAGGGAGATAAAGTTCCTAGATGACAAATGACTGCTTCTTGGAGCAGCTGGTTCATGAACCTACCAGAGGGGAAGCCATATTAGACCTTTTCTTTAGTGGAACACCAGATCTAGTGCAAGAGATAAAGGTGTTGGGGCCACTTGGCAATAGTGATCATAGCATCATCACCTTTGATTTAATTAGTGGAGGAGGAATAGTAAGGAAATCCACAGTACTACCTTTTAACTTTTGAAAGGGAGACTATGATAAAATGAGGAAAATAGTTAAGAAAAAACTAAAAAAAGAGGTTGCAAAGGTTAAAGACTTACATCAAGCTTGGGTGTTGAAAAATACTATCTTGGAAGTCGAGACCAGCTGTATTCCACGCTTTAAGAAAAGTGAAAGGAAGTCCAAAAAACTGCCAGCATGGTTTAAAGGGGAGATCAGAGAGGCTGTTGCAAAAAACACATCATTCAGGAAATGGAAAAAAGAGCCAAACGATGAAACCTGGAAACAGCACAAGCACTGGCAAGTCAAATGCAAGGCATTGATAAAGCAGGCAAAGGGAGAATTAGAGAAGAAGCTTGCTGTGGAAGCAAAAACGCGAAATAAAGATTTTTTCAAGTACATTCATAGCAAAAAACCTGTCAGAGGCAGTTGGTCCATTAGATGGAGGAGTTAAAGGGGCACTAAGAGGCGACAAGGCGATAGCGGAGAGACTGAATGAATTCTTTGCTTCCGTCTTTACTGAGGAAGATGTAGGGATGTTACCCATGACTGAAGTGGTATTTAAAGGTGCGGAAGAATTGAAGGAAATATCGATACATTGGGAAGTTGTATTACAACTATTAGATAAACTGAAGAGTAGCAAATTACCTGGACCGGATGGTATACATCCAAGGGTGTTGAAAACGGAAATATGAGATTGCAGACCTGCTATTAGTAATCTGTGAATTTTCATTAAAATCATCTGTAATACCTGAAGATTGGAGGATCGCCAATGTAACGCCAATTTTTAAAAAGGGTTCCAGGGGTGATCCGGGAAACTACAGACCGGTGAGTCTCACGTCAGTAGCGGGAAAAATGGTAGAAACCAACAAAGAATAAAATTACTCAGCATGTAGATAGTCATAGCCTAATGGGAGACAGCTAACATGGTTTTAGACAAGGAAGATCTTGTCTTACTAATCTATTATGGTTTTTTGAAAGTGTGAATAAACAGGTGGACAAAGGTGAGTCGGTTGATATAGTGTATCTGGACTTACAGAAAGCCTTTGACAAGGTCCCTCAGACTTTTGGCAAAACTAAAGAGTCATGGGATAAAAGGCAGTGTACTACTGTGGATCAGGAACTAGTTAAAAGATAGAAAGCAGAGGGTTGGGCTAAATGGCCAATTTTCCCAATGTAGAAAAGTGAATAGTGTTGTACCACAGGGATCTGTGCTGGGTCTGCTGCTTTTTGACATTTTCATAAATGACCTGGAAAGTGGAACAACGAGTGAGGTTATCAAATTTGCAGATAGCGTAGTTACTCACCTGTAACAGGTGTTCTCCAGGAGCAGCAGGAATCAGTCCTCACATATGGGTGACGTCGGCGCCGACGGAGCCCTCGCGGAGCAATTTTCCCCAGCTTTCAGAGAAAGCCTTTGGGAATTGCAGCACGCATGCGCGGTTATCTTCCTGCCCAAGGGTGCCATCTTGCTCAGTCAGATGACCTAGCAAAAAGACAGCAAAAATTAGCAAAAACGAAAACTTATAACTGCAACTACAAGGGGAGGAGGGAGGGTTGTGAGGACTGATTTCTGCTGCTCCTGGAGAACACCTGTTACAGGTGAGTAACTACGCTTTCTCCAGGACCAAGCAGGAAGTCAGTCCTCACATATGGGACTCCCAAGCTTAAGGCTACCGGAGACCCTAAGCACAAAAATGAGCTCCCTCTAGCTCAGCAGCACAGAAGGAAGGAATCTTCTCTGAATACGTCTCCAACCGGTAGCCCAACATCCGGGATGGAGGGTAGGAGTTGCCTAAACCTCAAAGAGGTTACGGAGGACTGCCTGCCCGAAAGCACTGTCCCTGCGGGACTCCCTCTCCAGGCAGTAATGGGCTGCAAAAGTCTGGCTTGAAGACCAAGTAGCGGCCCGGCAGATGTCTGCCAACGGAACAGAGCAGAGGTAAGCCACTGACGTAGCCTTCGCCCGAACACAATGAGCGGTGACTCTACCTTCCAGCACGAGGCCTGCAGCCTCGTAAGCCCAAGCGATGCAGTCCGCAATCCAGATGGACAGAGTACGCTTGGAGACAGGGAGCCCCAACTTGTTGGGGTCATAAGACACGAAGAGCTGAACCGTCCTCCAGTGCTCCCGCGTACGGTCAAGGTAGAAGTTTAGCGCTCTTCTACAGTCCAGGGTATGCAGGACCATCTCAGCTCGGCTGGAGTGTGGCCTGGGAAAGTAGGTCGGAAGTACCACCTCCTGGTTGATGTGAAAAGGGGAAACCACTTTAGGAAGAAACTTAGGGTGAGTCCGTAGGACTACCCGGTTCTTGTAGAACCTAGTGTAAGGAGGATCAGAAACCAGGGCCTGCAGCTCACTAACGCGTCTAGCAGAAGTGAGGGCCACCAAGAACAAGGTTTTCCAGGAAAGAAAACGAAGAGGACAGGTAGGCATAGGCTCAAAAGGCAGACAGGTAAGCCGCTGTAAAACCACATTGAGATCCCAGTTCGGAGCTGGTGGGCGCAAAGGTGGTTTAAGGAGGAGGCGGCCCTGGAGAAAACGAGCCACCAGAGGGTGGCTGGAAAGAGGCCTACCCTCCACCGGCAGGTGGTGCGCAGAAATAGCACTGAGGTGGACCTTGACCGAGTTGGACTTAAGTCCAAGATTGGAAAGGGAAAGCAAGTACTGCAATACCACTGATGCTGAACAGGAGAAGGGGTCTTGAGACTGCTGAGTACACCAGACGGAGAACCGACGCCACTTAAGAGCGTAGGATTTCCGGGTGGAAGGCCTCCTGGAGACCAAGACGACCTCTTCCACATCTGGAGGTAGCTGGAGAGGAGCAAGGACTACCCTTTCAGCAGCCAGGCCATCAGATGAAGGGACCGAAGGTTGGGGTGCAGGAGCGTCCCCTGATCCTGCGAGAGGAGGTCGGGCTGAAACCCCAGAGAAAGAGGTGTGTCCACCGCCAGCTGCAGCAGAAGCGGGAACCAAGGTTGTCTCGGCCACCGGGGAGCCACTAGGATCACTGACGCCTTGTCTCTGAGAACCTTGAAGAGCGTCCGAGACACCAGGGGCATGGGTGGAAAGGCATACAAGAGGCCTGTGGACCATGGAATCAGAAAAGTATCCGCCGCCACCCGGAGGGGATGTGGCTGTCGAGAGCAGAATCTGGGAAGCTGTCGGTTCAGAGGACTGGCGAACAAATCCATGGTGGGGAGGCCCTACCGGAGAAAGATCCGCTGAACCACAAGCGGATCCAACCTCCACTCGTGCGGTTGGAGGACCCTGCTCAGTTTGTCTGCCAGGTAGTTTTCTTGACCTGGGAGATAGACAGCTTTGAGGACGATGTTGCGATGGACGGCCCAAGAGCAGAGCTTCTGCGCTTCCTGACAGAGAAGGAAGGAGCCGGTTCCGCCTTGCTTGTTCACATAGAACATGGCAACCTGATTGTCTGGACGAGTACTGACGGGTGAGAAATAAGGTGAGAGAAGGCTTTGAGCGCTAGGCGGATGGCTGAGCTCCAGGAAGTTGATCTGCTGAGCGGACTCCCAAGGAGTCCAGAGACCCTGAGTACAAGTCCCTTGGCAATGTGCTCCCCAACCCTGGAGAGAAGCATCGGTCGTCAGGACCTGAGAATGTGTAGGGGGCTGAAAAGTCACCCCGAGCACTAGGTTTGGCAGGTGAAGCCACCATCGGAGAGAGGAGACCAGCTGGTCGGAGATCTGTACGGAGTCCGTTAGGTTCCCAGTGGCCTGATGCCATTGTTTGCAAAGGCACCATTGAGCAGGATGCATGTTCAGGCGGGCATAGGGGGTTACATGGACCGTGGAAGCCATATGGCCGAGCAGTCTCAGAAATTGCCTGGCCGAGACCAGGGAATTGCTGTGAAAGCGGCTGGTGAGATCCATGAGCCTTTGGGCCCTGTCCAGGGGCAGGAAGGCCCGCGCTTGAAGGGTGTCCAACCTGGCGCCGATGAATTCTAGATCTTGAGAGGGGAGCAAAGTGGACTTTGCGAAGTTTATGACAAATCCCAAGTGCTAGAGCAGAGCTACCGTGCGATGAGTAGCCTGAGTGGCTTCTTGGGCAGACTGGGCCCTGATGAGCCAGTCGTCCAGGTATGGGAACACAAAGAGACCCTGAAGCCTCAGATAGGCCGCCACCAATGCTAGGCATTTGGTGAACACTCTGGGGGCGGAGGATAGGCCGAAAGGCAGTACTCTGTACTGGTAATGGCGTCCGTCCACCACAAACCTTAGGTATTGTCTGTGGTCTGGATGAATAAGGATATGAGTATACGCATCCTTTAGATCTAAGGAGCATAGCCAGTCTCCCTGCTGGAGGTAGGGCAGCAGGATTCCAAGGGTAAGCATTTTGAACTTTTCCTTTGCAAGGAACCTGTTGAGGTTTCGCAAGTCCAGGATAGGTCTGAGGCCTCCTGTTCTTTTTGGAACCAGGAAGTACCTGGAGTAAAACCCTTGACCCTTCAGGTGGTGGGGCACCGGTTCCACGGCTTGTTCCTGAACAAGACTTGCTAACTCCTGAAGGAGTAAGTCCCTGTGCAGAGGGAGTCTGGAAGGCTCCCCTGGAAAGTAGGAGGGAGGTACCTGGTGAAAATGAAGATAGCCCTACTGAACTATCTGAAGCACCCAGGTATCTGTGGTGATGTTGGACCACCTGTGGGCAAAGTGAACCAGCCGGCCTCCCGTGCTGAGAGAAACCAGCTGAGGGGGAGAGGCTATGCTGAGAAAGTCAAAAACCCCCACCCTGCTGAGCAGGGGCCGGTGGTGCAGGCTTGGGGGGCTTGCTGCCTACGGGACCCATTACCCCGTCCCTTGGCCTGCTTTCCCTGTGGGGGACCTGCTGAGGCCTGATACTGAGGGTAGTATTTATAGGCAGCACCTTTCCTCGGGTAAAAGGGCTTTTTCCCCGAGGAATTCTTTTGAGAAGGGGCAGAGGTCTTCCTCGAGAGACAAGTCCTGGTGAGAGTCTCTGTCTCGATTTGTGCAGCCTTCTCATCCATGGGCTTGCCAAAGAGGTTATCACCTTGGCAAGGGACATCGACCAACTTGTCCTGTACCCATGGCTCGAGGTCGGACGTCTGAAGCCAAGCCTGGCGGTGTCCACCGATGCCAGCCGCAGCTACTCGAGCCGAAGCCTTAAAACCATCATAGGCTGCCCGAGAGATAAACTTGGAGCACTCCCGAATGCCAGTAGACAAGGATTGGAACCTCTGCAAAGGTTCATCGGAGAGACCAGCAGAGAACCCGGCGATTTCTTTAGCCAGGTCTCGGAGATACATGCCCATGTAGAGCTGGTATGTCTGGACTCGACAAGCAAGCATAGAGCCCTGGAAGCACTTCTTACTGAGGGCATCCAGGCTTCGGGCCTCCCTACCGGGGGGCACCGAGGAGTGCATTTTTTGACTCTTCAGTCTATGCATGGCCGATTCCACCACCATGGAATGGTGCGGTAGTTGTGCCTTTTGGAACCCGGGGCTCTTGCGGACTCGATAAATGGAATCGACCCGCTTGCTTAACACCGGCGACGACGCCGGGCTCTCCCACATGCGGAAAACCGTTCCAGCATCGGAGGAACCGGTACAATAAAGGCCTCCTTCGGGGGAGAGTCATATTGGAGGGCATCGAGTTCCTCGACTCGAGGCTCCTCCTCGGGGTCCGCAGGGAAGGCAAAGGCTTTGGCCATATCCCTCATGAAGTCTGAGAACTGGGTATCCTCCGGGGGGGACCGTCTCTGAGGTTCGGACTCGGGGGAGTCCGAAGGGACACACCAAGTCCGAAAGGAACCAGGTGACTCTTCGTCCTCAGATTCCCAGGCCGACTCCTCGGAGGAGGAGTCGACCGGCTCCGGCCGGGCAGGCACTGATGCCATCCGCCCCGACGCCGAGGGAGTCGGCGTTGACTACCTCGGTCCCGAACGGGAGGCCGAAGGAGACCTCGACCGAGGATCGACTCGAGCCCTCATGGACTCGAGGATCGGCTCGGTCTCCGGGGTCGACGTCCCGGCAGTCAGGGCAGAAGCGCCAGCGAGGCCAGCGATCAATGCCCGCTGCTGGTCCAAGAAGGCAGACAAACTGCACTCCAAGGCCGTCAACCTGAGTCCGAGCTCAGGAGACCCAGCAGCCCCCGACTCGGGCCCCGACGGCGTTGGGCCCGACGTCAGGTCCTTCGGAGGCGAGTCCACGAGGACAACCGTACTTACGTGAGCTGGCAAGTCCACCTCGAGTCGAGGATGTTTTGATGGCCTTTCCGACTCCAAGGACCCGGGACAGGAATAGGGGCTATGCGACCTGGCCCTCGAGGAACCAGGAGCGTCCACCGATCCCGCCCTCGCGGGTTTCTTCTTCCGATGATGTTCCCGGGTAGGAGACCCCCTCTCAGAGGAACTCAGACGATGCTCAGGACCAGAGTCCCGAGACGTCGAAGCCTCTGACGAGGTCCGAGCCCGGCCGGAGTCAGAGAAGATATGCTCCCGCTGGTGCTGCCGACTCCTCAATGCTTTTGAGGACATTTTGCCGCATGGCGTGCAGATCATGGGGTCATGATCTGGGCCGAGGCAGCGGAGGCAGAAGTCGTGAGTGTCTGTAAGAGACATAAGTTTCTTACAGAGGTCACACTTTGAAACCACTGGCCGCCATCGGGGGAAAAAGGGCCCCTGCGAGGTCGAACGACCGGGCAGCCAGGGAAAAAAGGAAAAAAGCGCAAAAACTGTCAAAGGACAAAAAAACAAAAAATAAAGGACGGACTCGTAACCGGCGTCGCGAGTCCGGGCGGGAACAGAACCGGCGAACCGAGAAAAAAATAGATAAAAATAGAGGAAAATCAACTTTTCTGCGGGGAATCACAGGCAACGTCTGTAGGGCTCCGCGGAAAAAAGAAGACTGAGCAAGATGGCACCCTTGGGCGGGAAGAGGACCGCACATGCGCGCTGCAATTCCCAAAGGCTTTCTCTGAAAGCTGGGGAAAATTGCTCCGCGAGGGCTCCGTCGGCGCTGACGTCACCCATATGTGAGGACTGACTTCCTGCTTGGTCCTGGAGAAGACACAAATCTATTTAAAAGTTGTTAAAACTGAAGAGGATTGTGGAAAATTGCAAGAGGATCTTGATAAATTGGAAGACTGGGCATCAAAATGGCAGATGAAATTTAATGTGGACAAGTGCAAAGTTATGCACCTAGGGAAGAACCCAAACTATGGTTACACAATGCAAGGTTCCACATTAGGAACCACCACCCAGGAAAGAGATTTAGGCGTCATTGTGTATAGCATGTTAAAACCCTCAGCCCAGTGTGCAGCGGCAGCCAAGAGAGCAAAGAGAATGCTAGGTATCATAAGGAAAGGAATGGAAAATTTAAAAAAAAGATATGCCTCTATATCATTCTATGGTGAGACCACACCTTGAATATTGTGTGCAATTCTGGTCGCTGTATCTTTAAAAGGATATAGCGTTATTAAAGGTTCAGAGAAGAGCCACCAAAATGGTAAAGGGGATGGAAGGATACTCCTATGAAGAAAGGCTAAAAAAGGTAGGGCTCTTTAACCTGGAAAAGAGATGGCTGAGGGGAGATATGATAGAAGTCTATAAATTAATGAACGGAGTGGAACAGGTAAACGTAGATCGATTGTTTACGTTACCAGAATATAGAAAGACTAGGGGACATGCAATGAAGCTACAGGGTAAACTATTTAAAACTAAAAAGAAAATATTTTTTCACTCAACGTGTAATCAAACTCTGGAATTTGTTACTGGAGGATGTAGTAAAGGCTGTTAGTATAGCTGGGTTTAAAAAAAGGTTTGGACAAGTTCCTGGAGGAAAGGTCCATAAACCATTAAGAAGGGACCCAGGATATCAATGCTTGACCCAGTACAAGCATTGCGGAACCTGTGTCTTTTGGGGAAACTGCTAGGTATGTATGACTTAGATTGGCCACTGTTGGAAACAGGATACTGGGCTTGATGGACCTTGGTCTGACCCAGTATGGCATATCTTATGTTCATGATGGCAGTTTCTTGGACTTCCTTCTACTTTTTTTAAAGCGTGGCATACAGCTGGTCAGGGCTTCCAAGATAGTATTTTTCACCACCACCCAAGCTTGATGTAGGTCTTTAACCTTTGCAACTGCTCCTTTTAGTTTTTTCTTAAGTATTTTCCTCATTTTATCAGTCTCCCTTTCGAAAGTTATAAGGTAGTACTGTGGATTTCCTTACCATCCCTCTTCCATTAATTAAATCAAAAGCAATCATGCTATTATCACTATTGCCAAGTGGCTCCAACACCCTTATCTCTTGCATCAGATCTAGTTTTCCACTAGGTCCTGGACTACTCAGCTGCTGCCTCCCACCACATTGGCTGCTCTGGTGGGGAGGGGGGCACCCTGTCCTGTTCTGCTCAGTCCTGCCTCTTACCCAACTTATCTCCGTGGCCCTCCATTACCCTGAATCCTTGCTCCTTTGTCTGCACTTCTCTCCCCCCATTCGCTTTCTGCTCCTCTATGCTCCCCCTGCCTTATGCTTTCATCTCTGGGAAGCACTTACTCTCACCATTTCTGAGGCCAACCTTCAGTTTCCACACCTGTTCTTACTTAGTGATTATAACATCCATTTTCATTCCCCCTCCTTGGCCTCTGATAATGCTGTCACCCTACTCCATGATCTCAGCCTCCAGCAGCACATTGCTTCTCCCACTCACATTGAGGTAATCAGGAGGTCTAGGGAATGTTGACCAGTCAACTCCCCATTTGTCCCTGAACATTGCTTTCAAACCTCAACAGTGGACCGACCACTACAGTGGTGTGCAAAAGTCTGGAATCACTTGTAAATTTGACTTTTTTCAACTTCATGACCTTATATCAATTTATTTTTCCTCCCAGTGGCTTTTTCTGTGTATCTCATGATAAGCAATAGATTTGGCTATTAGGGCCAACTTTTAGTATTGGTTCGGCCCTTATTTAATGAGTTTGCTCCCCATAGCTGTCCTGTTGATAGATTTTCTGTGAAAATCACGTAATGTATGTCGTTGGCGTATTATTGTACGCATGCTTTAAATTATGGACGCACGACAGTTTTCCTTCAAATTAATGTATGTGGCCTTGAAAAAGGCTGTTATGTGTCAGTGTTGGCTTGGTATTTGATGTGCCACCCTTTGTTCTTGATCACCTGACTGCACCTTGTCGGCATCAAATGAACCAGACTGACAAGGTGATCGTTGGTGACAACTGTTCCAAGCTGCAATGAGTGAGTGACTTAATCAGCTCACGCTTCGATGTCGGATGCCTCTTGGATATTTCCAAGGCCACCTTGTGCCACAGGTTCTCGATTGGATTCAGATCTGGAGACTGGGCAGGCCAGTCCATTGACTTTATGTTGTTCCGCTGCTTCCAGCTGATCACCTGTCTGGAGCGATGGCAGAGTGCATTGTCATCTTGGAACAGGAACTGGCCAGGAAACAGCTGGTGTGCTGATGGCACCATGCACTTTTGCAGTATAGTGATGTACTTGGCCCCGTTGACCATTCCATCGACGATGTGAAGACGTCCAACGCCACTGGCAGCCATGTAGCCCCAGACCATGACCTTCAAAAGATGCTTCACAGTGAGTGAGACACTCAGGCTTGAATTCCTGTCCAGGAAATCTCCTCACATAGGTGTGGGCCTGGTTACCAAACAGGCAGAAGGTGCTTTCATCGCTGAACAGCACCTTTTCCCACATTTCAGTCGACCAGGTTGAGTGCTTTCTCGCCCACACGATCCGGTTGCACCTTTGTATGTCCGTCATCAGTGGCTTATTCCATGCTTTGCAGCCCCTGAGACCAAACTGCAGGTACCGGTGACAAGCTGTTGATGAGCCGACACTGACCTCACTCTTATCTGACCACTCTTAAAGTAGCTGAGAAGAGGTCAACTTGCGATTAGTCAGTGAAATGCATCACAGTGCGCGGTCCTGGAGTGATGTTGATGCACATGGACTACCTGAACTAGGCTTGTCCACCACTGAACCCATTTATTTCTTCTGTACAATCTTAACAGCAGTGCTCTGACTGCAGCCAACTTTCCTGGCTGACGGCTTGAAAATCCTTCCTCGCTCATAAAGGGGACACGAACACGCTCCTCCATGGTCAGGGTCCGAGTCATCTTCATGGTCGATCCAGAAAGTGTATGAAATTCAAAAATTCCGTGCGTTTTTATAACTGCACTGTTGGCTAGATATTTGCATTGTGACTGGTTAGTGAAACCAGCCTCCTGATTGGTCAGAAACGTGTGCATATTGGATAATCTCGATCATTTTGACGTAGTATCCACAAAAATCGCAGTAGCTATCTCCCAGTGTCTGTATTTAAATTGCATTTAAATATTTAAGTATTTAAATTGGAAGCAAGGAATGCAAAAGTCAACTCTAATAGCCAAATGTATCCCTTTTAACATGGTAGAAAGATGAATATGCTGGGCTAACAAAAAAAAAAAAAACGAACGCAAAACTCACAAGTGATTCCAGACTTTTGCACACCACTGTATATCATGTTTTTCATTCATCCCCGCCCACATTCCCTCAGCAGGGGCACCGGCTCCAAGCTCTGTACTGTATCAAACCCTGCACCCCCCCCCCCCCCCCCCCGCCAGCTCACCCCTTCACTTCAGCAGTTCCCCTCAGCTGATCAGCTCTTCCCCACCAGATTTTCCACAGCTTGCGCCTAGAATGTTCAAATCTCCGCTGTGTGGAATGCCATTGTCGGAGGACCAAATCCCCTGCAGCTCTATGATACTTCAATTCCTGCCATGCTCATCATCGTTCTCTCATCCTAGAAGCTAAGCGCTTTTACTACTCCAACCTCATCTCCTCTGCATTTAACTTCACCCGTGACCAGGTGCCCCTGGCACGACACTCTACAGATGCCCGAGGCCTAGTGAAAAAGTGCAGCAAGCTCTGTGGCATTGTCCTGCTCATTATCTGTGGTGGATATGGTACCAGGGGTGATGTCATTGCATTCTTCTGGTGTTTTTTTCTGTCTCATCTGCTGGTTTGGGAGATAACCCTATGGTTTGGAATGATCTAGCAGCAGCACTCTGGAAAGCATGGTTTTCTATCTCCCTCTGCTACTACCACCCGTTCCCTGCACCCAGCACATGCAAGTATGGCTAACAAGGCCCTGCATATCGAAGCCTGCAGGGATAACATGTTGATACTGAACGCCTGCTTCAACAGGGTGTCTAGCTTCCTATCCTGGGCATCTTTAAGGGCAGCACTGCCCTCGACTGGGATGTCATCTTTTTGGTGACTGCCAAGACAGTGGTATCGACCTTTGGGGAGCGGAACTCCTCCCACTCCTGTTCTGGCAATAGGTAGAGACGTGTCATGGATCTAACCCCCTTCAGAGCGGCCTCTGGGAGGTCCAACTCATCTTGGATCATCTGTTTTACCACCCTATGTACTGGAAAGACCCCTTTAGGCTTTTGCACCGCCTAGAGGAGCAGATTCTCCAAGGACTCTGCCGGGATCTTTACCAGCATATTTAGCACCTTGAGTGTCTCCCTGATAAGGGCTGGTAATTCCTCCCTGCGGAAGACTCATATTCGGGACCCCCTCTTCCTGTGGGAGCTCCCCTTCTAGTTCTTCCTCTGGCACGTCCAGAATGTAGTCCAGGTCTGCTTCCTCTGCCTCTGGCCCTGCCGCCCCAGGAGAGACCCCCCTTGAATCCTCCTTGTGGCGACATCCTCTCTTAGATGAGCTCTCAGCCGCTTCTGGCTACAAGGTGCCCACTGACCTCTTTGTGGCGACTCATGGCCATGGCCCCGACCCCTGATGGTGAGACCCTGGAGCTTCATGTAGTAAGCTCTATGTAAAAGGAGCATGAATTCTGGCAAAAGCGCCCCTAGCGCCTGCTGCCAGTTCCCCTGGAAGTAGAGGGACCAGGGTACATAAGTTCCCTGCCAAAGAGTTCCAAACTGGGGAGGCACAGACCCCAGGGGTCTGTCCCTAAAGGCAGGCAGTGCTCCTCTGAGGTCTAAAGAGCAAGGTCATATGCAGGCTGTCCCATGCCTTCATCTAGCAACTCCTGCTCTTTCGCAGTTGCGGCAGACTCCCCTCTCTGAAACAGGATCTCCGTGACCCACATGCCAGGCACTGTTGCCAGGCAGGCATCGCTCAGTGCTCTGGGACACCTGGGCTATGTGACACTGCATCCCCCCAACTGGTGCATGGTGACATCTGAGGTGGCGGCTAACAGGGCAAGTCCTCCTGATATGCCTGCCTTTCTCCTACCAGCCAAGCTAGTTTGCCGTTTCCTTTATTTTTAGGAAGTGGAGTGGAGTGGAGGAGTGGCCTAGTGGTTGGGGCAAGGTACTTCAGGCCGGAAGGTCGGGGGTTCAAATCCCACTAGAGGACAGCAACCTTGGGCCGGAAGGACTGGGGTTTCTAGTCCCACAGGTGCTCCTTGTGGTCTTGGGCAAGCCACTTAACCCTCCATAGCCCATGTTCCCTGTAAAAGCTATCTCCAAGTTATAATGCCCTGTTCAATGTAATTTCAGTTTGTTCAATGTAAACCGCACTGATGCAGAATAGCGTGGTATATAAGAGAATGTAAATAAATAAATAGGACCAAAAACTAACCGCTTTATTACTATCCATTTTGTTTTGTTTTTTTCACTTATATCTAAAGGCCATTCAACAGGTTATTGAACAGGCTACCCACCCAGCTGCAGAGCCCTGAATTCATTCCAAGATTCCTTCACAGCCCCACTGTCCAAACGCAGCCTACCCCACGCATGGTGAACTCACTTGTCACCCCCTTTGCAACATGATGCATGCAATCTACTAAAAATTGTGCCTTTTCTATGCACCAACCCGATGGAATGTCCTACCTCCAGCAATCCGTGCCATCGCAGACCTGACATCCTTTAGGAAGGCCTTAAAGACATGCTTGTTTCAACTAGCTAACAACCAGCCACCCTGAACAAAGCCTGTCTTTATTGTCGCGTACTCCAAGTTCATTTCCCCGTATTTTACATTTAATATGTTGCCGCCTGTTCTTAATACTTAGTTATTTACCGTTTGTTGTTTTCAGTTCAGTGTAAATTGTTTTATGTAAACTGTTGTACCGTTCACGTTATATGTAAACCGCACGGATTTCAAAGAGCGCGGTAAAAAAAAGCAAATACATACCCCGGATTTCCCATGCAGCCAGAAGCCTCCCTGTGCCACGTAGAGAAAGTGCTGAGACTGCGAGGAAAGTGAAACTTTGCCAAAACCTGAAATGGTACGGGACAAAAGGAAACTAAAGAAAAATTAAAGAAACATTACGATGCAGCCCTGGACTCTAGCAGCACTAACCCGAAATTGAGTCACCAATCTCCATACCACGTGTGCCGCTCCTCTTCAGTGCACACCCTGAGGAGAATAAAGACAGATGACTATGTGGCCTTGCCTGCCACCACGCAGCTCTGGACCTGTTCACTGGTTTGGGAGCTGCTGCTACTTGAGGCTGCTGGAAACAGGCTTCAGTCAGCTAATCCCGCTTCCTGCTGCCCCTGGCTGTCCTCTCCCCTCCTGAGGCTTAAATCAGCCGGTCAGCTTAAGGCACCAAAGCCAGAATGCCTTATAAATGCACAATGCAGAGCAGTGCAGGCTCCTATATTACCAACCTAATACACCGACAGCTTAGTTGTTCCTTCCGTGAGTCCAGCACCACTGATCATCTCCTCTAGCTGCTTGGAGACTAAGTTACTGAGCTGGCAGGTGGGAACCAGCTGCCTATGTATAGTGATGTCACCAAAACAGTGACATGCTCAGTCTCCAAGCTGTTGGTGGGGATGCACAACCCAGAGGTACAGGACTGGACTAGAGGGATAAGGAAAATTTACTTACCATTAAATTTCCTTTCCTAGAAATCTGATAGGACCAGTCTATCTTCTGTTAGGGGGAAACAACCCGCTAGTCTCAATTGGTCTAGCAGGATGAATTGGAATCAGGTATTTAAAATTTATACAAGCACTTAACTTATCTAGCCTTGCTTCAGTTCCAGGATCGTCTTATAACTTTGCACAAACTCATGGACAAAAAACTCAGCAGGTTTATAGGAAAATCTGGGTTGCAAGACATTTTAAAAACAGTAGCTAAAAAAATCTTGTCCTTACCTTTATGATTTCATCTTGAGGCAGAATATGGATTCTGTTAGTTAGTGTAAAGAATGGAGATTTTGGAACAGTAATGGGAAGAGCCTTCTTTTCTGGAACTCCCTGCCAGATCAGAAAAAAGATAATAGTCTACCATAAGAGACTGAACTATTATCCAGTCAGCATAATGATTTCTCAGCACATATCATTTGTGTTTAGTGTCTCATTTCCATCAAGCCATTGAGGAGACTATGAATTTTAGTCCCCCATAGAAAAACAAAGAGGCTCTAAAAGTTTTCCATTCAACACCAGCCACTTTTCAGCTCATTATTTCATCTTCCTCACTCCCAGTATGAGTGTCTCACCACAATATTCTCCAGTATTTTGGCTGGACATGGTCTGGAATGGAAGACAAATTTCTCTTCTTCCTCAGTTCCTCTTGCTGCACGTTCTTGAATCCTCTTCTCAATCTCCAAATCAAAACCAATTGGTTTGGTAGGCTCTTTTACAGTAGGTTTCTTGGGTAGGATTGGACCTGCCTCTAGAATCCTGGGATCCAGTTCTCTAGCTTTGAATTTGTACCTGCAGAAGAACAAAATATAACAGAGCAGCAGGCCATTGAAGAATTTAAAATCTACACACTGAAGCCAAGCAGGCTACTGTGGGGAAACTAAAAACAAAAACACATAAATCCATGCATCACCCGTCCTAGGCATTCTCCTTGCAAGTTAGCAGTAACAAGATCTTATTTACTGTTGTAGCTTCTCCAACTCTTCAGCTTCCTGCTCAGCAAGACTTTTGCACTTCACGGGGCGCTGACGACATCTAGTCTGCAGCTGAGGTGTTTTGGGGTTTGTCAGTTTGGTTTTTCCATGCTTGATTAGAGTTGGACCTGCAACCAAAATCAAGAGTAAAGAAACCACTCTTCACTAAACCAAAAATAGAACAGTCAAGCTGCCATTCAACAAACAATGCCCAAGGAGAAACAGCTTGTGCTTAAAGAGCGTAGTACAGAGCTCTAGAAGGTACTGTGCCTAGTGAAATTGTTTGTAAAAAATGTTTATTGGACCCAGGATAGAAATATACAAATGCTATATAAGTGCCTTCAAGATCAGATTTTCCTTCAGATGCCATTGTCTTCAAAGAAAGCGTAGTTACTCACCTCTCACAGGTGTTCTCAAGGGACAGCAGGAATCAGTCCTCACATATGGGCGATGTCAGCAGAGACGGAGCCCATATGGAGCATTTCCCCAGCTTTTAAAAGAAAGCATTTGGGCATGCTACCACGCATGCCTGGTCCCCTTCCCACCCAAGGGTGCCATCTTGCTTAGTCAGATGACACTGCTTAGGCAAAAGAGAAAAGAAGGTAAAGGAGGCAACTCCAAGGGGAGGAGGGAGGGTTTGAGGACTAATTCCTGCTGTCCCTGGAGAACACCTGTTACAGGTGAGCAACTATGCTTTCTCCAGTAACAAGCGGTCTTCACATGGGACTCCTTAACTCCAGGCTGCCAGGGATCGAACCATGACAGCATGAACGGCGACCCAAGGAAGACCTGTGTTGCAACAGGTGAGTCCCTACCAAAGAGACTTGGCAGACCTCAGCGTCCAGGATAACCATAACTCCGGTAGCCTAAATATAGAAAGGTTGGCTGAGCAGCTTTGTGGTGGCCCTGAATACGTTGAATATAGGACAAAGCTATTACACTCCAATGTGTGAAGGACTTTCTCCACCTGACTGGAGCGAGTTCTTGGAAAGAAGGTAGGGAGCACTACTTCCTGGTTGAGATGGAAGGGCGTTATTACCTTCAGAAGGAATTTGGGGTGCGTGCAAAGCAGCACTGTTCTTGTAGAACCTGGTATACGGCGCCTCTGCCACTAGGGCCTGAAGCTTGCTAACTCCGCAAGTGGAGGTGAGCGCAACCAGGACCACCACCTTCCAAGAGAGCAAAGGTGGCAGGTAGCCAGAGGTTTGAAGGGTGGGCGAGTGAGCTGCCTCAACACTACCCTGAGGACCCATTTCGTTGCCAGAGGATGAACGGAGGGCTTCAATAGGAGTAGGCATCGAAGAAAACAGGTTACCAAAGGATGGACCGAGAGGAACTTGCCATCCACTGGGTGGTGCTGTGCTGCCAGTGTGCTAAGATGCACCTGGAAGGAGAGACTTAAGCCTGGATTGTAAGAGGTGGAGAAGGTACTGTAACACCAGTCCCAGCAGGCAGGAAAACGGGTCAACCCCATACTCTGTGCACCAAGCCAAAAACCTGAGCCATTTGAGGGCATAAGCCTTCCTAGTAGACGCCTTGAGAGACCAAAATTTCTTCCACCTCAATCGAAAAGTTGAAGGGGGCCAAAATCACCCTCAGCCACACTGTCGGCAACAGGGACCCCAGGTTAGGGTGCAGAAAAGAGCAGCCCTCCTGAGACAGCTCCCCAAGGGGGATGGGGTCTCCACCATCAACTGGAGGAGCAAGGGGAACCACAGTTGCCTGGGCCACCACGGGGCTATCAGGAAGAGCAAGGCCCTGTCGGAGGGTCCTGAACAAGGTTTTGGTGATCAGCAGCGTGGGAGGGAAAGCATACATAAGGCATTCCGAACATGAAACAAGGAACATGTCCGCTGCCACCCTGGAGGGGTAGGCCTGCCAGGAACAGAAACGGGGCAACTGGAAGTTGTCCGGAATGGCGAACGGGTCCATCACAGGTTTTCACCAGATTTGAAAAAGACGATTGGATACTCTGGGGTCCAGCTGCCACTTGTGTGGCTGGAAAACTGCTCAACCTGTCAGCCAGAAGGTTGTCCGGCCTGGCAGGTACACTGCCCGCAGGAAGATACCCTGTTGGAGTGCATACGAGCAGAGGACCACCACCTCCCAACAGAGGGCAGACACTGCCCCCGTTTGCTGAAATAGAATATCACTACCTGGTTCTGTCTGGACCAGCATCGGCAGGTGACAAGTGGTGACAGAAAACTCACATGGCTAAATATATGGCCTGCAGCTCCAGGAGGTTGATCTGCTGGGGGCTCTCATCTGACATTGCCCTGGGTGCAGAACACCCTGTGGTGAGGACCCTTGAGGGGCTCTGAGCCAGAAAAGCCATACCCTCCTCGAGATGCTGGAGAGATTGCCACACCACACCAGAGAGTCTGCCAGTTCATGGGTTACAGAGACTGTCTCAGAGGTGTCCCGTGGCCTGAAACCACTGGTCCCAGAGACACCACTGTGCCTTCATGTGGAGGCGAGCGTCTGGGGTAACATGGATCTTGGAGGCCATGTGCCTGAGGAGGTACAAAAGAAGCCGAGCAGACACTGAGGGTCAGTACTGTATGTCCTGTGCCAGAGTCCAGACAAGGTCGGCTTGGTCCCTGGGCAAGAAAGCCTTCGACTAGTGTTGAGTTTTGCCCCGATGAACTCCAGACACTGTGCCGGTAGGAGGTGAGAATATAAGAACATAAGATATGCCATACTGGGTCAGACCAAGGTCCATCAAGCCCAGTATTCTGTTTCCAACAGTAGCCAATCTAGGTCATATGTACCTAGCAGTTTCCCCAAGAGACACAAGTTCCACAATGCTTGTATTGGTTCAAGCATTGATATCCTGGGTCCCTTCTTAATAATGGTTTATGGACCTTTCCTCCAGGAACTTGTCCAAACCTTTTTTAAAACCAGCTACACTAACAGCCTTTACTACATCCTCCGGTAACAAATTCCAGAGTTTGATTACACGTTGAGTGAAAAAAATATTTTCTTTTATTAGTCTTAAATAGTTTACCCTGTAGCTTCATTGCATGTCCCCTAGTCTTTCTATATTCTGATAAGGTAAACAATCGATCTACGTTTACCCATTCCATTCATTAATTTATAGACTTCTATCATATCTCCCCTCAGCCGTCTCTTTTCCAGGTTAAAGAGCCCTAACCTTTTTAGCGTTTCTTCATAGGAGTATCCTTCCATCCCCTTTACCATTTTGGTGGCTCTTCTCTGAACCTTTTCTAAAATCGCTATATCCTTTTTAAGATACGGCGACCAGAATTGCACACAATATTCAAGGTGCGGTCTCACCATGGAACGACAGAGGCATTATATCTTGTTTTATTTTCCATTCCTTTCCTTATGATACCTAGCATTCTATTTGCTCTCTTGGCCGCTGCTGCACACTGGGCCAAGGGTTTTAACATGGTATCCACAATGACGCCTAAATCTTTTTCCTGGGTGGTGGTTCCTAATGTGGAACCTTGCATCGTGTAACCATAGTTTGGGTTGTTCTTCCCTAGGTGCATAACCTTGCACTTGTCCACATTAAATTTCATCTGCCATTTTGATGCCCAGTCTTCCAGTTTCTCAAGATCCTCTTGGGTTTTAACAACTTTAAATAGTTTTGTGTGTCATCTGCAAATTTGATAACTTCACACGTTATTCCACTTTACACGTCATTTATGAATATGTCAAAAAGCAGCAGACCCAGCACAGATCCCTGGGGTATACCACTATTCACCTTTCTCCATTGGGAAAATTGGCCATTTAGCCCTACCCTCTGCTTTCTATCTTTTAACCAGTTCCTGATCCACAATAGTACACTGCCTCCTATCCCATGACTCTTTAGTTTTGCCAACAGTCTCTCATGAGGGACCTTGTCAAAGGCTTTCTGAAAGTCCAGATACACAATATCAACAGACTCACCTTTGTCCACTTGTTTATTCACTCCTTCAAAAAAACATAACAGATTAGTAAGACAAGATCTTCCTTGTCTAAAGCCATGTTGGCTGTCTCCCATTAGGTCATGACTATCTACATGCTGAGTAATTTTATTCTTTATGATGGTTTCTACCATTTTTACCGGTACTGATGTCAGGTTCACCGGTCTGTAGTTTCCCGGATCACCCCTGGAACCCTTTTTAAAAATTGGTATTACATTGGCGATCCTCCAACCTTCAGGTATTAGAGATGATTTTAATGATAGTTCACAGATTATAGGTCTGCAATCTCATATTTCAGTTCTTTCAACACCCTTGGATTTATACCATCCGGCCCAGGTGATTTGCTACTCTTCAGTTTATCTAATAGTTGTAATACATCTTCCCGATGTATTGATATTTCCTTCAATTCTTCCGCACCTTTAAATACCACTTCAGTCATGGGTAACATCCCTACATCTTCCTCAGTAAAGACCGAAGCAAAGAATTCATTCAATCTCTCCGCTATCGCCTTGTCGCCTCTTAGTGCTCCTTTAACCCCTTGATCATCTAATGGACCAACTGACTCCTTTTTTTTGCTATGAATGTACTTGAAAAGGTCTTTACTTTGCGTTTTTGCTTCCGCAGCAAGCTTCTTCTCAAATTCTCCTTGCCTGCCTTATCAATGCCTTGCATTTGACTTGCCAGTTCTTGTGCTGTTTCCAGGTTTCGTTGTTTGGCTCTTTTTTCCATTTCCTGAAAGATGCTTTTTTGGCAACAGCCTCTCTGACGTCACCTTTAAACCATGCTGGCAGTTTTTTGGACTTCCTTCCACTTTTCTTAAAGCGTGGAATACAGCTGGTCTGGGCTTCCAAGATAGTATTTTTCAACACCCAAGCTTGATGTACGTCTTTAACCTTTGCAACTGCTCCTTTTAGTTTTTTCTTAACTGTTTTCCTCATTTTATCATAGTCTCCCTTTCGAAAGCTAAAAGGTAGAACTGTGGATTTCCTTACTATCCCCCCCTCCACTAATTAAATCAAAGGCAATCATGCTACGATTACTATTGCCAAGTGGCCCCAACACCCTTATCTCTTGCACTAGATCTGGTGTTCCACTAAGGACTAGGTCTAATATGGCTTCCCCTTTGGTCGGTTCATGAACCAGCTGCTCCAAGAAGCAGTCATTTATTTCATCTAGGAACTTTATCTCCCTAGCATGTCCTGACGTGACACTGACCCAGTCGATACCGGGGTAATTGAAATCACCATTACTGCGCTGTAACTTTTGTTAGCTTCCTTGATTTCTTTGAGCATTTCATCATCCATTTGGTCATTCTGGCCAGGCGCTCGATAGTACTTGCGGTAGTTTATGACAAAACCCAAGTGCTACAGAACTTGGATGGTGTGTGCAGTGGCCTGCTGCACCTGAGGCTATGCCTCCCTTTATCAGCCAGTTGTCAAGGTAGGAGAAGAAAAAGACCTCCTGGAGATAAAGGCAGTCAACTGCCAGGCATTTTGTAAAGACTCTTGGAGAAGAGGCCAAGCTGAAAAGGAGTACACTGTACTGAAAATGCCTGCCCTTCACTATGAACTGCAGGTACTGCCTGTGGTTGGGGTGAATCAAGATGTTGGTATAGGCATCCTTGAGATATAAGAAGCATAGTCAATTTCCCTGCTGGAGGTAGGGCAGCGATGTTCCAAGGGAGGGTCAAGTGTAGTTACTCACTTGTAACAGGTGTTCTCCAGGGACAGCAGGAATCAGTCCTCACTTATAGCTGACATGAGACTGCGCGGAGCAATTCCACAGCTTTCAAAGAAAGCTTTTGGGATTGCTACCATGCATGTGTGGTCCTCTTCCCACCCAAGGGTGCCATCTTCCTCAGTCAAGTCCCTTAGCTCAAGCCCTACCAATCAGATGGCAAGGGAAGGACAAAAATTCAGCAACTCATCAGGGGAGATGGGAGGGTAGTGAGGACTGATTCCTGCTGTCCCTGGAGAACACCTGTTACAGATGAGTAGCTACGCTTTCTCCAGGAACAAGCAGGAAGTCAGTCATCACTTATGGGACTCCCTAGCTACAGACTACTGAACCTGTAACCAACAAACACCTCTGTGAGGCCATAAGTAGAAGATGAAGCCCGAAGGAACCCGAGTCCTTGGGTCAGAGCCCTCGGTAGCTGTGAAGAGGGTCGGCAGGCAGGAGTTGCTTATACTGTGAACAGATTAGAGTACAGCCTGACTGAAAGCACTGTCCCGGCGGGTCTCCCTCTCCAGGCAGTAGTGGGCGGCGAAGGTATTCATAGAAGACCAGATTGACGCCTGGCAGATGTCCGTCATGGGCATGGATCGCATCGAGGCCGCTTTGGCTCAGACCCCATGAGCAGTGACTCGATGAGCCAGAGGAAGGCCCGCCTGTGCATGGGCGAAAGCGATGCAGTCTGCTACCCAAACAGAGCATGTGCTTGGTGACTGCTTGCCCCTGCCTATTGGGATCATAGGTCACGAAAAATCCGTCAGACTTGCAGTGAGTCTGGGTACACTGCAAGGAGAAGGCGAGGGCCTGCTTGCAGTCAAGGGTGTGGAGTGCTGCCGACACCTGATCAGCATGGGGGCTCAGGAATAAGGTCAGAAGCACTCTTGGTTGAGATGAAAGGCTGACATGACCTTGGGTAAGAACTTAGGGTGGGTCTGGATGACCACCCTGTTCCAATAGCTGAGGTCAGTGCCACCAGGAAGACCACCTTCCAGGACAAGCTCCAGAGCGAACACATCGCCATCAGCTTGAAGGGTGGACAAGTGAGCTGCATGAGCACCACATTCAAGTCCCATTCTGCCGGAGGGGGATGGATGGGCAGCTTAGATAACAGAAGGCCCCGCATGAAATGAGAAACTAGTGGCTGCCCTGAGAGAGGCTTTCCCTTGAAAGGGAGATGATTAGCTGATATGGCTCAAAAGAATTCTAACAGAGTTCGACTTCAGCCCTTCCCTAGAGAGGTGGAGGAGTTACTGGAGAACCCACCGAAGACATGAGGTGGTGTCAATTTGGTGTTCCGAGCACCAGATGGAGAAGCATTTCCACTTAAAGGCATAAGCCCGCCTAGTAGAGTCCTTTATCTTTATTTCTTAATTTGATATACCGCTTTGGTCGAAACATAAAAGCGGTTTACAATAGCAAAAAGACTACGCACCCTGACTAGGAAAAAGAACGCCATAGTAAGATAGGAAAGGGGGGAAAAGGACAGTGTAAAAACACACAAGTATATCAGACAAAACAAAACTCAGGGAGGGACAGCAGGAGGGAGGTCAAAGGCTTGCTGAAATAAGTGGGTTTTCAATAGCTCCTTAAACTTTGGGTAAGAGGATTCCAAATGGGAGGATGGGAGGGCATTCCAGAGAGCGGGGCTGAGAAAGAAGGCTAGAAAGACCTGTTCAGCAGCTGGAAGGGCCAGAGAGGCTAGAAAGACCTGTTCAGCAGCCAGGCCGTGAGCGATAGGGAGGGTAGGTTTGGGTGGAGTACTTGACCCTCCTCCTGCATCAGCAAGTCCCTAGCAGAGTCCAGGGGAATCAGACGCACCAACAGCTGGAGCAGAAGCAGGAACCAAGGCTGCCGAGGCCACGAGGGGGCCATGAGAATCAGCGATGCCCCGTCCCATTGAACCTTGAACAGAGTCCTCACAATGAGGGGGAAAGGAGGAAATGCATACAGGAGACTGGAGGACCAGTCCAAGAGAAATGCATCAGGACCCTCTCTGTCCAGGTGCAGCACCAGAACAACCAGTCTAAGGCGTGAACAAATGGAAAGACAGAGTCCTTTATTAAGCCAACAACCGCCCGACACAGGCCGTGTTTCGTACCCTTCGTCAGGGGCTAGCCAGACAAGAAACTAAAAACAAAACTATAACCATTAAAAATGATAAAACAGACAAGCCAAACATATAATTAACAGGTAAACGATATAGAAAAATCAGCTCTACTTCTTCAACAAGAGATGTGAATCTTATTCCATAATATAATCTCCTCTTTTAGTAAATTTTATCATGCAACTGGGTCTCAGAACCAGAATGGAGCGACTTATTGCACACATATTCAAGTGAAACTGCGCTCTAAACTTCACATCAATGACCCAAAAAGACGTTGCTTTTTTCTTATTATGTGTAAAAACAGAGATTATCTTTAACTCTTATTGCAAATATATATTCAAAGATGCTTATCTGAAAAATAGATGAGGCTCTTCTCGAATGTGAATCATTTCTGAGGTTTTTCTCCCAACGCCTATATGATAGCGCCGTAGCGTTTCACAATCCAACGTTTCGTCAGGGGATAGCCATCATTAATATTCGAGCGTAGCATCTACCTCCATAGTTTATGACTCTAGAAAAAAAGAGTAACTAAGAATTATTACATACATCTTCTCTGTAAAAACTTTCATCTTTATTAAAGTAACTTACTCTGTGCCGGCCGTTCAATTCATTCATACAGACGCCGTGCTAACGGACTATACCGGAAGTGCAAGGATTTAAAGGCTTCATTGCAGTCACGTGATATGTGCATACAAATGTTGATTGGTTAGAAACAACTGTTCCATTCTATTTGTGAATTGAGGCCCATTGGATGAACTGTGTGCGCCTCAAAAATCCATTTTTGTTCCCTCTGTATCAGAGACTGGTCTCTGGATTTGCCCCCATGCCCTCGCTCAATAGAATCAATACAAAAACATCGTAAAGAATCAAAACTGTGTTTAAAGTCCAGACAGTGTTGTACTATAGGAGCTTGCACATAATGGCATTTAATCCTGCTCCGGAGTAAGTTACTTTAATAAAGATGAAAGTTTTTACAGAGAAGATGTATGTAATAATTCTTAGAGTTACTCTTTTTTCTAGAGTCATAAACTATGGAGGTAGATGCTACGCTCGAATATTGATGGCTATCCCCTGACGAAACGTTGGATTGTGAAACGCTACGGCGCTATCATATAGGCGTTGGGAGAAAAACCTCAGAAATGATTCACATTCGAGAAGAGCCTCATCTATTTTTCAGATAAACATCTTTGAATATATATTTGCAATAAGAGTTAAAGATAATCTCTGTTTTTACACATAAGAAAAAAGCAACGTCTTTTTGGGTCATTGATGTAAAGTTTAGAGCGCAGTTTCACTTGAATATATGTGTGCAATAAGTCGCTCCATTCTGGTTCTGAGACCCAGTTGCATGATAAAATTTACTAAAAGAGGAGATTATATTATGGAATAAGATTCACATCATCTCTTGTTGAAGAAGTAGAGCTGATTTTTCTATATCGTTTACCTGTTGGGTTATACAGCTCTGGGAAGTGACATTAAATGTTTGTTGTTTGAAAACATATAATTAAGACATTACATACAATATTAAATGTCATAAAACAATTATATGAAGCAATGCTAAAATTGTATAGAGATAAAAATAAAAATTTAACACAATTGTGCTCGGGACCTAAAAAGAAAACAAATGTGTGCAAATAAACATGAATACTAACCTCTGTTGCAATTCGTAAGAAAAGTCTTACTTCACACTGTTTATGCAAATATCTAGATCACATGTTAATACTAAAAAACAAATAGTACAATTAAAAACATGTGCTGAAACATAGCATAAAAATGCACACAAATAAATATATCGAACAATCGTGGAACAGAGAGAGGAGGAAGGAGACAGGATATGAAAAAACAAATCAAATAGCGAGTTATGTAGCACAACAACAACTCTTACAAAAGAAATGCATGCCTAAAAAACAGCAGGAGTGAGTCAGTAAACCACTTAGGGGTCAAAACAATTTTTATTGTAAACAAGTAACCCAATCAAAATTGTGATTGCAAGTATGACCATATAGTGCCAATGACGGGGGATGCAGACAAACTTCACATGTGGGGAAGATCTAACGTATTCTAAAAAAATAATAAAACTTGGAGGACAATATCATACGGAAAAGTGTTAACATGTAGATGAATGTGGCCATAGGGTAAAAATAAAAAATGCCATTGATCAATGTAGATGTGGCTACAAACCCCCGTTTTAAAAAAAGGGGAACTAGGGTAGACCTATAAAAAAGTGACGCTGCATGTAAATAAGAGTCGAAATGTAATAAAATCAAAGTCCTACATATAAACTACCGGGGTGGGGACAAGGAGTCACCTTAAAAAACCTCTTAATTTGCTACTCCTCTTCTTTTATGTTCAACAAGTGGATTAATCATATCTTTTAAAAGCAACCGGGAGGCCTCAGATTAGCTCCAATTCCTAAGACGTGACCGTCATAATAGGAAGAGGTATGCTACAACATATCAACGACCTCCACGGGAGCAGAACTACAGCACGTGAGATTAGTGGGAGTGATGCTAACTCTCAAGAGATAGTATTGAAAGACAACTCAAAATAAATAAATGTGATCAACTTCCTCAGTACTAATCTTCACGGCAATTCTCTTGAATCATCATAGAAAAGATCCCGACGCTTTCCCCCAGCGCTTTCGTAGCGTTTCACCTAATTGGGTTCTTCAGGGGATCTATAATAGATCCTGTGAACAAACAGATAAAAACAGTGAATTATTCCCATTCCCTCTCCATCCCAATTCTCTTCGAAAACCTATACTGAATTGCAGGCCAAATAGTAAAAATACTCACTAAGAAAGCTGCCCACGTCTAAAGCTGAATCTCTTCGCTTTTACTTCCTTTGACTGACAAGAGGTCTGGCATTCAAGAATTGACCATATTGACGTATTCATACGATGGCTGAAGGTCCACCAGGATGGCAAGATATTTTAAGTTATACACAAGACCACATAGCAGGCTTGGTTAAGGAAAAAACCCCATTTGCATCTATGGCTGAGCATTCTAGAGAACAAGACGCAGCTACGTGGGATTCCTTGTTAGCCTTGCAGAAGAAAAAAATTTGATCTGAATTACATCGTCTGTCCCTTATTGAATATATAAACAGGCAACATATTCCGCGAGGACTTCGCATTTATAAAGAACCCCGGATTCCCACCACCGAGCCAGACTTCCTCGACAATTGGAATACGATTTTGAACAAGTGCTCTCTTGATTTAATGGTACTCATCGTGGACACTGTGAAGTCAGATGTTCAAAAATTGACTAAAGAAATCGAGGATCTTCAAGATCGTTTAAAGTCCTCCGAGGATGTACAGATTTATAAAGACAAAACGGCTGATTTGACACGTCAGTTGGCCACAGTTCAGCAGGAAATTATGATTAAGAAGACCACGAAATTAAAGAGAAATCATGCGGATTACACTGTCGGGTATGTATACCCGTGGATGAACACCAAACGTAAAGTAAAGAAACCGAAGAAGAGAGTGGAATTTGATGATTCTACACGGATGAAGTAGTGTCCACTGACTCGAGCACTTCAGGAAGGAATGGGCATTTTTTAGCCCGCAACAAAGAGGATCCGCAGAGAAACAAAAAGAAGGAGCCAGATCGAGTGAAGTCCCGCGAACGCGCCCCCCCGAAGAAGAAATGAGAGGGGACAGGTTGTTTGACCAATCTGACCTGGTAGTGAATATTTCTGGAATTGCTTTAAACCCACATGAGATGGGTGTCTTGAGTAAAGGATTAAGTTTTGTTCCTAGAATAAGTTTTGACTTTTTTCAGTTTCACGTGGATTTAGAAAGGTTCCTGCGAAAATTATCATTAAAACATTTTTTTGCAGAACATTCCTCTTGCATTACATCATTGCCTGAGACTAGTTCAGGTGTAGAGGAGCCATCGCGGATACCATTGCCTCTTAAGTCGACTTGGTCTCCTCTCGGCCCAATGCATCTGGGCTTGGAGATTTTCAAACAACTGGTACTGAAAGATATATATAATTTACAACAGTCTAAACCCTTGGTCCATCATGCCTTTACACATTTAGAGAATCAAGCCCTGTGCTCTTTGAAACACCGCTCGGACATAGTGATCAAACGGGCAGACAAGGGGGGAGCTGTTGTGGTTTTGAAAAGAGAACAGTACCTACATGAGGCCTTGCGGCAATGGAGTGAAATCACCACCTATGAGAAGTTATTACTTGATCCAGGGCCCATGTTACAGGACTCTATTAAAGATAAGACAACTTCAGCTTTAACAAATAGATTGATTTCAAAGAAGGAATTCAAGTATCTAAATGTGATCTCCCCTACAGTGGCAAAGTTTTACCTTGTGCCAAAAATTCACAAGGATTTCGACCGACCACCTGGTAGACCAATAGTGTCGACCCGGGGCAGTTTACTTGAGCCACTCTCCACTTTTGTGGATTCGTTTTTGCAGCCACTGTTATCTCAGATTCCCGCGTATATAAGGGACACCACCAGTTTATGTGTGCTACGAGATCTTGATAGCTGGGCGGATACTGAAGTTTTTCTTGTCACGATGGATATAGTTTCCCTCTACACCAATATCCCCCAAAAGGCAGCTTTGGAAATAGTGAGAACTAGACTATTGATTAGAGGTGATCTTTCTGCTAGTATGATCACATTTGTTATGGGATTAGTGCAGCTCGCCATTTATGAGAATTATTTCTCTTTTGAGGGAGAATTTTTTAAACAGATATCGGGGGTGGCGATGGGAGCGACCTGCGCGCCCTCGATAGCGAATTTCTACATGGCAGGGTTTGAGGACTGCTGGTTGGGTAGTTCCCCTTTTGCTATGCATATCATAACCTGGAAGAGATACATAGACGATGTTTTTCTGCTGTGGCGTGGGTCTGAAGGGGATTTGCTCTCTTTTTTTCAATGGATCAACCCCAACTTGATAGTAATATTAAATTTGCGTCCGTGTACCATAAGGACACCATAACTTATCTTGATGTTAACATCACTAGGGGGAGGGGCATTGGAAAACGTCTGTCTTTAAGAAACCTACTGATAGGAATACATTGCTCCATTATCGAAGTGCCCACCCCAGACCATTGAAAGAGGGTCTCCCATTCTCGCAGTTCCTCCGGTTTCGTAGGAACTGTTCGAGTGATGAGGAGTTTAAGCGTCAGTCACGCCAGTTAGAGAACTTTTTTGGAAAGGTTACCCCCAGCAAGTGGTTAAAAGAGCATATCGGAGAGCCCTTTATAATAGAAATTTGCTGCTTTCTCCGTTAAGTCATAGGACCACAGATGCAGGTGACACAGTGAGTCTTATTACAAAATTTTCCCCTTTAAGTCGAGATATCCAGCGAAGTTTAGTGACATAAGAATGTATTGTCAGCGATACCAGGTTTAGCGGGGAAGAAGTTGCGGTGCGTTTGGCAACGACACCGCAATTTGAAGGAACACTTGAGCCCCACGGTCTTACCTAGAACAGATACGGAGGTTAGGGAGAAGGGACAAATGTTGTGGGCAATGCGATATATGTGAGGTCACCTGGGAAACCGCTTCGTTTATTTATCATCAGAAAACCTATGTAATTCTGTCCTCTACGACATGTGACACCACGGGGGTGGTGTATGCCGTTCAGTGCCCATGTGGCCTTATGTACATAGGCAAAACGTTACGTTCATTTCGGATACGAATGCGTGAGCATTGGAGTAAGTTGCGCTGTAAAACAGTGTCTGCCCCCATAGTTCAACATTGTTTAGATGAGGGCCACAGTTTTGAACAACTGGTATGTTTTTGTATTGACAAGGTTGATTGTGGCAACGGGGGTAGAACTCATAATCAGGTACTGATATTTAGGGAACAGAGATGGATTCATAAACTTGACAGTCATACCTAATGGCTTAAACGCAATGATAGAATGGTCAGCATGCGTGTGATTTCTTTCAGCAGGGGGGAGTAGTATGAGCTGGTAAAGTTAAATATTAAGATCCTTTACAGATTTTCAGAATGTGGCCCTTTAAGGTAACTTAGGGGCTAACTGCGTTTGATTGTGTCTAGTCTTTAAATACAGCGGTGCTGGCTTTAGGCCGCATGTGCGGCGTCTTTTTGTAATGGCGAAGATTACTATTTGTGAAGGAAGTAAAAGCGAAGAGATTCAGCTTTAGACGTGGGCAGCTTTCTTAGTGAGTATTTTTACTATTTGGCCTGCGATTCAGTATAGGTTTTCGAAGAGAATTGGGATGGTGAGGGAATGGGAATAATTCACTGTTTTTCATCTGTTTGTTCACAGGATCTATTATAGATCCCCTGAAGAACCCAATTAGGTGAAACGCTACGAAAGCGCTGGGGGAAAGCGTCGGGATCTTTTCTATGATGATTCAAGAGAATTGCCGTGAAGATTAGTACTGAGGAAGTAGATCACATTTATTTATTTTGAGTTGTCTTTCAATACTATCTCTTGAGAGTTAGCATCACTCCCACTAATCTCACGTGCTGTAGTTCTGCTCCCGTGGAGGTCGTTGATGTGTTGTAGCATACCTCTTCCTATTATGACGGTCACGTCTTAGGAATTGGAGCTAATCTGAGGCCTCCCGGTTGCTCTTAAAAGATATGATTAATCCACTTGTTAAACATAAAAGAAGAGAGTAGCAGCAAATTAAGTGATTATTTTTCCATATGTTACACTGGACACAAGAGCAATTTGTTTGACAAGAGGTCTGGCGTTCAAGAATTGACCATATTGACCTTAAAAAACCTGACAACGTGTTTACAGGAATAATGAGGTAATAACGATAAAATATGACATCCAAAAGGGATCATCAACGATAATAAAATGTGCCGTATAAATGTGAAATGAAGAAACCTTGATACCAACCCAGTGTCGTCACTCTAAAACAATCTAAAAAGGGGAGTCGTAAAATGATCATTAATCCAGGATATTGAACAAAGAGAGATTTACCTTGAGAGAACTGCTGTCAAAGCACAGTTGATGCACAGAAGGAAAGAAAACGCCCACACATAAGGAAGAAATAAGGGTGGAGCCAGCTGTTGGCAGGATCGAGAGGAAAAAGGTGAATGTCAAAATGAACTTATTAACTAAGAATCAAAACCTTGACATGAAGACTCACATATCCAACACAGTAAGAGCAATTTACTTCAAGATCCGCTCCCTCAGACATCTTCGCCAACTGATTGATCCAGACGATTTCCGTACCGTTTACCAGGCTCTAATCATTCCCCATTTCGATTACGCAAACTCCATACTACAAGGGCTTCCTCAATCTACCTTAAATCCTCTTCAACTCGCCTTGAACAGTGCAGCGAGAGTACTCTTTGGAGTATCCAAAAGAGACCATGTTACGCCACTTCTAACACAACTACACTGGCTTCCTATTCAAGCGAGAATCACTTTCAAGACACTGCTCCTGGCCTTTAAAGTGTACAAAGGTCATGCCTCCACCTCATTATCGGAGATGATACAACCAATCCCTCCCAACAGACTAAGAAGAACCACAGAAATAAATATGCTAATCGTACCAAAGGAAGTCATAAGATACAACTCTACATCGAGCAGAGCCTTCAGTCTTTGTGCCCCAAAACTTTGGGACACCCTGCCATCACACATTAGGGCCATCTCCGATCTCAGCCAGGTCAGGAAGGCCCTTAATCACCTTTTCCTCAAATACTTCCCAGGGAACAAAGAAACAGTCACCCCCAAATATCAATAACTACATTCCAACCACAAACTTTCCTGTCTCAACAGCACATTACACTACTTCACCAGATTAAAAGTTTGCTTTTCAGACACTATGACACTGCTATGTATATAGTTGTTTTGTAAATAGTTGCTCCTGTTATCCAAGTTGATCTTCCTGTTAACTGTAATGACCAGATAAATGTAACTTGTCTGAGGTTTCTTGTTCCATGTAAACCGTGCTGATAATGAATAGTGCGGTATATAAAAAATGTAAATAAATATTAAAGTGCATGTATTAAAAGAATGCAAATATAAATCTAAAAATGTAGAACACGGCAGATGTAAAGGAAACTGCATGAACAAGTGACCAGCAAAGTGAAGCCCTGTCAAAAAACGGCGACATTACATTGTATGTAATGTCTTAATTATATGTTTGGCTTGTCTGTTCTTTTATCATTTTTAATGGTTATATGTTTATGTTTTTAGTTTCTTGCCTGGCTAGCCCCTGACGAAGGGTACGAAACACGGCCTGTGTCGGGCGGTCATTGGCTTAATAAAGGACTCTGTCTTTCCATTTGTTCACGCCTTAGACTGGTTGTTTTGTTCAGCGTGACCTGTGCTTCCGCAGTGTTGTACAGGTGTGGCACCGGGCCATAGAAGCAAGGGAGCTGTGTGTTCTGGGGGATGGCGAAGAGGTCCATTGCTGGAGTGCCCCAGTGTAGAAACAGCCAGCCTGCCACTCTGGAATCCAGGTGCCACTCGTGGGGGTGAAGGATTCTGACGAGTCTGTCTGCCAGGCCATTCTCATGACCTAGGAGGTATGCTGTCTTGAGGGACATCCTCTGTCGGGGGCGAAAGAGCAGATGAGGACTGCTTCCCTGCAGAGAGAGCACAACCCTGTGCCCCCCTCTGTTGATGCCGCCACCCAAGCCGATGTCTTGAAGTAATCATAGGAGGCATGAGAGATATATTTGGAGCAGACAGTCACCGATTTCAACAGGGTGCAGAACCTGTCGAGGGGCTTGCCCTCGACACCCGAGGAGAAACCTCCAAGTTCACGGAGGAACATACCAATATATAACTGGTATGCCTGGATGCAACAAGAGCATGGAATCTTGATAGGCCTTGCGGCTCAAGGCATCAAGGGCTCTTGATTTTCAGCCCACTGGTACCGATGAGTGGGACTTCAGGCTTTTATGCTTCCTCATGGCCGATTCCACCACTGTGGAGGTGTGTGGAAGTTGGGTCTTTCAGAAGCCTGGCCTGTGCTGCACCTTGTACATTGTGTCAAGGTGCTTGCTCACAATGGGGACCAAGGCTGGGGCCTCCCACATGTGGAGCAATAGCCGAGATAGGAACGGCA
Organism: Ichthyophis bannanicus; assembly: GCA_033557465.1. Taxonomy (NCBI): domain Eukaryota; kingdom Metazoa; phylum Chordata; class Amphibia; order Gymnophiona; family Ichthyophiidae; genus Ichthyophis; species Ichthyophis bannanicus. The sequence continues at coordinate 141,015,710 of CM066049.1, read as the reverse complement.
GCATGGTACAGTGAGGGATTTCCTGGGTGGTGTCTCGTACTGAAGAATATTAAATTCTTCAGCACGAGGAACCTCCTTGGCCTGGGTGACCAGGCTGAGGGCCCGAGCCATGTCCTGAACAAACATCAAAAAGGAGGTGTCCTCAGGCAGTGAACGCCACTAGAGACCAGGTGGCGAGGGGTCCGACAGGAGATCCCAGTGGGTGCAGGTCTCCAGGGGAGGTATCCCCATCGGATTCCCAGTCAAAAAAAAAAAGAAATCAGTTGAGGGTTCCAAGTTGCTCTGTCCGATGGCCTGGAGCCAGAGGCCCTGGACAATCTTGCCCCCTTAGAACAGGAGAGCTATTGGCTCTCGGGAGTTTCCTGGACAGATCTGGGTGTCCCACAAGAGGAACCTGCAGTCTCCAGGCACAAGTCAGCAAAGCTGGCTGTGAGTGCCTGCTGGGAAGAAACGAACACAGAAACGCTGCGTTCCAGCACCAGCATATGTGACTCCCATGTGGGCATGGGGCCCTGGGATGCTATTACCGGGGTCACCAGATTGGGCATTGAGGAGGAGAGAGGGTCCTCACCGGGACGGCCCTCAGGATACTTGGCGCCTTTGCCGGAAGCCTCCATTTCTCTGTGAGGTACCCTGCAGGGCCGCTCCTCTTCTGACTCTTGGGAACGCCAAAGGAGGCTATGCGAATGAGCATGGGAGCGCTCATGCTTGTCGGGGGCCCCAGACAGCAACTTTGAGGCCTCCTTTTTGTGCCGTTCCACCTCGGGGGATCCCTGGTCTGAATGCCGCCTAGAACGCGGTCCCGCGGGGGGAGAGCCCACCGGAGGGGGGATGACAGAGGGTACCATCGGAGACTCCGAAGCGGACTTTTGAAAAACGTCTTCAGACTTCTGTTAATGGCTGAGCAGGGCCTTAGAGGACATTTTCTTACAGAATGAACACAGCTCTTGGTCATCTTTGGCTTCCAGACACCTTAGACAAATTATGAGTGTCCGTAAGCAACATGTTCCTAGAGCATCTATCACATTTTTTAAACCTGGTGGCCATGGGGGCAAAAACAGCCCCTGTGAGGTCAAAGACCAGAAGGGCATGAAGCCCGTATGAAACATTTTTAGGAAAGTTATCCCCCCCCCCCAAAAAAAAAGAGCAAGGGGAGGATGAGTAGGACTGGTGCAACTGGAAAGGATAAGAGCCTGTTAAGTTGAGGAAAGTGAAATTTTTTCCTAGGGATGAGGATGTGCGTCCGAAGGGCTCCACAGAAAAAGGGAGACTGAGCAAGATAGCACCCTTGGGCGGGAAGAGGACCACGCATGCATGGTAGCAATCCCAAAAGCAGACATCACCCATAAGTGAGGACTGACTTCCTGCTTGTTACTAGAGAATCTTGAACTTCTTCCTCACCAGGAATTTGTTCAGCTTGCGCAGGTTGAGGATGGGCCTTACGCCCCCTGTTTTTTGGCACAAGGAAATACCTGGAGTAGAACCCCTTGCCCTTGAGATGGTGGGGAACCAGTTCCACTGCTTTGTTCTCAAGAAGACCTGCCAACTCCTTCAGTAGAAGGTCCTGGTGGAGGAGAGACCCGAGGGGCTCTCCTGGGAAATAAGGGGGAGGTGTCCGAGTCAGATGGAGGAGGTAACACTCCCTAACCACCCGAAGTGCCAAGGAGTCTGTGGTGATAATCAACCACCTCTGGACATAGTGGGCCAGATGGTAGGCTGATTTCCTTGGGGTAGATAGGCTATGCTCAAGGAGTCAAAAAACTCCATGTTTGGACCAGAGCCGGTGCCTAGGGGTTTTGGAGCCTTCTGCTTACAAGGGCCATGCTCATATCCCTTGGCCTGCTGACCCTGTTGGGGAGCTGGGGAGGCCTGAAAAGCTCTTTGTACCCAAGCCCTTCCTTTGAGGGGCAGCGTTCTTTGAGAGCCTGGTCCTCATGAACTCGGTCTCCATCTCAGCAGCCTCGTCGGTCATGGGTTTTCCAAAAAGGTTCTCTCCTTGGCATGGATCAACCACCAAATTGTCCTGAACCCATTGCTCAAGGTCAAATGACTGTAGCCAAACTTGGTGATGTGCACTGATGCCCACTGCCACCGACTCAAACTTGTCATAGGCCGCTCGAGACATGAATTTGGAGCACTCACGGACTGCACTGAGACCAGCTGAGAAGGCAGTGAGTTCCTTCACAAAGTCTCAGGTAAATGCCCATGTACAGCTGGTAGGCCTGGATGCAGCCGATGAGCATTGAGCCCTGGTAACACTCTGCTGAGAGCGTCCAGGGTGCAGGTCTCCCTGCTGGGGGGCACCGAGGAGTGCGTCTAACTTTTCAGCTGACGCATGGCCGACTCCACCACCATGGAGTTATGCGGCAGCTATACATTTTGGAAGCCCAGGCTCCAGCAGACTCAATACATCAAGCTGTTTGTTCACCACCGGTACAGAAGCTGGTGTCTCTCACATCCAGAGCATCAGCTGTTCCAGGATGGGAGGAATGGGAACTGTGAGCAATTCCCATGGGGGAGCCTCATACTGGAGAATTTCCAACTCATCTGCCCGAGGGTCCTCCTCAGACTCCATAGCGAATGCAAGGACCTTTGACATATCCTTGACAAAATCAAGGAAGCCCATTATTTTCTAGTGGGGACTGCTGTTGAGGCTCCGAGACGGGAGAGTTGGATGATACATTGTGGTGGGGACAGGTATTGGGGGACTCCTCATCCTCTATCTCCCACTCTGAGAAGTTAGAGGACTCTTTGGAGGGCCTGCTCCATGGATCTCAGGGCTCCCGATGCTCTGCGACAGGTGCCCAGCATACTTGCCGGGGATAATCACTCTCCTGTCATGTAGTACTTGGAGTGCGACCTCAGCTGAGGATCAACTCGAAGCTGAAGGAACTCGAGGATCAGCTCTGCCTCTGGGGACGTCTTGGACATCGAGGGCCCGGTGGTCGGGGTGGATGAACCGGTTAAGAAAAACAGCACCTGCTGCTGGTCCATAAAAGCAGACAAACTGCACTCCAGGGCTGCCATTATAAACTCAAGGCCAGAAGGCTCCGCAGCCTTTGGCAAGGGCACCAAGGGATTTGGGCCCGATGCCTGCTCCCCCAAAGGGAAATTCTCAATGAGGATGGTGTCTGGGAACAAAGGCTAGTCTGAGGTAGAGTCCTTTCGGGGGACCTCTGCAAGCCACCCCTTCTCTGAAGCCTCGAAGCGTCTTGGACTGCAGGACCAGGCCTAGTGGGCAGACAGCTGGTCGGAACTGTCCAAGGATGCCACCTTCAAAGTTTGTTTCTTATTTCTTGGTACCCTTGAGGGAGACCTCCTGAGGAGCCACAAAAGGGCTCTGTTTTGGAAGGCTATGCCCAAGGCATCGAGGCCTCAGACGAGGCCCTGGCCTTCTGTAGCACCGAGGACTCAGGGGAAAAATGTATCGTGCTGCTGCTCATGGCTCTTGAGGGCTTTGCTGGATATCCTTTTACAGAGACTGCAGGCTGACGGGACATGATCTGGCCCGAGGCAGCGGAGAGAGCAGTCTTGGGTGTCAGACAATTTTAGAGCTCTGATCACACTTCTTAAAGTCACTGGTAGCCATGGGTGAAAATGTACGCCTGCGAGTTCAAAGGCTCTCCAGGCTGCCAGTTGGAAAAAAGACATGAAGATGCCAGAAAAAAACACTACAAAAATATACCCGAACTAGATGCCAAGGCAATGAGGTTGGGTGGCAAAAAGAGTACTGGTGTGATACTGGAGGAGAGTATGAAACTCAGGAAAATCAACTTTTTCCAGGGACAAGCCAGACAATGTCTGAAAGGCTCTGCAGAAAAAAAGGAGACTGAGCAAGATGGCACCCTTGGGAAGGAAGGGGACCATGCATGCATGGTGGCATCTCCCAAAGGCTTTCTTTGAAAGCTGGGGGATGCTTCCGCAAGGGCTCCGCCAGTGCCAACGTCAAAAGGGGCTAAGCAACCGGGCATGGGAGTGCTCATGCTTGTCAGGGGCCCAGACAGCTACTGAGGCCTTTTTACACCATTTCACCTCAGGGGACCCCTGGTCCGAATGCTGCCTGGAATGTGGTGCCACAAGGGAAGAACCCACTGGAGGGGAGATGACAGAAGGTGCCAGCGGGGACTCGAGGCAGCCTTTCAAAAAATGTCAGACTTCTGCTTACAGCTGAGCAAGGGCCTTGGAGGACATTTTCTTACAGAGCAAACAGAGCTCTGGGTCATGGTCAGCTCCCAGACACCTTAGACAGCAGTCGTGAGTGTCCGTAAACGACATGTTCCTAGAGCAGCGGTTCTCAACCTGTGGGTCGTGACCCCCACAGGGGTCACCACAGGATTTAAACGGGGGTCGCCTAACTCCGCCGTTAAAAATAAAAAAGTGTACAAGTTGCTGCTGTTGCCGAGTCCGCTTCTCAGCAGCGGCAAACTCAGACTCCAATCTTCTGCAGCCATGGTTCCCTGCCTCTTAGCGAACCATGGCTATGCCTGTAAAACCATTGCCGAGCCTTCCTGCCTCGACGGGCTCCGTGCAGCATTGACTAGCCTCCAAAAGAAGTTGCTTACCACTTCCTTTAGAAGTGGGACAATGCTGCATGGAGCCCGTTTAGAGACAGAAAGGCTCCGCAACCGTTTTCCAGGCAATGGCATAGCCACGGTTCCCTAAGAGACAGGGAGCCACAGCTGCAGAATGAGGCAGACATGGGGAGAGGGGAGCAGGGAACCTGCAATGGGGCTAACATTGGGGAGGGGGGCTGAAATGGATGGATGGACGGAAAGGGGGCTGACGGATGGACAGAAAGGGGGCTGATATGGATGGATGGAGGGAGGGGCCGAAATGGAGAGAGGGGGAGGGGAGGACTGACATGGATGGATGGAGGGAGGGGGGCTGACATAGTAACAGTGAATGATGGCAGATAAAGACCAGCATAGTCCATCTAGTCTGTCCAGCAAGATGGCAAGAGTAGGTGCAACTGTCACTCTGTGCAGGCCACCCCCTCCATGTCTGTTTAGGGGTGAACCCACCACTACATGTAGGACACCCCTATTTGAGACGTTAGATGGTTCAGAAGTTAGATGGTACCGTTTATTTTGTTTTTATCCTGTTGCTGTAAAGGGATCCACTGTGTGTCCCATGCCGTTTTGAATTCTGTCACCGTGTTTGCCCCCACCACTTCCATCTGGAGGGCATTCCAAGCATCCACCACCCTTTCAGTGAAGAAATATTTCCTGACATTGCCTTTCAATTTACCACCTTGCAGCCTCATGTTATGCCCTCTTATAGCTTCCCTGTCTTTGGAAGAGGTTTGTTTGTTCATCATTTCTCTTTAAATATTTAAAGGTCTGAATCATATCTGCCCTGTCCCTCCTCTCCTCCAAAGTATACATATGTAGGTCTTTAAGTCTCTTCTCATAAGGCTTCAGATGCAGGCTCCAAAACATATTGGTCGCCTTCCTCTGAACAGTTTCCAGTCTTTTTACAAGATACGGTCTTCAAAACTGAACACAGTATTCCAAGTGAGGCCTCACCAGTGACTTGTACAGTGGCATAAGTACCTCTTCTTTTCTGCTAGTAATCCCTCTTTGTATGCAGCCCAACATCCTCCTGGCTTTTGCCGACTGTTTTGCCACCTTGAGATCAGAGATAATCACCAAGGTTTTTCTCCTGAATCGTGCATACCAACCTCTTTGGCCCCTATCATGTACATTTCCCTTAGATTTCTGCTACCCAAGTGCATGACACTGCACTTTTTCGCATTAAATTGTAGTTGACAAGCATTAGACCAGTCTTCCAGCTTTTGTAGATCTTTCCTCATGTTAACCACTCCCTCAGGGGAGTCCACTCTGTTGCAAATGTTTGTGTCATCTGCAAAAAACGACACTTTTCCATTCAGTCCTTCAGCAATATCACTCACAAATACATTGAACAGTGCCGGGCCCAGGACTGAACCCTGGGGCACCCCGCTATTCACCTTCCTCTCATCCGAGTGAGCTCCATGTACCATCACCTTCTGTTTGTCAGTCAACCAATTTCTAATCCAGTTTACCATCTTGGGACCCATCCCCAAGTTACTGAGTTTACTGATAAGTCTCCTATGAGGAACAGTATCAAAGGCTTTGCTGAAATCCAGGTAGATGGCATCTATTGCATGCCTCTGACCTAGTTCCTTGGTCACCCAGTCAAAGAACTCAATGTGTTTGGCAAGACCGTCCTTCGGTAAAACCATGTTGCCTCGGATCTTGCAACCTGTTGATTTTGAGAAAGTTCACTATTCGCTCTTTCAGGAGCGCCTCCATTACTTTTCCTGCCACTGAGGTAAGGCTCACGGGCCTGTAGTGTGACACTTCTTCCCTGTCACCACTTTTGTATAGAGGTACAACATCAGCCATTCTCCAGTCCTGAGGAACCTCTCCTGTTTCCAAGAATCTGTTGAAGACACCCTTTAACAGTCCTGCAAAAACCTCTGAGCTCTCTCAGTATCCTGGGATGTATCCCATCAAGTCCCATGGCTTTGTCCACTTTGTTCTAAAACCTCATCTTCTGTGAATGGTGTGGTATCTACTTCATTCCCATTTTTATATTTGGGAGTCACAGCTGGTCCATCTCCAGGATGATCTTTAGTAAAAACAGAGTAGTAGTATTTGTTTAGCAATTACACTTTTTCAGTGTCACTTTCCACGCGTCCTTTCCCAGCACTTCTGAGTCCTGCAATTCAAAACTCTGATCTTCTTTTCCCAAATATACCTGAAGAAAGTTGTCGCCACCCTTAACATCTTTAGCCATCTTTTCCTCTACCTTTGATTTTGCTATCCTTATTTCTCTTTTAGACTGAGCTTGATCCTGTATTCATTTCTGTAATCTTCTGTTTGCAAGCTTTTGAATTTTGTGAAAGCTGTGTTTTTTGCCTTTGAGCAGCCACCTATTTGGTTTTCCAAAGAAGTTTCCTTCTCTTGTTTTTATGTACTTTTTTTTACATGTTGCCCCTTTTGCCACCTTTAGTTTAGCCCATTGCAATTCCACTTCCCTTATCTCCTCTAAGTATTCGGCCATTTTATTGAAGTCTTGTTTTTGAAGTTTAGGATTTTGAGCTTGCTATGATTGGCCTGTACCATGGCTTTTATCTCAAACCACACCATGTGATGGTCGCTGTTGCTCACAAGTGCACTCACGCAGACATTCGACACGCTATCACCGTTGGTGAGCACTATATCCAGCGTTGAGCTTTCCCTGGTTGGTTTCATCACCATTTGTCTAAGCAATGCATCTTGGAGAGCATCCACAATTTTTTTTGCTTCTTTCCAGATGTGCAGGAGTAATCCAATCCACATCAGGTAGATTAAAGTCACCCAATATGATCGCTTCCCCCTTTGTTGCTATCTTGGCAAAATCTATAATCAATTCGTCCTCTCTTCAATTTGAGTCACAGGTCTGTAGACTCCAGCAATATGGATGACAGTGCCATCTCCTCTTTCCAACGCAATCCAGAGCGCTTCTTTTCCCCATCTCCCCTGCATTTCAGTAGCTTTAATATTGCTTTTGACATACAAGGCTACTCCTCCTCCTTTTCCATTTTCTCTGTCTCTTCTGAATAGATTATAGCCAGCTATGCTATATCCCAATCATGTGATTCATTAAACCATGTTTCTGTAATGGCCATAATGTCCAAATCTGTTTCCACCATTAGGGCTTCCAGGTCCAGAATTTTGTTGGCTAAGCTTTGAGCATTTGTGCTCATTGCTTTCCAGCATTTACCTGGCTTGTGTGTATTTTGCATTGATTTTGTTCTGCCCACTTCTTCCCACTTGTTTTTGATGTGTGGTTTAAAAGTGTGTCTGTTTCTGATGTTATTCTGCTTTTGCAGGGGGTGGCATACAGATGTTGACCTTCCACATCCATCACCCCCTTTTCCTAGTTTAAAAGCATATCCACATACTGCCTAAACTTTTCACTTAGGATTCTTTTCCCTACGACAGAGATGTAGTCCATCAGCACAGTATAGTCTCTTGTTGGTCCATCTGTTGCCCCAGTTGCCAATAAATCTGAATCCTAGTTTGCATCAGGTCTGGAAGCATGTATTAAAGCTTTTAATGCGATGCAGCCTTTTTGTCCCCTTACCAAGAACAGGTAGAACGTCTCAGAATGCAAAAGTGTTAAAGGGCTTGGGTTTCTCTCCCAGAGATTGGAAGTCCTTTTGGGCTGCAGAGGCACTGTTTCTAGCCAGGAAATTTGTGCCCAAGTGGATAACATCAAGTTTGGAGTGTTCACTTTTTGCAACTTGGTTTGTATTCCTGTTGGCTGAAGAGCCTGGTAGGCACATGACTATCTTCTCTCCTTTGAGCTGTGTTCCCAGGCTGGTGCCTCTGATGATGGAATCTCCAAGTAGTAGTAGTTTTCTGTTCGGTGAGGTTTTCTTCATATTTAGTGCTTTAGCAGGAGATTGGTCATTGACTCATTTAAGGGCCCTTCAGTTTCTTTGGACTGGGCATCCTCATTAGCCAAGGCAGAGAAAGCATTGTGCAGGGATCTCTCGATGTATAGGATGTCTCTGCGTTACAGGTCACAATCTACCAGACCCCACTGTGATCCATTTGTTCCTGGGGTGTTTGATTCTTTGTGGGAGCGTTGGTGGACTTTGTTCTGTTTGCATCCTAGAAGAGGTGTGCTTCACTGCAGCCAGTTCCTCCCTCAGTAGAGACACTTCTTTATGCATGGCAGCTAGGTCTTTCCTTAGTAGAGTCAGTTCTTCATGCATGGCAGCTGACTTTAGGCATATAGGACAAGCTCTTAGGCTCCAAATGATTCGTCTTTGAAAGTACCACAGTTATTGCACTGAATACACATGTTGATTAAGCAGTCCCAGAAGAGGAAGAAGAAAATATGAAGATGTGGGCTTTAACCCAAGTTAGGAACAATAGATGGCACGTATGTGACCACTATATGGGCAATGTAGCCCCTGGGGTGGGTTGTGTGAGGGGTAGGGTGGGTGGAAACCTAAGTGGACAAAGGGAACAGACAGGGGGACATACTGGATGGACGGGGATAAATGCTGGACAGGGGGGACAGTGTGGGTTAGGATTATAATGGGTTGATTAGGGAAGGCTAGGACTGGGAAAGGGACTGATCAAGGGGGGTTGGGACTGGTAATGTGCTGATAGGGGGTAGGACTGGTAACGGACTGATGGGGGGCTAGCATTGGAAATAAGCTGATCGGGGAAGTTAGGACTGGAAATGGGCTGATGGGGGAGGGGTAGGACTATAAATGGGCTGATTAGGGGAGCCTAGCACTGGTAATGGGGTTGAGGAGGGACTAGCACTGGAAATGAGCTGATTGGGGGCTTCGACTGGGAATGGGCTGATTGTGGTAAGGGGGAGGATAGAGCTGCTGGCCCTGGAAGAAAACTGGGGGCTAAGGCTACAAATGGGCTGATACGAGGGGATGGAAGAATAGAACTGGAAGGGAGTGGATCTGCGAGGAGCTGCCATGGTATTTGTACTAGAAGGGATTGGTCAGTGGGGAAGGAGGGGGACTGGAAGGCAACAGACACCAGTGGCAGTCATGGGAATGCAAGATGACATTGGAAGGTACTGAGAGTGAGGACTGGAAAGGGGCTGATACTGGGGAGGGTTACTGGGACTGGAAATGGGCTGATGGAAAGAGGTGAAGAAAACAAAAGAAGAAATAAGAAATGGCAGATAGACCATAGACCACAGAAAGAGCTAAGAGAAGACAGGAAAGCAGAAGCCTCAGATCAGGACCAGCATGATCAGAGAATAAATTGGTCAGACAACAAAAGGTAGAAAATTTTTTTTATTTCATAGTAGTGATTTGACTACAAAATCATCATAATTTTGAATTCAAATATTGTTACTTGTTATTGCGATTATTGTGGTTTAAATAAGTAAATTTTATAAATAAAAACATTGCAGAGGCCTATAATACATTAATTCAACAAATTACAGTGACAATGCGTTAACGGTAAAGGAAGAGATGCATTTGATTTTATCATTGGGGGTCACCACAAGTTGACCAATGGTAAAAGGGGTCATGGTACAAAAAAGGTTGAGAACCACTGTCCTAGAGCATCTATAGCATTTTTTAATTCTGGTGGCCATTGGGCAAAAACAGCCCCTGTGAGGTCAAAGACCCATGCAGCCAGCGCTTGGGGGGAAAAAAAAAATATATATATTAGGAAGGATATTCCCGCAAGCTCCAAAAGGGAGCAAGGGAAGGACAGGTAGAGGACCGGTGCAACAGAAAAAAGATATAGCCTGTTAAGGTGAAGAAAATGAAAACTTTGAGGGATGAGGATGTGTCCTCGAAGGGATCCACAGAAAAAGGGAGACTGAGCAAGATGGCACCCTTGGGCAGGAAGAGGACCACACATGTGTAGCAGCAATCCCAAAAGCTCTCTTTGAAAGATGGGGGAATTGCTCTGCACGGGCTCCGTCGACGCCCACATCACCCATAAGTGAGGACTGACTTCCTGCTTGTTCCTGGAGAATCTGGTGGCTACAATGAACAGCAAGGGATGCAGAGAGAAAAATATTGAGCAAGAACTATTGTGCAGCATGAGTTCTGAAGAGGATCTCAGTTTACTGTGGGAGGAGTAGCCTAGTGGTTGTTGCAAGGTACTTCAGGTCGGGGGTTCAAATCCCACTGGAAGGACTGGGGTTTCTAGTCCCACAGATGCTCCTTGTGGTCTTGGGCAAGCCACTTAACCCTCCATTGCCCATGTTCCCTGTAAGTATTAGTGTATGTGTCTCATATCCCCGCATGTTAAATGTATCCCCCACTTGTGTTGTGACCGCTTTAATTGAAGGATAAGGCGGTATACAAAACTGCCTAAATAAATAAATACTTAACGCCAATTACTGAATATGGATCATCATGTAGGGGTTAAATTTCCATGAGTCTTACCTTCCATCTCCCTCTGTCTGCTCCTCAGGTGGTATCGAGGTGGGGTGCGCTTGTAGAAAGCCTCGACTTGCTCAGCTGTAGATTTGAATTCACAGGACACACTCTCCTCATGTTTCCTCTTGCCTTGGGATAAATTGAAGGGTTTCGGTTTTGTATAACCCCCTTTTGGAATTTGAGCCTGTAGTAAAAGGACAGGTATTCTAAAATAGCAAGATGAAGCAATAATTCAGTACCTAAGACAAAATGGGCCAGAGCTCATATGTTAATCGGTTATAAATGCCCATAGCATGGGAAATAAGATACCAGATGTTGAAGCTTTAATGGGAGAGGCTGACTTGAATTTAGTGGCAGTTACAGAAACATGGTTCACAGAAAAACTTGACAAGGACGTAACTATACCTTATTCAAAAAGGTCAGGGTAGGAAGAAGGGGAGGAGGAGTTGCACTATATGTAAAAAAATAAAGCTTTAGAACTACAGAGCTTAAAAGAGAGAGAGGAGGCACTGTGGGTTAAACTAGAAAGAGGGAAAGAAATCTATTTGAATTGGCATGATATATAGACCTCCCTCACAGGAGGAAGAGGTGGACGGAGAGTTAATTGAAGACATACCCAACATTGCCAGGAAAGGGGGAAGTGTTACTGATAGGGGATTTCAATATGCCAGATGTTGATTGGCATATTCCTGTTGCAGTAACATCTAGAAGTAAGGAGATCCTGGATTCTCTACAGGGAAAAACTATTCAGGAAACTGGTAACAGGACCCACAAGTGAAGAGGCCATACTGGACAGCGTAGTTACTCACCTGTAACAGGTGTTCTCCAGGAGCAGCAGGAATCAGTCCTCACATATGGGTGATGTCGGCGCCGACGGAGCCCTCGCGGAGCAATTTTCCCCAGCTTTCAAAGAAAGCCTTTGGGAATTGCAGCGCGCATGCGCGGTCCTCTTCCCGCCCAAGGGTGCCATCTTGCTCAGTCAGATGACATAGCTAAAAGACAGCAAAAATTAGCAAAAACGAAAGCATATAACTGCAACTCCAAGGGGAGGAGGGAGGGTTGTGAGGACTGATTCCTGCTGCTCCTGGAGAACACCTGTTACAGGTGAGTAACTATGCTTTCTCCAGGACCAAGCAGGAAGGCAGTCCTCACATATGGGACTCCCAAGCTTAAGGCTACTGGAGACCCTAAGCACAAAAATGAGCTCCCTCGAGGTCAGTAGCACAGAAGGAAGGAATCTTCTCTGAATATGTCTCCAACCAATAGCCCAACATCCGGGACGGAGGGTAAGAGTTGCCTATACCTCGAAGAAGTTACAGAGGACTGCCTGTCCGAAAGCACTGTCCCTGCGGGACTCCCTCTCCAGGCAGTAATGGGCTGCAAAAGTCTGGCTTGAAGACCAAGTAGCGGCCCGGCAGATGGCTGCCAATGGAACAGAGCGGAGGTAAGCCACTGACGTAGCCTTCGCCCGAACACGATGAGCTGTGACTCTACCTTCCAGCACGAGGCCCGCAGCCTCGTAAGCCCAAGCGATGCAGTCCGCAATCCAGATGGACAGAGTACGCTTGGAGACAGGGAGCCCCAACTTGTTGGGGTCATAAGACACGAAGAGCTGAACAGCCTTTCGGTGCTCCCGCGTACGGTCAAGGTAGAAGGTCAGCGCCCTCCTACAGTCCAGGGTATGCAGGACCATTTCAGCTCGGCTGGAGTGTGGCATGGGAAAGTAGGTCGGAAGTACCACCTCCTGGTTGATGTGAAAAGGGGAAACCACTTTAGGAAGAAACTTAGGGTGAGTCCGTAGGACTACCCGGTTCTTGTAGAACCTAGTGTAAGGAGGATCAGATACTAAGGCCTGCAGCTCACTAACGCGTCTTGCAGAAGTGAGGGCCACCAAGAACAAGGTTTTCCAGGAAAGAAAATGAAGAGGACAGGTAATCCGCTGTAAAACCACATTGAGATCCCAGTTCGGGGCTGGCGGGCGCAAAGGTGGTTTAAGGAGAAGGAGGCCTCTGAGAAAAAGAGCCAGCAGAGGGTGGCTGGAAAGAGGTCTACCATCCACCGGCATGTGATGCGCAGAAAGAGCACTAAGGTGGACCTTGACCGAGTTGGACTTAAGTCCAAGATTGGAAAGAGAAAGCAAGTACTGCAAGACCACTGATGCTGAACAGGAGAAGGGGTCTTGAGACTGCTGAGTACACCAGACGGAGAACCGACGCCACTTGAGAGCGTAGGACTTCCGGGTGGAAGGCCTCCTGGAGGCCAATACGACCTCTTCCACATCTGGCGGTAGCTGGAGAGGAGCAAGGACTACCCTTTCAGCAGCCAGGCCATCAGATGAAGGGACCGAAGGTTGGGGTGCAGGAGCGTCCCCTGATCCTGCGAGAGGAGGTCGGGCTGAAACCCCAGAGGAAGAGGGGTGTCCACCGCCAGCTGCATCAGAAGCGGGAAACAAGGTTGTCGCGGCCACCGGGGAGCCACTAGGATCATCAATGCCTTGTCTCTGAGAACTTTGAAGAGCGTTCGAGACACCAGAGGCATGGGCGGAAAGGCATACAAGAGGCCTGTGGACCATGGAATCAGAAAAGCATCCGCCGCTACCCGAAGAGGATGCGGCTGTCGAGAGCAGAATCTGGGCAGCTGCCGATTCAGAGGACTTGCAAACAGATCCATGGTGGGGAGGCCCCACTTGAGAAAGATCTGCTGAACCACCAGCGGATCCAACCTCCACTCGTGTGGCTGGAGGATCCTGCTGAGCTTGTCGGCCAGGTAATTTTCTTGACCTGGGAGATAGACAGCCCTGAGGAGGATGCCCTGGCGGATTGCCCAAGAGCATAGCCGTTGCGCCTCCTGACAGAGGAGGAAGGAGCCTGTTCCGCCTTGTTTGTTTACGTAGAACATGGCAACCTGGTTGTCCGTCTGTATCAGCAGCGACTGGTGGGACACCAGGTGAGAGAAGGCTTTGAGCGCTAGGCGGATAGCTCTGAGCTCCAGGAAGTTTATCTGTTGAGCAGACTCCCAAGGAGTCCGGAGTCCTTGAGTACATGACCCTTGGCAATGTGCTCCCCAACCCAGGAGGGAAGCATCGGTCGTTAGGACCTGAGAATGAGGAGGGGACTGAAAAGCCACTCCTAGCACTAGGTTGGGTAGATGAAGCCACCATCGCAGAGAGGAGACCAGCTGGTCGGAAATCTGCACAGAGTCCGCTAGGCTCCCCGTGGCCTGATGCCATTGATTGCGAGGGCACCACTGAGCAGGACGCATGTTCAGTCGGGCATTGGGGGTCACATGGACCGTGGAAGCCATATGGCCGAGCAGTCGCAGAAAGTGCCTGGCTGAGACCAGCGCATTGCTGTGAAAGTGGCCGGCGAGATCCATGAGCCGCTTGGCCCTGTCCAGAGGAAGGAAGGCCCGCGCCTGAAGTGTGTCCAACCTGGCGCCAATGAACTCGAGATTTTGAGAGGGGAGCAAAGTGGACTTTGCGAAGTTTATGACAAAACCCAAGTGCTGGAGCAGAGTCACAGTGCGATGAGTAGCCTGAGTGGCTTCTTGGGCAGACTGGGCCCTGATGAGCCAGTCGTCCAGGTATGGGAACACAAAGAGACCTTGAAGTCTCAGATAGGCCGCCACCACTGCTAGGCATTTTGTGAACACCCTGGGGGCGGAGGATAGGCCAAAGGGCAGTACTCTGTACTGGTAATGGTTTCCTTCCACAACAAACCTGAGATATTGTCTGTGGTCTGGATGAATAAGGATATGAGTATACGCATCCTTTAGATCTAAGGAGCATAGCCAGTCTCCCTGCTGGAGGTAGGGCAGCAGGATTCCAAGGGTAAGCATTTTGAACATTTCCTTTGCAAGGAACTTGAGGTTTCGCAAGTCCAGGATGGGCCTGAGGCCTCCTGTTCTTTTTGGAATCAGGAAGTACCTGGAGTAAAATCCTTGGCCCTTCAGGTGGTGGGGCACTGGTTCCACGGCTTGTTCCTGAACGAGACTTGCTAATTCCTGAAGGAGTAAGTCCCTGTTCAAAGGGAGTCTGGGAGGCTCCCCTGGAAAGTAGGAGGGAGGTACCTGGTGAAAGTGAAGATAGCCCTTTTGAACTATGTGAAGTACCCAGGTATCTGTGGTGATGTTGGACCACCTGTGGGCAAAGTGGATCAGCCGGCCTTCTGTGCTGAGAGAAACCAGCTGAGGGGGAGAGGCTATGCTGAGAAAGTCAAAAACCCCCACCCTGCTGAGCAGGGGCTGGTGGTGCAGGCTTGGGGGTTTGCTGCCTACGGGACCCATTACCCCGTCCCTTGGCCTGCTTTCCCTGCGGGGGAGCTGCTGAGGCCTGATACTGAGGGTAGTATTTATAGGCAGCACCTTTCCTCCGGTAAAAGGGCTTTTTCCCCGAGGCCTTCTTCTTTTGAGAAGGGGCAGAGGTCTTCCGAGAGACGAGTCCTGGTGAGAGTCTCAGTCTCGATTTGTGCAGCCTTCTCATCCATGGGCTTGCCAAAGAGGTTATCACCTCAGCAGGGGACCTCGACCAACTTGTCCTGTACCCAGGGCTCGAGGTCGGACGTCTGAAGCCAAGCCTGGCGGCGTCCACTGATGCCGGCTGCAGCTACTCGAGCCGACGCCTCAAAACCATCATAGGCTGCTCGAGAGATAAACTTGGAGCACTCTCGAATACCAGTAGACAAGGATTGGAACCTCTGCAACGGTTCGGAGAGACCAGCAGAGAACCCGGCTATTTCCTTAGCCAGGTCTCGGAGATACATGCCCATGTAGAGCTGGTATGTCTGGACTCGACAAGCAAGCATAGAGCCCTGGAAGCACTTTCTACCGAGGGCATCCAGGCTTCGGGCTTCCCTACCAGGGGGCACCGAGTGGTGCATTTTTTGACTCTTTAGTCTATGCATGGCTGATTCCACCACCATGGAATGGTGCGGTAGTTGTGTCTTTTGGAAGCCAGGGCTCTTGCGGACTCGATAAATGGAATCGACCCGCTTGCTTAACACCGGCGACGAAGCCGGGCTCTCCCACATGCGGAAGAGAAGTCGTTCCAGCATGGGAGGAACCGGTACAATAAAGGCCTCCTTCGGGGGAGAGTCATATTGGAGGGCATAGAGTTCTTCGACTTGAGGCTCCTCCTCGGGATCTGCAGGGAAGGCCAAGGCCTTGGCCATATCCCTCACGAAGTCCGAGAACCGGGTATCCTCTGGGGGGGACCGTCTCCGAGGTTCGGACTCGGGGGAGTCCGAAGGGACACACCGAGTCTGAAAGGAACCAGGTGACTCTTCGTCCTCAGATTCCCAGGCCAACTCCTCGGAGGAGGAGTCGACCGGCTCCGGTCGGGCAGGCACTGATGCCATCCGCCCCGACGCCGAGGGAGTCGGCGTCGATGACCTCGGTCCCGAACGGGAGGCCGAAGGAGACCTCGACCAAGGATCGACTCGAGCCCTCATGGACTCGAGGATCGGCTCGGTCTCCGGGGTCGATTTGGAGGTCGACGTCCCGGCGGTCAGGGCAGAAGCACCGGCGAGGCCAGCGATCAATGCCCGCTGCTGGTCCAAGAAGGCAGACAAACTGCACTCCAAGGCCGTCAACCTGAGTCCGAGCTCAGGAGACCCAGCAGCCCCCGACGGCATCGGGCCCGACGTCGGGTCCTTCGGAGGCGAGTCCACGAGGACAACAGTACTTACGTGAGCGGGCAAGTCCACCTTGAGTCGAGGATGTTTAGACGGCCTCTCCGTCTGAGGAACCGGGACGGGAATCGGGGCTATGTGACCTGGCCCTCGAGGAACCAGGAGCGTCCACCGATCCCACCCTCGCGGGTTGTTTCTTCCGATGATGTTCCCGGGTAGGAGACCCCCTTTCAGAGGAACTCCGACGATGCTCAGGACCAGAGTCCCGAGACGTCGAAGCCTCTGACGAGGTCCGAGCCCGGCCGGAGTCAGAGAAGATATGCTCCCGCTGGTGCTGCCGACTCCTCAATGTTTTTGAGGACATCTTGCCGCATGACCCGCAGATCATGGGGTCATGATCTGGGCCGAGGCAGCGGAGGCAGAAGTCATGAGTGTCTGTAAGAGACATAAGTTTCTTACAGAGGTCACACTTTTTAAAGCCACTGGCAGCCATCGGGGGAAAAAGGGCCCCTGCGAGGTCGAACGACCGGGCTGCCAGGGAAAAAGGAAAAAAGCGCAAAATCTGTCACGAAGGACAAAAACACGAAAAATAAAGAACGGACTCGCAACCAGCGTCGCGAGTCCGGGCGGGAA
Organism: Ichthyophis bannanicus; assembly: GCA_033557465.1. Classification (NCBI taxonomy): domain Eukaryota; kingdom Metazoa; phylum Chordata; class Amphibia; order Gymnophiona; family Ichthyophiidae; genus Ichthyophis; species Ichthyophis bannanicus. Next base: position 140,998,541 of record CM066049.1, on the reverse strand, counting down.
AAGAACCGGCGTCGAACCGAAGAAAAATAGAGGAAAATAGAGAAAAATCAACTTTTCTGAGGGGATTCACAGGCAACGTCTGTAGGGCTCCGCGGAAAAAAGAAGACTGAGCAAGATGGCACCCTTGGGCGGGAAGAGGACCGCGCATGCGCGCTGCAATTCCCAAAGGCTTTCTTTGAAAGCTGGGGAAAATTGCTCCGCGAGGGCTCCGTTGGCGCCGACATCACCCATATGTGAGGACTGACTTCCTGCTTGGTCCTGGAGAATTGGTGCTTACCATTGATGAAAGTGTTTCTGAAGTTATAGTGGGAGATCATTTTGCATCCAGTGATCACCAGATGGTGTGGTTCAGTATTAGGACTAGGGATGTTAAAAATCCATTCAAAAGTGACGGTCTTAGAATTTAGGAAAACTAACTTTGCGAAGATGGGCTAATACCTCAGGGAGTCGTTAACAGGATGGAAACAGCTGGATGATGTAGAAAAAAAGTGGGCAAAACTGAAAAGGGATATTAAGGGCAACCATCCTTTGTTAAAATGGTAAATAAAGGTAAAAGGAAAAAGGAGAACACTATAGTTTTTGAAAGTACCTGAAAATGTGAAGAAAAGGAGGCCTTCAACAAATACAAAAGATCAGAGAGAGGAAGACTGGCATCTATATTTGGAAACAATTAGAGAAGCTAGCAAAGTAGTCAGGAAAGCAAAGATTCAGAAAGAGGAGAAAATAGCCAAAGCAATGAAATGGGGGGGATAAGACATTTTTCAGATATGTTAGTGAGAAGAGAAAGGGCAAAAAGGGGTGAAGGGGATAAATATGTAGAAACTAATGAGGATAAAGTGGAATTGCTTAAATATTTCTGTTCTGTGTTCAGATGAAGAACCAGGAGCAGGACCTCAGAAAACACCCACAAACAGGAACAGAAGTGAGGGGCATCGAACAATTTTCAGAAGACTGTTCATAAGAAACTATCTGAACTTAAAGTAGACAAAGCAATGGGACCAGATGGACTACACCCAATAATACTGAGGGAACTTGGGGATGTTTTAATCAGCTCCACTGAATGACGTTTTCAACGCCTCAGAGTTGGGAGTGGTGCCAAAGGACTGCAGAGAGGCACATGTGGTCCCTTTACACAAAAGCAGAAGTAAGGATGTGGTTGAAAATTATAGGCTGGTTAGTTTAACTTCAGTGGTGAATAAACTACTGGAAGTGCTGCTGAAAGAAAATAAATAGTGAGGTTTCTGGAGTCCAGCGGATTACAGGATCCGAGGCAGCATGGATTCATAAGAACACAAGATATTCCATACTGGGTCAGACCAAGGTCCATCAAGCCCAGTATCCTGTTTCCAACAGTGGTCAATCTAGGTCATACATACCTAGCAGTTTCCTTAAAAGATACAGGTTCCACAATGCTTGTATTGGGTCAAGCATTGATATCCTGGATCCCTTCTTAATGGTTTATGGACCTTTCCTCCAGGAATTTGTCCAAACTTTAAACCCAGATACACTAATAGCCTTTACTACATCCTCTCGTAACAAATTCCAGAGTTTGATTATACGTTGAGTGAAAAAAATATTTTCTTTTATTAGTCTTAAATAGTTTACCCTGTAGCTTCATTGCATGTCCCCTAGTCTTTCTGTATTCTGATAACGTAAACAATCTAAGTTTACCCGTTCCACTCCGTTCATTAATTTATAAACTTCTATCATGTCTCCCCTCAGCCGTCTTTTCCAGGTTAAAGAGCCCCAACCTTTTTAGCCTCTCTTCATAGGGGTATCCTTCCATCCCCTTTACCATTTTGGTGGCTCTTCTCTGAACCTTTTCTAATAATGCTATATCCTTTTAAAGATACGGCGACCAGAACTGCACACAATATTCAAGGTTCGGTCTCACCATGGAATGATATAGAGGCATTATAATATATCTTTTGTTTTATTTTCCATTCCTTTCCTTATGATACCTAGCATTCTATTTGCTCTCTTGTCCGCCGCTGCACACTGGGCCAAGGGTTTTAACATGGTATCCACAATGACGCCTAAATCTTTTTCCTGGGTGGTGGTTCCTAATGTGGAACCTTGCATTGTGTAACCATAGTATGGGTTATTCTTCCCCAGGTGCATAACTGCACTTGTCCACATTAAATTTCATCTGCCATTTTGATGCCCAGTCTTCCAATTTATCAAGATCCTCTTGCAATTTTTCCACAATCCTCTTGGGTTTTAACAACTTTAGTTTTGTGTCATCTACAAATTTGATAACCTTACTCGTTATTCCCATTTCCAGGTCATTTATGAATGTGTCAAAAAGCAGCGGACCCAGCACAGATCCCTGAGGTACATCACTATTTACCTTTCTTCATTGGGAAAATTGGCCATTTAGCCCTATCCTCTGCTTTCTATCTTTTAACCAGTTCCTGATCCACAGTAGTACACTGCCTCCTATCCAACTCCTTAGTTTTGCCAAAAGTCTCCGATGATGGACCTTGTCAAAGGCTTTCTGAAAGTCCAGATACACTATATCAACCGACTCACCTTTGTCCACCTGTTTATTCACACCTTCAAAAAACCAAAAGATTAGTAAGACAAAATCGTCCTTGTCTAAAGCCATGTTGGCTGTCTCCCATTAAGCCATGGTAATCTACATGTTCAGCAATTTTGTTCTTTGACAGTTTCTACCATTTTTCCCGGTACCGACGTCAGGCTCACCAGTCTGTAGTTTCCCGGATCACCCCTGGAACCCTTTTTAAAAATTGGTGTTATGTTCGCCATCTTCCAATCTTCAGCTATTACAGATGATTTTAATGATAGTTCACAGATTACTAATAGCAGGTCTGCAATCTCATATTTCAGTTCTTTCAACACCCTTAGATGTATATCATCCTGCCCAGGTGATTTGCTACTCTTCAGTTTATCTAAAAGTTGTAATACATCTTCCCGATGTATCGATATTTCCTTCAATTCTTCCGCACCTTTAAATACCACTTCAGTCATGTGTCACATCTCTACATCTTCCTCAGTAAAGACCGAAGCAAAGAATTCATTCAATCTCTCCGCTATCGCCTTGTCGCCTCTTAATGCCCCTTTGTCCATTAGATAGAGGTGTTAAACAGACAGGTTTTTTGCTACGAATGTACCGGAAAAAGTCATTACGTGTTTTTGCTTCCGCAGCAAGCTTCTCCTCAAATTCTCCCTTTGCCTGCCTTATCAATGCCTTGCATTTAACTTGCCAGTGCTTGTGCCGTTTCCAAGTTTCGTCGTTTGGCTCTTTTTCCCCATTTCCTGAAAGATGCTTTTGGCAACAGCCTCTGACCTCATCTTTAAACCATGCTGGCAGTTTTTTGGACTTCCTTCCACTTTTCTTAAAGTATGGAATACAGCTGGTCTGGGCTTCCAAGATAGTATTTTTCACCACCCAAGCCTGATGTAATTCTAACCTTTGCAACTGCTCCTTTTATTTTTTTCTTAACTATTTTCCTCATTTTACCATAGACTCCCTTTCGAAAGTTAAAAGGTAGTATTGTGGATTTCCTTACTATCCCTCCTCCACTAATTAAATCAAACGTGATCATGCTATGATCACCATTGCCAAGTGGCCCCAACACCCTTCTCTTGCACCAGACCTGGTGTTCCACTAAGGACTAGGTCCAATATGGCTTCCCCTCTGGTCGGTTCATGAACCAACTGCTCCAAGCAGCAGTCATTTATTTCATCTAGGAACTTTGTCAAGCATGTCCTGCCGTGACGCTGACCCAGTCGATACCGGGGTATTTGAAATCACCCATTATTATTACTGTGCTGTAAAGCATAGTTACTCACCTGTAACAGGTGATCTCCAGGAACAGCAGGAATTTAGTCCTCACATATGGGTATCGTCGGTACCGACGGAGCCTGCGCAGGAACGCTCCCCAGCGTCCAATTAGAAAGCTTTTGGGGGCATCCCACAGCGCCTGCGTGCTGATTTCCCGCCTTTCCCAACTGCCTCTCTCCAGTTGAGTTTTAAAGCTGAGAAAGAGAGGGAAAGAGAAAGATAGAGAGATTCAACTCCTAGGGGAGGTGGGTGGGTTGTGAGGACTAAATTCCTGCTGTTCCGGGAGATCACCTGTTACAGGTGAATAACTATGCTATCTCCAGGAACAAGCAGGAACGTAGTCATCACATATGGGGACTCCCTAGCTTTTGATGCCAGGGAAAGACCCCAGAAGTTGTACATCCCTGCGAAGGGCTCCATTTCCCCCCATGGATCTCTGGCATCCTACCAGGGATGGTGGGTAGGAGTTGATTAGGTATGGAACAGGTGTTGGAGAACAGCCTGACCGAACAAGGCATCCCAGCGGGAGACCTTGTCCAAGCAGTAATGGGCTGTGAAGGTATGAACCGAGGCCCAGGTGGCTGCTCGACAGATGTCATCGATAGACACAGAGTGCAGATGAGCCATTGAAGCTGCCATGGCTCACATTGTGAGCTGTGACATGGCCCTCCAGAGGAAGATTCTTACTCTGAAAGGCAAATGAAATACACTGAGCAATCCAGTTAGATAGTGTTCTCTTAGAGACTGGAAGTCCCAAATGAGAAGGATCAAAAGCAACAAAGAGTCGAGAGGACTTTCTATGTTGCTGTGTTCTTTGTAAGTAAAAGGCTAAAGCTCTTTTACAGTCCAAAGTATGAAGGTTTCTTTCTGCATTTGATGCATGAGGCCTTGGAAAGAACACTGGTAGGTAGACCGCTTGGTTTAGATGAAAAGGCAAGACCACCTTTGGCATAAAGTGTGGATGAGTCCTAAGGACTACCTTGTCATGATGGAACCTTGTATAAGGTGGATCAGCTACTAGTGCTTGCAACTCACTGATGCGACGTGCTGATGTGATTGCAATGAGAAAGATAACCTTACAAGAAAGGAATTTCAAGGAGGTAGTAGCTAAGGGTTTTGGGTAACATTGTTCTTGTTCTATTATGTATTTAACCATTACACTGTTCTGTTACGTATTTAACCATTACATTGTTTTCTGCCAAATATTGTTCCATGTAAAACAAGCACTCCTTTGTTGACTGTTGTTCAATTGTAAACCGCACCTGAACTTCTGGAAGATGCGGGATATAAATGATTGTTAAATAAATAAATAAAAATAAATAAAGGGTTTGAAAGGTGGCTTCATGAGCTAACCAAGAACCAAATTTAAGTCCCATGCCACAGGTGGTGGCTTAATGGGAGGCTTAGTTAGCAGGCTTCTCATAAATCTTGCTATAAGAGGAGGGGAGGAAATAGGTTGTCCATTTAGGGGCTTGAAGGAAGCCGCAATAGCACTCAAATGGACCCTCACTGAGTTAGTCTTAAGTCCTGCATTGGATAAATGAAGGAGATACTCCAATAATGATTCCAGAGGTATGGCAATGGGGTTAAGACCCTTCTGCGAACACTATATGGTAAACCTTTTCCACTAGAAAGCATAAGAGCGTCTTGTGGAAGGCTTCCTGGAAGCATAAAGGATATCCTTTATTTGCTGAGGGAGGTTAAGATCATGGAGATCTAGGCCTTCAGCAACCAAGCCCTGAGATGCAGAGACTGGGGATTGGGATGCCATAACATTCTGTCCTCCTGAGCTAGGAGATCTGGAGCAGACCCCAACTCCAGGGAGGGAGCTTGAGAGAGATGTAGAAGCAGAGGGTACCACACTTGCCGTGGCCAATGTGCAGCTATGAGAACCATATGGCCTCTGTCTCAGAAGCTTGAACAGGGTTTTGGGAATTAGGGGAATGGGTGGAAAGGCATACAGGAAGTCTTGACCCCAGTAAAGGAGGAAAGCATCCCTGGCCTGAGCCCCCTGAGCCGGAATTCTGAAACAGAACCGGGGAAGTCTGGCATTCCATGGACTTGCAAAGAGGTCTATGTCCGGAGTTCCCCAAATTTGAAAACTCTTGGCTACCTGGTCTGCATGCAGAGACCACGCGTGTGGAAGCAGAACTCGACTGAGTGTCTGCCCAAGAGTGTTGTATGCCTGGAAGATACACTGCCAGGAGATGAATCTGATGCTCTCTGGCGAGGGCCCATAGTCACAAAGCTTCGTTGCAAAGTGACAGCGAGCCTGTTCCCCCCGGCTTGTTCACGGAGAACATGGCTACTTGATTGTCTGTAAGAATGAGGACTGTCTTGTAGCTGAGCAGGGTGTGGAACACTCACAGAGCAAGGAAGATTGATCTGAGCTCCAAGAGATTGATATGTAGATGTCTCCTGTGGAGACCAGGTGCCTTGGGTGGAGAGGTCTTGCAGATGAGCTCCCCAACCCATCGGAGAAGCATCTGTTAGAGTTGCTTGGGGAAGGGTTGTTGAAAAGGGGACCCCAGCAACAGGTTTTGAGTGGACTTCCACCACTGGAGGGACAAAATAAGGCAACTTGTGGTTGCTATTTTGTCTGACAAAAGGGGTCTTTTTCCCTGCTGGTTTCCTGTGGGGAAGGGATGAGGTCTTTTGAGAGCTTGTGGCATGTCATCACATCTGCCTCGATCTCTGCCGCTTTGTTGGCTGTGGGTTTGCCAAAAAGGTTCTGCCCAGTGCAAGGGATGTCAAGCAGCTTGCCTTGGACCCATTGCCCAAGGTCTGAAAGCTGTAGCCAGGCATTGGGTGCGGATGTCAGCTGCTGTAACCCAAACCGCTGACTTGAAGTGGTTGTAGGCTGCTCAGGAGGGCAACTTGGAGCAGTTGTTCTGAGGTCATGGAGTGGAACAGTTGGATGAGTTACCTGGCAAGGCCAGCCAAAAACAGACAGCTCCTGGATTAGAGCTTTAAAGTACTTACCTATGTATAATTCATAGGCTTGATCCGGCCCCCCAGCATCGAGCCCTGGTAACACTTGCGCCTGAAGGCGTCGAGGGCTCTGGCCTCCCTTCCGGGTGGAACAAAGTGGGTCTTTTGGCTCTTAAATTTTTGCATGGTTGACTCGACAACCATGGAGTTATATGGAAGCTGGGGATTGTGGTACCCCAGGCCCTTTTGGAAGTGGTACATGGCATAGAGATGCCAGTTCACCATTGGTACCAATGCCAGTGTCAAATTCTGAGCAGTTACCGCTCGAGGACTGGCTGCATAGGCACCATGAGGGTTTTCCTGGGTGGAGGCTTGTATTGGAGGATCTCCAACTCCTCGATGTGAGGTTCCTCCTCTGCCTCGGTCTGCACCAAGATGGCCCTGGCCATGTCCTTGACAAAGTCATGGAAGGCTACATCCTCCGTAGGGGAGTGGTGCTGGAGCACAGGAGGGAGATTGTGCTGAGGGGATGTGTCTATGCTGTTTAGTCTTTGGGAATACCTCGTCATCTGTCTCCCACTCCAGAGGTGACGAATCAGAGGTCCTACAACTCATTGCCTTGAGGCCAGCACCGAAGAGTCAGTCTCCAGAGGACCGATATCCGAGTCGCAGAAACCAGCTGGGAAGGACTAGATGCCTGAGGATTGGGACTGGGACCTCGGCCAGCACCAAGGGCTTACCTGAGGGTGGTAGTGCTCTGAGCTCAGCTCGACAACTTGGGGACAACCCTTGCAGTCGGGGGCCTGGTTGTCAGGGCAGATGATGCAGACAAACTAGCCATCATTGCCTGCTGCAGGGCCAGGATAGCAGTGATATTCTACTCCAGGGCCACCATTCTGGTTTCCAAGCCAGAAGGCTCCGAAGCTTTTGGGATGGGCACAGAGGATCTCAGGCCCAGTGCCAACTCTGGCAAGTGCATTCTCGACAAAGACTATGTCCTCGAGGAACCTCACATGGCCACCGCCTGCCAAGGAATCCTTAAGAACCTTAGTAGGGTGCTTCCCTGAACTACCGAGTCCCTCCTGGTGGTTTTACTGGGTTTCTCCGGTGGACTTCGACTTTCTTGGGGTCCGACGTCTTCTCAGAGAAGCTGCTGTCATGGAACTCAGAATGTTAAAGCCTCATGGGAAGTGCTGAATTTGAAGCTTGATGTCAGGGATGCTGAGGCAGAGTGACCTGGGGAACAGTTTTTCCTGCAGCTCTGACTTTATTGGTCTTAGGCGTCATGGCCTGGCATAGGTCACAGGAGGTGCTGTCATGGTCCGGTCCCAGGCAGCGGTCATGGGTGTCTGTCACTGACATTTGACTGGTGATCACATTTTTTGAACCCACTGGGGCACATGGTGAGAAGCACCTGACTGAGGTAGATGACCCCGAGTGAAAAAAAAAAGGTGTGATAAAAAAAAAAAAAAAAGTAGGAAGGAGCTGAAAACTAGCTCAAGGCGGCAACTTTCTGGGGACAAGCCAGAAACGTCTGAAGGGCTCTGCGGAAAAAAGACTAACATGGCACTCTTGAGCAAGAAGGGGACCATACATGCATGGTGGATATCTCCCAAAGGCTTTCTTTGAAAGCTACGGGTATACTTCCGTGAGGGCTCTTGTTGGCGCAGATGTCATCCATGTGAGGACTGACTTTCTGCTTGTTCCTGAAGAACACAGATTTGTCTGCCTTCCTTGAGTCCTCTGACATGTCTACTTATGCTACGTTATTACTTTTCACTCTAGAGCAGGGGTTCTCAACCCTGTCCTCGGGACCCACCTAGCCAGTCGGGTTTTCAGGATAACCACAATGAATATGTATGAGAGAGATTTGCATACACTGCCTCCATTATATGCAAATGTCTCCATGCATATTCATTGTGGTTATCTGAAAACCCAACTGGCTAGGTGGGTCCCAAGGACAGGGTTGAGAACCCCTGCTCTAGTCTGATAAACAAAAAGAAATGTACTCACCTATAACAGGTGTTCTCCAGGAACAGCAGGAATCAATCCTCACTTATGGACGATCTCAGCACTGACGGAGCATGCGTGGACCAATTCCCCAGCTTTCAAAGAAAGCCTTTGGGATTGCTGCCATGCATGCATGGTCCTCTTCCTGCCCAAAGGTGCCATCTTACTCAGTCAGGTCCCATAGCTAGAGCCCTAAGCAACAGATGGCGAGGGAAGAACAAAAATAGCAACTCTTAAGGGGAGGTGGGAGGGTAGTGAGGACTGATTCTTGCTGTCCCTGGAGAACACCTGTTACAGGTCAGTAACTATGCTTTCTCCAGGAACAAGCAGGAAGTCAGTCCTCACTTATGGGACTCCCCAGCTACAGGCTACCGAACCTGTAACCCAAAATATGCCTCCGCAAGGCTGTGAGCAGAAGACGATGCCTGAAGGAGCCCGAGTCTTTGGATTCCCGGGGCTAAGTTCTCGGTAGCCCCCAAAGAAGGGTCAGAGGGGGAGGAAGTGACATCACTGATCCTGATGGCAGTGTGAGGGCATCGATCCGGGCTAAATCTACCAAAAATTTAAAAAAGAACCCTCGAAGAGCTGAAAAAAATGGGCTCAAATAGCGGTGGAGAACCCCAGGAGAGGCGGGGGTGTGAACAGCAGGAATGGAGAACGAGTGCCGGAGGAGCGGAGACAGAGCAGGCTGTAGCGGAGGAAAACCTTGGGAGCGCAAGGAGCGTGGAAAGCTGAATCAGAGGCCGGCAGGAACATGTAGAGTGGCAAAAGAGCGTGCTAAAGCAGCGTGAACAGCTGAATAGGAGGTGTGCACGGATGCCAGAAGAGCAAAGAGAGCCAAGGTTGATGGAGGAAAAAGGAGCACCAAAAGAAAATGGAGATCAGCTGCCACGAGGTGAGCAAGATGGCTGAGTAAGCAAGCAAGGGGGGCACGGAGGAGACAGAGGAAGCCAAAAAGTGCAGAAGTGGAACAAAGGGGAGTGCATGAAAGCAGGAGGTGGAAATATGACCAGGAGGCAAATGGACTGAAAAGTGTGAGCGAAGGGGAGAGCTTTGAAGGAAGAGCAGCAGATTGGACAACTTAATTAACAGGTTGGAGTCAGGGGAGAGAGAGAAGTGAAAAAAAGTTGTGAAAAGTAGGAAACGTGCAGGAATCAAGTAATAACGCAAGTAACCTGACAAAAACCTGGGGATCTGAGTATCTTCAAGGATCAGTCACTGTCCGTGCACTGAAGCACACAGAGGCTGGAAGAGGAAGAGGTGAGAGGCCAGGAGAATAAAACGGCCACGAGAAGGAAAACTATGGATTTGAGGGACTATGCTTTCCAGGGTGTGGGGGGCAGGCACCAGTGGACATATTGCGGTGGAAAATACAAATAAGAATTCTGAGATTTCTGAGGGACCCGTACAATGCAGCAATATGGAGCAAGGAAAGGACACTTTGAAAGACATCACCAGAGCAGAGTTAAAGGAATGGTTTATCGGTAATTGCTCGAATGGAGGTTGGGAGCGCATTCCAGCAGATGGGAGCATAAAACTTAAAAGCTCTGTTCTTCGTTGCTTGGCTGCATTTTGTTATTTCGTTGGGGGTCTGAAGGGTATTGATGGCGAATGACCTCCTTGCTCTGTTTGCTGGGGTAGGGTGGAGCAGATCTGTTAGGGAGAAGGACATGTTGGCCTTAAAAGTCATCAGGAGTACTTTATATGTGGTCCGACAGATTGGTAGCCAGTGCAAGTCCTTTAGAATCAGGGTGATATGGTCTCCTCTGGAGGCTCCGTGTAGAAAGCGTGCCGCAATATTCATTGCTAATTGTAACGGGCTTAATGTGTTCTTGGGTAGGCCATGAAGGATCGCATTAGCATAGTCAAAGTGGGGGGTGACAAGGACCTGAAAGACTGTCCTGAAGTCGTCTGGTTGCAATAGGGGTCGGAGATGTCTCAATGTTCGTATTTTATGGTGGATCTGCCTGATGTGCGTTTTGAACTCGAGCTGCTGGTCTAATGTGAAGCCGAGGTAATAGATAGTGGGTTTGCTTGTGGAGCTCAGCGTCTTGTCTTTAGTGCCGGTGGAGGGGAGAAAGATTGATTTCTTGTAGTGAAGAGTATGTCTGTTTTGCTGAGGTTTATCTTGAGGCCCTGTGCGTGAAACCAGTCCGTTACAGCCTCGAAGCATTTTATTAGTGGGGAGACATCCGGATTGTCAATCAAGAATGGGACGACAAGTAGTACATCGGCATAGATCAGACATGAGACGTTGAAGGAGCGGATTACTTCACATATGGGTTGCATGTATATGTTGAATAAAAGGGCAGAGAGTGAGGAGCCTTGAGGTACACCATGTTTTTGTTGGAAAGGTTCAGAGGTTGCAGTACCTGTACGAACCTGCTGCCATCTGACGGTTAGATACGATTTGCACCAGCTCAATGCTGAGCCGCTGATTCCCTTATCTTGAAGCCGTATCAGGAGTTCATCATGGTTTACAGTCAGTCAAACACAGCGGCGATGTCCAGGAAAATCAATGCAAAACCTTGTTTGATGCTGTCGGTTCCTGTGATCAGTGTGTTGATTAGTGTGGTAAAGAGAGAGTTTCCACGCCGTGTGATTCTCGAAAGCCATGTTGGGATGGGTCCAGGGGAGCCATGGAGTCAATGCGGTCCTGTATTTGGTGATGAACGACCTTCGATTAGCTTTGCTAGCAGTGGGATGCTTGATATTGGTTGATATGATTCCACCTTCTGGGGATTTAGTTTGGTGTTCTTCAGAAGGGACCGAAATGATGTCTGCTTGAGGCATGATGGGAAAAGACCTGTGGAGAAGGATAAGTCCATGATTTTGCATAGTATAGGGCTGATTTCCTGATCTATGGAGATCTAGGAATCCAGGGGAGCGCAGATATACATTCTATTCACAGGTACATGACTTGTATAGTAGATTGGACATATGGGGAGGTGGAAAATGGGCTTCAAGAGTAAAGGAGATCGAGCAAGGGGAAATTACATGGACAGATCATGCCCCAGTTAGTGATTTTTGACATGTGAATAGAGGAAGAGTAGTTACTCACCTGTAACAGGTGTTCTCCAGGAGCAGCAAGAATCAGTCCTCACATATGGTTGACGTCGGCGCCGACGGAGCCCTCGCAGAGCAATTTTCCCCAGCTTTCAAAGAAAGCCTTTGGGAATTGCAGCGCGCATGCGCTGTCCTCTTCCCGCCCAAGGGTGCCATCTTGCTCAGTCTGATGACATAGCAAAAAGACAGCAAAAAATTAGCAAAAACGAAATCATAGGACTGCAACTCCAAGGGGAGGAGGGAGGGTTGTGAGGACTGATTCCTGCTGCTCCTGGAGAACACCTGTTACAGGTGAGTAACTACTCTTTCTCCAGGACCAAGCAGGAAGTCAGTCCTCTCATATGGGACTCCCAAGCTTAAGGCTACCGGAGACCCTAAGCACAAAAAATGAGCTCCCTCAAGCTCAGTAGCACAGAAGGAAGGAATCTTCTCTGAATACGCCTCCAACCGGTAGCCCAACATCCGGGATGGAGGGAGGAGTTGCCTATACCTCAAACAGATTACGGAGGACTGCCTGTCCGAAAGCACTGTCCCTGCGGGACTCCCTCTCCAGGCAGTAATGGGCCGCAAAGGTCTGGCTTGAAGACCAAGTAGCGGCCAGGCAGATGTCTGCCAATGGAACAGAGCGGAGGTAAGCCACTGACGCAGCCTTCGCCTTAACACGAGCCGTGACTCGACTCTCCAACGAGAGGCCGGCTGCCCCATAAGCCCAAGCGATACAGTCAGCAACCCAGATGGACAGAGTACGCTTGGAGACAGGGAGCCCCAACTTATTGGGGTCATAAGACACGAAGAGCTGAACAGCCCTTCGGTGCTCCCGCGTACGGTCAAGGTAGAAGGATAACGCCCTCCTACAGTCCAGGGTATGCAGGACCATTTCAGCTCGGCTGGAGTGTGGCCTGGGAAAGAAGGTCGGAAGTACCACCTCCTGGTTGATGTGAAAAGAGGAAACCACTTTAGGAAGAAACGTAGGGTGAGTCCGGAGGACTACCCTATTCTTGTAGAACCTAGTGTAAGGAGGATCAGACACTAGGGCCTGCAGTTCACTAACGCGTCTAGCAGAAGTGAGGGCTACCAAGAAAGCGTAGTTACTCACCTGTAACAGGTGTTCTCCAGGAGCAGCAGGAATCAGTCCTCACTTATGGGTGACGTCGGCGCCGACGGAGCCCTCGTGGAGCAATTTTCCCCAGCTTTCGAAGAAAGCCTTTGGGAATTGCAGCGCGCATGCGCGGTCCTCTTCCCGCCCAAGGGTGCCATCTTAGCCAGTCAGATGACATAGCTAAAAAAGACAGCATAAAAATTTGCAAAAAAACTAAAGCAGAAGATTGCAACTCCAAGGGGAGGAGGGAGGGTTGTGAGGACTGATTCCTGCTGCTCCTGGAGAACACCTGTTACAGATGAGTAACTACGCTTTCTCCAGGACCAAGCAGGAAGTCAGTCCTCACTTATGGGACTCCCAAGCTCAAGGCTACCGGAGACCCTAAGCACAAAAATGAGCTCCCTCTAGCTCAGCAGCACAGAAGGAAAGAATCTTCGCTGAATTATCACCCACCGGTAGCCCACATCCGGGATGGAGGGTAGGAGTTGCTCAGACCTCAAAGAGATTACGGAGGACTGCCTGTCCGAAAGCACTGTCCCTGCGGGACTCCCTCTCGAGGCAGTAATGGACCGCAAAAGTCTGGCTCGAAGACCAAGTAGCGGCCCGGCAGATGTCTGCCAGCGGAACAGAGCGGAGGTAAGCCACTGACGTGGCCTTTGCCCGAACGCAATGAGCCGTGACTCGACCTTCCAAGGAGAGTCCGGCTGCCCCATAAGCCCAAGTGATACAGTCCGCAACCCAGATGGACAGTGTACGCTTGGAGACCGGGAGCCCCAATTTATTGGGGTCAAAAGACACAAAAAGCTGAGCAGCTTTACGGTGCTCCCGCGTACGGTCAAGGTAGAAGTTCAAAGCCCTTCTACAGTCCAGGGTATGGAGGACCGTTTCAGCTCGGCTGGAGTGTGGCCTGGGAAAGAAGGTCGGAAGTACCACCTCCTGATTGATGTGAAAAGGGGAGACCACTTTTGGAAGAAATTTAGGGTGAGTCCGTAGGACTACCCTATTTTTGTAGAACCGAGTGTAAGGGGGATCAGACACGAGGGCCTGCAATTCACTTACGCGTCTAGCGGAAGTGAGGGCTATCAAGAACAGTGTTTTCCAAGACAGAAAACAGAGAGAACAGGTAGCCATAGGTTCAAAAGGCGGACAGGTGATCCGCTGCAAAACCACATTCAGGTCCCAGTCAGGCGCTGGCGGGCGCAGAGGTGGTTTAAGTAGAAGGAGACCTCGGAGAAACCTCGCTACGAGAGGGTCGCTGGAGAGAGGTCTGCCGTCCACCGGCACATGAAGCGCCGAAAGAGCACTGAGGTGAACTTTGACGGAGTTGGACTTAAGTCCCAGATTAGAGAGGTGCAGCAAGTACTGCAAGATCACCGACACCGGGCAGGAGAAGGGATCCTGAGACTGTTGGGTACACCAAACGGAAAAGCGACGCCATTTAAGGGCATAGCATTTGCGGGTAGAAGGTCGTCGTGAAGCCAAGACGACCTCCTCCACCTCTGCCGGCAGGAGAAGGGGAGCAAGGACTACCCTCTCAGCAGCCAGGCCATTAGGTTGAGAGACCTGAGGTTGGGGTGCAGCAGAGAACCCTGATCCTGAGTGAGGAGATCCGGTTGAAACCCCAGAGGGAATGGATCCTCCACCGCTAATTGCAGCAGGAGCGGAAACCACGGCTGTCTGGGCCAGCGAGGGGCCACCAGGATCATGAAGGCTTTGTCCCGGAGAACCTTGAAAAGAGTCCGAGAGACTAGCAGGATGGGAGGGAAAGCATACAGAAGGCTTCCCGACCATGAGAGTAGAAAAGCGTCCGCCGCAACCCGACGGGGGTGGGGCTGACGAGAGCAGAAGCGAGGAAGTTGCCGGTTGTGAGGACTGGCAAAGAGATCCACCGTGGGGAGGCCCCACTTCAGAAAGAGCTTCTGAACTACCAAGGGATCCAGACGCCACTCGTGCGGCTGAAGGATCCTGCTGAGTTTGTCCGCCAGGTAATTCTCTTGGCCTGGGAGATAAACTGCCTTGAGGAGAATGCCGTGACCGACGGCCCAAGAGCAGAGCTTCTGTGCCTCCCGGCAGAGGAGGAAGGAGCCCGTGCCCCCTTGCTTGTTCACGTAGAACATGGCAACTTGATTGTCCGTCTGGACAAGGACGGACTGATGAGAAGTCAGGTGGGAGAAAGCCTTGAGAGCCAGGCGGATCGCCCTGAGCTCCAGGAAGTTGATCTGCTGAGCAGACTCCCATGTGGTCCAGAGGCCCTGAGTACGTGCCCCTTGGCAATGCGCACCCCAGCCCAGGAGGGATGCATCTGTCGTCAGCACCCGGGCCGGCTGAGGTGACTGGAAAGGCATTCCGAATATCAGGTTCGGCTGCTGAAGCCACCACCGGAGAGACGAGAGCAGCGGCTCGGAGACGCGCACTAGGTCTGCTAGGTCGCCTGTGGCTTGTCGCCACTGCTGGCGGAGACACCATTGAGCAGGCCGCATATTCAGGCGGGCATTGGGGGTCACATGGATGGTGGAAGCCATATGGCCGAGTAGTCTCAGGAAGCGCCTGGCGGAGACCAGGGGCTGGCTGCGAAAACGGTCGGCTAGGTCCATGAGCCGTTGAGCCCTGTCGAGCGATAGGTATGCTCGTGCCTGAGGAGTGTGCAGTCTTGCGCCGATGAACTCGAGATCCTGTGATGGGAGCAAAGTGGACTTTGCGAAGTTTATAACAAAGCCCAAGTGCTGCAGAAGAGTCACCGTGCGGCGCGTGGCGTTGGTGACCTCCAGAGCGGACGCTGCTCTGATGAGCCAGTCGTCGAGGTACGGAAAGACAGAGGCCGTGAAGCCGGAGATGGGCCGCCACCACCGCGAGACATTTTGTGAAGACTCGCGGTGCGGAGGACAGGCCAAAGGGCAGTACTCTGTACTGGTAATGATTTCCTGCCACCACAAACCTTAGGTATTGTCGGTGGCTTGGGTGGATGAGGATGTGCGTGTAGGCATCCTTTAGATCCAAGGAGCATAGCCAATCTCCCTGCTGGAGGTAAGGCAGAAGGATTCCAAGGGTAAGCATCTTGAACTTCTCTCGCACGAGGAACTTGAGGTTGCGCAGGTCCAGGATGGGTCTGAGGCCTCCTGTTCTCTTTGGTATCAGAAAATACCTGGAGTAAAAACCTTGACCCTCCAGGTGGTGGGGCACCGGTTCCACCGCCTGTTCCTGTAGAAGACCTGCTAACTCCTGAAGGAGTAATTCCCTGTGCAGAGGGGGTCGTGGAGGTTCTCCCGGAAAAAAGGAGGGAGGGACCTGGTGGAAGTGCAGAAGATAGCCTTCTCGCACGACTTGAAGCACCCAGGCATCTGAGGTGATGCTGGACCACCTGTGGGCGAAGTGAACCAGCCGGCCTCCGGTGCTGGGAGGAACCAGCGGGGGGGGAGAGGCTATGCTTAGTGAGTCAGAAACCCCCACCCTGCTGAGCAGGGGCTGGTGGTGCAGGCTTGGGGGCTTGCTGCCTATGGGACCCGTTACCCCGTCCCTTGGCCTGCTGGCCCTGTTGGGGAGCTGCAGGGGCCTGATAATGGGGGTATTGTTTGTAGGCAGCCGCCTTCCTCGGGTAAAAGGACTTCTTTCCCGAGCCCTTCGGGGGGACTGCTTCCGAGGCTCGGACTCCGGTGAGTCCGAGGGGACACACCGAGTCCGGAAAGAATCAGGGGACTCTTCCTCTTCAGACTCCCAGACCGACTCCGACGAGGACTCGGTGGGGTCGGCCCGGGCAGGGCGCGGCGCCTGCCGCCCCGACGCCGAGGGAGTCGGCGTCGGCGACCTCGGTCCCGAACGGGAGGCCGAGGGTGACCTCGACCGAGGATCGACTCGAGTTCGCATCGACTCGAGGATCGGCTCGGTCTCCGGGGTCGACTTGGACGTCGACGTCCCGGCGGTTGGGGCAGCGGCGCCAGCGAAGCCAGCGAGCAGTGCCCGCTGCTGGTCCATGAAGGCAGACAATCTGCTCTCCAAGGCCGTCAACCTGAGTCCGAGCTCAGGTGACCCAGCAGCCCCCGACTCGGGCCCCGACGGCGTCGGGCCCGACGTCGGCTGTCTCGGAGGCGAGTCCAGGAGGACCACAGGACTTACCCGAGCAGGCAGCTCCGACTCCAGGCGAGGTCGCTTCGTGGGATGCTCCTTATCCAAGGACCCGGGACGGCTATCGGGGCTATGCGACCTGGCCCTCGTGGAGCCAGGAGCGTCCACCGACGCCGCCCTCGCGGGTTTCACCTTACGACGATGGTCCCCGGAGGGAGAACCCCTGTCGGAGGAACTCCGGCGACGGTCCGAGCTGGAACCTTTGGACGCGGAGGCCTCTGACGAGGTCCGGGTACGGCTGGGGTCAGCGAAGATTCTATCCCGCTGATGCCGCCGACTTCTCAACGCTTTGGAGGACATTTTGCCGCAGGGCCCACAGATCATTTCTTCATGATCCGGGCCCAGGCAGCGGAGGCAAAAGTCGTGTGTGTCAGTTAGTGACATATTTCGGTCACACTGACCACACCGCTTGAAACCACTGGCAGCCATCGGGGGAAAAAGTGCCCCGGCGAGGTCAAAGGACCGGGCTGCCAGGGAAAAACCGAAAGGAAAAACTGACTAAGTCAGAAAAACCGAAAAATAAGAAGAGGACTCGAGACTGGCGTCGCGAGTCCGGCGGGAAAAAGACCGGCGTCGAACCGAATGGAAAATGAGAAATTCTGAAGAAAAAATCAACTTTTTCGCGGGGACACGACGGGTACGTCTGTAGGGCTCCGCGGAAAAAAGAAGACTGGCTAAGATGGCACCCTTGGGCGGGAAGAGGACCGCGCATGCGCGCTGCAATTCCCAAAGGCTTTCTTCGAAAGCTGGGGAAAATTGCTCCGCGAGGGCTCCGTCGGCGCCGACGTCACCCATAAGTGAGGACTGACTTCCTGCTTGGTCCTGGAGAATAAGGTTTTCCAAGAAAGAAAACGTAGAGGACAGGTAGCCATAGGTTCAAAAGGCGGACAGGTAATCCGCTGTAAAACCACGTTCAGATCCCAGTCAGGGGCTGGTGGGCGCAAGGGTGGTTTAAGGAGAAGGCCTCTGAGGAAACGAGCCACAAGAGGGTGGCTGGAAAGAGGCCTGCTATCCACCGGCAAGTGATGTGCAGAAAGAGCACTGAGGTGGACCCTGACCGAGTTGGACTTAAGTCCGATGTGGGAGAGGGAAAGCAAGTACTGCAAGAGCACTGACACTGAACAGGAGAAGGGATCTTGAGACTGCTGAGCACACCAGACGGAGAACCGACGCCACTTAAGAGCGTAGGACTTCCGGGTAGAGGGCCGCCTGGATGCCAAGACTACTTCCTCCACATCTGGAGGCAGGAGGAGAGCAAGAACTACCCTTTCAGCAGCCAGGCCATCAGATGCAGGGACTTGAGGTTGGGGTGTAGGAGAGTCCCGTGATCCTGGGTCAGGAGATCGGGCTGAAACCCCAGAGGGAGAGGAGTGTCCACCGCCAGCTGCATCAGAAGCGGGATCCAGGGCTGTCTCGGCCACCGGGGAGCCACGAGGATCATTGAGGCTTTGTCCCGGAGAACCTTGAAGAGCGTCCGAGACACCAGTGGCATGGGAGGAAAGGCATAGAGAAGGCCTGTGGACCATGAGAGAAGAAAAAGCATCCGCCGCTACTCTTAGAGGATGCGGTTGTCGAGAGCAGAATCGGGGAAGTTGCCGGTTGAGAGGACTGGCAAAGAGATCCATGGTGGGTAGTCCCCACTTGAGAAAGATCCGCTGAAGCACGAACGGATCCAATCTCCACTCGTGTGGCTGGAGGATTCTGCTGAGTTTGTCTGCCAGGCAATTTTCGTGACCCGGGAGATAAACCGCCGAGGAGGATGCCGTGGTTGACGGCCCAAGAGCACAGCTTTTGTGCTTCCCGACAGAGAAGAGAGGAGCCTGTGCCCCCTTGCTTGTTCATGTAGAACATCGCAACCTGATTGTCCGTCTGGACCAGCACAGATTGGCGAGATGTGAGGTGGGAGAAGGCCTTGAGAGCCAGGCGGATCGCTCTGAGCTCCAGGAAGTTGATCTGCTGGGCAGACTCCCAAGGAGTCCAGAGGCCCTGAGTACATGTCCCTTGGCAATGTGCTCCCCAACCCAGGAGAGAAGCATCGGTCGTCAGGATCTGAGGAGGAGGAGACTGAAAAGCCATTCCGAGCACTAGGTTTGGCAGATGAAGCCACCATTGCAGAGAAGAGACCAGCGGGTCGGAGATCTGCACTGAGTCTGCCAGGCTCCCCGTGGCCTGATGCCATTGTTTGCGAAGGCACCACTGAGCAGGTTGCATGTTCAGGAGGGCATTGGGGGTCACATGGACTGTGGAAGCCATATGGCCGAGCAGTCTCAGAAATTGCCTGGCAGAGACCAGGGAATTGCTGTGAAAATGGCTGGCCAGATCCATGAGCCGGTGTGCTCTGTCTAGAGGCAGAAAGGCTCACGCCTGGAGCGTGTTTAATCTGGCGCCGATGAACTCGAGATCCTGAGAGGGGAGCAAAGTGGACTTTGCGAAGTTTATGACAAAGCCCAAATGCTGGAGCAGAGCCACAGTGCGGTGTGTGGCGTGAAGTGCCTCTTGGGAAGACTGTGCTCTGATGAGCCAGTCGTCCAGGTACGGAAATACAAAGAGGCCTTGAAGTCTTAGATAGGCCGCCACCACTGCGAGACATTTGGTGAACACTCGTGGTGCGGAGGATAGGCCAAAGGGTAGTACCCTGTACTGGTAATGATTGCCTCCCACAACAAACCTGAGATATTGTCTGTGGCTTGGGTGGATGAGGATGTGAGTGTAGGCATCCTTTAGATCCAAGGAGCATAGCCAGTCTCCCTGCTGGAGGTAGGGCAGCAAGATTCCAAGGGTAAGCATCTTGAACTTTTCCCTTGTGAGGAACTTGTTGAGGTTTCGCAAGTCCAGGATGGGTCTGAGGCCTCCTGTTCTTTTTGGTATCAGAAAGTACCTGGAGTAAAAGCCTTGAACTCAGGTGGTGGGGCACTGGTTCCACAGCCTGTTCCTGAAGACTTGCTAACTCCTGAAGGAGTAAGTCCCTGTGCAGAGGGAGTCTGAGAGGCTCCCCTGGAAAGTAGGAGGGAGGTACCTGGTGGAAGTGCAGAAGAGAGCCTTCTTGGACTACGTGAAGCACCCAGGTATCTGTTGTGATGTTGGACCACCTGTGGGCAAAGTGGACCAGCCTGCCTCCTGTGCTGAGAGAAACCAGCTGAGGGGGAGAGGCTATGCTGATGAAGTCAAAAGCCCCCACCCTGCTGAGCAGGGGCCGGTGGTGCAGGCTTGGGGGCTTGCTGCCTATGGGACCCATTACCCCGTCCCTTGGCCTGCTGACCCTGTTGGGGAGCTGTTGAGGCCTGATAATGAGGGTAGTGTTTATAGGCAGCTGCCTTCCTCGGGTAAAAGGGCTTTTTCCCCCGAGCCCTTCTTCTGAGAAGGGGCAGAGGTCTTCCTGGAGAGTCGAGTCCTGGTGAGAGTCTCGGACTCGATCTGCGCAGCCTTTTCATCCATGGGTTTGCCAAAGAGGTTCTCACCTCTGCAAGGGACATCGACCAACTTGTCCTGCACCCATGACTCGAGGTCGGATGACTGAAGCCAAGCCTGTCGGGCACCGATGCCGGCTCCGGCTACCCGAGCCAATGCTTCGAAGTCATCATAGGCTGCTCGAGAGATAAATTTCTAGCACTCTCGAATACCAGTTGACAAGGCTTGGAACCTCTGCAAAGGTTCTTCGGAGAGACCAGCGGAGAACCCGGCTATTTCTTTAGCCAGGTCTCGAAGATACATGCCCATATAGAGCTGGTAGGTCTGGACTAGACAAGCAAGCATAGAGCCCTGGAAACACTTCCTACCGAGGGCATCCAGGCTTCGAGCCTCCCGACCGGGAGGCACCGAGGAGTGCATTTTCTGACTTTTAAGTCTATGCATGGCCGATTCCACCACCATGGAATGGTGCGGTAGTTGTGCCTTTTGGAACCCAGGGCTCTTGCAGACTCGATAAATGGAATCGACCCGCTTGCTTAACACCGGCGACGACGCTGGGTTCTCCCACATGCGGAAGAGAAGTCATTCCAGCATCGGAGGAACCGGTACAGTAAAGGCCTCTTTTGGGGGAGAGTCGTACTGGAGGGCGTCGAGCTCTTCGGCTCGAGGCTCCTCCTTGGGATCCGTGGGGAAGGCCAAGGCCTTGGCCATATCCCGCACGAATTCCGAGAACCGGGTGTCTTCCGGGGGGGACCGTCTCCGAGGTTCGGACTCGGGGGAGTCCGATGGGACACACCGAGTCCGAAAAGAACCAGATGACTTTGTCCTCGGATTCCCAGGCGGACTCCTCGGAGGAGGAGTCGAGCGGCTCCGGTGGGGCGGGCATCGATGCCATCCGCCCCAACGCCGAGGGAGTCAGCATCGACGACCTCGGTCCCGAACGGGAGGCCGAAGGAGACCGCGACCGAAGATCGACTCGAGCCTGCATGGATTCGAGGATCGGCTCGGTCTCCGGGGTCGACTTGGAGGTCGACGTCCCGGCGGTCAGGGCAGAAGCACCGGCGAGGCCAGCGATCAATGCCCGCTGCTGGTCCATGAAGGCAGTCAGACTGCTCTCCAAGGCCGTCAACCTGAGTCCGAGCTCAGGAGACCCAGCAGCCCCCGACTCGGGCCCCAAAGGTGTCGGGCCCTTCAGAGGCGAGTCCACGAGGACAACAGTACTCACTTGAGGAGGCGAGTCCATCTCGAGTCGAGGATGTTTGGAAGGCCTCTCCAACGCCAAGGACCCGGGACGGCTATCGGGGCTATGCGATCTGGCCCTCGAGGAACCAGGAGCATCCACCGACGACGCCCTCGCGAGTTTTTTCTTCCGATGATGCTCCCGGGTAGGAGAACCCCTCTCAGAGGAACTACGACGATGCTCAGGACCAGAGTCCCAAGACGTCGAAGCCTCTGACGAGGTCCGAGCCCGGCCGGAGTCAGAGAAGATACGTTCCCGCTGATGCTGCCGACTCAACGCTTTTGAGGACATCTTGCCACATGGACCACAGATCATTGGGTCATGATCGGGTCCGAGGCAGCGGAGGCAGCAGTCGTATGTGTCGGTAAGAGACATGAGCTTCTTACACCGATCACACTTCTTAAACCCGCTGGCAGCCATCGGGGGAAAAAGGGCCCCTGCGAGGTCAAAAGACAGGGCTGCCAGTGAAAAAGAAAAAAAGGGCGCGAAATCTGTCATGAAGGACAAAAAACCGAAAAATAAAGAACTGACTCGCAACCGGCGTCGCGAGTCCAGGCGGGAAAAGAACCGGCGTCGAACCGAGGAAAATAAAGACAATAAAATCAGCTTTTCTAGCGGGGAAGCACAGACGTCTGTAGGGCTCCGCAGAAAAAAGAAGACTGAGCAAGATGGCACCCTTGGGCGGGAAGAGGACCGCGCATGCGTGCTGCAATTCCCAAAGGCTTTCTTTGAAAGCTGGGGAAAATTGCTCCGCGAGGGCTCCGTCGGCGCCGACGTCACCCATATGTGAGGACTGACTTCCTGCTTGGTCCTGACACGGTGAGCCGTAACTCGACCCTGCAAGGAGAGGCCGGCTGCCCTGTATGCCCAGGCAATACAGTCGGCTACCCATATGGACAAAGTACGCTTGGAGACAGGTAGCCCCACTCATTGGGGTCAAAAGAGACGAAGAGCTGAAAAGCCCTCCAGTGCTCCCGCGTACGGTCAGGGTAGAAGGACAACACCCTCCTACAGTCCAGGGTATGCAAGACCATCTCAGCCCAGCTGGCATGCGGCCTGGGAAAGAAAGTTGGAAGAACCACCTCCTGATTGAAGTGGAAGGAGACAACAACCTTTGGAAGGAACTTAGGGTGAGTCTGTAAGACTACTGTTCCTATAGAACCTAGTAAGAGTAGTTACTCACCTGTAACAGGTGTTCTCCAGGAACAGCAGGAATCAGTCCTCACATATGGGTGACGGCGCCGACGGAGCCCCCGTGCGGAGCATTTCCCCAGCTTTCAAAGAAAGCCTTTGGGAATTGCAGCACGCATGCACGGTCCCCTTCCCGCCCAAGGGTGCCATCTTGCTCAGTCTGATGACACAGCTAAGAGACAGCAAAAAAATAGCAAAATAAATCATGACTACAACTCCAAGGGGAGGAGGGAGGGTTGTGAGGACTGATTCCTGCTGCTCCTGGAGAACACCTGTTACAGGTGAGTAACTACTCTCTCCAGGACCAAGCAGGAAGTCAGTCCTCCCATATGGGAGGGAGGAGTGGTCTAGTGGTTAGGACAAGGTACTTCAGGCTGGAGGGCCGGGGGTTCAAGTCCCACCTTGGGACAGCAATCTCATGCCGGAGGGACTGGGATTTCTAGTCCTATAGGCACTCCTTGGTCTTGGGCAAGCCACTTAACCCTCCACTGCCCATGTTTCCTGTAAGTATTAGTGTATGTGTCTCATATCCCCTCGTGTTAAATGTATCCCCCAATTGACCGCTTTGACCCGGTGAAAAGCGGGATATAAATACAGCTAAATAAATAAATATTTATGGGACTCCCCAGCTTAAAGCTACCGGAGACCCCAAGCAGAAAAAATGAGCTCCCTCGAGCGTGGCAGTACTGAGGGAAGGAATCTTCTCTGATAACGCCCCCGACCGGTAGCCCAACAGCAGGGCCGGAGGGAAGGAGTTGCCTAGACCCCAAAGAGATTATGGAGTACTGCCTGTCCGAAAGCACTGTCCCTGCGGGACTCCCTCTCAAGGCAGTAATGGGCCACAAAAGTCTGGCTTGAAGACCAAGTAGCGGCCCGGCAGATGTCTGCCAACGGAACAGAGCGGAGATGAGCCACTGACGCAGCCTTCGCCCTGACACGATGAGCCGTGACTCGACCCTCCAACGAGAGGCCGGCTGCCCCATAAGCCCAGGTGATACAATCAGCGACCCAGATGAACAAAGTACGCTTGGAGACAGGTAACCCCAACTTATTGGGGTCAAAAGAGACAAAGAGCTCAACAGCCCTCCAATGCTCCCGCGTACGGTCAAGGTAGAAGGATAACACCCTCCTACAATCCAGGGTATGCAGGACCATCTCAGCCCGGTTGGCATGCGACCTGGTAAAGAAGGTCGGAAGAACCACCTCCTGATTGAGGTGGAAAGAGGAGACAACCTTAGGGAGAAACTTAGGGTGAGTCCGTAAGACTACCCTATTCCTGTAGAACTTAGTGTAAGGGGGATCAGACACTAGCGCCTGAAGTTCACTCACTCGCCTAGCAGAGGTAAGAGCTACCAGAAACAAAGTTTTCCAGGAGAGAAAAACGGAGAGGGCAGGTAGCCATAGGTTCAAATGGCGGACAAGTAATCTGCTGCAAGACCACATTCAAATCCCACTCAGGGACTGGTGGACGTAAAGGAGGCTTAAGAAGGAGGAGGCCTCTGAGGAAACGAGCCAAAGGGTGGTTGGAAAGAGGCCTCCCGTCCACCGGCGAGTGGTGCGCTGAGAGAGCACTGAGGTGAACCCTGACAGAATTGGACTTAAGGCCTAGATTGGAGAGGTAAAGCAAATATTGCAACACTACCACTACCAAGAAAGAGAAGGGATTCTCGCTGTGCTGAGCACACCATGCGGAGAATCTACGCCACTTAAGAGCATAGGATATCCGGGTGGATTGCCGTCTAGAGGCTAAGACTACGTCTTCCACCTCTTTAGGCAGTTGTAGGGGAGCCAGGACTACCCTTTCAGCAGCCAGGCCATCAGATGAAGGGACTGGAGATTGGGGTGCAAGAGAGATCCCTGTTCCTGAGACAGGAGATCGTGTTGAAGCCCCAGAGGAATAGGAGTGTCCACCGCCAGTTGCAGCAGAAGTGGGAACCACGGTTGCCTCGGCCACCTGGGGGCTATCAGAATCATTGAGGTGCCGTCCTTGAGGACTTTGAACAGTGTTCTGGACACTAGTGGCGTGGGAGGAAACGCATACAGTAGGCCTGTGGACCACGGGATCAGAAACACATCCGCTGCTACTCTGAAAGGATGCTGTTGTCTGGAACAGAATCTCGGAAGTTGCCGGTTCAGAGGGCTGGCGAAAAGATCCATGGTGGGGAGGCCCCACCTGAGAAAGATCTGCTGAACCACCAATGGGTTCAATCTCCATTCGTGTGATTGCAGGATCCTGCTCAGTCTGTCCGCCAGGTAATTTTCCTGACCTGGGAGGTAGACTGCCCTGAGAAGGATTCCGTGATTGATGGTCCAGGAGCACAGCCGCTGTGCTTCCTGACAGAGAAGAAACCTGTGCCTCCTTGCTTGTTCACGTAAAACATGGCAACTTGATTGTCCGTCTGGACCAGTACAGACTGGTGAGATGTGAGGTGGGAGAAGGTCCTCAGAGCTCGGCGTATCGCCCAGAGCTCCAGGAAGTTTATCTGCTGAGCAGCCTCCCAAGGGGTCCAGAGACCCTGAGTACACGCCCCTTGGCAATGTGCTCCCCAACCTTGAAGAGAAGCATCCGTCGTCAGCACTTGACAATGCGGAGGGGATTGAAAAACCACTCCGAGCACCAGATTCGGAAGATGAAGCCACCACTGTAGAGAGGAGACGAGCAGTGTGGATATTCTCACTGAGTCTGCAAGGCTCCCCGTGGCCTGATGCCACTGAGAGCGAAGGCTCCACTGAGCAGGTCGTATATGCAGGCGGGCATTGGGGGTGACAAACCGTGGAAGCCATATGGCTGAGAAGGAGAAATTAGACCTTACCTGCTAATTGTCTTTCCTTGAGTTCTCTCCGGGCCAGTCCAGAACAGATGGGTAGTCAAATCTCCCTCCTCTAGCAGCTGAGGACAGAATTCCAATTCTTTTGTTGCTAGGCTACACATCACTCCCTTGGTAACAGCAGCCAGTCTTTACGTAGCAAGCAGCCAATAACAAATCAATAAGAATAAAACAGCGGAAGAGTCCCATTGAAGGTATATAAATTTGCTCTGTGTCTCATGCTTGACCACGAAAGCACTTGAGCGAAAATAGCCAAAGCAATGGCTATAAATTTTTTTTTTTTAAATGAACAACCACAAAAAACAAGTTTCCATTCATGTAACACCGAAAAAAAGACCGACAAATGAAACGCAAGAAAATAATAATAAAGAATGAAAATTATTGGGTGGGTTCTGGACTGGCCCGGAGAGAACTCAAGGAAAGACAATTAGCAGGTAAGGTCTAATTTCTCCTTCCTATTCGTCTCTCCGGGCCAGTCCAGAACAGATGGGTAGTACCAAAGCAGTACCTAACCCTGGGAGGGACCTGAGAGCCCCGCTATCACTGCTGAAGCCCCCGACGCATCTTGCCTAGCGAGAACATCCAACCTATAATGACGTGAAAAGGCATGAAGAGAAGACCATGACGCCACACGACAAATATCCACTGGCGGAACCAAGGCCGATTCTGCCCACAAAGTAGCTTGACCCCTGGTAGAATGAGCCCGAAGACCTACCGGAATCGGTTTACCTCTGGCTTCATACGCGACCCAAATCGCATGCTTTACCCAACGTGCAATGGAGGCCTTGGAGGCAGGTTGTCCCTTGGACGGCCCTCCAAACACAAACAACCGATCAGTCTTACGAAACGGCTCGGTCTCCTGTAGATATCTACGGAGCACATGTCCCATATCCAATTTCCGCAAAGAACGATCGAAAGAACCTTCCCCCGAATCCATGAAAGTGGGAAGCAAGACCGGTTGATTCACATGAAAAGCAGACAGTACTTTTGGGAGAAAGGACGGTACCGGACACGACCACTTTTTCCTCAGAAAACTGAAGAAAGGGCGGACGGCATGAAAGAGCCTGCAGATCCGAAATGTGTCTAGCTGAACACAATGCCACTAAAAAAGCTGTCTTCCAGGACAATTCCCTTAGCGAACGTGAAGAATGAGGCTCAAAAGGAGACTGTGTTAAAGCCTCTAATACTAGGTTCAAATCCCAAGGAGGAACAATTTGACGAAACGGAGGACGAATTTGCTTAGCCGCTCTAAGAAAACGGAGAACATCGGGATGAAACGAAAGACGTAGTCCGCGAACCGGCCCACGAAAAACTGCCAGGGCCGCTAACTGCACCTTTAAGGTACTCAGAGCAAGACCTTTCTCAAGACCGCATTAAAGAAAAATCGAGAACATCCGGAATGGAAGATAGACGAGCTTTCAAACGGCGATCTAAACACCAAGCTTCAAAAACTCGCCACACCCGAATGTATGCCAATGATGTGGACTTTCTACGAGACTGCAACAAGGTGTTGATTACCGAAACTGAATAACCTTTTCGGCGCAAGCACCGCCTTTCAAGAGCCATGCTGTAAGCAAGAATCGATCCACCTGAGGCATCCAAACGAGCCCTTGATGCAGTAAATCTGCCCGAGCGGACAACCTCCACGGTGGAGCCGCTAGAAGATGCATTAGATCGTCATACCAAGGCCGTCGAGGCCAATCTGGGGCAACAAGAATCAACAGACCCTGGTGCCTGACAGCTCGCTGAACAACGAGACCCACCAACGGCCATGGAGGAAACGTACAGAAATTGTCCCAACGGCCAGGGCTGGACCAGACCGTCGAGACCTTCGGACATATGTTCCCTGCGTCTGCTGAAAAAGCGAGTCGCCTTTGCATTGTCCAAAGTTGCCATCAGATCCATTACCGGTTGACCCCAACGTACTGTGAGCTCGTGAAAAACTTCGGCATTGAGTTGCCACTCTCCCGGATCTAGCACATGTCGGCTGAGATAGTCCGCTTGCACATTGTCCTTTCCTGCCACATGAGCTGCCGAGAGCGCCGAAAGGTGTAACTCCGCCCAGTGAAACAAGCGTTCTCCTCCAGAAGACGACTTCCTGTTCCGCCTTGGCGATTTATGTATGAGACCGCTACTAAATTGTCGGAGAAGATGCGCACCGACTTCCCCTCCAGAAGACTTGCGAACGCTAACAGCGCTAGACGCACCGTTCTCAGCTCCAGGCGATTGATGGACCACAGGCTCTCTTCCGCCGTCCAAGAGCCTTGCGCTATATGATTCAAACAGTGTGCTCCCCAACCAGACAGACTGGCATCAGTAGTCACCAAAATCCATTCCGGCAGCGCTAGGGGAACTCCCGCCTGAAGATGGTCTGGAACCAACCACCACTGAAGACTGACCTTGACATGATCTGGACAGCTTAAGCGACGAGAAAGGGGATGCCGTTGTGGAGACCAACGCGAAAGAAGAGCTTGCTGGAGCGGCCGCATGTGTGCTCTGGCCCATGGAACCAAATCCAAGGCCGCTGCCATTAGCCCCAGCAACTGTAAGTACTTCCAAACTATCAGTGCTCTTGCGAGCAAAAACCTCGACACATGAGCGAGCAGCTTTCGAATTCGTTCTGGAGGCAACAGAACCATACCTCGGCCCGTGTCGAAGAATGCTCCAAGATAAGTCAGCTGCTGCACCGGCTCCAGCCGACATTTGGCCTGATTCACAACCCAACCTAGATTCTCTAAACAGGACACTACTCACGCTGTCGCCTTTAGCGACTCCTCTCGCGACGATGCTCAAATCAACCAGTCGTCCAGATAAGGATGAACCTGAATGCCATCCCTGCGTAGTGCCGCCGCCACCACCACCACCACCAGTACCTTGCTGAAAGTGCGGAGCCGTCGCTAGGCCGAACGGTAAGGCCCGAAACTGAAAATGACCCAAGGGTACTGCAAACCGAAGAAAGTGCTGATCTGGCTTGATAGGAATATGCAGATAAGCTTCCGTCAAATCTATGGAAGAGAGGAACTCGCTTGGCCTTACCGAGCGGATTACAGACCTTAATGTCTCCATTCGAAAATGAGAGACTCGCAAGCAACGGTTCACGTGCTTTAAATCCAACACGGGCTGAAAAGAGCCCTCCTTTTTTGGAACCACAAAATAAATTGAGTATTGACCGAAGCCGTACTGGTCTACTGGAACTGGAACCACTGCCCGGAGCTGCAACGTGTCGTGAACTGCTCTCTTTTTGGTGTCCGACCCGCACGGAGAAAAAAACGAAGGCGTTGGTCAGATGACAATTGAACTCGAGAGCATAGCTCTCGCGAATTATCTGCAGTACCCACTTGTCGGAAGAAATGGCAACCCAAGCGGAGAGAAAGTCCTGTAACCGACTGCCCACCGGAAACTCCGCTTGGGCCGGCCTCGCTTCATTGCGGTTTTTTAATGGTAGCGGCAGGAGCTACAAAGTAGCCTCTACCGGAACCTCTAGCGCCTCGAAAGGACTGCCCCCGGAAAGGAAATTGACCTCGCTGATAGGGAGTAAAGCGAGCTCCCCTAAAACGGCGAAATTCACGCCCTTGACCCCTAGAAAAAGAGCCCTGCTTAGCTGATTTAGGACGGTCCTCAGGCAAACGCCCTCCCTTGGAGTCTCCTAAATCTAACAATTTTCTCTAACGCTTCTCCAAAAAGAAGCTTCCCTTTATAAGGGAGTTTACTGAGACGTGCCTTGGAGGAGGCATCTGCTGCCCAATTCCGTAACCAAAGAAAACGACGAGCAGCAACCATGGAAGCCATAGACTTCGCAGAAATGCGAATCAAATCGTAAAAGGCATCTGCTAAATATGCCGCTGCCGACTCCAACTTTGCCCCCTCACTAGAAGGAGTCACTGCATCAGTCGGAGCAGAGGCCTGCTGGCCCCATCGAATCGCAGCTCTGGACACGTATGCTCCACAGACAGACGCTTGAAGCGCCAGAGCACTGGCATGAAAAGCCTGTTTCAACAGACCTTCTAACTTACGATCCTGCATGTCTTTAAGAGCTGCGGCCCCCTCTACAGGTATGGTAGTTTTTTTGGTGACAGCAGACACCAGTGCATCCACCTTTGGCGTACGTAGAAGCTCCTTTTCCTCTTGATGCATAGGATACAACCGAGTCAAAGCTCTAGCTCCTCTTAATGAAGCCTCAGGGTATTCCCACTCAGACTCTATCATCTGTTTGATTACCCGATGCAGAGGAAAACATCTTTGCTCCGTTTTGAAACCCTGCAGCAAGGGGTCTTCCAAAGGTTCTTGTTGAACCACCTGCGGAATGATACTAAGCGCTGTAAGGGACTGTGCAATCAAAGCTGATAACTCCTCCTTTCTAAACACCCTAAAGATATTTGGATCCTCACCCGGACCCAACTCTCCTTCCTCTAAGTCCGCGGGCCAAAAATCCAAACCCTGCTCAGAAATAAGTTCCCCTTGTTCAGGCTCTAAAGTTTCAGCCTCAAAAGAAACTGAATCCAATTTAGACTCCTTTACATCTGATAATGTGGCAGGTGCAGGCCTGTGATCCACGGTGTCTGACATAGGCAGGCCAGCATGGCTAGCTTGACCTGTAAATGAGGCCTGTGGAGAGGCATATAGGATTGCACATCCCCCAATATGCTGCTATTGTAAGAGAGAACTCAGTAGAAGTATTGAATTAGCTTAGGTAAGCAGAATTGCAGAGCTAAAATGGAAAAATACAGAAAAGACATGTTTGAAAGTTACTGATAAGAAAAAGTACATCTGCAAAGAAATAATGAGGAGTGCTGACAGATGAGTTACAGAACCATACTCTTCTGTATGCACAAATTGGTCCCATAACCTTGAGAGTGTGAAAGTAACAAGTTGATGAACTGACCATTGTAATTGGGACTAGAAGGGGGGCAGGCAGGTGTCATGCCCACAGAAGGGACATAATTGGATAAACTTATCAGTACCGGGACCAATAGAAGAGGTACGGGAGGTTACCGGGACCAATGAAATGTTTTTCTATACCTAGAATGGAACAGAAGTCTATAAAAGTTGTTGTAATGCTTGAAAACTTTGCTCAGCCATTTTGAAATTGACTTGCTTGAGACTTGTGCACAAATAAATGATTTGGACCTTCTGAACAGACTCCTGGTATCATTGGTTTGTCTGCGCTTTGCTGCTACATATTCCTTGGTGCGTTGGCCGGGAAGTTGTGGAATCAAAGTGTATATAGGGCAATATACCACGACTTTCCGCCTCTATAGGCTTGGTCCTGCCGGGATCGCGCCCTTCCGACGAGGGCTGCTCCCTGGCGCCACCGGTCCCTTGTATCGGAGGGAGCTGGTCGGACCTCGGCGGGTGCCGGGCCCGGTTGGAGCCAACGCCTCGAACCCGAGTGAGGGGAGTCCGAGGTCCAACTCATGCGCCTGCTTGGGAAGTTTGAGGACCGGATC
Source organism: Ichthyophis bannanicus (assembly GCA_033557465.1). Classification (NCBI taxonomy): domain Eukaryota; kingdom Metazoa; phylum Chordata; class Amphibia; order Gymnophiona; family Ichthyophiidae; genus Ichthyophis; species Ichthyophis bannanicus. The sequence goes on along the minus strand of CM066049.1, from coordinate 140,967,394 downwards.
CGGTGAGTATAGTTTTGATTTTGGGTCTAGACAGAAATAGAAAGAGCAGTACTGCCATTGGAATTTGGAATTTGTAATCTCGAGATATTGGGAATTGGTAAGAGAGCATGATCAACTCTCAAGGAAGAGCCGAGTAGCCTGGCATGGGAATTCGCTAGGTGAAACCCTCATCCTTTTTGTAATTGGGAAAAAGACTAGTCAGAACAGATAGAAACGAATGCATTCTGGGATACGTTGCTAGCATGATTGTGTGAACGAAGTGTGAATGAGAGGTCTGGCAGCACGGACCAAGTGAAGGCGGACCCCTGAGTAGCGCATTTCCTGACCGGGCGACCGCGTTCAGGTCGCGAAAAGGGGGAAGCGATTGTCGTCTTGTCTTGTTATTTGTACTTCTTATACGTTTCCAGGGCCGTGTGGACCTCTTACCCACGGTCCGCCCTCCTTTTCCCTTCTGTCTGTTGTTGCGCGCACGCATCGAAATGGGAGGGGCGGGGTCTACTAGAAACACTCCATTAGAATGTATGATCATACATTTTAAAGAGGGATATTCAGGAGATTATGGTATTAAAATGACAGCAGCCCGTTTGCAGATTTTGTGTACTAGGGAGTGGCCCGATCTAGACCCCATCTGGCCCCGAGAGGGAACGTTCACCGTAGAGATTATTCAGTCAATACATCGTAGAGTGCGGGTAGCGCACCCCGATCAGTACCCCTATATAGATTCCTGGTTAAGTATTTGTGAAGATCCGCCCTCCTGGGCGCAGCGCTGTTATGAGGAACAGTGCAGAATAATGTTAGCTAAAACAGATTCTAGACAGAAAACGGAACAGCCTAGAATGAAAGAGCAGGATAAGAAAGCCAAGAAGAAACCCATCTTGGCAGATCCCGATTCCCCAGAAATAGTTCTCAGGCAGCCCCGAACCCCAGGTCCAGTAAGAGTAGCCCGGCGTCGTCCTGCCCCAGAACCCCAGAGACGGCCAGAGCCGAGGCGAGACCCAACCCCTGACCCCCCTCCTCCTGGAGGAGAGAAAGAGGAAGAATTAGCGGGAAAAGAAGAGGAGGACTTAAAAAGTGAGTCAGAAACGGAGATAGAAGGAGAAAGGGAGAATTCCCCAGAAGAGGAGGAGGACAGTGTACAAATAATCGAGAAAGCCAGCGCTAGCACTAGCACGCCAGTGAAAGAGAAACCCAAAGCAAAACCTGTTGAGAAAAAGAAAGTGACTCCTGCAAAGGCAACGGCCATAACCCTTAGATCCCAAACCCAAAAGACGCCTGTAACAGCCAAACTGTTTCCCTTAAGGCAAGTCCCGGGAGTGCCCGTAAAGAATGATAATGATGAAGTGGTAGCGGGACCCCTAACTTATGTGTATATCCCTTTCTCTACAACTGATTTATTAAATTGGAGGTCGCATTATGCCTCCTATACTAGTAAGCCCCAGGAGCTGACAGAATTAGTAACCAGTATTATGGAAACTCACCAACCCACTTGGCCAGATTGCCGTCAGCTCCTGACCACCCTATTCACTACAGAAGAACGAGCGAGAATTAGAAAAGCAGCTATTGAATGGATGGCAGAAAACCCTGCAGCTCCGGCGCAGGGGCAGAATATAATAGACCGTAGGGAAGCAGCTCAGAGAGAATTCCCGAATGAAGACCCCCAATGGGATCCAAATACAGATGAAGGATCCACAGCCCTAGCCCGCTTTCGCCAAGGCTTTTTACAAGGCCTGAGAAGGGGGGGCCAAAAAGCTATGAACCTTTCCAAAGTTACAGGAGTTATCCAAGGAATAGATGAGAGCCCAGCAGATTTTTATGAAAGATTAACTGAAGCCTACAGAATGTATACTCCCTATGATCCCGAGGCACCAGGAAGTTTATGTATGGTGAATTCTGCTTTTGTAAACCAGTCTCAACCAGACATTAGACGTAAATTACAGAAGTTAGAAGGGTTTGCGGGCATGAATGCAACACAGTTATTGGAAGTCGCTCATAAAGTGTATGTGAATCGTGATACTGAAAGACAGAGAGAATGTGATAGAAAGATGAAGAAGAAAGCTGATTTTTTGGCTGCGGCCATAGTTGAAAAGAAAAGGGGAGGTGTTCCTAGTCGAAGGAGCAGAGGAAGAGGGCGGGGTCAAGGCGGAGGCCGGACCCAGAGACTAGGCGTGAACCAATGCGCCTATTGCAGAGAGGAAGGACATTGGAGAGATACGTGCCCGCAACTCGAAGACGCCCAGCAAGATGACGACAACGATCATCAGTGGCGAGAAGAAAGACGAGGCCGTCCCCGAGGCCGAGGAGGAGCCAATCGAGAACAATTCCAGCGAGAGAGAGGAGGAGGAGCCATTCAAGCATTGGCCACACAAGCCCATGATGAGGATGACGTGGATTAGGACAGACCGGGCTCCAAGTTTGCTTTAGGTCTCCAGGAGCCTATGGTCGGAATACAAATAGGAGACCAAATTATGAACTTTATGGTTGATACTGGAGCAGAGCATTCAGTAATAGACAAAAAGGTAGCCCCATTCACTACAAAAGCAGTCACCATTATAGGAGCAACTGGTGCCAAAGCCACAAAGTCTTTTCTTCAAAACCGAATATGCAGTCTGGGAGGACAGCAAGTAACTCATCAATTCCTTTACATGCCCGAATGTCCAGTACCACTACTGGGACGAGATATGCTAGCCAAGCTTCAAGCACAAATATCTTTCTCTGAGCAAGGAGAAATGCAAATGACAGTGAATTCCCAAGCCAAACCAGCAGGAGTAATGCTGCTGACAGAATGGAGGTACTACGTTGATGACTCCATCCAAGATACCTATTTTGAACAAACTTTAAAGAACATTCATGCACCACCTGGAGTATGGGCAGAAGGCAGTCCCCCAGGCCTAGCCAAGCATATAGCTCCAGTGATTGTAACCCTCAAGCCTAGTGCTACACCAGTGCACGTCAAACAGTACCCTCTCCCAAGAGCCGCAATTGAAGGCATCCATCGCCACCTACAGAGATTGCTCGAATATGGCCTACTAAAAGTATGTCAATCCCCATGGAACACCCCACTCTTGCCAGTAAAGAAACCTGGGACAGATGATTACCGCCCAGTGCAAGATTTGAGAAGAGTAAATGATGCAGCTGAAACCATACATCCAGTTGTGCCCAATCCTTACACTCTTCTAGGACTGATACCTGCTGAAGCTACCCATTTCACTGTACTGGATTTGAAAGATGCATTCTTTTGCATAAGATTAGCCCCTGTAAGCCAAATATTGTTTGCATTTGAATGGCAGGACCCCATCTCTGGAAGAGGGGGCCAACTCACCTGGACAAGATTACCCCAAGGATTCAAGAATTCACCTACCATCTTTAGTGCTGCACTGAATCAAGATCTTTCAAGCTATCCAGTAGCCCCAGGGAAGAGAGTACTTCTCCAGTACGTGGATGATCTGTTGATAGCTGCCGTATCAGAAAGAGAATGTATATTAGCCACCAAAGATCTCTTGCAGTTACTAGATGAAGCTGGATACAAAGTTTCCAGAGCCAAAGCACAGCTATGTCAAAAAGAAGTGAAATACTTGGGTTTTCGTATCACCCAAGGAAGCAGAAGATTAGGCAGAGAAAGAAAGAAGCAGTATGCAGAATTCCAACTCCAACAACCAGAAAGCAGGTCAGAGCCTTTCTGGGAGCGGCAGGATATTGCCGAATTTGGATACCCAACTTTGCCCAAATTGCCAAACCACTGTATGAAGCCACAAAAGGAGAAGAGAAGTCACCACTGGAGTGGGGACTTGAGCAGGATACAGCCTTCCAGAAGCTAAAAGAAGAATTGATGTCATCACCAGCACTTGGACTACCAGATGTCCACAAACCTTTCCACTTGTTTGTACATGAAGCACAGGGAAATGCCCTAGGCATGTTGACTCAGAAATTGGGAAATTGGGAGCGACCTGTAGCCTACCTATCGAAACAATTGGACCCTGTGGCCAAAGGATGGCCACCTTGCTTGAGAGCAGTTGCAGCTACAGCGCTACTAGTGAGTGAAGCAGACAAACTCACACTAGGACAGAATATACGAGTCACTGTGCCACATGCAGTCCTTGCCCTTATGGAACAAAAAGCAAATTATTGGCTCACTAATTCCCGAATGTTAAAGTACCAGAGCATGTTATGTGAAAACCCACAGATACAACTCGAAGTGAGCCATGCCTTGAACCCAGCTACCTTGATACCCATCAGTGAAGAACTCCCAGAACATGACTGTATCGAAGTCATGGAAACTGTGTTCTCTAGTCGACCCGACTTGACAGATGTGCCCATAGACAATCCCGACCAGATCTATTATGTTGATGGGAGCAGTCTCATCCTTGATGGACGACGCTGTGCCGGATATGCAGTCGTCACTCAACACGAAGTAGTTGAATCATCAGCTCTAGCCTCAGGCACATCAGCCCAGAAAGCCGAATTGATAGCACTTACCAGAGCATTGTTGTTAGGAGAAAAACTTGTGCTAAATGTATATACAGATTCCAAATATGCCTTCACTACCCTGCATGCCCATGGAGCTCTCTATAAAGAAAGAGGACTCATCACATCTGGAGGAAAATCAGTCAAATATGGTCCCGAAATATTGATGTTACTTGATGCAGTATGGGCCCCAACACGTGTAGCTGTCATGCATTGCAGAGGACATCAAGCAGGAAAAGGAGAAGTTGCCCGAGGAAATAGATTTGCAGATGCCTCAGCACGACAAGCAGCTATGACAGGACAAATTGCCCCACAAGCTATGCCAATGCAAGCAGCATTGTTTCCAGTACCTTTGAATCTATGGACCCCACGATATACCACCAAAGAATTGGATTACTATTGTGACAAAGAAAATGGAGTATTGAAAGACGGATGGATTGAGCTGCCTCCAGAAGAGGGCAGTCAACCTCCTGGACGAATAGTAATCCCTGAACTGTTAGGACCATCCTTTGTCAAAGCTTTCCACGAAGCCACCCACTATGGGAAAAGTGCTATGGAAAAAGCACTCAGACCACATTTCTACATCCCTCTGATGACAACCATATCAGCTTCAGTAGCACGACAATGTCAAACTTGTGCCAAGAATAATGCCAAGCAAGGCCTTATTACAGCACCCCGAGTTCAGTCAAGAGGTGTGACCCCCATGCACAACCTCCAAGTTGATTTCACCGAAATGCCAAAAGCCAATGGGTACCATTACCTATTAGTATTAGTTTGTACTTTCTCTGGGTGGGTAGAAGCATTCCCAACCAGAACTGAGAAAGCCCGAGAAGTTACCAAAGCCTTAATGAGAGAGATTGTCCCCAGATTTGGAATTCCAGCAGTAATAGGGTCAGACAATGGACCCTCATTTGTCTCCCAAGTTACTCAGCAGTTAGCAAAAGCTTTGCAGATACAGTGGAAGCTCCACACTGCATACAGACCCCAGAGTTCAGGGAAAGTTGAGCGAATGAATCGTACCTTGAAAGCCCAAATGTCCAAGCTTTGTCAGGAGACACACTTGAAATGGCCTCAAGTGCTCCCCATAGCTTTACTTAGAATACGCTCAGCCCCTGTAAAGTCAACAGGATTTTCCCCTTTTGAAGTTTTGTATGGTAAACCCCCACCAATAGTGCAGGGAGTCAAAGGAAGTTTAGCCCAGATTGGTTCAGAAGTAACCAGACAAGAACTCCTAGCTCTTAGTTTTGTTCTGCAGACTCTCCATACGTGGATCCAAGACCAGTTGCCTATCAACTTGACGGAACCCTTGCATCCCTACCAGCCTGGAACTTCGGTGTGGATCAAAGATTGGAAGAAGATACCGTTGGAACCTCATTGGAAGGGACCTACACCGTCATCCTGTCTACCCCAACTGCAGTAAAGGTAGCCGAGATCGACGCCTGGATCCACCACAGCAGAGTCAAGCCTGCCGCCGATCCTGAACCAGAGCGGTGGACAGCAGAGCAGCACCCTGATGTACCCTTGCGAGTTACTCTGAGACGGCAACCAGCAGCATAGACACTTCATCACAAGTGCTTTGCAGTAGCCAAGTCTTTCGAAGAGGATTGCTGTTTTCCATGCAGCAACAGTTTTGTTTCAACGAACCCAATTTGTGTGTGATTTAACACACTACTTTGAAGACTACATTGACTAAGCCAGACTTCACAAGCCAATTGAATTGCTAAAGTTGGTTAATGTGTGCTGGACATCTTGAGGATCTTCAATCAACACTCAGCACCCGTTAAATTGCTTCATTAGCAAACGGGACGAAGAATAATAGACCGTCGTGATCAAGATCAGCAAGCTGAGGATTCAGAAGAACTCCAATCAACATCAACATGTATCTTTGTTTTTGCTTTGCCTTGGTTGCCTTCTTTGGAGGTTTTGAACTGACTTATGCTCTACCTCCATGCACTGCTTGCATTACTTCTACTAGAACTGGACTGAAAGTAACTCAGACTTTGCTTTACCATTCTTACTATACCTGCAAGGGAACAATAACTCGGTGTATTTATAACACCACTGAACTAAATGTTTGCACTCATGGCAAAATTAAAGCATGCTATAATCCGCATCAGAATCCATCCTATTACACGTTGGAAATAAGATGGAAGGATGCAGATGGACCTATATTAGCTGCCACACCACCACTTAAGGACATTACTAAACCTGCTGTTTTGAATTTTGATGCATGTAATGCTATTAATAGAGATAGTTATTCCACCTGTGGTACATGGGAGAAAGCGTATCGAAATGACCATAAGTATATGTGTCCAGAAGGTGCCACAAATTGGTGGAAGTGTACAGGTAAAACGGGATCAGGCTATAGTACTGCTACAGCGGCAGATTACTATTGCCCGTATTGGGGATGTGTTTTTTATGCTACCTGGAACACTGGTATAACTGATGAGAAAATAGATAAGCGGATGGCTACTTTAACCAAGCCAACCACAAATGATAAATGTCAGAAAGATGCTTGCAACCCCTTACACTTGCGTGTACATAATCCCCATGCATGAAAACAAGGATATAAGTTTGGTTTACGTATTGCTGGAGGAGCAACAGATCCAGGGACCATTGTGTATATCAGATTGAATACTCAAGCCCACAAGTCATCTAAATATCATATTCATAATACCTTTTATGAAGCTATGCATGTAAATAAGTTTGAGATCCCTCACCCTTCACAGAATTTGTTTCTAGAATTAGCCGGAGCAGTAGTATCTAGTCTTAAGATCACAGATTGTTACTTCTGTGGCGGAACCCAAATGGGAGACCAATGGCCCTGGGAAGCTCAAGAATTGAATTATTCCATGATTTACAATCAGACTGAATTACACAAGACTACCAGTGAATGGGTGTTAGCGCACAATCGTTGGACGTCTCTGCTTTGCCAGAACTGGACCCCAGTTCACCCAAAAGGTAGGACAGCTGGTCTGTCTTAGCCAGAAATACTATAATGCCACGACCAAAAAGACAGCATGGTGGTCAGGAATCAGACATCCTGAACCTCCTAACCCATTAGCTAGATTTCCTGAACTTGCAGGTCTATGGACTAACCTGGCCAAAGTCCAAGCCTGGCAAGCCCCACCTGGCCTATATTGGATCTGTGGAAACCGAGCATATGCGCAACTCCCGCCACACTGGGGAGGAGCGTGTGTCTTAGGAACCATCAGACCTTCTTTCTTCCTGTTAAACACTGAACATGGAGAACAATTAGGGTACCCTGTATATACTACCCACAAACACAAAAGAGCATCAAGACAGAAAAGAGAAGCCTTACAGATAGGCAAGTGGGAGAAGTGGCAAGGTGATGATTGGCCACCAGAAAGAATTATTGAGTATTATGGACCTGCCACTTGGAATGATGGTATGTATGGTTATCGTACCCCAATTTATATGATTAATCGTATTATTCGCTTACAAGCAGTAGTTGAAATAATAACCAATGAAACTAGTCATGCTCTCACGCTCTTAGCCAGACAAAGTACTCAGATGCGCACTGCCATATACCAGAATCGCTTAGCACTTGATTATTTGCTAGCAGCTGAAGGAGGAGTATGTGGTAAACTGAATTTACCTAATTGCTGTTTGAAAATAGATGATAAAGGCCAAGTAGTTGAAGAAATTGCTAAAGATATGCAGAGACATGCTTATGTGCCAGTACAGACTTGGCACGCATTGAAATTTCCTAACTGGTTTGCTAACCTTTTCTCTTAGCTGGGAGGATTTAAGACTTTCAGTGTCTTAGTACTAATCCTTGTTGCTGTTATCTTCTTATTACCATGTTTAATCCCATGTTGTATGCGTTCCATTCATAGTGCTATTGATAGTACAGTAGAGCGGAAGACCGCAACTAAAATAATGGCTTTATACAAAGCTAGTCCTAGTAGAAATCCTTCAATCATGATGTGATTCTTCTAAAAGTGATTTAATTCTCACACCTTATTAAGTAATAGGGTGAGATTAATCAAAGGGGGGAATGTGGCAGGTGCAGGCCTGTGATCCACGGTGTCTGACATAGGCAGGCCAGCATGGCTAGCTTGACCTGTAAATGAGGCCTGTGGAGAGGCATATAGGATTGCACATCCCCCAATATGCTGCTATTGTAAGAGAGAACTCAGTAGAAGTATTGAATTAGCTTAGGTAAGCAGAATTGCAGAACTAAGAAATGGAAAAATACAGAAAAGACATGTTTGAAAGTTACTGATAAGAAAAAGTACATCTGCAAAGAAATAATGAGGAGTGCTGACAGATGAGTTACAGAACCATACTCTTCTGTATGCACAAATTGGTCCCATAACCTTGAGAGTGTGAAAGTAACAAGTTGATGAACTGACCATTGTAATTGGGACTAGAAGGGGGGCAGGCAGGTGTCATGCCCACAGAAGGGACATAATTGGATAAACTTATCAGTACCGGGACCAATAGAAGAGGTACGGGAGGTACGGGAGGTTACCGGGACCAATGAAATGTTTTTCTATACCTAGAATGGAACAGAAGTCTATAAAAGTTGTTGTAATGCTTGAAAACTTTGCTCAGCCATTTTGAAATTGACTTGCTTGAGACTTGTGCACAAATAAATGATTTGGACCTTCTGAACAGACTCCTGGTATCATTGGTTTGTCTGCGCTTTGCTGCTACAATAAAGGAACTTCTTCACAAGATGCAGATTGATTAGAAACCCCCATATGTGCAGACTGAATAGAAACCCCCATCTGTGCTAATTGTGGAGGGTCCAATAAAACCAGAAGAGAAGCCTGAGATTTTTTTTAACAAATAAGCTCTATGAAACGCGAGTATGAAATCAGCTGAAAGCAAAGGATCCTGCGCCTCTGAAATCACAGGCAACACAGGCTGAGCAGGAGGCTCTGTCACATGACGAGATTTCGCTTTCCTTTTACTTGCTTTGGGCAGTGGAGCAGAAGGAACGGAAGACGCTACAAAGATGGCCGCCGCTCCCGTGTTCTCAGCCAACGGCTGCAGCGAATAAGAATGGTGCTGCGAATCTCCTTTACTGTCCTGCATAACGCAGAGCAAGTGTACAGGCACCGAAGGCACTTTGTAAAACCGAAAGGTACAAGAAACTTCAAAAAACCGTACCGGAGAAATCGAGTGCCAGAGAGGTGAGCAAACATCCGCGGCACAGCTCTTAATCAAAAAATAACTGCTACTAACGCCGGTAGACAGACAGGCTCTCTAGCTCCTTAGAAACCGCTGCCAGCGATCCTGTAACTGAAAAGCCTACCAGATAAGAAACAGTAGCTGGGGCCCCCAGAACTGTTCTTCCCAATTACCTTTAGCAGAGTAGAGGAGACAGGCTCTGTCCCATACTCTGAATCGTTTAACCAGTTACTGACACTGATGTCACAGTATAAAAAACATAAATCAGAGCCCAGTGCTTAAACACCCTGCTAGGGCACAGCACTACCTCTTCAATGAGAACTCTTCCATAAAATAAGAAAAATAACAGAACAGGTGGGGAGAGAAATCTTCACACATCCATCTCAGCTTCTGAGGACAAAAAAGACTGGCTGCTGTTACCAAGGGAGTGATGTGTAGCCTAGCAACAAAAGAATTGGAATTCTGTCCTCAGCTGCTAGAGGAGGGAGATTTGACTACCCATCTGTTCTGGACTGGCCCGGAGAGACGAATAGGAAGTCTCAGGAATTGCCTGGAGACCAGGGAATTGCTGTGAAACTGCCTGGCCAGATCCATCAATCGCCAGCCAGAAGAGTGTCCAGTCGTGCTCCTATGAATTCCAAGTTCTGGGACTGAAGCAAAGTGGACTTTGCGAAGTTTATGACAAACCCCAAGTGCTGAAGCAGAGCCACAGTGCGAAGGGTGGCCTGACTGGCTCCTGGGAAGACTGGCCCCTTATGAGCCAGTCGTCCAGGTATGGGAACACAAAAAGGCCTTGAAGCCTCAGGTAGGCCGCCGCCACCGCCAGGCATTTGAACACCCTGGGGGCGGAGGTTAGGCCAAAGGGTAGTACTCTGTACTGGTAGTGGTTTCCTCCCACAACAAATCTGAGATATTGTCTGTGGTCTGGATGAATAAGGATGTGAGTATAAGCATCCTTTAGATCCAAGGAGCATAGCCAATCTCCCTGCTGGAGGTAGGGCAGCAGGATTCCAAGGGTAAGCATCTTGAACTTTTCCCTCTCCGGGAACTTGAGGTTGCGCAAGTCTAGGATGGGTCCGAGGCCTCCTGTTCTTTTTGGTACCAGAAAGTACCTGGAATAAAAGTCGAGACCTCTCAGGTGGTGGGGCACCGGTTCCACAGCCTGTTCCTTTAGCAGGACTTGCTAACTCCTGAAGGAGTAGGTCCCTGTGCAGAGGGGGTCTTGGAGGCTCCCCTGGAAAATAGGAGGGCGGTACCTGGTGAAAATGGAGAAGATAGCCTTTTTGGACTATATGGAGCACCCAGGTATCTGAGGTGACGGCTGGCCACCTGTGGGCAAAGTGGGCCAGCCGGTCTCCTATGCTGAGATGAGCCAGCTGAGGAGAAGAGGCTATGCTTTGAGTCAAAAACCCCCACCCTGCTGAGCAGGGGCCGGTGTTGGTGGCTTGGGGGACTTCTGCCTACGGGGCCCATGACCCTGCCCCTTGGCCTGCTGACCCTGTTGGGTAGCTGCAGAGGCCTGATAATGAGGGTATTGTTTATAGGCAGACGACTTCCTCGGGTAAAAGGTCTTTTTTCCCCGAGCCCTTTTTCTGAGAAGGGGCAGAGGTTTTCCTGGATAGCCTAATCCTGGTGAGGGTGTCTCGAGTTCAGCAGCCTTTTCAGCCATGGGTTTGCCGAAAAGGTTTTCATCCTGGCAGGGGATATCAACCAACTTGTCTTAAACCCATGGCTCGAGGTCGGATGACCGTAGCCAAGCCTGTCGGTGGGCACCGATGCTGGCCCCGGCTACTTGGGCCGAAGCCTCGAAGCCATTGTAGGCTGCTCGAGAGATAAACTTCGAGCACTCTCGAATACCAGTGGACAAGGCCTGGAACCTCTGCAAAGGTTCCTCAGAGAGACCAGCAGAGAACCTGGCAATCTCCTTTGCCAGGTCCTAGAGGTACATGCCCATATAGAGCTGGTATGTCTGGACATGGCAGGCAGGCAAGCAAGCACAGAGCCCTGGAAGCACTTCTTACCGAGGGCATCCAGGTTCCGGGCCTCCCTGCCAGGAGGCACCAAGGAGTGCATCTTCTGACTTTTCAGTCAATGCATGGCCGATTCCACAACCATGGAGTGGTGCGGTAATTGTGCCTTTTGGAACCCGGGGCTCTTGCGGACTTGATAGATAGAATCAAACCGCTTGCTTAACACCGGTGTCGAGGCTGGGGTCTCCCACATGCGGAAGAGCAGCCGCTCCAGCATTGGAGGAACCGGAACAGTAAAGGCCTCCTTTGGGGGAGAGTCATACTGGAGGGCCGAACTCCTCGGCTCGAGGCTCCTCCTCAGGATCCGTGGGGAATGCCAAAGCCTTGGCCATATCCAGCACGAAGTCCGAGAACCTGGTATCCTCCGGTGGGGATCATCTGAGTTTCGGACTCCGGTGAGTCTGACGGGACACACCGAGTCCGAAAGGTGTCAGGTGACTCTTCATCCTCCGTCTCCCAGCCCGACTCCTCGAAGGAGGAATCGAGCAGCTCCGGTCGAGTGGGCACCGATGCCATCCGCCTTGATGCCGAGGGTACCAGCGTCGACGACCTCGGTCCCGAATGGGAGGCCGAGGGAGACTGTGGCTGAGGATTGACTCGAGCCTGCATGGACTCTAGGATCGGCTCGGCCTCCGGGGTCGACTTGGACGTCGACGTCCCGGTGGTCGGGGCAGATGCACCGGTGAGACCGGCAATCAATGCCTGCTGCTGTTCCATGAAGGCAGCGAGGCTGCTCTCCAAGGCCATCAACTTGAGTCTGAGCTCAGGAGACACAGCAGCCCCCGACTCGGGCCCCGACGGTGTCGGGCCCGACGTCGGCTCCCCTGGAGGGGCGTCCACGAGGACTACAGCACTCACGTGTCCAGGAGACCATCTCGAGATGAGGTTGCTTGGCAGGCCTCTCCGACTCCGAAGACCCGGGACGGCTATAAGGGCTATGCGACCTGGCCCTCAAGGAACCAGGAGCGTCCACCGACACCGCCCTCGTGGGTTTTTTCTTCCTGCGCTGCTCCCGCGAAGGAGACCCCCGCTCAGAGGAACCCCGACACTGCTCGGGGTCGGAGTCCCGAGATGTCGAGGCCTGACGAGGTCTGGGCCCGTCCGGACGCGGAGTCAGAGAAGATTCTATCCTTTTGGTGCTGCCGACTCAACGCCTTGGACATTTTGCCACATGGACCACAGATCGGGTCATGATCGGGTCCAAGGCAGTGGAGGCAGCAGTCATGTGTGTCAGTAAGAGACATAAGTTTTACACCGATCACACTTCTTAAACCCGCTGGCAGCCATCGGGGGAAAAAGGGCCCCTGCGAGGTCAAAAGACAGGGCTGCCAGTGAAAAGAGAAAAAATGGCGCGAACGCTAGTCACGAAGGACGAAAAACCAAAAAAATAGAGAATGGGCTCGATACCGGCGTATTGGGCACAGGCGGGAAAAGGATCCGGCGTCGAACCGAAGAACAAAAAACAGGGAAATCAACTTTTTCCTTGGCGAAAAACGAACTACGTCCGTCGGGCTTTGCGGAAAAAAGACTAAGCAAGATAGAACCCTTGGGTGAGAAGGGGACCGGGCATGCGTGTGCTGCAATTCCCAAAGGCTTTCTTTGAAAGCTGGGGAAATGCTCTACACGGGGGCTCCGTTGGCACCAACGTCACCCATATGTGAGGACTGACTTCCTGCTTGGTCCTAGAGAATATGGAGTATCCGATACTAGGGCCTGAAGTTCACTCACTCGCATTGCCGAGGTAAGAGCCACCAGAAACAACGCCTTCCAAGAGAGAAAGCGCAAAGGGCAAGTAGCCATAGGCTCAAATGTAGGGCAAGTAAGCCGTTGCAAGACAACATTCAGATCCCATTCAGGGGCAGATGGATGCACTGGAGGCTTAAGCAAAAGCAATCCTCTGAAGAAGCAAGCCACCAAAGGGTGGCTGGAGAGACCCTGACCCTCCACAGGTCAGTGGTGCGCTGAAAGAGCACTAAGATGAACTCACAGAATCGGACTTAAGACCTAGGTTAGACAGGTGAAGCAAATATTGCAGCACCACTGGTACCAGGCATGAGAAAGGATCCTCGTTGTGCTGAGTAAACCAGGCAGAGAATCTACGCCACTTAAGGGCATAAGACCTTCGGGTGGACTGCCTCCTAGAGGCCAAGATCACGTTCTCCACTTCCTTAGGCAGTAGTAAGGGTGCTAGAACTACCCTTTCAGCAGCCAGGCCATCAGATTGAGGGATTGGAGATTGGGGTGTAAGACCCCTGCTCTTGAGACAGGAGATCTGGTTGCATCCCCAGAGGAAGAGGAGTGTCCACCGCTAGTTGCAACAGAAGTGGGAACCACAGCTGTCGGGGCCATCTGGGGGCCACCAGAATTACCGAGGCCCGGTCCCAGAGCACCTTGAACAGTGTCTGGGGCACCAGAGGCGTGGGAGGAAAGGCATATAGAAGGCCTGTAGACCACAGAATGAGAAAGGCATCTGCTGCTAATCTGAGAGGATGCGGTTGTCTAGAGCAGAACCTGGGCAGTTGATGGTTCAGAGGACTGGCAAAGAGATCTATGGTTGGAAGACCCCATCTCAGGAAGATCTGTTGAATCACTAAAGGATTCATGCCATTTGTGTGGCTGCAGGATCCTGCTCAATCTGTCTGCCAGGTGATTCTCTTGACCTGGGAGACTGACTGCCCAGGAGCACAGGCTCTGCGCTTCCTGACATAGAAGGCGGTACCCCATGCCCCCTTGTTTGTTCACATAGAACATAACTTGGTTGTCCGTCTGAACTAGGACAGACTGGTGAGAGGAGATGAGAGAAAGTTCTCAGAGCCAAGCGGATAGCTCTCAGTTCTAAGAGACTGATCTGCTGTGTGGCCTCCCAAGGAGACCACAGGCCTTGAGTACATGCTCCTTGGCAATGTGCACCCCAACCTTGAAGAGAAGCATCGGTTGTCAGCACTTGAGTATGGAGATGTCTGAAAAAACACACCTTGCACTAGATTCAGAAGATGAAGCCACCACTGTAGAGAAGACTCTAGCAGTTTGGACACCGTCACTGTCCGTGAGACTTCCTATGGCTTGGTGCCACTGAGTTCTGAGGCCCCATTGAGCTGGCCTCATGTGTAGACAGGCATTTGGAGTTACAAGGACCGTGGAAGCCATGTGGCCTAAGAGCCTCAGGAATTGTCTGGCGGAGACCAGAGAATTGCTGTGGAACTGCCTGGCTAGATCCATCAACCTGTGGGCCCTGTCCACGGGTAAAAAGGCCTTTGCCTGAAAGGTGTCCAGTCTTGCTCCTATGAACTCCATGTTCTGTGAAGGGTGCAAAGTGGACTTTGCGAAGTTTATAACAAACCCCAGGTGCTGAAGCAGAACAACAGTGCGAAGGGTGGCTTGATTGGCCTCCTGTGGGGACTGGCCCCTGATGAGCCAGCCGTCCAGGTATGGAAAGACAAAGAGGCCTTAAACCCTGAGGTAGGCTGCCACCACCGCCAGGCACTTGGTGAATACCCTGGGGGTGGAGGTTAGGCCAAAAGGCAGTACTCTGTACTGATAGTGGTTTCCTCCCACTACAAATCTGAGATATTGTCTGTGGTCTGGATGAATGAGGATGTGAGTATAAACATCCTTTAGGTCTAAGGAGCATAGCCAATCTCCCTGCTGGAGGTAGGGCAGCAGGATTCCGAGGGTAAGCATCTTGAACTTTTCCCTCTCCAGGAACTTGAGATTCCGCAAGTCTAGGATGGGCCCGAGGCCTCCTGTTCTTTTTGGTACCAGAAAGTACCTGGAATAGAAGCCTTGACCTCTCAGGTTGTGGGGCACCAGTTCCACTGCCTGTTCCTTTACAAGACTTGCTAACTCCTGCAGGTGTAAGTCCCTGTGCAGAGGAAGTCTTGGAGGCTCCCCTGGAAAATAGGAGGGGGATACCTGGTGGAAGTGGAGGAGATAGCCCTTCTGGACTATACTTAGTACCCAGGTATCCCTTGTTACAGCTGACCACCTGTGGGCGTACAGGGCCAGCCAGCCTCCTGTGCTGATAGGGTCCAGCTGAGGAGGAAAGGCTATGCTACTGGAGTCAAAACCCTGCTCCCTGCTGTGCAGGAGCTAGAGCTGGTGGCTTGGGGGTTTTCTGCCTACGGGGCCCATTTCCCTGCCCCTTGGCCTGCTGACCCAGTTGGGGAGCTACAGAGGCCTGAAAATGAGAGTATGTTTTATAGGCAGATGACTTCCATGGGTAAAAGGTCTTTTTCTCCCGAGCCCTTCTTTTTCTGAAAAGGGGCTAGAGGTTTTCTTGGACAGCCTTGTTCAGGTAAGAGTCTCGGTCTCGGGTTCTGCAGCCTTTTCAGCCATAGCTTGCCAACGAGGTTCTCACCTCGGCAGGGGACATTGATCAACTTGTCCTGCACTCATGGCTCGAGGTCTGATGACTGTAGCCAGGCCTGACGGCGTGCACCAATGCTGGCCGCAGTTACTTGGGCCGAAGCCTCAAAGCCATCATAGGCTGCTCGAGAGATAAACTTCGAGCACTCTCGAATACCCGATGACAGTGCGTTGAACCTCTGCAAAGGTTCCTCGGAGAGACCAGCAGAGAACCCGGCAATCTCCTTTGCCAGGTCTCGAAGGTACATGTCCATGTACAGCTGGTAGGTCTGGACACGGCAAGCAAGCATACAGCCCTGGAAGCACTTCTTACCAAGGGCATTCAGGTTCCGGGCCTCCTGGCTGGGAGGCACCGAGGAGTGCATCTTCTGACTCTTCAGACGATGCATGGCCGGTTCCACAACCATGGAATGGTGCGGCAATTGTGCCTTTTGGAACCTGGGGCTCTTGCAGACTCGATAGAATTGACCTGCTTGCTCAAGACCGGCGTCGAGGCCAGCACCTCCCACATACAGAAGAGCAACCGTTCTAGCATCGGAGGAACGGTACAGTAAAGGCCTCCTTTGGGAGAGAGAGTCATACTGTAGGGCCTCAAGCTCCTTGGCTCGAGGCTCCTCCTCGGGATCCGCGGGGAATGCCAAGGCCTTGGCCATATCCTGCACGAAGTCCGAGAACTGGGTATCCTCTGGGGGGGGGGGGACCTTCTCCGAGGCTCGGACTCGTGAGTACGATGGGACACACCGAGTCCAAAAAGTGTCGGATGACTCTTCAGCCTCCATTTCCCAGCCGGACCCCACGGAGGAGGAATCAAGCGGCTCTGGTCAGGCAGGAATCGATGCCATCCGCCCCAACGCTGAGGGTACCGGCGTCGACATCAGTCCTGAACGGGAGGCAGAGGGAGACCTTGGTCAAGGATTGACTTGAGATCGCATGGACTCTAGGATTGGCTCGGCCTCCGGGGTTGACTTGGACATCAATGTCTCGGTGGTCGGGGCAGATGCACCGGTGAGACCGGCGATCAGTGCCCGCTGCTGTTCCATTAAGGCAGCCAAGCTGCATTCCAAGGCCGTCAACCCGAGTCCGAGCTCAGGAGACTCAGCAGCCCCCGACTCGGGCCCCGACGGCATCGGACCCGATGTTGGCTCCCCTGGAGGGGCGTCCATGAGGACTACAGTACTCATGTGACCCAGGGACTCCATCTCCACACGAGGCTGTTTGGCAGGCCTCTCCGAATCCGAAGACCTGGGACGGTGCTCAGGGCTATGCGACTTGGCCCTCGAGGAGCCAAGTGCATCCGACGCTGCCCTTGCGGGTTTTTTATTCCTACGATGCTCCCGCGAGGGAGACCCTCTCTCAGAGGAGCCTCGGTACTGCTTGGGGCTGGAGTCCTGAGACGTCGAGGCCTCTGACGAAGTCCGGGCCCGTCCGGACG
Source organism: Ichthyophis bannanicus (assembly GCA_033557465.1). Taxonomy (NCBI): domain Eukaryota; kingdom Metazoa; phylum Chordata; class Amphibia; order Gymnophiona; family Ichthyophiidae; genus Ichthyophis; species Ichthyophis bannanicus. The sequence goes on along the minus strand of CM066049.1, from coordinate 140,949,943 downwards.
CGGAGTCAGAGAAGATTCTTTCCTTTTGGTGCTGCCGACTCAACACCTTCGAGGACATTTTCCCCACACAGACCACAGATCATCAGGTCATGATCGGGTCCGAGGCACCGGAGGCAGCAGTCATGTGTGTCGGTAAGAGACATAAGTTTCTTACAGTGATCACACTTCTCAAACCTGCTGGCAGCCATCGGGGGAAAAAGGGCCCATGCAAGGTCAAAATACAGGGCTGCCAGTGAAAAACAGAAAAATGGCGCGTACGCTAGTCACCAAGGACAAAAACTGAAAAAAGTCTGGGCTCGATACAGACGTATCGGGCCCAGACGGGAAAGGGAAACCGGCGTTGAACCGAAGAAAACGGGTTCATGCAGAACAAAATCAACTTTTTCCTCGGATGAAAACAAAACATGTCTGTCGGGCTCTGTGGAAAAAAGACTGAGGAAGATGGCACCACGCATGCGTGCTGCATTCCCAAAGGCTCTTTGAAAGCTGGGGAAATGCGCCGCACGGGGGCTCCATCGGCACCAATGTCACCCATATGTGAGGACAGACTTCCTGCTTGGTCCTAGAGAATACACACAAGCTGTAAATGATGCAAATATCAATAAACTATAAATTACAAAAAAAAAAAGTCATAGTGTAGGAGCTGCTTATAACCCAAATAGATTATGGCGTACAGTCTGGCCGAAGGCACTGTCCCAGCAGGACTCCCTCTCCAGGCAGTAGTGCGAAGCGAACGTGTTAGCTGAGGACCAGGTCGAAGCCCAGCAGATGTCTGTCAGAGGCACCAAGTGCAGCAAAGCCACCTTGGCCAAGACACCATGTGCAGTAACTCGCCAATCCAGCAGGGCACCTGCCTTTGCCTGGGCGAAGGCAATGCAGTCTGCCACCCAGATGGAGAGGGTGTGCTTGATGACTGCCTGCCCCAGGTGGTTGCGATCGTAGGCAACAAAGGCGATCGGACTTGCAATGAACCTGGGTGCGCTGCAGGTAGAAGGCGAGAACCCTCTTTCAGTCGAGTATGTTAAGACCTCCAATGCCTAATCAGCATGAGCTCTCGGGAAGGTGGTCGACAAGACTATCTCCTGATTGAGATGGAAATCAGAGACAACCTTCGGTAGGAACTTGGCGTGGGTATGGAGGACCACCCTGTTCCCCAAGAACCTGGTGTAGGAAGCCTCAGCCATGAGGGCTTGGAGTTCGCTGACTCGCTGAGCTGAGGTCAGAGCCACCAGAAAGACTACCTTCCAGGAGAGGTATTGAAGCAAGCATGTCGCCATCGGCTCAAAGGGTGATCGCAAAAGCTGCATGAGCACGATATTCAGGTCCCACTGTCAGTGGAGGCCAGATGGGAGGCTTGCACAGTAGAGGCCCCACATGAAGTGGGTGACCAGGGGCTGCCCCAAGAGGGATTTAACCTCGATGGGGAGGTGGTTAGCTGAGATGGCGCTCAGGCATACCCTGACAGAGTTGGACTTCAGCAACTCCTTCAGAGAAGAGGAGGTACTGGAGAACACACTGGATAGAGCAGAACGGGTTGATCTGGAGCTCAGAGCACCCGATCGAGAAACACTGCCACTTAAAGGCATACGCTAGTCGTTGAGTCTTGCTTAGACGTGAGGACGACCTCCTTCACCTCCCTCGGGAGGTGCAGCAGGATTAAGGGGACCTGTTCAGCTGCCAGGCTGCAAGGAACAATGAGGCTAGGTTTAGGTGGAGCACCCATCCCTCCTCCTGCATTAGCAGGCTTGGGACCCAGCTTAGGGGGAGTGGAGGCTCGGACAAGAGCCAGAACAGAAGGGGGAACCAAGGCTGACAAGGCCACGAGAATCATTGAAGCTCACTCCTGTTGGACCTTGGAGGGTCCTTGCAATGAGAGGAGTAGGAGGGAAGGCTTAAAGAAGTCCGGAGTTCCAATTCAAGAGGAATGTATCCGGGGCCACCCTGCTCGGGTGTGGGACCTGTCTGCAGAAGTGGGAAAGCTGCATGTTCACCAGGCTGCCGAACAGGTCCATAGATGAAGTCCCCCACCGATGGAACAAGAGACTGGCCACCTCCAGGTCCAGGCACTACTCGTGTGGGTGGAGGATTCTCCTGGCTCGGGAGATAGACTGCTGAGGGTAATGCCCTGGCAAACTGCAAAGGAGGACCACCTCCCAGCAGAGGGGGTGGGAACCCGTTCCCCCCTCCTTGTTTATGTAGAACAGTTACCCTGTTGATCTGCACGAGCACTGACTTTCCCCTCAGATAGTGCTCGAAGGCCCTCAGGGCCCATCAGACCACCCGAAACTTGAGCAGATTGATCTGCTGTTGAGATTCTTTGGGCAACCACTGTCCCTGGGTGCACAGGTCACTGCAGTAGGCTCCCCACCCCAGAAGGGAGGCATTCGTCATCAGGACGAGCTTGTGCTGCAGGGCCTGGAAAGGCATATCCCGAAGGAGGCTTTGGGGATCCTGTCACCAATTCAGGCAGCTGTAAAGGCCACAGGAAACCCAGACAGGGTCCTGGAGGTGGCTGGAGGCCTGGCTCCATTGTGCCCTGAGGCACCACTGAGTCATCCACATATGCATGCGGGTGTGGGGAACGTGGAAGGTGGAGGCCATGTGCCCCAGGAAGCGCAACATGGCTCGTGCTGGAATCAGAGCCCTGCCTTGGACCTTGGTTGCCAGGGTATGGAGATGATCTATCCAGTCCCAAGGCAGGAAGGCAGTTGCTCGCTGTGTGTCAAGAAGTATGCCAATGAACTCCAGGGTCTGTGCCAGTTTGAGGTGGGACTTTGAATAATTGACCAGGAATCTGAGGCATTGAGGATTGTGCAAGATGCTGCAAAACAGGCTTCTCGGCCGATATCCCTCTGATGAACCAGTCGTCTAGGTAAGGAAAAACAGGTATGCCCTGCTGCCGGAGGTAGGCAGCAGCCGTGGAAAGGAACTTGGTGAAGACCCATGGGGCAGATGTGAGCCCGAAGGGAAGCACCCTGTATTGGTAATGCTCTCCCTGTACTCTGAAGCACAGGTACTGCCTGTGCTGGGGGTGGACCAGAATGTGGGTGTAAGTGTCCCTGAGGATCAAGAAGCATAGCCAATCACCCTACTGGAGAAAGGACAGCAAGACACCGAGCGATAGCATTTTGAACTTCTCCCGCACCAGAAACTTGTTTAGGTTCCCGAGATTGAGGATGGGGCATAGGCCCCCGTCTTCTTCAGAACAAGGAAGTATTGGGAGTAGAATCCTCAACCTCAGAGGTGCAGCAATACCTTTGACAGCCCCCAGGCAGGGGAGAAGGGAGCTTGTCCAGATGAAGACTATCATGGACCACCTAGAGGACCCAGGTTTCCGACGTGATCGACACCCACTGAGAGGCGAAAAACACAGGTGTCCTACAGGCGGAAGTGCTGCTGGGGGGGGGGGGAGGGGGAGGCTATGCCTACAGCGTCAAAACCCCTGAACAGGTTGGGTTGGAGTCAGTGGTTGGGCCTTGGACCCTTTAAGCTTGCGATGGCCATGTGCTCCCCCTTTCCCTGCATGCCAGTGTCAGTGCAGGGGTGTGCGGGAAGGACAGATAACCCCAGTAGGGGAGTACCTTTCTCTGAAGAACGGCTTCGTCTGCTGCTTCTTCCTTGGGAGAGAAGGGAACTTATGTGAGAGGCAGGTTTGAGTTAAACTGTTTCAATCTCAGCCACCTTTATCCTCCATGGGCTTGCTGAACAATTGTTCGAAACAGGGGACATCCAAGAGCTTCTCCTGGACCCACTGCTCCAGGTCTGAAGACTGAAGCCATGCCTGGCACCAGGCCCTAATGCCAGCCACCGCCACTCAGGCAGAGGGCTCAAACCCATCATACATGGCACGAGAGGTACTTTGAGTAGTATGTGACCGACCTCTGGAGGGTCTGGAACATGAGGTGGTGTTCACCCCCAAGACCTGTGGAAAAACCACCAAGCTCTTTGGTGAGGTCACGCAGGAACATGCCTATGTACAGTTGGTAGGCCTGAATGCAGCATGTTAACATGGACCCCTGATAGGCCTTGCACCCCAGGGCATCGAGAGCTCTGAACTCCCTGCCAAGTGGGACAGAAGAATGTGACTTCTGGCTCTTTTGCTTCCGCATTGCTGATTCCACAACCATGGAGGTGTGCAGAAGCTGGGTCTTCCAGAACCCCAGGCCACGCTGGACCCTATACATGGCAGAGGCATTTGCTCACAATGGGAATCAAGGCAGGTGCTTCCCACATACGGAGGAGCACCTGGGACAGGATGGGAGGCACTGGGACCGTAAGAAACTCCTGAGGTGGGGACTCGTACCATAAGATGTCTAGTTCTTCTGCCCTCTGCTTCCTCAACCTGTGTGGCCAGATTGAGGGCCCGTGCCATGTCCTGCATGAACACCAGAAAAGATGTGTCCTCAGGAGGTGAACATCTCTGGGAGGGGGGTTGGGGATGGGCCCGAAGGAAGGTTCCTGTGGGCACAGGTCTCTGGGGAGATATCCCTGTCTGACTCCCAGCCCGAGAGGTCTGAAAAGGAGTCCAAGTCAGGCTGGTCGCCATGTCTAGAAGCAGAGGCCTGTTTAGAGCTGGAGGCAATGGCCTTGGAGGACCTTGCCCCAAGGAATGGGATGGCGAGTGAGACCGGCACTGAGAACCCTCACGAGGCCCACTGCTCTCAGGGGTTTCCAGGGCAGGTTTAGGTACCCCCCCCACTCGGGGGGGGGGGGGCCTCTGTCTCAAGGCACGGGCCAGACATGCTGGGCAGAAGCGCCTGCTAGGCATCTAAGGCGGCAGAGACACTGTTCTAGTACCAGTATTCAGGACTCCCATGAGGGTGTTGGTCCCTGTGACGCTGACACTGGAGTTACCGGGTCAGGTGTGGATGAAGAGAGGGGGTCCTCACCAGAATGAACATCGCCAGAGGTCTCCATGTCTGTACAAGGTATCTTTCGAGGCCGCTCCTTGTCTGACTCTCGGGAACACCAGGGAGGGCTGAGCGACCAAGCACGAGATTGTTTGTGCTTCTCTGGAGCCCCCGACAGCGACTTCGTGGTCATAAGAACATAAGATATGCCATACTGGGTCAGACCAAGATCCATCAAGCTCAGTATCCTGTTTCCAATAGTGGCCAATCTAGGTCATAAGTACCTAGCTGTCTCCTAAAAAGACAGGTTCCTCAATGCTTGTATTGGGTCAAGCAGTGATATCCTGGGTCCCTTTTAATAAATGGTTTATGGACCTTTCCTCCAGGAACTTGTCCAAACCTTTTTTAAACCCAGCTACACTAACAGCTTTTACTACATCCTCTGGTAACAAATTCCAGAGTTTGATTACACAGAGTGAAAAAATATTTTCTTTAGTCTTAAATAGGTTGGCCTATAGCTTCATTGCATGTCCTAGTCTTTATATTCTGATGAAGAAAAACAACTGATTTGTGTTTACCCATTCCATTCATTAATTTATAGACCTCTATCATATCTCCCTTCAGCAGTCTTTTCCAGGTTGAAGAGCCCTAATCTTTTTAGCCTCTCATCATAGGAGTATCCTTCCCTCCCCTTTACCATTTTGGTGGCTCTTCTCTGTACTTTCTAATAACGCTATATCCTTAAGATATGGCGACCAGAATTGCACACAATATTCAAGGTGTGGTCGCACCATGGAACAATACAGAGGCATTATAATATCCTTTGTTTTATTCTCCATTCCTTTCCTTATGATACCTAGCATTCTATTTGCTCTCTTGGCTGCTGCTGCACACTGGGCGGAGGGTTTTAACATGTTATCCACAATGACGCCTAAATCTTTTTCCTGGGTGGTGGTTCCCAATGTGGAACCTTGCATCGTTTAACCATAGTTTGGGTTGTTCTTTCCTAGGTGCATAACCTTGCACCTGTCCACATTAAATTTCATCTGCCATTTGGATGCCCAGTCTTCCAATTTATCAAAATCTCTTGGGTTTTAACAACTTTAAATAGTTTTGTGTCATCTGCAAATTTGATAACCTCACTCATTCCCTTTTCCAGGTCATTTATGAACGTCAAAAAGCAGTGGACCCAGCACAGATCCCTGGGGACACCAATATTCACTTTTTCCATTGGGAAAACTGGCCATTTCGCCCTACCCTCTGCTTTCTATCTTTTAACCAGTTCCTGATCCACAATAGTACACTGCCTCCTGTCCCATGACTTTAGTTTTGCTAAGTCTCTGGTGAGGGACCTTGTCAAAGGCTTTCTGAAAGTCTTCTTGTGCCTTTCTACCTCAGGGGACCCCCGATTGGAGTGCTGCATGGAAAGTAGGACCCCTACAGGGGACCCTGTAAGTGGAGGGACGGCAGAGGAAGCCACCAGAAATTCTGTGGCTGCCTTATGGAAAATGTTGCACTTCAGCTTACAACTTAGCAGGGCCTTGGCAGACATTTTCTTACAGAGAGAGCAGAGCTCTATGTTATGGTTGGCCCCCAGACAACAAAGTCATCAGTCATGGATGTCTGTGAGCGACATTCTTGGAGCATCTGTCACTATTTAAAACTGGTGGCCATTGGGGCAAAAAAGGGCCCCTGTTAGGTCAAAGACCCTCAAAGTCAGCAGTTGAAAAGGGCACAAAAGGGGCCCGAAAAGAAAATTTGTACCGAAAGGCTGGAACAAAAATGTCCCTTTGCTCAGGAAAACAAGAGCGAAGAGGACGGGAGAGGACCAGTACTACTGGAAAGAGGGCCAGAGTCTGCAAACAAAAACACTGAGGGACAAGGACATGCGTCCGGACTCTGCAGAAAAAGGGAGGCTGAGCAAGATGGAACCTTTGTGTGAGAAGAGGACCACTCATGTGTGACAGCAATCTCAAAGGCTTTCTTTGAAAGCTGAGGAATTGCTCCGCGCAGGCTCTGTCGGTGCCAACGTCACCCATAAGTGAGGAACGACTTCCTGCTTGTTCCTGGAGAATTATGAAATTGTATTTCCAGAAAAAAAACTTGACAGTGGATCCCTTTATAGTAACAAGATAAAATCAAAATAGCAGAAATGGTAAAGGTTATCTCAACAGGGGTGATCTGCATAGACAGTGGGTACACCTCTAAACAAAGACATGGGGAGGGGTGACCAACACGGAATAGCACCTACTCTTGCCATCTTGCTGGACAGACTACATGGATCATGATGGCCTTTATCTGCCATCATATACTATGTTACTTTTTATTTCCTGATTCGTGAAGGGCCACTTAGGTAAGGCAAAGGACTTGTCTGGGGCTTTAGCCCTGGGGGCTTTTTTTTTTAAGTTTCCTTGTAAATACCATTTGAATTAGAGTGTCAAATATGTTTTCTTGGACCAGTCTCGGAGGAGTTTGAGGGGGAGAAAAGAACCTGTTTTCTCTAACAAGGCCATTCTGGTTAGGATAAGTGGGTTTTGATGTAATTTGGTGTGTCCTCAGCTGCTGATGTGGACTATGAATGATTTGTTTCCTTGGTTTATCTTAATTTCTTTTTTTTTTTTCTCTGTTTTCCTGTTTAACTTTTGATTGTAATACTTTGTAGAAATATGGAAGAAAAGATTAAATTAGACTTACCTGCTAATTGTTGTTCCTTAAGGAACTCTAGTCCAGTCCCGGAACCATAGAGTTTAGAATCTCCTCCAGCAGCCTTGGAGACTGAAATACATCATCGCTTTGCTGGCACCAGTATAAGTAGGCAAGGACCGCCCCATCCATCCAGTACCTATTGACAAAGCAAACTGAGCAGAGCAACAAAAACAAATTGAGCAAATAGGAATACAAACAGTAAAGCAGCCGAACTCCCCTTAGGAGTAACAGCCTTCATCCAATTGGCATACTAACAAAATTTATTTTTATATATTCGATTTTTTTTTGTTTTAAACAGTGCTACGAACAGGATCCCCACCATGGCTCCACCCGACGCCTGCGGAGACCCCCTAGAGACCACACCTGTACCGACTATCATGCACTTCAGGCTGACAAACCCCAATACTCAGGGTGGGCTCTGGGACTGGACTAGAGTTCCTTAAGGAACAATTAGCAGGTAAGTCTAATTTCATCTTCCTTAGCGTCCCTCTAGTCCAGTCCCGGAACCATAGAGGACGTAACAGAGCAGTGAATACTAATGGGAGGGACCTGCAAGTCCAGCCTGAAGCACCGCCAAACTGAAACACGCATCCCTCGCTGCCTGCACATCTAGCCTATAGTGCTTTACAAAGGAATGCAAGGACGACCATGTCGCAGCTCTACAAATGTCATTGACCGGAACCAAACTGAATTCCGCCCAAGACACCGCTTGCGCCCTAGTCGAGTGAGCTCGTAGTCCCTCCGGAACCAGCTTCCCTTTCAAAAGGTATGCTGAAGCAATCGTTTCCTTCACCCAATGGGAAATAGAGGACTTAGCCACCGCCTCCCCCTTCCGCGGGCCCGCAAAAGAGACAAACCTATCCGATTTGCGGAATGGAGCCGTCCTTCGAGATACCTCTTCAGTACCCGAACATCCAACCGATGCAACTTGCCCTCCGACTGTTCGTTTTGTCAGTCCGAAAACACTGGAAGCGATACCACCTGATTAACATGAAACGCAGAGACTACCTTTGGTAGAAAACCTGGAACCGTACGGAGAACCACCTTATGATCGAAAAAAGACAAATACGGCTCTTGACAGGATAGCACTTACAGCTCAGAAATCCTCCTCGCGGAATAGCCACTAGGAAGACAGTCTTCAACGTCAGATCTTTTAGCGAGGCCTTGGACAATGGCTCAAATGGCGCCCCAAGCAAAGTCGCCAACACCAAGTTCAAATCACACGCTGGCACAAAGCAGCGCCTCGGTGGTTGCAAAAGCAACACGGCCCGCAAAAAACGTTTCACATCGGTGTGAGCTCCTAACTGCTGCCCTTGTACCTTACCTCAGTAACAGAAGAGCGCCGCCAACTGCACCCGCAAAGAACTCTGCGAGACCCTTGTCCACACCATCTTGCAGAAAAGAAAGGATCTGCAAAACAGAGGCTCCCAAAGGCTGCAGACTACGCTCCGCACACCAGGCCTCAAAAATGCACCAAACCCAAATATACGCCAACAAAGCCGATCTTCTACGCGCCTCGAGCAATGTAGAAATAAACGCTGCAGAATAACCTCTAGCTGTCAGCCGTGCCCTTTCAATAGCCATGCCGTAAGCGAGAATCGATTCACCTGGGGCATTCGCAACGGGCCCTGCCGCAACAAATCTGCTCGCTGCGGCAGCCGCCATGGCCTGTCCGCCAGTAGCTGCATCAAATCTGCATACCAAGGTCTTCTGGGCCAGTCGGGCGCCACCAGTAGCAGCAACCCGCGATGACGATCTATCCGCTGCACTACCCGGCCTATGAGCGCCCAAGGCAGAAACACAGAGAAGACCCCCTTCCAGCCACCGCTGGGCCAGCGCATCGAGCCCCTCCAACATCCGTTCCCGCCACCTGCTGAAAAAGCGCTCTACCTTCACTGACTCAAGTTGCCATCAGATCCATCAGCGGGAGCCCCCAGCGGTGCACTAAAAGCAAAAACACGGCCGGGTGCAGGACCCACTCCCCTGGGTCCACCCTGCGACGACTGAGAAAATCCGCTTCGACATTGTCCATTCCGGCCACATGCTGCACCGAAAGATCCGTTAGATTTCGTTCGGCCCACTCCAAGAGCCAACTGGCCTCCGCTCCCAGCATCGCGCGCTGCCGGTGCTGCCCTGGCGATTGATGTAGGCAAGGTCACATTGTCTGACAAGACCCGCACCGCCTCCTGCCTGAAGCTTCCCTGAAACTCTCGCAGGGCCAAACACACCACTCATCTCCAACCAGTTGATGGACCAACCCTTTTCTTTGTGAGACCATCGACCTTGAGCAAACCGGCCTTTGCAATGCACCCCCCCCACCCCAGAAGACTGGCGTCCGTCAACAGTTTCCAGGATGGAGGCTCTAGCGGCAACCCCGCCGACAAACTCTCGGGCCGCAACCACCAAAGATCCTGACGCACTTCCTGCGGACACACCAACCGCTGAGACAACGCATCCCGCTGATGAGACCACTGCCAAAGCAGCGCACTCTGCAACGGCTGCATATGAGCCCAGGCCCACGGCACCACCTCTATCGTGGCCGCCATCGTCCCGAGCAATTGAAGATAATGCCACGCAAATGGCGCCAGTCTCGCTAGAAACTGCCTTACGAGCTCCCGCAACCCCTGAGCTTGCTGGGCCGGAAGAAACACTGCTGCCTGCTGCATCTCGAAACGTGCCCCCAAGTACTCTAGGGACTGCGAGGGAACCAGGTTGCTCTTCGCAACGTTGACCACCCAGCCCAGGCTTTCCAACAGCTCTACCAACTGAGCGGTGGCCGCAGTACTCTTCCTGTGACTTTGCTCGAATCAACCAATCGTCTAAGTATGGATGCACTAGCAACCCCTTCTTGCAGAGCGCCGCCGCTACTACCACCATGATCTTGGTGAATGTCCGAGGCGCCGTGGCCAGCCCGAACGGCAACGCTTGAAACTGAAAATGCCCCATTGGAACTGCAAAGCGCAGGAACTTTTGGTGCTCCTGCTGAACCAGGATATGGAGATACGCCTCCATCAGATCCAAAGAGATCAGGAACTCCCCTGCCTGTACCGCCGCTATGACGGAACGCAGCGTCTCCATATGGAAATGCGTGACCCGGAGACACTGATTCACCCTTTTTAAGTCCAGGATCGGGCGAAACGTGCCTTCCTTATTTGGCACCACAAAATAAATGGAGTATCGACCGTACCCGCACTGATCTACAGGCACGGGCACCATTGCCTTGAGCTGTAGCAGACGCTGCAGGGTTTCCAAGACCACCTGGAACTTTAGCGGAGCCTTGCAAGGTGACTGAACAAAGGAATCTAACAGTTCGATGGAGCTCTAATGCCTAACCCTCTCGAATGACTTCCAGGACCCACTGGTCCGATGTAATTTGGACCCAGGCAGGGTAAAACTCCTGAAAACGACCTCCAACCGGGATCACCTCCACCTGAGTCCGCCTTATCTCATTGCCCCTTTTTAATGGCTGAGGATTGGTAAGGGGCAAAACCTCTACCGGCCCCTCGAAAACTGCGGAACCCCTGGCTTCTCGTCGGAAATCTCCCTCGCTGAGACTGGAGAAAGCGGGAGGAACGAAACCGCCGGAAATCCCTGGAAAGCCCCCAGGGCCCTGCCGAACTCGGTCCCAGCTTAGGCTTGTCCTCTGGAAGACTACCCCCTTTGGACTCACTGAGATCCTTGACCAACTTTTCTAAATCTTCTCCAAACAAAAGCTTACCCCTAAAGGGCAGCTTGCTGAGGCGAATCTTAGAGGAAGTGTCCGCCACCCAATTACGCAGCCAGAGGTACCGCCGAGCCGCTACCACCGAGGCCATACCCTTAGCTAAACCGCAAATGAGATCATAATGAATATCTGACAAATAAGCGGCCCCCGATTCCAGACACGCTACATCCTCCAACTGCCCATCCAGGTTGTCCCCCTGCAACCTCTGAGACCACCGCAAACAGCCTCTTGCCACCCACACCCCCACTATCGAAGCCTGCATCGAGAGGGCGCACACATCGAACACCTGCTTTAACAAAGTATCCAATTTCCTATCTTGTACGTCCTTTAACACCGCAGCCCCTTCAACCAGAATCGTAGTCTTAGTAACTGCTGATACTGCCGCATCCACCTTTGGAGAGCAAAACAGATCTCTCTTGATCTGACAACGGGTAAAGCCGAGCCAGGGCCCGAGACCCCCTCAGCACCGACTCTGGGGAGTCCCACTCTTCCTGAATCATACTGCGAAAAACTCTATGAATGGGAAAAACTCGTTGGGATGTCCGAACCGCCTGCAGCAACGGATCCTCCAAGGACTCCTCTGCAACCGTCCCTTCCGAGGGCATATTCAAAGTCTTAAGAGTTTCGGCAATCAAGGCCAGTAACTCTTCATGCCGTAACACCCTGACTATTCTGCTCTGCTGCTCCGAGTCAGGCAGCTCACCTTCCAAATCTTCCCCCGAAAACTCTTGCGATGCAGTGTCTATGCCTCCCAGGTCTTCCTCAAGGCGAGACACCGGGCTTCCCCCCCAGCAACCCTGCTTCTCTTGGCCGGAGGAGCGCCCTCCACCGCCCGATCCCAAGATCCTTGCCACTTCTGCTCTTGCAGCCCCTGAGGGGGAGTCGCCATTGCGGGTTGCAGTAGAGCAAACGCCTGCTGCATAAGGGTAAAGAAATTTGGTGGGATTGCCGGAGCGGGCCCACCCAGACCTTGCTGCCGAGATCCGGAAGCCATTTCCCCGAAGAGCACCCCGGCAGAGGCTCCGTGGGATCAAGGAGCCATCTGTCCCTTCTGGTGGAACAGTCTCCCGGACCCCTGAGGACCACTGCGACGGTCCCTCCATGACCTGTGCAAGCTCCACACACCCCTGAGTCCAGCACCGTGCTGCGCTTTGCGCCACACACCAAACACCAGAGCTTAGCCGGCATACCACTGCACCCCCAGAGAAAGCGCACCTGAGTAACCGAGAAGCTGCTCAGCCAAGCAGAGCCAAGAGCTCAGGCTTCTGCCAGCCGCGGGACTCCCTATAGCTGTATATATTTTTTGTTTTTTCACTTGTGCGCAGTACACCTAAGGCCCCCAGGCCAGGTTAACTCAGTTTCCTGCAAAAACGAAGCTGACTCGAAAACCAAAAGGAAACAAAAAGAAACCCAAAACCTAAACGCGGTTTTTCTTTAAAATGGCTGCCGCCACCGCGTTTCCTGCGCGGAGACACGCAGAGAGCCTTCCTGACCAAAATGGCGAGTCGACGATCTACAGAATCCCCCGATCGTGGCCGCTTGAAAGAAAAAAACAGTTTGCGCTTACCAGTTCACTCACTGCAACTGTTCCCCGGTGAAGAGAGACGATGCAGTCGCGTCAGAGCTCAGCCGAACTGCGGCTTCAGCTGCGACGCTTTCACTCCTGTGAGGGCAAGGCTGATTCTCCGTTCAGGCTCGCTGTCGCTGAGATGAAGCCTTCCACCTGCTCCTCACCCTTTATTGCGGGTTCGGGAGCAGGGAGGCAATAAAACTACCGGGTAAACCGTGCCTGCCCCTTTAGAGCCGATTCTGCTCGTTTATACCACAGGGAAGGGGGGGGGGAGGAAGGAGGGAAGAGAACAAGCAGGAGAGAGATGGAGCCAAAAGGAGCTCCCAGCTACAGCACTGCCCCTGCAAAACAGAGCAAAAAACTCAGAATCCCCAATCAAAGAAAAGACACCCCTTAAATTTAAAGGGACCTAGCCATTCCAGCTCTGCTAATTTGTTTTAACTGAGCCCAGTCCCGGGCTCAGAATCTCCTTCAGCTGCTTGGAGACTGAAAGTACTGGATGGATGGGGCGGTCCTTGCCTACTTATACTGGTGCCAGCAAAGCGATGATGTCTTTCAGTCTCCAAGGCTGCTGGAGGAGATTCTAAACTCTATGGTTCCGGGACTGGACTAGAGGGACGTTAAGGAAGGAGACTTACAAACCATGCTCTTTAAGAAACCTGGACATCTGACCTCACTCTGGTCAAACCCAAATGCTTTGCTAGGAGGAGCCAGCCGAAGACCAATCAGCACCAAGATAGCTGAGATCCAACCGCCCTCAATCTAGTAATGCACCAAATATCCATATATAAAAGGAAATAGAGAAAGTAAACAGCCAGAAGATCATAGCAAAGATCGCCATTCAAGTTCCAAATTCAAACCAGTCGTAATTACAGTTTGTAATTGAAAAATCCAGTTCTGCTTGCAAGACTGAAGGCGAGCAGTCCTGTCACCCCGCCAGTTTACAGGGACAAAATCAATGATCTGCCATTGAAGCTAAGCAAAAAAGTGTAATCCAACTGCAGACAGTGATCCACTGGTGGTGCCGATACCATCCAATCGCTAATCTTAGACTTGCATCCAAGGTGCAATCTGTATACCCCCTTGGCATATCTCTTGGAAGTAGATGAATCCATCCAAAAAAGGCCCAGTATTGCAGTTTACAATAATAAAACAAAGTCATCTGTTGAAAAATGTCCCTTTTGACAATCAGAAGTGATCTTTGGCAATGTAGTCATATTAGGAGGGGGATAAACCTTGCTTGCACTGTTAAGTGCCGTCGAGTCGGAGTTGACTCATGGCGACCCTCTGGATAGCTATCCTAAATTGTGTTCGGTCTTCAGTCAGGCAGCTCATTGTTGACAGACTGGTACCCGTAGCTGCTGTTACTGTATCGATCCATCTCATTGCTGGCCTTCATCTTTTGCATTGACCTATCTTGCCAAGCATGATGTCTCTCTAATGATCTCTTTGCATGATGTGTCCAAAGTATGAAAGTCGAAGTCTTGTCATCTGAGCTTCTAAAGAAAGCTTAGGTTTGATCTCCTCTAGTACCAACTGGTTTGTTCTTCGGGCAGTCCATGGTAAGAGTAGTTACTCACCTGTAACAGGTGTTCTCCAGGAGCAGCAGGAATCAGTCCTCACATATGGGTGACGTCGGCACCGACGGAGCCCTCGCGGAGCAATTTCCCCAACTTTCAAAGAAAGCCTTTGGGAATTGCAGCACGCATGCGTGGTCCCCTTCCCGCCCAAGGGTGCCATCTTGCTCAGTCTGATGACATAGCTAAAAGACATCAAAAAAATTTAGCAAAAACGAAATGAGGACTGCAACTCCGAGGGGAGGAGGGAGGGTTGTGAGGACTGATTCCTGCTGCTCCTGGAGAACACCTGTTACAGGTGAGTAACTACTCTCTCCAGGACCAAGCAGGAAGTCAGTCCTCACATATGGGATTCCCTAGCTTAAGGCTACCAGAGACCTCAAGCGGAAAAATGAGCTCCTCTAGCTCAGCAGCACAGAAGGAAGGAATGTTCTCTGAAAACGCCCCCGACCGGTAGCCCAACATCAGGGCCGGAGTTGCCTAAACCTCAAAGAGATTATGGAGGACTGCCTGACCGAAAGCACTGTCCCTGCGGGACTCCCTCTCCAGGCAGTAATGGGCCGCAAACGTCTGGCTTGAAGACCAAGTAGCGGCCCGGCAGATGTCTGCCAACGGAACAGAGCGGAGATGAGCCACTGACGCAGCCTTCGCTTTAACACGATGAGCCGTGACACAACCCTCCAACGAGAAGCCGGCTGCCCCATAAGCCCAAGCGATACAGTCAGCAACCCATATGGACAAAGTACGCTTGGAGACAGGTAGCCCCAACTGAACTGAACAGCCCTCCTATGCTCCCGCGTACGGTCAAGGTAGAAGGACAAGGCCCTCCTACAGTCCAGGGTGTGCAGGACCATCTCAGCCCGGCTGGAATACGGCCTGGGAAAGAAAGTTGGAAGAACCACCTCCTGGTTGAGATGAAAAGGAGAAACCACTTTAGGGAGAAACTTAGGGTGAGTCCGTAAGACTACCCTATTCCTATAGAACCTAGTGTAAGGAGGATCAGACACTAGGGCCTGCAGTTCACTAATGTGCCTAGCAGAGGTAAGGGCTACCAAAAACAAGGTTTTCCAGGAAAGAAAACGAAGAGGGCAGGTAGCCATAGGTTCAAAGGGCGGACAGGTAATCCGCTGCAAGACCACATTCAGATCCCATTCAGGGGCTGGTGGGCGCAAAGGAGGCTTAAGGAGAAGAAGGCCTCAGAGAAAACAAGCCACCAAAGGGTGGTTGGAAAGAGGCCTGCCTTCCACCGGTGCATGATGTGCAGAGAGAGCACTGAGGTGGACTGACAGAGTTGGACTTAAGGCCCAGATTGGAGAGGTAAAGCAAGTATTGCAAGACCACTGCCACCAAGAAGGAGAAGGGATTCTCAGATTGCTGAGCACACCACACGGAGAACCTACGCCACTTAAGAGCGTAGGACTTCCAGGTGGAGGGCCGCCTGGAGGCCAAGACCACCTCTTCCACCTCACGAGGCAGCAGGAGGGGAGCAAGGACTACCCTTTCAGCAGCCAGGCCATCAGATGAAGGGACCGGATGTTGGGGTGCAAGAGAGTCCCCTGATCCTGTGACAGGAGATCAGGTTGAAACCCCAGGAGAAGAGGAGTGTCCACTGCCAGCTGCATCAGAAGCGGGAACCAGGGCTGTCTCGGCCACCGGGGAGCTACTAGGATCATCAAGGCTCTGTTTGAGAACTTTGAAGAGCGTCCGAGACACCAGTGGCATGGGAGGAAAGGCATACAAGAGGCCTGTGGACCATGGAATCAGGAAAGCATCCGCTGCCACTCTTAGAGGATGCGGTTGTCGAGAGCAGAATTTGGGAAGCTGCCGGTTCAGGGGACTGGCAAATAGATCCATGGTGGGGAGGCCCCACTTGAGAAAGATCTGCTGAACCACCAACGGATCCAACCTCCACTCGTGAGGTTGGAGGATCCTGCTCAGCCTGTCTGCCAGGTAATTTTCTTGACCTGGGAGATAGACAGCTTTGAGCAGGATGCCGTGAAGGACAGACCAAGAGCACAGTCTCCGTGCCTCCTGACAGAGAAGGAAGGAGCCTGTACCTCCCTGTTTGTTCACGTAGAACATTGCAACTTGATTGTCCGTCTGGACCAGCACAGACTGGTGAGAAGTGAGGTGGAAGGCTCTCAGAGCTAGGCAGATGGCTCTGAGCTCTAGGAAGTTTATCTGCTGAGCCGACTCCCAAGGAGTCCAGAGGCCTTGAGAGTACATGTCCCTTGGCAATGTGCTCCCCAACCTAGGAGAGAAGCATCGGTCGTCAGCACCTGAGAAGGTGGAGGAGATTGAAAATCCACTCCTAGCACTAGGTTTGGTAGATGAAAACCACCACCGCAGAGAAGAGACCAGCAGGTTGGATACTTGGACTGAGTCCGCCAGACTCCCCGTGGCCTGATGCCATTGAGTGCGAAGGCACCATTGAGCAGTTTGCATGTTCAGACGGGCATTGGGGGTTACATGGACCGTGGAAGCCATATGGCCGAGCAGTCTCAGAAATTGCCTGGCAGAGACCAGGGAATTGCTGCGAAAGTGGCTGGCTAGATCCATGAGCCTGTGTGCCCTGTCTAGAGGCAGGAAGGCCCGCGCCTGAAGTGTGTTCAATCTTGCGCTGATGAATTTGAGATTTTGAGAGGGGAGCAAAGTGGACTTTGTGAAGTTTATGACAAATCCCAAGTGCTGGAGCAGAGTCACAGTGCGATGAGTGGCCTAAGTGGCCTCTTGGGAAGACTGGGCCCTGATGAGCCAGTCGTCCAGGTATGGAAATACAAAGAAGCCTTGAAGTCTTAGATAGGCCGCCACCACAGATAGGCATTTGGTGAACACCCTGGGGGCAGAAGATAGGCCAAAGGGCAGTACCCTGTACTGGTAATGATTTCCTCCCACAACAAATCTGAGATATTGTCTGTGGTCTGGATGAATAAGGATGTGAGTATAGGCATCCTTTAGATCTAAGGAGCATAGCCAGTCTCCCTGCTGGAGGTAGGGCAGCAGGATTCCAAGGGTAAGCATCTTGAACTTTTCCCTGGCCAGGAACTTGTTGAGGTTTCGCAAGTCTAGGATGGGTCTGAGGCCTCCTGTTCGTTTTGGTATCAGAAAGTACCTGGAATAAAAGCCTTGACCTCTCAGGTGGTGGGGCACCGGTTCCACAGCCTGTTCCTGAAGACTTGCCAACTCCTGAAGGAGTAAGTCCCTGTGCAGAGGGAGTCTTGGAGGCTCCCCTGGAAAGTAGGAGGGAGGTACCTGGTGAAAGCGAAGAAGATAGCCTTTTTGAACTATCTGAAGCACCCAGGTATCTGATGTGATGGCTGACCACCTGTGGGCAAAGTGGACCAGCCTGTGCTGTGCTGAGAGAAACCAGCGGAGAGGAAGAGGCTATGCTGATGTAGTCAAAACCCCCCACCCTGCTGAGCAGGGGCCGGTGTTGTGGGCTTGGGGGCCTGCTGCCTATGGGACCCATTACCCCATCCCTTGGCCTGCTGACCCTGTTGGGGAGCTGCTGAGGCTTGATGAGGGTAGTGTTTATAGGCAGCCACCTTCCTCGGGTAAAAGGGCTTTTTCCCCCGAGCCCTTCTTCTGAGAAGGGGCAGAGGTTTTTCTGGACAGCCGAGTCCTGGTCAGAGTCTCGGTCTCGATCTGTGCAGCCTTTTCAGCCATGGGCTTGCCAAAGAGGTTCTCACCTCTGCAGGGGACATCGACCAACTTGTCCTGTACCCATGGCTCAAGGTCAGATGACTGAAGTCAAGCCTGTTGGTGGGCACCGATGCCGGCTCCGGCTACTCAAGCCGATGCTTCGAAGCCATTGTAGGCTGCTCGAGAGATAAACTTCTAGCACTCTCGAATGCCAGTGGACAAGGCCTGGAACCTCTGCAAAGGTTCCTCGGAGAGACCAGCAGAGAACCCGGCAATTTTTTGCCAGGTCTCGGAGATACATGCCCATATAGAGCTGGTAGGTCTGGACTTGACAAGCGAGCATAGAGCCCTGGAAGCACTTCCTACCGAGGGCATCCAGGTTCTGGGCCTCCCGGCCGGGAGGCACCGAGGAGTACATCTTTTGACTCTTGAGTCGATGCATGGCCGATCCCGCCACCATGGAATGGTGCGGTAGTTGTGCCTTTTGGAACCCAGGGCTCTTGCGGACTCGATAAATGGAATCGACCCACTTGCTTAACACCGGCGCCGGGCTCTCCCACATGTGGAAGAGAAGTCGCTCCAGCATCGGAGGAACCGGTACAGTAAAGGCCTCCTTCGGGGGAGAGAGTCATACTGGAGGGCATCGAGCTCTTCAGCTCGAGGCTCCTCCTTGGGATCCGCGGGGAATGCCAAGGCCTTGGCCATATCCCGCACGAAGTCCGAGAACCGGGTCTCCTCCGGGGGGGACCGTCTCCGAGGTTCGGACTCGGGTGAGTCCGATGGGATGCATCGAGTCCGAAAAGTACCAGGGGACTCTTTGTCCTCTGTTTCCCAGGCTGACTCCTCGGAGGAGGAATCGAGCGGCTCCGGTCGGGCAAGCACCGATGCCCTCCGCCCTGACGCCGAGGGTGTCGGTGTCAACGACATCGGTCCCCAACGGGAGGCCGAGGGAGACCGCGACTGAGGATAGACTCGAGCTCGCATGGACTCGAGGATCGGCTCTGTCTCTGGGGTCGACTTGGATGTCGACGTCCCGGTGGACGGGGCAGATGCACCGGCGAGGCCAGCGATCAATGCCCGCTGCTGGTCCATGAAGGCAGCCAAACTGCTCTCCAAGGCCGTCAACCTGAGTCCGAGCTCAGGAGACCCAGCAAGCGTAGTTACTCACCTGTAACAGGTGTTCTCCAGGAGCAGCAGGAATCAGTCCTCACATATGGGTGACGTCGGCGCCGACGGAGCCCTCGCGGAGCAATTTTCCCCAGCTTTCAAAGAAAGCCTTTGGGAATTGCAGCGCACATGCGCGGTCGCCTTCCCGCCCAAGGGTGCCATCTTAGCCAGTCTGATGACATAGCTAAAAGACAGCATAAAAATTTGCAAAAAAACTTAAGCAGATGATTGCAACTCCACGGGGAGGAGGGAGGGTTGTGAGGACTGATTCCTGCTGCTCCTGGAGAACACCTGTTACAGGTGAGTAACTACGCTTTCTCCAGGACCAAGCAGGAAGTCAGTCCTCACATATGGGACTCCCAAGCTTAAGGCTACCGGAGACCCTAAGCACAAAAATGAGCTCCCTCTAGCTCAGCGGCACAGAAGGAAGGAATCTTCACTGAATTATCACCCACCGGTAGCCCCCATCCGGGATGGAGGGTAGGAGTTGCTCAAACCTCGAAGAGATTTCGGAGGACTGCCTGTCCGAAAGCACTGTCCCTGCGGGACTCCCTCTCGAGACAGTAATGGACCGCAAAAGTCTGGCTCGAAGACCAAGTAGCGGCCCGGCAGATGTCTGCCAGCGGAACAGAGCGGAGGTAAGCCACTGACGTAGCCTTCGCCCGAACACAATGAGCCGTGACTCGACTTTCTAAGGAGAGTCCGGCTGCCCCATAAGCCCAAGCGATACAGTCAGCAACCCAGATGGACAGTACGCTTGGAGACCGGGAGACCCAATTTATTGGGGTCAAAAGACACAAAAAGCTGAGCAGCTTTACGGTGCTCCCGCGTACGGTCAAGGTAGAAGTTCAATGCCCTTCTACAGTCCAGGGTATGCAGGACCCTTTCAGCTCGGCTGGAGTGAGGCCTGGGAAAGAAGGTTGGAAGTACCACCTCCTGATTGATGTGAAAAGGGGAGACAACTTTTGGAAGAAATTTTGGGTGAGTCCGTAGGACTACCCTATTTTTGTAGAACCGAGTGAAAGGGGGATCAGACACGAGGGCCTGCAATTCACTTACGCGTCTAGCGGAAGTGAGGGCTATCAGGAATAAGGTTTTCCACGAAAGAAAACGCAGAGAACAGGTAGCCATCGGTTCAAAAGGCGGACAGGTGATCCGCTGTAAAACCACATTCAGATCCCAGTCAGGTGCTGGCGGGCGCAGAGGTGGTTTAAGAAGGAGACCTCGGAGAAACCGTGCTACGAGAGGGTCGCTGGAAAGAGGTCTGCCGTTTACCGGCACATGGTGTGCTGAAAGAGCACTGAGGTGGACTTTGACGGAGTTGGACTTAAGTCCCAGATTAGAGAGGTAGAGCAGGTACTGCAAGACCACCGACACCGAGCAGGAGAAGGGATCTTGAGACTGCTGTACACACCAAACGGAAAAGCGACGCCATTTAAGGGCGTAGCATTTGCGGGTAGAAGGTCGCCGAGAAGCTAGGACGACCTCTTCCACCTCTGCCGGCAGGAGAAGGGGAGCAAGGACTACCCTTTCAGCCGCCAGGCCATTAGATTGAGAGATCTGAGGTTGGGGTGTAGCAGAGACCCCTGATCCTGTGTTAGGAGATCCGGTTGAAACCCCAGAGGGAACGGATCCTCTACCGCTAATTGCAACAGGAGTGGAAACCACAGCTGTCTGGGCCAGCGAGGAGCCACCAGGATCATGGAAGCTTTGTCCCGGAGAACCTTGAATAGAGTTCGAGAGACTAGCGGGATGGGAGGAAAAGCATAGAGAAGGCTTTCCGACCATGAGAGTAGAAAAGCATCTGCCGCTACCCGAAGGGGATGTGGCTGACGAGAGCAGAAGCGAGGAAGTTGCCGGTTGAGAGGACTGGCAAAGAGATCCATCGTGGGGAGGCCCCACTTCAGAAAAAGTTTCTTAACTACCAAGGGATCCAGACGCCACTCGTGCGGCTGGAGTACCCTGTTGAGTTTGTCCGCTAGGCAATTCTCTTGGCCTGGGAGATAAACTGCCTTGAGAAGAATGCCGTGACTGACGGCCCAAGAGCAGAGCTTCTGAGCTTCTCGGCAGAGAAGGAAGGAGCCCGTGCCCCCCTGCTTGTTCACGTAGAACATGGCAACTTGATTGTCCGTCTGGACAAGGACGGACCGTTGAGAAGTCAGGTGGGAGAAAGCCTTGAGCGCCAGACGGATTGCTCTGAGCTCCAGGAAGTTGATCTGTTGAGCAGACTCCCACGCGGTCCAGAGACCTTGAGTACATGCCCCCTGGCAATGTGCTCCCCAACCCAGGAGGGAAGCATCGGTCGTCAGCACTTGAGCCGGCTGAGGTGACTGAAACTGCATTCCGAGCACCAGGTTCGGCCGATGAAGCCACCACTGTAGGGAAGAGGCCAGCGGCCCGGAGATGCGCACTAAGTCGGCTAGTCCGCCGGTGGCTTGTTGCCACTGCTTGCGAAGGCACCATTGAGCAGGCCGCATATTCAGGCGAGCATTGGGGGTCACGTGGACGGTGGAAGCCATATGGCCGAGTAGTCTCAGGAAGCGCCTGGCGGAGACCAGGGACTGGCTGCGAAAACGGCCGGCTAGGTCCACGAGCCGTTGAGCCCTGTCGAGAGGCAGGAAAGCTCGTGCCTGAGGAGTGTGCAGTCTTGCGCCGATGAACTCGAGATCCTGTGAGGGGAGCAAAGTGGACTTTGCGAAGTTTATGACAAAGCCCAAGTACTGCAGAAGAGTCACCGTGCAGTGTGTGGCATTGGTGACTGCCGGAGAGGACGATGCTCTGATGAGCCAGTCGTCGAGGTACGGAAAGACAGAGGCCGTGAAGCCGGAGATAGGCCGCCACCACCGCGAGACATTTTGTGAAGACTCGCAGTGCGGAGGATAGGCCAAAGGGCAGTACTCTGTACTGGTAATGATTTCCTGCCACCACAAACCTTAGGTATTGGCGGTGGCTTGGGTGGATGAGGATGTGCGTGTAGGTATCCTTTAGATCTAAGGAGCATAGCCAATCTCCTTGCTGGAGGTAGGGCAGAAGGATTCCAAGGGTAAGCCTCTTGAACTTTTCCCGCACGAGGAACTTGAGGTTGCGCAAGTCCAGGATGGGTCTGAGGCCTCCTGTCCTTTTTGGTATTAGGAAATACCTGGAATAAAAGCCTTGACCTCTCAGGTGGTGGGGCACCGGTTCCACAGCCAGTTCCTGAAGAAGACTTGCTAACTCCTGAAGGAGTAAGTCCCTGTGCAGAGGGAGTCGAGGAGGTTCTCCCGGAAAATAAGAGGGAGGGACCTGATGGAAGTGGAGAAGATATCCTTCTCTCACGACTTGAAGCACCCAGGCATCTGAAGTGATGTTGGACCACCTGTGGGCGAAGTGAACCAGCTGGCCTCCGGTGCTGGGAGGAGCCAGCTGAGGGGGAGAGGCTATGCTGAGGAAGTCAAAAACCCCACCCTGCTGAGCAGGGGCTGGTGGTGCAGGCTTGGGGGCTTGCTGCCTACGGGACCCGTTACCCCGTCCCTTGGCCTGCTGGCCCTGTGGGGGAGCTGCAGAGGCCTGATATTGAGGGTAGTGTTTATAGGCAGCCGCCTTTCTCGGGTAAAAGGACTTCTTTCCCGAGCCCTTCTTTTTCTGGGAAGGGGCGGAGGTCTTCCTAGAAAGCCTAGTCCTGGTGAGAGTCTCCGTCTCGATTTGTGCAGCCTTTTCAGCCATGGGCTTGCCAAAGAGGTTCTCACCTCTGCAGGGGACATCGACCAACTTGTCCTGCACCCAGGGTTCAAGGTCAGACGACTGAAGCCAAGCCTGTCGGCGGGCACCGATGCCAGCTGCGGCTATTCGAGCCGTTGCTTCAAAGCCATCATAGGCTGCTCGGGACATGAATTTGGAGCATTCCCGAATACCAGTTGTCAAGGCCAGGAACCTCCGCAAAGGTTCCTCGGACAGTCCAGCGGAGAATCCGGCTATCTCTTTAGCCAGGTCTCGGAGATACATGCCCATGTATAGCTGGTAGGTCTGGACACAAGCCAGCATAGAGCCCTGGAAACACTTCTTACCAAGGCCATCCAGGTTACGGGCGTCCCTGCAAGGAGGCACCGAGGAGTGCATCTTTTGGCTCTTAAGCCTATGCATGGCCGATTCCACTACCATGGAATGGTGCGGCAGCTGTGCTTTTTGGAAGCCAGGACTCCTGCGGACTCGATAGATGGAATCGACCCGCTTGCTTAATACCGGCGACGAGGCCGGACTCTCCCACATGCGGATGAGTAGTCGTTCCAGCATGGGAGGAACCGGTACAGTAAAGTGCTCCCGGGCGGGAGAGTCGTACTGAAGGGCGTCGAGCTCTTCGGCTCGAGGCTCCTCCTCGGGATCCGCAGGGAAGGCCAAAGCCTTGGCCATATCCCTGACGAAGTCCGAGAACCGGGCATCCTCCGGAGGGGACTGCTTCCGAGGTTCGGACTCAGGTGAGTCCGAGGGGACACACCGAGTCCGAAACGAATCAGGTGACTCTTCCTCTTCAGACTCCCAGGCCGACTCCGAGGAATCGGTGGGGTCGGCTCGGGCAGGCGGAGGCGTCGGCCGCGACGACCTCGGTCCCGAACGGGAGGCCGAGGGTGACCTCGACCGAGGATCGACTCGAGTTTGCATTGACTCTAGGATCGGCTCGGTCTCCGGGGTCGACTTAGACGTCGACGTCCCGGCGGTCGGGGCAGTGGCGCCAGCGAGGCTAGCGATCAGTGCCCGCTGCTGGTCCATGAAGGCAGATAGTCTGCTCTCCAAGGCCGTCAACCTGAGTCCGACCTCAGGTGACCCAGCAGCCTCCGACTCGGGCCCCGACGGCGTCGGGCCCGATGTCGGACATCTCAGAGGCGAGTCCAGAAGGACTACAGGACTTACCCGAGCAGGCAACTCCGACTCCAGGTGAGGTCGCTTCGGGAGGTGCTCCTTCTCCAAAGACCCGGGACGGCTATCGGGGCTATGTGACCTGGCCCTCGCGGAGCCAGGAGCGTCCACTGACGCCGCCCTCGCGGGTTTTGCCTTCCGTCGATGGTCCCCAGAGGGAGAACCCCTGTCGGAGGAGCTTCGGCGATGGTCAGAGCTGGAGCCTCTGGATGCCGAGGCCTCCGACGAGGTCCGGGTACGGCCGGGGTCAGCGAAGATTCTATCCCGCTGGTGCCGCCGACTCCTTAACGCTTTGGAGGACATTTTGCCACAGGCTCCACAGATCAGTTCTTCATGATCCGGGCCCAGGCAGCGGAGGCAATTATCGTGTGTGTCAGTGAGTGACATATTTCTGTCACACTGACCACACCGCTTGAAACCACTGGCAGCCATCGGGGGAAAAAGGGCCCCTGCAAGGTCAAAGGACCGGGCTGCCAGCGAAAAACCGAAAACGAAACTGACCAAAATCAGAAAAACCGAAAAATAAGAAGGACTCGCAACGGCGTCGCGAGTCCGGGCAGGAAAACGACCGGCGTCGAACCGAAGTGAAAAAAGAGAAAAACTCACGAAAATCAACTTTTTCAGCGTGGACACGATGGGTACGTCTGTAGGGCTCCGCGGAAAAAAGAAGACTGGCTAAGATGGCACCCTTGGGCGGGAAGGCGACCACGCATGCGCGCTGCAATTCCCAAAGGCTTTCTTTGAAAGCTGGGGAAAATTGCTCCGCGAGGGCTCCGTCGGCGCCGACGTCACCCATATGTGAGGACTGACTTCCTGCTTGGTCCTGGAGAAGCCCCCGACTCGGGCCCGCCCGACGTCGGCTCCTTCGGAGGCGAGTCCACGAGGACTACAGTACTCACGTGTCTAGAAGACTCCATCTCGAGACGAGGATGTTTCGAAGGCCTCTCCGACTCCGAGGACCCGGGACGGCTATGCGACCTGGCCCTCGAGGAACCAGGAGCGTACACCGACGCCGCCCTCGCGGGTTTGTTCTTCCGATGATGTTCCCGGGCAGGAGACCCCCGCTCAGAGGAACTCCGATGATGCTCAGGACCGGAGTCCTGGGACGTCGAAGCCTCTGACGAGGTCCGGGCCCGGCCGGATGCGGAGTCAGAGAAGATTCTTTTTTTGTTGCTGCTGACTCAACGCTTTAGAGGACATCTTGCCACATGGACCACAGATCATCGGGTCATGATCGGGTCCGAGGCAGCAGTCGTGTGTGTTGGTAAGAGACATAAGTTTTACACCAATACACTTTTTAAACCCGCTGGCAGCCATCGGGGGAAAAAGGGCCCTTGCGAGGTCGAAAGACAGGGCTGCCAGTGAAAAAAGAAAAAATGGCGCGAACGCTAGTCATGAAGGACAAAAACCAAAAAAATTACGAACGGACTCGATACCGGTGTATCGGGTCCGGGCGGGAAAAGGATCCGGCGTCAAACCGAGAAAAGAAAAACAAATAAAATCAACTTTTTCAGCGGCGATCAAACAGCGTCTGTAGGGCTCCATGGAAAAAAGAAGACTGAGCAAGATGGCACCCTTGGGTGGGAAGGGGACCGCGCATGCGTGCTGCAATTCCCAAAGGCTTTCTTTGAAAGCTGGGGAAATTGCTCCGCGAGGGCTCTGTTGGCACCGATGTCACCCATATGTGAGGACTGACTTCCTGCTTGGTCCTGGAGACTACACAGTATTCGCCACCAGCACCATAATTCAAAGGCATCAATTTTCTTCCTGTCTGTCTTTGTTCGCACTACTTTGCCTGCCTGACCCCAGCAAAACTCCTGCCCAATCGGGGCAGTGGGAGAAATCAGCCAGAGGCAGTTTGCAACCGCTTAAAAGCGGCGTCCCTACAGGGCGCGACCGCACCTGAGGGCCCTTTGGCGTGGCCCTTAGGTGGTGGTCCCCTGCAGCACAAAGAGCGACGCTCCAACTCCATCCCAGGACCTTTCACAATCCAAGTCTACGGTCCAACCTCTCTCGAGCTCTAGCTCCCTGCTCGGGGTGACCCCACAGTTTCTGAAACTTGGCGATTGGGAATATAAAACGTACTGACTAACTCGTTGGTGGAACCACAAAGCTTGAGCTCCCAACACAGGTCGAGCTCGCTGAAATCTACACCTCCCAGCTGGCTACAACGTCCCTCTGCAACAGTCGGGAGGAGACAGAACTACTCTCAGCTTGTGCAGGCTTTTCGGAGCACACAAGCACGTAAGTAATAATCCTAACTACCTGATACTGCAGAAAGTGACTAAATAACTTCGTTTTTGAAATCAAGCAACTATTTTTTTTCTCTGTAACAGTTTATTGTAGTTGAATCCTTACAAATCTTACATTCTACATCTGTAACAGTTTATTGTAACATCTAACAATTTTTGTAACACTTTATTGCATCTGTAACAGTTTATTATAGTTGGATCCTTCCAAATCATACATCTTGCTAACAGTCGCCAATGTAGTTCTCCTAGGCAAGCAATATTTGTAGTGATTGTACATTACTTAAGAAGATATAGCTCTGACCAGTCTCATGATTACAATGTCTCTCACAAAGTATATCCTTATTATGTATTATCTCCTAATTTTTGTTTTGACATTACCTGATGCTCTCTGCAACCAAATCCTACTCTATGTCACACCTTCGATTTGGTACCAGTGTGTTACTATGTCCCACTCACCGTGCTGGCACCCATATACCACGGTCTGTACAACCCCCACAAAAAAACCCTTAAAAATGCTCCACCCCTGATCAGTTTGAAAACATCCAACACTCATTCAGCAAAACAAAAAAAAACTAAACAGGATGAAGAATAAAAGAAAACAATTCACTGCAACCCAGCACCCCTTCACAACCTCCAATCTCATGCATTCTAATAAACGCAAGGTCCATAAGGAACAAGACCCACATAATACACATCATCATTACTGATGACAGGCCTGACCTACTGTGCATCACTGAAACATGGCTCTCCAACACTGACACTGCTATAGTAAACCAAATAAATAAGCCAGGATATGAGATATTCAACTGCCCACGCACACACAAAAAACGGAGGAGGAGTACTCATCCTCGCAAATACCTCGCTAGGGCTGACACACACCTCAAATACAACCATACAGGGAATCGACATTCTCCGAATAGAGAACAACCTGTCGATATGCCTGTTGTATAGACCTCCAACACCACACGACGATACCCTCGCTGACATTCTTGAAGCCATTTCCACCATTGCAGTTAAGAAATACCAGATAATCCTAGGCGACTTCAATCTGAACTCAACTCCCCATTTCCAGGCAACCTCTTTCTTGGAAGCCATGGACCAACTCAGATATAATCAATTAATACAAGAAGAAACCCACTATAAAGGGAACACACTTGACTTGGTATTTCTCCCTAAGATGCCATTACAACCTGAATTGAAGCAACCCAAAATCCACATAACCCAAGTTCCCTGGTCCGATCACTATCAAATCCAGATCACTCTGTACCTATGCTCTTCAATGAACAAGTTATTATCTGGTCCAACTAATCAACGAAGAAAGTTCCAGCAACTCAACAAGGAAACCCTGATAAACTCGCTCAATGAACACATAACCCATGACAACTATGTCGTCGAAGATCTAATTCACCAATGGAACTCTACAATAGAGACCAGCTCTGAACCAACATGGAAGTCATCAACCAGGGAGACAAAAGCTAGAACAGAGCCCTGGTACACATCACTATTGCACAAAATGAAACAGGACTTACGAAAACTGGAAAGAAAATGGAGACGAACTAAGTCTGATCTGCACAAGTTGGAATACCTGGAGCTCCTAACCAAATACAAAAATGAGATCAACCTTGCCAAGAAAGCTCACCACACCAAAGTACTCAAGGCTATTAACAGACCCAGAGAGCTGTTTGAGCTAGTCAATCTCTCACGAAGCCCCTGCCGGAAGTCAACTGCAATGGAAATATAAAGGCCCAAGATCTGGCAAATCACTATGCTAGCAAACTAAATCCACAAAACCTGACTATCCAATCGCAGAATGTAATCACTAAATGCCCCAAGCAGCTGGACAGCATGAACTCAAGCTGTAAACAGAAAGAAGGATGGTCTACCTTCCAGATAATCGACGAAAGGATGATCATAAATACCATCTCTAACCTTAATTCAACAACCTCGCTGCTAGATCCCTGCCCAGCAGAATGGATCAAATCTACTAAGCAGGAAACTGCCCATCCGATAACGCACATAGTAAATCAATCTCTTTAGCAGGGTATTATGCCCTCCCAACTTAAAAGATCCCTAATAAGGCCTATTTTAAATAAAGCGCTCAAAGATCCAACCTCATACAGGCCGATATCAAGCATATCCTTCCTTGCTAAGATTATCGAGAAGGTAACCCAACTGCAATTGCAGGACCACCTAGATGAAAACAAAATCCTTGATCACCATCAATATGGTTTCAGACCACACCATGGAGTTGAAACCCTACTCATTGTGCTCCTTGACCACCTCATCAAGGGTATGGAAAACAAAAATAAGATGTTCTTACTCATATTCATTGATATTTCAGCTGCATTCGACACAGTACATCAAACACTCTTGCAAAGACTTGCGTCCATAGGTATAGCAGGAACAACGATAAAATGGTTCGAGTCATACCTCACAAATAGAATGCAACAGGTACGTTTCAATAACGAGCAGGCAAAGCCTTTCCCACAAACCCAAGGAATACCTCAAGGCTCAGCTATTTCCTCCCTGCTATTCAACGTTTACATCGAGCCAGTCGGTACGATTTTCCAAAAGCATAACATCAGATACAGCACAGTTACTTACCTGTAACAGGTGATCTCTGGGAACAGCAGGAATTAGTCCTCACATATGGGTAAGTCGGAAGCGACGGAGCCCGCGCGGGAAAGCTCCCCAGCTTTTCAGATGAAAAGCTTTTGGGGCTTCCCACAGCGCATGCGCGCTGCCTTCCCGCCTTCCTTACCAGCTCTCTTCAGTTCGAGTTTATAGCTGAGACAATAGAGAGAGGAAAGGAAGGTAGATAGAAGATACAACTCCTAGGGGAGGTGGGTGGGTTGTGAGGACTAATTCCTGCTGTTCCCAGAGATCACCTGTTACAGGTAAGTAACTGTGCTATCTCCAGGAACAAGCAGGAATAAGTCCTCACATATGGGGACTCCCTAGCTAAGATGCCTGGGAGATCCCCCTCCAAGGGTAAACCATCTTCGTATGGATCTCAGGCATCCATTCAGGGAAGGTGGGCAGGAGTTGCTTAAGTATGGAACAGGTGTTTGAGGACAGCCTGACCAAACAAGGCATCCCGGCGGGAGTCCTTGTCCAAACAGTAATGGGCTGTGAAGGTATGAACTGAGGCCCAAGTGGCTGCTCGACAGATCTGATCTATGGATACAGAGTGAAGATGAGCCATAGAAGTAGCCATGGCTCTCACATTGTGAGCTGTGACATGGCCTTCCAGAGAAATGTTCTTACTCTGGTAAGCAAAAGAAATACACTCAGCAATCCAATTGGAAAGTGTACGTTTGGAGACTGGAAGTCCCAAATGAGAAGGATCAAAAGCCACAAAAAGTTGAGAAGACTTTCGATGTGGCTGAGTCCTGTTGAGGTAAAAGGCGAGAGCTCTTTTACAGTCAAGAGTATGAAGGTTCCTCTCTGCACTGGATGCATGAGGAGCCGGGAAAAAAACAGGTAGATATACCTCTTGATTAAGATGAAAAGGCGAGACCACTTTGGGCATAAAGTGGGGATTCGTCCTAAGGACCACCTTATCATGATGAAATCTGGTATAAGGTGGATTAGCCACCAAAGCCTGCAGTTCACTGATGCGGCGAGCCGAAGTGACTGCAATAAGGAAAAGAACCTTCCAGGAAAGAAATTTCAAGGAGGTAGAGTCCAAAGGCTCAAAAGGTGGTTTCATAAGCTGACCTAGAACTAGGTTCAAATCCCATGCTACCGGCGGAGGTCGGATGGGAGGTTTAGTTAGGGTCAGGCCTCTCATGAACCTTGCAACGAGAGGATGAGAGGAGACAGGTTGTCCATTTATAGGTTTTAAGGATGCTGCAATAGCACTTAAATGGACTCGTACTGAATTCGTCTTGAGGCCTGCATTGGAAAGATGCAGGAGATAGTCTAGTAGAGAATTCAAAGGAAGTGCCAGAGGGTCAAGACCCTGTTGAGCACACCAAATGGAAAAACGTTTCCATTTGAAAGCATAGGAATGCCTGGTAGAGGGTTTCCTAGAGGCATGAAGGATATCTTTCACTGGCTGAGAAAGATTAAACTCATGAAGGCGTAAGCCTTCAGTAACCAAGCTCGGAGATGTAGGGACTTGGGGTTTGGGTGCCACAAAGTCCCTTTCTCCTGAGACAGAAGGTCTGGCGCAGCTCCCAGGTCCAGGGAGGAGCCCTGGGAGAGCTGTAGAAGTAGAGGGAACCACACTTGGCGTGGCCAGCGTGGAGCTATAAGGATCATCGACCCGTGATCCCTCTGAAGTTTGAACAGAGTCTTGGGAATCAAAGGAATGGGTGGAAAAGCATACAGGAATTCCTGACCCCAATGCAGGAGAAAGGCGTCGTTGGCCTGAGCTCCCTGACACGGAGTCCTGGAACAGAACCGGGGAAGTTTGGCATTCCACGGACTTGCAAAGAGGTCTATGTCCGGGGTCCCCCATTCCTGGAAGATTCTGTGTATCTGGTCCATATGCAGGGACCACTCATGTGGAAGCAGAACTCGACTGAGTCTGTCTGCCCGAGAGTTTTGAACTCCTGGAAGATACACTGCCAGAAGATGAATTTGATGCTCTGGCGAAAGCCCATTATCTGAGAGCTTCGTTGCAAAGCGACAGAGAGCCCGACCCTCCTTGCTTGTTGACATAGAACATGGCCACCTGATTGTCTGTCTGAACTAGGACAGTCAGGTTGGCAAGGAGGGTATGGAAGACTGAGGGCAAGGAAGATTGCTCGCAGTTCCAGAAGGTTGATATGAAGGGTGGTCTCTTGGGGAGACCAGGTTCTCTGAGTGGAGAGATGTTGAAGATGAGCTCCCCACCCTTTTTGGGAGGCATCTGTTGTGAGGGTTGCTTGGGGCAACGAAGGTTGGAAGGGGGTCCCCAACAACAGATTTTTGGAGGATGTCCACCACTGGAGAGACCAAAACAGACGTTTTGAGGTGAGTACCTGGTCTGACAGCAGTCCCGATGCTTGAGACCACACTGGGTGGCCAATGTCCATTGAGCTGCTCTCATATGGAGACGAGCATAGGGCACCACATGAACCGTGGAGGCCATGTGGCCCAGAAGTTGCAGCATTTCTCTGGCTGACAAGTGACTTCTGAACTGAGCCTGGGAGGCCAAGCTTATTAGCCGTTGGCCTCGGACCAGAGGAAGGTAGGCCCTTGCAGTGGTGGAATCCAGATAAGCCCCTATGAATTCCAGGGACTGAGTAGGGATGAGTTGGGACTTGGGAATGTTTACCACAAGTCCCAGATATTGAAGAATACGCCTTGTGCGGTCCAAGGAAATCTGGACTTCTGACTGAGATGGAGCTCGGATGAGCCAGTCGTCCAGATATGGGAACACGAAGATTCCCATGCCTCTTAGAAATGCGGCTACGACTGCCATGCATTTTGTGAATACTCTTGGAGCAGAGGCGAGACCGAAGGGAAGTACTCTGTATTGGAAATGTTTTCCCTGGAACAGAAATCGAAGATATTTTCTGTGGGATGGATGGATGAGTATATGAGTGTACGCATCCTTGAGATCTAGAGAACAAAGCCAATCCTGACTCTGAAGGTATGGAAGGAGAATGCCCAGAGAGCATTTTGAATTTCTCCTTGAATAGAAACTTGTTCAATTCTCTCAGATCTAGGATAGGTCTGAAGCCCCCTGTCTTCTTTGGTATGAGAAAATAAGGGGCGTAGAACCCTAACCCCTGTTGAGGAAGAGGAACCTCCTCTATTGCCCCTTGGGCAAGGAGAGAGGAGACTTCCTGACCCAACAGGGTCAGAAGAGATGGGGGAGAACTGAATTGCCTCACCATGGTATGGGGAGGAAGGCTGGAGAAATGAAGTTTGTAGCCCTCTCTGATGATAGAGAGGGTCCATTGCTCTGATGTTATTTGCTCCCATCTGGGAGCAAAGTGAGCTAACCTTCCCGGTATGATGAGAGGCTCTGGTTGTTCCA
Source organism: Ichthyophis bannanicus (assembly GCA_033557465.1). NCBI lineage: Eukaryota > Metazoa > Chordata > Amphibia > Gymnophiona > Ichthyophiidae > Ichthyophis > Ichthyophis bannanicus. The sequence goes on along the minus strand of CM066049.1, from coordinate 140,917,591 downwards.
GAGCCAGAAATGGTAAGTTCTCTAGGGGCAAGTCAAAACCCCTGAGGGGGGCTGGGGTGTAGCAGACACTGCAGACTGACTTTACTTGCTTAGATTGCTGACGTTTAGCAGCAAAGCGAGGCTGAGAAGATTGTTGGCCAGTATTTGTGGAAAATCTGGCCTTCTTGTAGTACGGCCTTTTAAAAGGTTTCTTTTTGGCAGGAGTAGAAGTAGACTTAGAAAGTCTATCTAGAGTGGCATTTTCTGCGTCCATTTGAGCAGCTTTAATTTGCCAGTCCTCGCCAAATAAGTTCTCTCCTGTACAGGGCAGATTCCTTAAGCCATCCATGACCCAGGGTTCTAGGTCAGAAGCCTGGAGCCAAGCAAGACGTCGGGCTGCAATAGCGATTCCCGAAGCCCTGCCAGCAACCTCAAAGGAATCAAAGGCTGCCCTGTTGGAAATCTTGGAGACCTCTGAAAGTTGTGTCACCAGAGTAGTGAAGTCCTCCTTTTTATCCTCAGGGATAAAGGGGGATAAATGCCGTACCTTTAGGGCAAGTTCTCTGAGAAACATGCCCATATAAAGGCTGTAAGAATTGATCCTGGCTATAAGCATACTAGCCTGAAAGATCTTTCTACCAAAAGAGTCGAGGGTCTTACATTCTCGCCCTGGAGGGGTAGAGGAATGCCTTTTAGGACTATCTTCTTCATAGCAGACTTCACCACAATGGAGTGGTGAGGCAGCTGAGTCTTTTGAAACCCAGGAGAAGGAGGGACCCGGTACATGGTGTCCAACCTACGGGAATGAGGAGACAGGGTTAGAGGAGTCTCCCACAAATCCATCAAGTGTTCTTGAAGGATTTCATGGATAGGCAGAGTAACTGCCTCTTTAGGAGGTTTAGAGTATCCTAAAATATCCAATTTTTTTGATCTGGGTTCCTTTTCAGCAGATGTAGCAATAGAAAGTGCTTTAGCTACATCAACAATGAAATCCTGAAAGGATAAATCCTCTGGAGGAGACATCCTCCTCTTTAGAGAAGAGGGCTCCTCAGGAAGATCAAACTCAGCAGAGTCAGAGGAATTGAACTCATCAGAAGAATCTGAGTATTCTCTCTGTGCTTGCAATGCATGATACGCGTACCGATCGATATCGACATCGGGCGTATCAGGCATGGGATTGGTATCGGGCAAAAGCCTGAATCCAGCAAGCGGAACCGATCGACGCTTGGAAGTCGATGGTCTTGGTTCCGGTGTGGATACCGGAACCGGGGTCGGTACTGATGGAATCGGTACCGAGGGCGTCGCAGCCTTAATGAAAGCCAAAACGGCCTGCTGCATGGTCTGGACAGTATTGCCCATGGACGCCACTGCTGCCTGGATGTCGGTACCGGTATCGGCCGGTACCCCAGAGCAGTCTAACAGGTGATCAGTCGAGGCCGTGCCATCGATGTCAACCTGTAACCCCATAGGTGATGCTTTGGAGGCCGGAGCCTCCCGCCGGGGTTTTTTGGTCTGGGCAGAATCCTCGAACTCAAGATTGAGAGCCTCTCGATCTTTTGAAAGAGATTTGCTTTTAGAGGATTTGCCCACAGAAAGTTTGGTTACCTGAGATCCATCCGGAGAGGAAGACCTGGATGACTGTGATGCTGGATTATCTGAAGCAAACAGCACATGGAACTTGTTGGCCCGGTTCTGCATACCACATTTAGACATCTGGGAGCAGAATGGGCAGTCCGGTATGGAGTGGTCAGGTCCTAAACATTTAAGACACCATTCATGGGTGTCTGAGAGAAATAACAGCATTGCACTTGGTACACTTTTTAAAACCAGGAGCTGGTTTCTCCATGAGGAGAATTTGTGTAAAGGATTGATAATCACAAAAAAGCATTCATACTCCTATTTATTGACATATCAGCTGCATTTGATAGTGTACATCACACTATAATGCTTAATAACCTAAAACAAATAGGTATAAATGCCACGGTACACAAATGGTTCACCTCATATTTACATAATAGAACGCAAAATGTAAAAATAGCTAATCAGACATCCACCACATATAAACAAGAAATTGGTCTCCCACAAGGCTCAGCTCTATCAGCTCTCCTATTTAACATATATATAAAACCAGTTTGTGACATTTTCAAAAAATTCGGTGTACTCTATCATCTATACGCAGATGATATTATGTTATACATTCCATTCACCATCCCTGATGTACCGATAAAACTCTTAACAGATTGTCTTAACGAAATCGCAACTTGGCTAAAAGCGAAAAACCTCCACATAAACCATTCAAAAACAGAGGTATTAACTGTAACAAAAAACCATTCATATGTCCCTCCAACCCACATAACAATACAAAACCATGACATCACAATAAAAAACGAAATAAGATACCTAGGAGTCATTTTAGATACACACCTTACGATGAACACCCACATTAGAAACACTATAAAGAAAATCTACTTCAAACTCAAAATACTCAAGCAACTACGCCCCTTAGTTCACTTACAAGATTTCATTAACATAATACAGGCAACCATAACCCCACACTTTGATTTTTCCAACCTAATTCTCTTAGGTATAACGAAACAAAACATTAAAAGAATACAACTAGCACAGAACGCAGCAGCTAGAATTGTAATGAAAGCACACTCATTCCAGCATATTACTCCAATATTAGCAACCCTGCACTGGCTCCCAATACAAAGCAGGATAATATATAAGACCACAATAACCACATTTAAAGCTCTCAATGGCGGGGAGCGTCTATCAGCAGTCCGGTGCCCTGTTGAGAGAGGGGCCGGTTCCGAGCCGGGCGAGCAGAGCGGGCAGCCCTGCTGACGTCACCGCAGGCTTAGTTAAAAGACCTTGCTGCTTACCTATCCCTGGGAGCGTCTAATAGCAGTCCGGTGCCCTGTTGAGAGAGGGGCCGGTTCCGAGCCGGGCGAGCAGAGCGGGCAGCCCTGCTGACGTCACCGCAGGCTTAGTTAAAAGACCTTGCTGCTTACCTATCCCTGGGAGAGTCTATCAGCAGTCCGGTGCCCTGTTGAGAGAGGGGCCGGTTCCGAGCCGGGCGAGTAGAGCGGGCAGCCCTGCTGACGTCATCATTCGGCCCCCACATCTGAGGCCTTTTCGGCGCTAAGCCGTCGGCGCGTTTTCCTAAGGGGCGTTTTCTCAAGGGGCATGATCACTGCCCCTTGTGAGCCCCTTTGGAGCCTTTTGGAGCATAAGCTGTTGATGCTGTAAGAATGCCTGGTAAACGCAAGAAAAAGCTTCACAAGGATACATCGCAGACCGGTGCCATGGAGAAACATGTGGTGTCCACGCCCAGAAACATAGTCTCAGGTACTGTTCCCAATAATCTCACTGTTGAGGGCGTGAGTCTAAGCTCAGTAGAGCGGACCCCTCCTTTTCCTCCTGGTTTCCTTGAGCTGTCCGCTGAAGTTTCCTTTGACGATCTCTCTTGCACTGTGGATTTGCCGAGAGTGGTGTCTTGGAAACCCCCCTCTGGGCCTCCCAGTGAATTTCCAGTCTCTGAAGTCTCTTTATTGGACATATGGCGTGTGGTAACTCGTACAGAAAATACTTTAACGGCTACTATTTCTTCTTTGTGTCAATTTACAGGTGATACTGTTCAGAAATTTCGCTCTCTAGATTCTCAACTTGGGGCTTTACGCTCCACGGTGACAAAAATGGAGCCCCTGGTTTCTACTTTGGTTGAATCAGTTGCTGCATATATGAGGATAGTCTGTTTTTGCACCAAAAAATTGAGAACCTAGAGAATGCAAATCGCTCTAGGAATTTGCGAATTTTGAATTTTCCTCTATGTATGTTGCTCTCTCCAATGATATTGTTCCGGAAATATCTAAAAGAAGTCCTCCTATTTCCACATGCCGATTCATGTTTAATTCTCAAATGCTATTACTTACCATTAAATGTCTCATCTGGCAATGTGGATCAGGGGGTTACTTCTCCTGTTGATTTAGAGAAGTTTAATCTTACTGCTTTTCTCGAGGAGTCTCAAGACCTTATATCCACTCATGCTACCTTATTGGTTACCCTTTCTTCAGAAGAAGATAAGGTAAATATTTTAAGAGCTTATTTTAAGAAAAAGGAGATGCAATTTTGTGGAGCAAAGGTCTTGATATTCCCCGATGTTTCACGCTCAACTCAAATGCGCAGGAAAGTTTTTCTTTCCTTAAAATTAAGAGTGGTTGCTTTGGGAGCAACATTTTTTTTGAAATATCCCTGTAAATGTAATATTTCTTTAAATAACGACAGATTTATTTTTCTTATGCCTTCTGATTTAGAGAAATGGTTACTGGACAGAGAGAAATCAAAGGTTATTGTCAAACCTTGAGTTGGGAGGGCTCATTAAACCGGTGTAGTTGGCTACAGGCTTATGCCTGTTTATAGCCTTGTTTTCTTTGTTTTTTTGTATTTCCTTTTGTATTGGATGGATTTCTCCCCATTGATGTGGGCTATATTCTTATTAATGTATTTGTTTAAGGATATTTTATGCCTCTAGTATTTTGTTTCTCTGAAAGCTAATTTTGTTGTGTTCTCACTGTAAAATTTCATAAATAAAAGATTTAAAAAAAAAAAAAAAGCTCTCAATGGCATGGCTCCAATCCCATTAAGCAAACTTATAAGCAAGGAATCTCAAAAAGTCACTCACAGAAAAGGACACAAATAAATTAAGGACTCCAAATGACTTTATAAAAGCAACCAAACTAATAACAGAGCCTTCTCACATGCGGCCCCCTTCATTTGGAACTCCATCCCAGAGGACCTAAGATCCACAACAAAAATTGTTCCATGTAAAACAAGCCCTTGCTTTGTTGACTGTTGTTCAATTGTAAGCCGCATCTGAACTCTGGAAGATGCGGGATATAAATGATTGTTAAATAAATAAATAAAAAAAGTTACCAAGCTGGGCTGAGAAAATAAAAAAAGTTTTGTTTTGTTTTTTTAAAAAGAAAGACCGGCAGTACCGGTTTTGGTATGGGGAAGGCAGGTACGCGGTCAAAAGAAACAAATTAAAATAACAATTTCTTCAGCGGTGACAGGAACACGACCTGCTGGCTCCGCGGAAAAAGAGAAACTGAAGAGAGCTGGTAAGGAAGGCGGGAAGGCAGCGCGCATGCGCTGTGGGAAGCCCCAAAAGCTTTTCATCTGAAAAGCTGGGGAGCTTTCCCGCGCGGGCTCCGTCGGTTCCGACTTACCCATATGTGAGGACTTATTCCTGCTTGTTCCTGGAGATCACTTATACGCAGATGATATCATGTTGTACACTCAACATGATATAGATAATCCTAATTTCAATCAAATAGAAGAATGCCTAGGCAAAATGCAAAAATGACTCCAAGATAACATGTCGATAAACCACAAAAAAACTGATGTGATGTTCATATCAAGTAAACAAGACTTCAAACCTCCTGCTTCAATCACCCTTAACAACACCTATCAATCTAAAAATGAGATCAAATATCTAGGAGTTCTCATTGATGCTAACGTAAAAATGGACAAACATCTCCGGTTGACCAACAGAGCAATATTTCACAAGCTGAGAGTCCTTCAACCCCTACACAACATAATCGAACAGACTTCAGAACAGTAGCTCAAGCACTCATCATCCCTCACTTTGACTACTGTAATGCCATCTTGCAAGGTCTAACAAAAAACAAACAAACATCTTACAATTGGCACAAAACGTATCAGCCAGGATCATCTTGAATAAGAAACTGAGGGATCACATTACACCAGTACTGATTGAGCTTCACTGGCTCCTAATCTCTGCACGAGCAGTATACAAAATACAGTCGAACCTCGGTTTTCATGATTAATCCGTTCGAAAAAGTCTGACTAAAACCGAAACGTATGAAAACTGAAGCAATATTTCCCATAAGAAATAATGTAAATCCAATTAATCCGTTCCAGACACCCAAAAATATTCACAAAAATACATTTTATAGAGAATAAAGCGTAGTTACTCACCTGTAACAGGTGTTCTCCAGGAGCAGCAGGAATCAGTCCTCACTTATGGGTGACTTCGGCGCCGACGGAGCCCTCGCGGAGCAATTTTCCCCAGCTTTCAAAGAAAGCCTTTGGGAATTGCAGCGCGCATGCGCGGTCGTCTTCCCGCCCGAGGGTGCCATCTTAGCCAGTCAGATGACATAGCTAAAGAAGACAGCATAAAAAATTTGCAAAAAGAACATAAGCAGACGATTGCAACTCCAAGGGGAGGAGGGAGGGTAGTGAGGACTGATTCCTGCTGCTCCTGGAGAACACCTGTTACAGGTGAGTAACTACGCTTTCTCCAGGACCAAGCAGGAAGTCAGTCCTCACTTATGGGACTCCCAAGCTCAAGGCTACCGGAGACCCTAAGCACAAAAATGAGCTCCCTCTAGCTCAGCAGCACAGAAGGATAGAATCTTCGCTGAATTATCACCCACCGGTAGCCCACATCCGGGATGGAGGGTAGGAGTTGCTCAGACCTCAAAGAGATTACGGAGGACTGCCTGTCCGAAAGCACTGTCCCTACGGGACTCCCTCTCGAGACAGTAATGGACCGCAAAAGTCTGGCTCGAAGACCAAGTAGCGGCCCGGCAGATGTCTGCCAGCGGAACAGAGCGGAGGTAAGCCACTGACGTGGCCTTTGCCCGAACGCAATGAGCCGTGACTCGACTTTCTAAGGAGAGTCCGGCTGCCCCATAAGCCCAAGAGATACAGTCCGCAACCCAGATGGACACAGAGTACGCTTGGAGACCAGGAGCCCCAATCTATTGGGTCAAAAGACACAAAAAGCTGAGCAGCTTTACGGTGCTCCCGCGTACGGTCAAGGTAGAAGTTCAGAGCCCTTCTACAGTCCAGGGTATGGAGGACCGTCTCAGCTCGGCTTGAGTGTGGTCTGGGAAAGAAGGTTGTAAGTACCACCTCCTGATTGATGTGAAAAGGGGAGACCACTTTAGGCAGAAATTTCGGATGAGTCCGTAGGACCACCCTATTCTTGTAGAACCTAGTGTAAGGGGGATCAGACACGAGGGCCTGCAATTCACTGACGCGTCTAGCGGAAGTGAGGGCTATCAAGAACAGTGTTTTCCAAGACAGAAAACGGAGAGAACAGGTAGCCATAGGTTCAAAAGGCGGACAGGTGATCCGCTGCAAAACCACATTCAGGTCCCAGTCAGGCGCTGGCGGGCGCAGAGGTGGTTTAAGTAGAAGGAGACCTCGGAGAAACCTCGCTACGAGAGGGTCAATGGAGAGAGGTCTGCCGTCCACCGGCACATGATGTGCTGAAAGAGCACTGAGGTGAACTTTGACGGAGTTGGACTTAAGTCCCAGATTAGAGAGGTGCAGCAAGTACTGCAAGATCACCGACACCGGGCAGGAGAAGGGATCCTGAGACTGTTGGGTACACCAGACTGCAAAGCGACGCCATTTAAGGGCGTAGCATTTGCGGGTAGAAGGCCGTCGCGAAGCCAAGACGACCTCCTCCACCTCCGCCGGCAGGAGAAGGGGAGCAAGGACTACCCTCTCAGCAGCCAGGCCATGAGGTTGAGAGACCTGAGGTTGGGGTGCAGGAGGGACCCCTGATCCTGAGTGAGGAGATCTGGTTGTACCCCCAGAGGGATTGGATCCTCCACCGCCAGTTGCAGCAGGAGCGGAAACCACGGCTGCCTGGGCCAGCGAGGGGCCACCAGGATCATGAAGGCTTTGTCTCGGAGAACCTTGAAAAGAGACCGAGAGACTAGCGGGATGGGAGGGAAAGCGTACAGAAGGCTCCCCGACCACGAGATCAGAAAGGCGTCCGCCGCAACCCGAAGGGGGTGTGGCTGACGAGAGCAGAAGCGAGGAAGCTGCCGGTTGTGAGGACTGGCAAAGAGATCCACCGTGGGGAGACCCCACTTGAGGAAGAGCTTCTGAACTACCAAGGGATCCAGACGCCACTCGTGCGGCTGGAGGACCCTGCTGAGTTTGTCTGCAAGGCAATTTTCTTGGCCCGGGAGATAAACTGCCTTGAGGAGAATGCCGTGACTGATGGCCCAAGAGCAGAGCTTCTGTGCCTCCCGACAGAGGAGGAAGGAGCCCGTGCCCCCCTGCTTGTTCACGTAGAACATGGCAACTTGATTGTCCGTCTGGACAAGGACGGACTGTTGGGAAGTCAGGTGGGAGAAGGCCTTGAGAGCTAGGCGGATCGCCCTGAGCTCCAGGAAGTTGATCTGCCGAGCAGACTCCCACGTGGTCCAGAGGCCCTGAGTACATGCCTCTTGGCAATGTGCTCCCCAGCCCAGGAGGGATGCATCGGTGGTCAGCACCCGGGTCGGCTGAGGGGACTGGAAAGGCATTCCGAATAGCAGGTTCGGCTGCCGGAGCCACCACCGGAGAGACGAGACCAGCGGCTCGGAAACGCGCACTAGGTCTGCTAGGCCGCCCGTGGCTTGTCGCCACTGCTGGCGGAGACACCATTGAGCAGACCGCATATTCAGGCGGGCATTGGGGGTCACATGGACGGTGGAAGCCATATGGCCGAGCAGTCTCAGGAAGCGCCTGGCGGAGACCAGGGGCTGGCTGCGAAAGCGGTCGGCTAGGTCCATGAGCCGTTGAGCCCTGTCGAGCGGTAGGTACGCTCGCGCCTGAGGAGTGTGCAGCCTTGCGCCGATGAACTCGAGATCCTGTGAGGGGAGCAAAGTGGACTTTGCGAAGTTTATAACAAAGCCCAAGTGCTGCAGCAGAGTCACCGTGCGGCACGTGGCGTCGGTGACCTCCTGAGCGGACGCTGCTCTGATGAGCCAGTCGTCGAGGTACGGAAAGACATAGAGGCCGTGAAGCCGGAGATGGGCCGCCACGACCGCGAGACATTTTGTGAAGACTCGCGGTGCGGAGGACAGGCCAAAGGGCAGTACTCTGTACTGGTAATGATTTCCTGCCACCACAAACCTTAGGTATTGGCGGTGGCTTGGGTGGATGAGGATGTGCGTGTAGGCATCCTTTAGATCCAAGGAGCATAGCCAATCTCCCTGCTGGAGGTAGGGCAGAAGGATTCCAAGGGTAAGCATTTTGAACTTCTCCCGCACAAGGAACTTGTTGAGGTTGCGCAAGTCCAGGATGGGTCTGAGGCCCCCTGTTCTCTTTGGTATCAGAAAATACCTTGAATAAAAGCCTTGACCTCTCAGGTGGTGTGGCACCAGTTCCACCGCCTGTTCCTGCAGAAGACCTGCTAACTCCTGAAGGAGCAACTCCCTGTGCAGAGGGGGGCGCGGAGGCTCTCCCGGAAAATAGGGGGGAGGGACCTGATGGAAGTGGAGAAGGTAGCCTTCTCGCACGACCTGAAGCACCCAGGCATCTGCGGTGATGCTGGACCACCTGTGGGCGAAGTGAACCAGCCGGCCTCCGGTGCTGGGAGGAACCAGCGGGGGGGGAGAGGCTATGCTGAGCGAGTCAAAAACCCCCACCCTGCTGAGCAGGGGCTGGTGGTGCAGGCTTGGGGGCTTGCTGCCTACGGGACCCGTTACCCCGTCCCTTGGCCTGCTGGCCCTGTTGGGGAGCTGCAGGGGCCTGATAATGGGGGTATTGTTTGTAGGCAGCCGCCTTCCTCGGGTAAAAGGACTTTTTCCCCCGAGCCCTTCTTTTTCTGGGAAGGGGCGGAGGTCTTCCTAGAAAGCCTGGTCCTGGTGAGAGTCTCAGTCTCAATTTGTGCAGCCTTTTCCGCCATGGGCTTGCCAAAGAGGTTTTCGCCTCGGCAGGGGACATCGACCAACTTGTCCTGTACCCAGGGCTCAAGGTCTGACGACTGAAGCCAAGCCTGTCGGCGGGCACCGATGCCAGCTGCGGCCACTCGAGCCGAGGCTTCAAAGCCATCATAGGCTGCTCGGGACATGAACTTTGAGCATTCCCGAATGCCCGTGGACAAGGCTAGGAACCTCCGCAAGGGCTCCTCGGAGAGACCAGCGGAGAATCCGGCTAGCTCTTTAGCCAGACCCCGGAGATACATGCCCATGTATAGCTGGTAAGTCTGGACACGACATGCGAGCATAGAGCCCTGGAAACACTTCTTGCCAAGGCCATCCAGGTTACGGGCCTCCCTTCCAGGAGGCACCGAGGAGTGCATCTTCTGGCTCTTAAGACGATGCATGGCCGATTCCACTACCATGGAATGGTGTGGCAGCTGCGCCTTTTGAAAGCCAGGGCTCTTGCGGACCCGATAGATAGAATCGACCCGCTTGCTCAGGACCGGCCAGGAGGCCGGACTCTCCCACATGCGGAAGAGTAGTCGTTCCAGCATAGGAGGAACCGGCACAGTAAAGTGTTCCCTCGCGGGAGAGTCATACTGGAGGGCATCGAGCTCTTCGGCTCGAGGCTCCTCCTCGGGATCCGCAGGGAAGGCCAAAGCCTTGGCCATATCCCTAACGAAGTCCGAGAACCGGGCATCCTCCGGGGGGGACTGCTTCTGAGGCTCGGACTCCGGTGAGTCCGATGGGACACACCGAGTCCGGAAAGAATCAGGTGACTCTTCCTCCTCAGACTCCCAGACCGACTCTGACGAGGACTCGGTGGGGTCGGCCCGGGCAGGGTGCGGCGCCAGCCGCCCCGACGCCGAGGGAGTCGGCGTCGGCGACCTCTGTCCCGAACGGGAGGCCGAGGGTGACCTCGACCGAGGATCGGCTCGGTCTCCGGGGTCGACTTGGATGTCGACGTCCCGGCGGTCGGGGCAGCGGCGCCAGCGAGGCCAGCGAGCAGTGCCCTCTGCTGGTCCATGAAGGCAGACAGTCTGCTCTCCAAGGCCGTCAACCTGAGTCCGAGCTCAGGTGACCCAGCAGCCCCCGACTCGGGCCCCGACGGCGTCGGGCCCGACGTCGGCTGTCGCGGAGGCGAGTCCAGAAGGACCACAGGACTTACCCGGGCAGGCATCTCCGACTCCAGGCGAGGTCGCTTCGGGATGTGTTCCTTCTCCAAGGACCCGGGGCGGCTGTCGGGGCTATGCGACCTGGCCCTCGCGGAACCAGGAGCGTCCACCGACGCCGCCCTCGCGGGTTTTTCCTTCCGACGATGGTCCCCGGAGGGAGAACCTCGGTCGGAGGAGCTCCGGGGACGGTCCGAGCTGGAGCCTTTCGACACGGAGGCCTCCGACGAGGTCCGGGTACGGCTGGGGTCAGCGAAGATTCTCTCACGCTGATGCCGCCGACTTCTCAACGCCTTTGAGGACAGTTTGCTGCAGGGCCCACAGATCAGTTCCTCATGATCCGGGCCCAGGCAGCGGAGGCAAAAGTCGTGTGTGTCGGTTAGTGACATATTTCGGTCACACCGACCACACCGCTTAAACCCACTGGCAGCCATCGGGGGAAAAAGGGCCCCTGCGAGGTCAAAGGACCGGGCTGCCAGGGAAACCGAAAACGAAAGCTGACCAAGTCAGAAAAACCGAAAAAAGTAAGAGGACTCGAGACCGGCGTCGCGAGTCCGGGCGGGAAAACGATCGGCGTCGAACCGAAAGAAAAAAGGATAAAATAAAGAAGAAAATCAACTTTTTCGCGGGGACAAGACGGGGACGTCTGTAGGGCTCCGCGGAAAAAAGAAGACTGGCTAAGATGGCACCCTCGGGCGGGAAGACGACCGCGCATGCGCGCTGCAATTCCCAAAGGCTTTCTTTGAAAGCTGGGGAAAATTGCTCCGCGAGGGCTCCGTCGGCGCCGACGTCACCCATAAGTGAGGACTGACTTCCTGCTTGGTCCTGGAGAAACTATATTTTTACATACAGAAAACAATGAGAAATAAATATAAATGACTAATGAAATGAATAAATGAACATTTAACATCACTGAAAGCAAGCTAAGTTCAGTACTGTACAGTACAGTATGTTAACATCTGGCCTTAGCCACCCCTGTCAAGCTGCTGTGCCCAGCTCTCTTCGGAATCACATTGGATTCAGCCCATTAAAATACCTTTACATTATCTGCTCAATGCTTCAGAATGGCAGAAAATCTTAATGATATAGCTTCAGACGTACCATGCAAGAGAAAGAACTGCCTCCCACATTCATGCAACATCTCCTGCTTATGTTGACAGCTTTTCTTCCCTGCTACCTCCGAGCCTGAGGGGGTGCTCCAGAGAACGGGCAGGCGGTGGACGAGATCGGGGCCTTCCTCTCTGCGCAATCCTTGCCTCTCTGACTCTGACCAGGCTCGAGGATGTGTTTCATTTACGTGCTCAGCTGGCTTTTGCTTCTCATCACGCTGGCGATCGGTGAGTCCAGGGGGCAGTGCTGCTGGGACCGGGCAGGCGTTCTGGCAGTGTATACAGAATGGTGTGCAGCGCGAGGGTGTATGTATTTACAGTACTGTACTTTACGAAAACCGAGGCAATGTACGAGAACTGGGAGAAAATCTCAGTCAAAAGACGTTGAAAACCGAAGCGTATGAAAACCGGGGCAAATGAAAACCGAGGTTTGACTGTACTGGTAACAACTTTCAAAATCATTCACAGGATAGCACCATCATTCCTCGACAACCTCATAACCACACAGCCTCCCAACAGATGCCGAAGGACTACTAACCTGAATACACTCTGCGTTCCCAGCAGTATAAGAGATGTTAAAGAGGGAACGAGCAACCGGGCATACACGTACACTGCACCCATACTTTGGAACAAACTACCTTATGAGATACAACTGATCAATATAAAGGACTTCAGAAAAAAGCTTAAAACCCACCTGTTCCAAACACATTACAGTATCACCTAGACAGTTTCATCACCCTCTCCTTACCCAAGTTGCCTAACCCCTGAAGCTTAGGAGGCAAAAATAGATTTGATGTCAATGTTAGCAAGATTGCATATCTGCCAATGTATTATACAACTAATCTATGTTCTTGATAAACGTGTAATTTTATCTGGTTGCTCAAACTGGGTGATAAAATTGTAACTTATTTTGGTCAATCAAATGTATATTTATAATCTGATCAATCAAATGTATATTTATTAGCTCATCTGTTGCTCAAACCTGGATGATCAAAATGTAATGTATATTTTGTAATTTCTATGTGATTGTGGTATACCCCTCCCTCAAATCATATTGTATCTTTATTCTGATCCTATACTTTACTCCCTTGTATTTTACACCATTGGTCTGCTGCTGATCGCTGGAAGTGGCGGCTTACAAATGTATACCAAATAAATTAATTAATATTCTTTCCCCGAGTGTATGCCACAGTCAAATCTTTTAGGAAAGATTGGTGAAGATGTAAAAGGTACCAATGTTTTAGAAGCATTGAGGCAACCCTGCAGCCCCCTGCATGATAGGTAAAATCCCTACAAAATTATCCTCTTCAGAAGATGAATGAGAGGACAACCATTCTCAATGGATATTAGAGGCATGTCTTAGGGCTCAAGACAGGGCATCTGCTGGATATCCCTGATTTCTCAGACTTGTTTTTAAGTCAGAGTACGTTTACAAAAATCCTCCTTTGATGAATATAAACAAAACCAAAGAAACTGCACAAAAAAAGGTTAACGACTATGAAAACGTATTCCTCTCAACTGGCTTACAAAATAAGGTTGTGGCCAATGATCCTGATGTTTAAAAATTGTAATATTCAAAAAAATGAATAGATATATGCTCAGAGAAAGCACAGTTACTTACCTGTAACAGGTGATCTCTGGGAACAGCAGGAATTAGTCCTCACTTATGGGTACGTCGGAACCGACGGAGCCTGCGCGGGAAAGCTCCCCAGCTTCCCAGGAAGGAAGCTTTTGGGGCCTCCCACTGCACATGCGCGCTGCCTTCCCGCATTCCTGACCAGCTCTCCTCAGTTAGAGTTTATAGCTGAGACAATAGAGAGGAAAGGAAGATAGATAGAAGATACAACTCCTAGGGGAGGTGGGTGGGTTGTGAGGACTAATTCCTGCTGTTCCCAGAGATCACCTGTTACAGGTAAGTAACTGTGCTATCTCCAGGAACAAGCAGGAATAAGTCCTCACTTATGGGGACTCCCTAGCTAAGATGCCTGGGAGATCCCCTTCCAAGGGTTCGCCATCTTCGTATAGATCTCAGGCATCCATCCTGGGAAGGTGGGCAGGAGTTGTTCAAGTATGGAACAGGTGTTTGAGGACAGCCTGACCAAACAAGGCATCCCGGCGGGAGTCCTTGTCCAAACAGTAATGGGCTGTGAAGGTATGAACCGAGGCCCATGTGGCGGCTCGACAGATCTGATCTATGGATACAGAGTGAAGATGAGCCATAGAAGTGGCCATGGCTCTCACATTGTGAGCTGTGACATGGCCTTCCAGAGAAATATTTTTACTCTGGTAAGCAAAGGAAATACACTGAGCAATCCAATTGGAAAGTGTACGTTTGGAGACTGGAAGTCCCAAATGAGAAGGATCAAAAGCCACAAAAAGTTGGGAAGACTTTTGATGTGGCTGAGTCCTGTTGAGGTAAAAGGCAAGAGCTCTTTTACAATCTAAAGTATGAAGGTTCCTCTCTGCACTGGATGCATGAGGAGCTAGAAAAAAAGACAGGTAGATATACCTCTTGATTAAGATGAAAAGGCGAGACCACTTTGGGCATAAAGTGGGGATTCGTCCTTAGGACCACCTTATCATGATGAAACCTGGTATAAGGTGGATGAGCCACTAAGGCCTGTAGTTCACTGATGCGGCGAGCCGAAGTGACTGCAATAAGGAAAAGGACCTTCCAGGAAAGAAATTTCAAGGAGGTAGAAACCAACGGTTCAAAAGGTGGCTTCATAAGCTGATCTAGAACTAGGTTCAAGTCCCATGCTACCGGAGGAGGTCGGATGGGAGGCTTAGAGTCAGGCCTCTCATGAACCTTGCAACAAGTGGATGAGAGGAGACAGGTTGTCCATTTATAGGTTTTAAGGATGCTGCAATAGCACTCAAATGGACTCTTACTGAATTCGTCTTAAGGCCTGCATTAGAAAGATGCAGGAGATAGTCTAGTAGAGAATTCAAAGGAAGTGCTAGAGGGTCAAGACCCTGTTGAGCACACCAAATGGAAAAGCGTTTCCATTTGAAAGCATAGGAACACCTCGTGGAGGGTTTCCTAGAGGCATGAAGGATATCTTTCACTGGTTGAGAAAGATTGAACTCATGAAGGCTTAGGCCTTCAGTAACCAAGCTCTGAGGTGTAGGAACTTGGGGTTTGGGTGCCACAAAGTCCCTTTCTCCTGAGAGAGAAGGTCTGGCGCAGCTCCCAGGTCCAGGGAGGGTCCCTGGGAGAGATGCAGAAGTAGAGGGAACCACACTTGGCGTGGCCAGCGTGGAGCTATGAGGATCATCGATCCGTGATCCCTCTGGAGTTTGAACAGAGTCTTGGGAATCAAAGGAATGGGTGGAAAGGCATATAGGAATTCCTGACCCCAATGCAGGAGAAAGGCGTCGTTGGCCTGAGCTCCCTGACACTGAGTCCTGGAACAGAACCGGGGAAGTTTGGCATTCCACGGACTTGCAAAGAGGTCTATGTCCGAGGTTCCCCATTCCTGAAAGATTCTGCCTATCTGGTCCATATGTAGGGACCATTCGTGTGAAAGCAGAACTCGACTGAGTCTGTCTGCCCGAGAGTTTTGAACCCCTGGAAGATATACTGCCAGAAGATGAATTTGATGCTCTCTGGCGAAGGCCCATAATCTGAGAGCTTCGTTGCACAGCGACAGAGCCTGTCCCTCCTTGTTTGTTTACGGAGAACATGGCCACCTGATTGTCTGTCTGAATTAGGACGGTCAGGTTGACAAGGAGGGTATGGAAGACTTTGAGGGCAAAGAAGATTGCTCGCAGTTCCAGGAGGTTGATGTGAAGGGTGGTCTCCTGTGGAGACCAAGTACCCTGAGTGGAGAGGGATTGTAGATGGGCTCCCCACCCTGTTTGGGAGGCATCTGTTGTGAGGGTTGCTTGGGGCAACAAAGGTTGGAAGGGGGCCCCCAACAACAGATTCTTGGTGGACATCCACCATTGGAGGGACCAAAACAGACGCTTTGAGGTGATGATTTGGTCGGAGAGCGCTCCTGATGCTTGAGTCCACTGGGTGGCCAAGGTCCATTGAGCTGCTCTCATGTGAAGACGAGCGAAGGGCACCACGTGAATCGTGGAGGCCATGTGGCCCAGAAGTCGCAGCATTTCTCTGGCTGTCAAGTGACTGCTGGACTGAGCTTGGGAGGCCAAGCACACCAGACGTTGGCCCCGGACTTGAGGTAGGTAGGCCCTTGCAGTGGTGGTGTCCAACTGGGCCCCTATGAATTCCAGAGACTGAGTAGGGATAAGTTGAGATTTGGGAAGGTTTATCACCAGTCCCAGATACTGCAGAATGTGCCTTGTGCGGTCCAGGGAAATCTGGGCCTCTGACTGAGATGGAGCTCGGATGAGCCAGTTGTCCAGATATGGGAATACAAAAATTCCCAGACCTCTTAGAAATGCGACAACAACTGCCATGCATTTGGTGAACACTCTTGGAGCAGAGGCCAGACCGAAGGGAAGTACTCTGTACTGGAAATGTTTTAGCTGAAACAGAAATCTTAGATATTTTCTGTGGGACGGGTGGATGAGTATGTGTGTGTACGCATCCTTGAGATCTAGAGAACAAAGCCAATCCTGACTCTGAAGGTATGGAAGGAGAATGCCTAGAGAAAGCATTTTGAATTTCTCCTTGTACAGAAATTTGTTCAATTCTCTCAGATCTAGGATAGGTCTGAATCCCCCTGTCTTCTTTGGTATGAGAAAATAAGGGGAGTAGAATCCTGTCCCTTGTTGAAGAAGAGGAACCTCTTCTATTGCCCCTTGGGCAAGGAGAGAAGAGACTTCCTGATCCAACAGGCCCAGGAGAGATGGGGGAGAATTGAAGTGCCTCACCATGGTATGTGGAGGAAGGTTGGAAAAATGAAGTTTGTAGCCCTCTGATGAGAGGGTCCATTGCTCTGATGTAATTTGCCCCCATCTGGGAGCAAAGTGAGCTAACCTTCCGGGAATGGTGAGGGGCTCTGGTTGTTCTAGAGCCAGAAATGTTAAGTTCTCTAGGGGCAAGTCAAAACCCCTGAGGGGGTTGAGCCTGCTGAGGAGTGGCAGACGCTGCAGGCTTTGACCTTGCCTGTTTAGGTTGCTGATGTTTAGCAGCAAAGCGAGGCTGAGAAGATTGTTGGCCAGTATTTGTGGAAAATCTGGCCTTCTTGTAGTAAGGCCTCTTGAAAGACTTTCTTGGCAGGAGTAGAGGTAGACTTAGAAAGTCTATCCAATGTAGCATTTTCTGCATCCATTTGAGTGGCTTTAATTTGCCAGTCTTTACCAAATAAGTTCTCACCTGTACAGGGCAGATTCCGTAAGCCATCCAGGACCCAGGGTTCTAGGTCAGAGGCCTGGAGCCAAGCAAGTCGTTGGGCTGCAATGGCAATGCCCGAAGCTCTACCGGCACCTTCAAAGGAATCAAAGGCTGCTCTGTTGGAGAACTTAGAAACATCTAGAAGCTGTTTCACCAGAGAAATGAACTCCTTTCTATCCTCAGGGATAAAGGTGGCAAAATGCTTTACCTTTAGGGCAAGTTCCCTTAAACATGCCCATATACAGACTAAGAATTAATCCTGGCTATAAGCATACTAGCCTGGAAAATTTTTCTGCCAAAAGAGTCGAGGGTCTTACATTCTCGCCCTGGAGGGGTAGAAGAGTGCCTTTTGGTGCTCTTAATCTTTTTCAGCGCAGACTTCACCACAATGGAATGGTGAGGCAGCTGAGTCTTTTGAAACCCAGGAGGAGGAGGGACCTGGTACATGGTGTCCAACCTACGAGAGTAAGGAGACAACGTTAGAGGAGCCTCCCATAATTCCATCAAGTGTTCTTGAAGGATTTCATGGATAGGCAGGGTGACTGCCTCTTTAGGAACCTTAGGGTATCCTAAAATATCCAATTTCTTTGACCTAGGTTCTTTTTCAGAGGATGTGGTAATAGAAAGTCCTTTAGCTAGCTCTATAATGAAGTCTTGAAAGGACAAATCCTCTGGTGGAGACATTCTCCTCTTTGGGGAAGAGGGGTCTTCCTGAAGAACTAGAGACAGCTCAGAGTCCTCAGAGGAGTCAAAATCCTCAGAAGAAGAGTATTCTCTATTTGCTTCCAACGCACGATACGCATACCGATCGGTATCTACATCGGGCGTACCGGGTATGGGATCGGTATCGGGTGAAAACCCAGATCCGGCATGCGGAACCGATCTGCGTTTGGAAGTGGATGGTCTCGGTTCCGGTATGGGAGACGATACCGGAACCGGACCCGGTACCGAGGGCGTCGCAGCTGTAATAAAAGCCAGCATGGCCTGCTGCATGGTCTGAACAGTATTGCTCATAGACGCCACTGCTGCCTGGATGTCGGTACCGGTATGGGCCGGTACCCCAGAGCAGTCTAACAGGTGATCAGTCGAGGCCGTGCCATCGATGTCAACCTGTAACCCCATAGATGGTGCTTTGGAAGTCAGAGCTTCCCGCCGGGGTTGTTTGGCTGGGGCATGGTCCTCAGATTCAAAATTGAGAGCCTCTCGATGCTTTGAAGGAGATTTGCTCTTTGAGGACCTGCCTGAAGGTTTGGTTACCTGAGATCCATCCGGAGAGGAAGACCTGGATGACTGTGATGCTGGATTATCTGAAGCAAACAGCACATGGAATTTGTTGGCCCGGTTCTGCAAACCACGTTTAGACATCTGGGAGCAGGATGGGCAGTCCGGAATGGAGTGGTCAGGTCCCAAACATTTAAGACACCATTCATGGGTGTCTGACAGAAATAACAGCACTACACTTGGTACACTTCTTAAAACCAGGGGCTGGTTTCTCCATGAGGAGAATTTGTGTAGGCCTGAAGCCTAACCGAAGTCACCAAGTTGTGCAAAATAAAGATTTTTTTTTTTTTTTAAAGAAAAGAAGAGACCGGCGGTACCGGTTTCGGTATGGGGAAGGCAGGTACGCGGTCTAAAGAAACAAACTAAAACAATTTCTTCAGCGGTGACAGGAACACGACCTGCTGGCTCCGCGGAAAAAGAGAAACTGAGGAGAGCTGGTCAGGAAGGCGGGAAGGCAGCGCGCATGTGCAGTGGGAGGCCCCAAAAGCTTCGTTCTGGGAAGCTGGGGAGCTTTCCCGCGCAGGCTCCGTCGGTACCGACGTACCCATATGTGAGGAATTATTCCTGCTTGTTCCTGGAGATAGGTATGAACCGAGGCCCAGGTGGCTGCTCGACAGATTTGATCTATGGATACAGAATGAAGATGAGCCATAGAGGTGGCCATGGCCCTCACATTGTGAGCCGTGACATGGCCCTCCAGAGTGAGGTTCTTACTCTGGTAAGCAAACGAGATACACTGAGCAATCCAATTGGACAGGGTTCTCTTAGTGACTGGAAGTCCCAAATGGGAAGGATCAAAAGCAACAAAAAGTTGGGAAGACTTTCTATGTTGCTGTGTCCTGTGGAGGTAAAAGGCAAGAGCCCTTTTACAATCCAGAGTATGAAGGGCCCTCTCTGCATTAGATGCATCAGGAGGTGGAAAAAAGATAGGTAAATACACCTCTTGATTAAGATGAAAAGGTGAAACCACTTTAGGCATAAAGTGTGGATTCGTCCTAAGGACTACCTTATCATGATGGAACCTTGTATAAGGTGGATTAACCACTAAGGCCTGCAGTTCACTGATGCAGTGGGCTGAAGTGACTGCAATAAGGAAAACAATCTTCCAGGAAAGAAATTTCAAGGAGGTTGAGGCTAAGGGTTCAAAGGGTGGCTTCATAAGCTGACCAAGAACCAAGTTTAAGTCCCATGCCACCGAAGGAGGTCTAATGGGAGGCTTAGTTAAGGTTAGGCCTCTCATGAATCTAGCAATAAGCGGATGAGAGGAAATGGGTTGTCCATTGATAGGTTTAAGTGATGCTGCAATAGCACTCAAATGGACTCGTACTGAATTTGTCTTGAGGCCTGCATTGGAAAGATGCAGGAGATATTCTAATAGAGAATTCAGAGGTAGCGAGAGAGGGTCAAGACTCCTTTGAGCACACCAAATGGAAAATCTTTTCCACTTAAAAGCATAGGAACGCCTAGTGGAAGGTTTTCTGGAAGCATGAAGGATACCCTTCACTTGCTGAGAGACATTTAAGTCTTGAAGGTCTAGGCCTTCAGTAACCAAGCTCTGAGGTGAAGGGACTTGGGGTTTGGGTGCCACAAAGTCCCCCCCTCTTGAGACAGAAGGTCTGGAGCAGCTCCCAGATCCAGGGAGGGGCCCTGGGAGAGATGCAGAAGTAGAGGGTACCACACTTGGCGTGGCCAGCGTGGAGCTATGAGGATCATAGATCCTTGATCCCTTTGTAGTTTGAATAGAGTCTTGGGAATCAAAGGAATGGGTGGAAAGGCATATAGGAGGCCCTGACCCCAATGAAGGAGGAAGGCATCCTTGGCCTGCATTCCCTGACACGGAATTCTGGAACAGAACCGGGGAAGTTTGGCATTCCACGGACTTGCAAAGAGGTCTATGTCCGGGGTTCCCCATTTCTGGAAGATTCTGAGTACCTGATCCATGTGCAGGGACCATTCGTGTGGAAGCAGAACTCGACTGAGTCTGTCTGCCCAAGAGCTTTGGATTCCTGGGAGATATACTGCCAGGAGATGGATTTGATGCTCTCTGGCGAAGGCCCATAGTCAGAGCTTCGTTGCAAAGCAACAGAGAGCCAGTCCCTCCTTGTTTGTTTATGTAGAACATGGCTACTTGATTGTCGGTATGAACAAGAACTGTCATGTTGTGCAGGAGAGTAAGGAAAATTGCTCGGAGCTCCAAAAGGTTGATTTGAAGGGTGGTCTCCTGTGGAGACCAAGTGCCTTGAGTGGAGAGGTCTTGAAGATGAGCTCCCCAGCCTGTTTGGGAGGCATCTGTTGTGAGGGTTGTTTGGGGTAGTACCGGTTGGAAGGGGGACCCCAACAACAGATTTTGGGTGGAGATACACCATTGGAGAGACCAAAAGAGACATTTGGAGGTTGCTATTTGGTCAGAGAGCTCCTGATGCTTGGCTCCACTGGGTGGACAAAGTCCATTGAGCTGCTCTCATATGCAGATGAGCATAAGGCACCACATGAACTGTGGATGCCATGTGGCCTAGAAGTTGAAGCATTTCTCTGGCAGTCAAATGGCTTTGGGACTGAATTTGAGAGGCCAAGTGCACTAGATGGTGGCAACGTACCTGGGGAAGATAGGCCCTTGCCGTGCTATCTAGCCAGGCCCCTATGAATTCTAGGGATTGAGTAGGGGTGAGTTGAGACTTTGGCAGATTGATGACAAGTCCCAGATACTGCAGAATGCGTCTGGTGTGGTCCAGGGAAGTCTGAGCCTCGGACTGAGATGGAGCTCGGATGAGCCAGTCGTCTAGGTATGGGAAGACAAATATTCCCAGAGTGCATAGAAATGCAGCCACTACTGACATGCATTTGGTGAACACTCTTGGAGCAGAGGCTAGACCGAAGGTGAGTACTCTGTATTGGAAATGTTTCCCCTGTAACAGAAATCTGAGGAATTTTCTGTGGGATGGATGGATGAGTATATGTGTGTACACATCCTTTAGGTCTAGAGAACAAAGCCAGTCCTGACTGTGCAGGTATGGAAGGAGAGTACCTAGAGAGAGCATTTTGAATTTCTCTTTGTATAGAAATTTGTTTAATTATCTCAGATCTAGAATGGGTCTGTGCCCCCCCGTTTTCTTTGGAATGAGAAAATAGGGGGAGTAAAACCCTGACCCCTGTTGAAGGGGAACCTGTTCTATTGCCCTTTGGGCAAGAAGGGTATTCACACCTCCTGACCCAACAGGTGTAGAAGAGATGGGGGAGAGATAAAATGTCTCACCATGGTACGGGGAGGAAGGCTGGAAAAATGCAGCTTGTAGCCCTCTTTGATGATAGAGAGGGTCCATTGTTCTGATGTGATTTGCTCCCATCTGGGAGCAAAATGAGTTAACCTTCCTGGAATGGTGAGAGGCTCTGGTTGCTGCAGAGCCAGAAAGGGTATGTTCTCTAGAAGTCAGTCAAAAACCCTGAGGGGGTTGGGACTGTTGAAGTGTAGCAGCCCCTGCAGGTTTTGGTCTGGCCTGTTTAGATTGCTGACGTTTAGGAGCAAAGCGAACCTGAGAAGTTGATTGGCCAGCATTGGTAGAAAATCTGGTCTTTTTGTAGAAGGGTTTCTTAAGACTTTCTTGGCAGAGGTGGAAGTAGACTTAGAAAGTCTATCTAGAGCAGCAGTCTCTGCATCCATTTGAGTGGCTTTGACTTGCCACTCCTTGCCAAATAGATTTTCTCCTGTACAGGGCAGATTGCCTAGGCCATCTTGCACCCAGGATGCCAGGTCAGAGGCCTGGAGCCAAGCAATTCTGCGAGCAGCTATAGCAATGCCTGATGCTCTGCTAGCACCCTCAAAGGAGTCAAAGGCAGCTCTATTGGAGAACTTTGACACATCTTGGGTATGCTTTAAAAGAAGCAGGAATTCCTCTTTCCTATCCTCTGGGATAAAGGGGAGGAATTGTCTTATTTTGAGAGTAAGCTCTTTGAGAAACATGCCCATATAGAGGCTGTATGAGTTGATTCTGGCAATAAGCATACTGGCTTGGAAGATTTTCCTGCCAAAAGCATCCAGTGTCCTACATTCTCTTCCTGGTGGGGTAGAAGTGTGTCTTTTTGTACTCTATCTTTTTCATAGCAGACTTCACCACAATAGAATGGAGAGGAAGCTGAGTTTTTTGAAAACCAGGAGAAAGAGGGACCCGATACATGGTGTCCAACCGACGAGAATGTGGAGATAGGGTAAGAGGAGCCTCCCATAAGTCCATCATGTGTTCTTGAAGGATATCATGAATGGGCAAGGTGACTGCCTCTTTAGGAACCTTAGAGTATCCTAAAATGTCTAATTTTTTTGCTCTAGGTTCTTTCTCAGAGGACACTGAAATAGAGAGTCCCTTGGCTACTTCAAGAATGAAGTCTTGAAAGGACAAGTCCTCTGGAGGAGACATTCTCCTCTTTGGGGAAGAGGGCTCCTCAGAAAGAATAAGGGATGCTTCATCAGAATCATCTGAGGTATCGGCATCCTCAGAAGACTCAAAGTATCGCCTATTTGCTTCCAGAGACCGATACGCATACCGACCGGTATCAACATTGGGCGTACCGGGAACCGGGTCGGTATCGAAAAAATCCCCGGAACCGGCATTCTATTAGAAATAGATGCTGTGGGTACTGGTATTGGTTGTGGTACCGGAACCGGGGTCGGAACCGACAGTTGCAGTACCGAGGTCTTTGCAGCATTAATGAAAGCGAATATGGCTTGCTGCATGGATTGTACAGTAGTACCCATAGACGCTACGATTGCCTGGATGTCGGTACCGGTTTGGGCCGGTACCCCAGAGCAGTCTAACAGGTGATCGGTCGAGGCCGTGCCATCGATGTCAACCTGTAACCCCATAGGAGGAGCTTTGGAAGCCGGAGCTTCCCGCCGGGGTTGTTTAGCTGGGGCAGGGTCTTCAGGGTCGAACCCAAGGGCCTCTCGCTGCTTAGAGGGAGATTTGCCCTTTGAAGACCTGCCTGCAGAATGTTTGGTTACCTGAGATCCATCCGGAGAGGAAGGACTGGAGGATGTTGATGCTGGATTATCTGTAGAAAACAGCATATGAAATTTTGCTGCTCGGTTCTGTAAGCCACGTTTGGACATCAGAGAGCAGGATGGACAATCCGGAATAGAATGGTCAGGGCCCAAACATTTAAGACACCATTCATGGGTATCTGTGACTGAAATAGTACCAGTACACTTGGTGCATTTTTTAAAACCAGAGGCTGGTTTCTCCATGAGGGGAGAATTTGTAAAGGCCTGTAGGCCTCACAAAAAACCAAATACACCAAGTGGGGAAAAATAAGATTTTTTTTTTTTTTTAAGAAATAAAGACCGGCAGTACCGGTTCGGAATCGGGGAAGGCAGACACGCGGTCAAAAACAATTTAAAATAAGAAATTCTTCAGCAGTGACAGGAGCACGACCTGCTGGCTCCGCAGAAAAAGAAGAACTGAGGAGAGTTGGTCAGGAAGGCGGGAAGGCAGCGCGCATGCGCTGTGGGAAGCCCCAAAAGCTTTCCTTCTGGGAAGCTGGGGAGCTTTCCCGCGCAGGCTCCATCGGTTCCGACATACCCATATGTGAGGACTCATTCCTGCTTGTTCCTGGAGATGAAAAGAAGATTTGGTTTGCTGGTATCAACATGTCCAAAAACTGATCAAGTTCAGATCAAGCCCCTATCCAGACAAAAAAAAAAATATATCATCCAAAAAACGCTTCCATATGAACACTTGAGAAAAGCACCGTGAGGGATAAACAAAATGGTCCTCAAACCAGGCCATGTATAATGTAGCAGATCCCACCAAAAGCAAGGGAATGTTAGCCTCCTGTGTATTGCTCTGAAGCTCAGCTGCTGTAATGCCACCCTTATGGTGGCCCTGCTGCCTGCCAGCTTTTCTACAGATGCCACAATTTCATCAACACAGCCACAACCAAAGACAATTAGCTGACAGTGAGCTCAGATGGCTGCTATAGGTCACACAGCAGTGGCTGTGCTCAGCCTACAAGGCTATGTAGTCTTCTCACCTGCACAACACTTAAAGAGCTTCACTTACAGATCTCATTTAGCTACTGCAATGTCTCACTGAAGGACCTCCAAGAACGTTTTACTGGACTCTTAATGGGAATCCTATCTGTGACTCTGAAATGGCTGATCAGAATTGAAGGCAGGATACTTCTGCCTTATACTCTCCAGTTTAGATACTGTGGTAGGCCTCCAATCAACATAAGTTCAAAGCTCATATCTGGAGAGAAAAGCCATCCACCCCATCCCTCATGTTCAAAAGAAAAACCCACACCATACACTAATTCTACCATCTTTATGCACTCACCGGAGAAGCTGGGTGCTTCCGAAGCTCTGCTGGAAAATCTCTCTCTTTGTACTGCTGTTTAGGTTGGTTTTCTACATGACGCTTAATCCTCTCATCTGTGCAGAAGTGAAAATCTACTGGCTTCGTGAAATGAGTGGATGATTTTTTCACTGGTTGACCTAGGGGAGGGTAGATGGACAAAAAATAAAACACTCCTCAATAGGAAGCTTGAAGTGATCCAGATGGTAGATTCTATCTGCAAGGGTTGACCACCCTATTTCCAAGCCCCCGAGAGCCACTGCATTAACGATTTAAGTCTTGGAGAACAGCTTTCCATTTAAGCAGTCAGTACAACCAAAGAACAGAGATGCAACCAACTCTACCAAGAAATGACAATGATAAACTCCTAAACTGCTAGTTCTGCAATAACCAGGAGAAATCATGGTTATTCCCTCAATGAAGCTGCAGTATAAAGTGGAATGGTTTATTATACTTAATATAGCACCTTTAGTAGCATAGCAAAGCTGTTACTTACCTGATATTTCCTTTCCTGGAGTCCTGCTAGACCAATCCAAACCTATGGGTATTTTTCACCCCTGCTAGCAGATGGAGACCGAAAACAACTAGTATTTCCATAAGTATATAGCAACATAAAACTAAGTAAAAAGGACAACCCTGGATAACTAAATACAACCTCCACAGGAAGCAAAGATGACAAATGCCCTAAGAAAGGGCTAAGAAGCCAAACTATTTAGAGGACTTCTAGAATGCTATTAGTATGTAATTCTGTGAAAAAGCAAACTGCAGAGATAGCAGCAGAGCAGATCCTGGACTGGTCTAGGACGCCAGGAAAGGAAATCATGCAAGTAAAACGTCAACTTTCAGATCATGCTAGACCATTCTGAAATGCCAAAGCTATGACTTCACTGGGAAGGAAGACAACCCGTCTGCTTTTAGAACCTCTGCACCAAACACCACATCTGCCCTAGCATGCAGATCCAACCAGTAATTTGACAAAGTAGAGAGGGAAGACCACATCACTGCCCAACAAATATCAATTGGGGGTGACTAAACTTACCTCTGTCAAGGACAACATAACACTGCTGGCATAGGCTTATTCTTTAAATGATTGGTAGAGGCCATCAGTTCTTGATCCAGTGCCCTTAGTTGGGCTTGGAAGCTGCTTCACCTTTACACAGCCCCGCATACAAGACAGTCTATCAGACTTAATAGAAATGGTCAGTCACCCTTCAAGAAACGAAGCAGCAGCCTGCATACATCCACAAGGTGCAGATCCTCATCATTACTACAGTGCTCAGAGAAAAGGATTGGAGATACAACTTTGTTAACATGAAAGAAAACACACATTGGGCAGAAAGAAAGGAACAAGAGGGAGACTGCTTGTAACTCCAAAATGCAATGTGCTGAGCAAATAAGGACGAGAAAGACCGTCTTGAGGGAGAGATCCTTAAGCATGGTCTGCTTCAGTAGCTCGAATGGTGCCTTCATCAAGGTCCAAAGAACCAGATTCAGATCATAGGATGGAAGGTCTGGCCACATTAGAGGGAGGGGGGGGGGGAGAAAAGAGAACCACAAGTGTCTCTCTAGAAGAAACATGAAATCTGGGTGAGAGGCCATAGAGCAGCCAGACACTAGCCCCCCAAAACAAGCCAAAGCTACAACCAGGAAGCTCAAGCTAAGCCCTTTTGTGAAACCCATCCTGAAGAAACCATTACTAATTTGTATTGTAAGACAGTCCATGCTCAGAGTTTATAATCTAGATGATTATCACTGCAAAACTGGGGACTAGCATCTGGTAAGATACGCTCAAGTGGTGAAGAGTGAGGGACATCAGGATCCAAAAGTAGCCTCATAAGAACATAACATAAGATATGCCATACTGGGTCAGACCAAGGTCCATCAAGCCCAGTATTCTGTTTCCAACAGTAGCCAATCTAGGTCATACGTACCTAGCAGTTTCCCCAAGGGACACAGGTTCCACAATGCTTGTATTGCTTCAAGCATTGATATCCTGGGTCCCTTCTTAATAGTTTATGGACCTTTCCTCCAGGAACATGTCCAAACCTTTTTTAAATCCAGCTACACTAACAGCCTTTACTACATCCTCTGGTAACAAATTCCAGAGTTTGATTACATGTTGAGTGAAAAAATATTTTCTTTTATTAGTCTTAAATAGTTTACCCTGCAGCTTCATTGCATGTCCCCTAGTCTTTCTATATTCTGATAAGGTAAACAATCGATCCACGTTTACCCATTCCACTCCGTTCATTAATTTATAGACTTCTATCATATCTCCCCTCAGCCGTCTCTTTTCCAGGTTAAAGAGCCCCAACCTTTTTAGCCTTTCATAGGAGTATCCTTCCATCCCCTTTACCATTTTGGTGGCTCTTCTCTGAACCTTTTCTAAAATCGCTATATCCTTTTTAAGATACGGCGACCAGAATTGCACACAATATTCAAGGTGCGGTCTCACCATGGAACGATATAGAGGCATTATAATATCTTTTGTTTTATTTTCTATTCCTTTCCTTATCATACCTAGCATTCTATTTGCTCTCTTGGCCGCTGCTACACACTGGGCCGAGAGTTTTAACATGGTATCCACAATGACGCCTAAATCTTTTTCCTGGGTGGTGGTTCCTAATGTGGAACCTTGCATCCTGTAACCATAGTTTGGGTTGTTCTTCCCTAGGTGCATAACCTTGCACTTGTCCACATTAAGTTTCATCTGCCATTTTGATGCCCAGTCTTCTAATTTATCAAGATCCTCTTGCAATTTTCCACAATCCTCTTGGGTTTTAACAACTTGAAATAGTTTTGTGTCATCTGCAAATTTGATAACCTCACTCGTTATTCCACTTTCCAGGTCATTTATGAATATGTCAAAAAGCAGCAGACCCAGCACAGATCCCTGGGGTACACCACTATTCACCTTTCTCCATTGGGAAAATTGGCCATTTAGCCCTACCCTCTGCTTTCTATCTTTTAACCAGTTCCTGATCCACAAAAGTACACTGCCTCCTATCCCATGACTCTTTAGTTTTGCCAAAAGTCTCTGATGAGGGACCTTGTCAAAGGCTTTCTGAAAGTCCAGATACACAATATCAACCGACTCACTTTTGTCCACCTGATTATTCACTCCTTCAAAAAACATAACAGATTAGTAAGACAAGATCTTCCTTGTCTAAAGCCATGTTGGCTGTCTCCCATTAGGTCATGACTATCTACATGCTGAGTAATTTTATTCTTTATGATGGTTTCTACCATTTTTCCCGGTACTGATGTCAGGCTCACCAGTCTGTAGTTTCCCGGATCACCCCTGGAGCCTTTTTTAAAAATTGGTGTTACATTGGCAATCCTCCATTCTTCAGGTATTAGAGATGATTTTAATGATAGTTCACAGATTACTAATAGCAGGTCTGCAATCTGGTATTTCAGTTCTTTCAACACCCTTGGATGTATACCATCCGGCCCAGGTGATTTGCTACTCTTCAGTTTATCTAATAGTTGTAATACATCTTCCCGATGTATCGATATTTCCTTCAATTCTTCTGCACCTTTAAATACCACTTCAGTCATGGGTAACATCCCTACATCTTCCTCAGTAAAGACTGAAGCAAAGAATTCATTCAATCTCTCCGCTATCGCCTTGTCGCCTCTTAGTGCTCCTTTAACACCTTTATCATCTAATGGACCGACTCACAGGTTTTTTGCTATGAATGTACTTGAAAACGTCTTTACTTCGCGTTTTTGCTTCTGCAGCAAGCTTCTTCTCAAATTCTCCCTTTGCCTGCCTTATCAATGCCTTATCATACCTCAAAAGAGGTATGTTTTTAGCCTGGATTTCAATAGGACCAGACATACTGACTCAGGTAGTTTGTTCCAGGCATATGGAGCAGCAAGGATGAACAGTCTGAGTTGGCAGTGGTGACAAAAGGGGGCAAATCTGCCCTCCAAGGCAACAGGGCCCTTCATAACACTATGCTTCAAAAAGATACAAGATGCAAATGTAGGCAAGTGGAGCCTGTTTTGCCTTCAAGAGTATAGCTATTACCATGGAAGAGTAACCTTTACATTTGAGACATCTCTCAAAGGCTGAGCCATAAGTATTATTTCTAATCATTTGTATACTGCTTCAAGACATATGCAGTGCTGTACATATAGATGAATGACAGTCCCTGCTCATCCGAGCTTACAAGATAAAATATAGCAAAACTAGGAACTAAAGAATAAAATATACTTTAGTGGATAAGAGTTTAGAGCATGAGGATCCAAAAGCATCTTCAAAGTGAGAAAGGACCTAGGTAGTCCATCAGGATAGGCAACTGGCACAATTTCTTCCCCTGCCAGAGAGGCTGATTCACGAGTGTCTCACTAAGTCAGCATACCAGGGTCTCCGCAGCCAGTCTAAAGCCACAAAAATAACCAGACCTAGATGATCCTCTATCCTGTAAATCACACTCCTGATCAGAGGACACAGCAGAAAGATGTACATAAGGGTCTTCTGTGATCAAGGTTGCACCAGGGCACTGACACTCAGGAAGCAGACTTTTTTCACTTTATTTATATTTAATAAGTTTCACACATTCAAATAAAGAGTAAAACAAAGAAGTCAAAGAAAATAAAAAACACAAGCAAACGCATATAGTGTAGCTACTCACCTGTAACAGGTGATCTCTGGGAACAGCAGGAATTTAGTCTTCACATATGGTTATCAGTACCGATGGAGCCTGCGCGGCCATGCTCCCCAGTGTCCAATAGGAAAGCTTTTGGGAGCATCCCACTGCGCCTGCATCGCTGCCTTCCTGCCTTTCCAACTCCCTCATCAGTTGAGTTTATAGCCGAGGCAAAGGAGAGGAGAGAAAGAAAGAAATTCAACTCCTAAGGGAGGTGGGCGGGTTGTGAAAACTCAATTTCTGCTGTTTCTGGAGATCACCTGTTACAGGTGAGTAACTATGCTATCTCCAGGAACAAGCAGGAATGTAGTCTTCACATATGGGGACTCCCCAGCTAAGAGATTCCAGGGAGATGACCCCAAAAAACACAAAACTCAGGTTGAGATTGGTCATGCTTGCTCCCATGGATCTCTGGCATCGAACCCTGGGACGGCGGGTAGGAGTTGTTCTAAGTCTGAAAGAGATGCTGGAGAAAGCACAGTTACTTACCTGTAACGGGTGATCTCTGGGAACAGCAGGAATTAGTCTTCACATATGGGTACGTCGGTACCGACGGAGCCTGCACGGGAATGCTGCCCAGCTTCCAATCAGAAAGCTTTTGGCTGCATCCCTCGCGCCTGCACACTGACTTCCCGCCTTCTCCACAGCCTCTCTTCAGTTGAGTTTCAAAGCTGAGACAAAGGCGAGGAGAGAAAAGGAAGAAGATAAAGAGATGCAACTCCCAGGGGAGGTGGGAGGGTTGTGAAGACTAATTCCTGCTGTGCTATCTCCAGGAACAAGCAGGAATGAGTCTTCACATATGGGGACTCCCTAGCTGGAGATGCCAGGGGGAGATCCTATAAAAATGCAAGTGCCTGGATCAGGGGCGCATTTTGACTCCAGGAATCCCCGGCATCCAATGTGGGATGGAGGGTAGGAGTTGACAATAAAGGAGCTGTGAGGAAAGAACAGCCTAGCCAAGGACTAGAGGGTTCTACAAACTACAGGGGTCCTTGGTAGACATGAAGAGTATCATTAAGAGACATTTAATGTACACTTAAAATATGTAGCTTACCTACTGTATTGTAGGAAGTAGAAAGCATGATGGAGTCTACTGGATAAGGAGTAGCGGAATCTTCAAGGTGACCTCTCAGTAGTGAGGATGAAGGTCCAGACCTGGAGGTAGTAGATCCAGGTGTCAACTGGGTAGGATTTGACGTCAGGTCTCCAATGGAAAGCTTTATGGGAAAAGCTGAAAAGTCCTTTAGGCATAAAGTCATTAACATTGAGGACTAAAGGAAGAAGACTGACGGAGTTGGACAACTAGCCCAGTCTGGCGGGAAGAGGGGAACTGGAAAAAATCCCCTATTCCCATGGAAAACAGTTGTGTACGCAAGATAGAGGTACACTGTTTTTCCTAGCTGGCGAGAGATAGGAAAAAAAAATATTGAAGCTTGATGCTTCCTGGACTTAAAGAAAAAATAGTAATTACACTTACCTGGTAATTGTAGTTCCTTGAGAGACGACAGCTTAGTCCTCAACGTATGGGTTGTGCACCTCCTCCTGCAGCATGAAGACTGGACCAATCACATTTCAGCACCACTGGAATCAGCATACCAGGCATCCCTTGAACTCCAGTGACCAACTGTCAAAGCAAACTCAAAGAAATAGCTAAACCTTTAAAAAACGTTTTTTTGTTTTTTTTTTACTGTAGACAATGGCACCAAACCAAAGGACACAGAATGTCCCGCTCCTGCCGCAGCATAAGCCGATAACGAGAGGAAGAAACAAACATTGGAGTGAAACAAAAGAAATCAAAGAGACACACTCACCTGGGAATAAGGACTTCTGAACCCAAGGCGTGCCGCACTGAAAACATCATAGGGAGGGAAGGATGACTAAGCTGTCGTCTCTCAAGGAACTACAATTACCAGGTAAATGTAATTACTATTTCCTTATCGTTCCTCCAGCTTAGTCCTCAACGTATGGGATGTAACAAAGCAGCCTAACGGGCGGGATTCCTCCAGCCGGTACGCAGAACCACGGAACCAAAACTGGCATCGCCCGCCGCTAAGACATCTAGTCGATAGTGCTTACTGAAAGTGTGCAGAGAAGACCATGTGGCCGCTTTACAGATTTCCACCGGTGAGACCAAACTAAACTCTGCCCAGGACGCAGCCTGCGCTCGGGTAGAATGAGCGTGCAAACCAACAGGCGGCACCCGACCGTGCAACAGATAAGCCGAGCTAATCGCCTCCTTAATCCACCGAGCAATGGAAGCTTTCGCCGCCGCCTCACCTTTCCGAGGACCGCCAAACAGCACAAACAAATGATCAGATTTACGAAATTCGCTGGTAACCTTCAAATAGCGACGCAAAACCCTCTTGAGGTCCAAACGACTAAGACCGCGATCGGAGGCATGCTCCGCCGACGCAGGAAACACCGGGAGCGATACCACCTGATTCAAGTGAAAGGGGGAAGACACCTTAGGCAAGAAGGAAGGCACTGGCCACAGAACCACCTTCTGAGCCGAGAAAGACAGAAAAGGCTCCCTGCAAGAAAGAGCCTGGAGCTCGGAAATACGCCGCACCGAACAAATCGCTACTAAGAACACCGTCTTAAGAGTCAAATCCTTTACCGAACTTCGAGAAAGAGGCTCAAAAGGAGCCGCACTGAGGGACCGCAAAACTAAGTTGAGATCCCACGAAGGCACCGAAGTCCTGCGGGCCGGACGCAGTCTAGAAACGGCCCTCAAGAAGCGAACTACATCAGCATGAGCACCCAGCGACACGCCGTGAACTTACCTCGGTAGCACGAAAGCGCCGCCAACTGTACGCGCAAGGAACTGGCGGCCAAACCTTTAGCAAAACCGTCTTGTAAAAAATTGAGTACCACCGGAAGAGAGGCCGTAGCAGCCCGAACCTGACGCCGAGAGCACCAATCCTCAAAGATACACCAAACCCGAACATAGGCCAGCGAAGTGGATCTCTTGCGCGCCTGTAACAGAGTCGCTACGACAGACTTGGAATAACCCTGTTTTAACCGCGCCCTTTCAATAGCCAGGCCGTAAGAGAGAATCTCCCCACTTGCGGCATGCGAAGAGGACCCTGACACAACAGATCCGAATCCAGGGGAAGCCGCCACGGGGAGCCGTCCACTAAACTCATCAGATCGGCATACCAAGGACGGCGAGGCCAATCCGGCGCTATCAACAGCACCCGACCCCGGTGGGCCTCGATACGCTGAATCACGCGTCCCAGCAGGGGAAACACGTAAAGAAGGCCCGAAGAAGGCCAAATCTGCAAAAGAGCATCCAGACCTTCTGACATCGGCTCCCTTCGACGACTGTAGAACCGAGCTGCCTTCGCTGAGCGCAACGTGGCCATCAGATCCATGACTGGCTGCCCCCAACGCTGAACCAGCTGGGCGAACACCCGCGGGTTGAGTTCCCATTCGCCGGGATCCACTTGAACCCTGCTGAGAAAATCTGCAGTCACGTTGTCTTTCCCGGCAATGTGCGCTGCCGATATGGCTAGGAGCCGGGGCTCTACCCACTCGAACAACGTCCGCGCCTCTGCCTCCAATGCTACGCTTCCGGTTCCGCCCTGCCGGTTTATGTAGGCCACTGTCGCAGCATTGTCGGAGAGCACCCGCACCGCTCGAGAGGATACCAGGGACTCGAAGCGTTGCAAGGCCAACTGCACGGCTCGAAGTTCCAAGCGGTTGATTGACCAACCGCTCTCCTCCGGAGACCATAGACCTTGAGCGAACTGTTCGCCGCAGTGTGCGCCCCAACCGGTCAGGCAAGCATCTGTCAATAGCAGAACCCAGTCTGGCTGCTCCAAGGGCATTCCCGCATGGAGCGATGACTTTCGCAGCCACCATCGGAGATCCCTCCGAACCGTCATTGGGCAAGGGAGACGTTTGTTCAGCGAATCGGACTGATTGGACCATCGACGGAGCAATGCTCTCTGAAGCGACCGCATGTGAAAGCGAGCCCAAGGTACCACCTCCAGGGAAGCAGCCATCGTCCCCAGCAACTGAAGGTAGTGCCACGCTGATGGAGTGGGGCTTTTCCGAAACTGCCGCACGAGAGATCGAAGCGCCAACACTCTGCGGTCGGGAAGAAAAAACGATCCTTCGCAAGTGTCGAACCGTACGCCCAAATATTCGAGGCACTGCGTTGGGACCAAGTGACTCTTGCGCGGGTTGACCACCCAGCCGAGAGACTGCAAGAGCGCCACGACTTTGGAAGTCGCTGCCAAGCTCTCCGCTCGAGACTTCCCACGAATCAACCAATCGTCCAGAAAGGGATGGACCAGCACCCCTTCCTTACGCAAGGCCGCCGCCACAACCACCATGATTTTGGTGAACACTCGCGGCGCGGTCGCAAGACCGAAGGGCAATGCTTGGAATTGGAAGTGGCCCCACGGTAGAGCGAAGCGGAGATACTGTTGATCTTCCCGGATAGGGATATGGAGGAAAGCCTCCGTGAGGTCTAGGGAAGTGAGGAACTCGCCCCTGCGGACAGCAACCAGCACGGACCGTAGAGTTTCCATCCGGAAGTGAGGCACCCGCAGGCAGCGGTTCACACCTTTGAGATCCAAAATGGGGCGAAGGGCGCCATCCTTCTTTGGCACAATGAAATAAATGGAATACCGTCCGAGACCATACTCCGCCTGCGGAACAGGAACTACCGCCCCCAGCTGGACAAGACTATCGAGGGTTTGGCGAATCTGAGCAGTTTTGCGTTCTCCCCGGCAGGGAGACGCCACAAAAGAATCGAGTATGGGTCTGGCCAAGTCCAGAACATACCCGTCCCGTACGATGTCTAAAACCCACTGATCGGAAGTTATCTGGGCCCAAGCGGAGAGAAAGCGTCGAAGGCGGCCTCCGATCACTGGGATCTCCACCGGGGCCCGCTGCCCTTCATTGGGGCTTGCGAGCGGTAACAGGAGCTGCAGCTGCGAATCCTCTACTGGCTCCACGAAAGCCTCGAAAATTCGAAGCTCTCGAGACATATCTGCCACGTTGGAATCCACCAGAACGGGGAGACCGAAACCGACGAAAGTCCCGAAACTGCCCCCGAGCAGCCGGAAGCGACCGACCTCGCTTGGGTCGATCCTCCGGCAGGCGACCGCCCTTTGACTCACCCAAATCTTTGACCAACTTATCCAAATCCTCAAACAGCAGCCTACCCTTAAAGGGCAGCCTGCCCAACCGAGACTTGGGACGATCCATCGGCCGCCCAATTCTTCAGCCAAAGGGCTCTGCGAGATGCTACTACGGATGCCATGCTGTTAGAGAGAGCTCTGATGAGATCATAATGGACATCCGCCAAATACGCCGAACCAGATTCAAAGCGGTGGAGCTCACTCAACATTTCGGCCTCCAAGGAGGGCGTTTGTTGAAGCCGCTGAACCCAGCGCAAACATGCACGGGCAACCCAAGCTCCACAAACTGAGGCCTGCAACGCTATTGTGTCTGCCTCAAACGACTGCTTCAACAAACCGTCCATTTTCTGGTCCTGCGGCTCACGCAAGGCCGCACTACCCTCCACCGGAATTGTGGTTTTCTTAGTCACCGCCGACACAGCCACGTCAACCTTCGGAGAGCGGAAGCGCTCAAGATCGTTGTCTGACAGGGTAGAGTCTACGCATGATCTTCACCCCCTTAAGGCCCGATTCAGGGGTATCCCACTCTGACTGAATCATCTGATCAATCACTCGGTGAATGGGAAAAACCACGTTAGTTTGTCGCACCACCTGAATGGGGTCCGCTCCCTCCACCTCCTCCACCGGAGGAGTCGGAGCCAAACCAAGAGTCTGCAACGCCTCCGAAACAAGCGCAGGCAATTCCTCACGTCTGAAGACCCGAATAATCTTTGCCTGATCCTCCGGCTCGGGGAGCTCGCCCTCCTCTAAAGCCTCCCCATCCGCTTCGTGGTCGAAATCCAGATCATCACCTTCAGGCCACTCCGCCTCCGACTGGAAGGGTTCGTGCAGGCGTTGCCGCTTAGGTGCCTTGCCACCGGACAACGGACTCTCCGCCGGCGTGGACAGGGCTGCCACCCCTGGCGCCGAAAGGGAAGCAGCGCCCATGCTCTGACGCCTACGGCAGAACGCCTGATGCATCAGCAAAATAAAATTGGGAGAAAAATCCTCCAATGGCAAGAAACCCCCGGGGTCTGACTGCCCCCCAGAGGGTAAGGAAACCGCAGAAGGAAGCCCTGAGGACCCCTCCAGAGGCGACTCCAACTCCCCTGCTGCGGAACCGGGCTGCGCCTCCGCAGCCAAGGAATTCTCCAGGCGCTGCTCCATACTGAGAGACACCGAAGCACAGCGCTGGCAGACGCCTGTCTCAGGAGCTGCACCTCTGAGAACCACAAATTACACAAAGAGACCCCGTAGGCATGGAAACACTGAGACAGAGCTGCAAGTGACAGACGATGCCCCTCAACGCTGAAAAGAAAGAAATGGCTCACTGACCCAGAAGAACCAGCACACCAACTGGGAACTGGGCAGTAGCTAGCACCAGCGTGGTTTTTTTTTTTTTTTTTTTTAAGATATCCCACAAAAGATTGTGCCCAAGGCACGCAGAAACAGCTAAGAAGAAAGCAACAGACCCGCGAAGAACAAGGGAAGAGGAAAGGACAACGCTATCCCCCCCCCTAGCCGCGGGACAGAAGAACCCCGAAGGAAAAGGGGCCAAAAGTAACAAACACCGAAATAAATGATGGCAAAGAAAATGAAATTAATAAAATAAAAGGAAAGAAAAAAAAAAAACCACCGCGTGGGGAACATGCTGAAAAGAACGGCAAACTGCAATAAAACAAAATGGCCGCGGCAGTTAGGAAACTTTGGCGCGCTCTTGTCTCTCACGGACGCAACAGCCCGAGTGCAGTAAAGCTCTGCTGCCGACGGAGCACCGAACCACCGCAGCTTCCGCGCCCCGGGGCCCCCGAAAAAAGAAAAAAATTACCAAATGAATAAGAGCTCCCAAAATGGTTGAGCCGAGGCGCAGAGAACCTGGAGTGAAACGGCTCTGCTGCCGCCAACTACCAGCACTTACCGGCACCGAAGCAGCACATGCTCTACCCCTGAGAGAAGCTGCTGTACAGCCGCTGCAGGAGCTCTGCCCCGAACAGCCCTGGGGCAGAGATCCCAATTAAGACAGAGAGGCAAGATCAGAAAAGCGGCTTAGGCTGTGCAGGAGAGAGACCTTCCTCAGGTCTCCCCCCTCCCCTACGGAGTGCCAAAATGAGCAAGAAAAATTTAAAGAAACAGGAACCCCTTAAACTAAAAAATGAAATAAGTCCTAAGAGGACAAAAAATAAAGACCCAAAAGGTTAGCTAGGGAAAAGGACACACTAAACTGAATGACTAGTGAGCCCAGCAAGGCTCACTAACGTCTTCCTGCTGCATGAAGACTGGACACACTGGAGTTCAAGGGATGCCTGGTATGCTGATTCCAGTGGTGCTGAAATTTGATTGGTCCAGTCTTCATGCTGCAGGAGGTGCACAACCCATACGTTGAGGACTAAGCTGGAGGAACGATAAGGAAATGGAGATGTTAGCACCAAAGGGGTTATTGGTGCCTAACAGTTTCTGCATCGTAAGATGGCATGGGACGTAGAGCGACAGACTGTCTAAAACCTCTAGGAGGTAAAACATGTAGTATAGACAGTAAGGGTGATAGTGTGTAAGACAAATCAACCCTTAAGAGGCCCCCCTATCAAAAACATATATAGATAGGGAGATATACATATGGTTGGAAAATATATGTATATATATATACATATAAATATATGTTCAGATGAGTATTAGATATGATATACCTGAAGATATGTAAATTTGTGGGGCTAGATTGAGCACCACCAGAGCAATGATATAGGTATGTAGACATATATGAAGATGCTACATACAAGACAACAGGCTGAAGAGATATGATTATGGTTATGGTTATGGTAATTTTATTTGATAAACCGCCTTTCTGAAACAAGCAAAGCGGTGTACAAGATACAAAATTAAAGAGGACGGCTCGAGGCCATAGAAACGGAAAAGAAGTTACAATGGTTTCAGGAGAAAAGAAACAGAGAGAGAAAACACAGGACAAGACAGAAGAGGATGCATACAAAAGGGGATAAAGTCTAGGAGAAGTCACACAAGGGGGAGGGAAGACCGAATGCTGTAGAGAAGAGGTGAGTTTTTAGGTCCTTCTTGAAGGTGCTATGGTTAGGTTCAAGACGGAGGGATGAGGGAAGTGAATTCCACAAGGCAGGTCCTATGAAAAAGAAGGCAGAGGATCGTGTAAATTGTAGGTGGGCAAGGGAAGGTGAAGGGAGAGTGAGGCGATTGAGATGGAAAGAACGGGGTGTATGCCTGGGGGAGTGGAAAGATATGAGGTCAGCTAGGTACTGTGGAGTATTAGTGTGGAGGATGTTGTGCACTAGGGAGAGCAATTTGTATTGAGAGCGGAAGGGAACGGGTAGCCAGTGGAGGTGAAGGAGTAAAGGTGTGATGTGGTCCCGGGAAGAGGAGTAAGTAAGAAGACGGGCAGCGGTATTTTGGATCCTCTGGAGGCGGGCAAGTTGGGATTTGGAGAGGCCTATGAGAACCGAGTTAGAGAAATCCACCCGTGACATGACCAGTGACAGAAGTAAAGTAGTAAGGGCTGCTGGGGAAAGGAAAGGACGTATTGCTCGAATTTGGCGGAGGTAAAAGAAGGAAGTTTTAGTAATGTGAGAGACGTGGGCTTTAAAAGAGAGATCTGAGTCGAAGTGGACTCCAAGATACCGGAAGGTAGAGACTAGGGGAACGGGGGTGCCAGAGAAAGAAGGCGCTAGTGAGGGAGGTGAATTACCGTAAGAGAACCAAATTGCGATAGTTTTGGTGAGCCCCATAATTGTACATGGGGAATATAAAAGAAAAAGATTCTGTGCTCTACAAGAGGGTGAACCCACTTGTGATATGAATAGAGAATCTATTTTCATGGATTGAGGGATGCAGAAAGGCATTCTAACCAGATAATCGTGATGTTCGCGTGAGAACAGATGAACATATGAATCTGTAAAGAACAAGGCGGGAGTTCCACAGAACATTGATATGGTAGAAGTGGAGAAACGCAGGGAGATACCAGAGGGACCCATGGAAGGACCCAGGAGGTAGCATGCGTAAACAGAAGCCTTGGATTTTCATGCAGAAGAACTGATATCTCGTGTTAACACCCCAGGCCAGAGGGGGTGTGGAGAACCCTCACAGGCATAGGAAGGGTTTATAAGTTTTTCCCCACTGATAGAGAAAACTTCAGAGACAAGGTCAATGCTCTATAGCAAGGCCCTCATAGTAGAAAGCTTCTCTGAAGACTGCAGAGAGCATTGTGCAGGAGAGTTATGAGATAAACTGACTGAAGTCAGGTGTGTTGCCATATCCTAAGAGAGGAGATGGTTAGAACAATATAAGAAAGTCTAAACAAGTAGGAGGATCCAAGATAGTTTGGAATCACTACTGAGACTAGACAAAAAATTGAACAAAGGACTGGAACTTGGAAAAAGTCCGAGTAATACAAATTACTGTAACTCCTGCAGGCAGAGCTGAGGGTAAGGCCGGAGCCGTCACCATGCTGGGCATGGGACATACCACTCAAGCATTGACTAGTCTTAACAGACTGTTTTTGGGTTACCTGATCTTGTGAAGTAGAGAAACCGGGTACCCTCACTGCCGAAGAAAAAACGGTATCAAGGGAAATTTTTAAATACTGAAGGTTTCCTCACAAAATTATCTCCTGACAAGTCAGGGGAAAAAGGGAAAGGACCCACACAGTTGAGACACGAACTATTGGTGTCTAAAAACAAACAAGTGTTTCGACATCGAATGCACTTTAGGAAAAGAAGGCTCCATAATGAAAAAGGCCTAGTAGGCCCAAGAAGTTAAGGTAAAAAAAACTGAAGAAAAGTTTCTCAGAATTTAGCCAAAAATCCACCGGCGATACCGGGGAATACAGCCACGACCACAAGAAAACAAAAAAGTAAAGTAATTAAATCAATTAAAAAGAAAAGTTTCTGCGGTGACAGGAGGATGTCCTGCCGGCTCCGCGGAAAAACGAAAACTGAAGAGAGCCTGTGGAGAAGGCGGGAAGTCAGTGCGCAGGCACGAGGGATGCTGCCAAAAGCTTTCTGATTGGAAGCTGGGCAGCATTCCCGTGCAGGCTCCGTCGGTACCGACATACCCATATGTGAAGACTCATTCCTGCTTGTTCCTGGAGATCAGCCTGGCCAAATGAGGCATCCCGACGGGAGTCCCTGTCTAAGCAGTAGTGGGCAGCA
Source organism: Ichthyophis bannanicus (assembly GCA_033557465.1). NCBI lineage: Eukaryota > Metazoa > Chordata > Amphibia > Gymnophiona > Ichthyophiidae > Ichthyophis > Ichthyophis bannanicus. The sequence goes on along the minus strand of CM066049.1, from coordinate 140,877,703 downwards.
AAGGTGTGTACCGAAGCCCAAGTGGCTGCTCTACAGATGTCAATGGACACTGAGCGAAGGTTAGCCATAGAGGCTGCCATTGCTCTCACATTGTGAGCTGTGACATGCCCTTCAAGAGAAAGTCTCTTGCTCTCATAGGCAAAGGATATGCAATCTGCAATCCATTTAGACAAAGTTAGTTTGGAAACTGGTAATATAAGATGACTGGAGTCAAAGGCAACAAAAAGCTGAGAAGCTTTTCTATGTTTAGTTCTCTGAAGGTAAAAAGCTAAAGCTCTTTTACAATCCAGGAGTATGAAGATTCCTTTCTGCATTACAGGCGTGAAGCCTAGGGAAGAATACAGGAAGGTAAACCAACTGGTTTAAATAAAAAGGCAAAAACACCTTTGGCATAAAGTGTGAGTTTTAAGAACTACTTTATCATGGTGGAACCCTGTATAAGGAGGATCAGCCACTAAAGCTTGTAGCTCACTGATAAGTCTTGCAGACATGAGGGCAATAAGAAAGATTACCTTCCAAGAAAGAAACTTCAGAGATGTAGTGGCTAAGGGTTCGAAGGGTGGTTTCATGAGCTGCCCAAGGACAAGATTCAAATCCCATGCCACGGGAGGTGGCTTAATGGGAGGTTTAGTTAAGAGTAGACCTCTCAAACCGTGCCACTAACGGTTGAGAGGAGACAGGTTGTCCATCCAAGGGCTTGTGGAAAGCCACAATGGCACTAACGTGGACTCCTACTGAATTGGTCTTAAGACCAGAGGATAAGTGGAGGAGATACTCCAGTAACGCCTCCACTGGCACTGAAAAGGGATAAAGTTCTTTTTTTGAACACCAGATAGAGAACCTTCTCCACTTAAAGGTGTAGGCTTGCCTTGTGGAAGGTTTTCTTGAAGCTTAAAGGATATCCTTAACCTGTTGAGAAGGGTTGATATCCTGGAATTCTAGGCTCTCAGCAGCCATAGTAACATAGTAAATGACGGCAGATAAAGACCAGCATGGTCCATCCAGTCTGCACAGCAAGATACGGCAAGAGTAGGTGCACCTGTCACCCTGTGCAGGCCACCCCTCCCCATGTCTTTGTTTAGGGGTGGACCCATCACTCCATGTAGGACAGCCCTATTTCTTGAGAAGTTAGATGGTTCAGTTTATTTTGTTTTTATCCTGCTGCTGTAAAGGTTTCCTCCTCTTGTTTCCTTTTTTTTTTTTTTACATATTTCATAGAGTAAGTTTCTTGTTAATCATTTATACTGTGATTGTTACAATGTATTCAGTCGAAATATACTGTCGTGTTCCTTGTAAACCGTCTTGAATTGTAGAAAGTCGGTATATAAAACCTATTAAATAAATAAATGTCTGTCTGTTGCCTCTTATTGCCACCTTTAGTTTAGCCCATTGCAATTCCACTTCCCTTATCTCCTTCCACCCCGTCATCTCCTCCTTTAGGTACCCGGCCATTTTATTGAAGTCTGCATTTTTGAACTTTAGGACTATGAGCTTGCTATGTTTGGCCTGTACCTTGGCTTTTCTCTCAAACCACACTGTGTGATGATCGCTGTTGCTCACAGGGGCACTTACGCGGACATTCGACATGCTATCACCGTTGGTGAGCACTAAATCCAGTGTTGAGCTTTCCCTGGTTGGTTCCATCACCATTTGTCTAAGTGATGCATCTTGGAGAGCATCTACAATTTTTTTGCTTCTTTCCAGATGCGAAGGAGTAATCCAATCCACATCAGGTAGATTAAAGTCACCCAAAATTATTGCTTCCCCCTTTGTGGCTCTCTCGGCAATATCTATAATCAAATCATTCTCTCTTCAATTTGAGTTGGAGGTCTATACACTACAGCAGTATGGACGACAGTGCCATCGCTTTCTAACGCAATCCAGAGCGCTTCTTTTCCCCATGTCCCCTGCATTTCAGTAGCTTTAATATTGCTTTTGACATACAAGGCTACTCCTCCTTTTCCATTTTCTCTGTCTCTTCTGAATAGATTATAGCCAGCTATGGCTATATACCAATCATGCGATTCATTAAACCATGTTTCTGTAATGGCCACAATGTCCAAATCCATTTCCACCATTAGGGCTTCCAGGTCCAGAACTCTGTTGGCTAAGCTTTGAGCATTTGTGCTCATTGCTTTCCAGCATTTACCTGGCTTGTGTGTATTTTGCATTGATTTTGTTTTGCCCACATCTTCCCACTTGTTTTTGATGTGTGATGTAAAAGTGTGGCTGTTTGATATTCTGCTTTTGCAGGGGGTAGCGTACCGGTCTTGACCTTCCACATCCGTCACCCCCTTTTCCTAGTTTAAATGCATATCCACATACTGCCTGAATTTTTCACTTAAGATTCTTTTCCCTGCGACAGAGATGTAGTCCATCAGCACAGTATAGTCTCTTGTTGGTCCATCTGTTTCCCCAGTCGCCAATAAATCTGAATCCTTGTTTGCACCAGGTCTGGAGCCATGTATTTAAACTGTTAGTGCGATGCAGCCTTTTTGTCCCCTTACCAAGAACAGGCAGAACCTCTGAGAATGCAACAGTGTTCACAACAGGCTTGAGTTTCTCTCACCGAGATTGGAAGTCCTTTTGTACTGTAGAGGCACTGTTTCTAGCCAGGTCATTTGTGCCCAAGTGGATAACATCAAGTTTGGAGAGTTCACTTTTTGCGCTAAGTACTTCAACAATTTGGTTTGTATTTCTGCAGGCCTTCGAGCCTGGTAGGCACATAACTATCTTCTCTCCTTTGAAGTGTGTTCCCAAGTTGGTGCCTCTGATGATGGAATCTCCTAGTAGTAGTTCTGTTTGGTGAGGTTTTCTTCCTATTTGGTGCTTTAGCAGGAGATTGGGCATTGTCTGACTCATTTAAGGGCCCTTCAGTTTCATTGAATTGAGCATCCTCATTAGCCAAGGCAGAGAAGGCATTATGCAGGTATATCTTGCTGTATAGGATGTCTCTGCGTTACAGGTCACAATCTTCCAGAACCCACTGTGATCCATTTGTTCCTGGGGTGTTTGATTCTTTGTGGGAGCGGTGGTGGACTTTGTTCAGTTTGTATCCTAGAAGAGGTGCGTTTCATTGCAGCTATTTCCTCCCTCAGTAGTCACTTCTTTATGCATGACAGCTAGGTCTGTCCTTAGAGTCAGTTTATCATACATGGCAGCTGACCTGAGGCACATAGGACAAGCTCTTAGGCTCCAAATGATGTGTCTTGGAATGAAAGTACTGCAGTTATTCCACTGAATACACGACATGTTGGTTAAGCAGTCCCAGAAGAGGAAGAAGATGTGGACTTAACTCAAGAAAGAAAGGATAGATGGCACACATGTGACCTCTATAAAAGGCAATGTAGCCCCTGGGGTGGGTGGGAAACTAAGTGTCTCTGGTGAGTAGGCTGTTCCTGGCACACACATATCTGATGTAAGTCTATACAAGGAAAGCAGTCCAAATGCCCCCAAGCTTAGTCCAAAACCACAGTTGAAAACTATAATAGTAATCCCCTCCAAAAATCAACAGTTAGAATTTATAGATTTAAGCCAGCAGAGAAGACAGAAAGATTTGTTCTTAGCGTAATGGAGGCTTCTCAGCTTCTGCAAAAACTGGCTCAGACCAGTGCCAGGCCAGGTGTGCAATGCTCCAAATCAGCTCCTCCCTAGGAATAGTCACCTACCATAGCCACATCCTGAGATGTAGAGACTGAGGATTCGGGTGCAATAGCATACCGTTTCTCCTGGAAAAGAAGATCTGGAGCACATCCCAACTCCAGGGGCCTGGCTTGAGAGAGATGTAGAAGCAGTGGATACCATGTCTGTCATGGCCAGCGTGGGGCTATAAGGATCATATAGCCCCTGTCTCTCTGAAGCTTGAATAGAGTTTTGGGAATGAGGGGAATGGGTGGGTAGGCAAAGAGGAGGTCCTGACCCCAATGGAGATGGAAGGCATCCCCCTTGCCTGACAGTTCTGAGCTGGAATTCTGGAACAGAACCGGGGAAGTCTGGTATTCTGAGGACTTGCAAAGAGGTCTATATCTGGAGTTCCCCAGATCTGAAAGATTTGAGCAATTTGCTCTGGATGAAGAGACTGCTCATGTGGCAGTAGTACTCGACACTGTCTGCCATAAGATTTTGTGTACCCGGAAGATACACTGCTAGTAGGTGGATTTGAAAGCCCAGAGGTGTAGAGCTTCGATGCACAGCACCTGAAAACCCGTCCCATGTAGAACATGGCTACTTGATTGTCGGTCTGGACAAGAACTGTTTTGTAGCTCAGGTTGTTCTGAAATACTTGAAGAGCATAGAAGATGGCTGAGTTCCAGGAGATTTATGTGAAGACAAGCCTCCTGCTCAGTAACATAGTAGTGACATAGTAACTGATGGCAGATAAAGACCAGTATGGTCCATCTAGTCTGCCCAGCAAGATGGCAAGAGCAGGTGCACCTGCTGCTCCATGCAGGCTACCCCTCCCCATGTCCTTGTTTTAGGGGTGAACCCACCGCTCTGTGTAGGACACCCCTGTATGTTGAGAAATTAGTTAAGTTTATTTTGATTTTATCTTGTTGCTGTAAAGGGATCCACCGTGTCTGTCCCATATCACTTTGAATTCTGACACTATTTGCCCCCACCACTTCCATTGGGAGGGCATTCCAAGCATCCACCACCCTTTCAGTGAGAAAGTATTTTCTGACATTGCCCCTCAGTTCACCCCCTTGCAGCTTCATGTTATGCCCTCTAGTTTTGCATCTTCCCATCTTTGGAAGAGGTAGGTTTGTTCATTAAGTATTTAAAGGTCTGAATCATATCTCCTGTGTCCCTCCTCTCCTCCAGAGTGTACATATTTAGGTCTTCAAGTCTCTTCTCATAAGGCTTCTGACGCAGGCTCCAAATCATTTTGGTCACCTTCCTCTGAAGAGTTTCCAGTCTTTATATCCTTTGCAAGTTATGGCTTCCAAAACTGAACACAGTATTCCAAGTGAGGCCTCACCAGTGACTTCTACAGTGGCATTAGAACCTCTTCCATTCTGCTGGTAATTTCTCTTTGTATGCAACCCAACATCCTCCTGGCCTTTGCCACTGCCTTGTTGCACTGTTCTGCCACCTTGAGATCCACAGAAATCACCACACCAAGGTCCTTCTCCTGGTCCGTGCATACCAACCTCTCCCCCTACTGTGTACATTTCCCCGGGATTTCTGCTTCCCAAGTGCATGACACTGCACGTCTTTGCATTAAATCTTAACTGCCAAGCATTAGACCAGTCTTCCAGCTTTTGTAGCTCTTTCCTCATGTTATCCACTCCCTCAGAGGAGTCCGCTCTGTTGCAAGTTTTTGTGTCATCTGCAAAAAGACAGACTTTCCATGCAATCCTTCAGCAATAGCACTCAAATACATTGAATGGTGCCAGGCCCAGGACTGAACACAGGGGCACCCTGCTAATCATCCGAGTGAGCTCCATTTACCATCACCTTCTGTCAATCAACCAATTTCTGATCCAGTTCACCACCTTGGGACCCATCCCCAAACTACTGAGTTTATTGATAAGCCTCCTATAAGGAACAGTTATCAAAGACTTTGCTGAAATCCAGGTAGATAACATCCATTGCATGCCCCTGATCTAGTTCTCTGGTCACCCAAAGAACTCAACCAGATGTGTTTGGCAAAACTGTCCTTTGGTAAACCCATGTTGCCTCAGATCATGCAATCTGTTGGTTTTGAGAAAGTCTGCTGTTTGCTCTTTCAGAAGCGCCTCCATTACGTTTCCTGCCACCGAGGTAAGGCTCACAGGCCTGTAGTTTGTCACTTCTTCCCTGTCACCACTTTTGTGAAGAGGTACCACATCCACCCTTCTCCAGTCCTGAGGAACTTCTCCTGTTTCCAAGGATCTGTTGAAAACATCCTTTAACGGCCCTGCAAGAACCTCTGAGCTTTCAGTATACTGGGATGTATCCCATCCGGTCCCATGGCCTTGTGCACTTTCAGTTTTGCAAGTTGGTCTAACACATCTACTTCATTCCCATTTTTATATTTGGGAGTCAGATGGTCCTCCAGGATCTTTAGTAAAAACAGAGCAGAAGTATTTGTTTAGCAATTTTGCTTTTTCATATCACTTTCCACAAATCTGTTCCCAGCACTTGAGTCCTGCAATTCCATCTCTGATTTTCCTCCTCTCCCGAATATACCCGAAGAAAGTTGTCGCCACACTTCACACCTTTAGCCATCTTTTCCTCTGCCTTTGATTTTTCTTTCCTTTTCTCTTTTTGTATCTTTTAGTTTGCTCCTGTATTCTTTACTGTGTTCCTGTTTGCAAGCTTTTGAATTTTGTGAGAGCTGTGTTTGCCTTTGAGCAGCCACTTTTGTAGAACCAAATAGGTTTCCTTCTCTTGTTTTTATTTACTTTCCTTACATATTTATCTGTTGCCCCTTTTATTGCCACCTTTAGTTTAGCCCATTGCAATTCCATTTCCCTTATCCCCTCCTAGATTGTCCAAGTGAGACCCCCAACCTAACTTGGACTCATCTCAAGGTGGCTTGGTGTAGTGGCTGCTGACAAAGGGACTCTACGAGAAGGGTTTTTCAGCGATTGCCACCACTGTAGGGACAAAATGAGGCGTGTAGTTTGATTTTGTCCCCCAGGTGACAATGCCTGTGTCCACCAAGAGGCTAGGGTCCACTGAGCTGTTTGCATGTGTAGGTGAGCATAGGGAAGCACATGGACAGTGGATGTCATATGCCCCAGTAGCTGAAGCATTTCTCAATTAGAAAGGTTTTCATTGCTGTTTGCGAGGCCAGCTGGAGTATCCAAAGACAATGTGGTGGTGACAGGAAGGCCTTTGACTGCTTGTGTCTAGAAGAGCCCCTGTGAACTCTAGAGACTGAAGGGGTGAGATGAGATGAGATGAGATTTTGGGAGGTTTATGACCAGTCCCAGGTACTGTAGGATTTGCATTGTACAGGACAGAGCAAAACTGGCTTCTGGAGCTGTTGCTGCTCTGATGAGCCAGTCTAAGTAGGGGAAGACAAATATCCCCATAGTTCAAGAACGCTGCTACTACTGTCATGCACTTTGTGAAAACTCTTGGGGCAGAAGCCAGTCCAAAGGATAGAACCCTCTACTGGTAATGTCTTCCTTGAAAAAGGAATTGAAGAAAGAGTAGCTATTCACCTGTAACAGGTGTTCTCCAAGAGCAGCAGGAATCAGTCCTCACATATGGGTGACATTGATGTCGATGGAGCCCTTGCAGAGCATTTCCCCAGCTTTCTATGAAAGCTTTTGGGAATACTGCACGCATGCGCAGTCCCCTTCCTGCCTAAAGGTGCCATCTTGCTCAGTCTGATAACAGCTAAAAAACAGCACACAAAAATGTAAAAATAAACTATGTACAACTGCAACTCCCAGGGGATGAGGGAGGGTTGTGAGGACTGATTCCTGCTGCTCCTGGAAAACACCTGTTACAGGTGAGTAACTACTTTCTCCAGGACCAAGCAGGAAGTCAGTCCTCACATATGGGTGACTCCCTAGCTCTGGGCTACCAGGAACCCAGGCTGAACAAGGGAACTCCCTCTAGTCCCAGCATTAAAGAAAGGCTTTTCACTGAAAGAACCTCCACTGGTAGCCCAACGGAGGGCTGGAGGGCAGGAGTTGCCTAAACCTCAAAGAGATTCCGGAGTACTGCCTGGCCAAAAGCATTGTCCCTACGGGATTCCCTCTCCAGGCAGTAATGGGCCGCAAAGGTCTGGCTTGAGGACCAAGTTGCAACCCTGCAGATGTCTACCAACGGTACAGAGTGGAGATGAGCTACTGAGGCAGCCACAGCCCTGACACGGTGGGCCGTGACCCGACCCTAAAAGAGAAGGTCAGCCGCCCTGTAAGCCCAGGTGATACAGTCAGCCACCCAGACGGACAAGGTATGTTTGGACACAGCTAACCCCAAATTATTAGGGTCAAAAGATATGAAGAGCCGAGTAGCTCTATGCTCCTGCGTACGGTCAAGGTAGAAGGATAAGGCCCTTCTACAGTCCAGGGTATGCAGGACCGTTTCAGCCTGGCTTGCATGAGGCTTAGGGAAGAATGTTGGAAAAACCACCTCCTGGTTGAGGAGGAAAGAGGAGACAACCTTTGGGAGGAACTTTGGATGAGTCCTAAGGACCACCCTGTTCCTATAGAAGCGAGTGTAAGGCCTGTCGCAGACCAGGGCCTGAAGCTCACTCACTCGCCTGGCCGAGGTTAGGGCTACCAGGAAGAGTGTCTTCCAGGAAAGAAAGCGGAGAGGACAAGTAGCCATCGGCTCAAAAGGTGGGCGAGTCAGTTGTTGCAAGACCACATTCAACTCCCACTCAGGGGCTGGAGGACGGACAGGAGGCTTGAGCAAGAGCAAACCTCCGAGGAACCGGGACACCAAGGGGTGAACCGACAGTGTCCTTTCACCAGTGAGTGGTGAGCTGCTAGAGCTGAGAGGTGGACCCGAACAGAATTGGACTTAAGTCCCTGGTTGGATAAGTGCAGCAGGTACTGAAGCACCACTGGTACAGCACAGGAGAAAGGATCTTCTGTACGCAGCTGACACCACACAGAAAGCAGTTACTTACCTGTAACAGGTGATCTCTGGGAACAGCAGGAATTAGTCTTCACATATGGGTACGTCGGTACTGACGGAGCCTGCACGGGAATGCTCCCCAGCATCCAATCAGAAAGCTTTTGGAAGCATCCCTCACGCCTGCGCACTGACTTCCCACCTTTCCCACTGCCTCACCTCAGTTGAGTTGCATAGCTGAGACAGAAGGAGAGAAGAGGAAAGGTAGATAGATACAACTCCTAGGGGAGGTGGGTGGGTTGTGAAGAATAATTCCTGCTGTTCCCAGAGATCACCTGTTACAGGTAAGTAACTGTGCTATCTCCAGGAACAAGCAGGAATGAGTCTTCACATATGGGGACTCCCTAGCTGAGGGTGCCAGGGGGAGATCCCATAAAATGTGTACCTGTGGAACAGGACGGCATTTCCCACATCTGGAACTCCAGCATCCCATGAGGGATGGGGGTAGGAGTTGAACAGAGAAGAGCTGTACAGGAACAGCGAATCTAAAGACTACAGAAAAAAAAAAAAAGAGTAGAATGTATGTGAAGTGTCATTAAAGTATTTAATGAACAAGCATAATAGAGAGCTTACCTACTGGATTGTAGGAAGTAGAACTGTGATGGAGTGTACTGTAGATGCAGTAGCGGAATCCTCAAGGTAACTTCACAACAGTGAGGATGAAGTTCCAAATCTTGAATGGGCAGGTGACCCAGGTGTCAACTGGGGTAGGATAAGAACGGCATGTCTTCAATAGAAAGCTTTATGGGAAAAAGCTGAAATCTTTTAGGTACAGAGTTATTAACATTGAGGACTAAAAGAAGAAGACTGACCGATCTAGACAATTTGCCCAGTTCTAAAGGGAAGAGGGGGTATGGGAAAAAGGCCCCTATTCCCAAAGAGAACAGAAGTGTACTCAGAAGTACTGAAGATGTACACTGTCTTTCCTAGCTAGTAAGAGAGAGGAAGACATTGAAGTTTGAGACTTCATAGACAGGGAGATTTATAACAAAAATAGAAGCTGTTGACAGAGCAGTAATTGTATGTATAACTGCTCCCATTTACTGAGCCATATGAGAATAGGCAAGGTGACTGTCTGGATCCCTTAAGAAGGGAAAGCTTTATAGCACAGACAGTTAGGGAGATAGTAGGGACGTCTCCCAATGGAGACACAGATATATAGATGGGCATGACTTATGCCCACATAGCTTATAGAAATGGTATGCATGAATATAAGCTTGGGAATACATGCCTGCAACTGAGCCCCACAAAAACATGCACATAGGGAATGTGATGGAAAAAGATTCATCCAATAACAGGGGGGGGGGGGGGGGGAACCACCTGAAAATATATAGAGAATCTATTTCTACAGTGCAGGAATGTAGTTCAGTGAAACCACCAGTATGGTTGCGTGAAAAATTAGAGGATAATAGTAGTTTGGCAAGAGCACATCAGGAGCTTTCTAAAACTCTGACATGTCCAATGGACAGAAAGCACAGTTACTTACCTGTAACAGGTGATCTCTGGGAACAGCAGGAATAGTCCTCACATATGGGTACGTCGGAACCAACAGAGCCTGCGCGGGAAAGCTCCCCAGCTTCCCAGAAGGAAAGCTTTTGGGGCCTCCCACAGCGCATGCGCACTGCCTTCCCGCCTTCCTGACCAACTCTCCTCAGTTCGAGTTTAAAGCTGAGACAATAGAGAGAGGAAAGGAAAGAGAAAGATACAACTCATAGGGGAGGTGGGTGGGTTGTGAGGACTATTCCTGCTGTTCCCAGAGATCACCTGTTACAGGTAAGTAACTGTGCTATCTCCAGGAACAAGCAGGAATGAGTCCTCACATATGGGGACTCCCTAGCTGAGATGCCTGGGAGATGCCCCTCCAAGGGCTCTTCATCTTCCTATGGATCTCAGGCATCCATTGAGGGAAGGTGGGCAGGAGTTGTTTAAGAATGGAACAGGTGTTTGAGGACAGCCTGACCAAATAAGGCATCCCGGCGGGAGTCCTTATGCAAGCAGTAATGGGCTGTGAAGGTATGAACCGAGGCCCAGGTGGCTGCTCGACAGATATGATCGATGGAGACAGAGTGAAGATGAGCCATAGAGGTGGCCATGGCTCTCACATTGTGAGCTGTGACATGGCCCTCCAGAGAAATGTTTTTACTCTGGTAAGCAAAAGAAATACACTGAGCAATCCAATTGGAAAGTGTTCTTTTGAGACTGGAAGTCCCAAATGAGAAGGATCGAAAGCAACAAAAAGTTGGGAGGACTTTCGATGTGGCTGAGTCCTGTGAAGGTAAAAGGCAAGAGCTCTTTTACAATCCAGAGTATGAAGGTTCCGCTCTGCACTGGATGCGTGAGGAGCTGGGAAAAAGACAGGTAGATATACCTCTTGATTAAGATGAAAAGGTGAAACCACCTTAGGCATAAAGTGTGGATTTGTCCTGAGGACTACCTTATCATGATGGAACCTTGTATAAGGTGGATTAGCCACCAAGGCTTGCAGTTCACTGATGCGGCGAGCTGAAGTGACTGCAATGAGGAAAATAACCTTCCAAGAAAGAAATTTCAAGGAGGTAGAGACTAAAGGTTCAAAAGGTGGCTTCATAAGCTGACCAAGAACCAAATTTAAAGTCCCATGCCACCGGAGGAGGCCTAATGGGAGGTTTAGTTAAAGTTAGGCCTCTCATGAATCTTGCAATAAGAGGATGAGAGGAAATAGGTTGTCCATTGAGAGGCTTGAGGGATGCTGCAATAGCACTCAAATGGACCCTTACTGAATTTGTTTTAAGGCCTGCATTGGAGAGATGCAGGAGATATTCCAATAGGGAATTTACAGGAAGAGCAAAAGGGTCAAGACCCTTTTGAGCACACCAAATGAAAAATCTTTTCCATTTAAAGGCATAAGAACGCCTTGTGGAAGGTTTTCTGGAAGCATGGAGGATATCCTTCACTTGTTGCGAGACATTTAAGTCTTGAAGGTCTAGGCCTTCAGTAACCATGCTCTGAGGTGGAGGGACTTGGGGTTTGGGTGCCACAAAGTCCCTTCCTCCTGAGACAGGTGGTCTGGAGCAGCTCCCAGGTCCAGGGAGGGGCCCTGGGAGAGATGCAGAAGTAGAGGGAACCACACTTGGCGTGGCCAGCGTGGATCTATAAGGATCATAGATCCGTGATCCCTCTGCAGTTTGAACAGAGTCTTGGGAATCAAAGGAATGGGTGGAAAGGCATATAGGAGGCCCTGACCCCAATGAAGGAGGAAGGCATCCCTGGCCTGAACCCCTTGACACGGAGTTCTGGAACAGAACCGGGGAAGTTTGGCATTCCACGGACTTGCAAAGAGGTCTATGTCCGGGGTTCCCCATTTCTGAAAGATTCTGAGTACCTGATCCATGTGCAGGGACCACTCGTGTGGAAGCAGAACTTGGCTGAGTCTGTCTGCCCAAGAGTTTTGAATTCCTGGGAGATATACTGCCAGGAGATGGATTTGATGCTCTCTGGCGAAGGCCCACAGTCTGAGCTTCGTTGCAAAGCAACAGAGAGCCAGTCCCTCCTTGTCTGTTTACGTAGAACATGGCTACTTGATTGTCGGTCTGAACAAGAACTGTCATGTTGTATAGGAGGGTATGGAAGACCTTGAGAGCAAGGAAAATTGCTCGAAGCTCCAGAAGGTTGATATGAAGGGCGGTCTCCTGTGGAGACCAAAGGCCTTGAGTGGATAGGTTTTGAAGATGAGCTCCCCACCCTGTTTGGGAGGCATCTGTGGTGAGGTTTGCTTGGGGTAGAAGTGGTTGGAAGGGGGACCCCAGCAACAGATTTTGAGTGGATATCCACCACTGGAGAGACCAAAAGAGACGTTTGGAGGTTTCTATTTGGTCTGAGAGAGCTCCTGATGCTTGGGTCCACTGGGTGGACAGAGTCCATTGAGCTGCTCTCATATGCAGGCGAGCATAGGGCACCACATGGACTGTGGATGTCATATGGCCTAGAAGTTGTAACATCTCTCTGGCAGTCAAGTGGCTTCTGGACTGAATCTGAGAGGCTAAGTGCACTAGCCGGTGGCAACGTGCCTGGGGAAGATAGGCCCTTGCTGTGGTGGTATCTAGCCAGGCCCCTATGAATTCTAGGGATTGAGTAGGGGTGAGTTGAGACTTTGGCAGATTGATGACAAGTCCCAGATACTGCAGAATGCAGATGGTGTGATCCAGGGAAGTCTGAGCCTGAGACTGAGATGGAGCTCGGATGAGCCAGTCGTCTAGGTATGGGAAGACAAAGATTCCCCGAGTGTGTAGAAATGCAGCCACTACTGACATGCATTTTGTGAACGCTCTTGGAGCAGAGGCTAGACCGAAGGGGAGTACTCTGTACTGGAAATGTTTTCCCTGGAACAGAAATCGAAGGAATTTTCTGTGGGATGGGTGGATGAGTATATGTGTGTACGCATCCTTTAGGTCTAGAGAACAAAGCCAGTCCTGACTCTGTAGGTATGGAAGGAGAATACCCAGAGAGATCATTTTGAATTTCTCTTTGCATAGAAATTTGTTTAATTCTCTGAGATCTAGGATGGGTCTGTGCCCCCCTGTTTTCTTTGGTATGAGAAAATAGGGGGAGTAGAACCCTGAGCCCTGTTGGAGCGGAACCTGTTCTATTGCCCCTTGGGCAAGCAGGGTATTCACTTCCTGATCCAACAGGTGTAGAAGAGATGGGGGAGAGATGAAATGTCTCACCCTGGGATAGAGAGGAAGGCTGGAAAAATGCAGTTTGTAGCCCCCTCTGATGATAAAGAGGGTCCACTGTTCTGATGTGATTTGTTCCCATCTGGGAGCAAAATGAGCTAACCTTCTTGGAATGGTGAGAGGCTCTGGTTGCTGCAGAGCCAGAAAGGGTATGTTCTCTAGAAGTCAAAAACCCTGAGGGGGTTGGGACTGTTGAAGCATAGCAGCCCCTGCAGGTTTTGTTCTGGCCTGTTTAGCTTGCTGACGTTTAGGAGCAAAGTGAACCTGAGAAGATGATTGATTGGCCAGCATTGGTAGAAAATCTAGTCTTTTTGTAGAAAGATTTCTTAAAAGGCTTTTTCTTGGCAGGGTTAGAAGTAGACCTAGAAAAAGTCTATCTAGAGCAGCATTTTTTGCATCCATTTGAGTGGCTTTAACTTGCCACTCCTTGCCAAATAGATTTTCACCTGTACAAGGCAAATTGCCTAGGCCATCTTGTACCCAGGATTCCAGGTCAGAGGCCTGGAGCCAAGCAATTCGACGAGCAGCTATAGCTATGCCAGATGCTCTACTACAGTGTTTTTCAACCTTTTTTGTGCAAAGGCACACTTTTTTCATGAAAAAAATCACAAGGCACACCACCATTAGAAAATGTTAAAAAAAATTTTACCTCTGTGCCTATATTGACTATATATAAAGTAATTCTTTTGAATAGGAATCAAACACTCACACCAACCCCCCTCCCCTGCTGGTTCACTCACCCACCCCCCTGTCACTTAACCCCCCTCCCCTGCTGGTTCACTCACACTCCAGCTGTACAGGGCAGATTTCCTAAGCCATCTTGAACCCAGGGTTCTAGATCAGAAGACTGGAGCCAAGCAATTCTGCGAACAGCTATGGCAATGCCTGAGGCTCTGCACTACCAAAAGCATCCAAGGTCCTGTATTCTCTTCCTGGAGGAGCAGAAGAGTGTCTCTTTCTACTCTTTATTCTCTTCATAGCTGACTGCACCACAATGGAATGGTGAGGAAGCTGAGTTTTCTGAAATCCAGGACAAGGAGGGACACGATACATAGTGTCCAATCTGCGAGAATGAGGAGAATGAGGAGAAAGAGTGAGAGGAGTCTCCCATAAATCAATCATGTGTTCATGAATAATCTCATGAATTGGTAAGGTGACTGCCTCTCTAGGAGCCTTAGAGTATCCTAAAATATCTAATTTTTTTGCTCTAGGCTCTGATTCAGAGGTTACTGAAATAGAGAGTCCTTTAGCTACTTCTCTTATGAGGTCTTGAAAGGACAAGTCCTCTGGAGGAGACATTCTTCTTTTTGGAGAAGGCTCCTCAGGAAGGGCTATGGATACTTCAGGAGACTCATCTGATGAATCAGAATCACCAGAGGAATCGAAGTATCGCCTGTCAGGGTGCTCTTCTAACGCTTGATACGCGTATCGAGCGGTATCGACATTGGGCGTCCTCGGTACCGGATCGGTACCGAGAAGTAGCCCTGGACAAGGAACCGCTGCAGTCGGTATCCTGGTCGATGTCGATGCAGTCGGTACCAGCATCGGTGCTGGTGCCGGTACTGGAGCAGATACAGACAACGGAGCTTGTTGTGGTACCATCGGCGTCGCAGCTTGAATGAAGGCCGTGATAACCTGCTGCATGGACAGAACATTCTGATCCATCGACGCCATGAATGCCTGGAATCGGTACCGGGAGTTTGTGCCGGTAACCCAGAGCAATCTAACAGGTGATCGGTCGAGGCTGTGCCATCGATGTCAACCTGTAACCCCATAGGAGGAGCTTTGGAAGCTGGAGCTTCCTGCCGGGGTTGTTTTGCTGGGGCAGGATCCTCGAGGGCAAGCCCGGAGGCATCTCGATGCTTAGAGGGAGATCTACCCTTCAAGAACCTGATAGGTTTATGTTTGGTTACCTGAGATCCATCAGGAGAAGACCTGGAAGATGTCGATGCTACCGACGGTGCATCAGCGGGAAACAGCACATGGAGCTTAGCTGCTCGGTTCTGTAAACCCCGTTTAGACATTAGAGAGCAGGACGGACAATCCGGAATGGAGTGTTCAGGACCCAAACATTTAAGACACCATTCATGGGTATCTAACAGAAATAGTCCCGCTACACTTAGTGCATTTTTTGAACCCGGAGGCTGGTTTTTCCATGAGGGACATTTTCTTGTGGGCCCTGAGGCCCAAGAAGAAAAATACACCAAGTGAGGAAAAATAGATTTATTTTATTTTTTTTTTTTAAAGAAAGAAAAAGACCGGCGGTACCGGTCCGGAGTCGGGGAAGGCAGACACGCGACCAAAGAAATAAAATAAAGAACTTCTTCAGCGGTGACAGGGCTTGACCTGCTGGCTCTGCAGCAAAGAAGAACTGAGGAGAGTTGGTTAGGAAAGGTGGGAAGGCAGCACGCAGGTGCTGTGGGATGCTCCCAAAAGCTTTCCTTTTTGGGAAGCTGGGGAGCGTTCCCGCACAGGCTCCGTCGGTACCGACGTACCCATATGTGAAGACTCATTCCTGCTTGTTCCTGGAGATAGGCAGTTTACTTCAAGATAAAAACCCTTCGTCATCCGAGACCTATGATGAAGTCTGATGACTTCCGCACCATCTTTCAAGCTCTAGTCACGCCGCACTTTGATTATGCTAACATAATACTCCATGGCTTACCAAATATAACTATTAATCCTCTACAATTAGCCATGAATGCAGCTGCTCTTGTCCTCTGCGGATCAAAGTGTGAGCATATTTCCCCCATTCTAGAGAAGCTTCATTGGTTACCAGTAAACTGTAGAATCCAATATAAGGCCATCCTTACCACCTTTAGGGCCTTCAATATTTCTCCAGATTCCATCTCTGATCTCACACAAACAAATAACAGGTCCAGGAGATCTCCAGCTGTTGACACTACTTATACCAAAAGTTTCCTTAAAAGCTAATCATCCATCAATAGTGCTTTTTCGAATTATGCTCCTAGATGTTGGAACAAACTCCCTCCCAATATCAGAGCAATTAAAGACAAAATTCAAAAAAGCCCTTAAACACCACCTTTTCATCGCACACTTCAAACACCTAAACACCCCTTCCCCTCCCCCATCCATTTAACCTCATACCTACCCTAACTGTATAGATTTTATATATCTCAAACATGTATTTTCTAGAAATAAATGATTTCCCTGTTTACCTCCATGTTAATTTTCCTGTTACTTGTAATAGGTCTGTTATATCTGACCAATTGTTGTATTGTTTCAATGTAAACCACACTGATGACAAATAGCGCGATATATAAGAAAATTAAATATAATCAATCCCTTAGTCTGAGTGGGGGAGGGGGTAGACTGGCAACAGCACCTCTTCCTACCAGGACGATATGACCAGACTCAGATAACATCCCAGAGCAACAGGGTGGTATCAAGCCTGAAGTGGGGGAGTCTAAAGGGAAGTCAGTACTTATGGAGGACGCCATCTCTGGCTGTTGAGACCAGCTTTATATGTTGATAAATGGGGCAATTGATCCATGTGGCACTGACTTTTTCCTCAGCCATTAATTCTCTTCTCTTCCACTTTGACTCCATACACTCCAAGGCACAGAATCCACTTTAAAAATGCCAAAACAAGCTCCTTTGTGCTCTGAAGGGGATCCAAAGAGGCAGAACCTGCTCCTTTGGGAAATGCACCCATGAGCAAGCACCCACAACATCCTGCTGAGGGGCTCAGGCTCTTATATGCCCCCTTTCCTGACGTCACTGGAGCAGGCCTTTCAGATGCCAGAACAGCTGGCAATCTCACTGCAGTCCTGGGGGCTCAGGCTCTTCTAGGACCCCTTCCTGAAGTCACAGGAGAAGGCCTCTCAGATGCCAAAACAGCTGGCAATTCAATCCGTTGTGAGCAGCAATCTCCAAGCAGACTTGATGGTTGAAGAACCTTTCCACCTTGCATTCTCCTTGGTTACCAGATCTATGTACAAATAGCCCCAATGGTCCAGAATGTGCTGGAACCAAAATGTTGTGATCTCCCATTCTGCTAGATAAGGAGTGTGGCGACAATCTGCTTCAATCCTTTCAAGTCACCTGCAATGTGCTCTGCAGAGAGCACTAGCAGGTGGCGCTCCATACAGGGGAATAGACCCACAGAGAGCCACCACTGCCTTGCTAGTCCCCCCTGCCTGTTCACATATGCCATTGTTCTGGTGTTGTCCAAGTAAACCCAGTCCCAGTAGCAAAACTGCAGTAGGGCCAAGTGAATGACCCATCCTCAAAGAAATTGGCCAAGCCACCCCACATTTGGTCCACTGACAATCATTTAGTCCAAGCTGTGAGCGCCCCAACCTGGCAACAGATGCCATATAACTACTGTGCACTCTCCAGGAGGCATGCCCTTCAAGATGGAAGAAAGGGGCCAGCAGAGGAAACACTGCACCACTGACGGGAAAAAACAGAAATCAGCTACTGTAGTTCTGTGTAAGAAAAGAGCACTGAGACAGCCACAGTCTGAAGTGGCCACATGTGGGTGCAAGCACAGGGTACCTAGCCCAGGAGTTGAAGGTACCTGTCTTCCTGTTTCCCTGTCAGACATGCAATCTACCATTGGAAGGCTGACCTCTCCCCCTCAACCAGCATTACCAGCCCAGTCATGTGATCATTGAATCAGGTGAACCCTGGAGTATCTACATAACCAGACCACAGTATTTTGCACCACGGAAGCATGCCTAACTCTCCTTCCCACTGCCTTCGTCGGCTTGGTCCTTATCGAAACTGCAGGGTGGTTCTGCTTCAACCACCACCTTATCCCTTTGCTCGTCCTGTGGATATACTCTACCCTGGTTCACTAGGGCAGGTGGCCCCTATGGCCTCTTCCTACCCTCCATCCTCTATTTAATACCATTTCTCCACATGGGCTTAATTTGATCAAGATTTATCTGCATTCCTGTGATCTTTTCCCCTTTTTGGAAGCTATCATTCTCTTCGTGGTGCAATATAGTCATTCCTCTAGTTCCTTTGATCTATTTTCTGCATGTATCCTTTGGAGTTTGAGTAAAAGAATACATTTTTTATGATCATTTGCAATATAATGTTTGGTTGGGATATAATGCTTTTGGGTCCATTTTTATGTTTTATGTTTTTATTTTCATTTAGCTTCTTTGCCCCTTACTGTACTTACAAGGATTTGTGATAATATTCATGTAAGTGCTGCTACTTTTGGGGGTTTAATGCCTTTTTTTACAATTACCCCACACATGACAGTTTTCCTCTTAATCAATTCGCCCCTTGAGAACAAAAATTTAAATCTTGTATCGGGCTTGACATTTTTATCCTATCAGATTACTTCCTTTATTTCCCGCTGAAAGGGGTTTTAAAAGGCTATGGCGGATGTGCAGGCGTTCTGTGAAAGGTCGCTTTTGAACAACGTTCGCCATCAGCGGTCCTGCAGTTCATTTACAGGTTTCGTTTTAGCATTTTTATGTTTAAGCTATCCTATGTGTAGCTCTGAATGTTTTTCATGTCGTTGGTTGCTGACCCTTTAATGCCATAATGATTCAATATCTGTTTATGATTCCACATATTTTTGCGACGGCAATCTAGTAATTTACAAGTTCATTTGTTGATACATTTGTGTTTACTGTCTCCTAAAGTTCTCCTTTTGCCAGGTAAATTACCTGCATTATTTAATATTTAATTTTTATTTGCAGAATTTATTATGTATAACAATGTTAGGAGTTCGTGCATAGAAACTTTATTTCCCATAAGGAATCTTTGGTTTTGACATAACAGCAGTTATTACATACAATGTATATAATGTTTATTGATTTAGAAGCAAAATTTTTACACAAAGGTTTCATTTACCCTGGTATAAGGACGACTCTTGTGAAAATAGATGCAGCGGTGGCTATCGTTTTTTTGTATGGTTAGGGGATCCTCATTAAACATATTGATGCAGCGGTACGTTTTTACATTCTTAGCTTGTTTTTCACACCCCTCACTTATCTTTGGTGATAAAGTTTTATCAAACATTTTCTTTATATTTGATTTTCGTTTGTTATTCCTTTCTGTTTACAGTTCAAGTTCTTTGTTCCATTTGTTTGTTTTTCCATCTGGGTCTACACTCATAGTATACATTTAATTGTGGAATGTTTTTCACCGATTCACTCCTGTTCTTTTGGTTCTCCAATTATTTAGGCTATGTTTAATACTTTATGTATATTCATTTAACACCCGATCTATATATGATATGTATAACTTGTTTAGCAAAGTTTTTATAGGCTTACCCTGCTCCCCCGTTTTTCCTCTGTTTTTTGTTTTTAGTGTGTGTACAATTGTTTAATATCATTGTAATTTGGAAATTTATATGGTAATTATGCTTATGTATATTGTTTCATGGTTTTTGCGATTATGTGCAATTTGTATTTGTTTTTTTATCTATGCATTTTTTATATATATGGTTATCACACCGGTTTTTTTGTCATTTATTTTTTTAGAATGTGATATATACATGTCGTTTTAGGTCGTTTCTAGTGTTTACAGACAACAGGGTTACTTACCTGTAACAGGAGTTCTCCGTGGACAGCAGGATAAGTCAGCCACACATGGTGACGTCATCCAACAGCGCCGTGACGGAGTGCTCTCTAGAGCTCAGATATCTGAGCATGTGCGAGAAGCCCCACCTCCCCAGCCCGCCCCTAGCCTGATCAGTGAGTGATTAGCTCTGCCGCGAGGCGTCAGGCTAGGGAGCAGGCCTGCCTCATACAGGGGAAGGTGGGTGGGAGCGTGTGGCTGACTTATCCTGCTGTCCACGGAGAACTCCTGTTACAGGTAAGTAACCCCGTTTTCTCCTAGGACAAGCAGGATGTGTCAGCCACACATGGTGTCTCCCCAGCTGTAGAAAGTAGCTGTGGTGGATGAGGGAGGCATGCGCTGGAGATGCACTCGCACAGGATGTAGTACATGAGTATGTTTATTAAGAACAGTAACATATTGCACAATAGGAAGGACACTCGCGCAGGTCAGTACATAAGTACACTATTAAGAACAGTAAACATATTGCACAAGGGAAAAACAGTGCAAGTAGGCAACGCGTGGAATGTGCAAACAAACATAACGGTGCTATAACAGTGTGTGTGCAAAACACGCAACATATTTATATGTCTGAACAGACTTGTGCCATTTAAGCATTAACATTCTTGTAAAGGCACAACATTTAGACATTGCCGGAAAGGCCTGTGGCTATAGGTTAGGTGGAAGCAGAGGGCGGCCCAGCCTTGGTAGCTGCTGTCAGGACAGTGCGACCGAATGCGCTATCCGACTCCGCCAGGAGGTCCAGGCAATAGTGTTTCTGAAAAGTGAGCCGTGAGGACCAGGTGGCAGCCTTGCAGATGTCTCGGACTGGAACTTCGTGTAAATTGGCAAGTGAGGTAGAGAGCGTGCGAAGTTGGTGCGCTCCGGCCTTGCCAGCCGCCGGTGCACCTGCTTTCTGGAGGCAGTAAGCGACACATGCCGAGATCCAAAGGGACAGTGTGCGCTTGCCGACCGGCTGGCCAGGTTTGTTGGGGTCAAATGACACGAAAAGCTGTGCTCCTTGTCTGATGGCGGAGGTCCTGTCAATGTAAGTGCGCAGAGCTCTGACACAGTCCAAGGAGTGCAGGCACTCTTCCTCTGGGGAGGAGTGTGGCGCGGGAAAGAAAGTTGGTAGTTCGACAGGCTGATTGACATGAAACTCCGATGCGACCTTGGGCAAAAATTTGGGGTGCGTTCGGAGAGAAGCACGGTTGTGGTGGAGCTGTGTATACGGTGGATGCGCCACGAGCGCTTGTAGCTCGCTGATACGTCTGGCAGAAGTGATGGCAATGAGAAAAAGCGTTTTCCATGACATGAACTTGTAATCAGCTGACTGGAGCGGTTCGAAGGGCTCTTGTGTGAGTTGCTGCAGTACCAGGTTAAGGTCCCAAGCAGGCACTGGTTTTTGAACCGGAGGTTCACCAGGCCCTTCATGAACTGGACTACAACGGGCAATGCTGCCAGAGTTCTTGAGTTTGCGCCCTTCCCATGCTCGTGCAGGGATGCAATTGCTGCTAGGTGAACTCTGATAGACTGTGGCTTCAGTCCCAAGTCAAAAAGGTGGGTGAGATACTGCAGGATTTTGGGTACTGGGCAGGAAACAGGTTGGAGGCCTTGATCCACACACCAAAAACTGAAGCGTTTCCACTTGAGGTTGTAAGACTTGCGGGTGGATGGTCTTTTGGCCGCTAAAACAATTCGCTGGACCTCTGAAGATAGATGAAGGGCCGTGAGACTCATCCTTTCAATCTCCATGCTGTCAGGGCTAGGACCTGAAGGTTGGGGTGTAACGTATTCCTGTCGTTCTGAGAGAGAAGGTCCGGTCTTGTCAGCAACCGCAGAGGCGGCTCCTGTGCCAAACAAAGAAGCATGGCAAACCACATCTGCCGTGGCCAGTAGGGTGTAATCAGTATGATGTGGGCAGAGTCTGAGATGATCCGCTGAAGTGTTTTGGGGATCAGTGGTGTAGGGGGAAAAAAGCGTATCCCAGCGTCCAGCTGCCCCATGGCACTGCAAATACGTCGGCCGCGAGGCTTCTGCTGGATGGAAGCCTGGAGCAGAAGACTGGGCAATTCGTGTTGACTTTGGACGCAAAGAGGTCTACCTGGGGAGTGCCCCAGCGAAGAAATAAGTGGTCCACAACTCCCGGGTGGAGAGACCACTCGTGGGGTTGCAGTCGTCTGCTCAGTCTGTCCGCTACTGTGTTTTGTTCCCCGGGCAGGTAGGTCGCCTGTAGGATACAGTTGGAGAGCGCCAGGTACCAGGTATCCAGAGCTTCCTTGCATAGGGCTCAAGACCCCGTGCCCCCTTGCTTGTTGATGTAGAACATCGTGACTTGGCTGTCCGTCTGGACGAGGACAGGTTTTCCCGTCAGTCGTTCCTGAAATGCTTGTATTGCGTATTTGACAGCTCGTAGCTCGAGCAGGTTGATGTGGAGAGACTGCTCTGCCCTGGACCAGGCGCCTTGGGTGTTGATGTGCTGCAGGTGGGCTCCCCAGCCCGTGGCAGAGGCGTCTGTGGTGAGGACAATCTGATGTCTGGGGGATTGGAGATCCCGGCCCGTAGACAGGTTGCTCGGTTTTATCCACCAGCAGAGGTCCTTCTTGAATTGCATCGTGATGTTGATGTGGGCATGCAGAGGCTGTGAAAGTTGTTTCCATTGAGCCCGGAGGTGCCACTGCAGGGTCGCATGCGGAGTCTCGCCAGAGGAAGGACTGAGGTGGTGGCCGCCATGTGCCTGAGAAGGCGCAAGATGCAGCGCGCCGTGGATTGTCTGGATGCGGAGATCTTTCTGGCCAGGGATGTAATGGCCGCTACTCTGTTCCAGCAGGTATGCCTTGAAGGCGCTGGTGTTGATGATCGCACCGATAAACTCCGTAGACTCTGTAGCAGGCGAGACTTCTTTGTTGGAGAAATCCCATCGCGGCCAGCGTGCACGTGGTTGTGTGCACCGCGTTCCGCAGACAGGCAGGTGAGGGGGCAGAGAGGAGCCAGTCGTCCAGGTAGGGAAATATGGCGACGCCTCTCTTGTGAAGGTGTGCCGTTACCATGGCTACACATTTCGTGAAGATCCTGGGAGCCGGGGACAGGCCGAAGGGCAATACCCAGTATTGGTAGTGGTGGCCCATCGTTATAAAGCGTAGGAATCTCCTGTGATCTCTGTGAGCTGGGATGTGTGAGTATGTGTCCTGCAGGTCCAGGGTGGCCAGCCAGTCTCCTGCTTTGAGGAGCGGGAGGATTGAATTGAGGGAATACATCCGGAATCTTTCCCTCACCAGGGCAAGGTTGAGCTTGCGGAGGTCCAGTATGGGTCGAAAGCCACCGGACATCTTGGGAATCAGGAAGTACCGGGAGTAAAATCCAGTGTTGTATTGTTCCGGGGGTACCGGTTCTATCACTCAGGAGGCGAGCAGGCGTTGTATGAGTTCTGACATAGCTGTCGCCAGGTGTGGAGGTGTCTCACTGACCGGTCACTTCGCCTGACAAGGCGGGAAGGCGAAGTTCAGACGGTAGCCCGACTCGATGATTTGTAGCACCCATTTGTCGGTTGTGATGGTCTGCCAGGCCTGTAGGAAATGAGTGAGACGGCCGCCCACAGGTAGAAAATCCTGGTGTACTGGGGGCGGATCTGTCTGCAGCTGGTTGTCAGAAGGAGGCCGTGGTCTTTGCGGATTGTGATGAGGCTGGCTTCCTTTGCTTGCGGTCTCTCGGTTGCTGCCTTTGAAAGGAGGAGTGGTAGGGTTGTTTGTACCTTGGGGCCTGCCACTTCTTGGTGGGACCGTACTTCTTAGCGGCATAGTATGGCCTGCGGTAAGCACTCCCTCTCTGAGAAGTGGAGGAGCGTTCAAATCCATCTGCTGCCAGTGTCTGTAAGGTGGTACAGTGTTCCTTGAGGTCATTCACCGTATCTGCGACCTTGTCTCCAAACAGGGAGTCGCCTGTGCAAGGGGTGTCCGCATAGATATACTCAAGATTGAGAATAAAACATTAACAATATGCTTAATCTACAGGCCCCCCACACCCCATCATGATAACCTGGCCATGGCACTAGAAATTATCTCAACCTCTGCAGTAAAGAAACAGCGAATTATACTGGGAGACCTTAACCTTCCTTCCATACCACACACCCAGGCCGTTACCTTCCTTGAAGCAATGGACCAGCTCGGATTCAACCAAATTATTCAGGAAACGACTCATAACAAAGGCAACACCCTAGATCTAGTGTTCATATCATCCAACACACAACTAAATGAAATGCGGAAACCTAAAACTCGAGTAACGCAAGTCCCCTGGTCTGACCACTACCTAATCGAACTGGAAATCCAACTACCAACCACAAAGGAGAAACATCAAAGCGACACAAAAATACCACAAAGGAAGTTCCGAAAATTCAACAGTGAAACACTGGTAGCATCTATATCCTCATGCTTCGAATACACTCTCACGGATCTAGATAAGCTGGTAGACACATGGAACTCAAGGATCGAAGCAGCAGCAAGTCCAAACTGGACAACCACAAACGCAACAACAAGAACAAGAACTGAACCTTGGTACTCCCCTACATTGTGCAAACTGAAAAGGGAATTACGCAGGCTAGAGAAAAAATGGAGGAAAGCCCAAACCGAGGAATGCAAGCGACTGTACCTAACTCTACTCATGGAATACAAGAATGAGGTCAACCAGGCAAAAAAAGAATCACCACACTAACCTACTCAATAAAGCCATTAATAGACCCAGAGAGCTATTTGAACTTGTCAAATCTCTCACTAAAACCCCCCAGGACACCAACTGGACAAACGAAATCAAAGCTCAGACGATTGCAGACCACTACGCCAAGAAACTTAACCCGCAAGTACCCACTGCCACAGATCACAATATGTCTTTAACACTCACCCCTCAGAAAACCAACATGGTCCCGCATACAGAATCTAGAGCAGAATGGAGCACTTTTCACCAATTAAAAGAACAGGTCATAAACATCATAACCAATTTAAAATCCACAACCTCCCCTCTTGACCCATGCCCTGCGGCATGGATAAAAGCAACTAAAAATGAAATAGCAAAACCAATCACCCACATTGTCAATCAGTCACTTCAACAAGGTGTAATGCCTACCTATCTCAAGAGATCACTTATAAGGCCCATCCTAAAGAACAAATCACTCAACAAAAGCGATCCTGCATCATATAGGCCAATCTCGAGTATATCTTTCTTAGCAAAGACGATTGAAAAAGCAGTCCAGCAGCAGCTGCAAGATCACATAGACGATAGGAAAGCCCTAGACATGCATCAATATGGGTTCCGTCAGCATCACGGAGTAGAAACCCTGCTACTAGCACTCCGACAACCTCCTCAGGGGTCTGGAGAACAAAAATGACATGTTCATACTTGTATTTATAGACATCTCAGCAGCATTTGATACAGTACATCACAGCACCCTCTTAAACCGCCTATCATCAATAGGTATAACAGGGACCCCCCTAAAATGGTTTACCTCATATATATCCAATAGGATGCAACAAGTCCTATTCAACAATGACAAAGCTGTTGCCTTCCCCCAGACGCAGGGGATCCCGCAGGGATCTGCCTTGTCATCTCTACTATTCAACCTGTATATAAAACCAATCTGTCAGATCTTTCAGAAGTGCAACATCAACTACCACATCTATGCTGACGACGTGATGCTGTACACACGCCTAAACACAACGCAGCCAGATTTCACTCCGTTGGAAAAATGCCTTGACATGTTACAAACATGGCTTCAACAAAACATGTCAATAAACCACAAAAAAACAGAGGTCATGTTCATCTCCAAAAAAACCAACTTCTCCCCACCCACCACAGTCACCCTCAACAAAAACATATACCATGCGAAGCCTGCAATAAAGTACCTAGGAGTCCTACTAGACAACAACCTTAAGATGAATAACCATCTCCGAACAGTCAACCGAGCCATCTTCTACAAATTAAAAGTCCTCCAACCACTTCGCAGTATCCTGGAAAAATCTGACTTCAGGACTGTCGCACAAGCGCTAATCATTCCACACCTGGACTACTGCAACGCCATTCTCCAAGGGCTACCAAAGAACACCCTAAATATCTTACAAATGGCTCAAAATGTTGCTGCAAGAATCATCATGGAAAAAAAGGTCACAGATCACATAACACCAGTACTTATGGAACTACATTGGCTCCCTGTAGCCGCTCGTATCATCTACAAACTACTCATAACAACGTTTAAACTCATTCACAATATTGCGCCCTCATACATTGGCAACCTAATCACTAAGCAAGCACACAACAGGAACAGAAGAACCATACATCTCAACACTCAGTGTCCCAACCAGCATAAGATACGTTAAAACAGAAACAAGCAACAGAGCTTTCACCTATGCAGCGCCGATCCACTGGAACCAGCTCCCCTCTGAACTCCGAATGTCAAATAACCTGAATGAATTCAGAAGGAACCTCAAAACCCATTTATTCCAGGCATACTACAACCCAACCTAATTACAGCACCTTACCACAACAAGTTCCCTTCTGCCCACCATAATGACACTCGGAATACACGCAGCATATTGACGACTGATATGTAATCCTGTATATATGTATATTATATCCCCCTCCCACGCACCTTTTAATCTAATGTATATTTAAAGTTGTGAAAAGTATCTAATCTCTAATCCGTGTGCTATGTAATCATTGCTCTAATCAAAATTGTATTCTAAAAAAATTCATTGTATTGTACGATACATGATGATTCTGTAAAGAAAACCGCAGCTGATCGTAGGAAGCAGCGGTATATAAGTGTTTGCTAAATAAATAAATAAATAAATCTTGCTGTGTGTGTCCTCTCTAAGGCCGGACGCATGGAACCACGCCCAGCGTCAGGACGCAATGGCTGTGCCTGTGGTCCGGACGGCAGTGTCGAAGGCGTCGAACGCAGTGCTCATCAAGTGCTTGCTGCATTCGGCCAGGTCTTGCAGCATGGCAGAGGCCGCCTGTTGGTTCTCCCTAGGGAGTGCTGACAAGTTTTCCTTGAGGTCGGCCAACAGGGCATCCTGGAAGAGGATGTGCTGGAACTGGTGGGCCGCCACCTTGGCATTGAGCATTGCTCCTTGATACACCTTCCTGCCCACCTTGTCGAGGAGCTTAGGGTCTCGGCCTGGCGTGTGGTTGGATTGGTTGCGAGAGGACTTAACTTTCTTCAAAGCTGATGAGACCACGATAGATTGGTGTGTCAGCTGAGCCTTCTGGAAAACTGGACTTGGATGCAGGAGATATTTCGTCTCCAGTCTCTTGTGACAGGCGTGTCCGGAGGCCGGGGATTGCCACACTGAGTTGTGAGTGTCCTGCAATTTTTTGTGAAGTGGCAAGGCAAGTGCTGGCTTGGGAGCACTGAGGTACTTCATAACCTCTGGCTCCTTTTCCGTGGATGAGTCCTCGGTGGTCAAGTGTAGGCGGTCTGTCACCTTCTGTAGAAATTTTGGGTAGGTGAGATCCTCAGGTGGTAGGGTGCGCTGAGGCTCCTCCGGGTTGTCCGGCTGAGCGGAAGAGTCCTTGGATGTGGAGGAACCCAGGCCCACATCCTGGACATCAATGTCGTAGGAGGATAAGGCTCCATCCTCACCCGAAGAAGCATCGTGCTCCGGGGAGGGAGAGTCTCTAGCAGGAGACAGAGCGGGGCTGCGGCGAGGCACACTGGCAGCAGCCGAGGATGCCCTGGGTTGGTCCTCGTCTTGGGATTGCTCCTGTGTTGGTTCCGCAGGGTTAGCTGCCTGTTGCACAAGGCGAGAGAGGAGCTGCAGGATTGCCTCGGATGTTCTGGCCTCCGCAGAACGCTCAGATTGCGTTCTCCTGGAGGCAGTAGAGCAGGGGGAGGCGTCTGAGGAGGAAGACAACGATCTGGGTGAGTGCTGCCTCCTGCGATGATCGCGATGCCTCTTGTGCTTAGAGGTTTTGTGCTTGCGGTGTGAGCAGGAGCCGGTGTCTGTCGGACCTGAGCTCGCTGTGATCTTTTGAGCTGCAGCAGCGTTTTCTCTTGTGTCTGCTGGAGCCATCTGCTCGATCCGCACTCCTTTCCCCTTTTGCCATGGAACGGCTCCGACGGCTCTTCCCCTCTGCCGCGCCGATGACTGGATCGCGAGGGGGATTCCCTGCATCGGCACGGGCTGGCAGAGTCATTGGCGCCTTGAAGATGGGATTCCCCGCGCTGACGGGGAGCGTCGGACACGACGGGGCAGGTAGAAGAGCTCCTTCTACTGTGATGGGTGGAGCCAGGGACATTCACGCCTTGCAGAGGGGATTCCCCGCGCTGTCGGGGAGTGTTAGACCCGACGGGGCCGGTAGAAGAGCTTCTTCTGCTGGAGTGGGCGGAGCCAGGGGAAATCCCAGTGGAAGAGCCAATGGGAGGCTGAGGGGTGGAGCTACCGGTTGCCACGATGCCGGTGCCATCTTGGCCGGCCGCTGAGGACTGCGGGGCACTGAGTTCTGCCACGTGAGACAGTGTACTCACCGAGTTAGTCCTGTGAGTCGGTGAATTCCCTGTACCAGCATCATGAGCTTGTGTGGCGTTGGGGAGCAGCTCGGAACGGCCGGGGATGGAAGCCCTGCAGGGCTCATCCCATGCCGGAGCAGAGGCCATGCCTGGCAGTCCTTTTGATTTGCTGTTTTTGGTTTTCTTCTTGGACGCTGCGGGTTTCTTGGAACC
The DNA here is from genome assembly GCA_033557465.1 of Ichthyophis bannanicus. NCBI lineage: Eukaryota > Metazoa > Chordata > Amphibia > Gymnophiona > Ichthyophiidae > Ichthyophis > Ichthyophis bannanicus. Next base: position 140,849,152 of record CM066049.1, on the reverse strand, counting down.
GGAGCCCGATGCGAAGTAGTCTTTGAAGTCATGCTCCCTGTGTCTGATGGCCCTGGGGAACATCCTGGAACAAGCAGCACAGTCCGATGGCATGGGCAGCTCCGAGGCAACGAAGGCAGCACCGGTGAGTATCGGTAGAGTTCATTTTTCGGTTGCATTCTGGGCATTCTCGAACTGCAGGTCCCTTTGTGATGTCTAATTTCAGATATTCTCTCTACCCTCTCAATCTTTTTCTTATAGAGACCTGGCTCAGGGAATGGGGGGGGGGGGGGGGCAGCAGGGAGAGAACCTGGTCCTGTACCACTACCTTCCTCAAGGATACACCATCCTCTACTTTGCATAGAGGGACGAGTTTGGATGGAATAGATCAATACTGCTCCTTCATTAAGCTTTCTGAGCTTATGTTCATTATCCAGATGCTCTTGCAATTAAAACACTCCTGCTCTCCTATCTATCAACGTTTTTTATACCGCTGTATCTACCAGTCATAGCGGTGTACGGGGGAACAATTAGGACAAGTAACATTACATGGAACAAAGTTAAGCAGTGTGAATTAAAGTTAAGAACTAAAGAATAACACAAGTACACAAAGCTAGTTATCTTAGCCAGTAAATGAGGCATGTAACGAGTATAACCTTATCATGATTAACATCCCTAGAACTCAGGGAACTGAATTAGGTTGAGATGGATTTAAACTTTAGCTAATGGGGAAACTTATGTTTATTATCGAAGTGAATATTTGTCCTCTGTAAATAAATGAAAATGTGCTCAATGTAAAATAGTTATGTGCTCAAAAATGAGCTATGTAATTGATGTTTACCATGTTCTCTGTAAACCACCCCTGATCTCTGGAAGGGGCAGTATAGAAAAGCGCACAAATAAAATTATAACACATTTGCTCCTGCTCTATTCCCCTCTCCCTTCCCTCAATCCCTCCTTATGAGAATCCCTGCTTCTCAGAATCTCCAAAGCCTCTATCCACTATCCCTACCACTATATTTTGGGATCTCTTAATGTCCACTTCGAACAGCCTCACGACAAACCTTTCCTCCTCTCTGATCTTGGCCTTACCCAGCACATTCACTTTTCTACCCATGCTGCTAGATACACACTAGATCTCAATGGGCCTCATCCACATCCATGCTATGGTATATACTAGCCTGGTACCTGGTCATGTTCCCCTGGCCTGGAAGGTGGCACTGGTTTGACCCTGCCTTAAAGGTCCTAACTAGACCCCTTGGACCCAGGACACTATCGTCCCATTTCCAACCTACAAGTCATTTCTAAAGTTGAAGTCTTGATTCTCTCAACTCACTGACCACCTCAAGCATATATTAGCACTACACCCCCACCAAACTTCTGCTCTTTCCACAGTACCAAGACCATCATAACCGCTGTAGATTGATTGTTTACGTTATCAGAATATAGAAAGACTAGGGGACATGCAATGATGCTACAGGGTAAACTATTTAAGATTAATAAGAGAAAGAGTAGTTACTCACCTGTAACAGGTGTTCTCCAGGAGCAGCAGGAATCAGTCCTCACATATGGGTGACTGCGCTGACAGAGCCCCCGTGCAAAGCATTTCCCCAGCTTTCAAAAGAAAGCCTTTGGGAATGCAGCGCGCCTGCGCGGTCCACTTCCCACCCAAGGGTGCCATCTTGCTCAGTCTGATGACATAGCTAAAAGACAGCAAAAATAAAAATAAAGTATGACTGCAACTCCAGGGGAGGAGAGAGGATCATGAGGACTGATTCCTGCTGCTCCTGGAGAACACCTGTTACAGGTGAGTAGCTACTCTTTCTCCAGGACCAAGCAGGAAGTCAGTACTCACATATGGGACTCCCCAGCTCTAGGCTACCGGGAACCCAAAGATGAAAAAAAATGGCTCCCTCTGAAGAGCCTCAGCATCCGTGATAAATATCCTCTGAGAACGCCCTCATACGGTAGCCAAACACAAGGGCTGGAGGGTAGGAATTGCCTAAACCTCAAAGGGATTATGGAGTACCGCCTGTCCAAAAGCACTGTCTCTATGGGACTCTTGCAAGGCAGTAGTGGGCTGCAAAAGTCTGGCTTGAAGACCAAGTAGCGGCCCAGCAGATGTCTGCCAACAGAACAGAGCGGAGATGAGCTACTGATGCAGCTTTCGCCATGACAAGGTGGGCCGTGACTCGAACCTGCAAGGGGGAGGTCGGCTGCCCTGTACGCTCAGGCAATACAATCTGCTACCCAAGTGGACAACGTACACTTGGAGACAGGTAAGGGAAAATTAGACTTACCTGCTAATTGTTCGTTAAGGAATTCTAGTCCAGTCCCGGAACCATAGAGTTGTGAACCTCCACCAGCAGCTTTGGAGACTGAAAGATATCATCGCTTTGATGTCACTGGTATATCTAGGCAAACACCGCCCCTTTCCACCAGTACCTATTGACAAAGCAGACTCAGCAGAGCTACCGAATTAAGCATAATGGAACAGAAGTAGTTAAAACTGCCCAGGAACAATACGTCCCCGTAACTCAGCCAAAAACGTCTAGCTCCTAGAGACGGAATAACCACGCTCCAGAGCCAACAGGGCACTGCTGTGCAAAAAAGGGTCACCTGGTGACTTTCCCGTGTACCTCCAGAACAGGACCAATTCTCTTTGAAAACCTGTCTCTCAATCCATCTCCCTGTCGTCCAGATTTCTGTAGTCCTTTTCCTTTCCTTTTTTTTTTTTAAACTTCAGGCTGCACGCTGCGTAATATACTGGGAGGGATCCGGGACTGGACTAGAGTTCCTTAAGGAACAATTAGCAGGTAAGTCTAATTTTCCCTTCCTTTGCGTCCCTCTAGTCCAGTCCCGGAACCATAGAGGATGTAACAGAGCAGTGAATATCAACGGAAGGGACCTTGAAGCCCAGCCTGAAGTACTGCTGAACCCAAAACGTCCATCCACTCGCGCCTGCACATCAACCTGAAAGTGCCGTGCAAAGGAATGCAGCGAGTATCAAGTCGCCGCCCAACAACCTACAAATCTCCACGACCGGCACTAAACAGAACGCTGCCCAAGACACCGCCTGCACCCAGGTGGAATGCGCACACAAACCAACCGGAACCACCTTACCCTTCTACCGGTAGGCTGATGCAATAGACTCCTTTAGCCACCGCGAAAAAGAGGGCTTCGTCGCCACCTCCAAAGGCGACAAACAACCTGTCGGACTTCCTGAAAGATGCCATTCTACAGAGATACATCTTAAGCACCCGAACGTACAAAAGATGTAACCGAAAACCCCGGAAGAGACACCATCTGGAGACGTGAAAAAAACAAAACCACCTTTGCTCAAAAAGCTGGGAGCATGCGCAACACTACCTTGCGACTGAAAAAGGACAAATATGGCTCCTTACCAGACAGCACCAGCAAATCTGAACTCCTCCAAGCGGTGCAAAAAGGCTACCAGCGGGGGAAAGGACAAGACAAAGACTACTAACTGGGAGCTTACTGAGCCTTGACTTGGACGAACCGTCAGCCGCCCCATTCCCCCACCAGAGAGACCTCCGGGAGAACCCCAAAGAAGCCAATTATATTCGCCAGCACTCAAATCACACCATAATGCACATTTGCCACAAAGCAAATCAGACTAGTCACTTCAACTCCCTGATCCTTTCCTGTTCCAGGCGAGTAGACTGCTGTAAATACTGCGACCACTGGAAGCATGCTCTCGTCCCCCCAGACTCCCCCAATGGGAGCCTGTAAGAACAAAGCAGTGCCCCCAACGATCGATTCAGTGAACCACCTACTCTCCTATCGCGCGCTAAAGAAGATCGCTAGGGCTCTCTTCCAGACAGTGAGTCCACACCTCCTGGAAGTGCAAGGTGTGACCCCCCCACGTAGTACCGAGGCCTGCGCCTGCCTAGTCTCAAAATGTCAATCAAGAACAGGCCAATTCAGGACAGCTGAATACTTTTTTTTTTTTTTACAAAGACATCTCTTAACCAAAGATTCCTTCAGCCGATGTGGAGAAGCTACTTCCGCGCCAACACAATGCAGCAGAAAGAACTCCCTATGAAAGGCATAGAAATCCACAGCCTTCCTGCTAGAGGAAAGCCCCATTCCGTCTACCTGCACCAAGCTGGACATTCCATTTTTTTTTTTAATTTTTTTTTTTTAAGGTCAACTAGCCCCTGGTATTAGAAAATACAGCTTTCCCATTCTGCAGTGGCAATTGAGTCAGCAAAGAGGAAGCCGAGAACCTGCAGCGAAGTTCCCATTATACCACCTGGTAAAGATTACACTTCTAGACCAATAAAGCAAAAAAGCATGCAAGAGTGCATTGTGTCCTGCCAGTAGCTGATTGAACTTATCATGTATGTCAGTACGGTTTCTTTCGGGATTTAAGGAATGCTCCGGGAGAATTCTTTGGGCAGACACCGATTCACCCTTTTAAAATTCAGAATCGGGCGAAACGAGCCTTCCTTCTTTGGAACCACAAAGTAGAGGGAGTATCAACCGTATTGGGCTGCTGGCATCAGCACCACCGCTTTAAGTTGAAGCAGCTGCTGGATCGTTCCTGCGACCGCCTGAAACTTTTGCGGAGCTCAGCAGGAGGACTGGACAAAGGAATCTAATACGGGCCGATGGAGCTCCAAGGCTGATGCCAAGCAGCGTGCAAGCCATCCCGCAAACACAGCATATGATGTATGCCTTCCAGAATCTGAGCTGCTGCTAGTGCTGCGAGAGAACTAGCCTGGCTGCGCGCTTCTGGCCCCAATTAAGACAGACTCTGAAAGCGTAGTTACTCACCTGTAACAGGTGTTCTCCAGGAGCAGCAGGAATCAGTCCTCACTTATGGGTGACGTCGGCGCCGACGGAGCCCTCGCGGAGCAATTTTCCCCAGCTTTCAGAGAAAGCCTTTGGGAATTGCAGCGCGCATGCGCGGTCGTCTTCCCGCCCGAAGGTGCCATCTTAGCCAGTCAGATGACATAGCTAAAAAAGACAGCATAAAAATTTGCAAAAAGAACATAAGCAGACGATTGCAACTCCAAGGGGAGGAGGGAGGGTAGTGAGGACTGATTCCTGCTGCTCCTGGAGAACACCTGTTACAGGTGAGTAACTACGCTTTCTCCAGGACCAAGCAGGAAGTCAGTCCTCACTTATGGGACTCCCAAGCTCAAGGCTACCGGAGACCCTAAGCACAAAAATGAGCTCCCTCTAGCTCAGCAGCACAGAAGGATAGAATCTTTGCTGAATTATCACCCACCGGTAGCCCACATCCGGGATGGAGGGTAGGAGTTGCTCAGACCTCAAAGAGATTACGGAGGACTGCCTGTCCGAAAGCACTGTCCCTACGGGACTCCCTCTCAAGACAGTAATGGACCGCAAAAGTCTGGCTCGAAGACCAAGTAGCGGCACGGCAGATGTCTGCCAGCGAAACAGAGCGGAGGTAAGCCACTGACGTGGCCTTTGCCCGAACGCAATGAGCCGTGACTCGACTTTCTAAGGAGAGTCCGGCTGCCCCATAAGCCCAAGAGATACAGTCCGCAACCCAGATGGACAGAGTACGCTTGGAGACCGGGAGCCCCAATTTATTGGGGTCAAAAGACACAAAAAGCTGAGCAGCTTTACGGTGCTCCCGCGTACGGTCAAGGTAGAAGTTCAAAGCCCTTCTACAGTCCAGGGTATGGAGGACCGTTTCAGCTCGGCTGGAGTGTGGTCTGGGAAAGAAGGTTGGAAGTACCACCTCCTGATTGATGTGAAAGGGGGAGACCACTTTAGGCAGAAATTTCGGGTGAGTCCGTAGGACTACCCTATTCTTGTAGAACCTAGTGTAAGGGGGATCAGACACGAGGGCCTGCAATTCACTTACGCATCTAGCGGAAGTGAGGGCTATCAAGAACAGTGTCTTCCAAGACAGAAAACGGAGAGAACAGGTAGCCATAGGTTCAAAAGGCGGACAGGTGATCCGCTGCAAAACCACATTCAGGTCCCAGTCAGGCGCTGGCGGGCGCAGAGGTGGTTTAAGTAGAAGAAGACCTCGGAGAAACCTCGCTACAAGAGGGTCACTGGAAAGAGGTCTGCCGTCCACCGGCACATGATGTGCTGAAAGAGCACTGAGGTGAACTTTGACGGAGTTGGACTTAAGTCCCAGATTAGAGAGGTGTAGCAAGTACTGCAAGATCACCGACACCGGGCAGGAGAAGGGATAATGAGAGACTGTTGGGTACACCAGACTGCAAAGCGACGCCATTTAAAGGGCGTAGCATTTGCGGGTAGAAGGCCGTCGTGAAGCCAAGACGACCTCCTCCACCTCCGCCGGCAGGAGAAGGGGAGCAAGGACTACCCTCTCAGCAGCCAGGCCCTGAGGTTGAGAGACCTGAGGTTGGGGTGCAGAAGGGACCCCTGATCCTGAGTGAGGAGATCCGGTTGTACCCCCAGAGGGATTGGATCCTCCACCGCCAGTTGCAGTAGGAGCGGAAACCACGGCTGCCTGGGCCAGTGAGGGGCCACCAGGATCATGAAGGCTCTGTCTCGGAGAACCTTGAAAAGAGTCCGAGAGACTAGCGGGATGGGAGGGAAAGCGTACAGAAGGCTCCCCGACCATGAGATCAGAAAAGCGTCTGCCGCCACCCGAAGGGGGTGTGGCTGACGAGAGCAGAAGCGAGGAAGCTGCCGGTTGTGAGGACTGGCAAAGAGATCCACCGTGGGGAGGCCCCACTTGAGGAAGAGCTTCTGAACTACCAAGGGATCCAGACGCCACTCGTGCGGCTGGAGGACCCTGCTGAGTTTGTCCGCCAGGCAATTTTCTTGGCCCGGGAGATAAACTGCCTTGAGGAGAATGCCGTGACTGACGGCCCAAGAGCAGAGCTTCTGCGCCTCTCGGCAGAGGAGGAAGGAGCCCGTGCCCCCCTGCTTGTTCACGTAGAACATGGCAACTTGATTGTCCGTCTGGACAAGGACGGACTGGTGGGAAGTCAGGTGGGAGAAGGCCTTGAGAGCTAGGCGGATCGCCCTGAGCTCCAGGAAGTTGATCTGCTGAGCAGACTCCCACGGGGTCCAGAGGCCCTGAGTACGTGCCTCTTGGCAATGTGCTCCCCAGCCCAGGAGGGATGCATCGGTGGTCAGCACCCGGGTCGGCTGAGGTGACTGGAAAGGCATTCCGAACACGAGGTTCGGCTGCCGGAGCCACCACTGGAGAGACGAGATCAGCGGCTCGGAGACGCGCACTAGGTCTGCTAGGCCGCCTGTGGCTTGGCGCCACTGCTGGCGGAGACACCATTGAGCAGACCGCATATTTAGGCGGGCATTGGGGGTCACATGGACGGTGGAAGCCATATGGCCGAGCAGTCTCAGGAAGCGCCTGGCGGAGACCAGGGGCTGGCTGCGAAAACGGTCGGCTAGGTCCATGAGCCGTTGAGCCCTGTCGAGCGGTAGGTACGCTCGTGCCTGAGGAGTGTGCAGCCTTGCGCCGATGAACTCGAGATCCTGTGAGGGGAGCAAAGTGGACTTTGCGAAGTTTATAACAAAGCCCAAGTGCTGCAGAAGAGTCACCGTGCGGCGCGTGGCGTCGGTGACCTCCCGAGCGGACGCTGCTCTGATGAGCCAGTCGTCGAGGTACGGAAAGACAGAGGCCGTGAAGCCGGAGATGGGCCGCCACCACCGCGAGACATTTTGTGAAGACTCGCGGTGCGGAGGACAGACCAAAGGGCAGTACTCTGTACTGGTAATGATTTCCTGCCACCACAAACCTTAGGTATTGTCGGTGGCTCGGGTGGATGAGGATGTGCGTGTAGGCATCCTTTAGATCCAAGGAGCATAGCCAATCTCCCTGCTGGAGGTAGGGCAGAAGGATTCCAAGGGTAAGCATTTTGAACTTCTCTCGCACAAGGAACTTGTTGAGGTTGCGCAAGTCCAGGATGGGTCTGAGGCCCCTGTTCTCTTTGGTATCAGAAAATACCTGGAATAAAAGCCTTGACCTCTCAGGTGGTGTGGCACCGGTTCCACCGCCTGTTCCTGCAGAAGACCTGCTAACTCCTGAAGGAGCAACTCCCTGTGCAGAGGGGGTCGCGGAGGTTCTCCCGGAAAATAGGAGGGAGGGACCTGATGGAAGTGGAGAAGATAGCCTTCTCGCACGACTTGAAGCACCCAGGCATCTGCGGTGATGCTGGACCACCTGTGGGCGAAGTGAACCAGCCGGCCTCCGGTGCTGGGAGGAACCAGCGGGGGGGGAGAGGCTATGCTTAGTGAGTCAAAAGCCCCCACCCTGCTGAGCAGGGGCTGGTGGTGCAGGCTTGGGGGCTTGCTGCCTACGGGACCCGTTACCCCGTCCCTTGGCCTGCTGGCCCTGTTGGGGAGCTGCAGGGGCCTGATAATGGGGGTATTGTTTGTAGGCAGCCGCCTTCCTCGGGTAAAAGGACTTTTTCCCCGAGCCCTTCTTTTTCTGGGAAGGGGCGGAGGGTCTTCCTAGAAAGCCTGGTCCTGGTGAGAGTCTCAGTCTCAATTTGAGCAGCCTTTTCCGCCATGGGCTTGCCAAAGATGTTTTCGCCTCGGCAGGGGACATCGACCAACTTGTCCTGCACCCAGGGCTCAAGGTCTGACTGAAGCCAAGCCTGTCGGCGGGCACCGATGCCGGCTGCGGCCACTCGAGCCGATGCTTCAAAGCCATCATAGGCTGCTCGGGACATGAACTTTGAGCATTCCCGAATGCCAGTGGACAAGGCTAGGAACCTCCGCAAGGGTTCCTCGGACAGACCAGTGGAGAATCCGGCTAGCTCTTTAGCCAGATCCCGGAGATACATGCCCATGTATAGCTGGTAAGTCTGGACACGACATGCGAGCATAGAGCCCTGGAAGCACTTCTTGCCAAGGCCATCCAGGTTACGGGCCTCCCTTCCAGGAGGCACCGAGGAGTGCATCTTCTGGCTCTTAAGACGATGCATGGCCGATTCCACTACCATGGAATGGTGTGGCAGCTGTGCCTTTTGAAAGCCAGGGCTCTTGCGGACTCGATAGATAGAATCGACCCGCTTGCTCAGGACCGGCGAGGAGGCCGGACTCTCCCACATGCGGAAGAGTAGTCGTTCCAGCATAGGAGGAACCGGTACAGTAAAGTGTTCCCTCGTGGGAGAGTCATACTGGAGGGCGTCGAGCTCTTCGGCTCGAGGCTCCTCCTCGGGATCCGCAGGGAAGGCCAAAGCCTTGGCCATATCCCTAACGAAGTCCGAGAACCGGGCATCCTCCGGGGGGGACTGCTTCCGAGGCTCGGACTCCGGTGAGTCCGATGGGACACACCGAGTCCGGAAAGAATCAGGTGACTCTTCCTCCTCAGACTCCCAGACCGACTCCGACGAGGACTCGGTGGGGTCGGCTCGGGCAGGGTGCGGCGCCAGCCGCCCCGACGCCGAGGGAGTCGGCGTCAGCGACCTCGGTCCCGAACGGGAGGCCGAGGGTGACCTCGACCGAGGATCGACTCGAGTTCTCATCGACTCGAGGATCAGCTCGGTCTCCGGGGTCGACTTGGACGTCGACGTCCCGGCGGTCGGGGCAGCGGCGCCAGCGAAGCCAGCGAGCAGTGCCCTCTGCTGGTCCATGAAGGCAGACAGTCTGCTCTCCAAGGCCGTCAACCTGAGTCCGAGCTCAGGTGACCCAGCAGCCCCCGACTCGGGCCCCGACGGCGTCGGGCCCGACGTCGGCTGTCGCGGAGGCGAGTCCAGAAGGACCACAGGACTTACCCGGGCAGGCATCTCCGACTCCAGGCGAGGTCGCTTCGGGATGTGTTCCTTCTCCAAGGACCCGGGGCAGCTGTTGGGGCTATGCGACCTGGCCCTCGTGGAACCAGGAGCGTCCACCGACGACGCCCTCGCGGGTTTCACCTTCCGACGATGGTCCCCGGAGGGAGAACCCCGGTCGGAGGAACTCCGGCGACGGTCCGAGCTGGAGCCCTTCGACGCGGAGGCCTCCGACGAGGTCCGGGTACGGCTGGGGTCAGTGAAGATTCTCTCACGCTGATGCCGCCGGCTTCTCAACGCCTTTGAAGACATTTTGCTGCAGGGCCCACAGATCAGTTCCTCATGATCCGGGCCCAGGCAGCGGAGGCAAAAGTCGTGTGTGTCGGTTAGTGACATATTTCGGTCACACCGACCACACCGCTTAAACCCACTGGCAGCCATCGGGGGAAAAAGGGCCCCTGCGAGGTCAAAAGACCGGGCTGCCAGGGAAAACCCGAAAACGAAAGCTGACTAAGTCAGAAAAACCGAAAAAAGTAAGAGGACTCGTGACCGGCGTCGCGAGTCCGGGCGGGAAAAAGATCGGCGTCGAACCGAAGGAAAAAAGGATAAAATAAAGAAGAAAATCAACTTTTTCGCGGGGACAAGACGGGGACGTCTGTAGGGCTCCGCGGAAAAAAGAAGACTGGCTAAGATGGCACCTTCGGGCGGGAAGACGACCGCGCATGCGCGCTGCAATTCCCAAAGGCTTTCTCTGAAAGCTGGGGAAAATTGCTCCGCGAGGGTTCCGTCGGCGCCGACGTCACCCATAAGTGAGGACTGACTTCCTGCTTGGTCCTGGAGAACACTAGCAGATACTCTCCATACTGGAGAACCTATGATAAATGGAATGGGAGCCAAAATAGCCTCAAAGGCCAGAGTCCTATTCAGCGACCTCTCTCCGCTGAGCCGCCTTTTACAAAAGGAAAAGAAACCACATATAGCCAAAATGAAGACATCACAAATCTACTGCCAAACCTTATAAATCAGACAAAGCCCAACTAAACGGGAATATTGTCCCTCAAGAAACCACAGAACTATAAAACCCCTCTCATAACAATGCGTATGGCCGAGCATTCCACACCTGGGGCCTGGCCAAGGCGCTCATCCAAGCACCTTTTAGAACTGTCCAAGAGAGCTACCACCATAATTCCTATTGACTTTAATATGTGTACAGCGGATCACAGCGCTATATCACAGCAGCTAAGCCCAAATATTACCCCTGCCATATCAACCGACTAACGCCTTATAGGACCTGCTATGGACAGCGGAAGGAAATTCTTGTAAACCAACATAGCTAGGCCCCTCTTTTTTTTTTTTTAAACAACCTTTGAAGGCCTACTGAAAAAGTTTAATCCATACTCTGCAGCTGGGTTAATTTTTTTTTTTTGCACATTTCAGGAAATTGCACCCATCCTATGCACTCTGTTCCAATAGTGACTTTCCGTCTGCTATGTTCACTTACTACCATTTGATAGGAATATGTCGTCAGAAGTTGGGATCCCGAGAGTTTTGGGCACGGCCGGGAATGGATGTATAGGACTCCAAAAATCAAGCTCTGGCCACCTCCAATGAAATCAAAGCAGATCAGCTAAACTTACTCGAACTGCTGTTATAACTTTGCAAAAGCTAGCAGGCCCTGCTGCCCCCCCCCCGCTTTCCTTTCCCCCTTATCCTGAGGGATTCACCGTTGCAGGAGGCGTTGCTCCCCCCCGCCAGCCTGCTACGTCTGCCAGGGAGCTGAAGAGCAAAATAGAGAGCAGAACTCCTGGAAGTAAACAAATAGCGTCCAGCTCGTGGGGTTCAGGGCACCAAAAGCCCCCGAAAAACATCAACCGTGTTCGCTCAAAATGAACAAGGCTCACTCACTAGAGAGTTTGTCCTTTTGAAATCCAGCTCTAGAAATAGATGAGAACTTCCGGGGAAGGGCACGATAAGTGATCCCCCTTAAGCTAGGAAACACCCAGGCACCTTGCAAATGGAGGTCTGAGAGGTTGCTGCTTGTGTGAATTTAAGGAGTAACACAATTTCATATTTTACCACCCCCACCCCCCCAGGGATGGAGGCCCTGAATACTATATGTGAATCATGAGCAGCTGTGGCTGTTAGGGCAACAGAGACCAACAAACGATACAGAAGTTAAGAGCTACAATCTTGGTTATATAAACAGGAGTTGCAGCATTACAGAGAATAAGCAATCAACTGCTGCATACACAGTCAGAGAAAGGCCCCATTGAGTGCATCCGCTGCCCTCTGGTGGCCATAGACCTTAGCCCAGGCACTCCTTGACAGGTAACTGCTATATACTTCTTTATATCCTAAGGATTCCTAAACCTGTCCCTGTGAAACACAGGCCTTTGGGCCTGTCCTTTACAAATACCAGTTAGGGCTCTGCTCTGGAACCTAAAACTGGCAATTTGCCTAACATCCTGGGACTTAACAGATGCTCCTCAGAGACATGATTAGAAGGGAAAGAACATGTGGAATCAATGCCACAACTGCTGCCCTATAAACTAAGAACAAACTCAAAAATAAAGAGGTCTGACAACAGTCCCCTGAAAGCTGAGGAATCCCCACAAGCCTCAAAACCTACCAACAAAAGAAAGAAACACTAGGCCCAAAAAACTAGCTATTCTGCCTGTTGTCTTCCTCACACAGGCATCTCACTGCAACTCGCCATGCGGTCCAAACACCCAGAGAGAAAATGGCCCCAAAAAAGGAGGCCTCAGCAGACTGACAGAGCCCGAAAGGCCTTACCTGTAGGGCAGAAAGCCACACTGCCTGCTCCAACCACCTTGCAGTGCTCCGATCCGCAAACCGCGCTGATGTGCCTGGCAGCTGCGGCGAGGACCGCTCAGCCGGTTCCAGTGTAAAATTAAATCCCGCAGCAACGGAGAGACTACGCCTCACACAGCTGCAGTGCGGATGTACGGGTCCCGGAGCTCTCTCCCGTAGTCAAGGGAGAGAGATCCGCACCGGCAAATGCCTGCAGCAAGCAAAAATAATTGAGGAGGGAAGGCGAGAGCTGCCATACAAGGTCCATCAAGCCCAGAATACTGGGCTTGATGGACCTTGGTCTGACCCAGTATGGCACATCACATTCCCATGTACAAACTTAAAAAGGCCGGCTCAAATTTAAAATCATTGTAAATAAGGATATTTGCTCCGAACTAAAAGGAACTAATCCCCGGTTGCCAATTAATCAAAGGCAACTGAATCAAAAATAAAGTTAAAGTAAATTAAAGGCAAAAATCAAAATCAGACTAGAATTTGCACACTAAATGCTCCTTATGTGCTCCCCCCCAAGTGAGCCCAGGAGCAAGGCTGTCTACCTAACCAAATAAATCCTGCCGTGGAAAACGCGGCCCTCAAAATGGCTGCTGCCAGCATTCCCGCTCAAAAAAGCGCTCACCCCCCGCGGCAAGGCCCCGAGCACCCTGCAACTCCGGGAGCCGCCGCAAAGCCTCCCCTCCCAGTTTAAACCAGCTCCCCAAAGCAGATCTGTGTGGGTACTTACCACCGCCGCCGATCCCGGGGGGAAGGGGAGGGGGAGGGGAGTGAGGGAAAGGAGCCAACAGGACACCGGAGCACAGCCTTTTTAACGGCTTCAGCGGCTCTCTGCTCTGATTGATCTGGGCACAAACTTCACAGGCTTCTCAGCCCCTGCAATCGCTGCTGCTGCTGCTGCAACTGCTTGCCTTCCACCTGCTCCTCACCCCTTCAACGTGGGTTCGGGAGCAGGGAGGCCACGGATCAGCACCGACTCCCCTGTGCTCGTTTAGATGCTGGGGCAATGCAGAGAGGGAGGGGGAAGAACTCCCTGATCCTTTAGAAATAAAAAATAAAGGTCCAGACACAGGAACCCTTACAGCAGCAGCAGATCTGACATAAAAGAAAACAAAGTAACCAAATCATACAGGGAAAATAAACCAAAAGGAGTAAATTTCAAAAACCCAAGCTCTGCTTATTTGTTCTCACTGAGCCCAGCCCTGGGCTCAGAACCTCCAAGCTGCTTGGAGACTGAAAGTACTGGTGGAAAGGGGCGGTGTTTGCCTAGATATACCAGTGACATCAAAGCGATGACATCTTTCAGTCTCCAAAGCTGCTGGTGGAGGTTCACAACTCTATGTTTCCAGGACTGGACTAGAGGGATGCAAAGGAACCCCAATTTATTAGGGTCAAAGGATATGAAAAGCTGAGCAGTCCTTTGATGCCCCCCTTTGCACGTTCTATGTAAAAGGACAATGCCCTCTTACAGTCCAGAGTATGCAAGACTGTCTCAGCCTGGCTGGTATGCAGCCTGGGAAAGAATGTTGGAAGAACCACCTCCTGGATGAGGTGGAAAGACAACTTTTGGAAGGAACTTCGAATGAGTCCGAAGGACCACCCTGTTCCTATAGAACCATGTGTACAGTCTATCAGAAACCAGAGCTTGTAGTTCACTCACACATCTAGCCGAGGTAAGAGCTACCAAGAAGAGCGCCTTCCAAGAAAGGAAGCATAAATGGCAAGTAGTCATCGGCTCAAACGGTGGGCAGTAAGTTCCTGCAAGACCACGTTCAAATCCCACTCAGTGGCTGGTGGACAAATTGGAGGCTTGAGCAGAAATAGGCCTCTGAGGAAGCAGGACACCAAGGAGTGGACGGACAGACTGACCCTCCACTGGTGAGTGGTGTGCTGATCGGGTCCACACCTCAGTGCTCTAAGAGTTGGACTTAAGGCCTAGGTCTGACAGGTGAAGTAGGTATTGTAGTACTACTGGCATAAGGCAGGAGAAAGGATCTTCATTGAGCTGAGCACACCATATTGTGAACCTATACCAATTGAGTGCATAGAACTTTCTGGTGGACTGCCTCCTAGAGGCCAAGACCACCTCCTCAACTTCCCTAAGTAGAGGTAAGGGAGCTAGCACTATCCTTTCAGCAGCCAGGCCATCAGATTGAGGGATCTGAGATTAGGGTGCAGAAGGGAACCCTGATCCTGAGACAGGAGATCGTGTTGCAACCCCAGAGAGAAAGCATAGTTACTCACCTGTAACAGGTGATCTCCGGGAACAGCAGGAATTTAGTTGTTTTCACATATGGGTATCGTCGGTACCGGTGGAGCCTGCGTGGGAATGTTCCCCAGCGTCCAATTAGAAAGCTTTTGAGAGCACCCCACAGCGCCTGCATGCTGTCTTCCCGCCTTTCCCAACTGTCTCTCTCCAGTTGAGTTTAAAGCTGAGACAGAGCGAGAGAGAAGGTGAAAGAAGAGATACAACTCCTAGGGGAGGTGGGTGGGTTATGAAGACTAAATTCCTGCTGTTTCCGGAGATCACCTGTTACAGGTGAATAACTATGCTATCTCCAGGAACAGGCAGGAATGCAGTCCTCACATATGGGGACTCCCTAGCTACAGATGCCAGGGAGAAACCCCAGAAGTTGTGTGCCCTTCCCCCCATGGATCTCTGGCATCCTACCAGGGATGGTGTGTAGAAGTTGATTAAGTATGGAACAGGTGTCGAAGAACAGCCTGAACAAACAAGGCATCCTGGCGGGAGTCCTTGTCCAAGCAGTAATGGGCTGTGAAGGTATGAACCGAGGCCCAGGTAGCTGCTCGACAGATGTCGATAGACAGAGTGAAAATGAGCCATAGAAGATGCCATGGATCTCATTGTGTGCTGTGACATGGCCTTCAAGAGGAAGGTTCTTACTCAGATAAGCAAAAGATATACACTGCAATCCAGTTGGACAGTGTCCTTTTGGAGACTGGAAACCCTAAATGACTAGGATCAAACACAGAAAGTTGAGAGGACTTTCTATGTTGCTGCGTCCTTTGCAAGTAAAAGGCCAAAGCTCTTTTACAGTCCAAAGTATAAAGATTCCTTTCTGCATTAGAGGCATGAGGCCTTGGGAAAAAACAGGAAGATAAACTGCTTGGTTTAAATGAAAAGGTGAAACCACCTTTGGCATAAAGTGAGGATGAATCCTAAGAACAACCTTATGATGGAACCTTGTATAAGGAGGATCAGCCACCAATGCTTGCAACTCACTGATGCAACGTGCTGTGATTGCAATAAGAAAAATAACCTTCCAGGAAAGGAATTTTAAAGAGGTGTTAGCTAATGGTTCAAAAGGCGGCTTCATGAACTGGACAAGAACCAGATTTAAATCCCATGCCACCGGTGATGGCTTAACGGGAGGCTTAGTTAGAAGAAGGCCTCATAAATCTCGTTATGATAGGATGAGAGGAAATAGGTTGCCCATTTAAAGGATTGAGAGAAGCTGCAATAGCACTCAAATGAACTCACTGAATTGGTCTTAAGCCCTGCATTAGACAAATGAAGGAGATAATCCAGTAATGATTCCAGGAGGTATGGCAAGAAGGTTAAGACCTTCTGCAAACAGCATATGGTAAACCTTTTCCACTTGAAAGCATAAGAGTGTCTTGTGGATGGTTTCCTGGAAGCATAAAGGATATCCTTTACTTGCTGAGAAAGCTTAAGAACATGAAGTTCTAGGCTTTCAGCAACCAAGCCCTAAGATGTAGAGACTGGGGATTGGGATGCCACAGCATCCCGTCCTCCTGGGATAGGAGATCTGGAGCAGATCCTAGCTCCAGAGATGGAGCTTGAGAGAGATGCAAGAACAGAGGGTACCACACTTGTCGTGGCCAATGTGGGGCTATGAGAATCATACGGCTTCTGTCTCTCTGAAGCTTGAATAGGGTTTTGGGAATTAGGGGAATGGGTGGGAAGGCATACAGAAAGTCCAGACCCCAATGGAGGAAGAAGGCATCCCTGGCCTGACAACCCTGAGCCGGAATTCTGGAAGAGAACCGGGGAAATTTGGCATTCAGCGGACTTGCAAAGAGGTCTATGTCCGGGGTTCCCCAAAATTGGAAAATTTTGGCCACCTGGTCTGCATGGAGACCATTTGTGTGGAAGCAGAACGCGACCGAGTCTGTCTACCCAAGAGTTTTGAATGCCTGGAAGATACACCGCAAGGAGATGAATCTGATGCTCTGGCAAGGGCCGAAAGTCACAAAGCTTTGTTGCAGGGCGACAGAGCCTGTTCCACCCTGCTTGTTCACATAGAACATGGCTACCTGGTTGTCCGTTTGGATTAGGACAGTTTTGTAGCTGAGCTGGGTGTGAAACACTCGTAGAGCAAGAAAAATCGCTCTGAGTTCTAGGAGATTGATGGGTAGCTCAGTCTCCTGTGGAGTTCAGGTACCCTGGGTAGAGAGGCCTTGCAAATGGGCTCCCCAACCCACCTGTGAAGCATCTGTTAGAGTTACTTGAGGTGGGGGTTGCTGAAAAGGGGACCCCACCAACAGATTCAGGGGTGACTGCCACCATTGGAGAGACAAAATAAGACAATCTGAGGTTGCTATTTTGTCTGACAGGCAACCTGACGCTTGAGTCCACTGAGTGGATAGAGTCCACTGGGATGCCCTCATATGGAGGAGGGAATAAGGGACCACATGCACGGTGGATGCCATGTGGCCTAGCAATTGTAACATCTCCTGAGCAGTGAGGAGAGACTTTAGCATTGCTTAGGAAGCTAACTGCACAATGCGAAGGCAGCGGGACTATGGAAGATAGGCCCTTGTCTGTCTGGTATCCAGTAGGGCTCCTATGAACTCTAGAGACAGTGGGAGCTAGGTTGGATTTTGGGAAGTTTATGACAAGTCACAAATATCGAAGGATACGCATTGTGCGAGATAGAGAAATCCTGGCCTCTGGCTTTGATGGGGCTCGAATGAGCCAATCGTCTAAGTAAGGGAAGACGAATATTTTTAGGGTGTGGAGAAATGCTGCCATCAGCGCCATGCATTTTGTGAACACCCTTGGTGCCGAGGCCAGGCCAAAAGGAAGAACTCTGTATTGGTAGTGCTTCCCTTGAAATAGAACGCGAAGAAACCATCGGTGAGTTGGATGGATGAGAACATGAGTGTACGCATCCTTGAGATCTAGAGAACAAAGCCAGTCCTGACTCTGAAGGTATGGCAGTAGAGTTCCCAGAGAAATCATTTTGAACTTCTTTGAACAGGAATTTGTTCAATTCTGAGGTCCAAGATGGGTATGTGCCCTCCTGTTTTCTCTGGAATAAGGAAAAAGGGGGAATAAAACCCTGCACCCTGTTGATGAATAAGTACTTCTTCTATTGCCCTTTGGGCAAAAAGCAGACGACCTCGTGATCTAACTGGGAGTTGAGAGAGGTCTGAGACTTGAACTGTCTTACCATTGTAGGAGGGGGCATGCTGAGGAACTGAAGCTTGTATCCCTCTCTTACAATGGACAGAGTCCAACTTTCTGCTGTTATCTGCCCCCATCTGGGGGCAAAACAACCACCTTCCTGGAATGGTGGAAGGCTCTGACCTGTTCAGGGCCAGGAAGACAAAGTTCTCTAGATGGGAGTCAAAGCCCCTGTGGAGGCTGAATCTGCTGAGCTGGTTGAGGCTTAGCAGCCTTTGTTTTTCTTTGTTTAGGTTGCTGCTGACCCTTTTGGGCAGACTGACCTCAACAATGTCCTTGGTGGGTATAGGAGGGATAGAACTTCTTTCTAGTGAAGAATGGTTTTTCGTAGGACTTTTTCGTTGCAGGATCAGCTGCAGATTGATAATCTATCCAAGGTGAGATTATCAGCATCTAGCTCATTAGCTTTCTCTTGCCAATTTTTGCCAAAGAGATTCTCTCCTGTGCAAGGAATATTCCCCAGTTTGTCCTGTACCCAAAGTTCCAAGTCAGATGCCTGGAGCCAGGCAATCCTACGTGTGCCTATGGCAATAGCAGAAGTTCTGCTTATGCACTCAAAACAATCAAAAGCTGCACGATTTACGAATTTGGAAACATCCTGAGCATGTTTGAAAAGTGCAAAATAATCTTGTCTCTTATCAGGAAGGAGAGGGCTCAAGCTCTAGATCTCCTGTAACTTCCTTAAGGAACATTCCCATGTATAAAATGTAGGAACTAATCATGGCAGACAGCATAGAGGCCTGGAAGGTTCGACACCCAAAGGCATCAAGAGTTCTACATTCACATCCTGGAGGATTAGATGCATGTCTTTTTGCACTCTTGATCCTTCTCATAGCTGATTCCACCACCATGGAATGGTGGGGCAGCTGAGTTTTTTGAAATCCAGAACAGGGAGGAACTCGATACATGGTATCAAGCCTACGAGAATGAGAAGTGGTGAGAGGTGTCTCCCACATCCTTAGCATGAGATCATGCAAGATCTCATGAATAGGCAAAGTAGCTGCCTCTTTGGGAGCTTTAGGATACTGTAAAATCTCCAATTCCTTCGCCCTAGGCTCCGTTTCAGGAGCCACTATGATGGAAAGACAGCCACATCACGGATAAAATCCTGGAAGGATATATCCTCTGGAGGAGACATCTTACGTTTAGGAGAGAAAGAATCCTCAGGAAGAAACACTCTGGTATCGACAGAGCTGTCAGAGTCTTCAGACTCGGAGGATTCAAAGTATCTTCTGTCCGAGTAATCGTGCAGTGCACGATACCGGTACCGATCGAAGTCGGTATCGACAGGGTCCGGTACCGACTTGTCAGTACTGGAGGGCAAAGCATGCTTCGGTACCGGTAGTCCACCTGCCGACCTCAAAGCAATTGGCCCCGGTACCGATGTAAGTGCTGGTACCGGTTGAATTGTCTGAAGCAGTTTCAGGGACATAGATGCAGAGAGAAGAGCCGCTCACTGTTCAATAGCCAAGAATCTCTGGTCTATCGATGCTACCGATGCCTGGGTATCGGTACCAGACAAAGCAGCTGGTACCCCAGAGCATGGCACCAGTAGTTCTGCCGAGGTTGGGGCCTCGAGAACATCCTGGAGCCCCGATGCTTTGGAAACCGAAGCCTCCTGCCAGGGCAATATTGCCGGTGTGAGTCCCTCAAGGGCAACGCCAGAGGCATCTCGATACTTAGATCTACCCTTTGAGGACTGGCTAGACTAGTTACCTGAGATCCATGGGAGGAAGACGAAGCGCTGGAAAATGTCGATGCCACAGATACACATCGGAGGGAAAAAGGGTGCTAAGTTTAGCAGCTCTGTTTTGCCAACCCCTCTTCGACAACACACTGAGATAGAGTGATCAGGACCTAAACATTTGAGGCACCACTCATGGGTGTTGGTGACAGATGGTACCGCCACACTTGGAACATTTTTTAAAACCCGAAGCGGGTTTTTCCATTGTAGAGGAAAGTTGGGCCTGGTGACCAAAATAGCGTGTGGCACCAGAGGAGAAAATGGAAATTACACTTACCTGGTAATTGATGTTCCTTGAGGGAGTACAGTTCAGTCCTCCACCACTGGGTAGTGCACCTCCTCCTGCAACATGGAGACTGGACAAGTCAAACTTGTGACATCACCGGGTATATCCTGCTGGTCTTCTCCCATGATCCCCCAGTGACCTACTGTCAAAGCAGACTCAAAGGAGCAAACAACCAGTTAAAGTACTAAATACAAAGCTATGCTCAAACTTCAACTTTAAAATCACAGGGCCCCAAAAAGAAAGGCCGAAAACACCCTCCTCCGTGCCCCTGTCCCCCTGCGCACCAAACAGCGGAAGACAGAGAGCTAGAAGGAAGGAGAACTAAGGAAGAGTATAGGCAGAAAAGGTTGCTCTCGCGATTACCTGCCAATCAGAGCCCGTTGCCGACTCTAGGATCCGAAAGCATACTCGGAACTGACGCCTCGCGTCTGAAACATCCATCCCCAGGCGGGAATGAGGACTGAACTGTACTCCCTCAAGGAACATCAATTACCAGGTAAGTGTAATTTCCATTTCCTTATCGGTCCTACAGTTCAGTCCTCCACCACTGGGATGTACCAGAGCAGTAATCATTGGGAGGGACCTATCCAGTCGGCTCGGCCCCTAAACGAACAGAGCAGGCACCGACCCCAGCCCACTCCTCACGTCAACAGGCGGTAAGCCAACTAGGAAGACACGACCGAGAGCCCACTTGGATCCTCTTCACTGGTGAAAACAGCACAGAACTCTGCCCCAAGCAGCGCTAGTGCTTCAGAAAGACAAACTCGCCATCGCAAACACACTGAACGCCCTAGAAACAGACCTACTGAGAAGGCTACCGGAGCTCCGCCTGAAAAATCCGCTTGAGCTCCCCCTTGGCTCTCGACCCCACCAGGGTGTCAAGTGTTAGCAACCGCTGCTCTCCCGCAGAACCCGCCTCCACGGAGGAACAGGCAGCGAAGAGACCTCCCAGAAAGCGACGGAACCTCACCTAAGGTCCAAGGAACGCAGGTTACAAGCAAAGTGTTCTTGCGTAAGTCCCAAACCGACAACTAAACAGGCACAGCCGGATTCCACGAGGGAGAACGGAACCGAGGTCCATCCAGACAGAGGTGGGAAGCAAAATGAGGGAAATGGAAAAACCACCAGCGTCAAACACCCTATTTGTCACACCTCTTAAGGGCTTTATTCCTCGCAACACAAAGTAGCTCTACAGCTATGTCCTGGACCAGTTGGAGTCTTTTTAATTGAGAATGTGGAATGCAGCTAAGCAATGAGTTGCAATAAACCAAGCGTGATCCACCAAGGGCATATAAGAGGGTGTCAAGTGCCCCAGAGTCCAGCGTTGTTTCAGAAGATGTGGAGTCTTACACGGTGTGACAAAAAAGAAAGGAGACTGGTAGCCACGCCCACGACGCAATGCCAGTAGGCCAACCGCTTACATCACCTGGATATGCCCTCCGGAAGTGGAGGAACCATGCAGAAGTAGCAATTGCCGACGTGATCCATGGGCCCTCTCCAGATCATTGGAACCGCAAAAGACTTTGATGGTCTTTTCCCATCCATCCACAGCCTGAGATCTGCTACACATGTATTGCAGTATATGTGTGGCGCCTAGCTTTTATCCTGATCTTTTATTCTGCAGCCAAAATATAAATTGTAGGCTTTCTGAACCGCCACAGTCATATGCCATTTTTTGTGATGTAAAAGTCACATCACCACAACTAGAGCAGAAATTATCTGCATGATTAACACCAGGACGAGGAATCGCCAAATATGCTGTGAGTGACCTATCGGTATAAAATAAATATATGTCTTTTTTTTTTTTTTTTTTTACTGTCAAGCGAGGCATATTTAAGTAGTGACTGCATCAACTGGTTTTGGACAGTTATTTCGATTGGTTGCAAGTAAAGATTATGCAAGCTCACGCAAATGTTGCAGAATACACTGGTAATGGTCCCCACTGACTAATGAAGAGCACATATCTTAGCAACCAGACCCAGTCGGCCATTTTCACTATGACCTCTGAAAGGCATAGAATGGACCGGGCCACGGCCCCGTACCAATGCGTCGACGCTATCCAGTAGCCTCATATGTCCTCTGCTAAACATCGACCCGTCGCCGCAGACTGACACGTCGCCATGAGGTCCAATATGGGCTGACCGCATCTGAGCACACGCGGCGCGCACACCGCCTGATGCAATCTCACTCCTCTGGCAAACACTCGGACCCCGCTAAGGACATTCGCCACCACAGTGTCCCCAACGAAACGCAGGCCGCCAAGGCTTCAACCGCGCACGCTGTCCCTTCGCTCGGGCCACCCTGACCACCCGACCGACTCCACCCTGCCGATCGAAATAGGCCACCATCCTGGAGATCTCAGACAGCACCTACAGAGCTCGATCCGCTACCGTGTCCGTGAACGCCTGCCACGGCTGACGTACCGCACACCGTTCCAGTCAGACGATGGAACACTGGGCGTGCTGCGTACACTAAAACGCCTTGTACATAAAGGATCCCCAAAATGTAGCTGAGTCTAACCACGCTCCGGCCAAGCTCCCGGAAGAAAGGGACAGAACCTTATAAAAAAAGAAGTGGGGACAATTAGGAAGGCTTTCCTGTTTGATTATTCTTTATTTTTTTTTTCCTTCTTACAACTCCATAAGGGCCACAAGGCACACAACCGAACAGGGCATTGTCCAGAGAACGCAAGGCCCCTCCTCCAGGCTGACTCCACAGCCTAAACCGGCATTCACCTTGGCTGATGCCGAGCAGCGCGGAAGCCAACTTGTAAGCCCAGCATATGAAGTATGCCTACTAGTACAGCATTCCACAATGGAGGGACATGTAACCGGACGGCTTTGAATATGAACCTACAGATATCCCGCGCTTGCTCCAAGACAAACACTGTGCAGCCTACTGGTCTTCTCGGAGCACCGCCATGACCCGAAAACCTAAACCGGCCAGCAAAAGACGTACGCTGGGCCCGAAGGAACCTGGTTGAACGGATCCCAGCACTCCCTGTATCGTTAGGATCGGAGCCTCCCCCCAAGGACTCAGCCCTGGCTGGAACCGGCTGAGCATAACTCCAGGCCCTGCGGCGAGCCCCCACGAAGAAGTGGGACGCAACGATGCCTTTAGGAAAGGGAAGGCCCAATGGGTGAAGCAAGTTGCTAGCCGACCAAGGGAGTAAACCCCACACGCGCACCTCAACGGAAGGTCGGAAGAACCGAGGATTCTGGTCCCACAGGTGCGCCTGCTAGCCTTTAACATACACACACCTCTGCAGGTACAAAAAACTTAAATTGTGAGCACCTTCAGGGGTTAGGGGAATAGACGACAGCCTCTGACTGTTGACCACCTTGTCTTGCACAACAGACAGCAGCACCCCACCAAACAAATGATTGGGAATATATGACCTCAGAACCCCAAGACAGAGGTAAAACAGTAGAACGTGCAGTGGACGTGAATTTCCAGATCTGCCAGCCCCCCTGCCCACATTGAGAAGAGGCAGGGAAGAACTGGACCGGCGGATCTGGAGGGGTGCCTCCTGGACAGCCGGGCCACCGAAGAGAAAGCTGATGACTGAGGCCCAAACCCCTCAGGATGGCCCCGTCTTGCATTGGCAACCCCATGCAACACCATGACAACCCTGCTCACGATATCCCAAGCGATCTCTGTCATTGCTGCAACAATCACCTGAGCATGAGATCACAGACGGAACACGGACATGCAGACGCACTCAAGGAGAATGCACCTAAGTAGTATGAGCCTATCCAACATCCAGCACCACATGTCCAGGTGTCCCACTCCTGTCACCCAAAACACAGGACGCTTGAACCTAGGTGACCATCATAGCAAAGACAGGGAGGCCTGACTGCCGCTATCAACCCTTCCAGGACCCTGGAACACTAAGCCCCGGACTGTGCCATCCAGCAACACTTCTCACGATCCCCAGCAGGGGCCTTTCCCCAGATGGCCCAGATGGGCAGTGTTCCCGCCAAATGGGCAAGCTGCGCTCTGATAACATAGTGCAGAAAACCAAATCAAAGTGTCTTAACCTAGCTAATTTTTGTCTAATAGTGATCATTCATAATATCAGCCAGGCTCAATCATAATATTAGTATTAATGATCTCTAAAGATTGAAGAGTTACTAATGTTCAATTCCCTGTTCTTTGTAAACTCAATGTTGTTTGTATACATTGCAGTATTCTTGTTAGATGTACACCGCGCTGATTTTAATAGCGCGGTATAGAAAAAATGTTAAATTAAATAAATAAATAAATTGTTTTTTTTTTTTTTTTTTTTTTTTTTTAAAGAGCTTCAAAGGCGATCTTGGAAACTACAGACCAATGAATCTGAGTTCAGTGCCAGTTAAATGATAGAGCTTGTTCTGAAAAGCAGCACCAAGCTGTCTTTTCAAAGGGTTAATAAACATGTGAGTAAGCCAAATGATATGTATCTGGATGTTTTAGAAGGTACTTGACAAAGCCCCTTATGAACTTCTCCTGAGGAAGGAGATGATGTGCTATTATAGAATAGGAAATGGATCAAAAACAGGAACACAATAGGACTAAATTTATTTATTTTCTCACAGGAGACCCGTAAATAGTGGAATGTCTCGGGATCTGCACTGGAACTGGCATCTGGTAACAGCTACTGCACTGAAATGATCTGGAAAAGAGATCAGCAAGCATGGCGATCAAATTTGCAGATGGCATAACGACATTTAGAGGCTGTCTGCACAATTTCCAAGCGAATAAACATGGAAATAGCATCCTTACGTAAATGACAAATTCAGAAAGGGCTCAATTTGTAGGTGATTGTGCCGCCGATGACCCTGAATGGCCAAATCCTAGCACGGAAACCTGCTGCTGACAGATGTCACTAACTGCCAGAATGCAGACAAAGGTAAAGGCACCCCCCAAGAAGTAAAACCCAAACCAATCACATTGCATTCAAAGAACTATAAACTATCATGAAATTAAAAGGAAATTAAAATTAGAATTAAAATTAAAAGTAACAGCAAAAGGAAATCCTTATCTGGGTGTAGCCGCGTGGAACAGTGTCGTCTGCTCAAACGCGGGGCTGCTCCGCTCTCCGCCACGAGGCCTCAGCCCTGCCGAGAAAATAGCGCCAATCCGAAGCAGGCCCGTTTGGCGCCAAACACCACAGAGGCGGCTAGAGCTCAGAGCCCCTCCATGCGGACTCGAGAGACTCCCTTGTGGCGTTGGGATGCAGCAGTTACCCCGCTGTAGCTGCGGGGTGAAGAGCTGTCCAGACACGCTGCTGCCTCGCGCCACCAGAAGTAGCAGACGCTGCGAGCCCCGGCCCACCGGCTAAAGAACCTCGAACGGCCTGAGGCTCCCGCCGCGATGGGAATCTGCCGCATGGACACTGCCAAAATGCAGGTGTTCCACAGAGCTCTCCCCCGTACAGTCCTGGGGGAGAGGTCATCACCGGGCACAGAGACCGAAGAATCCCAAGCAGAGAGGCTAGCTGGCAGCGTGAACTTTGAAAAGGGACAGAACCCCCCTTTACACTAAGGCAGACTAGGTGAAAATAAATAAAGTAAAAGTAAATGAAATTAAATGAAAATGAATTCAATTTACAGGATTACACCTAAAGAAGGGCAAAAGAAATGCAAGGTAAATCAAATCCTGACTAACTGCTCCTAAACTGCTTCTCAAGTGAGCCCAGCACCTAGGCTCACTACGTCCTCATGCTGCATGGAGACTGGACACACTGGGGGATCATGGGAGAAGACCAGCAGGATATACCCGGTGATGTCACAAGTTTGACTTGTCCAGTCTCCATGTTGCAGGAGGAGGTGCACTACCCAGTGGTGGAGGACTGAACTGTAGGACCGATAAGGAAAAAGCTGGAGACTCCAGGAAAAGTTTTTTTTTTTTTTTTTTTTTTTTTTTTTTTTTTTAAGGAAAACGAACCAACCAGCGGTACCGGTGTAGCGTCGAAGGAAGGCAGATGCGACCACAAAAAAAGAATAAACGGGATATTTTCTGCGGTGACAGGAAGTGCGACCTGTTGGCTCCACAGAAAAAGAACTGGAGGGACAGTTGGGAAAGGCGGGAAGGCAGCATTGCATGCGCTTTGGGGTGCTCCCAAAAGCTTTCTAATTGGACGCAGGGGAATGTTCCCATGCAGGCTCCGTCGGTACAGACGATACCCATATGTGAAGACTACATTCCTGCTTGTTCCAGGACATTGGAGTTTCCACCGCCAACTGCAGAAGTGGAAACCACGGTTGCCTCAGCCATCTGGGGACTACCAGAATCACTGAGGCCTTGTCCTGTAGAATCTTGAACAGAGTTCGGGCCACCAGGGGCGTGGGAGGAAACGCATACAGGAGGCCCATAGACCAAGAGATCAGAAACGCATCTGCTGCCATTCTCAGGGGATGCGGCTGTCTGGAGCAAAACCTGGTCAGCTGACGGTTGAGTGGACTTGCAAAGAGATCAATTGCTGGAAATCCCAATCGCAGAAAGATCTGCTGGACCAGTAGTGGATTCAACTGCCATTTGTGAGGCTGGAGAATCCTGCTTAGTTTGTCTGCCAAAAGGTTCTCCTGACCAGGCAGATAAACTGCTTTGAGAAACATACCTTGTTTGACTGCAAAAGGAGCAAAGGGCCTGCGCCTCCTGACATAGGAGTCTCGACCCTGTGCCCCCTTGCTTGTTCACATAGAACATTGCTTCCTGATTGTCTGTCTGAACTAAGACAGACTGGTGAGAGGGCATGAGAAAAAGTCTGTAGAGCCAAGCGGATTGCTCGCAGCTCCAAAAAAGACTGATTTGCTGTGTGGCCTCCCAAGGAGACCAGAGGCCTTGAGAGTGCATGTGCCCTGGCAATGTGTACCCCAGCCCCTTAAAGCAGCATTGGTCGTCAGCACCCTTGGGTGTGCTGAGGCCTGAAAGGGTACCCCCCTGAGAAGGTTTGGGAGATGCAGCCACCACTGCAAGGAGTCCATGAGTGGTTTGGACACCCTTACTCTGTCTCGGAGGTCGCATGTGGCCTGCACCCACTGAGCTCTGAGGCACCACTGAGCCACCCACATGTGCAGACGGGCATGCGGAGTCACATGTACTGTGGATGCCATGTGGTCCAGGAGCCACAGGAATTGCTTGGCGGAAACCTGAGAATTGCTTTGGAACTGGTCGGCCAAGTCCTTGCCTGCAGTGTCCAATCTTGCCCCTATAAAATCTAGGTTCTGTGAGGGGTGCAAAGTGGACTTTGTGTAGTTTATGACAAAGCCCAGATGCTGAAGAGAGACAGTGTGAAGAGTGGCTTGTCTGGCCTCCTGGAGAGACTGACCCCTGATGAGCCAGTCATCCAGGTATGGGAAGACAAAATTCGCCGATTTCTGAGATAGGCTGCCACCACCGCCAGGCATTTGGTGAAAACCCTGGGGGCGGACGTTAGGCCAAAGGGAAGTACTCTGTACTGGAAATGGTTTCCTCCCACCACGAATCTGAGATACTGTCTGTGGTCTGGATGAATGAGGATGTGCATATAAGCATCCTTTAGGTCTAAGGAGCATAGCCAGTCTCCCTGCTGGAGGTAGGGCAGCAGTACATAAGAACATAAGATATGCCCATACTGGGTCAGACCAAGGTCCATCAAGCCCAGTATTCTGTTTCCAACAGTGGCCAATCTAGGTCATATGTACCTAGCAGTTTCCCCAAGGGACACAGGTTCCACAATGCTTGTATTGGCTCAAGCATTGATATCCTGGGTCCCTTCTTAATAATGGTTTATGGACCTTTCCTCCAGGAACTTCTCCAAACCTTTTTTAAACCCAGCTACACTAACAGCCTTTACTACATCCTCCGGTAACAAATTCCAGAGTTGATTACACGTTGAGTGAAAATTGTTTTTCTTTTATTAGTCTTAAATAGTTTACCCTGTAGCTTAATTGCATGTCCCCTAGTCTTTCTATATTCTGATAAGGTAAACAATCGATCTACGTTTACCCGTTCCACTCCGTTCATTAATTTATAGACTTCTATCATATCTCCCCTCAGCCATCTTTTCCAGGTTAAAGAGCCCTAACCTATTTAGCCTTTCATAGGAGTATCCTTCCATCCCCTTTACCATTTTGGTGGCTCTTCTCTGAACCTTTTCTAAAATCGCTATATCCTTTTAAGATACGGCGACCAGAATTGCACACAAAATTCAAGGTGCGGTCTCACCATGGAACGATATAGAGGCATTATAATATCTTTTGTTTTATTTTCCATTCCATTCCTTATCATACTCTGACCTCACCTTTAAACCATGCTGGCAGTTTTTTGGACTGACTTCCACTTTTTTTAAAGCGTGGAATACAGCTGGTCTGGGCTTCCAAGATAGTATTTTTCAACAGCCAAGCCTGATGTACGTCTTTAACCTTTGCAACTGCTCCTTTTAGTTTTTTCTTAACTGTTTTCTTCACGACGCCTAAATCTTTTTCCTGGGTGGTAGTTCCTAATGTGGAACCTTGCATCGTGTAACCATAGTTTGGGTTGTTCTTCCCTAGGTGCATAACTTTGCACTTGTCCACATTAAATTTCATCTGCCATTTTGATGCCCAGTCTTCCAATTTATCAAGATCCTCTTGCAATTTTCCACAATCCTCTTGGGTTTTAACAACTTTAAATAGTTTTGTCTCATCTGCAAAATTTGATAACCTCACTCGTTATTCCACTTTCCAGGTCATTTATGAATATGTCAAAAAGCAGCGGACCCAGCACAGATCCCTGGGGTATACCACTATTCACCTTTCTCCATTGGGAAAATTGGCCATTTAGCCCTACCCTCTGCTTTCTATCTTTTAACCAGTTCCTGATCCACAATAGTACACTGCCTCCTATCCCATGACTCTTTAGTTTTGCCAAAAGTCTCTGATAAGGGACCTTGTCAAAGGCTTTCTGAAAGTCCAGATACACTATATCAACCGACTCACCTTTGTCCACCTGTTTATTCACTCCTTCAAAAAAACATAACAGATTAGTAAGACAAGATCTTCCTTGTCTAAAGCCATGTTGGCTGTCTCCCATTAGGTTGTGACTATCTACATGCTGAGTAATTTTATTCTTTATGATGGTTTCTACCATTTTTCCTGGTACTGACGTCAGGCTCACCGGTCTGTAGTTTACCCGATCACCCCTGGAACCCTTTTTAAAAACTGGTGTTACATTGGCGATCCTCCAATCTTCAGGTATTAGAGATGATTTTAATGATAGTTCACAGATTACTGATAGCAGGTCCGCAATCTCATATTTCAGTTCTTTCAACACCCTTGGATGTATACCATCCGGCCCAGGTGATTTGCTACTCTTCAGTTTATCTAATAGTTGTAAGACATCTTCCCGATGTATCGATATTTCCTTCAATTCTTCCACACCTTTAAATACCACTTCAGTCATGGGTAACATCCCTACATCTTCCTCAGTAAAGACCGAAGCAAAGAATTCATTCAGTCTCTCCGCTATCGCCTTGTCGCCTCTTAGTGCTCCTTTAACCCCTTTATCATCTAATGGACCAACTGACTCTCACAGGTTTATTGCTACGAATGTACTTGAAAAGGTCTTTATTTCGCGTTTTTGCTTCCGCAGCAAGCTTCTTCTCAAATTCTCTTTGCCTGCTTTATCAATGCCTTGCATTTGACTTGCCAGTGCTTGTGCTGTTTCCAGGTTTCATCGTTTGGCTCTTTTTTCCATTTCCTGAAAGATGCTTTTTTGGCAACAGCCTCTGACCTCACCTTTAAACCATGCTGGCGGTTTTTTGGACTTCCTTCCACTTTTCTTAAAGCGTGGAATACAGCTGGTCTGGGCTTCCAAGATAGTATTTTTCAACAACACCCAAGTTTGATGTACGTCTTTAACCTTTGCAACTGCTCCTTTTAGTTTTTTCTTAACTGTTTTCCTCATTTTATCATAGTCTCCCTTTCGAAAGTTAAAAGGTGGTACTGTGGATTTCCTTACTATCCCTCCTCCACTAATTAAATCAAAGGCGATCATGCTATGATCATTATTGCCAAGTGGCCCCAACACCCTTATCTCTTGCACTAGATCTGGTGTTCCACCAAGGACTAGGTCTAATATGGCTTCCCCTCTGGTTGGGTTCATGAACCAGCTGCTCCAAGAAGCAGTCATTTATTTCATCTAGGAACTATCTCCCTAGCATGCCCTGACGTGACACTGACCCAGTCGATACCGGGGTAATTGAAATCACCCATTATTACTGCGCTGTAACTTGTTAGCTTCCTTGATTTCTTTGAGCATTTCATCATCCATTTGGTCATTCTGGCCAGGTGCTCGATAGTACACCCCCACTGCCATTGCCTTCCCCCTTTTATATGGAATTTCAATCCATATAGATTCTACAGCAGATTTTGTTTCCTGCAAAACTTTAATCCTTTCTGAGTCAATGCCCCCTCTAACAGAGTGCAACCCCTCCACCAATTTGATCAGCTCTATCATTACGATATAGTTTGTACCCAGGTATCAGTGTCCCACTGGTTGTCCTCCTTCCACCATGTCTCTGATATTCCAATCATATCTAACCTTTCATTTAGTGCTATATATTCTAACTCTCCCATCTTATTCTTTAGACTTCTAGCATTTGCATACAAGCATTTTAGAGAATGTATTTTATTCATGTTAATTTGGCTATTGTTAGACATGGGTAAATTGGGATCTTTAAGCTCTGTCTGCTCCATACTTGAGGGCATGACTTAGTGTATGACCGATTTGGGTAATGAGCTTCACCTGAGAGCACCTCCTGTCTGTCTGTTAAGGTGTGTAAGTACCTATAAAGCTACGATTATCCCAGGGGTGGGTGGGAGGGAAATAACACTTATTAAAAGAGGGCTGCTACACAGTACCCTGTCTTGTGCTGATGAGGTAAGCTATATTCTGGTTTGATTTAAATTATAGCTCTTAGCGGCTGCTAGGTTCTAACTTCTTATGAAATTTAAACTACAAGCTCTCTGCTGGGTTCTAAATTTAACCAGAAAGCTCTCTTCTGTGTTTTAAATTTAAACTAAAAGTACTTTGCTGTTACTAGGCCCTGAGTGACTATTAAATTTAAACTACAAGCTCTCTGCTGGGTATGAAATGTAACCAGAAAGTTCTGTGTTTTAAATTTAAACTGCTGCTACTAGGCCCTGACTGATTTAACAAAAAAAATAGTGGGTTCACAGATTAATTAGCTTTAATACAAAGAATTCCTTTTAGAAAATTACCAGAAGATATACTCAGTTGCAGATCTCTCTCCAGAAGTAACAGTCCCTTTTTCTAGTCCTTCAAGACTGCCTAGCACTGGTTGCTGCCTTTCTCAGGCTTCAGGGGATTTTTGTCTTCCCCTACCTCGATGACTGGCTCATCAGGGGTGCTACAACCCCAGAGGTGCAGCAGGCCACGGCACACACTATCCAAGTCCTTCAGCACTTGGGCTTCATTATCAATTATCCCACATCCAGCCTGTCCCTGGTGCAAGAGCTGGAATTCCATCAGGGCAAGGATCGATACCATCCTAGCCAAGGCCTTCCTATCTGCAGACAGGGTCAACAGGCTCTTGGCACTGCCCAAAAATGTACAGTGCTGCCCCTCGGTGCCAGCAAGACACCTTTTGTTCTGCCTCAGACACATGGCCTCCACAGTCATGTCACGCCAGATGCCTGCCTACACATGTGACTTGCACAGTGGTGCCTTAGGGATCAGTGGTCCCAGGCAGCAGGGCATCCTGGCGTAGTCCCTGAACTGGTGGCAGTCACCCCACCACTTACAACAGGGATGCCTTTTCAGGCTCCTCATCACTCCAGGGTCCTTCACTACAGATGCCTCCCTGCTGGGTTGGGGAGCCCGCTGCCAGGGGTACCACACCCAGGGCGTCTGGCCCCCGGACAAAAGGGCCCAACAGATCAATCTCTTGGAATTGCATGCGATCCGCCTTGCTCTAAGGGTGTTCCGGAGACCTTTGAGTCACAGATCCGTCCTAGTCCAGACAGACAACCAATTTGCCATGTTTTGTATGAACAAACAAGGGGGCATGGAGTCCCGCATCCTTTGTCAGGGATCTATGGACTTGTGCTCACTAGCAGCCCGTCAGCATTCTCTTCAGGACAGTATATCTGCCAGGCCAGGACAATTGGCTGGCCGACAGACTCAGCAGACTGCTCCAGCTGCACGAGTGGCAGCTGGACCTGAAAGTGGTCTAGTCTCTTCCATATTTGGGGGGAACCAATGATGGGACCTGTTTGTCAACCCAGACAACCATCAGATACAAGCGGCAAAATGCAACAACCTCCAAGACAAACCACCCACGACAAGATTCAGACCCAAAGGATACAAAGTGTTCAAGGAATAAATCCATCGTTGCTCTTTCTGCAATACAGCCTTGCCACGATCCCCCCGTCGAATGTTGAATGGAACATGTTCCAAAACAGTACATCTCAGATCAAAAAACTGATGACCAAAGTCCAAACAATGCTGAATCAAAGGTGTATCGATGCGTTTCTTATGAAGACAATATTTATGTTCTGCTAAGCGTGTCCGGAGGGGCCTAGTCTTTCCAATATAAAGTTTTGAATATGGACACCAAAGACCATAAATTACATGTGTTGTAGCACAAGTTGTATAAATTAACAGGTCGCGAACCTTCGCTTTGTAAACTGCACAAATTGAATGCGACATGACACTACAAAAAGTGCAGCGTTGACATGCAAAATGACCAACCTCTGAAACTGAAGGACTGTCGCGGCACTGCTGGACAAAGATGATCTTTCAAATTAAAACTGCGGCTATATGCAAGCCGTAGAGAATATCTTGAAAACGTAGGATGTGTCGCCAATAAAGCCCATCGGCAGTGTAACACCGTAGCAATACGAGTTGACAAACTTGAATTGCTTTGAGTTAGTATTTGAGTCGTGCTTAGGTTATGGAGAGTGTGTTGGTTGATGTCATTTAGGTATGAGTGAAACCATTTCAGGATGGATCAATGTAGCCCAATGTTCTGTAGCCTTTCCAGTAGGGTTGTGATTTACTGTGTCGAATGCAGATGAAATATCAATGAAGATCATTAGTATTCCTTTCTTGGTGTTGTCTATGATGCGAAGAATGTTATTGAAGGAGGTATATCAGGAGTGTTTCTACCCCGTGGTTGGGGCAGAAGCTGTGTTGGTTGATGTCTAGTGGTGCGTGGTTGTCAATGTGGTCTTGTAGCTGGTGCTGTACTGTCTTTATTTTTGCCAGTGGGGGTATGCTTGAGATCAGTCTGTATGCTGCTGGATTGTTTTTATCGAGTGTGGTTTTCTTCGGGATAAGTCTTATTGTGGCGAGCTTTAGTTGATTTGGCATGTTTCCTTGGGTCAGAGACCTGTGCACCATGTTGTGTATGGTGTGGATGAAGATGGATTTGGTGGCTTTGATCCATGTCACTGGGCATGGGCCTGTTGGTGCCGTGCTTGTATTGATTGCGGTGATGTGAGAGCTGTTCTGTGGATGGGATGCTGAATGTGCCCCAGGTTTTCGGGGGCGAGTTTGGCTTTGAGGTTGTGTTGGATCTTTGTTGTGCTTCCGAGTGGAATTTTTTTTGTATGTGGTCAGCAAAATTTTGTGGGTTTATTTGCACATCATTTTCTGCTTTCTGTTCCTTGGTGAGGGTTTTCACGATTTCAAATAGCTCTCTAGGTTTGTTGGTGGATTTGAGTATGATGTTTGTGTGGTATTCCCTTCTGTTTGATGAGTTCATTGTAGTGTTTTTGCTTTGTTAGGTATAGTTCCTGGGTATTGGATGACTTGGTGTGTCTCCATCTCCGTTCTAATTTTCTGAGTTTCCTCTTTTCGTTCTTATCTTTTGAGTACCATGGCTTGTGCTGTAGTTTGGTGCAGCAGGTTTTCTTGGGTCTGTGATCCGTGGCTTTAGCAGCGTCATTGGTGTTCCAGTTTCCGATTTGAGCTTCTAGATCATCTGTTTTTGTGGTTAGGTGTGGTATAGTGTCTTGTAGGAACTGGTCCCTGTTGAAGCTCTTGAATCTTGTATGTGGGTGTGTTGTCCAGGTGTTTGTCTTGATCTCCTCCTTTTGGCACAATATTTATTCCAATTATGTGGTGGTCTGACCATGGTACTGGTATGACAGTAGGTGTTGAAATTAGTCCTCTTGTGATTAGATAGTTGGGTGCAAAGATGAGGTCCGGCGATGATCCTTGTCTGTGTGTCAAAGTGTTAATTATTTGGGTAAATTGAAATGAACTCATCGCTTGAAGGAAAGCTTCTGCATCTTTGGTGTTGGTAGATTTGAGGTTGAAGTCTAACAGTAGAGTGGGTTTGTGGTTTGAGCTGATTGCGCAGACCGCTTCTAGGGTGGAGGCGAGTTCATCAGGTGGTGCACGGGGTGCTCTGTAGGTGAGGCATAAGGGCCATGTGTTTGCTCGACAGTGATGTTGCATTGTGTGTCTGTGGTACTTCATGATTTGAATTTTAGGGTGTTCTTTGCAATTGGTTCACCTTTGGTAGCCCCTCCCCTCTTGTCCCTCTGCTCTCCTCTTCACCTATCCCCACCGTTTCCTTTTTCCGGTACTTAGGTGTAATACTCAACGCTTCCCTCTCCTTCAAAGACCACATTTCCTCTGTTGTCCAACGTTCTATTTTCACTCTGAAGCAACTTCGCGCCATCCGTCCCTTTCTTTCCTCTTCATCTATGACTACACTGCTTCTTTCCCTTGTTGTCTCGTCTCGATTATTGTAATGTCTGTCTGGCTGGTATCCCTCAGTCCCAACTTTTTCGTCTGCAACGTGTCCAAAACACTGCTGTTTGCCTCCTCACGATGCATGTTCAGATAACCAGACCCGCAGTGGGCAAATTGTACGGCCCACATATCAAATGAAAAGTCACACGTGGTGGAATGTTGAAATGACCATTGCTGCTGTGTACGGGGGTCAACCCAAGTAGTGCCTAATAAAGATCCTGGACAATAAGAACAATGTCCTAAGGGAGAATGTCCACCCTGATGCATAAGGGTATTAAACCTTGTAGAGGTTTTTTCCCCCAATTTGTCCCGTAAGTTGTTGCCCCTTGTAAAAGCAATGCAGAGCTTTTTCTGAAAGCAATTGTGGACAGAAAGAATCCCCCAATGTTTTCGTAAGATACAATAACCATATACATGCGGTACATTCTAAAGTAGTATCCCAACAAATTTGATACTATCACCCGTCTTGAATCGATGATTAACTGTACTTTTGTTGTCCCCATGATTGACATATTGAATTCTTGGATATTTTGTCACATTGGGAGAAGCGGGCTTATCAACTTTTGTTTAGAAAGCCAGTTCAGCGTAACTCTTTTGAAGTACACGAGTTTATCCTCCCGCTTTGAAACAAGGGCTTCCTTTTGGCCAATTTTTACAGCTACGTCGGATTTGTTCTTCCTGTAGGGATTTTAAACTACATGCTGATGAATTGAGCTTGCGTCTGCGACAAACAGGGTTACCCCCAAGGGATCATTCAAAAAGCCTATAAAAAAAAAAAAGAAAAAAAAAAAAAAAAAAAGGGCTTTTTGTAACCATCGGGAATGGTTACTTATGGAAATTGACAGCTGTGGAGTTGCTACTGGATGAGGTGATGAAAATGGCAATCACAACAATGTCAATCATGGGGACAACAACAAAAGTAGTGTTAGTTAATCATCGATTCAAGACGGGTGATAGTTATCAAATTTGTTGGGATACTACCTTACAATAACTGTATACATGTGGTACATTCTATCTTACGAAAACATTGGGGGATTCTCTTATAGCAGGCTTTTCTTATAAACAGGAGCAAAGCACAAACACTTCTAGCAGCCAATTAACTTTCTCTCCGTTGTGGAGTTTTAACACAGCTGACACAGAAGCATGAATCACAACCTTACTTCACTAGCTTATGATGCTGCAGTAAATTCCTCCTTTCAAAACACAGGAATTTACTTTCTCACTGCTTAAGCTCTGAGGTTACTTCAGCAAGAGGAACAGTTCTTTTCAAGGCTGGCCTTTCGACACTTCAAGTCTAGAGCTTGGCATAAAGAACAATCCATCAACATTTCTTCTAGCTCTGACATTGGTTCTCCCAATTGCATATGCTCCGACAGCGTGCCCTGCTGACAACCTCTGGTGGTCTGAAAGATTCTCTCCTTCCTGGCTTCCCACCTTTGTTGCAAATGTGATTCAGGGAAAAATCACCTCTCAGCAATGGGTAGCTCAGCCTGTCTCCAGAAGTTAGCACCTGCTCTGGCTTCTCCAGCATTCCATCGTCCTTGCTGCTCTGAAATCTGTTCTCTGCTGCTTCCTCTGCTCCTTCTCCAACCGACTCCTTCCACTACTACCCCTCTCTATATAATTTAACCAAGGTTTATACTCACTGGGATCCAACCCCACCTTTGTCCCAGGTGTTTGTAATCCCCCTGCCTTCTGACATCAGAATAATCAGTGCAGTTGTTAGAGTGAGGGTTTTTGTCCTCGTGCTTGCAATCTATCCCTCTTACACTGTCAAGCATTTCCTGGAACTTGTTCCAGCTGGGTTTTCTGTGGCTCTGGCCTTTTGACCCTGCACACCTAACAGAGGCCCCTTGATTAAGGTGAATTCCTTATGCTGTTGACTTCCCCCATGCTCAAAATGGTTGACTGCCAAAGCGCCCAGACTCACCTCCTATCTTTCCTCTATAACAAGACAATGCTGCTATTTGCACCCGCAAGGAAGCTGCCGCTAAGCCTTTATCCAAACCATCCTGCAAAAAGGCTAGCAGCAGCGGAACCGACACTTAGTGCCTGAACCTTTGTCTATACACCAGGCTTCGAACACTCTCCAGACTCGAACATATGCTAAAGACATAGATCTCTTCCTCGCTCTCAGCAACGAAGCAATGACCGCTGAGGAGTAACCCTTTTTCTTCAACCTAGCCCTCAATAGCCAAGCCATAAGCGAGAACCGATCCATGTGTGGCATCAGCAGAGTCCCCTGTGACAAAAGGTCTATCCGAGATGGGAGCCGCCATGGCCTCCCTGCCAAGAGCCTCTGCAGATCTGCGTACCATGTCGTCGAGGCCAATCCGGAGCTATCAGAATCACCTGTCCACACTGCTGCTCTATGCACTGCAGCACCCATCCTATCAGCATCCAAAACGGGAACACGTATAGAAGCTGATGTTGCGGCCACCTCTATATGAGAGAATCCAGCCCCTTTGATATCCTCTCTTCTGCTGAAGAAACGATTTGCCTTTGCTGAATGAAATGTCGCCATGAGATCCATTACCAGTGTTCCCCACCGCTGCACCAACATGTCAAACACCTCCTGATGAAGGGTCCACCCGCACCCGATTTAAGAAGTCGGCTTCCACATTGTCCACAAATAGCTGTTTGGCCTCAGCTTCCATCGGAATACTGCTGGTTCCTCTGGTGATTGATATAAGCCACCGCCATTGCGTTGTCGGAAAACACCCGAACTGCCCTGCCGTGCAGGTACGGCTGAAAGGCCTGTAATGCTAGCACCGCTGCTCTCAACTCCAACCTGTTGATTGAGTCTTGAAAGACTAGAAAAGGGAACTGTTACTTCTGGAGAGAGATCTGCAATTGTGAGTATATACTTCTGAGAATTTTCTGAAAGGAATTCTTTCTATTAAAGCTATTTAATCTGTGAACCCACTATTTTTTGTTAAAATCAGTCAGGGCCTAGTAGCAGCAGTTTAAGTTAAATTTAACACAGAAGAGAATTTTCTGGTTAAAATTTGGAACCCAGCAGAGAGCTTGTAGTTTAAATTTCATAATAAGTTGGAGCCTAGCAGCAGCAAAGAGCTATAATTTAAATCAAATAAGAATATAGCTTACCTCAGCAGCATAGGACAGGGTACTGTGTAGCAGCCCTCTTTTAATATGTTTTTTGAAAGTGTGAATAAACAGGTGGACAAAGGTGAGTCAGTTAATATAGTGTATCTGGACTTTCAGAAAGCCTTTGACAAGGTCCCTCAGAGACTTCTGGCAAAACTAAAGAGTTATGGGATAGGAGGCAGTGTACTACTGTGGATCAGGAACTGGTTAAAAGATAGAAAGCAGAGGGTTGGGCTAAATGGCCAATTTTCCCAATGGAGAAAAGTGAATAGTGGTGTACCCCAGGGATCTGTGCTGGGTCCGCTGCTTTTTGATATTCATAAATGACCTGGAAAGTGGAACATCGAGTGAGGTTATCAAATTTGCAGATAACAAAACTATTTAAAGTTGTTAAAACCCAAGAGGATCTTGATAAATTGGAAGACTAGGCATCAAAATGGCAGATGAAATTTAATGTGGACAAGTGCAAAGTTACGCACCTAGGGAAGAACAACCCAAACTATGGTTACACAATGCAAGGTTCCACATTAGGAACCACCACCCAGGAAAAAGATTTAGGCATCATTGTGGATAACATGTTAAAACCCTCGGCCCAGTGTGCAGCGGCGGCCAAGAGAGCAAATAGAATGCTAGGTATAAGGAAAGGAATGGAAAATAAAACAAAAGATATAATGCCTCTATACCGTTCCATGGTGAGACCGCACCTCAAATATTGTGTGCAATTCTGGTTGCCGTATCTTAAAAAGGATTTAGTGTTATTAGAAAAGGTTCAGAGAAGAGCCACCAAAATGGTAAAGGGGATGGAAGGATACTCCTATGAAGAAAGGCTAAAAAGGTTAGGACTCTTTAACCTGGAAAAGAGACGGCTGAGGGGAGATATGATAGAAGTCTATAAATTAATGAACGGAGTAGAATGGGTAAACAGATCGATTGTTTACGTTATCAGAATATAGAAAGACTAGGGGACATACAATGAAGCTACAGGGTAAACTATTTAAGACTAATAAAAGAAAATATTTTTTTCACTCAACGTGTAATCAAACTCTGGAATTTGTTACTGGAGGATGTAGTAAAGGCTGTTAGTGTAGCTGGGTTTAAAAAAGGTTTGGACAAGTTCCTGGAGGAAAAGCCATAAACCATTATTAATAAGTGTCACGCCCTTAGCCCCTTACATTAGTATGGAGGGGCATGGGTTTATTTTTGTCACTGTGGTGCTTCAACTTTCTGGCCTTTTCTAACTGGATGCCTTTAAATGCATTCTGGGAAAGCACAGTTACTTACCTGTAACAGGTGATCTCTGGGAACAGCAGGAATAAATCTTCACATATGGGTATCGTCGGTACCGATGGAGCCTGCGCAGGAACGCTCCCCAGCGTCCAGAAAAAGCTTTTGGGAGCATCCCACAGCGCCTGCGCGCTGCCTTCCCACCTCTCTCCAGTTCGAGTTTTAAGCTGAGACAGAGAGAGAGAGGGGAAAGGAAAAATAGATGTCTCTCTCTATCTATTTTTCCTTTTCCCTCTCTCTCTGTCTCAGCTTTGGCAGAAAGGAAGGAACCGGACAGAGAACGATCCGATCCGCGGAAAAAGCAAGAAAGGCTCTCGACAGGACAATGCATGCAGATCTGAAATGCGCCGTGCCGAACAGATGGCTACAAGGAAAACCGCCTTCAGCGTGAGATCTTTCAGAGACGCCCTGCGCAGGGGCTCAAAAGGTTCACGAACCAGGGCCCTCAGAACTAAATTCAAGTCCCAAGGAGGCAAATTCAAATCCGGGAGGCAAAGGGCGTCCTGATCCTGGTCCCCCAACCTGGGCCGCTTGACAGCGGGTTGAGAAGACCGCTGAACCCCCCCCTGCGGAAGCTGGGGGGAGAGAGGCGGGCCAAGCCTCTGGCAAATGACCAGCCCGGCTTAAGCGGAAGGCCTGATGCATGAGAAGAACAAAATCCGGGGAAAAGTCTATAGGCGACGCCACCATAGCCGCCTGCTGGAGCTCAGGGACCGACGTATTAGACGCCGGGCCCAGACCAGAAGGAAGGATGCTCGGTGAAGGGACACTGTCCCCCGAAAGAGAAGGGTCCCCGGGCACATGCTGTTCCTTAATTTCAATAGGCAGCACCAGTTCTGAAGAAACTGCAGCACAGCTCTTACAGATTCCAGAGTCAGTCATTGTACCTCTGCGGGAGCCACAAATAACACACTGAGGTTTGGCAGCCATGCCAAGGCCACGTGCTCTCAGGGAAAAATAAGGCAACAGGAACAGGAAAGCCCACACCAAGGGGACTAACCTTATTCAATTCAGCACAGTATTAATTTTAAAACCCCTTTTTTTTTTTTTTTTACAGTAAACAAAATACTCCCCAGAATCCTAGGGGTGCCCTGAGCAAAATCGCCAGCAAAAGAAACTCCAAAAACACCAGGGGAATCCGTGCGCAAGTGTTAAGTGCCCTTACAAAGCACACTTTAGAAATCCAAAATGGCCGCCGCACTTTTTCACCCGCGGTAAAAAACGGCGCGAAAATACAAAGGTACCCAAATAATATGGAAAAGAAAGAAAACGACCCTCTAATACAGGGCAAGCGAAAAAAGGCAGGAAAAAGTGCAATTTGGAAGCCAGGGGAGCCGACAGAGCCTCTGCCCAAGCAAAGAACAGAGAGCTGAAAGCTTAAAACAAGGAAAATTCCTACCAGCTCTGGGAACAGCAAGGAACTCAGCCCACTTCTCCAAGTGACAGGCAATGTTGCAGCCGGTATGGCTCTTCCCCGAACAGCCTTGGGGAGAGCTCAACCCAGGCTTCAGATTCCCAGGCAGAAAGGCAGGAGCCCAAGGCAGGTCTGGCTTTCCCCAGAAAGTCCCCTGTGTCTTTTTCTTTTTTAAAGATACAGCTACCTAGCAAAAGAAATAGAATATAAAGGACCAGAAATAAACCCCAAAAGAACTAACTAGTGTTGCTCCTTCAAGTGTCACTTAGCGTGCCCAGCAGGGGCACAGATGTCCTCCAGCTGCAGGGAGACTGGACACACTGGGGACTTCTGGGAGCTCCTGCTGCATATATACTACAGAAGATTTGATTGGTCCAGTCTCCCGGCTGCAGGAGGAGGGGCACTACCCAATGTTGGAGGACTAAACTGGATTACCGAACAGGAACATGCCTTGTGCAGGCTAGGGAAGCCTGGGCCTCTGTCTGGGATGGAGCTCGGATGAGCCAGTCATCCAGATATAGGAATACAAATATTCCTAGAATGCATGGAAATGCAGCTACCACTGCCATGCATTTTGTGAACACTCTTGGAGCAGAGGCCAGACCGAAAGGAAGCTCTCTGTATTGGTAGTGCTTTCCCTGATAAAGGAACCGAAGGAACCTTCTGTATGTTGGATGGATGAGGACATGGGTGTATGCATCCTTGAGATCTAGAGAACAAAGCCAATCCTGACTCTGAAGGTATGGAAGGAGAGCACCGAGAGAAATCTTGAATGTCTCCTTGCATAGAAACTTGTTCAATTCTTTGAGATCTAATATGGGTCTGTAGCCCCCTGTTTTCTTTGGGATAAGAAAATAGGGGGAGTAGAACCCTGAACCCTGTTGAAGAAGGGGTACTTCTTCTATCGCCCTTTGGGCAAGAAGGGTAGCAATCTCCT
Organism: Ichthyophis bannanicus; assembly: GCA_033557465.1. Lineage (NCBI taxonomy): Eukaryota > Metazoa > Chordata > Amphibia > Gymnophiona > Ichthyophiidae > Ichthyophis > Ichthyophis bannanicus. Next base: position 140,807,673 of record CM066049.1, on the reverse strand, counting down.
GACCCAGAAGGTCGAGGAGAGATGTTGGAGAATTGAACTGTCTCACCATGGTGAGAGGAGGAAGGTTTAAAAAAATGGAGCTTGTACCCCTCCCTTATTATGGAGAGGGTCCATTGTTCTGCTGTGATTTGTTCCCATCTGGGAGCAAAGTGAGCTAACCTTCCTGGAATGGTGAGAGGCTCTGGTTCTTCTAGAGCCAGAAAGGCTAAGTTCTCTAGTTGTAAGTCAAAGGACCTGAGGAGGCTGAGGCTGTTGGGCTGTAGCAGTCCTTGCAGCCTTAGGCTTGGCTTGTTTAGGTTGTTGCTGACGCTTTGCAGCAAAACGACCTGCAGAAGATGCCTGGTGACCATAACCAGGATAATATTTCCCTTTTTTGGGAAAGAAAGCCTTTTTGAATAACCTTTTTCTAACAGGAGCAGAAGTAGACTTTGAAAGTCTAAGGCAGAATTCTCAGCATCCATCTGAGTGGCCTTTGCTTGCCAATCCTTGCCAAAAAGGTTTTCACCTGTACAAGGAAGATTTCCTAATCCATCCTGGACCCAGGGTTCCAAATCAGAAGCTTGTAACCAAGCAAGTCTACGTGCACCTATGGCAATAGCCAAGGCTCTGCTGGCACACTCAAAAGAGTCAAAGGCTGCACAGTTGGAAAATTTGGAAACATCCTGGGCATGTTTAAGCCAGGTGAGAAACTCCTCCCTTTTATCTTCTGACACAAAAGGAGATAAAGTTTGCAGATGATCTGTAACCTCCTTTAGAAACATCCCCATATAGAGACTATAGGAGTTGATTCTGGCAGTAAGCATATTGGCCTGGAAGATTCTCCAGCCAAAAGCATCCAAGGTTCTGCATTCTCTTCCTGGAGGATTAGATGAGTGTCTTTTTGCACTCTCTTCTTCATAGCAGACTCCACCACAATAGAGTGGTGAGGAAGCCGAGTCTTATGAAAGCCAGGACAAGGAGGAACACGGTACATGGTGTCCAACCTGCGAGAATGGAGGGGCGGTATTAAGAGGTGTCTCCCATATGCCCAACATGTGATCATAAAAGGATCTCATGAATTGATAAAGTAGCTGCCTCTTTAGGAGCCTTAGGATATTGTAAAATATCCAATTTCTTGGCTCTAGGCTCTGGTTCAGGGGCCACTGAAATAGAGAGGCCCCTGGCCACTTCCCTAATGAAGTCTTGAAAAGACAAGTCTTCTGGAGGAGACATTCTTCTTTTTGGAGAAGAGGGCTCCTGAGGAAGGAGTACCGATGCTTCGACAGAAGCCTCTGATTCATCAGTCTTCGGAGGAATCAAAGTATCGCCTGTCTGGATGCTCTTGCAGAGCCTGATACGCATACCGAGTGGTATCGACATCGGGAGTGATAGGTACCGATTCGGTACCGATGGGCATCACAGAACAGGGTACTGCTGCAGTCGACACTGAAGCTGATGTCAATGTCGATGCAATTGGTACTGGCACCAGAACAGATATCAGTGCCAGTGCCGGAACCGGTACCGACAGAGTTTGTTGTGGTACCGGAGGCGTCGCAGCTTGTATGCATGCTGTAATGGCACGCTGCATGGACAGAATATTCTGATCCATCGACGCAACCAATGTCTGGATGTCGGTACCAGTGGAAACCACCAGTACCCCAGAACATGGCAATAGGTGATCGGTCGAGGCCACGCCATCGATGTCAACCTGTGACCCCATAGATGAAGCTTTGGAAGCCGGAGCTTCCCGCCGGGGTAATTTTGCCGGTGCAGGATCCTCGAGAGCAAGCCCGGAGGCATCTCGATACTTAGAGGGAGATCTACCCTTTGAGGACCGGCTGGACTTATGTTTGGTTACCTGAGATCCATGGGAGGAAGAAGCAGCCCTGGAAGATGTCGATGCCACCTAAGCTGCATCAGAGGGAAACAGGGTACTGAGCTTGGCCGCTCGATTCTGTCGACCTCTTTTAGACATCATGAAACAGGACTCACAATTGGTGATGGAGTGGTCAGGTCCCAAACATTTTAGACACCAGTCATGGGTGTCGGTGATAGAAAGAGTACCGCTGCACTTCGTGCACTCTTTAAACCCAGAAGCGGGCTTTTCCATGAGGAAAAGTTTGCTAGGCCTAAGACCCAGAAGGAAAAGTTGCACAGAAGTGGGAAACGGTAGTTTGTTTTGTTTTTTAAAAAAGAAAGAAGAAAAGACCGGCAGTACCGGTCCGACGTCGAAGAAGGCTGACGCACGACCAAAGAAATAAAGAAAAATAAAGAACTTCTTCAGCGGTGGCAGGAACACGACCTGCTGGCTCCACGGAAAAGAAGAACTGGAGAGAGGCGGTTAGGAAAGGCGGGAAGGCAGCGCGCAGGCGCTGTGGGATGCTCCCAAAAGCTTTCTTTCTGGACGGTGGGGAGCGTTCCCGCGCAGGCTCCGTTGGTACCGACGATACCCATATGTGAAGACTCATTCCTGCTTGTTCCTGGAGATAGGTAGGTTCAGTTAGATATCATTTGGGATCAGATGAAAAAAAAAACAAAAAAAAACCCACCTTCATTGTAGTTGGGGGTTTGAGTGTGCGCAATTTATTCATTAGCACAGAAAGACACGCTAGGTTCACAGATCCACCTTAAGACATTTTCACCAGGAATTCTTGTAACTCTTTACAGGATAACTTGAACTGAAACAAACAGCTTTCCTCAGCTTAACTGCACCTGCTTTCAGCAGAGCTTTGCCGTGCTGATCAAAAACAAAAACAAAAAAAAAAAAGACCAGGTTTCTTTTCCCTTTCCAGTCCAGAACAAATACCTGGCTATCTTGTATGCTTAAACTCAGCACTTCATACAGCTAGTCCAATTCATACAAGCAGAAAAAGCACAGTTACTTACCTGTAACAGGTGATCTCTGGGAACAACAGGAATAAGTCTTCACATATGGGTATGTCGGTACCGACGGAGCCTGCACGGGAACGCTCCCCAGCATCCAATCAGAAAGCTTTTGGGAGCATCCCACAGCACCTGCGTGCTGCCTTCCCGCCTTTCCAACTGTCTCTCCTCAGTTGAGTTTTATAGCTGAGACAGAGAGAGGGAAAGGAAAGAGATACAACTCCTAGGGGAGGTGGGTGGGTTGTGAAGACTTATTCCTGCTGTTCCCAGAGATCACCTGTTACAGGTAAGTAACTGTGCTATCTCCAGGAACAAGCAGGAATGAGTCTTCACATATGGGGATTCCCTAGCTTTAGATGCCAGGGAGAGACCCCAGAAGTTGTGTGTCCCTGGGACAGGGCTCCACTTCCCCTCATGAATCTCTGGCATCCCATCAGGGATGGTGGGTAGGAGTTGATTAAGTATGGAACAGGTGTTTGAGAACAGCCTGACCAAACAAGGCATCCCGGCAGGAGTCCCTGTCCAAACAGTAATGGGCTGTGAAGGTATGAACCGAGGCCGAAGTGGCTGCTCGACAGATGTCAATAGACACAGAGTTCAGATGAGCCATTGAGGTTGCCATGGCCCTCACATTGTGAGCTGTGACATGGCCCTACAGAGAAAGGTTCTTGCTCTGATAGGCAAAAGAAATACATTGGGCAATCCAGTTAGAAAGTGTTCTTGGAGACTGGTTGTCCCAAATGAGAAGGATCAAAGGCAACAAAGAGTTGTGAAGACTTTCTATGCTGCTGTGTCCTTTAAGTAAAAAGCCAGAGCTCTTTTACAGTCCAGAGTATGAAGGATCCTCTCTGCACTTGATGCATGAGGTCCTGGAAAAAACACAGGTAGGTAGACTTCTTGATTAAGGTGAAAGCGTAGTTACTCACCTGTAACAGGTGTTCTCCAGGAGCAGCAGGAATCAGTCCTCACTTATGGGTGACGTCGGCGCCGACGGAGCCCTCGCGGAGCAATTTTCCCCAGCTTTCAAAGAAAGCCTTTGGGAATTGCAGCGCGCATGCGCGGTCGTCTTCCCGCCCAAGGGTACCATCTTAGCCAGTCAGATGACATAGCTAAAAAAGACAGCATAAAATTTTGCAAAAAAAAAAAAAAAACATAAGCAGACGATTGCAACTCCAAGGGGAGGAGGGAGGGTAGTGAGGACTGATTCCTGCTGCTCCTGGAGAACACCTGTTACAGGTGAGTAACTACGCTTTCTCCAGGACCAAGCAGGAAGTCAGTCCTCACTTATGGGACTCCCAAGCTCAAGGCTACCGGAGACCCTAAGCACAAAAATGAGCTCCCTCTAGCTCAGCAGCACAGAAGGAAAGAATCTTCGCTGAATTATCACCCACTGGTAGCCCACATCCAGGATGGAGGGTAGGAGTTGCTCAGACCTCAAAGAGATTATGGAGGACTGCCTGTCCGAAAGCACTGTCCCTACGGGACTCCCTCTCGAGACAGTAATGGACCGCAAAAGTCTGGCTCGAAGACCAAGTAGCGGCCCGGCAGATGTCTGCCAGCGGAACAGAGCGGAGGTAAGCCACTGACGTAGCCTTTGCCCGAACGCAATGAGCCGTGACTCGACTTTCTAAGGAAAGTCCGGCTGCCCCATAAGCCCAAGAGATACAGTCCGCAACCCAGATGGACAGAGTACGCTTGGAGACCGGGAGCCCCAATTTATTGGGGTCAAAAGACACAAAAAGCTGAGCAGCTTTACGGTGCTCCCGCGTACGGTCAAGGTAGAAGTTCAAAGCTCTTCTACAGTCCAGGGTATGGAGGACCGTTTCAGCTCGGCTGGAGTGTGGTCTGGGAAAGAAGGTCGGAAGTACCACCTCCTGATTGATGTGAAAAGGGGAGACCACTTTTGGAAGAAATTTTGGGTGAGTCCGTAGGACTACCCTATTTTTGTAGAACCGAGTGTAAGGGGGATCAGACACGAGGGCCTGCAATTCACTTACGCGTCTAGCGGAAGTGAGGGCTATCAAGAACAGCGTTTTCCAAGACAGAAAACGGAGAGAACAGGTAGCCATAGGTTCAAAAGGCGGACAGGTGATCCGCTGCAAAACCACATTCAGGTCCCAGTCAGGCGCTGGCGGGCGCAGAGGTGGTTTAAGAAGGAGACCTCGGAGAAACCTCGCTACGAGAGGGTCGCTTGAGAGAGGTCTACCGTCCACCGGCACATGATGTGCCGAAAGAGCACTGAGGTGAACTTTGACGGAGTTGGACTTAAGTCCCAGATTAGAGAGGTGTAGCAAGTACTGCAAGATCACCGACACCGGGCAGGAGAAGGGATCCTGAGACTGTTGGGTACACCAGACTGCAAAGCGACGCCATTTAAGGGCGTAGCATTTGCGGGTAGAAGGCCGTCGCGAAGCCAAGACGACCTCCTCCACCTCCGCCGGCAGGAGAAGGGGAGCAAGGACTACCCTCTCAGCAGCCAGGCCATGAGGTTGAGAGACCTGAGGTTGGGGTGCAGTAGGGACCCCTGATCCTGAGTGAGGAGATCCGGTTGTACCCCCAGAGGGATTGGATCCTCCACCGCCAGTTGCAGTAGGAGCGGAAACCACGGCTGCCTGGGCCAGCGAGGGGCCACCAGGATCATGAAGGCTTTGTCTCGGAGAACCTTGAAAAGAGTCCGAGAGACTAGTGGGATGGGAGGGAAAGCGTACAGAAGGCTCCCCGACCATGAGATCAGAAAAGCGTCCCCCGCCACCCGAAGGGGGTGTGGCTGACGAGAGCAGAAGCGAGGAAGCTGCCGGTTGTGAGGACTGGCAAAGAGATCCACCGTGGGGAGGCCCCACTTGAGGAAGAGCTTCTGAACTACCAAGGGATCCAGACGCCACTCGTGTGGCTGGAGGACCCTGCTGAGTCTGTCCGCAAGGCAATTTTCTTGGCCCGGGAGATAAACTGCCTTGAGGAGAATGCCGTGACTGACGGCCCAAGAGCAGAGCTTCTGTGCCTCCTGGCAGAGGAGGAAGGAGCCCGTGCCCCCCTGCTTGTTCACGTAGAACATGGCAACTTGATTGTCTGTCTGGACAAGGACGGACTGGTGGGAAGTCAGGTGGGAGAAGGCCTTGAGAGCTAGGCGGATCGCCCTGAGCTCCAGGAAGTTGATCTGCTGAGCAGACTCCCACGTGGTCCAGAGGCCCTGAGTACGGGCCTCTTGGCAATGTGCTCCCCAGCCCAGGAGGGATGCATCGGTGGTCAGCACCCGGGTCGGCTGAGGTGACTGAAAAGGCATTCCGAATATCAGGGTCGGCTGCCGGAGCCACCACCGGAGAGACGAGATGAGCGGCTCGGAGACGCGCACTAGGTCTGCTAGGCCGCCTGTGGCTTGTCGCCACTGCTGGCGGAGACACCATTGAGCAGACCGCATATTCAGGCGGGCATTGGGGGTCACATGGACGGTGGAAGCCATATGGCCGAGTAGTCTCAGGAAGCGCCTGGCGGAGACCAGGGGCTGGCTGCGAAAGCGGTCGGCTAGGTCCATGAGCCGTTGAGCCCTGTCGAACGGTAGGTATGCTCGCGCCTGAGGAGTGTGCAGCCTTGCGCCGATGAACTCGAGATCCTGTGAGGGGAGCAAAGTGGACTTTGCGAAGTTTATAACAAAGCCCAAGTGCTGCAGAAGAGTCACCGTGCGGCGCGTGGCGTCGGTGACCTCCCGAGCGGACGCTGCTCTGATGAGCCAGTCGTTGAGGTACGGAAAGACAGAGGCCGTGAAGCCGGAGATGGGCCGCCACGACCGCGAGACATTTTGTGAAGACTCGCGGTGCGGAGGACAGGCCGAAGGGCAGTACTCTGTACTGGTAATGATTTCCTGCCACCACAAACCTTAGGTATTGGCGGTGGCTTGGGTGGATGAGGATGTGCGTGTAGGCATCCTTTAGATCCAAGGAGCATAGCCAATCTCCCTGCTGGAGGTAGGGCAGAAGGATTCCAAGGGTAAGCATTTTGAACTTCTCCCGCACAAGGAACTTGTTGAGGTTGCGCAAGTCCAGGATGGGTCTGAGGCCCCCTGTTCTCTTTGGTATCAGAAAATACCTGGAATAAAAGCCTTGACCGCTCAGGTGGTGTGGCACCGGTTCCACCGCCTGTTCCTGCAGAAGACCTGCTAACTCCTGAAGGAGTAATTCCCTGTGCAGAGGGGGTCGCGGAGGTTCTCCCGGAAAATAGGAGGGAGGAACCTGGTGGAAGTGGAGAAGATAGCCTTCTCGCACGACTTGAAGCACCCAGGTATCTGCGGTGATGCTGGACCACCTGTGGGCGAAGTGAACCAGCCGGCCTCCGGTGCTGGGAGGAACCAGCGGGGGGGGAAAGGCTATGCTGTGTGAGTCAAAAACCCCCACCCTGCGGAGCAGGGGCTTGTGGTGCAGGCTTGGGGGCTTGCTGCCTACGGGACCCGTTACCCCGTCCCTTGGCCTGCTGGCCCTGTTGGGGAGCTGCAGGGGCCTGATAATGGGGGTATTGTTTGTAGGCAGCCGCCTTCCTCGGGTAAAAGGACTTTTTCCCTGAGCCCTTCTTTTTCTGGGAAGGGGCGGAGGTCTTCCTAGAAAGCCTGGTCCTGGTGAGAGTCTCAGTCTCAATTTGCGCAGCCTTTTCCGCCATGGGCTTGCCAAAGAGGTTTTCGCCTCGGCAGGGGACATCGACCAACTTGTCCTGCACCCAGGGCTCAAGGTCTGACGACTGAAGCCAAGCCTGTCGGCGGGCACCGATGCCGGCTGCGGCCACTCGAGCCGATGCTTCAAAGCCATCATAGGCTGCTCGGGACATGAACTTTGAGCATTCCCGAATGCCAGTGGACAAGGCTAGGAACCTCCGCAAGGGTTCCTCGGACAGACCAGCGGAGAATCCGGCTAGCTCTTTAGCCAGATCCCGGAGATACATGCCCATGTATAGCTGGTAAGTCTGGACACGACATGCGAGCATAGAGCCCTGGAAACACTTCTTGCCAAGGCCATCCAGGTTACGGGCCTCCCTTCCAGGAGGCACCGAGGAGTGCATCTTCTGGCTCTTAAAACGATGCATGGCCGATTCCACTACCATGGAATGGTGTGGCAGCTGTGCCTTTTGAAAGCCAGGGCTCTTGCGGACTCAATAGATAGAATCGACCCGCTTGCTCAGGACCGGCGAGGAGGCCGGACTCTCCCACATGCGGAAGAGTAGTCGTTCCAGCATAGGAGGAACCGGTACAGTAAAGTGTTCCCTCGCGGGAGAGTCATACTGGAGGGCGTCGAGCTCTTCGGCTCGAGGCTCCTCCTCGGGATCCGCAGGGAAGGCCAAAGCCTTGGCCATATCCCTAACGAAGTCCGAGAACCGGGCATCCTCCGGGGGGGACTGCTTCCGAGGCTCGGACTCCGGTGAGTCCGATGGGACACACAGAGTCCGGAAAGAATCAGGCGACTCTTCCTCCTCAGACTCCCAGACCGACTCCGACGAGGACTCGGTGGGGTCGGCCCGGGCAGAGCGCGGCGCCAGCCGCCCCGACGCCGAGGGAGTCGGCGTCGGCGACCTCGGTCCCGAACGGGAGGCCGAGGGTGACCTCGACCGAGGATCGACTCGAGTTCTCATCGACTCGAGGATCGGCTCGGTCTCCGGGGTCGACTTGGACGTCGACGTCCCGGCGGTCGGGGCAGCGGCGCCAGCGAAGCCAGCGAGCAGTGCCCTCTGCTGGTCCATGAAGGCAGACAGTCTGCTCTCCAAGGCCGTCAACCTGAGTCCGAGCTCAGGTGACCCAGCAGCCCCCGACTCGGGCCCCGACGGCGTCGGGCCCGATGTCGGCTGTCGCGGAGGCGAGTCCAGAAGGACCACAGGACTTACCCGGGCAGGCATCTCCGACTCCAGGCGAGGTCGCTTCGGGATGTGTTCCTTCTCCAAGGACCCGGGGCGGCTGTCGGGGCTATGCGACCTGGCCCTCGCGGAACCAGGAGCGTCCACCGACGCCGCCCTCGCGGGTTTCACCTTCCGACGATGGTCCCCGGAGGGAGAACCCCGGTCGGAGGAACTCCGGCGACGGTCCGAGCTGGAGCCCTTCGACGCGGAGGCCTCCGACGAGGTCCGGGTACGGCTGGGGTCAGCGAAGATTCTCTCACGCTGATGCCGCCGACTTCTCAACGCCTTCGAGGACATTTTGCTGCAGGGCCCACAGATCAGTTCCTCATGATCCGGGCCCAGGCAGCGGAGGAAAAAGTCGTGTGTGTCAGTCAGTGACATATTTCGGTCACACCGACCACACCGCTTAAACCCACTGGCAGCCATCGGGGGAAAAGGGCCCCTGCGAGGTCAAAGGACCGGGCTGCCAGGGAAAAATCGAAAACGAAAGCTGACCAAGTCAGAAAAACCGAAAAAAGTAAGAGGACTCGTGACCGGCGTCGCGAGTCCGGGCGGGAAAAAGATCGGCGTCGAACCGAAGGTAAAAAAGGATAAAGAAGAAAATCGACTTTTTCGCGGGGACAAGACGGGGACGTCTGTAGGGCTCCGCGGAAAAAAGAAGACTGGCTAAGATGGCACCCTTGGGCGGGAAGACGACCGCGCATGCGCACTGCAATTCCCAAAGGCTTTCTTTGAAAGCTGGGGAAAATTGCTCCGCGAGGGCTCCGTCGGCGCCGACGTCACCCATAAGTGAGGACTGACTTCCTGCTTGGTCCTGGAGAAAAGGCGAGACCACTTTAGGCATAAAGTGTGGATGAGTCCTAAGGACCACCTTGTCATGATGGAACCTTGTATAAGGTGGATTAGCTACTAGTGCTTGCAATTCACTAATGCGGCGTGCTGATGTGATTGCAATGAGAAAGATAACTTTCCAAGAAAGGTATTTCAAGGAAGTGGTAGCTAAAGATTCAAAAGGCAGCTTCATAAGTTGGCCAAGAACCAGATTTAAGTCCCATGCCACCGGGGATGGTCTAATGGGAGGCTTTGTTAAAAGGAGGCCTCTCATGAACCTTGCTACCAGAGGATGAGAGGAAACAGGTTGTCCATTTAGAGGCCTGAGGGAAGCTACAATAGCACTCAAATGGACTCTTATGAATTTGTCTTAAGGCCTGCATTGGAGAGATGAAGGAGATACTCCAGCAACGATTCCAGAGGTAATGCAAGGGGGTTAAGACCCTTCTCCGAACACCAGATGGTAAACCTCTTCCACTTGAAAGCGTAAGAACGTCTAGTGGAAGGTTTTCTGGAAGCATGAAGAACATCTTTTACTTGTTGTGAAAGAGGAAGATCCTGGAGATCTAGGCCTTCAGCAACCAAGCCCTGAGATGCAGAGACTGGGGATTGGGATGCCATAACCTTCCGTCCTCCTGAGAGAGAAGGTCTGGAGCAGACCCTAACTCTAGGGATGGAGCTTGAGAGAGATGTAGAAGAGGGTACCACACTTGCCGTGGCCAATGTGGAGCTATGAGAATCATGTGGCCTTTGTCTCTCTGAAGCTTGAACAGGGTTCTGGGAATTAGGGGAATGGGTGGAAAGGCATACAGAAAGTCTTGACCCCAGTGAAGGAGGAAAGCATCCCTTGCCTGAGCCCAAGCCGGAGTTCTGGAACAGAACCGGGAAAGTTTGGCATTCGATGGACTTGCAAAGAGGTCTACGTCCGGGGTTCCCCAAATTTGAAAAATCTTTGACACCTGGTCCATATGTAGGGATCACTCGTGTGGAAGCAGAACTCGACTGAGTCTGTCTGCCCAAGAGTTTTGAACACCTGGAAGATAAACTGCCAGAAGATGAATGTGATGCTCTCTGGCGAGGGTCCACAGTTGCAGAGCTTTGTTGCAAAGCGACAGAGCCAGTCCCTCCCTGCTTGTTTACATAAAACATGGCTACCTGATTGTCCGTGTGGATAAGGACTGTCTTGTGGCTGAGCAGGGTGTGGAAAACTCGCAAAGCAAGGAAGATTGCTCTGAGTTCTAAGAGATTGATATGTAGACAAGTCTCCTGTGGGCACCAGATGCCCTGGGTGGAGAGGTTCTGAAGATGAGCTCCCCAGCCCATTGGAGAAGCATCTGTTGTAAGTTGCTTGGGGTAGAGACTGTTGAAAGGGGGACCCCAGCAACAGGTTTTGAGGGGACTTCCACCACTGGAGGGACAAAATAAGGTGACTTGTGTTTGCTATTTTGTCTGACAGGCAACCTAATGCCTGGGTCCATTGAACATAAGAACATAAGAACATAAGATATGCCATACTGGGTCAGACCAAGGTCCATCAAGCCCAGTATTCTGTTTCCAACAGTGGCCAATCTAGGTCATACGTACCTAGCAGTTTCCCCAAGGGACACAGGTTCCACAATGCTTGTATTGGTTCAAGCATTGATATCCTGGGTCCCTTCTTAATAATGGTTTATGGACCTTTCCTCCAGGAACTTGTCCAAACCTTTTTTAAACCCAGCTACACTAACAGCCTTTACTACATCCTCCGGTAACAAATTCCACAGTTTGATTACACGTTGAGTGAAAAAATATTTTCTTTTATTAGTCTTAAATAGTTTACCCTATAGCTTCATTGCATGTCCCCTAGTCTTTCTATATTCTGATAAGGTAAACAATCGATCTACGTTTACCCGTTCCACTCCGTTCATTAATTTATAGACTTCTATCATATCTCCCCTCAGCCGTCTCTTTTCCAGGTTAAAGAGCCCCAACCTTTTTAGCCTCTCTTCATAGGAGTAGCCTTCCATCCCCTTTACCATTTTGGTGGCTCTTCTCTGAACCTTTTCTAAAATTGCTATATCCTTTTTAAGATATGGCGACCAGAATTGCACACAATATTCAAGGTGCGGTCTCACCATGGAACGATATAGAGGCATTATAATATCTTTTGTTTTATTTTCCATTCCTTTCCTTATCATACCTAGCATTCTATTTGCTCTCTTGGCCGCCGCTGCACACTGGGCCGAGGGTTTTAACATGGTATCCACAAGGACGCCTAAATCTTTTTCTTGGGTGGTGGTTCCTAATGTGGAACCTTGCATCGTGTAACCATAGTTTGGGTTGTTCTTCCCTAGGTGCATAACCTTGCACTTCTCCACATTAAATTTCATCTGCCATTTTGATGCCCAGTCTTCCAATTTATCAAGATCCTCTTGCAATTTTCCACAATCCTCCTGGGTTTTAACAACTTTAAATAGTTTTGTGTCATCAGCAAATTTGATAACCTCACTCGTTATTCCACTTTCCAGGTCATTTATGAATATGTCAAAAAGCAGCGGACCCAGCACAGATCCCTGGGGTACACCACTATTCACCTTTCTCCATTGGGAAAATTGGCCATTTAGACCTACCCTCTGCTTTCTATCTTTTAACCAGTTCCTGATCCACAGTAGTACACTGCCTCCTATCCCATGACTCTTTAGTTTTGCCAAAAGTCTCTCATGAGGGACCTTGTCAAAGGCTTTCTGAAAGTCCAGATACACAATATCAACCGACTCACCTTTGTCCACCTGTTTATTCACTCCTTCAAAAAAACATAACAGATTAGTAAGACAAGATCTTCCTTGTCTAAAGCCATGTTGGCTGTCTCCCATTAGGTCATGACTATCTATATGCTGAGTAATTTTATTCTTTATGATGGTTTCTACCATTTTTCCCGGTACTGATGTCAGGCTCACCGGTCTGTAGTTTCCCGGATCACCCCTCGAACCCTTTTTAAAAATTGGTGTTACATTGGCGATCCTCCAATCCTCAGGTATTAGAGATGATTTTAATGATAGTTCACAGATTACTGATAGCAGGTCTGCAATCTCAAATTTCAGTTCTTTCAACACCCTTGGATGTATACCATCCGGCCCAGGTGATTTGCTACTCTTCAGTTTATCTAATAGCGAGCATATGGTACCACATGTACGGTGGATGCCATGTGGCCCAGCAACTGTAACATCTCTCGAGCAGTTAGTATGGGTTTTAACTCTGCTTGAGAAGCTAACTGCACCAAGCGAAGACAACGGGCCTGGGGAAGATAGGCCCTTGCCCTTGTGGTATCCAGCAATGCCCCTATAAACTCCAGTGACTGGGTAGGGATCAAATTGGATTTTGGGATGTTTATTACTAGCCCCAAATACTGAAGGATACGCATTGTGCAGGCTAGAGAAGTCTTGGCCTCTGAGTGGGAGCTCAAATGAGCCAGTTGTCCAGGTAAGGGAAGACAAAAATCCCCAGGGTGCACAGGAAAGCAGCAACCACTGCCATGCATTTCGTGAACACCCTTGGTGCAGAGGCCAGACCAAAGGGGAGCACTTTGTATTGATAGCGCTTTTCCTGAAAAAGGAACCAAAGGAACCTTCTGTGAGTTGGGTGGATGAGAACATGTGTACACATCCTTGAGATCTAGAGAACAAAGCCAGTCCTGACTCTGAAGGTATGGCAGCAGAGTTCCTAGGGAAACCATCTTGAATTTTTCCTTGACTAGGAATCTGTTCAACTCTGAGATCTAAGATGGATCTGAAGCCTCCTGTTTTCTTTGGAATAAGAAGTTGGTAGAACAAAAACAACTTCTCAAAATCATAACAATGATAAACACCACACCCTCCCCACTCGACCCATGCCCCGTTTCATGGATTAAGTGTGCGAAAGAGGAACTGGCGATAAATCTACTACACATAGTTAACCAATCCCTTTCACAGGGCATCATGCCTGATGCCCTAAAACTCACAACACTCCGACCAATAATAAAGAATAAGCAGCTCGATTCAAAAGATCCGAACTCCTACAGACCCATAGCCAGCATTCCGTTCATAGCCAAAATTATAGAGAAAACAATTCAAATTCAGTTACAGGAACACATTGATGAATACAAACCCCTTGACTCACACCAATTTGGTTTCCACCCATTCCATGGAGTAGAAACCCTCCTAATCACTCTTATGGACTTCCTCATCAAGGGCACAGATGACAAACAACAAGGCTACTTACTCCTATTTATAGATATCTCAGCCGCATTCGATAACATTAATCACCTGACACTGATCAACAGACTAGAAAACCTAGGAATAGGCGGGACTGTCCTTAACTGGTTCAAATCCTACATGTCACACCGATTAATACGCGTCCAAATTGACCAACAAGCATCAGAAACATTCCCCCAAGGACAGGGAATACCCCAAGGATCAGCCCTATCAGCCCACCTATTTAACTTGTACCTGCAACCGATAACTAACATTTAAAAAACACAAGATTAATCACTTTATATACGCCGACATCATGCTAGCTATCCCCATAACCATAAAAAACCCTACATATGACCCGCTATCCAAATGCATGGCTGAGACCTCCTCCTGGATGGAAACTAACCACCTCAGCATAAACTTCAAAAAAACCGAGGCAATGTTTGTGACTAGATCATCTATGACTAAGAACACCTACCCGGAAACAATCACTATCAACAAAACCTCCATACCCGTCAGAAAACAGGTAAAATACTTAGGAGTAATAATAGACCACACTCACCATGCTACCACACATAAAACAAACAGTAAAAACCATTTTCTATAAACTCAAAACAATTCAACACCTAAGGCCACTCCTAGAAACACCAGACTTTAGATCCGTAGTAGGTACACTGATCACCCCTCACTTCGACTATTGCAATAGTCTCCTAATAGGCCTCCCGCAAAAAAGCACATACCTTCTTCAAAGAGCACAAAACATCTGTGCAAAAGTGATTGCTAAAGCTCGCCTAACAGACCACGTAACCCCTATACTGCTAGACCTCCACTGGCTCCCTATAAATAGCCGAATTAAATATAAAATTATCCTAACAACCTATAAACTCATAAACGACATAACCCCCTCACTCTTATCCACATTACTGCAATCTCCAACTTCGACAAGGACCCTCAGACAAAACGCAGCCCACTTTCTCATCATACCAAAAACCATCTGCAAAACTAAGAACACCACTAGCTCCAGAGCATTCTCATTCGCTGCTCCTACACTCTGGAACGACCTCCCCATTGAACTTCGTACCATAAGAGACCTCTTCCAATTCAGAAAAGAATTAAAGACCTACCTGTTCACTGAACACTTCAAAGTCCCCTACTACCCCAAAGCTAGCTCCACAACAAACGTGGTCACACATGCACAAACTCCCTTAATCCAAACAATGTAAACACAAGCCTGCCCCCCCTCCACACACACGCCCCAAGACGACATAAAAAAGGAACTAAATTCCAACACCTACACCAATATCTGACCCACACAACACACACCACACACTGTAAATATACATTTGTAAAAAGTTAGATGTGTTTGTTTTAATACCTACAAAGTTCTTGCTTTAATACCTAAAAGATGTTGCTGCTTTTTGTTTTTCCTTTAATACCTATAAAGTTTATATTACTGTTCAATGTAAATAGTTGAATTCTATTGTTCTATGTAAAATGTATACAAACTGTGTACAAGACTGTTAACCTGTTATATGTAAACCGCCCTTGATCTCTGGAAGGGGCGGTATAAAAGAAATAGTTAAATAAATAAATAAATAAAATAGGGGGAGTAGAACCCTGTGCCCTGTTGTTGAAAAGGCACTTCCTCTATTGTCCCTTGGGCAAGAAGAGTGGCAACCTCCTGCTCCAACAGGCTGAGGGAGGTTGGAGAATTGAACTGGTGCACTCTTGTGAGAGGGGGCAAACTTGAAAAATGAAGTTTGTACCCCTCTCTTATGATGGAGTGTCCAACGCTCTGCTGTAATTTGCTCCCATCTGGGAGCAAAGTGACATAACCTTCCTGGAATGGTGGAGGGCTCTGGTCCTTCTAGAGCCAGGAAGGCTAAGTTCTCTAGCAGAAAGTCAAAGGCCCTGAGGGGGCTGAGGTTGCTGGGCTGGAGCAGGCCTCGCAGCCTTTGCTTTGCTCTGTTTGGAGGATTGCTGACGTTTGGAAGAGAACTGAGCTGCAGAAGATGCCCGCTGACCATAAGCAGGATAGAATCTTCCCTTTTTAGAAAGGTGTTTTCTTAAACAACCTCTTCTTAGCAGGAGCAGCTGTGGATTTGGATAGTCTATCCAAAGCAGAATTTTCAACATCCATCTGATTGGCCTTTGCTTGCCAATCCTTACCAAACAGGTTCTCACCTGTACAAGAGATATTTCCCAATTCATCTTGAACCCATGTCTCCAAATCTGATGCTTGAAGCCAAGCAATCCTACGTGCACCTATGGCAATAAATGAGGCTCTGCTCACACATTCAAAGGAGTCAAAAGCTGCACGGTTGGAAAATTTGGAGATATCCTGGGCATGTCTGAGCCCAGTGAGAAATTCTTGCCTTTCATTTTCAGATACAAAAGGACTTAGAAGTCACTGACCATTTGCAGACTTTAAGAACATGCCCATGTAGAGATTAAGAATTCTTGCAGCAAGCATGGAAGCTTGGAAGATTCTTCTTCCAAAAGCATCCAGGGTTCTACATTCACGTCCTAGAGGATTAGAAGCATGTCTTTTGGCACTTCTCTGCGCTCACAGGCAAGCCTTCTGATGCGCTCACTGACCACACTGTGCTCCGGTTCCTCGCCCACTGAACCGGGTTTGGGAACTGGAGCCCTGCCACCCCTGTGCAGGCGCCGACTCCAACTACTGATGGCCCTGTCGCAGGTAAGGCAGCAGAGTAGAGGGGGAGGGGTAAAAGGAGGGAAGGCCTCAATCTTAAAGGCAACACTCCTCTCAAATTCCCAATTTAGTCTTAATTTCTCTTTATCTACCAAACCTTTTCATCTCCCCCTTTAGTCTACAAATTATTCCTTAATCGTTCCTCCATTCTGATCCTGGAACTCCAGGTTCATCCAACCTCCAGCTGCTTGGAGACTGAGGTAACTGGTGTGAGGAGGCAGATCCGGAGTGGATATACCAGTGTCATTAGAAAAGAGATGACGTTTCTCAGTCTCCAAGCTACTGTGAGAGAAACTGAGAGAAGGACAACCCAGAGATTCTGGGCTAGACTGGAGGGACGATCAGGAACATCTTTTTGTGGAGGAGGGATCCGTAAACATGCTTTTCGAGCTCTACATTCAGTCAGGTTTTCAGAATATCTAGTACATGTAATCTCATATATACTCATTCTAGATATTGAACATCTGACTAGATACAGAGTCACTAGGGCAGAATTTGGGTACCCTGCCCTACATAGTACAGTGCAAATACAGAAATAAAGCAGAAACTATTTGGTCACCAAATCATGAATACACTTCATAGACCAACCTGCACCAGCAATGGCAGCTTTCAAAGAGGACTCGTTTTTTCGTCGCTGCTCAGCCACCTCCTCCTGCAACTGCTGCATCTTCTCCAGTTCCCGATCCTCTGTGCTCTTAAGTCCATTAGCCAACTTCCTCCTAGGGGAAAAAAAAAAAAAAAACCCACACAGTGTACAGATTATCAGTTGCAATACAGATTCTATAACCAAAACCACTGTCCAGATTTGCCCTGAAAACACATCAACTGGCATTTGGTATTTAAGGCCACTGAACTGGATTGGGCACTGCAGTTAGAGATTGATGGTTGTAGCTTCCTATAGCATAGTACCTAACCAGAGACAATGCAGACTAGAAACAAAACTTAGGAGCCATCATAGACCTCTCAGTACATTATAAAAATTTAATCAAGTAAATGATCACCTGTCTTTTCACCTAACCCTTAAATGTATTATTTTGGCAACACAAAATTGTCCTCTCAAACAACTTATCTGTATCTGATATCTTGAGCGTATAATACACCTTGCTTTTATTACAAACTGCTGTGTTAGTATTTGTTAATACCACCTTACACAACTCTTAAGTGCCATCTCATGCCCCCATCTTAGAAGTGCAAAACATCATTTCACTGCTGTTAATGCTTTGCACACATCCATGCCATTAGAGCTAGTGAACAAAAGTTCAGATCATTCCTTGGTCTAAACTCAGGGGCAATTTCTCCAAAGGGGTGAGTTTTCTGCATACCATGACATTCATGAACCTCACTGCTAAGCAAAGATATGTGGAGTATCATCTGTTTCAAATTTACTAACGCTTGCTGTAATATTTGCGTTATTTCCTTTGATCCTATTCCCACCCGTCTCCTTAAATACATCTCTTCCACTGTAGTCCCTTCCATCTATCATTCTCAACCTATTGGTCTCCACTGCAACTTTCCCTGCAGCCTTCAAACATGCTGTGGTCACTCCTCTCCTCATGAAAACCTCACTATCCATTTCCCTCCTCCCCTTCTTTTCTAAACTACTTGAACGTGTAGTTCACCACCGTTGCCTTGACTCTCTCCTAAGCCCTTCTGGATCCTGTACAATTTGGCTTTTGTCCTTTACATTCTACCAAAAGGATTTTGCCAGGAAGAGGTCACTGAAGACTTTGGCAAGAACCAAAGGGCCTTTACTCAATCCTCATCTTTGAGTTCCCTGCTGCTTTTGACACAGTTTACCACAACCTTTGCCTTGATACCTCTGTTCTTACTTGGTTTTAAGGGCTCTGTGCTATCCTGGTTCTCTTCTCTCCCATCGTTCTTACTGTGTTTGTTCTGGTGGATCCTCCTCTACTGCTATCTTGTTCTCAGTTTGTGTACCCCAAGGATCTGTAGGGCTGGTACCCCTGCAAGTCTGCACCTGCAGTTCTCCAGCCTGCTCAGCAGCTCAGGCCTGAACCAAGCTGAACAGACAAGATGGCTTCCTCGCTACACTTTTGCTGCATTCAGCTACAGACTTGACTGCCAAGCAACTGCTAGCGCAGCATTTCTATGTGTGCATATAGAAGCCATTGTCCCTGGCTAATTCACTGCCCACAAACAAGAACATCTGCTTCTCCAGTGCTTATCTATAGCTGGTTCTACTGGCATTGGAACTTGTACCTATGCCCAGAAAACTACATACTGTTTTCTCAGCATGACATCTTACTATGGATCCTTTGTAAGATGCCCATCTAACCTCCTGATTCGCCGAGAACACCTTGGACTGTCTTGTGCCAATCACCGTACCTATGACGGAGAATCATCACAAAGAATACAGTCTGCACAGAAGAACTAAGTCAGAACTTACAGTCTTTTGCTGTTTGTGCCCTGCTTACTTGTTTCCTGCTACCTGATCTGTCTGCAAGACAGCCACACTACATGTGGGCAAGGCCGTTCTCCAAAGGACCGAGATAAGACTTCCACAGATACCTTTGGTTCTGTGTTCTACCGCAGCTCACCTCCGAAAAGGGCTGTGGCCTGCGTTATCTAGCTTAGCTGCCTCCTTGGATGTGCTGCTCCAGAGTCCCCAGACATCAGCCCCGAGTGACGGACAAAGCTAAGGTACCGACGTATCTCTCTCCTCCTCCGGATGGGCAAAGGTAGTTAGAAACTTATTCCATAAGTTCAGTGCAGAGTGAATCAGTGATGTCTGGTTACTAATTAGTGATTTATTACTTTGTCCAATTGTACACACACGTCTACCTGGCACACACACACACACACACACAATCTACAAACCAGACTTTTTATGTCTCATTGCCAGAATAACTCACAGAACTTAGGGCTGGGTATCAGTAGCCAATTTCCTCTAGACATAACTGAGAGCCTACCTAACTTAAACATAGCAAATGATGGCAGATAAAGACCAGCATGGTCCATCCAGTCTGCCCAGCAATACAGCAAGAGTAGGTGCACCTGACATTGTGCAGGTCACCCCTCCCCATGTCTGTTTAGGGGTGGACCCATCACTCCATGTAGGACACCCCTATTTGTTGAGAAGTTAGATGGTTCCGTTTATTTTGTTTTTATCCTGTTGCTGTAAAGAGATCCGCTGTGCTTGTCCCATGCCCTTTTGAATTCTGTCACCGTGTTTGCCCCCACCATTTCCATCGGGAGAGCATTCCAAGCACCCACCACCCTTTCAGTGAAAAAATTTCCTGACATTGCCTTTCAATTTTCCACCTTGCAGCTTCATGTTATGCCCTCTAGTTTTGCAGCTTCTGTCTTTGGAAGAGGTTTGTTTGTTCATTGTTCCTCTAAGTATTTAAAGGTCTGAATCCTATCTCCCCTATCCCTCCTCTCATCCAAAGTGTACATATTTAGATCTTCAAGTCTCTTCTCATAAGGTTTCTTACGCAGGCTCCAAATCATTTTGGTCGCCTTCCTCTGAACACTTTCCAGTCTCTTTACATCTTTTGCAAGATATGGTCTCCAAAACTGAACACAGAATTCCAGGTGAGGCCTCACCAGCAAACCTGTACAGTGGCATAAGTACCTCTTCCTTTCTGCTGGTAATCCCTCTTTGTATGCAGCCCAACATCCTCCTGGCTTTTGTCACCGCCTTGTCACACTGTTTTGCCACCTTGAGATCAGAGATAAAACACACCAAGGTCTTTTTCCTGAACCATGCACACCAACCTCTCGCCCCCTATCGCGTACATTTCCCTTGTATTTCTGCTACTTAAGGGCATGACTTCACTTTTTCGCATTAAATCGTAATTGCCAAGCATTAGACCATTCTTCCAGCTTTTGTAGATCTTTCACGTTATCCACTCCCTCGGGAAAGTCCACTCTGTTGCAAATTTTTGTGTCATCTACAAAAAGACTTTTCCATTCAGTCCTCCTTCAGCAATATCACTCAAATACATTGAACAGTGCTGGGCCCAGGACTGAACCCTGGGGCACCCCGCTAATCACCTTCTCCTCATCCGAGTGAGCTCCATGTACCATCACCCTCTGTCTGTCAGTCAACCAATTTCTAATCCAGTTTACTATCTTGGTACCCCATCCCCAAGCTACTGAGTTTGACAAGCCTCCTGTGAGGAACAGTATCAAAGGCTTTGCTGAAATCCAGGTAGATGACATCCATCGCATGCCCCTGATCTAGTTCCTTGGTCACCCAGTCAAAGAACTCAAATCAGATTACTATGGCAAGACTGTCCTTCAGTAAAACCATGTTACCTCGGATCTTGCAAACTGTTGGTTTTGAGAAAGTTCACCATTCGCTCTTTCAGGAGCACCTCCATTACTTTTCCCGCCACTAAGGTAAGGCTCACGGGTCTGTAGTTTGACACTTCTTCCCCGTCACCACTTTTGTGTAGAGGTACGACAGCCATTTTCCAGTCTTGAGGAACCTCTGTTTCCAAGGATCTGTTGAATACATCCTTTAACGGCCCTGATAGAACCTCTAAGCTTTCAGTATCCTGGGATGTATCCCATCCGGTCCCATGACTTTGCCCACTTTCAGTTTATTTTTATTTTTTTTTTAATTTTTAATTAATAGCATTTTAAATCAAAATTACAAGTTCACCGAACAGTTTTGAGAGAAATAGAATAGGTACAAATCAGTAAATATTAAAGGCAAAAATACAACTAGCAATACAGAAAACTGCAACAATGCATCCATTCACCCTAGCCCACAAATTAAGGGGGAAGTGACAAATCCATTATATTATGAACCATAGAGGAAGCAAGAAATCATGGCAGTCAATTTAAACCCGGCAATTACATTAAACGAGCTCAGGGGAGGCCCAATAGAGGATTCTAATCGCCGTGCAGAAATAAAGGCCGCAAGCTGGGAGGGGTCATAAAACACAAATGAAACTGAGTGATATTTCACTAGACACTAACAGGGATGTTTCAAAAAGAACAAACCTCCCACCTGGAGAACTCCTGGACGCAATATAAGAAACTCTACGCCACCTCTGAGTTTCTCTTGATAAATCCAGATAAATACGGACCATCAAGCCTTTAAAGGGCAACTTCCTCTTCCGAAAGAAAAGCCTCAATAACCATTCTTTATCTGAGAGTAGTGCAAAGGTGATTAACAACGTAGAGGAAACAGGAGACTCAGACTGCTCTAAAATATCAGTGACATTCAAAACATTCCCATGATCTATACCACCCCCAACATTGGACACATCAGAAGAAAAATTTCCCCTTAGGTAAATAAGTCTTAACCAGGTGTGGTATTAGTTCCAGAGAAACCCCCAAACCTCCATCAAGTATTGTTGAAACATATCCCATGGGGACACAGTTGATAGTCTCGGAAAAATCAACCAACCTTAAATTGTTAGACCTAGAGAGATTATCCAAGTGTTCTAACTTAACTTGAAGAGCAGAAAAGCACTTGAGTCCTGCAATTCCAACTCTGATCTTCTTCCTTTCCCGAATATACCTGAAGAAAGTTGTCACCACCCGTAACATCTTTAGCAATCTTTTCCTCTGCCTTTGATTTTGCTATCCTTATTTCTCTTTTTGACTCTGAGTTTGATCCTGTATTCATTTCTGTGTTCTTCTGTTTGCAAGCTTTTGAATTTTGCGAAAGCTGTGTGTTTTTTGCCTTTGAGCAGCCACTTCTTTGGAAGACCAAATAGGTTTCCTTCTCCTCGTTTGTTTACTTAGAAACAGAAACATGATGACAGAAAAAGACCACAAGGCCCATCTAGTCTGTCCTTCCATAACTACAACAGTCCACTTTTTACCTTTAGAGATCCTGTGTTGGTCCCATGCTTTTTTGAATTCAGTTACTGTCCTCATCTCTACCACCTCCACTGGGAGATTATTCCACGGATCCACTACTCTTTCCGTAAAGAAATATTTCCGCATATCACTCCTGAATCTATCTCCCTTCACCCTCATCCCATGTCCCCTCGTCGCAGAACTTGCTTTCAATTGAAAGAGGCTCTCTCCCTGAACATTTATGCCACGGAGGTATTTAAACATCTCAATCATATCACCTCTATCCCGCCTTTCCTCTAAGGTGTACATATTAAGATCCTTAAGTCTGTCCTCATATGCTTTATAATGAAGACCACTAATCATCTTAGTAGCAACCCTCTGCACCGACTCCATCCTGTTCACATCCTTTTGAAGGTGCCGTCTCCAGAATTGCACACCATACTCCAAATGAGGTCGCACCAAAGATTTATACAGAGGCATCACCTTTTTTCTGCTAGCCATTCCTCTCCGTTGAACATGTTTGTCCATTGCCCCTATTATTGCCACCTTTAGTTTATCCCATTGCAATTCCACTTCCTTTATCTCCTTCCACCCTGTCATCTCCTCCTTTAGGTACGTGGCCATTTTATTGAAGTCAGTGTTTTTGAAGTTTAGGACTTTGAGCTTGCTATGTTTAGCCTGTACCCTGGCTTTTATCTCAAGCCACACTGTGTAATGATCGCTGTTGCTCACAGGGGTACTCACGTAGACATTTGACACACTATCACCGTTGGTGAGCACTAAATCCAGCATTGAGCTTTCCCTGGTTGGTTCCATGACCATTTGTCTAAGGAATGCATCCTGGAGCGCATCTACAATTTTTTTTGCTTCTTTCCAGATGTGCAGGAGTAATACAATCCACATCAGGTAGATTAAAGTCACCCAAAATGATTACTTCCCCCTTTGTGGCTATCTTGGCAATATCTAATCAAATCGTTCTCTCTTCAATTTGAGTCAGAGGTCTGTAGACTACAGCAGTATGGATGACAGTGCCATCTCCTCTTTCCAACACAATCCAGAGCGGTGCTTCTTTTCCCCATGCATTTCAGTAGCTTTAATATTGCTTTTGACATACAAGGCCACTCCGCCTCCTCTTCCATTTTCTGTCTCTTCTGAATAGATTATAGCCAGTTATGGCTTCATCCCAATCATGCAATTCATTGAACCATGTTTCTGTAATGGCCGTAGCATGGGAAATAAGATCCCTGAAGTTGAAGCTTTGGTGGGAGTGGCTGACTTGGATTTAGTGGCAGTTACAGAAACATGGTTCACGGAAAACCATGACTGGGATGTAACTATACCTGGCTATACTTTATTCAGAAAGGACAGGGTAGGAAGAAGGGGAGGTGGAGTGGCACTATATGTAAAAACTACTATTAAAGCTTTGGAATTAGAGCTTAAAAGGGAGCAAGGAGGCATTGTGGGTTAAACTAGTAAGAGGGAAAGAGAAATCTATTTGCATTGGTGTGATATACAGACCTCCCTCACAAGAGGAAGAGGTGGACAGAGTTAATTGAAGACATACGCAGCATTGCTAAGAAAGGGGAAGTGCTACTGATAGGAGATTTGAATATGCCAGATGTTGATTGGCACATTCCTGCTGCAGTATCATCTAGAAGTAAGGAGATCCTGGATTCTCTACAGGGAGAACTATTCAGGCAATTGGTAACAGACCCCACACGTGAAGGGGCCATACTGGACTTGGTGCTTACCAATGGTGAAAGTGTTTCTGATGTTGTAGTGGGAGATCATTTTGCATCCAGTGATCACCAGATGGTGTGGTTCAGTATTAGGACTAGGGCTGTTAGAACCCATTCCAAGGTGAGGATCTTAGACTTTAGGAAGACTAACTTTGCGAAGATAGGCCAATACCTCGGAGTCGTTAGTGGGATGGGAACAGCTGGGGGATGTAGAAAAACAGTGGGCAAAACTGAAAGGGGGTATTTTAAGGGCAACCAACCTTTGTTAAAATGGTAAATAAAGGCAAAAGGAACAGGAGATTGCTATGGTTTTCGAAGGAAGTAGCTGAAAAAGTGAAGAAAAAAAAAAGGAGGGAGGCCTTCATGAAATACAAGAGATCAAAGAGGAAGACAGGCATCTGTATTTGGAAAAAAACTTAGAGAAGCTAGCAAAGTAGTCAAGAAGGCAAAGATTCAAAAGGAGGAGAAAATAGCCAATGCAATAAAATGGGGGGGGGGGGGATAAGACATTTTTCAGATATATTAGTGAGAAGAGGAAGGGCAAGAGTGGTATTTTCAGACACAAGGGTGCAGGGGGGAATATGTAGAAACTGATAAGGATAAAGCGGAATTGCTTAACAAATATTTTTGTTCTGTGTTCAGATTAACCAGGAGCAGGACCTCAGAAAACATCCACAAATAAGAACAGAAGCAAGGGACATCTTGAACAATTTTCAGAAGACTGTGTTCGTGAGAAACTAGCTCAACTTAAAGTAGACAAAGCGATGGGACCGGATGGGATACACCCTAGAATACTGAGGGAACTTGGGGACATTCTAGCAACTCCACTGACTGACTTTTTCAATGCCTCGTTGAGTCGGGAGTGGTGCCAAAGGACTGGAGAGAGGCTCATGTGGTGCCTTTTCACAAAAGCGGAAGTAAGGATGTGGTTGAAAACTACAGGCCGGTTAGTTCAACTTCGGTGGTGAGTAAATTATTGGAAACGCTGCTGACAGAGAAAATAGTGAGGTTTCTGGAGTTCAGCGGATTACAGGATCCGAGGCAGCATGGATTCACCAGAGGCAGGTCTTGTCAGACAAATCTGATTGATTTCTTTGATTGGGTGACCAGGGAGTTGGACAGAGGGAGAGCTCTAGATGTGGTGTATTTAGATTTCAGTAAAGCCTTTGACACTGTTCCTCACAGGCGACTTATAAACAAACTGAGCACCCTAGGGATGGACCCTAAAGTTACTGCTTGGGTTAGAAATTGGTTGGGTGGGAGGAAACAAAGAGTACAAGTAAATGGAGCTCACTGAGAAGGATGTTACCAGTGGTGTGCCCCAGGGATTTGTCCTTGGTCTGATTCTTAACATCTTTGTTAGTGATATAGCGGAAGTGCTGTCGGGTAAGGTTTGCCTCTTTGCGGATGATACCAAAATCTGCAATATAGTAGACACCCAGGAAGGTGTAGATAACATGAGAAGGGATCTAGCTAAGCTTGAAGAATGGTCTAGAATTTGGCAGCTGGGATTTAATGTTAAAAAATGTAAGGTCATGCATTTGGGCTGCAGCAATCCAAGGGAGCAATACAGTATAGGAGGTGAAGTACTTTTGTCCACTAAAGAAGAGCGGGACCTAGGCGTGATTGTGTCTGGTGATCTTAAAGTAGCGAAACAGGTATAAAAGGCGACGGCAAAAGCTAGAAGGATGCTTGGGTGCATACGGAGAGGAATGGCTAGCAGAAAAAAGGAGGTGATAATACCTCTGTATAAGTCTTTGGTGCGACCTCATTTGGAGTATGGTGTGCAATTCTGGAGACCGCACCTTCAAAAGGATGTGAACAGGATGGAGTCGGTGCAGAGGGTTGCTACTAAAATGATTAAGGGGCTTCATTATAAAGCATATGAGGACAGACTTAAGGATCTTAATATGTACACCTTAGAGGAAAGGTGGGATAGAGGTGATATGATTGAGATGTTTAAATACCTCCGTGGCATAAATGTTCAGGGAGAGAGCCTCTCAATTGAAAGCAAGTTCTGCTACGAGGGGACATGGGATGAGGGTGAAGGGAGATAGATTCAGGAGTGATATGCGGAAATATTTCTTTACAGAAAGAGTAGTGGATCAATGGAATAGTCTCCCAGTGGAGGTGGTAGAGATGAGGACAGTAACTGAATTCAAAAAAGCATGGGACCAACAGAGGATCTCTAAAGGTAAAAAGTGGACTGTTGTAGTTGTTATGGAAGGACAGACTAGATAGAAACATGACAGAAAAAGACCACATGGCCTATGTCCAAATCCATTTCCACCATTAGGGCTTCCAGGTTCAGAACTTTGTTGGCTAAGCGTCGAGCATTTGTGCTCACTGCTTTCCAGCATTTACCTGGCTTGTGTGTATTTTGCATTGATTTTGTTCTGCCCACATCGTCCCACTTGTTTGTGATGTGTGGTTTAAAGTGTGGCTGTTTGATATTATTCTGCTTTCGCAGGGGGTGGCGCGCCAGTCTTGACCTTCCACATCTGTCATCCCCTTTTCCTAGTTTAAATGCATATCCACATAGTGCCTGAATTTTTCACTTAAGGTTCTCTTCCCTGCGACAGAGAAATGTAGTCCATCAGCACTGTATAGTCTGTTGGTCCACTTGTTTCCCCAGTTGCCAATAAATCTGAATCCTTGTTTGCACCAGGTCTGAAGCCATGTATTAAAGCTGTTAATGCGATAAGAACATACTGCCATACTGGGTCAGACCAAGGTCCATCAAGCCCAGTATTCTGTTTCCAACAGTGGCCAATCTAGGTCATATGTACCTAGCAGTTTCCCCAAGGGACATAGGTTCCACAATGCTTGTATTGGACTGCAGCCTTTTTGTCCTTATCTTTTTGCGCTACTAATAATCCCTACATATCTGTCTTGGGTCCACTCCTTTTCTCTCTCTATACCTAGTCCCTTGATGCACTCATCTCTTCCCATGACTTTCAGTACCATCTTTATGCCGACTCCTCCCAGATCTACCTCTATACAGCATAGTTACTCACCCTTAACAGGTGTTCTCCAAGGACAGCAGGAATCAGTCCTTACTTATGGGTGACACTGGCACAGATTGAGCCCACGCAGAGCAATTGCCCAGCTTTCAAAGAAAGCTTTTGGTATTGCTACCATGCATGCGGGGGTCTTCCTGCCCAAGGGTGCCATCTTGCTCACTCAGGTCCCTTAGATCAAGCCCTACCAAGCAGATGACAAGGGAAGGACAAAAATTCAACAACTCATCGGGGAGGTGGTAGGGTAGTGAGGACTGATTCCTGCTGCCCCTGGAGGAGAACACCTGTTACAGATGGGTAACTACGCTTTCTCCAGAACAAGCAGGAAGTCAGTCCTCACTTATGGGACTCCCTAGCTACAGGCTACCGAATCTGTAACCAAAACACATCTCCGCAAGGCCGTAAGTAGAAGCCGAAGCAGCCTGAGTGCTCGGGGTAAAGCCCTTGGTAGCTGTGAAGGAGGGTCAGAGGGCAGGAGTTGCTTATACCCCTAACAGATTACTGAGTACAGCCTGGCCAAAGGTACTGTCCCAGCAGGACTCCCTCTCCAGGCAGTAGTGGGTGGCAAATGTATTCATAGAAGACCAGCTTGCTGCCCGGAAGATGTCCATCATGAGCAGAGCGCAGCAAGGCCACCTTGGCTCAGACCCATTAGCAGTGACTTGACAATCCAGAGGAATGCCTGCCTTCGCATGGGTGAAAGCAATGCAGTCTGCTACCCAAACAGAGAGGGTGTGCTTGGTGTCTGCTTGCCCCTGCCTATTGGGATCATAGGTCACGAAAGGTCTGTCAGACTTGTGGTGAGTGTGGGTACGCTACAAGTAGAAGGCAAGGGCCTGTTGAGGGTGTGGGGAGCTGCTGATGCCTGATCGGCATGGAGCCTTGGGAAGAAGGTTGGGAGCACTCTTGGTTGAGATGAAAGGCCGACATAAAATAAGGTTATTTGTGCATATTTTTATACAACCCTTTACAAAGATCAGGGACAGTTTACATAAGAGGTTACATGGAAAAGAGGTACAAACTTTATACAGAGTACAAAGACAGGGTAATTGATGACCTTGGGTAAGAACTTAGGGTGGGCCCGGAGGACCACCCTGTTATAATAAAACCTGGTATAAGGGGTACCACCCACAAGCACCTGAAGCTCACCGACTCAGCGAGCTGAGGTCAGTGCTACCAGGAAGGCCACCTTCAAGAACAAGTGCCGGAGCGAACACATCACCATTGGCTTGAAGGGTGGACGCGTGAACAGTGTGAGCACCACGTTCAAGTCTCATTCCACTGGAGGGGGACAGATGGGTGGCTTGGATAACAGAAGGCCCTGCATGAAGCGGGAAACTAGTGGCTGCCCTGAGAGACTTTCCCTCAATAGGGAGATTAGCCAATATGGCACTCAAATGAACTCTAACAGAGTTACACTTCAGCCCTTCCCTCAAGAGGTGGAGGTGGTACTGGAGAACCTGAGTCGTCGATCTGGTGTTCTGAGCACCAGATGGAGAAGAGTTTCCACTTAAAGGTGTAAGCCCGCCTAGTGGAGTCCTTCCTCAAGGCAAGGAGGATTTCCTCGACCTCCCCTGGAAGGACCAGAGAGGCTAGAAAGACCCGTTCAGCCGCAAGGGATAGGGAGGGTAGGTTTGGAAGTAGTACTCGACCCTTCTCTGGTGTCAGCAAGTCCCTAGCAGAGCCCAGGGGAATCAGAGGCTCCGACAGCCAGAGCAGAAGCGGGAAACAAGGCTGCCGAGGCCACGAGAATCAGCGATGCCCTGTCCTGTTGAACCTTGAACAGAGTGCTCGCAATGAGGGGGAAAGGAAGGCATGCATATAGAAGACTGGAGGAGCAGTCCAAGAGAAAATGCATTGGGGCCCTCCCTGCCCGGATGCGGCACCGGGCCACAGAAGCAAGGGAGCTGTGTGTTCTCAGGGCTGGCGAAAAAGTACATTGCTGAAGTGTCCCAGCATAGCAACAGCCAGCCTGACACGATGGGATCCAGGTGCCACTCGTGTGGGTGAAGGATTCTGCCGAGTCTGTCCACCAGGCCATTCTCCTGACCTGGGAGGTACGTTGCCTTGAGGGACATCCTCTGCCGGGGGCAAAAGAGCAGATTAGGACTGCTTCCCTGCAAAGGGAGCATGACCTCATGCCGCCGTCACTCCCCCCCCCCCCCCCCTTTGTTGATGTAGAACATTGCTACCCGGTTGTCGATCTGTACCAGAACAGACTTCCTGCTGGGAAGATCCTTGAAGGCCCTCAGGGCCCACCGGATGGGCAAGGAGATTGAGCAGGTTTATCTGCTGCTGAGCCTCTGAGGGCAAACACAGCCCCTGCGTGCAAAGAGACCTGCAATGGGCTCCCCACCCTAACAGGGAAGATTCTGTGGTCAGCACCACATCATACTGTGGGGCCTGGAAGGGCAATCCCCGCAGGACGTTGCGGGGGTTTTGCCATCATTTCAGGGACAAAGGTCAGGAAGAATCCTGATAGGGTCCCTGAGGTGTCCAAAGGATTAAATCCATTGGGAACTAAGACACCACTGGGCCGTCTGCATGTGCAGGTGGGAGTGAGGAACCACATAACATAACAAGATATGCCATACTGGGTCAGACCAAGGTCCATCAAGCCCAGTATCCTGTTTCCAACAGTGGCCAATCTAGGTCATACGTACCTAGCAGTTTCCCCAAATGACACATGTTCTGCAATGCTTGTACTGAGTCAAGCATTGATATCCTGGGTCCCTTCTTAATGGTTTATGGACCTTTCCTCCAGGAACTTGTTCAAACCTTTTTTAAACCCAGCTACACTAACAGCCTTCACTACATTCTCTGGTAACAAATTCCAGAGTTTGATTAAACGTTAAGTGAAAAAAATATTTTCTTTATTAATCTTAAATAGTTTACCCTGTAGCTTTATTGCATGTCCTAGTCTTTCTATATTCTGATAACAAACAATCGATCTACGTTTAGCCGTTCCACTCTGTTCATTAATTTATAGACTATCATATCAATTTGATCAGAGCTGATCAACTTGGTGGAGGGGTTGCGCTCTGTTAGAGAGGGCATTGACTCAGAAAGGATTAAAGTTTTGCAGGAAACAAAATCTGCTGTAGAATCTATATGGATTGAAATTCCATATAAAAAGGGGGAAGGCAATGGCAGTGGGGGTGTACTATCGGGCACCTGGCCAGAATGACCAAATGGATGATGAAATGCTCAAAGAAATCAAGGAAGCTAACAAAAGGTTACAGCGCAGTAATAATAATGGGTGATTTCAATTACCCCGGTATCGACTGGGTCAGTGTCACGTCAGGACATGCTAGGGAGATAAAGTTCCTAGATGAAATAAATGACTGCTTCTTGGAGCAGCTGGTTCATGAACCGACCAGAGGGGAAGCCATATTAGACCTAGTCCTTAGTGGGACACCAGATCTAGTGCAAGAGATAAGGGTGTTGGGGCCACTTGGCAATAGTGATCATAGCATGATCACCTTTGATTTAATTAGTGGAGGGATAGTAAGGAAATCCACAGTACTACCTTTTAACTTTCGAAAGGGAGACTATGATAAAATGAGGAAAACAGTTAAGAAAAAACTAAAAGGAGCAGTTGCAAAGGTTAAAGACGTACATCAAGCTTGGGTGTTGAAAAATACTATCTTGGAAGCCCAGACCAGCTGTATTCCACGCTTTAAGAAAAGTGGAAGGAAGTCCAAAAAACTGCCAGCATGGTTTAAAGGTGAGGTCAGAGAGGCTGTTGCCAAAAAAAGCATCTTTCAGGAAATGGAAAAAAGAGCCAAACGACGAAACCTGGAAACAGCACAAGCACTGGCAAGTCAAATGCAAGGCATTGATAAGGAAGGCAAAGAGAGAATTTGAGAAGAAGCTTGCTGCGGAAGGAAAAACGCAAAATAAAGACCTTTTCAAGTACATTCGTAGCAAAAAACCTGGGAGAGAGTCAGTTGGTCCATTAGATGATAAAGGGGTTAAAGGAGCACTAAGAGGCGACAAGGCGATAGCGGAGAGACTGAATGAATTCTTTGCTTCGGTATTTACTGAAGATGTAGGGATGTTACCCATGACTGAAGTGGTATTTAAAGGTGCGGAAGAATTGAAGGAAATATCGATACATCGGGAAGATGTCTTACAACTATTAGATAAACTGAAGAGTAGCATATCACCTGGGCCGGATGGTATACATCCAAGGGTGTTGAAAGAACTGAAATATGAGATTGCAGACCTGCTATCAGTAATATGTGAACTATCATTAAAATCATCTCTAATACCTGAAGATTGGAGGATCGCCAATGTAACACCAATTTTTAAAAAGGGTTCCAGGGCTGATCTGGGAAACTACAGACCGGTGAGCCTGACGTCAGTACCGGGAAAAATGGTAGAAACCATCATAAAGAATAAAATTACTCAGCATGTAGATAGTCACAACCTAATGGGAGACAGCCAACATGGCTTTAGACAAGGAAGATCTTGTCTTACTAATCTGTTATGTTTTTTTGAAGGAGTGAATAAACAGGTGGACAAAGGTGAGTCGGTTGATATTGTGTATCTGGACTTTCAGAAAGCCTTTGACAAGGTCCCTCAGAGACTTTTGGCAAAACTAAAAGAGTCATGGGATAGGAGGCAGTGTACTATTGTGGATCAGGAACTGGTTAAAAGATAGAAAGCAGAGGGTAGGGCTAAATGGCCAATTTTCCCAATGGAGAAAGGTGAATAGTGGTGTACCCCAGGGATCTGTGCTGGGTCTGCTGTTTTTTGACATATTCATAAATGACCTGGAAAGTGGAACAACGAGTGAGGTTATCAAATTTTCAGATGACAAAACTATTTAAAGTTGGTAAAACCCAAGAGGATTGTGAAAAATTGCAAGAGGATCTTGATAAATTGGAAGACTGGGCATCAAAATGGCAGATGAAATTTAATGTGGACAAGTGCAAGGTTATGCACCTCAGGAAGAACCCAAACTATGGTTACACGATGCAAGGTTCCACATTAGGAACCACCACCCAGGAAAGAGATTTAGGAGTCATTGTGGATACCATGTTAAAACCCTCGGCCCAGTGTGCAGCGGCGGCCAAGAGAGCAAATAGAATGCTAGGTATGATAAGGAAAGGTATGGAAAACACAAAAGATATTATAATGCCTCTATATCGTTCCATGGTGAGACTGCACCTTGAATATTGTTTGCAATTCTGGTCACCGTATCTTAAAAAGGATATAGCGATTTTAGAAAATGTTCAGAGAAGAGCCACCAAAATGGTAAAGGGGATGGAAGGATACTCCTATGAAGAAAGGCTAAAAAGGTTAGGGCTCTTTAACTTGGAAGAGACGGCTGAGGGGGAGATATGATAGAAGTCTATAAATTAATGAACGGAGTGGAACGGGTAAATGTAGATCGATTGTTTACGTTATCAGAATATAGAAAGACTAGGGGACATGCAATGAAGCTACAGGGTAAACTATTTAAGACTAATAAAAGAAAATATTTTTTCACTCAACGTGTAATCAAACTCTGGAATTTGTTACCGGAGGATGTAGTAAGGCAGTTAGTGTAGCTGGGTTTAAAAAAAGGTTTGTACAAGTTCATGGAGGAAAGGTCCATAAACCATTATTAAGAAGTGACCGAATATATCAATGCTTGACCCCGTACAAGCATTGTGGAACTTGTGTCTCTTGGGGAAACTGCTAGGTACATATGACCTGGATTGGCCACTGTTGGAAACAGAATACTGGACTTGATGGACCTTGGTCTGACCCAGTATGGCATATCTTATGTTCTTATCTCTCCTCAGCCGTCTTTTCCAGGTTAAAGAGCCCTAACCTTTTTAGCCTTTCATAGGAGTAATCCTTCCATCACCTTTACCATTTTGGTGGCTCTTCTCTGAACCTTTTTTAATAACGCTATATCCTTTTTAAGATATGGCGACCAGAATTGCACACAATATTCAAGGTGTGGTCTCACCATGGAACGATAGAGGCATTATAATATCTTTTGTTTTATTTTCCATTCCTTTCCTTATGATACCTAGCATTCTATTTGCTCTCTTGGCTGCCGCTGCACACTGGGCCG
Organism: Ichthyophis bannanicus; assembly: GCA_033557465.1. Taxonomy (NCBI): domain Eukaryota; kingdom Metazoa; phylum Chordata; class Amphibia; order Gymnophiona; family Ichthyophiidae; genus Ichthyophis; species Ichthyophis bannanicus. Next base: position 140,774,575 of record CM066049.1, on the reverse strand, counting down.
AGGGTTTTAACATGGTATCCACAATGACACCTAAATCTTTTTCCTGGGTGGTGGTTCCTAATGTGGAACCTTGCATTGTGGAACCATAGTTTGGGTTGTTCTTCCCTAGGTGCATAACTTTGCACTTGTCCACATTAAATTTCATCTCCCATTTTGATGCCCAGTCTTCTAATCTATCAAGATCCTCTTGCAATTTTCCCACAATCCTCTTGGGCTTTAACAATAGTTGTGTCATCTGCAAATTTGATAACCTCATTCGTTATTCCACTTTCCAGGTCATTTATGAATATGTCAAGAAGCAGCAGACCCAGCACAGATCCCTGGGGTACACCACTATTCACCTTTCTCCATTGGGAAAATTGGCTATTTAGCCCAACCCTCTGCTTTCTATCTTTTAACCAGTTCCTGATCCACAGTAGTACACTGCCTCCTATCCCATGACTCTTTAGTTTTGCCAAAAGTCTCTGATGAGGGACCTTGTCAAAGGCTTTCTGAAAGTTCAGATACACTATATCAACTGACTCACCTTTGTCCACCTGTTTATTCACACTTTCAAAAAACCTAACAGATTAGTAAGACAAGATCTTCCTCGTCTAAAGCCATGCATGGTTGAGGCCATGTGGCCCAAGAGACATAGCATGGATCGAGCAGTGACCTGGTGGGTGCCTTGGACGCAAGCCGCCAGAGCTCAGAGGAGGGTGGAGCGATCCACCAGCAAGAAGGCAATGAACTCGAGAGCCTGTGCCAGCTCAAGGTGAGACTTTGGGTAGTTGACCAAGAACCTTAAGCTCTCCAAAAGGACAGTGTGCATCATCGCTTGCCAGGCCTCTGACGGAGGAGCCTGTAATGAGCCAGTCGTTGAGGTAGGGAAAACACCGGCATGTCCTGGTGCCGAAGGTGAGCAGCGGCCATGATGAGGCACTTTGTGAGACCCATGGGGCAGATGCAAGGCTGAAGGGGAGCACCCCGTACTGGAAGTGCTCTCCCTACACCCTGAAACTCAGGCACTGCCTCTGTTGGGGGTGAATCAAGATATGGGCGTAAGCATCCTTCAGATCTAAGGAGCATAGCCAGTTGCCCTGCTGGAGGAAGGGAAGCAACCAACCAAAACTATCCCCTCTTCAGTGATAAAATACTAATCAAAATAACAGAATCACCAAAAACACTGCCCCAGAATGTATCTCACAGTGAAAACAAATTTTTGTCAGATATCACCGCAGCAAAGCATAGATTTAAAACAATGCCTCCAGGCGGTTCAATCCATTTTATTAACTAAAGTATTATTTCATAAAAAGACTTAGCTCAGTCCAGTAATATTTCATGCAAAAACCTGACTACATCTGGATGAGCTTATGCAGTGGGTGCATGTGTGCCCATGCCCATGGTACTAAGTCAATGGCCACCGTCAACCAACACCTGCAAGTAACACTATTCTGTTGGGGCTGTCAACTGAAGGAACTGTTGCACCTGCCATTGTAAGATGCACATCATGCCCTCCAACACCACCAGGCCCATGTCTGTGCAGAAATGGGCCCCAAATATGCCACATCTTGCTCCAGCTGTAATCGACTTTTTTCAAAATTGATGACCAACCTCTAAGTGGCCCACTCATGCTCCTTCTGAGACTTTGCCCAAATGAGCTAATTGTTTGGGGACAGATGTACTATGGATGCCTTCTTGCTACAACGCTGCAGCTATCACCACTGATCTTGGTGAACATCCGGGGAGCGGTCATGAGCCCGAAGGTAAGGTATGAAACTGGAAATGTCCTATGGGCACTGCAAATCAGAGAAACTATTGATGTTCTGGATGGATCGGGATGTGCAAATATGCCTCCGTAAGATCAAGAATTGTTAAACACACACTTTCCTTCACGTACTGCCACAAATCACAGAATGAAGCGTTTCCATGCAAAACCAAGGCACCCATAGACAGCAATTAACATGCTTCATATCCAAGAGGGCCTCAAGGAATCCTTTTTGTGAACTACAAAATAGTAATATTGACCCAACCCAGTGGTCTGCCAGTACCTTGACCACCACGTTTAGGTCTTACATTTGCCTCAACATGTCCTGACCTTGTGAGGCACCTTGCAAGGAGAACAAAGGCTTCTAGAATGGGCCAGGCAAGTTCAAGTGCATAGCCCTGCCAGACAACCTCCAGCACCCACTGATCAGTCTGGCTTCCTCCACGGTACCCTGCCACTGAGAGGCTCAGTTTCCTCACTCTACTGGGCAGTCTCCCCCTGCTTCAAGCAAGACATCTTATCCATTAGGAGCACAAACTGGGGAGAAACAGCCTGGCAGCTCCTTTGCTGCCTTGTCCTTTGAGGAAGAGGGAGGAAAAGGGATGCGGGGACCCACCACCCATGCCCTGCTCTTCTGAAGGCCACACCTGACCCTGGAAGGCATGCTGGCTCACCCTGTGTCATGGCCTTCTGGCCCCTTCCAGGTAGAAAAAGGCCTGCGATCTGTCCTTTCCTGCCAACTACTTTATGCCCCTCTTTTTTATACTGTATTTTGCACTACAGACAAGCACCTGTGCCTGCAAAAATAAAACAGGTTACAGATTCCAGTGTCAGATTCCTGCTTTTTTTTGTGCCATCAAGTCGGTGTTGACTCATAGCGACCCAGCTACCTCTGGGTTTTCTTGGCAATGTATCACTGGAAGAAGATTGCCAGCCTTTTCTTCCAAGGCAATGGAGGGTAAAAGTGACTTACCAAAGTCACAAGGAGTGCCAGTGGGAATCGAACCCTTGATCTTCTGGGTACTAGGTAGTTGCTCTAACCACTAAGCTACTCCTGCTAGTCACAGAACCAAATGCCTGGTTTTTTTACTGGGTGTCCTGAAACTGCGCTATTTCCCACGCTCTGCGGGACAGCAGCCTTCATGCCACACAGTGCAGAAATCAAGCCAGTTCCCCCACAGCCTCCAATCTGCCCGACTACACAACCCAGCACGTCTAGCTCTCGCCCTTTAACTTTCCGGTGGCTATGCTCCCTCTCACACACTGTCTTTGTACCAGTGTTAGTGATGGGAGACTTGCGGGTGAGTCGTCTATCTGAAAAGAAGGGCAGAACACTTCTGCAACAGGATCAGGAGCCGCTGTGCCCAGACTCTCCTCCTTGTAAGCAAACCAGCTCCCCCAAACTGCCAGCACCACAGGAGGACCTTTGCTGACCTGGGTCACCTACCTTTGTTCCATCCCGCCTCCTGTGTCAGCAGACCTGGGGCACTACCAAGGGGGACCGGGGGTTCTGAAGAGTCTGAGTAGAAGCAAGAACCAAGGCTGTAGAGGCCATGAGGCAGCCATGAGAATCAGATGATCAGTCCCACTGAATTCTTTGGAGGGTCCTTGCTATAGGGGGTTGGGGGGGGGGGGGAAGAAACGCACACAAAAGCTCGGAGGTCCAGTTCAGGAGGAACACATCTAGGGCTTTCCTGCTCAGGTGCAGTATCAGCATGCAAAAGCAGGAAAGCTGTGCATTTGCCAGGCTGGTGAACAGGTCTATGGATGGAGTCCCCCAGCAGCGAAACAGGTAGAGAACCATCTCTGGACTCTGGTGCCACTCGTGTGGGCAGAGAAGCCTGCTGAGCCTGTCTGCAAGGACATTGTCTTGGCCTGGGAGGTAGACAGCTCTTAGGGTCATGCCCTGGAGCACTGTGACGGAGCAGAGGACTGCCTCCCGACAGAGGCGGCAAGAGATTGCAGCCCCTTCCTTGTTTTTGTAGATCACAGCCTTGTTGGTCGGTCTGCATGAACACCGACTTGCCTCGCAAGTGATGATCAAAGACCTTCAAGGCCAACTGGACCGCTCAAAGTTCGAGCAGGTTGATATCCTGGCAAGATTCCTCAGGTGACCACCATCCCTGGGTAAGGAGGTTGTCGCAGTGGGCTTCCCAGTCTGAGAGCAAGGCATCTGTCAGGATGAGCTCATGTTGCAGAGCCTGGAAGGGCATGCCCCAAAGTAAGCTTTGGAGATTTTGCCACCAATTCAGGGAACTGGATAGGCTGTGTGAGACCGAGATGGAATCCCAGAGCTGGCCCGAGGCTTGGGACCATTGTGCTGGTTGACTATGCAAGCGTGGGGGAATGATGTATACGGTCGAGGCCATGGGCTCCAGAAGGCACAGTATGACTTGCAGCAAGACCCTGGTTTGGCTTTAGATCTCAGCAGCCAGAGCGCAGGGGTGGTCTGCACATGCTCGAGGAATGAAGGCGGTCGCCCATTTCGTGTCAAGCAGTGCGCTGATGAACTCCAGTGCCTGCACCGGTTTGAGGTGGAACTTGGAATAGCTGATCAGGAAACAGAGCCTTTTCACATGCAGCCCCAACCATGTGGAATTCCCTCCCAGAGGATCTACGTACTCTATCCGAGATAATGGAATTCCGTAAAAAATTGAAAACCTATTTACCAAGCATTACAACAAAGATAACCCCTCACTCGATCTAGATAAAGGCTAACTAGTTAAGTGACTGACTCAAATAAAAGCCCACTCACTTAGATAATATACATAGATGAAAATACATGATCCAATCTCTAATGTCCGCATACTTGTAAATAAATGTATATGGTTTACTCTGTTCTGTATTGGCATACACTGTTTAGATAATGCCCACATACTTGTACCTGTACATAGTTTATCCTGTTCTGTATTTGCATACACTGTTTGACTTATACTATGTTTATTGATATAAGATGTTCCATGTAAAACAAATCCTGCTTTGTTGATTGTTGTTTACTGTAAACCGCATCTGATCTCCGGAAGATGTGGTATATAAATGTGTTAAATAAATAAATAAATGCCTCCTCAGCTGATGCACCCATAAAGAGCCAATCAACTAGGTAGGGGTAGACTAATATAGGCTGCGGCTGCCAACAGGCATTTGGTGAAGACTTACAGGGCAGACGCGAACCCAAAGGGGAGCACTCTACTAATAGCGATTCCCCCACACCCTGAAACGCAAGTACTTCCTGTGCTTGGAAAGAACAGGGATGTGGGTGTAAGTGTCACCGAGATCCAAGGAGCATAGTCAATTGCCCTGCTGGACGAAGGGCAGCAGGACGCCAAGCAATAGCATTCTGAACTTCTCTCACCAGGAATTTGTTTAGGTTTCTGAGATCCAATATGGGGCGCAGGCCCCGTGTCCTCTTTGGAACAAGGAAGTAACGGGAGTAGAACTCCCGAACTAAGATGTGGCGGGACCCTTTTGACTGCCTGTTTTTCTGAGGTAGCATAGTTATTCACCTGTAACAGGTGTTCTTCAGGGACAGCAGGAATCAATCCTCTTATTTATTTTTATTTATTTATTTACAGTCTCTTATATACCGCACTATTCAGCATCAGCGCTGTTTACATGGAACAAAAATGCTCAGTACAATTAACACGTATGAGTTTACAGATAACAGGGCAAATAACTTGGATAACGGGGGTAAACGATTTACAAATCTTGCTACATAGAGTCATATGGGTGACATCGGCACAGAGCCCATGCAGAGCAATTCCCCAGCTTTCAAAGAAAGCCTTTGGGATTGCTGCCACATGTGTGGTCCTATTGCCACCCAAGGGTGCCATCTTGCTCAGTCAGGTCCCTTAGCTCAAGCCCTGCCAAGAAAATGGCAAGGGAAAGATAAGAGTCCAGCAACTCATCAGGAGAGGTGGGAGGGTAGTGAGAACAGATTCCTGCTGTCCCTGGAGAACACCTATTACAGGTGAGTAACTACGCTTTCTCCAGGAACAAGTAGGCAGTCAATCCTCACTTTTGGGACACTCCCCAGCTACAGGCTACTGAAAAATTGCCTCCACGAGGCCGTGAGCAGAAGCCAATGCTCGAAGGAGTCTGAGTCTTCGGGTCCCCAGGGCAAAACCCTTGGGGTAGCTGTCGAGAAGGGTTGAAGGAAAGGAGTTGCTTATACCCCTAACAGATTACAGAGTACAGCCTGGACAAAGGAGCTGTCCTAGCAGGATTCCCTCTCCAGGCAGTAGTGTGAGGCGAAAGTGTTCACCGAAGCCCAGGTTGCAGCCCAGCAGATGTCCGATAGCGGCACCAAGTTCAGAAGAGCTACCGAAGCTGCCTTGGCTTGGACGCCATGTGTGGTGATCTGCCAATCAAGCGGGGCACCTGCCTTTACGTGAGCGAAGGTGATGCAGTCCACCACCCAGATGGAGAGAGTGCATTTTGTGACTGCCTGCCCCAGGTGGTTGGGGTCGTAAGTCACGAAGAACCGGCTAGACTTGTGATGAGGCTGGGTGTGCTGTAGATAGAAGGCAAGAACCCTCTTACAGTCGAGGGTATGCAATACTGCCAATGCCTGGTTGGAATGGGGTCTTGGGAAGAAGGTCAGCAAGACTATCTCCTGATTGAGATGAAAATCTAAGACAATCTTCAGCAGGAACTTGGGGTGGGTATGGAGGACCACCCTGTTCCTATAGAACCTGGTGTAAGGGGCTTCAGCCATAAGAGCCTGGAGCTCAATGACTCGGCGGGCCAAGGTCAAAGTCACCAGGAAGACGCTGGAGCGAGCAGGTCACCATCAGATTGAAGGGTGAAGGTGTAAGCTGCATGAGTACTATGTTCAGGTCCCATTCTGCCAGCAGAGGCCGGATGAGAGGTTTGGACAGCAAGAGGCCCCACATGAAGCAGGAGACCAAGGGTTGCTCTGAGGCGTTTTCCCTCTACAGGGAAGTGATTCACTGAGATGGCACTCAGGTGTACCCTGAGTGTGACTTCAGCCCCTCCTTCGAGAGATGGAGAAGGTACTGGAGGACCCACAGAGTGGGGCACAAGAAAGTCGATCTGGAGCTCAGAGCACCAGACCGAGAAGTGTTGCCACTTGAAGGTGTAAGCCTATTTCATCAAGTCCTTCCTTAATGTGAGAAAGACCTCTTCTGGGAGGCCTAGCATGGCTAAGGTGACCCTTTCAGCCACCAGGCTGCGAGGGACAATGAGGCCAGTGTGGGTATAGCACCCATCTGTCCTCCGGCATTAGCAGGCCTGGGACAGCCCGGGGAAAATCAGAAGCTTGGACGCAAGCTGGAGCAGGTACCATGGTTGCAGGGGGCACAAAGGAGCGATTAGTATCAGACGCTCACTCATGCTGCGCTTTGAGGGTCCTTGCGATGAGGGGAGTGTGAGGGAACAGAGCAAGCTGGAGGTCCAGCTCAAAAGGAATGCATCTAGGCCCTCCCTTCTCAGGTGTGGGACTGGGCCACAGAAGCGGGGAAGCTATGCGTTTGACAGGCTGGCAAACAGGTCCATGGTTGGAGTTCCCCACTGATCGAACAGCCAGCTGGCCACCCCCGAGTCCAACTGCCATTCATGAGAGTGGAGGATTCTGCTGAGTTTGCAAGGATGCTCTCTGGGCCATCCCTGACAAAAGGTAAAGGAGCAGAGGACCACTTCCCACCATAGGGAGTATGAGCCTGTGCCCCCTTCCTTGTTGATGTAGAACATTGCCACTTGGTTGACAGTCTGCACAAGTACCAACTTCCTCTCGAGGTGATCTTCGAAGGCCCTCAGGGCACACCAAACTGCCCAGAGCTCAAGCAAGTTTATTTGCTGCTGAGACTCCTCAGGCGATCACTGCCCCTGTGTGCACAATGCACAGCAGTGGGCTCCCCAGCCCAGCAGGGAGGCATCTGTCAGCACTAGCTGGTGCTGTGGGGCCTGGAAGGGCAGTTCCCAGAGGAGGCTGGGGGGGGGGGGGGAATCTGCCACCAGTCCAGGGACAGGTGAAGACCGTGGGAGATGCAGACGGAGACCCTCAGATGGCCTACAGTCAGGTTCCACTGAGTGCTGAGGCACCATTGGGGTGTCTGCATGTGCAGGTGGGTGTGGGGGACCACAAGGACGGTGGAGGCCATGTGACCCAGAAGGCACAGCATAGTCCAGTTGGGTGCCCTGGACCTGGGCTGCCAGGGTATGGAGGCAGTCGGTGCGGTCTGCTGGCAGAAAGGTGGTCACCCGCTGAGTGTCAAGACATGCACCGGTTCGAGGTGGGACTTGAAGTAGTTGACCAGGAAGCCCAGGCACTCAAGTAGGAGAATCGTGCACGATGTTGCCAGACTCGTTTTCTCGACTGAGGTTCCTGTGACGAGTCAGTTGTCGAGGTAAGGGAAGACCGGTTTGCCCTGTCGCCTGAGGGAGGCAGTGACCGCAGAGAGGCACTTTGCGAAAAATCACAGGGCAGACGCAAGCCCAAAGGGGAGCACCCTGTATTGGAAGTGCTCCCCTTGTACCCTGAAGCACAGGTACTGCCTGTGCTGGGGTGGATCAGAATGTGCACATAAGCGTCTTAGATCCAAGGAGCATAGCCAGTCGCCCTGCCAGAATCAGAACGCCAAGAGATATCATCTTGAACTTCTCCCACACTAAGGCGGACAGGTAGAGGACCAGGGCAACCAGAAAAGTAATAGGTCTAGGGTCGAAAAACCAAACACTTATTGAGGGACAAGGACATGCAACCAAAGGGCTCTGCGGAAAAAGGGAGACTGAGCGAGATGGCACCCTTGGGTGGGAAGAGCACCACCACACATGTGTGGCAGCAATCCCAAAGGCTTTCTTTGAAAGCTGGGGAACTGCTCCACATGGGCTCCTTTGGTGTTGTCACCCATAAGTGAGGACTGATTTCCTATTTGTTCCTGGAGAACATCTGCTACAGCCGAGTAGCTTCTCTATATAGTTCTTATAGCGTTCTCTGTAATAGAATTTGTACTTGTTCCTGTACAATCTACAATGTTATTTGTGAACCACGTTTGATCGCACAGAAAACATGGTATAAAAATGTCAAATAAACTACGCTTTCTCTGTGGAAAAGTAAGAATGAAGTCTTCACATATGGGACTCCCAAGTTACAGGCTACCAAAAAAATCAAGGCAACAAAAAAGCCCAACAGGGGCGATAAAACAAGAACTGGAGAAACTAGTAGCAGAGGTAGTCCCCCAGGGTACGCTGATTCAAAATCATCATACAGCTCCAGTGTGTTGATGCTCTATTGAGACTATTTTTGGTAGCTGGGACAGACAGAAGGGCTTTGGTGGGAAGGAGTTAAACCTAATCCCCAAAAAGATGCCACAGCACAGACTGGCTAATGTTGCTGTTGCATTGGGAATCCCCTTCCAGACAATAATGTGAAGTGAATATGTAGATAAAAAGACTACATTGCAGCCCTGCAGATATTCAGTTGAAAAGTGCAAGTTGGCCACTGATGCTACCATGGCTGCCAGTGTGTCACAACTTGGGACACTGTGATACCTGGGTACAAACTATATCGTAATGATAGAGCTGATCAAATTGGTGGAGGGATTGCGCTCTATGTTAGAGAGGGCATTGAGTCAGAAAAGATTAAAGTTTTGCAAGAAACAAAATTTGCTGTAGAATCTCTATGGATTGAAATTCCATGTAAAAAGGGAAAGGCGATGGCAGTGGGGGTGTACTATCGTCCACCTGGCCAGAATGAACAAATGGATGATGAAATGCTCAAAGAAATCAAGGAAGCTAGCAAAAGTTACAGTGCAGTAATAATGGGTGATTTCAATTACCCCGGCATCGACTGGGTCAGTGTCACAACAGGACATGCTAGGGAGATAAAGTTCCTAGATGAAATAAATGACTGCTTCTTGGAGCAGCTGGTTCATGAACCGACCAGAGGGGAAGCCATATTAGACCTAGTCCTTAGTGGAACACCAGATGTAGTGCAAGAGATAAGGGTGTTGGGGCCACTTGGCAATAGTGATCATAGCATGATCACCTTTGATTTAATTAGTGGAGGAAGGATAGTAAGGAAATCCACAGTACTACCCTTTAACTTTCGAAAGGGAGACTATGATAAAATGGAGGAAAACAGTTAAGAAAAAACTAAAAGGAGCAGTTGCAAAGGTTAAAGACGTACATCAAGCTTGGGTGTTGTTGAAAAATACTATCTTGGAAGCCCAGACCAGCTGTATTCCACGCTTTAAGAAAAGTGGAAGGAAGTCCAAAAAACTGCCAGCATGGTTTAAAGGTGAGGTCAGAGAGGCTGTTGCCAAAAAAGCATCTTTCAGGAAATGGAAAAAAGAGCCAAACGATGAAACCTGGAAACAGCACAAGCACTGGCAAGTCAAATGCAAGGCATTGATAAGGCAGGCAAAGAGAGAATTTGAGAAGAAGCTTGCTGCGGAAGCAAAAACGCGAAATAAAGACCTTTTCAAGTACATTCGTATCAAAAAACCTGTGAGAGAGTCAGTTGGTCCATTAGATGATAAAGGGGTTAAAGGAGCACTAAGAGGCGACAAGGCGATAGCGGAGAGACTGAATGAATTCTTTGCTTCGGTCTTTACTGAGGAAGATGTAGGGATGTTACCCATGACTGAAATGGTATTTAAAGGTGTGGAAGAATTGAAGGAAATATCGATACATCGGGAAGATGTCTTACAACTATTAGATAAACTGAAGAGTAGCAAATCACCTGGGCCGGATGGTATACATCCAAGGGTGTTGAAAGAACTGAAATTTGAGATTGCAGACCTATCATCAGTAATCTGTGAACTATCATTAAAATCATCTCTAATACCTGAGGATTGGAGGATCGCCAATGTAACACCAATTTTTAAAAAGGGTTCGAGGGGTGATCCGGGAAACTACAGACCGGTGAGCCTGACATCAGTACCGGGAAAAATGGTAGAAACCATCATAAAGAATAAAATTACTCAGCATGTAGATAGTCACGACCTAATGGGAGACAGCCAACATGGCTTTAGACAAGGAAGATCTTGTCTTACTAATCTGTTATGTTTTTTTGAAGGAGTGAATAAACAGGTGGACAAAGGTGAGTTGGTTGATATTGTGTATCTGGACTTTCAGAAAGCCTTTGACAAGGTCCCTCATGAGAGACTTTTGGCAAAACTAAAGAGTCATGGGATAGGAGGCAGTGTACTATTGTGGATCAGGAACTGGTTAAAAGATAGAAAGCAGAGGGTAGGGCTAAATGGCCAATTTTCCCAATGGAGAAAGGTGAATAGTGGTGTACCCCAGGGATCTGTGCTGGGTCCGCTGCTTTGACATATTCATAAATGACCTGGAAAGTGGAACAACGAGTGAGGTTATCAGATTTGCAGATGACACAAAACTATTTAAAGTTGTTAAAACCCAGGAGGATTGTGGAAAATTGCAAGAGGATCTTGATAAATTGGAAGACTGGGCATCAAAATGGCAGATGCAATTTAATGTGTTGAAGTGCAAGGTTATGCACCTAGGGAAGAACAACCCAAACTATGGTTACACGATGCAAGGTTCCACATTAGGAACCACCACCCAGGAAAAAGATTTAGGCGTCATTGTGGATACCATGTTAAAACCCTCGGCCCAGTGTACAGCGGCGGCCAAGAGAGCAAATAGAATGCTAGGTAAGATAAGGAAAGGAATGGAAAGTAAAACAAAAGATATTATAATGCCTCTATATCGTTCCATGGTGAGACCGCACCTTGAATATTGTGTGCAATTCTGGTCGCCGTATCTTAAATAGGATATAGCGATTTTAGAAAAGGTTCAGAGAAGAGCCACCAAAATGGTAAAGGGGATGGAAGGATACTCCTATGAAGAAAGGCTAAAAAGGTTGGGGCTCTTTAAACTGGAAAAGAGACGGCTGAGGGGAGATATGATAGAAGTCTATAAATTAATGAACGGAGTGGAACGGGTAAACGTAGATAGATTGTTTACCTTATCAGAATATAGAAAGACTAGGGGACATGCAATGAAGCTACAGGGTAAACTATTTAAGACTAATAGAAGAAAATATTTTTTCACTCAACGTGTAATCAAACTCTGGAATTTGTTACCGGAGGATGTAGTAAAGGCTGTTAGTGTAGCTGGGTTTAAAAAAGGTTTGGACAAGTTCCTGGAGGAAAGGTCCATAAACCATTAAGAAGGGACCCAGGATATCAATGCTTGAACCAATACAAGCATTGTGGAACCTGTGTCCCTTGGGGAAACTGCTAGGTACGTATGACCTAGATTGGCCACTGTTGGAAACAGAATAAGAAATTAGTTCTTACCTGCTAATTATCTTTCCTTGAGCTTTCTCCGGGCCAGTCCAGGGAACAGGTAGGGTTGTCAATCCTCTATAGCAGCTGAGGGCTGAAACTTCAAGTTTTGCTGAGATGTGAAGCCACTCCCCCTTAGGGTTATCCAGCAGTCTCCCTGTGACAAAGCAACTAAATAGAGAACTAAAAAACACCAGATAAACCATGAAACACTGATAAATTCCTATAGTCCTTGCAAAATGCCGAAGCCATGAAAACGGGCTCCTGTCTGAGATCGTGTAATTAAAGAGTATAAAAAAAAAAAAAAAATTTATTACACGATCTCAGACAGGAGCCCGTTTTCATGGCTTCGGCATTTTGCAAGGACTATAGGAATTTATCAGTGTTTCATGGTTTATCTGGTGTTTTTTAGTTCTCTATTTAGTTGCTTTGTCACAGGGAGACTGCTGGATAACCCTAAGGGGGAGTGGCTTCACATCTCAGCAAAACTTGAAGTTTCAGCCCTCAGCTGCTATAGAGGATTGACAACCCTACCTGTTCCCTGGACTGGCCCGGAGAAAGCTCAAGGAAAGATAATTAGCAGGTAAGAACTAATTTCTTATTCCTAATCGCTTCTCCGGGCCAGTCCAGGGAACTGGTAGGGCAGTACCAAAGCAGTACCTAACTCCGGGCGGGACCTGCGAGACCAGCGATAAGAGTCGCGGCTCCCACTTTAGCATCATCTCGAGCCTGAACATCCAATCTATAATGCTTAGTAAAAGAATGCAAGGAAGACCAAGTAGCCGCTCTGCAAATATCTAAAGGCGGCACAAACGCAAACTCCGCCCAGGAAGTGGCCAGAGCCCGAGTAGAATGAGCCCGCAACCCCGTAGGGGGAGAAAGTCCTTTAGCAGCGTAAGCCGCTAAAATAGCACTGCGAACCCAACGGGCTATGGTGGCCTTAGAGGCTGGTTGACCCCTACGCGAGCCGGCGTATTGAACAAAAAGCCTATCTGTCTTTCGAAAAGGCTCGGAAATCTTTAAGTACGTAAAACCCGAGCAAGATCCAAATGTTTGAGAGTCCGATCCATGGGAGAACTAGAAGTGTCTGTAAATACGGGTAAGGCCACCGTTTGATTAACATGGAAAACAGACAGAACTTTAGGCAAGTAGGAAGGCACTGTTCGCAACACCCGTTCCAGCAGGAACTGAAGATAAGGCTCTCTGCAAGATAAAGCCTGCAAATCTGAAATTCGGCGAGCCGAGCACAACGCGACCAAAAAAGCAGTTTTCCAAGAACATTCACGAATTTCCCGGGAGCCGAGAGAGGCTAAAGACGAACGGGAAAAAGCCTCCAAAACCACGTTCAAATCCCAAGGTGGAATGATAGGACATACTGAGCGCCAAACCTTTTTCGAAGCCATGCTGTAGAAAAAGAAGAAGCTGAGGTAAGGTAGACGACATAGGTGGAATACCTCGTTGTCGACACCAAATCTCAAACAGACGCCAGACGCGCACATAAGCTAGAGAAGTCGTAGGTCGCTTAGAGTGAAGCAAAGTGGCAATTACGGCGTCTGCATACCCTTTGCTCTTTAAGCGATCCCTTTCAAGAGCCAAGCCGTAAGTAAGAATCGATCCACCCTGGGCATAAGAATCGGACCCTGATGCAACAGATTGAGACGAACTGGCAGAGGCCAAGGTGGCGCGATAAGAAGCCGAACTAGATCGGCATACAAGGGCCGACGAGGCCAATCCGGCGCAATTAGAATCACCTTGCCTCGATGACGGGCAATCCGCTGAATGACCCGACTCAACATCGGCCAAGGAGGAAAAACGTACAAGAGGGAATCCAGGGGCCACGGTTGCACGAGGGCATCTAGCCCCTCGGACATGTGTTCCTTGCGCCTGCTGAAAAACCGGCTGGCTTTGGCGCTGGCACACGTTGCCATCAGATCCATTACCGGACACCCCCAACGCAAAGTCAGTGCGTGAAAAACTGCCGCGTTCAGTTCCCATTCCCCGGGATCGAGGACATGGCGGCTGAGATAATCTGCCTGGACATTGTCTTTGCCAGCGACATGAGCAGCTGAGATTGCCGGCAGATTGATTTCCGCCCAAGCCATCAACTCCTGACATTCGAGAAGGAAAGGCAGAGATTTGGTGCCGCCCTGACGATTGATATAAGCGACCGTCACCGCATTGTCGGAGAAAATCTTGACCGCTGTGCCCTTGATCAAATTTGCGAAATGAAGTGCTAGTCGAGCTGCACGCAGCTCCAGCCGATTGATCGACCACGAACTCTCTTCGGGAGACCAGGAACCCTGAACCACCTGTGACTGACAATGAGCTCCCCAGCCCGAGAGACTGGCATCGGTGGTAACCAAAATCCACGACGGCTCCTCTAAAGGCACTCCTGCCGTAAGATGTTCCGGAAGTAACCACCACTGTAGACTGCGACGCACTTGATCTGGACAGGGAAGTCGTTGCGAGAGCGGATGAAGTTGTGGCGACCACCGGGAGAGAAGCGCCTGCTGCAAAGGCCTCATGTGGGCCTTGGCCCACGGAACCAGATCCAGCGCCGCCGCCATGGACCCCAACAGCTGTAAATAGGTCCATGCCGACGGCGTTGAAAGAGCCAGAAAGGCGTGAACCTGATGCACCAATTTCTCTACCCGCAGATCGGGTAAAACAACTGTCCCCTTGTCCGTGTTGAAGCAAGCTCCGAGATACGTGAGTTGTTGGCTGGGTATCAAATGGCTCTTGGCCTGATTGATCACCCAACCTAGCTGTTCGAGAAGTTGAACCACGCGAGCTGTCGCCGCCACCGACGCCTCTCGAGAATCGGCCCGGATCAACCAATCGTCTAGATATGGATGAACCCGAACACCCTCTTTTCGAAGCGCCGCCGCTACTACCACCATCAGTTTCGTGAAAGTACGCGGAGCTGTTGCGAGACCGAAAGGTAACGCGCGAAATTGGAAATGGCCCATCGGAAGGGCGAAACGCAAATAGCGTTGATGAGACTGTCGGATGGGTATATGAAGATAAGCCTCTGTGAGATCTATGGACGACAGAAATTCTCCCGGCTGCACCGCCCGAATCACTGTGCGCAATATTTCCATGCGAAAGTGCGGCACCCGCAAAGCCCGATTCACACCCTTGAGGTTTAAAACGGGCCGAAAAGAACCGTCCGGCTTGGGAACCATGAAATAGATCGAGTATCGACCGCAGCCGTATTGGTCCAACGGGACGGGAACAATCGCCTGTAGCTGCAACAGACGCACCAGCGTGTCGGAAATGGCGTGTAGCTTCACTCTGTTCGCACAATGAGACATCACAAAGGCTGGCTGTAAGGGGCAATCGAAGTCCAGGGCATACCCATTCTGAATTACTTCCAAAACCCATTTGTCCGAAGTGACTGTGGTCCAAGCCGCCAGAAAATTCTGTAGACGTCCGCCTACCGGAACTAACGGCTGGACCCGCCGACCTTCATTGGGGCTTTTTAACGGAAGGCTGAGAGGCCGCTCCGAAAGATCGGCCAAAACCTCGGGCGCCGCGAAAGGACTGACTACGAAAACTGGAGCGACCCCTAGAATAGGGCGCAAACCGTGCTCCGCGAAACCTGCGGGAGTCCCGAGCGGAGCCCCTAGCAGCCCCTGAATTACGTAATGGCTTAGGCCTATCCTCAGGCAAACGTCCACCTTTTGAGTCGCCCAAATCCTTCACAATCTTCTCAAAGGCCTCTCCAAATAACAACTTCCCCTTAAAAGGCAGTTTACTAAGTCGGACCTTCGAGGAAACATCCGCCGACCAGTTACGCAACCACAGGAAACGCCTGGCCGCTACCATAGAGGCCATTGACTTCGCTGCAATCCGCACCAAGTCATAAAAGGCATCCGCTGCATAAGCTGCAGCTGACTCTAATTTCGCGGTATCCGGAACTTCCGAAGCGGATTCTCCTGCCGCGTCCCCTTGTAACCAACGAATGGATGCCCGTGAAACATAAGCTCCACAAACCGCCGCTTGTAACGCCAAAGCGCTAGACTCAAACGCCTGCTTGAGCAGCACTTCCAACTTCCTATCCTGCAAATCTTTAAGCGCCGCAGCGCCCTCAACAGGGATGGTAGTCTTCTTAGTGACTGCGGATACGAGAGCATCCACCTTGGGCATGCGGAATAACTCCCTTTCTTCTTGCGGTAGAGGGTACAGGCGCGCTAAGGCTCGTCCTCCCCGCAGGGTAGCCTCGGGACACTCCCATTCCGATTCTATCATTTGCCGAATCACCCGATGCAAGGGAAAACAGCGCTGCTGAGATTTAACCCCCTGCAACAAGGGATCCTCCAAAGGCTCCTGAGATGCCGACGGAGGAAGAAGGTGGAGAGCCGCTAACGACTGGGCAATAAGAGCCGTGAGTTCTTCCTTACGGAAAACTCGGAAAACATTGGGATCTTCCCCGGGGGCAATCTCCCCCTCCTCCAACTCCTCAAGGTCCTGCTCCAAAAAAGGCTCCGCTAGACCATCCGATTCCCCCTGCCCGAAGAGCAGAGAATCTTGGGATACCGCAGGGGCTAACGGATCTTGAAGAGTCCCTTGAGGCTGGGAAGGCCCCTCTCCCGGGTCCCCGCTGCTCAGACCCTTAGGAGACTGAATATCCCCCGTGGACAAAACTGGAGCCTGCACAGGCTGAGCTGACCTCAGCAAGAATGCCTTGTGCAGCGCTAAAATAAACTCCGGGGAGAAAAAAGAACTCATCTCACTTTGATCCATGACATTTGCAAGCGGAGACTGAGCAACAGACTCCGGTGCTTTAGAGGACTTCGCCTTGCGCTTATGTGGCCGAGACTGCCCCGAAGGAGAGCTGACAGGCGCCTCTAAAATGGCCGACTTTCCCGCCTTTTCTGCGGGCAAAGAAGGCTCCTTTAATGGATTCCCCTGCTGTTCAGCCATGCTGCCCAACGTGACAAAAACAGGGGAAAAATTGACTTTCACAAATCGGAACGGCTCTCACCCGAAAACGCGCTAATCGGAGGAGGGAAAAAAAACAAACAAACACTGAACCGGCGAAATGAAATGAAAGCAAAAAAAAAAAAAACTTACCGAGAAAAACAAACCGGCAGGTCCAAGCAGGCAGTCCCGCAGCCAGCGAGAAACAGCCCACCCTAGCAACAGAAACGGCAGCGGTACAAACTGGGGCTCCCAGAAATTAACCTTTTGCCGATGGAGACGGAGACGGTGAATTGAGGCAGGCTCTGCCTCTCACCGGGGAAGTGACTCACTGCACGTCTCCAATTTTCTTTAAAGCGATATCACCAATTTGTTCCAGACTAAGGACTGTAGCAACTGATCAGCTCTGCTAGAGCCAATATAAATGCAGAAATCAAAGAAAAGAACTAACATATCAGAAAGAAACTGAGGGAGAGCTAGAGATTCGATCCTCTTTAGCTGCTGAGGGCTGAAAGACTGCTGGATAACCCTAAGGGGGAGTGGCTTCACATCTCAGCAAAACTTGAAGTTTCAGCCCTCAGCTGCTATAGAGGATTGACAACCCTACCTGTTCCCTGGACTGGCCCGGAGAAGCGATTAGGAATACTGGGCTTGATGGACCTTGGTCTGACCCAGTATGGCATTTCTTATGTTCTTATGTTCACAATCCAGGTTCAGTCCCGCCTGGACATAAGCAAAATGCCAAACAGACAAGGTGTGTCTATTTTGACCCCAGCAAGCTCTGGGCTGCCATTTCCAAACAGCTGAGTGGGCCTTTGTTTACTCAAGTTAGAAGGCTAAAGGCTTGCTTGCAATCCAGTGTGTCATGCTGCCTCACTCCTGTGGGTGTGCAACCTAGGAAAGAATGTGGGTAGTACAACTGACTTGTTAAAGATGGAAAGCAGAAACCACCTTCACAACAAAATGAGTGCGTAAGACCACTGTTATGGTGAAATCTGGTATACAGCGGGTGTGCCACAGGGCCTGCAGATCACTGATAGTGTGTGCTGATTTAACTACCACCAGAAATAAGCTCTTCCAGGCCAGGAACTTCAGAGAGCAGGAAGTGAGCGTATCAAAGGGCACAGACATGAGCTGTGCCAAAACCAATGAGGTCCCAAATGACTGCTGGGGCCCTGAGGTTGGTTACTAAAATGGTTAGTGGTCTTCATTATAAAGCATATGAGGATAGACTTAAGGATCTTAATATGTACAGTTTAGAAGAAAGGTGGGATAGAGGAGATGAGAGACGTTTAAATACCTCCATGGAATAAATGCACAGGAGGAGAGCCTCTTGATTAAAAGCAAGCTCTGCTACGAGGGGACATGGAATGAGGGTGAAAGGGGATAGATTTGGGAGTGATATGTGGAAATATTTCTTTACGGAAAGAGTGGTGGATCTGTGGAACAGTCTTCCAGTGGAGGTGGTAGAAATGAGGACAGTATCTGAATTCAAAGCAGCATGGGACAAACAGGATCTCTAAAAGGAAAAAAAGGGGAATGTTGTACTGGTTGATATGGAAGGAGGACAGACTAGATAGAAACATGACAATAGAAGACGACTATATGGCTTATGTTTCTATGAAAAGGTGGCTTAGGTAGGAGCAGGTCCCACAAAGGGAACCACCAGAAGATAAGTAGAGATGGATTTTCTCTGAGCCACAATGGTAAGCCCCAATCAAGCTAAGGTGAATACAGAGAGGATTGGACTCAACACCTGACTCAGAGGCTTAGGAGGTACTCAAGCAACCTATCAAGGGATCCAGGGCATGATGAGCACACCAGGTGTGAAACTGTTTCCACTTGAAGGCATACAATCTCCTCTAAAAAGCTTTCCTGGAGGTCAGACCTTCCGCAACTCCCTCAGGCAGGTTGAGCTCCGACAGAACTATATGCTCAACATCCATGCCGTGAGGCCCAAGGACTGGATGCTGGGATGTAGCAAACTCCCATCCTCCTGAGAGATGAGGTGCAGAGCAAAGCCTAATCATAGAGGCTCCAGACAAAAGTTGAAGCTGCAGGGGGGAAACGATGGCTGTCTGGACTGCTACAGCACGATGAGGATCATTGGCCTCGAACTTCAGGGTCTTTGCTAAGAGGAATAGAGGGCTACACAGAGCAGGCCCACCCCCCAATGCAGGAGGAAGGCATCTGATGCCAGTCTGTTCCTCGAAGCAACCATAGAACAGAACTGACCCACTTGGGTGTTGAGTGGAGTGGCAAACAGGTATTTCAAAGGAGCATCCATAACTGAAAGATGTGGGCCACAACCTCCCTGTTCAGAGCCCACTCATGCAGCCGGAGGACACAGCTCAGCTGATCTGCCAGGAAGTTAAGTGGCTCAATTCCATATCATAGACAATATGCACCACCCCCCAGCACAGGAGGTACGACCCTGTGCCTCCCTGCTTTGATGTATTATATTGCCACCTGATTGTTCCAATCCAGATCAATAATTTGGTTGGTGGTTGGCAAGAGGGTCCTGGAACACCTTAAGAGCTCTGAGCTAAAGAAAGCTGACCAGGTGGAAGCTCTCCCCACTCAAGCCACACACCTTGCTTGTGAAGACCATCCAGATGCACCCCCACAGCCCCCCCCCCCCCCAAAACAAGCTTGGACACAACCATAGTCAGCATCTTCTGGGGAAGATGCACCTGAAAGGGAGACCTCTAAACAGGTTGAGCATCTAGCCACCAGTGTAGGGACTAGATCAGAGGGACAGTGAGAGCAACCTGGTCCCGGAGATGGCCAGTGGCTTGCTTCCATTGAATGTTTAGAATCTACTGAGGCCATATGACTGAGCACCCTCAACATACCACAAACCATTATCAGACCCCTATGCTGGGTGTCACAGACCAAGGCCATCAGCTTCTGCAGACAGTCCAGCAGAAGAAAGGCTCAAGTAGTGTCAAAGAGGGCCCCTATTAACTCCAGCTGTTGCGAAGGCTGGGAGGTAGGACTTGAAGGTAGTTAATCATGAACCCCAACATCCCAAACACCTGAATTGTCTGTTGAGTTGAATACTGGACTCTGTCCAGTGTGAAGTCTTTATAAAAGTTAGTCGTCCAAGTAGGAGTAGACAAACACTCCCAGGGTTTGGAGATATGCAGCCACCACCGTGAGGTACTTCATGAAGACCTAGGGTGCAGAGGCCAGGCTGAAAGGAAGCACAGTACTGAAAGTGTTGGCCCTCCAAGACAAAATCAGAAATATTTCCTGTGAGCGGAATGGATCTGTATGTGCACGTATGTGTCCTTGAGAGCCAGGGAGCAAAGACCATGTCTGTCTCTGAAGATAAGTGGAAAAAAAGTTCCCAGTGAAACCATCTTGAATTTTTCTAGCACTAGGATAGTGTTGAGGCTTCAGAGGTTCAGAATGGGCTGCAACCCCATCTTAAGGACCAGAAAGTACCTGGAGTAGAACCCTCACACGACCTGAGCTGGAGGCACAGGCTCTATGGCAAGATCAGCCCAAACAAATGCCTGGTGGTCGGGGCAGATGGACCAGTGAGCCTGGCAGTCAGCGCCCACTGCTGGTCTTTGAAGGCAAACATGCTGCGCTACCAGGCCACCATTCTGAGACAGAGCTTAGAAGGCTTCGCAGCCCCTGGGTTGGGTCCTGATGCTGGTTCTCCCGGCGTCTCCGGTCCGGACTCCGTGACTTGGCCCACGAGGGACCAGGCTGCTCAGAGCCATCCAACGACGCCACCCTCAGATTTCTTCTTCCTCCGGTGTTCCTGCAAAGGAGACCCCCCTTTCAGAGGCCACCCAATGCTGCTCAGGATCAGAGAGCTCCCATGTCGAGGTCTCCAATGAGGTCCGGGCCTGGGTGGGTGTGGACTCAGGAAAACTCCAGGCCCTGGTGGCAGATCCACCATATGCAAGGTTCTATAAGAACAGGTTAGTGCTCCATATACACCCCAAATTCCTCCCAAAGGTGGTGTCCTTTCCACCTCAACTAAGAGGTGGTACTCCCCACCTTCTTCCTGCAGCCCCCCGCCAGCATTGAGAAACTAGTACTTTACACTAAATTGCAAATGGGCACTGCCCCAGGAGTCAAAAGCTCTCCCAGGCTGGGTGGGAGCTGGGGCTTAGCATTTGTGCCTTCTGCGTCTGAGCCATATGGCCTTGTCTTTTAGGGCAAGAACCCTGTTGGCCTGAGAACAGCTGATAGTGGTGATTGATGAAAGTGTCCTTTTCCTTGGGGAAAAGACCCCTGTTCCCGATTTTTTTTTTGTGGAAAGGATAGGCTCTCCAAGATCATTTTTCTTGAGTTACCACGTCAGCCTCGATCTTGGCTGCCTTGTCGGCCATAAGTTTGCTGAACAGGTTCTCATCCTTGCATGGGATGTCAAGCAGCTTGTCTTAGACCCACTGCTTGAGGTCCGAAGACTAGCCAGGCTTGGCAATGGGCGCCCAGGCCAGCTACCTGAACCGACTCAGAGCTGTCAGTCTGCCTGGGAAAGGAACTTTTCACTCCTTGATCCCAGAGATCAGGGTTGGAACTGCTGGAGGCATTCCCCGGTAAGGCCTGCTGAAAATCCAAACTCCTCCTGGATTAGGGCCTTTAGGTACAAGCCAATGTACAATTCATAGGCTTGAATCCTGTAACCCAGCATGGAGCCCTGCTAACACTTGTGCCCAAGAGCATTGATGGCTCTAGCATCCCTTCCAGGAGGGACCGAAGAGTGGGTCTTCTGGTTCTTAAGTTTGTGTATAATTGACTTGACAACCATGGAGTTGGGGCTTGTGGAACTGAAGCCCTTCCAGACATGGTAGATGGTGTCGAGGTGCTGGCTCACCACTGGCACAGAGGCTGGCATCTCCAGATTCTGAATAGCAGCCACTCTAGGATCAGCTTACATAGGCACTGTGAGAGTCTCCTTGAGTGAAGGCTCATATTGGAGAATCTCCATTTCCTCTGTGCATGGATCTTCCTCTGCTTCAGTTTGCACTGAGGGGGCTCTGGCCATATCCTTGACAAAATCATGGAAGGCCAGATCTTCTGGAGCAGAATGGAACCGGGTCTGAGGGAATCTCTTTGCCGCTTGGTTTCTGGGGACACATCGTCAGTCTCCCACTCCGAGTCAAGTGGTGAAAAGTCAGAGGCCCTGTGACTCATAACATCAAGGCCGGGGCCAAGTGGCTGGCAGCCTCCAGAGGACCTGAGATCTGAGTCATGGAAACTGGCCAGGGAGGACCAGATGCCCAAGGAACAGGACTGAGACCTTGACTGGCACCAAGGGCTTACCCAATGCCAATGGCATTCTGAGCTTGGCTCAATGACCATGGACTCTACTGCAGTTGGGGGCCTGGTCGACGGGCCAGATGCAGATGAACAGCCATCATTGCCTGCAGCAGGGCCAGGATAGCAGTGATGTTCTGCTCTAAGGCCACCATTCTAGTTTCCAAGCAAGAAGGCTCCGCAGCTTTTGGCACGTGCAAAGAGGACTTTAGGCCCGATGCCAGCACCGATGAGGACTACAGTCTCGAGGAACCTCACATCTGCCGGCCAAGGAATCCTTGAGGACCTTGGTAGGATGCTTATTGGAGCCACCCAAGTACGTACAGGTGGTTTTACTGTGTTTCTCCAATGCAACCTTGGCAAACTTCGAGGATTTTATCTTCTCTCTCGGGGTCCAAGGAACTGACACCATGGGACTCCAAGGGCACTCAGGCCTCATGGGACATGCAGGGCTTGGAGCTCAGCGTCAGGGAGGCCAATGCCAAGTCAGACTTAAGAAATTGGTTTTTCCTGGAACTCCAGCCTCTTTTTATTAATTAGTTTTAAAGCGTCATGGCCTGTCAAAAGATGCAGAAGGTGCTGTCATAACCTGGGCCCAAGCAGCAGTCGTAGGTATCTGTCAGACATTTGACTGCAGTGGTCATTTTTTGAACACATTGGGGGACATGGTGGGTAACACCCAGATGGAGCAGACGAACCCCAGGCAAAAAAGGGCATGAATAAATCAATTTAAAAAAAAAAAAGGGGGCATGAACACCAGACGAGGCAAGACTATTAAAAAAAAGACAAAAAGGAGCAGAGGACAGCACCTGAGACAGCACTGCCTCGAGGCGGGAAGAGGAACTGGTATGCAAACCAGGTAACTATTTTGAGGATAATTAGCAAGAATTTTTCTGGGGAAACTGGACAGACATCCATTGGGCTCTGCAAAAAGAGACCGAGCAAGATGGCACCCTTGGGTGAGAAGGGGATCACACATGCATGGTAGCATGTCCCAAAGGCTCTCTGAAAGCTGGGTAAATACTCCGCTTGGGCTCTGTCGGCACAGATGTTACCCATATATGAGGGCCGACTTCCTGCTTTTTCCTTGAGAATGCCAGAACATATATACAGGTAGCTAGCTTCCTCTTGCAGAAGACATCAAGCCCTTGAGAAAAGGAGACCACTTACTTCATGACTGTTGTAGTGGGCACGGTGAGCTGAGGCTTAGCGTTTGGCGAGGCAAATTTACTAGTCTCCGATGTAGCATCTGCATTATCTTCTACAGCAAGTTCCATTAATCTTTCCTTACTAAGGGTTCTAAAAAAAAAATCCAAGAAAATGTCTTACAACTTTGAGAACAGTATTTAAATCCTATTCATGAGTAAGGAACGTGCAGGGTTTCTTTTACTTCATTGGTCAGGTTTATACATTTGTATCATTTGTCTTTTTTTATGTTATTCAACATAGTGCACCACCACACAAACTTCCAGCAATTTTTAAAAAGTTCCTCTTCGGCCCACAACATACCCCCATTCACTGTTTGCATTTGAAGCAGGAACAATCACCACTTGCTCCTGCCCCATTAGCCCTACTCCAAAACTGCCATCTGCTAACCCTTGGTGCACTCCAAAATGACATCAGCTTTGAGTCAGCTAGTATTATGCAGTACAACACAAATATATAAAGTAGCAAAGAGTAGTTACTCACCTGTAACAGGTGTTCTCCAGGAGCAGCAGGAATCAGTCCTCAAATTAGGGTGACGTCGGCACCGACAGAGCCCCCCATGCGGAGAAAGCCTTTGGGAATGCAGCGTGCCTGCGTGGTCCCCTTCCCACCCAGGGGTGTCATCTTGCTCAGTCTGATGACATAGCTAAAAGACAGCAAAAATCAAAATAAAAGCATATGACTGCAACTCCAAGGGGAGGGAGGGTGGGTCATGAGGACTGATTCCTGCTGCTCTTGGAGAACACCTGTTACAGGTGAGTAACTCCTTTCTTCAGGACCAAGCAGGAAGTCAGTCCTCACATATGGGACTCCCCAGCTCTAGGCTACTGGGAGCCCAAATCTGAAAAAAATGGCTCCCTCTCAAGAGCCTCAGCACCTATGATAAGAATATCCTCTGAGAACGCCCCTGTATGGTAGCCCAACACAAGGGCCGGAGGGTAGGAGCTGCCTAAACCTCAGAGAGATTACGGAGTACTGCCTGTCCAAAAGCACCGTCCCTTCGGGACGCTCGAGGCAGTAATGAACTGCAAAAGTCTGGCTTGAGGACCAAGTAGCCGCCCAACAGATGTCTGCCAACAGAACAGAGCGGAGATGAGCTACTGAAACGGCTTTTGCCCTGACATGGTGGGCTGTGACTCTACTCTGCAAGGGAAGGTCAGCTGCTTTGTATGCCCAGGTGATACAATCTGCTACCCAAGTGGACAATGTATGCTTGGAGAGAGGTAACCCCAATTTATTAGGGTAAAAGGAGACGAAGAGCTGAGTAGCCCTTCGATGCCCCTGCATACGTTCAATGTAAAAGGACAACGCCCTCTTACAGTCCAGAGTATGCAAGACTGTCTCAGCCCGGCTGGTATGCGGCCTGGGAAAAAAATGTCGGAAGAACCACCTCCTGGCTGAGGTGGAAAGAGGAGACCACTTTTGGAAGGAACTTTGGATGAGTCTGAAGGACCACCCTGTTCCTATAGAACTGTGTGTACGGTCTATCAGAAACCAGAGTTTGTAGTTCATGCACACGTCTGGCCAAAGTAAGAGGTACCAGGAAGAGCACCTTCCAAGAAAGGAATTGTAAATGGCAAGTAGCCATCGGCTCAAAACAGTGGGTGAGTAACTGGTTGCAAGACCACATTCAAATCCCACTCAGTGGCAGGTGGACAAATCGGAGGCTTGAGCAAAAGCAGGCCTCTGAGGAAGCGGGACACCAAGGGGTGAACCGACAGACTGTCCCTCCACCGGTGAGTGGTGTGCTGAAAGAGCACCGAGGTGGACCTGAACAGAGTTGGACGAGGCCTAGGTCTGACAGGTGAAGTAGGTATTGTAGCACTACTGGCACAAGGCAGGAGAAAGGATCTTCATTGTGCTGAGCACACCACACTGAGAACCTGCACCACTTGAGTGCATAAGACTTTCTGGTGGATTGCCTCCTTGAGGCCAAGACCACCTTCTCAACTTCCCTAGGTAGAAGTAAGGGAGCTAGCACTATCCTTTTGGCAGCCAGGCCATCAGATTGAGGGATCTGAGATTGGGGTGCAGAAGGGAACCCTGATCCTGAGACAGAAGATTGGGTTGCAACCCCAGAGGGAGTAGAGTTTCCACTGCCAACTGCAGAAGTTAAAACCATGGCTGCCTTGGCCATCTGGGGGCTACCAGAATGACAGGCTTTTTCCCGTAGAATCTTGAACAGAGTTCAGGCCACCAGGGGCGTGGGAGGAAACACATACAGGAGACCCATAGACCAAGAGATCAGAAATGCATCTGCTGCCATTCTCAGGGGATGTGGCTGTCTGAAGCAAAACCTGGGCAGCTGATGGTTCAGTGGACTTGCAAAGAGGTTGATGGATGGAAGTCCCCAGCAGAGGAAGATCTGCTGGACCACCCATGGATTTAACTGCCATTCGTGAGGCTGGAGAATCCTGCTTAGTTTGTCTGCCAAGAGGTTATTCTGACCAGGTAGATAAACTGCTTTGAGAAACATGCCTTGTTTGACTGCAAAGGAGCAAAGGGCCTGTGCCCCCTTGCTTGTTCACACAGAATATTGCTACCTCACTGTCTGAACGAAGACAGACTGGTGAGAGAGGGCATGAGAGTCTGTAGAGTCAAGCAGATTGCTTGCAGCTCCAAAAGATTGATCTGCTGTGTGGCCTCCCAAGGAGGCCAGAGGCCTTGAGTGCACCTGCCCTGGCAATGTACACCCCAGCCCTTTAAGGAAGCATCGGTTGTCAACACCCTTGTGTGCTGGGGCCTGAAAGGGTACCCCCTGAGGTGGTTTGGGAGATGTAGCCTCCACTTTAAGGAGTCCAACAGTGGTTTTGACACCTTTACTCTGTCTCGGAGGTCGCCTGTGGCTTGTGCCCACTGAGCCGCCTGCATGTGCAGATGGGCATTTGTGGGTCACATGTACTGTGGATGCCATGTGACCCAGGAGCTGCAGGATGTGTCTGACAGACCTGAAAATTACCTTGGAACTGGCTGGCCAAGTCTATCAGCCTATGGGCCCTGTCCTCAGGCAAATAAGCTCTTGCCTACAGGGTGTCCAACCTTGCCCCTATAAACTCTATGCTCTGTGAGGGGAGCAAAGTAGACTTTGCGTAGTTTATGACAAAGCCCAGATGCTGAAGAAAAAAAAAAAAAAAAAAAGAGACCGTGCGAAGAGTGGCTGGTCTGGCCTTCTGGAGAGACTGACCCCTGATGAGCCAGTCATCCAGGTATAGGAAGACAGATTCCCTGATTTCTGAGATAGGCTGTCACCACCGCCAGGCATTTGTTGAAAACCCTGGGGGCAGAAGCTAAGCCAAAGGGAAGTACTCTGTACTGAAAATGGTTTCCTCCCACCACAAATCTGAGATATTGCCTGTGGTCTGGATGGATGAGAATGTGGGTATAAGCATCCTTTAGATCTAAGGAGCACAGCCAATCTCCCTGCTGGAGGTAGGGCAGCAGTATCCTAAGGGTAAGCATCTTGAATTTTTTCCCCTCAAGAAACTTGTTTAGGTTTCACAAGTCTAGGATAGGCCAGAGGCCTCCTGTCTTTTGGTACCAGAAAATACCTGGAGTAGAAGCCTCACCCTTCCAGATGGTGAGGCACCGGTTCCACCACCTGTGCCTTTAAAAGACTTGCCAGTTCCTGAAGGAGGAGGTTTCTGTGCAGAGTGAATCTTGGAGGCTCCCCCTGGAAAGTAGGAGGGGGGGCATCTGGTGGAAGTGGAGCCTGTAGCCCTTTTGGACTATGCTGAGGACCCATGTATCCCCTGTTATGGCTGGCCACCTGTAGGCATACAGGGTCAGCCGACCTCCTGTGCTGAGTGGAGCCAGCTGTGGAGAAGAGACTATGCTGTGGGAGTCAAAACCCTGCTCCCTGCTGTGCAGGAGCCAGAGCTGGCAGCTTGGGGGGTCTTCTGCCTATAGGGCCCATGCCCCTGCCCTGCTGGCCCTGTTGGGGAGCTGGAGAGGCCTGATATTGAGGGTAGGATTTGTAAGCAGCACCCTTCCTCAGGAAAAAGGGCTTCTTCCAAGCCCTTCTTTTTCTGAGAAAGGGGCAAAAATCTTCCTGGACAGCCTTGTCCTGGTGAGAGTGTCTCAATTTCCGCAGCTTTTTCAGTCATGGGCTTATCAAAGAGGTTTTCACCTCGGCAAGGGACATCGACCAACTTGTCCTGCACCCATGGCTCAAGGTCGGATGACTGTAGCCAGGCTTGATGGCATGCACCGATACCAGCCGTGGCTACCTGGGCTGAAGCCTCAAAGTCATCATAGGCTGCTCGAGAGAAACTTCGAGCACTCTCGAATCCCTGTTTTCAAAGCCTTGAACCTCTGCAAAGGTTCCTCGGAGAGGCCAGTTGAGAACCCAGCAATCTCCTTTGCCAGGTCTCGTAGGTACATGCCCATGTACAGCTGGTAGGTCTGGACATGGCAAGACAGCATAAAGCCCTAGAAGCACTTTCTACCAAGGGCATCCAGGTTCCGGACCTCCCAGCTGGGGGCACTGAAGAGTGCATCTTCCGACTCTTCAGGCCGATTCCCAAACCATGGAGTGGTGCTGTAGCTGTGCCTTTTGGAACCCAGGGCTATTATGGACTCAATAAATGGAATTGACCCGTTTGCTAAGAACCGGCACCGAGGCTGGTGCCTCCCACATACGGAAGAGTAGCTGTTCCAGCATTGGAGGAACTGGTACAGTAAAGGCTTCTGGTACAGTAAAGGCTCCTCAGCCTCGAGGCTCCTCCTCGGTGTCCGTAGGGAAGGCCAAAGCCTTGGCCATGTCCCTCACGAAGTCTGAGAACCGGATATCCTGGGGGGGCCCTCTGAGGCTCGGACTCCGGTGAGTCCGAAGGGATGCACCGGGTCTGGAAGGTGTCTGGGAACTCCTCGTCCTCCATCTCCCACTCAGACTCCTCCGAGGAGGAATCGAGTGGCTCTGGCCGTGTGGGCCTCGGTGCCACCTGCCCCAATGCCGAGGGTATCGGCGTCGATGACCTCTGCCCTGCACAGGAGGTCGAGGGGGACCTTGACCGAGGATCAACTCGAGACTTCGACTCAAGGTCCCGGTGGTTGGGGCAAATGCACCGGTCAGACAGGCGATCAGCAGCTGCTGCTGCTCCATGAAGGCAGCCAAGCTGCTCTCCAAGGTAGTCAACCTGAGTCCAAGCTCAGGAGACAGCAGCCCCTGAGATCGGCTCCCCCGGAGGAGTCTGTACGAGGACAACTGCACTTACATGACTTGAGAACTCTGGCTCCACATGAGGTAGCTTGGAAGGCCTCTGACTCAGAGAGGCCGGGGGGGCTGTCAGGGCTATGCGACCTGGCCCTCACGTAACAAGGAGCCTCCACCGACAACGCCCTCCCAAGCTTTTTCTTCCTTCGGTGCTCCTGGGAGACTCCCTTTCAGAGGAACCCCGACGGCACTCGGGGTCGGACTCCCAAGATCGATGCCTCAGATACACAGAAAAAGCCCCTGGGAGGAAAGGTCATGAAGTTGAAATGTCAAATTTACAAGTGATTCCAGACTTTTGCACACCACTGTACATTGAACAGGGCTTTATAACTTGGAGGTACCTATTTTACAGGGAACATGGGCAATGGAGGGTTAAGTGGCTTGCCCAAGACCACAAGGAGCACCACTTGTAATGCCCATGAATTGGTGGTGATGGTTCCCCACCTGGGAGCATACAAGGCGAGCTGACCTCCTGTGGGCTACCCAGCTCCAGCTGGGAGAGGGGCCATGCTGCAGGAGTCAAAAACCACCAAACTGGGCTGGAGTCTGGGGGAGGGGGAGGTTTCTGCTTATGAAGGCCATGCCTCTGTCCCTTAACCTGCTGCCCCTGTTGGGGAGCTGGTGAGGCCTGGTAAGGGGGTAGTTTCGGTAAGCAGTGGACTTCTTTGGGTAAAAGCTTTTTTTTACCCAAGCCCTTCTTACAAGAAGGGGCAGAGGTCTTCTTAGAGAACAGTGTCCTCATGATCTGTATCCAGCTCTGCAGCTTTGGTCGGTCATGGGCATTCCGAAGAGGTTCTCCCCTTATTTTATTTAATTCATTTTGTGTGTTTTTTTATACTGCTATTTCAGGTAATCATAGCGGTTTACAAATGAACAGATACATAAAATAAGTTAAGAGTATAACTGGTGCAGAAACATGGTATTACGAGTTTACATAATCCAACTAAACTAACTTGTTTACAATTTTAATGACAAAGTGTCATTAAACTTAGGGGTAGGATTAAGGGGTGGTGGAGGACTAATGGTAGAGGGAAGTGGCTATTAGGTAGGGTCAATAGCAGTTGAGATTATATTGTGACCAAAATGTTCAGTGAAGGTGGGGTTTAAGATGGGATCGGACTGTGATGTTCCGAAGGCTAGTTGGCAACGAGTTCCACGGTGTTGGGGATATGTATTCAAATGCTCTATTGCTAGTGCATTGTTTAGAATTACGGAATTCTGGAGGAATAGTGAGACAGTTGGACATTTCTTTTTTGCCAGTCATTAGATACTGCTTTGATCAGGTGGGAGAGAGGAGTAGGAGCTATTTTCCTAATGATCTTATATGTAATCATCAAAATTTTATATTGGATCTGGCTTTGGATCGGCAGCCAATGTAAGTCAAATAGAATTGTGTTATGTGATTGCTGCAGGGAGAATTGTGAAATCGTGTGGCTGAATGCTGTGCCACGATTAGTGGGTGAAGGGATACTTTAGGAAGACCATGACTATTACAGTAGTCTGTGTGGAGTGATTAAGGCTTGCATTATAGTTCTAAAGTCAGAGGGTCGTAAAAGGGATTTTAAGTGTCGCAAGAGACGGATCTTATTGTACATTGTTTAAGTTAAGTTTTTGATATGGGTCTGGAAAGAAAAAAAGTGTTTGAAGTGTTACACTTAGATATTTAACCTCTTCTTTAATTTCAAGTTCAATGTCAGACTGATACGTTTTGTAGAGGCTTATAGGTTTGATTCCTGGTGATTAAGATTTCAGTTTTTTTGAAATTTATGTGAAGGCCAAAATTCTTGAGCCAGATAGCAATTTCCTTGAAGCAGGAAATTATAGGGTTGATGTTGGGTGATGTTATATTAAGAGGCATAAACAGCATTATGTTGTCTGCATATATAGCATAATTGACTTAATTGTTTTATGATTTGACCCACAGGTTGAATATATATATATTAAATAGTTCTGAGAGCACAGACCCTTAGGGGAGGCCTGTGGTTTGTGGGTATTTGTTAGAGGATAGGTAATCTATGGTAACTTGACATCTTTCAGATAGGATACAAACCATTTACGGGTTGTATTGCTCAAGCCAATTTGTTTCAATCTGTGAATCAGAAGGGAATGAATGACCGAGTCAAACATCGCCACTATGTCAAGGAAGAATAAAGTGTGGTTGATTGTTGTCTATTTCATTGATGATTTTATTGGATACTGTCAGCATCAATGTCTCAACACTATGAAAAGGTCTGAATTCAAATTGTATTTTTTGGGGGGGTTTTTATTTAACATATTTCCAATACAATTGAAACAGAAAAAGAGGAAATACCTGGGTTACATACCACAAAATAATTACAGGAAAAACAGGCACTAACCACATAAAACAAATTTACCCCAGTAAATAGACCCCAATAATGCAACCCCAATACAGTTCCAAACAAGAAACATTAAAAGAAAAGAGAAAAACTCCAACATCTTATGAGCATAGATAACACATGGCAGCCAGTACAAGACTTACCCCTCCCCCCCACCCTCCCTCACCTGAAGAAAATTAATCAGCTGCACAGGCTCAAACAACAAGTGCTTAGTCTGATATATTAAAACACATTTACAAGGATACCTCAATTTAAATTGGGCACCCAAGGCAGTAGCTCTCTGGCATAAAGCCAGAAACGCCTTCCACCTCTTTTGGGTGTCCCTCGACAAATCAGGGAATAGCAAAATTTTTGAACCCAATAACTGGGAAAAAAACATCCTGCGGAAATATAGCCTAAGGACAGCACTGCGGTCAGACTAATGCAAAGCTGACCAACATAGTCGCCCTACTGGTCACCACCTCCAAGGAATTCTCCAGGAAAGCAGACAATCCCATTTGATCCACCCCAGCATTACCCCCAGATCCCACCTCATCCCCAGTCCCAGAAGAAATAGCAACATAATTTACCACCTATAGTTAAGGTTCAGTATCTTAGGGCATCAAAAGAACCTCCATGAGGTATCTACGGACAAGAGCCAGGGGTTCCAGCAAGGGTGATCTCGGAAAATTCAAAAAGCATAAATTCCTCCTTAAGGAATTATCCATATATTCCAATCTCAAAGAGATCAAACGTTCCTTGGAGAGTCTCACCTAAAACTTGCAAATCTTCTACCTTTGTCTCCAGCAGGGCAACTTTGTCAGCTTGCTCCGCACATTTCGATTCCACCGCCACACACAGACCTTTAACCGAAAGAAATTCTGAGATAAAGCCCCCACAACAGGAGCAAGAGAATTCTGGAAAGAAGAGATAGCTTCCCATAAGCTATCTAATGTAGCTTTAGCTGGTTTCTTTAAGCCGCAAATTACCCGGACCTCTGCAGACTCTGGCGAGCCGATTTTCCTTCAAGCGCCTCCCAAACCATCCTCAGTGGGACAAACCGCCTCCACAGCTCCTCCAGACCGCTCACCAAGACTCGGGACCGATAGAGAGGAGGGGCCCCCACACGCAGAGTCAGCCTCCTGACCCAGAGACATTCCAGCACCCACTTCCTCCTCTCGACCTCTACCGGGTTCCGGTGGCAGCAGCTGAACGGAACTTAGATCAACTCCGTCACTGCTCAGATCCCCCATGCCAGAGGGATCCGCTGAAGCCATATCCGCCGAACGAGGTAGGCAGAAGGGAAAAGAGGCCTGCACCAAACTCCCTAGGGGTGTCGAGGAAACTGGGGGCTTCGCTGTCGTTTGCTTCCTTCCCCCCCCCCCCCCCCCATCGGGTCAGCATCCACCTCTCAGCCACTCCGTACTCCTACGAACAGCGTCTACTCCTCCGCCATCTTGGACTCAAATCGTTTATCGAGAGGAGCATAAAGGTCAATGTAGTCTTGCAGTTAAGTACACATTTCTTCTCTATTTTGGCAAGGAAAGGGAGACTCAAGATGGGTATGTAGGAAGCAAGGGAGGTTTTGTCCAGGGCTATATTTTTTTATATTGGGTGAATTATAGCTTTAAGCTCACGTGGCATGTAGCCTTGTGTAAAATTTGTTGGCGATAGTCAGTATAGAAGGGGCAG
Source organism: Ichthyophis bannanicus (assembly GCA_033557465.1). NCBI lineage: Eukaryota > Metazoa > Chordata > Amphibia > Gymnophiona > Ichthyophiidae > Ichthyophis > Ichthyophis bannanicus. The sequence goes on along the minus strand of CM066049.1, from coordinate 140,741,902 downwards.
TTTCGTTAATTGCGTCTTTGATCCATTTAAATGGGCTGGGATCTGCTGCAGATGTAGTAATCATAGCAGAGATTGTCCTTCTAAAGGATTCAAGGTATAATGGATGGAATTTATCCCAAGTCTCTGCTGGTGGTATAGGATTACTCACAAAGGAATTGGTGCGAGTTGTTTATTTTGGACATGTAGTCTGCGAGCGTTCGAGGGGATATGTCAAGGGAGATAGTGGAGCTATTTAGCTAGGATGTGAAGGATTTTACTTTGGTGAATAAGTCTCTAGGCTTATTAATGGATCTCATGAGTGCGTGGTGGTTCTTTAGTTAGGTTAATATGTAGGTGATATTTGTTGAGCATGGTCATGTATTTCGCTCCGTTTTCATGGTTCACCAGGAGTGTTCTATTCTTTTAAGTTCTTTTCATTAGTCACAGCTCATGCGAGAACCATCGTTTAAAAGGTTTTTTGGAGCTGTTTTGTAAGCTTAGTGGTTTGGTAGCTAGGTTTGCAATTGTGGTGCTCCAATTATTTATTAGTACATCAAGATCATTAGTGCTGAAATCCACACATTTAAGGAGGTCATTAGTGAAGGATTTTCTTTATTTGGAGTACTTTTGGGGGTGTATTCCTTCTGTATGGGTTTGAGTTTGATTGATCGAGGGTGAATTCTATGAGATGGTGGACTGACCAGGGCATTGGTGTTAGAGGTGGGTTATGTGGCGATTGGATCTCAAGTGGTATGGGACATCGACCAATTTGTCCTGACCCCACTGCTTGAGGTCAGACAACTGCAGCCAAGCTTGGTGGTCTGCACCGATGCCAACTGCAGCTACTCATGCTGCCAACTCAAACCCGAGACATGAACTTGGAGCATTGACGGACAGCTGTGGACAAGCCCTTGAAGTGCTGCAAAAAGCTCCTGAGACCAGCCGAGAAACCGGCAGTTTCCTTCACCAGGTCTCTCAGGTAACATGCCCATGTACAGCTGGCATGCCTGGATCTGACAATACAGCATTGCATGTAAGTTGTTCCAGGATAGGAGGAATGGACACCGAGGGCTTCAAGGGGGGAGCCTTGTACTGGAGGGAGGATCTTGAGCTCGTCAGCTCAAGGATCCTCCTGACTCCGTTGAGAAAGCCAAAGCCTTGGACATATCCTGCACAAAGTCCAAACCCCATATCCTCCGGTGGAGCCATCTCCAAGGTTCAGATACCAGGGAATCAGAGAGGACATCCCAAAGACGTCAAGTGTCTGGGGACTCCGTCTCCCAAGTGGAGGCCTCAGAGGAAGACTTGTGGGGCTCCTTGGGATCAAGGGTTCTGGCACCATCCGGCTCTGCGGTGATGACCTCTGTCCTGTTGAGCAGGAGGCTGAGTGCAACCTCAGCCAAGGATATAGACTAGCCCAGAAGGTATCGAGGATCGGCTCGGCCTCCAGGGTCGACTTCAACATCAAGACCCCAGTGGTTGGGGTGGAGGAACCAGACATGCCAGACATCAGCACTCCAATCTCAGCTCAGGTACAGACACATGGGCCCGAAGCTGGTTCCCCCGGAGAGTGACTAGGACAGTATGTACTTCCCTTGGCCGATCCGTGTCTGTGTCCCTGTGAGGAAAACTTGGCTGGGCACTCTTCACCAATGCCCCGGGCAGGTGCATCGGGGCCCCAAGAGAAGCCAGGCTGCTTGGAACCATCCAGAGACTCTGCCTTCGAGGGCCTTTTCCTTCTCTTCTGTTCCCTTAAGGGAGACCCTCTCCAGAGGACCCCCGACAACACTCGGGTTTGGAGTGCTCGTCCCAAGTCCTGGAGGCCTCAGATAAGGTCCTGGCTCTCAGAGGCATGGGGGAGTCAGGAAAAAATCTTTTGCTGCTGCTGGCGGCTCCTCAAGGCCTTAGACGACATCTTTTTACACAGACCACAGACCGCCGGGTCGTGGTCTGGGCTGAGGCACTGGAGGCAGCAGTTGTGTGTATTGGTGAGGAACATAATTTTCCCACACCTGTCGCACTTTTTGAAAGTGCTGGTAGCCATGGGGGGGGGGGGGGGAGGGATAAGACCAACCTTTGGGCTACCAGCGAGGGAAAAATGGGAGCGAAACACCCCAAGAAAAAAAATCAAAACTAGAGGAACTGACCTGATACTGAGATACCGAGGCCAGAAGCGGGAAGGGTACCGGTGTTGAACCAGAGGAAGTCAAGACACAAAAAATTAAACTTTTCCCGGAACACTGCAGACTACATCCGATGGGCTCTGTGGAAAAAAGGAGAATGAACAAGATGGCACCCTTGGGTGGGAAGGGGACCACGCATGCATGGTAGCAATTCCCAAAGGCTGACAATCAGGTTGCAGCCTGGCAGATGTTAGAAGCACTAAGCGCAGCAAGGCCACCGAAGATGCTTCACCCGGACGCTGAGCGGTGACCTGTCAATCCAGCAGGATGCCTGCCTTTCCTTGGGTGAAGGTGATGCAGTCTGCCACCCAGACGGAGAAGGTGTGCTTGGTGACTGCCTGCCCCAGGTGGTTGGGATCGTAGGTAACAGAGCTGATCGGACATGTGATGAACATGGGTGCGCTGCAGGTAGAAGGCGAGAGCCCTCTTGCAGTCAAGTGCATGTAAGACCACTGATGCCCACTCAGCTTGACATCTTGGGAAGGATGTTGGCAAGACTATCTCCTCATTGAGATGGAAGTCAAAGACAACCTTCAGTAAGAACTTGGGGTGGGTGCGGAGGACCACCTTGTTCCCATAGAACCTGGTGTAGGAGCCTCAGCCATGAAGGTCTGGAGTTTGCTGACTTACCGAGCCAAGGTCAGAGCCACCAGGAAGACTACCTTCCAGGAGAAGTGCGACCAGCCCTCTGTGCACCTCAACTTGTTGTACCACATGACCTATGAGCACCCACAGATAGAAGACAGAGGAGCCCCTGGCCCGGCTAGTGCTGCACCAGCATGTCTAGGTCCTTGAACATCCTCTCCATCTGCCAACTGTAGAAACTGGCTTTGGTTGACGCAAATGACACCAGATCCATGATTGGCTCCCCCCATCGGTGCATGATCTGCTCAGAGACCTCCTGGTTCAGTTGCCATTTCCCTGGGTCCAAGTGCACTTGACTGAGGTAATCAGCTGTGACGCTCTGTGCTGGCCACGTGTGCTGTTTAATTGCTTGCAGGTGGGCCTCTGCCCAAACCAAATCTCCATCTTGCTCTCCAGCCTGGCACTGCCTGTCCCTTGCTGACTGAAGATCCAGACCGCCATACCATTGCGTGAAACTCCAGGAGGGCAAAGCGAATGGCTCTCATCTCCAGCCAATTGATGGACCAAGTCTGCTCCTCTGTGGTCCACCAACATGCCTCTTGCAATGGGCTCCCCATCCTGTAAGACTGGCATCCATTAGGGGAAGCCAGCAGGCAACTCCAACAGGACACCCACCGTCAGGTTCTCCTTGCTTAGCCACCACCGAGGGACTGCCGGACTTCCCATGGACAGGCCAACCTGTGCGTTAGGGGATTCAGCTGTTGAGGCCACTGCTGCAACAGAGCTCTGCAATGGCCTCTGGGCATGCGCCCAGGGGACCAGATTGATAGTCGCTGACATGGCCCCCAACAGTTGAAGATAATGCCATGCAGACAGCTCCGCCATGCACAGAAACTGCCAAACTAGCAAGCGCAGTACTGCCACCCTCCTTTGAGGAAGAAACACCCGACCCCCACAGGTGTCAAAATACACCCTGCTGTACTTGATGTCCTGTGAGGGGGAGGGGGTCGTGGCTGTTGGACATTGATGATCCAGCCTAGCTTGCGCAAGCCTGAAACTGAAAATGAACCATGGGCACTGCAAAATGAAGAAATTGGTGATGATCTGGATGTATGGGAACATGCAGGTACATGTCTGAGGTCTAGAGATCAAGAACTTCCCCTCTTGAACAGCCATCACCTAAGTGTTTCCATATGAAATCGTGGAATCTGGAGACACCTGTCTACCTGCTTGAGATAGAGGATAGGCTGAAAAGCCCCATCCTGCTTTGCGGAAACCAATACCATAGTCTGCTGCATGCCCTGTGCCTTTGCACGCACCTGGCAGGGGGAGCGAACGAAGGCTGGTGCTAGATGTCTGGTGAACTCCAGCTCATAGCCCTCCCAGATCACTTGTAGAACCCATTGGTCCGACATAACCCAGACCCAGGCAGGGTAGAAGTCCTGCAAACAACCACCCACGGGCTGCACCCATGCCTGGACCACCCCCCCCCCCCACCCCTTGTTTTGCCATTTCTTCTGGGCTGAGGTAGAGCCAGAAGCCCCGTAACAACCTCTGCCTGCCCCGCAAAACCCCTAAAAAGGCAGTGCACTGGCAGCAAGCTTTCCTCTGGAACGGGGCGAATCTCACTGATCAAAAACACCTAAATGCACGGGCCTAACCCCGGCTAGCACTATTGCCAAGTGGCCCCAACACCCTTATCTCTTGCACTAGATCTGGTGTTCCACTAAGGACTAGGTCTAATATGGCTTCCCCTCTGGTCGGTTCATGAACCAGTCATTTATTTCATCTAGAAACTTTATCTCCCTAGCATGTCCTACCGTGACACTGACCCAGTCGATACCAGGGTAATTGAAATCACCATTACTGCATTGTAACTTTTGTCAGCTTCCTTGATTTCTTTGAGCATTTCATCATTTGTTCATTCTGTTCAGGCTTTTGATGTATCTAGCTTCTGATCCTGGACATCCTTGTGTGCTGCACTTCCCTTGACCAGAATCTTATTATCTTCTTTACAGCTGATACTACAGCATTGACCCTCAGGGAACACCACATCTCCTTCTCCACCTCTTTCAAGGGATATAGCTGGCACATGATTTAAGACCCCCTGAACCCAACCTCTGGGAGCTCACAATCCTCCAGGATCATCTGCTTAATGACTATGCAGGGGGAACATCCTCTGAGGCCTACACATGACTTGCAGTATTGGATCCTCCAGTCTCTTCCTCAACATGCCTGGCGGGGGCGGTCAAGCGCCTTGAGTGACACAGCAATGAGTACTGTTAGCTCCTCCTTCCGGAAGGTCCTAATACAGGACTCATCCTTCTGTGGGATATCTCCCTCCTCTAGTTCCTCCAGCTCCAACTCCCCCTCTGAGGAAAGAGCTGGCCTCGTCTGCTACCGTCCCCTTGAGGTGTCTCTTGGCACACAGCTGCATTAGGTCTGGTTCCGCACACTACGCATCCACTGCAACACCCTGCTTCTTGGTATTATGCCACTTGCTTTCAGCCTGCTGTTTTAGGCAGAACGCCTTATGAAGCAACACCACAAACTCGGCAAAGAAATCCCCTGGAACCCCTACTCTCTGCACCTGCGAGGATGAAGGGCCAGGAGAGACTCCTGCTAACAATGATGAAGCACTGGTGGAGCTAAACTGAGCCCCCCCTTAGAGGCAAGGAGCCTGGAATCTGGGACCCAGATACCTCAGAAGCACTAGCATCCACCATCATGGACTACTCGGTTGAGCATGTCTGTCTCGCAACCTCTGCAGACCCTTTCTGCAGGGAGCATGCTCCTACGTGCTCCACATGCCCCACACTGTGGCCTAGTAGGCATGGCTCCCCAGAAAGGTCGGGGGGGGGGGGGTTAGGGACCCCTCCCTCCTACTACAGCTCTTGCTGAACTCTTTTTGGTTTGTTTCTTTTTCTTAGGTGGCACTCACAAGCCAGCATGTCCCCTTTCCTGTTCTTGCCCTAAAAACGAGCCTGGGAACAGAAAAGGAAAAAACAAGCAAAGAAAAAGCTGCAGGAAACACCGCTGCGATCCTTTCCTGCTCAAACAAAATGGTGCTACTGACAGACCTCCCTTGAAGGGTCTGCTACCACGTGGCTTGCCAACAGATAAACCCTCATGTGAATCTCCAGCAGCCCAAGCAGTACTTAGACCTCCGGCTCCTGTTTGTGTAATGCACTGTGCTGACCACTGTTATGCCTCATGCTCAAACTGCAGCTTCAGCACAGAAGTGAAGATGGACACTTGCCTTTCCCGGTGCATGCCTTCCCTCCTCCGGAAGGCTATTCCTCATCCACAAAGGGGGGGGAGGGGGTTTGGGAGCAGCATGCGTCTCAAAGCTCACCGACACACAGCTCCTTCGGCCCTCAGAGCAAAGTGCCTCTGTCCGTCTCAGTCTTGTTTCCTTCAATCAGTTCACCCAGAAGCCAGGAGGAGGGGGAAGAGGAAGGAGGCTGAAACACCATGGCCTAGCCAAAGAAGAAATTAAAAGATAGTAAAGAAAATTAAAGAAATTCTTCTCAGTTATCCCTTGAGTGAGTCCTGACTCAGGAATAACCTGCTCCAGCTGCTTGGGCCGGAAGGACTGGGGTTTGTAGTCCCACAGGTGCTCCTTGTGGTCTTGGGCAAGCCACTTAACCCTCCATAGCCCGTGTTCCCTGTAAAATAGTTATCTCCAAGTTATAATGCCCTGTTCAATGTAATTTCAGTTTGTTCAATGTAAACCGCACTGATGCAGGACATCACCAAATTCAGAAAAGAGCTAAAAACACACTTATTCCGATGTCATTACAATCAAATATAACCTTCTACTGCTAGTGATTTGTAAAAACTGATATATGTTTAAATATGTTTTAAATATGTAAATATGTATATATAAATGTAAAAACGTATGATTCGTCCCCGAAGACGCCAATCATGTGTGCTGTGACCTCAGATCTATGTATATACCCCCCCAAGTCTTGATTGACTACCCCACGAAGATTAATCAAACCGCCGCTGATCGCTGGAAGTAGCGGTATATAAATGTGTAGTAAATAAATAAATAAATGGTATATAAGAGAATGTAAATAAATAAAAATAGAGACAGCTTACTGGGGGTGGTGCCAGCTGCCTAAGTATCCTGATGTCAATCTTGTGACATGTTCAGTCTCCAAGCTGCTGGAAAGTGTAGTTACTCACCTGTAACAGGTGATCTCCGGGAACAGCAGGAATAGTCTTCACATATGGGTATTGTCAGCACCGACGGAGCCTGCGTGGGAACGTTCCCCAGCGCCCAATAGGAACGCTTTTGGGAACGTCCCTCAGCACATGCGTGAAGCCTTCCCGCCTTTCCAACTGTCCCTCTTCAGTTAAGTTTGTGGCTGAGAGAAAGGATAGAGGGAGACAAGAGAAAGACAACTCCTAGGGGAGGTGGGTGGGTTGTGAAGACTAAATTCCTGCTGTTCCCAGAGATCACCTGTTACAGGTGAGTAACTACACTATCTCCAGGAACAAGCAGGAATGTAGTCTCCACATATGGGGCTCCCTAGCTGAAGATGCCAGGGAGATGGCCCCAGGAAGCTGCCAACTATAGTGAGGTGAGCCATGCTTCCTCCCATGGATCTCTGGAATCCTACCAGGGTTGGTGGGTAGGAGTTGAATTAAGTCTGAAAGATGTTGAACAGCCTGGCCAAAGAAGGCATCCTGACAGGAGGCTTTATCTAGGCAGTAGTGGGCTGTGAAGGTGTGCACTGAAGTCCAGGTGGCTGCTCAGATGTCATCAATAGACAGAGCGTAGGTTAGCAATAGAGGCTTTGTCAATCAGAAACCGTTACTCTGTAAATGTAACTCGAAAGTACAATCAACTGTGCTGGTTGGGTTATATGTTTTAAGGATTGAACCCCACACAAAGTGACTATTAGGTCTCAGACTTCACGGGCAAACAGAACCCAGTCTAACACATTGGACTGGTCAAGCTTTTATTGCATCAAGGACCTGTAGTAACCAGTCACTTTGGAAAAGGCATTAACCAACTCCTTGAATCGGAACTATTAGTAGCTTTAACCAGAAAAATGTGTCTTAATTTATATCAGAGTGGTAAACTCTTCAAGTAAAGCACTGCCTTCAAAGTCAAGTCAAGTTTACCACTCTCGATATAAATTAAGACAAATTTTTCCGATTCAAGGAGTTGGTTAATGCCTTTTCCAAAGTGACTGGTTACTAAAGGTCCTTGATGCAATAAGGGCTTGACCAGTACAATGTTTTGGACTGGGTTTTGTTTGCCCATGAAGTCTGAGACCTAATAGTCGCTTTGTGTGGGGTTCAATCCTTAAAACATATAACCCAACCAGCACAATTGATACTCTGTAAATGTAACTCAAAAGTACAATGTAACGGTTTCTGATTGACAAAGTTATTGCTCTGTGAAAAGTTAGACCGACACTATATATTTGTGTAGCCATAGAGGCTGCCATGGCTCTCACATTATCTGCTGTGACATGGCCCTGAAGAGGAAGACCCTTACTCTCAAAGTAAAAGGATATGCATTGTGCAATCCATTTAGATAGAGTTCTTTTGAAGATAGGAAGTCCCAAATGACTAGAATCAAAAGCAACAAAAAGTTGAGAAGACTTTCTATGTTGTGTTTGTTGTGGGTAAAAAGCCAAGGCTCTTTTAAAGTCCAAAGTATGAAGGTTCCTTTCTGCATTAGAGGCACGAGGCCTCGGAAAGAATACAGGAAGGTAAAATCTATGGATTTCAATGAAAAGGCAAAACCACCTTTGGCATAAAATGTGGATGAATTCTGAGAACCTTATGGTGAAACCTTGTATAAGGGGGATCAGCCACTAAAGCTTGCAAGTCACTAATGCAATGTGCAGAGGTGATTGCAATTAGGAAGATGACCTTCCGGGATAAAAACTTTAGGGTTGTTGTGGCTAAAGGTTCAAAGGGCGGTTCCATGAGCTGTCCGAGAACTAGATTTAAATCCCATGCCACTGGTGGTGGCCTAATGCGAGGCTTTAAGAGAAGACCTCTCAAATCTTGCTATGAGTGGATGAGAGGAAATTGGCTGTCCATTTAGAGGCTTATAGGGAGCTGCAATTGCATTAAGATGGACTCTTATTAAACTGGTCTGTAAACTAGAATTTGATAAATGAAGTAGGTACTCTAGTACCGATTCCAAAGGTATCACAAGGGGGTTTAAGCCCTTTTGAGAATACCATATAGTAAAATGTTTCCACTTAAAGGTGTAAGAACATCTTGTGGAAGGTTTTCTAGAAGCCTGAAGGATATCCTTTACCTGTTGAGAAAGGTTAAGATCCTGCAGGTCTAGACTTTCAGCAACCAGGCCCTGAGATACAGGGATTGGGGATTCGAGTGCCATAGCATCCTGTTCTCTTCGGAGAGAAGGTCTGGAGCACACCCCAACTCCAGAGGTGCAGCTTGAGAAAGATGTAGAAGTAGAGGATACCACATTTGTCGTGGCCACCGTGGTGCTATGAGGATCATACAACCCCCGTCTCTCTTCTTTATCTTTATTAAAATACTTGATATACCGCCCAGGCCAGAGCATCAGGGCGGTGTACAATCATAAAATTAACGACTGCTAATAAAAAGAAAGAAAGGAACGCCATAAAATAGGACAGAGGGAGAGATAGTAAAACAAATAGCAGACAGCCAAGGTGCAAGAAGGGTAAAGGCGGCGAAGGAAGGAGGAGGGGAGGGACATATAGGAAAAAGGGGAGGGGGAGGCGCAACTAGGGAGAGGAAACACCATCAGCAGGGGTGGGGGGGGGGGGGGAAGATCAAAAGCCTGACAGAAAAAAAGTGTCTCTTAAGGAGGGCCTTGAAACAGGTATAGGACGATTCAGTACGGAGTGGGAGGGGAAGAGTTCCAGAGGGCAGGGGCTAAGAAAAAGAAAGCAGAGTGACGAGTAGATTCAAGGTGGGCCTGAGTGGGTGACGGAAGAAAAAGACAATTACCATGAGATGAACGAAGGAAACGGGGAGAGGACTGGAGGCGAATGATATCGGCTAGGTACTGGGGGGTATCAGAGTGAAGAGCTTTGTGAGCAAGGATAAGCAACTTTAACATGAACCGGAACTTAACAGGGAGCCAGTGTAAAGATAAGAGACATGGTGACACATGAGCACGAATGGAAGATGAGCTAACAAGATGGGCAGCAGCATTTTGGACAAGCTGGAGACGGCAAAGTTGGTAGGAGGGAATACCAGCATAGATAACATTACAATAGTCAAGACGAGAAATAACCAGAGACGGGACGAGAGTGACAGAGGATGAAGGGAGAATGGAACGAACAGCCTTGATACGGCGTAGGTGAAAAAAAGAGGAACGTACAACAGAAGAAATATGATCGTGAAAGGAAAGGGACGAGTCTAGGGTGACACCCAGGTAGCGAAGGGTTGGGGCAGAAGGAATGGGGTGAGGGCCCATGACAGGTAGAAAGGGGGGGGGGGGAGGGAGACTGAAGGTAATCCAAAGTGCAGAGGATTTTGCAGGGTTGGCATGCATGAAGTTAGTGTCAAACCAGGAGGCAATGGAAGACAGAGGTTCAGGGGGCCCAAATCTGGGGAAGAGGGCGAAGTGTGGTGGACCAAGAGGATGTCATCGGCATATATGTAAAAGGAAAGAATTAGACACCTGCTAATTGTTGTTCCTTAAGGAACTCTAGTCCAGTCCCGGAACCATAGAGTTTAGAATCTCCTCCAGCAGCCTTGGAGACTGAATGACATCACAGCTCTTCTCTCTGGTATAAATAGGCAAGGACTGCCCCCTTCCACCAGTACCTATTGACAAAGCAACTCAGCAGAGCAACAAATAAGTAGATAAAGAACAAGATAAACTAAATAAACTTTGGCTAGAATCTAAAAACCTGTGCATATTCTAACCTTCTCTTCGACGAAGGACCTTGTAGAAATGCCAAAAACGTAGAAACAAAACCACGCTTCTGCAGGGTTCCCATTGTGGCTCCACTCCGCGTCCTCCGGAACCCCACTCCTCTTCCAGAGACATCCTCTCCAATTTGACCCCTTTTCCTAAGATACAACGGACAACAGCTTCAGGCTGCATACCCTGGGAGGGGTCCGGGACTGGACTAGAGTTCCTTAAGGAACAATTAGCAGGTGTCTAATTCTTCCTTTTCGTCCCTCTAGTCCAGTCCCGGAACCATAGAGGATGTAACAGAGCGGTGCACATCAACGGGAGGGACCAGAAAACCCAGCCTGAAGCACCGCTGAGCCAAAACGAACGTCGTCCGCCGCCTGCACATCTAACCGATAGTGCTTCGAGAATGAATGCAACGATGAAGTCGCCGCTCTACAAATGTCTGCGACCAAAACCGAACTGTACTCCGCCCACGACGCCACTTGCGCCCTGGTCGAGTGCGCTCTGAGACCTTCTGGAACTATGCTACCTTTCAAAAAGGTAAGCCGACGCAATAGCCGCCTTTAACCATATAGAAATGGACGCTTTCGCTGCCGCTTCACCCTTCTGCGGCCCCCCGAAATCCACAAACAATCTGTCAGTCTTCCGAAACGGCTGCATCCGCCGAAGATACTTCCGAAGCCGACGAACATCTAGGGGATGTAACCTGCCTTCCGATTTCTCCTTTTGCTGCTTAGAGAATAGTGGAAGCGACACCACGTGATTGACATGAAAGGCCGAGACCACCTTCGGCTGAAAGTCCGGCACCGAGTGTAGCACGACCTTATCATGGAAGACAGACAAATAAGGTGACCTACAGTAAAAAGCCTGTAACTCCGAAATCCTCCTTGCGGAACAAATAGCTACCAGAAATACCTTCTTTAACGTGAGATCCTTCAGGGTGATGATGCTTAGCGGCTCAAACGGTAGCTCAAGTAAAGCCTCCAATACCAGATTCAGATTCCATGTCGGCACCGAACAGCGTACCAACGGACGAAGCAGCAAGACAGCTCTCAGAAAAAGCCTAATGTCACTGAGATCCTACCAGCTGACCGAGCACTTTCCCCCTATAACAGGAAATCACCGCCCACTGCACTCGCAAGGAACTGGCCGCCAATCCCTTCCGCACTCCATCCTGCACAAAGGAAAGGACCCGCGAAATCGAAGCCCACAACGGCTGAATATTACGCTCCACACACCAAGCTGCAAAGATCCTCCAGACCCGTACATACGCCAGCGAGGTGGAACGCCTGCGTGCCTTTAGCAAGGTAGAAATGACCACCGAATAACCCTTAGCTGTCATCCTAGCCCATTCAAGAGCCAAGCTGTAAGCGAGAACTGACTCACCTAGGGCATGCGCAATGGACCCTGCCGTAGGAGATCCTCCCGCTGCGGTAACTACCACGGATCGTCCACTAACAGCTGTACCAAATCTGCATACCACAGCCTTCAGGGCCAATCAGGCACGATCAGAATCACCCGACCGCGATGTCTCCCAATGCGCTGCACCACCCTGCCCATGAGGGCCCAAGGTGGAAAAAAACAAAGGAGAACTCCCTCTGGCCACCTTTTCGCTAATGCATCTAGCCCCTCTGACATCCGTTCCCAGCGCCTGCTGAAAAACCTTGCTACCTGTGCTGACTCGAAGCTCGCCATGAGAGCCATTACCGGAACTCCCCAGCGCCTCACCAGAAGAGCAAACACCCCTGGATGTAGCACCCACTCTTCGGGGTCTACTCTGCGACGACTGAGGAAATCCGCTTCGAGATTGTCTACGCTGGCCACATGTTGAGCCGCGAGAGCCTGGAGATTGTGTGCGGCCCACACCAACAGCTGACCCGCTTCGGCTTCCAGTGAAGCACTTCCTGTGCCCCCCTGCCAATTGATGTAGGCCACCGTTGTCGCATTGTCTGACAAGACTCGGACCGCCTCCCGACCGAGAGTGTCCTGAAACTCTGGTAGTGCCAGAAACACCGCTCTCATCTCCAACCTGTGGATGGACCAAGACGTCTCCTGAGACCAATGACCCTGGGCAAACCTGCCTTCGCAATGAGCCCCCCCCAACCCAGGAGGCTTGCGTCTGTCGTGAGCAGTCCCCAGGACAGCAGTCCAGTGGCATGCCGTCTTCCATATTCTCCATTCTCAACCACCATCGCAGCTCGTGACGCACATTCTGAGGGCAAACTAACCTCTGCGATAGGACATCAGACTGATGCAACCAACGACTGAGAAGCGCCGCCTGTAACGGCCGCACATGCGCTCGGGCCCACGGAACCACTTCTATCGTGGCTGCCATTGTTCCCAATAACTGCAGGTGCTGCCATGCTGTTGGAGCCAGACTCGAAAAGAAACGCCTGACGAATTGTCGCAGACCTAGAGCCCGGGCCCTGGGCAGGAACACCTTCCCCTGCTTTGTTTCGAAGCGCGCCGCAAGGTACTGCAGGGATTGTGAAGGTACCAACCTGCTCTTTGCAAAGTTGACTATCCAGCCCAGGCCTTCGAACATCTGGACCACCCGGGCCGTCGCTGCCGAGCTGTCCTCTCTCGACTTCGCTCGGATCAACCAATCGTCCAAATATGGGTGCACCAGTACTCCCTCTTTGCAGAGCGCCGCCGCCACCACCATGACCTTGGGAAACGTCTGTGGCACCGTTGCCAGCCCAAAGGGCAGCACTTGAAATTGGAAATGTCCCATGGGTACCGCAAATCTCAGCCACTTCTGATGCTCTTGCCGAATCGGGATGCGCAGGTAAGCATCTGTGAGATCTAACGTCAGGATATCCCTGGGTCCGGACCGCTGCCAGCACGGAACGCAAGGTCTCCATCCGAAAATGGGTAATCCGGAGACAATGGGTCACCCCTGTCAGAGCCAGGATCGGGCGAAATGTGCCCTCCTTTGGCACTACGAAATAGATGGAGTAGCGACTGGAAGCACACTGCTCTGCGGGCACCAGCAGCACCGCCTCAAGCTTCAGCAGCCGCTGTAGTGTATCCTGGACCGCCTGCCTGTGCCCAGGGCTGAGCAGGGAGAATGGACAAAAGAACCTACGACGGGTCGATGGAGTTCTAATACGTACCCCTCACATGACCTCCAGGACCTACTAATCTGACTTAATTTGGACCCAGGCAGGGTAAAACGCCCACAACCGACCTCCCCTGGGAACTACCCTCTCCTGAGCCCGCCTTCTCATTGTGTCTGTTTTGTGGCCGAGGACTGGAAAGGAGCGAACCCCTGGCCTGCTCCCCTGAATCCTCGAAACCCCTGACCCCTAAGCGGGAACTTCCCCTACTGGGACTGTCCATAACGGGGAGAACGAAAACTACGAAAGTCTCTCGGGACCTCCCTGAATCCTGCAGAACTGCGGCCCTGCTTCGGCTTGTCCTCTGGGAGATGTCCTCCCTGGGACTCCCCGAGGTCCTGGACGAACTTATCTAAATCCTCCCCAAATAAAAGCATACCCCCAAAGGGTAACTTGCTAAGCCGAGCCTTAGACGAACTGTCCGCTGACCAGGTTCTCAACCAGAGATACCTCCAAGCTGCCGCCAAGAATGTGGTTCCAGACTCCAGTCGCGAGGCATCTTCAAGCTGCCCTTCCAGATGGTCTCCTGCAACCTTTGGGACCACCTCAGCCACGTGCCACCGAAGCTGGTCTGCATGGACAGCGCGCAAACATCAAACACCTGCTTCAACACAGTGTCTAACCTCCTGTCCTGAACATCCTTCAGCGCTGCGGTCCCACCTCCAAGGGAACTGTGGTTTTCTGAGTGACTGCCGATACCGCCGCAACTACCTTTGGAGAACGAAACAGCTCCCTACCGCGGTGCACGAGCGGATAAAGATGAGCCAATGCTCTAGCCCCCTTCAGGGCCGCCTCTGGCAAATCCCATTCTTCCTGTATCATATTCCGAAATACCCTATGGAGGGGAAACTCTCTGGGATGTCCGCACCGCCTGCAACAGTGGATCTTCTAATGTCTCTTCCGCTGCAAGGCAGGTTTAGTGTCTATAGCATCTCTGAAACCAGGGCTGGAAGCCCTTCACACCGAAAGACCGACTACCCAGCACTGCTGCTCCGATTCAGGCAACTCTGTCTTCCAGCTCATCTTCCGAGAACCCTTCCCTCTTTGGCATTCCCCTCGCTCAGGTCATCAGCGAGGTAAGGTGCAGGATCCTCCGAAGTGGCCCTACACCTTTTAGCCACCGGAGCACCGTTCCCCGAACCAACCAGAGAGGCCAAGCGCTTCTGACTCTGGGGTCAGTGAGGAAAAGCCGACCTCGTGGGCTGAAGGCAGGCAAAAGCCTGCTGCCTCAAGGCAACGAAGTTTGGCGGAATCCTGGTCGCCTCCCCGCCTGTCCCTGCTCCTGTGACCCGGCGGAGCCGCTGCCCGAGGGCCCCGGCACTGGCTCCTCAGGATTTAGAGACGGAGATAACGGTGCCTCAGCGCCTATACGAATAGCCTTCCGGCCTGCTAGGGGCTGTCCCGGCTCTCCGTCCATATGCTGCGCCTCTAGGGAGCAAGGGACACAGACTCCGGATTCCAGCACTGAACATTTCCTCCTGCTGCACACTAAACAGCGTGGAATTGCAGGCATAGCAGCCGCCTCAAAGAACTGCTCTAAACCACCCCGGGAACTCCCCCTCCTCCCCCGCTGGCCCTGACCGCCAGCCCCGGAAGGAAGGGCTCTCTCCGGGTTGGAGCCCTGCAAAAAACAGCCTAGATACACCTGCTCAATATTTCAATAAGGGAAAAAAGTACAGCATAGCTCGTTTCCCTTTGAACTTCTCTTTTTTTCCCCCTTCCCAACAGGCCAACGCTCTGTAAGCGCCTGATGAGACTATAGCAGGTCTGCAGCAAACGAGGCTTAAAATGCTTCCAAAAAGCCACTATAAAAAAACCCGCAGTTTTCAAAATGGCTGCCGGGACTTTTCCCGCACAGCAAAAAAGTGTCCAGAGAGCAAAGAACTCCTTTATGAGATCCCCCGCTGAGGCAGGGACTTCCCTCAACTCTCCTCCAAGAAAATTCAAAAAGAAAGAAAAAACGCCGTTAAAGTCGGCAAGGCCTACTTACAGTTCCCTGCTTCAACCTGAGGTGCTGCAATGAGGCAGACACACCGGAGCTCAGCCTGCTCGTGGCTTCGGCTCCAACGGTGCTCCCACCACCAATCTCACTGTCCCTTAGAGATGGCTGGGGCCAAGCCTTCCACCTGCTCCTCACCCTTGCTTGCGGGTTCGGGAGCAGGGAGGCTACTTCTGCTCTGTAAAGCTGCTCCTTCTCACCAAGGGGCAGCCCCCCCCCCCCCCCCACGAGAGGGAAAATTGGGGGAGAAAGGAGGAAGCAGGACTGGAGCCAGAGGGAAGAAAAAAGTGGTTATTTTAGAAAGGCAACCAAACAAAAAAAAACCATCAAGAATTAGAAAAGGAAAACAAAGAAAATTCCTAGCTCTGCCTATTTGTGCTGGGCCTATCCCTAGGCCCAGAATCTCCTCAGCTGCTTGGAGACTGGTGGAAGGGGGCAGTCCTTGCCTATTTATATCTGAGAGAAGAGCTGTGATGTCATTCAGTCTCCAAGACTGCTGGAGGAGATTCTAAACTCTATGGTTCTGGGACTGGACTAGAGGGACGAAAAGGAAGGGCGGATTGTTGGATTAACAGGGCCGGGGGGGGGGGGGGGCAAGAAAAGCATTGAAAAGCAAGGGAGCTAGAATGGAGCCCTGGGAACCACAGGTAGCAGGTGTGGGGGGGGACGCTGAAGCGCCAGAGTGAACTGAAAAGGTACGACAGGAGAGGAAAGAGTGAAACCAACGAAGAACGGTGCCACAGATGCCAAAATCAGACGAGACAAAAGGGTGCGGTGATCGACTACATGAAACGCAGAAGACAAGTCCAGAGAAACCACGAGAGAGATCACCACGGTCATGAGAATGGTGAAGCTCGGAAAGCAAGGCAGTGAGAATGGTTTCAGTATGACCGGTGCGGAATCCAGATTGGCAGGGGTGAAGGGCGTGAGTGGAATTGAGGTGAGAAGCCAGCTGGAGAAAGACAAGTTTTTCAAGAACTTTAGACAAGAAAGGTTGGAGACAGGGTGCCAGTTGGCGGGAGAAGGGTCAAGGGAAGGCTTTTTCAGGAGGGGACGAACGATAGCGTGCTTCCAACGGGAGGGAATAGACCGGAAGAGAGACTAGAGTTGAAAATCGAAAGAATAGAAGGCACAAGCGCAATATCAGGGTTGAGCAAACAGGAAGAGGGCAACGGATCAAGGGGGCAGGTAGTATGATGAGCAGACGAGATAGCCTTAATAAGTTCAGAAGAAGAGATGGGAGAGAAAGAACACCAACTGTGCGGAACATAAGAACATAAGATATGCCATACTGGGTCAGACCAAGGCCCATCAAGCCCAGTATTCTGTTTCCAACAGTGGCCAATCTAGGTCATATGTACCTAGCAGTTTCCCCAAGGGACACAGGTTCCACAATGCTTGTATTGGCTCAAGCATTGATATCCTGGGTCCCTTCTTAATAATGGCTTATGGACCTTTCCTCCAGGAACTTGTCCAAACCTTTTTTAAACCCAGCTACACTAACAGCCTTTACTACATCCTCCGGTAACAAATTCCAGAGTTTGATTACACGTTGAGTGAAAAAATATTTTCTTTTATTAGTCTTAAATAGTTTACCCTGTAGCTTCATTGCATGTCCTAGTCTTTCTATATTCTGAAAAGGTAAACAATCGATCTACGTTTACCCGTTCCACTCCGCTCATTAATTTATAGACTATCATATCTCCCCTCAGCCGTCTCTTTTCCAGGTTAAAGAGCCCTAACCTTTTTAGCCTCTCTTCATAGGAGTATCCTTCCATCCCCTTTACCATTTTGGTGGCTCTTCTCTGAACCTTTTCTAATAACTCTATATCCTTTTTAAGATACGGCGACCAGAACTGCACACAATATTCAAGGTGTGGTCTCACCATTGAACGATACAGAGGCATTATAATATCCTTTGTTTTATTTTCCATTCCTTTCCTTATCATACCTAGCATTCTATTTGCTCTCTTGGCCGCCGCTGCACACTGGGCCAAGGGTTTTAACATGGTATCCACAATGACGCCTAGATCTTTTTCCTGGGTGGTGGTTCCTAATGTGGAACCTTGCATCGTGTAACCATAGTTTGGGTTGTTCTTCCCTAGGTGCATAACCTTGCACTTGTCCACATTAAATTTCATCTGCCATTTTGATGCCCAGTCTTCCAATTTATCAAGATCCTCTTGCAATTTTCAACAATCCTCTTCGGTTTTAACAACTTTAAATAGTTTTGTGTCATCTGCAAAGGTGTGGGAGGGAGACAACGCAGACTGATAGGGGGAGACAGGGGAGAAGGGAGGGGGAGACAGAGGGGGCGGGCAGGAGGAGAAAGAAGAACGAAGGGAGAGAGTCTTGCTGGTGAAAAACAAGGCAAGAGTGGAGGGACTAGGGAGGATTGGAGGGGGACAGAGGGGGTAGAAGAGATGGAGGAGATAGATTTGAGGACAAGAAAAAGACGTCTGGCAGAGTTTGATGATGTACAAATGAGGTGAGAATAATGGGAGAGTTTAGCAGAAGAGATTGCGGAACGGTAAGAGAGATGAACGAGTTGGTAGTGGGACCGAGAAGCAGGTGTGGAGCTTCCTCCAATACCGCTCTTCACGGCGAAGATTGGAACAAAGGAGGAGACCAGGGTGGAACCAAGGATGGTGAGAGGCTGGACGAGGGGCCATGGGGCAAAAAGGTGCTATGGTGTCGAGAGCAGCTGAAAGAGAGGAAGACCAGAGATCAACCTGGTGATCAACAGAGGAGGGGGGAAACTCTGAGGAGAGAAGAGTATGGGCTGAGGGGAAGGAGAGCAGGGAGTTTGACGTAAAGCGACGTCAGAGATGGTACAGAAGAGGGAATGGGGCCAGCCGGCCCGGAAGAGGAGAGGGGGGAAGGTGAAGAAGAGACAGTGATGATCGAACCAGGGAATAGGGGTAGAGAAGATATTGGAGGGGAAAAAATGTGAGGGATCAAGAGTGAGGATCAAGTCCAGGGATCGACCGGAAGCGTGGGTAGGACAAACATGTTGGGTGAAAGACAAATCGGAAAACAAGGAAGAAAGAGCCTTATCATGGGAACGAGAAGGAGGATCCAGATGAGCGTTAAGATCACCTAACGTGACCAAATGCGGAGAGAGGAGAGTAGTGTCGGAGAGGGTATTTAGCAGGGAGTCCCAGAGATCAGGATGTAGAGAAGGGAGGGGGGGGACATACAGGAGGAGAAAGTAGATAGGGGGAGTGGAATTAGACCATACCAGGAGGGATTCAGGGTAGGCGGGAGGAGGTGATACCAGAGAGAAAGAGAGGGAAGACCTATAGATGAGCGCCACCCCACCGCCAGAGCAGCAAAGGCGGGGGGTATGAAAGGCAGAAAAGCCGGGTGGAAGACATTGATGAAGGAGGGCGTCCTCCCCCTCATGGAGCCAGGACTCTGTGATGAAGAGGGCATCCAGGGAGTGTCGAGTAAGAAGATCATGAACCAAATGTGTTTTGGAGCGGATGGAGCGGCAGTTGAGAAGGGCCAGAGAGAGCGTGAGGAGAGGAACAGCTGAAGAGGGCATTGAAGAAGAGGGAGCAAAAGCAGAAGGAGCCAGACGAGAGGAGCAGGGAAGAAGGTTGAAAGGGTTGCAGGCCAGAGGGCCAGGGAGGACAGGGGGTAGAGACAATGAGCGATGTCCCCAGTGAACAGGAATGGCAGTCATGGCCTGAGCAAAAGGGCTAGGAGGGACAGATAAAGGTAGGGACGTTGTGGGACAGAGAGAAGCGAACAAAATAGTTAGTGGCAGCACAAAACAGCTGAAAAGGCAAGAAAAGCAACCAGAGAGAAGAGAGGGTAACGTGCCAAGGAGGCGGTGTAAAGTGAACCGATAGGAACCGGGAGGGAGAGATGGTGTTTCGAGTCGCCCCAGTCGTCGCCCCAAGGAGCTCGCCCAAGGTGCACGGCCTGCTCCTTGTGCGCGCTCCTACGGCGCGGAACGCCGTTCTAGGAGAGCTGAAATACAGTCGGGTACCTGGCCAATGACGTGGATGCGTCAAACACGGCTGCGTCACTACCGGGAGGCGGGGCTTCACCGGGGAGAGACTGGAGAAGCACCAGGCAATCTATAAAGGCACAAACATGGAGGGCAGCATAAAGCAAGCAGCAGCAAGTAGCAAATAGCAGGTATCAGCAGGCAGGAAGGAGACAACAGCGGCAGTGCGGAACGCCGCTCTAGGAGAGCTGAAATACAGTCGGGTACCTGGCCAATGACGTATGAAGCTTGAAGAGTGTTTTTTTCTGATAAACGTCGATATTCATTTGTAATACGTTCCCAAATGTTGTCAATCTGCATAGAGTATCTAATATATAGAATACTTAAAGGCAGATTATCGTGGAGAGCTCAAATTTTACAGGTGTATCCACAATTTTTTCTGCTAGTGTAGAACCGTGGGTCTATTGGACACCACAGCCTACAACTCACTTGCCTGGCCGATGTGAACGCCACCAAGAAAAGCGCTTTCCAAGAGAGGAAGTGGAGATGGAAGCAGCCATCGGCTCAAAAGGTGGGCGAGTAAGCTCCAAGACTACATTCAAATCCCATTCGGTCACCGGAGGGCAAACCGGGGGTTTCAGCAGAAATAAATCTCTCAGGAACCTGGACACCAAAGGGTGCAAAGACAGAGGTTGTCCTCCCACTGGAGAGTGGTGTGCTGATAAGGCACTAAGGTGGAATTGGACAGTTTGACTTGAGGCCTAAATCTGAGAGGTGGAGCAGATACTGCAATACCACTGACACTTGGCAGGAGAAAGTGTTTTCTGCTCCTTTTACACCACACTTCAAACCTATGCCACTTAAACGCATAGGTTTTTCTAGTCAATTGCCTTCTTGAGGCTAACAGTACATCCTCTACATTTTTAGGGAGAAGTGGTGCGGGAACTACCCTTTCAGCCGCCATGCCATCAGGTTGAGAGACCTGATGTTGGAATGTCAGAGTGCCCCCCCTCCTGCGACAGGAGGTTGGTGTGTAATCCCAGAGGAACTGGGGCCTCTGCCACCAGTTGAAACCATGGCTGTCTCGGCCACCTGGGAGCTACCAGGATAACAGAGGCCTTGTCCTGAAGTACCTTGAATAAAGTCTGAGCCACCAGGGGTGTGGGAGGAAATGCATACAGGAGGCCCACCGATCATATTAGGAAAGCATCTACAGCCACCCTGCTTGGGTGTGGCTGTCTGGAGCAGAAGCAGGGTAAACTGGTGATTGTGAGCTTGCAAAAAGATCTATGGATGGACGCCCCCAGCACAGGAACAGCTGCTGGACTATACTGGGATTCAGTTGCCACTCATGTGGCTGTAGGATTCTGCTGAGCTTGTCGGCTAAGAGGTTTTCTTGACTTGGCAAGTAAACTGAGGTGCATACCTTGGCTGACTGCAAACAAGCATAGGTCCAGGGTCTCTTGGCAGAGGATTCGAGACCCTGTGCCCCCCTGCTTGTCAGTCTGAATTAGGACAGGCTGATGAACCAGGGTTTGGACAGAAGGTCTGTAGAGCTAGGGGGATAAGCTTGAAGCTCTAGGAGATTGATCTGTTGTGTGCTCTCCTGTGGCGACCACACCCCTTGAGTGCACAATTCCTGGCAATGGGCTCCCCCAGTCCAGCAAGGATGCATCTGTAGTCAGCACTCTCATGTGCAGGGGGAGGCTGGAAAGGTACTCCCCCGTAGCCTACGTGATTGAAGCCACCATGTCAAAAACTGCACCAGTCGTTTGGACACCTTTATGTTGTCTGAGTCAGCCTGTGTCCACTGGTCCCTGAGGTACCACTGAGCTGTTCTCATGTGGAGGAGGAAACTGGGTGTCACATGTACCATGGAGACCATTTGACCAAGGCGGCGCAGAAAGTGTTTTGCTGAGATCTGTGACTCACTTGCTGCACCAGGGCCACAAGTCTCTGCCCTGTCTTCTGGTAGACGAGCCCTTGCTTGAAGGGTGTCTAACCTCACTCCTATGAACACCAGTCCCTGAGAGGGAACCAAAGTGGACTTTGTCTAATTTATCACAAACCCTAGGTGCTGTAGCAACTGGATGGTGCAAGACGTGGCCTGTTGGGCCTCCAGGGCTCTGATGAGCCAGTCGTCAAAGTAGGGGAAGACAAATACCCCCCCCCCCCCCGATTTCTTAGGAAGGCCGCCACTAGGCACTTTCTGAACACCCTGGGTGCAGAGGCTAGGCCAAATGGAAGCACCCTGTATTGGAAGTGGTTTCCCCCAACCACAAATCGTAGATATTGTCTGGTCTTGACGAATGAGGATGTTTGTATAAGCATCCTTTAGGTCTAAGGAGCATAGCCAGTCTCCCTGGTGGAAGTAAGGCAGCAATATTCCAAGGGAAAGCATCTCGAACTTTTTCAAGTTGTACATGTCGAGGATGGGTCTTAGGCCTCCAGTTCTTTGGTATCAGGAAATACCTGGAGTAGAAGCCCTTTCCCTGCAGGTGGTGGGGCACTGTTTCTACTGTCTGATCCTCAAGAAGACCTGTTAACTCCTTCAAGAGGAGGTCCCTGTGAAGAGGGGGTCTGAGAGGCTCCCCTGGAAAAGTAAGAGGGAGGTGCTTGGGTGAGATGTAGCAGACAGCACACCTGGACTATCTGGAGAACCCAGGTATCTGTTGTGATGGCAGGCCACCTGTGGGCATACAGGGTCAGCCTTCCTCCTGTGCATGGCTTTGCTTCCTTGGAAAGAGGGACCATGCTCTGGGAGTCAAAAACCCCCTCCAGGCTGAGCCAGAGCTGGTGCCTGGGGGCTTTTTGCTTACACGCCATGCCCCTGTCCCTTGGCCTGCTGTCCCTTTTGGGGAGCTGGGGAGGCCTGATATCTGGGGTAGTTGTGGTAAGTAGTACCGTTTCTCGGGAAAAAAGGGCTTCTTACCCGAGACCTTCTTAGAAGGGGCAGATGTCTTCTCAAGTCTTGTCAGTGTCAGGTACTCTGACTATCTCGGCAGCCTTCTCTGTCATGGGCTTGACAAAGGTTTACACTCTGGCAAGGGACATTAACCAACTTGTCCTGCACCCATTGCTCCAGGTCTGACAACTGTAGCCATGTCTGGCAGCATGCACCGATGCTAGCTGCAGCTACCCGGGCTAACGCCTCGAAGCTGCCATAGGCTGCTCGAGTCAAACTTCGAGCACTCACGGATCCCAGTGGACAAGACCTTGAGGCGCTGCAAAGGCCCCTCAGAGAAACCAGCTGAGAACCCGGCAATCTCCTTGCCAGGTCTTTTAGGTACATGCCCATGTACAGCTGGTATGTCTTGATTCAGCATGACAGCAAACCCTGGTAGCACTGTCTGCTGAGGGCATCCATGTTGGGGGCTCCTGGCTGGGAGGCACCAGGGAGTGTGTCTTCTGGCTCTTGAACTGGCACATGGCCGATTCCACAACCATGGAGTTGAGTGACAGCTATGTTTTTTGGAACCCAGGGCTCTTGCGAACTCGATAGATGGAATCGATTCGCCGCCGGCATCCAGGCCGGTTTCTCCCACATGTGGAGCATCAGCCTTTCCAGAATGGGTGGCACCGGTACAGTAAGCTTCCCCAGGGGGAAGTCATACTGGAGGATCTCAAGCTCGACCTCCACTGGGAATGAAAGCCTTCGCCATGTCCCAGATAAAGTCCTAGAACTGGGTGTTTTGGGGGGGGGGGGGGGGAAGAACCTTCTGAGGTTCAGAACCCAGGGAATGAGGGAATGTACTTGGTCTGGTGGGTATCTGGTGACTCCTCGCCCTCCATTTCCCAACCGGACCCCTCTGGAGGAGAAATCTAGCAGCTCTGGCCTCAACCACCCCGACACCAGTGGAATCAGCGTCGATGACCTTGGTCCCAAACAGGAGGTTGAGGGGGACCTTGGCCGAGGATCAACTTGAGACCTTAGAGACTTGAGGATTGGCTCCGCCTCTGGGGTCGACTTCGATGTCAATGTCCTAGTGGTTGGGGCAGATGGACCAGTGAGACCAGCAATCAGTGCCCACTGCTGGTCCATGAAGGCAGCCATGCTGTGCTCCAAGGCTGCCATCCTGAGACCGAGCTCAGGAGGCTCTGCAGCCCCCGGGTCAGGACCCAACGCCATTGGGCCTGACGGAGGAGTCCAAAATGAGGACAGTGCTTACTTTTTCAGTCTCCGGTTCCTTACGAGGGAGTTTTGCAGGCCTCTGACTGAGGATCTGGGGCGGTGGGCCAGGCTCTGTGACCTATCCTGCGAGGGACCAGGCTGCTTGGAGCCATCTGAGGACTTTCTTTCTTTCTCCAGTGTTTTCACGAGGGAGACCCGCTTTCACTCAATGCTGCTCAGGGTCAAAGAGCTCCTGAGATGTTGAGGCCCCCCGATGGAGGACGGGCCCGGGCAGGTGCAGACTCGGGAAAAATCTTATGTTGCTGCTGCCTGCTCCTCAAGGCCTTGGAAGACATTTTCTTACACCTGCCACAGACCTTTGGGTCATGGTCGGGCCTGAGGCAAGGGAGGCAGCAGTCATGTGTGTCGGTGAGAGACATTAACATTGTGCACCGATCACACTTTTTAAACCCACTGGCAGCCATCAGAGGAAAAAGGGCCCCTGTGAGGTCAGAGGCCTGGACTGCCAGCTAAAGAGCGCAAACGCTAGTCTAAGGACAAAAACCAAAAATTTGGACTGGACTCGATACTGGTGTATTGAGCTGAGGTGGGAAGGGGAACCAGCACCAAACCGGCTAGGCCGAAAAGTAATTTTCTGGCTTTTTAAATCATTTTTTTCATAAGGGAACTTGGATGATGTCTGTTGGGCTCTGTGGAAAAAAGGAGACAGCAAGATGGCACCCTTGGGTGGGAAGGGGACAGAGCATGCATGATACAATCCCAAAGGCTCTCTTTGAAAGCTGGAAATTGCTCCACATGAGGGCTCAGTCAGCACTGACGTCACCCATATGTGAGGACTGACTTCCTGCTTGTTCCTGGAGAATGCAGTTTTCCCACACAGCTGCTAAGCTGCCGTTAACCATGTGGTATGCAGCCATGTGCCAAAGCAACTTAAAGAGGCCCTTCCTGTTTGTGCCCCAGCTCTCCTGCCCCCGCCCCCCCCCCCCCCCGACGAAGTTTACCTGTTCTGCACTCCAAGAGCTCTTCGTGCCAGACTACCTGCCTTGCATTCAGCTGCATCCCTGACTTCGGCAGCAAGTAAGAGGCTGGAACTGCTGTGTCTGCTTCTGATAAGCATGCAGCTCTTCACCCAGTAATGAGTTCAGGAGTGGCTCTGGCTGGCTTTAACCACTCCCAAAGCCTCCTCCTTTGCACCTGGGGGATCTTGGGGAGGGGAGAGTAGAGGCCCTTCCTACCTTTTTTTTTTTCCAAAGTTGAAAAAGGAGGGGGAAGGAGGAGAAGGAAACAAACCCCCTCACAAATTAACTCCCAAACTGTCTCCTTAGTTGTTCCTCCAGCGAGTCCAGCACCCTGGCTCACTGCCTCCTCCAGCTGCTTGGAGACTGAAAATACTGGGGTTGGTAGGCTGTGCCAGCTGCATAAGTTCATTGGTGTCAAAAGGACATGCTCAGTCTTCAAGCTGCTGCAAGAGGTGCACAATCCCCCCAGAAGTGCAGAACTGGACTGGAGGGACAATAAGGAACAGCCCTTTGACCTTGCAGTCCCATTAGTCCTGAAGGGCAGTGCAGCCTTCCACAGGAATAGTATGCTTGGTCATGCCATAAACATGGCATCTACCCTGGAAAAAGCAGAGTTGCTTGTCCAAGTCTTCGAGACCAGGCATAGATCCTACCCAAAAACGCTATGCATTTTGAAGGCTGCATCTGAAGAGTCCCATTCTGCATTCTGTTATAACTCTGTAGGGAAAGGGAAGACCCTGGCGAGTTTCCTTATCCTCAAAGATGAGACCAGAGGTCGACTGGCCCAGGACTAGTATAGAAGAGTCAGAAATATGCAACTGAGATGTGACCTGGACAATCAAGGCAGGGATCTACTCCCTGCAAACAATGCACTATTCTTGACTTCCTGTCATCGTCAAACAGAAGCAGCCTCCCCTCTTCCATAAATCAGATGCACTCAGTGACCATTCCATCCTGCATCCTCACAACAGTTGAACTCCCAATGGCTTCATTGGAGGGGCAACTCCCTCCATGGTCCTGTCCAGGAGCAGCACAGCATTTTTGTGAGCCCCCTGCGGGAACTGCTAAAGCAGAAGAGGCCACCTATGACACAGGCAGATCCTGTTCTCCCTTTCCATAAGTTCCATACATGCTGGAAGAACAATGAAGACTCAGCCGTTGCTGGATCAGTGATTGCTGAGGGAATGAAACCAGCTGGACTACAGACTGCTGTGGGAGAAGAGGAGAAGGATCCCCCTTTGGAGACTGCTCTGACCCTGTAGAAGTAACCAGAGGAGCCCCAGAGCCCACAGTTAAAACAGGAGAGGACAGAGCTACTGCCTGCAATGAAGCATTCGAGACTTCTGTTAGTTCTTTAGCTCCTTGGTAAAAGGCACTCATGCAAATGATCTTGTGATCCTGAACAGTTACACAGGCTCTTAGCCAGGAACTCCTCCCCAATATGAGCTACAGGTCAGACCAGCCAGAGAGGTAAGCGTAGTTACTCACCTCTAACAGATGTTCTCCAGGGACAGCAAGAATCAGTCCTCAAATGGGTGACACTGGTGCTAATTGAGCCTGTGCAGAGCATTTCCCCAGCTTTCAAAGAAAGCCTTTGGGACATGCTACCTTGCATGCGTGGTCCCTTTCCCACCCAAGGATGCCATCTTGCTCAGTCAGATGACATACAGTGGTGTGCAAAAGTCTGGAATTACTTGTGAGTTTTGCGTTTTTTGTACTTTAACTTTTGTTTTTAATTTTGCGTTAGCCCAGCATATTCATCTTTCTACCATGTTAAAAGGGATACATTTGGCTATTAGAGTTGACTTTTTGCATTCCTTGCTTCCAATTTAAATACTTTACAGACACTGGGAGATAGCTACTGCTATTTTTGTGGATCCTACGTCAAAACTGGGTTGAGATTATCCAATATGCACATGTTATTTCTGACCAATCAGGAGGCTGGTTTTCACTAACCAATCACAATGCAGATATCTAGCCAACAGTGCAGCTATAAAAACGCACAGAATGTTTGAATTTCATATGCTTTCTGGATCGACCATGAAATTGACTCGGACCCCGACGTTGGAGGAGCATGTTCGTGTGTCCTTTATGAGTGAGAGAGGATTTTCAAGCCGTCAGATTGACTGCAGCCAACTTTCCTGGCTGAGCGCTGTTAAGATTGTACAGAAGAAAGAAACGGGTTCAGTGGTGGACATGCCTCGTTCAGGTTGTCCATATGCATTAACATCACGCGAGGACCATGCACTACGACGCATTTCACTGACTAATCACAAGCTGACCTCTCCTCAGCTACTTTGAGAGTGGTCAGACAAGAATGAGGTCAGTGTCAGCTCATCACCGGTGCCTGCAGTTTGGTCTCCGGGGCTGCAAAGCATGGACTAAACCACTGATGACTGACATACAAAGGGGCAACCGGATTGTATGAGCGAGAAATCACTCAACCTGGTCGACTGAAATGTGGGAAAAAGGTGCTATTCAGCGATGAAAGCACCTTCTGCCCATTTGGTAACCAGGCCCACACCTATGTGAGGAGATTTCCTGGAGAGGAATTCAAGCCTGAGTGTCTCAACCTCACTGAGGAGCATCATTTGAAGGTCATGGTCTGAAGCTGCATGGCTGCTAGTGGCGTTGGATGTCTTCACATTGATGGAATGTCAACAGGGCCAAGTACATCACCATACTGCAAAAGTGCATGGTGCCATCAGCACACCAGCGGTTTCCTGGCCAGTTCCTGTTCCAGGATGACCATGCACCCTGCCATCACTCCAGACAGGTGATCAGCTGGAAGCAGCGGATCATCAAGTCAATGGACTGGCCTGCCCAGTCTCCAGATACGAATCCAATCGAGAACCTGTGGCACAAGGTGGCCTTGGAAATTCCAAGAGGCATCCGACAAAGCGTGAGCTGATTGAGTCACTCATTGTAGCTTGGAACCGCATTGTCACCAACGATCACCTTGTCAGACTGGTTCATTCAATGCTGACAAGGTGCAGTCAGGTGATCAAGAACAAAGAGTAGCCCATCAAATACCGAGCCATCACTGACACAAAAACGGCCTTTCAAGGCCACATAAAATAATTTGAAGGAAACCTGGCGTGTGTCCATAATATTTTAAAGCATACTTACAATAATATCATTGGCCAACGATGTACATTATGCGATTTTCACAAAAAAAAAAAGTCTAACAGGACAACTATGGGAAACAAACTCAGAAAATAAAGGCCAAACCAATACTAAAAGTTGGCCCTAATAGCCAAATCTATCACTTATCATGAGACACACAGAAAAAGCCACTAGGAGGAAAAGGAAATTAAGATATAAGGTTACAAAGTTGAAAAAAAAGTGTCAAATTTACAAGTGATTCCAGACTTTTGCACACCGAGACCGCACCTTGAATATTGTGTGCAATTCTGGTCGCCATATCTTAAAAAGGATATAGCAATTTTAGAAAAGGTACAGAGAAGAGCCACCAAAACGGTAAAGGGGATGGAAGGATACTCCTATGAAGAAAGGCTAAAAACGTTAGGGCTCTTTAACCTGGAAAAGAGACGGCTGAGGGGAGATATGATAGAAGTCTATAAATTAATGAACGGAGTGGAACGGGTAAACGTAGATCGATCACCTTATCAGAATATAGAAAGACTAGGGGACATGCAATGAAGCTACAGGGTAAACTATTTAAGACTAATAAAAGAAAATATTTTTTCACTCAACGTGTAATCAAACTCTGGAATTTGTTACCGGAGGATGTAGTAAAGGCCGTTAGTGTAGCTGGGTTTAAAAAAGGTTTGGACAAGTTCCTGGAGGAAAGGTCCATAAACCATTATTAAGAAGTGACCGAAGATATCAATGCTTGACCCAGTACAAGCATTGTGGAACTTGTGTCTCTTGGGAAAAACTCCTAGGTAAATATGACCTAGATTGGCCACTGTTGGAAACAGAATACTGGGCTTGATGGACCTTGGTCTGACCCAGTATGGCATATCTTATGTTCTTAGGACAGCAGTAAAACGAACAAAGTAGGGAGAACTCTCAGGAGAGGAGGAAGGGTTTGAGGACAGATTCCTGCTGTCCCTGGAGAAAGCACAGTTACTTACCTGTAACAGGTGATCTCTGGGAACAGCAGGAATAAGTCTTCACATATGGGTACGTCGGTACCGACGGAGTCCGCGCAGGAACACTCCCCAGCATCCAATCAGAACGCTTTTGGGAGCATCCCACCACGCCTGCGTGCTGCCTTCCCTGACAGAGACACAGACACAGACACACAGACCTCCTAGGGGAGGTGGGTGGGTTGTGAAAACCTATTCCTGCTGTTCCCAGAGATGACCTGTTACAGGTAAGTAACTGTGCTATCTCAAGGAACAAGCAGGAATGAGTCTTCACATATGGGGACTCCCAAGCTAAGATGCCTGGAGGAGTCCCAGCATGTTGTGAATCTGAGAGAGCCATGCTACTCGACAGAACCTCAGGCATCCTGGGGATGGAGGGTAGGAGTTGAAATAAAAAAGATGTGCTGTGGAACAGCTGGACCAAACAGGACGCCTAGATAGGAGTCCCTGTGCAGGTGATATCTAGTAGTAAATATTGAACTGCAATATACCAATATAGACCTCACCTGGTGGTATTGTAAAAAGTTCATGGAGGTTCATATGGATCTGCTAATATGAACCAACAGAATATCCTCAAGGAATACCTCAATCCGATGACAAAGGACAGAAGTATGAGGCATTGTAGCCTCCTAATTTCTGAAGATTCAGAATGTCCTTCCTAATAGAGGTCACTTAGGAAAAAAGATGGTACCTGGAGGACTTAAGATGTACCTAACCTGAAGGTTATGGTGAAAAAACCTTTTAACTACCACAGGGAAGTGGTTGTATATGTAGAACCCTAGGCATGCTGGAGCAGCATTGATAGGGATAGTGACTGTCTGAGCCCTATAGGAAAAAAATAGAGATAGAGAGATATCCATATCCATGTCCCCATAGGGATATGTGGAGAGAGAAAGATTCATTTAAGAACAAGGGAAATACCTACTTGAGATGTTTAGAGAATCCATTCTCCCTGGTTATGAGTGGGAGAGCTAAGGGAGTGTTCTCACTGACAAGAAGACTAGATTCCTTTAAGAATTCTAGCCCTTGAATAACCAGGAATGGAGGCCTACGTGAAAAAAGTGCAGAGGATGTTTTTAATCCACAGGCAGCAAATCTGGATCCTTCTATAACTCCAGTATGGCAGCTGAAGATGCAATGAAATAAGATACCATATTTTCCCTTCTATGAGGGCAAAATGAGTATCATGCATTCTTGCGCTCAAAAAGCATTTCCCCATGAAGAATTGAGGGTGGAAGGAAAAAAGGAGACAAGGACTGGCTGTTACGAAAAGAAAACCATCCCCTGGTGAAAGGGTCCACTGGAGATGTGAACCAACCCAGGGAATTGAGTATTTCTTTAAGTCTTCACGTAATTAAAGGCCTGTGTCCTTTATTCTAGAAGGAGACTTTAATGGAATGGTAAGGGTAGGGAAGAAACCAGTAGTCATAACTAGGTAAAGCCCCTCCTAACCATCTGGAATTATTTGCTCTCTAGCAAGGGCCCATAGTGCAGAGCTGCTCTGTAGAGATGCAGAGAGCATGTTGCAGGTTGGTTAGAAGAAACACTGGCTGTTTAAGTGCCAGTATGTAACCTGAACTATGTCGCCAAGCCCAAGGATTGGAGAAGGCTAAGGATAGAAAGTATGCTGACGTGCCTGCAACAATAAGGCCAGAAATTTTTTTTAACCTGTCTGGGACTTAGTACTAAGGCAAAAAAGGATTGATATTGGAGATCAAACCCTGGTTGCTTGGTCAGCAAGTCAGTGTTCTAACCACTAGGAGCCCCTGCACTTCTAGTTAGGGCAGCGGAAGAAATTTTAGGTCCCAAGATTGGAAAAAGGACCTACAGACATAAGTAGGAGTGGTAAGACTCCCTCATTGTTTGAGAAGCTGCCACAAAACAAGATTGCAAGGGGGAGACAACTCTGAAATGAAAACCCTTTACTGGAATAGGTAGAAAAACTCAGGGGCTTAGGGATAAGCCCTCCAGTTAAGTGGTATCACTCTTACAGACCAAAATGTCCTAGTAAGAGGGAGTTGGAAAAAAAAAAAAAAAAAACACCCTTACGATGGAGTAAATCTCTGAAAAAGTAATATGAGATATGCTGATACAGGAGAAACTGTCAAAGGTAAAGGCATAGGTAACCTTATTGCTAGTTGGTACTCCTGTCTACTTGAGAGGAAGAGTAACTTTACTACCTGTAAAGCATAATCATCCTAAGAAGCTCTATGAGCTACAAGGAAGGACGTCTCTTTAAAAGATACGTGTGTAAAATTTAGGATGGAACCGGTGTAGATGCTTGCAATGAGAAGAAGCAGACTACATGTTCTAAACCTCAAAACAGGAAAGAAGGATTCAGTGAAGAATCTATCAGCAACCCTGCAACTGCTGGGTTTGCTGAAGCAGTTGAGGTTGGCCTGGTTTGACGTTTCCTTTGTTTGGAAACAGCTGTATAATGGGTAGAGAATGAATAAAATTTTTCCCCCTTGGGGAAATAAAGTTTGGTAGGAGATTTCCTACCACCTGGGATAGAGGAAGGTGTTGATAAGCCTTTGAAAGCAATAGTGTCAGTGGTTAACTGAGCAGCTTGGCGTAAAGTCTTTGTTAAAGAGATTCTCTCCAGTACAAGGAGTATGTCCCAGCCTCTCTTGTACCCATTTGTCCAAGTCCGAAGCCTGGAGCCAGGCCTTGCGTCGTGCCCCTATGGCTATAGCAGACGTTTTGCTAACAGACTCAAAACAGTCAAGGGTAGCACGAGTAAGGAACCTAGAGATATTCTGAACATGACTAACCAGTAAAGAGTAGTCAGCTCTTTTGAGATCTTGAAGAAAATGGGTCAAACAGTAAACTGTTGGTGACCTCTTCAAGAGATAATCCCATATAGAAAATGAGAGAATTTTTGTTGCACATGGATGCCTGGAAGCTTTAACGCCCAAAGGCATCTAAAGTTCTAGACTCACGACCTGTCGGATAAGAAGAGTGCCTTTTAGCACTCTTAATTCGCCTCATTGCTGATTCCACAACAATAGAATGATGAGGAAGTTGAGTCTTTTGAAAACCTGGAGAAGGGGGCACTTTGTACAGAGAGTCAGTGGCCCTTGAAGGTGGGGATACCTTTAACCCTCGGATACACTCGGTAAATAGACTGACACGTATACACTACCCCCGGGTCACCCCTGACCCATATGTAGAAATATGGTAAAACATCTACTTTTGTTTGTAAAACATGGTTAAATTGTGAAGAGAAAGACACTTATTTTTTATAATACTTGTTATTAATTCACCCTTTCAAGTGAATAATGTGCAATGCTAGCCAAGATCAGGCAGGACAAGTTGTACAAGGACAGATATATGCTGCATAATGTCAATACCTGTTAACTATTCAGTTGCAAGCTTAAAAATGGTGTGCAGCACTGCACGCTTTGCAAACTACAATAGTTCTATATTTATTCGCTAGGTGGACAGCAACAGTCAAAGTACGGTGCCATTATGTCAAGTAATGGCATGATGCAAATTGTGACAAATAAATTACCGTGTTATAACAAATTGACAACGGTGCATTGTAGACAGAAAACTAGTAAGCAATACATGAAGTACATTGACTGTTTTTTTCAACAACAGTTTATGCACAATGTGCTAGTAGTTGTTCTTGAATGTTCAGGACACTCGCTTCAGACAGATTTCACATTCGGTAAATACTTTGCGATCTCTGTCACTTGGACAAAAGGAGCATCTTTCTTTTCTTTGCTGATGCCCGTGTGGTCAACGGTCTTGGTGGCTTAGGCATTTCGAGGCAAGGATAGCCAACATTGGCCATGGATTGACCTTCTGGATGGCTTTGACGATTTTGTAGCTGAGGCTTCATGAGATTCAAAGCGAGTTCCTCCAGAAAAAAACCTTCTCTTGCAGTTTTCCTTGTGATGAAACATAGGATTGTTGTACATAAATATTATGAATGAATTTACAGCTGCGATATCAAGCAGTCCATAAAACATGTAAAGTGGCCATCGACGAGTTTCTGTATGTGTGGCACAACTGATCTACTGTGTCAACACCCCCTTTCGTTCTGTTGTAGTCAAGTATTATTTCTGGCTTCTTTGATGTTTCATCAATTTTATCATCATGGTGAAGTGTTGACAGCAGCATAACTGATTTGTTTCGTTTTGGGACGAATGACACCAAAGTCTTGTCTCCACTGAAGCCAAATATTGAGGATCCCACAATTCTTGAGCGATTTGCCTGGAATTCTGAAGGTATGTCACGGTTGCAACATCTTACAGTGCCCAGTAGTGTCAAATTCTTGCTAAGAAGAACATCAGCCAGTTGTACGTTAGTAAAGAAATTGTCGCAAGTAATGTTCCTGCCAGACCGTTCCAGAGGTTCAATAAGCTTCAAAACATCAGCTCCTAGAGATACTGTTTTGTCACGAGTAACTGACTCTTCACGCCCTAGGTATGGCTTCATGTTGAATACATAATACGTTTCGGCATCTGCACACCCATAACTTTATACTGTATCTGTCTGGTTTAGACTTGATGTATCGACGAAACAGACACTTGCCTCTGAACCCCAACAATTGTTCGTTCATCAACAGTCAAGTATGCAGATGGTGTGTACATTTTCATGCACTGAGAAATGAATAAATTCCAAACATCTGACTGGAGTAAAATTTGTCATTGGCCCTTTGTGATTCACGGGTTTGTCTGTCATCAAATCGAAGTAAACTCAATATTTCTGCAAACCTTTTACCTGACAAACAGCTGGAAATATAGGATTCTGGATAGGACTTTTAGCCCAAGTTCTGCGTACAGATACTTTGTTCAACCTGAAAACACCACTCATGTACAGAAGACCCAATGTTGCTTGGAGCTCTTCCATTGTTACCTGCTTCCAGTCAGTACATGGTGGCTGCATTGCTTCAGCTCTACGTATGCCTTCAGAATTTGTGAAATCTAACACTGCTGACAATATATCTGGAGTTACAAACATGTCAAAAATATCCTTAGCATTAGTTATACCTCTGATCAGAGCAATTGGTCCAGAAGATTCTCTGACTATATTTGCTTCCCTTGTTCTTGATGTTGGCGGTACAGTTTTATTCCAATGCATGCCAGAATGAGCTGTGTAATGACTGTCAGTAACTTCCTCATTTTCAGAATGTGATTCAGAAGTTTCAGAATTGCTGTATGAACTGCTATCGTCATCACTTGTTTTATTTTCTTCGACAGCGTCTTCTGCTTCACTGCCGCTATCAAGATCAAGCTGATCGGACTGGGCGGGAACGACTGCACTATCCATATCAGCACCTTCAGTATCATTACTCAAACTATCATTGCTGTCACTTTCTTCATTCAACGTCTAATTTTTTCAGTTGCTGCACAGCTGCTGAAGTGTTTCGGGAGTGGCATTGTTTACCTTTGTCGTAAAAAATTTTAATCCACAGAAACAAACAAGGAACTGACGTCAGGTGACGTCAAATGTAAGCAAGACGTTAGAAAACACAGGACTGTAATGTGGACTTGGAGTGGTGACTTTCTTTGCTGCTATAAAACAAAGGAGAGTGTTATTGTGCGAGTGTTGAAAATCACCCCTTGTTTGTTCAGCAGCATGCAGTACTGTATAAAAACGTTATTTTTGCAAACCATATGTATGAAAATACTTAAAAATGGTTCGTTGAGGAATACCTAGAGTACCAAAATACAATTCCTTACCATTTTGAAAAAAAAAAGGCAAAAACCGACACCCGGGTCACCCCTGACCCGGGGGTAGTGTATCCGAGGGTTAAGGGAGTTTCCCACATTCTAAGAGATCCTGTAAGGTTTGATGCAAAGGAAGCATGATGACCTCCTTTGGATTCTCTGGGATATGCAGAAAGTGTAGTTACTCACCTGTAACAGGTGTTCTCCAGGAGCAGCAGGAATCAGTCCTCACATATGGGTGAAATCGACATTGATGAAGCCCTTGCTGAGCATTTCCCCAGCTTTCCAAGAAAGCCTTTGGGAATGCAGGCATGCATGCATGGTTCCCTTCCCACCTAAAGGTGCCATCTTGCTCAGTCAAATGATGTAGCTAAAAACGGCACACAAAAATGTAAAAATAAACTATGTACAACTGCAACTCCCAGGGGAGGAGGGAGGGTTGTGAGGACTGATTCCTGCTGCTCCTGGAGAACACCTGTTACAGGTGAGTAACTACTTTCTCCAGGACCAAGCAGGAAGTCAGTCCTCACATATGGGTGACTCCCTAACTCTGGGCTACCAAAGAACCCAGGCTGAACAAGATAACTCCCTCTAGTCCCAGCATCAAAGAAAGGCTTTTCACTGACAGAACCTCCACTGGTAACCAACGGAGGGCTGGAGGGCAGGAGTTGCCTAAACCTCAAAGAGATTCCAGAGTACTGCCTGGCCAAAAGCACTGTCCCTACGGGACTCCCTTTCCAGACAGTAATGGGCCGCAAAAGTCTGGCTTGAGGACCAAGTTGCAGCCCTGCAGATGTCCACCAACGGTACAGAGTGGAGGTGAGCCATTGAGGCAGCCATTGCCCCGACACGATGGGCCGTGACCCGACCCTGCAAATGAAGGTCAGCTGCCCAGGTGGACAAGGTACGCTTGGACACAGCTAACCCCAAATTACTTGGGTCAAAAGATATGAAGAGCTGAGTAGCCCTTCTATGCCCCTGCGTACGGGCAAGGTAGATGGATAAGGCCCTTCTACAGTCCAGGGTATGCAGAACTGCTTCAGCCTGGCTTGCATGAGGCCTAGGGAAGAATGTTGGAAGAACCACCTCTTGGTTAAGGTGGAAAGAGAAGACAACTTTTGGGAGGAACTTTGGATGAGTCCGAAGGACTACCCTGTTCCTATAGAAGCAGGTGTAAGGCCTGTCACAGACCAGGGCCTGAAGCTCACTCACTCGCCTGGCCGAGGTTAGGGCTATCAAGAAGAGTGTCTTCCAGGACAGGAAGCATAGAGGGCATATAGCCATTGGCTCAAAAGGTGGGCAAGTCAGTTGCTGCAAGACCACATTCAGCTCCCACTCAGGAGCAGGACGGATTGGAGGCTTGAGCAAAAGCAAGCCTCTGCGAAACCGGGACACCAAGGGGTGAACAGACAGAATGTCCTTCCACCAGCGAGTGGTGAGCTGCTAGAGCTGAGAGGTGTACCCGAACAGAATTGGACTTAAGTCCCTGATTGGATAAGTGCAGTAAGTACTGAAGCACTACTGGTACAGTACAGGAGAAAGGATCCTCTGAACGTAGCTGACACCACACAGACAACCTTTTCCATTTGAGAGCATAGGTTTTCCTAGTGGACTGTTTCCTAGAGGCTAGGACAACCTCTTCAACTTCCTGAGGTAGGCCCCAGGGAGCCAGAACTACTCTTGCAGCCTCCAGGCCATCAAATTGAGAGCTTTGAGATTGGGGTGCAGAAGGGAACCCTGATCCTGAGAGAGAAGGTCGGGTTGCAACCACAGAGGCAGTGGGGGATCCACTACCAGCTAAAGCAGAAGTGGAAACCAAGGTTGACTCGGCCACCTGGGAGCCACCAGCAGGACGGAGGCCTTGTCCTGAAGAATCTTGAACAGGGTTCAGGCCAAGGGCATGGGAGGAAACGCATACAGGAGGCCCTGAGACCATGGGATCAGGAAAGCATCTGCTGCTATTTGTAGAGGATGCGGTTGTCTGGAGCAGAACTTTGGCAGCTGTTTGTTCAGTGGACTGGCAAACAGATCTATGGATGGAATTCCCCATTTCAGGAAAAACCTCTGAACCACCAGAGGATGGAGCTGCCACTCGTGGGGCTGCAGAAACCTGCTCAACCTGTCGGCCAGGTAGTTTTCCTGGCCAGGGAGGTACACAGCCTTGAGGAGCATGTTGTGCCTGAGGGCAAACAAGCAAAGGTCCTGTGCTTCCTGACAAAGGAGCCTGGATCCAGTCCTGCCCTGCTTGTTCACATAAAAAACATGGCTACCTGGTTGTCTGAACTAGGACAGACTGATGAGCCAGGGTAGGAGAGAAAGCCTTGAGGGTTAAACGAATAGCCCTGAGTTCCAGTAGATTGATCTGCTGCATGGCCTTCCAAGGAGACCACAGGCCCTGGGTGCACTTGCCTAGACAATGAGCTCCCCAGCCCTGCAGGGAGGCGTCCATGGTTAACACCACTTGGAACCCTGGAATCTGAAAAGGTACCCCTTGCAGCAGATTGGGTGGGTGCAGCCACCAGCTGAGGGAGTTCAAAAATTGTCTGGACACCCTTATCCTGTCTGAGGCTGCCTGTGGCCTGTGACCACTGAGTCCGAAGGCACCACTGTGCAGGCCTCATATGGAGCCTGGCATTGGGGGTCACATGTACTGTCGAAGCCATGTGGCCAAGAAGCCTCAGGCAGAGTCTGGCGGAGGCCAGTGACCTGCTGAGAAACTGGTTTGCTAAGTTTCAGTCTTTGGGCTCTGTCTTCTGGCAAGAATGCCTTTGCCAGGAGAGAGTCCAACCTCGCCCCTATGAACTCCAAGTTCTGGGAGGGGAGCAAAGTGGACTTTGTGAAGTTTATTACAAACCCCAAGCTTTGAAGAGCAATAGTTCTGAGGGTGGCCTGTCGGGCCTCCTGGCACGTCTGACCCCTTATGAGCCAGTCGTCCAGATAGGGGGAAGACAGATTCCCTGATTTCTCAGGTAGGCCACCACCACTGCCAGGCATTTGGTAAAGACCCTGGGAGCGGAGGTGAGGCCAGAAGGCAGTACCCTGTACTGATAATGGTTTCCTCCCAAAATGAACCTGAGGTACTTTCTGTGGTCTGGTGAATGAAGATGTGAGTGTATGCATCCTTTAGATCTAATGAGCATAGCCAATCTCCCTGCTGAAGGTAGGGCAGAAGTGTTCCAAGAGTAAGCATCTTGAACTTTTCCTTCTCTAGGAATTTGTTGAGATTCCTGAGGTCTAGAATAGGCTGAAGGCCACCGGTTCTTTTGGGTACCAGGAAATACCTGGAGTAGAACCATTGACCTTGTAAGTGGGGAGGCACAAAAGCTCCACCGCCCTGTCCACCAACAGACCTTGGAGCTCCTGAAGGAGAAGATCTGTGTGCAGGGGAGGCCTTGGAGGCTCCCCTGGAAAGTATGGAGGTGGCAGTTGTTGAAAGTGTAGCAGAAAGCCCTTGTGGACTATGCTTAACACCCAACTGTCTCCAGTGATGAGTGGCCACTTGTGGGCAAACAGGGCGAGGCGACCTCCTGTGCAGGGCTGGGAAAGCAGGGATGGAGAGGCTATGGCGAAGGAGTCAAAAGCCCCCACCCTGCTGAGTGGGAGCAGGGGCCGGAGGGCTTGGGAGTCCGCTGCCTATGTGGCCCATTACCCTGCCCCTTGGCTTGCTGACCCTGAGGGGCAGCTTGGGCGGCATGGTACTGTGGGTACTGTTTGTAGGCAGTGCCCTTCCTCGGGTAAAAGGACTTTTTACCTGAGCCCTTTTTCGTGAGAAGGGGCAGAAGTCTTCCTAGACAGCCTTGTCCTCATGAGGTGCTCAGTTTTGAGCTGTGCGGCCTTCTCGGACATGGGCTTGCCAAAAAGGTTCTCACCTCGGCAAGGGACATCGACCAACTTGTCCTGAACCCATGGCTCGAGGTCCGATGACTGCAGCCATGCCTGGCTTCAAGCCGCGATGCCGGCTGCCGAAACCTGGGCTGAGGCCTCGAAGCCATTGTAGGCAGTGTGGGACAAACTTGGAGCATTCCTGGATCCCTCAGGACAAGGACTTGAACCTCTGCAAGGGTTCCCCGGAGAGACCAGCAGAGAACCCGGACAACTCCTTGGCCAAGTCTCACAAGTACATGCCCATGTACAGCTGGTAAGACTGGACACAGCAAGCAAGCATCGAGCCCTGGAAGCACTTTCTACCAAAACCATCGAAGTTTCGGGCCTCCCTGCCAGGGGGCACCACGGAGTGCATCTGACTTTTCAGGCGATGCATGGTCGATTCCACCACCATGGATTGGTGTGGTACACTGTTCCCTCTAAGCTGTGTACGTGTGCACACACCTCGCTGAGCGAGCGCACATACTTTACAGAGTGCACAAAAATTATATCTGATTCTGATAGAACACAGATGTCTTAAAATTTAAAAGTTATGATTGTAATTACTAAATGAAGCGGGAAATTTCTAGTAACCGCCTATTTTCATTTAATTTGATTAAAATCAATGTGGTGTATACTGTATTCTGACATGTAGTCAAATTTTAAATGTATAACTCCGAGCATCGTTGGGGCGCACAAATTTAACCTTCCTTCAAAAGCTGCACAAAGCTGATATTTTATGCGCACACAGCCTACAGAAAATTAGAGGGAACACTGGTGTGGTAGCTGCGCCTTCTGAAAGCCAGGGCTCTTGGAGTCGATAGAATCGACCTGCTTGCTTAGAACCGGCACAGAGGCCGGTGCCTCCCACATCCGGAAGAGGAGCCGTTCCAGCAGAGGAACCGGAACAGTAAAGGCCTCCTTCGGAGGAGAGAGTCGTACTTGGGGTCTGCAGGGATAGCCAACGTGGGGGGGGGGGGGGGGCGGCAACACCGGGGCTTGGACTGTGGTGAGTCTGACGGGATGCACCGAGTCCTGAAGGTGTCGGGGGGACTCCTCGTCCTCCATCTCGCAGGCAGACTCGTCCAATGAGGAATCGGGGTCCGACCGTGCAGGGCCTGTGAGCACCTGCCGAGACGCCGAAGGCACCGGCGTCGACGCCCTTGGTCCTGAACGTGAGGTTGGAGACTGCGACCGAGGTAGACCTCGAGCCTTTATGGTCTCTAGCATCGGCTCAGTCTCTGGGGTTGACTTCGATGTCCCGGTGGTCGGGGCAGATACGCCAGACAGGCTGGCCATCAGCGCCCGCTGCTGTTCCATGAAGGCAGGCAGTCTGCTGTCCAAGGCTGTCAGCCCGAGACCCAGCTCAGGAGACTCAGCAGCCCCCAACTCGGGCCCTGGCGGCGCCGGGCCCGACGTCGGCTCTCTGGGAGGAGAGTCCACGAGGACTACAGGACTTACGTGTCCAGACTCCGGCTCCACTCAAGGTACTTTGGGAGGCTTCTCCTGTTCCATGGGCTCGGGGCGACGGTCGTGGGTCTGAGACCTAGCTCTCGAGAAGCCAGGGACCTCTTCCGACGATGCCCTCGCGAGCCGCTTCTTCCTCTTTTGTTCCCAGTCGGGGGACCCCCTATCCGAGGAGCCCCAATGGTGCTCGGGATCCAATTCGTGAGATGACGAGGTCCGGGCCCGGCCAGAGGACAAGTCGGAGAAAAGCCTTTCCTTTTGGTGCTGACTTCGAAGCGCCTTGGAAGACATTTTCCCACATGGTCCACACATCTTAGGATTGTGGTCAGGACCGAGGCACCGAAGGCAGCAGTTGTGTGTCGGAGAGAGACATTAGCTTCTTGCACCGATCACACTTCTTGAACCCACTGGAAGCCAATTGGGGGGGGGGGGGGGGGGAATGTCCCCGTGAGGTCAAAGGACCTGCCTTCCAGGGAAAAAGAAAAAAGGGCGCGAATGCCAGCCACGAAGGGCAAAAACCGAAAAAAGAAGATTGGGCTCGATACCAGTGTACCGAACCCGGCGGGAGGGGAACCGGCGTTGAACCAGAGAAAAAAATAGCGAAGGAATCGCGAAAAAAAAATCTAACTACTTTCTGGGAGGACTAGGACACACGTCCGGTGGGCTTCACGGAAAAAAAAAAAAAAAAAAAGAAAAAAGACACTGAGCAAGATGGCACCTTTAGGCAGGAAGGGAACCACGCATGCGTGCCTGCATTCCCAAAGGCTTTCTTGGAAAGCTGGGGAAATGCTCCACAAGGGCTTCATCAACGTCAATGTCACCCATATGTGAGGATTGACTTCCTGCTTGGTCCTGGAGCAGCTCTGAATCCCCTGGTGCAGGATCTTGATCAGTAACCTTGCCATATCAAGCAGGAATGCTTGAAAAGAAATTTCCCTGGAGGGGGATCCTCTACCATGAGGAGTAAAGGTTAGATCTGTTGAAGATCTAGTCTTGGCACTAATGGATTGATCCTGATCCATTGGAGTACAAGACCCAAAAGGGTGGAGCATCGGATTGAAAGGATAGTCGTCGGTACCACTCGAGGCCGGTGCCACGACAAATCGTTAGAATACTATCCATGCCAGGGATAGATTCCAAACTCTGTACTGAAGGAAGCGATATTGTGGAAGTAAGCATGGAAGGCACCAATACCTATGCAAACGTAGAAACCGGTACCAGCAGTGGTATCGCAGCCGGTACCAATACCAGAAGATCAGTCTGAGGTGACTCTAGCAGTACCGAAGGTACTGAGAGCACCAGACCTTGATCCCCGGGACAATGTCTTCGGTACCATCCAAGGTCGTTACCGAGACAAGTCAGTACCCAGTCATCCAGGCTAGAGATCGATTCCAGACATGGCATCAAGAGTAGCGAGTCTATTGAAGCACACCTGGAGGGTACCGACGTGGATACCAGAACCGGTACCGGGATTGATACCGATGCTGGAAGATCGGTCTGTAGCGACTAATGGCACCGAAGATACCGAGAGTGCTAGATTGCGATCAGTGGGGAATGTTTCATCCAACACCATTGCCGATGCTGGGGTACTG
This sequence comes from Ichthyophis bannanicus, assembly GCA_033557465.1. NCBI lineage: Eukaryota > Metazoa > Chordata > Amphibia > Gymnophiona > Ichthyophiidae > Ichthyophis > Ichthyophis bannanicus. Next base: position 140,700,312 of record CM066049.1, on the reverse strand, counting down.
GCACCGTTCAAAGCGGATACCACCACCGAGCATGGCTAAGGTATGTTCGTAGAGGTAAAAACCCCGGGAACAACCTGAAACCCCGTTAATGCTTTGGAGGCCGAAGACTCCCGCCAGGGTTTTAAAGCCAATTTGTTCTTGGGGGCAAGGCCAGAGGCATCTCGATGCTGAACATGAGATCTACCACCCGAGGACTGGCTAGTCTTTACAGACTTGTTTGGTTACCTGATCCTGTGAAAAAGAAGTTGTAGCTGGTACCCTCAGACCTGATGGGAACTGCGTATCACGTTGAGCTCGATGCTGAAGACTTCTGGAAAAACTACTGCAGGAGGGACAACTCCAGCGGATAGTGGTCAGGACCCAAACATGGCAGGCACCAGTTATGGGTGTCAAACTAATTTGGTACCACCACAGTTGAAACATGTTTTAGGGATAGTGGCTGGCGTTTCCATGAAGGAAAGTGGAGAGGCCTAGCAGGCCGAAAAAACCACCAGGCACTAAACAGGGAAAAAAAGTTCCCTACAAAGGAAAACATTTGTAGGAGAAAGAAAGACACCGGCAGTACCAGTGCATCGAGGGAAGGCAGACGCGACCACAAGAAAAAAAAAAATAAAAAGGAAGAATTTTCTGTGGTGACAGGAGTATGTCCTGCCGGCTCTGCGGAAAAACAAACTGAGGAGAGGCAGTTGGGAAAGGTGGGAAGGTGGCACGCAGGCGTGGTGGGATGCTCCCAAAAGCGTTCCCGCGCGGACACCATCGGTATCGACGTACCCATATGTGAAGACTTATTCCTGCTTGTTCCTGGAGATCACCTGTTACAGGTGAGTAACTATGCTTTCTTCAGGAAAAGCAAGAAGTCAGTCTTCACATATGGGACTCCCTAGCTCCAGGCTGCTGATGACTGAACCATGACAGCACCAAACAGTGACCAATCAGGTTGCTGTGTGTTGCAGGTGGCAAGTCACCACTGAGAGACTGTGCAAGACCCTAGTGTCCAGTGGCACTATTACTCCAGTAGCCTGAACACAGAAGGGTCAGAGAACAGGAGTTGCCTACACCAAGAATGTTACAGAGTACTGCCTGGCCAAAGGCACTGTCCCAGTGGGACTTCTCCAGGCAGTAGTGAGCTGCAAATGTATGAATTTAAGACCATGTGGTGGCCTTGCAGATCTCGTCACCAGCACTGAGCAGAGGTTGGCAACCGATGCAGCCATCGCACTCATGTGATGCGGTGCTCAAGAGGCCAGCTCACTCATAGGCAAGGACAATACAGTTCACCACCCAAGTGGACAGAATTCATTTGACCATGGGGAGCCCCAGTTTGCTGGGATCATAAGACACGAAAATCTGAGGAGCTTTGCGATGGGCTTGAACCCGCTCTAAGTAGAAGGACAGGGCCTGTTTGCAATCTGGGGTATGAAGCACTAGTTCCTCCTTGCTGGCATGAGATCGCGGAAAGGTGGTGGGGAGGACCACTTTTGGTTAAGGTGGAAAGGAGACACCGTTCTTGTAGAATCTTGGATCTGCCACCAGAGCCTATAGTTCGCTTACCCTTTGAAAGGACATGAAGGCCACCAGAAAAGCCACTTTTCACGATAGATATTGCAGGGGGCAAGTGGCCAGGGGCTTGAAAGGTGATTTGGTGAGCTGAGAGAGCACCACATTGGAGTCCCACTCTGCTGCTGCAGGGCAGAGTGTCTTTAATAGGAGGACCTGGAGGAAGCTGGAGACCAGGAACTGGCTAGAGACTGATTTTCCCTAAACAGGGTGGTGAGCAGCTATGGTGCTCAAATGTACCTTCACAGAGTTAGGATTTCAGCCCGGTGTGTGACAAGTGCAGTAGGTACTGCAGTACTAGTTGAACCTGGAAGGAGAAAGGATTCTCCTTTTCTGCACACCAGGCAGAGAACCTTCTCCACTTAAAGGCATAGGCCTGTTTGGTGGAGGGTTTCTGGAAGGCTAACAGGATATCCTCAACTTCTTCTGGAAGACTGAATGGGGCCAATGCCACCCTTTCAGAAGCCACACACTGTTAGCATTAGCAATCCCGTGACCTGGGGGGGAGGGAGGGGGAAGACAGTAGGCTCTGACCATGAGATCATGAATGCAATTGGCTACCACTCTGGGAGCAAACCCCCCCCCCCCCCCAAACCAACAAGGTGATCGCAGTAATACAACCCAAAAGAGGAGATCACCCTGTGCGCTGTGCACCACACTAATTTGTCAGGCTAGAAGATCAGGAGAGGGGTACAAACATTCCCCCTCTCGGATTACCATAACGTCTTTTTATTCAAAATGTCGTTTTATACAAGTGTAAATTAAAACGTCTTCACTTATCTGAAAGGAAATTCATGGCATGAAAATGATCCTCCAAGTTCTGTATCACACAACATGCATGTTTCAAGCCCGCTCCTGGCTCTGTATCAAGCGTTGTCAATGTATCTTCAGCAGGATCACCAAACACACTGCCAAACAAAGAACTGCTGCTGCAACTGCCAAACATTTAAAAAGTATCTGCACAGCATTTCATAGGCTGCAACAGATGACAATGTTTAGAATAACCAATCAGAACCCAGGGAATACCCCACAGAAATCAGGAAAGCCCTGTAGCAATTGGTTAAGGCTCAGATAAGGCTCAGCCACTCATTTCCCATGTTTAAACCACCAGACTAACAGTATTTAAAGCAAAAATCCACTTTTGTTCCAACCATTGCAGTCTATAGGTATGATCCCCTCCATGAGGATCTCTAGGAGCATAATCAATGACTCGCCATCGTAGATTAGAAGACATGTGGCCCAGAGACAATGTTCAACCATAGGGGCTGAACGAATAGATATCCGAATTCTGGAAGCATGTTCTCCCAGCCATGTTTTTAAAGGATAAGTAGTATGGCCAATATACAATAAAGCACAAGGGCACTGTAAAAAATACACAAAACTGGTAGAACTTAATTACTGTGCCAAAAAAAGTATAGAACCAGCCCGAAACAGGGTCCTGCCAAGTGTCACCTTTCATGGTGGTATGGTAGTATATGCAAGAACCACAAGCAAAATGACCAGGAGTAATTCCAGCCCTTGTTTCAGGACAACCTACTGGCATTGTGGACCTGACCAAAAGATCATGTAGGTTAGACCCCCAGGTGTATGCTATGGTAAGGGGTTTACAAAAATATGGATGAAGATGCAATACTGGCCAGTACTTACGAAGTAATTGAACAACCTTTGAAGTGTGATGCATGAATGGTAATATGCCTACCAACGTCTCATCCATCTGCCCAGGGTGATCAGCCTCTGTCAATAGCCACTCAATGGACATAAGCAGCCCGAGTATAAGGTTTGTTTTTTTTTTTGTTTTTTTTTAAATATGTGAAGGGTATCCCCCTAGCCAAAAGCTGTTAACCCAAATTCTGGGCTCGATGATAATCATCCATAGTGGAACATATGTGGCAAAGTCACAGGAACTGTCCAAATGAGAGCCTTCTACATAATGGTGCTGGATGACGACTGTGGAATCATAGCAAACTTTTATTAAACAGGTTTTATATACCGCTTTATCATTTCAATCAAAGCGGTTAGTATAGCTGGGTTTAAAAAAGGTTTGGACAAGTTCCTGGAGGAAAGGTCCATAAACCACTATTAAAAAGGGACCCAGGATATCAATGCTTGGCCTAGTACAAGCACTGCAGAACCTGTGTCTTTTGGGGAAACTGCTAGGTACGTATGACCTAGATTGGCCACTGTTGGAAACAGGATACTGGGCTTGATGGACCTCGGTCTGACCCAGTATGGCATTTCTTATGTTCTTATGGTTTACAATGAAACTTAAACTTGGTAATATACATTAAACAGGGACATTGATAACTTGGATTTTTCTGAGGCAATGGAGGGTTAAGTGACTTGCCCAAGGCCAGAAGGAGTGCTAGAGAGAAATCGAACCCTGGTCTCTGGGTTCTCAAGCCAGGGGGTTTTCTGAATAGCGAGGTACATAAAGATAGACCATTTGTAAATGGTAATGTCCAAAAAAATAAAAATAAACCCCCGATCGATATGAGCAGTGAATTTGATATCAGGCTTGACCGCATTCAACAGGATATAAATTGATGTAACAATTCCAGATGTCCACAAAAAAAAACCCCAAAACCAAACCCCCACACCCTATCAAGAAATCTCCACCAAAACCTGATATGTTGAAACCACCCTAGAAGGATAGATGTGCTTCTCCAAATCAGCCATATATAAATGTGGCAATAGAAGGTGCTACTGTGGCTTCCATAGCAATACTATATGCTTGTAAATAAAACTGCCAGAATAAAAAATAATTCTTGGTTAATGCTAACCGAGTCAGCTCTATTGAGAAAGATCTAGGAATATGTGAAGGGGTATATCTAAATGCCAAATACAAAACCAGCAAAGCTTCTTCCTGATCAATGTTTGTGTACAAAGCTGTGACTCTAAAGTTACCAAAAGGATGTCAACTGATCCAGAATATTGCTAAAGCAGATACAAAAAAAATTGAGAATCATCACAATAAGATTTCACTAGACAGGCTTCCTGTTTCAAAAGTCACAAAACAGACAAAATGGTTCCAAAAAGGAACCCCTACAGGACACAATGCGTTTACCTGGAGGGGTTGACAAAGACTTATGTACCTTGGGGACTATATAAATGACTGGTATTTTAGGATGTCGTGCACATAAAGATGCCTCTGGCAATGATCAACCCTGCCCATCATGCATCTGATACTGACAACTGTATTGATATGCACAACCCCAGTGTAGGATCTTCTGATACAACTCCAGGACACCACTCTTCAGTTATCAATAACCCACCATGATAATCCTCTGAAGTTTGAACCTCTGTGCCCCCTTTGTCAGCACCCCTGATGATTAGAAACCATAGAAACATGACAGAAAGAAACCACATGGCTTATCTAGTCTGTCTTTCCATATCAACTACAACAGTCCACTTTTTACCTTTAGAGATCCTCTGTGTTGGTCCCATGCTATTTTGAATTCAGTTACTGTACTCATCTCTACCACCTCCACTGGGAGACTATTCCATGGATCCACTACTCTTTCTGTAAAGAAATATTTCTGCATATCACTCCTGAATCTCTCTCCCTTCACCCTCATCCCATGTCCCCTCGTAGCAGAACTTGCTTTCAATTGAAAGAGGCTCTCTCCCTGAACATTTATGCCACGGAGGTATTTAAACATCTCAATCATATCACCTCTATCCCGCCTTTCCTCTAAGGTGTACATATTAAGATCCTTCAGTCTGTCCTCATATGCTTTATAATGAAGCCCACTAATCATTTTAGTAGCCACCCTCTGCACCGACTCCATCCTGTTCACATCCTTTTGAAGGTGCGGTCTCCAGAATTGCACACTATACTCCAAATGAGGTCGCACCAAAGACTTATACAGAGGCATTATCACCTCCTTTTTTCTGCTAGCCATTCCTCTCCGTATGCACCTAAGCATCCTTCTAGCTTTTGCCATCGCCTTTTCTACCTGTTTAGCTACTTTAAGATCAGACACAACCACGCCTAGGTCCCGCTCTTCTTTAGTGGACGAAAGTACTTCACCTCCTATACTGTATTGCTCCCTTGGATTGCTGCAGCCCAAATGCATGACCTTACATTTAACATTAAATCCCAGCTGCCAAATTCTAGACCATTCTTCAAGCTTAGCTAGATCCCTCCTCATGTTATCTACACCTTCCTGGGTGTCTACTCTATTGCAGATTTTGGTATCATCTGCAAAGAGGCAAACTCCTATCTCGCCTTGCTGAGAAGGGCATCCGGGGCAATGCTCTAGCATGGTGCGCCTCATACCTGAGTAACAGATGGCAACATGTCCGCTCCGGCCTCTCTTTATCACCCTTTCCAGCAAGAAAAAGGCGTCCCACAATGGTCATCCCTCTCAGCCCTCTTATTCAATATCTACATGCAACCCATCTGCAGCCTCATCCAGTCATTCAACATAAACTGCCTAGTATATGCTGACGATGTCCTAATGTTCACCCCAATAGACACTGACCATCCAAATCTCAACCAGCTCTCTTCTTGCTTCAACGCTGTCTCGGAATGGCTACACACCCAAATGCTCCGAATAAATCTAAAAAAGACAGACGTCCTATTCATCGGAAGAGACCAGTCGTTCACCCCCCCCCCCCCTCCATCAATCAAGGTGGGCAACGCAGAAATCATCTCCAAGACAACGATCAGATACCTAGGAGTAACACTGGACCAGCGCCTGGACATGCATGCCCACATAGATAATACCGTCAAGACAATCTACCATAAAATACGGACGCTACGCCTCATGAAGGACACCCTAGAACCAAATGACTTCCGAACAGTCTTCCAGGCCATCATAATGCCCCACTTCGATTACGCCAACTCCATCCTACTTGGCCTCCCAAAGAACTCGATAAATCCCTTGCAGCTAGCTATGAACACCGCAGCGAGAACCCTCTATGGAGCAGCTCGAAGAGACCATATTACCCCTATTCTGAAGAGCCTACACTGGCTCCCTGTACAATACCGGATCACATTTAAGATCTTAACCATGACATTTAAAGCAGTTAATAGAATCTCCTCAACCACCTTGTCAGACCTGATACAACCCACCCCAGACAACAGATTAAGAAGGACCACGTCCTGCAATACCATCCTCCTCCCAAAAGCTATCACTAAATGCAACAAATCAACGAGAAAACGTGCCTTTGCCCTGTTTGCCCCCTCCAGCTGGAATTCTCTCCCAGCAGAAATCCGGACCATAAACAACCTCCCCCAATTCAGAAAGGCCCTCAAACACCACCTATTTCAACAGCACTTCTATAACTCTGACATCACCTAGACAGCATTACACGACACAGTCTCTCAACCCAGAGCCGCCGAACCAATCTCCAATGATAACTTTCAATTACATATAATCATCCCTTAAGGGCTGGTATTACAAATCCATCTACGATGCAACCCTCGGTATGTACATAGTGTATAAAGTTCACCTGTTATCCAAGTTAAAATTCCCTGTTATATGTAAGTTCAATGTCTGAATGTTCCACATTGTACAAACCTGTTCATTGTAAACCACGCTGATGCCGAATAGTGTGGTATAGAAAACTAAAAAAATAAAATAAAACCTTACCCGACAGCCCTTCTGCTATATCACTAACAAAGATGTTAAAAAGAAATCTGACCAAGGACAGATCCCTGGGGCACACCACTGGTAACGGTCAGTGGCTAATTGAAATATGGCCAACCACTGTTCCTTAGATATATTAGAATGATGGCACGTAAAAGATGACTCAAATTTTTAAATCTTGAAAGAACAAATTCTGAAAGGTGGAAACAGCATCCAGGGGGCTGGGTGGAATCCACTTAGAGGGAAGGCATACCACCGAGCCACCCAAAAGAGTAGTTACTCACCTGTAACAGGTGTTCTCCAGGAACAGCAGGAATCAGTCCTCACATATGGGTGACATTGGCACTGAGAGCCCTCGTGCGGAGCAATTCCCCAGCTTTCAAAGAAAGCCTTTGGGATTGCATCGTGCATGCACGGTCCCTTTCCTGTCCAAGGGTGCCATCTTGCTCAGTCAAATGACATAGCTAAAAAAACAAAACAAAAAAAAACACGGCAAAATGAATAAAAACCAATAGGACTGCAACTCCGGGGAGGAGGGAGGGTCGTGAGGACTGATTCCTGTGGTCCCTGGAGAACACCTGTTACAGGTGAGTAACTACGCTTTCTCCAGGAACAAGCAGGAAGTCAGTCCTCACATATGGGACTCCCTAGCTATAGGCTACCGAGAACCCATAGCTGAAAAATGGCTCCCTCTAGAAGAGCTGTAGCAGCTGCAATAGGAATTCAGCCGAGAAAGCAACACCCCCCAGTAGCCTGGCACCAAAGGGTTGGAGGGTTGGAGTTGCTTAAACCTCAAATAGGTTCTGGAGAACCGCCTGGCCAAAAGCACTCTGTCGGGACTCCCTATCCAGGCAGTAATGGGCTGCAAAGGTCTGGCTTGAAGACCAAATTGTGGCCTGACAGATGTCTGCCAACGGAACAGAGCAGAAGTGAGCCACTGATGCGGTGGGCCATGACTTGACCCTGCAACAGGTCGGCTGCCCTGAATGCCCAGGCAATACTGTCTGCCACCCAGGTGGATAGCATACACTTGGAAACGGGTAACCCCAGCTTACTTGGGTCATACGAGACGAAGAGCTGAGTAGCCCTTTGATGTCCCTTCATACGCTCCAGGTAGAAGAACACCCTCTTACAATCCAGGGTATGCAGGACTGCCTCTGCCTGGCAGGAATGCGGTCTGGGAAAGAAGGTTGGAAGAACCACCTCCTGGTTGAGGTGGAAAGAAGAGACCACCTTTGGAAGGAACTTCAGGTGAGTGCGGAGGACCATCCTATTCCTATAAAACCTTGTGTATGATTTATCAGTTACGAGAGCTTGCAGCTCACCTCACATGTCTGGTTGATGTGAGTGCCACCAGAAAGGAAGTGCAGATGGCAAGAGGATATCGGCTCAAAAGGTGGGCAAGTAAGCTGCTGCAAAACCACAATCAAATCCCACTCAGTTGCCAGAGGACAAACTGGAGGTTTCAACAGAAGCACACCTCTGAGGAATCTGGACACCAGGGGGGGTGAGCCTAAAGAAGTTGCCCCTTCATGGGCGAGTGGTTTGCTGACAAAGCACTCAGGTGGACCCTGACAGAGGGAGACTTGAGGCCTAATTCTGAGAGGTGAAGCAGGTACTGCAGCACCACTGATACAAGGCAGGAGAAAGGGTTTTCATTGTGCTGGTTACACCACATCTCAAATCTACACCACTTGAAAGCATAGGATTTCCTAGTGGACTGCCTCCTGGAGGCCAGTAAACACCTCTTCTACATTCCAAGGTAGGAGAAGAGCAAGCACTACCCTTTCAGCAGCCATGCCATCAGGTTGAGGGCCCTGAGGTTGGGGTGCAAGAGCCCTGCTCCTGTGAAAGGAGGGAGGTCGGGCTGCACCCCCAGTGGAAGTGGGGTTTCCACTGCCAGCTGAAGGAGAAGTAGAAACCAAGGCCGTCCTGGCCATTTTGGGGCTACCAGCATGACCGAGGCCTTGTCCCGAAGGAATTTGAACAGAGTCCGGGCCACCAGAGGCATGTGAGGAAATGCATACATGAGGTCCCCTGACCAGGAGATCAGGAAAGCATCTGTAGCCACCCTCAGGGGATGTGGCTGTCTGGAACAAAATTTGGGCAGCTGGTGATTTTGTGGACTGGCAAATAGATCTATGGACAGATGTCCCCAGCGGTCAAAATTCTGCTGGGTCACCACCGGATCCAGTTGCCATTCGTGAGGTTGGAGAATCCTGCTTAGTTTGTCTGCTGGGCAGTTCTCCTGACCAGGCAGGTACACTGCTTTGAGAGACATACCCTGCCTGATGGCAAAGGAGCAGAGGTCCAGTATCTGACATATGATACAAGACCCCATACCGCCCTGCTTGTTCTCATAGAACATTACTACCTGGTTGTCAGTCTGTATTAATACAGACTGATATGAGAGGACATGACAAAAGGCTTGAAGAGCTAGGCAAATCGCCCGCAGCTCTAAGAGGTTGATTTGGTGTGCAGCCTCCTGAGGAGACCATAATCCCCTGAGTGCATGATCCTTGGCAATGGGCTCCCCAGCCCAGCAAGTTGGCATCTGTCATTAGCACTCATGTGAGGGAATCTGAAAACACACCCTCGAGCAGATTGAGTGGTTGACTCCACCAGTCTGGATACTGTTATCATGTCTGAGGCTGCCGGTGGCTTGTGTCCACTGATCCGAAGCACCACTGAGCTGTTCTCATGTGGAGATGGGCATTTGGTGTCACATGCACCATGGAGGCCATGTGGCCCAGGAGGCATAAGTCGTCTCTCGCTGAGACCCGAGACCTGTGCCTGAACTGATGTGTCAGTGCTAGCAGCCTCTGTGCCCTGTCCTCCGGCAGGTAAGCCTTTATCTGAAGATGTCCAATCTTGCTCCTATGAACTTTAAGTTTTGAGTGGGGAGCAAAATAGACTTTGCGTGGCTTATGACAAAGCCTAGACGTTGCAACAGTAATAGTGCGAGAAGTGGTCTGTTGGGCCTCCTGAGGCGACTTCCCCCGATGAGCCAGTCCAGGTAAGGGAAGACCAAATTCCTTGACTTCTGAGGCATTTTGTAAACACTCTGGGAGCAGAGGCCAGGCCAAAGGGTAGAACCCTGTATTGGAAATGTTTTCATCCCACTACAAATCTCAGCTATTGTCTGCAGTCTGGATGTATGAGGATGTGTGTATAGGCATCCTTCAGGTCTACGAAGCATAGCCAATCTCCCCAGTGGGGGTAAGGCAGCAACATTCCAAGGGAAAGCATCTTGAACTTTTCCCTCACCAGAAACTTGTTTACGTTTTAGGTTGAGGATGGGTCGGAGGCCTCCTGTTCTTTGGTATGAGAAAATACCTGGAGTAGAAGCCCTTGCCCTACAGGTGGTGGGGCACCGGTTCCACCGCCTGATCCTCTAGAAGACCTGCCAGCTCCTGTGAGAGGAGGTCCCTGTGAAGAGGGAGGTCTGAGAGGCTCTCCTGGAAAGGAGGATGGTATCTGGCTGAAGTGAAGCAAATAGCCCCTCTGGACTATTTGCAGGACCCAGATAGAGGCGATGGCTGGCCACCTGTGAGTGTACAGGGTTAGCCTGCCCCCTGTGCACGACTTTACCACTGGCGGAAGAGAGACTATGCACTGGGAGTCAAAACCCCCCCACCCAGTTGGGTAGGAGCCAGGGCCTGGGGGATTTCTGCTTACATGGGCATGCCCGTCCCATGGCCTGCTGCCCATGTTGGGGAGCTGGGGTGGCCTGGTAAGTGGGGTAGTTGCAGTAAGTAGTACCCTTCCTTGGGAAAGGGCTTTTTACCTGAGCCCTTCTTAGAAGAGGCAGAAGTCTTCTTTGAGCGTCTTGTCGGGGTCAAGTACTCGGACTCTAGCTCAGCAGCCTTCTCAGTCATGGGTTTGCCAAAAAGGTTGTCCCTTGCCAAGGTGACATCGACCAACTTGTCCTGAACCCATGGCTCCAGATCAGATGACATTAGCCAGGCCTGGCCGCATGCACCGATGCTAGCCACAGCTACTTGGGCCGAAGCCTCAAAGCCATCAGAGGCCACTCGAGATATCCTGAATCTCGGTGGACAAGGCATTGAAGCACTGCAAGGGTGCCTCGGAGAGGACAGCTGAGAACCTGGTAATCTCCTTTGCCAGGGCCCTCAAGTACATGCCCATGTATACCTGGTAGGTTTGGATACAGCATCGAGCCCTGGAAGCTTTTTCTGCCAAAGGTGTCCAGGTTCTGGGCCTCCCAGCCAGGAAGCACTGAGGAGTGCATTTTCTATCTCTTGAGCCTATGCACGGCTGATTCCACAACCATGGAGTTGTGTGGCAGCTGTGCCTTTTGGAACCCAGGGCTCTTGCAGACGCAATAGATGGAATTGACCCATCTTGCTGAGAACTGGCATCGAGGTCGGTGACTCCCACATGCGGAGCATCAGCCGTTCCAGCATTGGAGGATCCAGCCCAGTAAGGGCTTCCCTCAGGGGACAGTCATACTGGAGGGTATAGAGCTCTTCAGCTCTAGGCTTCTCCTCAGTATCTGCTGGGAATGCCAAAGCCTTAGCCATGTCCCTGAAGTCAGAACTGGGTATCCTCTGGAGGGGACCTTCTCCGAGGCTCTGAACCCAGCGAGTCTGATGGGACATACCAGGTCCGATGGGTGTCCAGGGACTCATCTTCCGTCTCCCATGCCGATCCCTCTGAGGAGGAATCGATGGGCTCTGGCTGTGAGGCCTTTGGCCCTGATGCTGAGAGCACTGGTGTCCACGACCTCGGTCCCAAGTGGGAGGTCGAGGGAGACCTTGGCTGAGGATAGACTCGAGCCAGAAGAGTGAGGATTGGCTCGGCCTCCGGGGTTGACTTGGATGTTAAGGTCCCAGTAGTCGGGGTGGATGGACCGGTGAGACTGGCTATCAGCACCTGCTGCTGCTCCATGAAGGCAGACATGCTTTGCTCCAGGGCCATCATCCTGGGACTGAGCTCAGAAGACTCCACCTCCTCTGGCTTGTGACCCGATGTCATCGGGCCCGATGACAGCTTTCCCCCCCCCTCCCTCCCCGAGGGGAGTCCACGAGGCCAACAGCACTTACCTGCCTCAGCTCAGTGTCTCCGGCTCTGTGCAAGGTACCTTCGCAGGCCACTCTGACTCCAAGGACCTGGGGTGGCGGTCAGGACTCCGTGACCTGGCTTTCAAGGGCCCAGGGTGATCGGAGGCATCCAACGATGCTGCCCTCATGGACTTATTCCTCTGGTGTTCCCAGGAGGAAGACCCTGTTCAGAAGACCCCCTGATGCTGCTCGGGTTCAGACAGCTCCCAAGACGTTGAGGCTTCTGATGCAGTCTGGATCTGGGGTGGGGAGGGGGGGGGGGGGAACCAGACTCCAAAAACAGAAATTAGGCCTTACCTGCTAATTGTCTTTCCTGGAGATCTCTCCGGGCCAGTCCAGGAACAAGAGGGTTGTCAATCTTCTTTAGCAACTGAGGACTGAAATCTGAAGTTTTGCAGACCTGGTATCTGGCTCCCCCTGCTGGTCATACTTCAGTCTATTCAGTTTACCCTTGTCCAAGCAGTTGAAGAAATCGAACAAATAGAAATAAACTAAGAACAAACCTAACCAGCAGTGAACATATCGGAAAGCAGCTAATGTAAAACTACTACATTTCCCCCTTTTTCATGGGTATTGCCTCTCTTTCTCTTTTTTTATTGATTTGTATAATGCTTAGTATTGTTTGATTGTTTTGATTGCTGTCGTGGTCTTGCCCCACGACCTCTCCCTGAAGGAGCCCCAGAGACCCCCCCCATGGACAGACCTCACCGAAACGGCCATACTGACGGCCGAGCAAAAATACGACTCCTGACTGCTAAAAGTCATCCTTTGTCCGAGACCGCCTTGCAACCAGGAAATCCGACAAATGCCAAACGGGTGGGTCCTGGACTGGCCCGGAGAGATCTACAGGAAAGACAATTAGCAGGTAAGGCCTAATTTCTGTTTCCTGATGGTCTCTCCAGGCCAGTCCAGGAACAAGAGGGAAGTACCAGAGCAGTACCTAACCACAGGAGGGACCCGCAAGGCCCGTAATGACAGCCGAAGCCCCCACATTTGCGTCCGTCCTGGCCAAAACATCCAACCTGTAATGTCTAGCGAACGTGTGAAGAGATGACCAAGTTGCCGCTCAACAAATGTCAGCGAGCGGAATCGAAGCATACTCGGCCCAGGACGCTGCCTGGCTACGAGTAGAATGAGCTTGCAGCCCCTCCGGAGGAGCTTTCCCCTTGGCCTGATACGCCACCACGATCGCTTGCTTCACCCATCTAGCAATGGATGCCTTGGACGCTGCTTCGCCCTTTCGAGAGCCTGCAAATAGTACAAATAACCTGTCCGTTCTACGAAACTGTTTAGTTCTCTTCAGGTATCTCTTGAGCAACCTGCCCAAATCCAATTTCTGTAACACGCCATCAATAGGCAAGCCTTCCTGGATCTGAAAAGTGGGGAGCGAAATAGATTCAAATGAAATTTGGAAAACCACCTTCGGGAGAAATGAGGGAACAGTTCTCAACAGGACCCCGTCCTCTGAAAATTGAAGATAGGGCGCCCTACAAGAAAGCGCTTGGAGATCAGAGATCCTCCTCGCCGAACACAGGGCCACTAAGGTGGCTACTTTCCACGAAAACTCCCGCATCGGGATGTCGTTAAACGGATGAAAAGGAGGACGCGCCAAGGCTTCAAGAACGAGATTCAAATCCCAAGGGGGAACAACGCTGCGAAGAGGAGAGCAGATATTCTGAACTGCTCGAAAGAACCGAAGCACATCCGGATGGGCGGACAGCCTAGCCCCCTTCACGCCTTCTCAAAAACAGGAAATCGCCGCCAAGTGAACCCTAATGGTGCTGAGGGCCAAACCTTTATCCAGCCCGTCCTGCAGAAAGGACAGCACATGTGGCACCGAGGCGTCCCACCGACTGACGCTCTGCTGCACGCACCAAGATTCAAAGACTCGCCACACTCGGACATAAGCCAGGGAAGTCGACCGCTGACGAGCCTGCAACAGAGTGGACACGACAGAAGGCGAATACCCCTGACACATCAGTCGGTCCCTCTCAATAGCCAAGCCGTAAGCAAGAAGCGATCCACATTTGGCATGAGTAGTGGACCTTGAACTAGTAGATCCGCCTGCGAAGGCAGCCTCCAGGGGCGGTCTATGAGGAGAACCAGATCTGCATACCACGCTCTCCGGGGCCAATCTGGCACAATGAGAATTACTCGATCCTGGTGACTGGCTATCATTGGCCACAGCGGAAAAATATAAAGACCGCTGTTTGGCCAGGGTTGAGACAGGCTGTCGAGACCCTCTGACATGCGCTCCCTGCGCCTGCTGAAAAATGTGGGCTTTGGCATTGTCGAAGGTGGCCATGAGGTCCATTATCGGTTGCCCCCATCGGAGAGTTAAAGAGTGAAACACTGCCGTGTTCAATTCCCACTCGCCTGGATCCACTACATGCCGGCTGAGGAAATCTGCTTGCACATTGTCCCGACCCGCGACATGCACTGCTGATAGTGCCATCAGATGCTCTTCCGCCCAGGACATGAGTCGCTGACTTTCCTCCAGCAACACTGCACTGCCTGTCCCCCCCTTGTCGGTTGATATAGGATACTGTCACCGCATTGTCCGAGAAAACTCACTGCTTTGTGCTGTATCAGCGGGCAAAACTCCTGAAGAGCTAAATAAACCACTCTGAGCTCCAACAGATTTATAGAGCAATGCTGAACTTCTGGTGGCCAAACTCCCTGAGCCAAGCTCCACAGACAATGAGCCCCCCAGCCTGGCATCAGTCGTGACTAGCACCCAGTCCAGCTGACGTAAGGGCACTCCCGCCCGCAGATGAACGGGATCTAACCACCACTGGAGACTGACTGAGGCACTGTGTAACCTGGGCAACCTGCAATCCAGAGGATGTTCCTGAGGCAACCATCTCGACAGCAAAGCCTGTTGTAATGGCTGCATGTGGGCCCTCGCCCAGGGCATGAGCTCCAAGGCCGCCGCCATGGAGCACAAGAGCTGCAGATAACACCATGCCGTTGGTGCCTTGAGTCGTAAGAAGCTCTTCACTTGAGACAGAATCTTCTGCAACCTGCTCTCTGGTAGAAAAACAGCTCCTAACTCGGTATCGAAGATGGCCCCCAAGTAAAGGAGACGCGTGACTGGCTGCAATTGGCTTTTGTCCTGGTTGATCACCCAACCAAGTTGTTCCAGGAGGCTGACCACCCGCGCCGTGGCCGTCCGGGACTCCGCCACAGACGGTGCCCGAATTAGCCAATCGTCGAGGTAAGGATGCACGAGGACTCCCTCTTTGCACAAAGCCGCTGCCACTACTACCATCACCTTGGTGAAGATATGGGGCGCTGTAGCCAGGCCAAACGGTAAGGCTCGGAATTGGAAATGTGCCAAATGGACCGCAAAAACGGAGAAATTTCTGATGCTCGGGCCTTATGGGAATGATAGGCCTCCGTAAGGTCTATTGACGTCAACACCTCTGTCGGTTGCACTGAGCCAATGACAGAGCGTAGCGTCTCCATGCGGAAGTGCGGAACCCGCAAGCAACGGTTGACGTTTTTGAGATCCAAAATAGGCCGAAAAGAACCCTCCTTCTTGGGTACCACAAAATAAATAGAGTACCGACCTGATCCTAATTGGTCTGGAGGAACTGGAACCACCGCCTGAATATGTAACAACCGGAGGGTCTGAGCAACCGCTGCGTGCTTTTCCGCCTAACCGCAGGGAGACACCACGAAAGCCTCAGACACCGGACGAGCGAACTCTAGGGAGTACCCCTCGCGAATGATTTCTAGGACCCACTGGTTGGAAGTTATGTTGGCCCAGGCCGACAGGAAGGCTTGAAGCCGTCCCCCCACCGGGAAATCCGCCTGGACCAACCTCACTTCATTGCGGCTTCTTGGTGGCATTCTGCTGGGATCCGAAGTATCCTCTTCCGAAACCTTGAGCCCCCTGAAAGGACTGCCCCCTGGCCAAAAAGCGACCCCTCTGATAGGGAGTAAACCAGGAACCTCTGAATCTGCGAAACTCGAGATGCCCCCCTGTGTAAATTGGTCGGTTTTGATGGTTTCTGCCAGTCTTCTGTAAGCCGACCTCCCTTAGAATTCCCAAGATCCTTTACAATCTTTTCCAAAGCTGCCCCAAAAAGCAGCGAACCTTTATAAAGGGAGTTTACTGAGTCTCGCTTTGGAGGAGGCGTCCGACAAACAATTCTGCAACCAAAGAAATCTACGAGTTGCTACTACTGCAGCCATGGATTTGGCGGAAATCCGCACCAGATCGTAAAAGGTATCGGCCAGGTAAGCCGCCGCTGACTCTAGCTTCGTGCCTGAATCCACTGAATGGATGCCCGGGAAACATACGCCCCACATAGCCGCTCGCAACGATAGAGCACATAACTCAAGTCTGTTTTAACAAGGCCTCTAAGCTTTCTATCGTGCAGATCCTTGAGGGTCGCACCGCCTTCTACCGGAATGGTGGTTTTCTTGGTGACCGCCGCCACTAAGGCATCTACCTTAGGCATCTTCAATAACTTGAGCTCTTCCTGCAGCAAAGGATACAAGCTGCCAATAGCCTGCGCTCCTCTCAACGAAGCTTCCGGGCATTCCCACTCAGATTCCACCATCTACTTCATGACTCTGTGCACTGGGAAACACCGTTGTTCCGTTTTAAACCCTTGCAGTAGGGGATCCTCCAAAAGGTTCCACTGGAGCCGTTGGCAACGCAATATTCAAGGCCGACAAAGTCTGGGCAATGAGGGCCCCCAATTCCTCCTTCCTAAAGATGCGAAACGTGTTGGGATCCTCGCCAGCTCCCATCTCTGCTTCAGCTAAGTCAATAGCCCACTCCAAACCTGAGTCAGATAGGAGTTCTCCTTCCTCCACTCCTTGGAGGTCCGAGAAGTTCGGATTAGGCTTGTCTGCACTAACCGCTGCTATTTGGTCTACTTTAGATGAACCCTCGCCCGGATCTGACAGAGAAGGCAGAGAGTCTACACCATGCTCAGCCACCAGAGCAGAGGGCTTGTTTTGGGCCTGCTGCCACTTTATACAATAAAGCCTGATGAAGAGCCAAAATAAAGTCAGCAGAAAACAGATTGCAAACCCTGAGGAATATCAGACAGCGACTGTGGAGGAGCATCCTCCACCTGTCCTTGCTGTTTGGATTTGGCTCTTTTTTGCAGGTTTCTCTTGAGCTGGTAAAATTACTTGAGCTGCTTCAGAAATGGCTGCCGTTCCCTCCAAAACTGAATTGCCCTGAGGGCGTCCTTCGAGGTACCCTCCATGATCGGTATCCCCAGAAAGACCCTAAACAGCCTTTGAAGCCAACTGAGCAAGAAACAAGGGTAAATTAGATTTACCTGCTAATTGTTGTTCCTTGCGGAACTCTAGTCCAGTCCTGGAACCATAGAGTTGTCAATCTCCTCCAGCAGCCTTGGAGACTGAAATACATCGCTTTGCTGGCACCAGTATAAGTAGGCAAGGACCTCCCCCTCTCACCAGTACCTATTGACAAAGCACACTAAGCAGAACAAATAAGGAGAATTAACCAGAATACATTCAACATAGCAATAAATATATATACGGAACAGAATATTTCATGTTCTACTGCAAGTAACTTATTTATTTTTATTTATTTATTTTTTGTTTCTTTAACAAATTGCATTCATCGACTGTGTCTGAATAAGAACATCGTCTGACAACACAGAAGCGCCGTACCACACCACCTCCCAAGAGGATGGACAGGCAAGAGCGCTATGCAAGAGGGTCCTCCAATGGCTTCATCCCGCGCCACCCGGGAGCAAAGACAATGCAGAGCACCCGCAGGAGCCGAAACAATCAGGCTGGCAACTCTTCAAACCAAGGGAGGGATCCGGGACTGGACTAGAGTTCCGCAAGGAACAACAATTAGCAGGTAAGTCTAATTTACCCTTCCTTAGCGTCCCTCTAGTCCAGTCCCGGAACCATAGAGGATGTAACAGAGCAGTGAACATCAACGGGAGGGACAAGCAAGCCCAGCCTGAAGCACAGCTGAGCCGAAACACCCATCCTCCGCGGACAAAACATCCAAGCGGTATTGCTTGGCAAAGGAATGCAAGGATGACCAAGTCGCCACCCTACAGATGTCACCCACTGGGACCAGACTGAACTCTGCCCAAGATGCCACCTGCGCCCGAGTGGAATGAGCCCGAAGACTCTGCGGAACCACCTTGCCTTTCAAGATGTAGGCCGATGCAATAGCTTCCTTCAACCAGCGAGAAATAGACGACTTCGCCGCCGCTGTTTCTCCCTTACGCGGTCCCCCGAACGCCACAAAAAGTCGATCCGACCGCCTAAAGGACGCCGTCCGGGAGAGATACTTCTTGAGAACCCTGCGGGCGTCCAACAGCTGCAACTGACCCCCAGATCCGACCCCATCTCGATCGGAGAACACCGGAAGAGAGACCACTTGGTTAACATGAAAAGCGGACACCACCGTGGGTAAGAATGCCGGAACGGTACAGAGAACCACCTTGTGGTCGGTAAAAGAGAGATAGGGCTCCCTACAAGACAAGGCCTGTAGCTCCGAGATCCTCCTAGCTGAACAAATCGCCACCAAGAAAACCGTCTTCAATGTGAGATCTTTTAGCGAAGCAGTGGACAACGGCTCAAACGGAGGAGCCAGCAAGGCTTCCAACACCAAATACAAATCCCACGGAGGAACAGCACAGCACCAAGGCGGCCGCATGAGCAACACCGCCCTCAAAAACAGCCGGACATCCGTGTGGGCTCCGAGAGACTGACCCTGCACTTCCGCCAGCACTCGAATCACACCATAATGCACCTTTGCCACATAAAGCAAATCAGACTCTAGTCACTTCAACTCCCTGATCCTTTCCTGTTCCAGGCGAGTAGACTGCCGTAAATACTGCGACCACCGGAAGCATGCTCTCTTCTCCCCAGACTCCCCCAATGGGAGCCTGCAAGGACAGAGCAGTGCCCAACGATCGATTCACTGAACCACCTACTCTATCGCGCGCTAAAGAAGATCGCTAGGGCTCTCTTCCAGACAATGAGTCCACACCTCCTGGAAGTGCAAGGTGTGCACCCACAAACGTAGTACCGAGGCCTGCGCCTGCCTAGTCTCAAAATGTCAATCAAGAACAGGCCAATTCAGGACAGCTGAATACGCTGTGGGTTTTTGTTTTTTGTTTTTTTGTACAAAGACATCTCTTAACCAAAAATTCCTTCAGCCGATGTGGAGAAGCTATCTCCGCGCCAACACAATGCAGCAGAAAGAACTCCCTATGACAGGCATAAAAATCCACAGCCTTCCTGCTAGAGGAACACCCCATTCCGTCTGCCTGCACCAAGCTGGACATTCCCTTTTTTTTTTCTTTTTAAGGTCAACTAGCCCCTGGTGTTAGAAACGATAGCTTTCCCATTCCACAGTGGCAATTGAGTCAGCAAAGAAGAAGCCGAGAACCCGCAGCGAAGTTCCCATTATACCACCTGGTAAAGACTACACTTCTAGACCCATGAAGCAAAAAAGCATGCAAGCGTGCATTGTGTCCTGCCAGTAGCTGACCAAACTTATCATGTGTGTCACTATGGTTTCTTTCGGGATTGAAGGAATGCTCTGGGAGAATTCTTTGGGCAGACACCGATTGACCCTTTGAAAATCCAGAATCGGGCGAAACGAGCCTTTCTTCTTTGGAACCACAAAGTAGAGGGAGTATCAACCGTATTGGGCTGCCGGCATGGGCACCTACGCTTTAAGTTGAAGCAGCCGCTGGAGCGTTCCTGCGACTGCCTGAAACTTTTGCGGAGCTCTGCAGAAGGATTGGACAAAGGAAGCTAATACGAGCCGATGGAGCTCCCAGGCTATGAGGGCTTCAATTTTCTTTATGTTGATGAATAGGTTATTTTCTTTTAACCAGTCGGACACCTCAGAGAAGCATGCTGATAGATGTGGGTTTGTTGGGTTTGTGGTTGTAATAGGGGCGTAGAGCATGAGATCAGCATATATGTGGAAGTTGATGAGAGAGCATATGACTGAGCAGAGTGGTTGGAGGTAAATGTTGGAGAGCATGGCTGACAGTGTGGATCCTTGAGGTACTCCTTGGTATTGCTGGAAGGGGGGCGAGGTTGAGGTGCTGGTACGGATTAGTTGTTGTCCATTAGTTAAGTAGGATTGGAACCATTTAAGTACAGTGTCTTTGATCCCAATTTTCTGTAGTCTGCGTATGAGGATGTTGTGGGAGATGGTGTCGAAAGCTGCAGATATATCAAGGAAGATCATGGCATATCCAGAGTGTTTTTCTTGTGTTCCTATGATGAGGGTGTTCAGTGTGGTCATGAGGGTCTCAACTCCATGTAGTGGGCGGAAGCCGTGTTGTTGTGGGTCCAGTATGTTGATGTCCAGGTGTTCTTGAAGCTGCTGCTGGACAATCTTCTCGATTATCTTGGCGGTGAAAGGTAGGCTCGCTATTGGTCTGTAGGATGCTGGGTCTAGGGGATCCAGATTATGCTTTAAGGATGGTCGGATGATTGTAGTTTTGAGAGTCTGGCATGTGACCTTGGGAGAAGGATTCATTGACGATATAGGTTAATGGCTCGCTCAGTTTGTCTTTGGATTTCTTTATCCAGTCAATGGGGCAGGGGTCCAGCAGAGAGGTGGTGGTTAGGTGGGAGATGGATGATATTTCTTCTGTAGTGGTTTCTTTGAAGGTGGTCCAGTCACTGTGTAAGTTGGGGTGGTGGTTTGTTGTGGTTGTCTCTACGTGCGGCTGTGAGTTTTGAAGTCGTTGTAATTGTTTGTATTGACAGGCCAGTAGCTCTGGTGGAATCTTCGGTAATTGGTCAGAGTTATTGGGTGCTTTTGTCAGTTTTTTTGACAATCTGGAAGAGTTCATGAGGTTTGTTTATGGAAGAGAGTTTAAGATTTTTGTGTGGTAGGTTTTTTTTGCTTTGTCGGTCTCGTAGTGGTACGCGTTGAGTTCATATAGGTATTTAGTTTTGTCACTGTCTTTGGTTTTTCTCCATTTTCTTTCCGTTCTTCTAGCTTTGTTTTTAGCTTTCGGAGACTGGGAGTAAACCTTTGTGGAAGGCCTTTGTGGAAGGCCTTCCACAAAGGCCTTTGTGGAAGGAGGTCTGGTGATGGCTGTGTTTGTCGATGCTTCAGATGCTGTGGAGATTGTGGTGTTCCAGTTGTGTATTAGGTCATCGATGTTACTGGAGTTTGTTTGTAGTTTAGGTAGAGTTTGTGCTAAGAAGTCCACTTTGTTGAATGTTTTAAATCTTCTTGTGTGGTGTCCATCTTCCTTGTTGGTCATCTGTTGGTAGGTGTGGGATATGGTGATGAGGTGGTGGTCCGACCAGGGTACCGGCAAGATCTGCGGGTTCTTACCTGAGGAGGCAGTTATGGAGTTTAGGAATATGAGGTCTAGTGTGTTGCCTTTCATACTGAGAATCTGTGCCACTTGAAGGCATACGCCTGTCTCATGGAGTTCTTATGAGAGGCCAGGAGGTAAGGTAAGGCTGGCCTCTTCCCCAGTGGTTTCTTCTTGGGAACGGTGGAGGTATTCCTGAAGAGTTGAGTCCTCATGATGAACTCTGTATCTCTGTCGCTTTTTCCTCCATCGGTTTGCCGAAGAGGTTTTTGCCCTGGACATGGTGAGTCGTTCTAAAAAGGTGTGGAAGCACGCTGGAAGAAAAAAAAAAAACGGTACAGACTCGCTGCTGGGGCAACAGGGCAGGAATGGGACTGGTGCTAACCAGAGAAGGAAGGGCAATTTCATGCACAAAGAGAAGAAATTAGACCTTACCTGCTAATTGTCTTTCCTTGAGTTCTCTCTGGGCCAGTCCAGGCAAGTGAGTGAGGGTTGTCAACCTTCTCTAGCAGCTGAGGACTGAAAAACTGAAGTTTTGCTGCAACAGTATCTGGCTCCCCCTACTGGCTAAACCTCAGTCTAAAGTTAGAAAAGCAGCAGAAAGGAAAAGGAAAAGAGAACAAAAGGAACCATCGGACACTACTAGTCCCCATAGGCTACTGTAGCCAATGTCCAACCAGGGCACTCCCCGCTACCCACATGCAATGCAGGTTGACGTGGCATGTCATTGTACCTGTTTTTTTTTTTTTCTCATGTTCATGACAGGGAGAATACATCAGAGCGGACATACCTGCCGAATCCTGAATGAAAAGACCCCTAGGAGAGAGACCCCCCCAGAAGAGGGAGCCCCACAGACCATAGCAAGCCGTGACGAACCGCGGAAGGCCAAAAAAAACTGACACTTTGAAAACCTCTGAGGCGCCAGACACGGCCGTGGAACTCGATAAAGACTCGCTGAACACCGGGCAGGGGCCTGGACTGGCCCGGAGAGAAAACTCAAGGAAAGACAATTAGCAGTTAAGGTCTAATTTCTTCTTCCATTTCGTCTCTCCGGGCCAGTCCAGGCAAGTGAGGGAAGTACCAAAGCAGTAACTATCCCTGGGAGGGACCAGCGAGACCCGCAACCACCGCAGACGCCCCGACTGTGGCATCACCCGCGGCCTGCATGTCCAACCGATAATGCTTCGAAAAGGTGTGCAACGACGACCAAGTCGCCGCCCTACAGATATCCACTGGTGGAACAAGAGCCAGCTCAGCCCAGGACGTTGACTGGCTATGAGTTGAATGAGCCCTGAAAAACTCCGGGGGCGAGAGGCTGCTCTCCCGGTATGCTGCTGAAACAGCACATTTAACCCAACGCGCAATGGAGGCCTTGGAGGCAGCGTCCCCCCTTCCGGGGACCCCCAAACAAAATGAACAGCCTGTCCAATTTGCGAAAAGACCGGGTATGCCGAATATACCGTTTAAGCACCCTACCTAAATCCAATTTCCTGAGAACCGAACCGATGGGCGCCCTGTCACGATCCGGAAAAGTCGGAAGGGAAATTGACTGATTCACATGGAAGCGGGAAACTACCTTTGGAAGAAAAGAGGGCATGGGACGCAACATCACCTTCTCCCGAGTGAAGTGCAAAAACGGTTCCCTACAAGAAAGTGCCTGCAGATCAGACACCCACCTAGCCAAACAGAGGGCCACCAAAAAAGCCGTTTTCCAAGAAAGTTCCTTAAAGGACACATCTCGAACAGGCTCGAAGGGAGGACACGCGAGAGCCTCTAACACCAGATTAAGATCCGAAGCGGGAACGATGGGACGAACTGGCGGACGCAAATTCTGGACGGCTCGGAGTAAGCGCAAAACATCGGGATGACGAAGAGAGGAGCATCCCCTTAATCCTACCCCGAAAACACGCCAGAGCTGCAACTTGCTCCCTGAGTGTAGCGGACGCCAAACCTTTATCAAAACCACCCTGCAGGAAAAACAAGATATCAGGCACCAAGGAGCCCGCCGGTCGAAGACTGCGCTCCTCACACCAATGTTCAGTCACCAGACGCGCGTGTACACTAGAGAAGTGGACGAGCGTCTCGCCCGAAGGAGAGTGTCGACGACGGTCGGCGCATAACCTTTGTGCATCAGCCTTTCCCGCTCAAGAGCCAAGCCGTAAGCAAGAAGCGAGCCACGTCTGGCATGAGTAGCGGACCCTGAGACAAGAGATTTTCCCGCGCCGGAAGGCACCAAGGCCGGT
The DNA here is from genome assembly GCA_033557465.1 of Ichthyophis bannanicus. NCBI lineage: Eukaryota > Metazoa > Chordata > Amphibia > Gymnophiona > Ichthyophiidae > Ichthyophis > Ichthyophis bannanicus. The sequence continues at coordinate 140,676,517 of CM066049.1, read as the reverse complement.
CCACCAGTAGATGGATCAAGTCCGCGTACCACGGGCGCCGTGGCCAATCTGGAGCCACCAGAACTACTTGTCCCGCGTGACCCTTTATGCGTCATAGAACACGACCTATCAAGGGCCACGGAGGGAACAGAGCAGCCCTACCGACGGCCACAGCTGCACCAGAGCGTCAAGGCCCTCTGACATACGCTCCTGCCTCCTGCTGAAGAACCGACTGGCTTTCGCATTGTCGAAGGTAGCCATCAAGTCCATCACCGGCTGTCCCCACCGGAGAACGAGGGCGTGGAACACAGCTGTGTTCAACTCCCACTCCCCTGGATCTACGGCATGTCTGCTGAGGTAATCCGCCTGGATATTGTTGCGGCCCGCCACATGAGCCGCTGAAAGCCACCAGGTGGGCTTCCGCACAGTCCAACCACCGTTGACTCTCTTCCAGGAGAGGCGCGCTGCCGGTACCTCCCTGTTTGTTGATGTAAGAAACCGCCACGGAGTTGTTGGAGAAGACTCTCACCGCCTTGCCCCTGACGAGGAAGTGAAACTCCTGCATCGCCAATCGCACCGTGCGAAGCTCCAGCAGGTTTATGGAGGCAGACGACTCTTCCAGGGACCAGAGCCCTTGAGCTATGTGGGACTGACAATGCGCCCCCCAGCCCACGAGGCTAGCCTCAGTTGTGAGCAGAACCCACTCCGGGGGCCGCAAGGGCATGCCTGCCCGGAGATGAGCGGGATCCAACCACCAGGAGCAGGCTGTTGCTCGCTGTCGATGTGAGAGGCAACCTGCAAGAAAGAGGATGAAGTTGAGGAGACCACCTCGAGAGCAATGCCTGCTGCAACGGTCTCATATGCGCCCGAGACCAGGGCACCAGGTCTAGGGTGGCCGCCATTGTTCCGAGCAGTTGCAAGTAACGCCAAGCCGAGGGCGCCTTCAGGCGACGAAACGCCCGCACTTGCCCCATCAGTTTCTTTATGCGGGGTTCCGGCAAGAAGACCGCTCCGACACTGGTGTCGGACATCGCCCCGAGGTACAGAAGCCGTTGAGTTGGCTGTAACCGGCTTTTGGACTGATTTATCACCCAGACCAAGCGCTGGAGTAGGGCTACCTCTCGAGCCGTGGCTACTGCGGATTCCGCCACGGATGGTGCCAGGATCAACCAATCGTCGAGGTAAGGGTGCATGAGGATGCCCTCCCGTTGCAACGCTGCCACAACTACCACCATCACCTTTGTGAAGGTTCAGTGCCGTGGCCAAACCGAAAGGCAGCGCTTGGAACTGAAAATGACCCAAGGGTACCGCAAAACGCAGGAACCGTTGGTGCTCCGGCCGTACAGGAATATGGAGGTAGGCCTCTGAGGTCGATGGAGGTGAGAACCTCCATGGGTTGTACGGAGCAAATCACGGATCTCAGAGTCTCCATGCGAAAATGCGGGACGCGTAAGCAGCGACTCATGTGCTTGAGGTCCAAGATGGGACGGAAAGACCCCTCCTTCTTGGGCACCACAAAATAAATCGAGTAGCGACCGGACCCCAACTGGTCCTGTGGAACCGGCACCACGGCCTGTAGTCCCAACAAGCGCTGAAGGGTCTGGAAGACCGCCTCTGCCTTTACCGCAGAACCACAAGGAGACACCACGAAAGCGTCCCGCAACGGCCATGCAAACTCGAGGGCGTAACCGTCGTGTATAATCGAGCACCCAGAGATCCGTTGCGATAGTGACCCAGACAGAAAGGAACTGCTGGAGACGTCCCCCCACCGGAACCTCCATCTGGGCCAGCCTCACTTCATTGGGGCTTCTTAATGGGGTTCTGTTGGGATTGGAAATAACCTCTGCCGAACCCTTGAGCCCCATGAAAGGACTGACCGAGACCCCGAGCGTCCTCTAGGATAGATAAGGGGGCAAAACTAGCACCCCGAAACCTGCGAGGCTCCCGCCCCGCCAAACGTGACCCTCCGGCCGGACGCTGACTCTTTGGCCTATCCTCAGGGAGGCGACCGCCTTTGGAGTCTCCCAAATCCTTCACAATCTTATCTAATGCCACCCCAAAAAGCAGAGCGCCCTTGTAGGGCAGCTTAGTGAGATGCGTCTTAGAAGAAACGTCAGCGGACCAGTGGCGTAACCAAAGGAATCGCCGAGCCGCAATAACCAACGCCATCGACTTTGCGGAAATGCGAACCAAGTCATAGAAAGCATCTGCGAGGTAGGCCGCTGCTGATTCAAGCTTTGCGGAGTCCTCGTTGTCGCCTTTGCCCCGGGCCCCTTGAAGCCATCTAATGGAAGCCCTGGACACATAAGACCCACAGAAGGCCGCTCTAAGAGACAGGGCGCAAGATTCAAAAGGTCTGCTTAAGCAGAGCCTCAAGCTTCCTATCCTGCAAATCTTTGAGGGCCGAACCGCCTTCTACAGGAATGGTGGTTTTCTTGGTAACTGCCGATACCAAGGCGTCAACCTTGGGTAAGCGAAGCAACTCAAGCTCCTCCTGCAGCAATGGATACAAGCGGGCAATAGCCCGTGCCCCCCGCAACGTTGCTTCGGGGCATTCCCATTCTGATTCCACCATTTGCTTCATAACTCGGTGGACCGGGAAACACTTCTGCTGTTTTAAAACCTTGAAGTAGTGGATCTTCCAATGGCTGATCCTGAGCCGGAGGCAGCACAATATTCAAAGTGGCCAGCGTCTGAGAAATAAGGACCCCTAATTCCTCCTTGCGAAAGACTCTGAAGAGACTGGGATCGTCTGTGCCCCCCAACTCTCCTTCCTCCAGATCAGCCCACTGATCTAAACTAGGGTCCGTGCCAAGCTCCCCATCCTCCAGACTGGGACGTTCAAAGTCAGAGAACCCGAGGCCATCGGAAGCCCCCTGGGTGCCCTGCACTGCTGTGGAAGGACCTTCCCCCAGGTCCACATCAGAAGGATCTGCCACCAGACCCTGTGAAAGGGGGGGGCACCGAGCCCTTAGCCTGAGTGTTTCCATTTCAGACAAAAAGCCTTATGCATAGCAAGAATAAAGGCTGCTGAAAAAGTATCTAAAGGAGCAGCAGGCTGCTGCACAGCCGGCAAAGATAACGAAGGAGCATCCTCCACATTTACCGGCTTTTTTGTTTTGGCCTTGCTCTTCTTAGAGCAGCCCTTGTGAACCAAAGGCAACGCTGCCGGATCCAACAGCATGGCCGCAGTTCCCACCAAATCGGAGCGAGAGGAAAAACTGCCGAGGAGCTCCGGCGTCTGAGAATCCATGCAGCTCAAAACGCACCGCAAAGAACAAACTAAATAAAACCGCGGCGAAATGAAAAAGGCAGAAGCGGCTCAGCCAGACTCCGGTGAAAGCGCCGCGCGCAAAGTGTGCCAAAAGGTATCTCAGGCTCTTGGGCGACTGTCGGCTTTCCCCTAATATCTAGTTTAAAAGCTGCTCTAACCTTTAAAAAGGAGATAGAGCAGCTTTTAAACTAGATATTAGGGGAAAGCCGACAGTCGCCCAAGAGCGGATGGTTTTGAAGAATGTATCCTTGAAGGATACTACCAAAAGCAGAGAGGTTCCACAAAAGAGTAAAGTAGCCCAAATGCCCTCAAGTATGGAGCAAACAGAGCTTAAAGATCCCAATTTACCCAGGTCTAATAGCCAAATTAACATGAACAAAATACATTCTCTAAAATGCTTGTATGCAAAATGCTAGAAGTCTAAATAAGATGGGAGAGTTAGAATATATTGCACTAAATGAAATGTTAGATATGATTGGAATATCAGAGACATGCTGGAAGGAGGACAACCAGTGGGACACTGATACCTGGGTACAAACTATATCGTAATGATAGAGCTGATCAAATTGGTGGAGGGGTTGCGCTCTATGTTAGAGAGGGCATTGACTCAAAGGATTAAAGTTTTGCAGGAAACAAAATCTGCTGTAGAATCTATATGGATTGAAATTCCATATAAAAGGGGGAAGGCAATGGCAGTGGGGGTGTACTATCGAGTGCCTGGCCAGAATGACCAAATGGATGATGAAATGCTTAAAAAAATCAAGGAAGCTAACAAATGTTACAGTGCAGTAATAATGGGTGATTTCAATTACCCTGGTATCAACTGGGTCAGTGTCATGTCAGGACATGCTAGGGAGATAAAGTTCCTGGATGAAATAAATGACTGCTTCTTGGAGCAGCTGGTTCAAGAACCGACGAGAGGGGAAGCCATATTAGACCTAGTCCTTAGTGGAACACCAGATCTAGTGCAAGAGATAAGGGTGTTGGGGCCACTTGGCAATAGTGATCATAGCATGATCGCCTTTGATTTAATTAGTGGAGGAGGGATAGTAAGGAAATCCACAGTACTACCTTTTAACTTTCGAAAGGGAGACTATGATAAAATGAGGAAAACAGTTAAGAAAAAACTAAAAGGAGCAGTTGCAAAGGTTAAAGACGTACATCAAGCTTGGGTGTTGTTGAAAAATACTATCTTGGAAGCCCAGACCAGCTGTATTCCACGCTTTAAGAAAAGTGGAAGGAAGTCCAAAAAACTGCCAGCATGGTTAAAAGGTGAGGTCAGAGAGGCTGTTGCCAAAAAAGCATCTTTCAGGAAATGGAAAAAAAAGCCAAACGACGAAACCTGGAAACAGCACAAGCACTGGCAAGTCAAATGCAAGGCATTGATAAGGCAGGCAAAGCGAATTTGAGAAGCTTGCTGCGGAAGCAAAAACGCGAAATAAAGACCTTTTCAAGTACATTCGTAGCAAAAAACCTGGGAGAGAGTCAGTTGGTCCATTAGACGATAAAGGGGTTAAAGGAGCACTAAGAGGCGACAAGGCGATAGCGGAGAGAGTGAATGAATTCTTTCCTTCGGTCTTTACTGAGGAAGATGTAGGGATGTTACCCATGACGGAAGTGGTATTTAAAGGTGTGGAAGAATTGAAGGAAATATCGATACATCGGGAAGATGTCTTACAACTATTAGATAAACTGAAGAGTAGCAAATCACCTGGGCCGGATGGTATACATCCAAGGGTGTTGAAAGAACTGAAATATGAGATTGCAGACCTGCTATCAGTAATCTGTGAACTATCATTAAAATCATCTCTAATACCTGAAGATTGGAGGATCGCCAATGTAACACCAATTTTTAAAAAAGGGTTCCAGGGGTGATCCGGGAAACTACAGACCGGTGAGCCTGACGTCAGTACCGGGAAAAATGGTAGAAACCATCATAAAGAATAAAATTACTCAGCATGTAGATAGTCACAACCTAATGGGAGACAGCCAACATGGCTTTAGACAAGGAAGATCTTGTCTTACTAATCTGTTATGTTTTTTTGAAGGAGTGAATAAACAGGTGGACAAAGGTGAGTCGGTTGATATTGTGTATCTGGACTTTCAGAAAGCCTTTGACAAGGTCCCTCAGAGACTTTTGGCAAAACTAAAGAGTCATGGGATAGGAGGCAGTGTACTATTGTGGATCAAGAACTGGTTAAAAGATAGAAAGCAGAGGGTAGGGCTAAATGGCCAATTTTCCCAATGGAGAAAGGTGAATAGTGGTGTACCCCAGGGATCTGTTCTGGGTCCGCTGCTTTTTGACATATTCATAAATGACCTGGAAAGTGGAACAACGAGTGAGGTTATCAAATTTGCAGATGACACAAAACTATTTAAAGTTGTTAAAACCGAAGAGGATTGTGAAAAATTGCAAGAGGATCTTGATAAATTGGAAGACTGGGCATCAAAATGGCAGATGAAATTTAATGTGGACAAGTGCAAGGTTATGCACCTAGGGAAGAACAACCCAAACTATGGTTACACGATGCAAGGTTCCACATTAGGAACCACCACCCAGGAAAAAGATTTAGGCATCATTGTGGATACCATGTTAAAACCCTCGGCCCAATGTGCAGCGGCAGCCAAGAGAGCAAACAGAATGCTAGGTATGATAAGGAAAGGAATGGAAAATAAAACAAAAAAGATATTATAATGCCTCTATATCGTTCCATGGTGAGACCGCACCTTGAATATTGTGTGCAATTCTGGTTGCCGTATCTTAAAAAAGGATATAGCGATTTTAGAAAAGGTTCAGAGAAGAGCCACCAAAATGGTAAAGGGGATGGAAGGATACTCCTATGAAGAAAGGCTAAAAAGGTTAGGGCTCTTTAACCTGAAAAAGAGACGACTGAGGGGAGATAGGATAGAAGTCTATAAATTAATGAACAGAATGGAACGGGTAAATGTAGATCGATTGTTTACATTATCAGAATATAGAAAGATTAGGGGACATGCAATGAAGCTACAGGGTAAACTATTTAAGACCAATAAAAGAAAATATTTTTTCACTCAACGTGTAATCAAACTCTGGAATTTGTTACCGGAGGATGTAGTAAAGGCTGTTAGTGTAGCTGGGTTTAAAAAAAGGTTTGGTTAAGTTCCTGGAGGAAAGGTCTATAAACCATTATTAAGAAGTGACCGAAGATATCAATGCTTGACCCAGTACAAGCATTGTGGAACTTGTGTCTCTTGGGGAAACTGCTAGGTACATATGACCTAGATTGGCCACTGCTGGAAACAGAATACTGGGCTTGATGGACCTTGGTCTGACCCAGTATCTCTTATGTTCTTAGGCCCCTAAAACCTGACTGACCTGTGCTCGGGAGAGCTGCCGTCGATGGAAATTGCAGGACCCGGCAGCAGACCCCCCGCTGCTAGTAGCAGCGTGCCGGCGATTCGAGGCTGAAAGATGGTGTCTGGGGCTCCCAGAACTCTTTCCCGCTTCTCCCGTTGTGCCCGGAGCTGAAGTCGAGGCAGGCTCTGCCTCTAACGCTCCTTCGAGCAACTGGCACTGATGGAGGCCGAAGGGGAGAGCCCTGCTAGAACTCTTTCCCCCTAACAGCCCTAGAAATATCAAATGCTGACTAAAGCCAATAAAAAAGGTTAGGCCAAAAGAAAAAAAATGAAGAAACTACCGGGAGCCAGACAAGAGACGTTGTCTTCAGCTGCTGAGGACTGAAAGACTGAGGTTTAGCCAGTAGGGGGAGCCAGATACTGTTGCAGCAAAACTTCAGTTTTTCAGTCCTCAGCTGCTAGAGAAGGTTGACAACCCTCACTCACTTGCCTGGACTGGCCCGAAGAGACTAAATGGAATTTTAACTTTTCCCCAGGGAAAGACAACTAACATCTGTTGGGCTCTGCAGAAAAGGAGACCGAGTAAGATGGTGGAATCTTCCAAAGGCTTTCTTTGAAAGCTGGGAAGATTCTTCCACAGGGGACTGTCGGCCATGACGTCACCCATGAGGATTGACTTCCTTCTTGTTCCTGGAGAAAAAAAGGGCGAGACCTTATTTTCCTTTGTTGCCCTATTTAACTACCCCTTTAATAGACTAACACAGCTTTAAACACTAACAAAGATCCAACTAGGTACACTCTAGGGAAGGTAGGTTTCAGAAATCACCTGTGGTCTCAAAAAAACCAAACACACAGAGTGAGGCACTTGCCTAAGCGTGGTGGTGGTGGTGATGGTCGTCCCCAGCCCACCCCAGCTCAGGGAAGCTTCTGCCCATCCCCTCTACCAAGCTACTGCATAACTAGTATAAAACTTGGTGAGAACCATGATTGTCCAACATTCAGCAGTCCTAGCTCCCCTAAAGTAGTATAACCGAGGCCAGAGGTACTGGACAAACTACCCAGCCACCTACCACAGGCCTCCTGAAAGTCTAGTTCCCACACAGGTGCACTGGCCCTTCCTGCCGTTTCTGCATGCCTTTTGCAAACAGCCTGCTCAGCCATAGCAGCTGGGAATCACCCCAAAGCTGTTGTTGGAACTTGACAATTGCTCCTTGTCCGAAACTTCTTTATGCACATTAGCCTCCAATAATCTGCTCAAGAGGATGCCAACTGGGGAAGAATAGGGGGTAGGGGAACCAAGACAGGCCAGAAGGGCTAATCCTGGATCCCAAGGTGACTTCCCCACCTTGCTCAACTAGATTGCAAACATAGCAACTTCGAAGCTGCCACAGCAGCGGTCCTGGGACCAGTTTCTGGAGCTAGAGTACTGGTCTCAATCAGGTGTAGCCAGTCCTAAGACATCTGCCTCAGGAGACCATACTACACTAGTCCAGCATACATCCAACATCTACTGGACAAAGATTACTGGAAACTGCCTGCTCTACTCTACTCCTTTCTGGAACAATGTTGTGGTCCTCTTTCTTCATCTGCCAACAGGGTGTCAAAAATTCATGCTTCTAGGCTGGTCTGGCAGCATGATTAAGAGTTTGTTTTTTGGTTTTTTTTTTAATCTTAAAGCCATGCCTCTCAAACCAGAGTAGAACAAGGTTAAATTAGACTTACCTGCTAATTGTAGTTCCTGGGGGAACTCCAGTCTAGTCCCGGAATCTCTGGGGTTCTCAACCTCATCTAGCAGCTTTGGAGACTGAGAAACTTCAGTGCTGTGATGTCACCAGTATATAAGGGCTGGCACCGCCTTCTCTCCTCAGTGTACCTATTGACAAAGCAGACTCACCAGAGCAACCAGTAAGTAATACATTGCAGAACTAAAATCACTGCCTAAATTATACTGGTCCACCAGCCCCTCATTCTTTACATGAACTACACGGTTGGAGTGCTGTGAGATCCCCCATTCAACATCCCAAAACCCGACCACCAGGCTTTTTTGCTTTTTCTTTTTAATGAACTACTTCCCCGAAAAGAACCAAAATGTTTGCTTACCAGTAAGAACGCCCACGCTTCAGGCCCGAGCACCAAAAATCCAGGGTGGGATACAGGACTAGACTGGAGTTCCTCCAGGAACTACAATTAGCAGGTAAGTCTAATTTAACCTTCCTGATCGTCCCTCCAGTCTAGTCCTGGAATCTCTGGGGATGTACCAGAGTAGTAGAGTAATATCAATGGGAGGGTCCTGCTATACCGGCCTGAAGCACAGCCGATCCGAAACAGGTGTTTGTCTGCCTGCACATCCAGACGATAATGCTTCACAAAAGGTATTCGACGACCATGTAGCCGCTCTACAGATGTCCACCGCTGGCACCAAAACTACACTCCGCCCAAGACGCTGCTTGCGCTCTAGTGGAACGAGCCTTCAACCCCTCTGGTACTGCGTGACCATGCCGAAGCGATAGCGTCCTTCACCCAATGAGCAATCGAGGCCTTCGACGCTGCCTCCCCTTTCCTGGGTCCGGCAAACAGCACAAAAAGCCTGTCCGACTACCTAAAAGTCGCAGTTCTATGTACATACTTCAACGCCCGCCGAATACCTAAACTATGAAGCCGCTCCACCACGTGTCCTGTTCCTTTTTCACGAAACACAGGTAACTACACCACCTGGTTCAAATGAAAGGCCGAAAACACCTTAGGCAAGAATGACGGCACTGGTCTCAAGACTACCTTAGAATCGAAGAACGCAAAAAATGGTTTCCTACATGACAGTGCTTGCAATTCCTAAACTTGCCTAGCCGAGGAAATGGCCACTAAAAACACTACCTTCAGAGTAAGATCCTTCAAGGAAGCCTCCCTCAAAGGCTCAAAGGGCGCCTTTCCTAAGGCCTCCAAAACTAAGGGCAGATCCCAAGCTGGAACTGAACGGGTACGGGGCAGGCGGAGCAGGGTTACTGCCTTCAAAAGATGTTTAATATCTGCATGACTCCCCAGCGTGCCCCCCTGCACCTTGCCCCTATAGCAGGACAAGGCTGCCAGCTGCACTTTCAGAGAAGCTGCCGTTAAGCCCTTCTGAAACCCATCCTGCAAAAAGGATAGAACCTGCAGAACCGACGCCCGTAAGGGAATAAAGTCCCTTTCCGCACACCAAGCCTCAAAGATACGCCACTCTGACATAAGACAAGGAAGTTGACTTCCGCCTCGCTTTCAACAAGGTAGTTATCACTGCCGCCGAATAGCCCCTCGCCTTCAACCTCGCCCATTCAATAGCCAGGTTGTAAGCGAGAATCGATCCACCTGCGGCATGCAGAGAGGCCCCTGGCTGAGGAGATCCTTGCGTATGGGAAGCTTCCAGGGCCTCTCCCTTAACAGTCTGACTAAGTCCGCGTACCATGGTCTTCGTGGCAAATCTGGAGCAATTAGAACCACTCATCCCTTGTGTCGCTCTATGCGCTGTACCACCCGTCCGATTAACACCCACAGTGGAAAAACATACAGCAGCTGCCCCTCTGGCCACCTTTGGACGAGAGCATCTAACCCTTCCGACATCCTCTCTCCTTCTGCTGAAGAAGCGACCGACCTTTGCGGACTGAAATGTCGCCATGAGATCCATTTACTGGTGTTCCCCAGCGTTGCACTATCGCCGCAAACACTTCCGGATGCAGAACCCACTCCCCTGGGTCCACCTTCACTCGACTCAGAAAATCAGCCTCCACATTGTCCACCCCGGCGACATGCGTGGCCGCCAAAGCCTCCAGGTTGCTTTCGGCCCACCTCGAACAAACTGTCCGCTTCGTTCTCCAGCGCTATGCTGCTTGTGCCCCCTTGGCGATTTATGTACGCCACTGCTGTCCGAAAACACTCGAACGGCCTTTTTCCGAAGACTGGGGCCCAACTCCTGAAGTGCTAACGCCACCGCTCTCAACTCCAATCTGTTGATTGCTCACGACTTTTCCAGGTCGGACCAGTGACTTTGTACCCAGCGACCTTGACAATGGGTTCCCCAGCCGTGCAGGCTGGCATCCGTCGTCAGAGAAATCCAATCCGGAGTTTCCAACGACATTCCTGTCTCTAGAATTCCTGGTCTCAACCACCACCGTAGCACCAGACGGGTTTGCGGAGGACAAGGCAAACCGCAGGAGAGCGAATCCTCTTGATGTGACCACCTTCTCAGCAGGGCCTGAGCCCACGGAACCAACTCCAGCGTCGCCGCCATAGTCCCTAGCACCTGCAGATATTCCCAGGCTGTGGGACAGCGCTGGAGTTAGAAAACGCCTTAACAAAAGCCTGAGACTCACTCGCTGCTGAGGCAGAAACACTCGCCCTACCTTCGTATCGAAACGTGCACCGAGATAGTTCCGTCTCAAAACCTGGAGTAACTTGCTCTTTGCTGTGTTGACTACCCAACTGAGACTCTGCAACAACGCTATCACTCTGGCCATGGCAGCAACACTTCCCTGGACTTCGCTCTGATCAACCAATCGTCCAGATATGGGTGCACTAAGACTCCCTCCTTCTGCAAGGCTGCCGCCACCACCACTATGACCTTGGTGAAAGTTCACGGCACCATTGCCAGGCCAAACAGGAGCGCCTGAAACTGAAAGTGTCCTGTGGGCACCGCGAATCTGAGGAACTGCTGATGTTCCTGGCGTATCGGAATGTGCAAATACGCCTCCGAGAGATCCAGGGACGTCAGAAATTCCCCCCCTCACCGCTACAATGACGGATCTGAGCGTCTCCATCTGAAAATGACACGCACAGACAACGATTCACTCGTTTTAGATCTAAAATGGGGATGCCAGGTGCCTTCTTTCTTTGGCACTATGAAGTAAAGCGAGTATCAACCGCAACCTGGACAATCGCTTTGAGCCAGATAAGTCTTTGCACCATCTCCTGCACTGCCTCGCGTTTTGCTTGAGAGCTGCATGGCGACCGAATGAAAGACTTGGAAACCGGCTGTAGCAGCTCCAGAGCATAACCTTCTCGAACCACTTCGAGCACCCACTGATCGGACGTGAGTTGGGCCCAGGCAGGGTAAAAGTCCCGCAGCCACCCCCCTACAGGAACTAACTCCCCCTGGACCCCCCTCACTTCATTGTGTCTTCTTGGAGGAGGAGAAGGACGAGGACAGTCGCGAACCCCTTGTTTGCTCCTCGAAACCCCTGGGATCTAATAGGGAAGCTCCCTTGCTGGGATTGACCTCCCCTCGGGGGATTAAAGCGGCGAAGGTCATGCTGCTGCCCTCAAAAGGCAGGCACAGAGTGGCTCGGTTTCTGTTTGTCCTCCGGCAACCTACCTTTTTGATTCACTTAACTTCTTCACCAACTTATCCAAATCCTCTCCAAAGAGTTGCTTCCCCCGGAACGGAAGCTTACTCAACCTCGCCTTGGAAGAACCATCAGCTGCCCAATTACATAGCCACAGACAGCGCCACCCTGCGACCACCGAAGCCATGCTCTTGGCCAAACTTCGGATCAAGTCATAATGAAGGTTGGCGAGATACGCTGCACCGGACTCTAACCTGGCCGCCTCCTCAGCAACTTCGCCCAGGTGGTTGACCTGGACCCGCTGCGCCCACCGCAAACAGGCCCGTGCCACCCAGGCCCCGCAAATAGACGCCTGTAAGGACAATGCATTAGCCTCAAGAATCTGCTTCAATAACGTTTCCAACTTGCGGTCCTGTGCATCCTTAAGCGCCGCCGCACCCTCCACTGGGATGGTAGTCTTCTTAGTCACCGCTGATACGGCCGCATCCACCCTTGGGGCCTTAAACAGCTCCCAATCCTGATCCAAAAGGGGATATAGCCTAGTCATTACTCTCGCTCCCTTAAGCGTGGCTTCCGGCATATCCCACTCCTCCTGAATCATCTCCTTAAATACCCTATGCACAGGAAAGGCCCTCTGCTTCTTTCGAAAGGCCTGCAGCAAGGGATCCTCCAGGGTACATTCTTCAGACGGCCCTGCGTCGGGCATATTCAGGGCCTTGAGAGACTCTGCGATAAGGGCCGGCAGCTCCTCTGTGAAACACCCGCACCACTCGAGCCTGAGCTTTCTGGTCGCTTATCTCACCTTCCTCTAAATCATCCAAGTCCCTGTCCATATCCGCCTCCTCCGAATGCACATCCTCCGACACCACGGAGTGAGCTAAATGATCTTTATCTGACCTGGCCCTCTTGGCACTGATGCCAGACGCTACCGCTGACAAGGGCGAACTTGGTCTTTTCTGACCAACCTCTGCTCCCGAAGTACTTGGAATGGGCCCCTCTTGCAAACCTGACAAAATCCCCTGGAGCAGAGCCATAAAATCTGGCGAAAATATCACAGCCAAACTGCCTGCTACAGGCTGCTGCGAGAATTGAGGCGCTGGAGCTAACTGTACTAAGCACAGGCTCCGGAGCTGGCAGGGAAGAAAAACTTGGTTCCATGAGGCCCTCCTTGGCATGTGCCCCCTCCTGGGTGCCAACCTCTGCCTCAGCCACTACTTCTCTGGCCTCTAACCCTGGAGCGTAGCCCCTACAGACCCCCTCTTGAGACTGAGCTCCTCTTTGCCCCACATAAAAGGCAACGCTGTTTTGAAGGCATACTGCATCCACAGCCACCAGCAGCCAAGCCCCCCCTTCAACAGAATTTTTAACAATACCTTCAGAAGTCGTCCCCCTGCTAAACCCTGAAGGAAGAAACTAAAAACGAAGCTCCCAGGCTAAGAAAGGCAGCGCCAAAGCCCCAAAGGTAGAAACGGCGATCTTCCCGCCTTCCACACACGTGGTCAGGCCTGTTTGGGAAAAACGCTGCTTCCCGCCGAAACGGCAGACCCAGAGCGCTATCACTCCCAAGTGCCTTTTTAGCAATTTCCCCGGCTCTTACCTCTGTTCAGCAGATCCGGACTCTTATCTTTGCCGGTGCACTGCCCCCAGCAGCCCCGACCAGCTGCGAGTGTCCCCCAGAGCAGACAGCTATGGCAGGCAAATTCCTCTGCACTGGCTGCGCTCCGAAACAAACCGGATCCTGTCCCTTCCACACGGGCAGGTAACCGGTGGCTGATCCTCTCCCTCGGAGTCCCCGAGGCCCCAGCCCTGACCGACTCACTGATCCAACAAAAAAAGGGGGGAGCAGAGGATCTCAGGGCAACACCAAAAGATGCTCACCCAGCCACTGCTGGTAGAGAAAATAAAAAACCCTTCAGATTTAGCACTAACTCCTCTATCTTTACTTAATCGTTCCTCAAGTGAGCCCCCCCAGACCTCTGGGCTCACTACCCCTATACCTGCTTTGGAGACTGATAAACTGAGGAGAGAAGGTGGTGCCAGCCCTTATATACTGGTGACATCACAGCACTGAAGTTTCTCAGTCTCCAAAGCTGCTAGATGAGGTTGAAAACCCCAGAGATTCTGGGACTAGACTGGAGGGACGATCAGGAACTAGAAATGCAAGATGTTTACTGACCACAAACAGATTAAGTATTTCAATTGGGGGGGGGGGGAGAAGATACCAGGCTAGCAACCCAGAAAAATCTTATGGTGGTCTTCCTGCATACATACACTTTTTGCTTTTTCTTGGGAGGACGTGATTCACCACTTCCAGATGAGACTCTGCATCTCTCAGCTCGAATCTTTGCAAGTTGTTTCTTCCTCTCCTGTTCAGTCAGTCGCCTAGATCTTCCGAGATAACATTGTAAGTTTGTTATAAACTTCTTGGGAAAAAAAAATGATACTTCACTCTGAAGAGTATGCTACATGACAGAACAAAGCAAGTCTGCTTACCTTCTCGCTTGTACTATAGTAGATGCCCCAGGAGCAGGAGACACTTTGGAGTTGGCTTGCCACTTTTCCAATGAAGCATCTATATTGGATGATGGTTCCATTTTCGTCTTGACAGTATCACAATTCTTGTCTATAAAAAGCAACAGATGGGAAACCATTATTCAGATTGGCGATTATGGCAGGAGACAAAACTCTGCAAACATGTTTTAATTTAATGAGCTAAACAAATACAGGCCAACATGAAGATAACGTAGTTACTCACCTGTAACAGGTGTTCTCCAGGGGACAGCAGAAAATCAGTCTTCACATATAGGCCGACATTGGCACCAAGCAAGTCCATGTGCAGCATTTCCCCAGCTTTCAAAGAAAGCCTTTAACTACCACACATGCATAGTCCTTTCTTCCCAAGGGTGCCATCTTGCTCAGATGACATAGCTTAGGCAAATGCCATACTGGGTCAGACCAAGGTCCATCAAGCCCAGTATCCTGGTTTCCAACAGTGGCCAATTTAGGTCATAAGTACCTAGCAGTTTCCCCAAAAAAACAGGTTGCATAATGCTTGTATTGGTCAAGCAGTGATATCCGAGGTCCCTTTTAATAATGGTTTATGGTTGCCTCCAGGAATCCGTCCAAACCTTTTTTAAAGCCCAGCTCCACTAACAGCTTTTACTACATCCTCTGGTAACAAATTACAGAGTTTGATTACACGTTCAGTGAAAATATATTCTTAGTCTTAAATAGGTTACCCTGTAGCTTCATTGCACATCTCCTAGTCTTTCTATATTCTGATGACCTAAACATCAGATCTACGTTTACTCGTTCCACTAAATTCATTTATAGACAATTATATCTCCCCTCAGCCATCTTTTACAGCTTGAAGAGCCCTAACCTTTTTAGCCTCTCTTCATAGGGGTATCCTTCCATCCCCTTTACCATTTTGTTGGCTGTTCTCTGTACCTATTTTCTAATAACGCTATATCCTTTAAGATATGACGACCAGAACTGCACACAATATTCAAGGTGTGGTCACACCATGGAATGCTACAGAGACATAATATCATTTGTTTTATTTCCCATTCCTTTCCTTATGATACCTAGCATTCTATTTACTCTCGGCCACCGCTGCACACTGGGTGGAGGACTTGAACATGTTATCCACGGTGACACCTAAATTTTTCCTGGGTGGTGGTTCCTGAAGTGGAACCTTGTATCATGTAACCATAGTGTGGTTTTTTTTCCTAGGTGCATAACTTTGCACTTGTCCACATTAAAATTTCATCTGCCATTTGGATGCCCAGTCTTCCAATCAAGATCCTCTTGCAATTTTCCACAGTCCTCATGAGTTTTAACAACTTTAGTTTCATGTCATCTGCAAGTTTGATAACCTCACTCGTTATTCCCTTTTCCAAGTCATTTATGAATGTCAAAAAGCAGCAGACCCAGCACAGATCCCTGAGGTACTCCACTATTCACCTTTCTCCGTTGGGAAAATTGGCCATCTAGCCCTATCCTCTGCTTTCTATCTTTTAACCAGTTCCTGATCCACAATAGTACACTGCCTCCTATCCCATGACTTTTTAGTTTTGCCAAAAGTCTGATGAAGGACCTTGTCAAAGACTTTCTGAAAGTCCAGAATAAACTATATAAACCGACTCACTTTTTTTTTTTTGAAGGTGTGAAATAAACAAAGGTAACAGATTATTAAGACAAGATCTTCCTTGTCTAAAGCCATGTTGGCTGTCTCCCATTAAGCCATGACTATCTATCTGTTCAGTAATTTTGTTGTTTATTATGGTTTCTACCATTTTTCCCAGTACTGACATCAGGCTCAGTCTGTAGTTTCCCAGATCACCCCTGGAACCTTTTTTAAAAATTGGCATTACATTGTAATACTTGAAGACTGGAGGATTGCAAAATGATTTTAATGATGGTTCACAGATTACTAATAGCAGGTCTGCAATCTCATATTTCAGTTCTTTCAACACCCTTGGATGTATACCATCCAGTCTAGGTTATTTGCTACTCCTCAGTTTATCAAATAGTTGTAATACATCTTCTCGGTGTATCAATATTTCTTTCGATTCCTCCGCAGTATCACCTTTAAATACCACTTCAGTCATGGGTAACATCCCTACATCTTCCTCAGTAAAGACCAAAGCAAAGAAATCAGTCTCTCCACTATAGCCTTGTCCCCTCTTACCTCTCTATCAAAACGGTCCAACTGACTCAGATTTTTTTTGCTACAAATGTACTTGAAAAAGTCTTACACATTTTTGCTTCCACAGCAAGTTTCTTCTCAAAAGTCTTTGCCTGCCTTATCAATGTCTTGCATTTAACTTGACAGTGCTTGTGCTGTTTCCTGTTTGTCATAGGCTTTCCATTTCCTGAAAGATGCTTGTTTGGTAACAGCAGCCTCTGACCTCACCTTTAAACCATGCTGGCAGTTTTTTTGGACTTCCTTCCACTTTTCTTAAAGCGTGGAATACAGCTGGTCTGCGCTTCCAAGATAGTATTTTTAAACACCCAAGCTTGGTGTAAGTCTTAGAAATCATAAAAGGAGCAGTTGATAAAGTGAAGAAAAAAAGTTAACTTTCGCATCTCCCTTTTGAAAGTTAAGTAACCCAAGGAAAAAGGGTTACCCTCCAGCTGTCCATTACCAGCCTTACTCAGGGCAGCCTCACCAGGCCTCAACCAAAGAGCCAGGGACACAGGCACAGGAAGCCAAAGGCTCCCAAGTCCCAGGCACCAGTCTCGTCCAACTGGGAGGAGGCTTTTGACTCTGGGCTGGGCCTCCCCTCCCCTGGGAATCCCAGCTCAACCCATAAGGGGTTGACTGGCCTCTTTTGCCCACACATGGGCCAACATAACTCAGACCAGTGGGTTCTGCAGGTGGCACAGAAGGGACACTTCGTCTACAGCAGAATCCTTCCTAAGAGAGCCACCACAGCCTCTCCTCCACCAGGCCTTGCTCACCACAGAACTCATAGGCTTGCTCAGGGACAGGGCAGTGGAACCTGTACCCCAACACCTCTGGGGAAGGGTTCTACTCGAGGTATTTCCTTGTTCCAAAAAAAAAAAAAAAAAAAACACCCCAAACACACATGGGGACCTCTGGTCCGTCCTGGACCTGTGCAGGTTCCTGGTGAGGGTAAAGTTCTAGATGCTCTGTTGGAACACTGCTGCCCTATCTCAGATGCTTACAACCACATCCTATCCACCCCTCCCACAGGCATTACCTAAGATTTGTGGTGTGCAGGGGCAGTGAGGGAGGAGTGGCCTAGTGGTTAGGACAAGGTACCTCAGGCCGGAGGGTCGGAGGTTCGAGTCCCCCCCTGGGGACAGCAATCTCAGGCTGGAGGGCTTGGGGTTTCTAGTCCTATAGGCCCTCCCTGTGGCCTTGGGCAAGCCACTTAACCCTCCATTACCCACCGCTTTGAAGGATAAAGGCAGTATACAAAACAGGTTAAATAAAATACTAGAACAGGGTGCTTTCGTTCTGCCTTGCCTACCCTCTAAGGATCTTTACGAAATGCCTGGTGGCTGTGGCCTCCCATGTGCACCTCCCAAGGGGCCCATGTCTTCCCTTACCCTGGACGACTGGCTCAGAGACAGCACATAGAGGCCAGTCTGGCCACAAGGCTTGCTATCCACACTGCCCTGGCCATCTGGGAGCAATCAAGATTGAAGCATGCTCGCTCTGGTTCTTGAAAAGGCACTTGGCTATCAGAGGGTCAGTGGGAATGTATAAAATAGGCTGTGACCAGGAATGCATCCGCTGCCACCCTCCTGTGGCAGTCGGTGCCTGGAAGGACCTAAGCCTCCTCCTGTTGGGCCACATGATCTCAAAAGTTCATGTTATGACCCTGCCTCACCTACACATGCAGTCAGCCTAGTGGTGCCTCTGTTCAAAGTGGACCCAAGTCACAAGCAGGCTGAGGTACAGGATGAAGGTCACCCACCAGCTGATGGCCTCCCTCACCTGGTTGCAGTCCCCACACTGCCTCTTGGCAGGGATGCCCTTCCAGTCACACACCCCTCAAGAGGGTCCTGTCGACAGACACCTCCCTTGTGAGCTGGGGTACATATTGTGAGGGCCAGTGTACCCAGGGCATCTGGTCCCCAAAGGAATCCCTCCTGCAAATCAGTCTGAGCTCAGGGCCATCTTCCTGGCCTTCGGGCCTTACGCCACCTCTTGAGCAACCTCCCGTCCTCATACAATCAGGTTGCTGTATCCTATGTAAACAGGCAGGGGAGGCTCATACTCCGTCAGGAGGCAGTGGTCCTCCACTCTTTTGCAGTGTGCAACCATATACTTCGAGGGCAGTGTACTTACCAGGGCAGGACAAACTCCTGGCAGACCTCCTCAGCAGGGTCCTTTGGCCTCACACGTGGCGCCTGGACCTCAGAATGAGCCTGAGGCTTTTCCTCCTCTGGGGAAGGCCCTGGCTGGACCCGTTCACTTCTCCGGACAGCTCACAGCTGCCCAAATTTTGCTCTCCTCAGCCACATCACAGGAGGGTGGCAGTGGATGCGTTCCTGATCTCCTGGTCACAGGGCCTGCTTTTATGCATTCCCACCAACCTCTGATAGCCAAGTGCCTTTTCAAGAGCCAGAGCGAGCACGTTTCAATAATCTTGATTGCTCAGGCAGCCCTGGTTCCCCCTGCTGCTCTCCCTGTTGGTGGCAACCCCAGTACCACTGGGCTGGGATCCAGACATCCTGTCCTAGGAGGGGGGCTCCCTAATCCTGACAGCATGGCTCCCAGGTGAGGTCGAAGAGGGTCTCCAGAAGCCATCCATCAGAAGGGTTTACGCCTTCAAGTGGAGGAAATTCTCCATCTGGTGTGCAGAAAGGAATGAGAACCCATTATCCTGTCAGGTAAAAGCTCATGCTGCAGTATTTATTGCACCTCTCACACTAGAGCTTGAAATCTAACTCGATGGGGTGCATCTCAGTGCCATAGAAGCTAACCATCACCCTACAGAGGGGAAACCCCTCTCAGGCTAGCCTTTGTTCAGCTTCCTCAGGGTCCCCCTGCTATCCAAGCCCCCTCTCTGCCTTCCAGCAGTAGAATGGGACCTCAATGTGGTACTCTCCCAGCTCACTAGTTTGATGTTAGAATCTTTGGCCACCTAAGGCAACTTTCTTGGAAGGTGGCCCTCTGTGGCCCTGTCGTCTGCCCAGAGTAAGCGAGCTGCAGGATCTGGGGGCAGATCCACCCTATACCATGTTCTATATGAACAGGATGGTGCTTCGTACGCACCCAAAATTCATCCCAAAGGTGGTGTCTGCTTTTCACCTCATTCAGGGGGTAGTACTCCACACCTTCACATGGTTGCACACTGGCAGGGAGGGGGTAGTCTTGCACACCCTGGATTGCAAGATAGCCCTGTTTTATCTACAGAGGACCAAGGCCCATTGAAAAGCTCCTCGGCTTTTTATCTCTTATGACCTCAGCAGACTGGGGCAACTTGTGAGCAAGTGAACCCTGTTCTCCTGGGTGGCAGTCTGCATTACCCTTGCTTATGAGCAAGCTGGCCTCTCTCTCCAGAACACCGGATCACTGCTCACTGCGTGAGGGCTATGGCCACATTGGTGGCTAACATATGTGCAGTGCCAGTGCAAGAAATCTGTTAAGTTCGCAGCTCACTACTGCCTTGAGAGATAGTCCCACAGGGACAGTGCCTTCAGCTAGGCAATGATCAGAAGTATTTTCGGTGTATAGGCAACTCCTGCCCTCCAGCCCTTCTGTGCTCAGGCTACTGGAGATATGTTGATGCTGGGGTCTGCAGAGCATTTTGGTAGGGACTCCCCTTCTGCAACTCGTGGCCTTCCCTGGATCACCATTGCTGCTGTCGTGGTTCAGGCCCCAGCAGCCTGGAGCTAGGGAATCCATATGTGAGGACTGAGTTCCTGCTCGTTCCTGGAGAAAGTGTAGTCACTCACCTGTAACAGGTGTTCCAGGGACAGCAGAAAGGACTACAAAAAGGGGACTGCTACTCCTGGAGAGAGATCTGCAATTGCACGTATTTACTTCTGGGAATTTTTCTAAATCTTAGGGAAAAGAATTCTTTAGATTAAAGCTGATGAATCTGTGAACCCAGTGTAATTGTTAAATCAGTCAGGGCCTAATAGCAGCGAGAGTTTGCAGTTTAAAATTAAACCAGAGAGCTTTTTGGTTAAATTTAAAACCCAAGACTCCCTCTATGAAAGTGAGAACTTTGGAA
This sequence comes from Ichthyophis bannanicus, assembly GCA_033557465.1. NCBI lineage: Eukaryota > Metazoa > Chordata > Amphibia > Gymnophiona > Ichthyophiidae > Ichthyophis > Ichthyophis bannanicus. The sequence goes on along the minus strand of CM066049.1, from coordinate 140,655,896 downwards.
CTCCCCTTGGAAATTGGTCAGATTACTTTAGAAGCACAGGACAGGGTACTGTGTAGCAGCCAGCTTTTAATAAGTCTTCTTTCCCTCCCCCAACACCCACCCACCTACGGGATAATCGCAGCTTTATAGGTGCTTAAACCTCTTAAAAGGAAAGGAGGTGCCATATTCACTCAGGTGCAGCTGTTTATTCTCATCAGCATACATTAAGGACCTGAGATTAAATTTCAGGTGGACAAAGTACATGTATTAGGTATAGTTTTATTAATATAAGTATGCCTAGCAACCCTTAGTAAGTAAAGAACTTAAAATATCTAAGCACAACCTTAAAGTGAAGATGCAGACAGCAGTCCAGCAGTGAGATGAGGGCTTTCCAGTCTTTTGCATTGTGTCACATGTATGATTTTCTCCCAGTTGGCAAGGAGTCTTACATGTGCACAAGGTGCAAGGAGCTCTTTGCTCTCAGGGAACGAGTCCGATCTCTGAAGGAAAGAATAGCAGACTTGGAAGACAGAGGTACATAGAAAAGACCTACAGGGATATAGTCCTGAAGTCCCACCTCCTGTCTGGCAGCATCTATTGCCATGGAGGAAAGGTCACATGATAGGAGAGCAGCACCCTGGTGTGACAGGAAGTGATCTTGTAGCTAGGACCTGTCTTCCAGGTGATATAAAACCCTCTTGCACCAAGGATGTTTCCCCAGGGCCATGTACCCATGAAGAAAGGGTTAGGGACAGCTGTTATAGTTGGTGATTTGATCATTAGGCATGTAGATAGCTGGGTGGCTAGTGGACATGAGGATCGCCTGCTAACATGCCTGCCTGGTGCAGAGGTAGCAGACCTCACATGCCACCTAGACATGGTCAGATGGTGTTGGGGAGGAGTCTGCTGTCTTGGTACATGTCAGTACCAATGACATAGGAAAACGTGGTAGGGAGGTTATGGAGGCTAAATTTAGGCTTTTAGGTAGGAAGCTGAAATCCAGAACTTCCAGGGTAGCGTTCTCCAAAATGCTTCCTGTTCCACATGCAGGACCCAAAAGGCAGGCAGAGCTCTGGAGTCTGTGATAAGGAAGCTTATCATAGCTCAGGAAGGAGCTATAGAAAAGGTGAAGTGACTCTGAACAAGCAGCCTGTCAGTTCTGGTAGAAAGAAGAAAACAGAATTTTCCCATAAAACACTACCAGTCCCAGAATGCACCAGGTTTCCAACAGCCATTAGAGGAGCTGAAGTGGGGAAACGTGTGTTCAATCAGGAGGGCTATGAGGTAATCCCTAAGCACTCATCTCAAAGGGCAGGGCCTGATCAGCACAGCTGCGCTGTGTTAGGGTGGAGCACTCATCTAGGCAGAATAAAGGTAGAGTTTATTCTACAGAGAATCATCATCATCTTCATGATCTTGGACAGCCTGAGCTTGGACATCATCATCTGGAGGATCATCAGAAGCAGAAGCCAGAGTGGACGGACAGAGGGCAAGAAACCCTTTGGAAGAAAGAAGAGAAAAGCCTTTGGGAGGTCTAGAGGAGTCTGGAGCAGTACGTATACTGGGAGGCATTCCAAGGGCCAGCATACACCATTGGACTGGGGAAAGCCAGAGGAATGGTGCTGCAGAGCTAGGAATCTCCAGACGGTACCTGTGAGGGAGACGGCTGCACTTGGAAGGGACCCTAAGACCCGTGCCAGAAGGTATGTGAAGAGAGACCCAGTGTCCAGGGATCTCGATTGGAAGGCTGGACATAAAAAACTGGACTACATACTGGCCAGGCTATTTAGAGAGGAACTCTAACAGCAATGGAAGCTCAGGTATGAACACTGATCTATGCCCTAGCTATACCCTTGAAAGACAGCAGGGAAGCAAGTATTGTCCTGAGAGTGCTCCATTGAGAAGTTCCTCTGTGCCAATCCATGATATTGAACCCATGATTGTTGAAGGGGGAGAGATGCAGATGAAGGCTGTGTTTACATGGATTGCTCTGTCTAAACTCCTGTGGTAATTTTCTGTTACAAAGTACTACAACCAACACAAAGAAATACAAACTTGTTCTTTAATCTACTCAGAAAAGCTCTTGAATAGGATTTTGAGCCACGAAGTAGAAAGCAAGCCAGCTAAGGGGTTTCAGCTGGATAACTGCTAGCAATTGAGCCTTACCTAACTGCTTGTGAGCTCTGAGGGAATCACTTCTGAATCTGTGTGTGAAGATATGAGAAGTTAACCTGAAAAGAACAGTTTTTCCCTTTTGTGGGTTTTGCTTGTTGTTTGAAACACTGCTATGAAAATATTAGCTAAAGCCTACAGAAGAGACAGCGTAGTTACTCACCTGTAACAAGTGTTCTCCAGGAGCAGCAGGAATCAGTCCTCACTTATAGGGTGACGTCGGTGCCGACGGAGCCCTCGCGGAGCAATTTTCCCCAGCTTTCAAAGAAAGCCTTTGGGAATTGCAGCGCGCATGCGCGGTCCCCTTCCCGCCCAAGGGTGCCATCTTAGCCAGTCAGATGACATAGCTAAAAAAGACAGCATAAAAACTTGCAAAAAACTAAAGCAGATGATTGCAACTCCACGGGGAGGAGGGAGGGTTGTGAGGACTGATTCCTGCTGCTCCTGGAGAACACCTGTTACAGGTGAGTAACTACGCTTTCTCCAGGACCAAGCAGGAAGTCAGTCCTCACTTATGGGACTCCCAAGCTCAAGGCTACCGGAGACCCTAAGCACAAAAATGAGCTCCCTCTAGCTCAGCAGCACAGAAGGAAAGAATCTTCGCTGAATTATTACCCACCGGTAGCCCACATCCGGGATGGAGGGTAGGAGTTGCTCAGACCTCGAAGAGATTACGGAGGACTGCCTGTCCGAAAGCACACTCCCTGCGGGACTCCCTCTCGAGACAGTAATGGACCGCAAAAGTCTGGCTCGAAGACCAAGTAGCGGCCCGGCAGATGTCTGCCAGCGGAACAGAGCGGAGGTAAGCCACTGACGTAGCCTTTGCCCGAACGCAGTGAGCCGTGACTCGACCTTCCAAGGAAAGTCCGGCTGCCCCATAAGCCCAAGAGATACAGTCCGCAACCCAGATGGACAGAGTACGCTTGGAGACCGGGAGTCCCAATTTATTGGGGTCAAAAGACACAAAAAACTGAGCAGCTTTACGGTGCTCCCGCGTACGGTCAAGGTAGAAGTTCAAAGCCCTTCTACAGTCCAGGGTATGAAGGACCGTTTCAGCTCGGCTGGAGTGTGGTCTGGGAAAGAAGGTTGGAAGTACCACCTCCTGATTGATGTGAAAGGGGGAGACCACTTTTGGAAGAAATTTTGGGTGAGTCCGTAGGACTACCCTATTTTTGTAGAACCGAGTGTAGGGGGGATCAGACACGAGGGCCTGCAATTCACTTACGCGTCTAGCGGAAGTGAGGGCTATCAAGAACAATGTTTTCCAAGAAAGAAAAAACGGAGAGAACAGGTAGCCATAGGTTCAAAAGGCGGACAGGTGATCCGCTGTAAAACCACATTCAGATCCCAGTCGGGCGCTGGCGGGCGCAGAGGTGGTTTAAGTAGAAGGAGACCTCGGAGAAACCTCGCTACAAGAGGGTCGCTGGAAAGAGGTCTGCCGTCCACCGGCACATGATGTGCTGAAAGAGCACTGAGGTGAACTTTGACGGAGTTGGACTTAAGTCCCAGATTAGAGAGGTATAGCAAGTACTGCAGGATCACCGACACCGGGCAGGAGAAGGGATCCTGAGACTGTTGGGTACACCAAACGGAAAAGCGACGCCATTTAAGGGCGTAGCATTTGCGGGTAGAAGGTCGCCGAGAAGCTAGGACGACCTCTTCCACCTCAGCCGGCAGGAGAAGGGAAGCAAGGACTACCCTCTCAGCAGCCAGGCCATTAGATTGAGAGACCTGAGGTTGGGGTGTAGCAGAGACCCCTGATCCTGAGTGAGGAGATCCGGTTGAAACCCCAGAGGGAACGGATCCTCCACCGCTAATTGCAGCAGGAGTGGAAACCACGGCTGTCTGGGACAGCGAGGAGCCACCAGGAACATGAAGGCTTTGTCTCGGAGAACCTTGAAAAAAAGAGTCCGAGAGACTAGCGGGATGGGAGGGAAAGCGTACAGAAGGCTCCCCGACCATGAGAGTAGAAAAGCGTCCGCCGCAACCCGAAGGGGGTGTGGCTGACGAGAGCAGAAGCGAGGAAGTTGCCGGTTGTGAGGACTGGCAAAGAGATCCACCGTGGGGAGGCCCCACTTTAGAAAGAGCTTCTGAACTACCAAGGGATCCAGACGCCACTCGTGCGGCTGGAGGACCCTGCTGAGTTTGTCCGCCAGGCAATTCTCTTGGCCTGGGAGATAAACTGCCTTGAGGAGAACGCCGTGACTGACGGCTCAAGAGCAGAGCTTCTGTGCCTCCCGGCAGAGGAGGAAGGAGCCCGTGCCCCCTGCTTGTTCACGTAGAACATGGCAACTTGATTGTCCGTCTGGACAAGGACGGACTGGTGAGAAGTCAGGTGGGAGAAGGCCTTGAGAGCCAGGCAGATCGCCCTGAGCTCCAGGAAGTTGATCTGCTGAGCAGACTCCCACGTGGTCCAGAGGCCCTGAGTACGTGCCCCTTGGCAATGTGCTCCCCAGCCCAGAAGGGATGCATCTGTTGTCAGCACCCGGGCCGGCTGAGGTGACTGGAAAGGCATGCCGAATATCAGGTTCGGCCGCTGAAGCCACCACCGGAGAGACGAGATCAGCGGCTCGGAGACGCGCACTAGGTCTGCTAGGCCGCCTGTGGCTTGTCGCCACTGCCGGCGGAGACACCATTGAGCAGGCCGCATATTCAGGCGGGCATTGGGGGTCACATGGACGGTGGAAGCCATATGGCCGAGTAGTCTCAGGAAGCGCCTGGCGGAGACCAGGGGCTGGCTGCGAAAACGGTCGGCTAGGTCCATGAGCCGTTGAGCCCTGTCGAGCGGTAGGTACGCTCGTGCTTGAGGAGTGTGCAGCCTTGCGCCGATGAACTTGAGATCCTGTGAGGGGAGCAAAGTGGACTTTGCGAAGTTTATAACAAAGCCCAAGTACTGCAGAAGAGTCACCGTGTGGCGCGTGGCGTTGGTGACCTCCAGAGCGGACGCTGCTCTGATGAGCCAGTCGTCGAGGTACGGAAAGACATAGAGGCCGTGAAGCCGGAGATGGGCCGCCACCACCGCGAGACATTTTGTGAAGACTCGCGGTGCGGAGGACAGGCCAAAGGGTAGTACTCTGTATTGGTAATGATTTTCTGCCACCACAAACCTTAGATATTGGCGGTGGCTTGGGTGGATGAGGATGTGCGTGTAGGCATCCTTTAGATCCAAGGAGCATAGCCAATCTCCCTGCTGGAGGTAGGGCAGAAGGATTCCAAGGGTAAGCATCTTGAACTTCTCCTGCACGAGGACTTGAGGTTGCGCAAGTCCAGGATGGGTCTGAGGCCTCCTGTTCTTTTTGGTATTAGAAAATACCTGGAATAAAAGCCTTGACCTTTCAGGTGGTGGGGCACCGGTTCCACCGCCTGATCCCGTAGAAGATCTGCTAACTCCTGAAGGAGTAATTCCCTGTGCAGAGGGGGTCGTGGAGGTTCTCCCGGAAAATAGGAGGGAGGGACCTGGCGGAAGTGGAGAAGATAGCCTTCTCGCACGACTTGAAGCACCCAGGCATCTGAGGTGATGCTGGACCACCTGTGGGCAAAGTGAACCAGCCGGCCTCCAGGGCTGGGAGGAACCAGCGGGGGGGGGGAGAGGCTATGCTTAAGGAGTCAAAAACCCCCACCCTGCGGAGCAAGGGCTGGTGGTGCAGGCTTGGGGGCTTGCTGCCTACGGGACCCGTTACCCCGTCCCTTGGCCTGCTGGCCCTGTTGGGGAGCTGCAGGGGCCTGATAGTGGGGGTATTGTTTGTAGGCAGCCGCCTTCCTCGGGTAAAAAGGACTTCTTTCCCGAGCCCTTCTTTTTCTGGGAAGGGGCGGAGGTCTTCCTAGAAAGCCTAGTCCTGGTGAGAGTCTGTCTCAATTTGTGCAGCCTTATCAGCCATGGGTTTGCCAAAGAGGTTTTTGCCTCGGCAAGGGACATCGACCAACTTGTCCTGCACCCAGGGCTCAAGGTCAGACGACTGAAGCCAAGCCTGTCGGCGGGCACCGATGCCGGCTGCGGCCACTCGAGCCGATGCTTCAAAGCCATCATAGGCTGCTCGGGACATGAATTTTGAGCATTCCCGAATGCCAGTGGACAAGGCCAGGAACCTCCGCAAGGGTTCCTTGGACAAACCAGCGGAGAAGCCGGCTAGTTCTTTAGCCAGGTCTCGGAGATACATGCCCATGTATAGCTGGTAGGTCTGGACACGACATGCGAGCATAGAGCCCTGGAAACACTTCTTACCAAGGCCATCCAGGTTACGGGCCTCCCTGCCAGGAGGCACCGAGGAGTGCATCTTCTGGCTCTTAAGACGATGCATGGCCGATTCCACTACCATGGAATGGTGTGGTAGCTGTGCTTTTTGGAAGCCAGGGCTCTTGCGGACTCGATAGATAGAATCGACCCGCTTGCTCAGGACCGGCGAGGTGGCCGGACTCTCCCACATGCGGAAGAGTAGTCGTTCCAGCATGGGAGGAACCGGTACAGTAGAGTGTTCCCTGGCGGGAGAGTCATACTGGAGGGCGTCGAGCTCTTTGGCTCGAGGCTCCTCCTCGGGGTCCGCAGGGAAGGCCAAAGCCTTGGCCATATCCCTGACGAAGTCCGAGAACCGGGCATCCTCCGGGGGGGACTGCTTCCGAGGTTCGGACTCAGGTGAGTCAGAGGGGACACACCGAGTCCGAAAAGAATCAGGCGACTCTTCCTCTTCAGACTCCCAGACCGACTCCGACGAGGACTCGGTGGGGTCGGCCCGGGCAGGGCGCGGCGCCTGCCGCCCTGACGCCGAGGGAGTCGGTGTCGGCGACATCGGTCCCGAACGGGAGGCCGAGGGCGACCTCGACCGAGGATCGACTCGAGTTCGCATCGACTCGAGGATCGGCTCGGTCTCTGGGGTCGACTTAGACGTCGACGTCCCGGCGGTCAGGGCAGCGGCGCCAGCGAAGCCAGCGAGCAGTGCCCGCTGCTGGTCCATGAAGGCAGACAGACAGTCTGCTCTCCAAGGCCGTCAACCTGAGTCCGAGCTCAGGTGACCCAGCAGCCCCCGACTCGGGCCCCGACGGCGTCGGGCCCGACGTCGGCTGTCGCGGAGGCGAGTCCAGAAGGACCACAGGACTTACCCGAGCAGGCAGCTCCGACTCCAGGCGAGGTCGCTTCATGAGGTGCTCCTTCTCCAAGGACCCGGGGCGGCTATCGGGGCTATGCGACCTGGCCCTCGCGGAGCCAGGAGCGTCCACCGACGCCGCCCTCGTGGGTTTCACCTTCCGTCGATGGTCCCCGGAGGGAGAACCCCTGTCGGAGGAACTCCGGCGACGGTCCGAGCTGGAACCCCTGGACGCGGAGGCCTCCGACGAGGTCCGGGTACGGCTGGGGTCAGCGAAGATTCTATCCCGCTGATGCCGCCGACTTCTCAACGCTTTGGAGGATAGTTTGCCACAAGGCCCACAGATCATTTCTTCATGATCCGGGCCCAGGCAGCGGAGGCAATTGTCGTGTGTGTCAGTTAGTGACATATTTCGGTCACACTGACCACACCGCTTGAAACCACTGCAGTCATCGGGGGAAAAAGGGCCCCGGCGAGGTCAAAGGACCGGGCTGCCAGGGAAAAACCGAAACGAAAACTGACTAAGTCAGAAAAACCGAAAAATAAGAAGAGGACTCGTGACCGGCGTCGCGAGTCCGGGCGGGAAAAAGACCAGCGTCGAACCAAATGGAAAAAAAGAGTAATTCTAAAGAACATCAACTTTTTCGCGGGGACACGACGGGTACGTCTGTAGGGCTCCGCGGAAAAAAGAAGACTGGCTAAGATGGCACCCTTGGGCGGGAAGGGGACCGCGCATGCGCGCTGCAATTCCCAAAGGCTTTCTTTGAAAGCTGGGGAAAATTGCTCCGCGAGGGCTCCGTCGGCGCCGACGTCACCCTATAAGTGAGGACTGACTTCCTGCTTGGTCCTGGAGAACAGTTGGTTACCAACCAGGTCTTTATTCTTTTGCTTTGATTGCCTGACAAGTTCAACTGTTTTTCCTGATTTTGTTTTTCTAAGTTACACTGAAAGCAAGTATCCTGTTTTATGTGCTACCAAGCATATCTGTATTGGGAGAAATAACCCCATAAATAAATATCTTATTGGCTTTACCCTCAAGCACAACTAATTATTGTGAGCAGCTGTGTCTGGTGTGAATGGACTGCATTGCCCACAATCCCTTGCAAATCATATTGATATATGCACTTGCCAAGACTGAACATTCTCACCCAGGCAGCCGTCTGACAAGTCTCAATGCATGGATGAGACGATGGTGCAAGGATGAGGGGTTTGGATTTGTTAGGAACTGGGGAACATTCTGGGGAAAGGAGGGGCTCTTCTGAAGGGATGGGCTTCACCTTAACTGGGATGGAACCAGGCTGCTGGCATTAACCTTTAAAAGCTGTTTTCACTCCTTTAAGACTAGATAATAGGGGAAAGCTGGCAGTAACCCAAGAGCACGTGTTTCAAAACAATGTATCCTTGAAGGATACTACCAAAAAAATGAAGTTAGGGCACATCAGTGGTTCCAATAAAGAAAAAAAAGGTAGCCCAAATGCCTTTGAGTACGGAGCAGAGTCTAAAGATTCCAAAATCGCAATTGCCTACCAATAACTAGATTAATATGAATAAAACAGTATCTAAAATGCTTGCATGCAAACGCTTGAAGTCTAAAAAAAAGATGGGAGAGTTAGAATATATAGCATTAAATGAGAAGTTAGATATTATTGGTATCTTGGAGACATGGCAGAAGGAAGACAACCAGTGGGACACAGATACCTGGGTACAAACTATATCGAAATGAAAGAGCTCAAATTGGTGGATGGGTTGCCCTCTGTCAGAGAGGGCATTGAGTCACAAAGGATTAAAGTTTTGGAGGAAACAATTTGCTGTAGAATCTCTATGATTCAAATTCTACGTAAAAAGGGGAATGCGATGGCAGTGGGGTTGTACTATCGACCGCCTGGCCCGAATGAACAAATGGATGATGAAATGTTCAAAGAAATCAGGGAAGCTAACAAAAAAAAAGTTACAGAACAGTAATAATGGGCGATTTCAACTACCCTGGTATTGACTGGGTCAGTGTCATGGCAGGAAATGCTAGGGAGATAAAGATTCTAGATGAAATAAGGTGTTTGCTTCTTGGAGCAGCTGGTTCATGAACCGACCAAAGGGGAAGCAATTTTGGACTTAGTCCTTAGTGGAACACCAGATCTGATGCAAGAAATAAAGTGTGTTGGGGCCACTTGGCAAAAATGATCATAGCATGATTGCGTTTGATTTAATTAATAGAGGGATGGTAAGGAAATCCACAGTACTACCTTAACTTTCAAAAAGGGAGACTATAATAAAATGAGGAAAATAAGTTAAGAAAAAAACTAAAAGGAGCAGTTGCAAAAGTCAAAGATTTTCATCAAGCTTGGGCGAAAAGTGGAAGTCAAAACTGCCAGCATGATTTAAAGGTGAGGTCAGAGAGGCTGCTGTTGCCAAGTGCCATGGTTCTTTGTACATCTGCAATCAGAGGAATCTGCTGACGCCTTTGGCGTAAGAAAACATGTTGTGTTTGGACCAGGAATCACAACTTAAAACTTTTGAGCCCGGCCCGTTTGCATGTTTGTGCTCAAGGTTCGGTTAGTCTGGGTGGACATGCGATATGTGGTGGTTGTGTTTGTGTAAGCTCTCACTTACAATGGCACTCAATGTGATCTGCTGCAACACTACCTGCTCCTCTAGTTGTGTGGTGTACCTTATTCGGTGCCCGTGTGGTTTGGCCTATGTAGGCAAAACAGCAAGATCTTTTAAGTTGTGCCTTCAGGAACATAAGAGTAGGTTAACGTGCTCCCTTGGTACAACATTGCCTGGATTTCAACCATGCTTTTTTTTTTGATCTCCGTGGCTTTTGCATTGATCAGGTGCTTTTGGGCAAAGGCAACAAAAGTGTAGACGAGTGCCTTCTTTTTTTGTGAACAGCGCTGGATCTCTTTTGGGGACAGTCATCCCAGGGGGCTTGAATGAACAAGTTGAATGACAATGCGTTTGTGATAAAGTGCCTGACTGTGGGGGTTTTGACTAATGTAGTGTTAACTGGCCAGGGGCTGTTTTTGGTTTTCTGTGGGCTACCATTTGTTGTATGTTTAGGAAGGGGTTTTCACTTCGCTTCAGTGTGCTGTGACGTCATGGATTGTTTTGTGCTCATTAATCATGCATGCATGGTGTTTTTTGCAATGCCGGTGTGTTTGTTTGATGCTAAGGAGGTTGGTGAGCATGGTGCCGGCTGAAGCAGTTATGTTTTGGGTTTATTGGGGGTGTCTGGAAAATGTTAATTGTTCTCCTGATGCCATGATTTTTTAAGAGTTTTGATTTTGTTTTTTTCCCCCCTTCAGTGCACATGGTTTGGGAGGGGGTTTTCCCTGAAGCTAATCTCCAGCAAAAACGCTTGGGCTGCCATTATGTGGCGTCAGGTGTGCTTCCGCCATTGGTTTTGTGTGGGTCTTGGGTGTGCCAGGCTGAATGTTTAAATTGAAACAAGTGTCTTGTGTTTTGGTTCTGGCAATCTAGAGTTAGTGTACAATGTGTAATGTTTGTTTTTACAACAAAAAAGTGAAAATAGTAAAAAAAAAAAAAAAAAAGCAGTTAATGTTTGTTATGAATAGTTTAACTATTGGAAGGAGGTATTAAGAGCCTATGATGTGTTGAAAGGTTGGCTTCTTGGTATTGAAGCTGGGTTATGTTACCTTGTTTTCTGAGGCTCCGTTTTCCTTCCTACCTTAAAATTTTGTTAGTGTTCTATTAATGTTTGTTTAATGTCTGTTAGTACCTGAGAGTTTTGGTAATTTTGTGGAGTGATTATAGCAAAATTTGACTGTACAATAAATCTATCTTCAGCTATGTTAAGAATGGTAAAGAAGCAACTCCAAGGGGGAAGAGAGGGCTGCGAGGACCGATTCCTGCTGTCCCCAAACATCATATCGAACCGGACCCCATGATATTCGAGGTCTTGGGTGGGCGTCAAGCCCACTGGCTTACCACTCAACTTACATCTTAATCTTGCAAAGACTCTGGCCATCTGGTTCTCACATGACGGTACCCCTCCCTTGATTTCCCCCTCCTTTTCTGGCTCCCCCATTCCCTTAGTCTCTTCCTTCCGTTACTTGGGTGTCCTTTTTGACCCTGGCCTCACCTTTCGGGATCACATTGCTCACATCTCTAAGACCTCATTCTACTTTCTGCGTCAGATCCGTGCTATTCGTCCCTTTCTATCTCCACAGGCTCTTTCTACCCTCCTCTCCCTGGTTATATCTCGTATCGATTTTTGCAATTCCGTCATGTCTGGTCTCCCTGCCTCCCAACTACAATGCCTCCAAAACAGAGCTGCCCGGCTCATTTTTCATGCATCTATCCACGATATCACTCCTCTCCTCATCCGTCTCCACTGGCTCCCTGTCAAGTTCCACAGTCATTTCAAGATTCTGGTCCTTCTCCACCGTGTCCTCCACACCAGCTCCTCAGTACTTAGCTGACCTGGTTCACTTCCATAACCCAACCCGTTCCCTATGCTCCTTTCACCTAAATCGTCTGCCTCTTCCCTCACCCACTTGTGCTTGCCTCCAATCCACCCGTTCCTCTGCATTCTTCTTCCTTGCTCCCGCCCTGTGGAACTCACCTCTATCCGCCTCGAACAGGACCATGCCACCTTTAAGACCCGCCTTGAAACTCACCTCTTTACCCTTGCCTTCGACCTTCCTGAACCTCCCACATGATTTGTCTTCCTCCCCTCACTTTCCTTTCTACTGTCCTGTTGTATGAATCTGCCTAGTTTGCTTTCCTATCAATTGATGTAACTTTTTTTCCTGTCTCCTCTCACCTTTTGGTGACTATTTTGATTTGAGCTCTGTAAACTGCTATGATGTACATTGTTTATGGTTTATTAACTTAATATACCGCTAAACCATAAACCATAAGTGACTCTTTGCAGGATTGACTACCCACCCTAGACTCTGCAGAAAACTTCACCACCCTGTCCGTCACCCACTTTCTTCCGCAGACTTGGCTCGAATCAACCAATCGTCGAGAAGGGTGGACCAGAATGCCTTCTTTGCGCAACACTGCCGCCGCCACCATGATCTTGGTGAAGGTCCGCGGCGCTGTTGCCAGACCGAAAGGCAAGGCCTGGAGCTGATAGTGCCCCCACGGAAGCATGAACCACAAAAACTGCTGATGAGCTTCCCAGATGGGAACGTGTAAATACGCCTCCGTAAGATTGAGTGACGTCAAAAACTGACGCACTGCCACTATGACCGATCTCAATGTCTCCATTTGGAAATGCAGCACCCTTAAACGGTTGACTGCTTTGAGGTCTAGGATGGGCCGCAATGCTCTGCCCTTCTTGGGCACCATGAAATAGATTGAATATCGACCCATACTGCATTCGGCTGTGGGCACTTCCGTCACCGCCCCCAAACGAAGCAGTCGTTCTAATGTGGCATGAATGTCTGCCGACTTCTTGGGTCCCCTGCAAGGAGACAAAGGAATCTTGTATGGGTCGAGCCAACTCTAGAGCATAGCCGTGCTGAATGACCTAACACCCACTGGTTGGACGTGATGTGGGTCCAAGCGGAGAGGAACTCCCGCAGCCGTCCGCCTACAGGAGGCCCCTCTGCTGGGACCCGCCTTGCTTCATTGCAGTTTACGGGGTGCGGGAGCAGGGCTGGACAAGAACCCCCTAGTTGCTCCCCGAAACCCTTGGGCCCGAGACTGATACCGGCCCTTTTGGAAACTACCGAACCGCGGTGAACGAAATCTCCAGAAATCCCGAAACTGGCCCCGAAAACTTTGGACCGACTTTCCTGGTTTTGGTTTATCCTCTGGAAGCCTACCCGCCTTGGACTCTCCAAGATCCTTCACCAACTTATCTAAATCTTCTCCAAACAGTAAACCACCCTTAAAGGGAAGTTTACTAAGACGAGACTTAGACGGTCCGTCCGCTGCCCAATTCTGTAACCACACGGATCGCTGAGTGGCCACCACAGACGCCGTACTATTAGCTAGCGCCCTGATCAAATCGTAATGCACATCCGCTAAGTAGGCCATTCCGGACTCCAGCCGGTCCAGCTCCCTCAACTCCTCGGTAGCTAGATTCGACGACTGACAGAGATGCTGGACCCAAATGCAGACACACCCTGGCCACCCAGGCACCACAAATGGAGGCCTGCAGCGACAGGGAATCCGCTTCAAAGGTCTGCTTCAGTAAGCCATCGACCCTGCGATCCTGGGCATCTCGTAAGGCTGCACCACCTTCAACCAGAATGGTGGTCTTCTTAGTAACAGCCGACACCACTGCGTCCACCTGCAGGGCTCGGAACCTGTCCTTATCCTCATCGGTTAGGGGATACAGCCTATTCAGTGTCTGCACGCCTCGTAAACCCGCTTCAGGCTTATCCCACTCATCGTGAATCATCTTGTCGACCATTCTGTGTACGGGAAATACCACCTGCGTCTGTCGAACCGCCTGAATGACGGGATCTTCGACTTCGTCCTCCACCGCGGCTGGCTTAGTCAAATTGAACATTTGCAAAAGATTCTGTAATCAAGGCTGCCAGCTCTTCTCTACGGAAAACCCAGATGATCTTTGCCTGATCCTTGGGTTCAGGAATCTCTCCCTCTTCCAGGTCCTGCACATCAAGTTCCTGATCCCAATCTGGGTCCTGGGCTTCCGGACACTCATCCTCCGACGCCGGGCCCTTCGTCCGAGCCCGTTTAGGCTGCGGGGGCTCCTTGCTCACCACAGCGACCGCATCTAGCTGCGGAGCCTGGGATGACAACGCCCCAGCGTCAGACCCCTTGCCCTGACGAAGGCAAAAGGCCTGATGCATGAGCAAAATAAATTCGGGGCTAAACTCCGAGACCCGATGCCTGGGCTGTCAAGGAAGCGCTTGAGGTTCCCGGCAACTCCAAGGCCAACCCTAGCGCTGGCGACCGCGGGGACGAAACCCCCGCCCCCGTGGATCCACCCTGTGCCTCTGGGGAATCCTTGGCCTCCATCTACTGCAGAAGACAGGGTGGCACACCCGTGGCACACTCCAGTATCCGCTACTGTGCCCCTCCTAGTACCACAAACAAGGCACTGAGGCCTAGTAGCCATAAAGCAGGCTATCCCCACTGCCCTGTGAGCCTGCGTTTTTTTTTTTTAATGAACCGCACCATCTGGGCTATTTCTGCAGACTAACAGTTTGCAACCACGCTTGCTCCACACGTTCTATTCCCCATGTAATCGAGCCCCCTGATCAGCCCCCCCCCCTTGTGGAGTGGCTGAACGGGCAGAAAGAAGGCACGAATAAAACCACCCAAACGAAAGGGAAGTCAAAGAAGTAAAGAAATAAAGAAATAAAACAGCGAAATTATAAAAGAACGTCCTGACTGCAAAACAGCACAGGATCGGGTGCTCTCCTTGCAACACGCAGCTGCTTCGCGGCACCTAAAATGGCCGCTGCTACACTTACCGGGCAGAGAAAAGGTGCCAAAGAAACTCGTGGCTGGACAAGGACCAGAGCAGCGCAAGATTGGTGCTTGGACAAGCAGCCTGAAGCTGGTGGACAGCTTACCGACCAGGACTGCAGTTCCGGAGCCTGAAAGCGCCGTCTCGTGCAAGGACTCCCGCTCCTGAGTACAGCCGCCAAAGGTCTGTGCAGCCTTTGAATCGCCAGCACAGCTCTGCTAATGGAGAATGCAAATTGACAAAGCAGGGCTCTCCCCCGAAAGGTCCAGAGGGAGAGTACCTTTTGCCCCAAAGAAAAAAAAAAAGAAAACTCGCCCCTTAAGTCACCCCCCTAGAGTGTGCAGGGACCGGGGACAAGAATGCTGGCAGCAGAGTGCTGATCCGAAACCTTTTGTTGCTTTAAAAAACAGTGCCAATAACAAAAGCCAACTAGAGAATCAAATTAAACACCCTAACACTTAGCCCCTTATTAGTTCCTCCAGAGAGCCCCTTCCCAAAGGCTCGTCAAGTCTTCTTGCTGCATGGAGACTGGTCACACTGGGATGGAGGAGTAAAGGCAGCTGGCTATATCCAGTGATGTCATCATTCTGACATACCAGTCTCCAAGCTGCAGGAGGAGATTGACAACCCAGAGGTAGAGGACTGAACTGGAGGAACGATAAAGAACTACTTTCTCCAGGAACAAGCAGGAAGTCAGTCCTCACATATGGGACTCCCCAGCTACAGGCTACCAGGAGACCAGTAGGAAAAATTTGGCCCCCTCAAGGGGGGCCACAAGCAGCAGCAATTCAGTCTGGTGCAGACTACAGTAGGAACCCCTGTGTCCGATGAAACCAGCACTCTGGTAGCCTGAACATAGGTCGGAGGGTAAGAGTTGCCTAGATCCCGAAAAGATTATGGAGCACAGCCTGGCTGAAGGCGCTATCCCGTCAGGATTCTTTCCAGGCAGTAACAGGCTGTGAAAGTATGGACTGAAGACCAGGTGGCAGCTTGGCAGATGTCTATCGGGACAGAGTGCACATTTGCCACTGAAGCCACCATGGCCTGGACAGGATGTGCTGTGACACCACTGTCCAGCGGGAGCCTCACCTGCTCATAGGCGAGGGCAACACAGTCTGCCACGACCATGGATAGCATAAGCTTACTCACTGCTTTCCCCAGCTTGCTAGGGTTGTAGGATACAAAAAGCTGAGAGGCTTTGCGGTGGTCCCTGAGTACATTGGATATAGAAGGACAAGGCCCTTACAGTCCAAGGTGTGGTGTTTTGTAAAGAAGGTAGAAGTACCACCCCGAGATGGAACACGACTACTACATCCAGAAGACATTTGGTGTGCGTGCGGAGCACCACCCTGTTCCTATAGTACCTGGTACAGGGTGCTTCAGCCACCAAAGCTTGGTGCTCGCTAACCCTGTGAATGGAAGTGAGCGCAACCAAGAAAAAAACCCCACCTATCTTCCACGAAAGGTAGAGAAGGTGGCAAGTAGCCAAAGGCTCGAATGGATGGGTAAGCTGCCCCAGCACTACATTGGAGGTCCCATTTCAGTCACTGGAGGGCAGACCGGGGGCTTAGATAAGAGCAGCCCCTGTAGGAAGCAGCCTATCAGAGGTTGGGCTGAAAGGAGCTTACCATCTACTAGGTGGTGGTGAGCCACCAGGGCACTGAGGAGCATTCTAACAGAATTAAGCCCGCGTCCTGAGTAAGAAAGGTGGAGAAGGTACTGCAACACCATAGCCACCAGGCATGAGAGAGGGGGGTCAGTCCTTCGCTCAGCACACCAAGCTGAGAACCTATGCCATTTGAAGGCGAATGCCCTTCTTGTAGAGGCCTTATGAGGGGCCAGCAGAACATTCTCCACCTCAATGGGAAGGTGGAGATGGGCCAGGGCTACCCTCTCAGCAGCCAAGCCATGAGTGAAAGAGACCCCAGGTTGGGGTGCAGGAGAGCGCCCCCCCCTCCTGAGATAGAAGCCCCAGGGTGGTCCAAGGGGATGAGGGTTTCCACCACCAACTGCAGGAGCAGCAGTAACCACAGCTGCCTGGGCCACTGGGTGGTTATCAAGATGAGCGAGGCCCTGCCGTGGAGGGCCTTGAATAAGGTCTTGGCAATCAGCGACAGAGGGAAGGCTTACATGAGGTCCCCCGACCATGGAATGAGAAATGTGTCCGTCACCCTGGAGGGGCGAGCCTGCCGAAAGCTAAAGCGGGGCAACTGGAAGTTTTCCAGGCTGGCAACCAGGTCCATCATGGGATCCCCCAGAGTCAGAAAAGCTGGCAGGCTACCTTGGGGTCCAGCTGCCACTCGTGCTGTCAGAGAACTCTGCTTAACCTGTCAGCCGGTAGGTTGTCCTCTCCTGGTGGGTACACTGATTTGAGGAAGATACCCTGCTGGACCACATAAGAGCAGAGGGCCAGCACCTCCTTACACAGCATGGGACCCTGAGCCCCCTTGCTTGTTCACATAGCTGGAAGTAGCAGGATATAAGTGTACACTAAATAAAATAAATAGAACATGGCCACCTGGTTGTCTGGACCAGAACTGGCTGATGGCAGAGGCGATGGCTGAAGACTCAGAGCGAAGTGAGTGCCTTGAAGCTCCAGGAGATTGATTTGCTGGGTGCTTTTGTTTGGTAACCAGCAGCCCAGGGTGCAGAATACCTTACAATGGGCTCCCCAGCCAAGTAGGGAGGCATCCGTGGTGAGGACCATCAAATGTTTGGGGCCTTGGAAAGACATGCCCTTTTCTAGGCGCTGAGATGACTGCCAGACAAGTAACCTGAACTCTGTCCCCGAGGTGGCCATGGCCTGGGACCACTGGTCCTGGAGACACCACTGTGCCATTCTCATGTGGAGACTGGCATCTGGAGTGATGTGGACCATGGAGACCATGTACTTGAGGAGGTGCAGAAGATGGTGGGTAGTCAGAGGATGGTGTTGCATGTCCCAGGCCAGAGATCTGAGGTGATCTGCCCGGTTCGTGGGCAAGAAAGCCTTTGACTGGTGGGTGTCAAGCTTCGCTCCGATGAATTCCAGGCACTGTTGGAAGATGGTACTTGGGATAGTTTATGACAAAACCCAAGTGCTGTAGGACCTGGATGGTGCATGTGGTGGCCTGCTGCACCTCTGACGCCGTGTCCCTTTTTATTTATTTAGCTGTATTTATATACAGCTTTGCGCTGGGTCAAAGCGGTGGTACATGGGGGGGGGGGGGGGGGGAATTAAGTACAGGGTAGGGCCACCACCGGGGAGGCAACATTGATGATTCTGACATTAGGATAGACTTGGACATAGGACAGACAATGGACATAGACATGGGCCTTGAGGTAGAGGTTCATTGTGGGTGAGCTTAGAGGTTTTTCGGTGGGGGTCGAGTTGAAGTATTCCTGGAAAAGGATGGTTTTCAGCTGTTTTCTGAAAGATAGCAGGTTGGTATTGTTTCTGAGATAGTTTGGTAGGGAGTTCCATAAAGATAGAGCATAGAGTTCAAAGGCTCGTTTGCATGTCCGTTGCGAGCATTTGGTTCTTTTGTGAGGGATGGTGAGGGAAACGTTGGAGGCTTGTCTAGTAGATCTGCCGTGGGCTGGGCGAGCCAGTAGGGTGCGAAGCTGGTTGTCTTGTGTTTGATGGATAGCCTTGTGGGTGAGTAGGATGGCTTTGTATTTTGTCCGTGCCTCAAGGGGGAGAATGTGTAGTTCCTTCAGAATTGGGGTGATGTGGTCAGTTTTCTTTGCGCTCTGAATGATTCTCGCAGTGGTGTTTAGTGCAGTTCGGAGGGGGTTGGTGTGTGTGGCTGGAAGTCCATGGTAGATTATGTTGCAGTAATCTAGATGTGGGAGTGTCATGGCTTGCATCACTGTTCAGAAGTCGTGATGTTCCAGGAGGGGTCTGAGACGTTGCACTGTTCTTGCCTTGTGAAATATAGTTCAAGGTTTTAGTGATCTGTTGCTTTAAGGTGAGGGCTTGGTCAATGATAATGCCCAGGTATCTTATCTGTGGTTGAATTTGGATGCTCGTAGTTCCTATGTTGAGGTGTGTGGGTGGTGTGAAGTCTGGGTCCTTTGTTACTATGAGGGCTTCGGTTTTCTTTATATTGATGGTTAGGTTGTTTGTTTGTAACCAGTCAGACATTGCTGTGAAGCATGCTGACAGGTGGGTGTTTGTTGGGTTTGTGGTTGTAATGGGAGCATAGAGCATGATATAGTCAGCGTAGATGTGGAAGCTGACGTTGTGGGTGCGTATGACTGTGCAGAGTGGCTGGAGGTAAATATTGAAGAGCATGGCTGACAGAGTGGATCCTTGGGGTACTCCCTGGTGTTGCTGGAATTGGGGGGGGGTGGGGGGGGGGCGGGGGGGAGGGGGGGGGGGGGGAGGGGGGGGAGGGGGGGGGGAGGTTGAAGCGCTGGTGCGGATTAGCTGTTGTCTGTTAGGTAGGATTGAAACCACTTCAGCACGGTGTCCTTGATTCCGATAGTCTGTAGTCTGTGTATGAGGATGTTGTGAGAGATGGTGTCAAAGGCTGCAGATATATCAAGGAAGATCATGGCGTATCCGGAGTGTCTTCCTTGAGTTCCTGTGAGGAGGGTGTTCATCAGCGTGGTCATGAGGGTCTCGACTCCATGTAGCGGGCGGAAGCCGTGTTGTTGAGGGTCCAGTATGTTAACATCGAGGTGTTCCTGAAGCTGTTGCTGGATGATCGATTATTTTGGCTGTGAAAGGTAGACTTGCTATGGGTCTGTAGGATGCTGGGTTGAGAGGATCCAGGTTTTGCTTTTTCAAGGAAGGACGGATGATCGTGGTTTTGAGGGCGTCTGGCATGTGTCCTCTGGAGAAGGATTCGTTGATGATACGGGTTAATGGTGTGCTCAGTTCATTTTTTTATTTCTTTATCCAGTTAGTGGGGCATGGGTCCAGCGGGGAGGTGGTGGTGTGAAGGCATGAGATGGTAGTTGAAATTTCTTCTGTTGATGTTTCTTTGAAGGTGATCCAGTCACTGTGCAAGTTGGGGTGGAGGTTCTCTGTAGTTGACTGAGGTTAGCTGCAGGTTTTGCAGTCGCTGTAGTTGTTTGTATTGACGGGCCAGGAGATCTGGTGGAATCTGTGGTAGTTGGTCAGAGTTGTGTGGTGTTTTTGTCAGTTTTTTGATTATCTGAAAGAGTTCGAAGTCTGTTTATGGAGGTGTTGAGGATTTTCATGTGGTAGATTTTCTTTGCTTTGTCAGTCTCATAGTGATACGCATTGAGTTCGTATAGGTATGTTATTTTGTCGTTTTCATCGTTGGTTTTTCTCCATTTTCTTTCAGTTCTCCTGAGTTTTGTTTTTAGCTTTCGGAGACTGGGAGTATACCATCTAGCCCTTGTGGAAGGGGGTCTGGTGGCGGTTATATTTGTTGGAGCTTCAGCTGCTGTGGAGATCGTAGTATTCCAGTTGTCTATGAGGTCGATGTCATTGGAGTTTGTTTGTAATTTGGGTAGAATTTGTTCTAAGAAGTCCTCTTTGTTAAATGGTTTAAATCGTCTTATGTGGTGAGTATCATCCTTGTTGGTCTTATGTTAGTAAGTGTAGGATAAGGTGATGAGGTGGTGGTCAGACCAAGGTACTGGCGTGATCTGTGGGTCCTTTGCTGTGGCGGTGGGTTGTGGTGTTGAGGAAGACGAGGTCTAGTGTTGCCTTTGTCATGGGTGGGTTCCTGTATGATCTGCATCAGGTCCATTGCAGTCATAGCGGTGTGGAATGTAGCTGATTGATCTTCCTGAAGTGATGGGAGGTTGAAGTCTCCTAGGATGATTTGTTCCTTAGTCGAGCTGGTGCTTTCTGATATGTGTTGTAGTAATCTTGGTAGGTCGGTGGTTGCGGTGGGTGCACGGTAGATTAGACATATTAAGAGGTGTTTGTTGGTGAGGGTGAGGAGATCAGCTTCGGTGGTGGTTTCCGAGGAATGGGTCCTGAAGTGAAGGTCGGTTCTTGCTATGATGGCGACACCCCCGCCTTTGGTGTGCTCCCGGGGGCGGTGATGGAGGGTGTATCCTTCTGGGGCCAGTTGGTTCATTAGTACTGTGTCAGTGTCGGTCAGCCAGGTTTCTGTTATGCATAGGATGTCTGTTCAGTTGTGATTAGGTCACGGAGCATGTGGTATTTGTTTCTGACAGAGCGTGCATTGATTAGAGAGATGGTGATATGGAGATGGGGTGGGGGGTTGGTGGTGTGAGTGGTTGTGTGCTGAGCCTGTGGGTGCGTTTGTTTTGGTTTGTGTGTGAGTGTGGGTTGAGTGGATTGAGTGGTCCAGAGCAGGTTGTTGCGTGCATTGTAGGGGGGGGTTGTAGAGGGTCAAGAGGGGGGTGAGGAGGTAGATGGGGGCTAGGAAAGGTGGCATGATTGGTGATGGTACCTGATGTTTGAGACCAGGCTGGGCTTCGGTGTTGATTGCATGAGGCGGAGAGGTTGTTGGTTGCCGTTGCTGTGTCTTTGGTACTGTAGTGGAATGCTGCAGTAGTGGGTCGTGGTGTTTCCGGTCGTTCTTTCACTGTTTTTGCTCCGGCGTTCCTGTTGATTTTGCAGATTTGTTTGTGCCTCTGTGCCACGCCTAAGGGCCATGCCAAAGGGCCCTCTGGCGAGGCCCTCGGGGG
The DNA here is from genome assembly GCA_033557465.1 of Ichthyophis bannanicus. Lineage (NCBI taxonomy): Eukaryota > Metazoa > Chordata > Amphibia > Gymnophiona > Ichthyophiidae > Ichthyophis > Ichthyophis bannanicus. The sequence goes on along the minus strand of CM066049.1, from coordinate 140,634,632 downwards.
TGGGCTGCCTCAAAGCAGCTTCCTCGGTGCAGGGACACCGCTTATGAGGAGGATGGAGCTGCCCAGTCTGGACTCCCACTGCCCCAATTGGGCAGGAGTGTTGTTGGGGGCGGGCTGCCTCAAAGCGGCTCCCTCGGTGCAGGGACGCTGCTTATGAGGAGGATGGAGCTGCCCAGTCTGGTGGTTTTTACGAGCCAGTAGCCCAGATAGAGAAAAAACAAAGACCCCCCTGAAGCCTGAGAAAGGCAGCCATGACTGCCAGGCATTTCATGAACACCCTTCGGGCAGAGGCAAGCCCGAATGGGAGCACTCTGTACTGAAAATGCCTATCCCCTACTATGAACCGCAGGTGTGGGTGGATTAGGATGCAAGTATAAGCATTCTTGAGGTCTAAGGAGCATAGCCAGTCTCCCTGCTGGAGGTAGGGCAGCAACATTCCAGTGGAGCGCATCTTGAACTTCTCCTGCACCAGGAATTTGTTGAGGTTGTGCAGGTAGAGTATGGGCCTTAGGCCCCCTGTGGGATGAGGAAGTATCTGGAGTAGAACCCCTTGTCCTGGAGGTGGTGGGGCACTGGTTGCATGGCATTGTCTGAGAAGACCTGCCAGTTCCTTCAGGAGGTCCCGGTGGAGGGGAGACCTGGAAGGCTCTCAGGAAATAAGGGGGAGGCAGCCGAGTCAAGCAGAGGAGTTAACCCTCCCTGACCACCCTCAGTGCCCAGGCATCAGTAGTGATGTTCACCCACCTTGGGGCATAGGAGGGTCAGTTGTCCTCTTGTGGGCTGCTGACCTCCTTGGGGTAGAGAGTGACACCCACCCCCCCCCCCCCCACCACACCACTACCCCCTGGCTGGGCCAGAGCCAGTGCCTGGGGCTTCAGAGCCTTCTGCTTACACAGGCCATGCCCTTGTAGCTTGGCCTGCTGCCCTTCTTGGGGAGGCCTGAAAATGTGAGTAGTTACAGTGAGCAGCTGCCTTCCTTGTGTAAGAGGGCTTTTTACCTGAGCCCTTCTGTCAGGGAGGGGCAGGTTTCTTAGAGAGCATGGTCCTCATCATGAACTCAGTCTCCAGCTCGTTGGCCTTGTTGTCGTGGGCTTGCCAAAGAGGTTTTCTCCCTGGCAGGGGACAATCGACCATCTTGTCTTGAACCCATTGCTAGAGGTTGGATTACTGGAGCCAAGCTTGGTGGCATGCACCAATGCCTGCTGTGGCTACCCAGACTGCTGACATGAACCGGTTACAGGCTGCTCGAAACAAACGGAGCATTCACAGATGGCCTTGGACAGGCTCCTGAAGCACTGCAAAGGTTCCTCGGAAAGACCAGCTGAGAAACTAGGGAGTTCCTTTGCCACATCCCTCAAGTACATGCCCATGTACAGCTGGTAGGCCTGGACACAGCAAATTAGCATCGAGTCCTGGTAGCACTTCCTGCCAAAGGCATCCAAGGTGCGGGCCTCCCTCCTGGGGGACAACAAGGAGTGCATCTTCTGGCTCTCCAGCTGACACACGGCTGACTCCACCACCATGAAGTTGTCACAACTGCTGCACTTCTGGAAGCCAGGGCTCCAGCAGACTCGATACAGCGAGTCAAGCCATGTGTTCACTAACGACACTGATGCTGGCATCTCCCAGATGCAGAACATGAGCCGTTCCAGGATGGGAGGAATGGGCACTGTGAGCAATTCAAGGGGGAGCCTTGTACTGGAGGATCTCTAGTGCATCAGCTTGAGGGTCCTCCTCTGTCAGGAACACCAGGGCCTTAGACATGTCTTTGACAAAGTCTAAGAATCCCATATCCTCTGGCAGGGACCTTCAAGGTTCCAAGACTGGGGACTCCTAGGGGATGTTGGTGTCGACAGGTATGCGGAGACTGATCATCCTGTCTCAACTCAGAAGTAGTCCAAGGAAGACTTGAGGGCGGGCTGCTCCACAGACCTTGAGGCCCACCCCTGGGGGAGAGGGGGTGACGGACGACCATGGCCCCGTCAAGCAGGACACCGAGAGTAACAGTCAGCAGAGGATAGACTCTAGGATCGGCTTGGCCTCTGGTGTCGACAGACTAAACACCCAGTGGTCAGGGTAAAGGAACCAGATATGTCGACAATAGCGCCTGCTGCTGGTCCAAGGCAGCAGACAAGGTGCACTCCAAGGCCACCATTCAGGACTTCAATCCAGAAGGCTCTGCAGCCTTCAGCGCAGGCACTGAGGAACTTGAGCCACATGCTGGCTCCCCCAAAGGGGAATCCTTGATGAGGATAAAGGCCAGTCCACCATCGGATCCTTTTGAAGGACCTTCACCGATTGCTCTCTCCCATGCCTTGGGCAGGCACCTGGGGCTGCGGGACCGACCTGAGAGGAACCCCATCTGTCTGAGCCATCTAAGGACACCGTCTTCAAAGATTTATTCTTCCTCTTGTGTTTCCTTGAAGGGGACCCCACTCTCTGTGGAACCACGACAATGCTTGGGTTTGGAGAACTCCTTAAGTGTCAGCACCTCAGACGAGGCCCTGGCCTTCAGAGGCATTGGGGAGTCAGAGGGGGGGAAAAAAGAAAAAAAAAAACCCACCCCCCACCACTTATCGTGTTGCTGCTGGTGACTCTTCAGGGCCTTGCTCGACATCCATTTGCATAAGCTGCAGTCTGCCAGGTCATGGTCCAAGGCAACGGAGGCAGCAGTCATGTGTCTCGGTTGCTTAGAACACCAATCACACTTTTTGAAACCACTGGTAGCCATAGGGATAAAGAACACCTGTGAGGTTGAAGACCCTCCGAGCTGCCAGTAGGGAAAAAAAGGCAAGGTGCTCAAAAGGAACCACACACTAAAAGCATCTTTCCCTCGGTTTAAGGCCCTTCTTAAGACCTCTCTTTTCTGTCAAACTTTTGACCTCTCCTCCCTCCCCCAATAATCTGTCAATTACACTGTCAGCAACCACCCAATGGCCCAGGTATCCTGTCCATCATAATCCCACCCTCCCTCCTTGGTCCACCCATTCCCTTCCTGTGTTTTTTACCCCCAGTGTTTTCGCTTTGTCATCTGTCCTTTACTGTCTCTTCCTTCTCTCTAATTATTTTCCTATCAATTCAATGGCATTCCCTTCTTTCTATATTTTTCCTGCAGCCCTAACCTTTGTTGTACACCGCCTTAACACTTCGGTAAGAGGCGGTATATCAAATGTTACTAATAAAGAAAAAGATAAAATGGACCAAACTCGATGCAGAGGCACTAAGGTCAGTAGGTGGGAAGAGTACTGGTGAGATACTGGAGACGAGTTAAAAACGCGAGAAGAAAATATATATATTCGGTCCATTATATACATATACACATACGCATAGCCACCAGGTGGGTGCTATGTCTGATTGCAATCACATGCCACAGCATGCACTTTGTCAATGAAATAACCAAAAAAATGATCAGCACTTTTTTTTGGTTATTTCATTGACAAAGTGCATGCTGTGGCATGTGATTGCAATCAGACATAGCACCCACCTGGTGGCAAAACCAGTTCACAGCTGCTTCAGAGGACATTACATGTGTAAGTGGGTGACATCCCTGCTTGATGAAGCCTTACATGTGTATATGGCGACAGGCCTTTAACCATGCACAGCAGCAAACAATCCAGAACCTCTGTCAAAGTCACACCAGGCTAGACAGCAAACAACGTGAAACTAAATAGGTTGGCCTGCCCTCCATGACTGTGGCTGCAAGAAATAAGCACTAACAGTTTGCGCTTATCCCCAGGGAGCCCAGGACAGACAAGCAGTGCTGGGCTCCAGGTCATTCCCATTTGGCTCAAGCCTTCCTGCACATACCTTCCTCTTGCTTCTGTCCAGAGGCTGTTGGGGGGGAGGGGGGGGAGAAGCAGAACACTTAGAGACAGCATGAAGACAAGGATCTTGATCTGGAAGCTCAAATCGATCTATAAAATACTGGTGGGTATCAGGAGAATTCCACTGCCAAGCTCCACTTGAGGTACCCCTAATGATGGCTGCCTAGAAGCCAACACTAGTCCAAAATCAAGCTGCACCAGTCCAGCATCCACATCTGCTGGAGACAGAAATACTGAAGTATAGGGGGGGCGGAGCCCGATGTCCAGCGGGATGGTCGCATAACGCTGAGGCTCCCGAGAGGCCTACTCAGAATCCTGAATTAACACCGGACATACTTGAATTTCTGCTCTGATCTTGCCGGGGCACATTGGTGAGATGGCGGGGACCAAACCTACGCGCCTGGAATTTGGATCTCCAGCGGCTTCTCACGGCAAACGCTCCAAAACTGAACCCCCGTCCCCGCAGAAGGGGCTGGCTTTGCGCGAGGGCCCCGAAATGCAGCAGGAAATCCTCGCAGAGATTAGAGGGGTTAAGGACCTCGTGCAGTCAAACGGTGAAGCACTCCGAGCGCTGCGGGAAGATCTTGGTGTATTGCAAGGCAGGCTAGAGGGGCTCTCTTCGCGTCAGGACAAAATGGAGAGCGTATTAGACTCCCACGCGGTCCGGCTGTCCAAACTCGACAAAGTTGAACGTCAGGTGCGGGCCTTGCAGAAAGAAGTGGAAGATGGCAATAATAGAGCGCGCCGCAACAACCTACGACTCGTGGGCATACCGGAGGGAGCGGAATCGGGAGACATGAAGGAGTTTTTATATAAAATCCTCCCTTCCTTGCTCCAAATCACCTTTACCAAAGAATTGGAGATCGATCGCGCTCATCGTGTACCCACAAACATAACGCTCAACAGGAAGACCCCGCGGCCCATCATCTTTCGACTTTTGAGATATCAACATGTGGAGCAAATTCTCAGTGCCTCTCGGGCAAAGGGCCATATGGAGTTTGAGAGCCATAAGATCTCCTTCTATCCTGACTTGGCTAAACCCACGGTCGACCGCCGAAAGCGCTTTCTGGAATTCCGGCCGAGGCTTCAACAACTACAAGCACGCTATGGCCTGATGTACCCGGCCAAGCTCCGAGTCACGCTTCACAATCAGACAAGAACATTTGAGGACCCTGATCCACTAGCGGAGTTTTTGGATGCTAAAGAAGCCGACTTGATGCGCTGACTTCCAGAATATTCCTGCCAGTATTCTCATATCCGCTGTGCCTGCCATATTGGATTTGCCGCGGCTCAGCAAAAAGTCTGCCGAGGGCGGTTTGTTGCCTTATTTTGATGATATCTGTGACCCAACTCCATCTACCCATCGTAGCCTCGATGAGTATCAGAGACAGTGTTAATTATGGACTCTGATGTTTTTTTTTCTTTTTTTATGTCTCTCTTCCTCTCTAGGGCCTCCTCCCGCAGACATATGGTCGCCATTTTCATTGGGGGTTTTGCTTCTTCTCTAAGTTACTTTGGCACATACTTTTCAATATGGGGTGTATTAGTCAGCAGACTCGGTGGTTATATCATTGTTGTACAGATTCTGATTATGTTGTATGTTTTCAAGCGCCCTTACCTAAAATGTCTATTACCGCTTGATGGCACCATGTAAGATTTTATCATTGAACGTAAAAGGAATCAATAATCCGATAAAACGGAAGAAAATCCTAAGCTATCTAAGTCATGAAGCTGCGGACCTGATTTTCCTCCAAGAAACGCATTTAAATTCGAAGGAAACTCTTAAACTCAATATTAAACCTTACATGGTGGCCGCCTATTCCCCAGCCGTTTCTAAGAAATGTGGGGTTGCCATACTGGTTAGGAAATCTCTGCATGCTACTATTATTGCGACCAGCTCAGATACAGCAGGTAGATGGTCCAGAGTTCACCTCAAGATAGGTAACCTTGAAGTTACATGTATATGCCTTTATGCTCCTAATGTGGATGACCCTGCCTTTTTTGCTACCATTGCTCAGGTTGCGCAGGCCTCTGCTAATACCTCATTGATAATAGGGGGGGGGATTTCAATTTAGTTCTTGATCCCCTGATTGACAAACAGCCGCCTAGGACAAGTGGTCCCCCCAAGAGTCACACCACGCTTACCTCTGATCAAAGATCTTGCTTTAGTCGATCTATGGCGGTTACTACACCCCAATGAGCTTGACTTTACCTTCTTCTCTTCCCCTCATAAATCCCAGTCTCGCATAGATTTCTTTCTCATATCAAAACTGTTAGTTCCTCAGGTGGACACTGCAAAGATTCACTCCCAACATATTTCAGATCATGCTGCTATTTCTTTTCAATTACACACTACTGCACCCCAAGGGAGTTCGGGGGCCTGGTTCTTTGATAGAGCCCTATTAACTCAGCCAGAGTTCCAGTCAGAAATTCGAGCAGCCATACAGGATTACTTCCATTTTAATTTACCCCAGGATACTGCAAATTGGGCTTGGTGGGAGGGTTTCAAAGCGGCCATTCGTGCAACGATCACTAGTTATCAAATTCGCCTGCGGAAACAACGCAAACAGCAGCTACTTATACTAGACCAACAAATCAAAGCAGGCGAACGAGTTCTAACTTCCCGTACTGATCCATGCGTCTTAGTTCGCTTACAGCGTCTCCGTTTTCAATATAATGCAATCCTCTCAACTGCAGCTTCTAAGAGTATTGAGCTTCAACGAGGGACATACTACCGTGAAAGCAACCGAGCCGGTCGACTTTTAGCCAACGCCTTGAAAGGTCAAAAAGAAGCCAAACGCGTAGCGGCCCTTCGAGCCCCACAGGGAGGGGGCATACTGACCACAGACTCCGATATCGTAGAACTCTTTCGGGATTTCTATACCCGTCTATATCAATCTGAATGTGAGTTCTCAGAGACCTTCGAGCGATTGTTTTCTGGTATTCAGCGGCCGACCCTTTCTGAAGCTGATAGGGATGCGCTAGATGAACCCTTCTCTACTTCAGAGATCCAATCTGCCCTAAAACGCACAGCCTCGGGTCGAGCCGCCGGGCCTGATGGTCTCCCGACCGAATTCTACAGAACGTTCAGTGCAGATTTAGTTCCCTACTTAAAACTTTATTTTACTGCCCTTGCGGTAGATACATCCTCTTTGGGATCCTTTTCTGCAGCTAATGTGGTAGTATTTGAGAAAGAAGGCAGAGACCCGCTGCTAACCGCCAACTACCGTCCAATCTCCCTACTTAATGCCGATTATAAGATCTTCGCAACGATCTTGGCCACCCGGCTATCTGACAGGATGGCCACCTTAATCCATCCCGACCAATGCGGTTTTATACCCGGCCGATCCACCGCTGACAATGCTCGGACCTTGTGCCATGTGCTATCCAGTGCTGCCAACTTAGACCACCCCTGGGTGGGTCTTTCCCTAGATGCTGAAAAAGCCTTTGATCGCCTAGAATGGCCTTTCTTATTTGCAGTTCTCCGATGGTATGGCTTTGGGGAGGGCTTCCTCCGATACCTCCAAGTCATGTATACTCAACCCGTTGCCAGTATTTGTGTAAATGCTATTAAGTCTCAGCCTTTTAATCTCCAAAGAGGCACGCGTCAAGGTTGCCCCCTATCACCAATGCTCTTTGATCTCGCTCTTGAACCCCTCGCCCTCCTTATTAGACAGTCTGCATGTATTCGAGGTGTCCCCTTCAGTCACAGAGAGATTAAACTCTCTGCATATGCAGATGACCTTATGCTCTTCGTATCCCTTGATTCGGTTCCAGCTGTCTTGGATCTGATTGATGGATACTCGCAATTATCGGGCTATAAAATAAACTGGACCAAATCCGTAGCATTCCCACTGAACCGCTGGGTACATGAGGCTGACATGCAGGCCTTTCCTTTCCTTTGGCAATCCCGCATGGTGAAATATCTTGGGGTCCATTACTGTTCTCCTTTAGAAGACACTATTAGTTTTAATGCCAAAGAGGTAGTCTCCAAAGTCCGTGAGCTCACAAATCGTTGGTCTCCCTTATCCCTTACATGGTGGGGCCGCCTAGAAACTGTGAAAATGATGATAGTCCCCAAAGTGAACTATATTTTAGAAATGCTGCCATGCTTACTCCCGCTACACACCTACAAAGATATTGAGGGCCTTCTCGTCCGCTATCTCTGGCAGGGCAAACCACCAAGGATAGCTAAACAAAAACTACAGTCTGCGAAGGAACTAGGGGGTACCTGCTTTCCTGATTTTCTCAGATATCATCAAGCCTTCCTACTTAAACAAGGTGCCCGATGGCTAGATGCCTCAACAGACAGCAGACCAGTTTGGCTTGACATAGAAGAGGAGCTTAGTAGCCCAATTCAGTTGATCCATCTCCCTGGTATGTCCCATCAAGTAGACACCCGCCATCCCCCAATGATTGTCGATACTCTTGCGGCCTTTAACACTCTCATTCTATCACTGGGCCCAAACGTATGTCCTCAGGACGGACTCCCGCTGTGGAATAACCCCAGAATTCAAGTCCTAAATAGAACGATAGCATGGAAACCCTGGTACTCTAGGGGGATCTGGACACCCCAACAGCTCTTCTCTGCAGCTCGTTGGAAAACCTTTTCTGATTTACAAAAGGAATTTGCGTTACCAGCGAAACATTACTTTCAATTGATGCAGCTTCAACACTGCCTCAAAAGTGCTCGAATCCTGCCGCCCTCTGTCCCTACTGAGGACGGGCTATTAGCCCTAATTCACTCTATTAGTAGTACACATGGGGTAGCCTCTAACTTTTATAAACTATTATGTCAGGGTACAGATACTGCTACTTGTAGAGCCCAACAAGCCTGGGAGCGCGAACTGCAAACCACTTTAACCCCTGTGCAATGGAGCGTTTTCTGGAGCAAAGTAGTGCGGGTTTCCCGATCTGCCTCAGTTACCCAAACTCTCTTCTTTTTTGCACATAGATGCTTTTATACTCCAGAAAAAATAGCCAAATGGAACACGACTGCTAGGGACCAGTGTTGGTCTTGCCATACTGCTGTGGGAACCCTCGCTCATGTTATTTATGAATGTCCTCAACTACAGGTTTACTGGGGGCGGGTCTGGGGTCGTATTCAATTTATCTTACACCTCCACGAGCCTCTTTCTTGGAAGATTGTGGGACTCCGCTCAGTGGCGGAGGTCCCCTCTCTTCCTAAGAAGGGTCGCTTTCTCCTTGATTTCATGCTGGGTATAGCCATATGTTTAATCACGAGGAATTGGAAGGATAGCTCTTGACTTACTGTCAATGAATGGTGGAACCTTGTCTGCTTATATAGTAAATATGAGCAGATCTCGGAGAGCTATTCCCCATACCCAAACTTACTCTCGCTTGTCTAAATGGCAGATGCTCAATGATTATGTACAATCTGCTCATTGCTCCGACATGTCTGTTTAATGTACACTCATCATGTTTCAGATCACCGTTAGGTTTTGTAACTCAATGTCAGTACACGCCCGTTTCGGGAATGATTAGTTTTCTAGAGAAGCAGCAGGGGGGAGGGGGGTGGTAGGGGTTTACTTTGGTGTATGTATCTCATTCTATGTATGTATCTGTCTTTTAGCTGTATGTCTTCCTTTCCTTTGTTGTTATAAAACGAAAATAAAGAATTAAAAAAAAATACTGAAGTATACCCCTAGCTGCACCATCTCAAACAGTAGTGATGTTATCACTGGAAGTTTCTAGTTCTGTCTACATCTGCTGGTAGTGGGACAACCCATTTGTCTGGAGTGGTCTAGCAGGTCAATATGGAATATTAGTGCACATTGCCACCGTACCCCTAGAAATAGGCATGGGTGCTGCAGCAGATAGTGCATACTAACATTTAGTAAACATTGTCCTGGATGCAGAAATTTTACTGTTAAATTTCCTTTCCTAGTTCCTGCTAGACCAGTCCAGACAAATTATGTCCATCAGATGAGAGAAAAAATAAAATAATTCTAGAAGCTTAGTGACATCACCCTTAAATAGATAACCTTGTATCTCTAGGTGTCAGCTTCAGTATATTTGTAGCAAGCAGAGTGGCATCAAGTAGCCTTGAAGAACCAGCCAGGACAAACACAAACCAGGCAAAAATTGCAGAGGCACACTTTGTAAAAAGAAAAACCCCACTCTACTTTTATACAAGGCAGTGGCCATCAAGTCCACGGTCTGACATCCCCACCTTTTGGGAGAGGGAGAGCGAGCGAGAGAGCTGTTATCCATGAGATGATGGCTGAGGAAATCCACACAAACAAACATTTTCTATTGCTGCAATATGTTGCGCAGAGAGCCTAGAGTGTCCTCTGCCCAAGGGAACAAGATGGCATCTCCCAGGCCACTCCAGGACATTTGGTGCCCCCTGCTGATTCAGATAAGCCACTGTGGTAGCGTTGTCAAAGTGAATTTGTACCACTCTGTTCCAAAGCGGATGCTGGAAAGCAATCAGTGCTAGACAAACAGCCTGAGCCTCGATGCGAATTAACAGGAGGCTTCCTACATTGACCAGGAGCCCTGTGCCATCTGCCCACAGCAGGCTCCCCTGCCTGGCTGGCATTTGTGGTGACCAGTATCCACAGCAATCTCTAAGAGGACCCCTTCAAGAGGTTGGGATGGCAGAGCAACCACTTGAGGCTGCAATGCATCCCCCAGCAGGAGGGACAGATAGACAGACATGGTAATCTTGGGAGCAGAGAGAGCATCAGGACAAGAGGGCCCGCTGAAGAGGACACATGAGCTTGAGCCCAAGGAACATCGAGAGTGGCAGTCATGATACCAGTATCTGCAGTAATCCCAAGCTGAGGGAGCTGGGCAACAAAGGTCAAGAGATGCAAGAAACTCTCCAGGCATGACTGCCTGGATGACAGATTGAGCATCTCCATCCAAAACATGGTATATAAATCGGCATTTGTTGATGCCTTTGAAATCAAGAATTGGACAGAAGGAGCAGTCCTTTTTGAGAATGACAAAATAGATGGAGTAGTGCCCAGAGCTAACCTCTGAGGGGGGTGGGGGGGGAGACTGACTGGGCATACCACCTTAATGTGCAGAAGGTGCTGTAAAGTCAATTTCATCACCACCCTTTTGGCTGGCACTCAGCATGGGGAGATAAGGTGTGTGGGATGGGCCTCACGAGCTCAAGTGTAGCTGTGAGAAAATCTCAAGGACCCACGTGATCTGGGTCCATTCGCAGGAGTAAAGTTGGGGCTGGCATCCCATAATGGACCCTGAGCCCATCAGCGGGAGGGAGGATCTATTCATACCTGACAACTTATTGGCAGAGGTGACGTCTCTGCAACATCCTCCCCAAAAAGGACAGGCTTAGAACCAGTCTTAGCTAGCTCTGCCCGGCCAATAGCACAGCATGTCACTGAAGCACTCCCTGTAGGCGGAGTGTGCCAATGCAGCCATAGAACACAGACCCAGATTGAAGGCTTATCCTCTGGCAAACACGAAGGCTCAACTTCACCCAGATCCTTCATGAGTGTGTTGATATCCCTCACCAAACAAAAGCTTGTCCTTAAAGGGAAGCTTGGCAAGCCGGACCTCGGAAGTAGCATCTGCATTCCAATGGCAGAGCCACAGTCACTGTTGTGACACCATGGCAGCTGCCACTGAGCAAGCTGACAGTCGAAGATCAGAATCTTCTACAAACAGAAAAATGACAGAAAGACCACATGGTCTATCTAGTCTGTCCTTCCATATATCAATTACAACATCCCCTTTTTACCTTTACAGATCCTCTGTGACAGATTCCAAACGGGCCAAAGCAGGATCTTCTGGGAGCAACTGTATCCAGCATAGCAATACACGTGCAGTCAAGCCACCACAAAACAAAGGCTTGAAGTGCCAGGGAAGACCAGGAAAAAAGCCACTCATCTTCAGGAGAGACACTCGACCTTGCAAACCATTTGGTCCCAGAGAGCCGTTTTGCCCTCTAAGGGAATGGTTGTATGCTTAATAATGGCTGTCATTAAAGGAGCACACTTTTCCAGATCATCCAGGGCCCAGAGATAATGGTGAGACATCTTGAGAATCCCACTCTAGGGAAGCCATCTGCTGTAACTCTGGAGGAAAAAGCAAGCACCTTAGATGGTTTCTTGATGTCCAAAATGATGGGGTCTGCTTGGAACGCCCAAGGTGAAGAGCCTCAGTAATTTGTGCAATGAGCAGGAAGTTCCTCCTGATGAAACAAATGATTGTCCTGCCTGTCGTCTCTACTCTAGCTTGTTCTTGGATGGCGAGAGCTCACTCCTCTTGGTCCAAATCTGAATTAAGGGAACCATCATCCAAGAAACATTCATTCATTGTCCTCTTCTACAGTGTGCCAGTCCCCCAAAGGGGTGGGAGCAGCTTTGGACGCAGGCAAGGGGTGTTTGGAGCACTTCCTGGGTGGAGGAACTGAGGCTACTGGATTTGAGGTGGTGCCCGAATGCCTGAAATCCCAGGCTTGCTGAAAGGAGTCCATAAACTGCATCAGAGTGGACTGAAGCTGGCTGAGACTGTTGCTGCTGCTGCTGCAGGCTGGGGCCCTTAGGCTGAGGAGCCTGCTGAATGCCAGGAAAGTGTTTCTGGAAGGAGAGCCAGAGAAGTAGGACCACCCATGGATGTAGGGGCAACAAGAATTAATGGCGTTGCGGGAAGCACAGCCAATCAATGGTGTCCTAGCAGACATTTTCTGTTAAAAAATGGCATTTCCTGCCACAACCTAGACATTGTAGGGAGGAGGGCATTTCCACATTCAGGAGGCCTGATCAAGATGTAGGACAAAAGGTGTGGAAGCAGCAGGTCCCTGGTAATCCAAAGAATTAAAAAAAGAAAAAAAACAAAACACACCAAAATAAAAACACACGACACCCACAGAGAATTTGGATCCCCAAAAATGGTAGGAAGGCAGTGAACCATTGCAAGGATACAGTAGAAGAAACAGAGGCCTCAAACCACCACACTATGACCTACGGATGGTACACTGCAGAAATATGGTCCTCTGAAAAGGCTCTGGTGGCAAAGCAGACTTTAGTGGCAAGGCACAGGCCGAAGAACAAAGCAGCTGATCGTGGGGTGGGGGGGGGGGGGAGGGAGGAGGAGGAGGAAGAGGAAGAGTTAATGGCCCACTCCCTCTAAGCAAACTCACTGTTTGAAGCACTGAAGGAGCCTGAAGACTGTTGCTGGTCTGGAGAGTGCATCAGGCTGAGCTGTGGCTAGAGCAAGTCATGTGATACTTGTTTTAATAAAAAGCATAAAGAAAAACAAAACCAAACCTGGTAGCTGAAACAATATGCTGAAGCCTAAGAATACACTGGGTCAGACCAAGGTTCATCAAGCCCAGCCAGCCAATCTAGGTCACAAGTGCCAAGCTTGTCCTGAAGGGCTACACTGCTCTTCCTGAGCAGAAGATCCCCCACTCCAAAAGGTGTTCCACTGATTCTCCTGACCAGGAACATTTCTGGGAATAAACTAAATGTGTCAATTAGACAAGCACCAGTGTGCTGCCCAACTTCCTAAAGTCAAGCTGCACTGGCCTATAAGAAACCTCAAAGACACTGCCAGGAGAGCAAGGATAAGTCCACCATCTGCTGAGACAGAAAATATTGAAGCTAACCTTGTACCTCTAGGGGTCAAGGGTGATGTCACTAAGCTAGAATTTTCTGTCTCATCTGCTGACAGGGAGACAACCCACTTGTCTGGACTGGTCTAGTAGGATAAACTAAGTCTAAGTTTGTTCTGTTTTCTATTGTTACCCCACACTATAGAGCAGTGTTTTTCAACCACTGTGCCGCGGCACACTAGTGTGCCGTGAGATATTGTCTGGTGTGCTGTGGGAAAAATTCCAATTTCATCCGTAACATGTGGCCTCGGCTCACAAATTAGGGTTGCCAACCGGCCGGTTTTCAGCCGGCCTGGCCGGTTTTTCCATGGCCAGGCCGGCTGCCAGCACAATTGTAAAACCGGCCATTGAAAAGCTGTTTTTTTGCTCTGGCCGCAAGATCGGGAGCGGCCAGAGCAAAAAACCGGCTTTTGTGCCGAAGTCCGCGGCACGAACGCGATTCCCTATAGCAGTGCAGCCGCTGGTTCTGCTTTGTACAGAGCAGCGACTGCACTACACTTACATTGAAAAGTAAAGAGAAACTGTCAGGAGCCCTCCGATCATGCAGAGCTCGAGGAAGTGATGTCATGGGGGTGGGCTCCTCACAGGCTGTCTTTCCTTTTCAAATTAACTTTAGCTGCAATAAAGTTAATTTGAAAAGGAAAGACAGCCTGTGAGGAGCCTGCCCCATGACATCACTTCCTCGGGCTCTGCGATGACCGGAGGGCTCCTGACACAGTTTCTCTTTACTTTTCAATGTAAGTGCAGTGCAGCCGCTGCTCTGTACAAAGCAGAAGCAGCGGCTTGGGCAGAGGGGGGGGGGGGGGGGGTGTAAGTGAACCAGCAGTGGAGGGGGGAGCGATGGTGTGAGTGACCCAGCAAGGGGAGGGGGGTTGGTGTGAACCAGCAGGGGAGGGGGGGTTGGTGTGAGTGTTTGATTCCTATTCAAGAGAATTACTTTATATATATAGTCAATATAGGCACAGAGGTAAATTTTTTTAACATTTTCTAATGGTGGTGTGCCTCGTGATTTTTCTCATGAAAAAAAAGTGTGCCTTTGCACAAAAAGGTTGAAAAGCACTGCTATAGAGAATTCAGCCACACCAATGATTTTAGTAAGGTCTGCTTATGGTCCTTACCCACAGGAGCCAATAAGCACTTTCGTACGCCACCATTTTGAATAGCTGAGCATACAAGATCCCCACTTGAAGCTGGAATTTTACGAGGGAATTATGTAAAAAAACCAGAACCATTTAAATAGCCAGCAATACTAAACACAGAACTGAAAGTTGAGATGCATTTTGAAAGGGAAGAAAAAAGGAAGAAAACCTCACATGCTCTTATAGGCAACCTACCAAACCAGGAATCTGCATGGTTATCATCCTCTTCATTCAAGGAGCCAAAGTCTATAAAGGTGGTTGGAGCATCATAAGAATACACTTCCTCTGACTGAGCCATCTCCACCACCTCGTTCCACACAATCTTTGTCATGTACCAAGATTTCAAGAAAGTCTTAGTTCTAAAAAAGAATGAACATAAAAATTAATACGAAAATGGGATCAGTTACAAGGTCCAAAAACAAGTAAAAAAAAAACAGGCCATGGAAGAGGGTGTGTTGAATTAATCATAGAAGTTAAGGGCAGCCTTTTGAAGGCAAAGAGAACATTACATTCTGTTGGTTTGCTGAAATAGGGCCCAATCAAGATTTTTTCAAAAGCATCGCATGACTAATGGAAATACAATTTAAAGACAGCAGACGTTTCAGATACCTCATTTTAACAAGTTTTCTGGACATTTGGAAACCCTTATGTACAATTCCTTCTCCAGCAGACGCATGCTCTAATACTTAATGCGAGCCTGCTATGTATTGTATTCATAGTAACCCATTATGGAAGACATTGTTTTAGGATGATCTTGGTTTGTGGATGAAGTAGATTGGATGTTTATTGCATTTTGCTATATAACTAGAGGGATGGGAAGAGAATTTGAAGAGAACTTTAAATATGAACATTGTGTTGGGACTATGATTTTGGATTATACGGTGATGTTTATACCTTCCTTGAATCCTATCAAGATCAGTGCAAATGCATGGGTCATGTCCTACCAGTAGATTAAAAAAAAAAAATAAATAAAAAAAAAAAAAAGTAAAACCTCTCCAGTGACACTGTACAAGATGCAACAAAATCTCACTACATTTTCAATAAAAAAGCCATAAATATTTAAAAAAAAAAAGGGACAGAATCCAAACTGCAAGTTTTCCTTTTGGGCATATTAACAGGAAAGAGAATAGAACTTGCACACCACTGTCTCAACTCTTCCTCAAAGGCCTCCAAATGAGGAGAAAAAAACTGGACAGACAAAACTAGCTCAAATGAGCTTCTAGGAGTTCAGCTTCAGCAGTCAGTGTTTCTGGGAGGACTGTGTGTATTGTCTCACAGGATTAAAGGAAAGGGAGCTAACATGGAAAGTAAAAATGTAGATTTACCTATCACTTTGTCAGGTCAATCCACACACATGGGAAGTGCCCAAGTTGTTTAAACTTAGTGGGAAGAAGTCACTGTCTGGAGGGCCCCTGCCTCAAAGGCCTGTCCTCTCTGGCATGGAGAGCCAGATGGTAATGCTTTGGGAAAGCATGTAAAAACCACCTCAAGTGGCTGCTCTACAAAAATGTTCAGGATAAGATGATCCTAGTCCAGCTGAAAAGGAAGCCCCTGCCCTAATGAAGTGGGCCCACAAGCCTTTGGGAATCTAACACTTATTTCTATACTGCTCTTCTACAATTCGGAGCATTTTACATAAAACAAAACAAGCCACAGCAAAATCATGCACTGTTCAGTATATGAAATGGTAAAACCTAACAGAACTAAGTACAGGGGGTGGAAATGTAACTATGTACAGGGCACATGGGGATTGAATGATCTACAGTTGGAAGAGAGAATTACTGGGTAAGTCTAGGGAGGAGTTTAGGGATGAGTTGTGATGCTACATGCCGACCTAAATTTCTGGTACTCAATGTGTTAAAGTTGTCAAGAAAGAAGTCAGTCTTAATTTCTTTGGGAACGAGCTCGGTTGATAGTGTATCTGGACTTTCAGAAAGCCTTTGACAAGGTCCCTCAGAGACTTTTGGCAAAACTAAAGAGTCATGGGATAGGAGGCAGTGTACTATTGTGGATCAGGCACTGGTTAAAAGAGATAGAAAGCAGAGGGTAGGGCTAAATGGCCAATTTTCCCAATGGAAAAAGGTGAATAGTGGAGTACCCCAGGGATCTGTGCTGGGTCTGCTGCTTTGACACATTCATAAATGAACTGGAAAAGGGAATAAATGAGAGGTTATCAAATTGAAGATGACAAAACTATTTAAAGTTAAACACATGAGGATTGTGGAAAACTGCAAGAGGATCTTGATAAAACTGGAAGACTGGGCATCCAAATGGCAGATGAAACTTAATGTGGACAAGTGCAAAGTTATGCACCTAGGAAAGAACCACCCAAACTATGGTTACATGATGCAAGTTTAGTCCCTTTTTTTCCTTTAGAGATAGTTTGTCCCATGCTTTTTTGAATTCAGATACTGTCCTCATCTCTACCACCTCCACTAGGAGATTCCATGCATCTACCATTCTTTCAATAAAGAAATATTTTGCATATTACTTTGAGTCTATTCCCTTTCACTCATTCTATATCCACTTGTAGCAGAGCTTGCCTTCAATTTAAAGACTCTCTCCTGTGCATTTATGCCACAGATGTATTAAAAATCTATCATATTGCCCCAACCCACTTTTCCTCTTATACATATTAAGCTACTTAAGTCTGTCCTCATATGCTTCATAACGAAGGCCCCTAACCATTTTAGTAGCCACCCTCTACACCAACTCCAACCTGCTTATATCCTTTTGAAGGTGCGATCTCCAGAATTGCACACAAATACCCAAATGAGGTCACACTAGAGACCTAAACAGAGGCATCATCACTTCCTTAGCGTTCCTCCAGCTTAGTCCTCCACTTCTGGGTTGTGAACCTCCTCCTGCAGCATGAAGACTGGATATGACAAACTTGTGACATCACGGGATATAGCATACTGGAACCTCCCATCAGCCCCAGTGTGTCCAGTCTTCATGCAGCAGGAGGACTTGAGCCTGGGTGCTGGGCTCATTAGAGGAACGGATAAGGAGTAGTTTAGGATTAGGTTTAGATTTCTTTTTGGGGTTACTCTGTTTGATTTGATCCTATACCATTCTCTATTTTGGCTAGAAAAAAAATTATATATAAATATATCAGGAAATCCTGCGGAAGACAGAATTGGAGGGGGGGGGCTGGTCAGTTCCCCTGTCACACCAGGACCTCCAGATCGTTTAGGGTATTCTCTCCCCGGACAGCGTGGGAGAGAACCCCTGAGGCACATTGCCCGTTTGAGCAGTACCGGCATCTTTTCTGCTCGGCCCCAACGTGCTGTATCCTGAGCGGGAGCGTGTTCGGCAGCGGGGTTGCAGGCACAGCAACAAGCTCTCGCGGCGAACGTTACTCCTAGATCAGGGTAATGTCGTTGCTTGAAGTGCTCGGAGTTCTTCCGGTGAGTGCATATTGTGGCATCGGGTCCACGTTGGGAGGGCAGAACGGTGCGGTGGTGTAAAAAGGCACCAAAAACTGGCTCTCATGTGAGACCACGGCCATTTTAAAGTCACGGTCTTTTTTTCCCCGTGTGCAGACTTTGGCAGCGGGCTGCGGGGAACAGTCTTCTGTGGGTGGCCAAGTTCTCGGTTACAGCTTGTTCCCTCTCCCGGTGTTTTCCTTTTTTCCTCTCATTTCATCTTATTTCATTTATGCGTGGATTAGCACGTCATTCCCTCAGGGCACGGTGCTCGTTAGCCCGACTTTCTTCAGAGCCGGAAGGAACAATTTGGGAGCTGAGTTCTTGCATTGATTGGGGCTCCTTGAAAAAAAAAAATTATATATAAATATATATAAATAAAAGGGAACTGACGCGCAAACACTCAGAAGATAGTTTTGGAGTTAATCAATTTTGGGTTTTAAGTGTATTGCTCAGTCAGCACATGTCTGTGCGCCCGCAATGCGTGGAACCCACAGAGGCACGGTAGCAGATACTGGCATTTGTACGGGCTGTGCTGCAGTATCTGTCAGTGTAAAGCAGCAGATGGACAGCGCTGCTTCCCCGCTGTTGCAAGGGGCCACAGCTATGGGGGAGGGTGAGCAGTGGGGGTCTCCTCTGTTGGCGGTGGCGCAGAGGCTCCGGCAGGGGGTCCTTCAATGTCCTCCGGAGCTGGAGCAGATGCGCAGCAGATGGATTTTTCTCCTGTTGATGCACCAGGCCTTTTATTTAAAGGCGTCAGAGTAAGGTGCCAGAGGCCTCTGATTCCATCGGCTGTCTTGCCGTTAACTGGTACGGATGGGGGCTAGTTCTCCACGGCTGCCAAAGAGGTCTCGGCCCTTGGACCAGCCCACCTCAGAGCTTGGGTGGCATGAGATGGAGGACATAGATCTCGATGTGGATGCAGATATGTAAGAGTAGGAAGAAGGAGAAATTCCAGAGCCTGAGGATCAGTCCAAAATTATTCAGGTGTTTGAGAGAGGAGCTTGTAGCATTAATCTTGGAATCTCTCCAGACGCTGAAGCTCGCATCTGCGCCGCTGGTTGTAGAGGATGAAGGAGAGGACCCTATCATTCAGGCAGTGTGTCAAACTCAGGTAGTGTTTCTGGTCTACAAGGTGGTGGATAAGATGATCCAGGATGAATGGGATCTGCCTGGAGCGGTGCTCTGAGGGGTTCGGACTATGAATAAGCTGTATCCCTTGGCGGATAAAGACAAGGAAAGGTTCCGCTCCCCCCGGGTTGATGCTGCGGTTACTAAAAAAAAAAGACCACTATTCCGGTGGAAGGTAGTGCGGCCTTAAAGGATGTGCAGGATCGTAAAGTAGATGGCTTGTTAAAACAATCCTTCGAGGCGGATGTGGTGTTGTTGCAGGCTTCCATTTGTGGTGCTTGGGTGGCACGGGCCTGTCTCCGATGGTTGCAACACTTGCATCAATTGGCTGCCTTAGACCAAGACAGTGTGAGGGAACTTGAGCATCTGGAGTCGGGTACCAAGTATTTGGCGGATGTGCACTATGACCTAGTCCGAGCGCTGGCGAATAGCATGGCCTCACTTGTAGCTGCTCGCTGGTCTCTCTGGCTCAGGCAGTGGGCGGCAGATCGGGTGTCCAAGTCTAGATTGAGTAAACTTCCGTTTAAGGGAAAGTTATTGTTTGGAGAGGATCTTGACAAGCTGGTCAAGGATTTGGGGGGAGTCCAAGGGCGGGAGGCTGCCGGAGGACAAACCTAAACCAGCAAAATTCTCCCCGGCTTCCAGAGGACAGTCTCAAGATTTCAGGAGATTTCGGTCTTCGATTGGGTGGTTTCCAAAGGGGATGGTTTGCTTTGAGCGTAGGGGTTTTGTGGCTTTTGCGGAGCAACTAGAGGGTTCGCCACGTCATCCACCTGAAAACCACAATGAAAAGGAGGCTGGTTCAGGCAGAAATTCCTCCTGTAGGGGGTGCCTTCGGGGGTTTCTCTCTGTCTGGGCCCAAATCACGATGGATCAGTGGGTGTTGGAGATCATTCGCTATGGATATGCTCTGGACTTTGCAAGGCTGATTCAGGACACTTGTGCTGTCTCCTTGCCGAGGCCTCGTCAAGACCCGGGCAATTTAGCAGACCCGACAGGCTTCTGCAGCTTGGAGCCGTGGTTCCGGTGCTGTTGGAAGAATATGGCATGGGTTGGTATTCTGTTTATTTTGTGGTGCCAAAGAAGGATGGTGCCCTCCGGCCTATTCTAGACCTCAAGGGGGTAAACTGTTCTCTCCACGTTCCGCATTCCCGGATGGAAACTCAGGTTGGTCATCGTGGCGGTGAGGCAGGGGGAATTTGTCATCCCTCGATCTCACGGAGGCGTACCTTCATGTTCCGATCAGAGCATCCCATCAACGATATTTGTGCTTCGCGCTGCCCTGGGGTCATTATCAGTTCCAGGCTCTTCCTTTCGGGCTGGCTACAGCTCCGGGGACCTTTACCAAGATCATGGTGGTGGTTGCAGCAGCTCTTCGAAAGGAAGGGGTTCTGGTTCACCCTTATCTCAACGATTGGTTGAACAGAGCGAAGTCCGAAGCTGAGAGCGCGGCAGCCAAGGCCAAGGTGGTGTCGTTTCTTCAGAGCCTTGGTTGGGTGATCAACCCACTCAAAAGCCAGCTGGTGCCGACTCAGAGCCTAGAGTACCTCGAAGTGTGATTCGATATGCAAAGGGGAGCGGTCTTCCTGCCGGAGCACAGGAAAGAGGCACTGCGTCGTCTGCTATGGGAGTTCCTTTTGATTCCAGCACCTACAGCTTGGAGTTACCTTCGGTTGCTAAGGACGATGGCGACCCTGGAGGTGGTGCCATGGGCCCGCTTCCATATGCGGCCCTTACAGAGGTCCTTGCTGCGCTGGTGGTTGCATCAGATGGATTCGTTAAGCAAATGCTTTCCTTGCCCGGCCAAGGTCAAGCAGGCCCTTCGTTGGTGGCTGAAGCCCCAGTCCCTGTCCTTGGGGATGTCTGGAGCCGCCTCAGTGGCTCCCTTTGATGACGGATGCCAGTCTGGCAGGCTGGGGGGCCCATTGCGGGGAGCTTTCGCACAGGGCGTTTGGTCTCTGGAGGAGAGTATGTGGTCGATCAATCGCCTGGAGCTCTGCGTAGTCTGGTTAGCCCTCGGCCAGTTCGAGCGGTCCGGGTGTTGTCCGACAACGCGGCGACGGTAGCCTACATCAATTGGCAAGAAGGTACCGCGGACAATCTATTCTCTTGGGTGGAGTCTTGACGGCAATCTCGGCGGCACACATAGCAGGAAAGGACAATGTGCAGGCCGATTTCCTCAGCAGAGTCCAAGTGGATGTGGGGGAATGGCAGCTGCATCCGGATGTGTTCGAGCAGCTGGTTCAGAGATGAGGGCCGCCAATCATGGATCTGATGGCGACTCTTCAGTCCGCGTTTCTTCAGCAGAAGGCGAGCGAGAATGTCAGAAGGCAGACGTGTTAATGCGACCTTGGCTGACGGCGGGGCTCCTGTATGTCTGCCCGCCATGGGCGCTCATCAGTCAAGTTCTGCTGGTGGCTCCAGACTGGCTGAGACGCCCTTGGTACGCCGATCTCATGCAGTTGCTGGACGGAGTCCCGTGGAAGTTGCCAGTGTCTGCGAAGCTGTTGATCCAAGGTCCGCTTCAGATGCCTCAGGTGGATCGATTCTCGCTTATGGCTTGGCCATTGAAAGGGCGTGTGAGAAAGAAAGGGTATTCTAGAGAAGTTATTTCCACTTTGCTTCAGGCACGGAAGCGCTCCACATCGTTAGCATATGTGCACGTTTGGCAGATTTTTGAGGAGTGGTGTTCGTGACGGCAGTACTGGGTGGCTACAGCCTCTGTTCCAGTACTGTTAGCATTTCTGCAAGATAGTTTTGATAAAGGCTTAGCGGCCAGCTCTAAGGGTTCAGTTAGCGGCCCTAGCCTGTTATAGAGGAAAGGTTCGAGGGGTGTCTCTTGGAACGCATGTCGATGTGGTGCGTTTTCTTAAAAACGGTGGCCAGGATGTGGCCGGCATGTCGGATTTCAGTTCCGCCCTGGGATCTTAATCTGGTCTTGGGGGCCCTGGTCAAGGAGCCCTTTGAGCCCTTGAAATCAGGCGTCAGTTAAGGATGTCACCTTGAAGACGGTCTTTTTGGTGGCCATTTGTTCGGCGCAGTGTATTTCAGAGTTACAGGCACTTTCTTGTAGGGAGCTGTTTGTGTTTCTCTAAGGAGAAGGTGGTTCTTCGAACGGTTCTGTCATTTTTGCCGAAGGTTTCCTCCCCGTTTCGTTTAAATCAAGCGGTCTCTTTGCCGGTTCTTGGGGCTGGCAGAGAAGACGTTTCAGATTGGGGATTGTGCCGCCTCGACGTCAAAAGAGTGTTGAAACATTTGAAGGTTTCCGAACCCTTTCACAAGTCGGATAGGCTTTCCGTGGTCTTTGGAGGTCCGCGGAAGGGGGAAGCGGCGGCAAAGGCGACTATCACCAGATGGATTAAAGAAACCATCGTGTCAGCCTATGTTTTGCACGGGCGGCCAGCACCGGTGGGCTTGAGGGCACATTCCACTAGAGTGCAGGCGGCTTCCTGGGCTGAGCATGGCTTGGTTCCACTGGTGGATATTTGCAGAGCGGCTACATGGTCCTCTGCATACTTTCAGTAAACACTACTGCCTGGATGTGTTGGCAGCAAATGCCTGTTTCGGGGTGGTGGTGTTGCGCTCCAGATGGCATGGTCCCGCCTATTAGTGCTGCTCTGGTACATCCCAGAAGTGGAGGACTAAGCTGGAGGAACGCTAAGGAAGTAGTAATTACACTAACCTGGTAATTGTAGTTCCTTTAGTGACGACAGCTTAGTCCTCCTTCCCTCCCTAAAGAGTACCAGTCATCGGAGCACGTTCAATGCAATTCAGTGCAACTGTCAGGTAAGTGGTCATGTTCATTAGTGGCTGTGATGTGCTCTCTGGTTTTCGTCTTTGGTGTGGCAGAGGAGCTGGAGTACGGCTGCGGTCGCAAGTCGTTTAGCCCGACAGGGACTTGGTTGGGCCAACTAGTTATCGGTTCAATGTTAGTAATTTTCAAGATTAAGGATTGAGTTATTGCATTATGGTTGATAATTAGCTACTTATTTGTTGCTCTTGAGTCTGCTTTGTCAGTAGTTCACTGGGGCTGATGGGAGGTTCCAGTATGCTATCCCATGATGTCACAAGTTTGTCATATCCAGTCTTCATGCTGCAGGAGGAGGTTCACAACCCAGAAGTGGAGGACTAAGCTGTCGTCACTAAAGGAACTACAATTACCAGGTTAGTGTAATTACTACTTTTTTCTGCTAGCCATTGATCTTCGTGTAATCAAACTCTGGAATTTGTTACCAGAGGATGTAGTAAAGGCTGTTAGTGTAGCTGGGTTTAAAAAAAGGTTTGGACAAGTTCCTGGAGGAAAGGTCCATAAACCATTATTAAAGAAGTGACTGAAGATATCAATGCTTGACCCAGT
Source organism: Ichthyophis bannanicus (assembly GCA_033557465.1). Classification (NCBI taxonomy): domain Eukaryota; kingdom Metazoa; phylum Chordata; class Amphibia; order Gymnophiona; family Ichthyophiidae; genus Ichthyophis; species Ichthyophis bannanicus. Next base: position 140,611,137 of record CM066049.1, on the reverse strand, counting down.
ACAAGCATTGTGGAACTTGTGTCTCTTGGGGAAACTGCTAGGTACATATGACCTAGATTGGCCACTGTTGGAAACAGAATACTGGGCTTGATGGACCTTGGTCTGACCCAGTATGGCATATCTTATGTTCTTATGTTCCTACACACCCAAGCATCCTCCTGCCTTCTGCAGTCACCTTTTCTACCTGTTTAGCTACTTTAAGCTAGTCTGACAATTACACCCAGGTCCTTCTCTTTTTTGTGGACAGCCTCACCCCCTACACTGTCCCACGCTCCTTTGGATTTCTGCAGCCAAAGTACATCACCCTGCATTTTTTAGCATTAAATGTCAGCTGCCAAATTCTAGACCATTCTTCAACCTTAGCTAGGTCCCTCATGTTATCTATTCCTTCCTTGGTAGATACTCTATTGCAGATTTTGGTATCATCTGCAAATAAGCAAAACTTACCAGACCGCCCTTCTTCAATATCAGTAACAAATCGAATCTGACCAAGGACAGATCCCTGTGGCACACCAGTGGTAACCTTCTCCTCAGAGTGAGCTCCATTTACCTTTGTTGCCTCCCACTCAACCAGTTTCTAACCCAATCAGTAACTTGAGTCCATCCCTAGGGTGCTTAGTTTGTTTATAAGTCACCTGTGTAGAGCAGTGTCAAGGACTTTACTGAAAGCGTACTCACCTGTAACAGGTGTTCTCCAGGGACAGCAGAAATTAGTCCTCGCTTATGGGTGACATCAGGACCAACAGAGCCCTCGCAGAGCAATTCCCAAGCTTTCAAAGAAAGCCTTTGGGATTGCTGACATGCATGTGTGGTCCTCTTCCCGTCCAAAGGTGCCATCTTGCTCAGTCAGGTCCCTTAGCTCGAGCCCTACCAAGCAGATGGCAAGGGAAAGAAACATTCAGCAACTCATCAGGGGCGGCAGGAGGGTAGTGAGGTCCGATTCCTGCCATCCCTGGAGAACACCTGTTACAGGTGAGTAACTATGCTTTTGAGGAACAAGCAGTAAGTCGGCCCTCACTTATGGGACTCCCTAGCTACAGGCTACTGAACCGGTAACCAAAACACCCCTCTGCAAGGCCAAGAGCAGAAGCCTGAAGGAGTGAAAGTGATGCAGTGCGCCACCCAAACCAAGAGGGTGCACTTGGTGACTGCCTGCCCCAGTGTATTGGGATCATAGGTCATGAAAAGCTGGTCAGACTTGCGATGAGTCTGGGTATACTGCAAATAAGTAGTGAGGGCCCAGAGAGCTGTTGACGCCTGGTTGGCATGGAGCCTTGGGAAGGTCAGCAGGACTATCTCTTGGTTGATATGCAAGTCTGAATGACTTTAGGCAGGAATTTAGGGTGGGTACGGAGGACCATCCTGGTCTGATAAAACCTGTGTAAGGGGCACCAGTCATGAGAGTCTGGAGCTCACCGACTCAGTGGGCCGAGGTCAGCATGACCAGGAAGGCTACCTTCCAGGACAGCTGCTGGAGAAAAACACATTGCCATTGGCTCAAAGGGTGGATGGGTGAGCTGTGCGAGTACCACATTCAGGTCCCATGCCACCTGAGAACAGATGGGCGGCTTGGAAAGCAGAAGACCCTGCATGAAGTGGGAGACTAGTGCCTGCCCCGAGTTAGACTTCAGCCCTTCTTCTCAAGAGATGAGGTGGTACTGGAGAACCCATTGAACGGGGCATGAGAAGGGGTCGATCTGGAGCTCCTAGCATCAGATGGAGAAGCATCTCCACTTAAAGGCATAGGCTTGCGACCTCCTCTGGAAGGGCCAGAGACCCATTCAGCCACCAGGCCATGAGGGATAAGGAGGTTGGGTGCTTCACCCAAACCTGACCCTCCTCTTGTGTCAGCAGACCCTGGGCAGAGCCCAGGGGAGCAGGAGTGGAAACCAAGGCTGCCAAAGCCACAAGAATCAACGATGCCCCATCCTGTTGAGCCTTGAAAAAAGTCCTTACAATGAGTGGGAAAGGAGGTAATGCATAGAGAAGGCTGGACGACCAGTCCAGGAGAAATGCATTGGGGCCTCCCTGCTCTGGTGTGGCACTGGCCTGCAAAAGCAGGGGGAGCTGTGTGTTCTGGGGACTGGCGAAGAGGTCTATCACTGGTGTCCCCAAGCAGAGAAACAGCTGCCATTTGTGGGTGTGAAGGATTCTGCTGAGTCTGTCCGCCAGGCCATTCTCCTGATCTGGGAAGTATGTCGCCTTGAGGGACATCCTGTCGGACAGCAAAAAAGAAGAGCAGATTAGGACTGCTTCCTGGCAGAGGGAGCACAATCCAGTGCCTCCCTCCTTGTTGATGTAGAACATTGCTACACGGTTGTTGGTCTGCATAAGACTCAACCTCCCACTGAGGTATTCCTCGAAGGCCCTCAGGGCCCACCGAATTAACCAAAGTTCAAGCAGGTTTATTTGCTGCTGAGACTCCTCTGGTGACCACTGCCCCCTGCAGTGACCTGCAGTGGGCTCCCCACCCTAACAGGGAAGTGCCTCATCAGCACTGCATCTTGCTGCAGGGCCTGAAAGGGAAATCCCCACAGGAGGTTGTGGGAGTTGTGCCACCAGCTCAGGGACAAGCTGAGGTCAGGAAGAACCCTGATGGGGTCCCTGAGGTGTTTGAGGGACTGGCTCCATTGGGCACTGAGACACCACTGAGCTGTCTGCATGTGCAGGTGGGTGTGGGGAATCACATGCACAGTTGAGGCCATGTGGCCCAGAAGACATAGCATGCCTGAGCTGTGACCCGGGGAGCACTTTGGACACGAGCTGCCAGAGTTCGGAGGCAGGTGGAACGATCCACCAGCAAGGCGGCAGTCACCTGCTGAGTATCGAGGCGCAACCTGATAAAACTCGAAAGCCTGCAAGGGTTCGAGGTGAGAGACTTCAGGTAGTTGACCAAGAACCCCAAGAGGACAGTGCACAACATCAATTTCAATTTCCACAGCCTTCTCCCTCCATTGGCTTGCTGAAGAGCTGCTCACTAGACAGGGCACATCCAGGAGGTTCTCCTGCATCCACACCAAGCGGCAGGTCCCAATGCCTGTGGGCTGCCACCCGAGCTGATGTCTGGAAGCCATCATAGGAGGCTCAGGAGAGGTACTTAGAGCAGTCCATGACAGACTTTAGCAGAGTGTGCAACCTATTGAGGTTCTCTGATGCCTGCAGAGAAAGCCAAAAAAACTCTTAGCCAAACTGCACAGGAACATACCAATGTACAGTTGATATGCCTGGATGCGACAAGAGAACATGGAGCCTTGGTAGGTCTTGCGGCCCAAGGCATCAAGGACTCTTGACTCTCAGCTGGGTGGTATTGACGAGTGTGATTTCGGGCTCTTTTGCTTCATGGCAGATTCCACCACCATTGAGTGTGTGGGAGTTGGGTCTTTCTGAAGCCTGGCCCACGTTGTACCTTGTACATCGTGTCAAGGTGCTTACTTACGATGGGGACCAAGGCCGGGACCTCCCACATGCGGAGCAGTAGCAGACAGAATAGGAGATACAGCCAAGGTGAGAGATTCCCTGGGTGGGGACTCGTACTGAAGAATGTCACGTTCTTCAGCATGAGGGTCCTCTTCAGCCTGGGTGACCAGATTAAGGGCCTGTACCATGTCTTGAATGAACACCAGGAAGGTGGTGTCTGGGTGGCGTGTTCGGGGTCTGATGGAAGATCCTGGTGGGTATGGATTTCCAGGGAGGTGTTCCCATTGAACTCCCACTGAGAAAAATCGGTTGAGACTGAACCGTGCAAAAAAAAAAAAAAAAATCGCCCTGTCCAATGGCCTGGAGCTGGAGGCCCTGGACGATCTTGCCTCTGAGGAACTAAAGGTCAGTCTCACTCCCTTTGAGGACCCTCAAGAGGCCCACGGCTCTCGGGGGTTTCCTGGATAGATTTGGGTCTCTGGGCATGTCAAAGCTGGCCATGACAGCCTGCTGGGAAGCAATGAACGCAGAAATGCTGTGTTCCAGTGCCAGGATGCAGGACTCCCATGTGGGCATGGGGCCCTGCGATGCCAATCCCAGGGTCACTGGGTAGGGTGTCAAGGAGGAGAGGGGGTCCTCACTGGGATGACCCTCAGGAGGCTAAGTGACCGGGCACAGGAGCATTCGTGCTTGTCAGGAGCTTTGGACAGTGACTTCAGGCCTTCTTTTTGTCCTACTCCACCCTCGGGGGGGACCCCTGGTTGGAGTGCCACTGAGAACATGGGGGCTGTGGGGGGAGGACCCACTGGAGGAGAAACAACCGAGGGCGCCACCAGGGACACCAAGGTGGGCTTTCGGAAAACTTCTGACTTCTGCTTACAGCTGAGCAGGGCCTTAGAGAACATTTTCTTGCAGAGCGAAAGGAGCTCTGGATCATGGTTGGTTCTGAGGCACCACAGACAGTCATGTGTCTAAGCAACATGTTCCTAGAGCATCTATTGCATTTTTTTAATCCAGTGGCCATGGGGCAAAAATGGCCCCTGCAAGGTCAAAGACCCATGCAGCTAGAGAAGAAAAGGGCACGAAGCCTCTAATGAAAAAATGAATAGAGCGGGGGGAAGGATGGGTAGAGGACCAGTGCAGCTGGAAGCTAGAGAAGCCTGAAAGGCAAAAAAACTTGAGGGATGAGAACGTGCATCTGAAGGGCTCTGCGGAAGAAGGGAGACTGAGAAAGATGGCACGCTTGGGAGGGAAGAGGACTGACCATACATGCGTGGCAGCAATCTCAAAGGCTTTCTTTGAAAGCTGGGGAATTGCTCTGTGCAGGCTCCGTCAGTGCCAACGATACCTATAAGTGAGGACCGACTTCCTGCTTGTTCCTGGAGAAATTTAAGTACACCACATTCAGGGCTCTCCCTCACTCTGGTCACCCAGTCAAAGAAGTCAATTAGATTTGTCTGACAAGACCTACTTCTGGTGAATCCATGCTGCCATGGATCCTGTAATCCATTGGATTCCAGAATCCTCACTATTTTTTTTTAGTAGCCATTCCAATAATTTACTAACCATAGAGGTTAGACTCATTGGTCTGTAGTTCTCAATGTCATCCTTTCATCTGCATTTGTGTAAAGGGACCACATGTGCATTTCTCCAGTTCTTTGGCATCACTCCTGACCTCTAAAGAGGCATTGAAAGACAGTGGAGCCACAAGAATATCCAAGTTCCCTAGGTATTCTTGGATGTATCCCATCCGGACCCATCACTTTGTCTTTTAGTTTAGTTTCAGTCTTTTGAAAAATTGTTTGAAATCCACCACTTCTGTTCCTATTTGTGGGTGTTTGAGGTTTTGCTCCTGGCCCTTCATCTGTGAACACAGAACAGTTATATCTGGTAAGCAATTTCACTTTATCCTCAGTTTCTGCATATTCATCCCCTTCACCCTTGAGTCTAACAATACCATTTTTCCCCTTCCTCCTCATTAACCTATCCCTGCATCCATTGTGCGATTTGTCTGTTGCGAGCCTGCTCACCTAGCAGGGCTAATTAAATTATCTTACAGCCTTTCCACAAGTACCTGATGAACCGTACACAGCTTCCAGAGCCTCCATACAGCTAAGCTTTCAGCCTATCTTTTTTGCCTGTTTTGTTGCCAACATAGAATTTAACTGTTGGTTATACATTAATTTTTGTGAATATTCTGTCTACATTCCTTGTGTAGCCCTTAAATCAGATATCTGAGTGTGCCCTCAGTTCATGTAAGGCCTACTGGCCAAGGACACTTAGGTTTCTGCCCACCCTACCCTCCACCCCAGGACTGCATTGCCTATACAATGCTCACATACATTGACATCTATCCTTTTTAATTTGGTGTTAAGCCCACCTTCTTCTAGAACCGCTTAATCAGCATGTTGTGTAATTGGTGCAATAACTGTGGTGCTTTCATTCTGAGAAGAATCATTTGGAACCCAAGAGCTTGTCCTATATGCCTCAAGTTAGTAGAGCCAATTCTTTATGCATGGCAGCTAAGGGAGGAACTAGTTGAAATGAAAATGCACCTCTTCTGGGATACAAAGCAAACATCCCAGGAACAAATGGATCACAGTGGGCTTGGGTAGATATGACCTGTAATGCAGACAACCTATACATCAAGAGATCCCTGCATAATGCCTTATCTGGTTTGTTAATGAGGATGCCCAATCCATGGAAACTGAAGGGCCCTTAAATGACAGTCAATGCCCAATCTCCTGATAAAGCACCAAATATGAAGAAAATCTCAAACAGAAAACTACTACTTGGAGATTCCAGAGGCACCAACTTGGGAACACAGTTCAAAGGAGAGAAGATAGTCAAATGCCTCCTAGGCTCTTCAGCCAGCAGGAATACAAATCAAATTGTTGATGTACTTAGCGCAGAAAGTGAACACTCCAAAAATAGAAAATTACACTTACCTGGTAATAATTGTTCCTTTAGGAACTCCAGTTTAGTCCTCCACCTCTGGGTTGTGTACCTCCTTCTGCAGCTTGGAGACCGGGCATGCCAAAATCGTGACATCACTGGATACAGCCTGCTGGTATCTCCCAACATCCCCAGTGAATTAATGACAGACTCAAAAGAGCAACCAATAAGTAGCTAGAACCTAACTAAATAATATAACCATAACCGTAAGAAACTATATATATTTTCTATTTCCTTATTGGTCCTTAAGTTTAGTCCTCCACCTCTGGGATGTATCAAGCACTAATTGAGGGGGATCTTTCCAACCTGATTGCAATACAGTCAACCCAAAACAAGCATCTTTCGCTGCCAAAACATCCAGTCGTTAGTGCTTACTGAAAGTATGAAGAAATGCCCAAGTGGCCACTCTGCAAATCTCCACTGGCAAAACCAACCCGTGTTCCGCCCACATTGTCATTTGCGCTCTAGTACAGTGAGCCCATAACCCCTCTGGCACCTGACAACCTTGTAAAATATATGCTGACACAATAGCTTCCCAGACCCATCTGGAAATGGAAGCCTTAACCGCCGCTTCCCCTTTGCAGGGACCCCCAAACAGAAAATGAAAAGTCAGTCTGATTTATGAAAGGATTCCAAGACCTTTAAGTAATAACGTAACTCCCTCTTGATATCCAAGAGATGAAAATTACCGTCCAGAATGCTTTCCTCTGCAGCCCCCAATACCGGCAAGGACACCGCTTGATTCAAGTGAAAAGGAGAAACCACTTTGGGCAAAAATAATGGAACTGGTCGCAACACCACCTTTTCTCTCGAAAAGGCCAAAAACGGTTCTCTACAGGAGAATGTCTAACTATGACTCACCTAGCCAAACATATAGCCACCAAAAATACTGTCTTTAAAGTTAAGTCCTTAACCGACCCCTGGTGTAAAGGTTCAAAGGGCTTCCTAGTTAACACCCCTAGCACCAGATTGAGAGACCAAGCTAGGACTAAAATCCTGTGAGCGGGCCACATCTTAAAACACCGCTTTAAGGAAACGCACCATGTTGTGTGCCCCCAATGCCACCCCTTGAACTTTTCCTCTATAGCACGCCAGAGGTCAGAGCTGCCAACTACTCTTAAAAGAACTGTCTGCCAGACCTCTCTCAAAACCATCTTGTAGAAAAACTCAAGACTACAGGAACAGAAACTGTAGTGGCCCAAGCCTGTCGCCTCGAACACCAGTCCTCAAAAATACACCAAATGCAAACATAAGCTAATGAGGTGGACTTTTTCCTTGCTTGCAGTAAAGTCAAAATGACCACCCCTGAGTAACCTTTTTTCCTTAGCCTTGCCCTTTCAATGGCCACAGAGTAAGCGAGAACCGATCCACCTGGGGCATTCAAAGTGGTCCCTGACACAGCAGATCCTCCCACATTGGTAGTCTCCACGGCTTGCCGTTGAGTAGCCAGACAAGATCTGCATACCATGGTCATCTTGGCCAGTCTGGAGCCACTAGCAGAACTCTTCCCCGATGAGCCCTGATGCGTTGAACCACTCGCCCTACAAGTGCCCATGGAGGAAACATGTAGAGGAGACCTGACTCTGGCCACGGTTGGATCAGAGTGTCTATTCCCTCTGACATCCTCTTGCCGTCAGATAAAAAATGACTCACCTTGGCAGACTGGAAGGTCGCCATGAGATCCATAATTGGTGGTCCCCCATCTGTGGGCTATCCAAGCAGACGCTACCTGATGGAGCTCCATTCTCCAGCATCCACCTGGACCCTGCTGAGGAAGTCGGCCGCCATTGTCTTTTCCCCACAATGTGTGCTGCCGAGATTGCAAGTAGTTTCCTAGACCACCACTGGGAGCCACTGCGGCCATTCCAATGGAAGGCCTGCTTTCAGATGTCCTGGGACCATCCACTATTGAAGGGACTTCCTGACCCGGAGTGGACATGGTAGTCGCTTGTTCAGCGAATCGCTCTGGTGGGAACATAGCAGCACCCTTTGCAAGGGTTGCATGTGAAATCTGGCCCATGGAACTACTTCCAGGGTCACCACCATCATACCCAGCACTCTAAGGTAGTCCCAGGCCGACAGAGCTGGGGTAGCTAAGAACTTGCGAATCAGTTTTCGAAGCGCCTGGGCTTGCTGCTCCAGCAGAAACACCGCTCCCTTCTGGGTGTCAAAAGAGTACCCCCAGGTATTCAAGAACCTGTGTCAGTGCCAAGCAACTCTTGGCTGCATTGACCACACAACCGAGATCCTGCAGAAACTGCACCTTTTTTTAGTGGCCTGCTCGCTCTATTTTGGACTTTGCTCGCATCAACCTGTCGTCGAGATAAGGGTGAACTAAGATGCCTTCCTTCTGCAATGCCGCCACCACCACCACCTTTGTAAAGGTGTGTGGCGCCTTCACCAGACCGAAAGGCAATGCCTGACATTGATAATGTCCCCAAGGGAAGGTGAATCTGAGAAACATTTGGCAAGTAGCCCTGATGGGAATGTGCAGATATGCTTCCGTGAGGTCAAGAGAAGTCAGAACTCCCCTTGGCGCACTGCCACAATGACTGAATGCAAGGTTTCCATTTGGAAATGCAGGACTCTAAGACAGCGTTTACCCCTTTGAGATCCAATATAGGCTGCAGGGACCCTTCTTTTTGGCACCACGAAATAAATGGAGTAGCGACCCACTCCATATTCCACTGCCCGAACTGGTACTACGGCTCCTAACTGCAACAAGCGATCCAGCATTGTGTGAATTGCCAGATTTCTGCCAACTCTTGCAGGGTGAAAGCATGAACGAATCTCAAACGGGCTGTGTAAATTCCAGTGCGTACCCTTCTCGAATTATCTCCAGCACCCATTGGTTGGATGTTATTTGGGCCCAGGCAGGAAAGAACCGCTGCAGCCATTCTCCGATAGGTGGACTTCCTACCTGGGCCCGCCTCACTTCACTGTTTTTGCATGGAGGCTGCGGGAGATGCCGCAAAACCTACCTGCTCCTCGAAACCCACAGGTTCTGGCAGCAAACCGTCCTTGGGAAACCTCCGAAACGAGAAGGGTGAAATCTCCTGAAGTCCCTAGACTGGCCCCTTGTCGCCAGGGTAGACTTTCCTTGTTTAGGCTTATCCTCCAGGAGCCTACCTCCCGTGGATTCCCCCAAATCCTTCACCAATTTATCTAGGTCTTCTCCAAACAATCTGCCCTTAAAGGGAAGTTTACTGAGGCGGGACTTAGACGAACCATCGGCTGCCCGATTCTTCAGCCAGAGCAACTGCTGTGCAGTCACCAAGGACACCATACTATTAGCTAATGCTCTTATCAAGTCATTGTGCACATCTGCCAGATATGCTGACCCACACTCGCAACGGGATACTTCCATCAAAAACTCTCATGTTCCAGCTGGCTAGCCTGTCTTAAATGTTGGGACCAATGCAGACATGCTCTTGCCACCCAGGCCCCACAAATGGAGGCTTGCAAGGATAACATTGGCCTCAAAGGCTTGCTTCAATAAACTATCCACTTTCATGTCCTGTGCATCTTTTAAGGCCACACTACCCTCCACTGGAATAGTAGTCTTCTTTGTAACTGCAGACACCGCCGCATCTGTGGGGACTGAACATTTCCTTATCCTTGTCTAAGGGGTAGTGTGATAGGCGATAGCCTAGTTCTTCTTGTAACAGTAGAGTTATAGCAGAGGCCTGTCTCTGCCTGTCAGCTAGGCCTGAGTCCCCCTCCCCTACTGTAGATTATAGCTGACTTTGGAATATTACAGAAATGCCAGTAGCTGAAGTAGAGAAACAGCTTTGCTCTGCCTTGATAAGAACTACTTCTGATAAGAAAATAAACACACTTTTCCACTGTTTTTTGGTTATGATAACCACAGATGTCTTTTCAGTATTATTGCTTTCATGCTGTATCTCTGCCAGTACAGACCTTGCAAAGCGTAGCAGAATGTATTTGTGTAGAATATATTATGGCTAGAGATTTGAGCTATGGCTAGTAAGGCCTGCGCAGGGGGAGACAGGTGTAAGCCCGGTCAAAGATGGCTATTGGATGAAGGTATGTGGGCCACCGGGACCAATGAGGAGTTTGGCCTGTATTAGATTGGAGAAGAAAAAGTATAAATGCTGTAGTTTCACTCAGCTCAGGGCTCAGACATTTTGTATGTAACCATTGCCTGAGACTGTGTGCACATTAAACTGGTTTGAATTCTTGTCAATAGACTCCTGGTTTTATTGGTTGCAGACACTTCGCTATTACAGATTCTTGGTGCATTGGCCGGGAAGGCGTAATACACGAATAGTGCGCAAGTAAATACTACCACGTATTACCGCCTCCAGGTTTGGTCCGGCTGGGACTGCAGCCGACAGACAGCAGAGAGGATCCCAGGCACTGACCGGTCCCTTGCATTGGAGGGTTCCGCCCTGCCTCAGTGGCCTGCTGGGTCCAGCTGGCCAACACCTCGAACCCAGGGGAGTCCAGGATTCAACCCAAGGTGGAACTGGTTGCACAGCGCATTAGCTACCGGATCCGGTGAGTATTGATTTTTCTGGTTTGTCAGTTAGCTTTGGGAAAGTCTCGAGACGAATCTGGTCTGATAACAGGTAAAGGAAGTCTGATCAACTTCCAGGGCAGCCCTAGTAACCCTGCATGTGTATGCGTGGGGTGAAGCTGCTGAGCCTTTTGGTTTGGTAAATTTGGTTTAGTCAGTCAGCCTGGGTATTTTGGAATTGGGGAAATGCTAGCATGTTTGGTTGTGTGAAGTGTGCTTGAGAGGTCTTGCAATACAGGCCGAGCGAAAGCGGACTCCTAAGTAGCACAGTTCCTGGCAGGGTGACCTCATCCAGGTCGCAAATAGGAGGAAGCATCTGTTTGTCCCCCTCAGTGTTCTGTGGGCTGTGCGGACCCTTACCCGCAGCCATCCTACCTACCCTTTGTTTGCTGTCTTGTAGGTCATGTCATAATGGGAGGGGCAGAGTCCATACAAACTCCGTTAAACTGTATGATCACGAATTTCAAGAAAGGTTTTAGTGGTGATTATGGGATAAAAATGACAGCGACCTGCTTAGAAATAGTGTAGTAGGGTGTGGCCAGCGCTGGATGCCGGGTGGCCACCAGAAGGTACTTTTGATATCCAAATTGTGTCCCGTGTGCACAAAGTGGTGCACAGCTATAGTCCCAAACAGTTTTCCTATATAGACTCCTGGTTAGGTATATGTGAGAAGCAGCCCTCCTGGATGAAGCGTTGCTGTGAGGGACAGGGTAAAATTGTGTTAGCAACTGCCATGAGAGTCCCTGCTAAGAAAGAAAAGCCTCCAATTTATGCAGACCCAGAGCCCCCAGAGATTCTAGGATATCCATCTGCCTTTCTGTATACTCCTATCCCATCAGCTCCACCAGTACCCCAAGTACCTCCGCCAATACCCCGAGTAGAGCCAGAGGTAGCAAGCGTACCTCCAGCCGAAGTGCCTCCACCCGAGCAACCACCTCCAAAACTTGAAGAGCAAACCCCTCCCTGCAGAAGTCGGAGCCCTAGTCCTGAGCAGCGCTCTGATGTGGAACAATCATCCCCCGAAGAATCCGCTAGTGGAGGGTCAGATGCCAGTCCAGGGCCATCCACTGGTCCAGACACTAGTAGAGCCACCCCCAGATCTGCTAATCTGTGTTACGCCCTCAGACACAGAAAAGCGGGCTCGAAAAGTCTGCCAAATGCCACTGCGGCAGGTCCCAGGATTACCCATTCAAAATGACGAGGGTCAGGTTGTGCCCAGACCGACCAGTCTAGTTTATGTGCCTCTCTCTACAACCGATTTATTAAACTGGAAAACGCATTATGCCTCCTATACTGAAAAGCCCCAAGATTTGACAGAGTTAATGACTGACTAGTATTATGCAAACCCATCAGCCCACCTGGTCTGACTGTCGCCAGCTCTTGGCTACCCTCTTTACTACTGAGGAGCGGGCACGGATAGTGCGAGCAACCACTAAATGGTTGGAAGAGAACCCTGAAGTTGGGAGAAACCTAGATCTAGATCCGACAGGCAGCAGCCTCAGATTTCCCCAATGAAGATCCTGGATGGGACCCAAATAGTGATGTCGGAGAGAAGGCCCTCACCCGGTTTTGCCAGGCTTTACTGCAGGGCCTGAGGAAGGGAGGCCAGAGAGCCATGAATATTGGGAAAGTAGCGGACGTTCAGCGCCCAGATGAGAGTCCAGCTGCTTTCTATGAACAATTAACTGAAGTCTATAGACTTTATACCCCCTATGACCCAGAAGCCAAGGAGAATTTACGCATGGTGAATGCTGCTTTTGTGAGTCAGTCCCAGGGAGACAAAGCGAAAACTGCAGAAATTAGAGGGATTTGCGGGCATGAATGCAACACAGCTAATGGAAGTCGCTCAAAAGGTATATGTGAATCGTGATCAAGAATGCAAAAGAGAAAGTGAAAGAAGGATGAGGAGGAAAGTGGATCTGCTCGCTGCAGCACTAGTGGAAGGACGCGGAGGAGGATATCCTAATAGAAGAGCCAGAGGACAGGGAAGGGGCTGAGGGAGCTCTTGGCCCCCCTTAGGTGTAAATCAGTGCGCTTATTGTAAAGAGGAAGGACATTGGAAGGATGCATGCCCGAACATGAGCTCCACCCCCTGGAGGGGACGCGGGAGCACCAGGAAAGCAGGGGGGGGGGGGGAAATTTCAGCAGCAAGGGGGGATGCAGCGTGCAGTTTCAACAGTTCCAGCAAAATGAGACTGCCATGCAGGGAGTGGCAGTCACCGAAGCAGATTTCATGGACGATGTGGACTAGGCCAGACCGGGCTCCAAGTTCTTCTTGGGTCTCCAGGAGCCTATGGTCAAGTTAAAGATTGGAGACCAGCATATGGACTTTATGGTAGACACAGGGGCTGAGCATTCAGTAGTAGCCAAGCCTGTAGCCCCTGTGTCCTCTCGATCTGTTACAATTGTGGGGGCCACAGGAACAAGAACCACAAGACCTTTCCTGCAGAACCGCACCTGTGAACTAGGGGGCAGCAGATAACACCAGTTCCTGTACATGCCTGAATGCCCAGTTCCCCTTTTGGGCCGAGACATGCTTGCAAAGCTTCAAGCACAGATATCCTTTGTTGAAGGGGGAAAAATGGAAATGTCTATAAACTCAAAATCTGCTGGCCTGATGGTGTTAACTGTCCCCCCGAGAAGAAGAATGGCGGTTCTATTCACCTGCATCCAAAGCAGCAAGTTCCTGTACACTTACCAGCATTGCAGCCCCACCTGGAGTATGGGCAGAGAATAATCCACCTGGCCTAGCAAAGAATATAGCTCCTGTACTTGTTACCCTTAAGCCAGGAGCAGAACCAGTGCATGTGCGTCAGTATCCCCTCCCATGACCAGCAATTGAAGGCATTCATCGCCACCTGAAGAAATTACTGCAGTATGGACTTCTTAGAGAATGCCAATCACCCTGGAACACCCCCCTTCTCCCAATCAAGAAGCCCGGGACAGGTGACTACCGCCCAGTGCAGGATCTACGTCGAGTGAACAGTGCAGTTGAAACCATACATCCAGTGGTACCAAATTCTTACACCCTCCTGGGACTGATTCCAGCAGAAGCCACTCATTTCACTGTTTTGGACTTAAAGGATGCCTTTCTGTATATGCCTGGCAAAGGCCAGTCAGCTTTTGTTTGCATTTGAATAGAAAACCCTACCACAGGAAGACGGGGACGACTCACTTGCCACACGGATTCAAGAATTCACCCACCATCTTCAGTGCAGCCCTCAGTCAAGATCTGTCAAGTTACTCTAACTCCAGGAAAGAGAATCTTACTCCAATACGTAGATGATTTGCTCATAGCCACCAACAATAAAACTGATTGTGTGCAAGCTACTAGTGATCTCTTGCACCTTTTGAATGAAGATGGATACAAGGTCTCAAGAGCCAAGGCGCAGCTGTGTCAGACAGAAGTGAAATACTTAGGGTTCCACCTGTCCAAAGGAATCCGGAAATTAGGACTTGAGCGAAAGGAAGCAGTATGCTGCATCCCAACTCCCACAACCAGAAAACAGGTGCGAGCTTTCTTGGGAGCTGCAGGCTATTGCCGAATATGGATACCAAATTTTGCACTCATGGCAAAACCCTTGTACCAAGTCACACAGGGAGTTGAATGATCCCCCCTGGAATGGGGCCCAGAACAAGATAAAGCATTCAAATCATTGAAAACAGCATTGATGTCATCCCCAGCCTTGGGCCTACCGGATGTGCAGAAGCCATTTCGTCTATATGTCCATGAGTCAAGTGGAAATGCATTGGGAGTCTTGACCCAACCTCTTGGGTCTTGGCAGAGACCTGTGGCCTACTTGTCAAAACAATTGGATCCTGTTGCCAAAGGATGGCCACCTTGCCTGAGAGCTGTAGCAGCCACAGCCCTCTTAGTGAGCGAAGCTGACAAGCTCACCTTAGGACAAAATCTACAAGTCACTGTACCACGCTCTGTTCTAACCCTGATGGAACACAAAGGAAACCATTGGCTCACTAATGCTCGGATGTTGAAGTATCAAAGTATGCTAAGTGAGAATCCGCGATTGCAATTGAGTGTCAGCCAAACTCTGAACCCAGCTACCCTAATGCCAACCGGTCCAGGCCCTCCTGACCATGATTGCTTAGAAGTAATGGACACTGTATATTCAAGTCGCCCAGATTTAACTGATGTTCCCTTGAGCCACTCAGACAAAAAAAAAAACACAACTTTGTGGATGGAAGTAGCCTCATAATTGAAGGACAGCGATGTGCTGGTTATGCAGTGGTGACTCTGGACATGGTAGTAGAATTGTCAGCTCTAGCCCCAGGAACCTCAGCGCAGAAGGCTGAATTGATAGCCCTCATGCGTGCACTCAGAATTGGAGCCGGAATCAGCCTGAAGGTATATACAGACTCCAAATATGCTTTTACAACACTACATGCCCATGGGGCCCTGTACAAAGAACGTGGATTGATCACCTCAGGAGGCAAGTCTGTCAAGTATGGCCCAGAAATATTGACTTTGTTGGAAGCAGTATGGGCCCCCAAACACGTTGCTGTAATGCATTGTCGAGGCCATCAAACTGGAGATGAAGTGTCCCGAGGAAATAGGTTTGCTGATGCCTCAGCCCGAGAAGCAGCCATTGCAGGACAAATTACTACCCCAAATGTAACGATTCAAGCAGCCATATTTCCAGTACCTCTTAGTGCGTGGACACCCAGATATACCAAAATGGAGATGGACCATTACTGTCAAAATGAGGGGGGGTAGTTAGACACTGGATGGATAGTGTTGCCACCGCTTGAAGGGAGCTCAACCCCTGGTATGACTAATTCCTGAAGCACTAGGCCCTGCCTTTGTTCAAGCCTTTCATCAAGCCACACACTATGGAAAAAAAAAGATGGCAGATGCTCTGAAGCCATATTTCTATATCTCCTTGCTGGGACCTTTGACCACCTCAGTAGCCCGAAGATGTGTGACGTGTGCCAAGAACAATGCCCGGCAAGGTCCTGTACCACCCCCAAGAGTTCAGTCAGTAGGAGTTACCCCCATGGGAAATATCCAAATAGACTTTGCAGAAATGCCACAAGCAAATGGATATCGCTACTTGCTAGTCCTAGTTTGTACCTTTTCTAGATGGGTGGAAGCTTTTCCCACCAGAACTGAGAAGGCCAGAGAAGTCACTAAGGCCTTGCTCCATGAGGTCATTCCCCGATTTGGAATACCATTGACTATGGGGTCTGACAATGGGCCCTCTTTTATATCACAAGTAACCCAGCAGCTAGCCCATGCCCTGCAAATACAATGGAAGTTACACACAGCCTATAGGCCCCAGAGTTCAGGGAAACTAGAGAATGAATCGGACCCTGAAGTCTCAGATATCCAAACTTTGTCAGGAAGCCCACCTGAAGTGGCCCCAAGCTCTCCCCATTGCCCTTCTCTGAATAAGTTCAGCCCCCACCACGCCATTAGGAGTATCCCCATTTGAGATTTTGTATGGGAGGCCCCCACCTATAATACAGGGGATAAGAGGGGATATGAATCAAATTGGATCAGAAATCACTAGGCAAGAATTGTTGGCTCTAAGTTCTGTTTTACAGGGCCTTCATACCTGGGTGCAGGACCAGTTGCTTATCAATCTAACAGAGCCATTGCATCCTTTCAAGCCTGGAGCCTCGGTGTGGGTAAAGGAGTGGAAGAAGACACCGTTGGCGCCTCATTGGAAGGGACTGTATATTGTTTTGCTATCAACCCCAACAGCAGTTAAAGTGGCCGAGATCAACTCCTGGATCCATCAGTTGAGTGAAACCAGCAGCAGTTTGAGAATCGCCCTTGGACTTCGACTGCTAATCCTGCATCACCGTTGCGACTCATGCTGCAAAGACAAGATCCATCATAAAGACTTTGCCAGCTTGTTCCTGAACATCTACATTTCAGACTCTATCCTCTATCTACCTCCCTCAATCAACCATCATCTACCTCAGTAATCACCAAAGACTATAATCATGATTACGAATTGCTGCTATTTCATTCTTGCGGTAGCCCTGGGACTCTTGAGAACCACTCTTGCCTTGCCCCCTTGTGCAGCCTGTATAACCACCACCCGAACTGGTATGCAAGTTACTCAGACTTTACTTTATCACTCTTACTATACTTGTACCGGTGTAGTCAGCCAGTGTATCTATAATGGTTGTTGTTGTTAAGTGCCGTCGAGTCGGAGTCGACTCATGGCGACCCTCTGGATAGCTATCCTAAATTCTGTTCGGTCTTCAGTCAGGCGGCTCATTGTTGACAGACTGGTACCCGTAGCTGCTGTTATTGTAGCAATCCATCTCATTGCTGGCCTTCCTCTTTTGCGTTGACCTTCTATCTTGCCATAATGGTACAGAACCGAATGTCTGCACAAAGGGAAAGACTCGTACTTGCTTCAGACCTCGACAGAATCCATCTTACTATGTCCTGGAACTGAGATGGAATGATGAAGATGGAGCCCTTGTCAATGCTACAAGTCAACTTTCTGATCCCACCCAACCTGCTTACCTGTACTTTGATGCTTGTGACTTTAACAGAAATTACTACAGGTGTGGATCCTGGGAGCAGGCTTACTATTATGATAAGTATATGTGTCCTGAGGGTGCGTACAGATGGGGAATATGCACTGGGATACATTCCCCAACATATAGCAAATCAGAAGCAGATTACTTCTGTCCGAAATGGGAGTGTGTGTTCTATGCTACCTGGTCTGGTAGCCCTACAGGACAGCCTGGAGATAATCGCAAGGCGCTGCTGGAAAGATTACCCTTACTGAAACCTGAACAGTGCAAGAAAAGCGCCTGCAATCCCCTACGACTTCAGATCTTCGACCCCAGCCAGTGGAAGCAAGGATTTTGATTCGGCCTGCGCATAGCAGGAGGTGGAACTGATCCTGGAACCATCATATTCATCCAGCTGAATGTAAAGACTCATGTATCTTCACCTTATCGCATACATCATACCTTCCATGAGGCCATGAAGGCAGAATTTGTAGTTCCCCATGCTTTACAGAATTTGTAGTTCCCCATGCTTTACAGAATTTGTTCATCGAACTAGCAGGAGCTGTGGCATCCAGCCTCAGACTGTCTCTTTTGTGGAGGAACTCAAATGGGAGACCAGTGGCCTTGGGAAGCACAAGAACTGAATTATTCTGTACCTTATAACCAGACTGATGTGCATAACACCACCAATGAATGGGTCCTAGCCCACTCCATAGTGGGTAAACTATGTTTTGCATGAGCAGGACCACAATTGAATGCACCTGTGGGACAGTTGGTCTGTTTGAACCAAAGACATTACAATGCCTCTACTGGAAAGACTTCTTGGTGGTCAGGTGCCAATACCCCAGAACCTTCTAATCCTCTGATCATCTTTCCTCATCTGGCCAGGATATGGACCAATCTGGCTACCCACAGCACTTGGCAAGCTCCACCTGGACTATATTGGATTTGTGGCACCGGAGCATAATGCTAAACTCCCTGCCAAATGGGGAGGAGCGTGTGTTCTCGGAATACAACCATCTTTCTTTCTTTTGCTCCTTTCCCACGGAGAACAATTGGGGTTCCCTGTATATAGAAGTTGACAGAAACGAGAAGCTCTGAAAATTGGCCAGTGGGACAAATGGGATGCAACCTCTGAAGAATGGCCACCGGAGAGAATTGTTTCATACTATGGACCTGCTACCTGGGCACAAGATGGTTCTTGGGGCTACCGCACCCCTGTGTATATGTTAGATCGTATTATACGTTTGCAAGCTGTTGTTGAAATTATAACCAATGAAACTAGTAGAGCACTAACCTTGTTAGCTAAACAAGCCACACAGATGCATACTGCCATTTACCAGAACCGCTTAGCATTAGATTATCTGCTTGCAGCTGAAGGAGGAGTTTGTGGCAAGCTGAATTTAACAAATTGTTGTTTGCAAATTGATAATGAAGGGCAAGTTGTAGAAGACATAGCCAATCACATGAGAAAGCAAACATATGTCCCAGTCCAAACATGGCATGGCTTGCAACTAGATGGCTGGTTTGGTTCTTGGTTTTCAGGCCTGGGTGGCCTGAAGACACCTTGTCATACGTGTATTTTTTATTATGGCTGTTTGCTTATGTATCCCATGTTTCCTTCCCCTATGCTTGCGTATGCTAAACTCCATTATTGATAGTATTATTGACCGCAAGGCTGCGGCACAGATATTAGCAATGTGGGACTACTACCCTATACCACGGAGTGATCTCTCTACCATAGTCTAAAGTACTTTACTATATGTGTGATTTGATTCTCACCCTCTCACTTGCGGGTGTGAATAATCAAAAGGGGGGGAATGTGATAGGTGATAGCCTAGTTCTTCTTGTAACAGTAGTTATAGCAGAGGCCTGTCTGCCTGTCAGCTAGGCCTGAGTCCCCCTCCCCTACTGTAGATTATAGCTGACTTTGGAATATTACAGAAATGCCAGTAGCTGAAGTAGGAGAAACAGCTTTGCTCTGCCTTGATAAGAACTACTTCTGATAAGAAAATAAAAAAAACCTTTTCCACTGTTTTTTGTTATGATAACCACAGATGTCTTTTCAGTATTATTGCTTTCACGCTGTATCTCTGCCAGTACACCGACCTTGCAAAGCATAGCAGAATGTATTTGTGTAGAATATATTATGGCTAGAGATTTGAGCTATGGCTAGTAAGGCCTGCGCAGGGGGAGACAGGTGTAAGCCTGGTCAAAGATGGCTATTGGATGAAGGTATGTGGGCCACTGGGACCAATGAGGAGTTTGGCCTGTATTAGATTGGAGAAGAAAAAGTATAAATGCTGTAGTTTCACTCAGCTCAGGGCTCAGACATTTTGTATATAACCATTACCTGAGACTGTGTGCACATTAAACTGGTTTGAATTCTAGTCAATAGACTCCTGGTTTTATTGGTTGCAGACACTTCGCTATTACAGTAGAGTCTATTCATAGTCTGGACTCCTTAGCCCTACTTCAGGCTGATCCCATTCTTCCTGAATCATCTGGTCCACCACTCTGAACCAGGAACACAACTTGACCCTCTCATTCAGGTGGTGAGAATCTTTGACCTCCTCTTCCATGGTAGGTTGAGCCGTGGCAAGATTGAGTGGTTGCAGGGATTCTGTAATAAGTGCCACCTGCTCATCTTTACAGAAAACTCATGATTATCGCCTGATCCTCAGGCTCTGGAATCTCTCCTTCTTCCAGGGCATCCCTTCCAGACTCAAGCTCACTCTGCCTCATCAGTCTCCTGCACTTCCAAAGTTGACGTGAAATTATCTGAAGTCCGAGCTCTTTTTGAGAGTTTTGGGCCGCTGCTGTGATTGTCCTCCAGTGGGCTCCGAGTCTGCACCATAGCCAACGGCAGGAGCTCTGGAAGCATTCCCTGCTGTCACAAGCAGAATGCCTGATGCATTATTAGGACAAAAATCTCCAAGAGGTGACTCTGCTGGCAACAGCAGAGGAGCACCTGAAGGTCCTGCTGTGGTGTCCAGGCATGGAGCTACTGTAGCCCCCATCAGGGACTCACCCTCTGCCCCTGGCAGTGCCCCAAGGGAATCCTGGGCCAGCTTACTGTCCATCTGTTCCCCCCAGTGAGAAACAGTGGTGCAGTCCCAGCAGATGCTGTGTCTGCTACTGTGCCTTTACGGGTTCCACAAACTGCACACTGGGCACAAGAGGACATAGGGTTTTTTGAAAGGGCATCCCTACAGCCCACCAGAGGAAAGAGAAAATTGCTGTTTTTTTTAAACTAAGATGAGCCACTATCTTAACTAATCTCCACTGTAGCTTTCACTAAACTCTAAATATACTCCCTGGTTCAGCCCACTGCTATAGAGCTTCTCCCTGCCACGCAGGCTGCTTCAAAGGCCTCGCCACACAGCTGCATGCTCCAGAAAAAGTGGCCATGATTGCAGAAGCACTTTGGCACCTAGGCTCACTACGTCCTCCTGCTGCATGGAGACTGGACACACTGGGGATGTTGGGAGATACCAGCAGGCTATATATATATATATATCCAGTGATGTCACGAGTTTGACATGCCCAGTGTCCAAGCTGCAGGAGGAGGTACACAACCCAAAGGTGGACGACTAAACTGGAGGACCGATAAGGAATCTCAGTTCACTGTATTGTCAGAGGCAGAGAAGGCATAGCTCATTAAGAAAAACGTGCGGTTAGAGCAGTGGCTTGATAACCAAGAGAACAGAGTTTGAGTACCACTAGCATTCCTTGTGGCTTTGAGCAAGTCATTTAACCCTCCACTGTCTCAGAAGAAAGGCCCAGTAATCTACTTCCAGTCATGCTGCCAGTAGCAGTATCTGGAGGAGACCAGGCCTGACTAGCCACTAAAGAAGCAGGATGAGCCCTGAAATCGTGGTAAAAGCAGCAGCAGCAGCCATGGGACGTAGTTTAGCGAGCTGTGGAATAGGCAATGAACGCCCCTTCCTGTAGTGTGTTATTTTTTTTATTATTTATTTTATTTACAGTCTCTTATATACACTGCACTATTCAGCATCAGCGCTGTTTACAGACAACTTACACATCTCAATAGCTGATTAGTGTTTACATAGAACAAGGTAATAGAACTTGGATAACAAGGGGTCAACTATGTACACCTATATGACAAAATGGGTATCGCCTCGCTGGACGTGGTATTGTTTGACTGTGTGGTAGGGTTTACTGAACAGAGTCAGCTAGGTGGTGGAAGAGGATATTAGGGTGCTATCTGGGGGTAATGTTGGAGGAAGAGATGATGCTTCAAAGCCTTTCTAAACTGTTAGGTGAGAGATTGCTCGTATGCTGGGAGGTAGGGCATTCCAGCATCTTGGCGCACAGAATTTGAAGACTGTTTACCATTGCACATGTGCTTAGGGTTATTGCTTTCGGGACTATCAGCATGTTAACTGCTGTAGATTTTCTGGATCTATTGTGTGGTGTGGTCTGGATCAGTTCTGCCAGTGATGTGGGTGAGAGCCTGTTGATGACCTTGAATGTCAACAGTAAGATTTTGTATGCGAGTCTGCCACGTATTGGGAGCCAGTGTAGGTGCATCAGGATGGGGGTAATGTGGTCTTTCCTGGATGCTCCATGGAGGACTCTTGCCGTGGCATTCATTGCTAGTTGCAGCGGGTTCAGTATAGCTTGAGGGAGTCCATGCAGAATTGAGTTTGCATAGTCCAGATGTGGTATGATTAGAGCCTGATAGACTGTCCTGAAGTCGTCTGGTGTTAGCAAGGATCTTAGGTACCTGAGAGATCAGATCTTGTGATACACCGCTCTCACCGTGTTGCCTATGTGCGACTACATGTTCAGGCGCTGATCTAGTGTGACTCCCAGGTACTTGATTGTGGGTTTGGACTGGAGTTCTGCTTCGTTGACATTTAGAGAGGGCGGCGTTGAGAAGTTTTGATTCC
Source organism: Ichthyophis bannanicus (assembly GCA_033557465.1). Lineage (NCBI taxonomy): Eukaryota > Metazoa > Chordata > Amphibia > Gymnophiona > Ichthyophiidae > Ichthyophis > Ichthyophis bannanicus. The sequence goes on along the minus strand of CM066049.1, from coordinate 140,588,814 downwards.
TTGTAATGAACAGGACCTCTGTTTTCTTATGCTGAATTCTGAGGTTCTGAGTTTGTAGCCAGTTGGATACTGCGTTAAAGCAGTTTGACAGTGGGGAGAGGTCAGGGTTCTCAGTCGAGAAAGGCATGTATCCGCATATATCAGGCAGTTAACATCAAAGGAACGGATCAGGTTACAGATAGGCTGCATGCATATGTTGAACATCAGGGCAGACAGGGAGGAACCCTGGGGAACACCTTGCTTCTGGTGGAAAGGCTCCGATGATGTAGACCCTGATCGTACGTGCTGCCATCTGTCAGAGACGTAGGACTTGCACCAGTCTAGTGCTTTGTCTGATCCCCTTCTCTTGGAGATGGTCAAGGAGAAGCTCATGGCTTACTGAGTCAAACGCTGCTGCAATGTCCAAGAAGATGAGGACAAACCCTTGGCGGATGTTGTCTATTCCTGCAATTATGCTGTTGAAGAGTGTGGTGAGTAACGTTGACACCATGGGCCTCTCTAAAGCCATGTTGGCATGGGTCAAGTGGCGCGGAAATGTCTATGTGATCCTGAATTTGACGTTGGACTTCCTTTTCAATTATTTTTGCTAGTAGGGGTATGCTTGAAATCGGGCGGTATGAGTCCACCTTCTTGGGGTCAAGCTTGTTGTTTTTCAGCAGCAGTCTTATGGACGTCTGAGGGGTTGCGGGAATGTACCTGTTGTAAAGGATTGGTCCATGAGTCTGGCTATGAAAGGGCTCAAGTAGGATCATAGTTCTTTGATCCAGAATGCAGGGCAGGGGTTGGTTTGAGCCGCGGTAGTGTTGATTGCAGCAATGGTGTCTTCAATGTGCTGCTTTGTCGGTGTAGAAAAAATGGAAAGCGGAGCTCTGCGGTCTGGCTTGAGAGAGGCGTTGGAGGATGAGATGATGTTGGTCTGACATAACTTGTATTGCAAGTAATCTGCAAATTCTTGAGGGTGGATCTCAACTGGTTTAGCTGAGGTTGGTTCTTTTGTTAAGCTGTTAACGAGAGCGAAGAGGTCATGTGGCTTGTTCAGAGAACGTTTTAGAGTGTCAGTGTGGAACTGTCTCATGTTCGTCGTTACTGCTTCACGATGTGATAGGTGATCATTGTAAGCTTTTTGATCTTCGGTTGAGTGGGAACGTCACCAGCGTCATTCAAGCTTTCTTAGGAGGGCGAGTGAGGTTTTCAGTTCTGCGGAGTACCAAGATGCGGAGGCTCGCTTCCCTGGAGGTTTGTTAGATGGCGGAAGTAGCGCAATTGAACTGAAGGTCCTATTCCAGTTGGAAACGAGATCCTCAGGACTGTGAGCAGTTGAGGTGAGTAGTTGGTGAGTTGTGCTCAGGATCAGGTCTCTGTTAAAAGCCTGGAATCTTTGTGGTGGTGGTGTTTGGGTCGGACCATTCAGTCTCCTTGCTTCCTTCTGATTGCCATTGGGCAGGGGAATTTGGAATACTATCAGCTTGTGGTCTGACCAAGGAACTGCAGTAACAGACAGCTCGGGAGTGTTGGATAGGGTGGCAGATGCCTGGGGGGCGAATACCAGGTCCAGCATGCCTCCCTTGTCGTGGGTAGGCTCTGATCAGTTGGCTATATCCTAGTTCTTCAAGAGCTTCCAGAAAAGCTGATGAGACTCTTGTAGGGAAGGTAGATTGAAGTCTCCTAGAACCCAACTTGGTGTGCATGGGTTTTGGGAATTACAGGAGAGGTCAATTATTGTTGCAAGAGCGTCTGGGTTTGCTGAAGGAGCCCTGTATAGGAGGTTAATGGAGCATCGCTTATTTGCTACTGTGAAGGTGTCAAGGAGTAAAGAGCTGGCTGCATTGTATAGGTGGGGTTAGTTAGGTGCATAGGTGGGGTTAGTGGTAAAGGCGCAGGGAGCGGGGCTCTGTACTGTGGCATAGGCAATGCGCGCCCCTTCCTGTAGTGTGTTAGTGATAAAGGCGCAGGGCTCTGTACTGTGTTGCTGGTAAAACTAGGGAAAGGACGTAGTGAATACTAGGCAATGGCCTAGGGCAGCAGCTCCTCACAGCTTCAGACATGCAAAGCAAAGCTTCGTGTTTAATAGCGTGGTTGAGATAGTTATAATTGTTAATTTAGTTAATCAAGATCTCGGGGGGGGGGGGGGGGGACGCATAAGGTTACAGGACCCAAAGTCCTGCTCTGACCGGACAGTATGTGAATCCAAGAAAACAGGTAAACACATAAGAGACCCCTAAAGGCCCTTAGAACTTCTAGCTCGTACGGGAGACTAGACAGGCATAAGCTCGTTATCTACCGTCATAGAGCGCTCGATGTCAGGAAACACACACACAAGAGACCCCTAAAGGCCCTTAGAGCTTCTAGCTCATACAGAAGGGAGACTAGACTAGCATAAGCTCATTATCTGCCGCCATAGAGTGGAGGATGTGATGACAGCTAAAGAGCTTTCCGCTTCTCCTTCCGAGACGCCGTCTAACCTTCCTGCAGAGCAGAACACTCCATTTCCCCCCACACCAAGCGCAACAAGCGTCCCGAAATCATTCACCGAAAATCTACTAACCTTAAACTCCACACGAGTTAATTCCTTTCAAAACATAGGCAGGTAAAAGCCAATAAAAGAATCCAGCGAAGCGACGTCGGTCCCAGTTTCGCCGCCTTCCTTCTCCTTCACCACAGCGTCCGTTACCTTTTCAAAGCTAGAACGTTATCCGAACACACCAATCCCAACACAGCCATACAACATCAACACACCCATTGGGCAGCTACCGCGTGATGTCAGAGAGAAACGAAGCGTGACAGAGGATTTCTGGGTAATGCAGTCCGCTGTTGGCGAACCTTTTTAGCTATTATGGACAGAAGGGAAACTTATAGACTACAACACCCATCCTAACGGCAAGGAGATGGCCTTGAAGCCTTAGCGTCCAATAAAATAAGCGAGAAGCATAGACGATACCGTTGTAGAAACCCCGCCTTTCCCTTGCGAGGACTGTTGAGCGAAGGAGCGGCTGGCTGCAGGGCTGAGGGCGACTGTTCTGGTGTGTCCTGCCACAGCTAAGAAGCCGCTAGCTGTATTTCACAAGGTACCGGTGGCCTGCTTGCGCAAGCTAATGAAGGGATCTGGGCTCCTGTGAATTCTTTCCCCCTGACCTCCGCCTCAATCTCCCTTCACCAAGTTCAAGCTTCTGTTAAAACCCATCTTTAATCTTCCTTCCCTCGCTCCCTGGCTGAGCTTTCCTTTCTCTCTTCTCTCTCGCTGCCCTGCTTCTCTCCCTCTAATTTCTCTTTGGTTTTCTCTACTGCTACTACTGAGCATTTCTATAGCGCTACAAGTCCTACGCAGCGCTGAACGGACATGTAAGAGAGAGAGTCCCTGCTCAGCAGAGCTTACAATCTACTACTACTACTGAGCATTTCTATAGCGCTACAAGTCCTACGCAGCGCTGAACGGACATGTAAGAGAGAGTCCCTGCTCAGCAGAGCTTACAATCTACTATTACTACTGAGCATTTCTATAGCGCTACAAGTCCTACGCAGCGCTGAACGGACATGTAAGAGAGAGTCCCTGCTCAGCAGAGCTTACAATCTACTATTACTACTGAGCATTTCTATAGCGCTACAAGTCCTACGCAGCGCTGAACGGACATGTAAGAGAGAGAGTCCCTGCTCAGCAGAGCTTACAATCTACTACTACTACTGAGCATTTCTATAGCGCTACAAGTTCTACGCAGCGCTGCACGGACATGTAAGAGAGAGTCCCTGCTCAGCAGAGCTTACAATCTACTATTACTACTAAGCATTTCTATAGCGCTACAAGTCCTACGCAGCGCTGAACGGACATGTAAGAGAGAGTCCCTGCTCAGCAGAGCTTACAATCTACTATTACTACTGAGCATTTCTATAGCGCTACAAGTCCTACGCAGCGCTGCACAGACATGTAAGAGAGAGTCCCTGCTCAGCAGAGCTTACAATCTAGTCAAGACAGACACAGAAGGTGTAGACAGGGATAAAGCAAAAGGAAAGGAGATCAGGGGGGTCAAGATCCAAAAGCAGCAGCGAAGAGGTGAGTTTTCAGCCTGGATGTGAAAAGGGTCAGAGAAGGTGCCTGGCGTACAGACACAGGTAGTTTGTTCCAGGCGTAAGGTGCAGCAAGGTGAAAGGAGCGAAGTCTGGAGTTAGCAGTAGAAGAGAAGGGCACAGACAGAGGGATTTGCTAGAAGAGCGGAGTTCCCAAGGGGGGTTGTAGGGAGAGATAAGAGAGGAAAGGTAGTGAGGAGCCGCAGAGTGCATGCATTTACAGGTTTTCTCTGTCCTGTCAAAACTATGGCGTTCTTTTCCTTTTCCCAGCAGTATGCCTTTTGCTCTTTTGTAAACTGCTCTGTTGTATTTGCTAAGGGCAGTATATCAAGAAATGGAATAAAGATAGAGAAGCATTATGCTGCCTTAAATCGGATCCGAGAATTTGTTTTTTTAGCTACTGTCGGCAGGGATTTAAGTGGGGATCATTGCGATTACCCCCAACAACACTAGAATGCGACTCAGATTAGACTGGAGGAATCACCTCTGGATCTTTCAACTAGAAATTGGTCGGTATCCCAGAAGTGATTATTGGGATTTGCTCTCCATTGCTTTGCTGATATAGATAGATAGAGATAGATAGATATATAGATTTTAATTTATGCTTTTTCGATGTCACTCTCCACTCATGGAGAGTGACATTGAAGAAGCAAAATTGCTAAACAAATACTTCTGCTCTGTTTTTACTAAAGAAAATCCTAGGGAAGGACCACCTGTGACTCCCAAATATAAAAATGGGAATGAAGTAGATACCACACCATTCACAGATGTGTTAGAACAACTTGCAAAACTGAAAGTGGACAAGGCCATGGGACCGGATGGGATACATCCCAGGATACCAAGAGTTCAGAGAGGTTCTTAAGGAGCTGCTAAAGGATGTTTTTAACAGTTCATTGGAAACAGGAGAAGTTCCTTAGGACTGGAGGAGCGCTTATGTGGTACCTCTACACAAAAGTGGTGACCGGGAAGAAGTGACAAACGACAGGCCGGTGAGCCTTACCTCAGTGGCAGGAAAAGTAATGGAGGCGCTCCTGAAACAGCAAATAATGGACTTGGTCAAAACCAACAGGTTGCATGATCTGAGGCAACATGGTTTTACCAAAGGACAATCTTGCCAGACAAATCTGATTGAGTTCTTTGGGGGACCAGAGAACTAGATCAGGGGCATGCGATGGATGTGATCTACCTAGATTTCAGCAAAGTCTTAGATATTGTTCCTCATAGGAGGCTTATCAATAAACTCAATAGTTTGGGAATAAGTCCCAAGGTGGTGAACTTGCTCAGAAATTGGTTGACTGACATCAGAAGGTGATGGTAAATGGAGCTCACTTGGATGAAAGGAGGGTGATTAGCGGGATGCCCCAGGCTTCAGTCCTGTGCCCAGCACTGTTCAATCGATTTGTAAGTGATATTGCTGAAGGACTAGTAACATAGTAAATGATGACAAATAAAGACCAGTATGGTCCATCTAGTCTGCCCAGTAAGATGACAGGAGTAGATGCACCTGCCACTCTGTGCAGGCCACCCTTCCCCATGTCTTTGTTGAGGGGTGAACCCACTGCTCCATGTAGGACACCCCTATTTGTTAAGAAATTACACAGTTCAGTTTATTTTGATTTTATCCTGTTGCTGTAAAGGAATCTACTGTGTCTGTCCCATGCCTTTTTGAATTCCGTCACTGTGTTTGCCCCCACCACTTCCATCGGGAGGGCATTCCAAGCATCCACCACTCTTTCAGTGAAAAAGTATTTCCTGACATTGCCTTTCAATTTACTATCTTACAGCTTCATGTTATGCCCTCTAGTTTTACACCTTCCCCGTCTTTGGAAGGGGTTTGCTAGTTTCTCTAAGTATTTAAAGGTCTGAATCATATCTCCCCTGTCCCTCCTCTCCTCCAGAGTGTACATATTTAGGTCTTCATGTCTCTTCTCATAAGGCTTCTGATGCAGGCTCCAAATCATTTTGGTTGCCTTCCTCTGAACAATTTCCATTCTTTTTACATCCTTTGCAAGATATGGTCTCCAAAACTGAACACAGTATTCCAAGTGAGGCCTCACCAGTGACTTATACAGTGGCATTAGTACCTCTTCCTTTCTGCTGGTAATTCCTCTTTGTATGCAGCCCAACATCCTCCTGGCTTTTGCCACCACCTTGTCGCACTGTTTTGCCACCTTGAGATCAACAGAAATAATCACACCAAGGTCTTTCTCCTGAATCATGCACACCATCCTCTCACCCCCTATCATGTACATTTCCCTTGGATTTCTACTACCCAAGTGCATGGCACTGCACTTCTTTGCATTACATCTTAATTGCCATGCATTAGACCATTCTTCCAGCTTGTGTAGATCTTTCTTAATGTTAACCACTTCCTCAGGGGAGTCCACTCTGTTGCAAATTTTTGTTATCTGCAAAAAGACAGACTTTTCCATTCAGTCTTTCAGCAATATCATTCACAAATACATTGAACAGGCCCAGGACCAAACCCTGGGGCACCCCGCTTATCACCTTCCTTTCATCCGAGTGAGCTCCATTTACCATCACCTTTTGTCTGTTAGTCAACCAATTTCTGATCCAGTTTACCACCTTGGGACCCATCCCCAAACTAGAGTTTATTGATAAGCCTCCTATGAGGAACAGTATCAAAGGCTTTGCTGAAATCCAGGTAGATGACATCCATCGTATGCCCCTCATCTAGTTCTCTGGTCACCCAGTCAAAGAACTCAATCAGATTTGTTTGGCAAGAGCGTCCTTTGGTAAAACCATGTTGCCTCAGATCTTGCAACCTGTTGGTTTTGAGAAAGTCCAATTCGCTCTTTCAGGAGCGCCTCCATTACTTTTCCCGCCTCCAAGGTAATGCTCACGGACCTGTAGTTTGTCACTTCTCCCCTGTCACCACTTTCGTGTAGAGGTACCACATCAGCCATTCTCCAGTCCTGAGGAACTTCTCCTGTTTCCAAGGATCTGTTGCAAACATCCTTTAAGGGCCCTGCAAGAACCTCTCTGAGCTCTTTCAGTATCCTGGGATGTATCCCATCCGGTCCCATGGCCTTGTCCACTTTCAGTTTTGCAAGTTGTTCTAACACCTCATCTTCTATGAATGGTGTAGTATCTACTCCATTCCCATTTTTATATTTGGGAGTCACAGGTGGTCTTTCTCTAGGATTTTCTTTAGTAAAAACAGAGCAGAAGTATTTGTTTAGCAATTTCTCTTTTTCAATGTCACTTTCCATGAGTCCGTTCCCAGCACTTCTGAGTCCTGCAATTCCACCTCTGATCTTCCTTTCCCGAATATACCTGAAAAAGGTTTTGTCACCAAACTTAACATCTTTAGCCATCTTTTCCTCTGCCTTTGTTTTTGCTTTTCCTTATTTCTCTTTTTGTCTCTTTTCGAGTTTGATCCTGTATTAATTTCTGTGTTCCTCGGTTTGCAAGCTTTTGAATTTTGCGAAAGCTGTGTGTGTTGCCTTTATTTGAGCAGCCACTTCTTCTTTGGAAAACCAAATAGGTTTCCTTCTCCTCTTGCCCCTTTTATTGCCACCTTTAGTTTAGCCCATTGCAATTCCACTTCCCTTATCCCCTTCCACCCTGCCAACTCCTCCTTTAAGTACTTGGCCATTTTACTGAAGTCAGTGTTTTTGAAGTTTAGGATTGTGAGCTTGCTATGATTGGACTGCACCTTGGCTTTTATCTCAAACCACACTGTGTGGTGATTGCTGCTGCTCACAGGGGCACCCACCCAGACATTCGACACGCTATCACCGTTGGTGAGCACTAAATCCAGTGTTGAGCTTTCCCTGGTTGGTTCCATGACCATTTGTCTAAGTGATGCAGCTTGGAGAGCATCTACAATTTTTTTTTGCTTCTTTCCAGATGATAGGGGAAAGCCGACAGTCGCCCAAGAGGGGATGGTTCGGAAGAATGTATCCTTGAAGGATACTACCAAAAGCAGAGAGGTTCCAAAAAAGAGTAAAGTAGCCCAAATGCCCTCGAGTATGGAGCAGACAGAGCTTAAAGATCCCAAATTACCCATGTCTACCAATAGCCAAATTAATATGAATAAAATACAGTCTCTAAAATGATTGTATGCAAATGCTAGAAGTCTAAAAAATAAGATGGGAAAGTTAGAATATATAGCACTAAATGAGAGGTTAGATATGATTGGAATATCAGAGACATGGTGAAAGGAGGACAACCAGTGGGACACTGATACCTGGGTACAAACTATATTGTAATGATAGAGCTGATCAAATTGGTGGAGGGGTTGCACACTGTTAGAGAGGACATTGAGTCAGAAAGGATTAAAGTTTTGCAGGAAACTAAATGTGCTGTAGAATCTCTATGGATTGAAATTCCATGTAAAAAGGGGAAGGCAATGGCAGTGGGGGTGTACTATCGACCGCCTGGCCCGAATGAAGAAACGGAGGATGAAATGCTCAAAGAAATCAAGGAAGCTAACAAAAGTTACAGGACAGTAATAATAATGGGTGATTTCAATTACCCCGGTATCGACTGGGTCCGTGTCAGGGCAGGACATGCTAGGGATACAAAGTTCCTAGATGAACCAGCTGCTCCAAGAAGCAGTCATTTATTTCATGAACCGACCAGAGGGGAAGCCATATTAGACCTAGTCCTTAGTGGAACACCAGATCTAGTGCAAGAGATAAGGTTGTTGGGGCCACTTGGCAATAGTGATCATAGCATGATTGCGTTTGATTTAATTAGTGGAGGAGGGATAGTAAGGAAATCCACAGTATTACCTTTTAACTTTCAAAAGGGAGACTATGATAAAATGAGGAAAATAGTTAAGAAAAACCTAAAAGGAGCAGTTGCAAAGGTTAAAGACTTACATCAAGCTTGGGGGGTGTTGAAAAATACTATCTTGGAAGCCCAGACCAGCTGTATTCCACGCTTTAAGAAAAGTGGAAGGAACTCCAAAAAACTGCCAGCATGGTTTAAAGGGGAGGTCAGAGAGGCTGTTGCCAAAAAAGCATCTTTCAAGAAATGGGAAAAAAAGCCAAACGCCAGTGCTTGTGCTGTTTCCAGGTTTCATCAAGTCAAATGCAAGGGATTGATAAGGCAGGCAAAGAGAGAATTTGAGAAGAAGCTTGCTGCGGAAGCAAAAACGCCAAATAAAGACTTTTTCAAGTACATTCGTAGCAAAAACAACTGAGTCAGTTGGTCCATTAGGTCAGTGGTCCCCAACCCAGTCCTATGGGGCCCACCGGCCAGTCAGGTTTTCGGGATATCCCTAATGACTAGGCATGAGATATATATGCATTAGAGATATCCTGCCAACCTGACTGGTTTGTGGCCCTCCAGGGCTGGATTTGGAGACCCCTGCCTTACACCTCTGTCATTTATTTATTTATTACAGTTGCTTATATACCGCACTATTCGGTATCAGCGCGGTTTACAGTATAACAAAAACAACCTAAACACAAATTGTTTGGTTTTACATAGAACAGGAATATCAACTTGGATAATGGGGTTAAACTATATACATGAGGGGTCAATTAAATAACAGGGTTGGATTATATACATGAAATTTTAGTTGCACTGAGTTATATGCAACACAATGCTTACTTTAGGACGAAATTGTCTATTAGACAACTTTTTGGTGGTGGTGAGAATCGAGGAGGAATGTGACACATTCTATATACCCTTTCGATGTCTAGGACATCTGCACCTTGCCCACTCACAATCTTAAATGACAGAGGTGTAAGGCAGGGGTCTCCAAATCCAGCCCTGGAGGGCCACAAACCAGTCAGGTTGGCAGGATATCTCTAATGCATATATATCTCATGCATAGTCATTAGGGATATCCCGAAAACCTGACTGGCCGGTGGGCCCCATAGGACTGGGTTGGGGACCACTGCATTAGATGATAGAGGAGTTAAAGGGACACTAAGAGGCGATAAGGCGATAGCGGAGAAACTGAATGAATTCTTTCCTTCGGTTTTTACTGAGGAAGATGTAGGGATGTTACCCATGACTGAAGTGGTATTTGAAGGTGCGGAAGAATAGAAGGAAATATCGATACATCGGGAAGATGTATTACAACTATTAGATAAACTGAAGAGTAGCAAATCACTTGTGCTGGATGGTATACATCCAAGGGTGTTGAAAGAACTGAAATATGAGATTGCAGACCTGCTATTAGTAATCTGTGAACTATCATTATAATCATCTCTAATACCTGAAGATTGGAGGATCACCAATGTAACACCAATTTTTAAAAAGTGTTCCAGGGGTGATCCGGGAAACTACAGACTGGTGAGCCTGACGTCAGTACTGGGAAAAATGGTAGAAACCATCATAAAGAATAAAATTACTCAGCATGTAGATAGTCATGGCCTAATGGGAGACAGCCAGCATGGCTTTAGACAAGGAAGATCTTGTTTTACTAATCTGTTATGTTTTTTTTTTTTTTTTTTTTTTGAAAGTGTGAATAAACAGGTGGACAAAGGTGAGTCGGTTGATATAGTGTATCTGGACTTTCAGAAAGCCTTTGACAAGGTCCCTCATCCAGAGACGTTTGGCAAAACTAAAGAGTCATGGGATAGGAGGCAGTGTACTACTGTGGATCAGGAACTGGTTAAAAGATAGAAAGCAGAGGGTAGGGCTAAATGGCCAATTTTCCCAATGGAGAAAGGTGAATAGTGGAGTACCCCAGGGATCTGTGCTGGGTCCGCTGCTTTTTGACATTCATAAATGACCTGGAAAGTGGAATAACGAGTGAGGTTATCAAATTTTGCAGATGAGACAAAACTATTTAAAGTTGTTAAAACCCAAGAGGATTGTGGAAAATTGCAAGAGGATCTTGATAAATTGGAAGACTGGGCATCAAAATGGCAGATGAAATTTAATGTGGACAAGTGCAAAGTTATGCACCTAGGGAAGAACAACCCAAACTATGGTTACACAATGCAAGGTTCCACATTAGGAACCACTACCCAGGAAAAAAATGTAGGCATCATTGTGGATAACATGTTAAAACCCTCAGCCCAGTGTGCAGCGGTGGCCAAGAGAGCAAATAGAATGCTAGTAAAAACTGTTAGTGTAGTTGGGTTTAAAAAAGGTTTGGACAAGTTCCTGGAGGAAAGGTCCATAAACCATTAAGAAGGGGCCCAGGATATCAATGCTTGACCCAGTACAAGCGTTGTGGAACCTGTCTTTTGGGGAAACTGCTAGGTACGTATGACCTAGATTGGCCACTGTTGGAAACAGGATACTGGGCTTGATGGACCTTGGTCTGACCCAGTATGGCATATCTTTTATGTTCTTATGCAGAAGGAGTGATCAAATCCACATCAGGTAGATTAAAGTCACCCAAAATGATTGCTTCCCTCTTTATGGCTATCTTGGCAATATAGATAACAAATTGATTATAGATCTCTTCACTTTGAGTCGGAGGTCTGTAAACTACAGCAGTATGGATGACATTGCCATCTCCTCTTTCCAACACAATCCAGAGTGCTGCTTCTTTTCCCCATGCCCCCTGCATTGCAGTAACTTTAATATTTCTTTTGACATACAAGGCGGCTACTCCTCCTTTTCCATTTTCTCTGTCTCTTCTGAATAGATTATAGCCAGCTATGGCTATATCCCAAACATGCGATTCATTAAACCATGTTTTGAAGAAAACTCCATGATCTGACCACAATACCACGGCTCTTTAGGTCTCTGGTCCATCAGTAGTGAGAGACAGAGACAGGCAGAGAGTAATACAGAACACAGTCACACACACACAAAGTGCTATTTTCTTTGAGCTCAGAGGGAAGACAACAAGCGGATTATGAACAGGCATAATTCCAGGCTTATTGAATTCAAAGTTCTCCTCCTAAAAGCTCCTTTTTATTAGAGAAAAAGAGGAAGTAACAATCATTTATTATAACCATGAAATAACACAAGGTGTCGCCAAAGTTCTTTTTACAGAGTAAGATCTGATTACAGTATATTAGATGAAATTTACTCAATTATGACAATTGTTTAATTGCAAAAGTTGCAAAAATTATGTTTTGTCAGCAGTGACTGTACAATGAACTATGGTTGCACAGGTCATAGCCTTTATGCTTAGTTAACACTGTTCCATCTATTTTAAAGACGGTTACAGAGAACTCATGATCATGACATCCATATTTGCTTCTCTGTATGCTGTATTTCTGCCTGCCATTACTGTGTGCCTATTTGTGTCTCCCTCATAGAGGTGCTTGTCATCCACTGCTCCTGCTAATATCCGGCTCCTGCTTGGTCCCTCCCCCAGCAGAATCGCGGCCGCGTGAGCGTGCCCGCGTCTCAACAGAGGTGCTTGTCATCCCCTGCTCCTGCTAATATCCGGCTCCTGCTTGGTCCCTCCCCCAGCAGAATCGCGGCCGCGTGAGCGTGCCCGCGTCCCAACAGGTATCCTGCACGCTTCCCATAAATTCGCACCTCCTTAGGTGCGCTCCTTGGGGCCGCTCCGGCCATGCAGGCTCTGCCGTTTCCTGGTTCTCTTTGCTTTTCGCCCTGCTAATTCCTTCTTGCCATTTTGCACTGCCGGTGCCTTTACTGCCTCCCTCGGCCTATTCCTCCCTAAGCTTCTCTGTAGCAGCCCCTCCCCCAGGTTTAATAGCTTTTCCCTGCTCCTCCACTCCCCCAGCTTTTTTTGCTCGTTCTTTTCGGTCCTTTCTGATGACCTCCATACCTGTTTTCTGGGGGCGTCGTCCCATTTCCTCCGTACCTACACGCTCTCGCTGTGCGGCTTATCTTCTTCCCTGTCCTATCACCGCTGCTGCCTCTCAGATTCCCCCCTCCATTCCATCCTCCTCTCCCCCTCTTCGAATGGGTCTTCTCAACTGCAGATCACTTCGGACTAAATCTCTCCTTATTCAGGATCTTGTCGTCCAGAACTCCCTTGACCTCCTTCTTCTTACCGAAACCTGGGTAAAGGAAGGTGAGTCTGCCCTTCTCGCCCGCTGTCTCCCTCCTGGTTATTCAGCAGTCTCTGTTTCACGCCCGGACCGCTCTGGGGGCGGGGTGGCTGCCATCCTGCACCCTACTCTCCCTTTCACCCAAGTTTTTTCCCCTCTGCTTCATTACCTGGAAGCACTACTCCTCCATTTTCATCTTCCCTCCCCACTGCACCTCCTCCTTGTCTACTCCCCTCCGACCATACGTTCTGATCTCTGGAATTCTTTAATCCTCACCATCTCCGATTTAACCCTTGCTTTTCCCCAGCTTCTTATTGCCGGGGATTTTAACCTCCACCTTGACTCCCCTGCCTCCTCTAGGGATCACACCTTTGTCTCTCTCATACATGACCTTTCTCTCACCCAACATGTCTCCTGTCCCACTCACACAGCAGGTCACACCCTTGATCTCCTCCTCACTCCCCCCTCTCCTGCCTTTGTTCTCTCTACCATATCCTCTCTCACTCTCCCCTGGTCGGATCACTACTGTTTATTCTTCTCATGTTCTTTTTCTGAACCTCAGTCATCCATTCCGGGGTCCCCTCCCCCCCCAACGTTTCTCTCGTCATATTACTCCTTCTACTATCCAACTGTTTCCCTCTGCACCCCGCCTTTTCCCTCCTGACTTTCCTTCTCTTTCTCCTAACTCCCAGGCCACCCACTGGTCCTCTGCTTTATCTGAAGCTCTCGATGTTTTGGCCCCTCTTCGGCCTTGCCCCCCAACATGCCGTCCCTCCCAGCCCTGGTACCACCCTGGTCTCAGATTGCTTCGCTCCCAGCTTCGTAGAGCCGAACGACAGTGGCGTAAGGTTCCTTCCCCGTCTACTCTTTCTTCATTTAAGGCTCTCTGCTCCTACTACCATTCTCAGGTACATTCGGCCAAAAAGGATTTCTTCTCTACTGCCATCTCCAATGCCCCAAATCAGACTCGACACCTTTATAATATGCTCCGCTCACTTACCTCCCTTCTCCCTTCCACTTCTACCCCTCCTCTCCATCCATCTCCCTCCCTGCTACCTTTTTCAGTGATAAGATCATCAATCTCAGAGCCTCCCTTCCATCCTGTTCCCCCCCCCCGCTGTCTCTCACTCACTCCCACACCTGGTTTTCTTTCTCTTTAATAACCTCAGCTGAACTCCATCAACTAATCTCCTCCTCTAATAAGACTTTTTGCTCCCTGGACCCGATTCCTTCCACTTGGTTATTGGATCCATCTTTGGGGCTTCTTCCTCCTCTCCTATCTATGCTCAACTCTAGTCTCACTTCAGGTATCTTTCCCCGCTCCTGGAAACACGCACTAATTCGCCCCATCCTCAAAAAACCCTCTCTTGACCCTATGATTCCTTCACACTATCACCCAGTTTCAAATCTTCCTTTCGTCTCTAAGCTCTTGGAAAAATTCGTCTTCGCTCAACTTTCTCACCACTTGGACAATATCAATTTTCTTCACCCGCGTCAATCTGGATTTCGTCAGGGTCACAGTGTGGAAACTATTCTTCTTGCTTTCACTAACGCTCTTCACGTAGCACACGATCGTGGTGATATCTCGGTGGCGGTCGCACTTGATTTATCGGCTGCTTTTGACCTTGTTGATCACTCCCTCCTTCTCCTCCGTCTCCAAGAGGCAGGCCTCTGTCACACTGTTCTTCACTGGTTTCATTCTTTTCTCTCCTCGCGTTCCTGTTCAGTTCTCTCCTCTTCCTCCTCCGTCCCTCTCTCTGATCCTTTCCCTTTGTTATGTGGTGTTCCACAGGGTTCTGTACTTGCCCCTCTCCTTTTTAATCTTTTTCTTGCCCCTCTCACCCTTCAGATCCAACAAACTGGGATTAGTGCTTTCTACTATGCTGACGATATTGTCCTTCTTCACCATACTTCCCAATCTCATCCTGATCTTTCTCCACTCAACTCCTGTCTCACCATGGTCGCTAACTGGTTATCACAAAACTGTCTACATCTTAATCTTGCAAAAACCTCAGCTATCTGGTTCTCTCGTAATGGTTCTCCTCCCTCTCTAGCCCCTTCTTTTTCGGGTTCCCCTGTTCCACTGGTTTCCTCCTTCCGTTACCTCTGTGTTATTTTCGACTCTCACCTCTCTTTCCATGATCATATTTCCCATGTTGCCAAAACATCTTTCTTTTTCTTACGTCAAATTCGTGCTGTTCGTCCTTTTCTCACTCCTCCTGCACTTGCTACCTTACTTCTTTCTTTGGTTATGTCCCGTGTTGATTTCGCTAATTCTCTTTTTCTTGGTCTCCCTAAGTCCCAAATGCACCGTCTCCAACATATTCAGTATACTGCTGCCCGCATCGTTACCCATTCTTCCTCTCGTGACCATGTTTCACCCCTTCTTTTCCGTCTCCACTGGTTGCCCTTACCGTTCCGCTCCCACTACAAATTGTTAACTTTGGTCCACCGAGCTTTCCATGCTAGCACCCCACAATAGCTGGCCGATCTCCTCACTTACCACACTCCTAGACGTACACCTCGATCATTCCACCTCAACCGCCTCACTCTTCCTTCCCCTTCTCTGGCGCATCTCCAATCTACCCATTCCTCAGCCTTCTATTTCACAGCTCCTGCCCTCTGGAATTCCCTACCTCCCTCCCTTCGACTTGAACCTCACCATCCTACCTTTAAATGTAACCTTAAAACTCACCTCTTCTCCCTTGCCTTTGACCTTCCCTCCCCCTTCGTATAAGCTATTCATTGCAGTCTATGTTGTGTTCTTTAATCCCCTCTTTCTTATTAAGATTGTATTTCGCTTCTCTTTTTCTGGCTATGTTTTAAACCTGTTTCTAATTGTTTTTATTTTTGAGTGTTTTATGTGATTTTATATTGTAAACCGTTCTGATCTTTTTGGATGGGCGGTATATCAAATTTTAATAAACATAAATATCCTATTCTATTTAAAAGGAAGTAGGTGAGAAGTCAAACTTCTAAACACATTTTGTATCAAGAAATTCATCCATCTTCAATTACATATTGGGGATTCTGGTATCCCTTTATCTGTCCATCCCTACATGTTTCTGTAATGGCCACAATGTCCAAGTCCATTTCCACCATTAGGGCTTCCAGGTCTGGAATTTCGTTGGCTAAGCTTCAAGCATTTGTGCTCATTGCTTTCCAGCATTTAATTGGCTTGCTTGTATTTTGCATTGATTTTGTTCCCACTTCTTCCCACTTGCTTTTGATGTGTGTTTTAAAAGTGTGGCTGTTTCTGATCTGCTTTTGCAGGGAGTGACGTACTAAACTAGTACTTCTCCATCCGTTACCCCCTTTTTCTAGTTTAAAGGCATATCCACATACTGCCTGAATTTTTCACATAGGATTCTTTTCCCTGCAACAGAGAGATGTAGTCAATCAGCACAGTATAGTCTCTTGATGGTCCATCTGTTTCCCCAGTTGCCTATAAATCTGAATCCTTCTTCTTTGCACCAGGTCTGGAGCCATGTGTTAAAGCTGTTTAAACCGAATGGAAAAGTCTGTCTTTTTGCAGATGACACACAAATTTGCAACAGAGTGGATTCCCCTGAGGGAGGGAATAACATGAGGAAAGATCTACAAAAGCTGGAAGACTGGTCTAATGCTTGGCAGTTAAGATTTAATGCGAAGAAGTTCAGTGTCATGCACTTGGGAAGCAGAAATCCAAGGGAATTGTACGCGATAGGGGGCGAGAGGTTGCTGTGCACGGACCAGGAGAAGGACCTTGGTGTGATTATTTGAGGATCTCAAGGTGGCAAAAGCCAGGAGGATGTTGGGCTGCATACAAAGAGGAATTACCGGCAGAAAGGAAGAGGTACTAATGCCACTGTAAAAGTCACTGGTGAGGCCTCACTTGGAATACTGTGTTCGGATTTGCAGACCATATCTCAAAGGACATAAGGTTGGAAACAGTTCAGAGGAAGGCGGCCAGAATGATTTGGAGCCTGCGTCAGAAGACATATGAGAAGAGACTTGAAGATCTAAATATGTACACTCTGGAGGAGAGGAGGGACAGGTGAGATATGATTCAGACCTTTAAATACTTAAAGAGAAATAATGAACAAACAAACCTCTTCCAAAGATGGGGAAGCTGTAAAACTAGAGGGCATAACATGAAGCTGTAAGGGAGTAAATTGAAAGGCAATGTCAGGAAATACTTTTACACTGAAAGGATGGTGGATGCTTGGAATGCCCTCCCGATTGAAGTAGTGGGGGCAAACACAGTGACAGATTTCAAAATGGCATGGGACAGACACAGTGGATCCCTTTACAGCAACAGGATAAAATCAAAATAAACTTAACTATCTAATTTCTCAACAAACAGAGTTGCCCTACACAGAGCGGTGGGTTCACCCCTAAACAAAGACATTGGGAGGGGTGACCTGCATGGAGCGGCAGGTGCACCTACTCTTGCCACCTTACTGGGCAGACTAAATGGACCATACGTGTCTTTATCTGCCGTCATTTAGTATGTTACTATATTTTGGTCTGCTCACTCTTTGGTAGGAGATTTCAGAGAGGCATTATGTATGTATGTATAAATAAATTTTATAAAAAAGTTGCCAGATGGGGTATAAATCTAAAAAAAAAATGGAAGTGTTATGGAGCTTTGAAAATTAAAAAAAAGGTAGCATAAAATATTTGCTTTTCTTTTGTGCTTCTGAAAGGATATAGATAGTGCCATGAGAATTTTCAAAGGAATTTGCCCAAGTAACTAAGCAGTCACCTGGAATTGTCCAGGCTGAAAATTGCCTTTCACTCAATGGCTAATTGTATGTGTGCAGGTTTCACAACACCTGACCCTCATAGGCACAGGGATAAGTGATGGAGCAGAGGAAGGCAAAGCGTGCACAAATATCCGTTCAGATTTCTTCCTACTGGCAGGGCTATGTGACTTTTCTTCTCTTAGGTTTGCCTCTCATGAATCAATGCACTGGCTCCGAAGCGCTAATGAGTGAGAGAGAAGGGGTTCTACGAACATGAGGCTTCAAAGATGAGTGAAGCTTAGCATCTCTGCGATTCTGTACTACTGCTCCCAGTGTCTCTTCTCTTATTCTAGGCCGTGAGAAAGGGATGGCATCTCTTGTCTGGTTCAATGAAGCGATAAAATGTCAGAGAAGATATTGTAGACCAGATTAACAGTAACAACTGTCAAGTACTTTTTTAAAAATGTATTTTATACTTAAGGGGAAAAATCTTTACTTTTGTGTTCTGTAGACTCCTCCATAATGGTCTCACGAATCCCCAAGGGTCTGTGGATCACTTTGTTAAGGCAATCTTCATTAAAATCAATTGTGGAGGTGTAACCAAATGCTTAGAGCGCTGGCTCAGTAAGTAGCAGACTGGGGGGATTCTTCACTTGGAAAAGCAGACTGTGAAAGAGCGCCGGCGGTGCGCAAGTGACCCCACCCCGGCTAATCGAAAACGATTGTGGGAGGCCCAGGTGGTGCTCAATGAGCTCATACACCAACGGGCAAAAAAGTCTCATATGTACTACCGCTACCAACTATATCGGTTCGGAGATAAGCCGGGGAAGCTCCTTGCGAGGTGTCTTCGGGGAAGTAGAGGGACGGGCTTGATAGTCGCCCTGCGGGATGCTCGGGGGCAATTACGGAAGGACAGTAGGGAGATAGCACAGGTGTTCCGTACTTATTTTCAGTCGTTCTATGCCAAAAGACCTGGGTCTCCGTTGGCTATGAGGGAGTACTTTCGGGAGCTACAGCTCCCCAGGCTTACGGCTGCCCAGAGGGCACGTCTGGACGTACCAGTGTCCGCGGAAGAAGTGATCAAAGTGATACAAGAGGCCAACTGCTGCCGCGCTCCGGGCCCCGATGGGTTTGGGGCAGAGTTTTACAAGCTACTAGGCGATAAGATACCTCTGGTTCTAGTGGAAATGTATCGCAGCCGGATTGATCGAGGCGTCTTTACGTGGGGAACCAACCATGCCCATATTATTTTGATACCCAAGCCCGGAAAGGACCCCACTCAAGCTGCCTCATACAGGCCTATATCTTTACTAAACTTTGACTTGAAAATGTTAGCCAAAATTTTAGCTGTCCGCTTGGCGGAAGTCCTGGGCGAGCTGGTACACGAATCGCAGGTTGGGTTTGTCAAAGGACGTTACGCTGTTCGTAATCTGCGGAAAATATTGGCTTCCCTCAAGTGGGTCCGGGAACGCAACTTAACATCATTGCTAATTAGTTTCGACATCGAAGGCCTTTGATCAGGTGCATTGGGCATACTTGCAATTCCTCCTGCCTCAGTATGGTATTGGAGAGATGTTTTGTAAAATGGTGGATTTACTTTACTCAGATCCGACAGCAGGGATTTCCTGTAATGGGGTGCTCTCTGACTCCTTTTCACTCGAGCGGGGTACACGGCAGGGGTGTCCTCTCTCCCCATTGCTTTTTGTGCTATCTTTAGATCCGTTGGTGCGACTAATTGAGTCTTCTCCCAGTATACAGGGGGTAAAGGTAGGGGCTCAACAGTTTAAATTGGCGGCATTTGCAGATGATCTCTTAGTACACGTGCTTTCGCCTCAGCAATCGCTCGCCGACCTACTAGAGGAGTTTGCTCTTTATGGCACATTTGCAGGATTGTGGATAAATAGAGACAAATCGGAGGCGCTGGATGTTGGGGGTTCACTACGGAGAGATTGGCGGGGAGTCTTCCCTCTTCGATGGGCGGATGAGGCGTTTTTATATCTGGGTATCTTGTTGCCTCTGGATCCTAAGGCGCTTTATAAACTTAACTTTGCTAGATTTTTCACAAAGATACAGACTCCATTGCAGGCTTGGACCCTTGGAGGGGGCGGGGGTGGGGGGGGAGGGCGTCTCCAGCACACCACAAGAGATCAGTAATCATAGAAGCCCTCTAGTGATCTAATGTGCCCTGGTTCTCTCTCTCTCTCCTTTCTTCCCTCTGGGATTCAAGGGCTCCTGGATGGGGATAAGACACAACCCTGTCCAGGTAATTGGCTTGGTAGGATGTTCTTTGCTATAGTCTTCGGAGGGAGGGGGGAGGTATACAGGGGGGAAGAACCTATGAAAATATGTATCTATGTTCTTAAAATGACTGTATTGTTGAACCAGCGTTTAATAAACAGATTTTGAAAAAAAAAAGTAGCAGACTGGGGTTTGATTATTCTCGGAATACCCTCCTGATGGAAGTGTGGAGGGGAAATACAGTGAAAGCAACAGGATAAAATCAAAACAAACATAACTGTCTCTTATATCTCAACAAATAGGGGTGACCCATACGGAGCGGCGGGTATACCCCTAAACAAAGGCATGGGGAGGGGTGACCTGCACAGAGCGGCCGCCTGGCTGGGCAGACTCGATGGATCATGTTGGTCTTTATCTGCCGTCATGTACTATGTTACTATATACTTTAGAGGAAAGGCGGGACAGACGTGATATGATTGAGACGTTTTAAATACCGCCATGGCATAAATGCACAGGGGGAGAGCCTCTTTCGATTGAAAACAATCTCTACTATGAAGGGACATAGGATGAGGGTGAAAGGGGATAGACTCAGGAGTAATATGTGGAAATATTTCTTTACGGAAAGAGTGGTAGATGTGTGGAATAGTCTCCCAGTGGAAGTGGTAGAGATGAGGACAGTATCTGAATTCAAAAAAGCATGGGACAAACACAGAGGATCTCTAAAGGAAAAGAGGGACTGTTGTAATGGTTGATATGGAAGGACAGACTAGATAGGCCATGTGGTCTTTTTCTGTCCTCATGTTTCTAAGAATGGAAGAAGAGCACAAGCAGACCTGAAAATGGTAAATGCTGCAGAAGGGACATAAAAAACAGTGGTAAGATGGGATGATAGCAGAAAATGATGGTGCAGGGGAAGAATCTGTTAGACAGTGGAAGTGGGGAGTTTGTGTTTCCCGACGCATGTTAGTGCAAAAATCATAATTTATAGGTTATTCAATTTGATATACTGTCTTTTGCTAACAAAGTGGTTCACAGCACACTAAAAAGGAAAGAGAGGGGAAAGGAGTTTCTTTTGCCTAGACAGGCTAGGAGAAAGCAGCAAAACAGGACAGAGTAAGTAATACAGCCAAACATAAACTAACACCGATGTATTGTTCTGTAAGTAGAAGCGTTACTTACACAGCAGTTTCTAACACTATCATGTATTCCACAAAATGAAGCTCTCTGCTCTTTCATGCAGTTCCATGTGTTTGAACAGAGCTAGCATTAGGGTTTGCAGTGATTCAGGGCAGAATCCTCTGCTCCCTTGACCATGATGCGGGTGCTGCTTTTGGCCCACTATGTTAAAGTCACTCTATTTTTGATGCAGACTTCTGATTTGTCAGAGGGCGGAAGCAGCAAGTAGGAGCACATGAAAACCGCGATGCAGAGCCAATGCCTTTAAGCAAGCACTGGGTCACTGTTTTTGAACCCTTGCTGCAGCTGCAGGCCCTGGAGGGGCATCAGCAATAGTGCCAGAGAGAGCAGGTGCTCTAGGCGTCTGTCTAGTTTGTCTGATGGCTGCATCTTTGCTAAGCTTTACAGTTTTTTCACCTTAGAGACCTGTTTGTCTCATGCGTTCTTGACTTCAGATGCTGTCTTTTCCTTCAAGAACTAGTGCAAACCTTTTTTAAACCCTTTCCACTTGGATACATTTTCTATGTGTCTCATGCCAGATGGAAATATCAACATGTTACACCTGTTTATTGATTTACTGTGGTAACTCCTCTGTTACCTCAAAGCCAACCAACGTAGCTACATCCAACACAAACGGGCCCCTACCAATGTTAACACATAGATAATGGAACACCCAATATATTACTAACTGCATCTTTGTATGTAGTTATTAGCAATTAAAATGTTCATGAGGTTTTTTTTTCAAAGTTTCAATGTAAAGTTTCTTATGTTCACTGTAGACTGCCCAGCAGGAGTGTTTCACTTCCTAGGCTCAAAGTGGGACAGAGTTTCCTGATGGATTCTGGTGAGTCACTGCACCTGTTTTCTTAGCTTTATAGGGAAGAAATGAATGGAAAGGTGTCACTAATCGTGTGAGGCTAGGACTCAGTAAGAAGTGAGCCTCTTGCAGACTAAAACAGACTTGTTACTCACCTAGTCATATCTTGGAATAATAAAACTTTTCTTGTCATTTTTCTTTAGGAGTTTCCATTGTACATTAGTGGACTATTGCCTGGATCTCGGTGAATTTGTTCCCAACCTTGTTCTTATGTCATGGACTTGCTGAGACTTTATCTGGTGTGATAATGTCCGATGTTACTAAGGACTTGATTATTGACTTTATATCTTACAAATTAATGCAGAAGGGACACAGTTGGACACAGTTAGGCATAGATGACAGCCATCTGGAAGCAGAGGATGGAGTGCACGCAGTAAATGGGAACCCCTCCTGGGAATCTGAGCCCAGCCACTCTGCAAATGGAGCGTCATTGGATTGGAGCCCAGGTATGGCAGCAGGCACTGCGGTGAGGCAAACCCTGCGGGAAGCGGGTGATGAGTTTGAGCTCAGGTATCGCAGGGCCTTCAGTGACTTGACATCCCAGCTTCACATCACCCCAGACACTGCCTACCAGAGCTTCCAGCAGGTGGTAAGTGAACTTTTCCGAGATGGAGTCAACTGGGGACGTATAATAGCTTTCTTCTCCTTCGGAGGGGCACTGAGTGTGGAAAGTGTGGACAAGGAGATGGTCAGCTTGGTGCAGAACATCATCACCTGGATGACTTTGTACTCCAGCCAGCATTTGGAGCCATGGATCCAGGAAAATGGAGGCTGGGTAAGAAAAGTTTGCTTTCTGGGCTATGGGGTTCTTTGCAACAAGTATAGAGGACTTTCTTGATATATATAACTATTGCTGAATATCACAAAGTCCCAGATATCATGAAGACTCTGATTATTCAACTTGGAAAAAAGATAGCTGAAGGGAGATATGATAGCCTTCTATAAAATAATGGAGTGGTACAGGTAAACATAGATTGGTGGTTTACTCCTTCAAAAAAGCCTGAGTTTTCTTGGCAGTGTGACCGGATGTAGATTGCCAGGCCTTTCTTCTGAAGCAGTGGAGGGTTAAGTGACTTGCCCAAGGTTACAAGGAGTGCTTGTAGGAATCTAACCCTGGTCTCTTGGTTCCCAAGCCAGTGCTCTAACCACTAGGCCGCTACTCCATTCCTTAGCAGCTATAAGCATGCTGAAAAGATGTCATGGATTTATTCTGTCATCTTACCCATTATACACTCACATCCATCCATCACCAGTCGCCTCATAACCAACGAACTCCCTAGTCACCTCCCCCCAGTTGCAGTTTATCCCGTCAGGATCAGATTCACATCACTCTGGAAATACCACCAAATTCCATTCTGATTTCACAGTATACTTGTACAACTGCAGTTCATAAGATACCACATCACTACTTAGGTGCACTCCTTGTTTAATGCTCGGGCTCTCCTCCTCTGTCCAGCAACACAGGATCACCTTACGCACCAGAAAAAGTGCAATGTAAAAATCATGCTTTTTGCTCCCTCCAGCACTCGCAAGTCTCTTTATATCATGTAGCATCTCAGTAATATTACTCCTGTGCATAACCTGGTAACTAGTGCTGAAATACACACCCTTACCTCAGTTGTCGTCTTTCCGTGGAGCCTATCGGACGTGTAGTCTGTGTCCCCAGAAAAAGTTTATATTTTTGACATGATTTTTTCGCAATTCCTTTTTCTCTGGTCACGTACTGTCACCTTCTCGGTTCCCGCATCCGTTGCCTCAGTGTCGTGTGTTTTTTTTTATGTTCCTCTTTTCTTTTCTTCCAGTGCGCAAGTTTTTCTTGCGCCCTCCTGATCAAGGTATTGGAGTTTGACCTCGCGGGAGCAGTCTTCCCCACTATGTCGTCAGTCAGTGGCTTTAAGCAGTGTGGTTTTTGTAACTGTACTTTGCTGCTGCTTTTGGATCTTGACTCACCTGATCTCCTTGTTTCTTTACCTCCCCCCTTGTTTCTTTATCTTTCCCCTGTCTATACCTTCTGTGTTGTCTGTCTTGACTAGATTGTAAGCTCTGATGAGCAGGGACTGTCTTACATGTCTGTGCAGTGCTGCATATGACTTTTAGCACTATACAAATGCTCAGTAGTGGTAGTAGAAAGACTAGGGGACATGCAATGAAACTACAATGAAGCACATTTAAGACTAATAGGAAACAAATATTTTTTTCACTTGACATGTAATCAAACTCTGGAATTTTATTACCAGAGAATGTAGTAAAAGCTTTTAATGTAGCTAGGTTTAAAAGAGGTTTGGACAAATTCCTAGAGGAAAAGTCCATAAACCATTATTAAAGAGGACCAGCAGAATCCACTGCTTCCCTCTGACAGATACTTGTGACCTGGCTTGGCCACTGTTGGGGACAGGATTTATGGACCCTTGGTCTGACACAGTATGGCGCATCTTATATTCTTATCCACATCCAATGGAAGGGGAGGGGAATCTTTCCGTTGCACTATTGCTCTGCCTTTTGCTTGGGTCCCTGCTTGAATCTGAATATCCTGCCAGCAGAAAGCTTGCCCGAACCTTGTTTGGTTAAATGTGGGGCTATGAAATAATTTAAAGTCAGACCAGATGGATCTGAACTTGGTTCAAGTTTGGAGAATATGGGATCTGGAATAAAGCAGATGCAGATCTAAGAAAATCCATCACTAATTTCTTTAGATTCACTTTTAGGTTTTCTGAGCAATTCCTGAAATCTCTTCCACAATTGTAACCTTTGCTGTAAAAATGTGCAACTGATTTGATGAAGCTCCAGACTTTTCACTGGTTTGTCAGATCAGGTAATAAAGCTAAGGAGATTCAGGTAGCCCTAGTTTAACAGTGGCACAAACCTGGGATACTTTAGTCCTTTTCTGCTCTTCTATTCCAGGGGGCTGTTTGTGCTGCGTAACACTTTAATATATTTATGCATTTCCTTTCTTAGACACCTATATTACAGAACATTCTAGACCACGTACAATCAAACATAATCTAAATTTCAAATAAGTCAGAATACATAAATGTACACTAATACATATCGCAGTGCTGCCCCACCACTGACCTATAATCCTCTTCTGCCTGACTATGCTTAGGCTTCCAAACCAAGTCCTCTTTTATCACACTTCCTTGTTTGCTATAGTTCTCAGCTACTTGGATTACTAGTGTTGTAGAGTTTGCAGCATCTCTTGCTCTTCAATGAGTTTTGTATTGTTGCTGTAGTGCTAAGGCTGAGGAAGAGCAAGCGTGCCTGTTACAGGGTGCTGAGCTCGCTCTCGCAAGTGGGCTTCATCGACCAATAGACTGATTATACAGAACTTTCTTAGCTGCAGTGGGCTCCACACCTCCTCATGGTGTTGGCTGTAAGTTCACTAGTGCAGAGCTGCTGCCTGGGAGATCACAAGTGCACCAGTTCCATAATGAGTAACTTATTGAAAGCGAAGATTAAATCTCCCAGCCCTCAGGAATGATAAGAATGCAATTGTTTTCAGACTCTCCCTGGAGTGGGTTGAGGCTGGGCAGTGGATGTCCTTTTCCTGGGGCAGGTTGATCTTGTTAGCATAGCTAGAGACACAAAGCATCCTCTCTGTGGGCAGGGCTATACACGAGGAATAGTTATGCAGGGCGGTGAGGGTGTGGCATAGTGTGCCTATCTCTGGTGTGCTGACAGTTGTGGGACAAAAAGTGAGTGGAGGGAGAGTGTTGTGGAGGCAAGGTATAGATGTACGTATGGAATTATGGAGTACAAAGCTTTTTATGGGTCAGAGGGATTTTGGGGAGTACTGGGTTGAGAGGGACTGTAAGGTGCTTGGTTTTTAGATCAGACAAAGATCTGCATTTTGCCTTGGCTCCCTTCATTTTTTTCTCCATATTCTTACTGCGGTAGGTTCTCTTGTCCAGTCCTACAACATGCTGTACTCTGGTGTCCCCCCACCTTCCAGGAAATACCAATAATACCATGCTTGCTCAGCCTAGCTGCACTCTGGTGTCCCCCCACCTTCCAGGAAATACCAATAATACCATGCTTGCTCAGCCTAGCTGCACTCTGGTCTCCCCCCACCTTCCAGGAAAGCATAGTTACTCACCTGTAACAGGTGATCTCCGGGAACAGCAGGAATTTAGTCCTCACATATGGGTATTGTCGGTACCGACGGAGCCTGCGCGAGAACGCTCCCCAGCGTCCAATCAGAAAGCTTTTGGGAGCATCGCACAGCACCTGTGTGCTGCCTTTCCCAACTGCCTCTCTCCAGTTGAGTTTTAAAGCTGAGAAAGAGAGAGAGAGAGAGAGAGAGGGAAAGGAGAGAGAGAGAAATCAACCCACCCACCTCGCTTAGGAGTTGTATTTCTCTAT
This sequence comes from Ichthyophis bannanicus, assembly GCA_033557465.1. Taxonomy (NCBI): domain Eukaryota; kingdom Metazoa; phylum Chordata; class Amphibia; order Gymnophiona; family Ichthyophiidae; genus Ichthyophis; species Ichthyophis bannanicus. The sequence goes on along the minus strand of CM066049.1, from coordinate 140,562,466 downwards.
CTCTTTCCTTTCCCTCTCTCTCTCTTTCTCAGCTTTAAAACTCAACTGGAGAGAGGCAGTTGGGAAAGGTGGGAAGGCAGTATGCAGGCGCTGTGCGATGCTCCCAAAAGCTTTCTGATTGGACGCTGGGGAGCGTTCTCGCGCAGGCTCCGTCGGTACCGACAATACCCATATGTGAGGACTAAATTCCTGCTGTTCCCGGAGATCACCTGTTACAGGTGAGTAACTATGCTATCTCCAGGAACAAGCAGGAATCTAGTCATCACATATGGGGACTCCCTAGCTTTGGGTGCCAGGGAGAGACCCCAGAAGTTGTGTCCCTGTGAAAGGGTTCCACTCCCCACCCCCCCCCCCCCCCCCATGGATCTCTGGCATCCTATCAGGGATGGTGGGTAGGAGTTGATTAAGTATGGAACAGGTATTTGAGAACAGCCTGATCAAACAAGGCATCCTGGCAGGAGTCCTTGTCCAAGCAGTAATGGGCTGTGAAAGTATGAACAGAGGCCCAAGTGGCTGCTTGACAGATGTCGTCAATAGACACAGAGTGCAGATGAGCCATTGAGGCTGCCATGGCCCTCACATTGTGAGCTGTGACATGGCCCTCCAGAGAGAGGTTCTTACTCTGATAGGCAAAAAATACACACAGCAATCCAGTTAGATAGTGTTCTCTTGGAGACTGGCAGTCCCAAATGAGAAGAGTCAAAAGCAACAAAGAGTTGAGAGGACTTTCTATGTTGCTGTGTCCTTTGTAAGTAAAAAGCCAGAGCTCTTTTAGAGTCCAGGGTATGAAGATTCCTCTCTGCACTTGATGCATGAGGTCCTGGAAAAAAGACAGGTAGATAGACCTCCTGGTTGAGGTGAAAAGGCGAGACCACCTTTAGGCATAAAGTGTGGATGAGTCCTAAGGACTACCTTGTCATGATGAAACCTTGTATAAGGTGGATTAGCTACTAGTGCTTGCAATTCACTAATGCGGCGTGCTGATGTGATTGCAGTGAGAAAGATAACCTTTCAAGGAGGTGGTAGCTAAGGGTTTGAAAGGTGGCTTCATGAGCTGCCCAAGAACCAGATTCAAGTCCCATGCCACCGGAGGTGGTCTAATGGAAGGCTTAGTTAGAAGGAGGCCTCTCATGAATCTTGCTATAAGAGGATGAGAGGAAATAGGTTGTCCATTTCGAGGTTTAAGAGAAGCTGCAATAGCACTCAAATGGACTTTTACTGAATTTGTCTTAAGGCCTGCATTAGACAAATGGAGGAGATACTCCAGTAAGGATTCTAGAGGTATGGCAAGGGGGTTAAGACCTTTTTCTGAACACCAAACAGTGAACCTTTTCCACTTGAAAGCATAAGAACGTCTAGTGGAAGGTTTTCTAGAAGCATAAAGAACATCTTTCACTTGCTTGGAGATCTAGGCCCTCAGCAACCAAGCCCTGAGATGCAGGGACTGGGGATTGGGATGCTATAGCATCCCGTCCTCCTGAGATAGGAGATCTGGAGCAGACCCTAACTCCAGGGAGGGAGCTTGAGAGAGATGTAGAAGCAGAGGGTACCACACTTGCCTTGGCCAATGTGGTGCTATGAGAATCATGTGGCCTCTGTGTCTCTGAAGCTTGAAAAGGGTTTTGGGAATTAGGGGAATGGGTGGAAAGGCATACCGGAAGTCTTGACCCCAGTGAAGGAGGAAAGCATCCTTTTGCCTGAGCTCCCTGAGCCGGAGTTCTGGAACAGAACCAGGGAAGTTTGGCATTCCACGGACTTGCAAAGAGGTCTATGTCCAGGGTTCCCCAAAGTTGAAAAATTCTGGCCACCTGGTCTGCATGCAGAGACCACTTGTGTGGAAGGAGAACTCAACTGAGTCTGCCCAAGAGTTTTGAACGCCTGGAAGATACACTGCCAGAAGATGAATGTGATGCTCTCTGGCGAGGGCCCACAGTCGCAGTGCTTCATTGCAAAGCGACAGAGCCTATTCCCCCCTGCTTGTTCACATAGAACATGGCTACTTGATTGTCCGTATGAATAAGGACTGTTTTGTAGCTGAGCAGGGTGTGGAACACTTGCAGACCAAGGAAGATTGCTCTGAGCTCCAAAGGATTGATATGTAGACAACTCTTTTGTGGAGTCCAGGTGCCTTGGGTGTTGAGGTCTCGCAGATGAGCTCCCCAACCGATTGGAAAAGCATCTGTTGTAAGAGTTGCTTGGGGCAGGGGTTGCTGAAAGGGGGACCCCAGCAACAGGTTTTGAGTGGACTTCCACCACTGGAGAGACAAAATGAGACGACTTGTTTGCTATTCTGTCTGACAGGCAACCTGATGCCTGGGACCATTGGGTGGATAAAGTCCACTGAGTTGCCCTCATGTGAAGGCGAGCATATGGTACCACATGCACGGTGGATGCCATGTGGCCTAGTAACTGCAACATTTCTCGAGCAGTTAAAAAGGGCTTTAGGACTGCTTGAGAAGCTAATTGCACCAAGCGAAGGCAACGGGCTTGGAAGGTAGGCCCTTGCCTTTGTGGTATCCAGCAGGGCTCCTATGAACTCTAGAGACTGAGTAGGAGTTAGACTGGATTTTGGGATGTTTATGACCAGCCCTAAATACTGAAGGATACGCATTGTGCAGGATAGAGAAGTCCTGGCCTCTGACTGTGTTGGAGCTCGAATGAGCCAGTCGTCCAAGTAAGGGAAGACGAATATTCCCAGAGTGCGTAGAAATGCTGCTACCACAGCCATGCATTTCGTGAACACCCTTGGTGCTGAGGCCAGACCAAAAGGAAGCACTCTGTATTGGTAGTGCTTTCCTTGAAAAAGGAACCAAAGGAACCTTCTGTGGGTTGGATGGATGAGGACATGGGTGTACGCATCCTTGAGATCTAGAGAACAAAGCCAATCCTGACTCTGAAGGTATGGAAGCATAGCTCCGAGAGAGATCATTTTGAATTTCTCCTTGACAAGGAATTTGTTCAATTCTCTGAGATCTAAGATAGGTCTGTATCCCCCTGTTTTCTTTGGGGTAAGAAAATAAGGGGAATAGAACCCTGTGCCCTGTTTGATGAAGAGGCACTTCTTCTATTGCCCCTTAGGTCAGAAGGTTACCATCCTTCTTGCCCAACAGGTCGATGAGAGAGGTTGGAGAATTGAACTGCTTCACTATTGTGGGAGGGGGGCATGCTTGAAAAATGAAGTTTGTACCCCTTTCTTATGATGGCGTGTCCAAAGCTCTGCTGTTATTTGCCCCATCTGGGAGCAAAATGGCATAACCTTCCTGGAATGGTGGACGGTTCTGGTCCCTCCAGAGCCAGAAAGGCTAAGTTCTCTAGCTGAAAGTCAAAGGCCCTGAGGAGGCTGAACCGGCCCAGCAGGCTTTGCTTTCTTCTGTTTGGGTGGTTGCTGACGTTTGGTTGAAAACTGACCTGCAGAAGATGCCTGCTGACCATAAGCAGGATAAAATCTTTTCTTTCTAGAAAAAGGTGTTTTCTTGAACAACTTTTTCCTAACAGGATCAGCAGTAGACTTGGATAGTCTATCCAAAGTGGAATTTTCAGCATCCATTTCATTGACTTTTTCTTGCCAATCTTTACCAAACAGGTTCTCACCAGTACAAGGGATATTTCCCAATTTATCTTGTACCCAGAGCTCTAAATCAGATGCTTGTAGCCAAGCAATTCTCTGTGCACCTATGGCAATAGCCAAGGTCCTGCTTATACATTCAAAGCAGTCGAAGGCTGCACGGTTGGAAAATTTAGAGACATCTTGGGCATGTTTGAGCCAAGTGAGAAACTCCTGCCTTTTATCGTCAGAGATGAAAGGACTTAAAGTCTGTAGATGATCAGTAACTTCCTTTAGGAACATTCCCATGTAGAGACTATAGGAACTGATTCTTGCAGCAAGCATGGAAGCTTGAAAGACTCTACGTCCAAAAGCATCCAGAGTTCTGCATTCATGTCCTGGATGATTAGAGGCATGTCTTTTTGCACTTCTAATCCTTCTCATAGCGGATTCCACCACAATAGAGTGGTGAGGAAGTTGAGTTTTCTGGAAACCAGGACAAGGAGGGACACGATACATAGTATCTAACCTACGAGAATGAGGAGAGGTGGTAAGAGGTGTTTCCCACATCCTCAACATGAGATCATATAGAATCTCATGAATGGGTAGGGTAGCTGCCTCCTTAGGAGTTTTAGGATATTGTAAAATATCCAACTCCTTGGCCCTTGGCTCTGTCTCAGGGGCCAAAGTGATGGAGAGGCCCCGAGCCACCTCTCGGATGAAGTCTTGGAAAGACATGTCCTCTGGAGGAGACATCCTGCGTTTAGGGGAGGAGGACTCCTATGGAAGCATCATTGTTGCATCGACAGAACTTTCAGAATCCTCAGATTCTTCTGAGGAATCGAAGTATCGCCTGTCTGAATGCTCCTGCAGAGCCCGATACCCGTACCGAGCAAAATCGGTACCAGGGAATCGGTACCGGTGGGCATCAAAGGACAGGGTACCGGCATAGCAGGCGTCGATGCTATCGGTACCGGTTGCGATACCATGCCGGTACCAGTGGAGTTGTCTGTCGCGGTACCAAAGGCGTCGATGCCACAAGGAAAGCCGCTAGACTGCGTTCTATGGACAGAATTCTCTGGTCCATAGACGCTGCCATTGCCTGGAAATCGGTACTGGTGGAAACCACCGGTACCCCAGAGCATGGCACCAGGAAATCTGTTGAGGCCGAGCCATCGAACATCCTGGAACCCCGATGATGGTGCAGAATCCTCGAGGGCAATGCCAGAGGTATCTCGATGCTTAGAAGGAGATCTACCCTTTGAGGACCGGCTAGACTTATGTTTAGTTACCTGAGATCCACGGGAAGAAGAAGAAGCCCTGGAAGACGTCGATGCCACCGAAGCCGCATCAGAGGGAAACAGGGTACTGAGCTTAGCAGCTCGGTTCTGTCGACCCCTTTTAGACATCATAGCACAGGGGACACAATCTGATGGAGTGGTCAGGACCTAAACATTTTAAACACCATTCATGGGTGTCGGTGACGGAAATGGTACCGCCACATTTTGTGCACTTTTTAAAACCTGAAGCAGGTTTTTCCATGTTAAGGAAATTTTTGGGGCCTAAGGTCCAAAAAAGACAGGTGCACCTGAAGAAAGGAAAAGAATGGATTAATTTTTTTTTAAAAGAAAAATACCAGCGGTACCGGTAGAGCGTCGGGGAAGGCAGATGCGACCACAAAAAGAAATAAGAAAGTTCTTCTGTGGTGACAGGAACACAATCTGCTGGCTCCATGGAAAAAGAACTGGAGAGAGGCAGTTGGGAAAGGCGGGAAGGCAGCACACAGGCGCTGTGGGATGCTCCCAAAAGCTTTCTGATTGGACGCTGGGGAGCATTCCCACGCAGGCGCCGTCGGTACCGAAGATACCCATATATGATGACTAGATTCCTGCTTGTTCCTGGAGATATATACCAATAATACCATGCTTGCTCAGCCTAGCTGTACTCGGGTGTCCCCCCACCTTCCAGGAAATACCAATAATACCATGCTTGCTCAGCCTAGCTGCAAAAAATGTAGCTTTTTATTTTTTTCCTTGACTGTTGTCATTTACAAATCAGCATACTTAGTCTCAGAATGTATTTGAGATAATGTCCACTTTCTGACAAGGTCTAGAGAACAAGGATCTGGCATGTTTTAAAATTAAACGGTGTATTTGTACAACTGGAAGACTAAGGGCCCCCAACAGCTGACACCATTTGTTTCCCACATTCATCATTCTTCTTTCATGCCTTCATGACTTTGGTCTTCAAAGCTCGGTACTCCATTGGTTCCAATCTTTCCCTTCCCACTGGTCTTTCGGTATCTGAATTGCTGCTTCCTCCTGCTCTCTCCCTCTGCATGGTCCCTCAAGGTTGTTTTGGCTCCCCTCTTAATCAGTATCTTCTTGGTTCTCTCACCCTTCTGGTACAACAGCATGTTATCTTAGCACATTGTAATGCTGATGACATTATTCTGCTCCACCAGACCATCCCGATTTGCCCCTGACCTAGCACCTCTAACTCCTGCCTCTCTAATATTTATTCCTGTATGTCTAACAATTTTGCCTCAAGTCCACAGCTATTTGGTTTCCCTTCAGTAGCCCTCTCCCTACATTGGCACCTACCCTCTCTGGCTCATTGATACTGCTAACCGACCCAATGCGATATCTAGGATTCACACTAGACTCTTCCCTATCCTTTCACGCACACTTTGTCTCTTTCATCTGCTGTTCTTTTCTCGCACTCAGTCATATTCACACTGTTCGCTCCTTCCTCTCACCCTCCTCATTCACTACCCGTCTGCTCACACTAGATATGTCAAGGTTTGACTGTTGCGACATGTTTTCTTGGGCCTTCCTCAGTATCAAGTTCACCGGCTGCAACTCATTGAAAATACTGCCATCCGCATCCTTTCACACACCTTCTGCTTTGAGTACTTTACTCCTCTCCTAATCTGCCGTCATTGGCTTCCTATCAGATATCTGCTTCAATACAGACTTCTCACCTTGGTTCATTGAGCACTTCACACAGGTTCCGCCCACTACCTATCTGATGTTCTTCATTCCCCATATCATGTCCTTCGTAATATTCATGCAAGATGCTTACACTTTCCCTCTGCTTCTTAGGCTAGAATCCACCCACTCTTCAGCTTTCTACTTTCTTGCACCTGCCTCCTTGAATACTTGGCTCAAGGCAGAAGGCAGGGGGTAACCATATCAGGTTTAAAGCAATTTTAAAACCAACCTCTACCAAATTGTATATGACCTGCCCGTTACATGATTATGACCATGCCTCTCTTTTCCATGCTCCTCCCCATATCTCCCTCTCTAGTACAAATGCTAATCCTTTCCTATCTGAAATTTGGTGCTCTTTTCTGTTTCTGATTTTAACTTGTTTTTTTAATTGTACACTGCCCTGCTGTATTAAGTGAAAGGTAGTTTACCAAGTCACAATAAACATAAACACATTAAGTGAAAACATTTAACAGGCTTTAGAAAGAGGATCCCTAAATACCCTCAAGAACGTTATTGTGCTCTTCTAAGGATAGCTCCAGTACATCTATATTGACCAGACGTGCACTGGCCTGTCATCTTCTCCATAACGTCTGCATGTAGTTCATAGTCTTCTGTTCAGGGAAATTATCAGGATTGATTTTCTTCCAGTCAACTGTAGGGCTGGGACTCATCCCCCCCCTCCCATCACTTTTATCCCTACATCTTTCTCTCATGACTGTCCCATATCAAGGAAGGGAGAATAGGCTTATTCTCTAACCCCCAACAATACAGAGGGCAAGATTCTCTGGGCTCCACTAGTGATGGGATGAGGAAGGATGTAATTCCCTGACTTCCTTCCACCTTCAGAAAATAACGCCCCCTTAGAATAGCACTAATGGGAGTATAATTTTCTAACTCCCCAGCATTGATATGGGGGGGGGGGCGGCCATCTCCAACTACCATTTATTCATTAGTTTCTTATATACCGTGTTATTTAGTATCAGCACGGTTTACATCATAACGACAAGCTGTCAGGTTTTACATCGAACAGGAGTACTAACTTGGATAACAGGGTTAACTATATACATAAGCTATTTACACTGCAATGATAGGTAAAGGCAAAAGCCTTGTTTTCTTGACCATGTTTCACTTCTCAGGAAACAGTATGCTGAAATTAGAGGGTGTATACTGAGAAGGAAGGACAGCTGGATAGTGAGGACTACATGCTGTGCCACTGTTTTCCTAAGAGAGGGAGAGTTTGCAATGGGCCTTGTTCTTTCTGGGGGTGGCAGCATAGAGTCTGGTTTTGCACTACATGGAGCAAGCTTGAGTAGAGAGGAACCAGTAGGCTCAGCAGTGTGAAAACTGCCTGTGAGATGGGGCAGAGATTGGACTTAAGGGGTATTAAGATGGGGGGGGGGGGGGGGTGGGCTGGCTGAAGGATTGGGCTCAAAGAGGAGTAAAACGAAGGATGATGTACAGAGGAGCTCTGTAGGAAAGCCAGGTACTTGTGACCTGGATTGGCCACTATTAGAAAACAGGATACTGGGCTTGATGGACCTTGGTCTGAACTAGTAAGGCATTTCTTATGTTAAGGCTGTGCAGAGCCTGACGTTGCTGTTTGTTGATTACATCATTTTCACTGCCTTTGAGCCCCACACCCTTTCCTGCACAGCACGATAGGACTGTCTCTGTGCATGTGAACATCTCCTGCTGCTTCCAGTTCACTTTCTTGGAAACAAGATTTTAAACTTTCCTAGAACTGCTTCAGAATCTCCTTGGAATATAGAGCAATAATATTAAGTGTCAATACACACTCAGTAGGTTTCTTAGTGCACACATGCCTTGTCTCCTTTACCACAGAAAAAGCCTTCCCTCGTGTTTGTTTGCACACTGCTTCAGCTGGGACTGAGCAAGGATAAAAGTTGGGTTTGTTTCCTGCCTCTGAAAATTAATGCTTCTTTATTGTCCTTTGCCTGGCAGGATGCGTTCGTGGATCTGTATGGAAATAATGCTGCAGCAGAGAGTAGGCGACGGCAAGAGAAATTTGGCAGATGGCTACTGACAGGAATCACATTGGCTGGTGCTTTGCTGCTGGGGACTTATCTGAGCCGTAAATAGAAGTTGATCCCAACTTTCAAACTGATATACTGATGGCTGTTAAGGGATGGAAAATACCAAGGTTCTGAGATCCAGCTCAGAATTGAATATTGGAAGAACCTACAAAGAATACAGCCCCTGGATCAGCAGGAGATGGACCAACTCCTACTCTTCATGGAATTGCATCTAATTTGCACAACTGAATGCCTCAACTGGAAATGTTGGATGCAAGTGAACCAAGCTTCTCCCATCAGCACAGAATGAGAGATGCTTCGACTGTACCGAAACCATCCCAGATAGCCTCTTAAAATCGCCCGCAACCCCCACCGTCACTACATTCACTGGTAGACATCAGGAAAAACTATTTAACCTAATGCTTCCTGCTGTAATTGAAGACCATTACTTCAAGAAGATGATCAGTATCTTCACACTAACTCCTCCAACTTTAAGAAGCTGATCCAGTCCTGGTTTTCCCCATTGCATGCATGGAGATATGGTTGTACTTTTTTTTTTCTTAGGGAAACTGGAATGACAACTCCAGTTCCCACTAGGAGGAAGCCAAGAATGGGTCAGATTCTTCAAGGTCATGTGGCTGCAGTGGTAACTCTACTCCTTCTAAATAAGTGGTTCCTGCACCTGTATCAGGGGACACCCTCCCCCCCGGTGTTTTTAGGATATCCGCAATAAATATTCATGCGAGAGCTTGCTTTGTGAGATATCTTAAAAACGCCAACTCCCTGGGGCTTTCCCAAGACATGTTTTGGGAATCGCTGCTCTAAATAAATTCCTTCAGTCTCTCCTCACAGACCAGGTGACCCTCTCTGCATGTTCTTCAGTTTTTCTGTCATAATACTGAGAACTGTGGGCTGTTTCACTCACTAGCCCTAGTTTTAAACCATCCCAGTAGCTTGTTGGCTTGTCCTTTGTATATCGTGCGGGGATGACTTATTCAGTGAGGACAGTTCCTGGATCTTTTTGCAATGCTGCTACCAAGCCAGACATTCCTGCTTTTGTAACTATATTTTAATTTCATTTTTCCTTTAAAATTGCTGGTTGTGTTGTCTTGTCCTGGAATTTTTACTTTTTTAATTCTGACCCTTTTTCCAAATCATTAGATCATTTTGAATTCAGGTCAGACCACTACGGGCCTTGACTCTCTGCCCAGTTTGCTGTTACCATAGTGGTTTTCCATTCATTATCATTACTGAAACAGCGAGTCACACTGGATATGGTCTGTCAGCTGCTCTGTCCTCCAAAGTGGATGTGTAGCCATAAATGCGTCTCAGGCCACTTCTGCAAAGTCTAAGCCAGGGATTCTCAACAGTCCTCCAGATGCACCTAGCCAAGCAGATTTTCAAGATAGCCACAATGAATAGTCATGAGAAAAATTTACAGGCACTGTATACAAATCTTTCATACATATTCATTGTGGCTATCCTGAAAACAAGACAGGCAAGGTTTGTTCCGAGGACTGGGCAGAAAATTCCTGCTGAAGGTAGCTGGAGTTGATGATTTCACTGAGGTTTTACAGTGGTCTTCAACCCTGTTCTGTTAATAAAGCTGTTCACAGGCCTGGTGTCAGAGTTGGAACTTGGCCACCATTCCTGAAGTTGTGATCTTTCCTTTTTTTTGGGGTGGGGGAGGGTGATTGGCTGCTTACAAATGTGTATTTAAGAATGGAAAATGGCTTGATCTGCTGCTGCGATGAAGAGGGAAGGAGGTGGTGGAGAGTGCTTTGATTCATGGAGCTATGATTATATAGGAAGGGAGAAGAACAGGGATCCATGGTGGTCTGATAATCTCAATTCCTGTGATTGTGCAGGGAGGAGGGGGGGAAAGAAAGGGAGCCTCAATCACTTTAATAAGGGGGAGGGGGTCTTGCCTTTTTGTGCTGTGATTAGAGACCATTGGGCCCACCTAACCTGTACAGTTTCTCTGCTAAGAATGTGTCCAAGCCTTACTCCATTTTCAACATGGTTAACCTGCCCCATTTTCTCAGGTAAGCTAGATGCAGCTATACTGTCACTCTGCATGTTGTATTAAAGTTTCAACTTGGGTGGCTCTCAAATGTTCAATGACATTTAACCTATAGATTTTAAAAGTATTCCAGAGCCTTGTCCCCCTCTCCCTTTTATGCTATCACTCTCCCTACTCTGTGCATCTCTCCAAAGCATAAGGATGTTACCAATGGTGTGCTGCAGGGAGCAGTTCTTGCTACAATTCTTTAACACTTTTTTGTAAATTATATTACAGATGATACAAAAATCTGCAATACAGTAGCTATCTAGGAAGGTGTAAATAATATAAGGAGGGATCTAGCATAACCTGAAGAATGGTTGAGAATTTGGCAGCAGAGATTTAATGCTAAAAAAATAGTGTCAGGCATCCAGCCTTCAAAAATCCAACAGAGTAGTACACTAGGCCTTGACCAATGTGTGCTGATTTAAGAGCCAGCACTAGTGACTGCCTCGTCTCACACTAGTCTCATGTTTGCTTTTTTTTTGTTTTTTTACTTTATTAATTTTATACATTTTAACCATAAACAATAATAGGTTACACTTCCCCAAAGCAAAGACAGTCCCCATCCTACTAATCCAGCCTACCACCCCAGCTCAGTATTAAATATAATTTAATATAGATAGAGTCTAGTTAACAGCAAACACTGTCATATCTGCTCAAACTTCAGGAGCATCTCAAGTCCGAGCACCATCAACTAATCCATAAAGTACACTGTGCCTTCACACTTGTCAGGTTTGCAATGGTGGGATCAGAGAGGACTTCCAAAACAATGGCACAGAAGCAGGGCTGGCCCTTCCCTAGGCAGCTGACGCAGGTGGGTGGCTTTGTGCCACCACTTTGTTGCCTGTGGCAGGACATGTGCTTTGGCACACACAACCTGCTGCTTCTGATCCCTCTCCAACACAATGTACCGTCAGAAGCAGCTGGCAATGTCGGCCAAAGCATATCATCTGCTGCCCCCCAAGGCAGTGGGGGCAAGACAGCTGGGGTTTCTGCCTTGAACAGCAGAAACCCTTGCGCCAGCTCTGCACTTAGCAGCGCAATCGTAGCATATATGCATGCCAGTTCCCACTAGACACACGCCCACCCCTGCTGTCCAACATCACATCCTCCACTCCCCAATCCAACCCCTTTCCCACCAACTCCTTAACTGCTCCTCCTATCTCACTCCAAAAAGCCTGCAAGTTTGGGCACTCCCACCATATGTACAGGAATGTGCCCTCTCGACACCCAGATGGAAAGCCCAGCACCATCTTATGTAGCTTCACCAGGGTCAAGTACCGCCTGCAAAGTATCTTGTAGCCATTTTCTACTACGACTGGAAATTAAAAGTTTTCCCATCACTTTAAATATTTTCTCCATAAATTCCTTCCCCATAGCCCATTCCCCCTGCTTTTGAAAAGTCATCTTAATCAATTCAGCTCCCACAAGCAACCAATAGATATTAGAAATCACCCTCTTATGGGATGTGGGTACCAGCACAAGATTTCAAAGGCAAAAAGACTTGTCGCAAGTGCTGCCCTCCACTCCCGTATCCCCAGCCACTGTCGCACCTCTAAATACCCATAAAAATCCCAACTACTAACCTCAAAGTCCTCTCAACTCCTCAAAGGACACCAACTCCCCATCTGGACAAAATTGTATCAAGGATCACAATCCCTGGCTTTCCCACCCCCAGAACAACTGATCTCTTAAACCTGGCTGAAAATTACCATTATACCGAATAGGCTGCAATAGGGACATTTTGCCCCATAAGCGTCGACAACATGCTATCTCCATCCATAATTTATATACCAATCTAGTAAAAGGATTAATTATCTTCATTCTCCCCCTACCTTTTCAGGATATATATTTTAGCAGGATTCCATCTATAATAGAGGTCTTCTATATGCACCCACTTCCATGTACCCACTCAGATCAAGATGGGTATCCAAATAATACCAATAGATATTGGGCACAGCCAGTCCACCTTGCAACCTATTCCTAAAAAAGTATTCCCCACGCTACCCTAGGCAACGTTATACAAAACATACTGAAAATGTTTGTTGTAGATCCTCAATCTCTCTTGAGAACTTCCATGGGCAGGGTAACCATCTTTCTCCAGGACCAAGCAGGAAGTCAGTCCTTACATATGGGTGTTATCGGCGCCGATGACGCCCCAGCAGAGCATTTCCCCAGCTTTCTATGAAAGCCTTTGGGAATGCAGGCACGCATGTGCGGTTCTCTTCCCGCCTAAAGGTGCCATCTTACCTCTGTCTCTTTTTTTTTTTTTTCGAGAAGCCCACCGGACGTGAGTCCTGTCCTCCCGGTTAAAAGTAGAATTTTTTTTGGCGATTATCACTATTTTTTTCTGCCGGTTCCCCTCCCGCTGGGTTCGGTAGACCAGTATCAAGCCCGATTCTTCTTTTTTGGTTTTTGCCCTTCGTGGCTGGCGTTTGCACCCTTTTTTCCATTTTCCCTGGAAGGTCGGTCCTTTGACATCACGGGGACTCATTTTTTTTTCCCTGCTGGTTTCTAGTGGTTTTAAAAAGTGTGATCAGTGTAAGAAATTAATGTCTCACCGACACACAAGACTGCTGCCTTTGGTGCCTCGGCCCTGATCACAACCCTAAGTCGTGCGGGCTATGTGGGAAGATGTCTTCCAAGGCACTCCGAAGTCGCCAGCAGCAGAAAGAAAGGCTTTTCTCGGACTCAGCCTCCAGCTGGGCCCGGACCTCGTCTGACGCCTCGACATCTCGGGATTCTGATCCCGAGCACCGTCGAAGCTCCTCGGACAGGGGGTCCCTCAACCGGGAATGGAAGAGGAAGAAGCAGCTCGCAAGGGCGTTGGAGGAGGAGGTCCCTGGCTCCTTGAGAGCCAGGTCTAAGACCCCGACTGTCACCCCAGGCCCGTGGAACAAGAGAAGCCTGCCAAAGTTCCTCGTATGGAGCCATAGTCCTCGAGGACTCTCCTCCCAGACAGCCGCCGCTGGGGCTCGAATCGGTGGCTGCTGCGTCTTCTGAGCTGAGTCTCAGTCTGCTCTCCAAGGCTGTCATCCTGTCTGCCTTCATGGAGCAGCAGCGGGCACTGATGGCCAGCCTGTCTGGCACATCTGCCCCGACCACTGGGACATCGGCTTCGAAGTCGACTCTGGAGACCGAGGCGATACTAGAGTCCATCATGGCTCGAAGTCGACCTCGGTCGCGGTCTCCATCGACCTCCCGTTCGTGACCGAGGGTGTCGGGGTGGGTGCTCCAGGGCCCCATGGGTTTGGACCCTGACTCCTCCTCAGACGAGTCTGCCTGGGAGACGGAGGACGAGGAGTCTCCCGATACGTTCAAGACTCGGTGCGTCCTGTCGGACTCACCGCAGTCTGAGCCCCGCAGTAGATCCTCTCCGGAGGATACTCCGGTTCTCAGAGTTCGTCTGGGATATGGCCACTGCCTTGGCTATTCCGGCGGACCCCGAGGAAGAGCTGAAGAGCTTGAGGCGCTGCAGTATGACTCTCCTCCGAAGGAGGCCTTTACTGTCCCGGTTCCTCTGATGCTGGAACGGCTCCTCTTCTGTATGTGGGAGGCACTGGCCTCGGCACCGGTTCTGATCAAGCGAGTCGACACAATCTATCGACAAAGGAAGAGCCCTGGTTTTCAGAAGGCACAGCTTCCACACCATTCTATGGTTATGGAATCGTCCATGCATGGTCTGAAGAGCCAGAAGATGTACTCCGCGGTGCCCCCTGGCAGGGAGGCCCGCAACCTTGATGGCGTCGGTAGAAAGTGCTTCCAGGGCTCGATGCTTGCTTGCCGTGTCCAGTCGTACCAGCTGTACATGGGAATGTACTTGTGGGACCTGGCCAAGGAGTTGGCTGGGTTCTCTGCTGGTCTCTCCGGGGAACCCTTGCAGAGATTTAAGTCCTTATCCTCGGGGATTCGGGACTGCTTGAAGTTCATGTCCCGTGCCGCCTACGATGGCTTTGGCCCGAGTTGTGGCAGCCGGCATCGCGGCTCAACACCAGGCATGGCTGCAGTCATCAGACCTCGAGCCATGGGTTCAGGACAAGTTGGTCGATGTCCCTTGCCGAGGTGAACACCTTTTTGGTAAGCCCATGACCGAGAAGGCTGCTCAGCTCGAAACGGAGCACCTTACACAGACAAGGCTGTCCAGGAAGACCTCTGCCCCTTTTCATAAAAAGAAGGGTACGGGTAAAAAGCCCTTTTACCCGAGGAAGGGCACTGTCTACAAACAGTACCCTCAATATCAGGCTGCCCCTCAGGGTCAGCAAGCCAAGGGGCAGGGTAATGGGCCCCGTAGGCAAAAGACCCCCAAGCCTCCGGCCCCTGCTCCCACTCCTGCTCAGCAGGGTGGGGGTTTTTGACTCTTTGAGCGTAGCCTCTCCATCCCTGCTCCCAACCCTGCACAGGTGGTCACCTAGCCCTATTGCCCACCAGTGGCCCCTTATCACTGGGGATAGTTGGGTGTTGGACATAGTCCGCAGGGGCTATGCCCTGCATTTTCACCAACTGCCTCCTCCTTACTTTCCAGGGGAGCCTCCAAGGCCTCCCCTGCACACACACCTTCTTCAAGAGCTTCAAGGTCTGTTGGTGGAGAGGGCGGTGGAGACTATGCCTCCCCACTTGCAAGGTCATGAATTCTACTCCAGGTATTTCCTGGTACCCAAAAGAACTGGTGCCCTTCGACCCATTCTGGACCTCAGGAACCTCAACAAGTTCCTAGAGAAAGAGAAAAGTTCAAGATGCTTACTCTTGGAACACTTCTGCCCTACTTCGAGCAGCGAGATTGGCTATGCTCCTTAGATCTAAAGGATGCGTACACTCACATCCTCATTCATCCAGACCACAGAAAGTACCTCATGTTCATGGTGGGAGGAAACCATTATCAGTACAGAGTGCTGCCTTTTGGCCTCACCTCCGCTCCCAGGGTCTTTACCAAATGCCTGGCAGTGGTGGCGGCCTACCTGAGAAATCAGGGAATCTTTGTCTTCCCCTATCTGGACGACTGGCTCATCAGAGGTCAGACATGCCAGGAGGCCAAACAAGCCACCCTCAGGACTATTGCTCTTCTTCAAGGCCTGGGCTTTGTCATAAACTTCGCAAAGTCCGCTTTGCTCCCCTCCCAGAACTTGGAGTTCATAGGAGCAGGGCTGGACTCTCTGCTGGCAAAGGCTTTCTTGCCAGAAGACAGGGCCCAAAGGTTGGTGGCCTTGGCAAATCAGTTTCTCAGCAGGACACTGGTCTCTGCCAGGCTCTGCCTAAGGCTGCTTGGCCACATGGCTTCAACATTCCATGTGACCCCCAATGCTAGGTTCCATATGAGGCCTGCACAGTGGTGCCTTCGGACTCAGTGGTCACAAGCCACAGGCAGCCTCAGAGACAGGATAAGGGTGTGCAGACAATTTCTGAACTCCCTCAACTGGTGGCTGCACCCACCCAGTCTTCTGAAGGGGGTGCCTTTTCAGATTCCTGGGTACACGGTGGTACTGACCACAGATACCTCCCTGCAGGGCATTGTCTAGGCAAGTGCACCCAGGGCCTGTGGTCTCCTTGGGAAGCTGCACAGCAGATCAATCTCCTCGAACTCAGAGCTATTCGATTAGCACTCAAAGCTTTCTCTCCTACCCTGGCTCATCAATCTGTCCTGGTTCAGACAGATAACCAGGTACCCATGTTTTATGTGAACAAACAGGGCGGGACTGGGTCCAGAATCCTTTGTCGGGAGGCTCAGGACCTTTGTTCATTTGCCCTCAAGCACAACATGCTCCTCAGGGCTGTGTACCTTCCAGGCCAGGACAACTACATGGCTGACAGATTAAGCAGGATTCTGCAGCCCCACGAGTGGCAGCTGCATCCTTCAGTAGTTCAGAAGATCTTCCTAAAATGGGGTCTCCCTTTGGTAGATCTCTTTGCCAGCCCAATGAACAAGCAACTGCCAAAGTTCTGCTCCAGGCAACCGCATCCTCTGCGAATAGCAGCAGATGCTTTTCTGATTCCATGGTCTCAGGGCCTCCTGTATGCATTTCCTCCCTTGCCCTTGGTGGCCCGAACTCTCTTCAAGATTCCTCAGGACAAGGCCTTGGTCCTGCTGGTAGCTCCCAGGTGGCCGAGACAGCCTTGGTTTCCTCTTCTGCTTCAACTGGCGGTGGATCCCCCACTGCCTCTGGGGTTGCAACCTGACCTTCTCTCACAGGAGCAGGGTTCCCTTCTGCACCCCAATCTCAAAGCTCTCAACTTGATGACCTGGAGGCTGCAAGGGTAGTCTTGGCTCCATGGGGCCTACCTCAGGAAGTTGAGGAGGTTGTCCTAGCCTCTAGGAAACAGTCCACTAGGAAAACCTATGCTCTCAAATGGAAAAGGTTTTCTGTGTGGTGTCAGCTACGTACAGAGGATCCTTTCTCCTGTATTGTGCCAGTAGTGCTTCAGTACTTACTGCACTTATCAAATCAGGGACTTAAGTCCAATTCTGTTCGGGTCCACCTCTCAGCTCTAGCAGCTCACCACTCACTGGTGGAGGGACATTCTCTGTCAGGTCACCCCTTGGTGTCCTGCTTTCTCAGGGGCTTGCTTTTGCTCAAGCCTCTAATCCGTCGTCCTGCCCCTGCGTGGGAGCTGAATGTGGTCTTGTAGCAACTGACTTGCCCACCTTTTGAGCCGATGGCTACTTGTCCACTGCGCTTCCTCTCCTCGAAGACACTCTTCCTGATAGCCCTTACTTTGGCTAGGCGAGTGGGTGAGCTTCAGGCCCTGGTTTGTGATAGGCCTTACACCAGGATTTATAGGAACAGGGTAGTCTTTAGGACTCATCCAAAGTTCCTCCCAAAGGTTGTATCCTCTTTCCACCTCAATCAGGAGGTGGTTCTTCCAACATTCTTCCCTAGGCCTCAGGCAAGCCAGGCTGAAGCAGTCCTGCATACCCTGGACTGTAGGAGGGCCTTATCCTTCTACCTTGATGGTACGCAGGGCCATAGAAGGGCTACTCAGCTCTTCTTATCTTTTGACCCCAATAAGTTGGGGTTGGCTGTGTCCAAGTGTACCTTGTCCATCTGGGTGGCTGACTGTATCACCTGGGCTTACAAGGCGGCTGACCTTCCTTTGCAGTGTAGGGTCATGGCCCATCGTGTCAGGGCAATGGCTCATCTCTGCTCTGTGCCCTTGGTAGACACCTGCAGGGCTGCAACTTGGTCTTCAAGCCAGACTTTTGCAGCCCATTACTGTCTGGAGAGGGAGTCCCTTTGGGACAGTGCTTTTGGCCAGGCAGTACTCCGGAATCTCTTTGAGGTTTAGGTAACTCCTGCCCTCTTGTTTGGCTACCGGTGGAGGTTGTGTCCTTGAAAAGCCTTTCTTTGCTGCTGAGACTAGAGGGAGTACTCTTGTTCAGCCTGGGTTCCTCGGTAGCCCAGAGCGAGGGAGTCACCCATATGTGGGGACTGACTTCCTGCTTGGTCCTGGAGAAAGAGTAGTTACTCACCTGTAACAGGTGTTCTCCAGGAGCTGCAGGAATCAGTCCTCGCAACCCTCCCTCCTCCCCTTGGAGTTGCAGTTGTACATAGTTTGTTTTTTTATTTTTGTGTGCTGTTCTTAGCTATGTTATTTGACTGAGGTAAGATGGCACCTTTAGGCGGGAAGGGAACCGCACATGTGTGCCTGCATTCCCAAAGGCTTTTGTAGAAAGCTGGGGAAATGCTCCGCTGGGGCTTCATCGGTGCCGATGACACCCATATGTGAGAACTGATTCCTGCTGCTCCTGGAGAACACCTGTTACAGGTGAGTAACTACTCTTTATACATGAAATCCTACCTAGCCATGGCTGTGACAGATGTGGCCATTTCTCTAGCTCAAACACAGCTCGCCAAAGGGGCAAGTAATTGAGTTCATAACGTTTCCTCCAATCCTGCACTATACATACCCCTAGCTATTTAATAGTGGTTGCTAGCCATCTAAAGGAAAACACACCATGGAAAGTCTCCTCTACCTCAACTGGCAGGTTAAGAGCTAATGCTTCTGGCTTGTCCAGGTTTACCTTAAAACTGGATACCAATCCAAATGCCTCCAGTTCCTCTTGAAGAGGAGGATGGGACGCCCCTGGTCCGGCCAACAGCAACAATACATCATTGCAAATAATACAATCTTATGCTGATCTTTCCCCTACCTTAACTCCCTGAATATTTCCCCTCTCTTATAGACACTGTGCAAAAGCTCCATACACATAGCAAACAATAAAGGACACCCCTAAACAAAAATAAAAAAAATCTGAATACCTCCCATTTACCTTTACTGCACTCCTAGGGGCCCTCATATAACTTCCTTATACATGTGATAAGCCAGTCTCTTCTTAAATTTTACCAGAAAAATTTCCAATGTACCCAGTCAAAGGCCTAGGCATCCACGGACTGAGCCATAGCCATGATAATCTCCTTTTGAGCTACCTAAATCAAGTTCATAACCCCTTTAATATTAGCAGCCGTGTTCCTGCCAAGAATAAAACCTGTTTGATCAGCATCAATGAGAAGAGGCATATAGACCCCGAGTCTTAAAGCTAATATTTCCTCTAAACATTTTACATCTATATTCACCTATAGGAAGCAGACACTGCTACTTCCCTACCAATGCTACCTGCCAGATTCATAGATGGTGGCAGGACCTGTCTCTTTCTAGTGGTTGAGAGCTAACGATCTCACAGCCCTACCATTGTGCCGGTGACCTTTGGCAGAATAATGCACAGGGTAGTGCACAGTTCTCCATCTTCCCTGGTGTTCATTCATTCACCCACTAGTAAGGCCTGACGCTACTAGTCCGCTGAGGCATAATGTGTTCCAGCTCTTCCAGGGCAGTGTTGCTGGAGTAAAAGGCGCTTATAGACCAGCAATCTTGACAGCTGTAGCCATAAGGGAGCTCATTGAGAGCTTCAGTGACTTGCAAGGATGTATCAAGTACAGCTTTTCAAATAGTGTTTTATTATCAAAAAAAAGGTTATGCTGCAATGTTCAGCTGTGGGTAAAAAGGCCAAAATTAATATGTAAATAGAAACTTTCTGTGGTTTTGGTGGTGACAGGATCACAGTAGTAGATTTCTCCCTTTTGCCAGACCTTGAACACCTGTAATACTAAATGCCTCCCCCAACACCATATCAGTTAAAGCAAATCCTACATTATTTTAACTGTTCCATCCACAGACTGTTTTGGCTTATGTTGGGCTGACCCTTTTCCAATGTTCTATCTTCTATGACATTAAATGACCCGATTCATCCTCTGCTCTGAGAGCAGTGAGCTTGTGGCCCTTCTAGGACAAGCAGGATGCGTTAGCCACACCTGGTGACACCATTGGACAGAGGTGCTCTCCTGAGCTCAGAAAGGAGAACCTTTCTGAGCATGTGCCAAAATGGTCCTATACCCTGGCCTGCCTCTGCCTAGCCAGTTTTCTTTCTTCCACTTTGCCAGCAAGACAGACCTAAACAGCTCTCAAAAAAAAAAAAATTAGCACAAAAAGAAAAGAACTCCAGAGAAGAAGCAATATGGATCCAGAAAGAGGACCACCAAAGGTCAGCATGACAAAACAGGGGTTTAAAAAATGTCCCAGCTGTGGGAAGAAAATGAATAGTATTGACTCTCATGGACAGTGTGTCCGGTGCCTTGGCATCCGCCACAAGGTCGGAGACTGCCCGTATTGCGCTCGTGCAAGGAAATCCTGCTACCATGCCCTAAAAGACTTCCTGGAGACCACAGGTGCACCTGGACCCATCCAACATCCCATCCGCGGTGCACTTGGACCCATCCAACATCCCCACAGTGGAGAATGTGCCTGACATGGCCTCCATCCTGCAGAGTCCAGCGCCTCTTCTGAGCTACAATCTGCACCCTCTGGCAGAGTCTGTAGCTTCCTCCATTTGCAATCTGCACCATCGGGTCATGCAGGACATCCCTGATCCAGGTCCTCTCCGTGGCCATCTTGCTGCTCAACATGTGGTGTCACTACTGGTGCTACCAGCCCCTACCCGGGCGCCATTGACTGGTGCCTTGACAATGGGAAAGTCAAGACTGTCTTCTCCATGACATTGGCGATGACGTGGCACTGAGCCCTGCCCTCATGCGTCCATTGGAGGGCTCCATAGCAACAGGGAAAGTATGGAGGGATGCCTCCGCACAAATGCAGGAAGCCCCTGTCTGCGCCAACACTCTGCATCTTGAGTCCTATCGGTGTGGAAGTGATCTCCAATCCTGAGCCAATGGAGCAGGAAGGACTATGGCAGAAACAGCCCTTCACACAACCATCACAAGCGCCCCCACAAGTGCAGACACTGCCGCTAGGAGCACTCCAGCAGCCCTTCCCCTTCTGGATCACTGCCTAGTGGGTGCCGCAGCCACTGCAGGTTGAATCGGGGCGCTACCTCGAGTACCTTGGCTGCCATCCTCCAGCACCAACAGAAAGGGCTATTTTGCTTTTTGCTCCTGCTTTTTGATATCTCCTTGCAGGGCTCTGTCCAAGCAGCAGGCTGTCCAGGACCAGCTTTAGCACCTTCTAACAACTGCAGGCAGTTGTTCTGGTGCCTACAGCCAAGGTCGATACTCCATCTATTTGCGTGGTCCCCAAAAAGGAGGGGGGAGATCCTTTCTTCCTATTCTCAACCTGAAGTATATCAAATGGAGACTCATGGTGGCAGTACACAAGGGTGAGATTATGACTGCCTTGGACCATACAGAGGTGTATCTGCATGTGCCCATCTAGGTTGAGTATCAGCAGTATGTGACCTGGAATGGGGAATAACGAGTGAGGTTATCAAATTTGCAGATGATACAAAACTATTTAAAGTTGTTAAAACCCAAGAGGATCTTGATAAATTAGAAGACTGGGCATCAAAATGGCAGATTAAATTTAATGTGGACAAGTGCTAAGTTCTGCACCTAGGGAAGAACAACCCAAACTATGGTTACACAATGCAAGGTTCCACATTAGGAACCACCACCCAGAAAAAAGATTTAGGCATCATTATGGATAACATGTTAAAACACTCGGCCCAGTGTGCAGCGGCGGCCAAGAGAGCAAATAGAATACTAGGTATGATAAGGAAAAGAATGGAAAATAAAACAAAAGATACTATAATGCCTCTATATCGTTCCATGGTGAGACTGCACCTTGAATATTGTGTGCAGTTCTGGTCACCGTATCTTAAAAAGGATATAGAGTTATTAGAAAAGGTTCATAAAAGAGCCACCAAAATGGTAAAGGGGATGGAAGGATACTCCTATGAAGAGAGGCTAAAAAGGTTAGGGCTCTTTAACCTGGAAAAGAGATGGCTGAGGGGAGATATGATAGAAGTCTATAAATTAATGAACGGAGTGGAACGGGTAAACGTAGATCGATTGTTTACGTTATCAGAATATAGAAAGACTAGGGGACATGCAATAAAGCTACAGGGTAAACTATTTAAGACTAATAAAAGAAAATATTTTTTCACTCAACGTGTAATCAAACTCTGGAATTTGTTACCGGAGGATGTAGTAAAGGCTGTTAGTGTAGCTGGGTTTAAAAAAGGTTTGGACAAGTTCCTGGAGGAAAGGTCCATAAACCATTATTAAGAAGGGACCCAGGATATCAATGCTTGACCCAGTACAAGCGTTGCGGAACCTGTGTGTTTTGGGGAAACTGCTAGGTACGTATGACCTAGATTGGCTACTGTTGGAAACAGGATACTGGGCTTGATGGACCTTGGTCTGACCCAGTATGGCATATCTTATGTTCTTATGACCTCCCCCTCCACCAATGTATTAAAAAGCTCCACTAATACTGGAATCGCTTTCCCACTGAATGTTTTATAAAACAAGGGGGGGGGGGTCAAAACAGCCAACACCCAAGCTTTATCATTGTGCAAATTCTGAACTTCTCCTAAAGTAACTGGGTCCTCCAACCCTTTCCTCGCTCCAATAGCACCAGCAGCTCAAACCCACTAAATAATTCCTGATGGTCTCATCCTGTACCCGATCATCACACATTTCCACCAGCAGCTCAGGGATACCGGTGGGGAACATACTATGTAACCTCATTGGTGTATAGTACCATCTTAAAAAAAAAATTGTAACTGTTCTCCCTAATACTACTAGACCAGTGAGCCTGTCTGATGTGGTGAAAAATCACTTTCCAATCTTTTAATGTGATTTCCTGCCCTAGATCCATCTCCCATTCCTTCATATATGTAAATACCTGGTCCCCTTCCCTCTCACCCCACCCCCCCTATATAGGGATGAAATCATGCACCTGGCAGTTAGTTTTCCCATACCAGATCAATTCTATGTCAAAGATCTCACTACCAGTACCTTGCTTACACACTCCCTCTCAAGAAATGACATACCTATCCATAGTGGAACCTATCCCCTCCCTCAGATCATAATCCTCTCTCATCTCCCCCTCATCCACAAATTGATAGAAACATGTTAATCCCTTTGCCCGCCTCCCACTCCGTGGAGTCATTAGTGAAAATCTATCCCTGACATCTTTATTCTCTCTTTTCCTTACTTGATTCCAGACTCTTACCACTTGTCTCATACTGGGGGTACCCTCACCCATAATTTTTCTTTTATCCTGGACTTAACCAAGGCCACAACTTTATTCTACCCCTTGAATAAATGATCTCTCGAACTCCACATATTTCTTTTGTTCCCTTTCTGTCTCCAATCCATTAAATGCCGAATCCGTGCTGCCCTATAGTAGGCCCAAATATCCGTTACCTCCATCCCTCCCTAGGTTTATACATCACCTCTCGAGCTACCCTTGGTGGTTTATAATCACCAGATATATCTAAATACTTTCCTCTGCAGTGCTCTTAAAAAGCAGTTTCTGGTACTGGTAGTGCTTGGAACAGGTACAGTAGTCTGGGTAAGCTATTCATCTTAATTGCCACCAATCTGCCCAACCAAGATGTTTCTAGGTGCTGACCCCTCCAAATCTTTGCTTATGGCCAAAAAACAATAGCAGGTAGCTGGCCTGATAAATCTCCTCAGATTTAGCTGGTAGCTGACCTTCCAAGTATGTTAACTGTCTTGCAACCCATCATATAGGAAATTGTGCCTGTAAAATTGCTTGTAGCCCAGGGGTTACCGTTACATTTAGCATCTCTCAACCCTGATACCTCTCCATACTGTTGCTGTTCTTCTACCACCACTGGCAGTGACTGCTGAGGCTCCTGAATATACAACGCTATGTCATCTGCGAATACTGAAATAGTGTGTTCTCCAGGACCAAGGAGGAAGTCAGGCCTCACATATGGGTGTCATCGACACCGCTGAAGCCCCAGCGGAGCATTTCCCCAGCTTTCCATGAAAGCCTTTGAGAATGCAGGCACGCATGCGTGGTTCCCTTCCCGCCTAAAGATGCCATCTTATCTCAGTCTCTCTTTTTCCAAGAAGCCCACCGGACGTGTGACCTGTCATCCCAGATAAAAGTTTGATTTTTTCGGTGATTCTCGCTATTTTTTCTCTCCGGTTCGACACCGGTTCCCCTCCCGCTGGGTTCGGTACACCGGTATTGAGCCTGTTTCTTCTTTTTCGTTTTTTGCCTTTCATGGCTGGCGTTCGTGCCCTTTTTTCGCTTTTCCCTGGAAGGCCGGTCCTTTGACCTCGTGGGGACTCTTTTTTACCCCGATGGCTTCCAGCGGTTTTAAAAAGTGTGATCGGTGTAAGAAGTTGATGTCTCTCACCGACACACACGACTGCTGCCTTCGGTGCCTCGGTCCTGATCATGACCATAAGACGTGTGGACCATGTGGGAAGATGTCTTCCAAGGCACTGCAAAGTCACCAGCAGCAGAAAGAAAGACTTTTCTCTGACTCAGCCTCGAGCCGGGCCCGGACCTCGTCTGAGGCCTTGACATCTCGGGATTCGGATCCCGAGCGCCATCGTGGCTCCTCGGACAGGGGGTCCCCCAACCGGGAACGCAAGAGGAAGAAGAGGCTCGTGAGGGCGTCGTCGGAAGAGGTCCCTGACTCCTCGAGAGCCAGGTCTAAGACCCCCGACCGTCGCCCCGGGCCCGTGGAGCAAGAGAAGCCTGCAAAAGTTCCTCGCGTGGAGCCGGAGTCTGCTGGACACGTAAGCCCTGTAGTCCTCGAGGACTCTCCTCCCAGAGAGCCGCCGCCGGGGCCCAATTCGGTGGCTGCTGCGTCTCCCGAGCTGAGTCTCAGGATGACGGCCTTGGAGTGCAGACTGTCTGCCTTCATGGAGCAGCAGCGGGCACTGATGGCCAGCCTGTCTGGCGCATCTGCCCCGACCACCGGGACATCGAAGTCGACCCCGGAGACAGAGCCAATACTCGAGTCCATGATGGCTCGAGGTCGACCTCGGTCGCAGTCTCCCTCGACCTCCCGTTCGGGACCGAGGGCGTCGATGCCGGTGCAGGTGCTCCAGGGCCCCGCGGGGTCGGACGAGTCCACCTGGGAGACGGAGGATGAGGAGTCCCCCGACACTTCAAGACTCGGTGCGTCCTGTTGGACGCACCGCAGTCTAAACCCCGGAGTAGATCCCCTCCGGAGGATACCCGGTTCTCGGAGTTTGTCTGGGATATGGCCACCGCGTTGGCTATCCCGGCAGACCACGAGGAGGAGCCTCGAGGCTCTGCAGTATGACTCTCCTTCGAAGGAGGCCTTTACTGTCCCGGTTCCTCCGATGCTGGAACGGCTCCTCTTCTGGATGTGGGAGGCACCGGCCTCGGCACCGGTTTTAAGCAAGTGGGTCGATTCGATCTATCGACTCTGGAAGAGCCCTGGCTTTCAGAAGGCACAACTGCCACACCATTCCATGGTTGTGGAATCGGCCATGCATCACCTGAAGAGTCAGAAGATGCACTCCTTGGTGCCCCCCAGTAGGGAGGCCTGGAACCTCGATGGTTTTGGTAAGAAGTGCTTCCAGGGCTCGATGCTTGCTTGCCATGTCCAGTCTTACCAGCTGTACATGGGCATGTACTTGCGAGACCTGGCCAAGGAGTTGGCTGGGTTCTCTGCTGGTCTCTCCGGGGAACCCTTGCAGAGATTCAAGTCCTTGTCCTCGGGGATTCGGGACTGCTCCAAGTTTATGTCCCGTGCCGCCTATGATGGCTTCGAGGCTTCGGCCCGAGTTGTCGCAACCGGCATCGCGGCTCGACGCCAGGCATGGCTGCAGTCATCGGACCTCGAGCCATGGGTTCAGGACAAGTTGGTCGATGTCCCTTGCCAAGGTGAGAACCTTTTTGGCAAACCCATGGCCGAGAAGGCCGCACAGCTAGAGACCGAGCACCTTACAAGGACAAGGCTGTCCAGAAAGACTTCTGCCCCTTCTCACAAAAAGAAGGGCTCGGGGAAAAAGCCCTTTTACCCGAGGAAGGGCACTGCCTACAAACAGTACCCTCAGTATCAGGCTGCCCAAGCTGCCCCTCAGGGTCAGCAAGCCAAGGGGTGGGGTAATGGGCCCCGTAGGCAGAGGACCCCCAAGCCTCCGGCCCCTGCTCCCACTCAGCAGGGTGGGGGTTTTTGACTCCTTCAGCATAGCCTCTCCATCCCTGCTCTCCCAACCCTGCACAGGAGGTCGCCTCGCTCTGTTTGCTAACCAGTGGCCACTCATTACTGGAGACAGTTGGGTATTAAGCATAGTCCAGAAGGGTTATGCACTACACTTCCAACAACTACCTCCTCCATATTTTCCAGGGGAACCTCCAAGGCCTCCCCTGCACACAGACCTTCTCCTTCAGGAGCTACAGGGTCTGTTACAAGACAGAGCGGTAGAGCCTCTGCCTCCCCACTTGCAGGGTCAAGGGTTCTACTCCAGGTATTTCCTGGTACCCAAAAGAACCGGTGGTCTTCAACCTATTCTAGATCTCAGAAACCTCAACAAGTTCCTAGAGAAGGTAAAGTTCAAGATGCTTACTCTTGGAACACTTCTGCCGTACCTCCAGCAGGGAGATTGGCTATGCTCCTTAGATCTAAAGGATGCGTATACTCACATCCTCATTCATCCAGACCACAGAAAGGACCTCAGGTTCATTGTGGGAGGAAACCATTATCAGTACAGAGCACTACCTTTTGGCCTCAACTCCGCCCCAAGAGTCTTTACCAAATGCCTGGCAGTGGTGGCGGCCTACCTGAGGAATCAGGGGATCTTTGTCTTCCCCTATCTGGACGACTGGCTCATCAGCGGTCAGACATGTCAGGAGGCCAGACAAGCCACCCTCAGAACTATTGCTCTTCTTCAAAGTCTGGGGTTTGTAATAAACTTTGCTCCCCTCCCAGAACTTGGAGTTCATAGGAGCAAGGTTGGACTCGCTGCTGGCAAAGGCCTTCTTGCCAAAAGACCGAGCCCAGAGACTGATAGCCTTAGCAAACCAGTTTCTCATCAGGTCGCTGGTCTCCGCCAGACTCTGCCTGAGGCTTCTTGGCCACATGGCTTCGACAGTACATGTGACCCCCAACGCCAGGCTCCATATGAGACCTGCACAGTGGTGCCTGCGGACTCAGTGGTCACAGGCCTCAGGCCACCTCACAGACAGGATAAGGGTGTCCAGACACTTGCTGCACTCCCTCAGATGGTGGCTACACCCACCCAATCTGTTGAAAGGAGTACCTTTTTCAGCATCCTGCATTCACAGTGGTCTTGACCACCGAAGCCTCCCTCCAAGGCTGGGGAGCTCATTGTCTAGACAAGTGCACCCAGGGCCTGTGGTCTCCATGGGAATCTGCTCATCAAATCAATCTCCTGGAACTCAGAGCTATTTGCTTAGCCCTCAAGGCCTTTTCTCAAACCCTGGCTCATCAGTCTGTCCTAGTTCAAACAGACAACCAGGTAGCCATGTTCTATGTGAACAAGCAGGGCGGAACTGGGTCCAGGCTCCTCTGTCAGGAAGCACAGGACCTTTGCTTGTTTGCTCTCAGACAAAACATGCTCCTCAAAGCAGTATATCTACCCGGCCAGGAGAACTACCTGGCAGACAGGTTGAGCAGGATTCTGCAACCCCACGCGTGGCAGCTCCATCCTTTGGTAGTTCAAAATATTTTCCTGAAATGGGGACTTCCATCCATAGACCTGTTTGCCAGTCCTCTGAACAAACAGCTGCCAAACTTCTGCTCCAAAAACTAAACAGGTAGGAAAAATTACTCCAGATAAACAATGGCAATGTCCAAGAGGGTTTATAACTCAACGTTTTCTGGCTAGGTCCGGAAATGTCTCAGTATATTCGGCTAGTGTCTGCTGGACAGAAAAGATCACTCATTTCACCAGCCTAGCCTATTAACATCAATGACTTGTTCCGGCCTGTTTTAACACTTTTTAAACACCCCCTTTCCGTTGTGTTGTTTTTAACATTAACAGTCTTTAGTGAAATGGCACTTATCTTCATAAATCTTATCTTAGCAGATCATTATATTCCCGATGCCACACTGGCAAAGTTGTCGCGTTTCACTCATAAACATGAGGTTCTTCAGGGGAAAAGCGCCATCAGCCAAATATTCACTAAAAGAAAAGCCACCATTAAAAACAGCAACCATTTGCTATATCAGTGCCTTAAAATTCCATAAAATACTGGCAGATAAAAATGAGATGTCATACAACATACCCAATAAGGCCTCATCAATGCATAGCTTTTTGAGTTGGTCGTAAATTTCATAATGTTCTTCACTAATTGTTTGATACTTGCGGCTCCTATCTCAAAAACACTGCACATGTGCTGACCTCAGTTTGCAGTCCAATTTATATTCCCCACAATCTACGTCATTCACATTAGAGCAAATCAGCAGCAGCTTCCCCATTCAATTTCCACATTAAGACCATGAGGAATAAGTGTCTGAAGCCGAAAAATCCAACGTTGTTCCCAGAGCACTAATGTTTGCGCTAGTGACTTCCCATTCATCGGGACAGAGATTTGCTCAATACAAAAACATTGTAACGTTTCAAATGTATGCTGGAAAGTTTGACAGTGGGAAACCAATGGCGCTTGCTGTATATTGTGTTTTAAACGACTTTTATGTTCAGCAAGACGTGTTTTAAAAGCCCTGCTAGTCTGCCCGATGTATACTAGAGCACAAGGACAAGTTATCATATAAATCACGTTTTGCGTTTCACACGTGGTATGACTCTTTAGTACATATTTCTTATGGTGATGAGTGAATTCTTGTAGTTCCTTGGTAACAGAACAGATCGAGCAATGTCCACATTTATAATGGCCTGGAGGATCTGCCATTGTTGAGGGTAAGGATATGGGTCGCAGGACCGTCGGACTCAACCGCTCTTTTAAGTTGGGGTTGCGACGCCACACACAGCGAATGACTTTCTCATTTAAACTCGGCACTGTAGTGAGAACAGTAGTATGTCGGGAAATAATTTTCTTAATTTTAAAACTCAATGGAGAGTATTGAGTAATAAAATTAATCACATTAGGATCCTGTTTCTGTCGAGATTGATTAGTGGCTAACAGGGATGACCTGTCATTAAAAAGTGCTCTGCGGTAAGCTCTTGATACCACTCGTGAGTGGTACCCCCGTTCATAAAAATTTCTGGTCAATTCTTTAGCTTTAGTCTTAAAATCAGAAACATCCGAACAGTTCCTGCGATATTGCAGGAACTGGGAGAATGGTAAACCCTCTTTTAAACGAAGCGGATGGGCGCTTCGATAATGGAGTAAAGTATTGCGGGCCACTGATTTGCGATACAAAGAAGTGTGCCAGCCTGTATCCGTTTTTTTAATGAGTAGATCCAAAAAAATCATTTCAGTTTCATGGATATTATAGGTGAACTGAATATGTGAATCTTGGGCATTGAGCCAAATTATGAAAGACTGAAGATCCTCCTTCAGGCCCCACCAAAGCATAAACACATCATTGATAAAACGAGACCAGAGTTTAACTTTAGAATGAAACGGGGATACCCGCCATAACTGATCTTCATAATGACCCATAAAAAGATTGGCTACGGATGGGGCGAAAGTCGCCCCCATAGCAACTCCCGAAATTTGTTGAAAAAAATCACCTTCAAACTGAAAATAATTTTGACAGATGGTTAACTGTGTTAATGCTGATAAAAACTGAAGCTGTGGCCTGGATACATCACCTCTATCTCTCAATGCCCAAACTACCGTCTCAATCGCTTGTGCCTGAGGAATGCTAGTGTAAAGTGACACCACATCTAGTGTCACAAGTAAGATGTTAGGGTCGATAGCCCATTGAGGGCATGCTTCTAAAATTTGCAAAAAATGGGATGTGTCCCTAACATAAGATGGTATGTCTTGTAGGAGAGGCCTGAGAAAGGAATCCAAAAACATGGAAAGTGGCTCTAATAGAGATCCCTTCGTCGACACTATAGGCTGACCGGGTGGCTGTTCAATATTTTTATGAATCTTAGGAACTAAGTTAAAACGAGCCACTGTGGGGTGTACAACATTGAGAAATCGGAATTCCTTAGAAATTAATTTATCCTCCAAGGCTCGAGTGGTAATCAACGAGACTTGCTGTTGAAGCTCTATAGTCGGATCATTTTGTAACAATTTATATGATGAATGGTCAGAAAGTTGACGCTTAGCCTCTGAAACATACTGATCTCTATTTAAGACTACCACCGCGCCTCCCTTATCTGCCCGCTTAATCACTAGATCTGTTCTATTCATTAGAGCCTGTAAGGCCTGGTTTTTATTCTATGGTAATGCATGAAAAAATTGCCGGTTAGTTTGTTCCAGGAACTCTATATCTCGCAAGATTAATGCTCGAAACACTATTAAAGTCGGATGCAACGGACCAGGGGGGTTCCAAGAAGATTTCAAGGAGAGTGGCACTCTGCGTGTAGATTCTGTAGATGACACATTCTCAATAGAAGTTGTAGATTCAGAATGTGACCCAGATTGAGCTGCAAAGTACATCTTTAAATTCAATTTCCTAATTAAATTTTCAAGATCAGCGCGAAACTGGAAAGGGTCATACCGGGTCTCGGGAACGAACGATAAGCCCCGATTCAACAATTGCATCTGATCGTGTGAAAGTGATTTACCTGAAACATTTATAACTAGATTCTGATTCGATGTTGAAGCTGTCATCGTTTGGGATCTCCCTTCCGTTCGGATTGGCGAGTTTGAACTCCGGGCTTTTTCTTTTTTGCGAGTGTCGTCCCCTTCCTCGCAAAAATCCTTAGAAGCTCTCGAATCCATGGAACTGCTGTCATCAGACGTAGTGTCAAAAGAAACTTGTTTACGTGAGTATTTCTTTGTAGTCCTTCTTTTCGAGTCCATCCAGGGATAGACATAACCTGTCGTGTAGTCTTCATTATCCCGTTTCAATTTTTTAATCTTTGCTGATTGAACTTCTGATCGCAGGCTGTCTAATTTTTTCTGAAAGTCAGCCATTTTTGATGTGAATAGTTCAACTTTCTCCTTTTCTTTTAATTCTGCTAACAGCTGAGTCTCCTCTTGATGGCACTCCGTCAAAGCTGATTTAGAAGTAGTAATAATCAATAACATCAAATCAAGCGAACACTTGTTTAAAATCCGGTTCCAGTTAGCTAAGAACTCCGGATTAGACATAAACATGCGAGGCTCTTTATATACCCGTAAACCGCGGGGTATTTGTTGGCGATTTACATACTCAACCATAGAAAGTCTATGCAAATCCGATTTTATGATTTGTTTTTGTTTCCTCATCCAAGTGTCCCACAACAAATCTAAACTCTCTGTGGCTCCTGAATCCATAGAAAAAGGGTTTTTTTCTTTGCAAACTTCCGCAACTTGGGATGAAGTATAGCTCAGTATATCAAGCCATGTAGATTGACCTTCCATATTTGGCAATTCACAAGTGAAGCAGGTCTAGCTCTCAGAGTAATACGAATACTAAACAGGTAGGAAAAATTACTCCAGATAAACAATAGCAATGTCCAAGAGGGTTTATAACTCAACGTTTTCTGGCTAGGTCCGGAAATGTCTCAGTATATTCGGCTAGTGTCTGCTGGACAGAAAAGATCACTCATTTCACCAGCCTAGCCTATTAACATCAATGACTTGTTCCGGCATGTTTTAACACTTTTTAAACACCCCCTTTCCGTTGTGTTGCTTTTAACATTAACAGTCTTTAGTGAAATGGCACTTATCTTCATAAATCTTATCTTAGCAGATCATTATATTCCCAACGCCACACTGGCAACGTTGTCGCGTTTCACTCATAAACATGAGGTTCTTCAGGGGAAAAGCGCCATAGTTTATTTTTTCATTTTTGTGTGCTGTTCTTAGCTATGTCATTTGACTGATGTAAGATGGCACCTTTAGGCGGGAAGGGAACCACGCATGCGTGCCTGCATTCCCAAAGGCTTTCATGGAAAGCTGGGGAAATGCTCCGCTGGGGCTTCATCGGCGTCGATGACACCCATATGTGAGGACTGACTTCCTGCTGCTCCTGGAGAACACCTGTTACAGGTGAGTAACTACTCTTTCCTCTCCCCCTTTTTCCATCGCTTGTACTGTTTCTGGCAGTTTTTCCAAATCCTCTTTGCTAAAGGTTCCACTGCTAGTGCAAATAATAGTGGTGACATCGGGCCCACATAATCCTCTCACCCATGCCCAAATTTAAGTTTGAAGCCCATCTTTTCCAGAACTGTGAACACCAGCACCCAATGCACCCTATCAAAGGCTTTTTCAGCATCTATGGATAAAAACAGTCTCCTTTCCCTGTTATGCTGTTCATACCACCTCCACCGCCCTCTTGATATTATCTTCTGCTTGATGCCCTGGAATAAGCCCTGTTTGATCGTGTTTCACCAGCCCTGCATACAAGGGACTAGGTGTGTGGCTAATACCTTGGTCAGGATTTTAACATCCATATTTATAAGTGAAATGGGCCTGTAGGAGTCACATTTCAATGGATCCTTCCCCGGTTTAGGGAGCAGTGTTATTCCTGCTGTAAGCATTTCCTCTGTCAACGCCTCCTCTTCCGCTAATACCCCATTAAACACCTTACCTAGAAGGCTCATTACCTCCCCACAGGAAACTCCCTGGAAGGCCATCTAAACTTGGAGCTTTCCCTGCCGCCATCCCTTGAGTTGCCTGCCCTATTTCTTCTCCTGTTATCTCTCCTTCTAAGCTGTTTTGCTCCTCTTCCAGTTGAGTAGGAAGAGCCAGCCCCTCCAAATACTGCTTTATCTGCTCACCACTTGTCTCCCCTTATCATTTGCATAACTCTTGATAAAACTATGCAAATTTTGCTCCAGTTTTGTTTTCATCTCTATATATTACCCCATCTCTTCTCTGAATTTGATATATCAGTTTGAGTCGGCTGCCTTATCTTTCTGGCTAGTAGTCTACTTGCTCCAGGGCCATACTGAGCGAGAATCGCACCCTGTGCGACTTGCACCTTGGGTGCTGCCCCCCCCCCCCCCCCCCCCCCGCACCTCCATCTAGCCACTTTCTGGATGTCGGTGGGAGAGGAGAGGCACGCCCAATGTGCAAGTCGCCGGCATTCAAAGTAGATCTGTCCCTCCCTGCTCTGATGCCACGTCAGAGGAAGGAGGGACCAGACCTGCTTAGAGTGCCGCAAAAAGGCTTAAGGGGCACATTTCAGTTGCCTGCCACTGCTGAGAGAAGAAGAAGAGGTGGCGGCAGGCAAAGGCAGACAGCTGAAATGCGCCCCTTAAGCCTTTACGTCCTGTGCAGCCGCACCACTCGCACAGAGCTAGGTACGGTGCTAACTTGCTTTATCTCCAAACTCATAAAATACCTGCTTAAATGCAAAGGCGATCTTTTCTGCTTGTAGGCTTTGTAGTTCCGTCCGTAACTGTCCTGTTTCCATACCCTTTTGGCCTCTGACTTTTGATAATCGAGTGATGCTACTTTGATAGCTTTGGTTAACTTCTCCTCTTGCTGTATTCTATTATTTTTTTTTTATTTTAGCCGCCCACATAATGAATCTCCTCCTTGTGACCGCTTTAAGTCCTTCCTTTAACGTGACACCTTTCACCTCCCCAGTATCATTTAGCATTAGGTATTCACAGATGGCTGACCTTATATCTGCTACCACTTCTTTTCTTTTTAATAAACTCTCATTTAATCTCCAAAACATAGTGCCCCTCAGCCGTTTCTGATCTAGTTCCAACCACACCAGGCCATGATCTGACCAATAGTCTCTAAATCAGCTGCTTTGACCTCCATCATCCAGCCTTTATCAATAAGTATCATGTCTATTCTACTAAAGCTATTGTATGGATTAGTATGGGTTTAGTTTCCGCCAGGAATCTACCAAGAGATGGCAGTTCATTAGTTGGCATAGGCTTCTTTGATTTTTCCTTCCCCCTTCTGGGGCCCTAGCCTGCCTGTCCTGGCTGGGATACATCACCACGTTAAAATCCTCACCCCACCCCCCTCCTCCAAGCAGTAACTTCCCTTTAACTCATTCCCCAACAATTTCCTAACCCCCCTCCAAAATTCCACATGAGCCCCCATTTGGCCCATATATTGAGACAATAGTTACCTCTTCCCTCCAGTCTTCCCCTTCCCCCTCTCGTACGATCCAATGTAGATATGTAAAGTCTCCTCTTATACAATGTAAAAATTGTAATTGTTTGTTGTGCTTCCCACCCCCCCAGAAATCAATGTATGTTCAAATTCCGGCCTGTACAGCCGCTCCATTATGTATAGAATACCGCTGCTGATCGCTGGAAGCAGCAGGATACAAGTGTACACTAAATAAATAAATAAAATTACCCCTCACACCCACCACCCTCCGATCCTGATCCCAAAAACAGTCTTGGACTCAGACCCCCCTTCCCTGTCTAATCAGGATTGCTACTCCCCCTCTTTTCCCCCCCATCCTCGTTCCCTGAGAAAAATTGATCTGGAAATGTCTTGTTTTTCATTCGTCCCACATCCCAAGGTCTCAATGCATTCCCTGCAGTAATATGATCTCCCCTCTAAGCTTCCCTGAAGAGCTGCTGGTGTTTCATAGGAGAATTTAATCTCTTAAGGTTCACTGATACAATCCAAAGCATCACCCTATTCCTCTCGCCTCCCCACTAACCCCAAATCCTGCCTTGCCCCTTCTCCTTCTTCCTAGTTGATCCACACTCATTTCTATCAGAACCAACTTAGCAACACGCCTAAAAGAAATTCAAAACTGGCTCTATGCAAATAACATGAGCATCAACTTCAAGAAAACAGAAGTTATGTTCATATCAAAAAACCCTGAGTTTAACCCACCATCAACAATCTGTCTAAATAACACTCAACTAACCAGTTAAGCAGGAAGTTAAATATCTTGGAGTTACCCTGGATAAAACACTCAGTATGGAACACTACTTAAAACAATTAAACAGAACCATATTCTTTAAATTAAGGATCATACAACCAGAAACCTCATTGAGCTGAATGAGTTTAGAACAGTAGTCCAAGCCCTAATAACACTGCACTTTGACTACGGCAAAAGCCTCCTGCAGGGAATACCCAAAAAGACAATGAACATTTATTTATTTTATTTAACAGGTTTTACATACTGCTTTATCATTTCAATCAAAGAAGTTTACATTGTAACTTAAACTTGGTAATGTACATTAAATAGGGATATTGATAAAGAGTAGTTACTCACCTGTAACAGGTGTTCTCCAGGAGCAGCAGGAATCAGTCCTCACATATGGGTGTCATCGGCGCCGATGAAGCCCCAGCAGAGCATTTCCCCAGCTTTCTACGAAAGCCTTTGGGAATGCAGGCACGCATGCGCGGTCCCCGCCTAAAGGTGCCATCTTACCTCAGTCAAATGACAAGAACAGCACACAAAAATGAAAAAATAAACTATGTACAACTGCAACTCCAAGGGGAGGGAGGGTTGTGAGGACTGATTCCTGCTGCTCCTGGAGAACACCTGTTACAGGAGAGTAACTACTCTTTCTCCAGGACCAAGCAGGAAGTCAGTCCTCACATATGGGTGGCTCCCTAGCTCTGGGCTACCGCGGAACCCAGGCTGAACAAGAGAACTCCCTCTAGTCTCAGCAGCAAAGAAAGGCTTTTCAAGGACACAACCTCCACCGGTAGCCCAACAGAGGGCAGGAGTTGCCTAAACCTCAAAGAGATTCCGGAGTACTGCCTGGCCAAAAGCACTGTCCCTACAGGACTCCCTCTCCAGGCAGTAATGGGCTGCAAAAGTCTGGCTTGAAGACCAAGTTGCAGCCCTGCAGATGTCTACCAAGGGCACAGAGCGGAGATGAGTCACTGAGGCAGCCATTGCCCTGACACGATGGGCCGTGACCCTACCCTGCAAAGGAAGATCAGCCGCCTTGTAAGCCCAGGTGATACAGTCAGCCACCCAGATGGACAAGGTACGCTTGGACACAGCTAACCCCAACTTATTGGGGTCAAAAGATACGAAGAGCGGAGTAGCCCTTCTATACCCCCGCGTACGGTCAAGGTAGAAGGATAAGGCCCTCCTACAGTCCAGGGTATGCAGGACTGCTTCAGCCTGGCTAGCATGAGGCCTAGGGAAGAATGTTGGAAGAACCACCTCCTGATTGAGGTGGAAAGAGGAGACAACCTTAGGGAGGAACTTTGGATGAGTCCTGAGGACTACCCTGTTCCTGTAAATCCTGGTGTAAGGCCTGTCACAGACCAGGGCTTGAAGCTCACTTACTTGCCTAGCCGAGGTAAGGGCTATTAGGAAGAGTGTCTTCCAGGAGAGGAAGCGTAGTGGACAAGTAGCCATCGGCTCAAAAGGTGGGCGAGTCAGCTGCTGCAAGACCACATTCAGCTCCCACTCAGGGGCAGGAGGACAGATGAGAGGCTTGAGCAAAAGCAAGCCCCTGAGAAAGCGGGACACCAAGGGGTGACCAGAGAGAGACTGCCCCTCTACCAATGAGTGGTGAGCTGCTAGAGCTGAGAGGTGGACCCAAACAGAATTAGATTTAAGACCTTGATTTGACAAGTGCAGTAAGTACTGAAGGACTACTGGCACAGTACAGGAGAAAGGATCTTCTGTACGTAGCTGACACCACACAGAAAACCTCTTCTATTTGAGAGCATAGGTTTTCCTAGTGGACTGTTTCCTAGAGGCTAGGACAACCTCCTGAGCCAAGACTACCCTTGCAGCCTCCAGGCCATCAAATTGAGAGACTTGAGATTGGGGTGCAGAAGGGAACCATGGTCTTGTGTGAGAAGGTCGGGTTGCAACCCCAGAGGTAGTGGAGGATCCACCGGCAGTTGAAGCAGAAGAGGAAACCAAGGCTGTCTCGGCCATCTGGGAGCTACCAGCAGGACCGAGGCTTTGTCCTGAAGAATCTTGAACAGGGTTCGGGCAACCAAGGGCGTGGGAGGAAACGCATAGAGGAGGCCCTGAGACCAAGATATCAGAAAAGCATCCAGTGCTATCCGCAGAGGATGTGGTTGCCTGGACCAGAACTTTGGCAGTTGCTTGTTCAGTGGGCTGGCAAAAAGATCCATCAAAGGAAGACCCCATTTGAGAAAGATCTTCTGAACTACCGCAGGATGCAGCTGCCACTCGTGGGGCTGCAGAATCCTGCTTAACCTGTCTGCCAGGTAGTTGTCCTGGCCTGGAAGGTACACAGCCTTGAGGAGCATGTTGTGCTTGAGAGCAAAAGAACAAAGGTCCTGAGCCTCTTGACAAAGGATCCTGGACCCAGTTCCGCCCTGTTTGTTCACATAAAACATGGCAACTTGGTTGTCTGTCTGAATCAGAACAGACTGGTGAGCCAGGGTAGGTGTGAAAGCTTTGAGTGCTAATCGAATAGCTCTGAGTTTGAGGAGATTGATCTGCTGCAGCTTCCCAGGGAGACCAGAGGCCCTGGGTGCACTTGCCCAGACAATGAGCTCCCCAGCCTTGCAGGGAGGCATCTGTTGTCAGCACTACTGTGTACCCTGGAATCTGAAAAGGCACCCCTTTCAGTAGATTGGGTGGGTGCAGCCACCAGTTGAGGGAGTGCAGAAATAGTCTGGACACCCTTATCCTGTCTCTGAAGCTGCCTGTGACCACTGAGTCCGAAGGCACCATTGTGCAGGCCTCATATGGAGCCTGGCATTGGGGCGTCACATGTACTGTCGAAGCCATGTGGCCCAGAAGCCTCAGGCAGAGTCTGGCGGAGACCAGGGACCTGATGAGAAACTGACTTGCAAAGGCCATCAACCTTTGGGCTCTGTTTTCTGGCAAGAATGCCTTTGCCAGGATAGAGTCCAACCCACTGTTCCCTCTAAGCTGTGCGCGTGTGCGCACGCACACACCTCGCCGAGCGAGCGCACATACTTTACAACAGTGCGCACAAAAATTACGGTTCTGATTCTGATAGAAAACAACACAGATGTCTTAAAATTAAAAATTTGTGATTGTAATTACTAGAAATTTTCTGCTTCATTTAGTAATCGTCTGTTTTCATTTAATTTGATTAAAATCAATGTGGTGTATATACTGTATTCTGACGTGTAGTCAAATTTTAAAGTATACAACTCCGAGTGTCGTTATGTGGCGCACAAAAATTTAACCTTCCTTCAAAAGCTGCACAGCTGATATTTTATGCGCACACAGCCTACAGAAAATTAGAGGGAACATTGGTCCAACCTTGCCCCTATGAACTCCAAGTTCTGGGAAGGGAGCAAAGTGGACTTTGCGAAGTTTATGACAAAACCCAGGCGTTGTAGGTCCTGAGGGTGGCTTGATTGGCCTCCTGACCTGTCTGACCCCTGATGAGCCAGTCGTCCAGATAGGGGAAGACAAAGATGCCCTGATTTCTCAGGTAGGCCGCCACCACTGCTAGGCACTTTGTTAAGACTCTGGGGGTGAAGGTGAGGCCGAAAGGCAGCACTCTGTACTGATAATGGTTTCCTCCCATGATGAACCTCAGGTACTTTCTGTGGTCTGGATGAATGAGGAAGTGAGTGTACGCATCCTTTAGATCTAAGGAGCATAGCCAATCTCCCCGCTGTAGGTAGGGCAGAAGGGTTCCAAGAGTAAGCATCTTGACCTTTTCTTTCACTAGGAACTTGTTGAGGTTCCTGAGGTCCAGAATGGGACGAAGGCCACCGGTCCTTTAGGGCACCAGGAAATACCTAGAGTAGAATCTGTGACCTTGCAAGTGGGGAGGCTCAGGCTCCACCGGGAAAAATGGTAGACATGATCATGAAGAACAAAATTACTGAATTGTAGATAGCATTGGCTTAATGGGAGACAGCCAACATGGCTTTAGATAAGGAAGAGCTTCTCTTACTAATCTGTTATGTTTTATGAAAGTGTGAATAAACAGGTAGACAAAGGTGAGTCGGTTGATATAGTGTATCTGGACTTTCAGAAAGCCTTTGACAAGGTCTCTCCGGTGGTGTAATGTTCTTTGGGTGCTTTAATTCTTTCCAGAATGCTTGGAGGTCTTTTATTCCTTAGTGCTTCAGGGAGGGAGTTCCATTGTGAGGGGGCTCTATAAGTAAATGCCCTCTTGCTAGTGAATTGTTTGGTTTTGCATATTGAAGGAGGTACCATGAGAGAGTTTTGGTTGGGAGTTCTTCTGGCTCTGTTGGCTAATTAGATTTGGATTAGAGATGGAAGGGGGCTATGTTATGTATCAGTTTGAATGTGGTCATCATTATTTTGTATCTTACGCTTGAGGAAACTGGGAACCAGTGGAGCTCGTATAGGATAGGTGTAATGTGGTCTGTGAGTCGTGCTTTCATTATGACTCTGGCTGTGCCATTTTGGGCCATTTGTAATATGTCCAAGTTAACCATATTTATTTATTTAACTAACATTTTTTATATACCGCCTTTCATAATCTCAAGGCAGTTTACATCGAACAAAACTTTGTTTACACAGAACGTTTTCAAAACTATATACAGGTTTACATTGAAGGGCATTTGGCTTACATAGAACTTTTCAAACTATATATAACAGTGTTTGCTGTATTTTACATTTAACTAACTATTTACATAGGTTTGTGCTTGCTTTGTGCCTAGGATCCATATCCCTGTTTAGTGTACATTCAAGTTCTCCA
Source organism: Ichthyophis bannanicus (assembly GCA_033557465.1). Classification (NCBI taxonomy): domain Eukaryota; kingdom Metazoa; phylum Chordata; class Amphibia; order Gymnophiona; family Ichthyophiidae; genus Ichthyophis; species Ichthyophis bannanicus. The sequence continues at coordinate 140,522,897 of CM066049.1, read as the reverse complement.
GGACCAAGCAGGAAGTCAGTCCTCACATATGGGTGTCATCGGCGCCGATGAAGCCCCAGCGGAGCATTTCCCCAGCTTTCTACGAAAGCCTTTGGGAATGCAGGCACTGCGATGCCCCTGCCCAGGCCCGAGAGCTTACAGGCAGGAGTGGCCTTGTAATGTTCCTGAGGAATAAAGCTTGTACGGGTCCCTGGGAATTCTGGGACTCGTAGTGTACTTGTATTTCCTTCAGGATTAAATTGTAGTCGTGACACGAATGGTAAGGCTGCAAGAAATTTATTGTTGTGGGGATATTTTCCAGTACATCAAAATTCAATGGTACAGAACGCAAAAGGTGCAACTTCAACCCAAACAGCTGAAACCAGGAACATAGGAAGTACAACTGAAATTAAGTTAGCTTCTACTTGGCTCTTCACAATCACAGCAGCTTTAACTCAGCAGTGCCTCATGTGGTCTTTCAGAATTATTGCAGCACCAAACAAACAGCTGTTCCTTCCACAGCATGGCTTCTCAAAACAACAAATGAAAACAATTTGTAAACCTTTTAGCTTGGCAGCAAATACAGCAAACTCCCTGTATTATTTTCATACAGTGTTCAAGGGTTTCTTACATTGCTATCCTCTTTGAGGCAGATTGAGCAATCCATTGGAGAAGGGTCTCCTAAGGCAGGCAGGTAATTATCCACTTGCATGCATTCATCAGAGCTAAGGCTATCGCTGTCTCTGTCAGGCCTGCTAAGCTTCCCTGACCTCGGTTCCAGAAACTCTTGAAACTGTTTTAAAAGCAATTCAGCCTGTAAGTGCTCTTTATCCGTGTGAAAGTCTTTGGTAAGGGTAACACCCTTCCCCCACTTGCTATCAGCTTCTGCAGCTGGTTTTACCTTGTGAAGGTTAGCACAAAGAAAAGGTTTCTCTAATAAAGCATTAAAAGTAGAAAAGTCAGCTTTACCTTTAGCAGGGTTTGAATAAGAACTGGCACCTTTCCTCCAGAAGTCTCTCTGGTTCAAAAACTCAGCAGCCTTATTGCTATTTCCTCTGCTCTGTGAATTTCTCTTTGAAAAGCTTTCTTCCTGCTTCACTTCCTTGCTTCTGTAGCCTTGTTTGCTACCAGACCAGATACCTTCTTTCCATGTGCTAAATTTGCTAGCCTTCCCACGCCCAGGCTCTACCTTGTAGTAAGGTTCTTTCTTAGAGTGTGCTTGGCTCCAAGGTTTACTGCTCCAAGGTTCCACCTTGCTCCAGGGTTCTAGCGTTTTCCTCCTTCCTTTTCCCTCTTTTTCTCTTTCCTCCTTTTCTCTTTTCCACCTCTCCTCTTCCCTCTCTGCTTGGGGATTTAAAAGGGCTTCATTTCCGGGCACGCCCTGACCGTCCCCTGAGCGTGCCCAATCAGTGCAGAAGCCCGTCTCATCCCCTGAGTTGGGGCGTGTCCTGTGCTCAGCAGAGAGCTGTGTTTTTTTTCAACTCTGCATTGGAAATCCTGTGTGCTAGTGCTGTTTCATTACTTCTACCAGGATTTTCCCCTATCTCCATCTCTTCATAAGAACATAAGATATGCCATACTGGGTCAGATCAAGGTCCATCAAGCCCAGTATTCTGTTTCCAACAGAGGCCAATCTAGGTCATATGTACCTAGCAGTTTCCCCAAGAGACACAAGTTCCACAATGCTTGTACTGGGTCAAGCATTGATATCTTCGGTCACTTCTTAATAATGGTTTATGGACCTTTCCTCCAGGAACTTGTCCAAACCTTTTTTAAACCCAGCTACACTAACAGCCTTTACTACATCCTTCGGTAACAAATTCCAGAGTTTGATTACACGTTGAGTGAAAAAATATTTTCTTTTATTAGTCTTAGTTTACCCTGTAGCTTCATTGCATGTCCCCTAGTCTTTCTATATTCTGATAACGTAAACAATCAATCTACATTTACCCGTTCCACTCCGTTCATTAATTTATAGACTTCTATCATATCTCCCCTCAGCCGTCTCTTTTCCAGGTTAAAGAGCCCTAACCTTTTTAGCCTTTCTTCATAGGAGTATCCTTCCATCCCCTTTACCATTTTGGTGGCTCTTCTCTGAACCTTTTCTAAAATCGCTATATCCTTTTTAAGATACGGCGACCAGAATTGCACACAATATTCAAGGTGCGGTCTCACCATGGAACGATATAGAGGCATTATAATATCTTTTGTTTTATTTTCCATTCCTTTCCTTATCATACCTAGCATTCTATTTGCTCTCTTGGCCACCGCTGCACACTGGGCAGAGGGTTTTAACATGGTATCCACAATGACGCCTAAATCTTTTTCTTGGGTGGTGGTTCCTAATGTGGAACCTTGCATCGTGTAACCATAGTTTGGGTTGTTCTTCCCTAGGTGCATAACCTTGCACTTGTCCACATTAAATTTCATCTGCCATTTTGATGCCCAGTGTTCCAATTTATCAAGATCCTCTTGCAATTTTCCACAATCCTCTTGGGTTTTAACAACTTTAAATAGTTTTGTGTCATCTGCAAATTTGATAACCTCACTCGTTATTTCACTTTCCAGGTCATTTATGAATATGTCAAAAAGCAGCGGACCCAGCACAGATCCCTGTGGTACACCACTATTCACCTTTCTCCATTGGGAAAATTGGCCATTTAGCCCTACCCTCTGCTTTCTATCTTTTAACCAGTTCCTGATCCACAATAGTACACTGCCTCCTATCCCATGACTCTTTAGTTTTCCCAAAAGTCTCTGATGAGGGACCTTGTCAAAGGCTTTCTGAAAGTCCAGATACACAATATCAACCGACTCACCTTTGTCCACCTGTTTATTCACTCCTTCAAAAAAACATAACAGATTAGTAAGACAAGATCTTCCTTGTCTACAGCCATGTTGGCTGTCTCCCATTAGGTCGTGACTATCTACATGCCGAGTAATTGTATTCTTTATGATGGTTTCTACCATTTTTCCTGGTACTGACGTCAGGCTCACCGGTCTGTAGTTTCCCGGATCACCCCTGGAACCCTTTTTAAAAATTGGTGTTACATTGGCGATCCTCCAATCTTCAAGTATTAGAGATGATTTTAATGATAGTTCACAGATTACTGATAGCAGGTCTGCAATCTCATATTTCAGTTCTTCTGGAGGGCATTCCTCACCACAGCACGCATGAGCGGTTCCCTTCCCACCCAAAGGTGCCATCTTACCTCAGTCTCTTTTTTTCCGTGAAGCCCACTGGACGTGTGTCCAGTTTTCCCGGTTAAAATTAGATTTTTCAGCGAGTTTTTTGGTCTTTTTCTACCGGTTTGACACCGGTTCCCCTCCCGCCAGGTTCGGTACACTGGTATCGAGCCCGATTCTTCTTTTTCGTTTTTTGCCCTTTGTGGCTGGCGTTTGCGCCCTTTTTTCTCTTTTTCCCTGGAAGGCCAGTCCTTTGACCTCGCAGGGACTCTTTTTTCCCCGATGGCTTCCAGTGGTTTTAAGAAGTGTGATCGGTGTAAGAAACTAATGTCTCTCACCGACACACACGACTGCTGCCTTCGGTGCCTCGGCCCCGACCACGATCCTAAGTCATGCGGGGCCTGTGGAAAAATGTCTTCCATGGCACTACGAAGTCACCAGCAGCAAAAGGAAAGGCCTTTCTCAGACTCAGACTCAGCCTCCGGCCGGGCCTGGACCTCGTCTGAGGCCTCGACATCTCGGGATTCCGATCCAGAGCGCCGAAGCTCCTCGGAGAGGGGGTCCCCCGACCGGGAATGCAAGAGGAAGAAACGGCTCGCGAGGGTGTCGTCGGAAGAGGTCCCTGGCTCAAGGGCCAGGTCTCAGACCCCCGACCGTCGCTCCGGGCCTGTGGAACCGGAGAAGCCTCCCAAAGTTCCTCGTGTGGAGCCGGAGTCTGCTGGACACATAAGCCCCTTAGTCCTCGTGGACTCTCCTCCCAGGGAGCCGCCACCGGGGCCCGAGTCGGTGGCTGCTGCGTCTCCCGAGCTGAGTCTCAGGATGACAGCCTTGGAGAGCAGAATGTCTGCCTTCATGAAGCAGCAGCGGGCACTGATGGCCAGCCTGTCTGCCGCATCTGCCCCGACCACCAGGACATCGAAGTCGACCCCGGAGACCGAGCCTATACTCGAGTCCATCGTGGCTCGGAGTCAACCTCGGTCGCGGTCTCCCTCGACCTCCCGTTCGGGACCGAGGGCGTCGATGCCGGTGCTTCCGGCATTCGGGCAGGTGCTCCAGGGCCCCGCGGGGTCGGACCCCAACTCTTCCTTGGACGAGTCGGCTTGGGAGACGGAGAACGAGGAGTCTCCTGATACCTTTAAGACTCTGTGTGTCCCTTCGGACTCACCGCAGTCTGAGCCCCAGAGTAGGTCCCCCCCGGAGGACACCCGGTTCCCGGAGTTCATCCGGGATATGGCCACTGCCTTGGCTATTCTGGCGGATCCCGAGGAAGAGCCTCAAGCTGAAGAGCTCGAGGCGCTGCAGTATGACTCTCCTCCGAAGGAGGCCTTTACTGTCCCGGTTCCTCCGATGCTGGAATGGCTCCTCTTCCGCATGTGGGAGGCACCAGCCTCGGCGCCGGTTCTTAGCAAGCGAGTCGATTCCATCTTTCGGCTCCGGAAGAGCCCTGGCTTTCAGAAGGCACAGCTACCACACCATTCCATGGTTGTGGAATTGGCCATGCATCGTCTGAAGAGTCAGAAGATGCACTCCGCGGTGCCTCCTGGCAGGGAGGCCTGAAACCTCGATGGCGTCGGTAGAAAGTGCTTTCAGGGCTCGATGCTTGCTTGCCATCTCCAGTCTTACCAGCTGTACATGGGCATGTACTTGCGGGATCTGGCGAAGGAGTTGGCCGGGTTCTCTGCTGGTCTCTCTGGGGAACCCTTGCAGAGATTTAAGTCCTTGTCCTCGGGGATTCGGGACTGCTCGAAGTTCATGTCCCGCGCCGCCTGCGATGGCTTCGAGGCTTCGGCCCGAGTTGCGGCAGCCGGCATCACGGCTCGACGTCAGGCATGGCTGCAGTCATCAGACCTCGAGCCATGGGTTCAGGACAAGTTGGTCGATGTCCCTTGCCGAGGTGAAAACCTTTTTGGCAAGCCCATGACCGAGAAGGCCACTCAGCTCGAGACCGAGCACCTCACTCGGACAAGGCTGTCGAGGAAGACCTCTGCCCCTTCTCATAAAAAGAAGGGCTCGGGTAAAAAGCCCTTTTACCCGAGGAAGGGCACTGCCTACAAACAGTACTCACACTATCAGGCTGCCCAAGCTGCCCCCCAGGGTCAGCAAGCCAAGGGCCAGGGTAATGGGCCCCGTAGGCAGAGGACCTCCAAGCCTCAGGCCCCTGCTACCACTCAGCAGGGTGAGGGTTTTTGACTCCTTGAGCATAGCCTCTCCTCCACTGCTCTCCCAACCCTGCACAGGAGGTCATCTCGCCCTCTTTGCCCATCCGTGGCCCCTTATCACCGGGGACAGTTGGGTGCTGGAGATAGTCCACAAGGGCTATGCCCTCCATTTCCACCAACTGCCACCCCCGTACTTTCCAGGAGAGCCTCCAAGGCCTCCTCTGCACACAGACCTTCTCCGTCAGGAGCTTCAGAGTCTGACATCAGGCTCAACGGTCTGTAGTTTCTTGGATCACCCCTGGAACCCTTTTTAGAAATTGGCATTACATTGGCCATCCTCCAATCTTCAGGTCTTACAGATGGTTTTAATGATAGTTCAGATTACTAATAGCAGGTCTGCAATCTCATATTTCAGTTCTTTCAACACCCTTGGATGTATGCCATACAGGTCCAGGTGATTTGCTACTCTTCAGTTTATCAAATAGTTGTAATACATCTTCCCAGTGAATCAATATTTCTTTCAATTCTCCCACAGCATCTCCTTTAAATACCATTTCGGTTATGGGTAACATTCCTACATCTTCCTCAGTAAGGACCGAAGCAAAGAATTAATTCACTCTCTCTGCTATGGCCTTGTCCCCTCTTAGTGCCCCTTTTACCCCTCTATCTTCTAATGGTCCAACTGACTCTCTCACAGGTTTTTTTTTGCTACCAATATACTTGAAAAAGTCTTTATTACACGTTTTTGCTTCCATAGCAAGCTTCATCTCAAATTCTCTCTTTGCCTGCCTTATCAATGCCTTGCATTTAATTTGCCAATGCTTGTGCTGTTTCTAGTTTTCATCATTTGGCTTTTTTTTTTCCATTTCCTGAAAGATGCTTTTTTTGGGAACAGCAGCCTCTCTAACCTCACCTTTAAACCATGCTGGCAGTTTTTTGGACTTCCTTCCACTTTTCTTAAAGCATGGAATATAGCTGGTCTGGGCTTCCAAGATAGTATTTTTAAACACCCAAGCTTGATGTAAATCTTTAACCTTTGCAACTGATCCTTTTAGTTTTTTCTTAACTATTTTCCTCATTTTATCATAGTCTCCCTTTCAAAAGTTAAAAGGTAGTACTGTGGATTTCCTTACCATGCCTCCTCCATTGTGTTCTTATCACCACAGATTCCTGTGCACTGCAGGTTGTCAGGGAGGGCTATCTTCTCCACCTGGCACAGACACCTCCTTTCTTCCCAGGAGAGCCTCCCAGGTCTTCCCTTCATCGGTACCCCCTACTGCAGGAACTCTCAGGTCTTCTTGAGGACAGGGTGGTGGAACCAGTGCCTCAACATCTCAGGGGCAAGGGGTTCTACTCCAGGTATTTCCTCATGCCAAAAAGGACATGAGGCTTAAGGTCCAATCTGGACCTGCAGAACCTGAACAAATTTCTGGTGAGGGAGAAGTTCAAGATGCTCTCCCTTGGAAGATTGCTGTCTTACCTCCAGCAGGAAAATTGGCTATGCTCCTTGGATCTGAAGGATGCTTATACCCACATCCTTATTCATGTCAGCCACAGGCAGTATCTTCTCTTCATGATGTGGGAAGCCACTACCAGTACAGGGTACTACCTTTCAGCCTGGCGCCACCCCCAGGGTCTTCACCAAATACCTGGCAGTAGTGGCTGCCTATCTCCTTCTCCAAGGGGTATTCGTCTTCCCCTATCTAGATGGCTGGCTTATAAAAGGAGGCAAGGCTGCCGAGGTACAGCAAGCTACAGCTTGTACCATCTACATCCTACAACATCTGGGGTTCGTGATAAACCACCCCAAGTCCCACATCCTCCCGACAAAATGTCTGGAGTTCATAGGGGCAAAGCTGGACACTGTTCAGGCAAGGGACTTCCTCCCCCTCGATCAGGCCGACTGTCTCAGGGAACTGACCGCAGACATGCAACATCCTCCCTCAGTGTCAGCTCCGCTTCTGATATGCCCACACGGTCCATGTCATCCCAGATGCCAATCTGCATATGAGGGTTGCCCAGTGGTGCCTTTGAGACCAGTGGATACAGGCTACAGACTGCCTCCAAGACAGAGTCTCAGTGACCCACAAGCTGGTGGACTCCCTGACGTGGTGGCAAAATCCACAACACCGTCAGGCAGTGATGCCCTTCCAAGCCCCAAGTCCTCTAAGGGTCCTCACAACAGACACCTTCCTGCTGGGATGGGGAACACACTGCAAGGAACTTTGCACTCAGAGCAGCTGGTCACAGGCCGAGGGCAACCAGCAAATCAACCTTCTGGAGCTTTGGGCAATATATCTAGCCCTCGGAGCCTTTTGCTACCGTCTGAAGCACCAGCTGGTGCTGATCCGAAATGGACAACAAAGTGGCGATGTTCTACATGAACAAGCAAGGGGGCACAAGGTCTAGCACCCTTTGCCACGAGGCGATGACACTCTTCTCCTACAGGCGGTATATCTACCAGGCCAGGACAATACCCTGGCAGATAAAGTGAGCAGGGTCCTCTAACCACACAAGTGGCAGCTGGACCCCAGAGTGGCCACCCAACTCTTCCGGCTCTGGGAAACCCCACCGATGGACCTTTTCACCAGCCCAGATAACTACCAATTGCGCTACTTCTGTTCCCATCAGCCTCACCTAAGCCAGGTAGCGGCTGATGTGTTCCTCACCCTATGGTCAAAAGGCCTCATGTACGCCTTCCCACCCACACTGTTGATGGCCAAGACCCTCTTCAAGCTCTTCACGACAGGGTGTCGCTGATCCTGGTGGCTCCACAATGGCCCACGCAGCCGTGGCTCCCATTGCTCTTCAGATTGTCAGTGGAGGCACCGATCCCCTTGGGGAGTTCCCTGGGGCTCTTGTCTCAAGAAGAGGGCTCTCTCCTGCAGCCCGATCTGGGGTCCCTATCACTGACAGCGAGGCTGCTGAAAGGATAACCTTAGCCCCTTTCAACCTCTCCGGGGAAGTGGAAGAGATCCTGCTGGCCTCCTCCACTAGGAGGGCTTATGCCTTCAAATGAGGCAGCTGGTGCTGCAGTACCTTCTTCATCTCTCACAATCCAGGCTCAAATCAAATTGCACCTCAGTGCCCTGGTGGCACACTATCAGCCTGATGAAGGCAAGCCCCTCTCGGCTCAGCCTCTAGTAACCCACTTTCTGAGTGGGCTCCTACTGTCAAAACCCCCTATCTGCCCTCCGGCGATGGAGTGGGACCTCAATGTAGTGTTGGCACAGCTCATCCACCTGTCCTTCGAGCCTCTGGCTACCTGCCACCTGAGGTATCTCTCATGGAAAGTCATGTTCCTGGTGGAGCTCACCTCCACTTGCAGGGTCAGCGAGCTCCAAGCCCTGGAGGCAGAGATGCCATACACCAGGTTCTACAAGTACAGGGTCATGCTACGCACGCATCCCAAATTCCTTCTGAAGGTGGTGTCTCCTTTTCACCTCAACCAGGAGGTGATGCTACCACCTTCTTCCCAAGGCCTCACTCCAGCAGGGCAGAGACCATACCGCAGATTTTGGACTGTAGGAGGGCTCTGTTCTTCTACATTCAACATATCCAGGGCCACCAAAAAGCTTCTGAGCACTTTGTTTCCTATGACCCCAGTCATCTGGGGGAGGCAGTGACAAAGCAAACCCTGTCCACCTGGGTGGCGGACTGCATAGCCCTTACCTATGAGAAGGCTGGCCGCATGCTGGATGGCCAGGTCACAGGTACACAGTGTCAAGGTCATGGCAGCCTCTGTGGCAAATCTGCTCTCCGTCCAGATGTTGGACATCTGCCAGGCCGCTACCTGGTCTTTAGTCCATACCTTCACAGCTCATTACTAGCTGGAGAGGGTCCCAATGGAACAGCACCTTCGGCCAGGCTGTGCTCCATAATCGTTTCAAGGTCTAGGCAACTCCTATCCTCTGACCCCTTTCTGTGTTCAGGCTACCAAAGCAATGGTTCCCAGCGGGCATGTGTCGTTCTGCAGTCTGGATCTATGGACTCAATTGCTGCTGCTCACAGCTCCCCTTGAGGGCAACTGTTTTTCCTAGCCTGTAGCTAGGGAATCCCATATGTGAGGACAGACTTCTTGCTTGTTTGCAGAGAAAGCATAGTTACTCACCTGTAACAGGTGTTCTCCGGGGACAACAGGAATCAGTCATCACAACCCTCCCTCCTCCCCTTGCTGTATATTTTGCCATCTTCTTTTGTCAGCTCTAGCTATGCCATCTGAGTAAGATGGCATCCTTGGGTGGAAAGGGGACCACTCATGCATGGTAGCATCTTCTAAAGGCTTTCTTTGAAAGCTTGGGAGATGCTTCTGCGAGGGCATCATCGGTGCTGACATCACCCATGTGAGAACTGATTCCTGCTGTCCCCGGAGAAAGAGTAGTTACTCACCTGTAACAGGTTTTCTCCAGGAGCAGCAGGAATCAGTCCTCACATATGGGTGATGTCAGCACTAGCGGAACATTTCCCCAGCTTTCAAAGAAAGCCTTTGGGAATGCAGCACGCATGCGCGGGCCCCTTCCTGCCCACGGGTGCCATCTTGCTCAGTCTGATGACATAGCTAAAAGACAGCAAAAACACAAAATGAATCATACGACTGCAACTCCAAGGGGAGGAGGGAGGTTCGTGAGGACTGATTCCTGCTGCTCCTGGAGAACACCTGTTACAGGTGAGTAACTACTCTTTCTCCAGGACCAAGCAGGAAGTCAGTCCTCATATGGGACTCCCCAGCTTCAGGCTACCGGGAACCCAAGCTGAAAAATAAGCTCCCTCTAGAGCATCAGCATCCGTGAAAGAATCCTTTCTGAGAACGCCCCCGTACGGTAGCCCAACACGAGGGTAGAAGTTGCCTAAACCTCAGAGATTACAGAGTAGCGCCTGTCCGAAAGCACTGTCCCTACGGGACTCCCTCTCGAGGCAGTAGTGGGCCACAAAAGTCTGGCTTGAAGACCACGTAGCGGCCCGGCAGATGTCTGCCAACGGAACGGAACAGAGCAGAGATGAGCTACTGAAGCAGCCTTCGCCCTGACACGGTGGGCCGTGACTCGACCCTGCAAGGAGAGGCCGGCTGCCCTGTATGCCCAGGCGATACAATCCACTACCCAAAGGGACAACATACACTTGGAGACAGGCAACCCCATTTTATTAGGGTCAAAAGATACAAAGAGCTGAGGAGCCCTTCGATGCCCCTGCGTAGGTCTATGTAAAAGGACAACGCCCTTCTACAGTCCAGGGTATGCAGGACTGTTTCAGCCCAGGTGGCATGCGGCCTGGGGAAGAATGTTGGAAGAACCACCTCTTGATTGAGGTGGAAGGAGGAGACAACCTTCGGAAGGAACTTAGGGTGAGTCCGTAAGACCATCCTGTTCTTATAATACTGTGTGTACGGTCTATCAGAAACCAGAGCTTGTAGTTCACTCACACACCTGACTGAGGTAAGAGCCACTAAGAACACCACCTTCCAGGAAAGGAAGCGTAAGTGACAGGTAGCCATCGGCTCAAACGGTGGGCAAGTAAGTTGGTGCAAGATCACATTCAAATCCCACTCAGTGGCTGGTGGACGGATCGGAGGCTTGAGCAAAAACAGGCCTCTGAGGAAGCGGGACACAGAGGGCCAATCTCTGTCGGGTCACCCCTTGATCTGTGAGTGGTGTACCGATAGAGCACTGAGGTGGACCCTAACAGAGTTGGATTTAAGGCCTAGGTCCGACAGATGAAGCAGATACTGCAGCACCACTGGCACCAGGCACGAAAAAGGATCCTCCTGGCGCTGAGCACACCAGGTGGAGAAGCTACGCCACTTGAGGGCATAAGATTTCCAGGTGGATTGCCTCCTAGAGGCCAAAACCACCTCTTCCACTTCCTTAGGTAGAAGTAAGGGGGCTAGAACTACCCTTTCAGCATCCAGGCCATCAGATTGAGGGACCTGAGGTTGGGGTGCAGGAGAGATCCCTGATCCTGAGATAGGAGATCGGGCTGTACCCCCAGAGGGAGTGGAGTGTCCACTGCCAACTGAAGGAGGAGTGGAAACCATGGTTGCCTCGGCCATCTGGGTGAACTCACAAATCGTTATAATTTTGGTCTCTTCTCAAACGTGTAACTATAAACTCTCAATTGGAAGCACGTTCATTCAAACCTTAATTCAGTAGAATTGATCATCCAGTACTTCATCTATTATATCTAAATTCAGGTCTCAGACTTTAACCGCACTTTAATCAGGACTTGCGTCCTTACATTCAGTGCTGTTTTTTTTGCATCAACGACCTTCAATAAATTTCAATTATACCAATAGTACATAAGGTTTCATAGATATAGGAATTTATTGAAGGTCGTTGATGCAAAAAAAACAGTGCGGTTAAAGTCTGAGACCTGAATTTAGATATAATACATGAAGTACTGGATGATCAATTCTACTGAATTAAGGTTTGAATGAACGTGCTTCCAATTGAGAGTTTATCGGCCATCTGGGGGCTACCAGAATCACCAAAGCCTTGTCCTGTAGAACCTTTAACAAGGTGCGGGCCACTAGAGGCATGGGAGGAAACGCATACAGTAGGCCTGTGGACCAAGAGATTAGAAACGCACCTGCTGCTATTCGGAGAGGTTGCAGTTGCCTGGAACAGAACCTGGGTAGCTGACGGTTCAGTGGACTCGCAAAGAGATCGATGGTTGGAAGACCCCATCTTAGAAAGATCCCTTGGACCACCAGGGGATTCAAATGCTATTCGTGAAGCTGTAGAATCCTGCTCAATCTGTCTGCCAGGGAATTTTCCTGGCCAGGCAGATAAACTGCCTTGAGAAACATGTTGTGTTTGACTGCCAAGGAGCACAGGGCCTGCGCCTCCTGACACAGAAGTTTGGAGCCTGTGCCCCCTTGCTTGTTCACGTAGAACATTGCCACCTGATTGTCTGAACTAAGACAGACTGATGAGAGAGGACATGAGAGAAAGTCTGTAGAGCTAAGCGGATAGCTCACAACTCCAACAGATTGATCTGCTGTGTGGACTCCCAAGGAGACCAGAGGCCCTGAGTGCAAGCCCCCTGGCAATGTGCACCCCAGCCCTGAAGGGAAGCATCGGTTGTCAGCACCTGTGTGTGTGGAGGCGCCTGAAAAGGCACCCCCTGGACCAGGTTCGGGAGATGCAGCCACCACCATAGGGAGGCTGCCAGCAGTTTGGACACCCTTATCTTGTCTTTCAAGTCACCTGTGGCTTGCATCCACTGAGCTCTGAGGCACCACTGAACAGGTCGAATGTGCAGACGGGCATGGACCGTGAATGCCATGTGACCCAAGAGCCTTAGGAAGTTTCTGGCAGAGACCAGAGAACCGCTGTGGAACTGTTTGGCCAAAGCCATCAGTCTGTGGGCCCTGTTCTCGGGCAAATAAGCCTTTGCCTGGAGGGTATCCAATCTTGCCCCTATGAACTCCATGTCCTGTGAGGGGAGCAAAGTGGACTTTGCGAAGTTTATTATGAAGCCTAGATGCTGGAGAAGAGAAACAGTTCGAAGGGTGGCCTGTCTGGCCTCTTGTGGAGACTGACCTCTGATGAGCCAGTCATCCAGGTATGGAAAGACAAAGATGCCCTGGTTTCTGAGATAGGCCACCACCACCGCCAGGCACTTGGTGAAAACCCTGGGGGCGGAGGTGAGGCCAAATGGAAGTACTCTGTATTGAAAATGACTTCCTCCCACTACAAATCTGAGATATTGCCTGTGGTCTGAATGAATGAGGATGTGAGTATAAGCATCCTTCAGGTCTAAGGAGCATAGCCAATCTCCCTGCTGGAGGTAGGGCAGCAGTATTCCAAGGGTAAGCATCTTGAACTTTTCCCTCTCCAGGAACTTGTTGAGATTTCGCAAATCCAGGATGGGCCTGAGCCCTCCAATCCTTTTTGGTACCAGAAAGTACCTGGAATAGAAGCCTTGCCCTATCAGGTGGTGGGGCAGCGGTTCCACCGCCTGCTCCTGTAGAAGACTTGCCAACTCCTGAAGGAGGAGGTTCCTGTGCAGAGGGAGTCTTGGAGGCTCCCCTGGAATAGGAGGGGGGTAACTAATTAAAGTGGAGCAAATAGCCCTTTTGGACTATGCTCAGTACCCAGGTATCCCCTGTTATGGCTGACTACCTGTGGGCGTACAGTGTCAGCCGGCCTCTTGTGCTGAGAGGAGCCAGCTGAGGAGGAGAGACTATGCAGTGTTTATGTTTATTGAGATTTGATATACCGCTTAGGCTAAAAGGCATTAGAGCGGTTTACAATACTATATCATTCAAGGAAAATAGGAAAAGAACGCCATTTATATGATAGGACAGATTAAAGGATAGACACAGTCATACAGGCAAGATAAGGAGATATACACTGAACAGTTACCACAATAAGTAAGCACAGACAGTCCAGCCAAAGCCATCAATGTAACTTCCAGCAACAGATGCCACGGACCAACGCCAAAGGGCCCTCTGGCGAGGCCCTCAGGCGCGGGCGCGCCTCTGCAACAGCAGATTTTGTGCCGTTCTTGATGGCTGCTGATTGGCGGCTTAAGGAGGAAGGGGGAGCTCCTGCTCTCACCCCCGACATGATGGCTACTCTCCTCGCGCCTCTGCAACGGCAGATTTTGTGCCGTTTTTGATGGCTGCTGATTGGCGGCTTAAGGAGGAAGGGGGAGCTCCTGCTCTCACCCCCGACGTGATGGAGTGGAGGAGTGGCCTAGTGGTTGGGGCAAGGTACTTCAGGCCGGAAGGTTGGGGATTCAAATCCCACTAGAGGACAGCAACCTTGGGCCGGAAGGACTGGGGTTTGTAGTCCCACAGGTGCTCCTTGTGGTCTTGGGCAAGCCACTTAACCCTCCATAGCCCATGTTCCCTGTAAAATAGTTATCTCCAAGTTATAATACCCTGTTCAATGTAATTTCAGTTTGTTCAATGTAAACCGCACTGATGCAGAAAAGCGCGGTATATAAGAGAATGTAAATAAATAAATAAATAAATACATACTCTCCTTGCGCCTCTGCAACGGCAAATTTTGTGCCATTCTTGATGGCTGCTGATTGGCGGCTTAAGGAGGAAGGAGGAGCTCTTGCTCTCACCCCCGACATGATGGCTACTCTCCTCGCGCCTCTGCAACGGCAGATTTTGTGCCGTTCTTGATAGCTGCTGATTGGCGGCTTAAGGAGGAAGGGGGAGCTCCTGCTCTCACCCCCGACATGTTGGCTACTCTCCTCGTGCCTCTGCAGGAGCCAGAGCTGATGGCTTGTAGGTTTTCTGCCTACGGGGCCCATGTCCCTGCCCCTTGGCCTGCTGACCCTGATGGGGAGCTGTAGAGGCCTGAAACTGAGGGTAGGATTTGTAGGCAGTAGCCTTCCTCGGGTAAAAGGGCTTTTCCCCCGAGCCCTTCTTCTTCTGAGAAGGGGCAGAAGTTTTCCTGGACAGCCTTGTCCTGGTGAGAGTCTCAGACTCGAGTTCTGCAGCTTTTTCAGCCATGGGTTTGCCAAAAAGGTTCTCACCTCGGCAAGGGACATCGACCAACTTGTCCTGTACCCATGGCTCGAGGTCTGATGACTGTAGCCAGGCCTGACAGCGTGCATCGATGCCAGCCGCGGCTACTCGGGACAAAGCCTCGAAGCCATCATAGGCTGCCCGAGAGATAAACTTTGAACACTCTCGAATCCCTGATGACAAAGCCTTAAACCTCTGTAAAGGTTCCTCTGAGAGGCCAGCTGAGAACCCAGCAATCTCCTTTGCCAGGTCTCGGAGGTACATGCTCATGTACTAAGTACTATGGAATGTACTAAGAATGTAAATAGTTTCCCCCGAGTTACCTCCATGTTAAATCCCTGTTTTATGTAGACGATGGTCTAATGTAATTGACTGTTATTTGGTTCAATGTAAACCGCACTGATGACAAAGAGCGCGGTATATAAGAAATGTTAATAAATAATAAATAAATAAATGTACAGCTGGTAAGTCTGGACACAGCAAGCCAGCATAGAGCCCTGGAAGCACTTTCTACCAAGGGCATCCAGTTTCCGGGCCTCCCAGCCGGGGGGCACCAAGGAGTGCATCTTCTGACTCTTCAGACAATGCATGGCCGATTCCACAACCATGGAGTGGTGTGGTAGCTGTGCCTTCTGGAACCCAGGGCTCTTACGGACTCGATAAATGGAATCGACCCGTTTGCTGAGAACCGGCGTCGAGGCCAGTGCCTCCCACATGCAGAAGAGCAGCCGTTCCAGCATCGGAGGAACCAGTACAATAAAGGCCTCCTTAGGTGGAGAGTCATACTGGAGGGCCTCGAGCTCCTCAGCTCGAGGCTCCTCCTCGGGATCCGTGGGGAAGGCCAAGGCTTTGGCCATGTCCCTCCGAAGTCCGAGAACCAGGTTTCCTCCGGTGGGGACCGTCTCCGAGGCTCAGACTCCGGTGAGTCCGATGGGATGCACCGGGTCCGGAAAGTGTCCGGGGACTCCTCGTCCTCCGTCTCCCATTCGGACCCTCCGAGGAGGAATCGAGCGGCTCCGGCCAGGTGGGCATCGATGCCATCCGCCCCAACGCCGAGGGTACCGGCATCAACGACCTCAGCCCCGAGCGGGAGGCCGAGGGGGACGTTGGCCGAGGATCGACTCGAGACCGCATAGACTCAAGGATCGGCTCGGCCTCCAGGGTTGACTTTGAAGTCGAGGTCCCGGTGGTCGGGGAAGATGCACCGGTGAAACCGGCGATTAGTACCCGCTGCTGCTCCATGAAGGCAGCCAAGCTGCTCTCCAAGGCCGTCAACCTGAGACTCAGCAGCCCCTGGACTCAGGCCCCGACATCGGCTCTCCCGGAGGGGAGTCTACGAGGACAACAGCACTCACATGACTCGGGGACTCCGGCTCCACTCGGGGCAACTTGGCAGGCCTCTCCGACGACCCAGGACGGCAGTCGGGGCTATGCGACAAGAGCGTCCACCGACGCTGCCCTCATGGGTTTCTTCTTCCTTCTGTGTTCCCGAGAAGGAGACCCCCTTTCAGAGGAGCCTCGATGGTGCTTGGGGTCGGACTCCCGAGATGTCGAAGCCTCTGACGAGGTCTGGGACCGGCCGGACACGGAGTCAGAAAAAAGTATTTTACGCTGATGCTGACGGCTCCTTAGCGCCTTAGAGGACATTTTGCCGCACGGGACACAGACCACCGGGTCATGGTCGGGCCTGAGGCACCGGAGGCAGCAGTCATGTGTGTCGGTGAGAGACATCAGCTTCTTACACCGATCACACTTCTTGAACCCGCTAGCAGCCATTGGGGGAAAAAGGACCCCTGCAAGGTCAAAAGACCGGGCTGCCAGTGAAAAAGAGAAAAAAAAGCAGGAACGCTAGTCACGAAGGACAAAAACTGAAAAACTAGCTTCGGGCTCCATACCGGTGTACCGGGCCCAGGCGGGAAGGGGAACCAGCGTCGAACTGGGCAAAAACCATGAATCCAACGCAAGAAAAATCAACTTTTTACCGGGTGACGACACACATCCGTCGGGCTCCGCGGAAAAAAGAAGACTGAGCAAGATGGCACCCTTGGGCGAGAAGGGGACCGCGCATGTGCGCTGCATTCCCAAAGACTTTCTTTGAAAGCTGGGGAAATGCTCCGCACGAGGGCTCCGTCGGCGCCGACATCACCCATATGTGAGGACTGACTTCCTGCTTGGTCCTGGAGAACACTTGTTACAAGTGAGTAACTACGCCAGGCAGCCTGTTTCTGTTCTGCCCACAAGGATCCGATCTCTCGTGGGCAGAAGGGGAAAGGCTGCCATCACAGCCCAGTTACAAGCTGTCTGCTTGCGGAGATCCCATCTCCTGTGGACAGACAGCTTGCATCTGTGTTGCTATCATGGCTATCCCCTTCTCTCCTGCACATGGGAGATTGGATCTCTTTGGGCACCAGAGCCAGTAACACCACAATCAAAGCCTTAGGCAACATTTCTTCCTGCGGGGGATGGGATCCCCACAGGCAGCCAGGGCTAGTTATGCTGCAGGTGTTCCAAGCCCCAGGTCTGTTTTTTTTTTTTTTTTTAATATGCGCTATAGCGACCTGGTACCTGGGGTTTGTTGAGCTCTGCAATACCACTAAAAGAAGTGCTTCCGTCCACAAAAGAAGAGCAGGACCTAGGGATGATCATTTCTGCTGATCTTAAAAGGTGACTAAACAGGTAGAAAGGCAACAGCAAAAGCCAGAAGGATGGTTGGGGGCACAGAGAGAGGAATGGCCAAAAGGAAAATGGTGTTAGTGCATCTTTGAGTCTTTTTGGTGAAACTTGATTTACAGTATTTGTGTGCAATTCTGGAGATCACGCCTTCAAAAGAATATAAATAGGATGGAGTTAGTGCAGCATGTGGCTACCAAAATGATTAGCGGGTATTGCGACGCTCCTGCCTGGGCCCTAGAGCTTACAGGCAGGAGTGGCCTTATATAATGTCCCTTATGAATAAAGGTGGTACTGAACCCTCTGAATGCTGGGATTCGTAGTACACTTGTTTTTTTTCTTTAGGGATGAAAGTTTTAGTTGTGACTCGAGTGATAAGGCTTGCAAGAATTTTATTTGTTGTGGGGATATTTTCAACGCATTACAATTCAAAGGTGCATAACGTAAAGGTGCAACTTTCAACATAAAGGTGAAATCAGGTCGTCAGGAAAACAACTGAAATCAAATAGCTTTAACTCAGCTTTACACAGTCACGGTAGCTTCTACTCAGCTTTGCCTCGTGTGGTTGCTTGGGATTATTGCAGCCTCACAGCATGGCTTTACAGAAACAGGTGAAAACAATTTGTGAACTTTCACAGCTAGGCAACAGGTATAGCAAACGTTTTGTATTCTTCTCATACAAACTCCAGCTGCTTCTTTACACTGTTACTCTCTAAAACATAAAGAGCAATCCATTGCACAAGGATCATAACTCAAGGTAGGCACATCATTATCTATCTGCATACATTCATCTGGGCTAAGGCAATTGTTCATCAGGTTTCTTATGTTTCCCTGACTTTAGCTCCAGAAATTGCTGAAACTCTTTTAGAAGCAATTCAGCCTGTAGCTGCTCTTTAGCTGCTTGATAGTCTCCGGTAAGGGTCACACCCTTCCCCCACTCACTATCTGCTCCTGTTGCAGAGTTTGGCTTAGGGAGGTCAGCACAATAAAAGGGTTTCTCCAGCAAGGCATTAAAATTAGGAAATTCAGCTTTACCTTTATCAGAGACGTTGGCATAAGAACGGGCACCTTTCTTCCAGGACTCTCTCCTCTTTAGAAACTCAGGAGTTTTATGGCTAGTTCTTCTGCTAGGAGAATTTCTCTCAGAAAATCTTCTTTCCTGTTTTGGTTCCTGGCTTTTATAGCACTGCTCGTCACCAGCCAAAATACCTTTTCTCCAAGAGCTGGGTTGGCTAGCCTTTCCACGTCTAGGCTCTACCGTGTAGTAAGGATCTCCTTGAGAGTATATTGGGCTCCAAGGCTTACTGTTCCAGGGTTCTGCCTTCTCCCAGGGTTCTAGCGTTTTTCCCCTTTGATTCCAAGTTCCTCCTGAAGACCAACGTGCACTGGAAGCTGCTTCTCGTCTGCTTCGTTTCTTGCTGCTCTCCTTGTCAGCCTTGCTGCCTCCTTCAATCCTGTCTAAGGATTTAAAAAGGGCTTCATTCCCGGCACTCCCTGTCATTCCCCTGGGCGTGCCCAATCAGTGCTGAAGCCTAACTCCTCCCCTGGGCTGGGGCTTGTCTTCAGCTCAGCCGATAACTGTTTTTTCCAAGTCAGTTTTGGAAATCCTGTGTGTGTCATCCCTTCTATCAGGATTTTCCCCTATCTCCATTTCCTCTGGAGGGGAGTTTTCACCACAGTATATAGGAACAAACTTAAAGATCTCAATCCATATACTTTGGAAGAAAGATGAGAGAGGGGAGATATGATAGAGATGTTTAGATGCCTCCATGGCATAAATGCACTGGAGGAGAGCCTCTTTCATTTGAAATAAAGTTCTGCAATGAGGGGGCATAGGATAAAAGGTGAAAGGAGATAGATTTGGGAATAATTTGCGGACATATTTCTTTACATAAAGACTGACAGATGCGAGGAACAATCTCCCAGTGGAGGTAGTAGAGACAAAGACTATCTGAATTCAAGAAAGCATAGGGGGGGAAAAAAGGGACCGTAGAACTTAGTAGTTGGTATGGGAGGGCAGACTGGATAAGCCATAAGGTCTTTATCTGCTGTCATACTTTTATGGATGTGCAGTCTCTAGAATTGTACTACAAATGAGGTCTTACCAGAGACACTATTACCTCCTTCTTCCTGCTGGCCATTCCTCTCCCTATGCACCCAAGCAGCCTTCTGGCTTTTGCTGTAGCGTTTTCTACCTGTTTGGCCACCTTAAGATAATTAGATACGATCACCCCCAGGTCTCACTCTTCTTTCATGGACAGAAGTCTTCCACCTCCTGTTTTTTATTGCTCCCTTGAGGTTTTGCAGCCCAAATGCATGACTTTGCTTTGCTTTTTTTTTTTAGCATTATGTCTCAGCTGACACATTTTTGACCATTCTTCAAGCTTTGCTAGATCCCGCCTCGTGTTATCCACACCTTTCTAGGTGTCTATCCTCTTCCAGATTTTAGTATCATTTGTAAAGAGCAATGAATAGATTATACCTTATATGCATGGCTTTGTTTTGAATACATATTGACAGTTATTTTTTTTTATATTTTACATTTTCACAGGGATTGACACTTTTCAAATTTTATTTTATTATTAAAAGAAAGGATTTTTTTATTTTTAATTAGCCTCTGATTCACAATTGCGCTAATGAAAACAGTCCAGAGCTTATTTAAAGCAGTGTCTGAGGTCTCTCTTTACCTATGTTTAGTTACTTCTGAATTTCTTTGGTTCACGTTACTGAATGAGTGGAATTTTTTGTTTGCTTCTATACATGATTTGGTGCCACAGCCAGCTTTTCTGTGTTTTAAGGGTATTGGGCAAGACAGCTGACGACTGCAGTTGTGAGCTGGGCCACTGGACTCCTTCAGGACTACAGCTGAACCTCAAAACTGCTGTTGTACTATGAAGGGGGTTGGTGTCATTTTTGTATTTATGAATATAATTTAAGCTTTTTTAAATTATATTCTATACAATTGTTTCACCTTTAAGTTCCAGCTTAAGTCATCTTTCTTAGACTTGACTTGCATCGATTGCTCTATGAGATTCTTGACTTGCTCCTGCCAGAATCTTCTCTCACTGTCACGAGTGGCAATACTGGGAAGCTCCCCCAATCTCCAGGCAGTACTGTGCAATGCCCTTTCATTGCTTTTTCTTCCAAGTAGTGGATATTTGGCTGTATGCAGAAAGCTACAGACTGAAGCAATATGGTCAGCCCTGTAGCAACTGACCCCCTGTGCAAACACGCTCACTGGTACAATACTCCCCCCTGGCTACTTTAGACTCTAAGACAGATAACATAAGAACATAAGATATACCATACTGGGTCAGACCAAGGTCCATCAAGCCCAGTATCCTGTTTCCAACAGTGGCCAATCTAGGTCATACGTACCTAGCAGTTTCCCCAAAAGACACAGGTTCCACAATGCTTGTACTGGGTCAAGCATTGATATCCTGGGTCCCTTCTTAATAATGGTTTATGGACCTTTCCTCCAGGAACTTGATAACAAATTAGTTATCAAGTTCCTGGACTTGATAACTAAGTTCCTGAACTTGATAACAAATTAGTTACAATTGCTTTATTATGTGACAGAGGTTTGTATGGATATGCAAGTCAAATCTTAAAGAAGCAAGACCCTGAAACCTAAAAAGAGAAGGGACAGAAAGGCAATCACACCCTTCCCTGCCAGCAGTGGATATAGAATTGTCCCCTTCCACACTCCGGCGAGACAGGCAGGCAGTCATTACCCTCCTGGCCCACCCATGTTCCTCTGCCTAGGATAGCAGGCAGTTCTGGAACAAAAGACATTTCAAAGGAGAACAAAAAATGAGCTCTGATACTAGGGACCCGGCTCATAACATGATTTCCTTGTTCATATAAAATTATCACAGCACATACTAGATAAATGGCACCAAGGCTTTATCTCCCTGAATGTGAGAGAAAAAAAAAAAAAAAGAGGTTGAGGGAAAAATATACACTCTACTCAAATAACAGAAATGGTAGAACTTCTCTTCAACAGTTACTTGCATTGCACTTTCCTGGCTGTAGTGTTGAGCTCGCCCTGCCTATAGTAGGGGCGCTGGCTCAGAGGGTTATATTTTGCTTTTTGTATGATTGCATGCCTGCCCACTCTTGAATTTTCTCCTCTCATGAGCCTGATGCGTTTGGACTCCAGACCTTTCTGTTATTTGATTAAATGGCATAAGTAGTTTTCCTTTATTTCATTTTTTTGGCATTCACAAATTTCAAAGCACATTACCTAGTAGGTAGTGGGGGTGTGAAAGAGGGACTAGTAGAATTTCTGTGGTAGAACTTACAGGACTAGTTTATCAGAAACATTTCCCCTCTCTTGCCATTAAAACAGAGCTTCTGCACTGCTCACTCTACAACTGGGCTTGTTTGTTTGGGGTTCCAGGAGACTCTTATTTCTTCCACTCCTTCTTCTCATAGTCCCACTTAGAGGAGAAGCCTTGGATAGGGCCAATACGCATATCCAGCATTCTCTGGGTCTGCATTGCCTTCCACTCTTCCTTGAGGGTGTGCGGCTGCGGGGGATACACTGTAGGGAAAAATAGAGGCCCTCACACATAAGAATCAGGGGAGGGAGAGAGAAAACTATGATGTAAGTAGTAATACAAATCCTTGGACACCAGCCCACTAGCTTAACAGCAGGTGTTATGTCACACCATGCACAAGACAGCATAGTTACTCATATGTAACAGGTGATCTACGGGAACAGCAGGAATCAGTCTTCGCATATGGGTGATGTAGGCACCAACAGAGCCTCATCGGAACGCTGCTCAGCGTCCAATAGGAAAGTCTTTGGGAGCCCTTCACTGTGTCTGCATGCTTGCCTTCCCAATTCCTCTCCTCAGTTGGAGTTTATAGCTGAGAGGAAGAGAAAAAAACAAACAAAAAACCCTTACAACTCCTAGGGCAGGAGGATGGGTTGTGAAGACTGATTCTTGCTGTTCGCGGAGATAGCATAGTTACTCACCTGTAACAGGTAATCTCCAGGAACAATCAGGAATGCAGCCTTCACATATGGGACTCACTAGCTCACAGGTACCAGACTGGTAGGGAGGGAGAGAGTACTGCGATCCCTGAAGCAAAAAACATGTAGCCAAAAGAGTCTGGAAGAGTTGTGGGCCACTGGACTCGAATCCAGGAGGCGATACTCCCCAAATAAGTCTGATCTTTTGAAGAAGTCAGGGATGGAGGGTAGGAGTTGAATTTTTCCCAAAGAGTTGCTGGAGTACAGCTTGGTCAAAGACAGCGTCCCAACGGGAGTCTCTGTCCAGACAGTAGTGTGCAGCAAAGGTATGAATGGAGGACCAGGTAGCTGCCCAACAGATCTCCTCAGTGGATACTGAACGGAGATTGGCTACAGAGGTTGCCATAACCCACACATTATGAGCAGTGACGTGACCCACCAAAGAGTTCTGCCTGTGCATAAGCAAAAGAAATGCAATCTGCTATCCATTTGGATAGAGTACATTTTGTCACTGGTAGGTCTAGATGACTAGGATAAAAGGATAATTGAGAGGATCTTCTGTGATCCTTAGTTCTATCCAAGTAGTAAGCCAGAGCTCGCTTTCAGTCTAAGGTGTGTAGTGCTGCTTCAGCCCGAGACACATGTGATCTAGGGAAGAAAATCAAGAGGATTACAGTGGTTTAGATGAAAGGAGATGACTTCCTTCAGAAGGAAATGCAGAAGGGTACACGGAGAACCACTTTGTCATGGTGGAACCTGGTATAAGGTGGATCCGCCACCAGAGCCTGCAGTTCACTAATGCGGCGAGCTGATGTGAGGGCAATGAGGAAGATTACCTTCCAAGATAGAAACTTCAGTGAAGTGGTGGCTAAAGGCTCAAAAGGAGGCTTTAGAAGTTGAGCAAGAATCACACTGAAATCCCAGGACACTGGAGGTGGCTTAATAGGTGGCTTGGACAGCAGGAGACCCCATATGAAGTGTGCTACTAAGGGGTGTGAAGAGATAGGCTGTCCATCCAGTGGTTTTTCAGAGGCTACAGTAGCACCAAGGTGAACTCTCACTGTTAGTCTTCAGACCTGTTAAGGATAAGCAGAGGAGGTAGTGTAGAAGGGACTCCATCGGGCAAGAAAAGGAGTCAATGTCCTTTGGGGAGCACCAGAGAGCAAACCTATGCCACTTGAAGACATAAGATCACCTGGTAGAATCTTTGTGTGATGCGAGGACATCTTTGACCGCTTGTGGCAGGTCGAGGACAGTGAGCACTATCCCTTCAGCAGCCATGCTGTTAGGCATGGGGAGTGAAGATTGGGATGGAGGAACGTTCTGTGATCCAAAGAGAGGAGTTTGGGTGCAAATCCCGGGCTGAGAGGTTGAATCTGCTCAAGGTGAAGAAGCAGAGGAAATCACAGTTAACAGGGCCAAAAGGGGGCTACGAGAATCATCGAGCCCTTGTCAGCCTGTAGTTTGAAAAGTGTTTTGGGTATTAAGAGGATGGATGGGAATGCGTAAACAGTCCCTGTCGCCAATGTAGAAGGAAGGCATCCAGGGCCTGTCAGTGCAGCGACGGAACCCTGGAGCAGAAGAGTGGAAGCCGTGTCCTTTGCAGAGTGGTAAAAAGATCTATGAATGAGGTTCCCCACATTCAGAAGATCCAAGCAGCCATCTCCCGATGCAAGGTGGAGTGGAGGAGTGGCCTAGTGGTTGGGGCAAGGTACTTCAGGCCAGAAGGTCGGGGGTTCAAATCCCACTAGAGGACAGCAACCTTGGGCCGGAAGGACTGGGGTTTCTAGTCCCACAGGTGCTCCTTGTGGTCTTGGGCAAGCCACTTAACCCTCCATAGCCCATGTTCCCTGTAAAATAGTTATCTCCAAGTTATAATACCCTGTTCAATGTAATTTCAGTTTGTTCAATGTAAACCGCACTGATGCAGAATAGCGCAGTATATAAGAGAATGTAAATAAATAAATAAAATAAGGTCATTTGTGTGGACAAAGGATATGGCTTAGCTTATCCGCAAGGACACTGAGTTTGCCTGAGAGGTACACCACTCCGAGATGAATGTGGTGTGAGATGGCAAAGAACCACAGGCAAAGCACTTCCCCATCCCCCCCCCCCCGTTTGTTCACAAAGAACGTGACAACTTGGTTGTTCATCCTGACTAGAAGCGGTTGCCCCGAAAGTTGGGGCTGAAAAACTCAAAGAGCATTTGTCAGTGCCTGTAGTTCTAGGAGGTTGATCTGCAGGGTGGATTCCTGTTGCGTCCACAGTCCCTGTGTGGTTAGGTTGTTCAGATGTGTTCCCCAGCCCAGCTTGGAAGCATCCGTTGTTGGGGTGCATAGAGGTGGAGGCATCTGAAAAGGTGACCCGACAATTAGGTTCTGTGGAGTACACCACTATTGAAGGGACTTAATCAGTTGAGGGGTGATGTGGATCTTGTTTACGAGACGCCCCTTTGCTTGCATCCATTAAGACATAGTCCATTGCGCTTGTTGCATGTGTAATCGAGCATAGGGGACAACATGGACCATGGAGGCCATGTGTCTTAAGAACCGTAGCATCTCTCGAGCTGTTCCTTGGCTTTGCTTTTGCACTCCCTTTGCCAGCTCAATGAGGCGGGCACAGTGATCCTGTGGAAGGAAAGCTCGGGCCTGTTGAGTATCTAAGAGCGCTCTGATGAACTCCAATTGTTGGGTTGTAGCAAGGTGAGACACTGGGAAGTTTATGACAAAGCCCAGGTGTTTCAGCACCGTGATGGTGCGATGAAGGGAGAATCCTACTTCCAGTTGTCTAAGTAAGGGAAGACAAATACCCCAAAGGTGCGTAAGTAGGCAGCGACGACTGCCATGTATTTGTGAAGATTCTTGGGGCAGAGGCTAGACCAAAGGAGAGAACCCACTATTGATAGTGGTCTCCTTGAAACATGAAGCGCAGAAACTGTCTGTGCAAGGGATGGATCAGTAAATGCATGTACACCTCTTTTAGTCTAAAGAACATAGCCAATCCTGTCTCTGCAGGTATGGTAGAAGCTTTCCTAGAGAAATCATTTTGAATTTTTCTTGGACCATGAACTTGTTTAGGTTTCCAAGATGGGCCTGAATCCACCTGTTTTTTTTTTAATGAGAAAATATGGAGAGTAGAAGCCCACCCCTTCTTAAGGAGGAGGAACTCTTTCTTTGGCACCCTGGGAGAACAGGGTGGTCACCTAATTTTAGACTGGAAGGCAGGCACACAGGCGCAGTGGAGTGCTCCCAAAGGCTTACCTATTAGATGCTCGGGAACGTTCCCACATGGGCTCCATTAGTGCTGACATCACCCATATGTGAAGACTGCATTCCTGCTTATTCCTGGAGATCTAGGTTTAACTCTTATGCCTAGCAGGAATGAAAGGACTTTGCAGAGCAAGTCAAGGGACTCTCATTTCAGTAGCTCTTTTCCGAACCATCTCCATCCTCTTGAAGTCCTTACAAATGGTACAGTCTGCAGAGCTGAACAAATGCTGCATTCACATCCCTGTTAGGGGAGAGGTGATGGAGGGGAAAGAATCTCATCCTTTGATTAGGGGTGACAGCTTGTGAGCAAATTAAGAGCCCACAAGGGTAGTAATCTGAGGGTGCCCTGTTGCATGACCTCCTTAGGAATGCTGATGCAACACTGGGGTTTGCTAAGATGGGATACAGTACATGAAAAATAATAGCCTGGTAAGTGAATAAAAAGCTCATGGCTCTTTTGCCCAATAGAAGCTGGTTCCATTTTAGCCAGGAGCTATAAATGGACAGGTAGGAAATGATACTCCTCCATGTCTCTTAATTTTTTGCCTAGCCACCTAGCTGTCGTGGAACAAAATACCGTAGGCAAGGGGTTTTTTCTGTTCCTTTTTGGGTTATATTTTCATAGACTGGTTCAAAGGGAGGGGAGTGAAAGGGGTGGCACCCCACGCCATCAACCTGCTTGCCCTTCTCTTGCAAGGGCTCTAGGTGCTATTGGAGTATATTGTAGGGAAAAATAAATCTAGTGAAGTAAAGACAGTGATGGAGGGAGGTTCCCCATATCTCATTTCTTTTTAGTAGTCACTTTCCCCTTCTTTTACTTACCATAAACTCGTTGCCACCAAATAATCAGCCCAGTGAAACCAAAAAAGAAAAAAATTCCTCCCAGCACACTCTTCCACTCATGGGAGGGTTTGTTCATCTCTGCATAGCTTTGATTAAACTTGATCCGATAAACTAAAGAAAATTAAAGGTGGTTAGTTGGAGACTTGTGAGCACCTGCTGTTGTACTACTTCCCATTTCGGACTAGTTCCCTATCATAAGACCCTCTCTCCCCCCCCCCTCCCCTTGTTCTTACTCAACATTTGTAAACGAGTACAGCAATGTCAATACTTAAAGTGAAAAAAGGTAACACTGCTCCCAAAAGCTGACACACTGTACCCCCAGAACAGGCTGTTTCTTAGCAACAAAGCACCTCTTACATGTCTGCCAATGATTTGTTACCCTTTACAACCCAATTCAGCATTTGTAATTACATACGAGCAACTTTCTCCTGGTTACTCAGCTGTTTCCATGATCCCTTCTCCTTCTCCTTCAGGGCTGTCTGTTCTGCTCCCAGCTCTCTCTGGAAAGTACCGTCAGGCAGAGGGAAAACCCGATGGTCAAAATACAAAGGTGCAGGAGGAGCTTCTGGCTTTGAGACTGAAGGTAGACATGAGATTTAAAGTGAGAGATCATCAAGTTCTCCCTCCTCCCCCAACAGGCTGATGCAGAAAGCCAGTGCTGAAGTCACACTCGATCAACTTTTTATACCTATTTGCAGTGCACTAATAGTGTGCAACTTCAGCAAGGGCATGCAGAAAGGGGTGGGCATGCAAATTAGCCACGCATTAAACTATGTGCATAGAAATGAGCTACACGTTAAATTGGGCGCAAAATGGCAGCGTTAAACTGGGAGAGCAAGCCAAACATGTGAAGTCAGCACAAGTTTGGCATACTCTCCCAGAGAAACAAGTAGTGTGTGACTAATTTGCATAGGAGCCCCAACAGTATTTTAATGGCATCGAGGGCTTTCTCCAATGTCTGTATCATCTGAGGGGAAATGTCAAACTCCCCTCAGATGATCTAGGCATCAGGGAAAGCCCCCGAAGCCATCAAAATACTGTTAGGGGCTAGTGCCCCAACAGAAAGCAACTCCCTGGTAGCCCAGCGGCCCCGCTCCTCCCACCGCTCTCCTGGTACCTTCAGAAATTAGTGGGAAGCTCGCACAATTGCCCTATCTTGAAAAATGGTGATGCCTGGTCCTGTGCAGTACATTCTGGGATGCACTGGGCAGAATAAGACTGCTATGTAAGGCATATGAAGGTACTGGGAAGGGAGTGGGGGGGGTTTCAGGGCTGCCAGGCCACTACAAATTATTTTACTTGGGCGGGGGGAGGGGGGGGAATGGGGCCCCTGGGCCACCAGGGATTTGCTCTGTGTCGGGGCAGTATTTCCCTGATGCCTGGATCATCTGAGAGGAAAATGATCCATGCATCAGGGCAAGCACCTGGTGCCATCAAAATACTGTCAGAGGCATGCACTAGATGTTTACGTCACTTCAGGCCCAGTCATAGAGGTATTAGCACCAAGGCTGATTAAGAAATCCTCTACGCGTTTCTCTGCATCAGACGTGGCCAATATTTTCATACCAGTTTATTATGTGCTGCTTATTTGCCTGTAATTTAAATACATTTAAATGCTCTTGGCGTTAATTGTGTGCTAGTTTTTTTGTTGCTGTTTACACGCGTGTCCGTTTCTTTTCTGCATGTATTGTTAGCATTAAGTGGACTTAAAAACATCGTTATCTGTGCTTAAAGGCCGCACTAGTTTTCTGCATTGGCATAGTGACATCCTATGAAGAAGCAATGGTTTATGCTTTTATGTCCTCCTCATCCCTCAAGTTTAGCCTAATAGCATTCATTCACTTTTAACCTTTGAGTTCAAGACACTTTGAGATATATGTTCACACCTTTGTAAAGCTGATTATTATTTTGACACATCTTTTTACTATTTTTAATTCTTTTGAGCACTTTTACTTGTTTAAAAGAGGGCATTTTTTATGAGTCCACAGTGCTCTTCTATTCGATTTTTATTGGTTTTAGTGTTTTTATGTATCATTTCTATTATTTATTTATATATTTTATTATTGTTGTTGTTGTTAAGTGCCGTAGAGTCAGAGTCGACTCATGGCGACCCTCTGGATAGCTATCCTAAATTGTGATCAGTCTTCAGTCAGGCGGCTCATTGTTGACAGACTGGTACTCGTAGCTGCTGTTATTTTATCGATCCATCTCATTGCTGGCCTTCCTCTTTTGCGTTGACCTTCTATCTTGCCAAGCATGATGTCTTTCTCTAATGATCTCTCTCTTCGCATGATGTGTCCAAAGTATGAAAGTCGAAGTCTTGTCATCTGAGCTTCCAAAGAAAGCTTAGGTTTGATCTCTTCTAGTAATGACTGGTTTGCTCTTCGGGAAGTCCATGGTATACACAGTATTCGCCGCCAGCACCATAATTCAAAGGCATCAATTTTCTTCCTGTCTATCTTTTTCACTGTCCAGCTTTCACATCCATATGATGTTATTGAAAATACCATGGCTTGAACAAGTCGAATCTTTGTATGGAGAGAGACATCTCTGCTCTTGAGAATCTTATCTAGGTCTTTCATAGCCATTCTGCCAAGAGCAATGCGTCGTCTGATTTCTTGACTGCTTGTTGCTTCTTTATTGATAGTTGATCCAAGTAGGTTAAAGTTGTTCACAATTTCAATTTCTTCTCCTTCAACGATGAACCTGTTGATTATGCCAGTTGTCATGATCTTTGTCTTCTTTACATTAAGGTGCAGGCCCATTTTGAGATTATGTTCTTTGATTGTGAGAAGCAAATGTTTCAGATCATCTTCACTTTCAGCCAGTAATGTGGTATCATCAGCATAGCGAAAGTTGTTGATGAGTCTTCCACCAATCTTCACACCTCTGCTGTCTTCATACAATCCTACTTCTCTGATTTGTTCTGCATATAAATTAAACAGGTAGAGGGAAAGTATGCAGCCTCGTCTTACACCTTTAAATCATTCTGTTTCTCCTTGTTCCGTTCAAACTGTTGCTTCTTGATCAATGTACAGATTGTGCAAGTGAATGATCAGGTGTTCTGGTATACCCATGCTTCTTAATGTGGCCCAGAGTTTCTCATGGTTTACACAGTCAAAAGCCTTGCTATAGTCGATAAAGCACAAATAGATAACCTTTTGGTATTCTTTAGTTTTTTCAAGGATCCATCTCATATCCACAATGATGTCTCTTGTTCCTCACCCTTTCCTGAACCCTGCTTGCACTTCAGGTAGTTCTTGTTCCAGGTATGGTTGTAGTCTCTTTTGAATAATCTTCAGTAGAATCTTGCTGGCATGTGGGATCAGAGCGATTGTGCAATAATTTCAAAGGCAGTTGGATCACCTTTCCTTAGTATTGGTATAAACACAGATCTTTTCCAGTCAGTTGGCCATGATGTTGTCTTCCATATTTCTTGGCAGAGCCTTGTAAGTACGGTAACAGCTGCATCAGATTGCTGTAATACTTCTATGGGAATGCTATCAATGCCTGGTGCTTTGTTCTTTGTTCTTTGATAAGGCTTTCAATGCTGCTTCAACTTCTTCTTTCATCACCAATGGTTCCCGATCATAAGGTACAGGTTGAAACGGCTGTTAGTCCACTTATTTATTTATTTACTTACATTCTCTTATATACCTCGCTATTCTGCATCAGTGCGGTTTACATTGAACAAACTGAAATTACACTGAACAGGGCATTATAACTTGGAGATAACACTCCATAGCCCATGTTCCCTGTAAAGTAATTAAGTGGCTTGCCCAAGACCACAAGGAGCACCTGTGGGACTAGAAACCCCAGTCCTTCCGGCCCAAGGTTGCTGTCCTCTAGTGGGATTTGAACGCCCGACCTTCCGGCCTGAAGTACCTTACCCCAACCACTAGGCCACTCCACTCCACTTGATCTTTATCATATAAAAAAACGGTATATTCCTTCCACCTTTTCTTTATCTTCTCAGCATCATTCAACATAGAACCTTGAACATCTTGTAACATTCCAATTCGAGGCTGGAATTTTTTCTTTAACTCTCATAGCTTTAGAAAAGCCGATCTTGTTCTTCCTCTAATAGTTTCTGCTTCTATTTCCTTGCATGCTTCATTGTACTTTTCTTTGTCCTGTCTTGCTGCACGTTGGAAATCTCTGTTGAGTTCTGCGATTGTCTTTTTCTCCTCTGGCTTTAGCTTCTCTGCGTTTCTGAGCAATTTTCAGAGTTTCTTCCGTCATCCATTTTGGCTGTTTTTGCTTTTTCACCTTTTGTAGAGACTTCTCGCTTTCTTCCAATACAACCTTCTTGATGTCATTCCATAACTCTTCTGGAGCTCTGTCATTTGTATCTAAAGCAGCAAATTGATTTTGCAGGCAGTCTTTAAATTCCAGTGGTATATTCTCAAGGTCATATTTTGCTGCATTCATGAGTGGTTTGCTCTTTTTCAAATTTAGCTTGAGTTTACATACTAGTAGTTGATCTGCATCACAGTCAGCTCCAGGTTTTGTCTTTGTTGATGTTAGAGCTTTTCCATCGTTGACTTCCACAGATGTAGTCAATTTGATTTTTATACAATCCATTGGATGAAGTCCATGTGTACAGTAGCCGCTTGTGTTGCTGGAAGAAGGTGTTTGAGATGAATAGATCATTGGTCTTGCAGAATTCTATCAGTCTTTCTCCAGCTTCATTTCTGTTGCCAAGTCCATATTTTCCAACTACTTTGCCTTCTTCTTTGTTGCCAACTTTTGTGTTCCAGTCACCCATGACTATCAGGATATCCTGTTTGCATGTTCTGTCAATTTCAGCTTGTACTTGTTCATAGAACTCTTCAATTTCATTCTCTTCTGCAGCTGTTGTTGGGGCATATACTTTAATTATAGTTGTGTTGATAGGCATTCCTCATAGACAAATAGAGATTAAGCGTTCGCCGACTGCACTGTATTTCATTACAATTCTTGCAAGTTTCTTCTTTATTATAAATGCAACACCATTTCTTCTTTGTCTTTCATTTCCAGCATAGTAGACCATGTGATCATCTGATACAAAGTGCCCGATGCCAGTCCATTTCATTTCGCTGGCATCCAACAGATCAAGTTGTACACGTTCCATTTCATTCTTGACCACCTCCAACTTCCCTTGGTTCATGCTTCGTATGTTCCATGTTCCAATGTGTAAGACATCTTTACAGCTTCTGACTCTCATTTCATGTGCAGCTACATCAGCAGTCAGACGTCCCGAGGGCTTTGATCCAACCACATCATAAATGCTGGCTTTACTCTGAAAAGTCTTCAGCTCTTCTTCAGTAGGTAGTTGAGTGCCTTCCGACCTGGAGGTCTCATCTTCCAGCACTATAGCACAATTTGTTTTGTTATAACTATCCATTGGGTTTTTTTATGGCAAGATAGTTATTATGACTTTTTTAAATTATTTAACATATATGCATTGATATCATAATAGTTTTATATATTCATTTAATTTCAATAAGATTACTTATTAATGTATTCTTTTAAATAAGTTTTCTTTGTTTTTCGAGGCTGTAACCCCCTGAGAAAGGCATTTGCCAAAATGCTTAGGGGTGCTTTTCAATAGAGTGTATCTTTTCCTACTGCCTTAGACTCTTCGTTCTGTCGTGTCCAGTTTTGGGTTTGTGAGAGTGACTGCTCTTCTTTGGATTCTAGGGAAGGAATGGCCAGTAGAAAAAAAAAAAAGGAGGCAATAGCACCTCTGTATAAGTGCTATCCAACAGATGGCAACACGTGAGGACCAGCACCACCACCTCTGAACCGTTCCTACAAAAACAAGGTGTGCCACAAGGATCATCACTATCTGCATTAATGTTTAATATTTACATGCAACCCATCTGTGCTCTGATACGATCATTCAATGTCCACTGTCTAGCATACGCAAACGATATCCTCTTATACATGCCGTTTGTAATTGACCAGCCAGACTTTGCTCCGCTAACAAGATGTTTTGATGCAGTTGCAGAATGGCTCCACACGCAAAACCTTCGGATTAACCACAACAAGACGGATGTACTCTTCATCACGAGGAGCCAAGAATTCACTCCCCCACCCTCACTAAAAGTTAAGAATGCAGAGTTGACAACTAAATCCACAATTCGATACCTTGGTGTTACGCTGGACCAAAGGTTGGACATGAAAATACACATTAAAAACATAGTAAAAACAATATATTACAAAATATGGACACTTCGGCATCTTAGAGCACTTCTTGACCCCTGCGATTTCCAAACAATCTTCCAGGCCCTGGTTCTCACATACTTTGATTATGCCAATGTTATACTATATGGGCTCCCGCAGGCAACGCTACACCCACTCCAACTTGCGATGAACACAACAGCAAGATTCCTTATCGGGGCAGCGAGAACGGAACGCATCACACCAATATTGATGAGTCTTCACTGGCTACCCATTCAGGCTAGACTTCTCTACAAGATCTTAGTCGTGACCTTTAAAGCCCTAAATAAATCACTCACCTACATCCATCAATGAGATGATCCACATTATACATCCAAACAGAACCAGAAGATCCTCAATAGTGAACACCCTGACTATCCCGAAAGAAATGACAAAGTGCACAAAGGCAACATCCAATAGAGCCTTCACGATATACGCACCCAGAGCCTGGAATGCCCTCCCTACAGATATGTGGGTCAACACTAGCCTAACTCAATTCAGGAAAGTTCTAAAACATCTCTTCATAAGACACTACCCTGAAACTGGCTATACAACCCAACCAACGAGCACTCGCATTAAACATTCAGATCCTCCCAACAACATACCCAGCAAGACAAGGAATAACCAACCCAAAATGATCAGCTCTGAATAGAATATAGCCTGAAAACACGGACAACATTGTAAATAAGCTGTAGAAATGTTACTCCTTTTAAATCCAAGTTTTAATCCCTGTTCAATGTAAACACTATGTGGCTCATCCGCACAGTATATTGTTCTGTTCAATGTACACCGCACTGATAAGTAATAGCACGGTATATAAAAGAAGTTAAATAAATAAATAAGTCTCTGGTGTGACCCCATTTGGAGTACTGTGTACAATTCTGGAGACCGCACCTTCAAAAGGATATAAATAGGATGGAGTTGGTGCAGAGGGTGGCTACTAAAATGGTTAGTAGTCTTCGTTATAAAGCATATGAAGACAGACTTATTGATCTTAATATGTATAAGTTAGAGGAAAGGCGGGATAGAGCTGATATGATAGAGATGTTTAAATACCTCCATGGCATAAATGCACAGGAGGAGAGCCTCTTTCGATTGAAAGAAAACTCTGCAATGAGGGGACACAGGATGAGGGTGAAAGGGGATAGACTCAGGGGTAATATGTGGAAAGATTTCTTTACAGAAAGAGTGGTAATAGTCTCTCAGTGGAGGTGGTAAAGGACTATATCTGAATTCAAGAAAGCATGGGACACACACAGATCTCCAAAGGAAAAAAGGGGACTATAGTAGTTGATATGGAAGGGCAGACTAGATAGACCATATGGTCTTTTTCTGCTGACGTGTTTCTATGTTTAATAACAGGCCCTTCCTGGAGCAAAAAGCAATAGGGGAAAAAGAGGCAAAATGTCTGAGCTTCTCCATCAGTTTCTTACCATGTCCCTCATGGATATGTGCAGTAACCAGAACTCTTGACTTCAGCAAAGTATTTGCACGCAGGGCCCGTAGTGCCAGCATCTATGTGAGGAAAACAGAGAAAACACATCACAGATGGCTGCTCAGGGCGCCCAGCACTCGATGAAAGGTCAGGAAGATGCATCACACTTCTACCATCCAGGCTGGGAAGGAAGAGAAGAGAAAGTGAAAAAGGACTGGGAAGCAGAGCAAGGGGTCAGAGGGTGCAAATATATTTGCCTACCCTGGGTGCTACAATGCCTAGTTATGACTAGGGCTTCCAAAGGTCCCACAACTGTGGCACAGGGACTGACACATTTAAGTTCACTGTACACTGATGATGAGCGAAGAGGCAGGCCACCACACGTGCACTTTCTCTGACTCATTGCTGTGTAAGAGGTTATGTGAATGTTATAAACATGACAGCGTCATAGCCAATACTCAATGGGAGATCCAAAGGGAAATTAGTATGCTGGTATAATCAGACATCATATCTCCCCTCAGTATGCTGGTATAATCAGACATCATATAATAGAATGTGACTAAACAGCGGAAGGAGAAGACAATCCTTTTAATGGGGGACCAGAGTCAAGGAAGACATACTTAGCCTCCCTGGGTATCTTAGCATAAAAGAGGCATCTGACTGCTGCAAATGAGGTCTCATCAACGAAAATGGTTTCCTTCTCTTCTTTTTTTTTTAAATCTTATTTTATTAGCATTTCAAAGTTACAAAGCATCATAACCATAGCCCCATAGGCTGCACTCTCGCAAGAAAAGAACACAACCAGCTGGACCCCGTACAAACACCTCCCATCCCAAAGCCCCCAACCCTCCCTCCACCAACTCGACTAGAGATCTTCGGCCTTGTCACACCGTTCATGATGAATGGCTATAAGTCTCTGCAAGCCAAAGAAGTCTTGTAAGCGGGTATGGAAACCACCCAAGTCGAGGGACACACAAGATTGCCAAGTGCATGCCAACTCATCTCTGACAACTAGAATCATATTTCAAAAAGTCTCAAAACCTCCTTGGAGCATTGCTACTATAAGCAGGCAACGAAAAGATTTTTGGATCACGCTCCAACTGGAATCTCACCACCTGCTTCATACATTCAATATATTTCTCCCAATATTTGCATACTTCTGGGCATTGCCACTACATGTGAAAATAGGTCCCCAACTGCCCACACTCCCTCCAGCATTTGTCACTCCCTTCCTGAGTGAACTTGCTCACTCGCTGTAGGATGAGGTACCATCTATACAGCACCTTCACACCAGTCTCTATCACATTCACTGCAATAGAGGACCTTCTTATGTTGCTTAAAATCCTCTGCCATTACTTATCCCCCAAACCACACCCAGGTCTTGCTCCCACTGCCTCAAATGGGGCACTCCTGCAGATTTTCCACCCGGTACATTTTTTAAATGATCTCCCTGGTTCACCTACTTTCACAAATAGCCTCAAAAAAGGATTTTCCCCCTCCCATATAGCATAGTTACTCACCTGTACCAGGTGATCTCCGGGAACAGCAGGAATTTAGTCTTCACATATGGGTATCGTTGGTACAGACGGAGCCTGCGCGGGAACGCTCCCAAGCGTCCAATTAGAAAGCTTTTGGGAGCATCCCACAGTGCCTGCGTGCTGCCTTCCCGCCTTTCCCAACTGCTTCTCTCCAGTTGAGTTTAAAGCTGAGACAAAGAGAGAGAGGGAAAGAGAAAGAGATAGAGAGATACAACTCCTAGGGGAGGTGGGTGGGTTGTGAAGACTAAATTCCTGCTGTTCCCGGAGATCACCTGTTACAGGTGAGTAACTATGCTATCTCCAGGAACAAGCAGGAATGTAGTCTTCACATATGGGGGACTCCCTAGCTTTAGATGCCAGGGAGAGACCCCAGAAGTTGTGTGTCCCTGTGAAAGGGCTCCACTTCCCCCCATGGATGTCTGGAATCCAACCAGGGATGGTGGGTAGGAGTTGATTAGGTATAGAACAGGTGTTGAAGAACAGCCTGACCAAACAAGGCATCCCAGCGGGAGTCCTTGTCCAAGCAGTAATGGGCTGTGAAGGTATGAACCGAGGCCCAAGTGGCTGCTTGACAGATGTTGTCGATAGACACAGAGTGCAGATGAGCCATTGAAGCTGCCATGGCTCTCACATTGTGAGCTGTGACATGGCCCTCCAGAGGAATATTCTTACTCTGATAGGCAAAGGAAATACACTGAGCAATCCAGCTGGACAGTGTTCTCTTGGAGACTGGAAGTCCAAAATGAGAAGGATCAAAAGCAACAAAGAGTTGAGAGGACTTTCTATGTTGCTGTGTTCTTTGCAAGTAAAAGGCTAAAGCTCTTTTACAGTCCAAAGTATGAAGACTCCTTTCTGCATTAGATGCATGAGACCCTGGAAAAAAACACAGGCAAGTAGACCGCTTGGTTTACATGAAAAGGCAAGACCACCTTTGGCATAAAATGTGGATGAGTCCTAAGGACTACCTTGTCATGATGGAACCTTGTATAAGGTGGATCAGCTACTAGTGCCTGCAACTCACTAATGCAGCGTGCTGATGTGATTGCAATGAGAAAGATAACCTTCCAAGAATGGAATTTCAATGAGGTAGTAGCTAAGGGTTCGAAAGGTGGCTTCATGAGCTGACCAAGAACCAGGTTTAAGTCCCATGCCACCGATGGTGGCCTAATGGGAGGCTTAGTTAGAAGAAGGCCTCTCATAAATCTTGATATAAGAGGATGGGAGGAAATAGGTTGTCCATTTAGAGGCTTGAAAGAAGCTGCAATTGCACTCAAATGGACTCTTACTGAGTTAGTTTTAAGTCCTGCATTGGATAAATGAAGGAGATACTCCAGTAATGATTCTAGAGGTATTGCAAGGGAGTTAAGACCCTTTTGCAAACACCATATGGTAAATCTTTTCCACTTGAAAGCATAAGAGCGTCTTGTGGAAGGCTTCCTGGAAGCATAAAGGATATCCCTTACTTGCTGAGGGAGGTTAAGATCATGGAGATCTAGGCCTTCAGAAACCAAGCCCTGAGATGCAGAGACTGGGGATTGGGATGCCATAACATTCCGTCCTCCTGAGACAGGAGATCTGGAGCAGATCCTAACTCCAGAGAGGGAGCTTGAGAGAGATGTAGCAGCAGAGGGTACCACACTTGCCGTGGCCAATGTGGAGCTATGAGAATCATACGGCCTCTGTCTCTCTGAAGCTTGAATAGGGTTTTGGGAATTAGGGGAACGGACTTGCAAAGAGGTCTATGTCCTGGGTTCCCCAAATTTGAAAAATCTTGGCCACCTGGTCTGCATGTAGAGACCATTCGTGTGGAAGCAGAACTCGACTGAGTCTGTCTGCCCAAGAGTTTTGTATGCCTGGAAGATACACTGCCAGGAGATGAATCTGATGCTCTCTGGTGAGGGCCCATAGTCGCAAAGCTTCATTGCAAAGCGACAGAGAGCCTGTTTCCCCCTGCTTGTTCACTTAGAACATGGCTACTTGATTGTCCGTGTGAATGAGGACTGTGTTGTAGCCGAGTAGGGTGTGGAACACTCGAAGAGCAAGGAAGATTGCTCTGAGTTCTAAGAGATTGATATGTAGATGAGTCTCCTATGGAGTCCAGGTGCCTTGTGTGGAAAGGTCTTGCAGATGAGCTCCCCAACCTATTGGTGAAGCATCTGTTGTGAGAGTTGCCTGGGGTAAAGGTTGTTGAAATGGGGACCCCCAGAAACAGGTTTTGAGTGGACTGCCACCATTGGAGGGACAAAATAAGGCGATTTGTGTTTGCTATTTTGTCTGACAGGCACCCTGATGCCTGGGTCCATTGAGTGGATAAAGTCCACTGGGCTGCTCTCATATGGAGGCGAACATAAGGAACCACATGCATAGTAGATGCCATGTGGCCTAGTAGTTGTAACATTTCTCGAGCAGTGAGATGAGGCTTTGACACTGCTTGAGAAGCTAACTGCACCATGCGAAGGCAACGGGTCTGAGGAAGATAGGCCCTTGCTTTTCTGGTATCCAGCAAAGCTCCTATGAACTCTAGAGACTGAGTGGGAGTTAGACTGGATTTTGGGATGTTTATGACCAGACCCAAATACTGAAGGATACGCATTGTGCAAGATAGAGAAATCCTGGCCTCTGACTCTGATGGGGCTCGAATGAGCCAGTCGTCTAAGTAGGGGAAGACGAATATTCCTAGAGTGCGGAGAAATGCTGCTACCACAGCCATGCATTTTGTAAACACCCTGGGTGCCTGAGGCCAGGCCAAAAGGAAGCACCCTGTATTGGTAATGCTTTCCTTGAAAAAGGAACCGAAAGAACTTTCTGTGAGTTGGATGGATGAGAACATGAGTGTACGCATCCTTGAGATCTAGAGAACAAAGGTATGGCGGCAGAGTTCCCAGAGAAATCATCTTGAATTTCTCTTTGAACAGGAATTTGTTCAATTCTCTGAGGTCTAAAATAGGTCTGTGTCCCCCTGTTTTCTTTGGGATAAGGAAATAGGGGGAGTAAAACCCTGTACCCTGTTGAATGGGTACCTCTTCTATTGCCCCTTGGGCAAGAAGTATAGTGACCTCTTGATCTAACAGGTTGATGAGAGAGGTCTGAGAATTGAACTGCCTTACCATTGTGTGAGGGGGAATGCAGATAAAATGAAGCTTGTACCCCTCTTTTATAATGGAGAGAGTCCAATGCTCTGCTGTTATCTGCCCCCATCTGGGGGCAAAGTGACACAATCTTCCTGGAATGGTGGAAGGTTCTGGTCCATTGAGGGCCAGGAGGGCTAAGTTCTCTAGATGAAAGTCAAAGGCCTTGTGGAGGATGAGACTGCTGAGACGGTTGAGGCTTAGCAGTCTTTGCTTTCCTTTGCTTAGGTGGTTGCTGACTCTTTCGGGCAGGCTGACCTGCAGAACATCCCTGCTGGGAATAAGAGGGATAAAACCTCTTCTTTTTTGAGAAGAATGGTTTCTTGAAAGATTTCTTCCTTGCAGGATCAGCTGTGGCTTTGGATAACCTATCCAAAGTGGAGTTGTCAGCATCCAACTCATTGGCTTTTTCTTGCCAATTTTTGCCAGATTCTCACCTGTACAAGGGATATTGCCCAATTTGTCCTGCACCCAGAGCTCCAAATTGGATTCCTGGAGCCAGGCAATTCTACGTGCACCTATGGCAATGGCAGAGGTTCTGCTTATGCACTCAAAACAGTCAAAAGCTGCACGGTTGACAAACTTAGAAACATCCTGGGCATGTTTAACCAGTGTGAGAAAATCCTGCCTTTTATCCTCAGGAAGAAGAGGGCTCAAAACCTCTATATCTCCTGTGACTTCCCTTAAGGAACATTCCCATATATAAAATATAGGAACTGATCCTGGCAGAAAGCATGGAAGCCTGGAAAGTACGACGTCCAAAGGCATCCAAAGTTTTACACTCACGTCCTGGAGGATTAGAGGCATGCCTCTTTGCACTCCTGATCCTTCTCATAGCTGATTCCACTACAATAGAGTGGTAAGGAAGCTGAGTCTTCTGGAAACCAGGACAAGGAGGGACTCGATACATGGTATCCAGTCTACGAGAGTGAGGAGAGGTGGTAAGAGGTGTTTCCCACATTCTTAGCATGAGATCATGTAAGATCTCATGGACAGGCAAAGTAGCCGCCTCTTTAGGAGCCTTGGGATATTGTAGAATCTCAAACTCCTTTGCCCTGGGCTCTGTTTCGGGAGCCACAGTAATAGTGTTGTAGCTGATAAGAATGCAATAAATAATACCCGGAGTCAGGCAAAGATTCAAGCCGGTTTAATGTGCACAGACTCAGATTGCAGTAGCATTCAAAACAGTCTGAGCCCAGAGCTCAGAAAAATGACAGTTTATATACTTTTCTTCTCCAGTCTAATACAGGCAAAACTCCTCATTGGCCACAGTGGCCCACTTACTCTCATCCAATAGACATCTCTGACCGGGCCGAGGACTCGCTCCCCCTGCTTGGGTCACACTAGCCACGGGTCAGCAATTAGACATAACATTAAACATAATACTTTCGCTAAAGTATACAGTATATTTCGCTATTCTTGCAAGGTCAGTTAGCCACAAAGATAGTGGAAAGCATATCAGAAGCATTCTTAACAAAAGCAAAACAAAGCGAGGCCAAACATAGCAAGGCTAAAATGTATCTCTAGCCTTGGCTCAAAACACTAAACAATCTTCATAATGCTAGATAAAATATTCTTACACTGTTCAGTTTCTCTGCTATATTTACATCCTAATTACGAGGTCAGTGCACAATCAGCAAAGATACAGTGGCGCGGCATTCTACTGAAAGAGACATCTGACTTCTAAACAATAAACAGTACCAAGGTTTAATTCTCTTATCTCCAAGAGCAAAACATGTTATCAAACCAGAATAGAACAGTATTTCTTTCTAACAGCTAACAGCATTCTGCAATTTTCCAAAATCAGCAATAACATTTTAAAATAGGAAAAAAGGGCTTCAGACCTAGCTCTGCTACATACTAGGCCATCGCCTATCACAATAGAAAGACCTCAAGCCACCTCCCTAATAAAATCTTGAAAGGAGATATCTTCTGGAGGAGACATCCTACGTTTAGGAGAGGAAGGCTCCTCCGGGAGAAGTATTCTGTTACCGAAAGAGCTGTCAGAATCCTCAGACTCCTCCGAGACTTCGAAGTACCTTCTGTCTGGATGCTCTTGAAGAGCCCGATACCCGTACCGACCGAAGTCGGTACCGGGGGGAATCGGTACCGGAAGGCATCGCATGACTGGTTGCTGGCAAAGCAGATACCGATGTCGATGCTGTCGGTACCGATACCGGTTGAACTGTCTGACGCAGTTCCGAGGGTGTCGATGCCGCAAGGAGAGCCGCCAGACTGCGTTCAATAGCCAGGAACCTCTGGTCTATCAACGCTGCCGATGCCTGGGTATCGGTACCGGAGAAAGCAGCCGGTATCCCAGAGCATGGCACCAGTAGTTCTGCCGAGGTTGAGGCGTCAAGAACATCCTGGAGCCCCGATAATGCTTTGGAAGCCTAAGCCTCCCGCCGGGGTAATTTTGCTGGTACAGAACCCTCAAGGGCAATGCCAGAGGCATCTCGATGCTTGGAAGGAGATCTACCCTTTGAGGACCGGCCAGACTTATGTTTAGTTATCTGAGATCCATGGGAGGAAGACGAAGCCCTGGAAGACGTCGATGCCACAGAAGCTGCATCAGAGGGAAAAAGGGTGCTGAGCTTAGCAGCCCGGTTTTGTCGACCCCTCTTGGACATCATGGCACAAGCCATACACTCTGAGATGGAGTGGTCAGGACCTAAACATTTAAGACATCATTCATGGGTGTCTGTGACGGAGATGGTACCGCCACACTTGGTGCACTTTTTGAAACCCGAAGCGTGTTTTTCCATAGTGGAGGAAATTATGGCAAACAATACTATCTATCTATCTATCTATCTCTATATATATATTTTATTTATTTATTTATTTATTTTATTTTATTTTTTTAAAGAAAGAAAGGAGAACCGGCGGTACCGGTATAGAGTCGAGGAAGGCAGACGCGACCACAAAAAAGAAGGAGAATAAGGAAACATTTTCTGCGGTGACAGGAACAACGACCTGCTGGCTCTGCGGAAAACGAAGAACTGGAGAGAGGCAGTTGGGAAAGGCAGGAAGGCAGCATGCAGGCGCTGTGGGATGCTCCCAAAAGCTTTCTAATTGGACGCTGGGGAGCGTTCCTGCGCAGGCTCCGTCAGAACAGACAATACCCATAATGTGAAGACTACATTCCTGCTTGTTCCTGGAGATCCACCCCAACCCTCCCCATCATTGGGAAATTACAAATCTAGAAATACCCAAAATCTATTTGACCAAGCCAAACCAAACCAAAGCTCTCTCGTAATTCCTCAAAACTCTGCAACTCTCCACCCACCCCAGTCCCTTGCTCCCCCATCTCCTAAACACCCCAGGAGGAAAAGCAGGATTCTCACAAATTGGTGTCAGATAGGAGGTCTGTTTCTCTTCCAACAAGCTATTATGAAACAGCCTCCAGATTTCCATCGTGATAGGATTCTGAACTACTGATGTGGCCCCTCCCCCCTATTAACCTTTTTCTCCAGTCCCAACTCAAAGCACCTAGTCCAATTCCAAATGGCCCTAAGCTGAGCTATGAAGCAATGAAGGGCACCTAGTCCAATTCCAAATGGCCCTAAGCTGAGCTATCACAAAATACCTCTTTAAGGTCAGGAACCTCCCTCGCTACATGGTCAAGATACTCAACCACTCGAGGGGGGCACCCCTTCCAAATATAATGAAAGATAGTTTGACTAGCCCTCCAGAATGTCCCCTCCAGACTGCCGCTGGCAGGGTCTGTAACAGATACAATAGCCTTGGCAGCACCACCATATTGACTGTCGCTATCTGTCCCAGTGAAGACAAATGGAGGCTCTGCCACTGGTCCAAATCCCCAGCCAACCTCTCCCATGCCCCTTTGTAATTGGCCTGATAAAGCCCAGAATACTCAGGCATCAGCTGCATCCCCAGGTAAGAAATACTCCTTCTGAATCAGCGGAATGCGAACTGCCTCAGGAGACGCTTCTCTAAATCTGCAGAAACCTTCAAAGGGAGGATCTCAGACTTCTGCATGTTGATTTTGAACGCAGAGAGCCGTCCAAACTCCTACAACTTTCACAATATAAGCAGCAAAGAAATATGGGTCCTACCTACTGAAAAAATATCTGCAAAATGAAAAATCTGGTAGTCCACCCTACCCCCCACCGGGATCCGCTGAATGACCGCACTCATCTGAATATGGGCCACCAGGGGCTCAATTGAAAGAGCGAACAGCAAGAGGGAGAGGGGGCAATCCTGCTACATCTCTCTTCCCAGCTCGAAAAATTCCAAATAGGAGCCATTGATCTTCACACAAGCCTTTGGCTTAAGATACATCATTTTCACCCAAGCCAGAAAGGTCTTGCCACACCCCATCTTCTCCAGGGTATGCAGCATAAAGGGCAAACTCACCCGCTCAAATGCCTTCCCTTGCCAATAGACAAGAAAAGGGAGGGGTCAGCCTTCCTACTAACCACACACATCAAGCTCAACATCACTTGCCTGCCACACAGGCATGAAACCCGCTTGGTCCCAGAGTATCAGGGACAATATCACTTGATTCACCCATTGAACCAAGATCTTGGCCAAATCTTTGACATCTAAGTTCAACAGGGAGATCGGCCAATATCCCCCACGTTCCTGGGGATCCTTGCCCTCTTTCAGTATCACCAAGATACTCACCCATTCCATGGCTCCCAAACAGCCCCTCTTTTGACCTCCATTAAATAGGCTCACAAGACAGCCAACCAACAGGTCCGCAAAAGTCTTATAGAACCTGCCTGTCAATCCATTGAGTCCTTGGGCCTTCCCCTTTTTCAACAATTTAATCCTTAGATTAACCTCCTCATCAATATCCCTATCCAGAATTTCCCATATAGCTGGCTCCAAATGGTGTAGATAGGACACAGTCCAAGCAGCTATCAATCGCTTCCAGAACTGCCCCCTTAGACCGCTCATATAACGCCACATAAAACTCGCAGAACCGTTCCCTCAAAGCCACCACCATCCTAATCTCCTTCCCCTGCTTCACAAGGAGAACCTCATCAGTCTCTGCTCTCTTTGTTGGCGGGGGGGGGGGGCTGCTTTTTTGCTCTCCCCAGCAAGCCATGGACTCCAGTGTCTGTAAGAGAACCACAGTGCAAAAGGTAATTGCCAGTGGTACCAGATGTCAGTCGAGTGCAGGCATTGGGTGACTTCTCAAGTCCTACCCACTTCTGGAG
The DNA here is from genome assembly GCA_033557465.1 of Ichthyophis bannanicus. Lineage (NCBI taxonomy): Eukaryota > Metazoa > Chordata > Amphibia > Gymnophiona > Ichthyophiidae > Ichthyophis > Ichthyophis bannanicus. The sequence goes on along the minus strand of CM066049.1, from coordinate 140,478,835 downwards.
GTTATTGACAAATCTTGAAAGAGCTCCACTTGCTGACCTCACCATTCGAAACAGCCCTTCTTTCATGCTTGAAGCAAAACACTCTGATTTTAAAGTCATGCAAACAAACTACAATGTCCTGGGGCTGCATGTCTCTGTACAGCCGCAGGCTCCAATGGGCATGCTCAGTCTTCACTCTACTGCCATCAGAGCTTGCCTCGACAGCTCCTCCTAATAGAAAGCTGCATACCTCCTGCACTACCACAGTGGCATCATCAAAGTCAGTCTTCAGCAGGACACCTCTCACCCGGTTATTGTTCCGGCAGCACCTGTTCTCTAAGTCCTCTACTTTCTCTGCCCTTCAACTGCTGAATCTGTTTCTACATATCAATTCCTGTCTGTCTGGTCATTCATGCTTTCATTCAGCTCTGCCAGCTGCTTCCCTGTCTCTCTCACCTCCGAGTCCACCTCAGCAAGTCTTTGACTGCGGAAAGCTCCTTCTTTAACATAAGTACTCTGCTCCAAAAAACAGTTCCACAGGAGACTAGCCCCACAGCATTCCAGTCCTTCGCACTGCTTTCACTGTCCAACTCTGAGCCTCCTACCACCATTTTGGAGTGCAGCAGCACCTGGGAAGCAGGGCTAGCACACACTATCCAGGCAGATCACCCATAAAATTACATTTTTCAAGGTGTTTGTGTACCAACATCACTCCAGATCACTGCAGAATGGAAAATCGCCGGTCAAGGGCGAGTCGTTATGACTTATTGCTCAAAAAAACACCGGTCCGATATGGAGCATGGCAATTAGGCTGCCATTACCCCAGTGATGCCACTAAATCCTGTGTCCTTCTCCTCTGAATCATATAAGGCACATATAGAAAAGAACCCATAAAACTTAAGATATTTTTTTAACCACCATTCCCTGTCAGAGTGCAGTCACGGGTGCCACCACCTCCACCTGGAATTTCTCATGAAAACTAGTGCAAATAGAGGCCAAACATGTTTAAGTGATTCATTTTTATTGGATTAACTAAATATATTTTTGACAAGCTTTCAATAGTTATACTCTCTTCATAAGAGCATAAAAGCCATACTGGGTCAGGCCAAGGTCCATCAAGCCCAGTATCCTGTTTCTAACAGTAGTCAATCCAGGTCACAAGTACCTAGCAGTTTCCCCAAAAGACACACAGGTCCCATATTGCTTGTATTGGGGCAAGCAGTGGATTTCCTGGGTTCTCTTTAATAATGGTTTATGGGAGGAAGTGACGTCACCTGGGAGATGGCGGCCTGAATCGGGAGCTCCCGACGGGACGTAATTTTTAGGGCGAATTAGAGCAGTCAGCCTTCCCCCCCCAACCCTAATTGTGGGGGCATCGGGTTTGCGAATAGCCAGTGATGTCCCTCAGCAAACGTCTGGCTAAGTTTCAGTCCTCCTACGTCCAGCAAGCCGATCGTGCAAATCGGGCAGGAGCGGAAAGCATGGCCGCGGGAGACGAAATGGAGGACGTGCCTGAGCGTGCGGACGAGGCCTGCACACATGGCGATATGTGGAGCTGGATGCACTCCCTTAAGAAGGACATTGGTGGGCTGCGTTTTGAGTTAAGAGAGACCCTGGCTACCATTAAAGCTGACCTTCAAGAATTGGGAGATAGAGTGGTGGCCCTGGAGGAACAGGCGGACAAGCATGTAGAGAAGGAAGAGGCTCTGGAGTCCCGCTTTCAGCAATATCAATTGGAACAGGCCCTCTTGAAGGATAAACTTGAGGACCTTGAAAATCGCTCGCGCCGCAATAATGTGCGGGTGCGAGGGCTGCCAGAGACTGCGGAGTTCGGGAACGCCACAGAGGTGGTGCAGAAAGTGTGCTGCTATCTGTTGGACCGTGGCGACGATGCCGATGTGAGTGCAGTGGCAGTAGAGCGAGCGCACAGGGCTTTGGGACCAGCCCGGAAGGGCTTGCCACGCGACATCGTGGCTTGTCTTGGATCCTATGCTATTAAAGAGCAGGTGATGCGAGTAGCAGCGGCCCGACGGAGCTTCACCTGGGGCGGTCAGACTGTTGAAGTGTTTCATGACCTTTCTGCGGCCACTCTGCAACGACGGCGCGAAATGAAGCCAGTCACAACATATCTACAGTCGGAGAAAAAGCGCTACAGATGGCTGTTCCCTTTTGCCCTCATGCTGGACGTTAACGGCCGGAGCTTCAGGGCGCGTACCGTGGCGGAGGCCTGGGGAATACTGCGGAGAGAGGGGGCCCCTGGACTTCCGGAGCAGAGTGTGACCGCCGATCCACAAGGCCCGGGGAAGGAGCGACGCTCCGTTTGGGAACGGGTGCCAGTGCGGGGACAGAGACTCCGGCGCCGTTCGGGGGCCACCGAGTCACCGGCCCACTCGGATGATCAATCTGGCAGTGCCTTAACAGGAACCGGGTGATGGCCTGTGGTGCTTATTTGAACTTGCTGCATTACTTGCCTTAGGGGCCCCTCCATGCCTCGAACTGATGGTATGCGGGTTACTGTTGAGGTTGGGGGGGGGGAGGGGGGGGCCTTTGAAGGGCTATGTTGTTGGGGTTATATAAGTATATATGCTGGATACTTTTTTTTATTACATGTTATATTACCATGTGTGTCTAGGGGGGGACCCCCCTTCTGTGTCATGATGGGTTTTGGGGGGGGGGGGGGAGGCTGAGGGGGAAGTTTGCGGATATGTCCTGGGGAACGACACTTCCTCGCTGGTGGTCGGAGCGCTGTTCCGTATGGGGGGGGGAGCAGGGGGGGGGGTGGAGGGGGTGGGGGGGAGCTGGGGTGGGGGGGAGGGGAGGGGTTGGGAGGGTGGGGGGAGGCTGAGCAGCGGGTGGTGCGGGGGGCGGTAATTCACTGGTCATGGCAGCGGGATTGACTGTGGGTAGTTTCAATGTGCGGGGCCTGAACTCCCCGCAGAAGCGGCGTTTACTGTGGAATACGCTACGGTCCCGGAAGTGGGGGGTGGCCTTTCTGCAGGAAACGCATCTGCGTCAAGTGGATGAGAGATTGCTCAGCTCCGGGGCCTTTCAGGGTTATTTTGCAGCGGAGGGGGGGGGAAAGAAAAAGGGGGGAGTTGCGATATTGGTGGGACAGGGGGTTCCCCTTCAAGTGGACCAAGTTCATAGGAAGGAAGATGGGAGGGTGGTGGTGGTGGGGGGGGAATTGGGGGGGGGAAAGGGTGACCTTCATTTCTATTTATGGCCCCAATTCTGGGAAACGGGAATTTTGGAGAGAACTGGAGGTATGGCTGGGAGGGCGGGTAACTGGTAGAGTGCTGATAGGAGGAGATTGCAATATTGCTCTGGATGAGAAGCGTGGGGGGGTGGGGGGAGACAGTAAGCTTTTGCAACACTGGATGAAGGGACTGGGGGTGGAGGATCTTTGGCGGATAGCCAACCCATCTACTAGGGACTTCTCCTACTACTCGTCTGTCCATGGCTCATACAGTCGTATTGACTATTTGCTGGGAGATAGTTATTGGTGGGAGCGGTTAGATAGAGCTCAGATTGGCTCGGTCACTTGGTCTGACCATGCCCCAGTGCAGGCTTTGTTTGGCGGTTTTGGGGATTGTGGCCGACGCTCCTTTTGGAGACTGAATGATTATCTGTTGCGGGACAAGGGGGTGGATGTACTCCTTCATGGGGTGATAGCGGACTATCTTGCCCATAATGATAATGGGGAGGTGTCCACGGGCATTCTTTGGGATGGGCTTAAAGCAGTGTTGCGGGGACATTTGGTTCAGATGGGGGCTAGGCGCAAGAGGCGTCGTGTAGAGGAGGAATGTCGCCTCCTTGGCCAACTGGCTGAGTTGGAGCGAGCACACAAGGAGCGCGGAGGGCGGCGGTTGCGGAATCGGGTGGAGGAGGTGCGTAAACAGCTTAATGCTCTTCATTTAGGGCAGATCTCAGGACAGATGGATAGGGCGGGGCAACGTTACTATGAGTTTGATAATAAATCGGGGCGGTTGTTGGCTGGGAAGCTTCGGTCCCAGCGGCAGCGGCGTACTGTGGTTAAGATTAAGGGCCCTGGCGATCACTTGCTCTACAAAGCGGGGGATATTAGGGAGAGGTTTCGGGACTACTATCAGCAGTTATATACGGCTGATTCCCCCAGTGCAGTGGACGATCTTCAGCGATATTTGCTTAATGACGGCTGTGGGAGTACCCAACTGGGGGACCAGGATGGGGAGGAATTGGAATTGGATATCTCCGTGGATGAGGTGGAGGGGGCGATCAGGGCCTTGGTCCCGGGAAAGGCCCCAGGCTTAGATGGTTTCTCTGGGGCGTTTTACAAATTGCTGCGGGGGACTTTGGCACCCGTTTTGTCTCGAGTGTTTAATGCGGTCTTGAATGGGGAGGCCCTTCCTCCATCTATGAGCCAAGCAGCTATCACGGTGCTCCCTAAGCCGGGGCGGGATCCGGTGCTATGCGGGTCTTATCGCCCCATCTCTCTGCTGAATATCGATGTCAAGCTTTTGGCCAAAGTCTTGGCCCTCTGCTTGGGACCCCATATGCCCGCTTTGATCCATCCGGACCAGTCGGGCTTTATTATGGGACGACAACCAGCTGATGGGATCCGGAGGGTTCTCCAACTCGGCTGGCTGGCGCGACAAGAAAATCAGCGGGCTATGTTTCTCTCCATTGACGCGGAAAAGGCCTTTGATAGGGTGAGCTTCTCCTTCCTCCACGCGGTCCTGGCCCATGTGGGTTTGGGTCCCCGCTTCCGTTCCTGGATTCAGGCTCTATATGCGGCCCCGGTCGCGGCAGTGAATGTCAATGGCGGCTTCTCTGATTTCTTTCCGTTGGGTAAGGGAACCCGGCAGGGGTGTCCGCTTTCCCCTTTATTGTTTGCTTTGGTTATGGAGCCGTTGGCTGCCCGGATTCGAGCTAATGTTGATATTCAGGGGATTGCGGTGGGGCCCACCCAGCATAAGATGGTCCTTTTTGCCGACGATGTGCTTTTTGCTTTGACTAACCCCGTTATTTCGGTGCCGCTGTTGATGGGTGAGCTTCAGGTGTATGGGGCCCTTTCCGGATTTAAGGTTAATTGGGATAAGACGGAGGCTATGGCCCTTACGCTAGATGCCCGCAGTAGGGAGAGTTTGCGGCGCTCGTTCCCCTTTAAGTGGGCGGCGGGATCACTCAAATATTTGGGGGTGCGGGTAACGGCTCATCCACGGGATCTTTACCGCGCTAACTATCCTGCGATCTTCGGTCAGCTCCGGAAGGATCTTATCCGATGGAAGGGATTGGAGATTTCCTGGCTGGGCCGCGTGGCCGCCTTGAAGATGAATCTCCTTCCGCGTTTGCTATACTTGTTTCAGACCCTCCCAGTGGGGATTCCATCCCGGGAGCTGAGGGCCCTCCAAAACTCTCTTTTTGCCTTCGTGTGGGGGGGTAGTAAGCCCCGGGTTAGTCGGCGTGTGCTGTATGCTGACCGGGAGTCTGGGGGGCTGGGGGTCCCAGAGTTGGCTCGGTATTATCGAGCCGCCCAATTGCGCCAGGTGTTTGAGTGGCGGCTGCCGGTGGGGCGTGAGAAGAGATTCCGGGAGATAGAGCAATATTGGGTGGGGGATGTTGCGTTGAAGGACCTGCCTTGGGTATATGGTAGGTGGCCCCCCGGCCGCTGGAAGGCTAACCCCTTCATTTGGCATTTGGTGACTGTATGGCGGCAGGAGAGAAGGCGTAGTGGGGTTAAGAGGGGCTTTACGGTGCTGGCCCCGGTTGGTGCAACGGACGAGTTTTTGCCGGGGCGCGAAGGAGTTTTTCGTAGATGGGATAGACTGGGTTTGGACACCTTTGGGAAATTTCTACAGGGGGGGCAGATGATTCCCTTTTCCGATCTTAGGCTGCGATATCGGTTGAGGGGGAGCGATTTTTTCCCCTATCTCCAGGTACAGCATTTCTTGACCCAAAAGGCTATTCGGGTGGAGTGGGAGGCGGATCCGGATCCTGGGGTGGTGTTCTGGCAAAGTTGGGAGGGTTCGAGGGGATTGATCTCCCGACTCTATCGGGACTTGGGGCTGGGGAGTGCCCAGGGGCAGTTTCCTCATCAGGAACATTGGGAACGGGATCTGGGCAGGGTCTTGGGGCCTAAGGGGTGGCGGAGGGTGTATTTGAATATAGGGCGTCAGGCGTTATCAACGGCTATTCGGGAAACATCCTATAAGCTCCTTTACCGGTGGTACTACAACCCAGTTCAGCTCCATCGGATGTTTCCTGGTTTTCCCGCTCATTGTTGGCGGGGTTGTGGGGAGCGGGGGACTTTCGTACATATGTGGTGGCTGTGCCCGAAAGTCCGGGATTATTGGAATATGGTGTGGGGGGGGGGGGGTGCTGCACTCTGTCCTGGGCTTGCCAAGGGATGTGGATATGGGGTTTGGGCTGCTGGGGGTCCGCCCTGAGGATGTGCCCGGGAGCCTGGACCGTCCGGCTAGGGCCTGTCTCCAGGCTGCTCGGAGTGAAATAGCCCGGGCCTGGAAACAACCTTATCTCCCTGGCCCTGGGGCGTGGCACACCCGGCTTCGGCGTATTGCTTTGATGGAACACTTGACTGCAGTTCGCCGTCAGACGGTGGAAAAGTTTCAGACTCAGTGGCAGGCTCTTTTAGACTATTTGAAGAGTTGAGAGCCCAAGGAGTGGGTGCTTTTGCCGGGGGGGGGGGAGGGGGGGGATAAGGGGTTTGGGAGGGGAGAGAGGGACTAAGGGGAGGGGGGGAAGGGAGAGGGGGGTTTAGAGGTGTGGGGGGGGGGGCTTTTCTTGTGTTTGTTTCACTATTCCCTTGATGTTTGCTGAGTTCATTGGGTGCGCCTGAAGCGTACCTGTTATGCTTTGCTAGTGTATTTTGTTCCTTGTAGTGTCTGTTTTTCTTGAATAGTGTAATGTGATGTATATATTTGAAAACTTTTCAATAAACAGAAATTAAAAAAAAAAAAAAAAAAAAAAAAAAAATAATGGTTTATGGACTTTTCCTCCAAGAACTTGTCCAAACCTTTTTTAAACCCAGCTACACTAAAGAGTAGTTACTCACTTGTAACAGGTGTTCTCCAGGAGCAGCAGGAATCAGTCCTCACATATGGGCAACATTGGCGCTGACGGAGCCCCCGTGCGGAGCATTTCCCCAGCTTTCAAAGAAAGCCTTTGGGAATACAGCATGCCTGCGCGGTCCCCTTCCCGCCCAAGGGTGCCATCTTGCTCAGTCTGATGACATAGCTAAAAGACAGCAAAAATCAAAATAAAGAATATGACTGCAACTCCAGGGGAGGAGGGAGGGTCGTGAGGACTGATTCCTGCTGCTCCTGGAGAACACTCGTTACAGGTGAGTAACTGCTCTTTCTCCAGGACCAAGCAGGAAGTCAGTCCTCACATATGGGACTCCCCAGCTCTAGGCTACCGGGAACCCAAAGCTGAAAAAATGGCTCCCTCTCAAGAGCCTCAGCATCCGTGATAAGAATATCCTCGGAAAACGCCCCCGTACAGTAGCCCAACACAAGGACCAAAGGATAGGAGCTGCCTAAACCTCAGAGAGATTACGGAGCACCGCCTGTCCGAAAGCACTGTCCCTTCGGGACTCTCTCTTGAGGCAGTAGTGGGACGCAAAGGTCTGGCTTGAAGACCAAGTAGCGGCCCAGCAGATGTCTGCCAATGGAACAGAGCGGAGATAAGCTACTGACGTGACTTTCACCCTGACAAGGTGGGCTGTGACTCAACCCTGCAAGGAGAGGCTGGCTGCCTTGTACGCCCAGGCAATACAATCTGCTACCCAAGTGGACAACATACGCTTGGAGACAGGTAACCCCAATTTATTAGGGTCAAAGGAGACGAAGAGCTGAGTAGCCCTTCGATGCCCCCGCGTACGTTCAATGTAAAAGGACAACGCCCTCTTACAGTCCAGAGTATGCAAGACTGTCTCAGCCCGGCTGGTATGCGGCCTGGGAAAAATGTCAGAAGAACCACCTCCTGGTTGAGGTGGAAAGAGGAGACCACTTTTGGAAGGAACTTCGGATGAGTCCGAAGGACCCTGTTCCTATCAGAAACCAGAGCTTGTAGTTCACTCACACGTCTGGCCAAGGTAAGAGCTATCAGGAAGAGCGCCTTCCAAGACAGGAAGCTTAAATGGCAAGTAACCATCGGCTCAAACAGTTGGCGAGTAAGCTGTTGCAAGACCACGTTCAAATCCCACTCAATGGCAGGTGGATGAATCTGAGTCTTGAGCAAAAGTAGGCCTCTGAGGAAGCGGGACACCAAGGGGTGAACAGACAGCAACTGTCCCTCCACCGGTGAGTGGTATGCTGAAAGAGCACTGAGGTGGAGCAAACAAAGTTGAACTTAAGGCCTAGGTCTGACAGGTGAAGTAGGTATTGTAGCACAACTGGCACAAGGCAGGAAAAAGGATCGTCATTGTGTTGAGCAGACCACACTGAGAACCTGCGCCACTTGAGTGCATAGGACTTTCTGGTGGATTGCCTCCTCGAGACCAAGACTACCTCATCAACCTCCTTAGGTAGAAGTAAAGGAGCTAGCACTATCCTTTCAGCAGCCAGGCCATCAGATTGAGGGATCTGAGATTGGGGTGCAGAAGGGAACCCTGATCCTGAGACAGGAGATCGGGTTGCAACAGAGGGAATGGAGTTTCCACTGCCAACTGCAGAAGTAGTAGAAACCACGGCTGCCTCAGCCATCTGGGGGCTACCAGAATGACCGATGCCTTTTCCTGTAGAATCTTGAACAGAGTTCGGGTGAAACGCATACAGGAGGCCCGTAGACCAAGAGATGAGAAACGCATCCGCTGCCATTCTCAGGGGATGCGGCTGTCTGGAGCAAAACCTGGGCAGCTGATGGTTCAGTGGACTTGCAAAGAGATCAATGGATGGAAGCCCCCATCGTAGAAAGATCTGCTGGACCACCAGTGGATTCAACTGCCATTCGTGAGGCAGGAGAATCCTGCTTAGTTTGTCTGCCGAGATGTTCTCCTGGCCAGGTAGATAAACTGCTTTGAGAAACATGCCTTGTTTGACTGCAAAGGAGCAAAGGGCCTGCACCTCCTGACACAGGAGTCTGGGCCCTGTGCCCCCTTGCTTGTTCACATAGAACATTGCTACCTGATTGTCTGTCTGAATTAAGACAGACTGGTGAGAGAGGGCATGAGAAAACGTCTGTAGAGCCAAGCGGATTGCCTGCAGCTCCAACAGATTGATCTGCTGTGTGGCCTCCCAAGGAGACCAGAGGCCTTGAGTGCACCTGCCCTGGCAATATGCACCCCAGCCCCTTAAGGGAGCATCGATCATCAGCATCCTTGTGTGTGCTGGGGCCTGAAAGGGCACCCCCCTGAGGAGGTTTGGGATATGCAGCCACCACTGTAGGGAGTCAAAGAGCGGTTTGGACACCTTTACTCTGTCTCGGAGGTCGCCTGTGGCTTGCACCCACTGAGCTCTGAGGCACCACTGAGCCGCCCGCATGTGCAGACGGGCATTCGGGGTCACATGTACCATGGATGCCATGTGACCCAGGAGCCGCAGGAAGTGTCTGGAGGAGACCTGAGAATTGCTTTGGAACTGGTTGGCCAAGTCCATCAGCCTGTGGACCCTGTCCTCAGGCAAGTAAGCATTTGCCTGCAGGGTGTCTAATCTTGCCCCTATAAACTCTAGGTTCTGTGAGGGGAGCAAAGTAGACTTTGCTTAGTTTATGACAAAGCCCAGATGCTGAAGAAGAGAGACAGTGTGAAGAGTGGCTTGTCTGGCCTCCTGGAGAGACTGACACCTGATGAGTCAGTCATCCAGATATGGGAAAACAAAGATTCCCTGATTTCTGAGATAGGCCGCCACCACCGCCAGGCATCTGGTGAAAACCTTGGGGGCAGAAGTTAGGCCAAAGGGAAGTACTCTGTACTGAAAATGGTTTCCTCCCACCACAAATCTGAGATATTGTCTGTGTTCTGGATGGATGAGAATGTGGGTATAAGCATCCTTTAGGTCTAAGGAGCATAGCCAATCTCCCTGCTGGAGATAGGGCAGCAGTATCCCAAGGGTAAGCATCTTGAACTTTTCCCTCTCCAGAAACTTGTTTAGGTTTCGCAAGTCTAGGATATGCCAAAGGCCTCCTGTCCTTTTTGGTACCAGAAAGTACCTGGAGTAGAAGCCTTGCCCTTCCAGGTGCTGAGGCACTGTTCCACCGCCTGTTCCTTTAGAAGACTTGCCAGCTCCTGAAGGAGGAGGTTTCTGTGCAGAGGGAGTCTTGGAGGCTCCCCTGGAAAGTAGGAGGGGGGTATCTGATGGAAGTGAAGCATATAGCCCTTTTGGACTATGCTGAGGACCTAGGTATCCCCTGTGATGGCTGGCCACCTGTAGGCGTACAGGGTCAGCCGACCTCCTGTGATGAGTGGAACCAGCTGTGGAGAAGAGGCTATGCTGTAGGAGTCAAAACCCCGCTCCCTGCTGTGCAGGAGCCGGAGAAGGGGCAGAGGTCTTCCTGGACAGCCTTGTCCTGGTGAGAGTCTCAGTCTCGATTTCCACAGCCTTTTCAGTCATGGGCTTACCAAAGAGGTTTTCACCTCGGCAAGGGACATCGACCAACTTGTCCTGCACCCATGGCTCCAGGTCTGATGATTGTAGCCTGGCCTGACGGCATGCACCGATGCCGGCCTCGGCTACCCGGGCCGAATCCTCGAAGCCATCATAGGGCACTCTCGAATCCCTTTTGACAAAGCCTTGAACCTCTGCAAAGGTTCCTTGGAGAGGCCAGCTGAGAACCCAGCAATCTCCTTTGCCAGGTCTCGTAGGTACATGCCCATGTACAGCTGGTAGGTCTGAACATGGCAAGACAGCATAGAGCCCTGGAAGCACTTTCTACCGAGGGCATCCAGGTTCCGGGCCTCCCGGCCAGGGGGGCACCGAGGATTGCATCTTGACTCTTCAGACGGTGCATGGCTGATTCCACAACCATGGAGTGGTGCGGTAGCTGCATCTTTTGGAACCCAGGGCTCTTACGGACTCGATAAATAGAATCGACCCATTTGCTAAGAACCGGCGCCGAGACTGGTGCCTCTCACATACGGAAGAGCAGCCGTTCCAGCATCGGAGGAACCGGTACAGTAAAGGCTTCCGTCGGAGGAAAGTCATACTGGAGGGCATCGAGCTCCTCAGCTCGAGGCTCCTCCTTGGCGTCCGCAAGGAAGGCCAAAGCCTTGGCCATGTCCCTCACGAAGTCCGAGAACCGGGGGCGGGGACCGTCTCCGAGGCTCGGACTCCGGTGAATCCGAAGGGACGCACCAGGTCCGGAAGGTGTCCGGGGACTCCTCGTCCTCCGTCTCCCACGCCAACTCCTCCGAGGAGGAATCGAGCGGCTCTGGCCATGTGGGCCTCGGTGCCACCCGCCCCAACGCCGAGGGTATCGGCCTCAACGACCTCGGCCCCACACGAGAGGGGACCTTGACCGAGGATCGACTCGAGACTTTATCGACTCGAGGATCGGCTCGGTCTCCGGGGTCGACTTAGACGTCGAGGTCCCGGTGGTCTGGGCAGATGCACCGGTCAGACCGGTGATCAGCACCCGCTGCTGTTCCATGAAGGCAGCCAAGCTGCTCTCCAAGACCGTCAACATGAGTCCAAGCTCAGGAGACTCAGCAGCCCCTGAGTCAGGCCCCAACGGTGTCAGGCCCGATGTTGGCTCCCCCAGAGGAGAGTCTACGAGGACAACAGCACTTACATGACTCGGGGACTCCGGCTCTACACGAGGTAGCTTGGAAGGCCTCTCCGACTCCGAGAGCTCGGGGTGGCAGTCAGGGCTACGCGACCTGGCCCTTGAGGAACCAGGAGCCTCCACCGACGACGCCCTTGCGAGGTTTTTCTTCCTTTGGTGCTCCCGGGAGGAAGACTCACTTTCAGAGGAACCCCGACGGTGCTCGGGGTCGGACTCTCAAGATGTCGAGGCCTCTGACGAAGTCCGGGCCCGGCCGGACGTGGAGTCAGAGAAAATTCTCTCATGTTGAAGCTGACAGCTCCGAAGCGCCTTCGACAACATTTTGCCACACGGGCCACAGGCAACAGGTCATGGTCGGGCCCGAGGCATCGGAGGCAGCAGTCATGTGTGTCGGTGAGAGACATACATTTCTTGCACCGATCACACTTTTTGAACCCGCTGGCAGCCATCGGGGGGAAAAAGGGCCCCTGCAAGGTCAAAAGACCGGGCTGCCAGTGAAAACACAAAAAGAGCGCGAATGCTAGTCACGAAGGACAAAAACCGAAAATCAAAACTCCGGACTCGATACCGGTGTACCGAGCCCAGGCGGGAAGGGGAACCGGTGTCGAACCGGATAAGACAACACGAAAATCGCAGAAAAAAAATCAACTTTTCCCGGGTGACACGAACTTATGTTCGTTGAGCTCCGCGGAAATAGAAAGACTGAGCAAGATGGCACCCTTGGGCGGGAAGGGGACCGCGCAGGCGTGCTGCATTCCTAAAGGCTTTCTTTGAAAGCTGGGGAAATGCTCCGGATGGGGGCTCTGTCGGCACCAATGTCACCCATATATGAGGACTGACTTCCTGCTTGGTCCTGGAGAAATAGCTTTTACTACATCCTCTGGTAACGAATTACAGATTTGATTACACATTGAGTGAAAAAATATTTTCTCTTATTAGTCTTAAATGGGTTGCATTGTAACTTTATTATGGGTCCTCTAGTCTTTCTACTTTTTGAGGTGTAAACAGATCTACGTTTACTTGTTCCACTCCATTCATTAATTTAAACCTCTATCATATCCCCCTCAGCCGTCACTTTTCCAGATTGAAGATCCCCAGCCTCATAGGGGGATCCTTCCATTCCCTTTACCATTTTTGTCTCTTCTTAGTACCTTATCTTATTCAGCTATATCCTTTTTAATATATGGCAACCAGAATTGCACATAATATTCAAGGTGCGGTTGCACCATGGAACAATACAGAGGCATTAGAATATCCTTTATTTTATTCTCCATTCCTTCCTTATGTATCCTAGCATTCCATTTCCTTTCTTGGCCACCACTGCACACTGGGCAGAGGGTTTCAATATATTATCTATGATGATGCCTAAATCCTTTTCCTAGGTGGTGGTTTCTAAGGTGGTACCCTGCATTGTGTAACCATAGTTTGGGTTGTTTTTTCCTAGGTGCATAACTTTGCACTTCTCCACATTCAATTTCATCTGCCATTTGAACTCCAGTCTTCCAATTTATCAAGGCCCTCTTGCATTTTAACAGCTTTAAATATTGTGTTATCTGCAAAATTGATCACATCACTCGTTATTCCCATTTCTAGATCATTTATGAATATGTTAAAAAGCAGTGAGCCCAGCACAGATTCCCTGGGGTACTCTACCATTCACCTTCCTCCATTGAGAAAATTGGCCATTTAGCTTTTTATCTTTTAACCATTTCCTGATCTGCAATACTACACTGCTTCCGATCCCATGATTTTTTAATTTCGCCACAAGGGATCTTGTCAAAGGCTTTCTGAAAATCCAGATAGCATTATATCAAATCGGCTCACCTTTGTCTACCTGTTTATTCACACCTTCAAAAAAATATAACAGATTAGTAAAATATAACAGATTAGTAAGACAAGACTTTCCTTGGCTAAATCCATGTTGGCTTTCTCACATTAAACCATGACTATATACATGTTCAGTAATTTTATGCTTTATAATGGTTTCTACCATTTTGCTCGGTACTGATGTCAGGCTCACTGGTCTGTAGTTTCCCAGATCACCCCTGAAACCCTTTTTAAAAATTGGCGTTACATTGGCCATTTTCCAATCTTCCAGTACTACAGATGATTTTAATGATAGTTCACAGATTACTAATCATAGGTCTGCAATCTCATGTTTCAGTTCTTTAAACATCCTTGGATATATACCATCTGGTCCAGGTTATTTGCTGCTCTTTATTTTAATGTACTTTTCATCAGGTATATGACTTGACAATGAAGTTACACTGGGTATAAGTAGTGCAAACTCATCTGGATTTTAGGTTGTCTGCATGTCATTACATATCAAAGCCAAGTATGTGACACAGTGACAATTTACATCACACAGGTCTTATCTGATCTTAGGTAGTCTGCATCTGTCATTAAATTACAATGAAAGACATAGATGAGGAGATTAACCATTTGCATTTCAATGTTTTATGTTAGGCAATGGGCAAGAAAATCAATGTCGCTATTCGGTCCTTTTTTGTCAGTGGTGAAATATTTGATCATTTTAAATGTTTTCCTTTTATATATGTTCTTGAAGTTCCCTTTCAGGGCTTTGACTGTGAGGTTGTTAACGGAGTGGTTTTCCTTTAAATGCACACCTACTGGGCTAGTGTCCTGCTTTTCTAGGTAAAGATTATTGTGGGTCTGTGAAGATTGAAGCATGTTCTCAGTTTTTGGCTGTTTCCTCTCTTCACATCTTTTGCACTGGATCATATACTGTACATTCATAGAGGAGCATGAATGTGAATTTTTTTCCATGGTGGTAGTTATAGATTCCTGTGATATGTATTGGCATAGCTTGCACCACACATTTTTGCAGGGTTTTGTGCCATTTTCTTCCATTTAGGATTCTGTTTGGAGTTTATTTCTTACAAGTTTGTTTCTCAGGTTGGATGGTTGGTGAGAGGTTAGAATCAGAGGGCTAGGAAGATTTCTTTCAATAGGTCATTCTCCAGAAATAGGGATTGGAGATCTTTAATTTTCTTTAGTTTTTTTCCATTGCTGCCATGGCTTAGTAAGGTGAAGAAATGGAAGTAAGGCATAAGAACCCTGGTATCACTCTGGCCTCCTCTTGCACCGTACCTACCTCCACTGTTCTGAATGCCTCTGGCATAAAACACCACACCCTGGATTCTTTACATTTCCATTCCTGTCAATGGCACTACCGTTCTCTTGTCCATGAGGCCAAACGATCATACTTCTCTCAGCTTATCTCTACCTCTTCCAGCTTCTTTCATCAGTTGTTCTCGGTCCTGAAATCACTCTGTCACTCGGGCCCCCTTTTCTGTCGACCTCATCTCTTCCTCTCCCAGCCCTTCCCAACTTGCCTCCTTTGTGACTGAGATTCAGACCCTTTGCTCCCCCTTCACTAATTGTCCTCCCCTCCTTCCCTTCCTTCTCTCAGCCATCCCTATCACATACCCGGTCAATTTTCCGCTCAATCACAGAGGCTGAACTACTGAAATCTCTCTCCTCTGCCCATAAAACCACCTGTGACTCCAATCCCATTCCTTTCGCTTGACTTTCGGAACTCTCCCTTGCCCTCTTCCCCTAGTACTTACCATTCTTAATATCAGTCTTACTTCAGGCTCCTTCTCTACCCCCTGGAAACACATCCTTGTTCACCCACTCCTTAAGAAACCTGCTCTTGACCCCAATGACCCAGCACAATACTTACTCTAATCTACTGTTCCTCTCCATAATCCTTGAACAATTAGTCTTTTCTCAACTTTCTCAGCATTTTAAATCCATCCACTACTTTCAGTCTTGACAATCCGATTTCGGGCTCAGCCACAGTACTGAATTACTGAATCCATACTCCTTTACTTTCTCAATGAGTTTCACATCTCTCACAACCATTGTGACGTCTCACTTGCTGTATCCCTCAATCTTTCCTCTGCTTTTGACTTGGTTGATCACTTCACTCTTCTTTCTCGTCTTCAGGAAGATGTCGTCTGTGGGACAGATCTCCCACTAGTTCCACTCTTTCTTCTTGGTCCTTTTCTGTCATCTCGGGCACCTCTTCAGAATCTATTTCTCTCCTCTGTGGTGTCCCACAAAAATCTGTGCTGGCCTCCCTTCTCTTTAATGTCTTCCTGGTTCCTCTCACTTTGTTGATCCAGCATGATACTCTATCACACCTCCCCGTTGGCACCACTGAACACTTGTCTGTTTCATGTCTCTGACTGGCTCGTTTTTAACTTTCTTCACCTCAACTCTAAGACTTCCACTATGTGGTTTACCTTTGGTGGTTCTTGTCCCCCCCCCCCCCCCTAGTTCCCTCTCTGTCTGGTTCCCCGATCTCACTGCTCACCTCCCTCCATTACTTTGGTGTCTTGACCCTACTCTGTCCTTCCATGAACATCTCTTTGCTTATCTGCCACTCCTTTTCTCTCAGGCAAATTAGTGCCGTTCATCTCTTCTAATCACTTCATCGCTTACCATTCTCCTTCTGTCCTAGGTTATTGCTGCATATCTATTATTGTAATGTCATCCTTGCATGTCTTCCTCAGTTTCAGCTTCACAGTCTCCAATTAATCCAGAACACTGAAGCTAGGATCCTCTCTCATGCTACCAGTTATCACCACATCACTTCGCTGTTCATTGAACTTCAGTGGCTCCCCATCAAGCACCACATTCAAGGTACTCACAATGGTTCACAAGACAACCTACACACAAACTCCACAGTACTTATCGGACTCTCTTCACTTCCACACGCCATCTCGCAGCCTATGTTCAGTTCACATTAACTGTTTGTACCTTCCTCCCATGCCCACCTGGAATCCATTCGCCATTGTGCTTTTTTTTTCCTGGGTCCCTCCCTGTGGAACTCCCTCCCAACTGACCTTCATTTGGAACAGTCATTCCCTAAATTCAAGTCCCTTCTTAAGGCACATCTTTTTTGCTCTGCCTTCGCTCTCCCCCTCCACTCTTCCCTTCCTTTCTGCATTTTGTGTGATTGCTCCCCCTCTTTCCTATCCAATTATTGTAGTTCCTTTCACCACTCTGACACTGGCCATTCTCATTATGTTTTAATTTTGTGAACTGCCCTGATGTCATAAAGGTGCAATATATAAAGTGACAAAATAAAGATAAAGAAGCTGGACCAGGGAGGAGGGAAAGAGCACCATAGGCATCAGTAGGTTGGTAGACATATAGAAATATTAATAGCAGGGAAAGCACAGTTACTTACCTGTAACAGGTGATCTCTGGGAACAGCAGGAATTAGTCTTCACATATGGGTACGTCGGTACCGACGGAGCCTGCACGGGAATGCTCCCCAGCATCCAATCAGAAAGCTTTTGGGAGCATCCCTCGCGCCTGCGCAGTGACTTCCCGCCTTTCCCACTGCCTCTCCTCAGTTGAGTTTCATAGCTGAGACAGAAGGAGAGAAAGAGGAAAGGAAGATAGATACAACTCCTAGGGGAGGTGGGTGGGTTGTGAAGACTAATTCCTGCTGTTACCAGAGATCACCTGTTACAGGTAAGTAACTGTGCTATCTCCAGGAACAAGCAGGAATGAGTCTTCACATAGCTGAAGGTGCCAGGGGGAGATCCCATAAAATGCATATCCCTGGGACAGGACGGCATTTCCCACACCTGGATCTCCGGCATCCCATGAGGGATGGGGGGTAGGAGTTGAATAGAGAAGAGCTGTACAGGAACAGCGAATCTAAAGACTACAGAAAAATGAGTCTTTAGAATGTATGTCAAAGTGTCATTAAAAGCATTTAATGAACAAGCACAATATAGAGCTTACCTACTAGATTGTAGGAAGTAGAAACTGTGATGGAGTGTACTGTAGATGCAGTAGCGGAATCTTCAAGGTAACTTCACAGCAGTGAGGATGAAGTTCCAAACCTGGAACGGGCTGGTGACCCAGGTGTCAACTGGGGTAGGATAAGAACGGCAGGTCTTCAATGGAAAGCTTTATGGAAAAAAGCTGAAAACTTTTAGGTACAGAGTTATTAACAATGAGGACTAAAAGAAGAAGACTGACCGATTTAGACAACTTGCCCAGTCCTGAAGGGAAGAGGGGGCATGGAAAAAAGGCCCCTATTCCCAAGGAAAATAGAAGTGTACTCAGAAACACTGAAGATGTACACTGTCTTTCCTAGCTGGTAAGAGATAGGAAGACATTGAAGTTTGAGACTTCATAGACAGGGAGATCTATAACAGAAATAGAAGCTGTTGAAATCACAGCAGTAATTATATCTGTAACAAAAATTGAAGCTGTTAACATCACAGCAGTAATGGTATGTATAACCGCTCCCACTTATTGAGCCATATGAGAATAGGCAAGGTGACTGTCTGGACCCCTTAAGGGAGGAAAGCTTTATAGCACAGACAGTTAGGGAGATAGTAGGTAATACATATCGTCCTATGGACATCTCCCAATGGACACAGATATATATATATATATATATATATATATATATAGGCATGACTTATGCCCACACAGCTTATAGAAATATGTATGTATAGGATATCAACATACATGAATATAAGCTTGAGTATACATGCCTGCAAGTAAGTCCCAGAAAAACATGCACATAGGGGATGTGATGGGAAAAGATTCATCTAAGAACAGGTGGTGAAAACCACCTGAATATATATAGAGAATCTATTTCTGCAGGAATGTAGTTTAGTGAAATAACCAGTATGGTTGCGTGAAAAAACAGAGGATAATAGCAGTTTGGCAAGAGCACGTCAGGAGCTCTGTAGAACTCTGACATGTCCAATAGACAGAAAAACGCATAGAAGATACCAGGATGACCCAGCCAAGGGACACAGGTATCATGTATACTAAGAGAGTATGCGTTGTGGAAGAGGAGCAGAAGAGCATGATGCCAAGCTGTAAGGAAAAAAGGGCAGATTCCTGCAAGATTGGGAACTCCCTGGACATTCACGCAGAAAAAGCTTGTCTTCTGTATCTCAACAGGAGACAAGAGGGTATAAAAACCCCTATAGTCATGGAATGAGTATATAAGCTTTTTCTACTATATGGAAAAGCCCTTAGAGACAAAGTTCAATGCTCTGTAGCAAGGGCCCATATTAGAAAGCTTCTCAGAAGATTGCAGAGAGCATTGTGCAGGAGAATTAAGACTGAAGTCAGGCGTGTTGCCACATCCTAGGAAAGGATATGGCTAGAAGAAGACAACCTGACGTGAGTAGTATTATGCAAGATAGTTGGAAGTAGCTTGCAAAGACTAGCAAGGTGAGTAATCACTGGAACTCCTGCATGCACAGCAACTGAACAAAACAGCAGAGGGATTCTGCTGTGTGAAAACAGAGAGAAAGACAAAGGGAGCAGAGATATTCCTGTCCCTGTCTGATGGAGTTGTTCAGAGCATGCAATCAAGGATAACAAAAGTCTACACAGGAAAGGTATTTCAGTATTGTACCAACTCAAGCAGGGGAAACCCTGGAAGAGAGGGGGTTGGAAGGTGACTTACCATATGATAAGCCAGCTGAAGGAAATATGTCCATGTGGGGACAGAGACTATCATGGGATAGTTGCAAACTCCCTTCTTAGTGGCAAGAAGGGGAGTATTCTGTAACCCATTGGACAAGTATCCTAACAGGATAGCATACTGAAAGAGAAAAAGCAGTGTAGAGTTTTAAGAATAAACTTCTGCTGAGAAGAAGTTAACTGTAGATTGCAAGCCACAGGAACCTATGGTAACTGGCTATGCTTAGACTGGTTAGAGTCTGGAGACTTCAGACTAGGATGAGAGGTCCCCTGCTTGGTACATCTGGAGGATGGGCAGGAGAAGGGTGAAACCTTCTTTTCTTAGGGAGAGAAGGTTTGGTAGGACATTTCCTACGTCCTGGGGAAGAAGGCGGCTTAGGACGGTTTGCAGAACCAGGGAAGTCAGTGGAGCAATGAGCAACCTGACTTAAAGCCTCTCTATTGAAGAGATTTTCTCCAGTGCAAGGAGAATTACCCAGTGTATGTTGTGCCCATCTGCTCAAGTCTGAAGCTTGTAACCAGGCCTTACGACGTGCTCCAATGGCAATAGCAGAGGATCTGCTAACAGACTCAAAAGAGTCTAAAGAAGCACGAGAAAGAAACCAAGAGATATTCCTGCTATGATTAAGCAGCAAGGAATAGTCAGTGGCTTTAGGCTCTGACAAAAAAGGGGACAAAAGAGATAATTTCTCTGTGACCTCCTGAAGTGTCAGACTCATATAAAAAATATATGAGATGATCCTTGAAGCCAGCATAGAAGTTTGGAAGGTTTGACGTCCAAAAGCATCAAGTGCTTTAGATGCACGACCTGGCGGATAAGAAGAATGCTTCTTTTTGCTTCTTACCTTCCTCAGAGCTGATTCCACTACAATGGAATGATGAGGAAGTTGGTTTTTTAGAAACCCTGGAAAGGGAGGCACCTGATACAGAACATTAGTGGCTGTAGAAGGTGAAGGGACCTTTAAAGGTGATTCCCATATCCTCATAAGAAAATCCTGCAAGGAAGGATGTAAAGGAAGCATTATAGTTTCCTTTTGTGCAGGATCTTGGTGAAGATTAGAACCAGGAATAGGAATGGCAAGAAAGGCTGCCATGTCAAGG
The DNA here is from genome assembly GCA_033557465.1 of Ichthyophis bannanicus. Lineage (NCBI taxonomy): Eukaryota > Metazoa > Chordata > Amphibia > Gymnophiona > Ichthyophiidae > Ichthyophis > Ichthyophis bannanicus. The sequence continues at coordinate 140,458,537 of CM066049.1, read as the reverse complement.
AGAAATTTCTGAAAAGAAGGTTCTCCAATGGGAACTATTCCTGGGTAAACTGAAGTTGAAGCAGCAGCTTGAGCACCAGAAGACATACTTGACTGGTGCAGAAAAAGAATCCTGCTAGATGGACAGTGATACTGACAGTTCTGATTTGAGGCAGTTAGTCCTGCATCGTCAGAGCCTGGTATCGATTCTAAGCTGGACAGAGAAAGGATCGAAGGCACCGATGGAACTGCAGGAATCGACATAGATACCGATACCGGTATCGGGAACGGCAATGTCATCGAAGCAGTACCCGGGGGCCGCTGAAGCGGTACCGAGGTAGCCAGAGAGGCTTGGTAAATATCCTTGGTACTGCGCAGATGGAAACGATATGGGTCGGTTCCGAAACGCGTCGGTACCAAGTCATCCAGACTGGATATCGATTCCAGACTCGGTATCAAAGGGAGCGAGTCTATCGATGCGTGTCTAGAAGGTACCGATGTCGGTGGTGGTATCGGCGATGCCGATACAGAAAAGTGAATCGGCGTCGTATCGATCGGTTCCGAGGGTATCGAGGACACCAGATGACGATCCCAGGTGAAGAGTGGAACACTTGACACCGGTGCCGATGTATCGGTACCGCTCAGGGCCGATACCAGCCCCGAGCATGGCAGGGATATAGGAAAGTCAGTCTGGGTCGTATCGATCGGCCCCAAAGGTACCGAGGACACCAGATGACAATCCCTGGTGAAGAGTGGAACACTCGACACCGGTGCCGATGCCGGGGTATCGGTACCGCTCGAAGCGGATACCACCTCCGAGCATGGCTCAGGTATGTTCTGTGAGGGGTGAGCCCCAGGAACAACCTGAAACCCCGTAAATGCTTTGGAGTCCGAAGACTCCCGCCGGGGTTTTATTGCCAATGAGGTCTTGAGGGTAAGGCCGGAGCCGTCATCATGCTTTGCATGAGACTTACCACTCAAGGATTGGCTAGTCTTAACAGACTGTTTGTGGGTTACCTGATCCTGGAGAGAAGAAAAAAACCGGTGTCCTCACCTCGAAAAAGGGAAGGTCTTCTCCCAATACTATAGCCTGATGGTTCAGGGGAAAAAGGATCAGGACCCAAACAGGTTAGACACCAAGCATTGGAGTCTAAAAAGAAAACCATGTTTCCACAGTGAAGGCACTTCTTAGGAGAAGGCGGCTCCATATTGGAGAGGCCTGGTAGGCCCAAAAGGTAAGACAAAACTGAGGAGAAAAAATCCCTCTAATTTGTAGAAAAGAAAAGAATAAAGCACCGGCGGTACCGTATCGGCGGGAAAAAACAGCCGCGACCACAAGAAAACAAGAAAATAAGAATTTGAAAGAAAAAACGTTTCTGCGGTGACAGGAGGACGTCCTGTCGGCTCCGCGGAAAAACGAAAACTGAGGAGAGGCAGTGGGAAAGGCGGGAAGTCAGTGCGCAGGCGCGAGGGATGCTCCCAAAAGCTTTCTGATTGGATGCTGGGGAGCATTCCCGTGCAGGCTCCGTCGGTACCGACGTACCCATATGTGTGAAGACTCATTCCTGCTTGTTCCTGGAGATAGACCATATGACCTATCCAGTCTGCTCTTTCACACCAACTATAGTGGTGCTTGTGTACCACTGTACACTAATGACGCTGCATCCATTGGTCACAAAAGTACCTAGCAGGATCCCAAAAGGTAGACTGATTTCATGGTACTTATCCCCGAGGTGAGCAGTGGATTTCCTCAGTTTACTTTAATATTATGAACTTCTCTTCCAGCAACTTGCCCAAACCTCTTTTAAACACAGTTACACTAACAGCTTTCACTGCAAGTACCTAACAGTTTCCCAAGACACACAGGTTCCATAATGCTTGTATTGGGGCAAACAGTGGATTTCCTGGGTCCACTTTAATAATGGTTTATGGACCTTTCCTCCAGCTTCCAGCTACACTAACAGCTTCTACTACATCCTCTGGCAACAAATTCCAGAGTTTAAGCATTGAGTTAAAAAATATTTTCTCCACTTAATCTTAAATATACTATTCTGTAGCTTCACTGTGTGCCCCCTAGTCTTTGTATTTTATTGAAGGAGTAAACAGATTTACCTTTACTCTTTCCACTCCACTCATTATTTAATAGACCTCTATCACATCTCCTAGCAGCCATCTCTTCTCCAAGCTGGATCATTCTTAGGCAAACAATTCAGTGTGCCCTTTGATAAATAGGAAACAAACCCCTTCTATGGGCCACTATATCTGTTTTTAGATATAGTGACCAGAACTCTACACAATACTCAAGGTACAATCACACCATGGAGGTATATAAACGTATTATAAATCATCCTTGGTTTTATTCTCTATTCCTTTCCTTATGATGCCTACCATTCTATTTGCTTTCTTGGCCGCTGCGGGACACTGAGCAGAGGGTTTCAACATATTATCCACAATGATGGCTACATCTTTTTCTTGGGTAATGGTTCCTAATGTGGAATTTTGTATCGTGTAACAATAGCCTGAGTTGTTCTTCCCTAGGCACATAATGTTCCACTTGTTCACATTAAATTTCATCTGCAATTTGGACACCCAGTCTCCTAATTTCTCAAGAGTGCAGCAGAATAGTAGGGGTGTGTGTGTGTGTGCACATGGACATGCAGCAGAATGGTGGGGGGTATGCACGGACATGCTGCAGTGGTGGGGGGAGTACGTGTGTGTTTGTGGCGCATGCATGCAGCAGAGTGGCAGGGATAAGTGTGGGTGTGTTTGTGGCGCATGCATGCAGCAGAGTGGCAGGGGTACATGTGTTTGTGGCGCATGCATGCAGCAGAGTGGCAGCGGTACATGTGTTTGTGGTGCAAGAGTGCACAGAGTGTGACAGGGGTACCTATATCTGGTGTAAGAATACAGCAGTGTGTGTCTCATGCATAAGCAGGTGCAGTTATGGTGGCATGCATACGTACAAAGCAGAGGTAATTCAAAGAAAGGCTACCAAAATGATGCATAAACAGAAATATAAGCCTTGCATAGAGACTGCAAGAACTAAAGGTGCACTCTTGACAGTAGTGGACCCTTGGGAGGCTGCAGGACAAATGAAAGTTTCGCATGCTGCTGTGATCCATACAAGCAGAATAGAGAAGCTGGGATCAGCAGTGGCTGTAGGTATGATGGTAATACAGAAGCAGCAGCAGGGGGTAGGATTGGAGGTGGTCACACAGGTTGGAAGCAATAGTGGCCATGAGAGTGGTATCGAGGTGGTTGTGCAGATCAGAAGTAATCGCATGGGGGGACCAGAATAATCCTGCAGGGTCTGGGAACAGCAGTGGAGCAAATAGGTGAAGAGAAGGAGAGATATCAATGGTGAGGACCAGCTGGAGGTAAAGAGGGATATAGGCTGGCTGGAGGGAGGGAGAGAGAAACTAGTGGAAGTGCCAGAGATGGTGGGGAATGATTGGGGGAAGCATGAGAAGGGACTAGCTGGGGAGCAATGTTCCCTCTAATTTTCTGTAGGCTGTGTGCGCATAAAATATCAGTTGTGAGCAGCTTTTGAAGGAAGGTTAAATTTTTGTGCGCCACATAACGACACTCGGAGTTATATACTTTAAAATTTGACTACACGTCAGAATACAGTATGTACACCACATTGATTTTAATCAAATTAAATGAAAATAGATGATTACTAAATGAAGCGGGAAATTTCTAGTAATTACAATCATAACTTTTAAATTTTAAGACATCTGTGGTGTTTTCTATCAGAATCAGAGCCGTAATTTTTGTGCGCTCTGTTGTAAAGTATGTGCGCTCGCTCGGCGAGGTGTGTGCGTGCGCACACGCGCACAGCTTAGAGGGAACAGTGCTGGGGAGAGAGACAGACTGCAGGGGGGAGAGAAAGAGACTGGTGAGGAGTGGCTGGAGAGAGGGGAAAGAGAGAGACTGGTGGAGGAAAGGGGAAATAAAGAGGGCTAGTGGGGACAGGTTTGGCATGGAGGAGAGGGGGTCCATACAACCAAAAAGGCTGGGAGCCTCCGATTTAGAAGAAAGAAGTAGGCTAGCTGTTAGAGCAGCAGGTTGAGCATTGTGGGTGCCAGGTTTCAAATCATGTGGATTCTTGTTGTAACCTTGGGCAAATCAATTGACCTTCCATTGTCTCAGGCACAAACTTAAATTGCAAGTCCTCTGGGGGCAGGGAAATACCTGCTCTCCCTTAAATGTAACTCACCTTGCACTACCGATGAAAAGGCCTGGGCTAAATACTACCACTATTACTACAATTATATATACATTCAGCTATCAGAGTTTAATAAAGGTATCAGACATACTGACCACAGAAAGAAAAGTTTGAGGTTATGAATGTAAACGGAGAGAGGTAATGACCATCTGGAACAGACTTCCATTGGAGGTTTACAAGCCAAACAGTGGTAGAAGTAAAAAAATGCATGGGGTGGATACAAAGGGACCTTAATGCTGGAGGGAGAGAGTAGACAACAGATCAACTAAGACCTATGACAGCATAGCAGACAGGCACTACTGGACAGACTGGGTGGACCTAAGAGACCTTTTCTGCCAAAATCTTCTGAGTTTTTAAGTCACTAATACACAACATTAGAGCATTAAGAGTCAATGATCTCCACTTCTCTCCCGATCTTTGGCATAGTTAACTTGCTGTATAACCAGATCTATGCTGTAAGCATCTCGTAAGATCCAAAAGCCAAGCATTAACACCACAAGCAGGAAAATTCCACAGAGCTACTATGTGACCAATTCTGTAAAGGGTTTTTTTTTTAGTTAGTTGTGTTTTATTTTGTTTTACCTTAAGTTCTAATGCATTGTGGTATAGATTCAGGAGTGATATGTCGAAATATTTCTTTACGGAAAGAGTGGTGGATCCGTGGAATAGTCTCCCAGTGGAGGTGGTAGAGATGAGGACAGTAACTGAATTCAAAAAAGCATGGGACAAACACAGAGGATCTCTCAAGGAAAAAAGGGGACTATTGTAGTGGTTGATATGGAAGGACAGACTAGATAGGCCATTTGGTCTTTTTCGGCATCATGCAGCTTCTGACTAGACCCAGTACTTTTTATTTCTTTATTTTTATTTATTTAGAGTAGTTACCTTTAACAGGTGTTCTCCAGGAGCAGCAGGAATCAGTCCTCACATATGGGTGACGTCGGCGCCAGAGCCCCCATGAGGAGCATTTCCCCAGCTTTCAAAGAAAGCCTTTGGGAATGCAGCGAGCATGCGCGGTCCCCTTCCCGCCCAAGGGTGCCATCTTGCTCAGTCTGATGACATAGCTAAAAGACAGCAAAAAACAAAAATGAATGATAGGACTACAACTCTCAGGGGAGGAGGGAGGGTTGTGAGGACTGATTCCTGCTGCTCCTGGAGAACACCTGTTACAGGTGAGTAACTACTCTTTCTCCAGGACCAAGCAGGAAGTCAGTCCTCACATATGGGACTCCCAAGCTTCAGGCTACCGGGGACCAAAGCTGAATAAATGAGCTCCCTCTAGAGCCTTAGCATGCGTGACAGAATCTTCTCTGAGAACGCCCCCGTACGGTAGCCCAACACCAGTGCCGGAGGGTAGGAGTTGCCTAAACCTCAAAGAAATTACGGAGTACTGCCTGTCCGAAAGCACTGTCCCTGCGGGACTCCCTCTCAAGGCAGTAATGGGCCGCAAAAGTCTGGCTTGAAGACCCAGTAGCGGCCCGGCAGATGTCTGTCAACGGAACAGAGCGGAGATGAGCCACTGACGCAGCCTTCGCCCTGACACGGTGGGCCGTGACTCGACCCTGCAAGGAGAGGCCAGCTGCCCTGTACGCCCAGGCGATACAGTCTGCTACCCAAATAGACAGGGTACGCTTGGAGACAGGTAACCCCAGCTTATTAGGGTCAAAAGACACGAAGAGCTGAACAGCCCTTTGATGCCCCTGCGTATGGTCAATGTAGACAACGCCCTCCTACAATCCAGGGTATGCAAGACCATCTCAGCCCGGCTGGCATGCGGCCTGGGAAAGAAAGTCGGAAGAACCACCTCCTGATTGAGACAGAAGGAGGAGACAACCTTAGGAAGGAACTTTGGGTGAGTCCATAAGACCACCCTGTTCCTATAGAACCTTTTGTATGGTGGCTCTGAGACCAGAGCTTGTAGTTCACTGACTTGCCTGGCTGAAGTAAGAGCTACCAAAAACAACGCCTTCCAGGAAAGAAAGCGTAAAGGACAAGTGGCCATAGGCTCAAAAGGTGGGCAAGTAAGTTGTTGCAAGACCACATTCAAATCCCATTGAGGTGCTGGTGGACGGATCAGAGGCTTGAGCAAAAGCAGGCCTCTGAGGAAACGGGACACCAAAGGATGGCCAGACAGAGATTGGCCCTCTATTGGTGAGTGGTGTGCCGATAGAGCACTGAGGTGGACCCGAACAGAGTTGGATTTAAGGCCTAGGTCCGAGAGATGGAGCAAATACTGAAGCACCACTGGAACCATGCACGAGAACGGATCCTCCTGGCGCTGGAGCACACCAGGTGGAGAACCTACACCACTTAAGGGTATAAGATTTCCTAGTGGAGTGCCTCCTAGAGGCCAAAACCACCTCCTCTACTTCTCTAGGTAGCAGTAAGGGAGCTAGAACTAGCCTTTCAGCATCCAGACCATCAAATTGAGGGACTGGAGGATGGGGTGCAAGAGAGATCCCTGATCCTGAGATAGGAGATCGGGTTCCACCCCTAGAGGGAGTGGAGTGTCCACCGCCAATTGCAGAAGGAGTGGAAACCACGGTTGCCTCGGCCATCTGGGGGCTACCAGGATCACCGAGGCCTTGTCCCGAAGCACCTTGAAAAGGGTCCGGGCCACTAGAGGCTTGGGAGGAAACGCATACAGTAGGCTCGTAGACCAAGAGATTAGAAACGCATCTGTTGCTATTCTCAGAGGATGCGGTTGTCTGGAGCAGAACCTGGGTAGTTGACGGTTGAGTGGACTGGCAAAGAGATCGATGGTTGGAAGACCCCACTTCAGGAAGATCTGTTGAACCACCAGGGGATTCAACTGCCATTCATGTGGCTGCAGAATCCTGCTCAAACAGTCCGCCAGGTAATTCCCTTGGCCGGGCAGATACACCGCCTTGAGAAGCATGCCCTGTTTGACTGCCCATGAGCACAGGGCTTGAGCTTCCTGACACAGAAGCTGGGACCCCATGCCTCCTTGCTTGTTCACATAGAACATTGCAACTTGATTGTCTGTCTGAACCAGAACAGACTGGTGAGAGAGGACATGAGAGAAAGTTTGGAGAGCCAAATGGATAGCTCTCAGCTCTAAGAGGATGATCTGTTGTGCGGCCTCCCAAGGGGACCAGAAGCCTTGGGTGCACTCCCCCTGGCAATGTGCACCCCAACCCTGAAGAGAAGCATCGGTTGTCAGCACCTGTGTTTGTGGCGGTGGCTGAAAAGGCACTCCTTGCACTAGATTCGGGAGATGTAGCCACCATTACAGGGAGGCCACCAGAAGTTTGGACTTACTTTGTCTCCCAAGCGTCCTGTGGCCTGCAGCGACTGAGTTCTGAGGCCCCACTGAGCAGGCCTCAGGTGTAGACGGGCATTTGGAGTAAAATGGACCGTGGATGCCATGTGGCCTAATAGTTTCAGGAATTGCCTGGCGGAAACCAGAGAACTGCTGTGGAACTGTCTGGCCAAGTCCATCAGTCTGTGGGCTCTTTCCTCAGGCAGATAAGCCTTTGCCTGAAGGGTATCCAGCCTTGCTCCGATGAACTCTGTGTTCTGTGAGGGGTGCAAAGTGGACTTTGCAAAGTTTATGACAAACCCCAGATGCTGTAGAAGGGAGACAGTGCGAAGGGTGGCTTGTCTGGCCTCCTGTGGAGACTGACCCCTGATGAGCCAGTCGTCCAGGTATGGAAAGACTAAGATGCCCTGGTTTCTGAGAGAGGCTGCCACCACCGCCAGGCATTTGGTGAAAACCCTGGGTACGGAGGTTAGGCCAAATGGAAGTACCCTGTACTGAAAATGATTTCCTCCCACTACAAATCTGAGATATTGTCTGTGGTCTGGATGAATGAGGATGTGAGTATAAGCATCCTTTAGGTCTAAGAAGCATAGCCAATCTTCCTGCTGGAGGTAGGGCAGCAGTATTCCAAGGGTAAGCATCTGGAACTTTTCCCACACCAGGAACTTGTTGAGATTTCTCAAGTCAAGGATGGGCCTGAGGCCTCCTGTTCTCTTTGGTACCAGAAAGTACCTGGAATAGAAGCCTTGCCCTTTCAGGTGGTGAGGCACCGGTTCCACCGCCTGCTCCTTTAGCAGACTTGCCAACTCCTGAAGGAGTAAGTTCCTGTGTAGAGGGAGTCTTGGAGGCTCCCCTGGAAAATAGGAGGGGGGTAACTGGGTGAAGTGGAGCAAATAGCCCCTCTGGACTATGCTGAGCCCCCAGGTATCCCCTGTAATGGCTGACCACCTGTGGGTGTACAGGGTCAGCCGCCCTCCTGTGCTGAGAGGGGCCAACTGAGGAGGAGAGGCTATGCCACTGGAGTCAAAACCCCGCTCCCTGCTGTACAGGAGCCGGAGCTGGTGACTTTGGGGGTTTTCTGCCTACGGGGCCCATGTCCCTGCCCCTTGGCCTGTTGACCCTGTTGGGGAGCTGTGGAGGCCTGGTATTGAGGGTAAGATTTGTAGGCAGATGACTTCCTTGGGTAAAAGGGCTTTTTCCCTGAGCCCTTCTTTTTCTGAGAAGGGGCAGAGGTCTTTCTGGATAACCTTGTCCTGGTGAGAGTCTCGGACTCGAGTTCTGCAGCCTTTTCAGCCATGGGCTTGCCAAAGAGGTTTTCACCTCGGCAAGGGACATCGACCAACATGTCCTGCACCCATGGCTCGAGGTCCGATGACTGTAGTCAGGCCTGACGGCATGCACCGATGCCGGCCGCGGCTACCCGGGCCGAAGCCTCGAAGCCATCATAAGCTGCTCGAGACAAACTTCGAGCACTCTCGGATCCCAGTTGACAAGGCCGTGAACCTCTGCAAAGATTCCTTGGAGAGACCAGCAGAGAACCCAGCAATCTCCTTTGCCAGGTCTCGAAGGTACATGCCCATGTACAGCTGGTAAGTCTGGACACAGCAAGCAAGCACAGAGCCCTGGAAGCACTTTCTACCAAGGGCATCCAGGTTCCGGGCCTCCCTGCCAGGAGGCACCGAGGAGTGCATCTTCTGACTGTTCAGTCGATGCATGGCCGATTCCACAACCATGGAGTGGTGCGGCAGCTGTGCCTTCTGGAACCCAGGGCTCTTGTGGACTCGATAAATGGAATCGACCAGCTTGCTAAGAACCGGCGTCGAGGCCGGCGCCTCCCACATGCGGAAGAGCAACAGTTCCAGCATCGGAGGAACAGGTACAGTAAAAGGCCTCCTTGGGGGGGAGAGTCATACTGCAGAGCCTCGAGCTCCTTGGCTCGAGTATCCTCCTCGGGGTCCGTGGGGAAGGCCAAGGCCTTGGCCATGTCCTGCACGAAGTCGGGGGACCTTCTCTGAGGCTCAGACCGGTGAGTCCAAAGGGACGCACCGGGTCCGAAAGGTGTCCGGGGACTCCTCGTCCTCCGGTTCCCAGCCCGACCCCTCCGAGTCGTCGTCGAGCGGCTCCGGCCGGTCGGGCACCGATGCCATCCGCCCCCGAGGGCACCGGCGTCGACAACCTCAGTCCCGCATGGGAGATCGAGGGTGACCTTGGCTGAGGATCGACTCGAGATCTCATGGACTCTAGGATCGGCTTGGCCTCCGGGGTCGACTTGGACGTCGAGGTCCCGATGGTCGAGGCAGATGCACCGGTGAGACCGGCGATCAGCACCCGCTGCTGTTCCATGAAGGCAGCCAAGCTGCTCTCCAAGGCCGTCAACCTGAGTCCGAGCTCAGGAGACCCAGCAGCCTCTGACTCGGGCCCCGACGTCGGCTCCCCCGGAGGAGAGTCCACGTGACCCGGAGCCTCCGCCTCTACACGAGGTTGTTTAGCAGGCCTCTCCGACTCCAAAGACCCGGGACGGCAGTCATGGCTATGCGACCTGGCCCTCGAGGAGCCAAGAGCGTCCACTGACGCCACCCTCGCGGGTTTCTTCTTCCTGCGGTGCTCCCGTGAAGGAGACCCCCTCTCAGAGGAGCCCCGACAACGCTCGGGGTCGGACTCCCAAGACGTTGAGGCCTCTGACGAAGTCCGGGCCCGGCTGGACGCGGAATCAGAGAACATCCTTTCACGTTGGTGCTGCTGGCTCCTCAATACCTTGGAAGACATTTTGCCACATGGGACACAGACCAGCAGGTCATGGTCGGGCCCAAGGCACCGGAGGCAGCAGTCATGTGTGTCGATGAGAGACATCAGTTTCTTACACCGATCACACTTCTTAAACCCGCTGGCAGCCATCGGGGGAAAAAGAGCCCCTGCAAGGTCAAAAGACTGGGCTGCCAGGGAAAAATGAAAAAATGGCTGAACGCTAGTCTCTAAGGACAAAAACCGAAAAATGAGATCCGGGCTCGATACCGGTGTACCGTGCCCAGGCAGGAAAAGGAGTCGGCGTCGAACCGAGAAAAAGCACAGATCCACACCGAAAAAAAAAATCAACTTTTTCACGGGTGACCACGACACACTTGCGCTTGGCTCCGCGGAAAAAAGAAGACTGAGCAAGATGGCACCCATGAGCGGGAAGGGGACCGCGCATGTGCGCTGCATTCCCAAAGACTTTCTTTGAAAGCTGGGGAAATGCTCCGCATGGGGGCTCCGTCGGCGCCGATATCACCCATATGTGAGGACTGACTTCCTGCTTGGTCCTGGAGAAAATGTCTCTCTATACTGTGCTCTTTAGAAATCAGTGCGGTTTACAGGTAACAGATTTGTGCAGTGCAGGCAGGCCTACAATGGACTTACAATAAACAGGGAATTATATACAGGGTTAACAGGGTAATTATTGGTAGCAGAATGCATTTGTAAGGAATGGGGGCTGGCTTAGGTCTCCCTCTAGAAACAGTCACTTGGGTGCTCTGAATCTGATATGCAATCTACAGGTCATGCAGTCCTCTTACACAGCCCCTGCACATACATCCACACTATTGAAAAGCTATACATTTTACAGACAGAATCCTCCCATACACAGTCTCTATGTACTCCCACACAAATGGCAGCTAGTAAAACTGCTGCCCAAGCATGGACCACATTGCCTGTTCCAAGTCACCTTTAACAAGTGAGAGTACAGGAGGAACTCCCTCTTATCCAGAGCTCTAGGACACAGGCTTGTTCTAGTGGTAGCAGTAGAAAACATTTAATCCTGAGGGGCTATCCCACGAGAGCAACTCTAAGGTCTACAGCAAATGGACTCTGTTTCTGCTTGCGGAGAGTTGCAACAAGAATGGATGGATTTGCTCTGCACATAGATTTCACTGACCAGGCAAAAGATCCTCAGAGTTGATATATTCCTCACAACATTTAATACAAATCAACCCCTTGGTATGGACACCAATTCACCCATAAAGGGAGGAAAACAAACAGAACTTTAGGAAACAGACAAGTAGGCAACAAGGAGTTTGTACTTAGCTTAAAAGACCCTTAAAATTAAGCGGATCTGATAACAAAAACAAAATTTTCACATAAGACACCTCCCCAAAAGAGCTTTCAAATTTCAGGCAATTATAGATCTCCCCAGTGCCAAGATTACATTTCTCTATCCTGGAAATCCAGGCAGAGAAGCAAATACTCCAGAAGAGGTCTTAGACAAAGTAAGCAGGGCTCTGTTTTAAAAACAAGGCTCAGACAGACACAGGGATGTCCTCCCTCAAAGGAGGGCACAGATAGACAAGACAGAAAGACAGAGGGGATCCTCGGAGTGCTGCCCCTCCAGCAGAGCTTGGCTAGGAAGATTTCTTACTCACTTCTAAGCTGTGGAAGGGCTGCAGAAGAACTAGTAATGGAGACCGAATCCCTGAATAGGAGCAGCTTTTCCTGGGAATGAGGCCAGCTGCAAGCCTGAAGCTTTAACAAACAGCCAGGGAGGCATGCTGGGAACGAGACTGCACCACCTCCCAATCCCAAATCTTCCCTCCCTGTCCCCTCCTCTAACTGAAGGTGAGAGAGGACAAATCCTCTTAATCCTTCTGCAGCCTTTTTTTTTTCTCTGCAATTCATGGAAGGGGAAAATCTGCCTTTGAAACTCCTATGAAAGAGTCCTTTAAGTTGTTTAACAGCCAGTCTCTGAATCCCCCCAGTACAACATAGAATTCAAAATCAGATATCAGATTAAATTAAATGGGAAACTCCAAAGGAGAGGGAGAAAAGCACATCATTATAATAGTTATATTTACAGAAGAAGAAATATATGTACATACCCAGATGGAGAGTACTAATCATTCACAAAGGGTTACTGTGGGGCTCAGAGAAGAGCACAGGGATACAAAACCCATTTATGCGTTCCATTCCATTCAAGATGTTATAGACCTCTTCATATCGCCGATCAGCCGGCTCCTCTCCATGCTGAAGAGTCCTAACCACTCTAGCCTTTCTTCATAGGGGTCTGTAAGCTCTGATGAGCAGGGACTGTGTCTTACATTTTTATGTTCAGCGCTGTGTATGCCTTGTAGCACTATACAAATGATTAAAAATAGTAGTAAAGGGGAATAATTCCATCCCCTTTATCATTTTGGTTGCTCTTCTCTGTACTTTTCCTAATTCTGCTACATCTTTTTTGAGATGCAGTGACCAAAACCACATTAGGTACGGTAGCACCATGGAGTGATACAAAGGCATTATGATACTTGTTTTATTCTCCATTACTTTCCTAATTCCCAATGTCTACTCCTAATCTAGAACCCAACACTGAGTAGATCTAATTAGGGCTGTTCTTCACTACGTGCATCACTTGCTCCTTGATGGAATTCTGTGTTAGACAGTCTGAAGTATGCAACATTCTGCATACTTTATTTGGCAAATAAAGCATGGTTACTCACCAAGAGCAGCAGGAATAAGTCCTCACTTATGGGTGACATCACCAACACACAGGAACCCTCCCCAGCTTTCATAGAAAGCCTTTGGTAGATCCAGCACGTATTTATTTATTTATTTACATTCTCTTATATACCGCGCTTTTCTGCATCAGTGCGGTTTACATTGAACAAACTGAAATTACATTGAACAGGGCATTATAACTTGGAGATAACTATTTTACAGGGAACATGGGCTATGGAGGGTTAAGTGTGGCCGCCTTCCTGCCTGAAAGCGTAGTTACTCACTTGTAACAGGTGATCTCCGGGAACAGCAGGAATTTAGTCTTCACATATGGGTATCGTCAGTACTGACAGAGCCTGCGCGGGAACGCTCCCCAGCGTCCAATAGGAACACTTTTGGGAGCATCTCTCAGCACATGCGCGCTGCTTTCCTGCCTTTCCAACTGTCCCTCTTCAGTTAAGTTTGTAGCTGAGTGAAAGGATAGAGGGAGAGAGGAAAGAGGAAAGAGAAAAGAGATAGAGAGACAACTCCTAGGGGAGGTTGGTGGGTTGTGAAAACTAAATTCCTGCTGTTCCCGGAGATCACCTTTTACAGGTGAGTAACTACGCTATCTCCAGGAACAAGCAGGAATGTAGTCTTCACATATGGGGACTCCCTAGCTGAAGATGCCAGGGAGATAGCCCCAGGAAGGTGCCACCCTAGAAGGTGGGAATCCTTCCTCCCATGGATCTCTGGCATTCCACCAGGGTTGGTGGGTAGGAGTAGATTTAGGTCTGAAAGAGATTTTGAAGAACAGCTTGGCCAAAGAAGGCATCCCGACGGGAGGCTTTATCCAGGCAGTAGTAGGCTGTGAAGGTGTGTACCGAAGCCCAGGTGGCTGCTCGACAAATGTCATCGATAGACACAGCGTGGAGATTAGCCATAGAAGCTGCCATGGCTCTCACATTATGAGCTGTGACATGGTCCTGAAGAGGAAGACCCTTACTCTCATAAGCAAAGGATATGCATTGGGCAATCCATTTAGATAAAGTTCTTTTGGAGACTGGAAGCCCAAAATGACTAGGGTCAAAAGCTATAAAAAGTTGCGAGGACTTTCTATGTTGCTGTGTTCTTTGTATGTAAAAGGCTAAGGCCCTTTTACAATCCAAAGTATGAAGGTTTCTTTCTGCATTAGAGGCGTGAGGCCTCAGAAAAAATACAGGAAGATAAATTGATTGATTTAAATGAAAAGGCGAAACCACCTTTGGCATAAAGTGTGGGTGAGTTCGAAGAACAACCTTATCATGATGAAACCTAGTATAAGGAGGATCAGCCACTAAAGCTTGCAATTCACTAATGCGACGGGCAGAGGTGATTGCAATTAGGAAGATGACCTTCCAGGTCAAAAACCTAAGGGCTGTAGTGGCCAAAGGTTCAAAAGGCGGCTTCATGAGCTGTCCGAGAACTAGATTTAGATCCCATGCCACCGGTGGTGGCTTGATGGGAGGTTTAGTTAATAAAAGGCCTCTCATATATCTTGATATGAGTGGATGAGAGGAAATTGGTTGTCCATTCAGAGGCTTATAAGAAGCTGCAATTGCACTAAGATGGACTCTTACCGAATTGGTCTTTAGACCAGAATTCGAAAAGTGAAGGAGATACTCTAGTATCGATTCTAAGGGTATGACCAGGGGGTTTAATCCGTTCTTGGAGCACCATATAGTAAAACGTTTCCACTTGAAGGCATAAGATTTTCTTGTGGAAAGTTTCTTAGAAGCCTGAAGGATATCTTTTACCTGTTGTGACAGGTTGAAATCTTGGAGGTCTAAGCCTTCAGCAACCAGGCCGTGAGGTGCAGAGACTGGGGATTCAGGTGCCATAGCGGCCCGTTCTCCTGGGAAAGGAGATCTGGAGCATGCCCTAACTCCAGAGGTGCCGCTTGAGAGAGATGTAGAAGCAGGGAATACCATGTTTGGCATGGCCATCGTGGTGCTATGAGAATCATGTGACCCCTGTCTCTCTGAAGCTTGAAGAGTGTTTTGGGGATGAGGGGAATAGGTGGGAAGGCATAAAGGAAGTCCTGACCCCAGTGAAGGAGGAAGGCATCCCTTGCCTGACAGTTGTGAGCCGGAATCCTGGAACAGAACCGGGGAAGTTTGGCATTCAGTGGACTTGCAAAGAGGTCTATGTCTGGAGTGCCCCAGAAATGAAATATCTTTGCCACGTGGTCTAGGTGGAGACCACTCGTGAGGCAGCAGTACTCAACCGAGTTTGTCTGCCCAAAGGTTTTGAATGCCTGGAAGATATACCACTAGAAGGTGAATTTGATGCTCTCTGGCGAGGGCCCACAGTCGTAAAGCTTCATTGCATGACGACAGAGAGCCTGTTCCGCCCTGCTTGTTCACATAGAACATGGCTACTTGATTGTCCGTCTGGACTAGGACTATCTTGTAGCTGAGCTGGGCGTGGAATACTCGAAGAGCTAAATAGATTGCTCTTAATTCCAGGAGGTTTATGTGTAAACCAACCTCCTGTGCCCTGGGTAGAGAGATGATTCAGGTGTGCTCCCCAACCTACCTGTGATGCATCTGTTGTTAGGGTGGCCTGAAAGAGGGGTTGATGGAAAGGAGACCCCACTGTCAGATTTTCTAGTGATTGCCACCATTGGAGTGACAAAATTAGTCGTTGAGAGATTATTATTTTGTCCAACAAATGACCTGTGGCCTGTGTCCACTGTGTGGAGAGGGCCCACTGAGCTGCTCGCATGTGGAGGCGAGCATATGGGACTACATGAACTGTGGATGCCATATGTCCCAGTAACTGTAGTAGCTCTCGAGCAGTGAGGGAGGATTTGCCTGCTGCTTGAGAAACTAGTTGCATTATGCGAAGACACCAGGGCTTGTGGAAGGAAAGCCCTTGCCTGTCTGGTATCTAGACAGACTCCTATGAATTCTAGGCATTGGGAAGGAACTAGTTGAGATTTTGGGAAGTTTACCACCAATCCCAAGTATTGGAGGATTCGCATTGTATGGGACAGTGCAGTGCTGGCCTCTGCAACTGTAGGGGCTCGCATGAGCCAGTCATCTAAGTAAGGGAAGACGAAAATCCCCAGGGTTCGTAGAAATGCAGCTACTACTGCCATGCATTTCATGAACACCCTTGGTGCTGAAGCCAGACCAAAGGGAAGAACCCTGTACTGGAAATGTTTTCCCCTGAAAAGGAAACGTAAGAATTTCCTGTGATCTGGATGGATGAGAATGTGAGTGTATGCATCCTTTAGAGAGCAAAGCCAATCCTGGCTTTGAAGGTTGTGATAAGGAAGCTTATCATAGCTCAGGTAGGAGCTATAGAAAAGATGATGTGACTCTGAACAAGCAACCTGTCAGTTTTGGTAGAAGTAAGAAAACAGAGTTTTCACATAAAAGACTACCAGTCCCAGAATGCACCAGGTTTCCAGCAGCCATGAGGGGGGCTGAAGTGAGAAAACGTGTGTGCAATCAAGAGAGCTATGAGGTAATCCCTAAGCACTCATCTCAAAGGGCAGGGCCTGATTCAACACAGCTGCGCTGTGTTAGGGAGGAGCACACATTAGGACAGAATAAGAATAGAGCTTATTCTTCAGATAACAGCTTCAGGGAGAGCTTCAGCAACGGCTACAAGCTCCAGCCCAGCTACAGGTTTAAGCATCACCTGGAGAAACAGAAGCCAAGCCAAGCGGATAGAGAAAGAAGGAAACTCTCTGGAAGGAAGAGAAGAAAGGCCATTGGAAGGTCTGGGAGAACCCAAGGCAGTACCCATACTGGGAGGTATTCCAAATGCCAGCAGAGTCCATTGGACTGGAGTCAGCCAGAGGAATGGAATGGCAGAGATAGGAATCATCAGTGGCTACCTGGAAGAGAGAAGACTGCACGTGGAAAGGACTTTCAGACCTATGCCAGAAGGTATGTGAGAGAAGATCCAGTGTCCAGGGATCAAGATTGGAAGGCTGGACATCAGAATTGGATTACATACTGGCCAGGCTATACAGAGAGGAATTATGATAGCAGGAGAGGCTCAGGTATGAACACTGATCCAGACCCTATCTATAATAGTGAATGGCAGCAAGGGAATAAGCATTCTCATGATATTGCCTTATTGAAAGACTCATCTGTGCCAATGTATGATAGTGACCCTATGCTGATTGATGAAGGGAGAGATACAGCAGATGAAACTATTAATTACATGGACTGTTCTCTATCTAAATGCTATTGCTAGCTTTCTGTGAGCAAACACATCAGCCATCACAAAGAAACCTAACTTTGTTCTTTATTTCCACTGCAAACAGCTCTTAAAGCAGGATTTGGGTTCACACAGTAGCAGCCAGCCAGCTAAAGGGTTTCAGCTGGTCAATTGATAGTAATTAAAGCTGCACCTGATTGTGTGTGTGAGCAAGGGAGAATCACTGCTGGGATCTGCGTGGAAAATAAGCAGAAGTTAACCTAACAAGCAAAGTTTATTCATTTCTTTGTGCCTTTTTATTTGGTAATTATTTGCTAAGAAAACATTAGCTAATTGCCTGGCAAGCTGAAGGTTGTTTTCTGATTTGCTTTGTGACTTTATGTTATCCATTTAAACACTGCAAGCAAGTAACCTCATTTATATTGCTACCAAGCATATTTGTGCTGGGTGAATTAAACCCCATCAATAAAAGTAGTATTTTATTGGCCTTACCACTGGTATCACAACTCAATTATTGTCTTCAGCTGTGTTTGGGAGTGAATGAACTACAATACCCACAATACCTTGCAAGAATCATATGAATATATGCATCGTCAAGATTGTGTAAGTTCTCCCCCTAGGCAGCCGTCTGACAAGGTATGGCAGAAGAGTTCCTAGAGAAATCATTTTGAATTTCTCTCGAAACAGATATTTGTTCAATTCTCTGAGGTCCAGAATGGGTCGGTGTCCTCCTGTTTTCTTTGGAATAAGAAAATAGGGGGAGTAGAACCCTGCACACCCCGTTGAAGAATGGGTACTTCCTCTATTGCCCCTTGGGCAAGAAGTGTGGAGACCTCGTGATCTAGCAGATTGTCTGCAGAGGTTTGAGAATTGAATTGCTTTAGAATTGTAGGAGGGGGCATGCTGTGAAAATGAAGCTTGTACCCTTCTCCTACAATGGACAAAGTCCAATCTTATTTATTTATTTATTTAGCTGTATTTATATCCCGCTTTTCACCGGGTCAAAGCGGTCAATTGGGAGATACATTTAACACGAGGGGATATGACACACATACGCTAATACTTACAGGGAACATGGGCAATGGAGGGTTAAGTGGCTTGCCCAAGACCACAAGGAGTGCCTATAGGTCTAGAAATCCCAGTGCCTCCGGCCTGAGATTGCTGTCCCCAGGTGGGACTTGAACCCCCGGCCCTCCGGCCTGAAGTACCTTGTCCTAACCACTAGGCCACTCCTCCCATCGAATCTTCTGCTGTTATCTGATGCCATCTGTTAGCAAAGTGGCATAACCTGCCTGGAATATTGGGGGGGTGAGGACCCCTCAGAGGCAGGAAGGCAAAGCTCTCTAGGAAGGAGTCAAAACCCTTGAGGGGGCTGAACCTGAAGCTGGTTGGGCTCTCAGGCCTTTTGTCTTCTTTTGCTCTCTAGTTTGTCCCTTTTGGGCAACCTGACCTTGAGGTTGACACTGCTGGGTATAGGAAGGATAAAACTTCCTCTTTTTGCTAAAAGAGGGGTTTTTATAAGGCTTCCTTTTGGCTGGAGTGGCTGTAGACTTTGACAATCTAAGGTAGAATTGTCAGCATCTAACTCGTTAGCCTTTTCCTGCCAGTTCTTGCCGAAGAGATTCTCCCCCGTGCAAGGAATGTTGCCTAACTTGTCCTGTACCCAAGTCTCCAAGTCTGATACCTGTAGCCAGGCAATCCGTCATGCGCCAATGGCAATAGCAGAGGTTCTGCTGATTCATTTGAAGCAGTCAAAGACTGCACGATTAACAAACTTGGAGACATCTTGAGCATGCTTAACTAGAGCAAGAAAATCTTGTCTCTTGTCATCTGGGAGAAATGGGCTCATAAGTTCCAAGTCTCCTGTGACTTCCTTGAGGAACATTCCCATATATAGGATATATGAACTGATCCTAGCTGAAAGCATGGAAGCTTGAAAAGTTTGGCCCCCAAAAGCATCCAGAGTCCTGCATTCATGACCTGGAGGATTGGATGCATGCCTCTTTGCACTTTTCATCCTACGCATGGCTGATTCCACTACCATTGAATGGTGTGGCAGCTGAGTTTTCTGAAATCCAGGACATGGCAGGACTCGATACATAGTATCAAGTCTCCTAGAGTGAGGAGAAGTAGTCAGAGGTGTCTCCCACATTCTGAGCATCAAGTTATGCAGAATTTCATGGATAGGCAGAGTGGCTGCCTCCTTAGGAACTTTAGGATATTGGAGAATTTCCAATTCTGTTGCTCTGGGTTCCTCTTCAGGAGCTACTGTGATTGAAAGACCTTTGGCCATATCACGGATGAAATCCTGAAATGACATGTCCTCTGGAGGTGACATTATGCGTTGGGGAGAAGAGGGATCTTCTAGGAGAAACCCTCTAGTGCCAGCAGAATCGTCAGGGTCTTTGGAATTGGAGGAATCAAAGTATTCCTGACTCCGATGCTCTTGCAACGCACAATCCCGGTACCGATCGAAGTCGGTACTGAGCTGACCCGGTACCGCTTTGTCAATTCCAGCCAGAGATGGCATGGGAAGAGTTCCCACCGGGACCGGTACCGGTATCGATGTCGGTACCGGTGCCCGTGGGACCACCGATACCGCAGCTGAAATTAGAGCTGCGATGCTGCGCTCGATAGCGAGGAACCTCTGGTCTATCGACGCTGCCGATGCCTGGGTGTCGGTACCGGTAAGGACGGCCGGAACCCCTGAACATGGCACAGGTAGTTCTTGCGAGGTTGAGGCCTCGAGAACATCCTGAAGCCCCATCGATGCTTTGGAAACCGAAGCCTCCCGCCGGGGCTGTTTTGCCGGTGTGGTTCCCTCAAGGGCAATGCCAATGGCCTCTCGATGCTTAGCAGGAGAGCTACCCTTTGAGGACCGGCTTTTATGTTTAGTTACCCGAGATCCATGGGAGGAAAAAGAGGCCCTTGACGATGTTGATGCAATGGATCTGGCATCTGAAGAAAAGAGAGTACCGAGCTTTGCAGTCCGGTTTTGTCTTCCTCTTTTAGTCATCCCCATACAGGAGACACATTCAGTTGGGAGAATGTTCAGGTCCTAAACATTTCAGACACCAATCATGGGTGTCAGTGACCGAAATGGTACCGCTACACTTAGTACACTTTTTAAAGCCACTAGTTGGCTTTTCCATGTTTTAGGAATATGGGGCCTAGTGCCCAAAATGGCGCCTAGCACCAAAGAGAAAAGCTTCTGAAAAAAAACAGTCTAAAGCCTAAGGGTTTTTTTTTTTTGTATGAAAAAAAAAGAAAAGAACCGGCGGTACCGGTAGGCGTTGTGCGGTAGGCAAATGCGACCACAAGAAAAGAAATTTAAAGACAAATTTTTCTGCGGTGACAGGGAATAGATCCTGTCGGCTCCGCGGAAAACGAAGAACTGAAGATGGACAGTTGGAAAGGCGGGAAGGCAGCACGCATGTGCTGGGGGATGCTCCCAAAAGCGATCCTATTGGACGCTGGGGAGCGTTTCCGCGCAGGCTCCGTCAGTACCGACGATACCCATATGTGAAAACTACATTCCTGCTTATTCCTGGAGATAGGAGCCATCTTATCTTTATTGAAAAATGAAAGCATGTATATTAGTACGGGGTACCATACACTATTAGACTAACTAAAACTGAGAAAGAGTTAATTCTGTTCAGAACCTTGCTTAGAAATAAAACTTCATATATTAGCTTACTAGGTGAAGGTTTACATAAATAAAGAAAGGGCAGGTTGTACCCCAGCCTCTCTGACTCAGGGATACCAGATAGCAGTCTCAGAGTTATTAACTAAAATACTCTCAGGGTTAGTAATTAGTAGATATCAAGAGGTATTAGCAGTAAACAATTATGTCAATTAGGTCATTCTATATCTTGGATTCCTGTATGTCTCCTTATAATGGCTATGTAACAGTAAATAATTATGTCTTGGACTCCATTTATGGCTCCACATTGACCCACACTGAATAAGTTGACCTACAATATGATACATACATGACGTATAATGATAAAGTGAAATTATGCTGTATCATCTAAAAAAGCCTTATAAATAAAGTGAACCATGGCTAAGAAGTTAGAGTAAACAGGGAGAACGTGCTTCTCTCAGTTTCTCTCCACAAAGCTTTGGTGTATTTTTCTATAGAACTGTGTTGTATTTATTGCTGTCTTGATAACCTTCCCATTGCTTTTGAATGTAGTTATTTGTAGCTTCAAGAACCCAGTGAGGTTACTGGTGAGGAGAGAGTTAAGTAAGCTCTTCAGTTGGTGCCGTGACTCATCTACAGATTTCAACATTCCTGGCAAGGAGGGAAGGTGTTTGTGAGTATTTTATGGTGCCAGCAATGAGCAATCTGTTAGGTGAACAGGAATTGACTCAATTGTGTGAATGGCATGTTGAGGCTATGCGTTTAGCTCTCCGGAAAGGTAGCCCTTCTTGTATGCGTGACAAATATGGAGATAGGGCTACCACTTATGTTGTGCACTGGCATGTAGTAACTATTAATAATGTGCTGTTACAATTTCCTTTGGAAGGAACATTTTCTGTAGATAAGCTTTGTTATCTGAAATGTGCTTTGCAGACTAGACACAGAATATGCGATGCTCATGAAGGGCTAGTGTTTAGTTGGTGGCAGCGAATGGCACATAAATTGAAAAATGAATTGTTTGTATTAGTGAATGTTGATACAACGAGTGAACCACTGGAGAAAGCAGAAGTGGCTGCATTTGAAGATGTTCCAGGTGTATTTCCGTCATCTTCCCCTGTCTGTTCTGAGAATTATGTAGTTTCAGAAGGGAAGATAGTCACTCGTTTAGCGAAATTAAGATATGAGATAAGAGATAAGCAAAGAATATTGGGAAATACACAGATCACGAATTTTGGGACTTGCAATGTGTCCCAGCTCAGAGAAATGAATGACCTTCTTAGTCATGAAACGGAATGTACCGTACGTATCATAGATTCCTTAGAGGAAACAGTAAGAAATAATATTTCTGCTACAAAGGAATTAGGTATTTCTAGTAAACTTGTTGATGATATTGACAAGGGTCTGAATAAGCATTTTATGACCTATAGAGAGAAATGTATTCAACTATATAGTGCTATAAGTTTTTTTCAAACTGTGTTGCGTCAGTATAATAGTTCATGTCCTACTTGGGCTGCTTTAGATAATTTGCTTAGAATTGCGTTCTATAACCCAGCTGATTTTTATTCAGTTTGTGACATACCTTGTGATAGATTTCCAAGAGAAAACTCAAAGAGATAATTTTGTTTTAGTGGTTAAAAGATGATTTTCTCTTAAAATAACTTACGGTAGTAGTAGTACACTTATAGCAAACCTGTGAAAAGGACTGGTTGAGATTAAACATCTTTAAGGCAGGATTCATTAATTGCACAGGTACACTACCAAAACACTGCCTCCAGTTTTGCAACTGATTCCTATAGATTTTGGGGTGCTGAATCCAGGAAAAATAGCCAAAATGTTCCATCACGTCACGTTTTCTTGCAAAATTAGATTTCTTACCCATATAAGGAATGTTCACATAATTTCTTTTTAGCCGACTGCAGTTTATTTTCTTGGCCCAACATAGAGGTTGTAATGGTTAATTAACTAGAAACACTCCCTCATGATATTTTAGAGTGTTTTGTATTCATTTTATACATTAACAGGACAATTGGGAGGCGGGGGGCTAAATCCAGTACTCGCGCTGGCGCATGTTCTTTCCTGTTCGCCTCGCCTCGTTCGCTCGCTCAAACACGGTGGTTGCGACATGAACGTTCCTGTCAAATTTCAGTTTCTTGCAAGTTCATTATTACCTTTTGTTTGCTCAGTCGTAATCCAGCTTTATTCCGAAGTGGTTCACTACAGTTGTAGTTTGCAGTGCTGTGTATTTGTGATGGCTCACAGAGCCAGAGGTTGCGTCAACTCTCCGGACAGTTTTTGTTTTATTTGTGGGGAATATACCGTGAAAAAGCGGCAGAGGAACATTTCTGCATTTATTAAAAAAGTATATTTTGCCTATTTCGGTTTGAAGTTAGGCGATCAAGACAAACCGTGGGCTCCTCACAAAGTGTGCAAGACATGTGAGGAAGATCTACGCTTATGGATGAAAGGTAAAAAACAAGCATTTCGTTTTGGAATACCTATGATGTGGCGTGAACAAAGAGACCACAGCAGTGACTGCTATTTTTGCTCTTGCATTGTGAAGGGATAAAACTTAAAAAATAAGAACGTAATAAGTTACCCCAACCTTCCCTCAGCAATTAGGCCTATGCCTCATAGCAACGAAGTACCTGTGCCTGAACCACCAAAATCTTTGGATCATATTTGTGTGGACGGTTCTGATCATGATGAGACTCATCAGATGGCTTTTCCCGATGAGTCCAGTACTTCCGAGTTTGAAACTGAACCAGATCCGAAACCTGAACTTTTCTCTCAAGCTGAATTGAATGATTTAGTCCGGGATTTAGGACTCCCAAAAGATGCTGCCCAACTGCTAGGTTCTCGGCTTAAACAGAAAAATCTATTGTCACCAGGAACAACTTTTTATTGGTACCGCAACCGCAAGACACAATTTTTGAAGTATTTCAGCAAAGAGGAAGATTTGGTATTTTGCAACGATATATACGGAGTGATGGAAAAGTTTAAACTCAAGTATGATCCTGCTGAATGGCGGCTGTTCATTGATTCATCAAAAGACAGCATAAAAGGTGTTCTTCATAATGGCAACACATTCGCTTCAGTTCCTATTGCTCACTCTGTTATTCTCCAAGAAAAATACGAGAATTTGGCCCTGATTCTTCAGAAGATTCGTTATGATGAGCATAAGTGGATGATTTGTGGAGACTTTAAAATTCTATCCATGCTATTAGGGCAGCAATCCAGTTTCACCAAATATCCCTGCTTCCTTTGCTTGTGGGATAGCCGGGCCCGCGACCTACACTGGGGGAAAAAAGACTGGCCAATTCGGGAGTATTTGAGACCCGGTGAGAAAAATGTTCTTCATGAGAGCTTGGTACCTCGTGATAAAATTCTATTACCACCTCTCCACATTAAGTTGGGTCTCATTAAGCAATTCATCAAGTCCCTTCCAAAAGATGGTGAGTGCTTTCAGTACCTTTGCTCAAAGTTCCCCCGACTTTCTGAAGCAAAGCTAAAGGAAGGAGTGTTTGTTGGCCCTGATATAAGGAAACTCATTTCAGATGGAGCATTCCCTGAAACGATGTCTGAGAAGGAAAAAGAAGCCTGGGATTCCTTCAAGGATGTTGTTCTCCAATTCTTGGGGAACAGGCGGGATGAGAACTATAAGGATATTGTTGCCAGGATGCTCAATGCCTTCAAAGAACAAGGCTGTAACATGAGCCTGAAAGTCCATTTCTTGGACTCCCATGTGAACTACTTTCCCGAAAACTTGGGGGCGTACAGTGAAGAACAAGGTGAAAGGTTTCACCAGGACATCAAGGACGCAGAGAGAAGGTACCAAGGAACATGGAACACCACTATGATGGCTGATTTCTGCTGGTTGCTGCTGCAGGAAACCCCAGATGAAAAATACGCCAAACAGCACACCAAGAGAAGCATTCGGGGGAAGAAGAAATGGGCCCACCAGGAGATTGATTGACCCAAGAATGACTTTAAAATCTAAACTGTGTTGACAAATATCGTGTTTTTACTAAACTTTGAAATAAAAATTTGCTAGTTATTACCACAGTGTCGGATCTCATTTATTAGAATTTTATTTTCACACCATCGGGTGTTTGTCTTCATGTATTGCAATGGTGCGGTTTGTGTTTTCTATTCTTACATACATACCTGTACAACATTTTTTGCACATTTCTTTGCTTTGCTTTGTGTCTAACCTCGCTCTTATATGCTCAATGTTTGTGCACATGTATGTGGCTGTTTTAAGTGCAGACAATTTTGCTACCATCACAGTGTGTTTTGTTGACATTACTCTATTCTTATGTGCTGCCTTGTTACAATTTTCTTTATTCTTATTTGAATAACTACTAAACAATTAGTATAAAGAATTCATCCAAGAAACTTTTATCTCGATCGTACTCAATCTGAAACGTTCACCTCAAACTGCTAACCCAATGTAGCAAAAAATCTGTACGTGATGGAGCAAATTGGTTACCAGATTTGGATTCAGCGCACCAAAAAACATAAAAATCAATCGAAACATTAGAGGCAGTTTAAAAAAAAATTTTTTTAGTGTACCTGTGTTGTTTTTATAAATGTTTAATCCGTGAGTAAAGGTATTTTTTACAACTTCAATAATAATAGATTGGCCAGCAAGAACAACTGATGTAAGTCTGAAAAAGTGCCTGGTGCAGTGAGCTGACATTTGATGTGAAATAACTGAGTCGCTCAAGCTGACGATTGCTCAACCTCCCAGGAGCAAGGGGTAGGATTGGAGCGCGAGAAAGTCATAGGAATCTTCAGCAAGACAGTTCAGATAAGCTTGTCATTGAGCTTTTGCAAGCAAAAACTGTCTCTGGAATCAGAGCAGGGGGATGGTCAGAAGAGATGCTTTCCCTGCTATTCTTTGCAGATGTCACAACTATTTACCCTGATCCTGGAAGACTTCTATTTGCTCTGTGGGCTGCACCAGGATCAAATGTCGCACATTATCAATTGTGTTTCTTTCTCTGAAGTGCCGTTTTCTGCAGATGAAGTGCTGTTTCCTGCAGGTGCAAAGCATCGCTATCTTGGAAAACTTTCATCTACAGTGCTGGGATCAGATATCGGATGCCTTTCATCCCACCTGTAAGGGTCGCCGTGAGACCTGAAGTTTCGTTTCTTAGACTGTCAGCTGTGTCCATTGCCAGCAGTCACTGGTGAAGAAGTTATCTCCAGCCATACAGTGTCACTTCAGTATGTGTCACTTCAACTCTTTCTGTGTCGAAAGCGAGACTGTCTGTGAAAGTACAGTAAGACATAGACTTGTGCAGTACATAATGTGATTTTGCCAATTTCTCCCTGGACTTTTGTTGTGGATTTGTGATTCGCTTATGACTTGGCAAAGAGAGAAAAAAAAAAAGAAAAATGCAGTTTTGATTTTATCTGCTCTTTTTGAAGGTTAGTCTTGCATATTTGCAAAGGCCCTAGAAACTGCGTTATCTGATGAGAAACTCAACCATCCCTTTTTAATTTCTTATGTGAATGATTTGTTTTTAATGTAAACTGAATTACTTATGTCATTAGTCAGATTTATGCCTTTTATTAGTTTATACTGGTCAGTTAGGTTTGAGGGTTAATTCTGTTTAAACTGTGGTGTCTTGTAAAAATGTAATGTTCTGGGAATTGTCCTAACACTCTCTGGTCAGAAGGATCAGAAAGTCTCTCTGTTATCGCAGTAGAAGGTTTGTTTTGGAATGGTTGCAATATACTGGGAAATGCGCCATGTTTTAAATGTAAATGTAAAACAAAAATGTACTGGGAAGAGTGCCATGGTTATTGCAAACTATTCAAATTGTTTGTAGCTATTTCTGATGTCCTTGTTATCTGTGTGTTCTCGTAAATATTCGCAACTGGCTATAAGCCAGTGAGCTTTTATTCAAAGTGAGTTAATGAAGTAACTTTTGCTATGGTTATGTAGTTCTGATTTTTGTAATTGAATCCCAATGATTTCCTGGTGGTTTTTTTGCCAGCACGTCACATTTTTGAAATCCAAGGGACATTATTCGGTGAACCGAAAAGACTCTTTTCTGATATCTGTGTCAAAGATGTCACCGTATGTAGCACTGTTAAAGATGATTTTATTTTCTCTTTTATCTCCCTTTGAAGATACTTCTTTTGAAACCCAGTTTTTGGACTTCGTGAATTTCGCCAGGGCAGCTGGGAAACGAATCATCTGTTTATTTACCCTGATCGTCTTTTGTTTCTGTTTTTTTTGCAGCGGAGGCTTATCGCTGTGGTTATGCATCTTGTCTTTTTTTTGAAACTGGGTTCTGGATTGACATTGTAGGGCTAGTGTAGGGAAAGTGATATATGCCTGTCTATTGGATCTATTTTTGATTTTGCAACTTGTTTTGGTATCTGTTCTGTATCAGAGGAGGGAGATGGTGTCCCTAACAGGGCACCCTGATACAGCCTCTGATTAAATAAAGTTTTTTCCTTTTTATCCCAGACACCCAGTGTTGCGCAGCACTATCTCAACTTATTGTGTATGGTTGCACTCAGTCCTGTTTGTTTTCCTTTTATTGCAAGTGACTCATTAACGAGATGGCAAGTTCTTTATATCCGGGATCCGCAGAATTATTTTAGCAGAAGTGAAGTCACCAGATTGGGTCCTGCTTAAGACTGCATCCGAAGACACTCCCAGCTCCGGAGTTCCTGGTCCATGTCGTGTGTTCCTTGGTGGGATATTCAGCTTGTAAAGTGAGAAGACATTCTCAACGAATGCATCTTATACGGTGGCCCCCTCACAAGTCCAGAAAGTGGCTTCCTGTGTCGGTGAATCAAGAGTTGCAATGCAGAGTCTTATTGGACAAATAGTGATATTGAAGAAAAGGACTTTTATGATTCAAAGTATTTTCTGAAAGAACGACACATTACAAAGAGATTATTGTATTAAGTAAATTCTTTATGGACTATTCATGTAAAAAAAATACTTTTATATAGCATTTAAAATGTTTATGTATTTATAGTAAGACCTAGAGGGATGAGGATAGTTTAGATTAGTGTTTTCCTGATATATATGTAATGACCTTTAGGTACTGAACCTCTACTTAATAAAGTAATTGAGAATTAGAGGGCCAGTATAGCAATAGTATATCTCTTCATCATCTTAAGAAGAATATTAAGAAGAATAGGTATATATTTAGTTTGTCTTAGAATATTTTTATTGCTATGCATATTTCCTAATCTGGTCCTAGATGTGCTGTGGCAATTTATTAATGAAGCAGTATTGTATTCAGAATCATGAGGATGTTAGAAGGAATATCCAAATATTTTTGAGGCACATTTACACTTAATGGGAAAAACATTGTAAGTTATCAAAGTTTGTTGCTTGTCTTCTGACAGTGACAGCTCCTCAGCATGGAAGTTTACCAGGAGTTAGGCCTATAACCTTTGAGGGGTTTTGTAATATATAGTCATATACAAACACAAATACAAACACAGAACCTAGAGTAATTAAAGATATAGGTATGAAGATCCTATGTACAGGTTCTTATATTTCAGTAATTTACAAAGTAATGTCAGTTAATGGGAACTAAGTGTGTAGTTCTAGCTACCCTTTTTGGATGCCTCTAGTTCCGACCTAGGCATACTTAACCAGAGTTAAAGTGAAATAATTTAATGGTCATGCCTCAGAGGGTTTTGAGTAATTGTATGCAGAATATATCCTGTCCTCAGTGAGTTTCTGAATCTCACATCTTAGCGGTTCAGCATTTTTGCTGCAGCTCATTGTATTTGTTTACAAGCCAGACATTGCTGTTATCTGCCTCTCTTAAATATTGTCTGCTTGGTAATTTAGTTTTTGTGATTTGGCAAAAGTAAAGCACCTTTTGCATGTCTGTTCAGCTCCTCCAATCTTCTGTTCTCCTGCTGTAGTTCTTGTAGGCTCGCCCCATGACAGCCATGTTCCTTCTTTTGTTGCAATAGGGCTGCAGATGTTTTTTCAAGTTGTCCAAGTTGTTTTTGCATTGTTAATTTTGGACTGTGCATTTTGGGGGGGGGTTTATGTGCAGAATGATCACAAATACTTTGAGGTTCTTGCACGTTTTCCCAAACCTGTGAACATTTCTCTCTGCACTTCTGATTCTCTTTCTTAACCTCTCCAAACACTGGTTTACCGTTTGGTATATTGTGAAACATAGTCTTCTGGTATTTTATTTTTGTTGTGCTGTTTTGTAATCTCCGATTTGAGAATTGATGTTTCGGTTAGTATTTTAAAGTGCAGAGTTTCTCAGAGGTTGGTTAGGTGCTTGATATATAGCCCTGGTGGATACCCCATAGTGAATTGAACTTTACTATATTAATTTGTTATCCATCCTGAATAAATCTTTAAGAAGAAAAAGGGATGTTTCCCCTCAAGATGCAGTCATAGTGACTGCTCTGTTTTTTTTTTCTTTTAGGCAATTAGTGTGAATTGCAAGGTCCAGTAAACATAGTGTCAGCTTATGCAGTCAGGAACTGAATGGTTTTTAGATTTTCTCCTAGCAAAAGAAAATGCTGTATGCAGAGTACTAGTTGATTTTTGTTGTAGTATGCTTGATAATAATGGAAAAATAGTGAAAGGCCAATTAGATAAAGTTAGTAACTGTACTTTAATGTAAATTCCTTTTCAGCTTTCACTGATACTTGTTCCTTCATTCTGGAATTCAGTATTCAGGCCCTTGCAAGGTGTGTTAGCATCTTTGCTTGGTATTTTGGGATGTTTTATTTTAGAAGTATTACTCCTCTATGTACTGACAGTTGTTTCTCTATGTCAGCACTGGTTTCTTTTTACCTCTTCACCTTTCACAGCTTTCTAAATCAGAAATCAGTAGGATCACTGACCCCTGCAATAATGTTATGGATTGGCCCAGAATCAAGTTGTATTTCCACTTCAATGGCAATATATGAGTTTCCTTATTTAGAAATGATTCTTTACAGAATCAGAGGAGGGACTGAAAGCATGTATATTAGTATGGGGTACCATACACTATTAGACTAACTAAAACTGAGAAAGAGTTAATTCTGTTCAGAACCTTGCTTAGAAATAAAACTTCATATATTAGCTTACTAGGTGAAGGTTTACATAAATAAAGAAAGGGCAGGTTGTACCCCAGCCTCTCTGACTCAGGGATACCAGATAGCAGTCTCAGAGTTATTAACTAAAATACTCTCAGGGTTAGTAATTAGTAGATATCAAGAGGTATTAGCAGTAAACAATTATGTCAATTAGGTCATTCTATATCTTGGATTCCTGTATGTCTCCTTATAATGGCCATGTAACAGTAAATAATTATGTCTTGGACTCCATTTATGGCTCCACATTGACCCACACTGAATAAGTTGACCTACAATATGATACATACATGACGTATAATGATAAAGTGAAATTATGCTGTATCATCTAAAAAAGCCTTATAAATAAAGTGAACCATGGCTAAGAAGTTAGAGTAAACAGGGAGAACGTGCTTCTCTCAGTTTCTCTCCACAAAGCTTTGGTGTATTTTTCTATAGAACTGTGTTGTATTTATTGCTGTCTTGATAACCTTCCCATTGCTTTTGAACGTAGTTATTTGTAGCTTCAAGAACCCAGTGAGGTTACTGGTGAGGAGAGAGTTAAGTAAGCTCTTCAAAAAACATTTAATATACCGCTCTTACTGGAAGTACCAGAGCAGTTTACAATAGCAAATAATTTGAGACTGCTGAAAGGAAAAGAACGCCAAGATTATAAGACAGGATAGAGAGAAGAGATAGGGTAGATATAAGAGAAACAGAGTAGAGACAAAGTGTATATACGTAGTGTAAAGAGGTAGGTAGAAACCAAATTCAGCAGGGGGGCGGAGAAAGAGGAGCAGAGGGAGAAGGCAGGTTGAAAGCAGAGCAGGATAGGTGAGTCTTTAGCCTGGTTTTAAATGTTTTATAAGAGGGCTCTAGGTGGAGGGCAGGGGGAAGCGAGTCCCAGAGCCGGGGGCCCAGGAAGAAAAAAGCAGAGGAGCGGGTGGACTCAAGACGAGCCTGGGATGGAGAGGGAAGGGACATGAGGTTAGAATGGATTGACCTGGGGGAACGGTGAGATGAGTGAAGATGAATTAGATCTGCAAGGTAGAGAGGAGTGCCGGTATGAATAGTTTTGTGAACATATATGAGTATTTTAAATTGTATACGATACAGTATGATGGACACAGCTTAAGTGATCTAAAAAGAAAAATTAACTCCACCGGGAGGGAGGAGGGTAGTGAGGACTGATTCCTGCTGCTCCCAGAGAACCGCTGTTACAGGTGAGTAACCACCCTTTCTCTGGAACCAAGCAGGAAGTCAGTCCTCACTTATGGGATTCCCATAGTTACAGGCTACAAAAAAACCCCAGTAAATTGCCCAAACAGGGAAACCAGAAAAACCGAACAGTGAAGAACAGCGTAAAAATGCTGTAAGGTTCCAAGAGTCGACATATGGCTCCAGCATCAAGCAAGAGAACAACTCTCCGGTAGCCTGAACAGATAGAAGGGCTGGAGGGAAGGCATTGCATTAATTCCCAAAAAGGTGCCGAAGTACGGCTAAGCCAAAGGTGCTGTCGCGCTGTAATCTGCATCCAGGCAGTAATGGGCTGCGAAGGTGAAGACAGAAGACCACATTGCAGCCCTACAGATCTCCAGCAAGGAGACCGAGCACAGGTTAGCCTCAGAGGCTGCCACAGCGCAGACATTGTGCATCATGACATAGTGCTCTAAAGGAAGTCCAAACTGGGCATGGGCATAGGCAAAGGAGATGCAGTCATCCACCTAAATGGAAAGGTGCGTTTAGAAACTGCCACACCCAGCCTTTTCGGATCATAAGTGTAAGTGTACTTACAATAAGAAACGAAGAGCTGGGAGGAACTGGGATGGGCTTTTGTTTATTCCAGAGAGAAAGCCAACACCTTCTTACCATCCAGGGTATGCAGAAAGGCCTCTATACTGTTTGTGTAAGGCCTAGGATAGAATGTGGGAAGCACCAGACTGGTAGAGATGAAAAGGCAAAATTAGGAAGAAATTTAGGATGAGTACAGAAGACCACCCTGTTTTTGTAGAACCTGGTATAGGGAGTGTGCGCTACCAGCACCTGCAGTTCACCAACTCTGCACACTGAAGGTAGCACCATCAAGAAAATGACCTTCCAAGACAGAAACCTGTGAAGGCAGGTGGCCAGTGGCTCAAAAGGTGAAGTGAGAGGCTGCCGATGGACCACATTAAGGTCCCACACCACCGGTGGTGTCAGATCAGTGGATACGATAGCAAGAGCCCCTCATGAAGCAGCCAACAAGGGGGTAAGTGGAAAGGGCCAGAGCACTAAGATGTACTCAAACTGAGCTTAGATGTCAAGCCAGCATGAGAAAGGTGTAGAAGGTACACTAGAACCTGCTCCACCGAGCAGGAGAAAGGGTTAAGAGCTTTATCCACACACCAGACAGAGAATGTGCATCATTTGAAGACGTAGACGCGTCTGGTGGAATCCTTGCAGGATGCGAGGAGAATATTCTCCATGTCCCTAGGCAGGGGAAACTGAGCAAGAGCTACTCTCTCAGCATCCAATCCGTGAGGGTTAGGGACTTGAGATTGGGGTGGAGGAGGGTGCCCTCTTCTTGAGTAGGCAGATCCAGGGCATGGTCGAGGTGAAGAGGAGGTAGCTGGGAGAAGCAAAGCAAGCGTAGTTACTCACCTGTAACAAGTGTTCTCCAGGAGCAGCAGGAATCAGTCCTCACATATGGGTGACGTCGGCGCCGACGGAGCCCTCGCGGAGCAATTTTCCCCAGCTTTCAAACAAAGCCTTTGGGAATTGCAGCGCGCATGCGCGGTCGCCTTCCCGCCCAAGGGTGCCATCTTAGCCAGTCAGATGACATAGCTAAAAAAGACATCATAAAAATTTGCAAAAAACTTAAGCAGATGATTGCAACTCCAAGGGGAGGAGGGAGGGTTGTGAGGACTGATTCCTGCTGCTCCTGGAGAACACCTGTTACAGGTGAGTAACTACGCTTTCTCCAGGACCAAGCAGGAAGTCAGTCCTCACATATGGGACTCCCAAGCTTAAGGCTACCGTAGACCCTAAGACAAAAATGAGCTCCCTCTAGCTCAGCAGCACAGAAGGAAAGAATCTTCGCTGAAATATTACCCACCGGTAGCCCACATCCGGGATGGAGGGTAGGAGTTGCTCAGACCTCAAAGAGATTACGGAGGACTGCCTGTCCGAAAGCACTGTCCCTGCGGGACTCCCTCTCGAGACAGTAATGGACCGCAAAAGTCTGGCTCGAAGACCAAGTAGCGGCCCGGCAGATGTCTGCCAGCGGAACAGAGCGGAGGTAAGCCACTGACGTAGCCTTTGCCCGAACATAATGAGCCGTGACTCGACCATCCAAGGAGAGTCCGGCTGCCCCATAAGCCCAAGTGATACAGTCCGCAACCCAGATGGACAGAGTACGCTTGGAGACCGGGAGCCCCAATTTATTGGGGTCAAAAGACACAAAAAGCTGAGCAGCTTTACGGTGCTCCCGCGTACGGTCAAGGTAGAAGTTCAACGCCCTTCTACAGTCCAGGGTATGGAGGACCGTTTCAGCTCGGCTGGAGTGTGGTCTGGGAAAGAAGGTCGGAAGTACCACCTCCTGATTGATGTGAAAAGGGGAGACCACTTTTGGAAGAAATTTTGGGTGAGTCCGTAGGACTACCCTATTTTTGTAGAACCGAGTGTAAGGGGGATCAGACACGAGGGCCTGCAATTCACTTACGCGTCTAGCGGAAGTGAGGGCTATCAAGAACAATGTTTTCCAAGAAAGAAAACGGAGAGAACAGGTAGCCATAGGTTCAAAAGGCGGACAGGTGATCCGCTGTAAAACCACATTCAGATCCCAGTCAGGCGCTGGCGGGCGCAGAGGTGGTTTAAGCAGAAGGAGACCTCGGAGAAACCTCGCT
Source organism: Ichthyophis bannanicus (assembly GCA_033557465.1). Lineage (NCBI taxonomy): Eukaryota > Metazoa > Chordata > Amphibia > Gymnophiona > Ichthyophiidae > Ichthyophis > Ichthyophis bannanicus. The sequence goes on along the minus strand of CM066049.1, from coordinate 140,424,792 downwards.
ACAAGAGGGTCGCTGGAAAGAGGTCTGCCGTCCACCGGCACATGATGTGCTGAAAGAGCACTGAGGAGAACTTTGACGGAGTTGGACTTAAGTCCCAGATTAGAGAGGTATAGCAAGTACTGCAGGATCACCGACACCGGGCAGGAGAAGGGATCCTGAGACTGTTGGGTACACCAAACGGAAAAGCGACGCCATTTAAGGGCGTAGCATTTGCGGGTAGAAGGTCGCCGAGAAGCTAGGACGACCTCTTCCACCTCTGCCGGCAGGAGAAGGGGAGCAAGGACTACCCTCTCAGCAGCCAGGCCATTAGATTGAGAGATCTGAGGTTGGGGTGCAGCAGAGACCCCTGATCCTGAGTGAGGAGATCCGGTTGTAACCCCAGAGGGAATGGATCCTCTACCGCTAATTGCAGCAGGAGTGGAAACCACGGCTGCCTGGGCCAGCGAGGGGCCACCAGGATCATGAAGGCTTTGTCTCGGAGGACCTTGAAAAGAGTCCGAGAGACTAGCGGGATGGGAGGAAAAGCGTACAGAAGGCTCTCCGACCATGAGAGTAGAAAAGCGTCTGCCGCAACTCGAAGGGGATGTGGCTGACGAGAGCAGAAGCGAGGAAGTTGCCGGTTGAGAGGGCTGGCAAAGAGATCCATCGTGGGGAGGCCCCACTTTAGAAAGAGCTTCTGAACTACCAAGGGATCCAGGCGCCACTCGTGCGGCTGGAGGATCCTGCTGAGTTTGTCCGCCAGGCAATTTTCTTGGCCTGGGAGATAAACGGCCTTGAGAAGAACGCCGTGATTGACGGCCCAAGAGCAGAGCTTCTGTGCTTCCCGACAGAGAAGGAAGGAGCCCGTGCCCCCCTGCTTGTTCACGTAGAACATGGCAACTTGATTGTCCGTCTGGACAAGGACGGACTGGTGGGAGGTCAGGTGGGAGAAGGCCTTGAGAGCCAGGCGGATCGCTCTGAGCTCCAGGAAGTTGATCTGCTGAGCAGACTCCCACGTGGTCCAGAGGCCCTGAGTACGTGCCCCTTGGCAGTGTGCTCCCCAGCCCAGGAGGGATGCATCTGTTGTCAGCACCTGGGCCGGCTGAGGTGACTGAAAAGGCATGCCGAGTACCAGGTTCGGCCGATGAAGCCACCACTGGAGAGACGAGGCCAGCGGGCCGGAGACGCGCACTAGGTCTGCTAGGCCGCCTGTGGCTTGTTGCCACTGCTTGCAAAGACACCATTGAGCAGGCCGCATATTCAGGCGGGCATTGGGGGTCACATGGACGGTGGAAGCCATATGGCCGAGTAGTCTCAGGAAGCGCCTGGCGGAGACCAGGGGCTGGCTGCGAAAACGGTCGGCTAGGTCCATGAGCCGTTGAGCCCTGTCGAGCGGTAGGAACGCTCGTGCCTGAGGCGTGTGCAGCCTTGCGCCGATGAACTCGAGATCCTGTGAGGGGAGCAAAGTGGACTTTGCGAAGTTTATAACAAAGCCCAAGTACTGCAGAAGAGTCACCGTGCGGCGTGTGGCGTTGGTGACCTCCGAAGCGGACGCTGCTCTGATGAGCCAGTCGTCGAGGTACGGAAAGACATAGAGGCCGTGAAGCTGGAGATGGGCCGCCACCACCGCGAGACATTTTGTGAAGACTCGCGGTGCGGAGGACAGGCCAAAGGGCAGTACTCTGTACTGGTAATGATTTCCTGCCACCACAAACCTTAGGTATTGGCGGTGGCTTGGGTGGATGAGGATGTGCGTGTAGGCATCCTTTAGATCCAAGGAGCATAGCCAATCTCCCTGCTGGAGGTAGGGCAGAAGGATTCCAAGGGTAAGCATTTTGAACTTTTCCCGCACGAGGAACCTGTTGAGGTTGCGCAAGTCCAGGATGGGTCGGAGGCCTCCCTTCCTTTTTGGTACTAGAAAATACCTGGAATAAAAGCCTTGACCTCTCAGGTGGTGGGGCACCGGTTCCACCGCCTGCTCCTGTAGAAGACCTGCTAACTCCTGAAGGAGTAATTCCCTGTGCAGAGGGAGTCGTGGAGGTTCTCCCGGAAAATAGGAGGGAGGTACCTGGTGGAAGTGGAGAAGATAGCCTTCTCTTACGACTTGAAGCACCCAGGCATCTGAAGTGATGCTGGACCACCTGTGGGCGAAGTGAACCAGCCGGCCTCCGGTGCTGGGAGGAGCCAGCGGAGGGGGAGAGGCTATGCTTAAGGAGTCAAAAGCCCCCACCCTGCTGAGCAAGGGCTGGTGGTGCAGGCTTGGGGGCTTGCTGCCTACGGGACCCGTTACCCCGTCCCTTGGCCTGCTGGCCCTGTTGGGGAGCTGCAGGGGCCTGATATTGGGGGTATTGTTTGTAGGCAGCCGCCTTTCTCGGGTAAAAGGACTTCTTTCCCGAGCCCTTCTTTTTCTGGGAAGGGGCGGAGGTCTTCCTAGAAAGCCTAGTCCTGGTGAGAGTCTCCATCTCGATTTGTGCAGCCTTTTCAGCCATGGGCTTGCCAAAGAGGTTTTCGCCTCGGCAGGGGACATCGACCAACTTGTCCTGCACCCAGGGCTCAAGGTCAGACGACTGAAGCCAAGCCTGTCGGCGGGCACCGATGCCGGCTGCGGCCACTCGAGCCGATGCTTCAAAGCCATCATAGGCTGCTCGGGATATGAATTTTGAGCATTCCCGAATGCCAGAGGACAAGGCCAGGAACCTCCGCAAGGGTTCCTCGGACAAACCAGCGGAGAATCCGGCTAGCTCTTTAGCCAGGTCCCGGAGATACATGCCCATGTATAGCTGGTAGGTCTGGACACGACACGCAAGCATAGAGCCCTGGAAACACTTCTTACCAAGGCCATCCAGGTTACGGGCCTCCCTGCCAGGAGGCACCGAGGAGTGCATCTTCTGGCTCTTAAGACGGTGCATGGCCGATTCCACTACCATGGAATGGTGTGGTAGCTGTGCTTTTTGGAAGCCAGGGCTCTTGCGGACTCGATAGATAGAATCGACCCGCTTGCTCAGGACCGGCGAGGAGGCCGGACTCTCCCACATGCGGAAGAGTAGTCGTTCCAGCATAGGAGGAACCGGTACAGTAAAGTGTTCCCTGGCGGGAGAGTCATACTGGAGGGCGTCGAGCTCTTCGGCTCGAGGCTCCTCCTCGGGATCCGCAGGGAAGGCCAAAGCCTTGGCCATATCCCTGACGAAGTCCGAGAACCGGGCATCCTCCGGGGGGGAAGGCTTCCGAGGTTCGGACTCCGGTGAGTCCGAGGGGACACACCGAGTCCGGAAAGAATCAGGCGACTCTTCCTCTTCAGACTCCCAGACCGACTCCGACGAGGAATCGGTGGGGTCGGCCCGGGCAGGGTGCGGCGCCTGCCGCCCCGACGCCGAGGGAGTCGGCGTCGGCGACCTCGGTCCCGAACGGGAGGCCGAGGGTGACCTCGACCGAGGATCGACTCGAGTTCGCATGGACTCGAGGATCGGCTCGGTCTCCGGGGTCGACTTAGACGTCGACGTCCCGGCGGTCGGGGGCAGCGGCGCCAGCGAGGCCAGCGAGCAGTGCCCGCTGCTGGTCCATGAAGGCAGACAGTCTGCTCTCCAAGGCCGTCAACCTGAGTCTGAGCTCAGGTGACCCAGCAGCCCCCGACTCGGGCCCCGACGGCGTCGGGCCCGACGTCGGCGGTCTCGGAGGCGAGTCCAGGAGGACCACAGGACTTACCCGAGCAGGCAGCTCCGACTCCAGGCGAGGTCGCTTCCAGAGGTGCTCCTTCTCCAAGGACCCGGGACGGCTATCGGGGCTATGCGACCTGGCCCTCGCGGAGCCAGGAGCATCCACCGACGCCGCCCTCGCGGGTTTCACCTTCCGTCGATGGTCCCCGGAGGGAGAACCCCTGTCGGAGGAACTCCGGCGACGGTCCGAGCTGGATCCTCTGGACGCGGAGGCCTCCGACGAGGTCCGGGTACGGCTGGGGTCAGCGAAGATCCTATCCCGCTGATGCCGCCGACTTCTCAACGCTTTGGAGGACATTTTGCCGCAGGCCCCACAGATCATTTCTTCATGATCCGGGCCCAGGCAGCGGAGGCAATTGTCGTGTGTGTCAGTTAGTGACATATTTCGGTCACACTGACCACACCGCTTGAAACCACTGGCAGCCATCGGGGGAAAAAGGGCCCCTGCGAGGTCAAAGGACCGGGCTGCCAGGGAAAAACCGAAAACGAAACTGACTAAGTCAGAAAAACCGAAAAAGAAGAAGAGGACTCGTGACCGGCGTCGCGAGTCCAGGCGGGAAAAAGACCGGCATCGAACCGAAGGAAAAAAGAGAAAATTATGAGTAAAATCAACTTTTTCGCGGGGACACGACGGGTACGTCTGTATGGCTCCGCGGAAAAAAGAAGACTGGCTAAGATGGCACCCTTGGGCGGGAAGGCGACCGCGCATGCGCGCTGCAATTCCCAAAGGCTTTCTTTGAAAGCTGGGGAAAATTGCTCCGCGAGGGCTCCGTCGGCGCCGACGTCACCCATATGTGAGGACTGACTTCCTGCTTGGTCCTGGAGAAAGAGGGGATAACACGGTTGCCTAGACCAGCGTGGGGCAATGAATATCATGGTGGCCTTGTCCATCTGGACCTTGAAAAGAGTCTTGGCCACCAAGGGAGTTGGTGGGTATTGTAACCGCGCCTTTATTGCCCCCAGCCAGAGCGTGTAGGGCTTAAGCGACCTGTTTTCCTTCCTGAACAGCTACTTGACTTTTTCCGGAAGCAAAGCCTCTTGGGAAATGTAGTCTCTTTCACTGTCCAATGAAGAGTAGTGTGAACTCAAAGTGGTTTTAAGCAAACAGGATTTATTTCCCCTCCGGGCGGATTTCAGCATGAAATTAAAGGTAACAAAGCCATATACTTCTGGCAAAGGACAAAATAAAAGTTTCCAACAGAAATAGCTTAACTTCAGCACCAAACATTTGCTTCCCAGCAATTAGAGTAAAACAGTTCTGTTTCCCACAGCTCTGTACTTTTTATCTTAACACTTCTGCAGTTCTCTGCAATGCATAAACTCAGCGCAGGGACAATATTTCATCCGATATTGTAATCGTACAGTCCATCAATTCTTCAGATACATTTCCTAACCCTGGCTCTGTTTCCATTAACTCCTCATGGAAGGCAGGTAGGAATGTTTGTAACGTTGTTTCTTGGGCCACACCCTTCCTCTCTGTTTTAGGCTTTATACCATATTCTTGAATCAAGTATTGCTTTAAACAATCATTCTCATTAATGGCATTATAACCACAGTCCCCACACTCTGGATAAGTAAAATCCCATTGATCATCAACAGCCTTATTTAAAACCCAGTCTTTGGGCTTACCTCTGTGCCTGCCTGCAAACGGCTTTCTTTGGGCTTTTGAAACAGCTGTGGATTCAACCCCTGATTTGTGAAATGAGTGTTGAAACTGCCTTCCTGGCTTTTTCTTCTCCTGGTAATTCCTAGAATACTGCAGACAGCCTGGCCTGCTTCTGCTGTATTCTTCTCTGGAATAAAACTTTGTAAATGGTTCTTCTTCTACCTTTAAGCTTGCTACGGTCTCTCTCCCACGGTTCTGGGCTGGAACTCTGCCTGTAGCTCTGCCTTGGCTTGGAACTCGGACTCCACCCTGGTCCTCCTCTTGGTTTGTTAGCTGGTCTGCTAACTGCCCTCTCTGCTGGCCTTGTAGCTGAATTCCCAGCTGAGCTTGTGGTGACGCTCCTAGTCGAGACTCTAGTCCATTCCCTAGACGAGCTGCTCCTTTCTCTACTAAGGCCTCTTTATGTGTCTGCCCTTGAGGGTAGTGCCCGACTCCTCCCCCTAGCAGGTGCTCCGATTCAGCTCGTGACTCCTGAGCTAACTGGCAGCAAAAGGGTGTGTTTCTTTCCCCTGTGTCTGGTTTCCGTGGCAACTACTAGCCATGTGCTTTTGTTTACCATCCAGCACTGCTTCTATTTCCTCCTTTTTGGCTCTTTCTAAAGGGCTGGAGGAACCCCCCATGTCACAGATCCCCCCCCCCCCTTAAAATATTACGGGCTGCCGGAACCTGCAACGGACAGCACGTAATCTCCTTTACTGGGTTCCTGTGGTTTTCCTTAATGGCTAACCTTACTGTTGCTACCCTTTCTTGCCAGGGCTTTAACACATTAATATGGTAGACTTGGCGACGGCCCTTATTATTTTCTACGAGGTACGAGACGGGACCTACCCTCTCCACTACAGTGCAGGGCCCCTTCCATCTTGACTCAAACTTGGGTCCTACCTCTGCTACCATAATCACCACTCTATCTCCCACCGCCAATTGGCGGTGTTTCATTCCTCGGTCGTAATATTTTTTCTGCCTCCTCTGGCTAGCTTGTAAATTTGCCAAAGAGATTTGAGACGTTCTTTTTAAACGACTCCCCAGGTCTCTAAGGAACTGGGGTACTTCCGTCTTCTCCTTGTCTGGTTCTACCCATTGTTCTCGCAGTATATCGAGAACTCCTCTGGGGGCTCTACCGAACAGCAACTCATATGGGGACGCATGTACGCGTTCCCTACACACGTATAATACGAAGGGCAACAAAGTATCCCATTCAGACATCTGTCCATCTAGTCCCCGTCTAAGCATTTGCTTAATGGTCTGATTCATTCTTTCGACCATCCCATTGGACTGAGGGTGATAGGTCGCCGTACGTATATGGTGTATGCCAAAGGCATCCCACACGGTAGCTAAATATTTGGACATAAAGTTGCTCCCTTGGTCGGTGAGCATCTCCTGTGGGAAGCCGACCTCACAGAACAATTTAATAAGTTCCAGGGCTATTGTTCTGGCAGAGGTACTCCTAAGAGGTATGGCCCATGGGAAGCGTGTAGCCTGATCAACGATCACCAACACATATTGAAAACCACAGGGAGTCCTAACGAGTGGCCCTATAATATCCATCGCCATCCGCCAGATCGGTGTGGATATGGCAGGTGTGGGTATCATAGGCACCACCCTCGGCTTTGAGGCAGTAACCCGTTGGCAAGTGGGACACGCTTCACAGTAGCGGGAAGTTTCCTTGAAGACCCCTGGCCAGTAAAAACGGGCCAGGACCTGGTCCAGTGTCCCTTGAATTCCCTTGTGGGCTCCTATTGGGTGATCATGGGCCAACCGCATAACTATGGCCTTGAACGTGGTCGGCACCACCAGTTGCTTCCTTACTTCACCTGTAAGCGGGTTATTACTCTCCCTATACAAAATATCTTTATCTAAAAGAAATCGAGGCAGAGTATTCCTTTCTTCTTGTGCATACGCGAAGGCCCGTTTCAAAGTGGTATCCACTTTCTGTTCCCCTGGGAAGGAAGGGAATTTTTTCACTAGTTCTGAGGGAACCCAGTGTAACTCCATCTCCCTGGCTTCCAATCCAGCCCTCCCTTGGGTTCTGTGTTGCCTTTCCTGTCTTCTCTTCGCCTTTCCTTTCCTAACTTTCTTGGATGGGGCACCAAAAAGGTCAGTCTGTGCGGGCAATGGGCCTGTTACTTCCTCTTCACTTTCCCTTTCCAGCTCAGGGAAACCCTCCCTATCTCGGGATGGACCTGCTACTTCTTCCGCAGGGTCCTCATTACCCGGAGAGGTTCTTGCCTGGGACCGGGTAGAGACATAGCCTGTCCTTTCTTCTATACCTCTCTCTATCCCCTGGCAAAATGGGGGCCAATCGTTTCCTAGAATAATATCATATAAAAGCTGCAGGACTATTGCCACCTTCACTTTCTTTTCTGTTCCTAACCCTTTTATTGTAAGGCCATACACAGGGTAATAGGAGGCTGTCCTGTGTACACACTGTACCTTAACTTGCCCTACTGCTTGACTTGGTGCTGACTGGGCTTGTATGGCTTCCCAGAGCCGTTGGGACACCATACTCTGGTCAGCACCAGAGTCAAGTAGCGCCTGGGCCTCTATGCCCTCTACTTGTACCGGAAGTAAAAACCCTGCCTGGCTTTTCTTTCCATTGCCAGACACCAATGCAGTACGTAAGACACAATCCTTTTGAAAATGCCCTAGTTTCCCACATTTAAAACATTTCCCTTTAACATTGGAAACACCCGCATTCTCATAAGGTAGTTTACTTAGTATATTCCTATCCAAACTACCAGCTCTTGTCGACCCCAGAACTCCTGATTTTGAGGTTTTTGCAAACTCAGCCTCAAAATATTATTCCGACAAGATGGCTGCTTCCTCTGCTGTTTTACAATTCTGCAGCATGAGAAAAGTTTTTACCTCTGCTGGTACAGCTTCCATATATTGTTCCAAAACCACATTATCCAGTAAAGACTCTACAGTCTTCTGTCCTGGGTTAAGCCATTTCCAGGCTAAGCCTTTTATTCTGTAGTACAGTGCTTTAGGGGTTTCTCCAGGCCTTAATTTGGCCTCCCTAAATCTGCGCCTTTAGAATAAAGGGGTTAGCCCTAACCTATCTCTTACAGCATTTTTGACTGCATTATAATCTACTGCCAAGGCAGCAGGCATAGATTTATACGCAGACAAAGCTTCACCTGAGAGGGACATTGCGAACCTTATGGCCCACTGCTCTTTAGGCAGCCTTATGGCTTCAGCAATGCGCTCGAACGCATCTATATAATCGTCCAGGTTTTCTGTAGGAGATAATTGTCCCAGCGTGAGTGCGCCACTACTAGGTAGTCCTACCACTTGGATATACATAGGCATGTCTCTCGCTGGCTCCTGCTGCTGCTTCACTAGCTTCTCCATGAGCTCTCTGACAGGCCTCTGCTGTTCATGGATAGCAGCCAGAGTTTGCTCCTGCACCCGAGTCATCTCGAGCTGCTTGTCCCATTGTAGGGACATCCACCTCAGCATCTCCTGAGGATCCATCTTAGATGTCCAGGTGCCTGTAGAAAAACACACAAAAAAAAAAACACCAAGTGTGGCCCAAAAAAAAAATTTCCCTCTTCTTTTTTTTTTTTCAATACTGTGCACTCTCTCTGTGCACTACCCCTTTCTCCGGCTTATCCCTCCACACCCGTGCCTAGCCACCATTACCTGGGCACAGTGCAGAGTCAGGCACTGAGAAAGGTAGCTCCCTGCCTGACCGATTGTCAGCCGAATACTGGATCCTTCTACTCCTGGATGTCAGCTTCTCCTCGCTGCTGGAATCTTGTCCTTCCAGTATCCTTTAATCCGGGCAAAAATCCGTACTACTACGCCATTTGTAACTGCGCCTTTATTGCCCCCAGCCAGAGCGTGTAGGGCTTAAGCGACCTGTTTTCCTTCCTGAACAGCTACTTGACTTTTTCCGGAAGCAAAGCCTCTTGGGAAATGTAGTTTCTTTCACTGTCCAATGAAGAGTAGTGTGAACTCAAAGTGGTTTTAAGCAAACAGGATTTATTTCCCCTCCGGGCGGATTTCAGCATGAAATTAAAGGTAACAAAGCCATATACTTCTGGCAAAGGACAAAATAAAAGTTTCCAACAGAAATAGCTTAACTTCAGCACCAAACATTTGCTTCCCAACAATTAGAGTAAAACAGTTCTGTTTCCCACAGCTCTGTACTTTTTATCTCAACACTTCTGCAGTTCTCTGCAATGCATAAACTCAGCGCAGGGACAATATTTCATCCGATATTGTAATCGTACAGTCCATCAGTTCTTCAGATACATTTCCTAACCCTGGCTCTGTTTCCATTAACTCCTCATGGAAGGCAGGTAGGAATGTTTGTAACGTTGTTTCTTGGGCCACACCCTTCCTCTGTTTTAGGCTTTATACCATATTCTTGAATCAAGTATTGCTTTAAAACAATCATTCTCATTAATGGCATTATAACCACAGTCCCCACACTCTGGAAAAGTAAAATCCCATTGATCATCAACAGCCTTATTTAAAACCCAGTCTTTGGGCTTACCTCTGTGCCTGCCTGCAAACGGCTTTCTTTGGGCTTTTGAAACAGCTGTGGATTCAACCCCTGATTTGTGAAATGAGTGTTGAAACTGCCTTCCTGGCTTTTTCTTCTCCTGGTAATTCCTAGAATACTGCAGACAGCCTGGCCTGCTTCTGCTGTATTCTTCTCTGGAATAAAACTTTGTAAATGGTTCTTCTTCTACCTTTAAGCTTGCTACGGTCTCTCTCCCACGGTTCTGGGCTGGAACTCTGCCTGTAGCTCTGCCTTGGAACTCGGACTCCACCCTGGTCCTCCTCTTGGTCTGTTAGCTGGTCTGCTAACTGCCCTCTCTGCTGGCCTTGTAGCCGAATTCCCAGCTGAGCTTGTGGTGACACTCCTAGTCGAGACTCTAGTCCAGCTCCTAGATGAGACTCTAGTCCAGCTTCCAGTCGAGACCCTTTTCTCTCTACTGAGGCCTCTTTATGTGTCTGAGCTCTAGGGCAGTGCCTGACTCCTCCCCCTAGCAGGTGCTCTGATTCAGCTCGTGACTCCTGAGCTAACTGGCAGCAAGGGCGTGTTTCCCGTGTCTGGTTTCCGTGGCAACTACTAGCCATGTGCTTTTGTTTACCATCCAGCACTGCTTCTATTTCCTCCTTTTTGGCTCTTTCTAAAGGGCTGGAGGAACCCATGTCACAGTATGCATAAAGATAGCCCTTGCCCCAGTTCAGGAGGAACGCATCTGAGGCCACAAAATTGTGACAGGGAACTCAGAAGACTGTGTTCGTGAGAAACTACAGTAGCTAAACTTAAAGTAGACAAAGCGATGGGACCAGATGGGATACACCCTAGAATACTGAGGGAACTTGGGGACGTTCTAGCAGCTCCACTGACTGACCTTTTCAATGCCTCGTTGAAGTCGGGAGTGGTGCCAAAGGACTGGAGAGAGGCTCATGTGGTGCCTTTACACAAAAGCGGAAGTAAGGATGTGGTTGAAAACTACAGGCCAGTTAGTTTAACTTCGGTGGTGAGTAAATTATTGGAAACACTGCCGAAAGAGAAAATAGTAAGGTTTCTGGAGTCCAGCGGATTATAGGATCTGAGGCAGCATGGATTCACCAGAGGCAGGTCTTGTCAGACAAATTTGATTGATTTCTTTGACTGGGTGACCAGGGAGTTGGACCGAGGGAGAGCCCTATATATGGTGTATTTAGATTTCAGTAAAGCCTTTGACACTGTTCCTCACAGGCGACTTATAAACAAACTGAGCACGCTGGGGATGGATCCTAAAGTTACTGAGTGGGTTAGAAATTGGTTGAGTGGGAGGCGACAAAGAGTACAGGTAAATGGAGCTCACTCTGAGGAGAAGAAAGTTACCAGTAGTGTGCCCCAGGAATCTGTCCTTGGTCCGATTCTTTTCAACATCTTTGTTAGTGATATAGCGGAAGGGCTGTCGGGTAAAGTTTGATTCTTTGCAGATGATACCAAAATCTGCATTAGAGTAGACACCCAGGAAGAAGTAGATAGCATGAAGAGGGATCTAGCTAAACTTGAAGAATGGTCTAGAATTTGGCAGCTGGGATTTAATGTTAAAAAATGCAAGGTCATGCATTTGGGCTGCAGCAATCCAAGGGAGAAATATAGTATAGGGGGTGAAGTACTTTTGTCCACTAAAGAAGAGCAGGACCTAGGCGTGGTTGTGTCTAATGATCTTAAAGTAGCTAAACAGGTAGAAATGGCGACAGCAAAAGTTAGAAGGATGTTTGGGTGCATATGGAGAGGAATGGCTAGCAGAAAAAAAGGAGGTGATAGTGCCTCTGTATAAGTCTTTGGTGCGGCCTCATTTGGAATATTGTGCGCAATTCTGGAGACCGCACCTTCAAAAGAATATAAACAGGATGGAATCAGTACAGAGGGTGGATACTAAAATGGTTAGCGGTCTTCATTATAAAGCATATGAGGACAGACTTAAGGATCTTAATATGTACACCTTAGAGGAAAGGCGGGATAGAGGTGAGATGATTGAGACATTTAAATACCCCCATGGCATAAATGCATATGCGGAGAGCCTCTTTCGATTGAAAGCAAGTTCTGCTACGAGGGGACATGGGATGAGGGTGAAAGGGGATAGATTCAGGAGTGATATGCGGAAATATTTCTTTACGGAAAGAGTGGTGGATCCGTGGAATAGTCTCCCAGTTAAGGTGGTAGAGATGAGGATGGTATCTGAATTTAAAAAAGCATTAGACAAACACAGAGGATCTCTAAAGGAAAAAAAGGGGACTGCTGTAGTTGTTGATATGGAAGGACAGACTAGATAGGCCATGTGCTCTTTTTCTGTCGTCATTTTTCTATGTTTCTAACTCTGGAGCAGAACAGCAGCAGCTGGGTATTGTGAGGCAGGGCAAAAAGATCCATGGATAGAGTGCCCCATTTCTGGAAGATGCTACAGGCTTATTTGTGCATTGAGAGTCCACTCATGCGGCTGCAGCACTATGCTGAGCCTGTCCACCAATGTATTGTCCTGTCCTGGGAGGTGTAGATCGCCCAGAGAATCATGCCATGCTTGCTGGCATATCTCCAGAGTCGAACAGCCTCCCAGCAGAGAAGGTATGAGCCTGTGCCACCCTGCTTGTTGATGTAGAACATTGCCACCTGGTTGTCGGTCTGGATAAGGATTGCCTGGTTGGACAGCTGTTGCTGGAGGACTCTCAGGGCATTCGCTATCACCCTGAGCTCAAGGAAGTTTATCTGATGAAGACTCTCCCCCATTGTCCAGAGACTCTGGGTATGCAGGCCATCGAGATGGGCTCTCTAGCTCTGTTTGGAGGCATCCGTGGTCAGCATCTGCTGATGCAGCAGGGCCTGGAAGTCCCAATAGACAATGAGTTGGCTGCTGCCAGCAGAAAAGGAAGTCTTTCAGTGACTAAGTCATCCTGATCCGGTCTGTCACCTAATGCTACTGTGTACAGAACATCCACTGTACCTGCCGCATATGAAGCTGGGCTGATGGGGTTACGTGGACTGTGGAGGCCATGTGGCTTAAGAGGCAAGGCATTTGGCGAGCTGAGACCATTGAGCAACTCTGGACATCATGGGCCAGGGCTGAGGCAGCACTGGGCCCAGTCTGAGGGAAGGAAGGCTCTGGCCACCATGGTATAATGGAGAGCCTCAATGAATTTAAGGCACTGAGTGGGCTGCAGCTGGGACTCTGGGTAGTCAATGACAAAACCTAGCTGCTTCAGCACCTAGATGGTGCGGTGTGGACAGATGGACCTAGACCTGGCATCCAGCCTCTGACCAACCAGTAGTCCAGATAAGGGAAAATGAAGATGCCCTGTAATTGAAGAAAAGTGGCTGCAACCACCAGACATTTTGTGAAAACCCTTGGGGCTGACACCAGTTCAAAAGTTAGAACCTTATATTGATAGTGAAGTCCACTGATGATGAAGTGGAAGTACTGACAGTGCAGGAAGTGAATGAGAATATGGGTATAGACATCTTTTAGATCTAAGGAGCATAGCAATCTTCCTGCTGGAGATAGGGCAGCAACGTTCCAAGGAGTACCATCTTTAACTTCTCGTGCACTAGAATACATTTTCTTTGGAACCAGGAAGCTGCGGGAGCAGAATCCCCTTCCTATTTGGGACTGTGGAACAACCTCCACTGCTCTTTCTTGTAAAAGAGACTTGAGCTCTTGCTGAAGAAGTTCACAATGGTAAGGTTTCAAAGGATACTTCCCTGGAAAGAAAGGGTCCTTTACCACTTGAAGAGCCCAGGCGTAGCACAGTTACTTACCTGTAAAGCACAGTTACTTACCTGTAACAGGTGATCTCTGGGAACAGCAGGAATAAGTCTTCAAATATGGGTACGTCGGTACCGACGGAGCCTGCGCGGGAACGCTCCCCAGCTTCCCAAAGAGGAAAGCTTTTGGGAGCATCCCACAGCGCCTGCGCGCTGCCTTCCCGCCTTTCCTAACCAACTCTCCTCAGTTCGAGTTTAAAGCTGAGACAATAGAGAGAGAGAGGAAAGGAAAGATAGAAAAGAGATACAACTCCTAGGGGAGGTGGGTGGGTTGTGAAGACTTATTCCTGCTGTTCCCAGAGATCACCTGTTACAGGTAAGTAACTGTGCTATCTCCAGGAACAAGCAGGAATGAGTCTTCACATATGGGGACTCCCTAGCTGAGATGCCTGGGAGATCCCCAAGGATATGAGACCCTGAAAGGGGTCTGCGTCCTCCTATGGATCTCAGGCATCCATCCAGGGAAGGAGGGCAGGAGTTGTTTAAGAATGGAACAGGTGTCTGAGGACAGCCTGACCAAACAAGGCATCCCGGCGGGAATCCTTGTCCAAGCAGTAATGGGCTGTGAAGGTATGAACAGAGGCCCAGGTGGCTGCTCGACAGATCTGGTCGATGGACACAGAATTTAGATGAGCCATAGAGGTGGCCATGGCCCTCACATTATGAGCTGTGACATGGCTCTCTAGAGAAAGGTTCTTATTCTGGTAGGCAAAAGAAATACACTGAGCAATCCAATTGGACAGTGTTCTCTTAGAGACAGGAAGTCCCAAATGAGAAGGATCAAAAGCAACAAAAAGCTGGGAAGACTTTCTATGTTGCTGTGTCCTATGTAAGTAAAAAGCAAGAGCTCTTTTACAATCCAGAGTATGAAGATTCCTCTCTGCACTGGATGCATGAGGAGCTGGAAAAAAGACAGGTAAATATACCTCTTGATTAAGCTGAAAAGGTGAGACCACTTTAGGTATAAAGTGTGGATTTGTCCTAAGGACTACCTTGTCATGATGGAACCTTGTATAAGGTGGATTAGCCACTAAGGCCTGCAGTTCACTGATGCGGCGAGCAGAAGTGACTGCAATGAGGAAAATAACCTTCCAGGAAAGAAATTTCAAGGAGATAGAGACTAAAGGTTCAAAAGGTGGCTTCATAAGCTGACCAAGAACCAAATTTAAGTCCCATGCCACCGGAGGAGGCCTAATGGGAGGTTTAGTTAGTTAAAGTTAGGCCTCTCATGAATCTTGAAATAAGAGGATGAGAGGAGATAGGTTGTCCATTGATGGGCTTAAGGGATGCTGCAATAGCACTCAAATGGACTCTTACTGAATTTGTCTTAAGTCCTGCATTGGAGAGATGCAGGAGATAGTCTAACAAAGAAGTTAAAGGTAGTGCCAGAGGGTCAAGACCCTTTTCAGCACACCAAATGGAAAATCTTTTCCACTTAAAAGCATAGGAACGCCTGGTGGAAGGTTTCCTGGAGGCATGGAGGATATCCTTCACCTGCTGAGAAAGATTCAAGTCTTGAAGGTCTAGGCCTTCAGTAACCAAGCTCTGAGGTGAAGGGACTTGGGGTTTGAGTGCCACAAAGTCCCTTCCTACTGAGACAGAAGGTCTGGAGCAGCTCCCAAGTCCAGGGAGGGGGCTTGGGACAGATGCAGAAGCAGAGGGTACCACACTTGGCGTGGCCAGCGTGGAGCTATGAGGATCATAGATCCTTGATCCCTCTGGAGTTTGAACAGAGTCTTGGGAATGGGTGGAAAGGCATACAGGAAGCCCTGACCCCAATGAAGGAGGAAGGCATCCTTGGCCTGAACCCCCTGACACGGAATTCTGGAACAGAACCGGGGATGTTTGGCATTCCACGGACTTGCAAAGAGGTCTATGTCCGGGGTTCCCCATTCTTGAAAGATTCTGAGTACCTGATCCATGTGCAGGGACCATTCGTGTGGAAGCAGAACTCGACTGAGTCTGTCTGCCCAAGAGTTTTGGATTCCTGGGAGATATACTGCCAGGAGATAGATTTGATGCTCTCTGGCGAAGGCCCACAATCTTAGAGCTTCGTTGCAAAGCGACAGAGAGCCAGTTCCTCCTTGCTTGTTTATATAAAACATAGCTACTTGATTGTCCGTATGGATGAGGACTGTCTTGTAGCTGAGGAGGGTATGGAAGACCTTGAGAGCTAGAAAAACTGCTCGAAGCTCCAAGTGGTTGATATGAAGAGAGGTCTCCTGAGGGGACCAAGTGCCTTGAGTGGAGAGGTCCTGTAGATGAGCTCCCCAACCTGTCTGGGAGGCATCTGTTGTGAGGGTTGCTTGGGGCAACAACTGTTGGAAGGGGGACCCCAGCAACAGATTTTGAGTGGACATCCACCATTAGAGAGACCAAAAGAGACGTTTGGAGATTGCTATTTGGTCTGAGAGAGCTCCTGAAGCTTGAGTCCACTGGGTGGACAAAGTCCATTGAGCTGCTCTCATGTGTAGGCGAGCATAGGGTACCACATGTACTGTGGAAGCCATGTGGTCCAGCAGTTGTAGCATCTCCCTGGCAGTTAAGTGGCTCTTTGACTGAACCTGGGAGGCTAGCTGCACTAGACGTTGGCAACGGGCCTGAGGAAGGTAGGCCCTTGCAGTGGTGGTATCCAACCAGGCCCCTATGAATTCCAGGGACTGAGTAGGGATGAGCTGGGACTTTGGGAGGTTTACCACCAGTCCCAGATACTGCAGAATGCGCCTTGTGCAGTCCAGGGAAATCTGGGCCTCTGACTGAGATGGAGCTCGGATGAGCCAGTCGTCCAGGTATGGGAAGACAAATATTCCCAGAGTGCGTAGAAATGCAGCAACTACTGCCATGCATTTGGTGAACACTCTTGGGGCAGAGGCCAGACCGGAAGAAAGCACTCTGTATTGGTAATGTTTTCCTTGGAAAAGAAAACGCAGGAATCTTCTGTGAGATGGATGGATGAGAACATGTACGCATCCTTGAGATCTAGAGAACAAAGCCAATCCTGACTTTGAAGGTATGGAAGGAGAGTGCCCAGAGAAAGCATCTTGAACTTCTCCTTGCATAGAAATTTGTTCAATTCTCTGAGATCTAGAATGGGTCTGTATCCCCCTGTCTTCTTTGGAATGAGAAAATAGGGGGAGTAGAACCCTGACCCTTGTTGAAGAAGAGGAACTTCTTCTATTGCCCCTTGGGCAAGAAGGGTAGTTATCTCCTGACCTAAAAGGTCGAGAAGAGATGTGGGAGAATTGAAGTGTCTCACCATGGTGTGGGGAGGAAGGTCTGAGAAATGAAGTTTGTAGCCCTCTCTTATGATGGAGAGGGTCCACTGCTCTGATGTGATTTGCTCCCATCTGGGAGCAAAATGAGCTAACCTTCCTGGAATGGTGAGAGGTTCTGGCTGTGTTAAAGCCAGAAAGACTAAGTTCTCTAGCATCAAGTCAAAAACCCTGAGGGGGTTGGGACTGCAGGGTTACAGCAGCCCCTGTAGACTTAGGCCTGGCCTGCTTAGGTTGCTGAAGCTTAGCGGTAAAGCGACCTGTAGAAGATTGTTGGCCAGAAGTGGAAGGAAACCTGCCCTTTTTGAAAAAAGACTTTTTAAAAGTCTTTTTCTTGTCAGGAATGGAGGTAGATCTTGAAAGTCTATCCAGAGCAGAATTCTCTGCATCCATTTGAGTGGCTTTAATTTGCCACTCTCTGCCAAACAGATTTTCACCTGTACAGGGCAGATTCCCTAAGCCATCTTGAACCCAGGGTTCTAAATCAGAAGCCTGGAGCCAAGCAATTCTGCGAGCAGCTATGGCAATGCCTGAGGCTCTACTGGCACCTTCAAAGGAGTCAAAGGCTGCCCTGTTTGAAAACTTGGAGATGTCTTGAGTATGCTTAAGCCACATGCGGAATTCTTCCCTTTTATCTTCTGGAATAAAAGGGAGGAAAGTGTGCAGCTTTTCTGACACTTCTTTCAGAAACATACCCATATAAAGGCTATATGAGTTGATTCTGGCAATAAGCATACTGGCCTGGAAGATTTTCCTACCAAAAGCATCCAAGGTCCTGCATTCTCTTCCTGGAGGAGCAGAAGAGTGTCTCTTTGTACTCTTTATCCTCTTCATAGCTGACTGCACCACAATGGAATGGTGAGGAAGCTGAGTTTTCTGGAACCCAGGACAAGGAGGGACACGATACATAGTGTCCAACCTGCGAGAATGAGGAGAGAGAGTGAGAGGAGTCTCCCATAAATCAATCATGTGTTCATGAAGAATCTCATGAATTGGTAAGGTGACTGCCTCTTTAGGAGCCTTAGAGTATCCTAAAATATCTAATTTTTTTGCTGTAGGCTCTGATTCAGAGGTTACTGAAATAGAGAGCTCTTATGAAGTCTTGAAAGGACAAGTCCTCTGGAGGAGACATTCTTCGTTTTGGAGAAGGCGGCTCCTCAGGAAGGGCTATGGATACTTCAGGAGACTCATCCGATGTATCAGAATCAGAGGAATCGAAGTATCGCCTGTCAGGGTGCTCTTCTAACGCTCGATACGCGTATCGAGCGGTATCGACATCGGGCGACCCCGGTACCGGATCGGTACTGAGAAGTAGCCCTGGACAAGGAACCGCAGCAGTCAGTATCCTGGTCGATGTCGATGCAGTCGGTACCGGCATCGGCGCTGGTGCCGGTACCAGAGCCGATACCGACAACGGAGCTCGTTGCGGTATCATCGGCGTCGCAGCTTGAATGAAGGACTGTATAGCCTGCTGCATGGACAGAACATTCTGATCCATCGATGCCATGAAAGCCTGGAAGTCGGTACCGGGAGAAGGTGCCGGTACCCCAGAGCAATCTAACAGGTGATCGGTCGAGGCCGTGCCATCGATGTCAACCTGTAACCCCATAGGAGGAGCTTTGAAAGCCGGAGTTTCCCGCCGGGGTTGTTTGGCTGGTGCAGGATCCTCGAGGGCAAGCCCGGAGGCATCTCGATGCTTAGAGGGAGATCTACCCTTCGAGGACCTGCTAGGTTTATGTTTGGTTACCTGAGATCCTTCAGGAGAAGACGACCTGGAAGATGTCGATGCTACTGCCGGTGCCTCAGCGGGAAACAGCACATGGAGCTTAGCTGCTCGGTTCTGTAACCCCCGTTTAGACATTAGGGAGCAGGACGGACAATCCGGAATGGAGTGTTCAGGACCCAAACATTTAAGACACCATTCATGGGTATCTGTAACAGAAATAGTACCGCTACACTTAGTGCATTTTTTGAACCCGGAGGTTGGTTTTTCCATGAGGGAAATTTTCTTGTGGGCCCCGAGGCCTTAAGAAGAAAAATACACCAAGTGAGGAAAAATATCAATTTTTTTTTTTTTTAAAGAAAGAAAGAAAAGACTGGCGGTACCGGTCCGGAGCCAAAGAAATAAAATAAAACAAAGAACTTCTTCAGCGGTGACAGGGCTCGACCTGCTGGCTCCACGGCAAAGAAGAACTGAGTTGGTTAGGAAAGGCGGGAAGGCAGTGCGCAGGCGCTGTGGGATGCTCCCAAAAGCTTTCCTTTTTGGGAAGCTGGGGAGCGTTCCCGCGCAGGCTCCGTTGGTACCGACGTACCCATATGTGAAGACTCATTCCTGCTTGTTCCTGGAGATCATGTGATCTCTGGGAACAGCAGGAATAAGTCTTCACATATGGGTACGTCGGTACCGACGGAGCCCGCGCGGGAACGCTCCCCAGCGTCCAATCAGAACGCTTTTGGGAGCATCCCACCACGCCTGCGTTCTGCCTTCCTGCCTTTCCCAACTGCCTCTCCTCAGTTAAGTTTTAAAGTTGAGAGAGAGATAGAGAAATACAACTCCTAGGGGAGGTGGGTGGGTTGTGAAGACTTATTCCTGCTGTTCCCAGAGATCACCTGTTACAGGTAAGTAACTGTGCTATCTCCAGGAACAAGCAGGAATGAGTCTTCACATATGGGGACTCCCAACCTAAGATGCCTGGAGGGAGCCCTAGCATGTTGCGAATCTAAGATGAGCCATGCTTTTTTTTTTTTGAACCTCAGGCATCCTGGGGATGGAGGGTAGGAGTTGAAATAAAAAGAGAGATGCTGTGAAAACAGTTAAACTAAACCAGGACTTCCGGATGGGAGTCTAGGTGTAGATGATCATAATAAGAAAAGATTGGAGAGTCATATTCCAATATGGACCTCATCTGAAGGTATTGTAAAATGTTTACCGAGTGTCATATGGATCTGTTAGAAGAACCAGTAGAAAAAGGAGTACCTCACTGTGAAGTAGAGGTAACCAAACTGTAGAAAGACAGGTGAAGGTTAGAACCATCAAGGGTGAGAGTAGCCCCAGGAAAAAACTGGATGGTGTAATGAGGAAGGACTTCAGCGGGAAACGCAGAAGGCTGTATCAGACAAGGCTTAAGTCTTCTGGTTCGAGAATAGCATAATCCTAGGACCAAAAAGCGATACGTTTGACCAATTTGGACGGACAAATAGAAAAAATAGTCCTTGTAGGAGAGAAGGGTTATAGAAGACCCCTGTATCCGATGAGAAATAGGGACAGATGCCCGAGGCGTTATAGCCTGTCATTAACTGAAGATCAGTAACATCTTTCCTAATTGATGTAAGGTAGGAAAGATAATGATACATGGAGAGCTTCAGAGGTACCTAAACCTGAAGGGTTATGGTAAGAAATTGGTTGTATATGTAGAACCCTATGCATGCTGGCACAGCATTGATAAGGGTAGTGCCCAACTGTCAGAGTCATATAGGAATATATGTATATATGAACCTAGACAGATAGTATCTAGGTACATATCTACCTATGACGATATGTCTTAACATATATATATATGTGGATATATATAAAGAGATATACATGGGCATAAATACACATATACATACATACATATACATACATACATATACATACATACATATATACATATATATATATATATATATATATATAATATCTGCATATAGACATATATATGTCTCTACATATTGTGAGCCCCGCCCCTGTGCCAAATAGCTTGACCAGCAGGAGGCGCTGCACCTTAACCTTGAGGTTGTATAAGAATTTGTAGTTGAGCCGTTGGTTAAAGATCACAGATTTTTATTTGGGTTCTCAGAGACTCACAACAGGTAATGTCCACAGGAAAACAAAAGTAGGGATACTCCTCCCAAAGAAAATATATGCAAACTTTGCCAGGTCAAAAATAAAGTCTTTTAAACAAGCTTTTCTTCTTAGCTCTTACAAAAGGTATCTTCCCTCTTAACAGTTATTCACAAACAGTGCAACAATCACATTCCATGTCAGTGACTGAAGGATCTGAATCCCCTTTGAAAGAGTCAATTTCCATGCTCTCTGGAGGACTCTCAGGTAGCGGTTCTGGACTCTTAACTGGAATGGTATTAGTCCCATACATTAACAGTTTCTTCAGTCTTGGCCACCTAATAGGTTTCTCCCCTTTAAGTAAAAGCTCATGGGGTTTCAAAAGCCGTGGTTTAAAAGTTCCTTTCCTTTCATGTAAATGTCTACAGGTAATTTCCTCCTCATCTGAAGAACTATCCCTGTGTTCAGTTTTGGGCCTAGGCTTTCTCCTGGTTTGATGCTTAACTTGCACAGTTTTACATACAGGCCTTCTATCAATAAAACCCTCTTCTGAGCTGTAATCAGAGGACAGGTCAGACCTCCTTCGGGCTCTATAAAAAGTTCTTGCTTTGGAAGCTTCCCTAGCAGAGCAATGCCTGCATCTAGGTTCCAGCAAGGGTTTTGCCTGGGTAAAAGTTCTGCCTTCTTGTGGCTTCTTTAAGCTTCTTTCAAATACAGGGTTTAGCTTGCCCACTAACCTGCATTGTGGTTTCACTGCACTAGCAGTGTATCTCTGGGCCTCGCAACAGCAGCTGCCTGGCCTGTGAGTATTTCTTCCTGGAGAGCAGCAGTATTTCCCTTTCTCCTGGGGAGCGAATCTGGCTTCAGGTCTTCCCTTCCTCTCAGCATAGAGCCTGGGAGCCTTGTTCCAGTCAGGTTCAGAATCCTCGTGCTGGTAAGACAGGTGGTTCTCTTCCTCTGCTCTCCTCTCTCTCTCCCTTCCCCCTTCCGTTTCTGTCTGCCCTTCTTTACAAGCAGCTACGTGACAAGGGAACTCCCTTGCAGGCTCCTCCCCCGAGTACCTGCTTCTCTGATTCCTATCTGGTGTGTAACGTGGGAATGACTCAACACTAGTTTTGGCCCACTGACTATCAACCCTGGGGTTTTTCTGCTGTGAACTTCTAACCTTGGGTTTTCTCTGACAAGTGTTTTCTAATGTGCCCATCCCCCCAGCCAAGGTAAAACCTTCAATGTTTCCTGCTTTTCTAGGTGGCACTACTCTCTCCTTGCCACAATATGTATGTAGAAACATGCCCATATAATATACCCACATAGGAGTATGCAGAGAGAGAAAGGTGCATCTAATAACAAGATGGGTAATACCTGCTTGAAGAAATGTAAGGAAACCTTTCTCCCTGGTTATGATTGACAGAGTCAGGGGAATGCTCTCTTTGAGAAGGAGCAGTCTAGATTCATTTAGGAATTCTAGCTCTTTAATAACCAGGATGGCTTACGTGAAAAAAGTGCAGATATCTTCAGTCTGCAGGCAGCAAGTCCAGGTTCTTCTAGAACTGTAGTATGGTAACTGGAAATGGAACCATATAAGGATGAGCTGTACAAAAAAGAAAAATATCCCTGGTAAGGAGTCCAGTGGAGACGTGGACGAAATCAGGGAACTGAGCAATTCTTTAGGTTTTCACGTGATGTAAGGCATGTGTCCTTCGTTTTAAAAGGAGACCTTATGAGGGATGGTAAGGTAGGAAAACCCTACCAGTCATGAGGGGGCATGACTGGATGAGGCCTTCCTAACCATCTAGGATTATCCGCTAGAAAGATGCAAATGCTCTCTAGCAAGGGCCCATAGTGCAGAGCTACTCTGTAGAGTTGCAGAGAACATGCTGCAGGTTGGTTAGAAGAAAAAACTGGCTGTCTAAAAGCCAGTACGTAACTTAAAACCATTCTGCCAATGTCCAAAGAATTGGAGATGGCGAGGAATAGAAATGAAACCGATAGGCCTGTAGTAAGAGAGATTCCAAAAACAAAGGTCATTAACCTGTTTTGGACTTACTACTAAGCCCAAAAAGGATTGCTAATGGAGGACAAACCTTGGGTACTTGGTAAATAGAACCAGTGGGTCATAAGATCATAAGATATGCCATACTGGGTCAGACCAAGGTCCATCAAGCCCAGTATTCTGTTTCCAACAGTGGCCAATCTAGGTCATATGTACCTAGCAGTTTCCCCAAGGGACACAGGTTCCACAATGCTTGTATTGGTTCAAGCATTGATATCCTGGGTCCCTTTTTAATAATGGCTTATGGACCTTTCCTCCAGGAACTTGTCCAAACCTTTTTTAAACCCTGCTACACTAACAGCCTTTACTACATCCTCCGGTAACAAATTCCAGAGTTTGATTACACGTTGAGTGAAAAAATATTTTCTTTTATTAGTCTTAAATAGTTTACCCTGTAGCTTCATTGCATGTCCCCTAGTCTTTCTATATTCTGATAAGGTAAACAATCGATCTAACGTTTACCCGTTCCACTCCGCTCATTAATTTATAGACTTCTATCATATCTCCCCTCAGCCGTCTCTTTTCCAGGTTAAAGAGCCCTAACCTTTTTAGCCTTTCTTCATAGGAGTATCCTTCCATCCCCTTTACCATTTTGGTGGCTCTTCTCTGAACCTTTTCTAATAACTCTATATCCTTTTTAAGATACGGCGACCAGAAATGCACACAATATTCAAGGTGCGGTCTCACCATGGAACGATATAGAGGCATTATAATATCCTTTGTTTTATTTTCCATTCCTTTCCTTATCATACCTAGCATTCTATTTGCTCTCTTGGCCACCGCTGCACACTGGGCCGAGGGTTTTAACATGGTATCCACAATGACGCCTAAATCTTTTTCCTGGGTGGTGGTTCCTAATGTGGAACCTTGCATCGTGTAACCATAGTTTGGGTTGTTCTTCCCTAGGTGCATAACCTTGCACTTGTCCACATTAAATTTCATCTGCCATTTTGATGCCCAGTCTTCCAATTTATCAAGATCCTCTTGCAATTTTCCACAATCCTCTTGGGTTTTAACAACTTTAAATAGTTTTGTGTCATCTGCAAATTTGATAACCTCACTCGTTATTCCACTTTCCAGGTCATTTATGAATATGTCAAAAAGCAGCGGACCCAGCACAGATCCCTGGGGTACACCACTATTCACCTTTCTCCATTGGGAAAATTGGCCATTTAGCCCTACCCTCTGCTTTCTATCTTTTAACCAGTTCCTGATCCACAATAGTACACTGCCTCCTATCCCATGACTCTTTAGTTTTGCCAAAAGTCTCTCATGTATCCACTAGGAAGTCCTGCTGTTGCAGTTATTACCAAGGCAGCAGAAAAGAATGAACAGACATAAGGAGGAGTGGCAAGACTCCCTTACTGACTGATAAGCTAACCCAAGTAAGATTGAAAATGGGGGGACAACTCTGAAAAGGAAACCCCTTACTGGAATAGGTAGAGACCTACAGGGATTTTAGAAAAAACCCATCCAGCTAAATGGTACCACTCTTACAGACAAAATGTTTCAGTAAGAGGGCAGGTAAAGACAGAGTTGAAGGAGACTTACGAAATGGTAAGTCCCTGGAAAGGTATGATGATACATGCTGGAACAGGAAACTATCCTATTGATAGTTGTTACACTTCTTTTCCTTCCCAGGAGGAAGAGAAAAACCCCTGTTATTTATAAGCATGATCATCCTGAGAGCTCATAGAACAAAAGAATGGATGTCTGTTGAGAAGAGATCCATGTCTAGAGTTTAGGATGGAAACAGTGTAGATGCTTCTATTAAGAAGAAACAGACTACAGGCTCTAAACCCCAAACAGGAAAGAAAGATGTAATAATAATATATCAGAAGCCCTGCGGATGCTGGGTTTTCTGAACCTGTTGAGGTTGTGGTTTGCTTAGCCTGGTTGGATGTTTCCCTTGTCTGGGAATATCTGTATGATGGGTATTAGATGAATAAAACGTTCTCCCTTTAAGGAAACAAAGCTTGTTAGATTTCCTACAAACTGGGATAGAGGAAGGCGTAGACAAGCCTCTGAAAGCAATAGTGTCAGTAGTTAACTGAGCAGTTTGGAGTAAAACCTCCTTATTAAAGAGATTTTCTCCAGTACAAGGAGTATTTCCCAGTCTATCTTGTACCCATTTGTCCAAGTCTGAAGCTTGGAGCCAGGCTCTACGTCGTGCTCCTATGGCTATAGCAGAAGTTCTGCTAACAGACTCAAAAGAGTCCAGGGAAGCATGAGTAAGGAACCTAGAAATATTTTGAGCATGATTGACTAATATAGAAAAATCTGCTTTTTTAGGCTCTTGAAGGAAAGGGGTCAAAAGTAGTAAATTCTTTGTGACCTCCTCAAGAGATAATCCCATATAGAAAATATGAGAGAATTCTTGCTGAAAACATGGATGCCTGGAAGGTTTGGCATCCAAAGGCATCTAAAGTCTTAGCCTCATGACCTGGCGGATAAGAAGAGTGCTTCTTAGTACTCTTAACATGCCTCAATGCTGATTCTACAACAATAGAATGATGAGGGAGCTGAGGCTTTTGAAACCCTGGAGAAGGGGGCACCATGTATAGAAGATCAGTTGCCCTAGAAGGTGGGGATACCGTTAAAAGGAGCTTCCCACGTTCTAAATAGGAGATCCTGCAAGGTCTGATGCAAAGGAAACATAATGACTTCCTTTGGATTGCAGGGGATTTGCAGAGGTTCTGGATCCCCTGGTGCAGGATATTGACCAGGTATAGAAATGGCAAGTAACTTTGCCATGTCAAGCAAGAATGCTTGAAAAGAAATCTCCCCAGAGGGGAGTCCTCTAGAAAGAGGAGTAAGAACTAGATCTGTTGAAGAACTAGCTCTAGTACCCACCGGTTCATTCAGATTCTCTAGAATAGAAGATCTGAAGGGGTGGAGCATCAGATTGTCATTGAAGGATAGTTGTCGGTACCGCTGGAAGCCAATACCGCAACCCGTCGGTAGCAAATCGTCCATGCTAGGGATCGATTCCAAACTCGGTATGGAAGGAAGTGAGCCGGTTGAAACGAGCATGGGAGGTACCGACCGTTGTTGATACCGATACATGAAGATCAGTCTGTGATAACTGTATCGGTACCGAAGTAACCGAACGTAGCAGACCTTGATCATCGGTAGAATGTCTTCGGTACCCAGTCATCCAGACTAGAGATCGATTCCAGACTCGGCATCGAAGGAAGCGAGTCTATCGATGCATATCTGGAGGGTACCGACGTCGATACCAGTACCGGTACCGGGATCGATACCGATACTGGAAGATCGGGTCAGCAGCGGCTCAGTCGGCCCCAAAGGAACCGAGAGCGCTAGACTGCGATCTTTGGTGAGGAATGTTTCATCCAACACCATTGCCGATGCCAGGGTATCGGTACCGCACCAAGCAGATGCCACCACCGAGCATGGCTCAGGTATGTTCGTAGAGGTGAGAACCCCCGAAACAACCTGAAACCCCATAAAGGCTTTGGAGGCAGAAGACTCCCACCGGGGTTTTAATGCCAAGGTGTTTGAGGGCAACGCCGGAGGCATCTCTATGCTGAGCATGAGATCTACCACTCGAGGCCTGGCTAGTCTTAACAGACTGTTTTTGGGTTACCTGATCCTGTGAAGGAGCGTTGGCTGGTACCGTGAAGTTTAATGGGGACCGCGTATCGAGACATGCTCGATGCTGAAGACTTCTGGATATACCGCTGCAAAAGGAACACTCCAGCGGATGGTGGTCAGGACCCAGACAGGGTAGACACCAATTATGAGTGTCTACAATTAATTTAGTACCGCCACAGTTTAAACATTTCTTAGGGTTAGTGGCTGGTACTTCCATGAAGGAGAGTGAGTAGGCCTAGCAGGCCTAAAAAACCGTCAGGCACTAACAGAGAAAAAATATTCCTCAGAAAGGAAATTTTGTAAGAAAAAAGAAAAACACCGGCGGTATCGGTGGCGTCGGGGAAGGCAGACGTGACCACAAGAAAACAAAAAAATAAAAGAAGAATTTTCTGCGGTGACAGGAGTACGTCCTGCCGGCTTCGCAGAAAAACGAGAACTGAGGAGAGGCAGTTGGGAAAGGCAGGAAGGCAGCACGCAGGCATGGTGGGATGCTCCCAAAAGCGTTCTGATTGGACGCTGGGGAGCGTTCCCGCACGGGCTCCGTCGGTACCGACGTACCCATATGTGAAGACTCATTCCTGCTTGTTCCTGGAGATTGGTGGTTATGCTGGGCCAACGATGGGCAAAATCCATGAAATGCTCCCTATTGTGCTGCGGAACTGGACCAGAAAGGGGAAAGGCTATGGCCCTGGAGTCAAAAGTCCCCCCAGGCAATGGCGCTGGTTGGGACTTCGGGGATTTAGGCAGACGCTGCTTCTGGCCTTGGCCCATGGCCTGCTGCACCTGCTGGGGCAGCTAGTAGGAATAGTATGGGATAGAAGGACTTTTTGCCCACGAGGCCTTCCATCAGGAAGAATCAGCAGTCTCCCTTGAGAGCCTGTTCATGGTGATCTCTTCAGTCTCAAACTATGTGGCCTTCTCAGTCCAATGCGAGGTGGCAGGCACCATTGCCCACTGCAGTCACTCTAGCCGCGGATTCAAAGCAGTTGTAGACTGCACAAGTTATGCATTTGGAACATTCCTTAACTGTAGAAACCAGGCTCTGGAAGCACTGAAGATAGACGCCAAATAAGCCAGCTGAGAACTCAGCAAGCTCCCCTGCCAGGTCTCTCAAGTACATGCCCATGTTCAGATGGTACGTTTGGATACAGGCCACGAGCATTGAGCCCTGGCAACATTTCCTGCCCAACCCATCCATGGTGTGTGCCTCCCTACCAGGGGCACCGAGGAGTGTGTCTTGTTACTCTTAATATGGCAAATGGCCAATTCCACATCCATGGAGTTATGAGGCAGTTGTGTCTTTTCAAAGCCTGGGCTCTTTCAGATCTAATACATGCAGTCAAGATGCCTGCTCAAAATTGGCACCATAACCGGTGTCTCCTACTTCCTCAATAGTAAACTTTCCAAGATAGGGTGTACTGGAATAGTGATAGCAGAGGATCTCCAGCATCTCCATCCAAGGTTCCTCCTTGGCCTCAATGGTGAAAGGTAAAGTCTCCCCCATGTCCTTGATGAATTCCAAGGAGGACAGGTCCTCAGGAGGGGATAACATAAGAAATGCCATACTGGGTCAGACCAAGATCCATCAAGCCCAGTATCCTGTTAGCAATAGTCGCCAATTCAGGTAAGAAGTACTTGGGCAGGTACCCAAAGTTCCACTATGCTCATCCTGTGGTAAGCAGTGGATTTCCCGGGTTCTCTTTAATAATGGTTTATGGACTTTTCCTCCAGCAACTTATCCATTTTTTAAACCCAGCTACACTAACAGCTTTTACTACAACCTCTGGTAACAAATTCCAGTTTGATTACACGCTGAGTGAAAAAATATTTTCTCTTATTAGTCTTAAATGGGTTACATTGCAGCTTCATTGTGTGTCCTCTAGTCTTTCCACTTTTTGATGGCATAAGCAACCGAACTACGTTAACCCGTTCCACTCCATTCATTAATTTATAGACCTCTATTATATATCCCCTCAGCCTTCTCTTTTCCAAGTTGAAGAGCTCTAATCTTTCCTCACAGGGGTATCCTTCCATCCCCTTTACCATTTTACCAGGCTCTTCTCTGTACCTTTTCAAGGGTAAAATATGAATGAGATTAGAACAATGGGGGGGGGGGGGGCGCAAATCACTGAGATTTGTGCCATGGGTGTGTGAAACAGGGAAGGAATGGTGGGTAGGAATCCCTTTGTGCAGCACAAGTTGACAAGTGTGGAGAAGGTTTAAGCAGGTTGTCAGGGCAATGGGGGTGGGGCAAATGACACCACTAGGTAATTATGAAGACTTTGTACTGGGGTGGAGAATAAGCGGTTAAAGGAATGAGGGAGGAAGGGTTATGGAGTGTGGGTCAACTTGTGGTGGAGGGGAAAGAGGATAATGATATTTGAGAAAGCACTGGAGAAGTATGGTCTTGAGGATGGTGACAGATATCTCTTTGTGCAGTATTGTCATTTTGTCCTGAGCAGGAAGGTGTGGCTGTCATTGCAGAGGGTGGAAAAAGGATTGGAGAAGCTGTACAGTAGGGGAAATTTTCTTACCGTTAATTTCCTTTCCTGGAGTCCTGCTAGACCAGTCCAGACAAGCGAGTTAACACCACCAACCAGTAAATAGTGAGACAGAAAAAAACAGAAGTGCCATGACATCATCAATGGCATAATATCCAGTACAGCTAGAGGCATACTCCAGTACTGACATAAGAAGCAAAACCCCACAAGAGAACCTTCAAAGACAGCCCCCCAAACCACACTGTAGCATATGTATTCTGGAGGGGGGAACTATGCACAAAATATTCTGATTGCACTGCTGGACTCAACTGCTCCACACAATGAACAGGGGTAGGTCTTGGACTGGTCTAGCAGGACTCCAGGAAAGGAAATAACAGTAAGCAAAATTTCCCCTTCCAGGGCATCCTGCTAGACCAATCCAGACAAGCAAGAATTGCTAAAGCTACTCCCCCTCTGGGTGGGTCTCCAGCACAGCGGATAGCACCCGCGTGCCAAACTGGGCCATGGTGTGGGTCTGAATGTCCAGGCGATAGTGTCTCATGGAAGCTGACAGGGATGACACATCACCACCCTGCAAAATATCCAGCAGGGATATCGCCGAAGCCTTCACCCAAGAGGACGCCTACATGAATGTCAAATATGCCTTCAAAGATGCCACCTAGACAAGGTCTTCAATATTGCTGGGGAGGAGTCCGCTGTCTTGGTACATGTCGGTACCAATGACATAGGAAAGTGTGGTAGGGAGGTTCTGGAGACTAAATTTAGGTCTTTAGGGTAGGAAGTTGAAATCCAGAACTTCCAGGGTAGCGTTCTCCGAAATGCTTCCCGTTCCATGCGCAGAAACCAAAAGGCAGGCAGAGCTCCAGAGTCTCAATGTATGGATGAGATGATGGTGCAAGGATAAGGGTTTTGGATTTGTTAGGAAGTGGGGAACATTCTGGGGAAAGGAGGGGTTCTTCCAAAGGGATGGAATTCACCTTGACTAGGATGGAACCAACAACTACCAAACAACCCTCTGTCAGGGTAAAATACAAATCCAAGAAAGAAAAAAACCCAACAAAAGTAGGAAAAATACCCCTTTAACAATATCTTTTTGTCGGAGCAATCATTCAAAAGGAGGAGGAATCAAAACCTTCCCCTCACTGTGAATGCTCCTTTTATTCATTTCAAAAAGCGGTGTAACTGATTTAAAACACTTAGCTTTCGTTACTGCAGGACTTGTTACCAACCTGATGCAAGGTCAAGGTATTTCTGAACCGAAACGTGCCACATCGTTCATCACTGATTCTGTGGTATTTTCAAGCTCGTGGTAAAGCTCAGATAAGTGTTTTAAATCAGTTACACTGCTTTTTGAAATGAGTAAAAGGAGCATTCACGGCAAGGGGAAGGTTTTGATTCCTCCTTCTTTTGAATGATTGCTCCAACAAAAAGATACTGTTAAAGGGGTATTTTTCCTACTTTGTTGGGGTTTTTTCTTTCCAGGATGGAACCAGGCTACTGGTATTAACCTTTAAAAAGGAGATAAGAGCAGCTTTTAAATTAGATAATAGAGGAAAGCCGACAGTGGCCCAAGAGCACATGGTTCAGAACAATGGAGTGGAGGAGTGGCCTAGTGGTTGGGGCAAGGTACTTCAGGCCGGAAGGTCGGGGGTTCAAATCCCACTAGAGGACAGCAACCTTGGGCTGGAAGGACTGGGGTTTCTAGTCCCACAGGTGCTCCTTGTGGTCTTGGGCAAGCCACTTAACCCTCCATAGCCCATGTTCCCTGTAAAATAGTTATCTCCAAGTTATAATGCCCTGTTCAATGTAATTTCAGTTTGTTCAATGTAAACCGCACTGATGCAGAATAGCGCGGTATATAAGAGAATGTAAATAAATAAATAAAATAAATAAATCCTTGAAGGATACTAGCAAAAGACCGAAGTTAGGACATATCAGCAGAGAGGTTCCAATAAAGACAAAAGTAGCCCAAATGCCCTTGAGTATGGAGAAGACAGAGCTTAAAGATGCCAAATAACCCCTGCCTAACAATAGCCAGATTAATATGAATAAAATACAGCCTCTAAAATGTTTGTATGCAAATGCTAGAAGTCTAGAAAAATAAGATGGGAGAGTTATAATATATAGCCCTAAATAAGAGGTTAGATATGATTGGTGACATGGTGAAAGGAGGACATCCAGAGGTACCTGGGTACAAACTATATCATAATGATAGAGCACAACACCGCCACCAATTTGATCTGCTCCATTAGAGAGGGCATTGAGTCACAAAGGATTAAAGTTTTGCAGAAAACAAAATTCACTGTAGAATCTCTATGGACTGAAATGCCATGTAAAAAGGGGAAGGGGAAGGCGATAGCAGTTTGGATGTACTATCGACCGCCTGGCCAGAATGAACAAATGGATGACGAAATGCTCAAAGAAATCAGGGAAGCTAACAAAAGTTACAGCACAGTAATAATAATGTATTATTTCAATTACCCCGGTATTGACTGGGTCAGTGTCACGACAGGACATGCTAGGGAGATAAAGCTTCATGAACCAACTAGAGGAGAAGCTATTTTGGACATAGTCCTTAGTGGAACACAAGATCTGGTGCAAGAGATAAAGGTGTTCGGACCACTTGGCACTAGTGATCATAGCATGATCGCGTTTGATTTAATAAATGGAGGAGGGAGGGTAAGGAAATCGACAGTACTACCCTTTAACTTTCAAAAGGGAGACTATGATAAAACAAGGAAAATAGTTAAGAAAAAACTAAAAGGAGCAGTTGCAAAGGTTTAAGTTTTACATCAAGCTTGGGTGTTTAAAAAATACTATATTGGAAGCCCAGACCAGTTGTACTCCACGCTTTAAGAAAATTGGAAGGAAGTCCAAAAAACTGCCAGCATGGTTTAAAAGTGAGGTCAGAGAGGCGGCTGTTGCCAAAAAAAATATCTTTCAGGAAATGGAAAAAGGAGCCAAATGAGAAAAACTGGAAATATAAGCACTGGCAAGTAAGATGCAAAGCACTGATAAGGCAGGCAAAGAGAGAATTTGAGAAGCAGCTGTGGAAGCAAAAACAAATACTTTTTCAAGTACATTCATAGCAAAAAAAACTGTGAGAGAGTCAGTTGGACCATTAGATGATAGAGAAGTAAAAGGGGCACTAAGAGGGGACAAGGTCATAGTGGAGAGACTGAATGAATTCTTTTCTTCGGTCTTTACTGACGAAGATGTAGGGGATGTTACCCATGACTGAAATGATATTTAAAGGAGATGCTGCGGAAGAACTGAAAGAAATATTGATACACCAGGAAGATGTATTACAACTATTTGATAAACTGAAGAGTAGCAAATCACCTGGATGGGATGGTATACTTCCAAGGGTATTGAAAGAACTGAAATATGAGATTGCAGACCTACTATTAGCAATCTGTGAACTATCATTAAAATCATCTGTAATACCTGAAGAGTGGAGAATGGCCAATGCAATGCCAATTTTTAAAAAGGGTTCCAGGGGTGATCCGGGAAACTACAGACCGGTGAGCCTGACTTCAGTACCGGGAAAAATGGTAGAAATTATTATAAACAAAATTACTGAACATTTTATTTATTTATTTTACACAGATTTGTATACCACCTTATCCTTCAATCAAAGTGGTCACATCACATCACAATTGGAGGGTTACGTTTAACATGAGGGTAATTAACAACATTATACAATATAGATAGTCATGGCTTAATGGGAGACAGCCAACATGGCTTTAGCCAAGGAAGGTCTTGTCTTACTAATCTGTTATGTTGTTTTTGAAGGTGTGAATAAACAAGTAGACAGTGAGTCGGTTGATATAGTGCATCTGGACTTTCAGAAAGCCTTTGACAAGGTCCCTCATGAGAGACTTTTGGCAAAATTAAAAAAAGTTATGGGATAGGAGGCTGTGTACTATTGTGGATCAGGAACTGGTTAAAAGATACGTAGAGGGGGAGTCCACGTGATGCATGAGTGAGTGAGGACGTCTCCTCGATAATTAATCTGAATTATTCTCACCCCTACAAATAAAAAGTGGATAAGTTGGAGTAGCAAAGAGCGAGAAGCTGACAAAAGACTGGAGGTGATTGAAAGTAGAGCGAAAGATGCCATTGCCGGTTAAAAAAGATCGAGAGAGGGCTGGCAGGTCGGGGCCCGAACCTGCTGCGGCGCAGCAGCTGGCATCGCCTGGAGGAGAACGTGTTGATTCGGTTCCGGAGGAGTTGGCAAGAGAAGTGGTTAAGCTACTTGATCCCAAATTCGACCTAATCATGAAAAAAATAGGTGGTGTGGGAGAAGCGCTTACAGAATTTGGGAGGAGAATGGAGGAGCTGGAACAACGTGTGGCAGGCCTTGAGGACAGTGAAGGAAGGCATGAGAGGGAAAGTCTGGAGCAGCAAAAACAAATTGAAGCCTTGCAAGTTAAAATCGACGATCTTGAAAATAGATTGCGTAGTAACAACCTGTGAATTGTAGGGATCACGGAGTCAACGACGGACCGCATGTTGCTTCCCCTGCTGGAAAAATGGCTGCTAGAGGAGCTGGGCCTGGAAGAACTCGTGGGCCAACTCAAAGTAGAACAAGCCCATCGCATTGGCGTGCGGAGGGAGGAGGTGAGCAGACCGCGAGTGGTGATCCTGCGAATTCTTAATTTCCAGCACAAAATGCAGGTGCTACAGGCTTACAGAAAGAAAGGTGAACTTCGGCTGGGTAATCAGAAGCTGTTGCTCTTCCAGGACTACTCGGCGACAGTGGCGGCAAAGCAGCGGGAGTTTTCTACTGTCTGCTCAGCGATATTCAAGCACAAGTTGGCCTTCCCTGCAACGCTGAGAGTATCATGGCAAGGAAAGAATTTCATTTTCGAGATGGCGGCTGCGGCGAAGCAATTTGTGGACCGGCTGGAGAGCCCACAAGAAGGGGAGCTCACAAAGACTTGAGTGGATGAACAGTTGGACTGCGGTAGCGGAAGAGAGGCAAATGCAGCCTTCGCGGATTTGGTGGAGCGGTATGGAGCGAATTTAACTTGTGACTGGGATTATATTCAAATACATCAGAGTCAGAGAGCTTCTCAGGGCCGCAAGCTCCTTGGGCTGTGCTGACCTGATGTGTAAGCAAGAGGGGTGAGAGGTGATCTGCAATTGAGGTTTAAAATGTTTTGGAATGTTAATCTATTGACTAGTAGGATAGTATAATGTTTGGGCAATAATGCGGTACACAAGGCGGGAGAGGGGAGGAAACTTGAGTTTCGAGGCATCCCTGCAGCATCGGCAGGGACTAGGCCTCAGCTGGGCAGAGCTGGGGATCAACGTAGCTATGTTTTTAGGGGAAGATGGGATGGGGAGAGAAGATTTTGGAGGGGAGGGGGAGAGGGAGGGGGGGAGGGTGGATCAGGGAATTCGAGGGAGAGGAAGGGTGCATATGAGTGTATTTGAAGAACAAGGCCGATCTATCCAACCTTATCAGTACAGGAAACGAAAGTTTAGTGAAGCTGGGCGACAGACAGAGCTGGGGGTTGAGGCTGGGCAACCCTGGGCCTGCTTTAGGAGGAAACGATTGAGCATACCCCTTAAAACAAGAAGAAATGAGACATGATTTGCGAATAGTTACATGGAATGTGGGGGGGGGGTGAGTTCGCCCCTAAAACGCACAAAAATATTGCAGGCGTTAAAGCGAAAAAATACCCAAGTGGCGTTGTTGCAAGAGACACATTTAAGTGCACGAGAGCACAAGAAGCTGAAAAGGCATTGGGTGGGCCAGGTAATAGCGGCACCAGCTGGGGGGAGTGGCAATTTTGGTTAATAAAAACACTACATTAGAAGTCATCAGTGAAGAGGTAGACCCGCTGGGAAGATTCTTGTTTTTGCACGCTCGACTCCAAGGGGAGGAGATATATTTGGGAAATATATACGCCCCAAATGTCTATGACCATCAGTTTTTTAAGCGGATTTTGACAAAACTTCTGGGGGCCCTGAAAATACCTTTGATAATAGCAGGAGATTTTAACTGCCCCCATGACCCTGCTTTAGATAGATCACAGGTGAGTAGAGTTGGAGGGTGGACGGAAAGAGGTGTGGGGTATCTGTGTAGATTCGGAGAGTTGCTGGATGCTTGGAGAGTTTTGCATGCAGGTGAAAGACTACACACATCTGTCACGGGCTCACCAATCGTGGTCTCGAA
The DNA here is from genome assembly GCA_033557465.1 of Ichthyophis bannanicus. Lineage (NCBI taxonomy): Eukaryota > Metazoa > Chordata > Amphibia > Gymnophiona > Ichthyophiidae > Ichthyophis > Ichthyophis bannanicus. The sequence goes on along the minus strand of CM066049.1, from coordinate 140,389,705 downwards.
TTGATTATATGTTAGTCTCGAGGCAATCCTTTGGGAAGGTAGTGAATGTAGAGATTGAGCCTATAGTCGTGTCTGATCACGCTATGGTACGGTTAGATTGGAGGGGAGGGCGAGGGGAGGGGGCGGAAGGTGGTCGTTTCCAGGCCATCTGTGGCGGCAGTCGGCATTTCAAACGTATTTGACGCAGCACTGGGAAGAATATGTAAAATTCAATGAAGAACAGGCGAGCACGGTGGCGATATTTTGAGAGGCAGGGAAAGCCGTTATGCGTGGCCACATCATAGCCTATGTGGCAGCTGACAGACGGAGAGTCAATGAAGATATTGTGAGACTTTCCAGAGAACTGCAGGAAGCAAAGGCGACGGCTTTGCAGAATCGGGGGCATACGCAGATTTTTCTTGACCTGCAAAAAAGACTGAATGTACTACTGCAGGAGAGCGCGATTCACTCTATGCAATATTACCGTCATCAATTTTTTAGATATGGAGACAGGACGGGGAAGTTTCTAGCGCAGTTGGTGAGAGAGAGGGCAGGACCTAGAGGGATCGCGGTTATCCGGGATGGTGAGGGGCTAAAACATAGTGAGGCGGGAGCAATTGTGCTGCTCTTCCGGGACTTTTATCAGGCTCTGTATACCCCAGAGGAGGAGGAGCGCGTAAGGCAATTTTTGGATAAAGTCCAACTTCCAACTTTATCGGAGGAGCAGGTGCAGGAGCTAAATAAACTAATAACGGGGGAAGATATACAGAGAGTCATTAAGAAAGGGAAACCGCATAAGACTCCGGGGCCAGACGGGTTTGGGCTGGAATTTTACAAGATACTGCTGCCGCAGCTCACGCCCACGTTGGTGGCTGTATATGGAGAGGCCCTGGAGATAGGAGGATTTCCGAGAGAGATGAGAACAGCGCTCATTATTGTTTATAATCACTTGATATACCGCCTCCCATTACATCGAGGCGGTTTACAATAAAACTATAAAATTTATAAAATGATTAAAAAGAAAAGGAAAACAACAATACATTTAAAAAAATACTCTTTTTCTTAAAAAGGATAGGGAAAAAGAAGGCCAGGATAGAGAAGATAGATTGCAAATAGGAGCAAATCATAGGGGAAGCAGAAATCACTGGAGAAGATTAAAAGCAGTAGAGAAAAAATGTGTTTTAAGGCGGGAGCGGAAAGTAGGCATGGACTGTTCTAAACGGAGGTCAGTGGGGAGGGAGTTCCAGAGAGCAGGACCAATGTAAAAAAAGGCTGATTGCCGGGTAGAGTGAAGGTGAGCTTGAGAGGGAGAAGGGAGGTGCAAGCGATTAATATGAACTGAACAGAGACTGCGGGTGGGAGTGTGAAAGGTTAATAGATCGGATAAATACTGAGGTGTGTGCAGATAAATAGCCTGATGGACAAGAGTAAGGATCTTGAACTGAATTCGAAAGTTTATTGGCAACCAGTGAAGATGCTGAAGAATGGGAGTGATATGGTCACGGGGAGAGGCATGGAGGATCATCCGAGCTGCAGTATTCTGTATAAGTTGTAATCGGTGGTGCTGATATTGGGGAATGCCAGCATAAACAGGATTGCAAAAATCTAACCTAGTGATAACTAAAGAAAGCAAGAGGGTGGAAAGAGCCTGAGGGGAGAGAAATGGTCTGATGGCACGGATTCATCTAAGACAATGGAAAGAGCGATGGGACACCTGGGAAATGTGATCATGAAACGAGAGATTACTATCAAAAAAGACACCTAAATACCGAAGCTTAGTGACTAGAGATATTGAGGTACCTGAAAAAGATGGAGCAAGTGATGGAGCAGTAGAGCTGTGAGGAAACCATATAGCCGCGGTTTTAGAGATATTCAGAACAAGACAATTTGTAGAAAGCCAGGAAGAGACCATAGATAGACAGGCATTAAGGGGAGCAATATCAGGTTGGGAAGAGGATGTGTGGTGTAGAAGAAAAATATCATCAAATATCATTACTCTGATTCCCAAACCGGGGAAGGATCCAGAGGACCCCGCCTCATATCGACCGATTTCGTTAATCAACTACGACATGAAAATCCTGGCCTTGGTTCTCACAAACAGACTGCAGCAGGTGATTTCGGGGTTGGTGGGGGAGCACCAATCTGGATTTGTGAAGGGCAGAGAGGCCTCCTCGAATATTAGTAGGGTCTTGCTGGGAATGGAAACGTGTAGCATGGCAGATGATCCGCTGTTGCTAGTAAGCTTGGTTGCAGAAAAGGCCTTTGACAGGGTTTCTTGGAGCTATATGTTTGAGGTGCTACGCACTTTTGGATTTCAAGGGCACATTTTTCAGTGGATATCAGCACTGTATAGGGACCCTCTGGCAATAGTGGTCAATGCGGGAGAGGGGTCTCCTGTTTTCTCGCTGCAGAGGGGCATGCGGCAGGGTTGCCCCCTGTCCCCACTCTTATTTGTGCTTCAGCTGGAGCCGTTGTTGATGTCGCTCATCAAAGCAGAAGAGATAAAAGGAATAGAGTGGAGTGGGGGGGGGGGGGGGTCAAGGTTAGCGCCTTCGCGGATGATATGCTGCTATGTCTGCGTGATCCTCAGAGGTCATTGAATGTTGCACTGCAATACATAGAACGATTTGGGCGGTTCTCTGGCCTACGAATAAATAGGAATAAGTTGGTAATCTTGGACGTGGGAGGCAAAACCCAAGAGCAGTGGTGCGGGGATTTCCCATTGGTATGGGCATCAGGACAGATTCGGTATTTGGGGGTGCAACTTCCGGAAAGCACGAAACAATTGTATGAGGTTAATGTGGGCCCAATGATAGATAGCATGGTGAAACGCTTAAACCGGTGGAAGGATCTTCCTGTCTCTCTTATGGGACGTAAGCATTGTTGAAAATGATTGAGATGCCGAGGTGGATGTATTTATTGAGGCAGTTGCCGCTTTGGATAAAGCGAAAAGACCTGTCGATAATACAAGAGCAGATAGGCAGATTTTTATGGAGAGGCAGGAGATCGCGTATAGTGCTCTCCACACTCATGAGACCGAGGGAGGAGGGCGGAGCGGAACTGCCATCCTTGAGAATGTAAAACTTGATCTGTCTGCTCAGACCTCTGGGTGATATCATTGTGGGGAGTGAGGGAAGAACACCGATAGATCGGATAGATCAGTTGTCGGGAGCCTGTAACCGGGCATATCTGATGCACCAACCTGATGCAGCTTGGATGGAATGGAAGGAGTCGCAGTATTTAGGGGCCATTAGGGAAGCCTGGAAGGCTCTATGCCAGCAAAGAAAGTGGAACTGGAGAGCTACGAATTGCCTTCCGTTGGAAGGGAACAGAGATTTCATACCAGGGATGCAGGGGGGATTCCCGGCCGACTGGAGAGGGAGCGGGATAACGTATGTGGCACAGGTACGGATGGAGGCATTGCCAAAAATGGACTCGTTTCAAATGCTGTGTAAGAGATATGCTCTGGCAACGAAGACCTTTTATTTTTATCTGCAAGTACGTCACTATGTGGGAGGTTTGGACCAGCAGGGGGCCGAGGTGATGGGGCAGCAAGGGATGTGGGAGCTTATACAGAAGGTACGAGAGAAAGGCCCGGTGCGCAACCTTAGAGATGAGCTATGTCCGGGGGGAGACAGTCATTATCAGCTCTGGCGAGGAGATGGCAGCGAGATGGCCTGGAGGCTATCATGGCGGGACACCTGCAACAGGCATTTGTGGGGATAAAGGGCCTCTCTGAGTCGGTGCGCTTGCAAGAAATGCAATACAAGTTCCTCTGGCGAGCGTATGTGACTGATGTCTGGGCATCTCGGAGACAGATGCGTGTAGACTCTGTGGGACAGAGAGGGGGACATTCACTCACCAGTTTTGGGCCTGTGCGGGAGTGCAGGAGTTTTGGAAGAACTTGGGGGAGAAATTGATGGTCTGGACAAGGGAGACTGACTCTCCCACCGGAAAGGTGCTTGTTTAACCTGCGGCAAGGGGGGGGAGATGGGGAGTACAACACATAAGAAATTGTATGAGAAAGGCTTCCTTGTGGCAAAACAATGCATTTCGCGTCAATGGATGTCTAATAGCGCTCCAGCGATGTGAGAATGGGAACAACTAATGGGCGATTTGATGTGTATGGAACGTAGAATAGCCCGATTATTGGGGGAAGCTAAGCTACGTGAGTTTGGGGAAGTATGGGACCCGGCTTTAGTCCACTTGCCCCGGGGACTAGTGGACAGTGGAAGCGGACATTGAATATACAACCTAACACTAGGCTTTCTGAATTCTAAGATGTCCGGAAACTAACAGAGCTGGAGCAGTGTAGGTCTGAAGTAGAGAGAGGATTGAATGCTCTGGAGATGTGAGGAGAAGGGTCGGATGGATGACTGAATGTAACATAGAAACAGAAATATGACGACAGAAAAAGACCACAGACTATCTAGTCTGTCCCTCCATAACAACTACAACAGTCCCCTTTTTACCCTTAGAATAGAAACATAGAAATATGACGACAGAAAAAGACCACATGGCCTGTAGGGGAGGGGGGGGAGTTTAGGGGAGGGGGTGGGAAGGGGGTTTAGAAGAAGAAGACGATGAAGAAGAAGAGAAGGTAGATAGGGGATGGAGGAGGCGAGTGGTGGTAAGTGTTTTGGGGGGGAGGGGGGATGGGGTTAGGTTGTGTGGACTTAAGACTTAAGTTTTCTTTACATGAGGGTCTGGGGAGTACCTCAGGGATCTGTGCTAGGTGCACTGCTTTTTAACATATTCATAAATGACCTGGAAATGGGAATAACGAGTGAAGTTATCAAACTTGCAGATGACGCAAAACTATTCAAAGTTGTTAAAACCCATGAGGATTGTAGAAAATTACAAGAGGATCTTGATAAATTAGAAGACCTGGCATCCAAATGGCGATGAAATTTAATGTGGACAAGTGCAAAGTTATGCACCTAAGAAAGAAAAACCCAAACTATGGTTACACAATGCAAGGTTCCACTTTAGGAACCACCACCCAGGAAAAGGATTTAGGCGTCTTCGTGGATAACATGTTAAAACCCTCCGCCCAGTGTGCAGCGGCGGCCAAGAAAGCAAATAGAATGCTAGGTATCAGAAGGAAAGGAGAATAAAACAAAGGATATTATAATGCCTCTCCATCGTTCCATGGTGCGACGGCACCTTGAATATTGTGTGCAATTCTGGTCACTGTATCTTAAAAAGAATATAGCATTATTAGAAAAGGTACAGAGAAGAGCCACCAAAATGGTAATAAAGGGGATGGAAGGATACCCCTATGAAGAGAGGCTAAAAAGGTTAGGGCTCTTCAACCTGGAAAAGAGATGGCTGAGAGGAGATAAGATAGAGGTCTAGAAATTAATGAATGGAGTGGAACGGGTAAACGTAGATAGATTGTTTACACCATCAAAATATAAAAAGACTAGGGGGCATGCAATGAAGCTACAGGGTAACCTATCTAAGGCTAATAAGATAAAATATTTTTTCACTCAACATGTAATCAAACTCTGGAATTTGCTACCGGATGATATAGTAAAAGCTGTTAATGTAGCTGGGTTTAAAAAAAGGTTTGGACAAGTTCCTGGAGGAAAGGTCCATAAACCATTATTAAAGTGGACCCAGAATATCCACTGCTTGCCCTAATACAAGCATTGTGGAACCTGTGCCTTTTGGGGAAACTGCTTAGTACTTGTGACCTAGATTGGCCACTGTTGGAAACAGGATACTGGGCCTGATGGACTTTGGTCTTACCCAGTATGGCATATCTTTTATTCTTATGAATGGGAACATGCAGGTAGGCTAATAAGATCGAGCATTGCGAGGAACTGCCTGACCCGCACCGATTGAATAACGACACGCAGGATCTCTATGCGGAAACGGGGAACCCACAAGCAATGATTGACACCCAGAAGGTCAAGAATATGGCAGGAGGATCCATCCTTTTTTGGAACCATGAAACAGATGGAGTACCGCCTGGAGCCTCATTCAGCCAGTAGGACCGGAACAAATTGCTCGGAGTCGGAAGAGACGCTGAAAAATGAGACAGATGGCCTTGCGCTTTCCTGCAGAGCAACACCATAAATCCATCCCGAATGGGCTTGACAAGCTCTAAGACCCACTGGTCCATAGCTATGTGGGCCCACTCCTGCCTGAAGAAGCACAGGCAGTCCTCCACTTGTGGGACCTTGGGCGGGGTCCTTTGCCTGTCAGTGAGTGGGGTAAGGGAGGAGGAAGAGGGGGCGGGCTTCTTGGAGCTGCCCAAGGAGCCCTGGGACTTTCTGGCCCCACAAAAGGGCTGGTAACGGCACCTGCCGGCTCAACTTGTAGCGGTGCGAGTCTCGGAACCCCAACCCCTAAATCTAGAGGAGGACAAGAGTTTACAAGACACCTTCAGTTTGTCCTCCAGCAACCTGAGGCTTGAACTCCCCGAGGTTTTTCATGTGCTTCTCCAACTCCTCGCCAAACAACTGGGCTCCCTGGAAGGGAAGGCCAGCTAGCCTGCCCTTTGAGGCCATATCGGCTGACCAACTGCAGAGCCAAAGCCACCATCATGCCACATTTGATGCTGACACATCCCGTGCAGGAGGTTGTAGAAGGCATCAGCTAAGGCGGCCACCACAGATTCCAGTCATGCCATATTCTCATCCTCAGGAAGCAGATAGATCCAGTGGAGTAGGGCCCATGCCATTAAACCTCCACAGGCTAATGTCTGATGTTAGGGTGGAGGCAGCCATGGGCACCCTGGAGAACCGCACCCCCCCACCCCCATGAGAATGGTTGTGTGCTTGGTCACAGCAGTGACCAAAGAATCCACCTTTAGGTACTGCAGTCACCAGTGCAGGTCCTCCTGTGACCAAAGATAGATGCATCCCAGTCGCTGAGCTGTTTGAAGGGTGGCATCAGGCTTTTCCCATTCCTCATGTACCATATGCTGTAGCTCTAGCGAGGAGGAGAAGGCCCAGGCGGGGTCTTTATCCCCTCGAGGATAGGGTCTGACAAAGGCATCTCCCTGCACATGGGCTCTGGAATGCATAACTTGTTCATCCCCTAAGTTATCAGAGGTGCTACCTCCTTCCTGCGGAAAAGGCGAAGAACATGGGATTCGCTGACCTCCTCGTGCAGAGCCAGTTGATCATCATCCAGCCCGGAGTACTCCCCGGGTGAGTGATCCGGTGAATCGCTGTCCTTGAGCGCCCACTCCAAGGCCTTAGGAGGGCACTAGACCCCAGTCACAATATCAGATCCCCGTGCCCTCTTGCTGCTGGCCTTGAACCCCAAAGCAACTGCCTAGGTCCAGGCCAGCAGTGGATTAGGCCCGAGGTCCCCCTTCCAAAGTGACCATGCATGCTGAAAAAGGGCAGCAAACTCTGCCACATCAGACCTGGGGCTCAGCGCTCCACCCGGCTGAGACTCATGCGCCAACCCATGTGGCAGAAGAGGCAGTGGGGGTGGGGGTACCCCAGGGCCCGCCGACACTGATGTGGCAGGTGAGACCAGCATGGTCCAAGAGTCCCCAGATGTGCCAGGGTGAATGTTGAGCATTCCCCCAGGTTAGTGGAACATGCAGCGCACATCTATTCCATGAGGCAGCAGCGCCACTTGCCACAACTCAGAGTGGGAGAGAGGCCGGCATTAGCAACACGAGGCACACACGTATGTGCTCAACACCAGGCCTTTTTGCAAGAGGCAGACCGCAATGCCCACCGCAAAAGACGAACAGCATGAAGGACAGCATTGGACGGACAGGACAGCTCTGTGGAAGGTACTTACAAAGAAGTCTTCGGCCACAGCCTGGAGTCCCGTTGTCTGACTCCGCCTCACTCCAGGAGCGACAAAAGGGAGGGAGGAAGGAGCAAGTCAGCACCTACTGCCCGAGTCCAAGTAAGTGCAATAGTCTGAAACGGCTTATCTTAGTCCCTCTCTTTTATTTCTTTGTTTAAAAAAAACAAAAAAAACAAAAAACACAAAGTCTGGCCAGGCAGCCCCAAGAAGGTGCTTCAGCAACTGAACTGGCCCTTGTGGCCAGAGGTTGCTGCCCCCTCCCCCCCTTCAGACCAGTCCACCTAGTGAAGCCACACTATCATGAGGATACTGGGTGGGCTAAACTTTCTCACTCTCTCCTGATGGTCAGAAGTCTCAGAACTCCTTAGCTGTACTGTGAAGCAACCACCCTCTGCTAAGACAGAGAAAATGCTGGAGTGTGCCACTAACTGTACTGGATATTATGCCAGTGATGAGGTCACATCACTTCTGATTCTTTCTCTGTCTCACCATTTGCTGGTTGGTGGTGTTAATCCGCTTGGTCTAGAAGTTTTTGGCAAATTATATAAGCTAAAGGAAGGGGGTTAAGCTGGGGCTTATGGAGGCATGGGAGAGGGATTTGGTATTCAAATTGGGGGAGGTAGCATGGAAGGTAGTGTTTGTGGAAATTGGAAGATATCTGTGTCTACTCTGATTCAGGAAAAGCGTAGTTACTCACCTGTAACAGGTGTTCTCCAGGAGCAGCAGCAATCAGTCCTCACATATGGGTGACGTTGGCGCCGACGGAGCCCTCGCGGAGCAATTTTCCCCAGCTTTCAAAGAAAGCCTTTGGGAATTGCAGCGCGCATGCGCGGTCCCCTTCCCGCCCAAGGGTGCCATCTTAGCCAGTCAGATGACATAGCTAAAAGACAGCATAAAAATTTGCAAAAAAAACTAAAGCAGATAATTGCAACTCCAAGGGGAGGAGGGAGGGTTGTGAGGACTGATTCCTGCTGCTCCTGGAGAACACCTGTTACAGGTGAGTAACTACGCTTTCTCCAGGACCAAGCAGGAAGTCAGTCCTCACATATGGGACTCCCAAGCTTAAGGCTACCGGAGACCCTAAGCACAAAAATGAGCTCCCTCTAGCTCAGCGGTACAGAAGGAAGGAATCTTCACTGAATTATTACCCACCGGTAGCCCCCATCCGGGATGGAGGGTAGGAGTTGCTCAAACCTCGAAGAGATTTCGGAGGACTGCCTGTCCGAAAGCACTGTCCCTGTGGGACTCCCTCTCGAGGCAGTAATGGACCGCAAAAGTCTGGCTCGAAGACCAAGTAGCGGCCCGGCAGATGTCTGCCAATGGAACAGAGCGGAGGTAAGCCACTGACGTAGCCTTCGCCCGAACACAATGAGCCGTGACTCGACTTTCTAACGAGAGTCCGGCTGCCCCATAAGCCCAAGCGATACAGTCAGCAACCCAGATGGACAGAGTACGCTTGGAGACAGGGAGCCCCAATTTATTGGGGTCAAAAGACACAAAAAGCTGAGCAGCTTTACAGTGCTCCCGCGTACTGTCTAGGTAGAAGTTCAATGCCCTTCTACAGTCCAGGGTATGCAGGACCATTTCAGCTCGGCTGGAGTGTGGCCTGGGAAAGAAGGTCGGAAGTACCACCTCCTGATTGATGTGAAAAGAGGAGACCACTTTTGGAAGAAATTTAGGGTGAGTCCGTAGGACTACCCGATTTTTGTAGAACCGAGTGTAAGGGGGATCAGACACGAGGGCCTGCAATTCACTTACGCGTCTAGCGGAAGTGAGGGCTATCAGGAATAAGGTTTTCCAAGAAAGAAAACGGAGAGGACAGGTAGCCATAGGTTCAAAAGGCGGACAGGTGATCCGCTGTAAAACCACATTCAGATCCCAGTCAGGCGCTGGCGGGCGCAGAGGTGGTTTAAGTAGAAGGAGACCTCGGAGAAACCTCGCCACGAGAGGGTCGCTGGAAAGAGGTCTGCCGTCCACCGGCACATGATGTGCTGAAAGAGCACTGAGGTGAACCTTGACGGAGTTGGACTTAAGTCCCAGATTAGAGAGGTAGAGCAAGTATTGCAAGATCACCGACACCGAGCAGGAGAAGGGATCCTGATACTGCTGGGCACACCAAGCGGAAAAGCGACGCCATTTAAGGGCGTAGCATTTGCGGGTAGAAGGTCGCCGGGAAGCTAGGACGACCTCTTCCACCTCTGCCGGCAGTAGAAGGGGAGCAAGGACTACCCTTTCAGCAGCCAGGCCATCAGATGTAGAGATGTGAGGTTGGGGTGTAGTAGGGACCCCTGATCCTGTGTTAGGAGATCTGGTTGAAACCCCAGAGGGAACGGATCCTCCACCGCTAGTTGCATCAGGAGTGGAAACCACGGCTGTCTGGGCCACCGAGGAGCTATCAGGATCATGGAAGCTTTGTCTCGGAGAACCTTGAAAAGAGTTCGAGAGACTAGCGGTATGGGAGGAAAGGCATAGAGAAGGCTTTTCGACCATGAGAGCAGAAAAGCATCCGCCACTACTCGAAGGGGATGCGGCTGCCGAGAGCAGAAGCGAGGAAGTTGCCGGTTGAGAGGACTGGCAAAGAGATCCATCGTGGGGAGGCCCCACGTCAGAAAAATTTTCTGAACTACCAAGGGATCCAGTCGCCACTCGTGCGGCTGGAGGATTCTGCTGAGTTTGTCCGCCAGGCAATTTTCTTGGCCTGGGAGATAAACTGCCTTGAGAAGAATGCCGTGGCTGACGGCCCAAGAGCAGAGCCTCTGTGCTTCTCGACAGAGAAGGAAGGAGCCCGTGCCCCCCTGTTTGTTCACGTAGAACATGGCAACTTGATTGTCCGTCTGGACAAGGACGGATCGGTGAGAAGTCAGGTGGGAGAAAGCCTTGAGAGCCAGACGGATCGCTCTGAGCTCCAGGAAGTTGATCTGCTGCGCAGACTCCCACGTGGTCCAGAGACCTTGAGTACATGCCCCTTGGCAATGCGCTCCCCATCCCAGGAGAGACGCATCGGTCGTCAGCACTTGAGCCGGCGGAGGAGACTGAAAAGGCATTCCGAGTATCAGGTTCGGCCGATGAAGCCACCACTGCAGAGAAGAGGCCAGCGGGCCGGAGACCCGCACTAAGTCGGCTAGGCCGCCTGTGGCCTGTTGCCACTGCTTGCGAAGGCACCATTGAGCAGGCCGCATATTCAGGCGGGCATTGGGGGTCACGTGGACAGTGGAAGCCATATGGCCGAGTAGTCTCAGAAAGCGCCTGGCGGAGACCAGGGACTGGCTGCGAAAACAGCTGGCTAGGTCCATGAGCTGTTGAGCCCTGTTGAGAGGCAGGAAAGCTCGTGCCTGAAGAGTGTGCAATCTTGCGCCGATGAACTCGAGATCTTGCGAGGGGAGCAAAGTGGACTTTGCGAAGTTTATGACAAAGCCCAAGTACTGCAGAAGAGTCACAGTGCGGTGTGTGGCTTTTGTGACTTCCGGAGAGGACGATGCTCTGATGAGCCAGTCGTCTAGGTACGGAAAGACAGAGGCCGTGAAGCCGGAGATAAGCCGCCACCACCGCGAGACATTTTGTGAAGACTCGTGGTGCGGAGGATAGGCCAAAGGGCAGTACTCTGTACTGGTAATGATTTCCTGCCACCACAAACCTTAGGTATTGGCGGTGGCTTGGGTGGATGAGGATGTGCGTGTAGGCATCCTTTAGATCCAAGGAGCATAGCCAATCTCCCTGCTGGAGGTAGGGCAGAAGGATTCCAAGGGTAAGCATCTTGAACTTCTCCCTGACGAGGAACTTGTTGAGGTTGCGCAAGTCCAGGATGGGTCTGAGGCCTCCCGTTCTTTTTGGTATTAGGAAATACCTGGAATAGAAGCCTTGACCCCTCAGGTGGTGGGGCACCGGTTCCACAGCCTGTTCCTGAAGAAAACTTGCTAACTCCTGAAGGAGTAAGTCCCTGTGCAGAGGGAGTCGTGGAGGCTCTCCCGGGAAATAGGAGGGAGGGACTTGGTGGAAGTGGAGAAGATAGCCTTCTCTCACAACATGAAGCACCCAGGCATCTGATGTGATGTTGGACCACCTGTGGGCAAAGTGAACCAGCCGGCCTCCTGTGCTGGGAGGAACCAGCTGAGGGGGAGAGGCTATGCTGATGAAGTCAAAAAACCCCCACCCTGCTGAGCAGGGGCCGGTGGTGCAGGCTTGGGGGCTTGCTGCCTACGGGACCCGTTACCCCGTCCCTTGGCCTGCTGACCCTGTTGGGGAGCTGCGGAGGCCTGATATTGAGGGTAGTGTTTATAGGCAGCCGCCTTTCTCGGGTAGAAGGACTTCTTTCCCGAGCCCTTCTTCTTCTGGGAAGGGGCGGAGGTCTTCCTAGAGAGCCGAGTTCTGGTGAGAGTCTCCGTCTCGATTTGTGCAGCCTTCTCAGCCATGGGCTTGCCAAAGAGGTTCTCACCTCTGCAGGGGACATCGACCAACTTGTCCTGCACCCAGGGTTCAAGGTCAGACGACTGAAGCCAAGCCTGTCGGCGGGCACCGATGCCGGCTGCGGCCACTCGAGCCGATGCTTCAAAGCCATCATAGGCTGCTCGAGAAATGAATTTGGAGCATTCCCGAATACCAGTTGTCAAGGCTAGGAACCTCCGCGAAGGTTCCTCGGACAGCCCAGCGGAGAATCCGGCTAGCTCTTTAGCCAGGTCTCGAAGGTACATGCCCATCGAACCGAAGAAAAAAGAGAAATAAACGACGAAAAATAAACTTTTTCTGCGGGGACAAGAAGACCACGTCTGTAGGGCTCCGTGGAAAAAAGAAGACTGGCTAAGATGGCACCCTTGGGCGGGAAGGGGACCGCGCATGCGCGCTGCAATTCCCAAAGGCTTTCTTTGAAAGCTGGGGAAAATTGCTCCGCGAGGGCTCCGTCGGCACCGACATCACCCATATGTGAGGACTGACTTCCTGCTTGGTCCTGGAGAAACAACTATAAAACCCTGTATAGTATGTCTGTGTCTCCAGTGAGGTTGAGCAAGGTGATCTGGGGATATTGGGTGGATTGTTGAAGAGGATGTGGAGAAACACAGAAACACAACTGCAGAAAAAGACCACATAGCCTATCTAGTCTGCCCTTCAGCATACTTACTCACCTGTAACAGGTGACCTCCGGGAACAGCAGGAATTTAGTCTTCACATATGGGATATTGTCGGTACCCACGGAGCCTGCGTGGGAACACTCCCCAGCATCCAAGAGGAAAGCTTTTCGGAGCATCCCACAGTGCCTGCGTGCTGCCTTCCCGCCTTTCCCAACTGTCCCTCTCCAGTTGAGTTTAAAGCTGAGACAAAGAGAGAAAGAGAGACAGAGAGATACAACTCCTAGGGGAAGTGGGTGGGTTGTGAAGACTAAATTCCTGCTGTTCCCGGAGATCACCTGTTACAGGTCAGTAACTATGCTATCTCCAGGAACAAGCAGGAAAGAGTAGTTACTCACCTGTAACAGGTGTTCTCCAGGAGCAGCAGGAATCGGTCCTCACATATGGGTGTCATCGGCGCCGATGAAGCCCCAGCGGAGCATTTCCCCAGCTTTCCATGAAAGCCTTTGGGAAGCAGGCACGCATGCGCTGTTCCCTTCCCGCCTAAAGGTGCCCTCTTACCTCAGTCAAATGACATAGCTAAGAACAGCACATAAAAATGAAAAAATAAACTATGTACAACTGCAACTCCAAGGGGAGGAGGGAGGGTTGTGAGGAATGATTCCTGCTGTTCCCGGAGATCACCTGTTACAGGTCAGTAACTATGCTATCTCCAGGAACAAGCAGGAAAGAGTAGTTACTCACCTGTAACAGGTGTTCTCCAGGAGCAGCAGGAATCGGTCCTCACATATGGGTGTCATCGGCGCCGATGAAGCCCCAGCGGAGCATTTCCCCAGCTTTCCATGAAAGTCTTTGGGAAGCAGGCACGCATGCGCTGTTCCCTTCCCGCCTAAAGGTGCCCTCTTCCCTCAGTCAAATGACATAGCTAAGAACAGCACATAAAAATGAAAAAATAAACTATGTACAACTGCAACTCCAAGGGGAGGAGGGAGGGTTGTGAGGAATGATTCCTGCTGCTCCTGGAGAACACCTGTTACAGGTGAGTAACTACTCTTTCTCCAGGACCAAGCAGGAAGTCAGTCCTCACATATGGGTGACTCCCTAGCTCTAGGCTACCGAGGAACCCAGGCTGAACAAGAGTACTCCCTCTAGTCTCAACAGCAAAGAAAGGCTTTTCAAGGACACAACCTCCACCGGTAGCCCAACAGAGGGCAGGAGTTGCCTAAACCTCAAAGAGATTCTGGAGTACTGCTTGGCCAAAAGCACTGTCCCTACGGGACTCCCTCTCCAGACAGTAATGGGCCACAAACGTCTGGCTGGAAGACCAAGTTGCAGCCCTGGAGATGTCTACCAAGGGCACAGAGCGGAGATGAGCCACTGAGGCAGCCATTGCCCTGACACGGTGGGCCGTGACCCGACCCTGCAAAGGAAGGTCAGCCGCCCTATAAGCCCAGGTGATACAGTCAGCAAACCAGATGGACAAGGTACGCTTGGACACAGCCAACCCCAACTTATTAGGGTCAAAAGATACGAAGAGCTGAGTAGCCCTTCTACGCCCCTGCGTATGGTCAAGGTAGAAGGATAAGGCCCTCCTACAGTCCAGGGTATGCAGAACTGCTTCAGCCTGGCTTGCATGAGGTCTAGGGAAGAATGTTGGAAGAACCACCTCTTGGTTAAGGTGGAAGGAGGAGACAACTTTGGGGAGGAACTTTGGATGAGTCCTAAGGACTACGTATAACTATTATGTATATAGTTAACCCAGTTATCCAAGTTTGTACTCCTGTTCAATGTAAAACCTGACAGTTTGTCGTAATGGTCATTTTGTTATGATGTAAACCGCGCTGATTCTAAATAGCGCGGTATATAAGAAACTGTAATAAAATAAAAAATAAATAAATAATACCCTGTTCCTATAGAAGCGAATGTAAGGCCTATCACAGACCAGGGCCTGAAGCTCACTCACTCGCCTAGCCGAGGTAAGGGCTACCAAGAAGAGTGTCTTCCAGGACAGGAAGCGTAGAGGGGGCAAGTAGCCATCAGCTCAAAGGGTGGACAAGTCAGCTGCTGCAAGACCACATTCAACTCCCACTCAGGAGCAGGAGGACGGATTGGAGGCTTGAGCAAAAGAAAGCCCCTGAGAAAGCAGGACACCAAGGGGTGAACCGACAGAGAATGTCCTTCCACCAGTGAGTGGTGAGCTGCTAGAGCTGAGAGGTGGACCCGAACAGAATTGGATTTGTCCCTGATTTGATAAGTGCAGTAAGTACTGAAGCACCACTGGCACAGTACAGGAGAAAGGATCCTCTGTACGTAGCTGACACCACACAGAAAACCTTTTCCATTTGAGAGCATAGGTTTTCCTAGTGGACTGTTTCCTAGAGGCTAGGACAACCTCCTCAACTTCCTAAGGCAGGAGCCAGGGAGCCAAGACTACCTTTGCAGCCTCCAGGCCATCAAATTGAGAGCTTTGAGATTGGGGTGCAGAAGGGAACCCTGCTCCTGAGAGAAGGTTGGGCTGCAACCCCAGAGGCAGTGCGGGATCCACCGCCAGTTGAAGCAGAAGAGGAAACCAAGGCTGTCTCAGCCACCTGGGAGCCACCAGCAGGACCGAGGCCTTGTCCTGAAGAATTTTGAAGAGAGTTCGGGCCACCAAGGGTGCGGGAGGAAACGCATACAGGAGGCCCTGAGACCATGGAATCAGAAAAGCATCTGCTGCTATTCGCAGAGGATGCGGTTGCCTGGAGCAGAACTTTGGCAGTTGCTTGTTCATTGGGCTGGCAAAGAGATCTACCAAAGGGAGACCCCATTTTAGGAAGATCTTCTGAACTACTGAAGGATGCAGCTGCCACTCGTGGGGCTGCAGAATCCTGCTTAATCTGTCGGCCAGGTAGTTGTCCTGGCTTGGAAGGAATACAGCCTTGAGGATCATGTTGTGCTTGAGGGCAAATGAGCAAAGGTCCTGAGCCTCCCAACAAAGGATTCTGGACCCAGTCCCACCCTGTTTGTTCACATAAAACATGGCTACCTGGCTGTCTGTCTGAACCAGGACAGACTGATGATCCAGGGTAGGAGAGAAAGCTTTGAGTGCTAATTGAATAGCTCTGAGTTCGAGGAGATTGATCTGCTGTGCAGCTTCCCAAGGAGACCACAGGCCCTGGGTGCACTTGCCTAGACAATGAGCTCCCCAGCCCTGCAGGGAGGCGTCTGTGGTCAGTATCACTGTGTATCCAGGAATCTGAAAAGGTACCCCCTTTAGAAGATTGGTTGGGTGCAGCCACCAGTTGAGGGAGTTCAGAAATTGTCTGGACACCTTTATCCTGTCTCTGAGGCTGCCTGTGGCTTGTGACCACTGAGTCCGAAGGCACCATTGTGCAGGCCTCATATGGAGCCTGGCATTGGGGGTCACATGTACTGTCGAAGCCATGTGGCCAAGCAGCCTCAGGCAAAGTCTGGCGGAGACCACTGACCCCCTGAGAAACTGATTTGCTAAGTCCATCAGTCTTTGGGCCCTGTCTGCTGGCAAGAATGCCTTTGCCAGGACAGAGTCCAGCCTTGCCCCTATGAATTCCAAGTTTTGGGAGGGGAGCAAAGTGGACTTTGCGAAGTTTATGACAAATCCCAGGCCTTGAAGAAGAGCAATAGTCCTGAGGGTGGCTTGTCTGGCCTCCTGGCACGTCTGACCCCTGATGAGCCAGTCGTCCAGATAGGGAAAGACAAAGATTCCCTGATTTCTCAGGTAGGCCGCTACCACTGCCAGGCATTTGGTAAAGACCCTGGGAGCTGAGGTGAGGCCGAAAGGCAGCACTCTGTACTGATAACGGTTTCCTCCCACAATGAACCTGAGGTACTTTCTGTGGTCTGGATGAATGAGGATGTGAGTGTACGCATCCTTTAGATCTAAGGAGCATAGCCAATCTCCCTGCTGGAGATAGGGCAGAAGTGTTCCAAGAGTAAGCATCTTGAACTTTTCCTTCTCTAGGAACTTGAGGTTCCTGAGGTCCAGAATGGGTCGAAGGCCACTGGTTCTTTTGGGCACCAGGAAATACCTGGAGTAGAATCCGTGACCTTGCAAGTGGGGAGGAACAGGCTCCACCACCCTGTCCACCAACAGACCTTGAAGCTCTTGAAGGAGGTCTGTGTGCAGGGGAGGCCTTGGAGACTCCCCTGGAAAGTAAGGGGGAGGAAGTTGGTGAAAATGCAGTGCATAGCCCCTGCGGACTATGTCCAACACCCAACTGTCCCCGGTGATAAGGGGCCACTGGTGGGCAAAGAGGGCGAGGCAAACTCCTGTGCAGGGTTGGGAGAGCAGTGGAGGAGAGGCTACACTCAAGGAGTCAAAAAACCCCACCCTGCTGAGTGTTAGCAGGGGCCGGAGGCTTGGGGGTCCTCTGCCTACGGGGCCCATTACCCTGCCCCTTAGCTTGCTGACCCTGGGGGGGCAGCTTGGGCAGCCTGATATTGCAGGTACTGTTTGTAGGCAGTGCCCTTCCTCAGGTAAAAGGGCTTTTTACCCAAGCCCTTCTTTTTATGAGAAGGGGCAGAGGTCTTCCTAGACAGCCTTGTCCGTGTGAGGTGCTCAGTTTCGAGCTGAGCGGCCTTCTCGGCCATGGGCTTGCCAAAAAGGTTTTCACCTCGCCAAGGGACATCGACCAACTTGTCCTGAACCCATGGCTCGAGGTCCAATGACTACAGCCATGCCTGACGTCGAGCCGCGATGCGGGCTGCCGCAACTCGAGCCGAAGCCTCGAAGCCATCGTAGGCGGCGCGGGACATGAACTTTGAGCAGTCCCGAATCCACGAGGACAAGGACTTAAATCTCTGCAAGGGTTCCCCGGAGAGTCCAGCAGAGAATCCGGCCAACTCCTTGGCCAGATCCCACAAGTACATGCCCATGTACAGCTGGTACGACTGGACACGGCAAGCATCGAGCCCTGGAAGCACTTTCTACCGACGCCATCGAGGTTTCGGGCCTCCCTGCCAGGAGGCACCGTGGAGTGCATCTTCTGGCTCTTCAGACGATGCATGGCCGATTCCACAACCATAGAATGGTGTGGTAGCTGTGCCTTTTGAAAGCCAGGGCTCTTTCTGAGTCGACAGATCGAGTCGACTCGCTTGCTGAGAACCGGCGCCGAGGCCGGTGCCTCCCACATACGGAAGAGGAGCCGTTTCAGCATCAGAGGAACTGGGACAGTAAAGGCCTCCTTTGGAGAAGAGTCATACTGTAGAACCTCAAGCTCTTCAGCTCGAGGCTCCTCCTCGGGATCCGCCGGAATAGCCAAGGCGGTGGGCCATATCCCGGACGAACTCAGAGAACCGAGTATCCTCCGGGGGGGATCTACTCCGGGGTTCAGACTGCGGTGAGTCCGACGGGATGCACCGAGTCTTGAAGGTATCAGGAGACTCCTCGTCCTCCGTCTCCCAAGCTGACTCGTCCGAGGAGGAGTCAGGGTCCGACCCCGCGGGGCCCAGGAGCACCCGCCCCGACGCCGGAGGCACCGGCATCGTCACCCTCGGTCCCGAACGGGAGGTTGAGGGAGACCGCGACCGAGGTCGACTCCGAGCCACGATGGACTCGAGTATCGGCTCGGTCTCCGGGGTCGACTTCGAAGTCGATGTCCCGGTGGTCGGGGCAGATGTGCCAGACAGGCTGGCCATCAGTGCCCGCTGCTGCTCCATGAAGGCAGACAGTCTGCTCTTTAAGGCTGTCATCCTGAGACTCAGCTCGGGAGACGCAGCAGCCACCGACTTGGGCCCCGGTGGCGCCGGGCCAGACGTCGGCTCCCTGGGAGGAGAGTCCTTGAGGACTACGGGGCTTACGTGTCCAGCAGACTCTGGTTCCACATGAGGAACCTTTGCAGGCTTCTCGTGTTCCATGGGCCCGGGGCGACGGTCGGGGGTCTTAGACCTGGCCCTCGAGGAGCCAGGGACCTCCTCCTCCGACGCCCTCACGAGCCACTTCTTCCTTTTGCGTTCCCGGTTGGGGGACCCCCTGTCCGAGGAGCTTCGACGGCGCTCGGGATCAGAATCCCGAGATGTCGAGGCCTCAGACGAGGTCCGGGCCCGGCCGGAGGCTGAGTCAGAGAAAAGCCTTTTTGTTGCTGTCGACTTCGTAGTGCCTTGGAAGACATCTTCCCACAGGGCCCGCACGAATTAGGGTCGTGATCCGGGCCGAGGCACCGAAGGCAGCAGTCGCGTGTGTCGGTGAGAGACATTAATTTCTTACACCGATCACTTTTTAAAACCACTGGAAGCCATCGGGGAAAAAAAAAAAAAGAGTCCTCGTGAGGTCAAAAGACCGGCCTTCCAGGGAAAAAGTGAAAAAAATGGCGCGAACGCCAGCCACGAAGGGCAAAAACCGAAAAAGAAGAATCGGGCTCGATACCGGCGTACCGAACCCGGCAGGAAGGGAACCGGCGTCGAACTGGAAGAAAAAACAGCGATAATCGCCGAAAAAAATCTACTTTTAACCGGGAGGACAGGACACACGTCTGGTGGGCTTCACGTAAAAAAAAGAGACTGAGGAAAGATGGCACCTTTAGGCGGGAAGGGAACCGCGCATGCTTGCCTGCATTCCCAAAGGCTTTCATGGAAAGCTGGGGAAATGCTCCGCTGGGGCTTCATCGGCGCCAATGACACCCTTATGTGAGGACTGACTTCCTGCTTGGTCCTGGAGAATGTGGTCTTCACATATGGGGACTCCCTAGCTGCAGATGCCAGGGAGAAACCACAGACGTTGTGTGCCCTTATGAAAGGGTTCCACTTCCCCCCATGGATCTCTGGCATCCTACCAGGGATGAAGGGTAGGAGTTGATTAAGTATGGAACAGGTGTTGAAGAACAGCCTGACCAAACAAGGCATCCCGGCGGGAGTCCTTGTCTAAGCAGTAATGGGCTGTGAAGGTATGAACCGAGGCCCAAGTAGCTGCTCGACAGATGTCGACTATAGAGACAGAGTGAAGATGAGCCATAGAACATAACATAAGATATGCCATACTGGGTCAGACCAAGGTCCATCAAGCCAAGTATTCTGTTTCCAACAGTGGCCAATCTAGGTCATATGTACCTAGCAGTTTCCCCAAGGGACACTGGTTCCACAATGCTTGTATTGGTTCAAGCATTGATATCCTGGGTCCCTTCTTAATAATGGTTTATGGACCTTTCCTCCAGGAACTTGTCCAAACCTTTTTTAAACCTATAGAGGTTGCCATGGCTCTCACATTGTGAGCTGTGACATGGCCTTCAAGAGGAAGGTTCTTACTCTCATAGGCAAAAGAAATACACTGTGCAATCCAGCTGGACGGTGTTCTTTTGGAGACGAAGTCCCAAATGACCAGGATCAAAAGCAACAAAGAGCTGAGAGGACTTTCTGTGTTGCTGTGTCCTTTGCAAGTAAAAGGCCAAAGCCCTTTTATAGTCCAATGAATGAAAATTCCTATCTGCATTTGAGGTGTGAGGCCTTGGGAAAAATACAGGAAGGTAAACTGCTTGGTTTAAATGAAAAGGTGATACCACCTTTGGCATAAAGTGTGGATGAGTCCTAAGGACTACCTTATCATGATGGAACCTTGTATAAGGAGGATCAGCCACCAATGCTGGCAATACACTGATGCGACGTGCTGATGTGATTGCAATAAGAAAGATGACCTTCCAGGAAAGGAATTTCAAAGAGGTAGCAGCTAATGGTTCAAAAGGCGGCTTCATGAGCTGCCCAAGAACCAGATTTAAGTCCCATGCCACAGGTGGTGGCTTAATGGGAGGCTTAGTTAAAAGAAGGCCTCTCATAAATCTTGCTATGAGAGGATGAGAGGAAATAGGCTGTCCATTTAGAGGCTTGAAAGCTGCTGCAATAGCACTCAAATGAACTGACTGAATTGGTCTTAAGCCCTGTATTAGACAAATGAAGGAGATACTCCAGTAATGATTCCAGAGGTATCCCAAGAGGAATCCCTTCCAGAGGTATCCCAAGAGGTATCCCTTCTGCGAGCACCATATGGTAAACCTTTTCCACTTGAAAGCATAACAGCGTCTTGCGGAAGGTTTCCTGGAAGCATAAAGGATATCCTTTACCTGCTGAGAAAGGTTAAGACCATGAAGTTCTAGGCTTTCAGCAACCAAGCCCTGAGATGGAGAGACTGGGGACTGGTATGCCACAGCATCCCATCCTCCTGAGAAAGGAGATCTGGAGCAGATCCTAACTCCAGAGGCAGAGCTTGAGAGAGATGTAGGAGCAGAGGGTACCACATTTGCCGTGGACAATGTGGAGCTATGAGAATCATATGACCTCTGTCTCTCTGAAGCTTGAACAGGGTTTTGGGAATTAGGGGAATGGGTGGAAAGGCATACAGGAAGTCCTGGCCCCAATGGAGGAGGAAAGCATCCCTGGCCTGACAACCCTGAGCCGGAATTCTGGAACAGAACCGGGGAAGTTTGGCATTCAGCGGACTTGCAAAGAGGTCTATGTCCGGGGTTCCCCAAATTTGAAAAGTTTTGGCCACCTGGTCTGCATGGAGAGACCATTCGTGTGGAAGCAGAACTCGACTGAGTCTGTCTGCCCAAGAGTTTTGAATGCCTGGAAGATACACCGCAAGGGGATGAATCTGATGCTCTCTGGCAAAGGACCCATAGTCGCAAAGCTTCGTTGCACGGCGACAAAGAGCCTGTTCTGCCCTGTTTGTTCACAAAGAACATGGCTACCTGATTGTCCGTTTGAACTAGGACTGTCTTGTAGCTGAGCTGGGTGTGGAATACTCGAAGAGCAAGGAAGATTGCTCTGAGTTCCAGGAGATTGATGTGTAGATAGGTCTCCTGTGGAGTCCAGGTACCCTGGGTAGAGAGGCCTTGCAGGTGAGCTCCCCAAACCACCTGTGAAGCATCTGTTGTCAGAGTGGCTTGGGGTTGGGGTTGTTGGAAAGGGGACCCCACCAAAAGGTTTTGGGGTGACTGCCACCATTGGAGGGACAAAATAAAAGACTATCTGAGTTTGTTATTTTGTCTGACAGGCAACCTGATGCCTGAGCCCATTGAGTGGATAACGTCCACTGGGCTGCCCTTATATGGAGGCGAGCATAAGGAACCACATGCACGGTGGATGCCACGTGGCCTAGCAACTGTAAAATTTCCCAAGCAGTGAGGTGAGGCTTTAGCACTGCTTGGGAAGCTAACTGCACAATGCGAAGGCAGCGGGGCTGTGGAAGATAGGCTCTTGTTTGGTATCCAGAAGAGCTCCTATAAACTCTAGAGACTGAATGGGAGCAAGGATGGATTTTGGGAAGTTTATGACAAGTCCCAAATACTGAAGGATGTGCATTGTGCGAGAGAGAGAAATCCTGGCCTCTGGATCTGAAGGGGCTCAAATGAGCCAGTCGTCTAAGTAAGGGAAGACGAATATTCCCAGGGTGCGAAGAAATGCTGCCACCACAGCCATGCATTTTGTGAACACCCTTGGTGCCAAAGCCAGGCCAAAAGGAAAAACCCTGTATTGGTAGTGCTTCCCTTGAAAAAGAACGCAAAGGAACTTTCGATGAGTTGGATGGATGAGAACATGAGAGTACGCATCCTTGAGATCTAGAGAACAAAGCCAATCCTGACTCTGAAGGTATGGCAGCAGAGTTCCTAGAGAAATCATTTTGAACTTCTCTTTGAACAGGAATTTGTTCAATTCTCAGAGGTCCAAAATGGGTCTGTGTCCTCCTGTTTTCTTCGGAATAAGGAAATAGGGGGAGTAGAACCCTGTACCCTGTTGGAGAATGGGTACCTCTTCTATTGCCCCCTGGGCAAGAAGCAAAGTGACCTCTTGACCTAACTGGGCGTTGAGAGAGGTCTGAGAATTGAACTGTCTTACCATTGTAGGAGGGGGCATGCTGAGGAAATGAAGCTTGTACCCCTCTCTTACAATGGACAGAGTCCAATTTTCTGCTGTTATCTGCCCCCATCTGGGGGCAAAATGACAACCTTCCTGGAATGGTGGAAGGCTCTGGGCCGTTCAGGGCCAGGAAGGCAAAGTTCTCTAGATAGGAGTCAAAGCCCCTGTGGAGGCTGAGTCTGCTGAGCCGGTTGAGGCTTAGCAGCTTTTGTTTTCCTTTGCCTAGGTTGATGCTACTGTCCCTTTTGGGCAGACTGACCTAAACGATGCCCCTGCTGGGTATAGGAGGGGTAAAACTTCTTACTGAAGAATGGTTTCTTGTAGGATTTTTTCCTTGCAGGATCAGCTGTAGATTTAGACAATCTATCCAAGGTGATATTGTTAGCATCTATCTCATTAGCTTTTTCCTGCCAATTCTTGCCAAAGAGATTCTCTCCTGTGCAAGGAATATTCCCCAGTTTATCCTGTACCCAAAGTTCCAAGTCAGATGCCTGGAGCCAGGCAATCCTATGTGCAACTATGGCAATAGCAGAGGTTCTGCTTATGCACTCAAAGCAGTCAAAGGCTGCACGATTTACAAACTTGGAAACATCCGTGACCTCCTTAAGGAACATTCTCATATATAATATATAGGAACTGATCCTAGCAGAAAGCATGGAAGCCTGGAAGGTTTGACGTCCAAAGGCGTCAAGAGTCCTACACTCACTTCCAGGAGGATTAGATGCATGTCTTTTTGCACTCTTGATCCTTCTCATAGCTGATTCCACCACCATGGAATGGTGTGGTAACTGAGTCTTCTGAAACCCAGGACAAGGGGGAACTCGATACAAGGTGTCGAGCCTTCGAGAATGAGGAGACGTGGTTAGAGATGTTTCCCACATCCTTAACATGAGGTCATGCAAGATCTCATGAATAGGTAAGGTAGCTGCCTCCTTGGAAGCTTTAGGGTAATGCAGGATTTCCAATTCCTTTGCCCTAGGTTCTTTTTCAGGAGCCACTGTGATGGAAAGACCGAATCACATCTTGGATAAAATCCTGAAAGGACATATCATCTGGAGGAGGCATCCTATGCTGAGGAGAAGAAGAATCCTCAGGAAGTACTCTGGTATCAGCAGAGCTTTCAGAGTCTTCAGACTCATCCAAGGATTCAAAGTATCTCCGAACCAGGTGATCGTGCAAGGCACGGTACCGGTACTGACTGAAGTTGGCATCGGAGGGGTCCGGTACCAACTTGTCGATACTGGATGGATAAGCATGACTCGGTCCCGGTAGAATACCTGCCGATGTCGATGCAGTGGGTACCGGTACTGAACTCGGTGCCGGTACCGGTTGAATTGTCTGAAGTGGTTTCAGGGGCATTGAGGCCGTGAGAAGAGCCGCCAGACTGCGTTCAATAGCCAAGAATCTCTGGTCTATTGACGCTGCCGATGCTTGGGTATCGGTACCGGATGAAGCAGCTGGTATCCTAGAGCATGGCACCAGTAGTTCTGAGGCCTTGAGAACATCCTGGAGCCCCGTTAGTGCTTTGGAAGCTGAAGCCTCCAGCCAGGGCAATTTTGCGGTACAAGTCCCTCAAGGGCAACACCAGAGGCATCTCAATGCTTAGAAGGAGATCTATCCTTTGAGGACCGGCCCGATTTATGTTTAGTTACCTGAGATCCATGGGAGGAAGACAAAGCCCTGGAAGACGTCGATGCCACAGACGCTGCATCGGAGGGAAAAAGGGTGCTAAGTTAGCAGCTCGGTTTTGCCGGCCCCTCTTCGACATCATCACACAAGCAAAACACTCTGAAATAGAGTGGTCAGGACCTAAACATTTGAGGTACCACTCATGGGTGTCGGTGACAGAGATGGTACCGCCACACTTGGAACACTTTTTAAAACCCGAAGCGGGTTTTTCCATTTTAAAGGAAAAGTTGGGCCTAGTGCCCAAAATGGCGCGTGGCACCTGAGGAGAAAATACCTGGAAAAGACTCCAGAAGTTTTTTTTTTTTTTTTAAGAAAAAAGAAAGAACCACCGGCGGTACCGGTGTAGCGTCGAGGGAAGGCAGACGCGACCACAAAAAAGAAGAATAAAAGGGAATATTTTCTTAAGTGACAGGATGTGCGACCTGTCGGCTCCGCGGAAAACAAAGAACTGGAGAGGGACAGTTGGGAAAGACGGGAAGGAAGCACGCAGGCGCTGTGGGATGCTCCCCAAAGCTTTCCTATTGGACGCTGGGGAGCGTTCACGCACAGGCTCCGTCGGTACCGACGATACCCCATATGTGAAGACGACATTCCTGCTTGTTCCTGGAGATCATATCAACCACTACAACAGTCCCCCTTTTACCTTTAGAAATCCTCTGCATTTGTCCCATGCTTTTTTGAATTCACTCTCCTCATCTCTATCACCTCCACTGGGAGACTATTCCATGCATATGCTACTCTTTCTGTAAAGAAATATTTCCTTTTCACTCTCATCCTAGCAGAGCTTGCTTTCAATCGAAAGAGGCTCTCCTCCTGTGCATAATATGCCACCGAGGTATTTAAACATCTCAATCATATCACCTCTATCCCTCCTTTCCTCTAAGGTATACATATTAATTTCCTTAAGTCTGTCCTCATATGCTTTATAACAAAGACCACTAACCATTTTAGTAGCCACCTTCTGCACAGACTCCAACCTGTTTATATCCTTTGAAGGTGCGGTCTCCAGAATTGCACACAATACTCCAAATGAGGACGCACCAAAGACATACAAAGGTACTATCACCTCCTTTCTTCTACTGGCCATTCCTCTCCTTATGCACCCAAGCATCCTTCTAGCTTTTGCAGGCACCTTTTCTACCTGATTAACTACTTTAAGATCATCAGACACAATCGCACCTGGGTCCTGCTCTTCTTTTGTGGACAGAAGTATTTCACCCCCTATACTGTACTGCCCCCCTAGATTGCTGCAGCCCAAATGCATGACCTTGCATTTTTTTTAACATTAAATCTCAGCTGTTAAATTCTAGACCATTCTTCAAGATTAACTAGATCCCTCCTGTTATCTACATAAGAAATGCCATATTGGGTCAGGCCAAGGTCCATCAAGCCCAGTATCCTGTTTCCAACAGTGGTCAATCTAGATCATATGTACCTAGCAGTTTCCCCAAAAGACACAGGCTCCACAATGCTTGTATTGGGTCAAGCATTGATATCCTGGGTCCCTTTTTAATAATGGTTTATGGACCTTTCCTCCAGGAACTTGTCCAAACCTTTTTAAACCCAGCTACACTAACAGCCTTTACTACATCCTTCGGTAACAAATTCCAGAGTTTGATTACACGTTGAGTGAAAAAATATTTTCTCTTATTAGGTCTTAAATAGTTTACCTTGTAGCTTCATTGCATGTCCTCTAGTCTTTCTATATTCTGATAACGTAAACAATCTAAGTTTACCCGTTCTACTCCGTTCATTAATTTATAGACTTCTATCATATCTCCCGTCAGCTGTCTCTTTTCCAGGTCAAAGAGCCTTAACCTTTTTAGCCTTTCTTCACAGGGGTATCCTTCCATCCCCTTTACCATTTTGGTGGCTCTTCTCTGAACCTTTTCTAATAACGCTATATCCTTTTTAAGATACGGCGACCAGAATTGCACACAATATTCAAGGTGCGGTCGCACCATGGAACGATAGAGGCATTATAATATCCAGTTTTATTTTCCATTCCTTTCCTTACGATACCTAGCATTTTATTTGCTCTCTTGGCTGCCGCCGCACACTGAGCGGAGAGTTTTAACATGTTTTCCATGACGACGACTAAACCGTTTTCCTGGTTGGTGGTTTCCAATGTAGAACCCTTGCATCTTGTAACCATAGTTTGGGTTGTTCTTCCCTAGGTGCATAACTTTGCACTTGTCCACATTAAATTTCATCTGCCATTTTGATGCCCAGTCTTCCAATTTATCAAGATCCTCTTGCAATTTTCCACAATCCTCATGGGTTTTAACAACTTTAAATAGTTTTACGTCATTGCAAATTTGATAACCTCACTCGTTATTTCCTTTTCCAAGTCATTTATGAATATGTCAAAAATCAGCAGACCCGGGAGCTGCTTGTCGGAGTGTGCAGGAGGAGCGTGTGCCCTGCTGAGAGTTGGAGGAGTGCTGAGCCGTGCTGCGGGACCATCACAGGCACTCCGGGGACACCTTGCTGTTGGATGGGGCTTTCTTGTGTATATCTTCATACTTTGAGGTCTCCGCGACTGTGGAGCGTGTCTAAAGGGGCAGGTTCTGCCCCTTAGACGCCGCATCGACGGAGGTATCACAGGACTGGAGAGGAATTGCAACTAAGTGTGGATTATCTTTGGTTATATCTGGCTGTTCTTTCCTTGTGTGATGTATGTGTGGTTGTTAATTATTGTTTAATTATGGGTAAAAGGAAGGCTAAGTCTCAGAGTAAAGTCCAGACGGCTGAGTCCAGTACAGTTAAACCAGTAGGCCCTCTGGACAAACACTTTGCCCCTATTCCTCTTGCACAGTCCTCTCCAGAGGGGGTGTCCTTAAGTCCCGGGAGGAGGTCCCCTCCTTCCTGCCCTATTGTAGATTCTAATTCGATTTCTGGGTTTTCCTCTGAGATTGCTGTGAGAGATAAGATTGTGTTGAAGTTACCTACTCCGGTTCAATCGACGGCACTGGGTATCTCTTCGGAGCTCCCTGCGCCGTCTTCAGAATCTGAAATTACTCTGCAAGATCTGTGGGGTGCTCTAAAGTATCTGTTGCCTTTGGTTCTCTTACTGTTTTCTCACAAGAGACTGCCGTCGCTGTGCAGCTGCTTGATGAGAAAATGTCCCTTATTGATAAGGCGGTCGTTAAATTGGATTCACAGATGCTCTCACTTCATTCAACAAGTGTGGTTGGAATCAAGGATTCCTTGATTTTGCATTCAAAGTTAGTGTCTCTGGAATATTCCATGCGGGCAAATAATTTAAGATTCTTGAATTTTCCCCATACTACTTTACTGTCACCTAAAATTCTTTTTGATAAATATGTTAGAGAAATTCTTGCTATATCTGATGTTCCTGAGGTTACTCAGATTTATTATATTCCTTCTGGCACTAAGAAGAGTAGTCCTGCAGATGATGACTTGGATGAGATTGTTCCAAATGTGGCTAATCTCACCGTTTTTCTTGAGGATTCCTCAGACAATATTACTACTCGTTCCACTTTGCTGGTTTCCCGTTCTTCAGTTGTGTTTAAACAACGTATTTTGAAAGCATTTAAGGTGAAATCAGCACTTTTTTGTGGTCAGAGAATTAATATCTTTCCAGATGTGTCACGTAGCACCCAACTGCGGCACCGGCAGTTTCTATCCTTAAAGACCCGCGTCTTGGAATTGGGTGCTACTTTTTTCCTCAGATTTCCTTGTAAGTGCCTGATTACTTTTGAAGGTGCTTCTTTTGTTTTCCTTGATGTGACACACTTAGAAAGATTTCTCTCTGACAGGCAGGGCTCAGCTAGGTCTGGTAGTATCCATGATGTTTCCTCCTAGATTGTGGCCTTAGGCCTCGATTGCTTTATTATTTTCTTCTAACATAGTATGTAGCTTGCTCCCGTAATGTGGTCTGCAACACTGACATTCTTGGATGTTTTGTATTGATTTTCTTCTTTTGTTAAAGTCAGTATTGGGTCCTATACTGTTTTGGTTGTTATATAACTGAAAAATCTTAAATAAAAAAAAAGCAGCAGACACGGAATAGATCCCTGGGGTACTCCACTATTCACCATTGGGAAAATTGGCCATTTAGCCCAACCCTCTGCTTTCTATCTTTTAACCACTTCTTGATCCACAGTAGTACACTGCCTCCTATCCCATGACTCTTTAGCTTTGCCAAAGGTCTCTGATGAGGGACCTTGTCAAAGGCTTTCTGAAAGTCCAGATACACTATATCAACCGACTCACCTTTGTCCACCTGTTTATTCACACTTTCAAAAAAACACAACAGATTAGTAAGACAAGATCTTCCTTGTCTAAAGCCATGTTGGCTGTCTCCCATTAGGCCATGACTATCTACATGCTGAGTAATTTTATTCTTTATGATGGTTTCTACCATTTTTCCCAGTACTGACGTGAGGCTCACTGGTCTGTAGTTTACCAGATCACCCCTGGAACCCTTTTTAAAAATTGGTGTTATATTGGCGATCCTCCAATCTTCAGGTATTAGAGATGATTTTAATGATAGTTCACAGATTACTAATAGCAGGTCTGCAATCTCATATTTCAGTTCTTTCAACACCCTTGGATGTATACCATCCAGCCCAGGTGATTTGTTAATCTTCAGTTTATCTAATAGTTGTAATACATCTTCTCGATGTATCGATATTTCCTTCAATTCTTCCGCACCTTTAAATACCACTTCAGTCATGGGTAACATCCCTACATCTTCCTCAGTAAAGACCGAAGCAAAGAATTCATTTAGTCTCTCCGCTATCGCCTTGTCGCCTCTTAGTGCCCCTTTAACTCCTCTATCATCTAATGGACCAACTGACTCTCTCACAGGTTTTTTGCTACGAATGTACTTGAAAAAATCTTTATTTTGCGTTTTGCTTCCACAGCAAGCTTCTTCTCAAATTCTCCCTTTGCCTGCTTTATCAATGCCTTGCATTTGACTTGCCAGTGCTTGTGCTGTTTCCAGGTTTCGTCGTTTGGCTCTTCAATCCATTTCCTGAAAGATGCTTTTTTGGCAACAGCCTCTCTGACCTCACCTTTAAACCATGCTGGCAGTTTTTTGGACTTCCTTCAACTTTTCTTAAAGCGTGGAATACAGCTGGTCTGGGCTGCCAAGATAGTATTTTTCAACACCACCCAAGCTTGATGTAAGTCTTTAACCTTTGCAACTGCTCCTTTTAGTTTTTTCTTAACTATTTTCCTCAATTTATCATAGTCTCCCTTTCGAAAGTTAATAGGTAGTACTGTGGATTTCCGTACTATCCCTCCTCCACTAATTAAATCAAAGGCGATCATGCTATGATCACTATTGCCAAGTGGCCCCAACACCCTTATCTCTTGCACTAGATCTGGTGTTCCACTAAGGATTAGGTCTAATATGGCTTCCCCTCTGGTTGGTTCATGAACCAGCTGCTCCAAGAAGCAGTCATTTATGTCATCTAGGAACTTTATCTCCCTAGCATGTCCTGCCGTGACACTGACCCAGTCGATAACGGGGTAATTGAAATCACCCATTATTACTGCGCTGTAACTTTTGTTAGCTTCCTTGATTTCTTTGAGCATTTCATCATACATTTGTTCATTCTGGCCCGGTGGTCGATAGTACACCCCCACTGCCATCGCCTTCCCCTTTTTACATGGAATTTCAATCCATAGAGATTCTACAGCAAATTTTGTTTCCTGCAAAACTTTAATCCTTTCTGACTCAATGCCCTCTCTAACATAGAGCGCAACCCCTCCACCAATTTGATCAATTCTATCCTTACGATATAGTTTGTACCCTGGTATCACAGTGTCCCACTGGATGTCCTCCTTCCACCATGTCTCTGATATTCCAATCATATTTAATCTCTCATTCAGTGCTATATATTCTAACTCTCCCATCTTATTTTTTAGACTTCTAGCATTTGCATACAAGCATTTTAGAGACTGTATTTTATTCATATTAAATTTGGCTATTGGTAGACATGGGTAATTTGGGATCTTTAAGCTCTGTCTGCTCCATACTCGAGGGCATTTGGGCTACTTTACTCTTTTTTGGAACCTCTCTGCTTTTGGTAGTATCCTTCAAGGATACATTCTTCCGAACCATCCGCTCTTGGGCGACTGTTGGCTTTCCCCTATTATCTAGTTTAAAAACTGCTCTCTCTCCTTTTTAAAAGGTTAATGCCAGCAGCCTGGTTCCATCTCGGTTAAGGTGAAGCCCATCCCTTCGGAAGAGCCCTTCCTTTCCCCAGAATGTTCCCCAGTTCCTAACAAATCCAAAACCCTCATCCTTGCACCATTGTCTCATCCACGCATTGAGACTCCGGAGCTCTGCCTGCCTTTTGGGTCCTGCACGTGGAACAGGAAACATTTTGGAGAACACTACCCTGGAAGTTCTGAATTTCAACTTCCTACCTAAAAGCCTAAATTTAGCCTCCAGAACCTCCCTACCACATTTTCCTATGTCATTGGTACAGACATGTACCAAGACAGCAGACTCCTCCCCAGCACTATCGAAGACCTTATCTAGGTGGCACGTGAGGTCCGCTACCTTCGCACCAGGCAGGCATGTTACCAGGCGATCCTCACGTCCACCAGCCACCCAGCTATCTACATGCCTAATGATCGAATCACCAACTATAACGGCTGTCCTAACCCTTCCCTCATGGGCACATGGCCCTGGAGAACCTTCCTCAGTGCGAGAGGGTTTTACATCACCTGGGGGACAGGTCCTAGTTACATGATCACTTCCTGCCACACCAGGGTGATGCTCTCCTATCACGTGACCTCTCTCCTCCATGGCAACAGGGATGCTGCCAGACTGGAGGTGGGACTTCAGGACTATATTCCTGTAGGTCTTGTCTATGTACCTCTCTGTCTGTCTTATGTTTTCCAAGTCTGCTACTCTAGCCTCTAGAGAACGGACTCGTTCCCTGAGAGCAAAGAGCTCCTTGCACCTAGTGCACACGTAAGACCTCTCACCAACTGGGAGAAAATCATACATGTGACACTCAATGCAAAAGACTGGAAAGCCCCCATCTCGCTGCTGGACTGCTGTCTGCATCTTAGTTTTAAGTTTTTGTTTAGATCTTTAAGTTCTTTACTTACTAAGGGTTGCCAATAAAACTGTACCTAATACGTTTAATATACCTTGTTCACCTGAAGTTTAATTAATCTCAGGTCCTTAGTATATGACTGATTTGGGTAACGAGCTTCACCTGAGAGCACCTCCTGTCTTTTAAAATGTGTAAGTACCTATAAAGCTACGATTATCCCAGGGGTGGGTGGGTGTTGGGAGGGAGGGAGGGAAATAACACATATTAAAAGAGGGCTGCTACACAGTACCCTGTCCTGTGCTGCTGAGGTAAGCTATATTCTTATTTGATTTAAATTATAGTTCTTTGCTACTGCTAGGCTCTAACTTATTATGAAATTTAAACTACAAGCTCTCTGCTGGGTTCTAAATTTAACCAGAAAGCTCTCTTCTGTGTTTTGAATTTAAACTAAAAGTACTTTGCTGATGCTAGGCCCTGAATGACTATTAAATTTAAACTACAAGCTTTCTGCTGGGTAAGAAATTTAACCAGAAAGCTCTCTTCTGTGTTTTAAATGTAAACTTAAACTGCTGCTACTAGGCCCTGACGGATTTAACAAAAAAATAGTGGGTTCACAAATTAGCTTTAATAAAAAGAATTCCTTTCAGAAAATTCCCAGAAGTATATACTCACAATTGCAGATCTCTCTCCAGAAGTAACAGTCCCCTTTTCTAGTCTTTCAAGACTTTCCTTGTCCTGTCCATGTTGGAAATTTCTGTTGAGTTCTGTGATTGTCTTTCTTTCCTCCTCTGGCTTTAGCTTCTCTGCGTTTCTGGGCAATTTTCAGAGTTTCGTCCGTCATCCATTTTGGCTGTTTTTTCTTTTTCACCTTTTGTAGAGACTTCTCGCTTTCTTCCAACACAACCTTCTTGATGTCATTCCATAACTCTTCTGGAGCTCTGTCATTTGTATCTAAAGCAGCAAATCGATTTTGCAGGCAGTCTTTAAATTCCAGTGGTATATTCTCAAGGTCATTTTTGCTGCATTCATGAGTGGTTTGCTCTTTTTCAACTTTAGCTTGAGTTTGCATACTAGTAGTTGATGATCTGTACCACAGTCAGCTCCAAGTTTTGTCTTTGTTGATGTTATAGAGCTTTTCCATCGTTGACTTCCACAGATGTAGTCAATTTGATTTTTATACAATCCATTGGGTGAAGTCCATGTGTACAGTCGCCGCTTGTGTTGCTGGAAGAAGGTGTTTAAGATGAATAGATCGTTGGTCTTACAGAATTCTATCAGTCTTTCTCCAGCTTCATTTCTTTTGCCAAGTCCATATTTTCCAACTACTTTGCCATCTTCTTTGTTGCCAACTTTTGCGTTCCAGTCACCCATGACTATCAGGATATCCTGTTTGCATGTTCTGTCAGTTTCAGCTTGTACTTGTTCATAGAACTCTTCAATTTCATTCTCTTCTGCAGCTGTTGGGGTATATACTTGAATTATACACTTGTGTTGATAGGCATTCCTTGTAGACGAAAAGAGATTAAGCGTTCGCTGACTGCATTGTATTTCATTACAGTTCTTGCAAGTTTCTTCTTTATTATAAATGCAACACCATTTCTTCTTTGTCTTTCATTTCCAGCATAGTAGACCATGTGATTATCTGATGCAAAGTGCCCGATGCCGGTCCATTTCATTTTGCTGATACCCAACAGATAAAGTTGTACACGTTCCATTTCATTCTTGACCACCTCCAACTTCCCTTGGTTCATGCTTCGTACGTTCCATGTTCCAAGGTGTAAGACATCTTTACAGCTTCTGACTCATTTCATGCGCAGCTACATCAGCAGTCAGACGTCCCAAGGGCTTTGATCCAACCACATCATAAAGGCTGGCTTTACTCTGAAAAGTCTTCAGCTCTTCCCCAGTAGCTAGTTGAGTGCCTTCCAACCTGGGGGTCTTATCTTCCAGCACTATAGCACAATTTGTTTTGTTGTAACTATCCACTGGGTTTTCATGGCAAGATAGAGAAGTAGATTGCCTGGCCTTTCTTCCGCGCAGTTTAAGTTTGGTGTTGTTGCCATTGTCACAGAAATGTGATCCTCCGCCGTCAACACTATCCCATTCTGCTGCTGCTCAGATGGGTGGTTTGTCTTGGTCTGGCACCTCAGCTGAGACCTGTCCATCTTGGGAGACCGCCAGTAGTTAAACTACCGATAGTTTAGCTCTCAGCATCACTGATGCACACAAGCTCTCACAGCACGACAAGCTGCAAACCAAGTGACAAAAATAAATAAATGTGTGACAGAGCCACCAAAGCTTCGTGAAGTGGGACCATCATAAAAGCAAAAAAAGAAGAATATGTGCAGTACAGATGCTACGCCCATTTGACAGCCTCTACTACTGAAAAAAATGTGTAATTAAGAAAATTGTGTTAGGGTGGTCTGGCTATAATTTAATGTGAGTTTTATTTTATTTTCTTAACACATTTTTTTCAGTAATAGAGGCTGTCAAATGGGCGTAGCATCTGTACTGCACATATTCTTTTTTGCTTTTATGACGGTCCCACTTCACGAAGCTTTGGGGCTCTGTCACACATTATTTTTGTCAACTTCTTTTTGGATTTCGATTTTTACCAGTCTACTAAGCACTCTACAGATTTTTAACACCCCCTTTTTTAGATGGTTCTACATCGCCTATCGAAGGTTTTTCTGTGGTTTAATACGCTGATTTTCGTTCTCCAATGGGAGTATTTTAATCACTCCCCTTTCCTCCCTTCAATAGTGAAGGTGCAATTAGTAATAAGGATCATATTTCCACATCAGTTCTTATCTCTCCCGTTGTGCCGTTCCCATATTACTCATATTTTATTTAGAAATTTATCTCCCGTCCAGTGTTTTTATCTTACCTACAGTCTAGATTTCTTAAGGTACTATATATGTCTTCCTCATTGCCTTTTATCTCGTTTTTAAAACAATTTTTTCAATCTTGTCTTTCTTATTTCATATTTACACTACTCATTCACTTTTGGACTATATCATTGTTTTATCAATTCCCTTTTTATAGATGTTTCTGTACGTTAGTTGATTTTAATATATAAGTGTGTTATTTATTGCTTTTGCACATTCATAGACCTTATGTTTATGTACACATTGCTTTTTTTATGTCACTCTTGCACAGCTCAATGTTTTTATTGCTTTTTATTATTTATTCCTATTAACATTTATGAAATGATCTTAGGATCAATTATATGTGTGTTATGATTTTATATCTAAATGATAAAAACACATATCATATAAATACATTATTTGTATATTGTATTTTTTGAGGCTTTTGATTCATATCGCCTGAAGAAGGCCCAGGCCGAAACGCGTTGGGGATAAAGGAAAAGTTCAACACTTGGATTTTTGCCAGTCTTGGGTACCAGCTCCTTTGTCTCCTCACTGGACTCTGTACGTGGTGTCTAGGTGCTTGCTGACAATGGGGATAGATGCAGGCGTCTCCCACATGCAGAGGAGCAGCCGGGCTAGGATGGGCGGAACCGGGACCGTGAGCAATTCCCTCGGCAGAGCCTCATATTGTAAAATAATCTTCCGCACAGGGATCCTCCTCGGACTACATGGAGAGCGCCAGGGCTCAAGCCATGTCCCGCACAAACTCCAGAAAGGAGGTGTCTTCGGGAGGAGACCGCTGCTTCTGAACAGGTGAGGAAGGATCAGAGGGGAGGTCCCGATGAGCCCAAGATTCAGGGGAAGTGTCCCCTTTGGACTCCCAGCCTGAAAATTCCAAGGAAGACTCGGAGCTAGATTGCTCGATCAGAGCCTGTGCCTTACGCTGGGCTCCCGAGGCCGAAGCCCGTCTGGAGCCGGAGGCATTAGCTTGAGAAGATCTTGCACCCGAAGACTGGGATGGAGATCGAGACCTCTGCCGGCATCCCTCATTTGGCCCTTGAGGGACCGGAAAACTGGAATTAGAGTGTGTTTTGGAAACTTTTTCCCAAGGTACAGGACATGCGTCCAAAGGGCTCCGCAGAAAAAGGGAGACTGATCAAGATGGCACCCTTGGGCAGGAAGGGGACACTAAAATTTCTCCGGGAACAAGCAGGAAGTTAGTCCTCACATATGGGACTCCCCAGCTACAGGCTACCTTGAACTTATAGCCCAAAACCAAAAAGGCTCCCTCAGCGAGAGCCGCAATGAAACTCTAATCAGGGAAGTAGCACTCTGGAACAGATCGCAGGTGAGCTACTGATGCCGCCATGACCCTGACCCTATGAGTCATAACACGGCCCTCCAGCAGAAGCCCTGCTGCCTCATAAGTCCAGGCAATACAGTCTGCCACCCAAGTGGACAATGTACGCTTTGTCACCACCTTCCCCAGCTTACTGGGGTCGTAGGAAACAAAAAACTGAGAGGTTTTCCTGTGAGCTTGCATACGCTGGATGTAGAAGGACAGGGCCCTCTTACATTCCAGAATATGGAGGACCACCTCTGCCCAACTGGCATGCAGCCTGGGAAAGAAGGTAGGAAGAACAACCTCCTAGATGAGGTGAAACAAGGAGAACACCTTCGGAAGAAACTTGGGGTGTGTGCAAAGCACCACCCTATTCTTGTAGAACCTGGTATAAGGCCTCTCCACCACGAGAGCCTGGAGCTCACTCACTCTCTGGGCAGAAGTGAGCGCAACCAAGAATACCACTTTCCAGGAGAGGTACCAGAGGGGCCACGTGGCCATCGGCTCAAAGGACGGCCGGGTGAACTGCCCTAACACGACATTAAGGTCCCATTCCGTTGCTGGAGAACAGACCAAGGTTTCAACAGGAGCAGGCCCCTTTAGAAACCAGGATACCATTGGGTGAGCAGAGAGGCTTTTCATCCATGGGAAAGTGATTCGCCACTAGGGCACTGAGGTGCACTCTGATGGAGATGGACTTAAGTCCCATCTCGAAAGGTAGAGAAGGTATTGCAACACCACAACCACCGGGCAAGAAAAGGGA
Organism: Ichthyophis bannanicus; assembly: GCA_033557465.1. Classification (NCBI taxonomy): domain Eukaryota; kingdom Metazoa; phylum Chordata; class Amphibia; order Gymnophiona; family Ichthyophiidae; genus Ichthyophis; species Ichthyophis bannanicus. The sequence goes on along the minus strand of CM066049.1, from coordinate 140,353,310 downwards.
TCCACCTTTTTCCCCAGCACAACAGAAAGCAAATCTGTGCCACTTAAAGGACACACGTCTGTCTAGTAGATGGTCTATGTGAAGCCAGCAAGACCACCTCAACATCCTCCGGAAGGAGGAGTGGGGCGAGAGTCACCCTCTCAGTGAAAAGGAGCTGAAGTTTGGATGCAGAAGAGAGCCCCCCTCTTGGGAGAGAAGCCACGGGGATGAACCCAGGGGAATAGGGGCCTCCACCACTAGCTGCAGGAGAAGCAGGAACCACGGTTGCCAGGGCCACTGTGGAGCTATGAGGATGACAAAAGCTCTGTCCCGAAGGATCTTGAACAGTCTTGGCAACCAGAGGCGTCGGGGGAAAAGCATACAGAAGACCCACCGACCATGAGACTAGGAAGGCATTGGTGGTCACCCTGGCCGGATGCAGCTGCCTTGAGCAGAAATGGAGGAGCTGGTGATTGTCCTGGCTCGCAAACAAGTCCATCACCGGTTCCCCCCAAGTCTGGAAAAGCCTGTTGGCCACCACTCAGTCCAGCTGCCACTCGTGTGGCTGGAGGATCCTGCTGAGTCTGTCGGCCAGCCAGTTGTCCTGGCCCGGCAGGTCTCTACTGCTTTGAGAATCCTCTGCCAGGTTGCAAAAGAGCATAGGTCCAGAGCCTCCTGACAGAGGGTGTGTGATCCTGTACCCCTCTGTTTGTTCACGTAGAACATGGCCACTTGGCCCAGTACTGACCTGTGGTCCAGATACGGCCTGAAAACCCTCAGGGCGAGACGGATGGCCCAGTTCCAACAAATTGATCTGTTGGGCACTCTCCTCTAGGGACCACACCCCCTGCATGCAGTACCCCTGGCAATGGGCTCCCCAGCCTAGCAAAGAGGCATCTATGGTGAGGACCCTCGAGTGGGGAAGGGCCTGAAAGGGCATACCTGCCTTTAAGTGCTGGGGCGAGAGCCACCAGGCCAGGGACTATACCTAGGCACCTGGTCACTTTGATCCTGTCCTGGAGGTGTCCCGTGGCCTGGGACCATTGATCTCTGAGGCACCACTGCACAGTTCGCATGTGGAGGCAGGCATTTGGAGTGACATGGACCGTGGAGGCCATCTGCCCGAGGAGGCGCAGCAGTTGCCTCACTTGCACTGAGGAGCTGTGGCTCACTTTCCCTGCAAGGGCTATAAGCCTGCTTGCCCTGTCTGCAGGCAGGAAGGCCTTCGACTGGAAGGTATTGAGCCTTGCCCCAATGAAGTCTAACTCTTGAGAAGGTCAGAGGCTGGATTTGGGGTAGCTGATTACAAACGCCAAGTGCTGCAGGACCTGGATGGTGCAAGCTGTGGTCTGCTGCACCTTCGTGGCTGAAGTGCCCCTGATGAGCCAGTTGTCGAGATAGGGGAAGACTAAGATCCCTTGCAACCTAAGGAAGGCAGTGACCACCGCCAGGCACTTTGTGAACACCCTGGGGGCCGAAGCAAGGCAAAAAGGGGAACACTCTGTACTGGTAGTGGTTGTCCACCACAAAGCGTAGGTATTGCTTGTGGCTTGGGTGGATTAGGATGTGTGTGTGTAAGCATCCTTTAGGTCTAAGGAGCATAGTCAGTCTCCCTGGCGGAGATAGGGCAGCAATATTCCAAGGGAGAGCATCTTGAACTTCTCCCTCACCAGGAATTTGTTGGAGGTTGTGCAGGTCGAGGATGGGCCCTTAGGCCCTCTGTCCTCTTTGGGACAAGTACCTACCTGGAGTAGAACCCCTTGCCCCTGAGGTGGTGGGGCACTGGTTCCACTGCCTTGTCCTCAAGAAGACCTGCCAACTCCTTCAGAAGAAGGTCCTGGTGAAGGGGAGACCTTGGAGGCTCTCCTGGGAAGTAATGTGGGGGCACTTGAGCTAGATAGAGGTGTTATCCCTCCCTGACCACTTGTAATGCCCATGAATCGGTGGTGATGGCTTCCCACCTGTGGGCATACAAGGCGAGCTGACCTCCTGTGGGCTGCCCAACTTCAGCTGGGAGAGGGGACATGCTGCAGGAGTCAAAAAAATCCCACCGGGCTGGGTTGGAGCTAGAGCCTGGGGTTTGGGGGATTTCTGCTTACATGGGCCATACCCCTGTCCCTTGGCATGCTGCCCCTGTGGGGGAGCTGGGGAGGCCTGGTAAGGGGGGTAGTTTCGGTAAGCAGCTCCCTTCCTCGGGTAAAAAGGCTTTTTACCCGAGCCCTTCTTACGAGGAGGGCAGAGGTCTTCTTAAAGAGCTATGTCCTCGTCATGAACTCTGTCTCCAGCTCTGCGGCCTTGTCGGTCATGAGTTTGCCAAAGAGATTCTCCCCTTGGCATGGGACATCGACCAACTTGTCCTGAACCCATTGCTCAAGGTCAGATGAATGCAGCAAAGCCTGGCGGCGAGCATCGATGCCCACCACGGCTACTCGGGCCACAGACTCAAACCAGTCATAGGCTGCCTGAGACCTAAATTTGGAGCATTCATGGAGAGCTTTGGACAGGCCCTCGAAGCGCTGCAAAGGTTCCTCGGAGAGACCAGCCGAGAACCCGGTGAGTTCCTTCACCAGGTCTCTCAGGTACATGCCCATGTACAATTGGTACGCCTGGATCCGACAATTCAGCATCGTGCCCTGGAAACATTTCCTGCCAAGGGCATTAAAGGTGCAGGCCTCCCTGCCAGGGGGCGCCAAGGAATGTGTCTTCTGGCTCTTAAGCCAACGCATGGCCGATTCCACAACCATGGAGTTGTGCGGCAGCTGCGATTTCTGGAACCCAGGGCTCCGGCGGACTCGATATATCGAGTTGAGCCATTTGCTGATCACCGACGTCGACGCCAGTGTCTCCCACATGCAGAGCATAAGTCGTTCTAGGATCGGAGGAACGGGTACCATGAGGGTCTCCCGAGGAACAGCCTCATATTGGAGGATCTCAAGCTTGTTGGACTCTGGAGAAAGCCAAAGCCTTGGACATGTCCCGCACGAAGTCCAAAAAACCCATATCCTCCGGTGGGGACCTTCTCCGAGGCAGATACCAGGGAATCTGAGGGGACATCCCTATGCCTTCAGGTATCCAGGGACTCCTCGTCCTCTGTCTCCCAAACTGAGGCCTCCGAGGAGGACTCGAGGGGCTCTTCGGGCATCAAGGGCCCTGACGCCGTCCGTCCCAAAGCCGGCAGACTTGGCAGCAACGACCTCGGATCGACTCGAGTCCGGCCTCGGCCGAGGATCGACTCGAGTCCGGCCTCGGCCGAGGATCGACTCGAGTCCGGCCTCGGCCGAGGATCGACTCGAGTCTAAAAGGTCTCTAGGATCGGCTTGGCCTCTGGTGTCGACTTTGACGTCGTGGGCCCGGTCATCGGGGTGGAGGAACCGGACATACCAGACATCAGCGCCCGCTGCTGTTCAAAGAAGGTAGTAAAACTGCGCTCCAAAGCCACCATCCTGGACATGTGTCCAGGAGACTCAGCAGCCTCCAGCTCGGGTACAGACACAGTCAGCCCCGATGCTGGTTCCCCCGGGGGAGTCTTCAGCAAGAACAGTCGGTACTTGACTAGGCTGATCCGGTTCCTGATGAGGAACTTTGGCCAGGTGCTCCTTCTCCAACGATCCAGGCAGGCGCTCAGGGCTCTACGACCGGCCCCGAGAGGAGCCCCGTTGTTCGTAACCATCCAGGGATGCTGCCTTCGAGGATTTCTTCTTCCTCTTGTGTTCCTTCGAGGGAGACAACGCTCGGGTTTGGAGTGTTCCCCTCGAGATGTAGAGGGCCTCACACGAGGTCCTAGCTCTCGGAGGCACAAGGGATTGGGGAAAAATCTTGTCATGCTGCTGCTGCTGGCAGCTCCTCAGGGCCTTGGACGACATTCTCTTATAGAGTGCAGACCGTTGGGTCGTGGTCCAGCCCAAGGCATCAGAGGCAGCAGTCGTGTGTATCAGTGAGGGACATAATTTTCCCGCACCCATCGCATTTCTTGAAACCGCTGGTAGCCATCAGGGGAAAAAGGACACTGGCTAGGTCGAAGACCCTTCGGGCTGCCAGCGAAGGAGAAAAAGAGGAAAAAGGGCGCAAAGATGCCTCAAAAGGAGAAAAAAAATCTAACAAAAAATAAAAAGACCGACCGGTTACCAGAGTAGAGAGGCGGGAAGGATACCAGTGTCGACCGTTCGGGCCAAAAAGGCACAGAGAAAAAAGTCAACTTTTTCCAGGACACGAGGGACAACGTCCGATGGGCTCTGCGGAAAAAAGGAGACTGAGCAAGATGGCACCCCTGGGCGGGAAGGGGACCACACATGCGTGGTAGCAATTCTCAAAGGCTTTCTTTGAAAGCTGGGGATTTGCTCTGCATGGGCTCCATTGGGTGACCCATATGTGAGGACTGACTTCCTGCTTGTTCCCGGAGAAACAATTCTAGGGTGACAGATGTAATAGTTCATTATATGCTTAAAGCAAACTGAGCTAGATTACAGCCACTCCCACACTGAACACTGCATCAACCCTTTTCACTGGAACCCTACAGTCACTGCATGACCACAGCAGCACACTGAACACACTATTAAGATACTTACCACTCCTAAGTCACCTCCCATCTAGACTACTGTAACCTACTCCTTGCTGGTCTCCCTCTGAATCATCTCTCTCCCCCTTCAATCTGTTCAACATTATGCTGTGCAGTTAATCTTTCGTCAGCCTCGCCATGCTCATATCACCTCTCCTCAAGTCACTTCATTGGCTCCCTATCCGTTTTCACATCCAGTTCAAACTCCTGCTGACCTATAAGTGCATTTACTCTGCAGTTCCTCACTACCTTTCCTCTCTTAGCTCTCCCTACACCCCTCCTTGGGAACTCCGCTCTTCTAGCAAATCACTTCTATCTGTGCCCTTCTCTTCTATTGCTAACTCCAGACTTCATTCCTTTCACTTTGCTGCTCCTTATGCCTAAAACAAACTACCTGAGTCTGTACGTCAAGCGCCTTCTCTGATCCTTTTCAAATCCAGGCTGAAAACTCACCTCTTTCGCTGCCACTTTCGGGGTCTTGACTCACCTGATCTCCTTTGTATTTCCTTACCATTCCCCCTAGATGTATCCCATGTCTATAGCTACTATGTTGTCTGTCTTGATTAGATTGTAAGCTCTAATGAGCAGGGACCATCTTTTACATGTGTCTGTGCAATGCTGCATACATCTTGTAGCACTATACAAATGTTCAGTAGTAGTAAAAAAAAAAAACCCAAGAACTCTACTTTCACTCATATAGGAAAAATGTCTCTGCAATGCTCTTTGCTCTGCACTGGGAGAGTTGAAACGGAGAACAAAACATGCTCATCCCCACACAGACAGCACAATCTCCTGTCAAAATACATCCAAGCCCTCATGACAGTGCACATACCTTCCACTGCAATCCTCATAAGCAGATTTTAATAAGATCCACAATACAGAATGTAAAAATCTGTCCTTTATATGTTTTTCCACCTCTTAAGTAAATGTAACAAGATATAGGGGCAAGACTATGAAGTACACACAGCTGGAGCGCAAGAGCACCTTATTATACACTAGACAGGATCCTGCCCTCTCTCCCTCACTATGTCAGACACTGCTTCCTTCAAGTTTTTCTTGATACGAGGGTTTTGCAGGGATTGGAGTAGAAACCCCCAGAAAGGTTCATAGCTGTGGTGGTGGAGGAAGCTCTAGTCAGACTGCAGTGAAACACTGCAGAAAGGGGGGGGGGGGGGGGTAGGCCCCATAGCCTGAGTTAGGGACATGGTTGTAAGGGGTCTTCCCTCAGTCTAAGGTGCACATCTCTTGAGGGGGATCCCTGGCCACACCATGGTGCAGAATTTGGTGGGAGAACCCTGGTGTGGTTTTGTACCAGACACACACAGCCTTTGAAGATGGGGGCATACAAAGAGTCCACAGTCAACTGTGAAGTGGGATGGGGCTAAACTGAAGTACACTGTTGCGGGGCAAGGCGGTCAGAGAAATTTGCTATGATACAGCTGAAGGAATCTATAAATCACTCCATGGTCAGACCAAGGCACACAGCTACAAGGAGGGGCACCTGATCAGTTCAAGGTGCACAGCTGTCAGGTTGGTTCAAGGACCAGTTATGGCAAAAAAAAAAAAAAAAAGTTGGTCAAGGCACCAAGCTGTAGGGATGAGTTGGGGCACCAGAGAGAAATGAAAATGTCAGCCTTAGGCACAGAGCTGCAGGGAAGAGAATGAGAGAATCCACTTGACGCGTTGAACTGTGAAGGGAAGTACGAAAGAGATGAAGGAGTCTGCTTGAGGTGCTGAGCTGCAGTAGGGATACAGAGTTAATTTTCTTTTTTCTCAGTTTCATTATTTTCTTGCTTGGAGTCTCCAGACTTCTCTTTGGGGCTCTCCTCATACCTAGCACACAAAAGTAAAGTGAAGTAACAATTACAAGTCTAGCACGCAGCCTCTGCCACATGCAATTTTGAGGAAGGTGCACAGAAAAAGCCATGTTCCAGGGTGGTGCTAAGACCACATACATAGATCCTGCCACTCAGATTAACGAATGGGGAACCTGAAGACTTGAGATTTTAATGAGACAAGAACTCATTTGTAGCACATATGCTTGATGCTCATGGCTCAAGGATGGCTAATTTTCTCTTAAAATTCATCTGCTTATACCACATCTATGCATTATTTGCATTTAAAGTAGGAAAATAGAAAGATGCAGCGGAGGATGACGAAGTAGGAGGGAGACGGAGGATCATGAAGCAGGAGCCCAATAAGGGGCCCTACCTGGTCAACAAAAGAGTGAAAGCAAGAAAGTGAAGCAGCCATTGCTACATGGCGCTGGTGTTGAGCTGCCGACGTCGGCGGGGTGAAGTAGGTTTCTGCTGCATGGAGTCGGCGAGGCTTGCGGGAGAGCTGGATACGCTGGGGAAGTGATTGAGCCTTGGTGTATGGGGCAAGATTTCAGCAGAAGATTCATAGCTGCAAGCAAGGGAGTGATTCAAGAGAAAAAGAAAAGCCAGGAGACAGGGAGAGAGAAAATGTGTGAAGGAAAAAGAAAGGGGAGGGTAGAGAGAAGAAAAAAAACATTTGAAAACAAATGTTTGGAACTGGTCACAGGTCGACTGCAAAAAAACTGTTTACTACTATCTGTCTGGCCCTATATGCTCTTGGGGGCATCTTCCTTGTAAACAGAGGAACAAACAACAAGCAGCTGATATCTGGAAAGTACGTGGGTTTTTTTTTTTGTTTTTTTTGTTTTTAAGTGTTGTCAAGTCAATGCTGACTCCTGGAGACCCAGCAGCCCCTGTGTTTTCTTATCAAGGTATGACCGGAAGTAGATTGCCAAGCCTTTTCCTTCGAGGCACTGGAGGGAAAAGTGACTTGTCCAAGGTCACAAGGAGCACTCTGATCTCTTGGGTGGTACTAGGCTGTTGCTCTAACCAGTAGGCTACTCCTCCATACAAGAAAATTAAAACATTTAAACCTTGTTTTCTGTCTTCAGATTCACTTCCTTTCAGGAAAAAGGACTCTGAATTTGTGTTCATTTCCGAGTGCTACAGACTGAGCTGTTGCACTGTATTTTGTCAGCAATACTGCTGTTTTTTGCCTTAAAAGGTGGAAGAATAAAAGCCACCTGCATAAGGCAGAGATGGGAAAACTGCGGCTCATGAAATTCTTTTTAGCCCACAGCCTTTGACATATACCTGGAAGTGACATTGCTGTTGTGATCAGCCTGAAAGTCTTGGGGGGAGGACCAATGTTCCCTCTAATTTTCTGTAGGCTGTGCGCGCATAAAATATCAGCTGTGTGCAGCTTTTGAAGGAAGGTTAAATTTTTGTGCACCACATAACGACACTCTGAGTTATATACTTTAAAATTTGACTACACATCAGAATACAGTATGTACACCACACTGATTTTAATCAAATTAAATGAAAATAGACGATTACTAAATGAAGAGGGAAATTTCTAGTAATTACAATCATAACTTTAAAATTTTAAGACGTCTGTGTTGTTTTCTATCAGAATCAGAGCCGTAATTTTTGTGCGCTCTGTTGTATGTGCGCTCGCTCGGCGAGGTGTGTGCGCGCGCACACGCGCACAGCTTAGAGGGAACAGTGGGGAGGACCCTATCCTCTTCTCAGTCTGCTACACTGGCACCTTCCTCCCCCTAATATGGAACAGGCCACCAGTTTGGCTCTTGGGACCAAATGTTTGGCAAACTCTGTCATAGGGAATCTCACATGCTTAGCTCTGCAAGATGATAGTGTACAATGGAGGAAGATGACACATACTGTCCTGGAGAGGGCATGATATTTTACAAAGTAATCGGGTTCTATAGCTGACACCTGGGAGATATCTTTGTAGTGTGGACAGAAATAACTAACTAGGCAAACTATGAACTGGTTGGTATGGGTTTCGATTTTAGATTTAAATTGATTCACCTTTCCAAATCTGAGCTCAAAGTGAATTGCAATCAGGTACAGCAGTACTTCCCTGCCTAAGGAGGCTTCCGATTTAGTAAGGCAATGGAGAATTATGGGCAAAGTTGCAAGGAGCATATATGGAAAAAGTGGGAGCGAACTTTAGCTGCTCTTCCATTTGTCTTTTTTTGCTGACACCTGAGTAACACTATAACACTATTGACTAAAGAAGTCTACAAGCCAGTTACATTACACAACCACTAATGTTATACTTATCCCATCGCACTGCAACCTGGGGGCTACCAATAGGTGAAGTAGGCAAGTGCCCTGCTATGTCACTTGTTTTTACATCAGCAGCTGCAGAGGGAAAGGTGGCAAGTTGTCTAAATGCTCAAATGGAAGTCAGGGATAGAAATCCATCGCCGACTAGCATTACACACTCACTCAAAATGTGTCATCATCATCTGCATATCTGCTCATATATACAATGCTGAAAAGTTTGTGAACTTCCAAGTGGGGAAAGCATATAGAGAAAGGTTCCATGAATTCCTTTCCAGCATGTGTGCGCGCATCTCTGGAGACAGAGAGAAGGTTTGAATGAAACTGTTCCCAAATGTTCCCTTTAGTTTGGATATAATGAAGTTTGATAGGCTATCATTTAGATACCACTGTCAAATTTCAAAAGGATGGGGTATCTGTGTCATGACAACAAGTACTACTGTGCTGCACTATCACTAGTTCAGCACATAAAAATTAGAAATAAAATATGCAGAATTTTCAAAAATGTTTGAACAAACTTTTTAATTTTTTGTGCAGAATTCCCAAGGATGGAAGGTTCATGTGTTAACCATCAGGAAAAAGTTGAATGGGTCAAAGACAAAGTTCTAAGTCAAATATATTGCTAGTGTCAATGTTTCAGCAGAATTGGCTGTAACAAGGGAATCACATAGTAACATAGGAAATAACAAAAAAAAGATGAGCATAGCTCATCTAGTCTCTTTAGCAAGATGTTTAGGGTTGTGCAGGTTACCCACCATTCTATGCTTTTTACTCTGTGCAGGTTACCCCAACCTCCCGGCTCTATACTATTTACTTTAGATTTTAACTGCTACTCTGAGACAGACAGCCCTGCTGTGGTTTTTTGAAGTGTGAAGGTCCTTCAAGTTTTGCTTTGATCAGGAATGCTCCTCTTCCTATAAAGGGATCCTTTGTGTTTATCCTATGCCTTTTCTACTTCCATCACTATTTTTGTTCCCAGCACCTCCAGTGGAAAGGCATTCAGGCATCCACTATCCTTTCCATTAACAAGTATTTCCTAATGTTGCTTTGAAAATTTGCTTCCTTTCAGATTCATTTTGTCGTCTCTTTTTTATATAATTTCCCCGTCTTTGGAAAAGGTTTGTTTGCTCATTCATACCTGTCAAGTATTAAACATCTTTATCATATCTCCCCTGCCCCTCATTTCTTCTAAGTACAGTTATTTGTGTCTTCAAGTCTCTTCTCATATGGCTTCTAGCACAAACCCCATATCAATTTTAGTTGCTCTTCTCTGAACTGTTTCAAATATTTTTGCCTCCAAAACTGAATACAATACTCAAAGTTAGGCCTCACCAGCATCTTGTACAGGGCATTGCCATCACCTCCTTTTGGTTGTTACGCCCTTCTTTATGCAGTTTGGCATCCTTCTGGCTTCAGCCATCACTCTGTCACACTGTTTCACAACCTTGAGCATCACCTCCATGGTACATATAGATCATCCTCTCACCCCCTACTGCATACTGCTCTTTTGGCTTTCTGCACCCTAAGTGCATCACTTTGCACTTCTGTACATTAAATCTTAACTGCCAAACATTAGACCATTCTTCTAATTCTTTCTTTTTTTGTAATCTAATCATATTTTACACACGTATCTAATGTTATAAGGTAGTATGGAGATCTAACGCCTAACCCCTTCCCCCTCCCTCTTACTACCTCCTCCAGGAGAGTCTACACTAAAACCACAGCTTTTAGTAACTTAAAACTTTGAGCAAGTGCCCCCCAAACTTTCTCAAAATGAGGGAGCTTCTCCAAATTTATTGCCATGAGGCGCTACATCACATACACTCTGCATTCTCAACTGCCAGGAGTACATAGTCTGCACCAGATAGGATTTCAAGTATAGAGTTATTTCACATCTAATCCCAAACTCACACATTCATGCCAATTTTCCCAAAGTCCCACGCCACCCTTCCCCAACCAAACCCAGCAGCACCCATTCTGGGCCCTTCTTCAACCAACCCCTTTACCTCCCCTTCTACCACCTTCCAAAATCCTTGTTTATTTAACGGGTTTTTTATATACCGCTTTATCATTTCAATCAAAGCAGTTTACATCGTAACAAACTTGGTAGTGTACATTAAATAGGGACATTGATAACATGGATTTTCTGAGGCAATGGAGGGTTAAGTGACTTGCCTAAGGCCATAAGGAGTGCTAGTGGGAATCGAACCCTGGGTTCCCAAGCCAGTGCTCTTAACCATTAGACTACTCCTCCACTTATATCTTTGGGTACTGCTCCCACATAAGCAAGTAATTTCCCTCTGCCCCACACCCCTGCCAGCATTTAGAGGAAAACCCTAGAACCAACTTAAATAGATGTACTTAATCCAAGTTAAGAGGCATAACATCTTATAGCCCTTCTTCACAATGCAGCTAGAGAGACTTCCCCACAGATCTAAAATGTTCCCACTGCTTTGCAACAACTTCCCTCCCTCAAATCTCTCTTCCACTGACTTTGAACACAAGAAAACAGATGTCCTACACATCTCCAGAACAGATCATTCTCACCCCCCAAAACTATCAAAATACATAACATCAAACTAGAAACCAAACATGAAGTAAGATACCTGGGCATAAGAAATCAACAATATTTCATTTTCACCCCCCCCCCCCATCAACAAAACAGTACAATCAATATACCACAAAATAAAGATACTGCGCAACCTACAACCCATTCTAGTAACCTCAGACTTCCACTCTGTACTAAAGCACTCATATTCCCTATACTAGACTTCTGCAACAGCATATACCAAGGACTCCCCAAGAACACCCTCTACAAGCTACAATTGACCCAAAACAGCACAGCACACAACCCTGCAAACGCAAGAAAGAGTGATCACATCACACCAATTCTGAAAAACCTACACTGGCTACCTGTACACAGCAGAATCAAATCGATGGTCATCTTAAAAACACTACACAGTCAATCCTTGACGTATCTTGAATCCCTCACCAGCACATCAACCCCCAATAGAACAAGGCAAAAATGTAATGCTAATCTGCTTGACCTACCAGGAGAAATAACTTGCATAAACCAGAACACTTGCAATTTTATTTAACCAATTTTTTATACCGCTTTATCCTTCAATCAAAGCTGTTTACATTATAACTTAACTATATACAAGGAATGATTAAACAAGGGAAGGGTAGAGCAGTAACAAGTTAACTTATGTACAATGCAAGATCTATAACAAACTATACACATGTCTGTGGCATTAAAGAGTAGTTGTTAGTCTGTAGCTTGGGGTCAACAGGGGGTAGTTTGGATCTTTTCCTCAGATAGTTAAGTAATATGTCCCAGGTGGCTTGTGTAGAGTTTTGAGCTTCTTCCTGAAGTCTTTGTCTTATCGCTCGCGTGTCATCTGGAAGAGAGTTCCATATCGATGGGGCATATAGTGAAAGCGCTCTTCTGGATGTGGATTGTTTGGATTTTTGGTAATCATGAGGGTGTGATGAACATGTGTTTGTTGATGTCTCTCCTGGTTCGGGTGCTTATGTCTCTTATTATGAGTTCCTGTAGGATGCAGCTGATGATTGGTGGATGATTTTAAAGATGTTTAAGATTATCTTGAATCTGATGTGGGAGTGTATTGGGAGCTCATGTAACTAGTCGAGTATAGGGGTGACGTGCTCTTGTTTGGGTGTTCCCTGACGATTCGTGCTGCTGTGTTTTGTGCTATTTGGAGTGGCATAATGGTTTGTTTTAGGAGCCCCTGAGAGAGTGTGTTGCAATAGTCAAATATGGGAGTGATTACTGCCTGGCAAATGGTACAGAAGTGAACTTGGTTCAGGATCGGATTTAGTCTCCTGATAACTTCTCCACTTATGCACCTGACCTATATGGAATGAACTCCCCAAACAGCCTCAGGAAAACACAGGACCTATAAAACTTTTGTAAAGACCTCAAAATGCTTCTTTTTAAAGGAACATTTTAATACCTGAGCACTGTTCTCCTCTGATCATTACTCTCTCTGTAACAGTCCATTGAATACTCACATGTCCTCCCCCACAATTTTCTCACCCCCCCATCCAGCCTCCACCCCTTCTGTACAGTTTACTGTATGCAAGTTCAACTGTTAACATGTTTCTACTGTAATTCAACTAAACGTTCAGTGTAAATCTGTTTAGTTCTTGTTCCATGTAAACCACCTTGATTCCCAGATAAGGCAGTATAGAAAAACAGTTAAATAAATTAAATAAATTGTTCAGATCAGCCTCTTTCATACTACAGGAAACCAACAAAGGATTTCAGTCATATAACCCTCTTGCACCCACCCACTCTTTAGCTCCCAACATCCCACATGCAAAAACTCATAAAAGTCCTTAGGCCTTATCCCAAAATTTTCCTTTAACTCTGGAAAGAATTAAATCACAGAGTTCAACCTCTGTGCCTCGCATCTTTGCAAGAGGATCCATAAACCCAGGTAGAAACTTTGAGTTATATCATATAGGTTATAGCAGGGATACCTCTTTCCTTAATCACTTACAGCTCGACAGTCGCATCCACCTTATTATACACATACTTAAAGGATTAGTTAACTGTCTCCCCCTATTACTTCCCAAGGGCAAATACAGCAATGGTAGCTCCTTAAGAGTAAGGACTATGTGCACCCACTTCTCCCCCCCCCACACCAATCCACTATGTTCTTCAGTTGCACCGCCAAATACCACTAGATACTTGGCACTGCTAGTCCCCTGTTTCTTGTGTCTATAAAGAACCCAGTGGGCCACCCTAAGAGGCCTCTTCTTCCAAATATATTGGAATATTTTCCTTTGCATTACCTCCACATTCCCCTTGGACACTGTCACTGGGAAGGGCTGGAAAAGATACAGCATGTGTGGCAAAATAGAAATTACACTTACCTGGTAATTGTTGTTCCTTGAGGAACTACAGTTTAGTCTTCCACCTCTGGGTAGTATACCAGCTCCTGCAGCTTGGAGACTGGGCAATGTCAAAATCATAAGTCCAAACACAAGAGAAGAGGGTATCCGCAAAGGCAAACCAAACGAAAAAGCGGAAACCAAAAAACAGGCCTACACACGGGAGAGATGAAGTCCTTTAAAAAAGTGGTTTGTACTTCATCTCTCCCGTGTGCAGGCCTGTTTTTTGGTTTCCGCTTTTTCGTTTGCAATGTCAAAATCATGACATCACTGGATATATCCTGCTGGTCTCACCCATCAGCCCCCCAGTGAAGTATTGACAAAGCATACTCAAAGGAGCAACATAAGTAGCTATCATATCAAATTCAACCTTAAACTCAAGGCTTCACCTTAACCGGGATGGAACCAGGCTGCTGGCATTAACCTTTAAAAAGGATATAGAGCAGCTTTTAAACTAGATATTAGGGGAAAGCCGACAGTCGCCCAAGAGCGGATGGTTCGGAAGAATGTATCTTTGAAGGATACTACCAAAAGCAGAGAGGTTCCACAAAAGAGTAAAGTAGCCCAAATGCCCTCAAGTATGGAGCAGACAGAGCTTAAAGATCCTAAATTACCCATGTCTAACAATAGCCAAATTAATATGAATAAAATACATTCTCTAAAATGCTTGTATGCAAATGCTAGAAGTCTAAAAAATAAGATGGGAGAGTTAGAATATATAGCACTAAATGAAAGGTTAGATATGATTGGAATATCAGAGACATGGTGGAAGGACGACAACCAGTGGGACACTGTGATACCTGGGTACAAACTATATCGTAATGATAGAGCTGATCAAATTGGTGGAGGGGTTGCTCTCTATGTTAGAGAGGGCATTGAGTCAGAAAGGATTAAAGTTTTGCAGGAAACAAAATGTGCTGTAGAATCTATATGGATTGAAATTCCATGTAAAAGGGGGAAGGCAATGGCAGTGGGGGTGTACTATCGAGTGCCTGGCCAGAATGACCAAATGGATGATGAAATGCTCAAAGAAATCAAGGAAGCTAACAAAAGTTACAGCACAGTAATAATAATGGGTGATTTCAACTACCCCGGTATCGACTGGGTCAGTGTCACGGCAGGACATGCTAGGGAGATAAAGTTCCTAGATGAAATAAATGACTGCTTCTTGGAGCTGCTGGTTCATGAACCGACCAGAGGGGAAGCCATATTAGACCTAATCCTTAGTGGAACACCAGATCTAGTGCAAGAGATAAGGTTGTTGGGGCCACTTGGCAATAGTGATCATAGCATGATCGCCTTTAATTTAATTAGTGGAGGAGGGATAGTAAGGAAATCCACAGTACGACCTTTTAACTTTCGAAAGGGAGACTATGATAAAATGAGGAAAACAGTTAAGAAAAAACTAAAAGGAGCAGTTGCAAAGGTTAAAGACGTACATCAGGCTTGGCTGTTGTTGAAAAATACTATCTTGGAAGCCCAGACCAGCTGTATTCCACGCTTTAAGAAAAGTGGAAGGAAGTCCAAAAAACTGCCAGCATGGTTTAAAGGTGAGGTCAGGGAGGCTGTTGCCAAAAAAGCATCTTTCAGGAAATGGAAAAAAGAGCCAAACGACGAAACCTGGAAATAGCACAAGCACTGGCAAGTCAAATGCAAGGCATTGATAAGGCAGGCAAAGGGAGAATATGAGAAGAAGCTTGCTGTGGAAGCAAAAACGCGAAGTAAAGACCTTTTCAAGTACATTCGTAGCAAAAAACCTGTGAGAGAGTCAGTTGGTCCATTAGATGATAAAGGAGCACTAAGAGGCGACAAGGCGATAGCGGAGAGACTGAATGAATTTTTTGCTTCAGTCTTTACTGAGGAAGATGTAGGGATGTTACCCATGACTGAAGTGGTATTTAAAGGTGCGGAAGAATTGAAGGAAATATCGATACATCGGGAAGATGTACTACAACTATTAGATAAACTGAAGAGTAGCAAATCACCTGGGCCGGATGCACTGTTCCCTCTAAGCTGTGCGCGTGTGCGCGCGCACACACCTCACCGAGCGAGCGCACATACTTTACAACAGAGCGCACAAAAATTACGGCTCTGATTCTGATAGAAAACACAGACGTCTTAAAATTTAAAAGTTATGATTGTAATTACTAGAAATTTCCCGCTTCATTTAGTAATCGTCTATTTTCATTTAATTTGATTAAAATCAATGTGGTGTACATACTGTATTCTGATGTGTAGTCAAATTTTAAAGTATATAACTCCGAGTGTCATTATGTGATGCACAAAAATTTAACCTTCCTTCAAAAGCTGCACACAGCTGATATTTTATGCGCACACAGCCTACAGAAAATTAGAGGGAACATTGGCCGGATGGTATACATCCAAGGGTGTTGAAAGAACTGAAATACGAGATTGCAGACCTGCTATTAGTAATCTGTGAACTATCATTAAAATCATCTCTAATACTTGAAGATTGGAGGATCGCCAATGTAACACCAATTTTTAAAAAGGGTTCCAGGGGTGATCCGGGAAACTACAGACTGGTGAGCCTGACATCAGTACCGGGAAAAATGGTAGAAACCATCATAAAGAATAAAATTACTCAGCATGTAGATAGTCATGACCTAATGGGAGACGGCCAACATGGCTTTAGACAAAGAAGATCTTGTCTTACACTAATCTGTTATGTTTTTTTGAAGGAGTGAATAATCAGGTGGACAAAGGTGAGTCTGTTGATATTGTGTATCTGGACTTTCAGAAAGCCTTTGACAAGGTCCCTCATGAGAGACTTTTGGCAAAACTAAAGAGTCATGGGATAGGAGGCAGTGTACTATTGTGGATCAGGAACTGGTTAAAAGATAGAAAGCAGAGGGTAGGGCTAAATGGCCAATTTTCCCAATGGAGAAAGGTGAATAGTGGTGTACCCCAGGGATCTGTGCTGGGTCCACTGCTTTTTGACATATTCATAAATGACCTGGAAAGTGGAATAACGAGTGAGGTTATCAAATTTGCAGATGACACAAAACTATTTAAAGTTGTTAAAACCTAAGAGGATTGTGGAAAATTGCAAGAGGATCTTGATAAATTGGAAGACTGGGCATCAAAATGGCAGATGAAATTTAATGTGGACAAGTGCAAGGTTATGCACCTAGGGAAGAACAACCCAAACTATGGTTCCACGATGCAAGGTTCCACATTAGGAACCACCACCCAGGAAAAAGATTTAGGCGTCATTGTGGATACCATGTTAACACCCTCGGCCCAGTGTGCAGCGGTGGCCAAGAGAGCAAATAGAATGCTAGGTATGATAAGGAAAGGAATGGAAAATAAAACAAAAGATATTATAATGCCTCTATATCGTTCCATGGTGAGACCGCACTTGGAATATTGTGTGCAATTCTGGTCGCCGTATCTTAAAAAGGATATAGCGATTTTAGAAAAGGTTCAGAGAAGAGCCACCAAAATGGTAAAGGGGATGGAAGGATACTCCTATGAAGAAAGGCTAAAAAGGTTAGGGTTCTTTAACCTGGAAAAGAGACGGCTGAGGGGAGATATGATAGAAGTCTATAAATTATTGAACGGAGTGGAACGGGTAAACGTAGATCGATTGTTTACCTTATCAGAATATAGAAAGACTAGGGGACATGCAATGAAGCTACGGGGTAAACTATTTAAGACTAATAAAAGAAAATATTTTTTCACTCAACGTGTAATCAAACTCTGGAATTTGTTACCGAAGGATGTAGTAAAGGCTGTTAGATAGATAATTCAATTATTCCTATTAAATCAGAAGTGAAATATCTTGGAGTTACTCTAGACAAGGAATTAAATCTCAGATCACACATAAACAAGACGATTAGAAGCGCTTATTATAGAATGAAAATCATCAGAAGACTAAGGCCGCTTCTGGAAACTGTTCACTTCCGCAATGTTTGTCATGCTCTAATTACACCATTACTTGACTTCTGCAATCCAATATATCTGGGTCTAGCTAAGCAGTCACTGAAGCCTTTACAGTTAGCGCAAAACACCGCTGCTCGTATAATTTTTGGTCTATCAAGTAAAGAGCATATAACTCCTATCTTAAAGGAGCTTCATTGGTTACCAATATCATCTCGTATTAAATACAAAACAGTAATTTATATTTTCAAGATAAAGCAACAATGTTCTGCAAAAAGTCTGACGTATCTTATCCGGTCAGATATTAGCAACAGACCTAGGAGAAGTGTATCTGAAAATAGAATCAGCTCCTCAAATGACATCAGAAAAACACGCAAGGAGACCTCTGAGAGAGCTTTCTCGTTTGCTGCGACTTCCATCTGGAACTCCCTACCTAATGATCTGAGAGCAGCTCAGGACATCAAAGACTTTAGAAAACAACTGAAAACAGTTTTGTTTACGGAGCACTACGGTCATGCAATCAACTAATTAATTTTTAAGAAAGCAATTATTTATATACATTGTACAATAGCTCACTTTATAGTATAGCTCACAATATATATAGTGCACCTTTTCCCAAGACATTTAATCATATATTTACAAACTATGTATATATTATCACAGATTTTTTCACTATTACTAATTTTCTCTTTTGTTAAACCGCTTTGATTGTATGATAAGGCGGTATAAAAATCCAATTAAATAAATAAATAAATAAAAATAAATTATTAAGAAGGGACCCAGGATATCAATGCTTGAACCAATACAAGCATTGTGGAACCTGTGTCTCTTGGGGAAACTGCTAGGTACATATGACCTAGATTGGCCACTGTTGGAAACAGAATACTGGGCTTGATGGACCTTGGTCTGACCCAGTATGGCATATCTTATGTTCTTATGAACGCATAACTGGAGATATCTAATCATGAAAGAAGGGAACTGATTTTTTTTTAACTTTCTCTTTCCCGCTCTATGCCTAGCCAAGGACCAGAGAGAGCAGAATAGACATAAAAGAGAGATAAAGAATAGAGGCAATCATTTTTTATTTATTTATTTATTTATTAACAATTCTTATATACCGCACTATTAGACATCAGCGCGGTTTACATTGAACAGAAAACATCCGACAGTTTACATATGTCTGGTCATTACATTTAACAGGAAGAATAACTTGGCGAAATAGGGAAACTAAATACAATGCAGGGTTATCTCATAACCCAATTAAAGGCTCTACTCACCTGTAGTCTTGAACTTCTCTCAACTGAACCACCACTGTAAACACATCCATCCTTGGGCGGGAATGAGGACTAAACTGTAGTTCAAGGAACAACAATTACCAGGTAAGTGTAATTTCTATTTCCTTATCGTTCCTACAGTTTAGTCCTCCACCTCTGGGATGTATCAGAGCAGTACTCATTGGGAGGGACCGTTCCAGCTGGAACGCAACACTGCCGCCCCGAAACAAGCATTGTTTGCCGCCAGGACATCTAGGCGGTAGTGCTTACTGAAAGTATGAAGAGAAGACCAGGTGGCCGCTCTACAAATTTCCACTGGTGGAACCAAACTGTGTTCCTCCCAGGAGGTCGCTTGCGCCCTAGTAGAGTGAGCACTTAAGCCCGCTGGTACAGGACGACCTTACAACAGATATGCTGATGCAATTGCCTCCTTAATCCACCTGGAAATGGCAGCTTTCGCAGCTGCCTCCCCTTTGCGAGGACCTCTAAACACAAATAGACGGTCCGATTTGCAAAAATGTTTCGGAGACTTTCAAATACTGTCATAGCACCCTTTTTATGTCTTGACGGCGTAAACTACGATCCAAAACGTTCCCGTCCGCTGAGCCCAAAGTCGGAAGAGAGACCATTTGGTTTAGATGAAATGGAGAAACTACCTTTGGTAAAAACGATGGCACGGGGCGCAACACCACCATTTCCCTGGAAAAAGCCAAAAAACGGCTCTCTACATGACAGTGCCTGCAACTCCAAAATTCGCCTTGCAGAACAGATGGCCACCAAAAACACCATCTTCAAGGTTAAATCTTTAACCGATGCCTGATGCAAAGGCTCAAATGGTTCCTTAGCCAACGCTCCTAAAACCAAGTTGAGATCCCACGGCGGAACCGTGATTCTACGAGAAGGCCGCAGCCAGGAAACTGCCTTAAGAAAACGCAAGACATCAGCATGCGAACCTAGAGCCACTCCCCAGACTTTGCCCCATAGCAAGACAGGGCTGCTAACTGAACCCTCAAGGAACTTGCTGCCAGACCCTTATCAAACCCATCTTGCAGGAAACTTAACACCAAGGGAACAGTTACTGTAGCCACGCGCACCTGCCTCTGCAAGCACCAGTCCTCAAATACGCCATATGCGCACATATGCCAGAGACGTGGACTTTTTCCTCGCTCAAAGTAAAGTAGCTATGACTGCCGCCGAGTAACCTTTCTTCCTCAGCCTTGCCCTTTCAAAGGCCATACCATAAGCGAGAACCGATCCACCTGAGACATTTGAAGCGGACCCTGCAGCAACAGATTCTCAGATGTCGATAGCCTCCAGGGATTCCCATCGAGCAGCCGAATGAGATCAGCGTACCACGGGTGCTGTGGCCAATCCGGGGCCACCAACAATTCTTTCCCCCAATGAGCTTCTATACGCTGCACCACTTGACCTATTAGTGCCCATGGCGGAAAGACAGAGACCTGACAACGGCCACCGCTGTATCAGGGCATCGATGCCTTCCGACATCCTCTCACGCCGTCTGCTGTAGAAGCGACCCATTTTCGACGACTGAAACGTCACCATGCGATCCATTATCGGTGGTCCCCATTCTCCGGCATCTACTCGGACCCTGCTGAGGAAATCTGCCGTCACACTGTCCTTTCCCGCAATATGCACTGCCGAAATCGCTGGAAGACGAGGCTCTTACCAGGCAAACAGATCTTCTGCTTCAGCTTCCATGACTATACTTCCGGTATCGCCCTGTCGATTGATGTAGGCCACCGTCGCGGAGTTGTCAGATAGCATTTGCACCGCATGACCTGTCACCGCAGATTTGAATGCCTGCAACGCCAGGCGGACCGCTCTCAGTTCCAGCCGGTTGATTGACCACTAGCTCTCCTGTGAATTCCAAGAGCCTTGCGCGCAAAGATCTCCGCAATGTGCTCCCCAGCCTACGAGGCTTGCGTCCGTTAGCAAGGGAAGCCACTCCGGTTGTTCTAGAGGCACCCCTGCTGTCAGAGATCCTGGCACCAGCCACCACCGGAGGGACTGCCGAACCCAGGGAGGACAGGGAAGAAGTTTGTTCAGCGAGTCGGAATGATGCGACCATCGATGAAGCAGCGCTTTCTGTAGCTGTCGCATATGAAACCTGGCCCATGGCACAACTTCCAACGTAGCCGCCATCGTTCCCAGCACCCTCAGGTAAGCCCACGCTGAGGGCACCGGCACGGACCTGAAGTTGCGCAGCAAGCGGCGGAGCACCTATACACGACGATTCAGCAGAAACACCGCTCCGTTCTTGGTGTTGAAGCAAACTCCCAGATATTCGAGATCCTGGGACAGCACTAAGTGACTCTTGGCCGCACTGACCACCCATCCGAGTCTCTGTAGAAACTTCACCACCTTGTTTGTAACCGGGACACTCTTGGCCTCCGACTTTGCCCGGATCAGCCAATTGTCGAGATAAGGATGAACCAGAATCCCTTCCTTCCGTAAGGCTGCTGCCACCACTACCATAATCTTGGTGAAAGTGCGTGGTGCCATTGCCAGCACAAACGGCAATGCTTGGAATTGATAATGTCCCCAGGGGAGAGCGAACTGCAGAAACCTTTGATGAACATCCCTGATGGGAATGTGCAAGTACGCTTCTTTGAGATCGAGAGACGTCAAGTTCTCTCCTTGATGCACCGTCACAATGACCGATCGTAATGTTTCCATTCTGAAATGCGGCACCCGGAGACAGCGATTCACCCCTTTTAAATCCGGTATGGGACAGAGCAACCCGTCTTTCTTTGGTACCACGAAATAGATGGAGTATCGACCCAATCCGTAGTCCACTGAAGGAACCGGCACTACTG
Organism: Ichthyophis bannanicus; assembly: GCA_033557465.1. Classification (NCBI taxonomy): domain Eukaryota; kingdom Metazoa; phylum Chordata; class Amphibia; order Gymnophiona; family Ichthyophiidae; genus Ichthyophis; species Ichthyophis bannanicus. The sequence continues at coordinate 140,331,715 of CM066049.1, read as the reverse complement.
TTCACAACTGCAAAAGCCGGTCTAACGTACGACGAATCGCTAGAGGTTTGTGCTGGCCCCTGCAGGGAGACATCACAAACAAGTCCAGCACAGGCCTTGCGAATGATCTCCAACACCCATCGGTCGAATGTGATTTGGGTCCCGGCAGAAAGAAGCCCCTGAAGCTGTCCGCCTATCGGGGTACTTTCCGCCAGGACCCGCCTCCTTTCATTGTGGCTTTTGAGTAGACGCTGCGGCAGCCGCTGCAAAACCTCTACTGGCTCCCCAAACCCACAAAACCCCTGGGCTCTAGAAGCAAACCTTCCCCTTTGAAAAGCACCCAAACGGGAAGTACGAAACGGCCCCCGAAAGGCCGGCAAAGATTTCCCTTGTTTAGGTTTATCCTCCGGAAGTCTTCCGCCCTTAGACTCACCTAAATCCTTAACCAACTTGTCAAGATCATCTCCAAACACAACTTGCCTTTAAATGGAAGCTTACCGAGATGCGACTTAGACAAGCCATCCGCTGCCCAATTCCGTAACCACAAGGATCTCCGGGCAGCGACCAAGGACGCCATGCTATTTGCCAGCGTCCTGATCAAATCGTAGTGCACGTCTGCCAGATAGATCGTCTAGAGTCTGGTTCGGCCTATCTGCCTTACACCGTCCTGCTCTAGTTGCGGTGCCTGGCGTAAATGCTGCGACCATCTGAAGCATGCTCTCGCCACCCAAGCCCCACAGATAAAGGCCTGTAAGGCTAAGGCATTTGCTTCAAAGGATTGCTTCAAACCATCGACCTTTCTATCCTGTGCATCCTTTAATGCTGCGCTACCTTCCACCGGGATAGTGGTCTTTTTGGTGATCGCGGAGACTGCCGCATCAATTAGTGGAGAACAAAACCGCTCCTTGTCCTTATCCACGAGGGGATAGAGTCTGTTCATGGTCCTAACCCCCCGTGAACCTACCTCAGGCTGATCCCACTCCTCCTGGATCATCCGATCCACCACCCGGTGTATGGGAAACACCACCTGGGTCTGTCTCACTGCCTGGATAATGGGATCTTCTACGTCCTCATCTTCTTGTGGTTGTGCTGTAGCCAGATTCAGGGTCTGGAGGGATTCCGTGATAAGTGCTGTAAGCTCATCTTTCCGGAATACTCGAATGATCTTCGCCTGGTCCTCAGGTTCCGGAATTTCATCTTCCTCCAATTCGTCCACACCGGTTTCCAAATCAACTTCTGCCTCATCTGCATTGTGCCACTCCAAATCTGAGGATGCAAGTTCCCAGAGCTTTGCCCTCTTCGGGGGCTTCGGCAGATTGCTATCCGACTCCCCCTACTTGAGAGTGCTGCATTGGAACTGTCACCGGCAAGGGCTCAGTCACCTTACTCTGACGTCTCAAACAGAAGGCCTGATGCATGATTAACACAAAATCAGGACAGAAATCACTGAGCTGTGGCCCTGAACTTACTGTGGTTAACGCACTAGAGGGCCCCGGCATCTCCTCCTGGCTGCGATCCTAGAAGCGCCTCCTCTCCGACCACTGTCGACACAGCCACAGAATCCATAATCACAGTAGTCTCCATCTGCTGCTCAACAGTTGTGGACACTGAAGCACAGCCCCGACAGATGCCGGTGTCAGCGACTGTGCCTTGGCGGGATCCGCAGGCCACACACTGCGGCCGCGCAGACATTGGCTAAGCCTCCCACCACAGCTTGCCAAAAAAAGAAAAGCCAGAAGAACGGCAAGCTCTGGTTTTTTTTTTTTTTTTTAATAAATAAACCAAATCACATAAAGGCTATAAAGGCAAATTTAAAAGTAAAATTAAAATTAAAATAAAGGATAAAAAGGACAAAACTGCTGAACAATAAAAGTCTATTAAAAGTCTATTAAAAAAACCAGCAGAGCAGTCTGCTGCCTGTCCCCCACATGCGGGCCACTGTGCTACCACCACGCGGTCTAAATGTGTAGCAAAATGGCTGCCCCGTTCAACAGCGAGATTTGGTGCCAAAAATTTGGCGGAGACAACGCGCTCCTCGCTACCCGGAACAGCCCGAAAGCCTTACGTGCAGGGCCGAAGAGCTCCCGCAGTCCACTCTTGCTCCCGGGGGAATGAGCCGCTCCTCAAACCGTGCTGCTGCGATCGGCTGCGGCGAGGGCTGCCTGTTTCACCGCAGACAGCGCAGGACCATGCAGACACGAAGATCCTCCAGCACTTAAAGCCTCTGTGTGGCTGTCGGGTTTCCGGGGCACTCGCCCGTTCAGTCAAGGGAGAGAGAACCGACCGGCGAATTATTGCAGAGAGACAATTGAACAATAGAGCAGGTAGGCAGGAACTGCTGAAATTTTAAAGGAACAGGCCTCAAATTTAAAATCCTTGAACTAAACTGAAGTAAAAGAAAATTTGCTCCCCACCGCTAAAGGAGTTGTAGCTCCCACTGCCAATTAGCATTAAAGTTAAGGGAAAATTAAGTCTAAATTTAAATTTAAAGCGAAATGCTCCTTATCCGTTCCTCCACGTGAGCCCGGAACGCAGGCTCACTACGTCCTCCTGCTGCATGGAGACTGGTCACACTGGGGGGGCTGATGGGTGAGACCAGCAGGATATATCCAGTGATGTCACGATTTTGACATGCCCAGTCTCCAAGCTGCAGGAAAAGGTACACTACCCAGAGGTGGAGGACTAAACTGTAGGAACGATAAGGAAATGACCATTTTTAAACATGTAATGCAACCTAACCAGGACAAAGACAGATGTGTCCACCTCTCCAGCTCATCGAAAGTGGCCTTCCACAGTGGTGGATAATTAATATCATAGCTCACATCCCATCTGGATACCAATATTTAATAAACTGTGAGCCCATTTAAAAGGAAATAAGTGGCACGACTTTTCTCTCCACCTCAGGCATCAGTGTAATATTCAATGCTTTAGTTTTATCAAGATTAACTTTGGTTTTTCTTTTTACCACCAATACAAACAGTATCTGTTCAAAATAGTTTACAATTACAGCATTCATAATAAAACACAAATTACATAAAACCTAATTTAAACACAATAATCCCTTGATGTTACAACTGCTCCAATGGCCATCAACATATCCACTTCAATCTCATCACATTTTATAATGCAATAACCATTTCTGCATCAATTTCAATTTCCAGCTTTCTACCATTTACCCCCGACCAACAACAGCCTAACAGAGCAATTTTCTTTTTTTCAATTTCATTTATCAAGGTTAACTTTAAAGCCCGACACCTGATCATACTTATTCATTTCCTCCCAAATATTAAGTAGCAAGCATTTTCAGTCAGTTACTACTAATGGAGCAATATCCTCAAACAGCAAAATCTTATGGCAAGATTCCCCAATCTTAATTCCCTTTATAGCCCGCCCTCCCTGAATTCTCTCCGCCAACAGCTCCAAGAACATTGCATACACCAGTGGAGATGAGGACATCCCTGTCTAGTACACCTCTACCCAAGGCAAAATATCCACCATTAACTTTCACCATAGCTTTTGGACCAGCATACATCTTCTGCACTCAGGTAATATACTCCTCACCCACTCCAAATTTTCTCAATGCTTTCCCACAAGAATTTCTAGAAATTAGCAGATGAAAGCTTTCTCCGCATCTATAGACAACACCATGGTTGTGATGCCCTTGCTATCCACAGTAGGTTCATCACCCTTTTTATGTTGTCTACCACCTGTCTTCCACTTGTCTCTATTTACTAATGCCAATCAGAAGGGGTTTACATGTACTCCATCAACCTTAAGGCCAACACGTCGGCCAAAATTTTATCATCAATATTCAGAGGCAATATTGTCCTGTATGGAGAGCAAAAACTATTGCGTCCTTCTGTGGCTCAGGCAGCACACTGACACCCACCATACACACAAACTAGTAATTCCAATCTCTCTACCAACCCATTCTCTATACAGCGCTGCGTACGCCTTGTAGCGCTATATAAATTAGTAGTATTTATTTATTTATTTGCTTGCTTTCATATTCCACACTAGTTCAAAATCACCCCAGTTTACATAGAAAGTGAACAGTAGAACCGATTCTACATAGAACAGGTATTAAACAGAAACAAGTGGTTAACATTAAACAAACGGGGACATGAATGTGGATAGGGCAGGGGGAATAAGGGGAGAACTGGGAGAATTAATTACAAGCTGGTCAGTAGAACGGATACATAGGTGAGCAGTGAAAGTCATGGTGCCAGTCCTGACTAAGGTATGTGGTCATACACTATCTAGAACAAGTGAGTCTTTATGGCCTTTATAAAGGTTGACAGGTCAGAGATAGCTTGGATTGAAGCAGGTAGTGTGTTCCATAGGATTGGTGTGAATAAGGAAAAAGTGCAGTTCTTGGTGACCTGGGTGCATGTCCTTATTGACAAGGGGAGTGACCAGTGTTTATGTTTATGTTTATTAAACTTAATATACCGCCCTACAATAAACATCAGAACGGTTCACATGATACAATAACAAAGAAATCATATTTGCAAAAGAAAGGAAAGGAAGTTACAATAAAAACAGGAAAGCAAATCAGGCAGAATCAAGCCACAGGACAGGAAGGGAGAGAGGAGAAGAGGGGGAAGGGGCTACACAGAAGGGTCAGGGAGGTCGAAGGCAAGGGCGAAGAGATGGGTTTTGAGTTTGGTTTTGAATGTGGTAAAGGTCTGTTCAAGCCGAATGGAGGTGGGGAGAGAGTTCCATAGTGCAGGGCCAAGGAAAAAGAAAGCAGAGGAGCGAGTGGACTGGAGGTGAGCGCAGGCAGGCGAGGGGAGATGAAGACTGTTGAGGTGCAGAGACCGCAAGGAGCGAGCTGAGGAGTGGAAATGAACAAGGTCAGCAAGGTACTGAGGGGAGTGGGAGTAAAGGACACGATGAAGGGTGGTCAGGACCTTGAAGTGAATACGAGATTTGATAGGAAGCCAGTGGAGTTGAATGAGCAGAGGTGTAACGTGATCACGGGGAGAAGAGTGGAAGATAAGACGAGTGGCAGTGTTTTGGATGCGCTGGAGGCAATGAAGCTGAGTGGCAGGGAGACCGGCTAGAATAGAGTTACAAAAATCGACACGGGACATAACCAAGGATAAGAGGAGTGTAGTGAGTGTTTGGGCAGTGAGAAAAGGCCTGATGGCACGAATCTGACGAAGGAAGTAGAAAGAGGATTTCGAGACATGAGCGATGTGGTCGTGGAAAGAGTCAGGAATCAAAGTAAACACCCAAATAGCGGAAGGAGGAGACAAGTGGGATTGGAGAGTCAAAGAAAGAGGGGGCAAGCTGAGGAGAGGAGTCATTACAAGAGAACCAGATGGCAAGGGTTTTGGTGAGGTTAAGGTGAAGACAATGCATGGTGAGCCAATTGGCAACGGCAGTGTGTTCACCATGCTTGATCTCCTCATTCTGTTGTCTGGGGCGTGTTGTATGATCGCTGCAAGAGAGGTCGCAGACATGTCATGAAGAATCTTGAACGCCAGTAGTAGGGCTTTGTAAATCAGACGGCTTGTTATAGAGAGGAGTATAGTGTAGTAGTAGTTGAAGACTTCTACCAAGACTGGAAGCCACATGTCCACTAAACATTTTATAAAACTCATGTCAGCCCACTAGGCCCAGCACCTTATTGTTTGGGAGCTCCTGTATTACCCTCTGCACTTCCAAGCATTAATCGGCCTATCCAGCTTTTCTTTGGCTTCCACAGGTAAGACTGGAAGTTCTGTTTCTCCCAAATACATATGAATATCCTCTTCCAGAGCCTGCTCATCCCTCCGATACAAATTTCAATAGAGAGCACAGAATTCCTCCTAAATTGTTGCATTCTCAACCACCCCTCCTTCTTTAATTTCAATATGTGTTCTGAACCCAACATGCCTTAAGCCACCAGGCCAATATTCTTCCCAGTTTATCCCCCATTTCATAAATCTGTTTCAAACAGTTGGAAATTCAACTCCTCCGGTAGCAGTACTTTCACCTGGGTCTCAGCTTCCTCCAATGCTGTCCTACTCTTAAGAGTCCCTGATCTCACATACTCCTCTAACTCGTTGACCCACTCATGCCCCCTCTCAATTGCCAGTTTCTTCTTCAGAGAAGCCCCGCCATTAATAACTTCCTTCAAAAGGTCTGCCTTAAAACCATACCATACCATTCCTATATCTACCTTCCCATTAGCATTAAGCTCAAAATATTCTTACATGTCTCTAACACTGTCACAACCTTTTTGTCATTCAGCAAACTGTCATTCATTCTTCAGAAGCTTCTGGTGTCCCCATCTGCTTAAGGAAACATAGTGGCTCATGATCAGACCAGGTAATAGTTTCCAACGTGGCCCCAACCACTGCTTTTTGCAAGTTCCAATCTACCAATATAAGATCAATACGTGAATAAGTCAGATGAGCTGGAAAGTAGAAGAAATACTTCCTCCCACTTAGATGCTGCATGTGCCAACAAGCTACTGATTACCACATTTTCATTAACTCCCTTTTTCCGATGTGTATTATCCACCTTCCTCTGCCCCTCAACCTAAACAAATGTTGTTCCAAAACTAAATTAAAAACTCCATTACCTTAACCCCACTAATACCTTTTCTATAAAACAAAAAAATTCCAAGTCCACCCTCTCAAAGAACTTGCGTTGCCCCTGACAAGGGGCATACAATTTAACTGCATTTATATCCTACTTTTCACCAGGTCAAAGCGGTTTAACATAAAAGGGAAGGGGGACAATAATCAAGTTGACAGAAAGAGGGAGGGGGGCCATCATCAGGGGGATAACATTCGTAATTTTCACAGAAAGTAACAGTACAAGACAGTAGACGTTTTTCGGTAGTCTCTTAGATGGTTGCTGGGGGGGGTAGGTCAGGGGGTTCTGGTGAGCAGTTATTGAGGGGTGTCTGTTTCAGGTCCAAGATATTTATGAAACAGGATGGTTTTTAACTTTCGGAATGCGGAGAGGTCCTTGGTGTTTCGGATCTGGTTCGGGAGGGAGTTCCAGAGGAACATAAGATATGCCATACTGGGTCAGACCAAGGTCCATCAAGCCCAGCATTCTGTTTCCAACAGTGGCCAATCTAGGTCATACGTACCTAGCAGTTTCCCCAAGGGACACAGGTTCCACAATGCTTGTACTGGTTCAAGCATTGATATCCTGGGTCCCTTCTTAATAATGGTTTATGGACCTTTCCTCCAGGAACTTGTCCAAACCTTTTTTAAACCCAGCTACATTAACAGCCTTTACTACATCCTCCGGCAACAAATTCCAGAGTTTGATTACACGTTGAGTGAAAAAATATTTTCTTTTATTAGTCTTAAATAGTTTACCCTGTAGCTTCATTGCATGTCCCCTAATCTTTCCATATTCTGATAAGGTAAACAATCGATCTACGTTTACCCGTTCCACTCCGTTCATTAATTTATAGACTTCTATCATATCTCCCCTCAGCCGTCTCTTCTCCAGGCTAAAGAGCCCCAACCTTTTTAGCCTTTCTTCATAGGAGTAGCCTTCCATCCCCTTTACCATTTTGGTGGCTCTTCTCTGAACCTTTTCTAAAATCGCTATATCCTTTTTAAGATACGGCGACCAGAATTGCACACAATATTCAAGGTGCGGTCTCACCATGGAACGATATAGAGGCATTATAATATCTTTTGTTTTATTTTCCATTCCTTTCCTTATCATACCTAGCATTCTATTTGCTCTCTTGGCCACCGCTGCACACTGGGCCGAGGGTTTTAACAAGGTATTCACAATGACGCCTAAATCTTTTTCCTGGGTGGTGGTTCCTAATGTGGAACCTTGCATCGTGGAACCATAGTTTGGGTTGTTCTTCCCTAGGTGCATAACCTTGCACTTCTCCACATTAAATTTCATCTGCCATTTTGATGCCCAGTCTTCCAATTTATCAAGATCCTCTTGCAATTTTCCACAATCCTCCTGGGTTTTAACAACTTTAAATAGTTTTGTGTCATCTGCAAATTTGATAACCTCACTTGTTATTCATAAATGACCTGGAAAGTGGAATATGTCAAAAAGCAGCGGACCCAGCACAGATCCCTGGGGTACACCACTATTCACCTTTCTCCATTGGGAAAATTGGCCATTTAGCCCTACCCTCTGCTTTCTATCTTTTAACCAGTTCCTGATCCACAGTAGTACACTGCCTCCTATCCCATGACTCTTTAGTTTTGCCAAAAGTCTCTCATGAGGGACCTTGTCAAAGGCTTTCTGAAAGTCCAGATACACAATATCAACCGACTCACCTTTGTCCACCTGTTTATTCACTCCTTCAAAAAAACATAACAGATTAGTAAGACAAGATCTTCCTTGTCTAAAGCCATGTTGGCTGTCTCCCATTAGGTCGTGACTATCTACATGCTGAGTAATTTTATTCTTTATGATGGTTTCTACTACCATTTTTCCCGGTACTGATGTCAGGCTCACCGGTCTGTAGTTTCCCGGATCACCCCTCGAACCCTTTTTTAAAAATTGGTGTTACATTGGCGATCCTCCAATCCTCAGGTATTAGAGATGATTTTAATGATAGTTCACAGATTACTGATAGCAGGTCTGCAATCTCAAATTTCAGTTCTTTCAACACCCTTGGATGTATACCATCCGGCCCAGGTGATTTGCTACTCTTCAGTTTATCTAATAGTTGAAAGACATCTTCCCGATGTATCGATATTTCCTTCAATTCTTGCATACCTTTAAATACCACTTCAATCATGGGTAACATCCCTACATCTTCCTCAGTAAAGACCGAAGCAAATAATTCATTCAGTGTCTCCGCTATCGCCTTGTCGCCTCTTAGTGCTCCTTTAACCCCTTTATCATCTAATGGACCAACTGACTCTCTCACAGGTTTTTTGCTACGAATGTACTTGAAAAGGTCTTTATTTCGCGTTTTTTGCTTCCGCAGCAAGCTTCTTCTCAAATTCTCTCTTTGCCTGCCTTATCAATGCCTTGCATTTGACTTGCCAGTGCTTGTGCTGTTTCCAGGTTTCATCGTTTGGCTCTTTTTTCCATTTCCTGAAAGATGCTTTTTTGGCAACAACAGCCTCTCTGACCTCACCTTTAAACCATGCTGGCAGGTTTTTGGACTTCCTTCCACTTTTCTTAAAGCGTGGAATACAGCTGGTCTGGGCTTCCAAGATAGTATTTTTCAACAACACCCAAGCTTGATGTACGTCTTTAACCTTTGCAACTGCTCCTTTTAGTTTTTTCTTAACTGTTTTCCTCATTTTATCATAGTCTCCCTTTCGAAAGTTAAAGGGTAGTACTGTGGATTTCCTTACTATCCCTCCTCCACTAATTAAATCAAAGGTGATCATGCTATGATCACTATTGCCAAGTGGCCCCAACACCCTTATCTCTTGCACTACATCTGGTGTTCCACTAAGGACTAGGTCTAATATTGCTTCCCCTCTGGTTGGTTCATGAACCAGCTGCTCCAAGAAGCAGTCATTTATTTCATCTAGGAACTTTATCTCCCTAGCATGTCCTGTTGTGACACTGACCCAGTCGATGCCGGGGTAATTGAAATCACCCATTATTATTACTGCACTGTAACTTTTGCTAGCTTCCTTGATTTCTTTGAGCATTTCATCATCCATTTGTTCATTCTGGCCAGGCGGACGATAGTACACCCCCACTGCCATCGCCTTCCCCTTTTTACATGGAATTTCAATCCATAGAGATTCTACAGCAAATTTTGTTTCTTGCAAAACTTTAATCCTTTCTGACTCAATGCCCTCTCTAACAGAGCGCAACCCCTCCACCAATTTGGTCAGCTCTATCATTACGATATAGTTTGTACCCAGGTATCACAGTGTCCCACTGGTTGTCCTCCTTCCACCATGTCTCTGATATTCCAATCATATCTAACCTCTCGTTTAGTGCTATATATTCTAACTCTCCCATCTTGTTTTGTAGACTTCTAGCATTTGCATACAAGCATTTTAGAGACTGTATTTTATTCATATTAATTTGGCTATTGGTAGACATGGGTAATTTGGGATCTTTAAGTTCTGTCTGCTCCATACTCAAGGGCATTTGGGCTACTTTACTCTTTTTTGGAACCTCTCTGCTTTTTGTAGTATCCTTCAAGGATACATTCTTCCGAACCATGCGCTCTTGGGCGACTGTCGGCTTTCCCCTATTATCTAGTTTAAAAGCTGCTCTATCTCCTTTTTAAAGGTTAATGCCAGCAGCCTGGTTCCATCCCGGTTAAGGTGAAGCCCATCCCTTCGGAAGAGCCCCTCCTTTCCCCAGAATGTTCCCCAGTTCCTAACAAATCCGAACCCCTCATCTCTGCACCATTGTCTCATCCACGCATTGAGACTCCGGAGCTCTGCCTGCCTTTTGGGTCCTGCGCGTGGAACGGGAAGCATTTCGGAGAACGCTACCCTGGAAGTTCTGGATTTCAACTTCCTACCTAAAAGCCTAAATTTAGCTTCCAGAACCTCCCTACCACATTTTCCTATGTCATTGGTACCGACATGTACCAAGACAGCAGACTCCTCCCCAGCACTATCTAAGACCTTATCTAGGTGGCGTGTGAGGTCCGCTACCTTCGCACCAGGCAGGCATGTTACCAGGCGATCCTCACGTCCACCAGCCACCCAGCTATCTACATGCCTAATGATCGAATCACCAACTATAACTGCTGTCCTAACCCTTCCCTCATGGGCACTTGGCCCTGGAGAAACCTCCTCGGTGCGAGAGGGGTTTACATCACCTGGAGGACAGGTCCTAGTTACAGGATCACTTCCTGCCACACCAGGGTGATGCTCTCCTGTCACGTGACCTCTCTCCTCCATGGCAACAGGGATGCTGCCAGACTGGAGGTGGGACTTCAGGACTATATCCCTGTAGGTCTCGTCTATGTACCTCTCTGTCTGTCTTATGTTTTCCAGTGTACAGGGGTGTGTACAGTTCGAATGCTCTGTTGCAGGTTTGCTGATTGAACTTAGTTCGTTCATGGGGGATAGTGAGTGTGTTGTTGGTGGTCTGACGGGTTGGTCATTGCTCGATTAAGGAAGCCCTTAAGCACCACATCTTCTCTCAGTATCCTGGTTTACTCCCACTACTTCTAGGGCCAATATATTCCACAACAATATGGCCACTCCTCTTGCCTTGGGTTCCTCCCCTCTTCAAGGCATAATAAACTTGCTGATAATACCTAGCTTTCAAATAGGGAATGGTCCCTTGTTTGCAGATGAGTCTCTTGGACAAATTCTAAGTCCCATCTCTGGCGGCTGAGCTCCTTAAATAAAAGCTACTCTTTTCTAGGCAGATTAAGTAAGCCTTTTAGCATTCATAGAACCTATTATGCTACCTGACATTTTCTTCTCTTCCCCCTCTGCTCCCCCCCCTCATAACTTGCTCCATATTCCCTCTGGCACCTGCTCAGCTACTCTCTCACTCCTCTCCTCTGCCCATCCACCTGTTCCCCCCCCCCAGCTCCACTGCCCACCCTCTGAAGGAAAATATCCATCTCCAGTATAGGCCTGGTTCCTCCCTAATATCGCTACCTCAATCACTCACTCACTCCTCCCACACCCTATTAGCAACTAAACCACTGGTGAACCCATTTATTACAGCATTCCCACGCCATGTGCTCCATTTTATCCCCATACCATACCTCTTAATCAACCTTCACGCACATTATACTTTCACACCCCTTAACCCTAAGTCATATCATACTCACCCCTTTCTCTTCTCAACCATACCAACTACTCATCACAAGCCCCTCCACTCACAGTCACTTCAGAGTCCAATCATCTCCCTCCAGACCCCTTTCTAAGGCTACCAGAGGCTTACTTGGGTTCCTAATCCATTCCCATACCACTCCATCGCCACCATATGCCTCAAGTAGTCTGATCTCTCTCAGTCATTATCATTCATCCATTCTTCCTGCTTCTTGGCATCAGAGTGTCTGCACAGTCATTTCTTGCCTCACTCCACTAGGTAATGCACCCATAAAAAAAACAGACTAACTCAACAGTCCTGGTTCTGTCAGGAGACTTGCCACATGTCCCTGGTAAAAACACACTTTCTGAGGCAAATAAAGCAGTCTATCCAGACTTCCTCCTTCTCTTATAATTATCTGTTTTCTTTTAAATCAGTCCATTAGTGGATTCCAGACTACACAGATGATGTTCACCAGATGCTGGAGACTGAGAATACTGGTCTGAGGGATGGTGCTCACTGCCCTTTGTGTCATGACATCATCAAGAACTGGCATGCTCACTCTCCAGCTGCTGGTGAGAGGAGATAACCATGCGTCTGGACTGGACTAGAGGGACGATGAAGAGCATTTTGTTGATGACTGCACCACAGTCCAAATAAGCTGCCTCTTTGGGAAACTGCAAGTTAAGAACATAAGAATATAAGATATGCCATACTGGGTCAGAGCAAGATCCATCAAGCCTAGTACCCTATTTCCAACAGTGGCCAATCTAGGTCACAAGTACCTAACAGTTTCCCCAAAAGACACAGGTTCCACAATGCTTGTATTGGGGAAAATAGTGGATTTCCCGTGTCCCCTTTATTAATGGTTTATGGACTTTTCCTTCAGGAACTTGTCCAAGCCTTTTCTAAACCTGGCTACACTAACAGCTTTTACTGCATCCTTGTTAATGAATTCCAGAGTTTGATTACACGTTGAGTGGAAAATATTTTCTCTTATTAGTCTTAAATAGGTTACACTGAGCTTCATTGCATGTCCCCTAGTCTTTCTATAATTTGACGGCATAAACAATCCATCTACGTATACCCGGGCCACTCCATTCATTAATTTATAGACCTCTATCATATCTCCCCATCAGCCGTCCCTTTAAAGAGCCCTAACCTTTTTAGCCTCTCTTCATAGAGATATCCTTCCATCCCCTGTACCATTTTGCTAGCTCTTCTCTGTACCCTTTCTAATAACGCTATATCCTTTTTAAGATACGACAACAAGAATTGCACACAATATTCAAGGTGCAGTCGCACCATGGAATGATACAGAGGCATTATATCATTCTTGGTTTTATTCTCCATTCCTTTCCTTATGATTCCTAGCATTCTATTTGCTTTCTTGTCTGCCGCTGCACACTGGGCGGTTTACAATAATATGTAAAAAAGAAAGCCAGAAACAGAAAAGGAACTACAATAGCAAACACGAAAGCACACAATCATACAGGACTAAAGAAAAGAAAACCTAAACGGAAGGGGTGGAGGGAACACAGGAATCAGGGAAAGGGAGATCATAGGCAGTGCAAATGAGGTGAGTTTTTAAAAGAAACTTGAATTTGGAAAATGATTGTTCTTGGCAGATTTAAGAAGGGAGGGAATTCCAGAGAGATGGGGCTAGGAAAAAGAAAACAGAATGCTGGGTTTATTCCAGACAGGCAAGGGCTGGAAAGAGGAGGTCAAGGCGGTTAGTGTGCAGAGACTGGAGGCTACGGGGCAGAGTGCAAAATTGTATTAAGTCTGCAAGGTATTGAGGGGTTTGCTTATGTAGGGCCCTGTGAGTCAGGATGAGTTTGAAGGTAACGCGATAGGGGAAGGGAAGCCAGTGCAGATGGATCAGAGGGTATAATATGACTGAAATGAGGAGTATGAGTGAGGAGACAAGCGGCATTGTTCTGTATCAACTGTAAATGGTGAAGTTGATGGTGGGGAATACCGGCAAAAATAATATTACAGTAGTCTAAAACAGAAATTAGACCTTACCTGCTAATTGTCTTTCCTGGAGATCTCTCCGGGCCAGTCCAGGAACAAGAGGGTTGTCAATCTTCTCCAGCAACTGAGGACTGAAAAACTGAAGTTTTGTAGAGGTGGTATCTGGCTCCCCCTGCTGGCCAACCCTCAGTCTATTCATATCCAAGCAGTTGAAGAACATAAGCCCAAAGCAAAGAAAAAAAAGACATATGTTGAACTTATGTACTTACAAGCAGTGACTAAGAACATATATAGTACCTATGCATATAAGAAAGATATGCAACACTACTGCTTTGTTGTTTTTTTTTGCAAAGTGCACCTAAACAAAAACCACCTCGAGGAAGCCCCAGAGACCAACCTGAAGCTAACGCAGCGAACCGTAACGAACGAGGTGAAATGCAACTCTCGGTGTCGTAAAGACTGATTGACCAATAGACGACACCACGTACCCCCCCTAGGCACTCGCATCACTAAGAAATCTGGCAAATGATACGGGTGGGTCCTGGACTGGCCCGGAGAGATCTCCAGGAAAGACAATTAGCAGGTAAGGTCTAATTTCTGTTTCCTTCTCGTCTCTCCGGGCCAGTCCAGGAACAAGAGGGAAGTACCAGAGCAGTATCTAACCACGGGAGGGACCCGCCAGGCCCGCTATGACGGCCGAAGCCCCAACATTTGCGTCTGCCCGGGCCCCAACATCCAATCTGTAATGCTTAGCGAACGCGTGGAGCGACGACCACGTAGCCACCCGACAAATATCCGCAGGCGGAACCAAAGCATATTCTGCCCAAGAAGTTGCTTGGCTCCGAGTAGAATGAGCTCGAAGCCCTTCTGGAGGTGGCTTCCCATCTGCTTGATAGGCCGCCACTATCGCCTGTTTTACCCATCTAGCAATGGATGCCTTGTAAGCTGCCTCCCCTTTCCGAGGCCCTCCAAACAGCACAAACAATCTTTCCGTTCTGCGGAAAGGTTTAGTTCTTCTAAGGTCTCTCTTGAGCAATCTACCCAAATCCAAGTTTTCCAGAACAGCATCAATAGGGAGACCGTCCACGTTTCTAAAGGTGGGAAGCGAAATAGCTTGATTGATATGGAAAGTGGACACCACCTTCGGAAGAAACGAAGGCACCGTCCGCAAGAGGACTCTCTCCTCCGAAAATTGCAGATACGGGGCCCTACAGGAAAGAGCTTGGAGATCCGAAATGCGTCTAGCCGAACACAAGGCTACCAGGAAGGCAACCTTCCAAGAGAGCTCTCTGAGCGAAATGTCCTTAGCCGGATGAAAAGGAGGCCGCGCCAAAGCCTCAAGAACGAGGTTCAAATCCCAAGGTGGAACCACGGGACGAAGAGGTGGACGAATATTCCGGATCGCCCTCACGAATTGAAGGACATATGGATGAGCCGACAGTCGAGTCCCTTTCACAGTGCCCTGAAAACACGAAAGGGCTGCTAAATGAACCCGGAGGGTACTAAGGGCCAACCCCTTATCCAGCCCATCCTGCAAGAAGGTCAATACGTGCGGTACGGAGACGCCGCGTGGACGGAGGTTCCGGCCTGCGTACAAAGTCTCAAAAACTCGCCAAACTCGGACATAAGCCAGGGACGTGGACCGTCTCCTGGCCTGCAACAAAGTAGCCACAACAGAAGCCGAATATCCTCTACGCATTAACCTGTGCCTTTCAAGAGCCAAGCCGTAAGAGAAAAGCGATCCACATCATCCGGCATGAGCAGAGGCCCCTGAACCAGCAGGTTCGCTCGCGAGGGCAGCTTCCAGGGACTGTCTATGAGAAGGCGAACTAGATCTGCATACCACGCTCTCCTGGGCCAATCTGGCGCAATGAGAATTACTCGACCGCAATGACGCGCTATCCGTCGAACAACTGACGACCACTGGCCATGGAGGAAACACAAAGAAGTCCCCTGCATGGCCACGGCTGAGCTAGGCCGTCGAGACCCTCCGACATGCGCTCCCTGCGCCTGCTGAAAAATCAAAGCGCTTTGGCATTGTCGAAGGTGGCCATGAGGTCCATCACCGGCTGACCCCACCTGAGAGTCAATTCGTGAAACACTGCGGCGTTCAATTCCCATTCTCCGGGATCCACCACGTGCCGGCTGAGGAAGTCGGATTGGACATTGTCTCGACCTGCTACATGCGCCGCCGACAGAGCCACCAGATGCTCCTCCGCCCAGGACATCAGCTGCTGACTCTCCGCCAGCAACACTGCACTCCCCCTGCCGCCTTGCCTGTTGATATAGGAGACCGTTACCACATTGTCGGAAAACACTCGCACTGCCTTTCGCTCAAGAAGAGGAAGAAATTCTCGAAGAGCCAACGAAACGGCTTTGAGCTCCAACAGGTTGATGGAACAATCCTCGAACTCTGGTGGCCAAACCCCTTGAGCAAACGTCGCCTGACAATAAGCCCCCCAGCCCGCGAGGCTGGCATCCGTAGTCACTAGCACCCAGTCCGGCTGGCGTAAGGGAACTCCAGCTCATAAGTGAACGGGATCCAACCACCACTGAAGACTTATGGTGAAATTGGGTAAACTGGGCAACTTGCAGTCCAGAGGATGCTCTTGAGGAGACCATTTGGAAAGCAAGGCCTGTTGTAACGGCCGCATGTGGGCCCTTGCCCACGGTACCAGATCCAACGCCGCCGCCATGGACCCCAGGAGCTGCAGATAACGCCACGCTGTCGGTGCTTTGAGACGCAAGAAGTTTCGCACTTGCGACAAAATCTTCTGCACTCTGCCTTCTGGCAGAAAAACCGCCCCTAAAGCTGTATCGAAAATTGCTCCCAAGTACAGGAGGCGCGTGACCGGCTGCAACTGACTTTTGGCTTGGTTTATCACCCAACCCAGTTGCTCCAGAAGATTCACCACCCTCGCCGTAGCCGACAGAGAGTCCGACACGGATGGTGCTCGAATTAGCCAGTCATCGAGATAGGGATGTAAGAGAACGCCCTCCCTTCTTAAGGCTGCTGCTACCACCACCATTACTTTTGTGAAGGTGCGTGGCGCTGTCGCCAGGCCAAACGGTGAAGCCCGAAACTGGAAATGTCCCATGTGCACCGCAAAGCGTAGAAATTTCTGGTGCTCTGATCTTATGGGGATATGAAGATAAGCCTCCGTGAGATCTATGGACGTTAAGACTTCGTTCGGTTGAACTGACTGAATAACCGACCGAAGGGTCTCCATGCGAAAATGCGGAACTCTTAAGCAGCGGTTCACGTTCTTTAGATCTAGAATAGGTCGAAAAGACCCCTCCTTCTTGGGCACGACAAAATTAATTGCGTATCGACCGAACCCTAACTGGTTTGGAGGAACTGGAACAACCGCCTGAAGACGTATCAACCGCCGAAGGGTATCCGCAACCGCTGCTTGCTTTACCCCCGAACCACATGGAGACACCACGAAAGCATCCGCTAGCGGACGAACGAATTCGAGAGAATAGCCGTCGCAGATAATCTCCAGGACCCACTGGTCGGAAGTTATGGTGGCCCAGACGGAAAGGAAGGCTTGAAGCCGTCCCCCCACCGGGCGTTCCGCCTGGACCAACCGTACTTCATTGGGGGTTTTTTGCAGTATTTTGCTGGGCTCCGAAGTAACCTCTACCGAAGCCTCGCGCCCCACGAAAGGACTGACCCCTGGCCGCAAAGCGACCCCTTTGGTACGGGGCAAAACGGGAACCTCAGAATCTGCGAAATTCCTGAGAGGCACCCCTGTGCAAATTGCTGGGCTTTTGAGATTTTGGTCGGTCCTCTGGAAGTCGACCGCCTTTAGAATCGCCAAGATCCTTGACAATCTTCTCCAACGCTGCCCCAAACAGCAACGAACCCTTATATGGTAGCTTACTGAGCCGCGCCTTGGAAGAGGCATCCGCCGCCCAATTTCTCAACCAAAGAAATCTCCGAGCCGCAACTACCGTACCAATGGACTTTGCCGAAATCCGCACCAGATCGTAGAAGGTATCTGCTAGGTAAGCTGCCGCCGACTCTAGCTTTGCGCCTTCGTCCTGCTCCGATCGGGGGAGAGAGTCTCCCTGGATCCAACGAATGGAGGCCCGGGAGACAAACGCTCTACAGATAGCCGCCCGCAGCGACAGTGCGGAAGAGTCAAAAGACTGTTTTAACAAGGTTTCCAATTTCCTATCCTGCAAATCTTTGAGAGCCGCGCCGCCCTCCACAGGAATAGTCGTTTTCTTGGTGACCGCTGAGACTAAGGCATCCACCTTAGGCATCTTCAGTAACTCTTGTTCCTTGTGCGGCAGAGAATACAACCGTCCAATCGCCCGTGCTCCTCTCAAAGAAACCTCTGGACATTCCCACTCAGATTCAACCATCTGTTTCATGACTCTGTGCACAGGGAAACACCTCTGCTCCGTCTTAAAACCCTGGAGAAGAGGATCCTCTAAAGGCTCTTCCTGAGCCGCTGGCAAAGGAATATTCAAGGCTGATAAAGTTTGGGCAATAAGTGGACTTAACTCCTCCTTTCTAAAAACCCTAAACAGATTGGGATCCTCACTGGATCCTAACTCAGCCTCATCTAAATCCGCAGTCCAGTCCAAACCGGAATCAGAGAGGAGTTTGCCCTCCTCCAGACCTGGGAGCTCCGAGACAAGCTGAGCAGCCTTATCTGCACTAACCTCTGGTCCTTGTGCCAATCTAGAGGAACCTTCACCTGGATCCAAAGGGGGGCTGATTCTGTAAGCTTTGCCCGGATCCAGTGACCGAGCCCTTCACCTGAGCTTGTTGCCACTTTAAACAATAAGCCTGATGGAGAGCCAAAATAAAATCAGCAGAAAAAACTGATTCTAACCCTTTCTGAGCTTCAGACAGAGAAGGTGGAGGAGCTTCCCCCACCTGTTCTTGTCTTTTGGACTTGGCTCTCCGTTTCACGGGCTTTTCCTGAGCTGATAGAACAGGAGCGGAAACTGTAATGGCTGACGTTCCTGCCAGTTCTAAACCGCCCTGAGGGCAGCCCTCTGAGGTACTTTCCATGACCGCCAAACAGGAAAACGAAAAAAAATAAAGTACCCCAAAACCGAAGTAGAAATGACTCCCTGAAAAGATAAAGTTAGCAAAAACTGAAAAATAACCCGGCACAGTAGTAATCAGCGCGAGACAAGAGGAAACGCCGACCACAAAGAAACCCCGCCGAACATCGCGGTTTGCCCGACAAGATTAAAAAGTGCTCAACATACCTCAAACAAAGCTGGGAAGTAAGACTTCTGCCAAGTTACTCTCCCCCACTGCTAGTGGGCGAGGAAACTTAAGCCCGAGGTCGGCAGGATGGTTTCTGGGGCTCCCAGCACCTCTTTGCTTCCTCTACCGGTAACCGGAGCTGCTGAGAAAAGTAGGCTCTGCTTAAGCAGCTCCGTTTCTTAATGAAAGTCAGTGAAATAAATTTGTGGAGGTGAACCCTGCTAGGGCTCTTTCCTCAGAATCACTGCCTGAAGGCAAAATAAATAAAGAAAAAAATCTCTCCACTCTAAAGGGCTTTCTCGGGAGCCAGTCAGGATTCCGTCCGTTCCAGTTGTTGAGGACTGAAAGACTGAGGGGTTGGCCAGCAGGGGGAGCCAGATACCACCTCTACAAAACTTCAGTTTTTCAGTCCTCAGTTGCTGGAGAAAGAGTAGTTACTCACCTGTAACAGGTGTTCTCCAGGAGCAGCAGGAATCAGTCCTCACATATGGGTGACGTCGGCGCCGACGGAGCCCTCGCGGAGCAATTTTCCCCAGCTTTCAAAGAAAGCCTTTGGGAATTGCAGCGCGCATGCACGGTCCCCTTCCCGTCCAAGGGTGCCATCTTGCTCAGTCTGATGACATAGCTAAAAGACAGCAAAAAATCAGCAAAAAACGAAATCATATGACTGCAACTCCAAGGGGAGGAGGGAGGGTTGTGAGGACTGATTCCTGCTGCTCCTGGAGAACACCTGTTACAGGTGAGTAACTACTCTTTCTCCAGGACCAAGCAGGAAGTCAGTCCTCACATATGGGACTCCCAAGCTTAAGGCTACCGGAGACCCTAAGCACAAAACGAAGCTCCCTCAAGCTCAGCAGCACAGAAGGAAGGAATCTTCTCTGAATACGCCTCCAACCGGTAGCCCAACATCCGAGACGGAGGGTAGGAGTTGCCTAGACCTCAAAGAGATTATGGAGTACTGCCTGTCCGAAAGCACTGTCCCTGCGGGACTCCCTCTCCAGGCAGTAATGGGCCGCAAAAGTCTGGCTTGAAGACCAAGTAGCGGCCCGGCAGATGTCTGCCAATGGAACAGAGCGGAGGTGAGCCACTGACGCAGCCTTCGCCCTAACTCGACTCTCCAACGAGAGGCCGGCTGCCCCATAAGCCCAAGCGATACAGTCAGCAACCCAGATGGACAGAGTACGCTTGGAGACAGGGAGCCCCAACTTATTGGGGTCATAAGACACGAAGAGCTGAACAGCTCTTCGGTGTTCCCGCGTACGGTCAAGATAGAAGGATAACGCCCTCCTACAGTCCAGGGTATGCAGGACCATTTCAGCTCGGCTGGAGAGTGGCCTGGGAAAGAAGGTCGGAAGTACCACCTCTTGGTTGATGTGAAAAGGAGAAACCACTTTAGGAAGAAACTTAGGGCGAGTCCGTAAGACTACCCTATTCCTGTAAAACCTAATGTAAGGAGGATCAGACACTAGGGCCTGCAGCTCACTAACGCGTCTAGCAGAAGTGAGGGCTACCAAGAATAAGGTTTTCCAAGAAAGAAAACGAAGAGGGCAGGTAGCCATAGGTTCAAAGGGCGGGCAGGTAAGCCGCTGTAAGACCACATTCAGATCCCAGTCAGGGGCTGGTGGGCGCAAAGGAGGCTTAAGGAGAAGGATGCCTCTGAGAAAACGAGCCACTAGAGGGTGGTTGGAAAGAGGCCTGCCGTCCACCGGGGTGTGATGCGCAGAGAGAGCACTGAGGTGGACCCTGACAGAGTTGGACTTAAGTCCAAGATTGGAGAGGTAAAGCAAGTATTGCAAGACCACTGCCACCAAGCAGGAGAAGGGATCCTGAGACTGCTGAGCACACCACACGGAGAACCGATGCCACTTAAGAGCGTAGGACTTCCGGGTGGAGGGTCACCTGGAGGCCAAGACGACTTCTTCCACCTCCCGAGGCAGCAGGAGGGGAGCAAGGACTACCCTTTCAGCAGCCAGGCCATCAGATGAAGGGACCGGAGGTTGGGGTGTAGGAGAGTCCCCTGATCCTGTGTCAGGAGATCGGGTTGAAACCCCAGAGGAAGAGGAGTGTCCACCGCCAGCTGCATCAGAAGCGGGAACCAGGGCTGTCTCGGCCACCGAGGAGCCACGAGGATCATCGAGGCTCTGTCCCGGAGAACCTTGAAGAGCGTCCGAGAAACCAGTGGCATGGGAGGAAAGGCATACAAGAGGCCTGTGGACCATGAAAGTAGAAAAGCATCCGCAGCTACTCTGAGAGGATGCGGTTGTTGAGAGCAGAATCGGGGAAGTTGTCGGTTTAGAGGACTGGCAAAGAGATCCATGGTGGGTAGGCCCCACTTGAGAAAGATCCGTTGAACCACCAACGGATCCAATCTCCACTCGTGTGGCTGGAGGATTCTGCTCAGCTTGTCTGCCAGGTAATTTTCTTGACCTGGGAGATAAACAGCTTTGAGGAGGATGCCGCGGCTGACGGCCCAAGAGCACAGTTTCTGTGCCTCCTGACAGAGAAGGAAGGAGCCTGTGCCCCGTTGTTTGTTCACGTAGAACATTGCAACTTGATTGTCCGTCTGGACCAGCACAGACTGGCGAGAAGTGAGGTGGGAGAAGGCTCTCAAAGCTAGGCGGATGGCTCTGAGCTCCAGGAAGTTGATCTGCTGGGCAGACTCCCAAGGAGTCCAGAGGCCTTGAGTACATGTCCCTTGGCAATGTGCTCCCCAACCCAGGAGAGAAGCATCGGTCGTCAGGACCTGAGAAGGCGGAAGAGACTGAAAAGCCATTCCGAGCACTAGGTTTGGTAGATGAAGCCACCACCGCAGAGAAGAGACCAGCGGGTCGGAGATCTGTACTGAGTCCGCTAGGCTTCCCGTGGCCTGATGCCATTGAGTGCAAAGGCACCACTGAGCAGGCCGCATGTTCAGGCGGGCATTGGGGGTCACATGGACTGTGGAAGCCATATGGCCGAGCAGTCTCAGAAATTGCCTGGCAGAGACCAGGGAATTGCTGCGAAAGTGGCTGGCAAGATCCCTGAGCCAGTTTGCCCTGTCGAGAGGCAGAAAGGCCCGCGCCTGAAGCGTGTTTAATCTTGCGCCTATGAACTCGAGATCCTGAGAGGGGAGCAAAATGGACTTTGCGAAGTTTATGACAAAGCCCAAGTGCTGGAGCAGAGTCACAGTGCGATGCGTAGCTTGAGTGGCCTCTTGGGAAGACTGTGCCCTGATGAGCCAGTCGTCCAGGTATGGAAACACAAAAAGGCCTTGAAGTCTTAGATAGGCCGCCACCACTGCTAGGCATTTGGTGAACACCCATGGTGCGGAGGACAGGCCAAAAGGTAGTACTCTGTACTGGTAATGATTTCCTCCCACAACAAACCTGAGATATTGTCTGTGGCTGGGATGGATAAGGATGTGAGTATAGGCATCCTTCAGATCCAAGGAGCATAGCCAGTCTCCCTGCTGGAGGTAGGGCAGCAGGATTCCAAGGGTAAGCATCTTGAACTTTTCCCTTGCGAGGAACTTGTTGAGGTTTCGCAAGTCTAGGATGGGTCTGAGGCCTCCTGTTCTTTTTGGTATCAGAAAGTACCTGGAATAAAAGCATTGACCTCTCAGGTGGTGGGGCACCGGTTCCACAGCCTGTTCCTGAAGACGACTTGCCAACTCCTGAAGGAGTAAGTCCCTGTGCAGAGGGAGTCTTGGAGGCTCCCCTGGAAAGTAGGAGGGAGGTACCTGGTGGAAGTGCAGAAGATAGCCTTTTTGAACTATGTGAAGCACCCAGGTATCTGATGTGATGGCTGACCACCTGTGGGCAAAGTGGACCAGCCGGCCTCCTGTGCTGAGAGAAACCAGCGGAGGGGAAGAGGCTATGCTGATGGAGTCAAAAAAACCCACCCTGCTGAGCAGGGGCCGGTGTTGCAGGCTTGGGGGCTTGCTGCCTACGGGACCCATTACCCCGTCCCTTGGCCTGCTGACCCTGTTGGGGAGCTGCTGAGGCCTGATAATGAGGGTAGTGTTTATAGGCAGCCGCCTTCCTCGGGTAAAAGGGCTTTTTCCCCGAGCCCTTCTTCATCTGAGAAGGGGCAGAGGTTTTCCTGGACAGCCGAGTCCTGGTGAGAGTCTTGGTCTCGATCTGTGCAGCCTTTTCATCCATGGGTTTGTCTAAGAGGTTTTCACCCTGCAGGGGACATCGACCAACTTGTCCTGTACCCATGGCTCGAGGTCGGATGACTGAAGCCAAGCCTGTCGGCGGGCACCGATGCCGGCTCCGGCTACTCGAGCCGATGCTTCGAAGCCATCGTAGGCTGCTCGAGAGATAAACTTCTAGCACTCACGAATACCAGTAGACAAGGCTTGGAACCTCTGCAAAGGTTCCTCGGAGAGACCAGCAGAGAACCCGGCAATTTCTATAGCCAGGTCTCGGAGATACATGCCCATATAGAGCTGGTAGGTTTGGACTCGACAAGCGAGCATAGAGCCCTGGAAACACTTCCTACCGAGGGCATCCAGGTTCCGGGCCTCCCGACCGGGAGGCACCGAGGAGTGCATCTTCTGACTCTTGAGTCGATGCATGGCCGATTCCACCACCATGGAATGGTGCGGTAGTTGTGCCTTCTGGAACCCGGGGCTCTTGCGGACTCGATAAATGGAATCGACCCGCTTGCTTAACACCGGCGCCGACGCCGGGCTCTCCCACATGCGGAAGAGAAGTCGCTCCAGCATCGGAGGAACCGGTACAGTAAAGGCCTCCTTCGGGGGAGAGTCATACTGGAGGGCATCGAGCTCTTCGGCTCGAGGCTCCTCCTCGGGATCCGTAGGGAAGGCCAAGGCCTTGGCCATATCCCGCACGAAGTCCGAGAACCGGGTGTCCTCCGGGGGGACTGTCTCCGAGGTTCGGACTCGGGTGAGTCCGATGGGACACACCGAGTCCGAAAAGTACCAGGTGACTCTTCGTCCTCTGTTTCCCAGGCTGACTCCTCGGAGGAGGAATCGAGCTGCTCCGGTCGAGCGGGCATCGATGCCCTCCGCCCCGACGCCGAGGGAGTCGGCGTCAACAACCTCGGTCCCGAACGGGAGACCGTAGGAGACCGCGACGGAGGATAGACTCGAGCCCTCATGGACTCGAGGATCGGCTCGGTCTCCGGGGTCGACTTGGACGTCGACGTCCTGGCGGTCGGGGCAGATGCACCGGTGAGGCCAGCTATCAATGCCCGCTGCTGGTCCATGAAGGCAGCCAAACTGCTCTCCAAGGCCGTCAACCTGAGTCCGAGCTCAGGAGACACAGCAGCCCCCGACGGCGTCGGGCCCGACGTTGGCTCCTTCGGAGGCGAGTCCACGAGGACTACAGTACTCACGTGCACAGGGGACTCCATCTCGAGACGAGGATGTTTCGAAGGCCTCTCCGACTCCGAGGACCCGGGACGGCTATTGGGGCTATGCGACCTGGCCCTCGAGGAACCAGGAGCGTCCACCGACGCCGCCCTCGCGGGTTTCTTCTTCCGATGATGTTCCCGGGTAGGAGACCCCCGCTCAGAGGAACTCCGACGATGCTCAGGACCAGAGTCCAGGGACGTCGAAGCCTCTGACGAGGTCCGGGCCCGGCCGGAGTCAGAGAAGATACGTTCCTTCTGATGCTGCCGATTCCTCAACGCTTTTGAGGACATCTTGCCACACGGACCACAGATCATCGGGTCATGATCGGGTCCGAGGCAGCGGAGGCAGCAGTCGTGTGTGTCAGTAAGAGACATAAGTTTCTTACACCGATCACACTTCTTAAACCCGCTGGCAGCCATCGGGGGGAAAAGGGCCCCTGCGAGGTCAAAAGACAGGGCTGCCAGTGAAAAAGAAAAAAAAGGCGCAAAATCTGTCACGAAGGACAAAAAAAACGAAAAATAAAGAACGGACTCGCAACTGGCGTCGCGGGTCTGGGCGGGAAAGGAACCGGCGTCGAACCAAGAAAGAAATAAGAATAAAATCAACTTTTCCAGCGGCGATCACAAACAGCATCTGTAGGGCTCCGCGGAAAAAAGACGACTGAGCAAGATGGCACCCTTGGGCGGGAAGGGGACCGCGCATGCGCGCTGCAATTCCCAAAGGCTTTCTTTGAAAGGTGGGGGAAATTGCTCCGCGAGGGCTCCGTCGGCGCCGACGTCACCCATATGTGAGGACTGACTTCCTGCTTGGTCCTGGAGAAGATTGACAACCCTCTTGTTCCTGGACTGGCCCGGAGAGACGAGAAGGAACGAGAAATTACTAGAGTGAGAAGAAGAGTTGTGTGAGATGCTGAGGAAAGCACAGTCTAATGGCTCGGATCTGTCGAAGGAAAAAGAGAGCGATGCACAAGGGAGAAGATGTGGGTGTGGAAGGAGAGGTCAGGATCCAGGGTAACTCCTAGATATCGGAATGATGTTACAAGGGGAATCTGGGCATCCAGGAGACTAGGGGAGAGGATTGGTTGGGGACCACCGTGGGTAAACCACGTTGTGGATGTCTTAGTTGGGTTAGTGTGGAGTAGATTAGAAGACAGCCAGGTAGTGACAAGCGAAAGACAGGCATTGAGGGAAAAAAGGTCTGGGTTCACCGGGGAGGTATGGTGCAGAATATCATAATCAGCATAGTAGTAAGCAGAGATCCCAGATTGTTGCCCCAGGAAAGTAAGGGGTGCTAGGAAAATGTTAATCAGAAGGGGGGCCAGAACAGAACCTTGAGGCACCCCACAGCAGAGTGGTAAAGGAGAGGAGGTATGGGCATTAGAAACCACAGAAAAAGGAGCATACATAGAGGAAGGAGTGAAACCACGATGATGCCTCTTTTTCCTGGGTGGCGGTTCCTAATGTGGAACCTTGAATAATGGAACCATAGTTTGGGTTCTTCTTTCCTAGGTAGATAACTTTGCATTTGTCCACATAAAATGTCATCTGCTATTTGGGCACCCAGTCTTCCAATTTATCAAGGTCCTCTTGCAATTTTTCACAATTTTCTTGGGTTTAACAACTTCAAATAATTTTGTCTCATCTGCAAATTTGATTACCTCACTCGTTATTCTCATTTCCAGGTCATTTACGAATATGTTAAAAAGCAGCAGACCCAGCACAGAGCCCTGGGGTAACTATTAACCTTTCTCCATTGGGAAAATTGGCCATTTAGCCCTACCCTCTGCTTTCTATCTTTTAACCAGTTCCTGATCCACAATAGTACACTGCCTCCTATCCCATGACTTTTTAATTTCGTCAAGAGTCTCTCATGAGGGACCTTGCCAAAGGCTTTCTGGAAATCCAGATACACTATCAACAGACTCACCTTTGCCTACCTGTTTATTCGCACCTTCAAAAAACATGACAGATTAGTAAGACAAGACCTTCCTTGGCTCAAGCTATGTTGGTTGTCTCCCATTAAGCCATGACTATCTACATGTTCAATAATTTTGTTCTTTATAATGGTTTCTACCATTTTTTCCCGGTACTAACGTCAGGCTCACCTGTCTGTAGTTTCCCAGATCACCCCGGAACCCTTTTTATAAATTGGCATTACATTGGCCATCCTCCAATCTACAGGTATTACAATGATTTTAATTACAGATTACTAATATTAGGTCTGCAATCTCATATTTCAATTATTTCAACACCCTTGGATGTATACCATCCAGTCCAGGTCATTTGCTACTCTTCAGTTATCAAATAATTGTAATACATCTTCCCGGTGTATTGATATTTCTTTCAATTCTTCTGCGTCATTACCTATAAAAACCATTTGTCATGGGTAACATCCCTACATCTTCCTCAGTAAAGATCAAAGCAAAGAATTCATTCAGTCTCTCTATGGCCTTGTCCGCTCTTAGAGCCCCTTTTACTCCTCTGTCATCTAATGGTCCAACTGACTCTCCACAGGTTTTCTGCTACGAATGTACTTGAAAAAGTCTTTATTATATGTTTTTGCTACCACAGCAAGCTTCTTCTCAAATTCTCTCTTTGTCTGCCTTATCAATACCTTGCATCTAACTTAACAGTGCTTACGTTGTTTCCAGTTTGTCATTTGGCTCCTTTTTCCATTTCCTGAAAGATGCTTTTTTGGCAATAGCCACCTCTCTGACCTCACCTTTAAACCATGCTGGCAGTCTTTTGGACTTCCTTTCACTTTTCTTAAAGCGTGGAATACAGCTGGTCTGGGCTTCCAAAGATAGTATTTTTAACCACCCATGTTTGATGTAAATCTTTAACTTTTGCAACTGTTCCTTTTAGTTTTTTTCTTAACTATTTTCCTCATTTTATCACAGTCTCCCTTTTGAAAATTAAAAGGTAGCACTGTGGATTTCCTTGCCATCCTTCCTCTATTTATTAAATCAAACGCGATCATGCTATTTATTTATTTGCAAAGTTTTTATATATTGCCCCTTCCAAAAATCAGGGGCGGTTTACAGAGAACTCATTTTACATTAAACGAGACCACATCACACCAATCCTAAGAGACTTGCACTGGCTACCAATCTACTGCTGGCTCACCTATAAAGTAACCCTGATGACCTTTAAGGCCATCCACAATTTATCCTCCACCTCCCTGATGGATCTTCTCCATCCCACGCCAGCAAACAGAGCGAGGAGGACCTTCGCCACCAACACCCTAACAACCCCCAATGAAATAACAAAATGCACCCAAACAACAAAGAACAGAGCCTTTAAGTTCTATGCTCCCAGCTGCTGGAACGTGCTCCCAACTACCGTCTGAGCGATCACGGATCTTGCTCAATTCAGAAAGGCACTAAAGCACCACCTCTTTCTCCTACACTACTCACAGCCCAGCAACGCAACCGAACTTGTCATATCCCCAGCTAACCAATTGTAAATAAAGGTCGACTTTGTACATAAAACCAGATTCCTGTAAATAGCTCTCAGAGAAGCTATGCCGATGCAACTCCGCAGAGACATCATGCTTATATTGTATATAGTTTCCCCAGTGTGAAATCCAAGTTGTATTACCTGTTCAGTGTAAGTGCACAGCAAGGCACTTCCCGCCATTCCTCCCGCTTCCTCTCTCCGTCCCCCTTTGCCCCGCCCCCTCCCTAGACCTTTTCTGTTCTCTACCTTTTTGACTGTCTCTCTGTCCTATTATTATTGGCGTTCTTTTCTGTCTTTATTTTTCAGTGGCCTTTACTGTTTTTGTATTGTACACCGCCCTGACGCCTTGGCCTGGGCGGTCTATCAAATGTCGCAAATAAAGATAAAGATAAAGGCCTTCCCTGCTATGTACAAGACTGCTATCTGTAAACTGCACAGATTTTAAAGAGCGCAGTATATAAAAGCGTAAAATAAACAAACAACTAGCCTGGGGTGGATGGCAAAACTGAAAAACTATGTATAAAGTTAACTATACACAGAGAATCAATATTTTATATGTTATTCTGAATGGCTGGTTGTTCATTGTGAGGGGGGTGGGGGGGGAGTCTGGTGATAGGGTATTTATTACTGTCAGTGCCATAGTGTTCAATGAATAAGTGCGTTTTGATTTGTCTCTAAAATGTTTGTAGGTCTTTGATAGCTCTCAATGTATCAGGGAGCACATTCCATAGTGTAGGGGCTACAAATGAAAATGCTCTTTTGCTTGTAGTTGCCTAGTTTTATGGTAATCTGGAGGGATTTTGATAGCGTTCATGTGGCATTCTCATTTCTTGAGTCTGAACTTGGTAGTATTAATATGGATGGGAAAGAGGGGGATATGTTGTTGAGTAGTTTAAAAGTGGTTATAAGTATTTTGAATTTTATTCTGCTTGCGACTGGGAGCCACTGGAGCATATGCATAATTGGTGTGCTATGGTCATTTGGTGGGACTTCGCATATGATTCTGATTGCAACATTTTGTGCTATTTGGAGCTGATTAATAATCTTTTTTGGCAGCTTCTGTAGAAGACTATTGCAGAAGTTGAGGTGAGGAGTTACTAGTGCTTGCACTACTGATTGAAAGTCATGGGGGTCAAATAGTGGTTTGAGATGTTGTAGTGTTCGTAATTTTAAAAAGATGTTTCTAGCGATTATTTTTACATCTTGACTCTACCATGCCAATCAGGCTTTCGTGCCAGCCATAGCACAGAGACTATCCTGGTAGCACTGCTCTCAGAACTTCACCGCGCTCACGACCGCGGTGACCTCTCTCTCATAGTTTCTTTGGATCTCTCCTCCGCCTTTGATGTTGTCGATAACCGCACTCTTCTCACACATCTATCTGACTTCGGCATTCATGGCACAGTTTTACAGTGGTTCCGTTCTTTTCTTTCTTCCCATTCTTTCGCTGTTCACTCCGGCTCCTCTGCTTCTCCCTCGTCCCCCTCAATCTATGGTGTTCCTCAGGGCTCTATCCTTGCCCCCCCTGCTCTTCAATGTCTTTCTCGCCCCCCCCCCCCTTGCCTTGCTTATTCAACAAACTGGAATCTCTGTCTACATCTACGCTGATGACATTCTTCTGGTTCATTACACCTCCCCTTCCTCCCCCGATCTCGCTCCACTCAATTCCTGTCTTCTCAGTTGCTTCCTGGTTCGATCAAAACTTTCTTCATGCCAATCCCGCTAAATCCTCTGCGATCTGGTTTTCCTTCGGGGTCCCCCCTCCCGATCTATCTCCTGTTATGTCCTCCCGCCCCATCCCCCTGGTATCGACTCTTCGATACCTGGTCATCACCCTGGACTCTGCTCTCTCTTTCCATCAACATATTTCCTCTGTGGTGCGTACATCCTTTTTTCACCGTCGGATAAGGGCTGTTCAGTCGTTTCTTCCTTCTTCCTCTGTTGTCACCCTTGTTCTGTCACTTGTGATCACACGTTTAGATTACTGTAATGCTATCTTTGCAGGCCTTCCCTCCTTCCAGCTTCGCCATCTCCAACTAGTCCAAAATGCAGCCACTTGTCTCATCACTTGTTCCCCTGCTTGCTCTCACGTTACTCCCTGCCTTTTCACCCTCCACTGGCTCCCGGTTAAGGTCAGGTTCATTTATAAATTGCTCATCATTACACATAGGGCTCTTCATGTCAGCACCCCTCAGTATCTGGCTGATATTATCCACTTTCAACCTTCCCCACATCTTCTTCGCTCGGCTTACGGCAACTGCCTCTTCCTCCCCTCTCCATCTCAGGCCCACCTTGAACTCACCCGTCACTCTGCATTTTTCTTTCTAGGCCTCGCCTTATGGAATTTGCTCCCACTATCGCTTCACACTAAATTATCCCTTCCCCGTTTCAAAGCTCTCCTTAAAACTCATCTTTTCTGCCAGGCCTTCAATCTCCCCTCTTCCACCGATGGTGCCTCATCCCCCAGCCGCGCCCCCCACTTTTCATAATATCCTCCCCCTCATATTTTCATTTGCTCCTCTGCCGCTTTCCCTTCCCCGTCCCTTGTCACCATGTTCTTTCTCTGGACCTCTCTCTGTTCTCTACCTTTTTCGGCTTTGTCTATCCCTGTCCTGTCTACTGATGGCGTTCCTTTCTGACTATTTTCAGTAGCCTCTATCCATTTTGTATTGTACACCGCCCTGACTCCCCAGCATGGGCGGTTTATCAAACTCTGCTAATAAAGATAAAGACTCCTAAATAGGTCACTTCTTTCTTAATTGGTATGTCTGTTTCATGCATTGGGAAGGTGAGGGGGGGGGGGTGAAGTTTGGATTTCTTGTTGTGTAAAGTACTTCAATTTTATTGAAGTTTATCTGGAGGTTCATTGAGGTTAGCCAATTCTGAGCTTCTTCGATGCAGGTACAGAATGTGTGATGATTGGGGTCGGTGATGTCTATAGGTACGTACAGCAAGGAAAGCGTAGTTACTCACCTGTAACAGGTGTTCTCCAGGAGCAGCAGGAATCAGTCCTCACTTATGGGTGACGTCGGCGCCGACGGAGCCCTCGTGGAGCAATTTTCCCCAGCTTTCAAAGAAAGCCTTTGGGAATTGCAGCGCGCATGCGCGGTCCTCTTCCCGCCCAAGGGTGCCATCTTAGCCAGTCAGATGACATAGCTAAAAAAGACAGCATAAAAATTTGCAAAAAAAACTAAAGCAGGTGATTGCAACTCCAAGGGGAGGAGGGAGGGTTGTGAGGACTGATTCCTGCTGCTCCTGGAGAACACCTGTTACAGGTGAGTAACTACGCTTTCTCCAGGACCAAGCAGGAAGTCAGTCCTCACTTATGGGACTCCCAAGCTCAAGGCTACCGGAGACCCTAAGCACAAAAATGAGCTCCCTCTAGCTCAGCAGCACAGAAGGAAAGAATCTTCGCTGAATTATTACCCACCGGTAGCCCACATCCGGGATGGAGGGTAGGAGTTGCTCAGACCTCAAAGAGATTACGGAGGACTGCCTGTCCGAAAGCACTGTCCCTGCGGGACTCCCTCTCGAGACAGTAATGGACCGCAAAGGTCTGGCTCGAAGACCAAGTAGCGGCCCGGCAGATGTCTGCCAGTGGAACAGAGCGGAGATAAGCCACTGACGTAGCCTTTGCCCGAACGCAATGAGCCGTGACTCGACCTTCCAAGGAGAGTCCGGCTGCCCCATAAGCCCAAGAGATACAGTCCGCAACCCAGATGGACAGAGTACGCTTGGAGACCGGGAGTCCCAATTTATTGGGGTCAAAAGACACAAAAAGCTGAGCAGCTTTACGGTGCTCCCGCGTACGGTCAAGGTAGAAGTTCAGAGCCCTTCTACAGTCCAAGGTGTGGAGGACCGTTTCAGCTCGGCTGGAGTGCGGTCTGGGAAAGAAGGTTGGAAGTACCACCTCCTGATTGATATGAAAAGGGGAGACCACTTTTGGAAGAAATTTTGGGTGAGTCCGTAGGACCACCCTATTTTTGTAGAACCGAGTGTAAGGGGGATCAGACACGAGGGCCTGCAATTCACTAACGCGTCTAGCGGAAGTGAGGGCTATCAAGAACAATGTTTTCCAAGAAAGAAAACGGAGAGAACAGGTAGCCATAGGTTCAAAAGGCGGACAGGTGATCCGCTGCAAAACGACATTCAGGTCCCAGTCAGGCGCTGGCGGGCGCAGAGGTGGTTTAAGTAGAAGGAGACCTCGGAGAAACCTCGCTACGAGAGGGTCGCTGGAGAGAGGTCTGCCGTCCACCGGCACATGATGTGCCGAAAGAGCACTGAGGTGAACTTTGACGTAGTTGGACTTAAGTCCCAGATTAGAGAGGTGCAGCAAGTACTGCAAGATCACCGACACCGGGCAGGAGAAGGGATCCTGAGACTGTTGGGCACACCAAACGGAAAAGCGACGCCATTTAAGGGCGTAGCATTTGCAGGTAGAAGGTCGTCGCGAAGCCAAGACGACCTCCTCTACCTCTGCCGGCAGGAGAAGGGGAGCAAGGACTACCCTCTCAGCAGCCAGGCCATTAGGTTGAGAGACCTGAGGTTGGGGTGTAGTAGAGACCCCTGATCCTGAGTGAGGAGATCCGGTTGAAACCCCAGAGGGAATGGATCCTCCACCGCTAATTGCAGCAGGAGCGGAAACCACGGCTGTCTGGGCCAGCGAGGGGCTACCAGGATCATGAAGGCTTTGTCTCGGAGAACCTTGAACAGAGTCCGAGAGACTAGCGGGATGGGAGGGAAAGCGTACAGAAGGCTTCCCGACCATGAGAGTAGAAAAGCGTCCGCCGCAACCCGAAGGGGGTGGGCTGACGAGAGCAGAAGCGAGGAAGTTGCCGGTTGTGAGGACTGGCAAAGAGATCCACCGTGGGGAGGCCCCACCTTAGAAAGAGCTTCTGAACTACCAAGGGATCCAGACGCCACTCGTGCGGCTGGAGGATCCTGCTGAGTTTGTCCGCCAGGTAATTCTCTTGGCCTGGGAGATAAACTGCCTTGAGGAGAATGCCGTGACTGACGGCCCAAGAGCAGAGCTTCTGTGCCTCCCGGCAGAGGAGGAAGGAGCCCGTGCCCCCGGTCTTGTTCACGTAGAACATGGCAACTTGATTGTCCGTCTGGACAAGGACGGACTGGTGAGAAGTCAGGTGGGAGAAAGCCTTGAGAGCCAGGCGGATCGCCCTGAGCTCCAGGAAGTTGATCTGCTGAGTAGACTCCCACGTGGTCCAGAGGCCCTGAGTACGTGCCCCTTGGCAATGCGCACCCCAGCCCAGGAGGGATGCATCTGTTGTCAGCACCCGGGCCGGCTGAGGTGACTGGAAAGGCATTCCGAATATCAGGTTCGGCTGCTGAAGCCACCACCGGAGAGACGAGATCAGCGGCTCGGAGACGCGCACTAGGTCTGCTAGGCCGCCTGTGGCTTGTCGCCACTGCTGGCGGAGACACCATTGAGCAGGCCGCATATTCAGGCGGGCATTGGGGGTCACATGGACGGTGGAAGCCATATGGCCGAGTAGTCTCAGGAAGCGCCTGGCGGAGACGAGGGGCTGGCTGCGAAAACGGTCGGCTAGGACCATGAGCCGTTGAGCCCTGTCGAGCGGTAGGTATGCTCGTGCCTGAGGAGTGTGCAGCCTTGCGCCGATGAACTCGAGATCCTGTGAGGGGAGCAAAGTGGACTTTGCGAAGTTTATGACAAAGCCCAAGTGCTGCAGAAGAGTCACCGTGCGGCGCGTGGCGTTGGTGACCTCCA
The DNA here is from genome assembly GCA_033557465.1 of Ichthyophis bannanicus. NCBI lineage: Eukaryota > Metazoa > Chordata > Amphibia > Gymnophiona > Ichthyophiidae > Ichthyophis > Ichthyophis bannanicus. The sequence goes on along the minus strand of CM066049.1, from coordinate 140,298,266 downwards.
GAGCGGACGCTGCTCTGATGAGCCAGTCTTCGAGGTACGGAAAGACATAGAGGCCGTGAAGCCGGAGATGGGCCGCCACCACCGCGAGACATTTTGTGAAGACTCGCGGTGCGGAGGACAGGCCAAAGGGCAGTACTCTGTACTGGTAATGATTTCCTGCCACCACAAACCGTAGGTATTGTCGGTGGCTTGGGTGGATGAGGATGTGCGTGTAGGCATCCTTTAGATCCAAGGAGCATAGCCAATCTCCCTGCTGGAGGTAGGGCAGAAGGATTCCAAGGGTAAGCATCTTGAACTTCTCTCGCACGGGGAACTTGTTGAGGTTGCGCAGGTCCAGGATGGGTCTGAGGCCTCCTGTTCTCTTTGGTATCAGAAAATACCTGGAGTAAAAGCCTTGACCTTTCAGGTGGTGGGGCACCGGTTCCACCGCCTGTTCCTGTAGAAGACCTGCTAACTCCTGAAGGAGTAATTCCCTGTGCAGAGGGGGTCGTGGGGGTTCTCCCAGAAAATAGGAGGGAGGGACCTGGTGGAAGTGGAGAAGATAGCCTTCTCGCACGACTTGAAGCACCCAGGCATCTGAGGTGATGCTGGACCACCTGTGGGCGAAGTGAACCAGCCGGCCTCCGGTGCTGGGAGGAACCAGCGGGGGGGGAGAGGCTATGCTTAGTGAGTCAAAAACCCCCACCCTGCTGAGCAGGGGCTGGTGGTGCAGGCTTGGGGGCTTGCTGCCTACGGGACCCGTTACCCCGTCCCTTGGCCTGCTGGCCCTGTTGGGGAGCTGCAGGGGCCTGATAATGGGGGTATTGTTTGTAGGCAGCCGCCTTCCTCGGGTAAAAGGACTTTTTTCCCGAGCCCTTCTTTTTCTGGGAAGGGGCGGAGGTCTTCCTAGAAAGCCTGGTCCTGGTGAGAGTCTCAGTCTCAATTTGTGCAGCCTTTTCAGCCATGGGCTTGCCAAAGAGGTTCTCGCCTCGGCAGGGGACATCGACCAACTTGTCCTGCACCCAGGGCTCAAGGTCTGACGACTGAAGCCAAGCCTGTCGGCGGGCACCGATGCCGGCTGCGGCCACTCGAGCCGATGCTTCAAAGCCATCATAGGCTGCTCGGGACATGAACTTTGAGCATTCCCGAATGCCCGTGGACAAGGCCAGGAACCTCCGCAAGGGTTCCTCGGACAAACCAGCGGAGAATCCGGCTAGCTCTTTAGCCAGGTCTCGGAGATACATGCCCATGTATAGCTGGTAGGTCTGGACACGACACGCAAGCATAGAGCCCTGGAAACACTTCTTACCAAGGCCATCCAGGTTACGGGCCTCCCTGCCAGGAGGCACCGAGGAGTGCATCTTCTGGCTCTTAAGACGATGCATGGCCGATTCCACTACCATGGAATGGTGTGGTAGCTGTGCTTTTTGGAAGCCAGGGCTCTTGCGGACTCGATAGATAGAATCGACCCGCTTGCTCAGGACCGGCGAGGTGGCCGGACTCTCCCACATGCGGAAGAGTAAGCGTTCCAGCATAGGAGGAACCGGCACAGTAAAGTGCTCCCTTGCGGGAGAGTCATACTGGAGGGCGTCGAGCTCTTCGGCTCGAGGCTCCTCCTCGGGGTCCGCAGGGAAGGCCAAAGCCTTGGCCATATCCCTGACGAAGTCCGAGAACCGGGCATCCTCCGGGGGGGACTGCTTCCGAGGTTCGGACTCCGGTGAGTCCGAGGGGACACACCGAGTCCGGAAAGAATCAGGCGACTCTTCCTCTTCAGACTCCCAGACCGACTCCGACGAGGACTCGGTGGGGTCGGCCCGGGCAGGGCGCGGCGCCTGCCGCCCCGACGCCGAGGGAGTCGGCGTCGGCGACCTCGGTCCCGAACGGGAGGCCGAGGGTGACCTCGACCAAGGATCGACTCGAGTTCGCATCGACTCGAGGATCGGCTCGGTCTCCGGGGTCGACTTGGACGTCGACGTCCCGGCGGTCGGGGCAGCGACGCCAGCGAAGCCAGCGAGCAGTGCCCGCTGCTGGTCCATGAAGGCATACAATCTGCTCTCCAAGGCCGTCAACCTGAGTCCGAGCTCAGGTGACCCAGCAGCCCCCGACTCGGGCCCCGACGGCGTCGGGCCCGACGTCGGCTGTCGCGGAGGCGAGTCCAGTAGGACCACAGGACTTACCCGAGCAGGCAGCTCCGACTCCAGGCGAGGTCGCTTCGTGAGGTGCTCCTTCTCCAAGGACCCGGGGCGGCTATCGGGGCTATGCGACCTGGCCCTCGCGGAGCCAGGAGCGTCCACCGACGCCGCCCTCGCGGGTTTCACCTTACGTCGATGGTCCCCGGAGGGAGAACCCCTGTCGGAGGAACTCCGGCGACGGTCCGAGCTGGAACCTTTGGACGCGGAGGCCTCCGACGAGGTCCGGGTACGGCTGGGGTCAGCGAAGATCCTATCCCGCTGATGCCGCCGACTTCTCAACGCTTTGGAGGACATTTTGCCGCAGGGTCCACAGATCATTTCTTCATGATCCGGGCCCAGGCAACGGAGGCAAAAGTCGTGTGTGTCAGTTAGTGACATATTTCGGTCACACTGACCACACCGCTTAAAACCACTGGCAGCCATCGGGGGAAAAAGGGCCCCGGCGAGGTCAAAGGACCGGGCTGCCAGGGAAAAACCGAAAACGAAAGCTGACTAAGTCAGAAAAACCGAAAAAAGAAGAGGACTTGTGACCGGCGTCGCGAGTCCGGGCGGGAAAAAGACCGGCGTCGAACCGAATGAAAAGAAATAAAATTATGAAGAAATATCAACTTTTTCGCGGGGACACGACGGGGACGTCTGTAGGGCTCCGCGGAAAAAAGAAGACTGGCTAAGATGGCACCCTTGGGCGGGAAGAGGACCGCGCATGCGCGCTGCAATTCCCAAAGGCTTTCTTTGAAAGCTGGGGAAAATTGCTCCGCGAGGGCTCCGTCGGCGCCGACGTCACCCATAAGTGAGGACTGACTTCCTGCTTGGTCCTGGAGAATCAGCATAAATGCGATATCCTACTTTGAAATTTTTGAAGATATTGCATATAGGCTGGAGGTATAGGTTAAATAAAAGTGCGGACAGGGCAGAACCTTGGGGAATACCCTGTTCTTGTATGAAGCTTGAAGAGGTTTCAGTGCCTACTTGAACTTGTGTGCGGTTTTCTAAGTACGATCTGAACCACTGAAGTGCAGTTCCTGAGATTACAGTTAGCGCTAGTCTTTTGATCAGTGTGTTATAATTGGCATTGCCAAAAGCAGAAGCCATGTCCAGGAAAACTAGTATGAATGCATTTTTCACAATGTCTAGTCCACGTGTAAGTTTGTCCAGGAGGATTAGTACAAGTTTTGACCGCATGATGAGGGTGGATGCTAAATTGTTGATGATTAGGGGAGCGTTGAGGTTTATATAGCGTAGTTACTCACCTGTAGTAACAGGTGTTCTCCAGGGACAGCAGGAATCAGTCCTCATATATGGGCGACATCGGCACAGACGAAGCACACGCAGAGCAATTCCCAGCTTTCAAAGGAAGCCTTTGGGAATGCCACCATGCATGCGTGGTCCCCTTCCCACCCAAGAGTGCCATCTTACTCAGTCAAGTGCCATAGCTAGAGCCACACCAGAAGATGGCAAAAAATGGACAGCAACTCCAAGGGGAGGAGGGAGGGTTGTGAGGACTTATTCCTGCTGTCCCTGGAGCATACCTGTTACAGGTGAGTAACTACGCTTTCTCCAGGAACAAGCAGAAAGTCAGTCCTTGCATATGGGACTCCCTAGCTACAGGCTACCGAGAACCTGTAAGAAAAATCGCAGCAGAGCCGTGAGCAGTTGCCAGTGAAAAAGAAGGCAGCTCGAGGACCCCAAGTCCCTGGGTGGCCACGCTCCCGGTAGCCGGAACAAGAAGGGTTGAAGGGCAGGAGTTGCTTAAACCCTGAAAAGGTAATGGAGTACGGCCTGGCCGAAGGCGCTGTCCCAGCAGGACTCCCTTTTCAGAAAGTAATGCACCGCAAAGGTGTGAGCGGAGGACCAGGTGGTGGCCTGGCAGATGGCTGCCAGTGGCACCAATCGCAGGCTAGTGAAAGACATTGCCATCGCTCAGACATTGTGCACCGTGACTCGGCAATCCAGGTTCGCTTGGTGACAGACAGTCCCAGGCAGCTGGGGTCATAGAAAACGAAGAGCTACCCGGATCTGCAGTGGTCCCAAGCCCACTGCAGACAGAAGGAGAGAGCCCTCTTGCAGTCTAGCATGTGGAGAAGCACCGATGCCCGGTCAGCATGGGGCTTCGGGAAGAAGGTGGGCAGCATTACATCTTGGATGAGATGGAAATCAGAAACAACCTTCGGGAGGAACTTGGGGTGACTATGCAGGATCACTTGTTCCTGTAGAACCTCATATACAGGGCCTCAGACATCAGAACCTGGAGTTCGCTGACTCTCTGGGCAGAGGTGAGAGCCACCAGGAAGGCCAACTTCCATGACAGGTGCCACAGCGAGCAAGTAGCCATGGGCTCAAAGGGCAGCTTAGTGAGTTGCATGAGGACCGCATTGAGGTCCCATTCTGCAGGCAGAGGGCAGCCTGAAAAGGAGCAAGCCCCGCATGAAGCGGTAGACCAGCGGTTGCTCTGAGAGGGGTTTCCCCTCGATGGGGTGGTGGTTCGCTGAGATGGCAGGTGAACCCTGACTGAGTTAGATTTCAGTCCAGCCTGCGAGCGGTGAAGGTGGTACTTCAGGACCAATCGGGTGGGGCAGGAAAATGGGTCCACTCGGACCTGTGAGCACCACACCAAGAACCGGCGCCACTTGAAGGCATATGCCCGCCTGGTTGAATCCTTCCGTGAGGCCAGAAGAATGTTCTCCATCTTCATAGGGAGATGGTAGGAGGCTAGGACAACCCGCTCAGCCGCCAAGCTGTGAGGGAGAGACACCTGAAATTGGGGTGAGCTCCCTAGAAGAACTGGGGGCTCCGTCAAGAGGTGGAGTAACAGAGGGAACCACGGTTTCCGGGGCCACAAGGATCACAGAGGCTCTGTCCTACTGGACCTTGAGAAGGGTCCAAGCGATGAGCGGCATGGGGGGGGGGGAGGAAAAGCTTACAGCAGGCCAGTGGTCCATGACAGGAGGAAGGGATCCGGCACCACCCTGCCCGGGTGAGGGAGGGGGCCACAGAACTGTGGGAAATGAGAGTTCGCAGGGCTGGCGAAGAGGTCTAGGTCTGGAGTCCCCCAATGCTGGAAGAGCCACTGCGCTGTCCGGGGACACAGGCGCCACTTGTGTGGCTAGAGGACCCTGCTTAGCCGGTCCGCCAAGCACTGTCCTGGCTCGGGAGATAGGTAGCTCTGAGGATGATGCCCAGGCTCACTGCAAAAGAACACAGAGCCATCACCTCCAGGCAGAGGCTGTAAGAGCCGGTACCCCCTTGTTTGTTCATGTAGAACATTGTGACCTGGTTGTCCATCTGGACAAGGACCGCTCAGTGCTGCAAGCAGTGCTGGAAGGCCCTGAGCATGAGGACAGCTCAGAGCTCCAGCAGATTGATCTGCTGCCGAGCCTCCTCAGGGGACCAAGTCTTAGGATTGGAGCCAGGCCTGTCGGCGGGCTCCGATGCCAGCAGCCACCATCTGAGCGGAGGACTTGAAGCAGTCATATGCTGCCCGTGAGAGGTACTTAGAACACTCTCCGACGGACTTCGAGGGGGCCTGGAAAATGCAAAGGTGGTCTCAGTCGAGGCCCGCCATAAGGCCTCCAAGCTCCTTAGCAAGGTCATGGAGGAACGTACAATTAGTAAACCTGAATGTGGCATGACAGCATGGAGTTCTGGTAAGCCTTGCGCCCACAGACGTCGAGGGTACAAGACTCTCTGCCTGGTGGGATCGAAGAATGAGTCTTCGGGCTCTTCTGCTTTCACATGGCCGATTCAATCACCATTGAGGTGTAGGGAAGCTGGGTTTTCCGAAACCCCGGTCCCCGCTGGAATCTGCACATAGCATCCACGTGCTTGCTAACAATAGGGATGGAAGTCAGGGTCTCAGACATGTGGAGGAGGAGCCGGTTGAGGATGGAGGGAACAGGGACCGTGAGGGTCTCTTTCGGGGGAGCCTCATATTGAAGGATATCCAGCTCCTCTCCGCGGGGCTCTTCCTCAGACTCTGTGGCGAGCACCAGAGCCCGCACCATATCCCAGACGAACTCCAAGAAGGAGGTGTCTCTCCGAGGGGATTGCCGCCTCTGGGCCGGCAGAGAGGGATCAGAGGGAAGGTCCCGGTGGGACTTGGTTTCTGGGAAGGTGTCCCCATCGGATTCACAGTCAGAGTAGTCCATGGAGGACTCGGGGTTAGGTGGACCGAGAAGGGTCGGTGACCCACCCTGGACTCCCAAGGCCAAAGCCTGCCCAGAGCCAGAGGACCAGGACAGACCCTCACTGAGGACCCTTGCAAGGCCTCTGGCTCTCGGGGGTCACTGCAGCGGCCCAGGGAGTCCTCAAGGTCGAGGTCCCTGTGGTTTCGAGGTATGTACTGGCAGGGCCTGGCACCAGCACAACTGAGAAGCGAGGAACGCACAAATGCTGCATTCCAAGGCCAGCATTTGGGCCTCCAATTCAGGAATGGGGCCCTGCAACACCAATGCGGGAATGACCGGGTCGGGTGTCGAGGAGGAGAAGGGGTCCTCGCCGGGAAAACCTCAGGAGACTGGGCGCCATCACCTGAGGCCTCCGTATTGGTTCGAGGTACCTTTCTGGACTGCTCCCTCTGCGACTCTGGAATCTGCCGACGGGGGCTGAGATACTGGGTGCATGACCGCTCACACTTGTCTGGTGCTCCTGAAAGTGTCCTCGCAGCCTTCTCTCCTTCTTCCACTCACGCTCAGGCGACCCCTGGTCGGAGTGCCACCAGGCCCGAAGAGGACACTTAGGGGACTCCAGGGCTTGCAGGACTGTGGAGTGGGGGGGAGCTACTGGGGATGCCTTACAGAAGAGATCCAGCTTCTGCTTACGACTCTGGATGGCCTTGGAGGACATCATCTTGCAGAGGGAGCATTGCTCCAGATCATGATCAGCTCCCAGGCACCCGAGACATCTATCACATTTTTTGAAACCAGAGGCCATTGAGGCAAAAAGGACCCAGGCGAGGTCGAAGATCTGACACGGCCAGTGGTTAAAAAGGGCATGAAAGTGTGGGGAGAAAACAAGGGCAAACCCCCCCCCCCCAAGACCGAGAGTCTAAACAGCGGAGCTCGGATAGCGGTAAGAGGACCAGCGAAGGCCAGAAAGTCAAAAACAGAGTTAGAATTTGAAAACTTTTTCTGGGGAGTAGCAGCATATCCGAAGGGCTCCGTGGCAAAAGGGAGACTGAGTAAGATGGCACCCTTGGGCGGGAAAGGGGCCACGCATGTGTGGTGGCATTCCCAAAGGCTTTCTTTGAAAGGTGGGGAAATGCTCCGCACGGGCTCCATCGGTGCCAACATCACCCATATGTGAGGGCCGACTTCCTGTTTGTTACTGAAGAAAGTCCTGCAATTGCATTTGCACAGCCTTCTCAATTATTTTGGAGATAAATGGAATGCTCGCTATCGGTCTGTAAGAGTTGGGGTTGTACTTGTCTAGAGCTTTGTTTTTTAGGATAGGACAGATCATAGACTGTAAGTACGTTTGGTAAGTATCCCTGGGTAAGGGATTGATTTACTATAGGGTAGGATGAGAGGAGATAACTCAGTTTTGGTTGCCTTGATCCAGCTGACTGGGCATGGGTCAAGTAATTATGTCGTGGTGTTAATTGAGGAGGTGATCTTTATCTTTATTCAAACATTTGCTATACCTCTTGGATCAAAAGACACATAGCGGTGTACAGTACAAAAATCAAATGACTGCTAGGAGAACAGAAAAGAATGCCAATAACTGACAGGAAAGGACAGAGGAGTAGCAGAGGAGGAAGAGGAAGGAAGATGGGGGGGGGGAGGAAAAAGGAGAAAGCTAGAAAGGAGGGTGAGAGCGGTTGAAGGCACATTGGAACAGATGGGTCTTTAGTGCAGATTTGAAGTGCATGAAAGAGCGCTCAGAACGGAGTTCCAGGAGAAAGGAATTCCAGAGGGAGGAGGCCAGAAAGAAAAAAGCCGAAGAACGGGTGCGCTCAAGGTGTGCCTGCGAGGGGGAAGGAAGTTCCAAACCGTAGTTGTGAACAGAGCGGAGCAGACGGGAGGGGGGGAGGAGACATGGAACCGGAGGTGGTCTGCCAGATATTAAGGAGAGGAGGAGTGGATAGTGCAGTGTGTGAGAATGAGGATGTTGTACTGTATCCTGAAACGCACTGGCAACCAGTGTAGGCGTAACAGAAGGGGGGTAACGTGCTCATAATGGGAGGAGACGAGCAACAGTGTTCTGGAGAAGTTGTAAGCGAGAGGTTTGGGAGTGAGGTAGACCAGAAAGGGAGACATTACAGTAGTCAATACAGGAGACAGCAAGGGTTAGAAGGAGAGTGATTAGAGAGGAGGTGGTAAGAAAGGAGCAGACTGCTTGGAGCTGACGGAGGCAAAAGAAGATACGACGGGAGACTGAGAAGAGATGATCCGAAAAAGAGAGGGAGGAGTCAAGAACGATGCCAAGGTACCAGAAGGATGACACCAAGGGAATGGTGATAGAAGCAAGGGAGGGAGCCGGGGAGAGGGACCCAAACATAACCCGCACGGCAGAAGATTTAAGGGGGTTGAACTGGAGAAAAGTAGCGACCATCCAATCTTGGATGGAGGAAAGACAGGCATTGAGAGCTGTAATATCAAGGTCAGAGGGGCTAGTCCGATGCAGGAGGAGGATATCATTCACATAGTAGTACGCGGAAATACCGACCTGTTGCACAAGAGCAAGAGGGGCCAGGAAACGATTGAAGAGAAGCGAGGAGAGGTCGGAGCCCTGAGGGACACCACAGGAGAGAGGCATAGAGGGGGAAGTGGAAGAGGAAGACGAGACTGTGAAGGAGTATGCAGAAAGGAGCAGAACCACAGCCAAGGGACACCAGCAACACCAAAATCTGTGAGACGATGGAGAAGAGTGCGGTGGTCCATAAGATTGAAAGCCACAGAAAGGTCCAAAGAGACAAAGAGAGTAACATCACCCCAATCGTGAGCAACATGCAGTTCGTTCAGTACAGAGAGAATAGTTTCAGTGCTGTGACCTAACCAAAAGTCAGACTGGCGAGGGTGAAGTGTATTGGTGGAGGCCAGGTGAGAAGAAAGCTGGGCAAAAACAAAGCGTTCAAGAATCTTAGAGATGAAAGGGAGATATGAAACAGAGAGCCAATTATAGAGAAATGTTGGGTCAAGAGAGGGCTTCTTGAGGAGGGGACGAACTACGGCACGCTTCCAGGAGGAAGGAAAATAACCAGTGGACAGGGAAGAATTGAGCATGAGAAGGACTGAGGGAAGAAGGGCTAATGAGGGCTCCAAGAGCCATTTAGGGGGAATGGGATCCAGGGAACACCAAGTTTTACGAGCAGACGAGATGGAACGATGGAGCTCAGAGGCGGTTATAGGCTCAAAAGAGGACCAGATGTAAGAAGGGAGGAGGGGGGTAACAGAGGAGGTGAAGATGAGAGAGGGGAGGGGCAGGAGGCAAAGGAGGCCCAGAGGGAAAGGACTTATCCAAGGTGGTGGCCAAGTCAGTAGGATCACAGCAGAGGAGGGGCTGGACCGTAGGATGGTGTAGAGCTGCCTGGAGGAGTTAGAGGAGTCCTGGATCAGCTTGGAGTAGTGATCCTTTCATCTAGGAACTTTATTTCCCTAGCATGTCCTTAAAAGTTGTCTTTGATCAATTGAGTGGAAGGAATTCAATGAGTTAGGGTTTTTGGTGTATTTATGTGAGGGAGTTGTGTCTTCAGCTTTCTTTTTCTTCAGCTTGTCTGCAAAGTGGTTTAATGGCAGGGTAGTGTGTGTCATTGTTGGGGGATTGGGTTAGTGATTTTACTATTTCAAATAGCTCCCTAGGGCGACTGAGTGAGTATTTTAGTATGATATTCTCTCTTTCTATTAAGGATTGCTTTTTTGTATTTCTGTAGGGAGGCCATATATGAGATTCTGTTGCCAGATGATTGTTTTTTCCTCCATTTGTACTCTCTCTCAATTCCTTTGAGTTGTCAGTTCTTTGGTAAGAACATAAGATATGCCATACTGGGTCAGACCAAGGTCCATCAAGTCCAGAATCCTGTTTCCAACAGTGGCCAATCTAGGTCATAAGTACCTAGCAGTTTCCCCAAAAGATAGGAGGTTCCTCAGTGCTTGTATTGGGTCAAGCAGTGATATCTCTGATCCCTTTTAATAATGGTTTACGGATCTTACCTCCAGGAACTTGTCCAAACCTTTTTTAAACCCAGCTACACTAACAGCTCTTACTACATCCTCCGTTAACAAATTCCAGAGCTTGATTACACGTTGAGTGAAAAAATATTCTCTCTTATTAGTCTTAAATAGATTACCCTGTAGCTTCATTGCATGTCCCCTAGTCCTTTTATATTCTGATGACGTAAACAATCGATCTACGTTTACCCGTTCCACTCCGTTCATTAATTTATAGACCTCTATCATATCTCCCCTCAGCCATCTCTTTTCCAGGTTGAAGAGTCCTAACCTTTTTAGCCTCTCTTCATAGGAGTATCCTTCCATCCTCTACCATTTTGGTGGTTCTTCTCTATACCTTTTCTAATAACGCTATATCCTTTTTAAGATACAGTGACCAGAATTGCAAACAATATTCAAGGTGTGGATGCACCATGGAACGATACAGAGGCATTATAAATATCCTTTGTTTTATTTTCCATTCCTTTCCTTATGATACCTAGCATTCTATTTGCTCACTTGGCTGCCACTGCACACTGGGCAGAGGGTTTTAACATGTTATTCATCATGACGCCTAAATCTTTTTCCTGGGTGGTGGTTCCTAATGTGGAACCTTGCATTGTGTAACCATAGTTTGGGCTGTTCTTTCCTCGGTGCATAACTTTGCACTTGTCCACATTAAATATCATCTGCCATTTGGACGCCCGGTCTTCCAATTTATCAAGATCCTCTTGCAATTTTCCACAATCCTCTTGGGTTTTAACAACTTTAAATAGTTTTGTGTCATCTGCAAATCTGATAATCTCACTCGTTATTCATAAATGACCTGGAAAAGGGAATATGTCAAAAAGCAGCGGACCCAGCACAGATCCCTGGGGTACTCCACTATTCACCTTGGTGTACCATGTTTCTGAGTGTTTGTGCAATGGGTTTCCTTGGGCTTTCGTGCATGTTGCTGCTTTTGATACTGTGGCATTCCAGTTGATTATAGTTGTGTCTATGTCTGTGGCTAGGCTATCTAAATGTGATAGTACGCTATTAAGGAAGGTATCTTTATTGAATTGGGTGAATTATCTTTTCTGTGTTGATCCACTGGTTTGAGGGGGGTTGTGTGGGATCATGGATATGATAAATTCAATTAAAAGTGGTCTGACCAAGGGATTTGTTTTGTCTTAGGACATAAGTATTGTGGATGGTTATTAGATTTGGAAGGAAAATGCGGTCTAGTGCGATGCCTTTAGTGTGTGGGCATGGCTACTGTTTGATGAAATCCCATGTCTTTCACAGAGTTTAGAAATAGAGTGGATTGAGTGTCATGTAGTGACGCTAAACTGAAGTCTCTGAGAAGGATGTGAGTTTTTCTTAGAGACGATGTGATAGGCGAAAATAAGACTTAAAGTGTGCATACAGGAGGACTAGGAGGCCCGCAGGGGGGAAAATGGGAATCCTGTACATATCTATATATGGAAAGGAACGTGCTGTGCTAAGACAAATTGATTGTTCTGCAAGGAAACGACTAACATCTGTGAAGTTACTGATAAGCTGTGGTGGGCCTCAGGGGATGAGTTGATGACGTATGTATATGTTTTTGTTCATGTATAAAAGACAGACAGCCCCTCTAACCTGTGGAATAAACTTACATACTACTTATATGCGAGTGTGTGTGTGTTTGTTTCCCTGGAATTCCAGACAGAGAGGGTAAGGTGTAGATAATATGAGGGGGGATCTAGCTAAGCTTGAAGAATGGTCTAGAATTTGGCAGCTGGGATTTAAATGTTAAAAAATGTAAGGTCATGCATTTGGGCTGCAGCAATCCAAGGGAGCAATACAGTATAGGAGGTGAAGTACTTTTGTCCACTAAAGAAGAGCGGGACTTAGGCGTGGTTGTGTCTGATGATCTTAAAGTAGCTAAACAGGTAGAAAAGGCGACGGCAAAAGCTAGAAGGATGCTTGGGTGCATACGGAGAGGAATGGCTAGCAGAAAAAAGGAGGTGATAATGTCTCTGTATAAGCCTTTGGTGCGACCTCATTTGGAGTATGGTGTGCAATTCTGGAGACCACACCTTCAAAAGGATGTGAACAGGATGGAGTCGGTGCAGAGGGTTGCTACTAAAATGATTAATGGGCTTCATTATAAAGCATATGAGGACAGACTTAAGGATCTTAATATGTACACCTTAGAGGAAAGGCGGGATAGAGGTGATATGATTGAGATGTTTAAATACCTCCGTGGCATAAATGTTCAGGGAGAGAGCCTCTTTCAATTGAAAGCAAGTTCTGCTACGAGGGGACATGGGATGAGGGTGAAGGGAGATAGATTCAGGAGTGATATGCGGAAATATTTCTTTACAGAAAGAGTAGTGGATCCATGGAATAGTCTCCCTGTGGAGGTGGTAGTGATGAGGACAGTAACTGAATTCAAAAAAGCATGGGACCAACACAGAGGATCTCTAAAGGTAAAAAGTGGGCTGTTGTAGTTGTTGTTATGGAAGGACAGACTAGATAGGCCATATGGTCTTTTTCTGTCATCATGTTTCTATGTTTCTAAGGTGGTTCCCCGGCCCAGGGGGATTAGCGGGCGTCCCGAGGGCAAGTGGTATATAGTGCTGGGAAAGGAGTAACCCACACTTACATGATGTGCATGTAGCCTCTAATATTGACGTGAGGTTGTTGTGGTTGGGGGTAGGTGGTCTGTAGACTAGACAAATGGGCAGTTTTTTATTTTCTATCATTTATTTTTATTTAATGCTTTTATATACCGCACTCTTTAAAATCAGTGCGGTTTACAGATAACATTTTGTACAGAGTAGGAAGAGCCTGCTCTGCACTTACATCAAACGGGTAATACAACATGGTTTTAGAGAGGCGCATGGTGTCGAAACACTCCTCACTATTCTCTTTAGCACCATAATAGCTGGAATTGATAACCTCTGTCAAGGTTATGCGCTCATTTTCATGGACATAGCAGCCACCTTCGATTCAGTTTGCCACGAGCTACTCCTACAACGCCTCAAGGGGAAAGGGATACGTGACACAGCACTAGAGTGGTGCAAGTCGTATCTCTCGGATAGATGGCAGTATGTACAAACAGGGGAGTCAACATCAGAACCGTTCCACCTGAATCAAGGAGTCCCGCAGGGATCCTCTCTCTCTGCACCGATGTTTAACATCTACATGCAGCTCATCTGCGACATCATACGGTCTTTCAAAGTGAATTGCCTGTTATACGCTGATGATGTTCTCCTGTACATGCCTTTCTTGACTGATAGCCCCGACCTCTCCCCACTGACTGTTTTAACGCAGTATCAAGCTGGCTTCAAACACAAAATCTACGAATCCAACATAAGAAAACGGAGGTCCTATTCATCACAAGGAATCCAAACTTCATCACACCACCCTACCTGAAGGTCAAGGAAGCAGAACTCATTACCAAATCCTCGATCAGATACCTTGGAGTCACCCTAGACCAGCGACTAGACATAAAGAATCACATAAGTAATGTAGCAAGAGCAGTATACCATAAAATCCGATCACTCAGACACCTCCGCTCCCTACTTGAACTGGATGACTTACGGACAGTCTATCAAGCTTTAATCATACCACACTTTGACTATGCAAATGCCATACTCCAAGGGCTCCCTAAGTCCACTCTGCATCCCCTACAGCTGGCAATGAACTCAGCTGCAAGTGTTCTCCAAGGGGCATCTAGCCAGGATCACATGACACCTATCCTAAAACAGCTACACTGGCTTACCATACAGGGCAGACTCACTGTCAAAACCTTAAACCTTCAAAATCATAAACAGCCTCTCCCCCCCTATCCCTAACCGAACTCGTACAGCGCAACCCCTCTAACAGAACTAGGTCAACTGCAGTCAATAAGCTAGTAGTCCCAAAAGAAATAACTAACTGCACCCAGGCAACAGTAAACAGGGCTTTTAGGTTCTCCGCGCCTAGATGCTGGAACACCCTCCCTCCTAGCATCCGGGCAATCACCGATCTAGCACAGTTTAGGAAGGCACTGAAATATCACCTCTTCCTACTGCATTACCCTGATGACAGCTCCACAGGAACCCTAACATCGAGCTGACCAACGCAGCACAAATGGACCTCCTAATTACTATTGTACAGATGTAAATAGTTACCCACGTTCTTGATCCAAGTTCTATTACCTGTTTTAATTGTAAACGCAGATCATCCTGTGAAATGCGTATGTTAAATGTTTCATGTGAACCGCACTGATGGGAAATAGCGTGGTATATAAGAAAATGTAAATAAATAAATAAAAACTTGGATTCAGAACAGGGGTAACTATATACAGACTATATACAGTCTAGGCAGGAAGTCTCTATGCGGTTGTGGCGACATGGCTTGCCCTGAGAGCTATGTACAGGGATGTAATTTGTTTACTGGGTTGTTTGTTTTTTTACAGTTAGGTTGTAGGGTTGTGTCAGGTGAGGACGTGTTGTTGGCCTGGGCGCAGTGTAGGAGAAAGAAGTGGTGCTTTACTGCCTTTCTGAATTGGGCAAGGTCGGTGAACGTGCAGATGGTCACTGGGAGCTCATTCCAGCAGGTAGGTGCGTAGAACATGAAGGCTCTGTTTTTTTGTTGCCCGAGTGCATTTTGTTACTTAGCTGGGGGTTATTAGTGTGTTGGTGGCGAAGGACCTTCTTGCTCTGGTTGCAGGTGTGGGGTGGATAAGGTTCGTCAAAGGAGATAGAGGTTGTTTTGTTGATGGCCTTGAATGTTAACAGTACTACTTTGTAGCCGGCAGTAGATTGGTAGCCAGTGCAGCTCTTTTAGGATTGGAGTAATGTGGTCCCTTCTAGAGGCCCCATGTTGGAAGCAGGCAGCAGCGTTCATTGCTAACTGTAGTGGGTTCCTAGGGGGTCCGTGAAGGATAACATTGGCGTAGTCAAAGTGGAGGGTTACTAGCGCCTGGAAAACTGTTCAGAAGTCGTCTGGTTGCAGCAAGGGTCGAAGATGTCAAATTGTCCTCATCTTATGGTAGATTTTCTTGATGTGTTGCCTATGTGCGCTTTCAAGTAGAGGTGCTGGTCCAGCGTGACTCCTAGGTAGCGGATGGTGGATCGACTCGGGAGCTCGGCGTCTCTCATCTTTAATATTGCCGGTGGGGAGAAGGTTTGGTTTCTCGTGATGAACAGCACTTGTGTCTTGCTGAAGTTTATTTTGAGACTCTGTGAGTGGAGCCAGTCAGTGACGGCATCAAAGCATTTTACTAGTGAAGAGAAGTCTGGTTGGTCGATAGTGAATGGGGTGAAGAGTAGATCATCTGCATAAATCAGGCAGGAGATGTTGAAGGAGCAGATGATTGCACATATGGGCTGCATATATATATATATATATATATATTGAATAGTAAGGCAGATAGCGAGGAACCCTGGGGAACTCCATGCTTTTGTTGAAAAGGCTTGGAGGTCATTGAGCCTGTTCGTACCTGTTGCCATCTATCTGTTAGGTACGATTTGCACCAGCTCCAGGCCAGGAGCTGCTCGTGGTTGACGGAGTCGAAAGCCGCAGAAATGTCCAAAAAGATCAGGGCATATCCTCGTCTGTTGTTGTTAATCCCTGTGATTAATGTGTTGAGAAGCGTGGCAAGAAGCATTTCGATGCCATGCGATTCCCTGAAGCCATGTTGGCATGGATAGAGGGGGGGCAGTGGAATCGATGTGTTCTTGGATTTGCCGCAGGACGACCTTCTCAATAATCTTGGCTAGAAGCGGGATGCTTGAGATTGGTTGATAGGATTCAACCTTCTGGGGGGGGGGTTCAGCTTGTTGTTCTTCAGAAGGGGCTGGATTGACGTCTGAGGCATGCTGGCAATGTTCCTGTGGAGAAGGACCACTCCATGATCTTGGCTAGAGTTGGACAGAGTTCACGGCGCAAAGATCTTATCCAATATGCTGGACAGGGGTCGTTTGGAGCAGTGGTGGAGTTGATAGTTGCAATGATCCGTGATGCCTCTGGCTGATGGTGTTGTAAGCGAGTTGAGCGGCAGTGGTTGGTATGGGTTGTGGCTAGGAGTGGATTTCATGGCTCTGCTGATGTTGCTGGATTTGGCTAGTATTAGTCTGCGTATTCCTGTGGGTGTAACATTGTAGTTTGGGTGGGCGAAGGTTCTTTCATCAGGATCTTCACTAAGTTGAAGAGGTTGTGAGGTTTGTTCAGTGAGCGGTGCAGGAGTTCAGAGTGGTATTTTTTCATTTTCACTGATATAGAGTCTCGGTGTGCATTCAGGTGGGCGGTGTAGGCTGCCTGGTCAGTAAGGGACCAGGAGCGCTGCCATCTTCTTTCTAGTTTCCTAAGGAGAAGTAGTGAGGACCGTAGCTCCGCGGAGTACCATCGTGCAGATTTTCTACCTCTTGGTGTCTTGTCTGGGGCAGGTGGCTTGTTTGAGGCAGGTAAGCATGCAAAGGATTTCAGGCTGTTATTCCATGTGGCCATCATTTCATCCAGGTTAGGCAAATCTAGCTTCAGGTTTGGAAGGACTTCAATGAGGATCGCTTCTTTGTCGAATGGTCTGAAGCATCCTGTGGGTGCTGATGAGTTTTCGGCTGCTTTCCTAGGCAGGTTGCTGTCCTGATGCATGGATATCTGGAATTTGATTAGGTTGTGGTCAGACCATGGGACTGGGGTGATATCTAGGTCAAAGTTGTAGTTCGGACTTATGTCTGGTCGTGGGATGAATACAAGGTCTAGTGTATTTCCTTTCCGGTGGGTGGGTGTCTCAACTATCTGTTCGTAGCCAAGTTCGTTGAGTGCTTCAAGGAAGGCTTTGGAGTGGGTATTTTGAAGAGCTTGTAGGTTAAAGTCTCCCAATATCCAGTTTGGCCTGTGTTCTTGGGGTTACAGGCAAAGTCAACTATGGTTTCGAGGTCCTCAGGGGAGGAGGATGGGGATCTGTAGATTAGGTTGATGGTGCTGTGGCTGTTGGTTAAGGTGATTGTATCAAGGTGTGTTGTGCTGCTGGAGTTAATCAGTTGATATTGGAGCTCTGTTTTTGATAGGATGAATGCTCCACCTTCTCTGCCGTTAGGTCTGTGGCAAGTGTGGATTGAAGAGTTGGGGAGGATGAGCTGGTTGATAAGGACTGAGTCTGAGATCCATGATTCGGTGACCAGTAGGATGTCTAGCTCAAGGTGTGTTATAAGGTCGGTGATGGCTGGCCATTTCCTGCGGACTGATCGTGCATTTATGAGGGCACATTTCAGGTTTCGTGGGCTTTGGGGCTGCGACACTTTGGATTTTGCAGAGTGTTGGAGTGGTATGTGGATTATGTGTGGGTGAGAGTCTTGATAGAATTCTGGTTTACAGCATGCTGCCGTGATATCTCCTTCCTCGGCCTTGTAGGATTGGAATAGGGTTGCTCTTGGAGGCCAATGTGAGGGAGCCAATGAGTGTGTTGCTAAGGAGGTACAAACTAGTTAGGGTTAGGATGGATATGGCCATGTTGAGTTGTGGGGCAGCAAATTTTGTGTGTGGCAGTAATTATCTAGTACAGCAAGGATCAGAAGCGACTTGTGTAGGACTAGCAGTGGTTACTTCACACTTCAATGAGAACGTTCAAGCGACTAGAATACTTTGTATCGAACTGGCTAGGTTAACAATGGTGGCTCACTTGTACAGCAATGGATACTGAGAGCTTTGATTATGTCCATGCCATCTACATTGCTGTAGATGGTTAGGGAGGGATTTAGTTCTTGTTTACTTAGTATGAGTACACCGCCTCCTCTTTTATTGTCTCAGACAATTGAATAAGGGGTATCTTTAGTTTTAGCTGATTTAGTAATACAACATCCGAGTGTTATCCAGGTTTCTGTAATGCATAGTAAATGAGGCTTTTCATCTCTCATTAAGTCTAGTATAATTGGGATCTTGTTTCTAATGGATCTTACATTTATTAGGATGCATTTTATTGGAGAGGGAGGAGTGGGCGGTTGGTGTGTTGGGTAGTGATTTTGTGTGTGGATATATATAAGTCTGTGTTGGGTATTAGTGTGTTGTGGGTTGTGTGCTTTCTAGTGTGTCTCTATGTGTACGGTGAGAGAGTTACTGCTCGAGGCGGATAATGGGGATGTAAAATTGTTGTGAAGTTTCTGTTGAAGTCAGGAGAGGGTTGTAGAGGAGGCTATAGTGAGTAGGAGCGTGCAGATAATTATTTTGATAATTTCCATAGTGACTGGAAAGGGATGTGTGTTAGGTTTTAATGAGTGTGTTGAAGCTTTCGAATGGGGGTAGAAGTCCCTGGTGTGTGAATGGATGGGTTGCTTGGAAGTTCTATCAAGCTGCAGTACAAAAGCAAGGTAACAGTATTAACTGGTAGTCATTATTGTATTTACAGCAAGAGGATATAACATAGTTGAGCTACTTATAGAGTTGGCATAAGAGAGTGCATAAGTCGTCGATTCGAAGAATCAGGTTTGTCTGGATTGTTTAGTGTCTATATCAATATATGACGCTAGGGTTCTCTAAATCACTAAAGCGAGTGGAGATCATAGAAGTTGGATAACTGTTATCCTTTGTTGTTCTAATGCGTCGAATATAATTGGTTTGGAGCTATTTTGCTTGGTTATCAAGATTGTGTAGATCCATGACAAAGAGCCCTCTCGTGCGGCACACCTGCAGCACACTGTGTTTTAAAGTTGCTCTCTGCCGCCCAATGATGATGTTCTTTGGGCGGAGCAGGGAGATCGCATACAGTGGGTGATTCCTTTGTAGATGGAGAAGCAGAAAGGTCTTGGCTCAATAAAGAGGCTCACCTCATTCGTTGCTGGTTTAGAGCAGGTGAGTGTTGTATCCTTCCCCTGGGGAACTTAGGTGGTAATCACAGCTCTGGTGCCGACAAAGAAATCATTCTTGCCAAGTGGCCCCCAACACCCTTACCTCTTGCACCAGATCTTGTGTTCCACTAAGGGGACTAGGTCCAAAATGGCTCCCACTCTGGTCAGTTCATGAACTAGCTGCTCTGAGAAGCAGTCATTTATTTAATCTAGAAATTATCTCCCTAGCATGTCCTGCCGTGACGCTGACCCATTATTACTGTGCTGTAACTTTTGTTAGCTTCCCTGATTTCTTTGAGCATTTCATTATCTATTTGTTCTTTATCTTTATTTGTCACTTGATATACCGCCCAAGCATGTGCGTCAGAGCGGTGTACAATCAAATACAAACAGGAAGAAAGGAAAGGAACGCCATCATTTTGGACAGGACAGAAAGAGACAGAAAAGACAAGGGCAAGAAAATAAGTTAAGATAGTTACTTGTGGAGATACCGGTTCTAAGGGTCTGGGAGTTCAAAGGCCTGCTGAAACAGATGAGTCTTAAGTAAGCATTTTAATTTTGGAAAGGCTAACTCTGTACGAATGGCAAACGGGAGTGAGTTCCAGAGGGCAGGGGCCAGGAAATAGAAAGCGGAGTGGCGTATTGTTTCCAGGTGTGCAGAGGATTGGGCAGGAAGGTAGAGGCGATAGCCGTGTGCTGACCGTAGAAGACGTGGAGAAGGTTGAAGACGAATAGAATCAGCTAGATACTGAGGAGAACCCACGTGCAATGCTTTGTGAGTGACTGTGAGGATTTTGTATTGAAAACGGAAATTGATTGGAAGCCAGTGTAAATGAAGAAGGAGGGGGGTAATATGATCGCGGGGGGAGGAGTAAGTGAGCAAACGTGCAGCTGTATTTTGGACAAGTTGAAGACGTCGAAGCTGACATTGTCGAAGACCTGCGAGAATGACGTTACAGTAATCTAACCTGGAAAGTACTAAGGAGAAGACTAGTGAGGTGAGAGAGGAAGAAGGGAGATAAGGGCGAACAGCGCGAATTTGACGTAAGAAAAAGAAAGAACGACGGATAAGTAAGGAGATGTGACGGTGGAAAGAGAGAGAGGCATCTAAGGTGACGCCAAGATAGCGAAGGGAAGAGACTAGAGGTATAGAAGTTGAGAGAAAAAGAGAAGAGCAAGTAGGTGGGGGTGTGCTAAATGAGAACCAAAGTTCAGCTGATTTAGAGGGGTTCACTTGGAGGAAGTAGAGTAGTTAGTTACTCACCTGTAACAGGTGTTCTCCAGGAGCAGCAGGAATCAGTCCTCACATATGGGTGTCATCGGCGCCGATGAAGCCCCAGCGGAGCATTTCCCCAGCTTTCCATGAAAGCCTTTGGGAATGCTGGCACGCATGCGTGGTTCCCTTCCCGCCTAAAGGTGTCATCTTACCTCAGTCAAATGACATAGCTAAGAACAGCACACAAAAATGAAAAACTAACTATGTACAACTGCAACTCCAAGGGGAGGAGGGAGGGTTGTGAGGACTGATTCCTGTTGCTCCTGGAGAACACCTGTTACAGGTGAGTAACTACTCTTTCTCCAGGACCAAGCAGGAAGTCAGTCCTCACATATGGGTGACTCCCTAGCTCTGGGCTACCAGGAACCCAGGCTGAACAAGAGAACTCCCTCTAGTCTCAGCAGCAAAGAAAGGCTTTTCAAGGACACAACCTCCACCGGTAGCCCAACAGAGGGCACGAGTTGACTAAACCTTAAAGAAATTCCGGAGTACTGCTTGGCCAAAAGCACTGTCCCTACGGGACTCCCTCTCCAGACAGTAATGGGTCGCAAACGTCTGGCTTGAAGACCAAGTTGCAGCCCTGCAGATGTCTACCAAGGGCACAGAGCAGAGATGAGCCACTGAGGCAGCCATTGCCCTGACACGATGGGCCGTGACCCAACCCTGCAAAGGAAGGTCAGCTGCCTTGTAAGCCCAGGTGATATAGTCAGCCACCCAGATGGACAAGGTATGCTTGGACACAGCCAACCCCAACTTATTGGGGTCAAAGGAGATGAAGAGCTGAGTAGCCCTTCGATGCCCTTGCTTTCGGTCAAGGTAAAAGGATAAGGCTCTCCTACAGTCCAGGGTATGCAGAACTGCTTCAGCCTGGCTTGCATGAGGCCTAGGGAAGAATGTTGGAAGAACCACCTCTTGATTGAGGTGAAAAGAGGAGACAACCTTTGGGAGGAACTTTGGATGAGTCCTGAGGACTACCCTGTTCCTATAAATCCTGGTGTAAGGCCTATCACAGACCAGGGCCTGAAGCTCACTCACTCGCCTAGCCGAGGTGAGGGCTATCAGGAAGAGAGTCTTCCAGGAAAGGAAGCGTAGAGGGCAAGTGGCCATCGGCTCAAAAGGTGGGCGAGTCAGTTGCTGCAAGACCACATTCAGCTCCCACTCAGGAGCAGGACGACGGATGGGAGGCTTGAGCAAGAGCAAGAGCAAGCCTCTGAGAAACCTGGACACTAAGGGGTGTCCCGACAGGGAATGTCCTTCCACCAGTGAGTGGTGAGCTGCTAGAGCTGAGAGGTGGACCCGAACAGAATTGGACTTAAGTCCCTGATTGGATAAGTGCAGCAAATACTGAAGCACTACTGGTACCGTACAGGAGAAAGGATCCTCTGTACGCAGCTGACACCACACAGAAAACCTCTTCCACTTTAGAGCATAGGTTTTCTTAGTGGACTGTTTCCGAGAGGCTAGAACAACCTCCTCAACCTCCTGAGGTAGGCCCCAGGGAGCCAAAACTACCCTTGCAGCCTCCATGCCATAAAATTGAGAGCTTTGAGATTGGGGTGCAGAAGGGAACCCTGCTCCTGTGAGAGAAGGTCGGGTTGCAACCCCAGAGGTAGTGGGGAATCCACTGCCAGCTGAAGCAGAAGTGGAAACCAAGGCTGTCTCGGCCACCTGGGAGCTACCAGCAGGACCGAGGCCTTGACCTGAAGAGTCTTGAAAAGAGTTCGGGCCACCAAGGGCGTGGGAGGAAACGCATATAGGAGGCCCTGAGACCAGGACATCAGAAAAGCATCTGGTGCTATCCTCAAAGGATGCGGCTGCCTGGAGCAGAACTTGGGCAGTTGCTTGTTCAGCGGACTGGCAAACAGATCTATCCAAGGAAGACCCCACTTCAGGAAGATCTTCTGAACCACCAAGGGATGCAGCTGCCACTCGTGGGGCTGCAGAATTCTGCTCAACCGGTCGGCCAGGCAGTTCTCCTGGCCTGGAAGGTACACCGCCTTGAAAAGCATGTTGTGCTTTAGGGCAAAGTAACAAAGGTCTTGAGTCTCCCGACAAAGGAGCTGGGACCCAGTCCCGCCCTGTTTGTTCACATAAAACATGGCTACCTGGTTGTCTGTTTGAATCAAGACTGAGCGTTGAGCCAGGGCAGGAGAAAAAGCCTTGAGAGCTAAGCGGATAGCTCGAAGCTCCAGGAGATTGATCTGTTGGGCTGCTTCCCAAGGAGACCAGAGGCCTTGGGTGCACTTGTCTAGACAATGAGCACCCCAGCCCCGCAGAGAGGCGTCAGTGGTGAGGACCACCGAGTACTCTGGCATTTGGAAGTGCATCCCCTTCAGCAGATTGGGTGGATGTAGCCACCAGCTGAGGGAGGTCAAAAGGGGTTTGGACACCCTTATCCTGTCTCTTAGGCGGCCTGAGGCCTGTGACCACTGAGTCTGAAGGCACCACTGTGCAGGCCTCATATGGAGCCTGGCATTGGGAGTCACATGTACTGTCGAGTCGAAGCCATGTGGCCCAGAAGCCTGAGGCAGAGTCTGGCGGAGACCAGGGGCTTGTTTAGGAACTGTTTGGCCACGTCCATCAGTCTTTGGGCCCTGTCTTCTGGCAAGAATGCCTTTGCCAGTTGAGAATCTAACCTTGCCCCTATGAACTCCAAGTTCTGGGAGGGGAGCAAAGTGGACCTTGCGAAGTTTATGACAAAGCCCACGTTTTGAAGCAGAGCAATGGTTCTGAGGGTGGCATATCTGGCCTCCAGGCACGTCTGACCCCTGATGAGCCAGTCGTCCATATAGGGAAAGACAAAGATGCCTTGATTTCTCAGGTAGGCCGCAACCACTGCCAGGCACTTGGTAAAGACCCTGGGAGCGGAGGTCAGGCCAAAAGGCAGTACACTGTACTGATAATGGTTTCCTCCCACAATGAACCTGAGGTACTTTCTGTGGTCTGGATGAATAAGGATGTGAGTGTACGCATCCTTTAGATCTAAGGAGCATAGCCAATCTCCCTGCTGGAGGTAGGGCAGAAGTGTCCCAAGAGTAAGCATCTTGATCTTTTCCTTCTCTAGGAAGTTGTTGAGGTTCCTGAGATCCAGAATGGGCTGAAGGCCACCGGTCCTTTTGGGTACCAGGAAATACCTGGAGTAGAAACTGTGACCTTGGAAGGGAGGAGGCACAGGCTCCACCGCCCTGTCTTTCAACAGGCCCTGAAGATCCTGAAGGAGAAGGGCTGTGTGCAGGGGAGGCCTCAAGGGCTCTCCTGGGAAGCAAGGAGGCGGCAGTTGATGAAAATGCAGGGCATAGCCCTTTTGGACTATGTCCAGCACCCAACTGTCGGTGGTAATGAGAGGCCACTGGTGGGCAAAGAGTACAAGGCGACCGCCTGTGCAGGGCTGGGAGAGCAGGGACGGAGTGGCTATGCTCAAGGAGTCAAAAACCCCCACCCTGCTGAGTGGAAGCAGGGGCAGAAGGCTTGGGGGTCCTCTGCCTACGGGGCCCATTACCCTGGCCCTTGGCTTGCTGACCCTGGGGGGCAGCTTGGGCAGCCGGATACTGAGGGTACTGTTTGTAGGCAGTGCCCTTCCTCGGGTAAAAGGACTTTTTACCCGAGCCCTTCTTCTTGTGTGAAGGGGCAGAGGTCTTCCTCGACAGCCTTGTCCGGGTAAGGTGCTCGGTCTCGAGCTGAGCAGCCTTCTCGGTCACGGGTTTGCCAAAGGTTCTCACCTCGGCAGGGGACATCGACCAACTTCTCCTGAAACCATGGCTCGAGGTCCGATGACTGCAGCCACGCCTGGCGTCGAGCCACGATGCCGGCAGCCACAACTCGGGCCGAAGCCTCGAAGCCATCGTAGGCGGCGCGGGAAATGAACTTTGGAGTATTCCCGAATCCCCGAGGACAAGGTCTTAAATCTCTGCAAGGGTTCCCCGGAGAGACCAGCAGAGAATCCGGCCAATTCCTTGGCCAGGTCTCGCAAGTACATGCCCATGTACAGCTGGGTAAGACTGGACACGGCAAGCAAGCATAGACCCCTGGAAGACCTTTCTACCGACGCCATCGAGGTTGCGGGCCTCCCGGCCGGGGGGCACCACGGAGTGCATCTTCTGGCTCTTCAGACGATGCATAGCTGATTCCACAACCACGGAATGGTGTGGTAGCTGTGCTTTCTGGAAACCAGGGCTTTTGCGGAGTCGATAGATAGAATCGACTCGCTTGCTCAGAACCAGTGCCGAGGCCGGTGCCTCCCACATCCGGAAGAGGAGCCATTCCAGCATCGGAGGAACCGGGACAGTAAAGGCCTCCTTCGGAGGAGAGTCTTACTGTAGAGCATCGAGCTCCTCGGCTCGAGGCTCTTCCTCGGGGTCGGCAGGGATAGCCAAGGCAGCGGCCATATCCCGGACGAACTCCGAGAACCTAGTGTCCTCCGGAGGGGATCTACTCCGGGGCTCAGACTGCGGTGAGTCCGATGGGACGCACCGAGTCTTAAAAGTATCGGGAGACTCCTCATCCTCTGTCTCCCAGGCGGACTCATCTGAGGAGGAGTCAGGGTCCGGCCCCGAGGCACCCGCCCCGACGCCGGGGACACCGGCGTCAACACCCTCGGTCCCAAACAGGAGGTCGAGGGAGACCTCGACCGAGGACGACTTCGAGCCACGAGGGTCTCGAGTATCAGCTTGGTCTCCGGGGTTGACTTAGAAGTCGACGTCCCGGTGGTCGGGGCAGATGCACCAGACAGGCTGGCCATCAGTGCCCGCTACTGCTCCATGAAGGCAGACAATCTTCTCTCCAAGACTGTCATCCTGAGACTCAGCTCGGGAGATGCAGCAACCACCGACTCGGGCCCCGGCGGCACCGGGCCAGACGTCGGCTCTCTGGGAGGAGAGTCCACGAGGACTACGGGGCTTACGTGTCCAGCAGACTCCGGCTCCACGCGAGGAACTTTGGCAGGCTTCTCTTGGTCCATGGGCCCGGGACGGCGGTCGGGGGTCTTAGACCTGGCCCTCGAGGGACCAGGGACCTCTTCCGACGCCGCCCTCACGAGCCGCTTCTTCTTCTTGCGTTCCTGGTCGGGGGACCTCCTGTACGAGGAGCTTCGACGGCGCTCGGGATCGGAATCCCGAGATGTCGAGGCCTCAAACGAGGTCCGGGCCCAGCCGGAGGCTGAGTCTGAGAAAAGCCTTTCCTTCTGATGCTGTCGACTTCTGAGTGCCTTGGAAGACATCTTCCCACATGGCGCACACGACTTGGGGTCGTGGTCAGGGCCGAGGCACCGAAGGCAGCAGTCGTGTGTGTCGGTGAGAGACATAAGTTTCTTACACCGATCACACTTTTTGAAACCACTGGAAGCCATCGGGGAAAAAAGAGCCCCTGCGAGGTCAAAAGACCGGCCTTCCAGGGAAAAACGAAAAAAGGGCGCGAACGCCAGCCACGAAGGGCAAAAACCGAAAAGAAGATAAACGGGCTCGATACCAGTGTACCGAACCCGGCGGGAGGGGAACCGGCGTCGAACCGGAGAAAAATAGCGAAAAATCGCCGAAGAAAAAAATCACTTTTATCCGGGAGAACAGGACACACGTCCGGTGGGCTTCTCGGAAAAAAAAGAGACTGAGGTAAGATGGCACCTTTAGGCGGAAAGGGAACCACGCATGCGTGCCAGCATTCCCAAAGGCTTTCATGGAAAGCTGGGGAAATGCTCCGCTGGGGCTTCATCGGCGCCGACGACACCCATATGTGAGGACTGACTTCCTGCTTGGTCCTGGAGAATAGAGTTTATCCACATGGCGACTTGGGTAAGACAGACGTTTAGGGCGGACAGGTCTGGTGAAAGAGAACTGGTGTAGTGAACAAGAAGGATGTCATCAGCATAAAAATATCCAGAGATCCCTGACTGTTGGACAATGAGTGCTAAGGGGGCAAGAAAAATATTGAAAAGAAGGGGAGCAAGGACAGAACCCTGAGGAACACCGCAGGGAAGGGGTGAAGGAGAGGAGGTGGAAGAGCCAGTCTTTACAGAGAATGTGCGTTAAGAATGAAAAGAATGAAACCAAGCAAGAACAGACCCACGGATCCCAAGGTCAGAAAGCAGAGTTAGAAGAGTACGGTGATCCACAATATCGAAGGCAGCAGAAAGGTCCAAGGTCACCTGTTCATTCTGGCCAGGCGGTTGATAATACACCCCCACTGCCAGAGCCTTCCCCCTTCTCACATGGAATTTCAATCCATAGAGAGATTCTACAGTGAATTTTGTTTCCTGCAAAACTTTAGCCCTCTCTAACAGAGTGCAGCCTCTCCACCAATTTGATCTGTTATATTATTACTATAGTGGAGGAGTAGCCTAGTGGTTAGAGCAACTGCCTAGTACCCAGAAGATCAAGGGTTCGATTCCCACTGGCACTCCTTGTGTGTTTGGGCAAGTCACTTTACCTCCATTGCCTCAGAAGAAAAGGCTGGCAATCTACTTCCGGTGATACATTACCAAGAAAACCCAGAGGTAGCTGGGTCGCTATGAGTCAACACTGACTCGATGGCACTAAAAAACTACTACTATATAGTTTGTACCCAGGTATCACAGTGTCCCACTGGTTGTCCTCCTTCCATCATGTCTGAGATACCAATCATATCTAACCTCTCATTTAGTGCTATACATTCCAAACTCTCCCATCTTATTTTTCAGACTTCTAGTATTTGCATACAAGCATTTTAGAGGCTGTATTTTATTCATATTAATCTGGTTATTGGTAGGCAGGGGTAATTTGGAATCTAAGCTCTGTCTGCTCTGTACCCAAGGGCATTTGGGTTACTTTTGTCTTTATTGGAACCTCTGTCTATATGCCCTAACTTCAATCTTCTGCTTGTATCCTTCAAGGATACATCCTTCCGAACCATACACTCCTGGGTGACTGTCGGCTTTCCCCTATTATCTAGTTAAAAAGCTGCTCCATCTCCTTTTTAAAAGGTTAATGCCATCAGTCTGGCTCCAGTTAAGGTAGAGCCCATCCTTTCAGAAAATCCCCTCCTTTCCACAGAATGTTTTCCAATTCTTAACACATCCAAAACCCTCTTCCTTGCACCATCGTCTCATCCATCCATTGAGATACCAAAGCTCTGCCTGCCTTTTGTGTCCTGTGCGTGGAACGGGAAGCATTTCAGAGAATGCTACCCTGGAAGTTCTGCAGGCCAAATTTAGGCTTTTAGGTAGGAAGTTGAAATCCAGAACCTCCCTACCACACTTTATGTCATTGGTACCAAGACAGCAGACTCCTCTCCAGCCGTATCTCAGACCTTGTCTAGGTAGCGCATGAGGTCCGCTACCTTCACACCAGGCAGGCATGTTACCAGGCGATCCTCACGTCCACCAGCCACCCAGCAATCTACATGCTTAATGATCGAATCACCAACTATAACAGCGGTCCTAACCCTTCCCTTGTGGGCATGTGGCCCTGGAGAAACCACCTTGGTGCGAGAGAGTTTTACATCACCTGGAGGACAGGTCCTAGCTACAGGATCACTTCCTGCCACACCAGGGTGATGCTCTGTCATGTGACCTCTCTCCGCTATGGCAACAGGGATGCTGCCAGACTAGAGGTGAGACTTCAGTACTACATCGCTGTAGGTCTCGTCTATGTACCTCTGTCTTCCTTATGTCCTCCAAGTCTGCTACTCTAGCCTCCAGAGATCAGACTTGTTCCCTGAGAGCAAAGAGCTCCTTGCACCCAGTGCACACGTAAGACCCCTCATCAACTGGGAGAAAATCATACATGTGACACTCTGTGCAAAAGACTGGAAAGCTCCCATCTCTCTGATGGACTGATGTCTGCATCTTAGTTTTAAGGTTGTTTTTAGGTATTAAATTGTTTACTTAGGTTTGCTGGGGATACTTACACTAATAAAACTATAACTAATATGGTTAATGGACTTTGTTTACCTCAAGATTAATTAATCTCAGGTCCTTAATGTATGCTTGACGACGATAAACAGCTGCACCTGAATGTGAGTATAGGCACCTCCTTCCCTTTAAGAGGTTTAAACACGTATAAAGCTACCATTATCCCAGGGTGGGTGGGAGTCGGGGAGGGAGGAAGGGAAAGACGACTTATTAAAAGTTGGCTGCTACACAGTATCCAGTCCTGTGCTTCTAAGGTAATCTGTGACCAATTTCCTGGGTGATTCACACAGCCCTTGCTGCTTTGATAGAGGAGTCTTTCAAAATGTCTTTTTGATCTATAACTTGGCTTTAAGACATATTTAAACTATTTCATGGGTCTCTTGCCTCCTATCTAGAAAACCTCTTTGTAAAGGTCTCTAGAAACTATTTATTGCTCAAAGAATACAGACGCTGTTTTTCCTTTTATGCTAAGTTATATTGATTTGATTTAAATTAAAGCTGTTTGCTGATACTAGGCCCCGACTGATTTAACAAATACACTGGATTCTAATTTACACCAATTAATCTGCTTTAATCTAAAGAATTCCTTTTTCCCCATGATTTAGAAAAATTCCCAGAAGTAAATATTTACAATTGCAGATTTCGCTCCAGAAGTAGCAGTCCTTTTTTGTAGTCCTTCAAGACAATAAGACAGCTAAGGTTCTCCACGTTCCACAACTTCTCTGCTAGCTCTGTACTAATTTGTTCCAGTGCCACATGCACGCCCCATGATCCTTCATGCACACTTAATACTTGCTCAAGTTTTTCAGTTCCCCCTCTTAGATGAAAGACTAATGCAGCAATATCCGCCTGCACCAACACCATCTCAGCTTTGAGACCACCGAACCATTTACAAAATGTCACTGGAGAGAGATCAGCAGCAGCTTTTGACTAAAACTACTGTTGTACCCCTTGTGCTCAACTCCGCCCTTGCAGCATCATACAGCTCCATGGCCAGCATCTTGGCAAGCTCCTTCTTTGGGGCTGGGAAGTGCCCATAAACATACTGCTACATGTCCACAGTGCGCTTTTTGGCTGCCATGCAATGCGCCTATCAGCCTCCAAATCACTTTTTTTTTTTTTTTAAATAGTAAACTTTATTGGAGCAAGAAAACAATTTTCAGCCAACAGATCTTTAAACAATGCAGTTCTCCCCCATCCATCAAAACTAACAGTAAGAACATTGCCATACTTTGTTTTATCCCAAACTATTGCTCTGCGTCACCATAATTGTTTTCCCGGTCTATTGTTCTGTGTTGTCTTGACTAGATTGTAAGCTCTGATGAGCAGGGACTGTCTTTTTGCTTAAATTTCTGTACAGCGCTGTGTGCATAGCGCTATATAAATGCTAAGTAGTAGTAGAACCACTGAAAAGACACAGAGCCCACTGCCATAGCCTCAACCTCCGCACAGGGGTGGAGAAGAGTTCATCCAAGCCATCGAGCCCCATCTGGTTTTTCCCTTGTTTTCAACCCTCCCACGGACCTACACTAGAATCCAGCCTAGCAGCAGTTACCATCAACATTAACCAAGGAAGTGTCCCCCATTGTCTCCCCCTTCAAGATAAGGTTTCCACATTCTCTCAAACTTCCCCATTATGTCTCTCCGAAGGGCCATCAGCCTGCTTAAGGAGTATACTCTCTGTAACCTGATTAGAAATTCTGTCAGGCTCGGAACAGAGGGTTTCCTTCAGGTCCTCGCTATCTCACATTTCGCTGCCATTATACAAAATATAATTCACCCCTTCCTTTCAGGTGACCAGTCCTCTAATGTATGCAGTTGAAAGTACAAGAGAGGAACTGCAGCTGGAAGTGTTACAGCCAATACTCCCCTCCATGAATGTCTGTGCATTCTCCATAACATGTGGGCATCCCCACTACATATGGAGCATGTCCCCCCCCCCAGCTTTGTCAACATTTATCTTAAAAAGGATATAGCATTATTAGAAAAGGTACAGAGAAGAGCCACCAAAATGGTAAATGGATACTCCTATGAAGAGAGGCTAAAAAGGTTAGGGCTCTTCAACCTGGAAGAGACACGGCTGAGGGGAGATACGATAGAGGTCTATAAATTAATAAATGGCGTGGAACGGGTAAACGTAGATTGATCGTTTACGTCATCAGAATATAGAAAGACTAGGGGACATGCAATGAAGCTACAGGGTAACCTATTTAAGACTAATAAGAGAAAATATGTTTTCACTCAACATGTAATCAAACTCTGGAATGTGTTACTGGAGGATGTAGTAAAAGCTGTTAGTGTAGCTGGGTTTAAAAAAGGTTTGGACAAGTTCCTGGAGGAAAGGTCCATAAACTATTATTAAAAGGGACACAGGATATCAATGCTTGACCCAATACAAGCTTTGTGGAACCTGTGTCTTTTGGGGTAACTGCTAGGTACTTGTCATCTAGATTGGCCACTGTTGGAGACAGGATACTGGGCTTGATGGACCTTGGTCTGACCCAGTGTGGCGGCATCTCTTATGTTCTATCACATCAACCAGAGTACCTTTTTAATATTGTCCCCCACTTGCTGCCCAGGGACAAAACCCGCTTGATCTACCCCTACCAACCTCAGCAGAAATTTACTGAAGCAGTTGGCTAGAATCTTCACCGGTAATTTAAAATCAAGATTCAGGAAAGAGATAGGCCGGTAAGATCCACACTAAGCCGGATCTTTACCCTCCTTGAGGATAATAACCTTTAAAAAAGAGATAGAGCAGCTTTTAAACTAGATATTAGGGGAAAGCCGACAGTCGCCCAAGAGCAGATGGTTCGGAAGAATGTATCTTTGAAGGATACTACCAAAAGCAGAGAGGTTCCACAAAAGAGTAAAGTAGCCCAAATGCCCTCAAGTATGGAGCAGACAGAGCTTAAAGATCCCAAATTACTCATGTCTAACAGACAAATTAATATGGATAAAATACATTCTCTAAAATGCTTGTATGCAAATGCTAGAAGTCTAAAAAATAAGATGGGAGAGTTAGAATATATAGCACTAAATGAAAGGTTAGATATGATTGGAATATCAGAGACATGGTGGAAGGACGACAACCAGTGGGACACTGTGATACCTGGGTACAAACTATATCGTAATGATAGAGCTGATCAAATTGGTGGAGGGGTTGCTCTCTATGTTAGAGAGGGCATTGAGTCAGAAAGGATTAAAGTTTTGCAGGAAACAAAATGTGCTGTAGAATCTATATGGATTGAAATTCCATGTAAAAGGGGGAAGGCAATGGCAGTGGGGGTGTACTATCGAGCGCCTGGCCAGAATGACCAAATGGATAATGAAATGCTCAAAGAAATCAAGGAAGCTAACAAAAGTTACAGCACAGTAATAATAATGGGTGATTTCAACTACCCCGGTATCGACTGGGTCAGTGTCACGTCAGGACATGCTAGGGAGATAAAGTTCCTAGATGAAATAAATGACTGCTTCTTGGAGCAGCTGGTTCATGAACCGACCAGAGGGGAAGCCATATTAGACCTAATCCTTAGTGGAACATCAGATCTAGTGCAAGAGATAAGGTTGTTGGGGCCACTTGGCAATAGTGATCATAGCATGATCGCCTTTGATTTAATTAGTGGAGGAGGGATAGTAAGGAAATCCACAGTACTACCTTTTAACTTTTGAAAGGGAGACTATGATAAAATGAGGAAAATAGTTAAAAAAAAAAACTAAAAGGAGCAGTTGCAAAGGTTAAAGACGTACATCAGGCTTGGCTGTTGTTGAAAAATACTATCTTGGAAGCCCAGACCAGCTGTATTCCACGCTTTAAGAAAAGTGGAAAGAAGTCCAAAAAACTGCCAGCATGGTTTAAAGTTGAGGTCAGAGAGGCTGTTGTTGCCAAAAAAGCATCTTTCAGGAAATGGAAAAAAGAGCCAAACGACGAAACCTGGAAACAGCACAAGCACTGGCAAGTCAAATGCAAGGCACTGATAAGGCAGGCAAAGGGAGAATTTGAGAAGAAGCTTGCTGCAGAAGCAAAAACGCGAAGTAAAGACCTTTTCAAGTACATTCGTAGCAAAAAACCTGTCAGAGAGTCAGTTGGTCCATTAGATGATAAAGGGGTTAAAGGAGCACTAAGAGGAGACAAGGCGATAGCGGAGAGACTGAACGAATTCTTTGCTTCAGTCTTTACTGAGGAAGATGTAGGGATGTTACCCATGACTGAAGTGGTATTTAAAGGTGCAGAAGAACTGAAGGAAATATCGATACATCGAGAAGATGTATTACAACTATTAGATAAGCTGAAGAGTAGCAAATCACCTGGGCCGGATGGTATACATCCAAGGGTATTGAAAGAACTGAAATATGAGATTGCAGACCTGCTATTAGTAATCTGTGAACTATCATTAAAATCATCTCTAATACCTGAAGATTGGAGGATCGCCAATGTAACACCAATTTTTAAAAAGGGTTCCAGGGGTGATCCGGGAAACTACAGACCGGTGAGCCTGACGTCAATACCGGGAAAAATGATAGAAACCATCATAAAGAATAAAATTACTCAGCATGTAGATAGTAATGAACTAATGAGAGACAGCCAACATGGCTTTAGACAAGGAAGATCTTGTCTTACTAATCTGTTATGTTTTTTTGAAGGAGTGAATAATCAGGTGGACAAAGGTGAGTCGGTTGATATTGTGTATCTGGACTTTCAGAAAGCCTTTGACAAGGTCTCTCATGAGAGACTTTTGGCAAAACTAAAGAGTCATGGGATAGGAGGCAGTGTACTACTGTGGATCAGGAACTGGTTAAAAGATAGAAAGCAGAGGGTAGGGCTAAATGGCCAATTTTCCCAATGGAGAAAGGTGAATAGTGGTGTACCCCAGGGATCTGTGCTGGGTCCGCTGCTTTTTGACATATTCGTAAATGACCTGGAAAGTGGAATAACGAGTGAGGTTATCAAATTTGCAGATGACACAAAACTATTTAAAGTTGTTAAAACCCAAGAGGATTGTGGAAAATTGCAAGAGGATCTTGATAAATTGGAACACTGGGCATCAAAATGGCAGATGAAATTTAATGTGGACAAGTGCAAGGTTATGCACCTAGGGAAGAACAACCCAAACTATGGTTACACGATGCAAGGTTCCACATTAGGAACCACCACCCAGGAAAAAGATTTAGGCGTCATTGTGGATACCATGTTAAAACCCTCGGCCCAGTGTGCAGCGGCAGCCAAGAGAGCAAATAGAATGCTAGGCATAAGGAAAGGAATGGAAAATAAAACAAAGGATATTATAATGCCTCTATATCGTTCCATGGTGAGACCGCACCTTGAATATTGTGTGCAATTCTGGTCGCCGTATCTTAAAAAGGATATAGAGTTATTAGAAAAGGTTCAGAGAAGAGCCACCAAAATGGTAAAGGGGATGGAAGGATACTCCTATGAAGAAAGGCTAAAAAGGTTAGGGCTCTTTAACCTGGAAAAGAGACGGCTGAGGGGAGATATGATAGAAGTCTATAAATTAATGAGCGGAGTGGAACGGGTAAACGTAGATCGATTGTTTACCTTATCAGAATATAGAAAGACTAGGGGACATGCAATGAAGCTACAGGGTAAACTATTTAAGACTAATAAAAGAAAATATTTTTTCACTCAACGTGTAATCAAACTCTGGAATTTGTTACCGGAGGATGTAGTAAAGGCTGTTAGTGTAGCTGGGTTTAAAAAAGGTTTGGACAAGTTCCTGGAGGAAAGGTCCATAAGCCATTATTAAGAAGGGACCCAGGATATCAATGCTTGAACCAATACAAGCATTGTGGAACCTGTGTCCCTTGGGGAAACTGCTAGGTACGTATGACCTAGATTGGCCACTGTTGGAAACAGAATACTGGGCTTGATGGACCTTGGTCTGACCCAGTATGGCATATCTTATGTTCTTATAATAGTAATAGTAATCCATAATCATGGATTCTGGAAGAGGGTCATCCTGCAGAATGGCACTAAAACTATCCACTAGGAGGCCTCTTACTTGCTCTTGGAATTTTTTTTTATATCATGAGGTCAACCCATCCAGCCCAGGGGCTTTCCTGGTTTTCAGGCCCTTAATAGCCAACAGGACCTCCTTCCTCTCTATCTCTGCCTCCAGTACCAACCTTTGTTCTGCCTCGAGTACAGAAGGTTGCACCCTGCCAAAAGGTCAGCCCTACTCTCCTCTGATTCACACCCTTCCAACCTATAGAGGTCTGAATAAAACTTAACAGTCCCTGATCCCTTCCAAATTAATCACCCTCTTTCCACCCTTCTTGTGGATCTGTACAATTTGACTCTACTGCTTCCTCACTTAACTGGGAGGCTAGCAGTCTCTGCTCTGTTACCAAATTCAAAAAAAGGTTTGTTTGCTCAGCTCTTAATCCAAAAGTACCCTACTTAAGCAGTCTCTCAGTTCCCTACCTCCAACTCAAGCTGCCTCGAGGGCACCTGTCTGTTCTCAGTATCTAACTTCAAATTTACCTAGGTGGTCAGCTACTTGCTGCTCCCTCTGCTTAACTAGCCCACATCAGTAATCTCCCCCTAAGTGAGGCTTTAAAGACATCCCATACAACAGTCTGTGCCACCACCTCACCTCCGTTACGATCAAAAAATTCCCAAATGCTCCCCTCTGTCCAAACCACCAATGGGTGCCCTAGAATCTCAAGCTCCAAAAACATAATTTACTGAGATCACTCCTCCCACTTAATTTGACCCACATTGAGGCATGATCTGATCATCATAAGAACATAAGATATGCCATACTGGGTCAAACCAAGGTCCATCAAGCCCAGTATTCTGTTTCCAACAGTGGCCAATCTAGGTCATATGTACCTAGCAGTTTCCCCAAGGGACACATGTTCCACAATGCTTGTACTGGGTCAAGCATTGATATCTTCGGTCATTTCTTAATAATGGTTTATGGACCTTTCCTCCAGGAACTTGTCCAAACCTTTTTTAAACCCAGCTACACTAACAGCTTTTACTACATCCTATGGTTTCTATATTAATCTGCTGAACCTTGGATAGAAACAGAGAAAAATGATGGCAGAAAAAAACCACATGGTCTATCTAGTCTGTCCTTCCATATGAACAACTACAACAGTCCCCTTTTTTCCTTTAGAGAGCCTCTGTGTTTGTCCCATGCTTTTCTGAATTCAGATACTGTCCTGATCTCTACCACCTCCACTGGGAGACTATTCGACGGATGCACCACTCTTACCGTAAAGAAACATTTCTGCGTATCACTCCTGAATCTATCCCCCTTCACCCTCATCCCACTGTCCCCCCTTGTAGCAGAGCTTGCTGTCTATCGAAAGAGGCTCTGCCCCGTGTGCATTTATGCCACGGAGATATTTAAACGTATTCAGTCATATCACCTCTATCCCGCCTTTCCTCTAAGGTGTACATTAGGGTGGTCCATAAAAATGAATTCCTGAATTCCTTTGCTCCCTGGCCTGATTCTGGTTCCATTTAGGTAGAAAACACTGTGTACAAAGTTTGAAGCCAATCAAATAATATTTAGGGGTGGCTCAACAAGTCTTGAGATTTCCCCCTGGGAGCAGATGACGAAATGTTGCATCATTTTGTATCATCCACTCAGTTCCACGCTGATTACATTTGATTGCGTCATATTTGAACTAATCTCGTTTCTGAGAGGTGGCAAAGACATTGTACTATTATCTTTGTATCTTTATTCTTTTCAGATGGCGAAAAAACGTGGTTTTTTCTCTCATTGAAGAAATGTCCACCACAATTCTGGGGGCCAAGCTCCCCAGCAAGGAGCAAGTGTTAAGTGTATTTTTACATCACCATATGACATTAAACAAAGGCGTTAGTGAAAGTGCATCTATTGTAACAAGTGAAGTAGAAGCTTACTGGGAAAAGGCCAGGCTTCCTGTTCAAAGAAATGACAAAATTCAAGAAAAAGTAAAGAAATTGTTCAATCAGTGGAAACTTTTGAAGAAAAACAAAAGGGAGAGGAGGGAAACAAGAGGCAAATGAAAAAGAATTCCAGGTTGCAATGAAAAACCTATTTGATGTGGCGCATGCCAATGCAATGTCTTTAATTCATATTCAAGACAAAGAATTCTTAATAGCGCAACGAGAACCAGGGCGCTGCGGCTCAATGTGCACGATGGACAAGAAACTGGCCAACACGGAAGCAAGATCGCAACAACGAGAAAAACTGAAAAGGCGCAAACAAAAACATGTTGCCGAAGCCGAGGCAACTACAAGCCAAGTTCAGCTGGCAGGATCTTCTTCCTCAGCAGAGTCAGGTGAAGACTCGTCGACATCTGCGGATTCAGATAACTGACAGAAGAAAGCAACTCCACAAACGAAGCAGTTTCGACCCAACAATGTCTGGACCCCAGAGCTTACAGCAGCCCTGGATCGGACAGGGACAACGGATCGCAATGCTCTGTTTGTGGTAGCTGAAACCGCCAGAAGTCTGGGACATTATCCTGGGGAGCTCAATATCAGCCGCTCCAGCGTCAAGCGCCATAGAGAAAAGCACCGTCAGCAACAATGGACGGACCTGCACAACGCATTCAAAGCCGAAGGCAAAACATGCATTGTGCATTGGGATAGCAAGTTATTGCCATCTCTCCTCTGTTCAACCACATCCGTTGACCGCCTTCCAGTTTTGATAACGGCTGTCTCCACTGGAGAAACACAACTTCTTGGTGTACCAAAACTGACATCAGGAACGGGCGAGAATCAAGCTGCAGCAGTTTATGAACTGTTACAGGAATGGTGTTTGGATGAAAAAGTTGCAGGCTTCTGCTTTGATACAACTGCATCGAACACGGGACGTCGATCAGGAGCGTGCATTCTTCTAGA
Source organism: Ichthyophis bannanicus (assembly GCA_033557465.1). Taxonomy (NCBI): domain Eukaryota; kingdom Metazoa; phylum Chordata; class Amphibia; order Gymnophiona; family Ichthyophiidae; genus Ichthyophis; species Ichthyophis bannanicus. The sequence goes on along the minus strand of CM066049.1, from coordinate 140,261,129 downwards.
ACAGAGACTCCGTCGCACAGTCCTTCATTTGGCATGCCGCCATCACATTTACGAAATAATTCTTGGTGCAGTATTCTCTACATGCTCTGGAGCTTCATCGGGTCCCGATGTCCAACTCTTTCGCCGGTTCCAAAAGAATTGGGGCTCCCTTGACAAGTCCAACTATCAAACTGGAAAAGACTTGGAGGTGCTGCAACCTGACAGGGATCACATCATGAAGTTTACGGAATCCAAGTTGGCACAGGGCAATCACCGAGATGATTACCTGGAATTCTTGGAGTTAACGATTGTCTGCCTTGGAGGGAATCTTCCTAGTTTCAATTTCAAGAAACCTGGAGCTTTCCATCATGCCAGATGGATGGCTAAAGTCTTGTACTGTCTCAAGATTTGGATGTTCCGAGGACAACTCAAAGATCTTACCCAACGGGAGGAGTCCTGTGTTCGTGATGTGAGCATTTTCTCCATCCTGATTCATGTGGAAGCCTGGTTTTCTGCCCCTGATGCCGCAGTTGCTCCTCGAACAGATTTGGAGATGCTGAAGAAACTACACTCTTACCACAATGACCGTGTTGGAAGAGCGGCCAGAGACAAACTGCAACAGCATCTGTGGTATGTGTCAGAGGAGCTTGTGGCATTGTCACTGTTCGATGAAGCTGTTTCAGCACCGACAAAGCGGGCCATGATCCCGGCAGAATCAGAAGAAAGCGATGAGGATGATGACGAAGACGAAGATCCCCCAAAGCAGGTCGAATTGAAAAGTTCCATGATTCCACCACTTGAATCTTTTGCAAATCGCAAGTCAATCCGTTTCCTGAAACATCTCGACATCAACAGTGATTTTCTTAATGCAGACCCAGAAGACTGGGAAGAGAATGCATCATTCAAAGATGGTCTGAAGAAAGTAAAAAATCTTCCAGTGATCAACGATGTGGCTGAGCGAGGGGTCAAACTCATTGAGGAGTTCAACGGCCGACACACCACAAAAGAAGAGCAACTCCAGTTCCTTCTGGGTGTTGTCTCGCAACACCGTAAGATGTTCCCCACATCGTCAAAGTCCTTACTAGCATCTGGACCACACTGAGTGCTTGGCAAGCATGATACCCCCGTCTATGAGCGGATAATACCCAGTGGTCTGACGAACCCTGGGGGGGGGGGGGGAAACCAGGGGCCTGATAGATAGGGACCTTGAGCCACCCCTAAATATTATTTGATTGGCTTCAAACTTTGCACACATTGTTTTCTACATAAAGGAAACCAGAATCAGGCCAAGGAGCAAAGAAATTCCTACTTTTATTTTTTCCCCTATGGCAGTGGACCACCCTAGGGTACATATTAAGATCCTTAAGTCTGTCCACATATGCTTTATAATGAAGACCACTAACCATTTTAGTAACCCTCTGTACTGACTCTATCCCGTTTATATCCTTTTGAAGGTGCGGTCTCCAGAATTGCATACAATATTCCAAATGAGGCCGCACCAAAGACTTATACAGAGGCACTATCACCTCCTTTATTCTGCTAGCCATTCCTCTCCCTATGCACCCAAGCATCCTTATAGCTTTTGCTGTCGCCTTTTCTACCTGTTTAGCCACTTTAAGATCTTCAGACACAACCACACCTAGGTCCCGCTCTTCTTTAGTGGGCAAAAGTACTTCACCCCCTATACTATATTCCTCCCTTGGATTGCTGCAGCCCAAATGCATGGCCTTGCATTTTTTAACATTACATCCCACCAGCCAAATTCTAGATCATTCTTCAAGCTCAGCTAGATCCCTCCTCATGTTATCTACACCTTCCTGGGTGTCTGGGTGCCAAAAGACTGGAGAGAGGCTCATGTGGTGCCTTTACACAAAAGCGGAAGTAAGGATGTGGTTGAAAACTACAGGCCGGTTAGTTTAACTTCGGTGGTGAGTAAATTACTGGAAACGCTACTGAAAGAGAAAATAGTGAGGTTTCTGGAGTCCAGCGGATTACAGGATCTGAGGCAGCATGGATTCACCAGAGGCAGTTCTTGTCAGACAAGTCTGATTGATTTCTTTGACTGGGTGACCAGGGAGTTGGACCGAGGGAGAGCCCTAGATGTGGTGTTATTTAGATTTCAGTAAAGCCTTTGACACTGTTCCTCACAGGTGACTTATAAACAAACTGAGCACCCTAGGGATGGACCCTAAAGTTCTGCTTGGGTTAGAAAATTGGTTGGGTGGGAGGTGACAGAGTACAGGTAAATGGAGCTCACTCTGAGGAGAAGAAAGTTACCAGTGGTGTGCCCCAGGGATCTGTCCTTGGTCCGATTTTTTTTAACATCTTTGTTAGTGATATAGCGGAAGGGCTGTCAGGTAAGGTATGCCTCTATGCGGATACCACCAAAATCTGCAATAGAGTAGACACCCAGGAAGGTGTAGATAACATGAGGAGGGATCTAGCTAAGCTTGAAGAATGGTCTAGAATTTGGCAGCTGGGATTTAATGTTAAAAAATGCAAGGTCATGCATTTGGGCTGCAGCAATCCAAGGGAGCAATATAGTATAGGGGGTGAAGTACTTTTGTCCACTAAAGAAGAGTGGGACCTAGGCGTGGTTGTGTCTGATGATCTTAAAGTAGCTAAACAGGTAGAAAAGGCGACGGCAAAAGCTAGAAGAATGCTTGGGTGCATACGGAGAGGAATGGCTAGCAGAAAACAAGGAGTGTGACAAGGAGTGCGACATCATTTGGAGTATAGTGTGCAGTTCTGGAGACTGCACCTTCAAAAGGATGTGAACAGGATGGAGTCGGTGCAAAGGGTGGCTACTAAAATGGTTAGTGGTCTTCATTATAAAGCATATCAGGACAGACTTAGGGATCTTAATATGTACACCTTAGAGGAAAGGCGGGATAGAGGTGATATGACTGAGATGGCAATCAAGCCACCCATATCCGCAGGAATACGCAGACTACCTGCAAGCCAAATCAAGCCAGTCCAGTATACCCACAAACCCCCAAATTCCAGAAAAGGCACCCCAGCTGACTCCTTCACCCACACCGACGCAAGCATCAAAGGATACCCAACACATCATCACAGCCTTCGCAGCCCCAATCGAGGGAGACATCCAAAACATCATCACAAATATAAACACTACCACAGCTCCCAATGACCCCTGCCCAGCATTCTGGATAAAATACCTGCATGCTGACCTCAGCCCATTCCTGACCAAACTTATAGGACTTTCATTCTCGACCAGGACCTTCCCCCGAACCCTGAAACAAACAGCCATCTGACCACTACTAAAAAACAGCAAATTGGACCCTGCAAAGATGGACTCCTATAGGCCAATCTCAAGCATTCCACGTCTAGCAAAAATTATCGAAAAGATCATCCAACACCAACTGCAACACCACATCGAGACCAACGCACCCCTTGACCCCTGTCAGCATGGATACCAGGAGGCACACGGTGTAGAGACTCTGCTGACCACCCTAGTCAACACATTAACTGTAGGTCTGGACAACATTAGACGCGGATTTGCCCTGATCTTCATGGACACTGCTGCTGCTTTCGACTCCGTCAGCCACGATTTGCTCCTGGCATGCCTCATAGAGAAGGGTGTACATGGCACAGCACTATCCTGGTGTGCATCATACCTGACAGACAGATGGCAGCATGTCCGTTCTGGTCCCTCAAGAGAAAGGCGTACCACAAGGATCCTCACTCTCAGCCCTATTGTTCAACGTGTACATGCAGCCCATTTGTAACATAATCAGATCCTTCAACATAGACTACCTAGTCTATGCTGATGACATGCTGCTATACATGCCGGTCTCGACTGAGAATCCAGACCTCTCTCCGCTGATCACTTGCTTCGATGCCGTCACGGATTGGCTTCATACACAGATGCTCAAAATAAACTTCAAGACGGAGGTCCTTTTCATCTCCAGGAACCCTGTATTCACCCCACCCCCCACAATAGAAGTACGTGATGCAGAACTCCTCAGCAAACCCACAATATGTTTCCTAGGGGTCAAGCTGGACCAACAACTCAACATGAAGGCCCAGATAGGTAATATGGTAAAGGCGATTTACCATAAGATTCGGATGCTTCGCCACCTACGACAGCTGCTTGAGCCGGAAGACTTCCGGACAGTTTATCAAGCGCTAGTAATACCACACTTCGACTATGCTAATGTAATACTGCATGGCCTCCCGAAAAGCTCGCTTAACCCTCTACAACTTGCTATGAATGCAGCAGCCAGAATCCTTCACGGTGCATCAAGAAGAGATCATATCACCCCCGTTCTGAAACATCTGCACTGGCTGCCGGTACAGTGCAGGATATCCTTCAAGATTCTAACGATGACCTAACAAAGCCATCAACAAGTGCTCCTCCTCCTCCCTCACCGATCTCATCCGAACCACCCCCCTCAACAGAGTAAGGAGATCAGCTGCCATCAATACCCTTACACGAGCATTCACGCCTGCTTCCTGCCTTCCATGCTCAGAGAATCATTTTTTTACAGTTCATCCTGCTAGACAAGTCCCCCACTCAGCAGATGATAAAACGGGGGAAAAATCCTAGAAGCTTAGTGACAACACCTTGATAGATAACCTAGGGGTCAGCTTCAGTATTTTCTCAGTCTCAGAACTACTCTTGCCGCCTTGCTGGGCAGACTAGATGGACCATGCTGGTCTTTATCTGCCGTCATATACTATGTTACTCCCGAAGGCGATCACCAGATGCTCTCAGACCACGAGAAACAGAAACAGTCTAAGTGCGGCATAATGAGTGCTTGTGCCACCGTCCGAAAATCACAGGGTTCGATTAAGTTCCTCAGTGGCTGTAGGACTCTGAGCTTGTGGAAGATGGCTTTGTTGGTTTTTCGCAGGTGTTTTTCCAATTGCAGTTTGCTGTCAAGTGTGACACCCAGGTATTTGATCTCGTTTTTTGTGTTGTATGTGTTGCTGCAGAGGGTGACTGTCGGAGGGGGTTCAAAGTTCGGTTTACTTGATATATACATTACTTCGGTTTTCTTATGGTTAATTGCCATGTTGTTTTGCTGGAGCCATGCTAACATCTCGTACAGGCAGGATTCAAGCTGGGTATACTTTGGGTCATTTGTGTCTAATTGAGTGTATAACATAATATCGTCTGCATAGATATGGTAGTTGATGTTATGTTTTTTGAAAATGTCACAGAGGGGCTGCATGTAGATGTTGAAAAGTAGAGCAGAGAGCTGATCCCTGGGGTATGCCTTGCGTTTGAGTGAACCCTTCTGCTTTCTCTCCATTGAATTGTACCTGTGGACTTCTGTTCGTTATATAGGAGGAGAACCATTTAAGGGTGGTTCCCGAAATTCCTATGGATTCCAGTTTTTTTAGTAGGATACCATGATGTACAGTATCAAAGGCGGCGGAGATGTCAATGAAGATGAGTAGGAAAGTTTTCTTCCTGTCTTCCAAGCCTTTGTGGAGGTTATTGAGTAGGGCTATTAAAAGCGTTTCAACCCCATGGTTTCGTCTGAAACCATATTGTTGGGTGTCTAGTATGTCGTGGTCATCTAGGTGCTCTTGGAGTTGTATGAGGGCTGCTTTTTCGATGATTTTTGCTAAGAAGGATATGCTGGAGATGGGGCGATAAGATGTTGGGTCTGTTTTGGTAAGTTTATTATTCTTTAGTACTGGTCTTATTATAGATTTCTTGAGCTGGTCAGGCATAATTCCTTGATGCAGTGATAGCTTTACAATGTGTGAGACTTGGTGGACTATATCTTTTTTCGCTGCCTTGACCCAAGCGGTGGGGCAGGGGTCAAGTGGGGAGGTGGTGGTATTGATGCTCGTTATTATGTTGCTTGTTGTTGCTCATCGATCTTGTGGAAATTTGTCCATGTCAGTTCTTGCTCAACAGTAGTTTCACGGTGTACCTCCCCCCTGCAGGGGTCGGGCAGTGTTGCAGTCAGCTTGCTCGCGTAGTGGTTTGCCAGCATTTGTGGGTTGATAGAGGTATCCTGTTGGTCTGGTTGGGATGCTTTTGTTAAGGATTTCACCAGCTCAAATAGTTCCCTGGGTTTGTTGATCGCTTTGTTCAATAGGTTTGTGTGGTGCATCCTTTTTGCAGCATTCACCTCTTCTTTGTATTTCGAGAGGAGGGTGAGGTACTCCATCCTATGTTCCATAGATTTCGTACGTCTCCACTTTCTTTCATGCTTTCTGAGTTCTCTCTTTCTGTTTAGTACTTCGGTGTACCAGGGTTCCGATTGTTTTTTAGCTAGGTTCGGGGTGGTGCTCCATTTGGGGTTTGCTGCGGCCTGTATTCCGGTGTTCCAGCTTTGTTAGCGCATCGAGATCCGTGCTGTTAAGATCTATGTGGGTCTGAATGTTACTTATCAGACATTCCAGGTTTAGTTTGTTGAATCTCCTTTGTTGGTGCATTACTCTTCGTGCTTTTGTGTCCTTTGGTAAAGACGGTAGTTTCATCCGAATATCAATTTGGTGGTGGTCTGACCACGGTTTAGGATTGATCTTTATTAATGGCTTCTCTGTAATGCACTGGTCCCCCGTGGGAGTGAAGACCATGTCAAGTGTGTGGCCCTTGTCATGAGTGGGCTCGTTTATTAGTTGTTGAAATCCTAGTTGTGACATGGCTTCTAGGAAAGTATCTGCGTGTGTGGCAGCGGTTGATGATAGGTTTAAGTCTCCTAGAATCATTTGGAATTTCCTTGGTTGTGTCGAAGAGATGTTTTCTAGTACCGAGGCAAGTACTTCTTGGTTTGTTGAGGGGGCTCTGTAAATCAGACATATGGCTAGTGCCGGGTTCTCAACTTTAAGCATGTCTACGTCTGTGTTTGAGTCCAGGTACGTTGTGGTAAGTTGCAGGTTGGTTTTAGCCATTATGAGGACTCCTCCACCTCTTTTATTTTCTCTTGGGCAGTTATATAGGTTGTATCCGGGATGGCTTATCTGGTTTAATATGGCTGCATCAGTGTCGTTGATCCAGGTTTCAGTTATACAGAGGATGTCTGGTTGCTCGTCTTTGATGATGTCATAGATTATGTGGGTCTTGTTTCTAATTGAACGAGCATTGATGAGGGTGATGTTACAGTCATCATGTGTTCTTTGCAGATCCATGTTGTGAGTGGTCTGGTGAGGGGGGAGCTTTATCCATGTTTTTGTTGCTCTAGGTTTGCGGTGTCTCTGTGTTCGCCCGTTGTTGTTTATGTAGTCCTTTAGGTTGGGTGCGTGTATTTGGACAATTCTGGGGGTTGAGTAAGGTGCGAGTATTGGTGCTGCAGGTGTTTGCATGGTGAGTAGGAGGTAGAGTGGGGTGTATAGGTGAGTCATGGGTTGGTACAATCTTGAATTGAATGCATAAACTGGAATCAGTGTGAGCAGACATATCATCAGAAAGAAATTTAGGGTACCCATAGCTCTAGAGTGAAATGTTGGAAAGGCTTTCTCTAGACTTTTTGGGTTAACCCTTACAGTTTCGTCTTTACCTACCAGAAGGTGTTGATATTGGGTACAAGGGCCAAATATTCAGAGATATTTATGCATTAACAAGAAATCTAATAACAGACTTAGTTTCTAGAGGACTATTGCAGGAGGCTATAATTGACTATTAGTGATTGTATACTATTAAACAGTTTTCCTTAACAGTATATTAGCAGTCAACTGTGTGAGCAAGGTGTCACATTAATAGTCAAATAAAACAGTAGCAGTAACAAACACAGTATCAGCTGTTAGTAACAGTAATAATTATATAAAACAAGCAAGCAAAGGCCGGATAAAGTCTTAGTAGGAAGGGATGTCCAAGCTTCCTGACCCTTTTTAGTCAAGGTTGTACGTGTTTTGTATTGCACGTGCGGTAGCTTTGCATTTCCTTGTCTGTTTCTAAAGCCGTTTTATCTAAATTTTTCAGCTTACCTCCTCTCGTTGGCCTCTAGGAGTAGGTGTTCATGCTCATGTTGTGGTCTCCGATGACCAGGGGTTAAAAAGAGTAATACCGCTTTCGCTGAGGAAGGTTCTCCCCGCCTCCGTTCCACTGCCTAAGGGCCACGCCAAAGGGCCCTCTGGCGAGGCCCGCCAGGCGCGGATGCGCCCGATTGGCGCTCCTTTTATCCTCCCCCGCTACTGCCCCGATTGGGCAGCACGGGCTGGTCTGGCGGTCGGGGCTGCTCTGTCCCGTGGAGGGAGAGCAGCCTCAGCAGAGAAAGACGGACGGCAAAGTATTTCCTGACATTGCCTTTCAGTTTACCCCCCTTTCAGCTTCAAGTTATGCCCTCTAGTTTTACAGCTTCCCCGTCTATGGAAGAGGTTTCTTTGTCCATTAATACTCTTTACGTATCTAAAGGTCTAAATCATATCTCCCCTGTCCCTCCTCTCCTCCAGAGTGTACATATTTAGGTCTTTAAGTCTCTTCTCATAAGTCTTCTGATGCAGGCTCCAAATGATTTTGGTCACCTTTCTCTGAACCGCTTTCAGCCTTTTTATATCCTTTGCGAGATACGGTCTCCAAAACTGACCACAATATTCCAAGTGAGGCCTCACCGGCAACTTGTACAATGGCATTAGTACCTCTTCCTTTCTGCTGGTAATTCTTCTCTGTATGCAACCCAGCATCCTTCTGGCTTTTGCCACCGCCTAGTCATACTGTTTCGCCACCTTGAGATCATCAGAAACAAATCACTCCAAGGTCCTTCTCCTAGTCCGTACACACCAATCTCTCACCCCCTATTGCATACAATTCCCTTAGATTTCTGCTTCCCAAGTGCATGACACTGCACTTCTTCACATTAAAAAACTGCTTGTTTGAATAAGATGTTATTTTGTTACTTTGAGTAAGGTTTGTTAGTTAATCGGATTCACAGGCATTATATATATGTTTTGACTTTTTTCCTTGTGCCTTCTTCACATTAAAGCTTAACTGCCAAGCATTAGACCATTCTTCCAGCTTTTGTAGATCTTTCCTCATGTTCCCCAGTCCCTCAGGGGAGTCCACTCTATTGCAAATTTTAGTGTCATCTGCAAAAAGACAGACTTTTCCATTTAACCCTTCGGCAATATCACTCACGAATATATTGAACAGTACCAGTCCCAGGACCAAACCATGGGGCACACCGCTAATCACCTTCCTTTCATCCGAGTGAGTTCCATTTACTGTCACCTTCTGTCGTCTATCAGTCAATCAATTTCTGATCCAGTTCACCACCTTGGGACTCATCCCCAAGCTGTTGAGTTTATTGATAAGCCTCCTATGAGGAACGGTATCAAAGGCTTTGCTGAAATCTAGGTAGATCACATCCATCGCATGCCCTTGATCTAATTCTCTGGTCACCCAGTTAAAGAACTCAATCAGATTTGTTTGGCAAGATCATCCTTTGGTAAAATCATGTTGCCTCGGACCATGCAACCTGTTTGTTTCGAGGAAGTCCACTATTCGCTCTTTCAGGAGCGCCTCCATTACTTTTCCCGCCACCGAGGTAAGGCTTACTGGCCTGTAAGTTTGTAACGTCTGTCAGACGGCTGCCTGGGTGAGAATCTTCACACTCTTGGCAACCCCTGTTCCCTGGTCAGATCACAAATTGATCATCCTTCAGATTCCTTTAAACAACTTCCATACCAAGAGCATCAAGACAGCAGCCAACGTAGCGAGACCGACCACTAGATCTTTTAAGTCATTTAACAGAGAGCTCATCCTCGCTGAAACTCAACAACTCATCAATACCACCACCATGAACCTTGAGGACCTAGTCTCTCACTGGAACAGTAGTCTCAGTGCTATTGCCATGCGGCCTCCAAACAACAAACACTCAAGGAAAAGAGAGAATGCTCCTTGGTACACAGCGGACCTTAGAGAATCCCTCGTCCAATTACGGAAGCTCGAAAAACGATGGCGTCGCACCCATGCTATTGATGACTTGACAGCATACAATACCCATCTAGCTGCTCACCGCAAGGCAATCTCCGAGTCAATGAAACGGTACTACTCGGATACCTTGATGAGATCTCTCAATAAGCCACACGACTTATTTGACCTAGTTAAGTCTCTATCTAAGGAGCCATCCGCTGGGCCTCAAGTTGAGATACACCCTCAAGACTTTGCAACCTACGTACAATCTAAGATGTGCCTGACCAACAGAACCATTACAACAACCAACACCTTTGTGCAGGACGCCTCAAGAACCTTTTCTTCATTCTCTCTCCCCTCTAAGAAAGGAATTGAAGACATCATCACAGCCCTCAACATCACTATCACTACATCCCAGTCTGATCCATGCCCTGCCTTCTGGATCAAGGAGCTTCGCAGTCACTTCAGCCCAGTAATTTCCAATATAATGAACCTCTCCTTTTCAACAGGATCATTCCCCTCAGCCCTTAAGCATACTTCAATTAGACCCCTGTTGAAAAACTGCAAGCTCGACCCCCTAAGGGTAGATTCCTACAGACCCATTTCTAGCATACCTCTACTTGCTAAGATTATCGAAAAGGAGGTTCAACGACAGTTACAGGACCATATTGACACCGCTGCACCGCTAGACCCCTGCCAACACGGCTTCAGGGAATACCATGGAGTCGAAACTCTTCTCACCATCCTCTTCAGCAAGATTATCACTGGCATTGATAACATCCACCAAGGATTTGCCCTCATCTTTCTGGATATCGCCGCAGCGTTCGATTCAGTGAATCACGAACTCCTTTTAGCGAGACTAATTGAGAAGGGCATCACTGGAACAGCGCTTGAATGGTGCAGGTCCTACCTATCCGGAAGATGGCAGCACGTCCGCTCAGGAGGCAGAACCTCAGAACCCTTCCACCTGGATCAGGGAGTCCCACAGGGTTCCTCACTTTCTGCCCTTCTGTTTAACATCTACATGCAGCCAATCTGTAAGATCATCCAGTCATTTAATGTCGACTGCATGCTTTATGCCGATGATGTTCTACTATACACCCCCTTCTCCACTGATCTTTTAGATCTCTCCCCTCTAATAAACTGTTTCAATGCAGTATCTGACTGGCTTCTCTCCCAAAACCTCCGTATACAACATAAGAAAACGGAAGTCCTCTTCATCACGAGGAACCCCAACTTCACCCCACCACAAGGTCTCAAAACAAATGAAGCTGAATTGCAATCCAAGCCTTCAATACGTTACCTGGGAGTTACGCTGGATCAACGCCTGGATATGAAATCCCACATAGGAAACACAGTCAGAACTATATACTATAAGATCCGTACACTGAGACACCTACGCTCCATGCTCGAACCAAATGATTTCAGGACAATCTACCAAGCACTTATCATACCCCACTTCGATTATGCCAATGTCATCCTTCAAGGTCTTCCTCAATCCACCTTGAACCCGTTACAGCTAGCAATGAATGCTGCAGCAAGGGTCCTTCATGGAGCCGCCAGGACCGACCACATTACACCTCTGCTGATTCAACTACATTGGCTACCCATCCAGGCTAGAATTATCTTCAAAACTCTACTCCTCACGTTCAAAGCTCTTAATAAGCTCTCCGCCACATCCTTATCTGCCCTTATTAACACTACTATACCAAACAGAGCAAGAAGATCCACGTCTATTAACTCCCTGAAGCTCCCAAAGGCCTTAACAAGCTGCACTACTTCTACAGCCAACAGAGCCTTTATCCTCTGTGCCCCAAGGTGTTGGAATGCACTACCCCCTGGCATCCGGGCTATCAACAGCTTAACACAATTTAAGAACGCTCTTAAATTCCACCTCTTTAACAAGTACCTTATAGAGTCAACGGCACCCATAGAACTCAGCGATTCCACCCATTAATACAGTTCCTTGGTGTCTCAATTAACATGCCAAGTCTGATTCTCTATAAGTAAAGATTATGTTCATAGTAACTGTTCCTTGTAACTGATACCGATACAGTAATGTTTTCCTTGTAAATAGATTGTAGATAGTTACCCTTGTTATCCAAGTTCCTTCCCTTGTTATCTGTAAACTCATGCATGTTGACTGTACTGAGATTTTTTGTTCTATGTGAACCTCGCTGATGCCGAATAGTGCGGTATATAAGAGAATTTAAATAAATAAGTGCATATTTCTATATGATTTGCAAGGTATTGTGGGCAATGTAGTTCATTCACACCAGACACAGCTGCTGACAATAATTTAGTTGTGCTCTTGGGTAAAGCCAAAAAGATATTTATTTATGGGGTTATTTCTCCCAACACAGATATGCTTGGTAGCACATAAATTAGGTAACTTGCTTAACTTGAAAAAACAAAGTCAAAATCAGGAAAACAACAAATGAAAAGCTACAAAGCAAGAAACAAACTGTTCTTTTCACTCCCCTAGCTCACAAGCAATTAGGTAAGGCTTAATTGCTAGCAGTCACCAGCTGAAACCCCTTAGCTGGCTTGCCTTCCACTGTGTGGGTCAAATCCTGCTTCAGGAGCTTTTCTGAGTAGATTAAAGAACAAATTTGTATTTCTTTGTGATGGTTGCTGTACTTTATAACAGAAAGTTACCAACGGAGTTTAGATAGAGAGCAGTCCATATAAACAGGATCCTCATCTGCTATTATTCCCCCTTGTTCAACAAGCATGGGTTCAATATCATGGATTGGCACAGATGAATCTCTCAATGGAGCATTTTCAGGAGAATACTTGTTTCCCTGCTGTCTTTCAAGGTTATAGCTAGGGCATAGATCAGTGTTCATACCTGAGCTTCCATTGCTGCTAGAGTTCCTCTCTATATAGCCTGGCCAGTATGTAGTCCAGTTCTTATGTCCAGCCTTCCAATCCAGATCCCTGGATACTGGATCTCTCTTCGCATACCTTCTGGCACAGGTCTTAGGGTCCCTTCCACGTGCAGCCGCCTCCCTCACAGGTAGCCTCTGGTGATTCCTAGCTCTGCAGCACCATTCCTCTGGCTTTCCCCAGTCCAATGGTGTATGCTGGCCCTTGGAATACCTCCCAGTATACGTACTGCTTTGGACTCTTCTAGACCTCTCAAAGGCTTTTCTCTTCCTTCTTCCAAAGGCTCTTTCCCTCTCTGTCCGTCCGGTTTGGCTTCTGCTTCTGATGATCCTTCAGATGAAACTGATGATCAAACTCAAGCTGATTCTCAGGATACTGAGGACAATTCTCTGGATATCCAAGGTGATCATGAAGATGGTCATCTGTAGAATAAACTCTACTCTTATTCTGCTTAGATGAGCGCTCCTCCCTAACACAGCGCAGCTGTGCTGAATCAGGCCTTGCCCTTTGAGATGAGTGTTCCATCCTAGCACAGCGCAGCTATGCTGAATCAAGCCCTGCCCTTTGCAATGAGTGCTTGGGGATTACCTCATAGCCCTTTTGATTGAACACACGTTTTCTCACTTCAGCTCCTCTCATGGCTGTTGGAAACCTGGTGCATTCTGGGACTGGTAGTCTTTTATGGCAAAATTCTGTTTTCTCATTTCTACCAGCACTGACAGGTTGCTTGTTCAGAAACACTTCACCTTTTCTATAGCCCCTTCCTGAGCTATGATAAGCTTCCTTATCACACGTCTTCCCTTTTACCACTTTTGTGGAGTGGTACCACATCAGCCCTTTTCCAGTCTTGTGGAACTTCTCCCGTCTCCAAGGATCTATTAAAAACATCCTTTAAAGGCCCTGCAAGAACCTCTGAGCTCTTTCAGTATCCTGGGGTGTATCCCATATGGTTCCATAGACTTGTCCACTTTCAGTTTTGCAAACTCCTCTAACACATCATCTTCTGTGAATGGTGTGGTATCTACTCCATTCCCATTTGTATATTTGTCAGTCACAGGTGGTCCTTCTCCAGGATTTTCTCTAGTGAAAACAGAGCAGAAGTATTTGTTTAGCATTTTCGCTTTTTCAATGTCACTTTCCACAAATCTATTCCCAGCACTTTTGAGTCCTGCAATTCTATCTCTGATTTTCCTCCTCTCCTGAATATACCTGAAAAAAGTTGTCGCCACATTTCACATCTTTAGCCATCTTTTCTTCTGCCTTTGATTTTGCTATACTCATTTCTCTTTTTGTCTGCCTCTTAGTTTGATCTTGCATTCTTTTCTGTTCCTCTGTTTGCGAGTTGTGTTTGTTGCCTTTATTAGTGGAGGGAGGAGTGACCTAATGGCCAGGACAAGGTACCTCGGACAGGGGTTCGAGTCCCACCTTGCGATAACAATCTCAGGCCGGAGGGACTGGGGTTTCTAGTCCTGTAGTCATTCCTGTGGCCTTGGGCAAGCCACTTAACCCTCCACTACCTCAGGTACACATAGATTGCGAGTCCTTTTGGGGCTAGGAAATGTATCCAGTACCTGCCTGTAGTGATTGTAAACTGCTCTGATGCCCTTCAGCCTGGGCGGTATATCAAGAAATTGCATAAACACCAAATAGGTTTCCTTTTCCTCTTATTTTTATTTACTTTCCTTATGTATGTATCTGTTGCACCTTTTATTGCCTCCTTTAGCTTAGCCCATTGCAATTCCACTTCACTTATCCCCTCCCACCCTACCAACTCCTCCCCGTCAGGGTACTTGGCCATTTTACTGAAGTCAGCATTTTTGAAGTTTAAGACTTTGAATTTGCTGTGACTGGATTCCACCTTGGTTTTTATCTCAAACCACACCGTGTGATGATCACTGTTGCTCACATGAGCACCCGCCTGGATATTCAACACGCTATCTCCATTGGTAAGCACTAAATCCAGTACAGAGCTCTCCCTGGTCGGTTCTATCACCATTTAAATAACGCATCTTGGAAGGCAATCACAATTTTTTTTTTACTTCTTTCCAAATTTGCAGAAGGAATACTCCAATCCACATCGGGTATTTATTTTATTTATTTTTATTTAAACATTTCTTATATACCACCTTTCATGATATCAAGTCGGTTTACATTGAACCGAAATTACATTGAACAGGGCATTATAATTTGGAGATAACTATTTTTCAGGGAACATGGGCAATGGAGGGTTAAGTGGCTTGCCCAAGACCACAAGGGTAGATTAAAGTCACCCAATATGATCACTTTCCTCTTCATGGCTATCTTTGCAATACCAACAATCAATTCGCTATCCATTTCTTCAGTTTGAGTTGGAGGCCTCTAGACCACACCAGTACAGATGACAGTACCATCTGCTCTTTCCAACACAATCCAGAGCGCCGCTTCTTTTCCCCACGTCCCCTGCATTTCAGCAGCTTTAATACTGCTTTTGACATACAGGGCTACTCCTCCTCCTTTTCTACCCTCACTTTCTCTTCTAAATAGATTATAGCCAGCCATGGCTATATCTCATTCATGCGACTCGTTAAACCATGTTTCTGTAATGGCCACAATGTCCAAGTCCATTTCTACCATTAGGGCTTCCAGATCAGCAACTTTGTTGGTTAGTCTTTGAGCATTTGTACTCATTGCTTTCCAGTATTTGTTGAATGGCTTGCCTGCCTTTTGCATGGATTTTGTTCTACACGCCCCCTCCTGCTTGCCACTGATGTGTTCTTCAAAAGTGTAGCTGTTTTCAATGTCTTGCTTTTGCTGGGAGTGACATACTGAACTTGTCCTTCTCCATCCGCCACCCCCTTTCCCTAGTTTAAATGCCTGTCCACATACTGCCTGAATTTTTCACGCTGGATACTTTTCCTGCGGCGGAGAGATGTAGTCCATCAGTACAGTATAGTCTCTTTTTGACCTATGCTTCCACAGTCGCCTATAAATCTAAATCTTTCTTGCTTGCACCAGGTTTGGAGTCATGTATTAAAGTTTATATGATGCAGCCTTTCTGCCTCCTTACCATGAACAGGTAGAACTTCTGAGAATGCTATAGTGTTAGCAATGGGCATGAGTTTCTCTCCCAGAGAGTCTGAAGTCCCTTTGAACTACACAGGCACCTTTTCTAGCCGGGTCGTTTGTATCCAAGTGGATGACAATATCAGTTTTGGAGTGCTCACTTTCTGCACCAACTATACCGACAATTTGGTTTGTATTCTTGCTGAAGAGCCTGGGAGGCATTTGACCATCCTCTCTCCTTTGAGTATGTTTCCAAGTTGGTGCCTCTGATGATGGACTCTCCAAGGAGTAGTAGTTTTCTGTTTTGTGATTTTTTCTTCCTATTTGGTACATTATCAGTAGATTTTGCATTAAGTCTATCATTTAAGGGCACTTCAGTTTCTATGGATTAGGCATCCTCATTATTCAAGGCAGAGAAGGAATTATGCAGGGATAATCACTTGATGTATAGGGTGTCTGTGTTACAGGTCGCAACCTACCAGAGCCCACTGTGATCCATTTGTTCCTGGGCTGTTTGATTCTTTGTGGAAGTGGTGGTGAATTTTGTTCAGTCTGTACCCTAGAGGAAGTGTATTTAATTGCAGCTAATTCTTCCCTTAGTAAAATCAAGTCTTTATGCATAGCAGCTAACTTGAGGCATATAGGGCAAGCTCTTAGGTTCCAAATGATTCTTTTCAGAATGAAAGCACCACAGTTATTGTATTGAAAACACGACATTCTGATTCAGCTGTCCTAGGAGGAGAAGAGAAAAAGTGGGTGTAACACCTAATTAAAGGACAAATGTCAATGTATATGACGATTACATAGGCAATGCAACCTAGAGGGAGGGGGGGCGGGAACATAAGTGTTCCTAGCCAGCAGGCCTTCTATGAACTGAGGGCACACTCAAATATCTGATTTAAAGGCTATGCAAGGAACGTAGGCAGGCTGAAGATTCCTAAAAACCTATATGCAACAGGTAAAGTTTATCAAAAACAGGCAATGGTAAAGTTTGAAAGCTTTAGCTGAGTTTGTAGTCTCTTGAAGTTCTGATGAGCAGACTGGTTCATGTATTTGGTCAGTAGTACAGCAGCTTCAATTTAATTAGCCACATCTTTCTTCTGAGCGAATTCCATTTACCACCCTCTGTCAGCCAACCAGTTTCTAATCCAGTTCACCACCATGAGTCCTAGTTTCAGGCTGCTCAGTTTGAGCTTCCTATGAGGAATGATAGAGGCTTTGCTGAAATCCAAGTAGACCACATCCAGTGCATGACCTTGATCAAGTTCTCTAGTCACCCACACAAAGAAATCAGATTGTACTAGACCAATCTGCTTCTGGGTAAAACCAAAAGTAATAGGCTACAGTCTTACGCCTACTGGATTGTAGAAAGTTCACTATCCTTTCTTTTAGTAGGGTCTCCACTGAGGGAAGGCTTACCAGCCTGTAGTTTCTCATCTATTCTCTTGCCACTTTTGTGAAAAGGGACAACCATCAGCACCTTTCTAGTCCTGAGGAAATCTCTTCCATCTCTAAGGATCTATTAAATACATCCTTAAGAGGACCAGCCAGAACTTCTGAGCACCCTCGGTATCCTGGGATGTATCTTGTCCAGCCCATGGCTTTGTCCACTTTTTTTTTTTTTTTTTTAAAGTTGATCAGACACTTTCTTTCACGAATGGTGTGACTTCTACTCCATTTCCATATGGACAGCTTGCCACTATTAATGGAAATATAAATTATGCTTTATAAGCAGAAAATTCTAGAAGCTTCTGATTGGTTCTCTGTCTCCATCATCTGCTATCAGGGGAAACAGCTATAATTTTGATATCCATTCACTGCTGGAGACAAACACTGAAGCTGACCCCTAGGAGTGATGGATTACAAAAAGAGAGGGGATGTAGCCAAAGCTTCCAATTGATTCTTTGTCTCCATCATCTGCAGTCAGGGGAAAATAACTGGCTAGTCTGGAATGGTCTAGCAGGATGAGCTGGAAATATATAGCTGACATTATTGCTGCTCCAGGAGGAGCCAGTTATTGAATGAAGGGTCCACATACTTTTTCATACTATACGGTGAAATTAGACTTACCTGCTAATTGTTGTTCCTTGAGGAACTCCAGTCCAGTCCCGGAACCACTGTTCCCTCTAAGCTGTGCGCGTGTGCGCGCACACACCTCGCCGAGCGAGTGCACATACTTTACAACAGAGCGCACAAAAATTATGGCTCTGATTCTGATAGAAAACAACACAGATGTCTTAAAATTTAAAAGTTATGATTGTAATTACTAGAAATTTCCTGCTTCATTTAGTAATCGTCTATTTTCATTTAATTTGATTAAAATCAATGTGGTGTACATACTGTCTTCTGACGTGTAGTCAAATTTTAAAGTATATAACTCCGAGTGTCGTTATGTGGCGCACAAAAAATTAATCTTCCTTCAAAAGCTGCACACAGCTGATATTTTATGCGCACACAGCCTACAGCAAATTAGAGGGAACATTGCCCGGAACCTCTGGGTTTAGCACCTCCTCCAGTAGTTTTGAAGACTGAGCATGTCATCTCTTTTGATGACACCGGTATAAGTAGGCAAGGACCGCCTCTCCACTCCAGTACCTATCGACAAAGCAAACTCATTAGAACAACAAATAAGTAGCTAGTATAACCACAAACCTTACTATTCACATATTTATCTATATATTTATTTTATTTTAAAACAAATCTTAACCTACAAACACACTAAATTTTCCCGAAAGGGAAACTATGTAGAAGTACAACTCTGCATCGGTATACCCCCATCTTTCTCCCTGAGGACATTGAACCTATTCGTATCCCCACCTGAAATCAAATGGACTGCTCTTCCAAGAAACTGAACCTTTATCCTAATCCCAGCGTTAACCCGCTTCAGGCCGCAATGCAAAATAGTGACCAAGGGTGGGATCCGGAACTAGACTGGAGTTCCTCAAAGAACAACAATTAGCAGGTAAGTCTAATTTCACCTTCCTTTTCATCCCTCCAGTCCAGTCCCGGAACCTCTGAGGATGTAACAGAGCAGTAAATATCAACGGGAGGGACCTGCTAGACCAGCTTGAAGCACCACTGATCCAAACCGCACATCCCCCGCCACCTGAACATCCAGACAGTAATGCTTCACGAAAGATGACCAAGTCGCTGCCCTGCAAATATCCATGGCCGGCACCAAACTAAATCCTGCCCAGGAAGCAGCCTGCGCTCTAGTCAAATGCACCCTCAGCCCTTCTGGCACCGCCTTCCCTTTCAAAATATAAGCCGCTGCAATGGCCTCCTTGATCCACCTGGAAATCGAAGCCTTAGCCGCAGCTTCTCCTCTCCTAGGACCTCCAAATAACCTGTTTGACTTACGGAAGATATTTTCTGAGTGTCCAGCGAACATCCAAGAGACGCAACTTCCTCCCCAGCTGCAGTCCTCTCATTTTCATTGAACACCAGCAACGAAACCACCTGGTTGACATGAAACACGGAAACCACCTTAGGCAGGAAAGCGGGTACCCCGCGTAAAACCACCTTCTGATTCGAGAAAGAAAGAAAAGGCTCTTTACAAGACAAAGTCGAAATTCTACACGCCAAATAAATAGCCACCAAAAACACAGTCTTTAAAGTCAAATCTTTCAACGAAGCCTTACTCAATGGCTCAAAAGGCTCTCTAACCAACGCTTCCAGCACCAAATTCAGATACCAAAAAGGAATAGTCAACCTGCATGGTGGCCGAATGAGCAACACCGCCCTTAGAAAACTTTTAATATCCGCGTGCGCCCCCAACGCTTCACCCTGAATCTTTCCCCGATAACAAGAAAGCACTGCTAGCTGAACTCTCAAAGAACTAGCTGCCAGACCCTTCTCGAAACCATCCTGCAGGAAAGAATCTGCAAGATCGAAGCTGACTAAGGGTGCACCTGTCTGCACACCACGCTTCAAAAATGTGCCAGACTCTCATATACGCCAACGACATAGACCTCCATCTAGCCTTTAGTAACGTGGAAATAACTGCGGGCGAGTAAACCCTGGCTCTCATCCGTGCCCTTTCTAGAGCCAAGTCGTAAGCGAGAACTGACTCACCTGCTGCATGTGGAGCAGCCGCTGAATCAACAGATCCTCCTGCAACGGAAGCCGCCACGGACTGTCCACCAGAAGCCGAACCAGATCCGCATACCATGGTCTTCTTGGCCAATCCGGCGCCACAAGAACCACCTTGCCCTGATGTCTCTTTATGTGCTGAATCACTCGCCCTATTAGTGCCCAAGGCAGAAAGACGTACACGAGACCTTCCACTGGCCACCTCTGCAGAGCATCCAGACCTTTGGACATCCTCTCTCGCCTTCTGCTGTAAAACCGAGAGGCTTTTGCCGACTCGAATTTTGCCATCAGATCCATAATCGGTGTCCCCCAGCACCTGGCAATCATTGCGAACACGTCCAGGTGGAGCACCCACGATCCTGGACCCACCTTGACTCGACTCAAAAAAATCTGCCTCTATATTGTCCACCCCTGCCATATGCTGAGCCGACAGCACGAGCAGGTTTTGCTCGGCCCAAACCAACAGCAGACCTGCTTCCAAGGCCGCACTTCCCGTGCCGCCCTGACGATTGATGTAGGCCATTGTGGATGCATTGTCGGACAGCTCCCGAACTGCCATCTGCCGCAACCACAGCTGAAACGCTTGGCACGCTAAGGCTACTGTCCTCATTTCTAGCCGATTGATGGACCACTCCTTCTCTACCGCTGTCCATTGACCCTGCGCTAAACGACCTTCGAAATGCACACCCCAGCCTGTTAGACTGACAACTGTTGTCAATGGCCTCCAGGCCGGAGCCTCCAATGGCCTCCAGGCCGGAGCCTCCAATGGCCTCCAGGCCGGAGCCTCCAATGGCCTCCAGGCCGGAGCCTCCAATGGCCTCCAGGCCGGAGCCTCCAATGGCCTCCAGGCCGGAGCCTCCAATGGCCTCCAGGCCGGAGCCTCCAATGGCCTCCAGGCCGGAGCCTCCAATGGCCTCCAGGCCGGAGCCTCCAATGGCCTCCAGGCCGGAGCCTCCAATGGCCTCCAGGCCGGAGCCTCCAATGGCCTCCAGGCCGGAGCCTCCAATGGCCTTCCCCTCTCCAGCTGCCCTGGAAGCAACCATTGAAGCTCTCGACTCACCTCTGGAGAACAAGGAAGCCGTTGCGACAGCGAGTCTGTTTGATGCGACCATCTCCGGAGCAGGGCCCTCTGCAACGGTCTCATGTGAGCTCTTGCCCATGGAACTAGCTCGAGTGTGGCCACCATCGTCCCAAGCAACTGTAGATACTGCCAGGCCGTGGGAGCCCTCTCGCCCAGAAACCTGTGCACGAGCGTCCTCAGCCCCTATGTGCGAAGATCCAGAAGAAAGACTCTCCCCTGAGCCGCATCGAACCGAACCCCCACAAATTCCAAACTCTGCGACGGAATCAGCCAGCTTTTGTTTATGTTGACCACCCAACCCAGGCTCTGAAGAAATTTCACCACCCAGACCGTGGCCAATTCGCTGTCGCCCTTTGACTTCATCCCTACTTGGACAATTGGTTAATTCGAGCAAACTAACACTCCTTCCTTGCGGAGAGCCACCGCCACCACTACCATTATCTTGGTGAAGGTCCATGGTGCCGTGGCCAGCCCAAACGGCAACGCTCTGAACTGAAAATGTCCCATGGGTACCGCAAACCGAAGGAATTGTTGATGCTCCTGCCGAATCGGGATGTGCAGATAAGCCTCCGTCAGATCCAGGGAAGCGAGAAACTCTCCTTCCCTGACTGCTACAATTACCAAGCGCAGGGTCTCCATATGGAAATGAGCCACATGGAGACACCGGTTTACCCTTTTTAAATCCAAAATGGGTTGAAAAGCTCAGTCTTTCTTTGGAACTACGAAATATATGGAGTATTGATCGCAACCGTACTGCTCTGGCGGCACCACCTTGAGCTTGAGAAGTCTAAAGTTTCCTGAACTGCAACGCGCTTTAACCTCTCCTTGCAAGGGGACTGCACAAACGAGTCTACCACTGGCCGTTGGAACTCTAGAGCAAATCCATCTCGAATGACCTCCAACACCCATTGGTCCGACGTGATTTGGACCCAGGCAGGATAAAACTCCCATAGCCGCCCGCCTACAGGTTTGCCTCCCAACTGAGTCCCCCTTATCTCATTGTGTTTTTCTAAGGTTCGAGGATGAAGTTGCTGCAAAACCTCTGCCTGCTCCTCGAAAACCTCGAAATCCCTGGTTCCTAGATGGAAACCTGCCCCGCTGAAACTGACCAAAACCAAAATGAGGCGACCGAAACCTTCGAAATTCTCTGTGACCCCTTGGGAACCGGATTTTGTCGGCTTTGCTTCGGCTTATCTTCAGGCAAGCGACCCCCCTTGGACTCACCAAGGTCCTTGACTAACTTGTCTAAATCTTCTCCAAACAGAAGCTTCCCTCTAAAGCTCGAATCTAGCCCCCCCCTCCCCAGCACGAGTTGACAAGCCCACCCAAATACCCTTCCCATACAATAACAGTCTCATCTCCACTGTATCACTGACAAACATTATCTCACCTCATTTAACCATGCCCAATCCTGAACCCTAAAGTTATGATGAAAGCTGTAAATAGTTACTAAGTGTATGACTATACTGTTTTTTCTAAATAGTTGCAATGTTGTATAATGTTCTATGTATGGTTCCATTGTTCTATGTAAACCACCCCTGATCTTGGGAAGGGGCGGTATATAAAAAAAGTTTTCAAATAAATAAAAAGGCGAGCCTTTGAAGAACTGTCCACTGACCAGTTGCACAATCACAAGTACCGCTGAGCAGCCACAACCGAAGCCATACTCTTCGAGGGCCCCCTGATAAGATCATAATGAATGTCTGCCAGATAGGCGGCTCCCGACTCTAAACTGGCTACCTCTTTGCTCTGCTCTCCCATCTGATCACCTTGTAGCCTGTGTGACCAACACAGACAGGCTTCTAGCTACCCACGCCCCCAAGATAGAAGCCTGCATCGAGAGTGCGCTGACGTCAAAAACCTGCTTTAACAAGGTATCCAACTTGCTATCTTGACTATCCTTTAGCGCGGCACTGCCCTCAACCGGAATCGTCATCTTTTTGGTAACCGCCAACATCGCTGTATCGATTCGTAGCGAGCGAAAAAGCTCCCTATCCTGCTTTGACAAGGGATAGAGACGGGCAATCGCTCTAGACCCTTTAAGACCCGCTTCGGGCAGATTCCATTCCTCCTGAATCATATCCCACACCACCCTGTGTATTGGAAATACCCTTTGCGCCGAACGGAAGGTCTGTATCAACGGGTCTTCCAAGGTGCCCTCTGTTGCCGGAATAGCGGAAGGCATGTTCAGAGCCTTAAGTGTTTCAGCAATCAACACTGGCAACTCCTCATGTCTAAACACTCTGACAACCCTAGCATGCTGCTCCAGGTCTGCCAGCTCGCCTTCCTCTAACTCCTCCAACGAATCTCCATCAAGATCACCATCTGCTGACTCCAAGCCCTCTAAAGACAATGGTCTCTCCAGTTCGTCATCCAATGCTCTTCTCTTCGTTGAAGGAACACCGCTAGCTCCTGCTGTAATGGGGGATCCCAGCCGCTTAACTCCCTGCTCCCCTGAGGAAGAGGCAACCGCCCCCGGCTGAATCAAAGAGAACGCCTGATGAAGCAAGAGAAAGAAATCAGGAGGGAACATAGCTGGTCCCACTGCCTGACCCTGCACTTGTTGAGGTGCCGGCCCTGGTGCCGTGTATGGTCCGGCTACTGGCTCCGGTAGAGATGAGGTAGGGGCTCGGGCCTCCGGCTGGCCCTGCAAGGCCATCCTTTGCCTCTCCGCCTCCTCTTCACGCGCCTGCTCTATTAAGGCAGCCTCCTGAGTGCAACCTCTACAAACCCCCATATCCGAAACTGTCCCTTGTCTAGTGCCACAAACTAAACACTGTGGCCTAGAAGGCATTATAGCCCAGTGGCTATACCACACACACGGGACCCAAAACCCCAAGTAAGCCTAACAAATTACACCACTAAACTAACCAATACACAAGCCTTTTAAAGCCATGCACCCAAAATATTTTTTTTTTCTTCAGCAACACAGCCCGACCCCCAACAGGGCGCCCCCTTGCCAAAATGAGGCTTTTAACCCTTTTGGCAACTGCGAAACACTCGGCGGGAAAATTAGCAACCTCTCTGCAAAATCAATGCCAGCTGCGCTTCCTGCGCGAACACCACGCGGTGCGGCCTGTCCGCTAGATCTCCGGCCTGCCCGCCACACCTGAAGCACCTTAGGCTCTGAAGCCCCGGACACCTGCCGAAATCAAGCCTACTTCGCTCGCCTGCTACAATTACCGCCCCAACTCCTACCTTTCCATCAGACTCTCGCCTCGATCCCACTCCCGTGCTCAGCCTTAAAGGCGGCTTTGGCATGGGGGAGGAGAGGCTCTGCTGCAGAAATGATCCTAGACCTTCCCTGTGCTCTGGGCGCCCGGATGAGGCAGATTCACTGTCCACTGTGCCTTCCACCTGCTCCTCACCCGTTAAGGCGGGTTCGGGAGCAGGGAGGCTAACTTCTTCAGCCCTCTGAACGACTGTCTCGTCCAGGAAGTGCCAAGGGGGGAGGGTGGGGAGGAAGGGTGCTACACAATAACCCACACAGCCGAGTTAAAGGAAGTGAAGGAGGGAAGAAGGAGGCAAACCAGCCCTTCTACAGCACTGCAATCCCTTAGGGTTCAACTCCTCTTGTCTAAAAAACAAAACCTAAAGATTCTCCTCAGTTGTTAGTTGTTGCCCTGTGAGCCCTACTATAGGCTCACCACCTCTCCAGCTGCTTTGGAGACTGAGACTGGAGTGGAGAGGCTGTCCTTGCCTACTTATACCGGTGTCATCAAAAGAGATGATGTGCTCAGTCTCCAAAGCTGCTGGAGGAGGTGCTAAACCTAGAGGTTCCGGGACTGGACTGGACAGACGAAAAGGAATTACTGTTGAATCTTTTTGTTGAATAATCAAAATATAAATATTTTTTTTTATCAGTGGGGTTCTCTCTCTTAGCAGGGTTTAGATTAGGATCTAATTGTGTTTTTGAGTATAAATTGTGCTAAAACAGTCGATTCTAAGGGGTTCATGAACTTAGTACAATACTGAAAATGAACGGGGTGACCAGAGGATGCCCCATGGAATCACAGAAAAGTCAGGAATGGAAGGGACTTCTGGTAGTCATGTACTCCATTGTCTTCATGCCGAGTCTACTGTACCTAAACCATCTCATATAAGCTCTTAAAACGTCCAGAGTGGGCATTCCGGCACCTTCCTTGCTGTTATTACCTTCATTAACTGAAGTCTATTACTTCAAGGAGATGAAGAACAGCTGATCATAATCATCAGTGTAACCCCTTCAACGTCAAGAGGCTGATCCAGATGCATAGAGATATCATTCCAATTTCCCTAAGAAAAGTAAAACCACAACTCTGCAACTTGGGTGAAATAGTAACACCTTATCTGCTCTCTATGTACTTGACGAATGCTATCAAGTCATCTGTCTTCTCTCCTGTAATCTAAACAAACTCAACCTCTCTGGTATCTCCCATAAACCAGGGATGGGCAAATCTTTTTGGCATGAAGCCACATTAGTGCTGCTTGCTACATCAGAGGTTAAAAAGGGGGTGTCCTCCTTGAAGCACAAGTTGATAGTTAGGAGAAGGGACAGTCCCCCTTCAATCACTATATTATATACTGAGCAGAAATTTAGAAGAGAAGTCTCTCCACTGCTTCAAGAACAGCAAAACCTCAGGTATTTTGTTTTCAATATTGGATATAAACCACTGCAGTAAGATATTTGAAGATATTTCCAGAACGATTTGGAAGTGAACTTTCAGTGTATTGGAATGCACTAGTCAAGATGCATTGCAGTAAATTAAAATTAGTCTTACATTAACTTCCATGAAAAAAAAAGTTAAATGCCAAAAGCCTGCGGAGGTTTGACCATGACTCTTACCATACAGCAGCACTTAATTAAAAAAGGCAGAGTGCTTTCAACCAAAAGTGAAATATGAAACGCCCTCCAACTAGTGCAGCAGCAGTGACACTTACTGGCCTTTTTTCCTTTGCAGTGGAAAAGTGAGAACAGGACATGGCGACATTCTTTTCAGGGCTCTTACCAGTGCAGAGCAGCATGCGGGAAATCAGGCCTTTTCTAATGTTGCTGCCATGGACATCAGTGGTGCCTAATCAATTTTGGCAAGCCAGCAAATAAAGCAAAAAGCATTTTCCCTTAAAGGAGGAACAGACCAGATAAAATGGTCCTGTGGGCTGGAGTTTGCTCACTCCTGTCACAAAACATGTGATTTTGCCACTCTCCCCTCTCCTGTGCATGTTCTGAGTACAGAAGGATGACTTGAGGTACTGTATGTGTGATACTTCTTTGCTCTCTCCTAGAAGCCAGTTAGCTTGTGTAGAACATCATTTGCAGTTCCAGTATTCCTAGTCTGGCAAGCTCCATGCTATGTTTATGTAGTGCAGTTTTCCTTTTTGATGAATTTCATCTTATTACTGATCATTCTTCAACTTGTCCCATTGTACTCATAGCTTTGATACTGCCATAGACTCTTACCTAAACATTTCTGCAATTTCTCCTTTCATCAGTGCCATCAACAACGGAAAACCAATGCAAGCTGGAACCAGATACAACAAGGCTGGCTGCAGAAAACAGAAAGTAATGGTTACAGTAGGGAGA
Source organism: Ichthyophis bannanicus (assembly GCA_033557465.1). Classification (NCBI taxonomy): domain Eukaryota; kingdom Metazoa; phylum Chordata; class Amphibia; order Gymnophiona; family Ichthyophiidae; genus Ichthyophis; species Ichthyophis bannanicus. Next base: position 140,234,648 of record CM066049.1, on the reverse strand, counting down.
GAGAGAGTGAGGAGAGCTAAACAGATGGTCCAGAACTGGACTGTGGATACTAACATACGAGTATAGCAAGGTATGAGGGGAAACAGGGAAAGCAGCATATCATTCAGAGCAGAGCTCAGATAAAGAACTCTCACCTGGGCATGTTTAAAGGTATGCATCACAAAGATGGTAAGACCCAGGCCAAAGATATAGGCAAAAAAGCTAGTGTAGAAGTACGTATGTGTGTTCTTCTTAAGGCTGCAGAGAGGGAACAAAGAATCCTGTTGACCTCACAGCTACATCTAGAAACTCACACAGCTCTTATGCTTCAAAATCACTGTTGCTCCAGTAGCCTTACCTGATATCAAAACGCAGGAGCAATGCTATGAAAATCCCTGTGAGAACAAAGATGAGAATCACAGAATAAGTCCATGACAGGCAGAAACAGCTCATGTCAGAAGAGAGCCAATCATGATCCATATTCAACGTACCCTTCCTCTAAACTCAGCTGTGTTGTTGTGCCTCCTAAATAAAATACAGCATTTATTTCATCCATCTGATGTCTCTTAATAGTAACAAAAATATATATATTTCATATGTTGGCTTGTAAACCCCTTAGAACCTAGGACTGGTAGCCTAAGGTGACATTTTACTTTCCAGATCATGTCCTTTCCTTGAGTCCTGCTTGACCAGTCCAGACAGATGAGGCTGTGTTCCCCTAACAGCAGATTCGTGGAGACGAAGAACCAATGAAAAGCCCAAGTTTCAATGGCATCACTACTATGCCTCTATCTGCCTCAGCCACTAGAGGTTTCTTCAGTATCCAACCCAAAGCATATAGAACATGACAAGCCTCACACAACCTCAACATGGGCAACAATAAGTTATCAACAGTAGCAAACTATGTACAGGAAAGCAGAAACAGAAGGCAGTCAGTAGAAGATGAACCTGCAGAGCCAAATATAGAAATCACAGAGGACCCAAGGGTACTGCAGCAGAACAGAACAAGTTCCAGAGGTGGGCCCTGGTCTGGTCTAGCAGGACCCAAGAAAAGGACATCATCTATTAAGTAAAAATGTCATTTTTCATATCATCCCGCTAGACCAATCCAGACAAGTGGAACTATGTTGAACAGGAAGAAGATACAGCATCTCTCAAAACCTTAGAACCAGAGGCTATATCCGCCCATGCATGGACATCGAAGTGGTAGCGTTTGACAAAGTGGAAAGTGATGCCCATGTTGCCACTTGATAAATGTCAGCAGGGGCTACTGGGCTCCGCTCTGCTTATGACGCTTGCGCTCGAATAGAATGGGTGTGCAAACCCTCCAGAACAGTCTGGTTCCACAGCAGACACACCAAGGCAATGGACTCCTTAATCTGGCACCCCAATGTAGACTTAGCCATCACATCACCTATGTGCGGGCCAGCAAACAGCATAAAAAGATGGTCTGACTTATGAAGAGAATTCATAACTTTCCAATTCCAGAGAAGCACCCGCTGGATATTTACAAGGCAAAGATCCTTATCCTTCCCCCAAAACTGCTCCTTAGAAAAGGAGGGCAGGCAAACTGCCTGCTTCCCCAGAAAGGGAGAATTCACCTTAGGCAAGAAGGATAGCACAGCCTAAACAGAAACGGCTTCCTCAGAAAAAGATAGGCAAGGATCTCAGCAAGACAGAGCTTGCAGCTCACAAATCCAGCTTGCGGGACAATTCACAACCAAGAAGACCATCTTGAGCATCAAATCCTTCAGAGTAGTGCTTCAATGGATCAAAGGATTCAGACATCAGGGCCCTGAGCACCAGACACAGATCCCAGAAAGGGACCACAGACCGGAGGGGAGAATGCAGACGCCAAACCCTCTGAAGAAAGCGCAAGACATCCAAGTGTAAGGCTAGAGACTTACCAGCCACTGGACCTCTGAAACAGGCCAAAGCTGCCACCTGAACATTCAGGGAGCCAAGAGAAAAGCCCTGCTCCAGACTGTTGTGCAGAAAGGCCAACACGGACCCATACTGGTCTTTATCTGCCATTATATACCATGTTACTATGCTACCTTAGCCGCCTCAGCAGCCAACTGCTGTGTGCCACACCATCACCCAAAGAGGCACCAGAAATGCACATATGCCAGGTTAGAAGATCTCCTCCGGGCTCAGAGCAGAGTAGAAACTACCACCGGAGAGTAGCCCTTATGCGCTAGCCATCTTCTCTTAAGAGCAAAGCAGTAAGCAAGAAGGGAACCAGGTACTCCACGATGATTGATCCATGGCTCAATAGGCCCAGAGACTGAAGCAAAGGACGAGGTGGTGCTTGCAGGAGCCTCATCAGATCGCCAAACCACACTCTCCTCAGCCAATCCAGCACCAGCAGGAGGATTCTTCCCAGGGGGTGCTCCATATGCCGAAACACATGCCTCACTAGGGGCTATGGAGGAAACACATACAGCAGGTGTCGACTTGGCCAGGGCATTGACGCCCTCTGAGACAGTCTCTGTGCGGCGACTAAAGAAGCAGCACACTGAGCAATGGAGCATGTCACCATCAAATCCATCTCGGGCAACCCCAGCGGCGCAGAATCAGCTGAAATGCCCTCTGACAACTCCCATTGTACTGGATCCAGAAAGTGCCGGTTGTGAAAGTCTGCTGCCACACATTGGCCACCGCAGCAATGTGCTAAACCAACAAAGCTAGGAGGTTCTTCTCTGCCCAAACAGGACAGTCAGTTACAGGGCTACCCTGGCATTCCTCGTGCTGCCTTGCCCAATGACACCACAATGGCAGTGTGTCTGAAACACTCAAACCGCCGGGCTCTTGACTAGGGGCGGAAACGCAGAAGAGCCAACCTGATGCTCCTTGCCTAAAGGTGGTTGATGGACCACACTGCTTCCCTGCGGTTCCAATGGCTCTAGGCCATCCGGTTGTGGGAATGGGCTCCCTAGGCCGAGAAACTGGTATCCATCGTCAGAAGAATCCATGAGAAATCGTCCACCAGCACACCCTTCCTCAGATGACAGGGCTGCTGCCACCACTGCAGACTGGCCTTCACCATCAGGAGCAGGAGCCTGAGTGCAAGCTCCTGAGGAACCACCAATCAGCAAGCACCGCTGGAGCAGCTGCATATGAGCAGGCACCATCTTGATTGTTGCCACCAGCAATCTGAAGAGTTGAAGATAAACCTGGACTCTGGGAGGCCACTGCGAAGGTCTTCCTGAGTACCAACTCCATCGGCTCCAACTCATCCAAAATACTGCAGTCCATATTCTTGCTCATGCATCTCATTTTGAACGTCACCCCCCTTTTGGTTCGCTATCACTGGCTCCCTTGTTCTGGCCTGCAATACAAAATTCTCACTTTGGTCCATTGTGCATCCCCCACACATGTCCCGTTCTCCCCGCACCCCCACAGGTTCCCCTGCTATCTCTCTGATGCTCTGCTTCTTTACTTCCCGCACTGTGTTCTCCCCAATATTCACACTTTGTATCTTCCTTCTGCTTCTCAGGCCCGGCTAGTATTCACTCGATATGACAGAGATGTTTAAATACCTCCATGGCATAAATGCACAGGAGCAGAGTCTCCTTTGATTGAAGCAAGCTCAGCTACGAAGAGACATAGGATGAGGGTGAAAGGGGTTAGACTCAGGAGTAATATGTGGCCCAAGGGAGACAGCCGTTTCCCGGGCCACTCCAGGAACCTTGGTGCCACCCTGTCTGTTGAGAAAAGCCATTGTCGTGGCACTGTCGCAGAGGATGCAAACAGATTGCTGGCATAAGAGAGGTAGGAAAGTCAATAGGGCAAGGCAGACAGCTCGAGCTTCGAGACAGGTTGATCGTTCACTTGGATTCCTGAGAGGCCCACGAGCCCTGCTCTCTGTTCCAAACAATGCGCTCCCCTGCCTGAAAGGCTGGTGTCCGTTATGACTAGGACCCAATGCAGTGTGTCCAGGGAAACTCCCCATAGCCACCGGTAGAGGCTGGCGCGGGCAGAGCCACCGGTAGAGGCTGGCGCGGGCAGAGCCACCGGTAGAGGCTGGCGCGGGCAGAGCCACCGGTAGAGGCTGGCGCGGGCAGAGCCACCGGTAGAGGCTGGCGCGGGCAGAGCCACCGGTAGAGGCTGGCGCGGGCAGAGCCACCGGTAGAGGCTGGCGCGGGCAGAGCCACCGGTAGAGGCTGGCGCGGGCAGAGCCACCGGTAGAGACTGGCACGGGCAGAGCCACCGGTAGAGGCTGGCACGGACAGTCCTGGGAAGAGGCTGGCGCGGACAGTCCTGGGAAGAGGCTGGCGCAGGTCATACTCCTGTAATGCTGGGGACCAGCAGGACAGAAGGGACCGTTGGAGAGGCCTCATGTGAGCTCGAGCCCAAGGGACTACATCGACTATACTGCCATGGTCCCCAAGATTTCAAGATAGCCCCAGACATGGGGCTGGATCTGCAGAACGAACGCATAAATCATCCCTGCAAACTTCTGAAACCAGTCTGTCGTAAGAAAAACCCATCCTAGACGTGTCTCGAAGTGAGCACTCAGAAAATCAAGGGTTTGTAAGGGGCAGACAGCTCTTGGCATGATTGACCGCCCAGGTGCACAAGGAACGCTACTACGTGTGAAACGGCGTTGAAGGCTTCTGCCTGCAACTTTGATGTGATGAGTTAGTCGTCCAGGTAGGGGTGAACACAGATTCCGTGTTTCCACAAGGCTGCTGCGACAACCACCAAGACCTTAGTTGGTTTAACTCTTATTTAACAAACAGGCAGTTTCAGGTTAAAATTGGAAACAACACTTCACAGCCTACAAATATCAAGCAAGGAGTACCTCAGGGATCTGCGCTTTCTTCCCTTCTATTCAACATTTTTATTCAGCCAATTTGTCAAATTATGGCAGCCCATCAAATAAGTTATACGATTTATGCAGATGACATCATGATTTATACACCGATTGATCTCATTAACCCCGACTACAGCAAGATCACAAATTGCCTTGACAACATGTCTTCCTGGCTCACATGCAATAACCTTGCCTTAAACTACAATAAAACAGAGGCGCTTATTGTCACTCGAAACACCGACTTCAACCCCCCACCTTTCATTAAATACAACAACATTACAATACCAGTTAAGGATGAAGTTAGATATCTTGGAATTACCCTCGATAAAGGTCTAACCCTCCAGTCACACATCAGAAAAACTGTGAGGTCTGCATACTACAGAATGAAAGTGATTAGACGCCTCAAGCCCTTACTCTCATATGACCACTTCCGGTCTGTCTGCCAAGCCTTAATAACTCCTATTCTGGACTTTTGTAATCCTATCTACTACGGTCTTTCAAAACACTCACTTAAACCTCTTCAGATGGCTCAGAACACGGCAGCCAGAATTATTGCTGGCTCAGCATCTCAAGATCACATTACCCCTACTCTCAAAGAGCTCCACTGGCTTCCAATAAGCCAGCGCGTCAAATACAAGATAATAATTAATATATTCAAGATCAGACATAAATGCTCTGCTTTTAGCCTTCATAACCTCTTACTCCAGAATAACAACAGGCCAAGACGAATAACTACATCAAACACCCTCAGCACCCCAAGTAGTTTCAGAAAAGCGTGTAAATGTACTACACAAAGGGCAATTTCCTTATCGGCCCCACTTATATGGAACTCTCTCCCTCCCGATGTGCGATCCATGGATGATTTAAAGGAGTTCAGAAAACAACTGAAATTTGTACTCTTCACTGAGTACTATGGCACAGACATCTAACAGTCTCTATTATTATAGCCTGCATATAACTTGTTTTACTGTAACGGTTCCTTGATGTTGCGTATCCCAATTTTACCTTCACTCTTTAGTTTAGTCAGTGTATGCCCCCCTGTCTCTGTTCTCCCTTCTTGTGTCTGGTAACCGCTTTGATTTAAGGAAAAGGCGGTATAGAAAACCTGTTAAATAAATAAATAAATAAATAAAATGAAACACAGGAAGCGCTGTTGATCCGCTGGGATCAGGACATGGAAGTAAGCCTCTGCAAGGTATAGAGAAGCCAAGAACTCCCCCTGCGAACTGCTAAGATCACAGATTGGAGTGTTTCCATGCGAAAATGAGCTACTCTGAGTGATCGACTGACCCACTTGAGGACCAGAATGGGCTGAAAGGATCCACCCTTCTTTGGAACAATAAAATAAATAGTAATGGCCGGAGCCTCCCTTGGACAGTGGCACAGGACAAATGGTTCATAGTTGTGTGTTTTTTGTATGGCTGCACACGTGGGGCCCGAACCCATAGGGAAAATTACAAAGGGTTCCGGAATGGGCTTGGAGCACTCAAGTACATAGCCATAGCGGATGATGTTGAGAACCCATTGATCGGTGGTTATTTCTTCCCGCTCATGGGCAAATAGGGCCAGCCGAACCCTCACCGGCAGCATCCCGGAGTGGGCCGGGACCAGAGAACTTTGCAGGGGTGGAGTAGGAGTCCTTAGTTCGGTGGATCCCCCGAAAAAGCTGCAGCTTGGATCCAGACCTGTTCGACAAGGGACCTGAGAACCTACCCAGTCAGTAGCGCCAAGCATCTCTGAAGCGGAACTGGCAGGAGACGACCGTAGAGGACCGTGGTCCTGAACAGAGTACCCAACTTAAGCTTGTCCTCTGGTAAGTGTTGTGGCTTGACCTCTCCACTAGCTTTTCTAGGTTCTCCCCCCCCCCCCCCCCAAAAAAAGGGAGGAGCTTGCCTTTAAAAGGGAGCCTAGCGAGACAAGCTTTAGAAGTGTAGTTGGCTAACCAGTGCCAAAGCCAGAGCCATCGGTGAGCAACAGTGACCGCAGCCACAGACTGGGCCCGCCAGGCAGAGCAGATCATAAAGGGCATCCGCCAAAAAGACAGTGACCACGCACTGAACTCGGATCTTCCAGCAGTAACTGAACCCAGCGGAGAAAGCCATGTGCAGCTAGCCCCCCCCACAGAAAGACTTGAAAGGCAATGGAAGAGGAGGAGAAGGCAGTCTTAAGTCGTCCCTCCACTTTCCGGTCTTGCTGAACCCGAAGAGTGCCCCCCCCCTCCATTGGAATAGTTGTGTGCTTGGTAACGACCGTTACCTACAGCATCCACCTTCAGGTATCGGAGCCATTTATCTAGGTCCTCAGGAGACCAAAGGTAATGATAGCCCAACCGCCTGGCTGTGCAAAGGATGCATCTGGTGAATCCCATTTGAGGGAGACCATCTGTTGCAGTTCCAGAGGGAATGGAAAAGCCTTCAAGGGCTGTCGGATGCCCCGCAGAATAGGATCCACTTGAGATGGAGCCAGGGCAGCAACCTGTCCTTTTGGATCAGAAAGGCACAAAGCTTCTACGATTTGCGTGATCAAGGCGGACAGCTCTTCTTTGGGGAACAAACTAACATCTCAAGTCTCCTTGTGAACATTGGCCTGATCATCAGAGGGGGACCATTCCCCATCCTCATGGTCTGAAGAGTTCAGACTGTCACCTGAGAGATTATCCTGCTCCTCCAGCCATTCCTCGGCAGCCCAAGAAATTTCCTTATGAAGACACCCTGAATCAGGAGTAGGGAGTTTGTCCCCCTGGAGTGCTTCTTTGCTTGGCAAGAGGGATTAGCTGGGGGCCTAGTGGAGAAAAAACCCACGGCTGGGGGCTTCCCCGTCTGGGTTAAAGAGAAGCAGACTTCCAGAGTTCCCAGACTTGTCTAAACAGGGAGCTATAAAGGTGTCTGATTCTGGTACTGAACCCCCTGAGGTCTCTGAAATGCTGGGCTGCTGTGGGAGCAAGGGGGGGGGGAGGACTCCTTACTGCCAGGGTAGAAGCAGCAGGGATATCCAGAGTGGAGCCTGCCAAATCGTGCCCTGCCTCTGCCAGCATGGACCGCGAAGACTCCTGCAGTAAACTGGAAGACTCCCCAGGATGTTCTGAACACGTTGAGCAGAGCCTGTCAGTGAGCAAATGGCGTTTTCTGCCACAAGCGAGACAGCGAGATAAGGTAGAGGGCATCATGCTTCTCCATAGCAGTGCTGAAAAAAAATCACCGCCGTGCAAACCCTGTTCCATGTCTTAGAGCACCCGAAAATGCAGCAGAGACAAAATGGCTGCCGCAGCAAACTGAAGGCAGCATGGTTGGCCCGATGAGAAGGGAAAGGGCATGAAGGCAGCCATGCGGCAGGCCCAAGGTGCAGGAGACCGGCAGTGATGGCGGTGTCTGCTCCGGGAGGAGAAGGGCAACAAACCTGTTAAGGCCAGCGCTCTTTTCCGTCTCTTACATTTTAAAATTTGATTTTAACTTTGTAGACCACACTGTTGTGATTGTGAAGAGCAATTAATCAAAGCCAAATAAAACAGCCTTTTGACTTTCCCTCTGGCAGAAAGACTCTGCCCACCCACGTAGGGACTGGGAAGGCAACGACTCCTTCCCCAATTGATCACCCAGCTGAGACTTTCCAAAAAAAAGGACACCTCTCGGGTCGCTACCCGAGATGTCTCTAAAAGAGAACAGGCTCAGATGAGCCAATCATCCAGATATGAGTGTACACAAATCCCTTGGGGCTGTAGTGCTGGAGCTACCACCACAACCTTGGAGAATGTCCGTGGGGTAGTGGAGAGACCGAATGGGAGGGCGGCGAACTGAAAGTGAGCCAAGCACAGCAGATACATATACTTTGCTGATACTCCCAGATCGGGATATGAAAATACACCTTGGCCAAATCCAGGAGATGCCAGAAACTCCCCTCAGCGCACTGCTTGAAGCGCAGATCATTAGGTTTCCACCTGGAAGCACAGGATGCGGGAGTGCTCATGGACACCCTTGAGGTCCAGAATCAGTTGAAAGGATCAATCCTTTTTCGGCACCACAGAATAGATGATAGACTTGCCCATGCCCCGGTTGTCTGGGGGAACAGGCACCACTTCATTCAGGAGTAGCAACTTGTCCAAGGTGGTCTGCAAAGTGGTCCTTTTGATCACAGGCCCACAACGGGCGATGACAAAGGAATTCAGGGTTGGCTTTTTGCATTCCAGAACATAGCTGTACTGAAAGGTGTCTAGCCCCCAGTGATCCTTTGTGACTCCAAAGCCTGCCCCCAATCATAGGAACCAGGGAATGGGCCCCCAAAACTTCACTGCGCAGCCCAGGAGGGTCCTCTGGAGGGAACCAAGTCCCTGGGCCCATGGGCTTCAGGAAAGGACTGAGAATGAGTCTGAAGTCCATAAACAAAAGGGGGAGAAAGGCTTCCCAGGTTAGCAGCAACAGGAGTCGAGAAACCCCCATGAGTCTGACCAGCGTGGCTGCGGGGAGCAGGCAGAAGCTTATGGGAAAGGGGCCCCTGTCCTCTGGAAGGTTGTAAGATCTCATCTCACCCAAGTCCTTCACCAGCTTCTCCAAATTGGCCCCAAAAAGAAGTTTCCATTTAAAATGTCAGTTGGATCGACCGGGCTTTGGAAACGTGTCCACTGCCCAGTGTAGGAACCAAATCAGATGCTGTTACCATCGACAGGGCGCTATCCCTGGCTGTGAAAAATACCAGGTCATAAATAGCATCAGAAAGGAAGGCAGAAGCAGTCTCCAAAAGATGGGTAGTATCACCCGAAAGAAGAGACTGAATCCATTGGAGCAGGACTCGAGACATCAGGCATGCACATACTGCCAACTGAAAAATAGCAACTGCTGCAGCAAACTGCTTCGTCAACAACGAATCCATTTTTCAGTCCAGAGTATCCTTTAAGGCCTATCTGCCTGTCACAGGAATGGTGGTCCAACATGTACCGTGACCCGAGCACCCACCTTGGAAATATCAAACCACACAATGCACTCCTTCTTCGGGAGAGCATATATGTTCTTATACACCCTTAGCCTTTCAGGCAGCTAGGGGGAATCCCACTCCGACTGGATCATGCTCTTGAGCACCTCTGGGAACATGACAGTAGTAGAGGATTTCCACACCCCTTGCAGAGTATGGACCTTTGGCTCCTGATCTGTGCCTGAAGCATCCACAAGCTCAAGGTGGATGAGACATTGGCACTGGCAGCCAACGTCACCAGTTTCTCCTTCTGGAACAAACATTGACCTCTTCATAATTCTCCGAAGGTGAGAGTACTTCTGCATGCACATCAGAGCCCAGAACAGAGACATCTGAATCCAAATCACAGTTGATTGATCCCCATCTCCAGGAGAGGTGCCCATCGCCAGGAACGTCTAGCTATAGGCAACCAAACAGGGCTTCCACTCTCAGCCTGCCCCTCACGGGACTGTGCTCAGGGGGTACTCAGAGGCCACAGAGCCTGAATTTCCAAACCAGATGATCAGGCCTGTTATAAAAAGGAAAAGAATTCCGGTGAGGACAATCCAGACTTCGGAAGCTCTCCTCTCAGAAACGACCCCACCAACAGGGGACATCGCACTGTAAGCCGCTCCCTATCCTCTAGGAGTTGGGCAACGACTGTTGCTGGAACCTCCAGCTGGCTGGTCATCCTTATTCACAGCACCATCTGCCATCTTCCACTCTGGGACAAGCAAGACTGGACCAAATGCACCCCCCCTGCTGCTGAGAGGGGGAGGGAATAGCTCACCAGGAATGATTCAGAAGTTGTCATGCAAGAAGAGCAGAGCCCAGAAGGCATACCTTCCTTGCCACAGGTCAAATGTTTCCTAGAAGATAAAAAGAGCTAGTGCATGCTGTATCTGCACTTGCCTTAAGGCTGTGGCAGCCATAAGGTGCACATTAATAGCATTTGTACAGCAATGAGCAAAATGGATGCCTGAACACACATTAGGACCATGCAACCTCAAGGCGCACAATAGTAAAAAGCGTTAGTAATGCATGTAGAAAACAGTGGGAAACCCCCACACCATGTCAACAGTTGCCAGCGGTCCAGCCTGAATTGCACTCTAGTTGAACGGAATCGGGAGCCACCAACAAGGACAATGATGAGGTCATGAGATGGTACTCAACTCCTGGGAGCCCCAGGCAGAAATCTGTGCCAGGCTCAACTCTACTCCCCTGATACAATTTCTTTGCTTTGCAGATACTGCATTCAAGGTGGCTGGAAGGCAGATTTCTCAGAGCCTTCTACAATCTTCAAAAGAGAGCAAGGGTGGGGAGGGGAGCGACAGGAGGAGAAGGGGGCGTTGAGGCTGCTACTAACTCTTCCAATCCTTCCATTTGTCTGGCTTCTCAACAGGTCCTTATCAGAGTAAGAGCATAAAGCTGAACCAATTTTCCCTCTTCCTATGACTACCAAAAAGACCGCTATCTAGTGGGGTCTCCCACATCACGCTCAAGTGAGGGAGTTACCTTCAAGGTGGTCATTCACGAGCGTTTAAATCACTCTCTCAATTCTTCAGATTTTCTTCAGAGAGGGGAAAATCCATTCACCATCTGCTAGAGACCAAAAAAATACTGAAGAGACCTCTGGTGGTCAAGGCAGATAGAGGTATGGGACTGATGTCACTAAAACCTGGACTTTTCATTGGTTCTTAAGAAAAAAAAGAAATGCCATACTGGGTCAGACCAAGGTCCATCAAGTCCAGTATCCTGTTTCCAACAGTGGTCAATCCAAGTCACAAGTTCCTAGCAATTTCCCCAAAAAGACACAGGTTTCATAATGCTTGTATTGGGGCAAGCAGTGGACTACCTGGGTCCTCTTTAATAATGGTTTATGGACCCTTTCTCCAGGTACTTTTCCAAACCTTTTTTTAAACCCAGCTACATCCTCTGGTAACAAATTCCAGAGTGATTACGCGTTGAGTAAAAATAATATTCTCTTACTAGACTTAAATGAGTTACACTGTAGCTTTATTGCATGTCCCCTAGTCTTTCTACTTTTTGATAGCGTAAACAACTGATCTATGTTTACCCATTCCATTCCATTCCATTCATTAATTTATAAACCTCTATCATATCTCCCCTTCAGCTCTCTCTTTTCCAAGTTGAAAAGTCCTAACCTTTTAAGCCATTCCTCAAAAGGGGTATCCTTCCACCCCCTTTACCATTTTGGTGGCTCTCTGTACCTTTTCTAATTCTGCTCTATCCTTTTTAAGATATGGCAATCAGAACTGCACGCAATATTCAAGGTGCGGTCGCACCATGGAACGATACAGGCACATCATCCTCCTTTGTTTTATTCTCTGTTCATTTCCTTAAAATTCCTAGTATTCTATTTGCTTTCTTGGCAGCCGCTGTACACTGGGCGGAAGGTTTCAATGTATTATCCACGATGACACCTAAATCTTTTTCCTGGGTGGTAGTTCCTAACATGTAACTTTGCATCAGGTAATACTACCCCTCTAACTGAGCCAAAACAGTTTTGTCTTTACTCTGTCTGGGGATCCTCATACATACCACAACAAATACGCAAGTTACTACCTGGAATGACAATGTCTCCAAGACCCAACATAGCGAAGTTGTTTGCTTCCAACCCACGTTCCAGGAGATCTTGAGGAAAAACCACTGTAAGAGAAAGAGCAAAAGAAATGGAAAGCATGTGTGTTTCCTGAGAAGTAACTGTTGTAAGACAAAGCATGAAAAGGTGGGAAATGTATATGCACATGTCCCCTGAGAAATAACTGCTGTATGACAAAGCATGAGAAGGGGAGAGTATATGCATAGCCTGAGGGGTGGCCATTATAAGAGAGTAGAGATTCCTTTAATACTCACATTTGATAGGTGCCTCAAAGGATTTAGCAACAGTTACCATGACGTTAGTGCCAAAAACCTAAGAGCAGATAAGGTCAGACAGTGAAGATTCGTCATGCAATGCTCTCATTGATTCTACACCCCCATAAGCCCTTAGGTATGCATGTTAAAATTAAAATTCACACTTCTGAACAAAAATGTATAAATAACCAAAAAGAGACCATTCAAAAGTTAAGGATGATCTGGAGCTGGCATGAGGGTGGGGGCTGAGGTCTTACCCAGAACACATCATAGATGAAGAGGCCTCCCAGCAATATGCAGCCAGTGCTCACATTGTTCAGGTGTAACAGCTCTACACCATTCAGGGCAAAGGCTAGTCCAAAGAGGTTATTAGCAATCCAGTGCTGTTTAAAAGACAAAACAACATTTTGTTATGGTCAGCCCAAAATCTCCCCATCCTCATCAAAAAGGCAGCCACCCTTGTCTGTACACAGCCCCTAGAGCCAGCCCCTGCTACCATCATTACAGAGACCCAGACAAAGAGCCCCCAGAGCCAGCTTCACTGTTGACAAGAGCCCCAAAACACTTTATTACAAATGCAAAGCTTCATGACCCTAAAATACACTAAATTCCACAAGTTAGACCCTTGCTGACATGTACACAAAGCCCAGCCAAGGAAAGCCACACCTACTCAACACCACCAACTTGCACATACACATCTCTGAGATACCCCTTTCCCAAAGTCAGAAGTCAATTAGCTATTGTCCCAGTGCCTCACACATAGAACAGCCCCAGGATGCTCCCCACTATGCAAAGAAAAACATAAAATACCATCAGACACAGAGCTCTGAGAAGTAGTACACACACACACAAAGCATCCGAGAATCAGCCTTCAACTGACACACCCAGTATAAATCCCCTGCTCAAACAATTCAAAATCATTGAAACAAACCAAGCCTCTCCATCCTGAGACACTCCCCCTTCTCCTGAGACCAAGCTTCTTCATACAAACATCCCCAAAACCATAGTCTAACAGAACTCTCCTCTGGCCACTTTTCCCACCTTTAAGTCTGAAACATGGCCTTACCTTCTTGAGCAGGTACCAGACACCCACCACACTGCTGAAGGCCAAACATATGAGGTCTTTGGTGTCAAACTCATAATTCACAATTTCTATAAGAAAGCACACAACAGTTTTCTGGTTTTGGCGTCTTAAGATGTGATCTATAGGCCCTGAAAACCTAGACTACTGCCTTTCATTACAGGGCTCAAGCACCAGATTTTATTGATCCTTAAGTTTGAAGGGGACTTCTGCCACTCTGTCTGATTATTCACTATTGAGCACAATGATGGTGTGTTCTGAGACCAAGTTTTCCACTACTTGCTCCTCAAATAGAGCAAATTATTAAAGGACAAAAATATTTAACCAAATTTGGATGCAAAGACTTATAATCTAAGAGTGAAGCAACATTTCAGGTGAGTGAGCCAACTATGATTCCTGCTGTTTATGTTCCAAAGCCCTCATTCATCATTGCTCAGAAGCAGGGAACAAAAGTATCCCAAAAGATCTATCAAAGAAATGCAGGCATAAAGAGGAGAAGGAAAATTATGAGTAGCAGGGTTGGAAAAGCATCAAGAAAGAGGATCCTAGGAAACACAATAGGGTACCAGTTGGTTTTAACCCAGATATCTGGTGGCTTTATTATGCGGAAGAGTTTATATTTATATTGCATTTGTTTTGTTATTTGAATGTTTGGGATTTTATTTAAAATATTTATACAACCAATCTTAACATTTTAACACATTATTTGCTTATCTAATGTACTTGCCTGAAGCCTTTAATTGAATATGTAGTCTATAAGGTGAAATTAGGCTTTACCTGCTAATTTTCTTCCATGGAGTCCCTCCAGTCCAGTCCAGTCAGACAGGTTGTATCCATCCATCAGCAGCTGGAGGATGACATACAAATTTCTAGTGATATTATACCATATAGAGAGGACGTCTCCCTTTGCCTGCAGTATCCTATTGTCAAAGCCACTAGAAACCTCCTACCGACGAGAGATTAGACTACACTGAACCAAAAATCCAAAAACCAATAACTCTATACAGCACTGACCCTGCCAGACGTCTTATTTAATGCAGCATTCAAGAACTGCCATCTGACACTTTATTCTATTTCCCTCTTAGAAAGATTCTTTCATGGTAGTTTTGTTTTTTTCGTGGAGAAGCCAAGTGTCATCCGCAACTTCCACTATGCATGAGAACCACCTCACTAGGCGACGCTCTCTATGAGCTCATCCCATAGCATGGGTTTGCTACTTTGCAGCTGTCCAGAAGAAAATGCTGGGAAGGTTCTGGACTGGAGGGGCTCCATGAAAGAAAATTAGCACATTCTTCCAGTCCAGTCCAGAAAGCCAGGATGTACCGCAGCAGTACCTACACACGGGAGGGACCCATGAGCCCCACCCTCAAGACCTGATCGCCGAACCATGCCTCTCGACTTGCCTGCACATCCAATCTATAGTGTCTGGCAAAAATATACGACGACGACCATATTGCCACCCTACAGATATCAACCGGAGGTACCAAACTGACCTCTGCTCAGGACATCGCTTGAGCCCTGGTAGCATGTGCTCTCAATTCTTGTGGCACTGCTCTATGTTTAAGGAGATATGTAGAAGCAATTGCTTCCTTCACCCATCTAGAAATGGAAGCCTTGGAGGCTGCCTCTCCCTTACGCGGCCCCCCAAACAGAACAACCGGTCCGATCTCCTGAATGCCTGCACTTGAGATAACATTTCAGCGCGCTGCAAACATCCAGCTCCAGGAGCCACTGGTCCTCAGTGCCAGCCCCTTCACCTCCGAAGGCAGGCAGAGGCGCTACCCGACTGACATGAAAAGGAGTCACAACCTTTGACAGAAAATATGGAATGACGTGCAGCACCATGTGCTCCTTTGCCAGCAGCACAAAAGAGCCTGCGACTCCAAAATACATTGAGGCGAACAAATGGCCACCGAGACCACCACCTTTAGTGTCAGATTCTTGAGGGAAGCCCTCCCTCTTCAACGGCTCAAAGGGAGCCTTGGTCAACAATGACAGAACGAGGTTAAGATCCCACATGGGAACCACTACCTGAACTGGCGGTCGAACCTGCTTCACTGCCCACAAGAAACGGCAACATCCAAATGTGCCGCCAGAGGCATGCTGTGTATCTTCCCCCAGTAACAGGCCAAAGCTGCCACCTGAACCCTGATGGAATTCAAGGCCAGGCCCTTTTCCAACCTTACCTACAAAAACAATATATCCACTACTGATGCTCCCAGGGAGCAAAGAGCGTGCTTCGCACACCAGCCTTCAAAGACTCTCCATACTCTGATATACAACAGGGAAGTTGACCTTTTCCTCACCTTCAACAGAGTGGTAATGTACCCCAGGGCATAGCTTCATTTGCTCAATCGCACCTGCTCAAGAGCCAGGCCAAAAGGAGATTTTGCCATTCTGATGACAGACAGACCAAATCCATGTACCACAGCCTCCGGCGACACCAAGATCACCCTGCCTTTGTGCTGAGCTATCCAGTACAAGCCTTTGTGCTGAGCTATCCAGTACAAGCTCCATCCATTTAGTTAGCACCACCTAAGAAATCACCGCCCTTTTGAAGCACATACTCACAAGGTCTCAAGTATTCAAAACGGATTCATCATTTATTGAGCAATTCAACTATGTTATAGGAATTTTACCTCATGTATATAGCATATTTCATGTAAATAGTTCATGTATATAGTTCAGCCCCTGTTATCCAAGTTTATATTCCTGTTCGATGTAAAACCAAACAGAATGTGTGTATTGGTCACTTTGTTATACTGTAAACCGCGCTGATGCCGAATAGTGCGGTATATAAGCAAATGTAATAAATAAATAAATAAATAAATCCTATCAGTGCCTATGGCAAGAACACATACAATAGACCCTCCTAGGGCCCAGATTGCGCTAGGGCATCCAGACCTTCAGACATTCTCTCCCTGCACCAACTGAAGAAGCGACCGGCCGTAGCGTTCTCTCAGGAGGCCATGAGGTCCATCACCGGTTGCCCCCACCAGCACACAATCTCGAATACCGAGCTCTCTAGTGCCCACTCTGTTGGATACAGGTGTTGTTGACTGAGGAAATTGGCCTGCACGTTGTCTTTGCCTGCCATGTGAGCCACCAACAGTGCCACCACATGCCTCTCAGCCCACTGAAGCATTAGCAGACCTCTGCTAGCACGACACTGCCCGTGCCCCCTTTCTGTTTAGATACGCAACTACCAAGACATTGTCTGAGAACACTCACCGCTTTGCCTTCCAGTATCAAAGCAAACTGCTCCAGAGCCATCCATACCACTCTGATCTCCAACTGATTTATCAACCAGGTGCTCTCCTCTGGCCACCACTGCCCCTGAGCCAAGCAATGTCCTTCTCAGCCATATAAGCCGGCATCTGTCATGACCACCACTCTCGGCTGAGATTGGCCCTTGCTCAACTCAACCTTCACTTCCCTTGGACACCGAAGCCTCTGGGACAAGGGGTGCAGCTGAGGGGACCAGTGGGACAACAATGCCCTCTGCAGCAGTCTCATGTGCGCTCTGGTCCAGGGAACTAAATCCAGCGCCGCAGCCATCAGCAGCAGGACCTGCAAGTAATGCCACGCCGCTGGGGCACCCAACCACAAAAACTGCTGTAGCAAGTACTGCAACTTGTCTATCCTGTCATCCGGCAGGAACACTCTTCCATTCCATGTGTCGAACTGTGCTCCTAGATAAATCAGCTGCTACGTAGGAAACAGTTTGCTCTTTCTTGGGTTGTTAATCCAACCTAGTTCCTGCAGGAAGGTGATCACTTTTGTGTTACTACTCGACTCTCCTCTATGGACTTTGCCTGAATGAGTCAATCATCCAAGTAGGGATGTATGAGAATCCCCTGCTTTCGTAGGGCTACTGCAACCATGACCTTGGTGAACGTACACGGAGCTGTGACCAGCCCAAAGAGAAGGACTCAGAACTGCAGATGCCCCATGGGTGTTGCAAACCACAGGAACATCTGATGATCAAGTCGGAAGAGAACGTGCAGATATGCCTCAATGAGATCTAAGGATGTCAGAAATTCACCGTCTTGCACCGTTACTATGACTGAACAGAGTGTCTCCATTTGAAAAACGCAAGACCAGAAGTGCATGGTTGACATGCTTGAGGTCAAGAAGTGGATCGAAACATGCCCCCTTTCTTGGGCACTATGAAATAGATGGAGTATGACCCGCACTGGTCGGCTGGCACCAGAGTGACCATCTGTAGTTCCAAAAGGCATTTTATCGTCTCTTGCACTGCTGCTGCTTTTCCTGGCACTGAACATGGGGACACTATGAATGCATCCTCCAGAAGATGCTGGAACTCACGCGCATAGCCTTCGCGTACAGCCTCCAGAACCCACTGGTCCGAGGTGATACGAACCCAGGAGTTGTAACACCTCTGCAACCTTCCTCCGATCAGGTCCATCAGCTCCCAGATCCACCTAGTTTCATTTGGCTTTTTCGCAGAGTTGGAGGAACCCGCATAATATCCACGGGCTGTCCCCCTACCTCAAAAGGGCTGCCTCTTATAGGGGAACAGACCCCGCTGCAACAGGGCAAAATGCGTCATCCGAAACCAGCAAAAAAACCTGTACCCCTCTGTAACCTTGCTGTGCGGCTTGTCCTCTGGTAGCTGGGCCCCTTTGATATCTCAGATCTCCTTAAACTCTTTAGGAGCTTCTCCAAACAAGAGCTTGCCCTTGAATGACAACTTGCTCAACCTGATCTTGGATGCCATGTCCGCCAACCAATTCTGCAACCACAGGAAGCATCTAGCCACAACCACCAGAGCCATGCTTTTAGAGAATGCCTGAACTAGGTTATAGCAGAAATCAGACAGAAATGCGGAGGTGGACTCCAGCTGGCCAGCTCCTGTATTTGCTTTGTGGAATAATCTGGGTAAAGCCTGCACCCAGCGAACACAGGCTCTCGCCACACACACACACACACACACACACACCCTTTCACCCCATGGAGGCCTGCAGAAAGAGTGTTAACCTCAAAAGCCTGCTTTAGGAGCGACCAGCCAATGGTCTTGCGAATCCTTCAGGCCCGCTCTCCCTTCAACTGTGATGGTCGTTTTTTTCGTCACTGCAGTAACCAAAGCATCCACCTTCAGATTCTTAAACAGCTCTTTCTCTGCTGGAAGCACCGCATACAGCCAGGCCATAGCATGACCAGCCTCAGGGAAGTCCCATTTCGCCTCCATCATTTGCATAATAGCTTTATGCACCAGGAAAAAAAAAAAAAAAAGTTCTGCGGAAACCACATCCCCTGCAGGAGGGGGTCTTCCAACGAAGCTTCCTCCTATGCTGTCCTGAAGGCAAGCTCGCAACGAGTGCTAAGAGTTCTTCGTTCTTGAACACTCCAACTATGGAGGAGTCTTCCCCCGAGTGCAGTCCCTCTTCTTCAAGGGCCCCCATGTCAGGCTCCTCCTGAAGGCCCAAGGGTCCCTCTCTCGGATCCTCCGCTTTTTCAGATCCCTCAGAGAGCTGCTGGCTCCCTCCTGTCCTCTGCCTGCACTCTACTGCACTTGGAGTTCCCCACATGGAATTTGCAGAGACCCATTTGACACCGAAAGCCTGAGAAGAAAGCACCCGCCTGCCCGCGGTTCTGACCCTTCTCTTTGTCCAATCTATATGCTCTATTCAGCAAGAGGATGAACTCTGGAGAAAACAGGGCATCGCCCTTTAGCTGATTGCCACTCCAAACGTCCAAGAGCTCATCCCCCGTGTCTGCACCCGCCGTGCGCTTAACTCTCTGGCAGCAGTTCTCTCTGCAGACAAAATGGCCACCAGTGAGGAAGCGCAGGAAACTGCCCACTGCTGTGAAACGGCCTCTGTTGGCTGCTCCTGCCCCTTTGAGTAAACCAGTGACCCCATAGAACTACCTTCAGCCCTCAAATGGTCCTCCAACACCCAGCTTTCCTTCTCGCAGGACTTGCAGCAACCCGTCTGAGAGGAGACTCCAGCACACGCCACACACGTTGCCTTCGCTCCCGGCATTGCTATACATGTCAAAGCCTTACAATTTAAACCGTTTGCCCGATACACCCCCCCCCCCCCACCCCCAGGGCCTTCCTCACAAGCTCCCTGACTGGCCAACACCCGGCCAAATAGTAATTACACTTACCTGGTAATTGTAGTTCCTTGAGTGACGACAGCTTAGTCCTCTACGTATGGGTAGTGCACTTCCTCCTGCAGCATGAAGACTGGACCAATCAAAATTCAGCATCACTGGATCTAGCAGCCTGGCTTTCCCTTGCCCTCCAGTGAACTACTGTCAAAGCAAACTCAAAGAGATAGCTAACCTTTAAGAAAAACTTAAGAGTTTAGTATGTCACGTAATTAGCAAAACCAGTTTTGTTTGTTTTTTTTTATATTTTTGTTGCGAGAAGTGAAACCCACCAAAATCGCATTAGACTGCATCCACCCTCACAAGAAGGGAAGGAAAAAACAAAAACAGCCTACCGAGGGTCCCGCGCCTGCCACACCAGAAGCAGTCAGCGAGAGCCAAAAAGTCAAAGAAGAAACACCTGAAGAACTCACCTGTAAATACTGATTCCCCTACTGAATGCGTGCCGAGACAAAATAGCGTCCCAAGGGAGGGAAGGAGGACTAAGCTGTCGTCACTCAAGGAACTACAATTACCAGGTAAGTGTAATTACTATTTCCTTATCGTTCCTCCAGCTTAGTCCTCTACGTATGGGATGTAACAGAGCAGCCTTAACGGGAGGGATTCCGCCACCCAAGATCGCGGAACCAAAACAGGCATCACGTGCCGCCAAGACATCAAGACGATAGTGTTTACTGAAAGTGTGGAGGGACGACCACGTCGCCGCTTTACAAATCTCTGCCGGTGACACCAAACTATATTCCGCCCAGGACGTCGCTTGAGCTCTTGTAGAATGAGCCCGCAAGCCTAGCGGCGCAACACGCCCCTGCAACAGGTAAACGGAGACAATCGCCTCTTTAATCCACCGAGAAATAGAGGCTTTCGCTGCCGCCTCACCTTTCCTAGAACCGCCGAACAAGACAAACAAATGATCCGACTTGCGGAAGTCCTCGGTGACCTTTAAATACAGACGCAAAATTCTCTTAAGGTCCAAATGACTAAGACCGCGATCAGAGGCCCGCTCTCCCGACGCACGCAACACTGGGAGCGACACCACCTGATTTAAGTGAAAAGGAGAAGACACTTTAGGTAAAAAGGAAGGCACTGGCCGTAGAACCACCTTCTGATCCGAGAAAGACAGGAAAGGCTCCCTACAAGAAAGAGCTTGAAGCTCAGAGATACGCCGCGCCGAACAAATTGCTACAAGAAACACCGTCTTAAGGGTCAAATCCTTCACCGAAACTCGAGAGAGAGGCTCAAACGGCGCGGCGGAGAGTGCCCGCAAAACCAAGTTGAGATCCCACGGAGGGACGGAAACGCGGCGCGGAGGGCGCAGTCGAGAAACTGCCTTTAGGAAACGGATCACATCGGCATGGGTACCCAGCGCGAGCCCCTGTATTTTACCTCTGTAGCAGGACAGAGCCGCGAGCTGCACCCGCAAAGAACTAGCCGCCAAACCCTTATCAAAACCATCCTGCAAAAAATCCAATACAACCGGAAGAGGGGCCGTAGCCGCCCGAACCTGTCGCCTGGAACACCAATCCTCAAATATATGCCAAATTTGGACATAAGCCAGCGAAGTGGAGCTCTTTCGGGCTTGCAGCAACGTCGACACAACAGCTCTGGAATAACCTTTCTTCCTCAGCCGTGCCCTTTCAATAGCCAGGCCGTAAGAGAGAATCTCTCCACCTGCGGCATGTGAAGAGGACCCTGACACAACAGATCCAGAGCAAGCGGAAGCCACCACGGAACATCACTTAACAACCGTATCAGGTCGGCATACCAGGGACGACGGGGCCAATCCGGCGCAATCAACAATACCCGTCCCCTGTGAGACTCGATCCGCTGAATCACCCGACCCAGTAGAGGCCACGGGGGAAACACAAAGGAAGCCGGAGGTGGGCCAGGTCTGCAAAAGAGCATCGATGCCCTCGGACATGGGCTCCCGCCGACGGCTGTAAAAACGAGACGCCTTTGCGGAGTGAAAGGTGGCCATCAGGTCCATTACCGGCGGACCCCAACGCCTCACTAACTGTTGGAATACCGCAGGATTCAGCTCCCATTCGCCGGCATCCACTTGAACTCGACTGAGAAAATCCGCCGTGACATTGTCCTTTCCGGCAATGTGTGCCGCCGATATCAGCAACCGGGGCTCTATCCACACGAAGAGCAACTGGGCTTCCGCCTCCAAGCCCACGCTTCTGGTACCTCCCTGCCGATTTATGTAAGCCACGGTCGCGGCATTGTCTGAGAGAACTCGAACCGCTCGGTTCGTGACCTGGAGTTCGAAGCTTTGCAGTGCCAGCCGAACGGCTCTCAGCTCCAAACGATTGATCGACCAACTGCTCTCCTGCTGGGACCAACGGCCCTGCGCCACTAGGTCCCTGCAGTGCGCGCCCCAGCCCGTGAGAAGGCATCCGTCAACAGCGGAATCCAGGCCGGCTGTTCCAAGGGCATCCCAGCTTGGAGCGAGGATGGGCGCAACCACCACTTCAGATCCTGGCAAACTGTCCGCGGGCAGGGAAGACGTTTGTTCAACGAATCGGTCTGATTGGACCAGCGACGGAGCAAGGCCCTCTGCAGGGATCGCATGTGGAAGCGAGCCCAAGGCACCACCTCCAAGGATGCCGCCATCGTCCCCAACAGTTGCAGATAGTGCCACGCTGACGGAGCCGCTTGGTAAAGAAAGAAAGAAAGAAAAGAAAAGAAAAGTAAAGTAAAGTAAAGGGCAAACCACGAAAGCGGCAAAGGCAGGAACTGTTGCACAAACGGTGCCTGCTGCGGAGCCGGCCATCGACCCTCGCCAGGCACAGAGTCCTACCTTCCAGGACTGTGGCGCTGGACAGCCGCCGCAGGAGCTCTGTCCCGAACAGCCTTGGGCACAGAGATCCAATCTAATTAAAAGGAACAGCAAGCGGCGTTGGCTGAGCAGGAGAGGACCCTCTGCTGAGCCCCCCCCCCCCTCCGGAGTGCCGGCAAAAATTAAAGAGACAGGTACTCCTGCACTGCAGAAAACAAATATAAACCCCAATAGGGACCAAAGTAAGGAAAAATAAAAGGTTAGCTATAACTAAGACCTAAACTAATTGACTAGTGAGCCCAGCCAGCTCACAAACATCTTCCTGCATGAATACTGGACACACTGGAGGGCAAGGGAAAGCCAGGCTGCTAGATCCAGTGATGCTGAATTTTGATTGGTTCAGTCTTCATGCTGCAGGAGGAGGTGCACTACCCATACGTAGAGGACTAAGCTGGAGGAACGATAAGGAACTCACAGTTAGTGAAGCCTTCCAAACCATTTGAATCGTTGCTGTGCCCCGTAGTGGCGGCGCAACATAATGACAGGCCACCGATGGGAATCACCAACTCTGACTGAATGGTTTGTGGTGGTCCCACAGAGGTTACTCCCCACCCACTTAAAGGCTGAGGATGAGACTGCTTCAATACTTTGGGCACTAACATTCCCTTTAAGTTTTTCCTTTCGTGACTTTTTTTTTTGCAGTCTAACCTCTGCTTTGGGTCAGGCTTATGTCTCAAGTTACTCTACAAAAATCCTAAACTAAAACCCACTAGACGGACCTCAATCTCAGAAAGAGAACTGTCTGTACATCCACCAGCTGCTGGAGACTGACAATACTACAGACAAAGGGGGACGGCCTCTCTCTATATGGTGTGACATCACTATAAATTTGCAAAAGTCAGTCTTCAGCTGTTGATGGATGGACACAACCTGTCTTTCTGGACTGGAGGGATGTGGATGAATGTAAGTTACAAATAAATAGAAAAAAGTCAGCAAGCAATGAAAAGGGAAAGAGAGCAGAAGAGCAGAGATAGAAGGGAGTGCTGACCTAAAAAGGAAGTACGATGGGGGAAGAACAGCAAAGAGACTAGGGATGAAGCAGTAGCAAGTAGGATGACAACAGAAACAGACCACACAGCCTATCCAGAAAGTGAAAGACAACACATCAGGGGAGGGTGCAGCATAAGATGGCAGGAAAATAAAAGCAAGGGAAAGATTAAACCTAACGTACCTTCTTTGGTCTCCCCAGAGCCCTGGGTGAAGAGAAGTTGATACTGTTTGTTGGGAAAATTAACTGGAAAAAGTCTATTCATAGCTGGGCTAAAACAAGATGAGAGGCAGATAATGTAGGAAAATGACATGGGATTAGTGTACATAAGCACCAGCTAAAGGATTCTGATCTAACACACCGGCAAAGAATTAGACTGCATACCAATGTACTACTTCGGAGGAACATGTGTTTCTTTTTTCACTTTCTACAGTGTTGGTTATGTCTCTTCTTTTAAATCAAGAAAGCATCAAGCCATCCTCATGAGCAACACCACAAGACAAACTGTCTGTTATTATTCCAGAATAGAGGACAAGACTCGAGACAAGGGAGGAGTGGCTCAGTGGTTGGGGCAGTGGTTGGGACAGGTTACCTCAGGCAGGAAGGCCGGGGGTTCAATTCCCGCATGGGGACAAGCAACTTCAGGCCGGAGGGACTGGTCTCTAGTCCCATGGCCACTCCTTGTGGCCTTGGGCAAGCCACTTAACCCTCCATTGCCTCAAGTACACTTAGATTGTGAGCCCTTCAGGGACAAGGGAATAAAAAGTACATGGAAATTACACTAACCTGGTAATTGTAGTTCCTGGAGGGTCCAGTTTAGTCCTCTACAATTGGGTAGTGCCCCTCCTCCTGCAGCCGGGAGACTGGACCAATCAAATCTTCTGTAGTATATATACAGCAGGAGCTCCCAGAAGTCCCCAGTGTACTAGTAACAAAGCATACTTACCGAAGCAACACATTAGATTAATATACAAAATGACCTAATTAAAGAACAATTTGTTCCCCCCAAGAAATATCCAACCCCCTCCCCAAACGAGGAAGTCAGAACACTGCATTGCGCCGGCACCGACGCCTCAGGAATCAAAACACCGCTCCCCACCAGAAGTTCAGGAGCTGCCTGAACCCCCGAGACAGGGAAGAGCCTCAGCAAAAAACGCGGCTGCAACAGAGGGACCGAACGGCAAGAGGAATCGTCTTATTATCAACCGTTCGGAAAAAGCGCGCCGCACTACATTAGCAGATAGTCGGGAGGGAAGGAGGACTAAACTGGACCCTCCAGGAACTACAATTACCAGGTTAGTGTAATTTCCATTTCCTGTTCGGTAATCCAGTTTAGTCCTCTACAATTGGGATGTAACAGAGCAGTTAAGACCGGGCGGGACCTTGCCATCCGGCGCGCAGAACCGCCGAACCAAAACAGGAATCCCGAGCCGCTGACACATCTAAGCGATAGTGTCTACTGAAAGCATGCAGAGACGACCAAGTGGCCGCCCTACAGATATCTGCCGGCGGAACCAGGCTATACTCCGCCCAAGAGGTCGCCTGAGCCCTAGTGGAATGAGCCCTCAGACCCTCCGGAATAGACCGCTGTTGCAACAGATACGCGGACGCGATCGCCTCTTTGAGCCATCTCGCAATGGAGGCTTTAGCCGCCGCTTCCCCTTTACGCGCGAAAGCCGGTCAGATTTCCGAAAGGACTCTGTAACCTTTAAATAACGATGGAGCGTGCGACCCACATCGAGCCGGAGAAGACCCTTGTCCGTTGACCCGACAGATTGCGAAGAAAGTACTGGAAGAAACACTGCCTGATTCATGTGAAAGGGAGATACCACCTTTGGCAGAAAGGAAGGAACCGGACGGAGAACGATCCGATCCGCGGAAAAAGACAAGAAAGGCTCTCGACAGGACAATGCCTGCAGATCCGAAATGCGCCGTGCCGAACAGATGGCTACAAGAAAAACCGCCTTCAGCGTGAGATCTTTCAGAGACACCCTGCGCAGGGGCTCAAAAGGTTCACGAACCAGGGCCCTCAGAACTAAATTCAAGTCCCAAGGAGGAACGAAAACTCTGCGGGAGGGCCGCAAATGAAAAACAGCCGTAAGGAATCGGCGTACATCCGGATGAGCCCCGAGCAGACGACCCAAAACCTTGCCGCGGTAACACGAGATAGCCGCCAGCTGGACTTTTAGGGAACTAGCCGCAAGGCCCTTATCGAAACCATCCTGAAGAAAACTTAAAACGACGGGCACTGAAACCGTCGCCGCCCGGACTCCCCGCCGGGAGCACCAGTCTTCAAAAATCCTCCAAATCCGAACGTAAGTAAGAGAAGTGGACGTTTTCCTCGCCCGAAGCAGGGTAGAGATCACCGCGGGGGAGTAGCCCTTCCTTTTCAGCCGAGCCCTCTCAATGGCCAAACCGTAAGCGAGAATCGATCCACTTGGGGCATCCGCAAGGGACCCTGAAGAAGAAGATCCGGTAGAGCGGGCAGGAGCCAAGGAACCCCGTCGCGCAACCGGACCAGATCGGCATACCAGGGCCTCCGGGGCCAATCCGGGGCCACCAGTAACACGCGACCCCGGTGGCTCTCGATACGTTGTATGACCCGGCCGATCAGAGCCCACGGAGGAAAGACAAAGAAGACCGGACGTGGGCCACGGCTGAATGAGAGCGTCGAGCCCCTCGGACATGCGCTCCCTTCGCCTGCTGAAGAAGCGCCCTGTCTTGGCTGATTGAAAGGTCGCCATGAGATCCCTGATGGGTGGACCCCACCGCCGGACGATTTGTGTGTAAACCTGTGGGTTTAGCTCCCATTCTCCGGGGCCCACCCACACTCTGCTGAGAAAATCGGCCTGGACATTGTCTACGCCCGCAATGTGAGCCGCCGAGATTGCTGGAAGGCGAGTTTGCACCCAGTTGAACAAGGCCGCCGCTTCTGCCTCCAGGGCCACGCTGCCGGTACCCCCTCGGCGATTGATGTAAGCTACAGTGGACGCATTGTCCGACAGGACTCTCACCGGCCGTCCGAGAACCAGGGTCTCCAGGTCCACCAGGGCTAGCCGGACTGCCCGCAATTCGAGACGGTTGATCGACCAAGAGGCCTCCAGGGGAGACCATTCCCCCTGAGCAAAGCGGAACTCGCGGTGAGCCCCCCAGCCGGTTAAGCTCGAATCCGTCGTGAACGGAACCCACAGAGGAGGCTCCAAGGGAATCCCTCGCGACAGGTTCTCGGCGGAGAGCCACCACCGGAGGGATCGGCGAACCGTCTTTGGGCAAGGCAATCTCTTGTTCAACGAGTCGAACTGGTTGGACCAACGTCGCAGAAGAGCACTCTGCAGCGGACGCATGTGGAAGCGCGCCCAAGGCACCACCTCCAAGGTCGCCGCCATCGTGCCGAGGAGCCGCAGGTACCACCACGCCGACAGAGCTGGCATCCCCCGGAAGAGACGGACCAGAGCCCGCAACGCCAGCACGCGGCGCTCCGTAAGGCACACCAAGCCCCTTGCTGTGTCGAAGTGGACTCCCAGATACTCGAGATCCTGTGTCGGAGACAGACAACTCTTGCATTCGTTCACCACCCATCCGAGGGACCGAAGGAGATCCACCACCCTGCTCGTGACTTGCACACACTCCCGACTGGACTTCGCTCGAATCAACCAGTCGTCGAGATATGGATGGACCAGGATGCCCTCCTTGCGCAACGCCTCCGCGACTACAACCATTACCTTTGTGAAGGTGCGGGGAGCCGTGGCGAGTCCGAACGGCATGGCCCGGAATTGAAAATGGCCCCACGGGAGCGCAAAGCGGAGAAACCATTGATGGGAGGGCCGGATGGGAAAGTGTAAATAGGCCTCTGTAAGATCGAGGGATGTCAAAAATTCCCCTTGACGCACCGCTACGATGACTGACCGCAGGGTCTCCATGCGAAAGTGCGGTACTCTGAGAGCGCGATTCACGCCTTTGAGATCCAATATCGGACGAAGGGAACCGCCCTTTTAGGGAACCACAAAATAGATGGAGTAGCGACCTGCGCCTCTTTCCCAAGGCGGGACCGGAACCACGGCCCCCAGAGAGAGAAACCGATCCAGGGTCACGCGGATGTCCCGCGCCTTTTGAGCTCCCTTGCTGGGAGACAGAACAAACGAATCCGGAAGTGGGTGCGCAAACTCTAGGGCATAACCTTCTTCTATAATCTGCAGCACCCACCGATCTGACGTAATTTGGGCCCAAGAAGGAAGAAAGTCGCGCAAACGACCCCCGATGACCGGGTCTTCCTCTAGAGCCCGCCTCGTTTCATTGTGGCTTGCGATTAAAGGAAGAGGCCGAGGAAGAGGCGGCTCCGGAGAAGCCCCTTCCCGCTCCTCTGAAACCACGAAACCCTTGATGACGGGTTCCAAAACGACCGCGCTGCGAAGTCCACAGCCGGGAAGAACGAAATCTGCGCGCATCCCGAAACTGGCCGCGCGCTGAGGTGGACGACCTATTAAGCTTAGGCTTATCCTCTGGAAGTCGACCACCCTTCGACTCACCGAGATCCTTCACCAACTTATCCAGAGCCTCCCCAAAGAACAACCTGCCCTTAAAGGGTAGATTACTGAGGCGAGACTTGGAAGAACCGTCGGCCGCCCAATTGCGCAACCAGATGGACCGTCGTGCCGCTACCATGGAGGCCATGCTATTAGCTAGGGAGCGTATTAAATCATAACACAGATCCGCCAAGTAGGCCGATCCCGACTCCACGCGGGTAACGTCCAACAGCCCCTGTTGGTCCATACCGGACCCCGAGCGCAGGTGCTGCGACCATCGCAAACAAGCTCGAGCTACCCACGCCCCACATATAGAAGCTTGTAACGATAAGGCGTTGGTCTCGAAGGCCTGCTTCAACAAATTATCAACCTTTTTGTCCTGAACATCCCTCAGGGCCGCGGCCCCTTCAACCGGGATGGTGGTTTTCTTAGTCACTGCCGAAACGGCAGCATCCACCCGTGGAGACTTAAACAAGTCCCTGTCCTTGTCGGCAAGGGGGTAAAGACGATTCATGGTCCGAATCCCCTTCAAAGCGGATTCCGGTTGCTCCCATTCCGCATGGATCATCTGCTCAACTACTCGGTGCACGGGGGAAAAACTACCTGGGCATCCCTGACCGCCTGAATGAGAGGATCCTCGAGACCCTCCTCCTCCAGCGGCCGCACCGCAGAGAGGTTAAGTGCTTGGAGGGACTCCGTGACCAAAGGTACCAGCTCGTCCCTTCGAAACACCCGAATGATGCGAGCCTGATCTTCCGGCTCTGGAAGCTCTCCGTCTTCTAATTCCTCCGCCTCAATATCTGGATCCCCCTCAGCCTCGGAATCCGGGAGGCAAAGGGCGTCCTGATCCTGGTCCCCCAACCTGGGCCGCTTGACAGCGGGATGAGAAGACCGCTGAACCCCCCCTGCGGGAGCTGGGGGGAGAGAGGCGGGCCAAGCCTCCGGCAAATGACCAGCCCGGCTTAAGCGGAAGGCCTGATGCATGAGAAGAACAAAATCCGGGGAAAAGTCTATAGGCGACGCCACCATAGCCGCCTGCTGGAGCTCAGGGACCGACGTATTAGACGCCGGGCCCAGACCAGAAGGAAGGATGCTCGGTGAAGGGACACTGTCCCCCGAAAGAGAAGGGTCCCCGGGCACATGCTGTTCCTTAATTTCAATAGGCAGCTCCAGTTCTGAAGAAACTGCAGCACAGCTCTTACAGATTCCAGAGTCAGTCATTGTACCTCTGCGGGAGCCACAAATTACACACTGAGGTTTGGCAGCCATGCCAAGGCCACGTGCTCTCAGGGTAAAATAAGGCAACAGGTAAATGAAATTCCACACCAAGGGGAATAACCTTATTAAATTCAGCACAGTATTAATTTTAAAATTTTTTTTTTTTTTTTTTTTTTTTTTTTTACAGTAAACAAAATACTCCCCAGAATCCTAGGGGTGCCCTGAGCAAAATCGCCAGCAAAAGAAACTCCAAAAACCCCAGGGGAACCCGTGAGCAAGTGTTAAAAAGTGCCCTTAAAAAGCACACTTTAGAAATCCAAAATGGCCGCCGCACTTTTTCACCCGCGGTAAAAAACGGCGCGAAAATACAAAGGTACCCAAATAATATGGAAAAGAAAGAAAACGACCCTCTAATACCGGGCAAGCGCAAAAAAGGCAGGAAAAAGTGCAATTTGGAAGCCAGGGGAGCCGACAGAGCCTCTGCCCAAGCAAAGAACAGAGAGCTGAAAGCTGAAAACAAGGAAAATTCCTACCAGCTCTGGGAACAGCAAGGAACTCAGCCCACTTCTCCAAGTGACAGGCAATGTAGCAGCCGGTATGGCTCTTCCCCGAACAGCCTTGGGGAGAGCTCAACCCAGGCTTCAGAGATTCCCAGGCAGAAAGCGTAGTTACTCACCTGTAACAGGTGTTCTCCAGGAGCAGCAGGAATCAGTCCTCACTTATGGGTGACGTCGGCGCCGACGGAGCCCTCGCGGAGCAATTTTCCCCAGCTTTCAAAGAAAGCCTTTGGGAATTGCAGCGCGCATGCACGGTCGTCTTCCCGCCCGAGGGTGCCATCTTAGCCAGTCAGATGACATAGCTAAAAAAGACAGCATAAAAATTTGCAAAAAAGAACATAAGCAGACGATTGCAACTCCAAGGGGAGGAGGGAGGGTAGTGAGGACTGATTCCTGCTGCTCCTGGAGAACACCTGTTACAGGTGAGTAACTACGCTTTCTCCAGGACCAAGCAGGAAGTCAGTCCTCACTTATGGGACTCCCAAGCTCAAGGCTACCGGAGACCCTAAGCACAAAAATGAGCTCCCTCTAGCTCAGCAGCACAGAAGGATAGAATCTTCGCTGAATTATCACCCACCGGTAGCCCACATCCGGGATGGAGGGTAGGAGTTGCTCAGACCTCAAAGAGATTACGGAGGACTGCCTGTCCGAAAGCACTGTCCCTGCGGGACTCCCTCTCGAGACAGTAATGGACCGCAAAAGTCTGGCTCGAAGACCAAGTAGCGGCCCGGCAGATGTCTGCCAGCGGAACAGAGCGGAGGTAAGCCACTGACGTAGCCTTTGCCCGAACGCAATGAGCCGTGACTCGACTTTCCAAGGAGAGTCCGGCTGCCCCATAAGCCCAAGAGATACAGTCCGCAACCCAGATGGACAGAGTACGCTTGGAGACCGGGAGCCCCAATTTATTGGGGTCAAAAGACACAAAAAGCTGAGCAGCTTTACGGTGCTCCCGCGTACGGTCAAGGTAGAAGTTCAAAGCCCTTCTACAGTCCAGGGTATGGAGGACCGTTTCAGCTCGGCTGGAGTGTGGTCTGGGAAAGAAGGTTGGAAGTACCACCTCCTGATTGATGTGGAAAGGGGAAACCACTTTTGGAAGAAATTTTGGGTGAGTCCGTAGGACTACCCTATTTTTGTAGAACTGAGTGTAAGGGGGATCAGACACGAGGGCCTGCAATTCACTTACGCGTCTAGCGGAAGTGAGGGCTATCAAGAACAGTGTTTTCCAAGACAGAAAACGGAGAGAACAGGTAGCCATAGGTTCAAAAGGCGGACAGGTGATCCGCTGCAAAACCACATTCAGGTCCCAGTCAGGCGCTGGCGGGCGCAGAGGTGGTTTAAGTAGAAGGAGACCTCGGAGAAACCTCGCTACGAGAGGGTCGCTGGAGAGAGGTCTACCGTCCACCGGCACATGATGTGCCGAAAGAGCACTGAGGTGAACTTTGACGGAGTTGGACTTAAGTCCCAGATTAGAGAGGTGTAGCAAGTACTGCAAGATCACCGACACCGGGCAGGAGAAGGGATCCTGAGACTGTTGGGTACACCAGACGGCAAAGCGACGCCATTTAAGGGCGTAGCATTTGCGGGTAGAAGGCCGTCGCGAAGCCAAGACGACCTCCTCCACCTCTGCCGGCAGAAGAAGGGGAGCAAGGACTACCCTCTCAGCAGCCAGGCCATGAGGTTGAGAGACCTGAGGTTGGGGTGTAGTAGAGACCCCTGACCCTGAGTGAGGAGATCCGGTTGCACCCCCAGAGGGAATGGATCCTCCACCGCTAATTGCAGTAGAAGCGGAAACCACGGCTGTCTGGGCCAGCGAGGGGCCACCAGGATCATGAAGGCTTTGTCTCGGAGAGCCCTGAAAAGAGTCCGAGAGACTAGCGGGATGGGAGGGAAAGCGTACAGAAGGCTCCCCGACCATGAAATTAGAAAAGCGTCCGCCGCCACCCGAAGGGGGTGTGGCTGACGAGAGCAGAAGCGAGGAAGCTGCCGGTTGTGAGGACTGGCAAAGAGATCCATCGTGGGGAGGCCCCACTTTAGGAAGAGCTTCTGGACTACCAAGGGATCCAGACGCCACTCGTGCGGCTGGAGGATCCTGCTGAGTTTGTCCGCCAGGCAATTCTCTTGGCCCGGGAGATAAACCGCCTTGAGGAGAATGCCGCGACTGACGGCCCAAGAGCAGAGCTTCTGTGCCTCCCTGCAAAGGAGGAAGGAGCCCGTGCCCCCCTGCTTGTTCACGTAGAACATGGCAACTTGATTGTCCGTCTGGACAAGGACGGACTGGTGGGAAGTCAGGTGGGAGAACGCCTTGAGAGCCAGGCGGATCGCCCTGAGCTCCAGGAAGTTGATCTGCTGAGCAGACTCCCACGTGGTCCAGAGGCCCTGAGTATGTGCCCCTTGGCAATGTGCTCCCCAGCCCAGGAGGGACGCATCCGTGGTCAGCACCCGGGTCGGCTGAGGTGGCTGGAAAGGCATTCCGAATATCAGGTTCGGCTGCCGAAGCCACCACCGGAGAGACGAGATCAGCGGTTCGGAGACGCGCACTAGGTCCGCTAGGCCGCCTGTGGCTTGCCGCCACTGCTGGCGGAGACACCATTGAGCAGGCCGCATATTCAGGCGGGCATTGGGGGTCACATGGACGGTGGAAGCCATATGGCCGAGCAGTCTCAGGAAGCGCCTGGCGGAAACCAGGGGCTGGCTGCGAAAGCGGTCGGCTAGGTCCATGAGCCGTCGAGCCCTGTCAAGCAGTAGGTACGCTCGCGCCTGAGGAGTGTGCAGCCTTGCGCCGATGAACTCGAGATCCTGTGAGGGGAGCAAAGTGGACTTTGCGAAGTTTATAACAAAGCCCAAGTGTTGCAGAAGAGTCACCGTGCGGCGCGTGGCGTTGGTGACCTCTCGAGCGGACGCTGCTCTGATGAGCCAGTCGTCGAGGTACGGAAAGACATAGAGGCCGTGAAGCCGGAGATGGGCCGCCACCACCGCGAGACATTTTGTGAAGACTCGCGGCGCGGAGGACAGGCCAAAGGGCAGTACTCTGTACTGGTAATGATTTCCTGCCACCACAAACCTTAGGTATTGGCGGTGGCTTGGGTGGATGAGGATGTGCGTGTAGGCATCCTTTAGATCCAAGGAGCATAGCCAATCTCCCTGCTGGAGGTAGGGCAGAAGGATTCCAAGGGTAAGCATTTTGAACTTCTCCCGCACAAGGAACTTGTTGAGGTTGCGCAAGTCCAGGATGGGTCTGAGGCCCCCTGTTCTCTTTGGTATTAGAAAATACCTGGAATAAAAGCCTTGACCGCTCAGGTGGTGTGGCACCGGTTCCACCGCCTGTTCCTGTAGAAGACCTGCTAACTCCTGAAGGAGTAATTCCCTGTGCAGAGGGGGTCGTGGAGGTTCTCCCGGAAAATAGGAGGGAGGGACCTGGTGGAAGTGGAGAAGATAGCCTTCCCGCACGACTTGAAGCACCCAGGCATCTGTGATGACGCTGGACCACCTGTGGGCGAAGTGAACCAGCCGGCCTCCGGTGCTGGGAGGAACCAGCGGGGGGGGAGAGGCTATGCATTGTGAGTCAAAAACCCCCACCCTGCTGAGCAGGGGCTGGTGGTGCAGGCTTGGGGGCTTGCTGCCTACGGGACCCGTTACCCCGTCCCTTGGCCTGCTGGCCCTGTTGGGGAGCTGCAGGGGCCTGATAATGGGGGTATTGTTTGTAGGCAGCCGCCTTCCTCGGGTAAAAGGACTTTTTCCCCGAGCCCTTCTTTTTCTGGGAAGGGGCGGAGGTCTTCCTAGAAAGCCTGGTCCTGGTGAGAGTCTCAGTCTCAATTTGCGCAGCCTTTTCCGCCATGGGCTTGCCAAAGAGGTTTTCGCCTCGGCAGGGGACATCGACCAACTTGTCCTGCACCCAGGGCTCAAGGTCTGATGACTGAAGCCAAGCCTGTCGGCGGGCACCGATGCCGGCTGCGGCCACTCGAGCCGATGCTTCAAAGCCATCATAGGCTGCCCGGGACATGAACTTTGAGCATTCCCGAATGCCAGTGGACAAGGCCAGGAACCTCCGCAAGGGTTCCTCGGACAAACCAGCGGAGAATCCGGCTAGTTCTTTAGCCAGATCCCGGAGATACATGCCCATGTATAGCTGGTAAGTCTGGACACGACATGCGAGCATAGAGCCCTGGAAACACTTCTTACCAAGGCCATCCAGGTTACGGGCCTCCCTGCCAGGAGGCACCGAGGAGTGCATCTTCTGGCTCTTAAGACGATGCATGGCCGATTCCACTACCATGGAATGGTGTGGTAGCTGTGCCTTTTGAAAGCCAGGGCTCTTGCGGACTCGATAGATAGAATCGACCCGCTTGCTCAGGACCGGCGAGGAGGCCGGACTCTCCCACATGCGGAAGAGTAGTCGTTCCAGCATAGGAGGAACCGGTACAGTAAAGTGTTCCCTCGCGGGAGAGTCATACTGGAGGGCGTCGAGCTCTTCGGCTCGAGGCTCCTCCTCGGGATCCGCAGGGAAGGCCAAAGCCTTGGCCATATCCCTAACGAAGTCCGAGAACCGGGCATCCTCCGGGGGGGACTGCTTCCGAGGCTCGGACTCCGGTGAGTCCGAGGGGACACACCGAGTCCGGAAAGAATCAGGCGACTCTTCCTCCTCAGACTCCCAGACCGACTCCGACGAGGACTCGGTGGGGTCGGCCCGGGCAGGGCGCGGCGTCTGCCGCCCCGACGCCGAGGGAGTTGGCGTCGGCGACCTCGGTCCCGAACGGGAGGCCGAGGGCGACCTCGACCGAGGATCGACTCGAGTTCTCATCGACTCGAGGATCGGCTCGGTCTCCGGGGTCGACTTGGACGTCGACGTCCCGGCGGTCGGGGCAGCGGCGCCAGCGAGGCCAGCGAGCAGTGCCCTCTGCTGGTCCATGAAGGCAGACAGTCTGCTCTCCAAGGCCGTCAACCTGAGTCCGAGCTCAGGTGACCCAGCAGTCCCCGACTCGGGCCCCGACGGCGTCGGGCCCGACGTCGGCTGTCGCGGAGGCGAGTCCAGAAGGACCACAGGACTTACCCGAGCAGGTGTCTCCGACTCCAGGCGAGGTCGCTTCGTGAGGTGTTCCTTCTCCAAGGACCCGGGGCGGCTGTCGGGGCTATGCGACCTGGCCCTCGCGGAACCAGGAGCGTCCACCGACGCCGCCCTCGCGGGCTTCACCTTCCGACGATGGTCCCCGGAGGGAGAACCCCGGTCGGAGGAACTCCGGCGACGGTCCGAGCTGGAGCCTTTTGACGCGGAGGCCTCCGACGAGGTCCGGGTACGGCTGGGGTCAGCGAAGATTCGATCACGCTGATGCCGCCGACTTCTCAACGCTTTTGAGGACATTTT
The DNA here is from genome assembly GCA_033557465.1 of Ichthyophis bannanicus. Lineage (NCBI taxonomy): Eukaryota > Metazoa > Chordata > Amphibia > Gymnophiona > Ichthyophiidae > Ichthyophis > Ichthyophis bannanicus. Next base: position 140,199,329 of record CM066049.1, on the reverse strand, counting down.
GCCGCAGGGCCCACAGATCAGTTCCTCATGATCCGGGCCCAGGCAGCGGAGGCAAAAGTCGTGTGTGTCAGTTAGTGACATATTTCGGTCACACTGACCACACCGCTTAAACCCACTGGCAGCCATCGGGGGAAAAAGGGCCCCTGCGAGGTCAAAGGACCGGGCTGCCAGGGAAAAAACGAAAACGAAAGCTGACAAAGTCAGAAAAACCGAAAAAAAAGTAAGAGGACTCGTGACCGGCGTCGCGAGTCCGGGCGGGAAAAAGATCGGCGTCGAACCGAAGGAAATAAGAATAAAATAATGAAGAAAATCGACTTTTTCGCGGGGACAAGACGGGGACGTCTGTAGGGCTCCGCGGAAAAAAGAAGACTGGCTAAGATGGCACCCTCGGGCGGGAAGACGACCGCGCATGCGCGCTGCAATTCCCAAAGGCTTTCTTTGAAAGCTGGGGAAAATTGCTCCGCGAGGGCTCCGTCGGCGCCGACGTCACCCATAAGTGAGGACTGACTTCCTGCTTGGTCCTGGAGAAAGGCAGGAGCCCAAGGCAGGTCTGGCTTTCCCCAGAAAGTCCCCTGTGTCTTTTTCTTTTTTTGTTTTTTAAAGATACAGCTACCTAGCAAAAGAAATAGAATATAAAGGGCCAGAAATAAACCCCAAAAGAACTAACTAGTGTTGCTCCTTCAAGTGTCACTTAGCGTGCCCAGCAGGGGCACAGAAGTCCTCCAGCTGCAGGGAGACTGGACACACTGGGGACTTCTGGGAGCTCCTGCTGTATATATACTACAGAAGATTTGATTGGTCCAGTCTCCCGGCTGCAGGAGGAGGGGCACTACCCAATTGTAGAGGACTAAACTGGATTACCGAACAGGAACTGTTAGTATACATGTAAACCACACTGATTCTAAAGAGCGTGGTATAAATAAATAAATAAATAGATAAATGCTAGAATATCTGTCTGATCTGCTTTTCACTGACCGAGGGAGGGAATTTTCTTTCCTCCGACTTTTTGCTTGATTTTGTTATTCTGTGAGCTGCAATTGTCATTATATTAGAGAAGTGTGCCCTGTTATTCACATTAACATACAATTATCTTTTTCTCTCTAAAAGCCTTTACAAAAGAAAATAAATAAGCAGAAAAACTGGGCTTTTCACAAAATACACACAGAGTCCTTTACCTGAGTGTATGGGAGAGAGCTAGGATACCCAGAAGAAAGAAGTACACGGACAGCAGAAGATTGATATATTCTTGGGAAAATATCTGAGCAGTATAAAGGAAAAAAAAAAACACAACTCAGTTTAGAAATTCTCAGCAAGACAATTGTGTTGAATTGTGGCAAATACAACAGCCATTGCTCTTAGCCAAACACTTACTTTAAAGAAGAGGTACAGCCCAAAGAGTGTGCAGCTGGCAATGAGAGGGAAGCGAGCTGCATCTCGACTAGTAATGGTTTCTGGCATATCTGAGGAATTCTGCAGATGAATAGAACATAATATGGTAACCAAGTGCTACTCTAGTAGAAGGATGTAATGACCCCAGTATTTAAGGGGGGGGTCCAATATTGGAGCCGCTTTATTACTTGGATTGTTAATCTTATCCTTTGTTCTCATGTTATTTTGCACCACCTTTTCCTAGCCTTATATTTAAATCGTATGTACACCACCTTGATGTTTTTTTGCTACACAATAGGTTATCAAATGCAATAAATCTTAAACGGATACCAGATATCTGTTGTGTATGGATCTGGGAGGAGGGTTGCAGTGGATAAATAAATTATGTTAGGTCAGTGATTAGGAAGAGGGGGCAGGGAATGAGAGTAGGAGAGGAACTGAATGTTGGAGCTGGGATTCCTGTATTTGCAATGGCATGTGAGTGGATGCCAGGGCCAAGGGTATTTAATCTTGTAATATATTAATTCAGGGCTCAAACAAACCTCAGGCACCATGGCGACCAGAAATTTTCACCTGACCCCTGAGATTTTCTTGCCACCCCCCCACCCCCAAAAAACAAATACAATGGTGGTTCTGAAGGCAGCAGGCTGCCTGCAGGGATCCCATTCCCTGCGGGCAGAAGAAGTATGGTAGCAGAGGCCCCTTCTGTCTGCCAGCAGATCAGGAGTATGTTGCCCACAAGGATGATATCTTCTGCAAGCGACCGCACCTTGAATACTGTGTGCAATTCTGGTCACCATATCTTAAAAAGGATATAGCGTTATTAGAAAAAGTACAGAGAAGAGCCACCAAAATGGTACAAGAGATGGAAGGATGCTCCTATGAAGAAAGGCTAAAAAGGTTAGGGCTCTTCAACCTGAAAAAGAGACAGCTGAGGGGAGATATGATAGAGGTCTATAAATTAATGAATGGAGTGGATCGGGTAAACTTAGATCAATTGTTTACGCCATCAAAATACAGAAAGACTAGGAGGCATGCAGCGAAGCTACAGGGTAACCTATTTAAGACTAAAAAGAGAAAATATTTTTTCACTCAATGTGTATTCAAACTCTGGAATTTGTTACCGGAGGATGTAGTAAAGTGTAGCTGGCTTTAAAAAAAAGATTTGGATAAGTTCCTGGAGGAAAGGTCCATAAACCATTATTAAAGGGGACCCAGAATATCCACTGCTTGACCCAATACAAGTATTGTGGAAGCTGTGTCTTTTGGGGAAACTGCTAGGTACTTGTGACCTAGATTGGCCACTGTTGGAAAAAGGATACTGGGCTTGATGGACCTTGGTCTGACCCAATATGGCATATCTTATGTTCTTTTCTTCTTCTGCCCCACAGGGGATGGGATCCCCGCAAGCTGCCTGCTGCCTTTGGGACTGCAATCATGAGCAGAGGACAGCCAGATTGGGCCAATGGGGGGGGGGGGGGGGAAGTTAGCAAGGGGTGAGGGGAGTAGTAAGGCAGCAAAAATTTAAAGGGGCAATAGCTTTGAAAAAAAGAATCCCAGAAAGGAGGATGGGGGAAATGGAGGGCAAGGAATGGGGGGCATAGGTGTAGTTTGGGGAGAGGGGAGGGGATGAGGCGGCATTGCCCCCCCACCAAATGAGTTGTCCTGATGGCCACAAAGCAGGTTTTTGTAGACGCTCTGGGACAGAATCCTTAAAGCAAATTGAAAAGGCGGTTCAGCAGCAGCTGCAGGATCACATTGACGATAGGAAAGCCTTAGATATGCATCAATATGGGTTTCGTCAGCACCACGGAGTAGAAACCCTACTGCTAGCACTCCTTGACAACCTCCTCAGGGGTCTCGAGAACAAAAATGATATGTTCATACTTATATTTATCGACATCTCAGCTGCATTTGATACAGTACATCACGGCACCCTCTTAAACCGGCTAGCATCCATAGGTATAACAGGGACCCCTCTAAAGTGGTTTGCATCATACATATTCAATAGGATGCAACAAGTCCAATTCAACGACAATAAAGCCGATGCCTTCCCCCAGACCCAGGGGATCCCCCAAGGGTCCGCCTTATCTCTCCTATTCAACCTGTATATAAAACCAATCTGCGAGATCTTTCAGAAGTGCAACATCAATTACCACATCTATGCTGACGATGTAATACTGTACACGTGCCTCGACATAACACAACCGGATTTCACCCCACTGGAAGAATGCCTCGACATGCTACAAACTTGGCTTCAACAAAACAACATGTCAATAAACCACAAGAAAACAGAGGTCATGTTTATCTCCAAGAAAACCAATTTCATCCCGCCCACCACAGTCGCCCTCAACAAAAACATATATCATACGAAACCTGCAATAAAGTATCTAGGGGTCCTACTAGACAGCAACCTTAAGATGGATAAACACCTTTGAACAATTAACCGAGCCATTTTTTACAAATTGGAAGTTCTTCAACCACTTCGCAATATCCTCGAGAAATCTGACTTCAGGACTGTTACACAAGCGCTAATCATTCCTCACCTAGACTACTGCAACGCCATTCTACAAGGGCTTCCGAAGAACACCCTAAATATCTTGCAAATGGCTCAAAATGTTGCAGCGAGAGTCATCATGGAGAAAAGCGTCACAGATCACATAACACCAGTGCTAATGGAACTGCATTGGCTCCCGGTAACCGCCCGCATCATCTTCAAACTACTCATAACAACGTTTAAGCTCATTCACAACATTGCACCCTCCTACCTCGACAACCTAATCACTATGCAACCGCACAACAGGAACAGAAGAACCATAAATCTCAACACTCTCCGTGTCCCAATCAGCATAAGATCTGTCAAAGCAGAAACAAGCAATAGAGCATTCACATATACAGCGCCAATCCACTGGAACCAACTCCCACATGAGTTACGACTGACAAATAACTTGAGTGAATTCAGAAGGAAACTCAAAACCCACTTATTTCAGGCTCACTACAACCCGACCTAAGTGCGACACCTTACCTCAACGAGTTCACTTTTGCCTGCCATGATGGCATTCGGAATACACTCAGCATATGGATTACCAGTATGTAATCTTGTATATATGTATATTTTACGCCCCTCCCACGCACCTACAATCAAATGTATTTTTTAGATTTGTGAACCCCAATTCAATGTACAAAGTATTCTAATCACTATTTCCTGTGTTATGTAAATCATTGCTCAATCAAAATGTGTATTTTAAAAATCACTGTATTGTACGATACATTATGATTCTGTAAAGTAAACCGCTGCTGATCGTAGGAAGCAGCGGTATACAAATGTTTACTAAATAAATAAAATAAATAAATAATGGTGGCTGTTTTAGAGTTATTAGGTAATATTAGGGACAAGGGACATACAGCTTTAGTAGTTACACTAGATTTATCTGTTGCGTTTGATCTCATTGATTGGGAACTGTTGTTGAGGAGATGTAGAATATTGGCACTTGGGGATACAGTGTTACATTGGCTTTCCTTTTTGGCTGAGCCCTGTTTTTCTGTGCGCTGGGGGTCATGTTCTTGGACTATTCGCCAGAGGGTTTGTGGGGTTCCGCAAGGTTCTGCTTTGTCCCATACTCATTTTTAAAAACTAATTTTTTTATTGATCAGTTTTCCAATTACATTAGAGGTTGCAGCATACATGCATGATCTCAACTAGTACAATAGGGTCGTATATTAATCCATCCCCTCTTCTATTCCATGATATAATCACCACTGCTTATCCCATATTCCAACCTCAATTAAACATGACAACTTCTCACAATCCTTGTCAACATTATCCTCATTATCAACAGTGTGAATACTGGCAACATCAGCAAGGTGTGGGCTTTCTTATCAAGGGTGTTTCTTAGGGGGGGGGAAGGGGAGGAGGACAACTCCGAGGCTGGAGTGGACACGGATTCTGTGTCCTCGATTTCCCTTCTGGCTAGTTCTGCCCTGTTACCTGTAGGGGAGTCAAGGCCCACCTTCCCCCCTTACTCTAATGGAGATTCGGGGGGGGGGGGGGAACTTGGACCAGCTCTTCAACCCACTCCTTTTTTCTCCCACTTCTCCCTTATTTGTTCTACCGGATCCCATACTTGTTTGTAAGTACCAATGGCACCTCGCATTAAAGCCACCCCCTTTTCCACTTCCATTATTCTAGCCAATTTTTTTTGGCTATTCAGCCAGAGCGGGGGCCTCTATCAACTTCCATTTGGCGGCAATTGCCAACCAGGCTGCCAAGAAAAGAACTATTCAGGTGTTTTTTTGTTTAGTCTATCTTCCAGGGGCTCTTCACTATATCCCAGTATCATAAGAGCCGGGTCATATGGCAAGTTTTATTTTATTTATTTATTTTACATTCTCTTATATACCGCGCTATTCTGCATCAGTGCGGTTTACATTGAACAAACTGAAATTACATTGAACAGGGCATTATAACTTGGAGATAACTATTTTACAGGGAACATGGGCTATGGAGGGTTAAGTGGCTTGCCCAAGACCACAAGGAGCACCTATGGGACTAGAAACCCCAGTCCTTCCGGCCCAAAGTTGCTGTCCTCTAGAGGGATTTGAACCCCCGACCTTCCGGCCTTAAGTACCCTGCCCCAATCACTAGGCCACTCCTCCACTCCTGTAAGTTATGGCCTGTAAGATCCTTGGAGATTTGCACTTCTATGCACGCCCAGATTACATTCCTCAGGATTCCTCACTCCCCACAGCCCCACCAGCACACCTCAGATAAAGAAGCCTTCATCTTGTATACGCAAGCAGGGGCGAGGTACAAAGAAAGAGAACCTTATACTGGGTATCTATGTGTGTCTGACAGATTGACATTTGCTTAATATTTTCCCAAATCCCATCCCACTGTTCAACAGACCACTCTTTTCAGATCATGAGCCCATTTACTCTGATAAGTATGTGTGCTTTACATCTCTTTCTGGAGGATCTGGTACAGCTGGGCCACTAAAAGAAAAAAAAGTCTCTAAAGGGTGGGCAGGCTTCAAGTATCAATCTTTATGGGTTGACAAAGTGTTCCAGCTGGAGCAGTGAAAAAACAGTAGGGAGAACAACACGTGCACCTGTGAATTATCTCCCCTTTTGTAAGATATCCCTCCCCCCCCCATGAAGTCACTTATTAGTTCCATTTTGTTCACCCTCATCTATTTAAACCTTTCAGGGTCTATCTGGTAGGGTGGGAACAAGTCTTCCTGAGTCAAATAGACCAGCCTGGACCCCGAGGCCTCCTATTTTAACTTTTTATAACCTGCCCCATACCTCCAGTGTGTGTCTGACCATTTCTGTAAGTGAGCCGAGAAAGGAGTTGCCCCCATTCTTGACATCTTTAATTTAGTGTGCCTCCATGGAGATCCAGTGCTGGGACAGGCTCTCCATCCACCAGTGGTATATCAACCGTATCTTGTGCAGCCCAGTAATATAAAACTTAAAATTGGATAGTGAAAGTCTCCCCCTACATCTTTCGGGGCCATCAGCAATCGCAGATTGACCCTTGCCCTTTTCCTGGCCCATATGAAATTTGCCAGCCCTCTTATCTCTGAAGTAGGAGTCTGGGATGTCATATGGTAGCATCAGAAACAGATATATAAACCTCGTGAGTACATTCATTTTCACTACATTGCATCTAGTCATCAGGTATGTAGGCAGAAAGGACCAGCCACGCATTTCCTCTGGGACCTTCTTTAACAGTAGGGGATAATGTAATTGGAACAATTTACATTGTTTGGTTGGAATCTTAACCCCAAGATAAAACAGGTGGCTCATCTCCCACTGGTACAGTTATCTTGCCGCCAGTTGGTCTCTTGATTTGGTACTCACATGGAATGGCAGTATCACCGACTTAGTAGCATTCAATTTGTATCCTGATACCTTCGCAAACCATACATATTCTTGCTCGAAAACCTCTAAAGATCTCTCTGGCTTGGAAAGGAACAGGAAGGTGTCATTGGCATACATTGCCACCTTGTGTTCCTTCTCGCACACCTGTATACCCCCAATCCGTTTACCGAGTTGGATCACCTCAGCAAACAGCTCTAGGGTTAGTGCAAATAGCAATGTAGAAAGTGGGCACCCCTGACGCATGCCTGTGTAGCTCAAAAGCCCAAGAGAGAGTACCGTTAATACGCAGTTGTGCCTTGGGCTTGCTATAAAGTGCCGATATCACTCTCCTGAAATGTCCCCCAAAATTATAGGCCCTCAGCACCTCCATAAGGTATGGCTACTCAATATGGTCAAAAGATTTTCCGCGTCAAGGGCTAGAAAAACAATTGGTTCGTCACTAACCTCTTCACACAGGTGCGTATTAAGCATAGTTCACCAAACATTGTCTGCCGAGCTGCAACCTGTTAAAAAACAATTTCAACTATATGCATAAAGCCCGGCACCAACTGGTTAAGTTGTTGTGCGTATATTTTAGCAAGCAGCTTAACAGCCATATTTAGCAGAGATATGGGGCGATACAAGCCCGGGTTGCTAGGATCTTTTCCCTTTTTGTGAATCAGAGTTATGTGCGCCTCTGAAAAGGAGGGTGGAACTATTCCCTCTTCTCTGAGCATGTTGTATACTCTGCATAAGACCGGGGATAGGATATTCCCAAAGATCTTGTAGAACTCCAGGGGGAATCAGTCAGGGACTGATGCCTTAAGCAAAGGTAAACCTTCTATTGCCTTTAGTACTTCCTCCACCGTAACTGGGTCGTCTAACCATTCCTGCTGGAACCCTGTAAGCCTCTGATGTTTCGTCCCCTCTAAGTATTCCCCTATCCCCTCCTCCGTTAGCGTGCTTTCTGAGGCATATAATTCTTCATAATATTTTACAAAAACCTCTTCAATATTGGCTTTGTCACGATGAAGCTTCCCCATGTTATCTATCACTTGTAGAATAGTGGTCTGAGCCTACATTTTCAGCTGCTGAGCTAATAGCCAGTCAATTCCCACCCGCCCCTGGCATAAAATGCATGCCTGGTCCGATTCAATAGCACCTCCACTTCCTCCATAAGTAACATCTTCAATTCCCCCCTTTTCAACACTAGGGCACAGGCTATTTCCTCCGATGGGGGACTGCCTATATAATTTTTCCAAGCATCCAATTTCTAGCTCCGACCTATTTCTGCTTTTTTTTCTTCCTTCCATCGGGACCCCATAGCAATCAAAACACCCCTTATAAATCGCATTTAACGCGTCCCATAAGACTGTCAATGAGACCTCTTCATTATCATTGCTCTGGAGATTGTATGGCTTTCCCTACCTCTCCAGCCCCCTCATCCTTGGTAATTAGGGAGATATTGAGCCTCTAGCTCGTTTTTATCCTATTCCTCCCTGCTTCATGACTCAGCCAAAGATGCACTGGGCCATGGTCTGACCAAGTACTACTGCCAATCTTGCACTTGGACACAGGGGCAGCCCAAGGGGGGCGCGGGGACATGTGCTGAGATTAACTGTGGGGCCTCATTTGCACAAGGAGTCTCATTTGCATAAATATTTGCATAATATTAACTTGCACTTTTAGTAAACACATCTCTTAATGAGTGCCAGGATAAAGAGACTAAGATTTCTACATTACTATATTGCAGTGACAACCGCCAGGCCCATTAGGAAGTACTATAAACACTGACCATTTAGAATCCATAGCAAATCCACCCTATCATAACAGCACTACCAGGACTCAAAGCACCAAACCCTACCCTATCAAAAGGCAACAGTGCAGATATTAAACCAATACATCTCACTGGGGGAAAGAGAACAAGTGGGACTGTCTAACTACATGAACAGAATACCTCAGCTCGGTTACACAGAACATAGACCATCACCACACAAAGAACAAGGGATCACAATTTAGAAATAGGAAGATAATTAAACTGGGAACCCCAAAAGCCAAACATGAAATGTACAACACTGGAGAAATAAAAACTATAAAGTAATTTCCTCTTGCACTAAACAAAAACACAAAGATCAGCAATACACACTGCCCAGACCAGACATATTCCAGTTAATAAATTCAGAAATTACTACTACTATTCAGCACTTATAAAGCGCCACGCATGCAGCGTTGTACAGCCAACCTACAAGAGGTGGCCAATATACAAGAGACATTCCCTGCCTGTCAGAGTCATGCTCATCGGAGCTTACAATCTAGTTAGAACAGTATAGAGCATTAGTCAGTTCAGCGCAAGGTACGGTGTGGTACAGTTTGGTCTATAGTTAGGACAAACGTTGACGGGGGTTAGGGTAAGATGAGGATGGAGTCAGGATCTGAATGCAACAGTGAAGAGGTGGGTCTTCAACCTGGATTTGAAGAGGGCCAGGGAGGATGCCTGGCACATAGACGCAGGGAGGATGTTCCAGGTGTATGGTGCAGCAAGGTGAAAGGAGCGCAGTCGGGAGTTCGCGGTATGGGTGAAAGGCATGAATAGAAGAGATCCATTAGCAGAGCGCAAATTTCTAGAGGGAACGTAGGGAGAGATAAGAGGTATTGAGGGGCCATAGAGTGAATGCATTTATAGGTCAGTAGGAGAAGCTTGAATTGGATGCGGAATTGGACGGGGAGCCAGTGAAGCGATTTGAGAAGAGGAGTAATGTGGGCATGGCGAGGCTGGCAGAAAATTAGTCGAGCAGCATGATTTTGTATAGATTGAAGGGAAAGGAGGTGGCTCACGGGGAGACCGTCGAGAAGTAGGTTGCAGTAATCGAGGCGAGAGGAGATTAAGGAGTGGATAAGCGTTTTGGTAGTGTGTTCAGAGAGGAAGGGGCGGATTTTGCTGATGTTGTAGAGAAAGAAGCGGCAGATCTTAGCTACAAGCTGGATATGAGCAGAGAAGGAGAGAGAGGTGTCAAGATAACCCCTAGATTGCGGGCAGAGGGAACAGGAAGGATAGTAGATCCATCCACATGGACAGAGAGGGAGAAGTGGGGGGGGGGGGGGGGAAGGAGTTGGGTGGAAAGACAAGGAGTTCACTCTTGGCCATGTTCAATTTCAATCGGCGATGAGACATCCAGGCAGAGATGTCCGAAAGACAGGCAGAGATCTTGGACTGGGTTGCTGGAGAAATATTAGGTGTAGAGAGGTAGATTTTGGAGTCATCGGCATAGAGATGTTACTGAAAGCCATGGGAGGAGATAAGCGCACCAAGGCCTTGGGTATAGAGAGAGAAGAGGAGGGGGCCCAAGACAGATCCCTGGGGTACACCTACATGGAGCGGGGTAGGGGAGGAGAAGAAGCCACCAGAGCATACACTGAATGAGCGATAGGAGAGGTAGGAGGAGAACCAGGACAGTACGGAGTCCTTGAAGCCAAGCGAGGAGAGGGTGGTAAGGAGAAGGCTGTGGTCGACGGTGTCAAAGGCAGCAGAAAGATCAAGAAGGATGATGATAGAATAGAGGCCCTTAGATTTAGCCAGGAACAGGTCGTTGGTGACTTTTGTGAGTGCCGTTTCAGTGGAGTGTAGGGGACGGAAGCCGGATTGTAGTGGGTCCAGGACGGCCCGGGAGCTGAGGAAGTTGAGGTAGCGACGGTGGACTGCTCGTTCTAATAGTTTGGATATGAAGGGAAGGAGGGAGATGGGTCGATAGTTAGAAGGGCATGTGGGATCGAGTGAGGGTTTCTTGAGGAGGGGTTGACAACAGCATGTTTGAAATCAGCGGGGACAGTTGCAGTGGAGAGTGAAAGGTTGAGGATATGAGTGATGGAGGGGACATGTAGGAAATGGGTGGGGATAGGGTCTGATGTACAGGTGGTGGGTTTGGAGGAGGAAAGGCAGCGTGCGGTTTCTTCTTCAGAGATCGGAGGGAAGGAGGAGTATGGATAGGGGAGGAAGCTGAGGGGGTAGGGAACTGGAGGGTAATCTTGTGGATTTTGTCATGGAAGTAGTTGGCTAGGGTTTGGGCAGAAAGGGAGGGCAGTATAGGGGGCGGGGGGACCTTGAGGAGAGAACTGAGGGTATTAAAGAGAGACGGCAAGGATCAGAGGCAAGGGAATTGGTCAGATGGATGTAGTAATCTTGTTTGGCAAGTGCTAAGGCTGACTGGAAAGAGCCAAGCATGAATTTGAAGTGTAGAAGGTGGTCTTCCGGGGAGCGGGATTTGGACCAAGCTCGTTCGGTAGAATGGGCACAGATGCGTAGGTAACGGATTGTGGGTGAAAGCCAGGGTTGGGGAGTAGATTGTTTGACAGGACGTGGGGTGGGAGGGGCAAGAGTGTCAAGGGCCGAGGATAGTGTGGCATTGTATGAAGATAATGCCTCGTCGACGGACTTGGAGGATAAAATGGAGGAAAGAGTCAGGGGATCAATATTATGAAGGTTCCTAAATAGGTCGGAGGAGACAGGACAAGGTTGCGAAGGCAGAAGCTGAAGAGTAAATGTTAAGAGGTGATCAGATGAGGGAAGGATTGATTTACAGTAGGTTGAGGGAGAGGAATTGGAGAATAGTATTAGGTCAACGCAGTGGTCATGTAGATGTGTGGGGGCAGTGGAGCAAAGTTGGAGGTTGAACGAGGAGGTAAGAGCGAGAAACTTTGAGGCATGGGGGTCGGAGGGGTTGTCAATGTGAATGTTGAAATCGCCAAGAATAAGAGTGGGGGAAGAGGGATCCATAAAGACAGAAAGCCAGGAGTCGAAGTCGGTGAGGAAGGTTGATTTGGATTTGTCGGGTGGGCGATAAATAACAGCTACTCGGAGGGGAAGTGGTGTGAGGAGGCAAATGGAGTGGACTTTGAAGGGGGGGGGGGGGGAGTGTGATTGGGGTGGCAGGAGGGGAGAGAGTAGGTGGTCAATGCCACCACCATGACCAGTAGATCGAGGTGTATGAGAGAACTGGTAGCCCCCATAGCAGAGAGAGGCAATGGATGCGGTGTCGTCTGGGAGGAAGCCATGTCTCGGTCAAGGCAAGAAGGTATAGGGCATTAGAGATAAAAAGATCGTGAATAAAAGGTTTTTTTTTTTTTTTTAATGACTGAGCATGCGTTCCATAGGGTGCATGAAAACAGGAGAGAGGGGGGGGGGGCAATGTTCCCTCTAATTTTATGTAGGCTTTGTGCGCATAAAATATCAGCTGTGCAGCTTTTGAAGGAAGGTTAAATTTTTGTGCGCCACATAACGACATTCGGAGTTATATACTTTAAAATTTGACTACACGTCAGAATACAGTATGTACACCACATTGATTGCACTAGAAAATATTGTAGAACTTGTGAAAACCATAAATACACAACAACTTTTCAATTTTAAGAACGTCTGTTTTCTATCAGAATCAGAACCGTAATTTTTGTGCGCTCTGTTGTAAAGTATGTGCGCTCACTCGGCGAGGTGTGTGTGCGCGCACACGCGCACAGCTTAGAGGGAACAGTGGGGGGGGGAGGAGGAGGAGAGGAATATGGATAAGAAGTTGGATAAGTTACATGTGGGTTTCTTATCAAAGTAGCGTGGGAGTCTATTTCTAGGGTAATACTGAGATTTAGAGGGAGCAGGGTGTGGGTGGGTAAATCTGGGTGTGTGCGCTCTCCAAGAGGGACATTAGGGGTAAATTGATGATAACGGGTAGGTTATATATTTGGGGGTGGGGTTGGAGTTGATATCTATGGATGAGTGATAGTGGAACGACGGAAGGAGGGAGGAGCGGGATGTGGATGAGATTAGATAGGGTATGTGAGGAACTTTTTTTAGCGTGAGAAAGAAAAATGGGGGGGGGGGGGGCATGGTTGGGGTTGATATTACCTGATGAGAGAAGGAGAATGAGTATTAGAGAGCGAGGTAAAGTGGAGATAGTACGGCCGAGGGTAGGGTTGCCTTAAAGAGGGGGGGGCTGGTTGAATGCAGGGGATGGTGTGAAGAAGCTCAAAAGCAGATGCTAGGCTAGGGGGCAGAATGGAGGTAGGTAGGGGGAGGAGAAGGGAGGGTGTTAGTAGGAAGGGAGGCAGTTGGGGAGGATGAGGAAGAGAAGGACAATGAGATGTGGGGCCATGGTAGTGGGCAGCAAGGTCTGAGCAAGCAATGGGTAGCAAGTTCTAGGCACACAATGGATAGCAAGTACTAAGCAAACAATGGGTGGCAGTACTATGCAAACAATGGATAAGCAATGGATAGCAGTTCTATGCAACATTGAGTAGCAGTTCTAAGTCCAGCAATGGGTAGCAGTAGGATGAAGGCACTGGGAGCAATAGTAATCAAGCAGTGGGTAGTAGTGCTATGCAGGCAGTGGGTAGCAGTTCAATGCCAACAGTGGGTATCAGTACAGTGCAGGCAGTGGGTAGCAAGTTCTAGGCAGGTAATGGGAGGAAGATCAATGCCAGCAGTGGGAGCAAGACAAAGATTAACTTGGAATTACCGGGGTGGATCTCGTAGGATGGTTGGGTCAGGAGGTGATGTGTGGAGGAGCGATCGAGCCTCGACCCCGGCAGCTACGGAGCACTGGAGCTCACGCCGGAGCACCCCCGAGCCTGCGCCTAAGGGCCATGCCAAAGGGCCCTCAGGCACGGGCACGCCTTGGAGCGCTGAAGATTCTGAACCACTGTGCTGGTTGTTCTACCTTCTGTTTGGGCATTTTATTTTTCAGTTGCAATTGCTCCAGTCACTTTCTTCTGGTTTCTTTGTGTCTTCTGCGAGCTATCCATTTGTCCTTTCTTCTCTTTTAGATGTTTTCCATTCTCTCTCTATATCTGCTTTACATACTGATTGTTTCCCTTTTGCTCTTTCCCCCATTTCTTTCATTATTCCTTTATCATCCATTCAAATTTCACCCTTCCATTCTCAATCCCATCTTACTCTCCCAATACCTGGGCCATAGTAGACTTTTCTTCCACACAAAATATCTTTTCCCCTCGCCATTCTCATTCCCCATCCCTTCTAGTCCTCCCCCAAAATCAGCTCCCTTATATTTCTTGACCCACCCAGCATCCGCTCCCTTCTAGTCCCATTCTCCCATGCCCCCACATCAGCCCATTTCCAGTCCTATTCTAGCCCACCACCCATTTGCAGTCCAAGCTCCCCCCCCATTAGCCAATTTCAAATCCTAGCCCCCTTGTCAGCCCACTTCCAGCCCCCATCAGCCCATTTCAAGTCCGTCCCCCCCCATCACAGCCTCTTTCCAGTCCAAGTTCCCCAACCATCACAACCCATTTCCAGTCCAAGGTCCCCCCTCCCCCACCATCACAGCCCATTTCCAGTCCTAGCCCCCCCCCACCATCACAGCCCATTTCCAGTCCGTTCCCCCCCAACCATCACAGCCCCCCTTAATCACAGCCTATTTCCAGTCCAAGTTCCCCCCTCCCCCCACCATAGCCCATTTCCAGTCCAGGTCCCCCCCATCACAGCCCCTTTCCAGTCCTAGCCCCCCCCCCACCATCACAGCCCATTTCCAGTCCTAGCCCCCCCACCATCACAGCCCATTTCCAGTCCAAGTTCCCCCCCAACCCATTTCCAGTCCACGTTCCCCCCCAACCATCACAGCCTATTTCCAGTCCAAGATCCCCCTCCCCCCACCACAGCCCATTTCCAGTCCAGGTTCCCTCCCATCACAGCCCATCCAGTCCTTGGCCTCCCCCCCTGACCAGCCCCGTGGCTGTCTGAGGGGCTTCAAAGGGAGCCGGGGAAGCCCTGGCTCCCTCTGTACAACCGCTAGCGTGAAGATCCTTTTCCCTCACGCTGGCGGCTGTTTGTGAGAAGCCGCAAATGCTGGGAAAGGTTAAAGGGCATTGCCTGTTTCAAACCTTCTATACTTTCCCTATCTTCCAAAAGGGTTTCATTTAGCCTCCAGTATTGAAGGCCTTCTTCCTTAAGTCCCCACTCCACTAGAACTCCCACTGGGGCATGATTCGATAATTCTATCTGACCCACTTCTACTTCTCGCACCTGGGGTAAGAAACCCCCATCCATTAAGATCATATCAATTCGGCTATATGTATGGTGTATAAGGGAATAGTACATGTACTCTCTTCTGTTGCCCTTCTGCCTCCATATGTCTACTAGCCCAGGTGATTTCATCATTTTCTTCAGTTTACTCCTCTGGATCCCCCTTCCTGACCCTCCCCCACCCGTGTTGTCTAATCTTGGTTCCAACATTCGGTTAAAATCCCCCCCTAGTACTATGGGGGCTTCTATCTCTACCATTATTCTTCATAGAATTGCCCCTATCCCTCATTTGGCATATAAACACACTCTCTCGTTACCGACCTTGAGTTGATCTTGCCTTCCCATCCCTCTACCCTTAAGTGTCTTCTCTCTGTTCCCTGATAGATAAACCATGGGGTATTCTTTTGTTCATAGCATGCCCCCTTGGTTTGACTTAAGGTGCATCTCTTGTATTAGTAAGATATTAATTTTGTGTCGCCCTCCCTCCACACACTTCTTTTTTGCCAAGATGTTAAGATCCTGTCTTTTAATGTGAAGGGCTTAATTCCTTCCCACCCCAACCCTCTTTGGGTCCCCCTCCCTACCACCTCCCCCCCCTATCCTGTGCCCTCCCAGCTCTCTCCAGTTTGAGATGCGACTCACCCAGCTCCACATCCTGGTCTCTCCCCCCTTGTAAATACCATACCATTGTCCCTCCCCCTTCCAGTCCTCCCCTCATAAGCCCTTCTTTCCTTATCACTCTATCATCTACATCCCCTCTGCCTACTCTCCCCCACACTTACACTCACCCCCACCTCGCTACCCCTTCTTCCTCCCTCACCCACTCATGCACACCCCTACTCTCCTCCTCATGCACAACCCCTTCTCCCATTTTTCCCTTTTTGACCTTCACTTTTCTTCTCTCTTGTTATTAACTTCATCAGTTCTCTATTACCCAATGTTGCTAATCCATGTTGGCACAAATGATACTGCCAGGTATCCCTCTGAGCATATCAAAAGTGACTTTATGGCTCTGGGACAGAGGGTGAAGCAAATAGGTGCACAGGTGGTGTTCTCTTCAATCCTCCTTGTTGAGGGTAAAGGCCAAGGCAGAGAAGCTTGCATCCTGGAGATGAATGCATGGCTGGGTGGATGGTATCATTGAAAGCATTTTGGTTTCCTGGACCATGGGATGCTGTTCCAAGGGTTGCAGAGCGGAGATGGCGTCCATCTGTCCAAGAAAGGTCGACGTGTCTTCGGTAGCTAACTGGCTAATCTACTGAGGAGGGCTTTAAACTAGATTCACTAGTGAGAGGTGAAGAAAACCCCAGGTAAGTGAAACACTAAATACCTTTATGGAAATGGGTAAAAGGGGCAACATATGGAAGTGATATATATATAAATGCCCGTAGCATGGGAAATAAGATCCCAGATGTTGAGGCTTTAATGGGAGCAGCTGACTTGGATTTAGTGGCAGTTAAAGAAACATGGTTCACAGAAAACCATGACTGGGATTTAACTATACCAGACTATACTTTATTCAGAAAGGACAGGATAGGAAGAAGGGGAGGAGGAATGGCACTATATGTAAAAAATATTAAAGCTTTGGAATTACAAAGCTTAAAAGGGAGAAAGGAGGCACTGTGGGTTAAACCAGAAAGAGGGAAAGAGAAATTTATTTGCATTGGAATGATATACAGACCTCCCTCACAAGAGGGTGGATGGAAAGTTAATTGAAGACATATGCAGCATTGCTAGGAATGGGGAAGCGCTATTGATAGGGGATTTCAATATGCCAGATGTTGATTGGCACATTCCTGCTGCAGTATCATCTAGAAGTAAGGAGATCCTGGACTCTTTACAGGGAGAGCTATTCAGGCAATTGGTAACAGACCCCACACTTGAAGTGGCCATACTGGACTTGGTGCTTACCAATGGTGAAAATGTTTCTGTGTTATAGCGGGGGATCATTTTACATCCAGTGATCACCAGATGGTGTGGTTCAGTATTAGGACTAGGGCTGATAGACTTCAGGAAAACTAACTTTGCCAAGATGGGCCAATACCTCAGGGAGTCGTTAGCGGGATGGGAACAGCTGGGGGATGTAGAAAAACTGAAAGGGGATATTTTAAGGGCAACCAACCTTTTTGTTAAAATGGTAAATAAAGGTAAAAGGAAAAGGAGACCGCTATGGTTTTCGAAAGAAGTAGCTGAAAAGGTGAAGAAAAAGAGGGAGGCCTTCAAGAAATACAAGAGATCACAAAGAGAGGAAGAGAGGCATCTATATTTGGAAAAACTTAGATAAGCTAGCAAAGTAGTCAGGAAAGCAAATATTCAAAAAGAGGAGGAAATAGCCAATGCAATAAAAAGGGGGATTAAGACATTTTTCAGATATGTTAGTGCAAAGAGGAAGGGCAAAAGTGGTATTGTCAGACTCAAGGGTGAAGGGGAGGAGTATGTAGAAGCCGACGAGGATAAAGCAGAATTGCTTAATGAATATGTCTGTTTTGTGTTCACAAATGAAGAACCAGGAACAGGACCTCAAAAAACACCCACAAACAGGAATAGAAGTGAGGGGCATCTTGAAGAATGTTCAGAAGACTGTTTCCGTGAGAAACTAGCTCAACTTAAAGTAGACAAAGCGATGGGACCGGGTGGGATACACCCTAGAATACTGAAGGAAATTGGGGACATTCTAGCAGCTCCACTGACTGACCTTTTCAATGCCTCGCTGGAGTCGGGAGTGGTGTCAAAGGATTGGAGAGAGGCTCGTGTGGTCCCTTTACCAAAAAGCGGAAGTAAGGATGTGGTTGAAAACTACAGGCCAGTTAGTTTGACTTCGGTGGTGAGTAAATTATTGCAAACGCTGCTGAAAGAAAAAAAATAGTGAGGTTTCTGGAGTCCAGCGGATTACAGGATCTGAGGCAGCATGGATTCACCAGAGGCAGATCTTGTCAGACAAATCTGATTGATTTCTTTACTGGGTGGCCAGCGTGTTGGACTGAGGGAGAGCCCTAGATGTGGTGTATTTAGATTTCAGTAAAGCCTTGGACACTGCTCCTCACAGGCGACTTATAAACAAACTGAGCACCCTAGGGATGGACCCTAAAGTTACTGCTCGGGTTATAAATTGGTTGAGTGGGAGGTGACAAAGGGAACAGGTAAATGGAGCTCACTCTGAGGAGAAGGGAGATACCAGTGGTCTGCCCCAGGGATCTGTCCTTGGTCCGATTCTTTTTAACATCTTTGTTAGTAATATAGCAGAAGGGCTGTCGAGTAAGGTTTGATTCTTTGCAGATACCACCAAAATCTGCAATAGAGTAGATACCCAGGAAGGTGTAAATAACATGAGGAGGGATCTAGCTAAGCTTGAAGAATGGTCTAGAATTTGGCAGCTGGGATTTAATGTTAAAAAATGCAAGGTCATGCATTTGGGCTGCAGTAATCCAAGGGAGCAATATAGTATAGGGGGTGAAGTACTTTTGTCCACTAAAAGGGACCTAGGTGTGGTTGTGTTTGATGATCTTAAAGTAGCTAAACAGGTAGAAAAGGGAGAGGAATGGCTAGCAGAAAAAAGGAGGTGATAGTGCCTCTGTATAAGAATTTGGTGCGACCTTATTTGGAGTATTGTGTGCAATTCTGGAGACTGCACCTTCAAAAGGATAAACAGGATGGAGTCGGTACAGAGGGTGGCTACTAAAATGGTTAGTGGTCTTCATTATAAAGCATATGGGGACAGACTTAAGGATCTTAATATGTACACCTTAGAGGAAAGGCGGGATAGAGGTGATATGATTGAGACTTTTAAATACCTCCGTGGCATAAATGCACAAGGGAAGAGCCTCTTTCGATTGAAAGCAAGTTCTGCTACGAGGGGACATGGGATGAGGGTGAAAGGATAGATTCAGGAGTGATATGTGGCAATATTTCTTTACGGAAAGAGTGGTGGAACCATGGAATAGTCTCCTAGTGGAGGTGGTAGAGATGAGGACAGTATCTGAATTAAAAAATGCATGGGACCAACAGAGAGAATCTCTAAAGGAAAAAATGGGACTGTTGTAGTTGATATGGAAGGACAGACTTGATAGAAAAATTACTACAGAAAAAGGCCACATGGCCTATGTTTCTCCCTTCTGCGTTATCATTTATGTAGACCTTAGGCAGTTCTTTTTAGTCTCTCATGTCTTTCAGGCTCCATTGACCTCCTTTGTCCCCCTTCTGTGTTCTTCTGCACTCCCATTTCTTTTGGGAATCTCTCCAACTTCTAGTTAGCAATTTGTGACTTGTCTGCCCTGGTAAATTTTGACACCCCATCTCAGACATCACCATTCTCAGTTCTGCTCGTTTCATGATTCCATTTTTTGTAAGTGCTATGCCCCTTGAGGATAGAGCCAACAATAGCGAACATTTTCCTGCTGCAATATACTTGTATATCCACTCCATGCCCTTCTTCTTGCTAGAGTAGCTGGTGCTAAGTCTGCATAAACTGCAATGCTGTGTCCTTTCCATAGGAATTTGCCTGCTTTCCTCATTTGTGCAGCTATTCGCTCCTTTGTCCCATAATCATGCAAGCATACTACAATGCCTCTGGGCACTTGATTCCTTGGCAGTCCTGCTGTCCTATGTTCCCTATTTTAATAGCTTCCATCTCTTTCTCTTCTGGATTATTGCTTAGCAATTACCCAAAAATCTCTTGGACTATTTTTGTACATTCCAGAAACGCCTTTCCTTCTGGGACACCTTTTATTCTTAAGTTCTGCCTGCGCATTCTGTTTTCTAAGACTTCCAATTTTAGTTCCAGCCCATTATTTTCAATTTGCAGCTTGATCAGCTCCATTCTTAGTTCATCCACGGCTGTCTCAGTTTCCTCTATCCTTCCATCCAACTCATCCTCGCGGTGCCCCACCTCCACCACCTCCATTCTTAATCCAGCCATCATTCCTGCCACCTCCTCTTTTATGCCTACAATATCACAACTCACTTCAGCAAAACAACACTAAATTTCTTGCTTTGTGATTTGCCCAAGCATCTGTTCCATTTTCTCCTTCTTGCTCTGAATCTGTTTCCACATGGTCACTCTGCTGTTCCTTGAAGTCAGTCATCTTTTCTCCCTCTTGATTTTGTCCTTTAGTTTTGCGATAAGAATATTCCTTTAAGTCCGCCGTTTTTCTCCGTGCCGCTCCTACCCGACCATGCAGCCTGGTGACGTCACTTCCTCCCCTCAATAGATTTTTTAAATTATAATTATCTTTTGTTTATGCAAAGGATCTGTTTTACACTGTCATTTTTACTTTTGTTTTTATCTGTTTGTTTTATCCTCTGTTTTTGTTTACAGTTTTAACTCTATGGAGGGAGGAGTGGCCTAGTGGTTAGGGCAAGGTACCTCAGGCCGGAAGGTCGGGGGTTCAAATCCCACTAGAGGACAGCAACCTTGGGCCGGAAGGACTGGGGTTTCTAGTCCCACAGGTGCTCCTTGTGGTCTTGGGCAAGCCACTTAACCCTCCATTGCCCATGTTCCCTGTAAAATAGTTATCTCCAAGTCATAATGCCCTGTTCAATATAATTTCAGTTTGTTCAATGTAAACCGCCTTGATATCATGAAAGGCGGTATATAAGAAATATTAAATAAAATAAATAAACTCTAGTTTGATTTATGGCTTGAGTTTTTTACTTTCCTCTCCACCTCCCCCCCCCCAATTCGTTAGAGATCGTAGGCTTTTTGTTATTGTGTTTGGGTTGTGGCCATGGTAATCCTTGCCTTGGTCCATTTTGGCACCAAAGGTGAAATTAAGCCTTACCTGCTAATTGGCTTTTCTTGAGGAACTCCAGTCCAGTCCTGTACCTCAGGGTAGTCAACCCCCACCAGCAGCTTGGAGACTGAGCATGTCATATTTTAATGACATCAGGATACATAGGCAGCTAGCACCATCCACCAGCCCCAGAAGCCTATTGGCAAAGCAGACTCACAGGAGCAGCAAATAAGTTAGCATTGGAAACCAAAACTATATTGGGGCCCCACCTGGAAATACCCATCAGAAGCCCCAGCTTACCTGTTCAAACACCACTTGCCCTAACAGCCAGGACAGGGCTCTTACAAACTGCCACATGAAAACTGCGTCTCTCCACTGCTAACACCACATCGCAGGAAAAAAACCCACAAAAACAAAAAACACCCCTCTAGACCTTTTAAATAAGATAAGATTCTTCAGGTCAGGGTCACGAACACTGCTAATAAATGCAAAGGTGAAATTAGACCTTACCTGCTAATTGTCTTTCCTTGAGTACTCTCCAGGCCAGTCCAGGTACAGTTGGGTAGTCAATCCCTTCCAGCAGCTGAGGACTGAAAGCTCCAAGTTTTGCTGACAGCTCCCATAGCTCCCCCTACTGATAGGAAGCCAGTCACGTATTGTCAAAGCAGCAAAGCAAATACAGGTACTAGCTAACTTAAACCAAAAAGAATGGTAACATCCGAAAAAGAACCAGAAAAAAAACTCTAGCAAATATAACCTATAGCATAGAAGCCCTCCTTTATGCTTCTGTAAGAAAGTCCAAGCTCACTGATTCCGAAAACCGGATTGGGGCATTCTTGACTTTGTGCATTTTCTTTTCTTTTTCCCTTTTAAACACCTTAGAGCCCCCCACCTAACAGGAGGACCCCAATATCCTCTTCCAGGAAGTCCGACCAGCAGCCGTAACTGCGGACACACTAAGCAACCGAAAAACTCACTCCTGAACCACCGAACTACTAAATGCCCCACTGCTCGCAGATCCTTCGGGCGGGACCTGGACTAGCCCGGAGAGTACTCAAGGAAAGACAATTAGCAGGTAAGGTCTAATTTCTCCTTCCTCTTCATCTCTCCGGGCCAGTCCAGGTACAGTTGGGCAGTACCAAAGCAGTACCTAAACTGGGAGGGAACCTGCGAGCCCCGCTACAATGGCCGAAGCACCAACCCTGGCATCCCCATGGGCCAGCACATCCAATCTGTAGTGCTTCGCGAAAGTATGTAAGGTAGACCAGGATGCCGCCCGACAGATATCTGCTGGCGGAGTCAAGGCCAACTCAGCCCAAGACGTCGCTTGAGCCCACGTGGAATGAGGTTTGAGTTCCAGTGGAGGCGACCTGCCCTTTGCCTTATAAGCCCCCGCTATCGCCTGCTTCACCCAGCGAGCTATAGAAGCTTTGGAAGCCGCTTTCCCCTTGCGCGGCCCTCCAAACAGAACGAACAAACAATCTGACTTCCAAAATGGTTTTGTCCTCCGCAAATACGTCCGCAACACACGACCCATATCCAACTTATGGAGTGCCCGATCCAACGCAGTGCCCCCCTGCGATCAAAAGGTGGGAAGAGAAAACAGACTGATTCATGTGAAACCCCAAGACCACTTTCGGCAAGAACGAAGGCACGGGCTTTAAGACTACCTTCTCATCCGAAAAACGCAGGTACGGCTCCCTACAAGAGAGCCTGCAAATCAAGACACTCTTCTAGCAGAACACAAGGCTACCAGGAAGGCTGTTTTCCCAAGACAATTCGCGCAAACCTACGGAGGCACCCGAGTCAAAAGGCGGCTCCGTCAAAGCACCCAGCACCAAATTCAAATCCCACGGCAGGACCACGCATCGAAGCGGCGGACAGATTTGCTGGACTGCTTTAAGGAATCTCCATACATCCGGATGAGCTGAGAGAGTGCCCGCGCACCCTCCCTTTAAAACACGCTAGAGCCGCGAGATGTACCTTGAGGGTATTCAGGGCTAGATCCTTCTCAAGGCCGCACTGAAGAAATGCCAGCACGTGCAGTAAATCGGCGGTCTCTGGCCTAGCACCTCTGTCGCCCGACCATGCCTCAAAAATGCGCCAAACGCAAACATACGCTAAAGATGTCGACCGTCTCCTAGATTTTAGCATCATCTCGATCATGGACCCCGAGTATCCTCGCAATCGTTGCCTTTTAAGAGCCAAGCCGTAAGCAAGAATCAATCCACCTGAAGCATCAACACCGGCCCTTGACTCAAAAGATTGATCCGCTTGGGTAACCGCCAAGGAGGCTCTACAAGCAGTCTCACTAGATCGGCATGCCAGGGACGCCTGGGCCAATCCGGTGCAATGAGAATTACCTTGCCGCTGTACCTGGAAATTCTGCGAATGACTCTCCCTATCAAGGGCCACGGAGGGAACACATACAGAAGATGGTTCCTTGGCCAGGGCTGAACAAGCCCGTCGAGACCTTCCGACATGTGCTCCCTGCGTCTGCTGAAGAACCGGGACGTCTTGGCATTGGACTGAGTAGCCATGAGATCCATAACCGGCTGGCCCCAGCGAACTGTGATCTCGTGAAAAACCGCCCAGTTTAGTTCCCATTCGCCGGGATCCAGGCGATGGCGACTGAGATAATCTGCCTGAACGTTGTCCTTCCCTGCCACATGAGCAGCCGAGAGCGCCTCGAGATGCAGTTCTGCCCACTGTAGCAAGGACTGACTCTCCTGCAGCAACTGCGGACTGGCTGTGCCTCCCTGCTTGTTGATGTAGGCCACTGTTACTAGGTTGTCAGAAAACACTCGTACCTCACGCCGTTCGAGGAGACTCGAAAAAGCGAGAAGTGCGAAACGAACCGCTCCAAGCGATTGATTGACCAAGCGCTCTCCTCTTCCGTCCAGGTCCCCTGCGCCACCTGAGCCAGACAATGAGCCCCCCAACCGGAAAGACTGGCATCTGTCGTGACCAAAACCCACTCCGGATCCCTTAGCGACAACTCCTGCCTGAAGGTGCACTGGAACCTACCACCATTGCAGACCGACCCAAACATCCTTGGGGCACTTCAGCTTCTGAGACATGGGATGAACCTGAGGCGACCACCTGGAGAGTAAGGCCTGCTGTAGAGGACGCATGTGAGCTCTTGCCCACTGCACCAGATCCAATGCCGCGGCCATGGACCCCAACAACTGTAAGTATCTCCAAGCTGTTGGAGCTGACAGACGCTTGAAAGCTGTCACTTGTGACATAATCTTGCGCACCCTGTCCGGCGGAAGCCTCACCTCTCCTTTCTTCGTGTCGAACAATGCTCCGAGATAAGTTAGACATTGCACTGTGTCAGACGGCCGCCTGGGTGAGAATGTTCACAGTCTTGGCAAAAGCATATCTCTATATGATTTGCAAGGATTTGTGGGTAATGTAGTCCATTCATTCCAGACACAGCCGTGAACAATAATTAATTATACTTGCTCAAGGGTAAAGCAAATAAGGTTTTTATTTATGAGGTTTTCTCCCAACAGATATGCTTGGTAGCACATAAATCAGGTTACTTGCTTCCAGTGTTTAACTTGGAAAAACAAAGTCAAAATCAAAATCAGGAAAACAACCTTTAAACTTGTCAGGCAATTAGCTAATGTTTTCTTAGCATATATCTAACAAACGAAAAGCCACACAGAAAGAAAAAAAACCTGTTCTTTTCAGGTTAACTTCTGATCACTTGCCACATAGATTCAGAAGTGATTCTCTCCTAGCTCACAAGCAATTAGGCAAGGCTCAATTGCCAGTAGTTATCCAGCTGAAACCCCTTAGCTGGCCTGCTTTCTATTGGGTGGGTCAAATCCTGCTTCAGGAGCTTTTCTGAGTAGATTAAAGAACAAGTTTATATTTCTTTGTGATGGTTGCTGTACTTTGTAACAGAAAGTTACCAAAGGAGTTTGGACAGAGAACAATCCATATAAACACATTCTTCATCTGCAATCATTCCCCCATCTTCAACAAGCATAGGTTCAATATCATGGATTGGCACAGATGAATCTCTCAATGGAGCACTTTCAGGAGAATACTTGTTTCCCTGCTGTCTTTCAAGGTTATAGCTAGGGCATAGATCAGTGTTCATACCTGAGCTTCCATTGCTGTTAGAGTTCCTCTCTATATAGCCTGGCCAGTATGTAGTCCAGTTCTTATGTCCAGCCTTCCAATCCAGATCCCTGGACACTGGATCTCTCTTCACATACCTTCTGGCACAGGTCTTAGGGTCCTTTCCACGTGCAGCCGTCTCCCTCACAGGTAGCGTCTGGAGATTCCTAGCTTTGCAGCACCATTCCTCTGGCTTTCCCCAGTCCAATGGTGTATGCTGGCCCTTGGAATACCTCCCAGTATTCGTACTGCTTTGGACTCTTCTAGACCTCTCAAAAGCTTTTCTTCTCTTTCTTCCAGAGGGTTTCTTTTTCTCTCTGTCCGTCCGTTCTGACCTCTGCTTCTGATGAGAATGAAGATCAGGATCCCGTGGATGATCAAGATACCAATGATCATGACATCCCAGCTCTGGATGATTCTCTGTAGAATAGACTATCTTTATTCTGTCTTGATGAGTGCTCCACCTTAGCACAGCGCAGCTGTGCTGAATCAGGCCTTGCCCTTTGCAATGCGTGCTTGGGGATTACCTCATAGCCCTTTTGATTGAACACACGTTTTCTCACTTCAGCTCCTCTCATGGCTGTTGGAAACCTGGTGCATTCTGGGACTGGTAGTCTTTTATGGCAAAATTCTGTTTTCTCATTTCTACCAGCACTGACAGGTTGCTTGTTCAGAGACACTTCACCTTTTCTATAGCCCTTTCCTGAGCTATGATAAGCTTCCTTATCACAACCGGCAGAAGGTGACTCTTCGCCCGGTTGATGACCCAACCTAGGTGCTCCAGAAACTGCACCACTCGAGCCATCGCAGCCACCGACTCCTCTGGAGACGCCGCACGAATCAGCCAATCGTCCAGGTAGAGATGTACCTGAATCCTCTCTTTGCGCAGAGCCGCCGCTACCACTACCATCACCTTGAAGGTACGAGGCGCGGTGGCCAGACCGAACGGTAAGGCTCGAAATTGAAAATGCCCCATGGGGATCGCAAACCGTAGAAACCGCTGATGCTCTGAGCGGATGGGAATGTGTAGATAAGCCTCTGTGAGATCTATAGAGGAAAGCCACTCCCCAGGCTTTACTGCCCGAATAACTGACCGTAGGGTTTCCATCTGAAAATGCGGAACTCTTAAGCACCTGTTCACGTGCTTGAGATAGAGAATAGGCCGAAAAGAGCCCTCTTTCTTGGGGACTACAAAATAGAGTATCGACCTAAACCGCACTGGTCGGGAGGCACCGGCACCACCGCATGCAGGAGTAGTAAGCACTGTAGAGTGCTCGAGACAGCTTCCCTCTTTGACGGCGAACCACAGGGGGACCAGACGAAAGCTTCCGCTAGAGAAATAGCAAACTCGAGCGCATAGCCTTCGCAGATGATCTCTAGAACCCAGAGATTGGAAGTGATGGCGGTCCAGGCGGAGAGAAACCTCTGCAAACGTCCTCCTACCGGAAACTCCACCTGGACTAGCCTCACTTCATTGCGACTTCTTAGCTGAGGTGTGCTGGGCGTTAAAGAACCCTCTGCCAAAGCCTCGGGCTCCATGAAAGGAGTGACTCCTGGAAGGAAACCTACCCCTTTGGTAAGGAGCAAACCGAGACCCCCGGAACCGACTGACTTCTCTGCCTTGACCTCTCTGCATGGTACCCGTCTTGGACTCCCGAGGCCGATCTTCCGGCAGACAACCCCCTTTGGAGTGGCCTAAATCCTTAAGAATCTTCTCCAACGCTTCCCCAAAAAGGAGCTTGCCCTTGTAAGGGAGCTTACTGAGGTGGGACTTCGACGAGGCATCTGCCGCCCAGTTGCGAAGCCAGAGAAACCGCCTAGCCGCAATAACTGAAGCCATAGATTTCGCGGAAATTCTAATCAAGTCATAGAAGGAATCAGCGAGGTAAGCTGCCGCTGACTCGAGCTTGGCACCGTCCGGAGACTCATCTTCCTGTTTCACCGAACCTTGTTCACCCTGAATCCATCGGATAGAGGCCCTGGATACATATGCTCCACAAACAGAAGCTTGTAACGCCAACGCACTAGCGTCAAACGCTTGCTTTAAAAGAGCTTCTAATCTCCTATCCTGCAGATCCTTAAGGGCCGTACCTCCTTCTACAGGAATCGTGGTCTTCTTAGTGACCGCCGACACCAGCACATCTACCTTAGGCATTTTTAGCAATTCCTTCTCCTCCTGAGGAACAGGGTAGAGGCACGCAATGGTCCGCCATCCCCTCAGGCTAGCCTACGGGCATTCCCATTCCGACTATCATCTGTTTAATCACTCTGTGAACTGGGAAAGAGTAGTTACTCACCTGTAACAGGTGTTCTCCAGGAGCAGCAGGAATCAGTCCTCACATATGGGTGTCATCGGCGCCGATGAAGCCCCAGCGGAGCATTTTCCCAGCTTTCCATGAAAGCCTTTGGGAATGCTGGCACGCATGCGCGGTTCCCTTCCCGCCTAAAGGTGCCATCTTACCTCAGTCAAATGACATAGCTAAGAAGAGCACACAAAAATGTAAAAACACAAACTATGTACAACTACAACTGCAACTCCAAGGGGAGGAGGGAGGGTTGTGAGGACTGATTCCTGCTGCTCCTGGAGAACACCTGTTACAGGTGAGTAACTACTCTTTCTCCAGGACCAAGCTGGAAGTCAGTCCTCACATATGGGTGACTCCCTAGCTCTGGGCTACCAGGAACCCAGGCTGAACAAGAGAACTCCCTCTAGTCCCAGCAGCAAAGAAAGGCTTTTCAAGGACACAATCTCCACCGGTAGCCCAACAGAGGGCAGGAGTTGCCTAAACCTCAAAGAGATTCCGGAGTACTGCTTGGCCAAAAGCACTGTCCCTACGGGACTCCCTCTCCAGACAGTAATGGGCTGCAAAAGTCTGGCTTGAAGACCAAGTTGCAGCCCTGCAGATGTCTACCAAGGGCACAGAGCGGAGATGAGCCACTGAGGCAGCCATTGCCCTGACACGATGGGCCATGACCCTACCCTGCAAAGGAAGATCAGCCGCCTTGTAAGCCCAGGTGATACAGTCAGCCACCCAGATGGACAAGGTACGCTTGGACACAGCTAACCCCAACTTATTGGGGTCAAAGGAGATGAAGAGCCGAGTAGCCCTTTTATGCCCCTGCGTACGGTCAAGGTAGAAGGATAAGGCCCTCCTACAGTCCAGGGTATGCAAGACTGCTTCAGCCTGGCTTGCATGAGGCCTAGGGAAGAATGTTGGAAGAACCACCTCCTGATTGAGGTGGAAAGAGTAGACAACCTTAGGGAGGAACTTGGGTTGAGTCCTGAGGACTACCCTGTTCCTATAAATCCTGGTGTAAGGTCTATCACAGACCAGGGCCTGAAGCTCACTCACTCGCCTAGCCGAGGTAAGGGCTATCAGGAAAAGTGTCTTCCAGGAGAGGAAGCGCAGTGGACAAGTAGCCATCGGCTCAAAGGGTGGGCGAGTCAGTTGCTGCAAGACCACATTCAGCTCCCACTCAGGAGCAGGACGATGGATGGGGGGCTTGAGCAAAAGCAAGCCCCTGAGAAAACGAGACACCAAGGGGTGACCAGACAGAGAATGTCCTTCCACCAGAGAGTGGTGAGCTGCTACAGCTGAGAGGTGGACCGGAACAGAATTGGACTTAGATCCCTGATTGGACAAGTGCAGTAAGTACTGAAGCACTACTGGCACAGTACAGGAGAAAGGATCCACTGTACGTAGCTGACACCACACAGAGAACCTCTTCCATTTGAGGGTATAGGTTTTCCTAGTGGACTGTTTCCTAGAGGCTAGGACAACCTCCTCAACTTCCTGAGGTAGGCCCCAGGGAGCCAAAACTACCCATGCAGCCTCCAGGCCATCAAATTGAGAGCTTTGAGATTGGGGTGCAAAAGGGAACCCTGCTCCTGTGAGAGAAGGTCGGGTTGTAACCCCAGAGGTAGTGGGGAATCCACTGTCAGCTGCAGCAGAAGTGGAAACCAAGGCTGCCTCGGCCACCTGGGAGCTACCAGTAGGACCGAGGCCTTGTCCTGAAGAGTCTTGAAAAGAGTTCGGGCCACCAAGGGCGTGGGAGGAAACGCATACAGGAGGCCCCGAGACCAGGACATCAGAAAAGCATCTGGTGCTATCCCCAGAGGATGCGTCTGCCTGGAGCAGAACTTGGGCAGTTGCTTGTTCAGAGGACTGGCAAAAGAGATCTATCCAAGGGAGACCCCACTTCAGGAAGATCTTCTGAACGACCGAGAGATGCAGCTGCCACTCGTGGGGCTGCAAAATTCTGCTCAACCGGTCGGCTAGGCAGTTCTCCTGGCCTGGAAGGTACACCGCCTTGAGAAGCATGTTGTGCTTCAGGGCAAAGGAACAAAGGTCCTGAGTCTCTCGACAAAGGAGCTTGGACCCAGTGCCGCCCTGTTTGTTCACATAAAACATGGCTACCTGGTTGTCTGTTTGAATCAAGACTGAGCGGTGAGCCAGGGCCGGAGAAAAAGCCCTGAGAGCTAAGCGGATAGCTCGAAGTTCCAGGAGATTGATTTGCTGGGCTGCCTCCCAGGGAGACCAGAGACCCTGAGTGCACTTGTCTAGACAATGAGCACCCCAGCCCTTCAGAGAGGCGTCGGTGGTGAGGACCACCGAGTATTCTGGCAATTGGAAGGGCATCCCCTCCAGCAGATTGGGTGGATGCAGCCACCAGCTGAGGGAGGTCAAAAGGGGTCTGGACACCTTTATCCTGTCTTTTAGGCGGCCTGAGGCTTGAGACCACCGAGACCGAAGGCACCACTTTGCAGGCCTCATATGGAGCCTGGCATTGGGAGTCACATGCACTGTCGAAGCCATGTGGCCCAGAAGTCTGAGGCAGAGTCTGACCAGGAACCTGTCTAGGAACTGTTTGGCCACGTCCATCAGTCTCTGAGCCCTGTTTTCTGGCAAGAATGCCTTTGCCAGTTGAGAATCCAATCTTGCCCCTATGAACTCCAAGTTCTGGGAGGGGAGCAAAGTGGACTTTGCGAAGTTTATGACAAAGCCCACGTTTTGAAGCAGAGCAATGGTTCTGAGGGTGGCTTGTCTGGCCTCCTGGCACGTCTGACCCCTGATGAGCCAGTCGTCCAGATAGGGAAAGACAAAGATGCCTTGATTTCTCAGGTAGGCCGCAACCACTGCCTGGCACTTGGGTAAAGACCCGTTGAGCGGATGTCAGGCCAAAAGGCAGTACCCTGTACTGATAATGGTTTCCTCCCACAATGAACCTGAGGTACTTTCTGTGGTCTGGATAAATGAGGATGTGAGTGTACGCATCCTTTAGATCTAAGGAGCATAGCCAATCTCCCTGCTGGAGGTAGGGCAGAAGTGTTCCAAGAGTAAGCATCTTGAACTTTTCTTTCTCTAGGAACTTGTTGAGGTTCCTGAGGTCCAGAATGGGTCGAAGGCCACCGGTCTTTTTGGGTACTAGGAAATACCTGGAGTAGAATCCGTGACCTTGCAAGTGGGGAGGCACAGGCTCCACCGCCTTGTCCACCAACAGACCTTGGAGCTCTCGAAGGAGAAGGTCTGTGTGCAGGGGAGGCCTCAAGGGCTCCCCTGGGAAGTAAGGAGGCGGCAGTTGATGAAAACGCAGGGCATAGCCCTTTTGGACTATGTCCAGCACCCAACTGTCGGTGGTAATGAGAGGCCACTGTTGGGCAAAGAGTACAAGGCGACCGCCTGTGCAGGGTTGGGAAGGCAGGGACGGAGTGGCTACACTCAATGAGTCAAAACCCCCACCCTGCTGAGTGGGAGCAGGGGCCTGAGGCTTGGGGGTCCTCTGCCTACGGGGCCCATTACCCTGGCCCTTGTCTTGCTGAACCTGGTGGGCAGCTGGGGCAGCCTGATACTGAGGGTACTGTTTGTAGGCAGTGCCCTTCCTCGGGTAAAAGGACTTTTTACCCAGGCACTTCTTCTTATGTGAAGGGGCAGAGGTCTTCCTCGACAGCATTGTCCGGGTAAGGTGCTCGGTCTCGAGATGAGCGGCCTTCTCGGTCACTGGTTTGCCAAAAAGGCTCTCACCTCGGCAGGGGACATGACCAACTTGTCCTGAACCCATGGCTCGAGATCCGATGACTGCAGCCACGCCTGGCGTCGAGCCAAGATGCCGGCAGCCGCAACTCGGGCCGAAGCCTCCAAGCCATCGTAGGCAGCACGGGAAATGAACTTGGAGCATTCCCAAATCCCCGAGGACAAGGTCTGAAATCTCTGCAAGGGTTCCCCGGAGAGACCAGCAGAGAATCCGGCCAACTCCTTGGCCAGGTCTCGCAAGTACATGCCCATGTACAGCTGGTAAGACTGGACACGGCAAGCAAGCATAGACCCCTGGAAGCACTTCCTACAGATGCCATCGAGGTTGCGGGCCTCCCTGCCGGGGGGCACCGCAGAGTGCATCTTCTGGCTCTTCAGACGATGCATGGCCGATTCCAGAACCATGGAATGGTGTGGTAGCTGTGCTTTCTGGAAGCCAGGGCTTTTGCAGAGTCAATAAATGGAATTGACTCGCTTGCTTAGAACCGGCGCCGAGGCCGGGGCCTCCCACATACGGAAGAGGAGCCGTTCCAGCATCGGAGGAACCGGGACAGTAATGGCCTCCTTCGGAGGAGAGTCGTACTGTAGAGCATCGAGCTCCTCGGCTCGAGGCTCTTCCTCGGGATCGGCAGGGATAGCCAAGGCAGCGGCCATATCCTGGACGAACTCTGAGAACCTAGTGTCCTCCGGAGGGGATATACTCCAGGGATCAGACTGCGGGGCGTCCAACGGGACGCACCGAGTCTTAAAGGTATTGGGAGACTCCTCATCCTCCGTCTCCCAGGCGGACTCGTCCGAGGAGGAGTAAGGGTCCGACCCCGCGGGGCCCCGAGGCACCCACCCCGACGCCTGGGGCACCGGCGTCGACACCCTCGGTCCCGAACAGGAGGTCGAGGGAGACCTCGACCGAGGACGACTTCGAGCCGCGAGGGTCTCAAGTATCGGCTCGGTCTCCGGGGTTGACTTTGAGGTCGACGTCCCGGTGGTCGGGGCAGATGCACCAGGCAGGCTGGCCATCAGTGCCCGCTGCTGCTCCATGAAGGCAGACAGTCTGCACTCCAAGGCTGTCATCCTGAGACTCAGCTCGGGAGACGCAGCAACCACCAACTCGAGCCCCGGCGGCGCCGGGCCCGTCAGCTCTATGGGAGGAGAATCCACGAGGACTACGGGGCTTATGTGTCCAGCAGACTCCGGCTCCACGCGAGGAACTTTGGCAGGCTTCTCTTGGTCCACGGGCCCGGGACGGCGGTCGGGGGTCTTAGACCTGGCCCTCGAGGGACCAGGGACCTCTTCCGACGCCACCCTCGCGAGCCGCTTCTTCCTCTTACGTTCCCGGTCGGGGGACCCCCTGTCCGAGGAGCTTCGACGGCGCTCGGGATCGGAATCCCGAGATGTCGAAGCCTCAGACGAGGTCCGGGTCCGGCCGGAGGCAGAGTCCGAGAAAAACCTTTCCTTTTGATGCTGTCGACTCTTTAGTGCCTTGGAAGACATCTTCCCACATGGCCCACACGACTTTGGGTCGTGGTCAGGGCCGAGGCACCGAAGGCAGCAGTCGTGTGTGTCGGTGAGAGACATAATTTTCTTACACCGATCACACTTTTTGAAACCACTGGAAGCCATCGGGGAAAAAATAGCCCCAGCGAGGTCAAAAGACCGGCCTTCCAGTGAAAAAGGAAAAAAGGGCGCGAACACCAGCCATGAAGGGCAAAAAATGAAAAATGAAGAAAACGGGCTCGATACTGGTGTACCGAACCTGGCGGGAGGGGAACCAGCGTCGAACCGGAGAAAAAAATAGCGAAAATCGCCGAAGAAAAAATCACTTATCCGGGAGAACAGGACACACGTCCGATGGGCTTCTCGGAAAAAAAAAAGAAACTGAGGTAAGATGGCACCTTTAGGCGGGAAGGGAACCGCACATGCGTGCCAGCATTCCCAAAGGCTTTCATGGAAAGCTGGGGAAATTCTCCGCTGGGGCTTCATCGGCGCCGATGACACCCATATGTGAGGACTGACTTCCTGCTTGGTCCTGGAGAAACAACGCTGCTCGGGTTTGAACCCCTGTAATAAAGGATCTTCCAGAGGCTCTTGTGGGACTGCTGGCAGCGCTATATTCGAGGCTGCGAGAGACTGCCCAATCAGAGCTCCCAATTCCTCTTTCCGAAATACCCGGAAAACATGCGGGTCCTCCGCAGGCCCCAGCTCCCCTTCCTCCAATTCCAACGCCCAAGACTCAGGCGCTGGCTCAGATAAAATCTCCCCTTCTTCAGGAAGGAGGGAAGAAGAGAACTGGGTATCCAAAGGGTCTGAGACCAAGTCCCTATGCCGACACTAAGCGGAGGTCCCTTCTGCAGGATCTGAGAACAGAGTCCTTCAATACCACAAGTTCCTGTGCCACAGAAGCCTGGCTCTCCAAAGGCTGAGCAAGCTTTGAGGTATATGCCTTATGCAAAGCCAAAATAAATTCAGGGGAAAAGAGAGAAGTCAACGAGCCCTGCACTACAGGAGAAGCAGAAAGACCTGTGTCCTCAGAAACCTGCGATTTCTGAGATTTTGACTTCCTCTTCCCTGAACGCTGCAAAAGCGCGGGAGAAGACGACGTCTCTGAGAACAAAATGACTGACGTTCCCGCCTTAATCTCTGGCCCCTGAGACTTTTCCTTAGAGAGATCCCCTGAGCCTGAGCCCTCCATACCAAAAATCAACAACAACCAGAAAGTAATATCAGAGGAGGACCTCCCGAAAAAGACGGAAACAAACACGCGCGAATCAAGCACCGCAGCTATAAGAAGTAAGACCGCTAACCCCGCCGGCCCAAACAACCACCAGAAACCAAATAATTGAACCTGGGACCGGTAGCACGCGGTAGGGAAGCCTGATCCACAAACACCGACCCAGTCAGAAATCGCACAAGCCCTCTCCTACCTACAGCGCCGGCGGTGCAGCTCCCGACTCCTGACACTCGCTGCTAGCGGGCCACGGAGACAAATGAAGAGCGTCGGGGAGAGGATACTGGGGCTCCCAGATCCTAACTATCCCCCCCGGTACAGCAGCCGATCATCCTGAAAGCAGGCTCTGCCTTCCGATCAGCACAATAAGATAGAAAACAGGCTTAAGATCGCTGTACCTCGTTCCATTTATTATTACTGATATTTTTTGTTTTGTTCTTTATGCGTATAAAGAAGGGAGCACTTCTTGCTGCAGTGCTCTGCTAGAGCCAGTGAGCAAGGCCTGTTTGAACATCTATTTCTTTTTTCCAATAACTAACCTCCCCATATGCCACTGCCTAGATGCCGATTCGTTTCTCCTGGGAGCCTGCCAGAGATCAGTCCTCAGCAGCTGGATAGGACGTAAGACTGGCTTCCTATCAGTAGGGGGAGCTATGGGAGCTGTCAGCAAAACTTGGAGCTTTCAGTCCTCAGCTGCTGGAAGGGATTGACTACCCAACTGCACCTGGACTGGCCTGGAGAGACGAAGAGGAATGGGAGGGTTCCAGAACTGGACTGGAGTTCCTCCAGGAAAGCCAATTAGCAGGCAAGGCCTAATTTCACCTTCCTTATCGTCTCTCCAGTCCATTCCCACACCTCAGAGATGTAAGAGCAGAACTCAGAGGGGTAACCTGCAAGCCCAGCCTGAATCACCGCCGACCCGAATCTCGCATCCCCTGCATATCCAGCCTATGCTTCACAAAAGTATGAAGAGATAGCCAGGTAGCTACCCCACAGATATCTTCTGGCGGGGCTAAACTCCACTCTGCCCAGGGTGCTGCCTGCGCCTGTAATCCCAGCGGAGCCACCTTTCCACGCAAATATACGCCGACGCAATCATCTCTTTAATCCGTCTAGAGATGGAGGCCTTCACCACTGCCTCCCCCTTACGTGGCCTCCCAAACAGAGCAAACAGCTGATCAGACTTCCAAATGGCTGTTCTCTTCAGATACCGCCCCAGCTACTCGGAGACTGAGCTTACTGGGGCTGGCGGGTGGTGCCAGCTGCCTATGTATCCTGATGTCATTAAAACAGGACATGCTCAGTCTCCAAGCTGCTTGTGTGAGTTGACTACCCTGAGATGCGGGACTGGACTGGAGGAACAATAAGGAAAGATTATTTTAAACACAACATTTTGGGACTGCTGCCTTCATATACAGAAGTTGCGTAAAGCATTGCTGATTGCTTGGCTATCAGCAGGAGGTAGGGAATTAGCCAGCTATTCCACTATCGTTTAGAGGTTGAACCTATTAAGCATGACTCTTCTATTGGAACATTTGAGGTTCTACTATTTTTTTTTTTTATAATTTTTAAATTTTCATCGTGGTTCAATCCCACGGTTGCTTCTTTCGTTCTTGTAAACAGCCGAGAGGATTCTTTTACCTCTTCCACATGAGTTTCTCTACAGTGGTGTTCATAATATAATTGTACACAGAAAACAGAATTTAAACACACATGTTTAACCATCTTTCTCTTCCTGACTGTACTGCTAGAGCCATCAGGAGCTGTTGTCTGTATGCGGGAGACACACTTCAGCATATGTATGTACATACTTCTGGTTCAAAAGTAAACTCCTCCCTCTTCTATTTCTAATTTTAGTTTGTTTTAAGACTACACATGGTTCTCTGGCCACATATAATTAGGTCAAAGCTATGTACTATTTCATTCCTTCCCATCCCTCCTCCCGTGCGCCGTTTGTATTACTCAGAGGCAGATACTACTGTTTTTATTTTTATTATTCTTATTTTAACCCACTTTTTACAGTATTTAATCTGAACCTTTCATTCTTTCAATACAGTATGACAAGTTATTGCACCTCATGTTGAAGTGGCACCTTCATTGTTAATATGTATACTTGGCCCCTTATAGTTCTCTCTAGCCTAGTGTTTATGTTATCATCCTGTGCAATATCAGATTCCATGGTCACTCCGTATCTATACGCATGTATTCGTAGTTTTTCAACACTGGCTGCACTTATTTATAATCTTATTCTATTATTTTTGATGTTCCAGGGATAGTTTTTTGTCTTTGACCGTTAAAATTAATTTTCATGTTATTTTATTGTATACCTGGTTGTTTATTAGCTTCTTGTTTTTAGCACTTGTTTTTGTATTGTGTGAATTTTCATTTATGCTAATTTGCGTTAGTTCTCTCTCTTCTCCAAAGTATCTGGGGGACAGAAGAGGATAGTGAAAATAAAGGCTGGGATATTTGGAAGTGGGGGCGATTGAATAATAGATAATAGGACTGGTGTATTTGAGGATGGACGAGGCCTAGCAGCAGCAGCTCCAGATATTTTGTTGATGCGTTGGTACAATGCAAAGGTGTCCATTGTAAATTTGGGATATTTGTATTGGCGGGGAGGCAAAAAAAGATAAGAGAATGGGTGGCTATTTTTGGGGAAGGGGGGGGGGAGTAAACAGATGAGAGGCACTCTGAATATGGGGAGGTGGGGTTAGGTAGCAAATGTCGAGTTTCTGGCATCTGTGTGCATGTATGTGTTGGGGGGGTGAGTAGAAACTGGGCCTGGAGTATTTGTGGGATGGATGGATGGATACCAGGTCTGGCTTATTGGTGGAATTAGTGTGTGCAGGAAGAGTGGATGTTTGGCCAGCGTATATGGAGAGGAGGCAGATGTGTGGCCTCAGGTATTTGTAGGCGTTAACAGATGCCTTATTTGTAGTAGTAGGGAAGAAGCAGAAATACAAAGTGTCTTTTGTGAAGAGGAATGATGCTAGGCCCACGTTATTTGCTGTGGGGTGAAGGAGGAGAATGTTGGGGAGCGGGAGTGATGTAGTGGGGAGATCATGGGTGGTATTTGTGCTGAGAGGAGGATGGTGGACCAAGAGATCTGCACTGATTTATTTACTGTAGTGGCAAGACTACGAGCCTGTGGGTTGTACTAGTGCTGGCAGTATAGATGCTGGATCATTGATGCATGTAGTGGTGGGATTGTGGGCACTGTTCCCTCTAAGCTGTGCGCGTGTGTGCGCGCACACACACCTCGCCGAGAGAGCGCACATA
This sequence comes from Ichthyophis bannanicus, assembly GCA_033557465.1. Classification (NCBI taxonomy): domain Eukaryota; kingdom Metazoa; phylum Chordata; class Amphibia; order Gymnophiona; family Ichthyophiidae; genus Ichthyophis; species Ichthyophis bannanicus. The sequence goes on along the minus strand of CM066049.1, from coordinate 140,162,153 downwards.
CTTTACAACAGAGCGCACAAAAATTACGGCTCCGATTCTGATAGAAAACAACACAGAGGTCTTAAAATTTAAAAGTTATGATTGTAATTACTAGAAATTTCCCGCTTCATTTAGTACTCGTCTATTTTCATTTAATTTGATTAAAATCAATGTAGTGTACATCATGTAGCCAAATTTTAAAGTATATAACTCAGAGTGTCGTTATGTGGCGCACAAAAATTTAACCTTCCTTCAAAAGCTGCACACAGCTGATATTTTATGCGCACACAGCCTACAGAAAATTAGAGGGAACATTGATTGTGGGTCTATATGTGATACTAATGCTGGTGGCGTAGATGCCAGACCTAAGATATATTTTTTTGGAAGGACAGAAAATGGGATTTGTGATGGTGGTGGGATTGGGGGGCCTGTGGGTGGTACTAGTGCTGGTGATACAGGACCCGATATATTTGTAGTGGTGATGGGACTGGGGGCTTGTGGGTGGTACTACTGCTGATGGTGTAGATACAGGACCCGAGATATTTGTAGTGGGAGAGGGGGGAGTGGCGACCAGGGGCCTGTGGGTGGTACTAGTGCTGGTGGTGTAGATAGAGGACCTGATATATTTGTTGCGGTGGTGGTGTAGATGCCAGACTTCATTTAGAAACATAGAAACATGATGGCAGAAAAAGACCATATGGCCTATCTAGTCTGCCCTTCTATATCAACCATTACAAGAGTCCCCTTTTTTCCATTAGAGGGGCTCTGTGCTTGTAACACGCTTTTTTGAATTAAGATACTGTCCTCGTCTCTACCACCTCCACTGGAAGACTATTCCACGCATCTACCACTCTCTGTAAATACATATTTCTGCATATTACTCCTGAGTCGATCCTCATCCAGTGTCCCTTCATAGCAGAGCTTGCTTTCAAACGAAAGAGGCTCCTGTGCACTTATGATTGAGAACTTTAAATAACCCGTGGCAATTCCTGCATGGGAACAAGTAAATAGAAATTACACTTACCTGGTAATTGTCTAAACCATAACTTTAAATAACTCCCCATTCCTCAAAAGGAGGAGCCTTTTTAACCGTATCCGTCTTATATTTTCTTTTCTCTTTTTTTTTTTTTTTTTAACTTTACATTCATGTCCCCCCTATGCAAACACGTATCCTATACCATCACCTGGTTTAAATAAGAGAAAAGAAAGAAAGAACAGAGAGGGATACTCACTGCGATCTAGAAACCGAAAGGATCTGTCTACTCCTTGAGATTGATGCTCCACTCCGCCTGAAAATAAACTCTGAAGAAATCACACTCCTGGGCGGGAATGAGGACTAAACTGTCGTCACTCAAGGAACGACAATTACCAGGTAAGTGTAATTTCTATTTCCTTATCGTTCCTCCAATTTAGTCCTCTACTTCTGGGATGTAACAGAGCAGTAATCTTTGGGAGGGACCTATCCAGCCAACTCACCACACCGCCGACCCGGAACAGGCCTCCTTTACTGCCAAAACATTTAGGTGGTAGTGGTTACTGAGGAAATGAAGAGACGACCTGGAAGCTGCTCTACCAATCCCCCCTGGTGGAATGACACAGTTATTCACCCATGAAGCCGCTTGTGCCCTGGTAGCAAGAGTCAGAATGCCCCCCGGAATCATACAACCTCGCCAGCAGAAAGCTGAGGCAACCACCGCCTCAACCCAGTGCGAAATGGCCACCTTCCCTGCTGCTTCCCCGTTGTGGGGACCTCCAACCAGCACACAAAAACAAAGAAACGAACATCGCACCCTGCATGTAATGTTTCCTATCGGCATAAGCTACGAATAAAAACCTCCCCTTCCAGAAAAACCGAGAACTGGAAGAGATACCACCTTTTGGAAGGACGACAGGACTGCTCGCAAACACCACCCTCTATCCAGAAAGGGTGAAAACGGCTCATTACATGACAACACCTGAAACTCCGAAACTCGTCGCACCAAACAACGAGGTATCAAAGCCAGTCTATAACAGCAAATCCTTTACCGACGCCTGGAGTAAAGAATCAAAGGGCTCTTTAGCTAATGCCTCTAAGGCCCAATCGGGATCCCCCGGCGGCACCCGAACTCTCCTTGAGGAGCGCAGTCGGATCCCAACTTAAGGAAACACTACACATCGATCCGAACACCTAGCGCTATTCCTTTCACAGAACCTCTACAGCCGGAAACAGTCGCCCCCTGGATCCTCTAAGGAACTGGCCGCTAGTTCCTTCAGACACTGTCCTGCAGAGAACTCAGACCAAGGATACAGACACCTTTGTCGCCCGGACTTGCCGCCGTGAACAGCAGCCTTCCAAAAGGCGCTAAGCATGGACCTACGTAGCAGAAGCAGCCTGCCTCCTTGCTCTCAACAAGGCGGCGAAGACTGCCGCAGAATAACCCTTCTACTTGAGCCCCGCCCATACAAAGGCCAAACCGTAGGCGGGCACCGATCCACCTGAGACATTCGTCACGGACCTAGTCGCAGCAGAACGTCCGCTACCGACCACCTCTAGGAAAAGCCTGTTGAGTAGGCGAATGAGAAAAGCCTAGTACGGCCGTCTCGTCCAACCGGGCGCTACCAAGAGTACCTTTCTCCGAAAGCCTCGATACGCCAACTAGTTGCCCTATGAGAGCCCACGGGGAAAGGACAAGCAAAGACTTAATTGGGAGCTTACTGACCCTCGACTTGGACGAACCATCAGCTGCCCCATTCCTCCACCAGAGAGACCTCTAGGTGAACCCCAAGGAAGCCAATAATATTAGCTAGCGCTTGAATTAAGCCATAATGCACATTTGCCCCATAAAGCAAATCAGGTTCTAGTCGATTCAACTCCCTGATCCTTTCCTGTTCCAGGCGAGTAGACGGCTGTAAACACTGCGACCACCTGAAGCATGCTCTCGCCTCCCCAGGCTCCAAAAATGGGAGCTTGTAAGGCCAGAGCATTGCCCCCAACGATCGCTTCAGTGAACCATCTACTTTCCTATCTAGCGATAAAGAAGATTGCTAGGGCTCTGTTCCATACAGTGAGTCCACACCCCCTGGTAGTGCAAGGTGTGCACCCACCCACGTAGTACCCAGGCCTGCCCCTGCTTAGCCTCAAAATGTCAATCAAGAACAGGCGAATTCAGGACAGCTGAATACGTTCTTTAATTTATTTATTTTTTACAAAGACACCTCTAAACCAAAAATTCCTTCAGCATATGTTAAGAGACGCTCTTTCCGTGCCAACAATATGAAGTAGAAAGAACTCCCAAACACAGGCATACTAATCCACAGACTTCCTGCTAGAGTAACGCCCCATTCCCTCTGGCTGCACAAAGATGGACTTTATATTTTAAGTTCAACTAGCACCTGGTGATATGAAATACAGCTCTCATTCCGCAGTGGCAATTGAGTCAGCAATGAAGAAGCCGAGAAACTGCAGACAAGTTCCCATTATACCACCTGGTAAAGACTCCACTTTTAGACCACTGAAGCAAAAAAGCATGCGAGAGTGCCTTGTGTCCTGCCAGCAGCTGATCGAATTGAAGGGATTCAGTGTATGCAGGGCATTGTCCAGAGAATGCAAGGCCCTTCCTCCAGGCTGACTCCACATTCACAGTCTAAACTGGCAGTCACCTTGGCTGATGCCGATCAGCGCGGAAGCCATCTTGTAAGCCCAGCATATGAAGTATGCCTACTAGAGTCTGAGCCGCTGCCATTGCTGCTAGAGAACTAGCCTGGCTGCATGCTTCTGGCCCCCAATTAAGGCATTCGCTGAACACTAGCAGAGACTCTCCGTACTAGAGAACCGCTGATAAATGGAATGGGAGCATAGATAGCTTCAAAGGCCAGAGTTCTATTTTGCAACCCCTCTCCGCTGAGCTGCCTTTTCCATATGTAAAATTAAACCACATGTAGCCAAAATTAAGACATTACAAATCTACCGTAAAATCTTATAATTTGGGCAAAGCCAAACTAAACGGGAACATTTTCCATTAAGAAACCACACAACTATAAAATCCTTCCCATGACATAATGCTTATGGCAGAGCATTCCACATCTGTGGACTGGCCATGGCACTCACCCAAGCACCTGTTACAACTGTCCAAGAGAGTTATCACCATAATTCCTTTTGACTTGAATATGTTTACAGCGGAACATAGCGCTATATCACAGCAGCTAAGCCAAAATATTATCCTGCCATATAAACCGACTTTAACGCTTTATAGGACCCTCTATGGATAGCGGAAGGAGATTCTGGTAAATCAACATAGCTATGCCCCTTTTTCTTTTTTTTTTTTTAAAGTATAGGACTCCAAAAACCAAGTTTCCACCAACTCCAATGAAATCAAAGCAGATCAGCTAAAATTACCCGAACTGCTAATATAGCTTTGCAAGAAGCTACCAGCCCCCACTGCACCCAGTTGTCCTTCCCCCCCTTATCCTGGGGGATTCTGCATTGCAGGAGGCGTTGCCCACCCCCTGCCAGCCTACTGCATCTGCCAGGGAGCTGAAGAGCAAAATAGAAAGTAGAACCCCTGGAAGCAAACAGTGTCCCGTCCTTGGGATTCAGGCGCAAAAGGTAAAAATCAAAAGTAAAATCAACAGTGTTAGCTAAAAATGAACAAGGCTCTCTCTCACTAAAGCGAGTTTCTTTTTCTTTTGGAAATCCCACCGAAGTCCGTGGGACCCAAGCTTTCGAACACAGCCCCTGACGCTGTGCATTAACCACAACCAGAGAAATGAAATAAAATGAAATGAAACCCTGCTCTAGTAATAGATGAGAATTTCCTGGAAGGGCCTGCTAAGTGTTGCTATGAAACACACAAGCACCTCCCCAGGCCTTACTGCAGTCAGAGAAAATGGAGGTCTTAGAGGTTGTTGCCTGTGTGAACCTGATGAGTAATATGATTTTGTATTGTACCACCCCCCCCCCCAAAGGATGGGGGCACTGAGTATATGTGATTCATGAGCAGCGCTGTCATTCGGTGGCCTTTAGGGCAGCAGAGCCCGACCAATGATACAGAAATTAAGAGCTTTAAATCTTGGTCATATAATCTGGATTCTCAGACCTTACATCACATTACCAAGGCTCTGTGGTGATTTCTTTCCTGACCTGCAGATAATGGCTGCATGCATACCCACAGTCATAGAAAGGCACTATTGAGTGTACCAGCTGCCCTCTGGTGGCCATAGACCGTAGCACAGGCACGTCTTGGTTGACAGTTTAACTGCCAGTCTATTTTTTTTTTATATCCTAAGGTTTCCTAAACCTGTCCCTGTGAATTTTGGGCAACTTTCACTATAGAATACATAAAAGCACACTTCCAGGCTTCCCCTCTGTCCAACTACAAGTTAGGGCTCTGCCTTTGAACCTAAAAGCTGGCAATTTGCCTAATATCCTGGGCCTTAACAGATGCTCCTCAGAGACATGATTAGGAGGGAAAGACCATGTGGTATCAGGGATCAATGCCAAAACTGTTGTCCTGTTTTTAAGGTTATTCTTATTTAATCTATAAAGAGGATAGACAACAGTCCCCCTTAATGCTGAGGAACCCCCTGAGCATAAAAACCCCCAAAACAAACCAAAAACAAAAACAAAAAAACCCTATAAACAAAAGAAAGAAAAACACTAGGCCCAAAAATCTAGCTATTCTGCCTGTTGATTTCCTCACACAGGCAGCTCACTGCAACTCTCGCCATGCGGTCCAAATACCTAAAGAGGAAATGGCCGCCCCTTCGCCAATGAATTTTGGCGCCAAGAACAGCCGCTGCAAAAATGAGGCCTCAGCAGACAGACAGAGCCCGAAGGCCTAACCTGCAGGGCCAAAAGCCACCCAGCCTGCTCCTACCACCTTGAATTCATCCGATCCTCAAGCCACGCTAATGCGTCTGGCAGCCGCGGTGAGGATCGCTCAGCTGGTTCCACAGAGTAAAATTAAAATCCCGCAGCAACGGAGAGGCTCCGTCTCACACAGCTTCAGTGTGGCTGTACGGGTCCCGGAGCTCTCTCCTGTACAGTCAAGGGAGAGAGATCCACACCGGCAAATGCCTGAAGCAAGTGAAAATAACTGACAAGGAAGGAAGGCGAGAGCTGCTACTAATTTAAAGAACGAGGCTCAAATTTAAAATTACTGTAAATAAGGAAATTTGCTAACTAAAGGGAACTAATCCCCGATTGCCAATTAACCAAAAGGGAACTGAAGTAAAAGTAAAATTAAAAGTAAATTAAAGGTAAAAATCAAAAGTAAAATTAGAATAGAATTTGTCACACTAAATGCTCCTTATCTGTTCCCCCCAAGTGAGCCCAGAAGCTAGGCTCACTATGTCCTCCTGCTGCAAGGAGACTGGACACACTGGGGGCTGATGGGAGATACCAGCAGGCTATTTCCAGTGATGTCACGACTTTGACATGCCCAGTCTCCTAGCTGCAGGAAGAGATGCACAACCCAGAAGTAGAGGACTAAACTGGAGGAACGATAAGGAACCTCAGGCCGGAGGGACTGGGGTCTCTAGTCCCATGGCCACCCCTTGTGGCCTTGGGCAAGCCAATTAACCCTCCACTGCCTCAGGTACACTTAGATTGTGAGCCCTTCGGGGACAAGGGAATAAAAAGTACCTGTTAGTATACATGTAAACCGCACCGATTCTAAAGAGCGCGGTATAAAAAAAAAATATATATATATCACCTCTGTCCCACTTTTCCACTAAAGTATACATATTAAAAAGGTCCTTATGTCTGTCCTCATATGCTTTATAACGAAGACCATTAACCATTTTAGTAGCCATCCTCTGTACGGACTCCAGCCTGTTTATATCCTTTTGAAGGTGCGATCTCCAGAATTGCACACTATACTCCAAATGAGGTCGTACCAAAGACTTATACAGCGGCACTATCACCTCTTTCTTCTGTTGGCCATTCCTCTCCCTATGCACCCAAGCATCCTTCTACCTTTTGCTGTCACCTTTTCTACCTATTTAGCTACTTTAAGATCATCAGACACAACCATGCCTAGGTCCCACTCTTCTTTAGTGGACAAAAGTACTTAACCCCCTATACTATATTGCTCCCTTGGATTGCTGCAGCCCAAATGCATGAACTTGCATTTTTTAACATTAAATCCCAGCTGCCAAATTCTAGACCAAACTTAGCTAGATCCCTTCTCATGTTATCTACATCTTCCTGGGTGTCTACCCTATTGCAGATTTTCGTATCATCCGCAAAGAGACAAACCTTACCCAACAGCCCTTCTGCTATATCACTAGTACTAAAACTAGTGGTGGTGGTGTAGATACAGGACTTGAGATATTTGTGGTGATTGGGGGGGGGAGGGGGAACATAAGATATGCCATACTGGGTCAGACAAAGGTCCATCAAGCCCAGTATCCTGTTTCCAACAGTGGCCAATCTAGGTCATACATACCTAGCAGTTTACCCAAAAGACACAGGTTCCACAATGCTTGTACTGGGTCAAGCATTGATATCCTGGGTCCCTTCTTAATAATGGTTTATGGACCTTTCCTCCAGGAACTTGTCCAAACCTTTTTTAAACCCAGCTAAACTAACAGCCTTTACTACATCTTCCGGTAACAAATTCCAGAGTTTGATTACACGTTGAGTGAAAAAATATTTTCTTTTATTAGTCTTAAATAGTTTACCCTGTAGCTTCATTGCATGTCCCCTAGTCTTTCTATATTCTGATAATGTAAACAATTGATCTACATTTACCCGTTCCACTCCGTTCATTAATTTATAGACTTCTATCATATCTCCCCTCAGCCGTCTAGCCTTTCTTCATAGGAGTATCCTTCCATCCCCTTTACCATTTTGGTGGCTCTTCTCTGAACCTTTTCTAATAACGCTATAGCACAGTTACTTACCTGTAACAGGTGATCTCTGGGAACAGCAGGAATAAGTCTTCACATATGGGTACGTTGGTACCGACGAAGCCTGCGCGGGAACACTCCCCAGCGTCCAAAAGGAAAGCTTTTCCCGCCCATTCACTTCCCTCTCATCAGTTGGGTTTGTAGCCGAGTCCGAAGGAGGGAAGTAGACAAATGAGAGAGAGAGAGAGAACACACAACTCCTAGGGGAGGTGGGAGGGTTGTGAAGACTTATTCCTGCTGTTCCCAGAGATCACCTGTTACAGGTAAGTAACTGTGCTATCTCCAGGAACAAGCAGGAATGAGTCTTCACATATGGGGACTCCCAAGCTAGAGATGCCAAGAGGAGGCCCCAGCATGTTGCAAATCTAATGGATGGGCCATGCTATTTCCCAGAACCTCAGGCATCCAAGGGATGGAGGGTAGGAGTTGAATTAAAAAGGGTGTGCTGTGGAACAGCTTGACTAAACAAGGCGTCTAGAGGGGAGTCCTTGTGTAGACCATAATTGTTAGCAAATATTGAATTCCAATTTTCTAATGTGGACCTTACTCAAAAGTATTGCGAAAGTGTTTCTTGAGGCTAATATGGGTCTGCTGCTAGAGCCAGTAGATTATCCTCAAAGAAATTACCTCACTGTGAAGTAGAGGAAAATAAATTTTGCAATACAGGCAGAGGTCAGAAGCCTTAATGGCTAGAACTAATCCCAGAAGAAAAACTGGGGGAGTTTAAAGAGGTTGGACTTTGGAGGAAAAGCTGAAGCTCCTGCAGGCCAAAGTTTAAAGCTCTTTGTCCTTGGAGCAGAATAAGGCTCTAGGAAAGAGAGGAGATAAATCTGAGTGGTCTGGACGAAAAGGTAGAAATACACCTTGCAGAAAAAGGATGGGTCTTTAAGACCCCTTTATCCAAAGGAAAGAAAAAAACACATTTGTAGTTGGCGGTGTAGCCTCCAATTTCTTGACGAACAGTAATGTCTTATTTATTTTATTTATTTACATTCTCTTATATACTGCACTAGTCTGCATCAGTGCGGTTTACATTGAACAAACTGAAATTACATTTAACAAGTCATTATAACTTGGAGATAACTATTTTACAGGGAACATGGACTATGGAGGGTTAAGTGGCTTGCCCAAGACCACAAGGAGCACCTGTGGGACTAGAAACCCCAGTCCTTCAGGCCCAAGGTTGCTGTCCTCTAGTGGGATTTGAACCCCCGACCTTCCGGCCTGAAGTACCTTGCCCCAACCACTAGGTCACTTAGGATAATGACTTTACATGGAGAGCTTCAGATGTAACGTAACCGGAAAGGTTACGGTAAAAGAAGGTATTTTCTAATTACCATAGAAATTGGTTGTCCTTTTAAACTCGTATGGTATGCTGGAACAGCATCAATATGGACAGTCACAAATAATACACACACACACACACATGTATACACACACAGACAGACACACATATAGAGATAGAGATATTGAGATTCACTTAATAACAAGAAGGGGTAAGATCTGCTTGAGAATATGGATAGAGAATCTCTTTGTGGTTATAAGTGGAAGAGCCATGGAGAAGGTTTCATGGAAACCAGTGGAATGCTCTTACTTATAAGGAGAGGTGTAGATTTTTTTTTTTAAATTCTAGCCTTTGAATAACCAGGAATGGAGACCTACGTGAAGGGGTGCAGAGGAGATCCTTAGTCTTAAGGCAGCAAGTCTGGATCCTTCTATAACTTCAGTGTAATAGCTGGAGAAGACGACGCAATATAAGGGGATACCATGTTTGCCCCTCTATGAGGGCAATATGAGTATCATGCGTTCTTTGCTCAGCATAAGCATCAATGACGTTTTGGGAATTAGAAGGAAAGCAGTAGAGAAGGACCGACTGCAGTGAAAAAGAATGCATCCCTGTGTTAAGAGTTCCACTGGAGATGTGGAACAACCTAGGGAATTAAGCAATTCTTTATGTTTTCACGTGGTCTAAGCCCTGGTTCCTTTTCCTTAAAAGGAAACATTTTAAGGAAGATGGTAAGAGTAGGAAAAAAAATAGAATTACACTTACCTGGTAATTGTCGTTCCTTGAGTGACGACAGTTTAGTCCTCTACTTCTGGGTTGTGCACCTCTTCCTGCAGCTAGGAGACTGGGCATGTCAAAGCCGTGACATCACTGGATATAGCCTGCTGGTATCTCCCATCAGCCTCCAGTGTACTATTGACAAAGCAAACTCAAAGGAACAACAAATAAGTAACTATACCATAACTTTAAATAACTCCCCATTCCTCAACTGGAGGAGCCTTTTAAACCGTATCTGTCTTATATTTTTTTTTCTCTTTTCTTTTTTTTAACTTTACATTCATGTCCCCCCTATGCAAACACATATCCTATTACCATCACCTGGTTTAAATAAGAGAAAAGAAAAAAAAGAACAGAGAGGGATACTCACTGCGATCTAGAAACTGAAAGGATCTGTCTACTCCTTGAGATTGATGCTCCACTACGCCTGAAAATAAACTGAAGAAATCATACTCCTGGGCGGGAATGAGGACTAAACTGTCGTCACTCAAGGAATGACAATTACCAGGTAAGTGTAATTTCTATTTCCTTATCGTTCCTCCAGTTTAGTCCTCTACTTCTGGGATTTAACAGAGCAGTAATCATTGGGAGGGACCTATCCAGCCAACTCACCACACCGCCGACCCGGAACAGGCCTCCTTTACTGCCAAAACATTTAGGCAGTAGTGATTACTGAGGAAATGAAGAGACGACCTGGAAGCTGCTCCACCAATCCCCCATGGTGGAATGACAGTGATTCACCCATGAAGCCGCTTGTGCCCTGGTAGCAAGAGTCAGAAAGCCCCCTGGAATCATACAACCTCGCCAGCAGAAAGCTGAGGCAACCACCGCCTTAACCCAGTGCGAAATGGCCGCCTTCGTTGCTGCTTCCCCTTTGTGGGGACCTTCAACCAGCACACAAAAACAAAGAAACGAACATCGCACCCTGCATGTAATGTTTCCTATCGGCGTAAGCTACGAATAAAAACCTCCCCTTCCAGAAAAACCGAGAACTGGAAGAGAAACCAATAGGCTCAGGAGAAAAATCAGAAACCACCTTTTGGAAGGACGAAAGGACTGCTCGCAAACACCACCCTCTATCCAGAAAGGTGGAAAACGGCTCATTACATGACAACGCCTGAAACTCGTCGCACCGAACAATGAGCTATCAAAGCCACTGTCTAACAGCAAATCCTTTACAGACGCCTGGAGTAAAGAATCAAAGGACTCTTTAGCTAACGCCTCTAAGGCCCAATCGGGATTCCCCGGCGGCACCCGAACTCTCCTTGAGGAGCGCAGTCGGATCCCAACTTAAGGAAACGCTACACATCGATTCGAACACCTAGCGCTATTCCCTTCAGACCTCTACAGCCGGAAACAGTCGCCCGCTGGATCCTCTAAGGAACTGGCCGCTAGTTCCTTCAGACACTGTCCTGCAGAGAACTCAGACCAAGAATACAGACACCTTTGTCACCCAGACTTGCCGCCGTGAACAGCAGCCTTCCAAAAGGCGCTAAGCATGGACCTACGTAACAGAAGCAGCCTGCCTCCTTGCTCTCAACAAGGCGGCGAAGACTGCCGCAGAATAACCCTTCTACTTGAGCCCCGCCCATACAAAGGCCAAACCGTAGGCGGGCACCGATCCACCTGAGACATTCGTCACGGACCTAGCCGCAGCAGAACGTCTGCTACCGACAACTTCTAGGAAAAGCCTGTCGAGTAGGCGAATGAGAAAAGCCTAGTAGGCCGTCTCGCCCAACCGGGCGCTACCAAGAGCGCCTTTCTCCGAAAGCCTCGATACGCCAACTAGTTGCCCTAAGAGAGCCCACGGGGAAAGGGCAAGACAAAGACTTAATTGGGAGCTTACTGACCCTCGACTTGGACGAACCATCAGCTGCCCCAGTCCTCCACCAGAGAGACCTCTGGGTGAACCCCAAGGAAGCCTATAATATTAGCTAGCGCTTGAATTAAGCCATAATGCACATTTGCCCCATAAAGCAAATCAGGCTCTAGTCGATTCAACTCCCTGATCCTTTCCTGTTCCAGGCGAGTAGACTGCCGTAAACACTGCGACCACCTAAAGCATGCTCTCGCCTCCCCAGGCTCCAAAAATGGGAGCTTGTAAGGCCAGAGCATTGCCCCCAACGATCGCTTCAGTGAACCATCTACTTTCCCATCTTGCGATAAAGAAGACTGTTAGGGCTCTGTTCCATACAGTGAGTCCACACCCCCTGGTAGTGCAAGGTGTGCACCCACCCACGTAGTACCCAGGCCTGCCCCTGCTTAGCCTCAAAATGTCAATCAAGAACAGGCGAATTCAGGACAGCTGAATACTTTCTTGATTTTCTTTCCTTTCTTTTTTTTTTTTTAATTTATTTTTACAAAGACACCTCTAAACCAAAAATGCCGTCAGCATATGTTAAGAGACGCTCTTTCCGTGTCAACAATATGAAGTAGAAAGAACTCCCAACACAGGCATACTAATCCACGGCCTTCCTGCTAGAGTAACGCCCCATTCCGTCTGACTGCACAAAGATGGACTTTATATTTTAAGATCAACTAGCACCTGGTGATATGAAATACAGCTCTCATTCCGCAGTGGCAATTGAGTCAGCAAAGAAGAAGCCGAAAAACTGCAGACAAGTTCCCATTATACCACCTGGTAAAGACTCCACTTTTAAACCACTGAAGCAAAAAAGCATGCGAGCATGCCTTGTGTCCTGCCAGCAGCTGATCGAATTGAAGGGATTCAGTGTATGCAGGGCATTGTCCAGAGAACGCAAGGCCCCTCCTCCAGGCTGACTCCACATCCACAGTCTAAACCAGCAGTCACCTTGGCTGATGCCGATCCGCGCGGAAGCCATCTTGTAAGCCCAGCATATGAAGTATGCCTACTAGAGAAAAATCAGAATAGAATTTGTCACACTAAATGCTCCTTATCTGTTCCCAAGTGAGCCCAGAAGCTAGGCTCACTATGTCCTCCTGCTGCAAGGAGACTGGACACACTGGAGGCTGATGGGAGATACCAGCAGGCTATATCCATTGATGTCACGACTGATATGCCCAGTCTCCTAGCTGCAGGAAGAGGTGCACAACCCAGAAGTAGAAGACTAAACTGGAGTAACGATAAGGAACAGTCATGTAGGAGCATGATTGGGCAAAGCCTTTTTAACCATCTAGAAGCTACCTACTAGGAATGGCTCTGACGCTCTCTAGCAAAGGCCCATAGTTGCAGAGCTTTTTTGTATAATTGCAGAGAGCATGTTGTAAGTTGCTTAGGTGAGATCTGGCTGTTTAATTGCCAGTGTGCAACCTAATCTATTCTGCTGGAGCCAAAAAGAATTGAAGATGGCTAAGAATAGTAGACAGGCCGGTTGCCTGCAATGATAAATTGTCCAAGTGGGTTGTGGAACCTCTCTTGGAATTATCTGTTATTAAGGCAGTAGAAAAAGTTAGGTCCTATAGAATGGAAAAGGACCGACAGACATAATTATGAGTGGTAAACTCAATTACTGTCACTTGGTTTGCAGCTTGTCGTGCTGTTAGGGCTTGTGTGCATCAGTGATGCTGAGAGCTAAACTATCAGTAGTTTAACTACTGGCAGGGTCTCCCAAGATGGACAAGTCTCAGCTGAGATGCCAGACCAAGACCAAACCACCCATCTGGGCAGCAGCAGAATGGGATAGTGTTGACGGCGGAGGATCACATTTCTGTGACAACAGCAACAACACCAAACTTAAACTGCGCGGAAGAAAGGCCCAGCAATCTACTTCTGTATCTTGCCATGAAAACCCAATGGACAGTTACAACAAAACAAATTGTGCTGTAGTGCTGGAAGATGAGACCCCCAGGTTGGAAGGCACTCAACTACTTACTGGGGAAGAGCTGAAGACTTTTCAGAGTAAAGCCAGCATTTATGATGTGGTTGGATCAAAGCCCTCGGGACATCTGACTGCTGATGTAGCTGCGCATGAAATGAGAGTCAGAAGCTGTAAAGATGTCTTACACATTGGAACATGGAACATACGAAGCATGAACCAAGGGCAGTTGGAGGTGGTCAAGAATGAAATGGAACGTGTACAACTTGATCTGTTGGGTGTCAGCGAACTGAAATGGACTGGCATCGGGCACTTTGCATCAGAAGATCACATGGTCTACTATGCTGGAAATGAAAGACAAAGAAATAATGGTGTTGCATTTATAATGAAGAAGAAACTTGCAAGAACTGTAATGAAATACAATGCAGTCAGCGAACGCTTAATCTCTATTCGTCTACGAGGAATGCCTATCAACACAACTATAATTCAAGTATATGCTCCAACAACAGCTGCAGAAGAGAATGAAATTGAAGAGTTCTATGAACAAGTACAAGCTGAAATTGACAGAACATGCAAACAGGATATCCTGATAGTCATGGGTGATTGGAACGCAAAGGTTGGCAACAAAGAAGAAGACAAAGTAGTTGGAAAATATGGACTTGGCAACAGAAATGAAGCTGGAGAAAGACTGACAGAATTCTGCAAGACCAACGATCTATTCATCTCGAACACCTTCTTCCAGCAACACAAGCGGTGACTGTACCCATGGACTTCACCCAATGGATTGTATAAAAATCAAATTGACTACATCTGTGGAAGTCAACGATGGAAAAGCTCTATAACAAAGACAAAACCTGGAGCTGACTGTGGTACAGATTATCAACTACTAGTATGCAAACTCAAGCTAAAGCTGAAAAAGAGCAAACCACTCATGAATGCAGCAAAATATGACCTTGAGAATATACCACTGGAATTTAAAGACTGCCTGCAAAATCAATTTGCTGCTTTAGATACAAATGATAGAGTTCCAGAAGAGTTATGGAATGACATCAAGAAGGTTGTGTTGGAAGAAAGCGAGAAGTCTCTACAAAAGGTAAAAAAGAAAAAACGGCCAAAATGGATGACGGAAGAAACTCTGAAAATTGCCCAGAAACACACAGAGAAGCTAAAGCCAGAGGAGAAAAAAAGACAGATTTCCAACGTGCAGCAAGACAGGACAAGGAAAAGTACTACAATGACGCACGCAAGGAAATAGAAGCAGAAACTATTAGAGGAAGAACAAGATCAGTTTTCCTAAAGCTACGAGAGAGTTAAAGAAAAAGTTCCAGCCTCGAATTGGAATGTTACAAGATGCTCAAGGTTCTATGTTGAATGATGCTGATAAGATCAAGAAAAGATGACAGGAATATACAGAGTTTGTATATGATAAAGATCAAGGGAACCAACAGCTGTTTCAACTTGTACCTTATGATCTGGAACCATTGGTGATGAAAGAAGAAGTTGAAGCAGCATTGAAAGCCTTATCAAAGAACAAAGCACCAGGCATTGATTGCATTCCCATAGAAGTATTACAGCAATCTGATGCAGCTGTTACCGTACTTACAAGGCTCTGCCAAGAAATATGGAAGACAGCATCATGGCCAACTGACTGGAAAAGATCTGTGTTTATACCAATACTAAAGAAAGGTGAACCAACTGACTGTGGAAATTATCGCACAATCGCTCTGATCCCACATGCCAGCAAGATTCTACTGAAGATTATTCAGAAGAGACTACAATCATACCTGGAACAAGAACTACCTGAAGTGCAAGCAGGGTTCAGAAAAGGGCGAGGAACGAGAGACATCATTGCGGATGTGAGATGGATCCTTGAAAAGACTAAAGAATACCAAAAGGATATCTATTTGTGCTTTATTGACTATAGCAAAGCTTTTGACTGTGTAAACCATGAGAAACTCTGGGCCACATTAAGAAGCATGGGTATACCAGAACACCTGATCGTTCTCTTGCACAATCTGTACATTGATCAAGAAGCAACAGTTCCAACGGAACAAGGAGAAACAGAATGGTTTAAAATAAGCAAAGGTGTAAGACAAGGCTGCATACTTTCCCCCTACCTATTTAATTTATATGCAGAACAAATCATCAGAGAAGCAGGATTGTATGAAGACAACAGAGGTGTGAAGATTGGTGGAAGACTCATCAACAACCTTCACTATGCTGATGATACCACATTACTGGCGGAAAGTGAAGATGATCTGAAACATTTGCTTCTCACAATCAAAGAACATAGTCTCAAAATGGGCCTGCACCTTAATGTAAAGAAGACAAAGATCATGACAACTGGCATAATCAACAGGTTCATCGTCGAAGGAGAAGAAATTGAAATCGTGAATAACTTTAACCTACATGGATCAACTATCAATAAAGAAGCAACAAGCAGTCAAGAAATCAGATGACGCATTGCTCTTGGCAGAATGGCTATGAAAGACCTAGATAAGATTCTGAAGAGCAGAGATGTCTCTCTCCATACAAAGATTCGACTTGTTCAAGCCATGGTATTTTCAATAACATCATATGGATGTGAAAGCTGGACAGTGAAAAAGATAGACAGGAAGAAAATTGATGCCTTTGAATTATGGTGCTGGTGGCGAATACTGTGTATACCATGGACTGCCCGAAGAACAAACCAGTCTGTACTAGAGGAGATCAAACCTAAGCTTTCTTTAGAAGCTCAGATGACAAGACTGACTTTCATACTTTGGACACATCATGCGGAGAGAGAGATCATTAGAGAAAGACATCATGCTTGGCAAGATAGAAGGTCAACGCAAAAGAGGAAGGCCAGCAATGTGATGAATCGATACAATAACAGCAGCTACGGATACCAGTCTGTCAGCAATGAGCCGCCTGACTGAAGACCAAACACAATTTAGGATAGCTATCCAGAGGGTCACCATGAGTCGACTCTGACTCGACGGCACTTAACAACAAGCTGTCTTAAAAGAAATATTTGAGAAGATTGTAAAGGGGAAGAAAACTCTGTATGGAAACCAGTTACTGGAGTAGGTATTGAAGAAAACCTATGGGCTCAAAAAGTAAGTCCTCCAGTTGAATAGTATCACTCTTAGAGACTAAATGTCTCGACTAAGTGGGATAGAAGTAATACAGAATTGAGAAGACTTACAATTTGGTAAGTCCCTGAAAAGGTGAAGCCCCCTTGCAGTCAGTCAAAAACTAAGATATCCTTGTACAGGAAAACTGTCAAGGTGAAGGACATAGCCTACCTTGTTGTTAGTTGTTACTCCTTTTTTTTCTTCAAAAAGGAGAGGAGAACCCCGTTACCTGTAGGGCATGATTGTCCTCAATAGCTCTTGGAGCTAAAAGAATGGATTTCTCTTGTGGCAAGAGATTCATGCCTAGAGTCAAGGACTGAGTCAGTGTATCACTGATATCTCAGTAAGGATGAGATGAACTGTAGATGCTTCTTTTGATAAGAAGTAGGTTACTGGTTCTAAACCTCAAACAGGAAAAAGAAATTTAATGAATAAAATATCAGAAACCCTGCGACTGCTGGGTTTGCTGAGCCTGTTGAGGTTTTGGTTTTCTTAGCCTGGTTTGATGTTGCCTTTCTTTGGAAACATCTGCATGATGGGTAGAAGATGGATAAAGCACAGTTACTTACCTGTAACAGGTGATCTCTGGGAACAGCAGGAATTAGTCCTCACATATGGGTACGTCGGTACCGACGGAGCCTGCGCGGGAAAGCTCCCCAGAATGGAAGCTTTTGGGACCTCCCACTGCACATGCGCACTGCCTTCCCGCCTTCCTGAACAGCTCTCCTCAGTTTCGAGTTTATAGCTGAGTCAATAGAGAGAGGACAGGAAGATAGATAGATAAAAGATACAACTCCTAGGGGAGGTGGGTGGGTTGTGAGGACTAATTCCTGCTGTTCCCAGAGATCACCTGTTACAGGTAAGTAACTGTGCTATCTCCAGGAACAAGCAGGAATAAGTCCTCACATATGGGGACTCCCTAGCTTAGATGCGTGGGATCCCCTGTCAAGGTTTGCCATCTTCGTATGGATCTCAGGCATCCATCCTGGGAAGGTGGGCAGGAGTTGTCTAAGAATGGAACAGGTGTTTGAGGACAGCCTGGCCAAACAAGGCATCCCGGCGGGAGTCCTTGTCCAAACAGTAATGGGCTGTGAAGGTATGAACCGAGGCCCAGGTAGCGGCTCGACAGATCTGATCAATGGAAACAGAGTGCAGATGAGCCATAGAAGTTGCCATGGCTCTCACATTGTGAGCTGTGACATGGCCTTCCAGAGGAATGTTTTTACTCTGGTAAGCAAAGGAAATACACTGAGCAATCCAATTGGAAAGTGTACGCTTGGAGACTGGAAGTCCCAAATGTGAAGGATCAAAAGCCACGAAAAGTTGAGAAGACTTTCGATGTGGCTGAGTCCTATTAAGGTAAAAGGCTAGAGCTCTTTTACAATCCAGAGTATGAAGGTTCCTCTCTGCACTGGAGGCATGAGGAGCCGGAAAAAATACAGGTAGATATACCTCTTGATTAAGATGAAAAGGCGAGACCACTTTAGGCATAAAGTGGGGATTCGTCCTAAGGACCACCTTGTCATGATGAAATCTTGTATAAGGTGGATTAGCCACTAGAGCTTGCAGTTCGCTGATGCGACGAGCAGAAGTGACTGCAATTAGGAATAGTACCTTCCAGGAAAGAAATTTCAAGGAGGTAGAAAATAATGGCTCAAAAGGTGGCTTCATAAGCTGACCAAGCACTAGATTCAAATCCCATGCGACCGGGGGGGGTCTGATGGGAGGTTTAGTGAGAGTCAGGCCTCTCATGAATCTTGCAACAAGAGGGTGAGAGGAGATAGGTTGTCCATTTACAGGTTTCAGGGATGCTGAAATAGCACTTAAATGGACTCGTACAGAATTCGTCTTAAGGCCTGCATTGGAAAGATGCAGGAGATAGTCTAAGAGGGAATTCAAAGGAAGTGCCAGAGGGTCAAGGCCCTGCTGAGCACACCAAATGGAAAAACGTTTCCATTTGAAAGCATAAGACCGCCTCGTGGAAGGTTTCCTAGAGGCATGAAGGATATCTTTCACAGGTTGAGAAAGATTAAAGTCTTGAAGACTTAAGCCTTCAGTAACCAAGCTCGGAGATGTAGGGATTTGGGGTTTGGGTGCCACAAAGTCCCGTCCTCCTGAGACAGAAGGTCTGGTGCAGCTCCTAAGTCCAGGGAGGATCCCTGGGAGAGCTGTAGAAGCAGAGGGAACCACACTTGGCGTGGCCAGCGTGGAGCTATGAGGATCATAGAGCCGTGATCTCTCTGGAGTTTGAACAGAGTCTTGGGAATCAGCGGAATGGGTGGAAAGGCATATAGGAACGCCTGACCCCAATGGAGGAGAAAGGCGTCCGTGGCCTGAGCTTCCTGACACGGAGTCCTGGAACAGAACCGGGGAAGTTTGGCATTCCACGGACTTGCAAAGAGGTCTATGTCCGGGGTCCCCCATTCCTGAAAGATTCTGGTTATCTGGTCCACGTGTAGGGACCACTCGTGTGGCAGCAGAACTCGACTGAGCCTGTCTGCTCGAGTGTTTTGAACTCCTGGAAGGTACACTGCTAGCAGATGAATTTGGTGCTCTCTGGCGAAGGCCCATAATCTGAGAGCTTCGTTGCAAAGCGACAGAGAGCCCGTCCCTCCTTGTTTGTTTATGTAAAACATGGCCACCTGATTGTCTGTCTGAACCAGGACAGTCAGGTTGGCAAGGAGGGTATGGAAGACCTTGAGGGCAAGGTAAATTGCTCGCAGTTCCAGGAGGTTGATATGAAGGGTGGCCTCCTGTGGAGACCAAGTGCCCTGAGTGGAGAGAGTTAGCAGATGGGCTCCCCACCCCAATTGGGAGGCATCTGTTGTGAGGGTTGCTTGGGGTAGCAAGGGCTGAAAGGGAGCCCCCAACAACAGATTCTTGGTGGATATCCACCAATGGAGGGACCAAGACAGACGGTTTGAGGTTTGTATTTGGTCTGAGAGTGCTCCCGACGCCTGAGTCCACTGGGTGGCCAGGGTCCATTGAGCTGCTCTCATATGAAGACGAGCGTAGGGCACTACATGTACTGTGGAGGCCATATGGCCCAGGAGGCGTAGCATTTCCCTGGCTGTCAAGTGAGTACTGGACTGGGCTTGGGAGGCCAAGCTCAGCAGACGCTGACCCCGAACCAGTGGAAGGTAGGCTCTTGCAGTGGTGGTGTCCAACTGGGCCCCTATGAATTCTAGAGACTGAGTAGGGCTGAGTTGAGACTTGGGAAGGTTTACCACCAGTCCCAGATACTGCAGAAGGCTCCTTGTGCGGTCTAGGGAAATCTGGGCCTGCGACTGAGTTGGAGCTCGAATGAGCCAGTCGTCCAGATATGGGAATACGAAAATTCCCATGCTTCTGAGAAATGCGGCTACGACTGCCATGCATTTGGTAAAGACTCTTGGGGCAGAGGCGAGACCGAAGGGAAGTACTCTGTATTGGTAATGACTTCCCTTGAACAGAAAGCGAAGATATTTTCTGTGGGATGGATGGATGAGTAGATGTGTATACGCATCCTGCAGGTCTAGAGAACAAAGCCAGTCCTGACTCTGAAGGTATGGAAGGAGAATGCCCAGAGAGAGCATTTTGAATTTCTCCTTGTACAGAAATTTGTTCAATTCTCTCAGATCTAGGATTGGTCTGAATCCCCCTGTCTTCTTTGGAATGAGAAAATAGGGGGAGTAGAAACCTGACCCTTGTTGATGAAGAGGAACCTCTTCTATGGCCCCTTGGGCAAGCAGAGAAGAGATCTCCTGATCCAACAGGGCTAGGAGAGGAGATGGAGAATTGAAGGGTCTCACCATGTGATGAGGAGGAAGGTTGGAGAAATGAAGTTTGTAACCCTCTCGGATGATAGAGAGGGTCCATTGCTCTGTTGTGATTTGTTCCCATCTGGGAGCAAAGTGAGCTAACCTTCCAGGT
Source organism: Ichthyophis bannanicus (assembly GCA_033557465.1). NCBI lineage: Eukaryota > Metazoa > Chordata > Amphibia > Gymnophiona > Ichthyophiidae > Ichthyophis > Ichthyophis bannanicus. Next base: position 140,141,397 of record CM066049.1, on the reverse strand, counting down.
ATGGTGAGAGGTTCTGGTTGGTCCAGAACCAGGAATGGCAAGTTCTCTAGGGGCAAGTCAAAACCCCTGAGGGGGTGGAGCCTGTTGAGCTGCAGTAGCTGCTGCAGGCTTTGCTCTTGCTTGTTTCGTTTGCTGACGTTTAGCCGCAAAACGAGGTTGAGAAGATTGCTGGCCAGTATTGGAAGCATATCTGGCCTTCTTATAATAAGGCCTTTTGAAAGACTTCTTCTTAGTGGGAGTAGAAGTGGACTTAGAAAGTCTCTCTAAGGTGGCATTTTCAGCGTCCATTTGAGTGGCCTTAACTTGCCACTCTGCACCGAATAAGTTCTCACCTGTACAGGGCAGATTCCGTAAGCCATCTAGAACCCAGGGTTCCAGATCAGAAGCCTGGAGCCAAGCCAGGCGTCTGGCTGCAATAGCAATGCCAGAAGCTCTGCTGGCTCCTTCGAAGGAATCAAAGGCAGCTCTGTTGGAGAACTTAGAAACATCTAAAAGTTGTTTCACAACAGAAAGGAAGTCCTCCTGTTTATCCTCAGGGATACAGGAGGCAAAATGCCGTACTTTCTTGGCAAGTTCCCCTAGGAACATGCCCATATAGAGGCTGTAGGAATTAATCCTGGCTATAAGCATAGTAGCCTGGAAGATTTTCCTACCAAAAGAGTCTAGTGTCTTACATTCCCTTCCTGGAGGTGTAGAAGAGTGCCTTTTAGTACTCTTGATCTTTTTCATTGCAGACTTTACCACAATGGAGTGGTGAGGCAATTGAGTTTTCTGAAAACCAGGAGAAGGAGGGACCCGATACATGGTGTCCAACCTACGGGAATAAGGAGACAGAGTTAAAGGGTTCTCCCAGAAATCCATCAATTGTTCTTGAAGGATTTCATGGATAGGCAGAGTAACTGCTTCTTTAGGAGACTTAGAGTATCCTAAAATATCCAATCTTTTTGACCTTGGTTCCGTTTCAGAGGAAGTAGTGATAGAAAGGCCTTTAGCCATTTCTAAAATAAAGTCCTGAAAGGACAAATCCTCTGGAGGAGACATTCTCCTTTTTGGAGAAGAAGGTTCCTCAGGAAGGTCAAGGGAGAGCTCTGCAGACTCATCAGAGGAGACAAAATCCTCAGAGGAATCGGTGTATTCTCTAGTTTCCTCCAACGCACGATACGCATACCGATCGGTATCGACATCGGGCGTACCGGGTATGGAAGCGGTATGGAGCGAAAGCCCATACGGTACCGATTTGCGTTTAGAAGAGGAAGGCCTGGGTTCCGGCATGGCGGACGATACCGGAACCGGGCCCGGAACCGCTGGAAGCGGTACCGATGGCGTTGCAGCTTTAATGAAAGCCATGACGGCCTGCTGCATGGATTGGACAGTATTGCCCATAGACGCCACGGCTGCCTGGATGTCGGTACCGGTATGGGCCGGTACCCCAGAGCAGTCCAACAGGTGATCTGTCGAGGCCGTGCCATCGATGTCAACCTGTAGCCCCTGTATTGGCGTTTTGGAAGGTAGGACTTCCCGCCGGGGCTGTTTGGCTGGGGCAGGGTCCTCAAAACTAAGAGCCTCTCGATGCTTTGAAGGAGATTTGCTCTTTGAGGACTTGCCCACAGAAGGTTTGGTTACCTGAGATCCATCCGGGGATGATGACCTGGATGACTGTGATGTTGGATTCTCTGAAGCAAACAGCACATGGAATTTGTTGGCCCGGTTCTGCAGCCCACGCTTAGACATTTGGGAGCAGGAAGGGCAGTCCGGAATGGAGTGGTCAGGCCCCAAACATTTAAGACACCATTCATGGGTGTCTGTGACTGATATTACAGCAGTACACTTGGTACACTTCTTAAATCCAGGGGCTGGCTTCTCCATATGGAGAATTCAAGTAGGCCTGAAGGCCTAACTGAAGTGACCAAGTGCTGAAAAATAATAAAAGAAAAGAAAATAATTTTTCAAGAAAGAAAAGGAAGACCGGCGATACCGGTATCGGTATGGGAAGGCAGGTACGCGGTCTAAAGAAACAAAACAAAAAACTACAATTTCTTCAGCGGTGACAGGATACACGACCTGCTGGCTCCGCGGAAAAAGAGAAACTGAGGAGAGCTGTTCAGGAAGGCGGGAAGGCAGTGCGCATGTGCAGTGGGAGGTCCCAAAAGCTTCCATTCTAGGAAGCTGGGGAGCTTTCCCGCGCAGGCTCCGTCGGTACCGACGTACCCATATGTGAGGACTTATTCCTGCTTGTTCCTGGAGATAACTTTTTCCCCTTAGAGGGATAAAGTTTGTTAGGAGCTGGGATAGAGAAAAGTTTTGACAATCCTCTGAAAGCAACAATATCAGTGTTTAACTGATTAGCTTGGAATAAAGCATCCTTGTTAAAGAGATTTTTCACCAGTACAAGGAGTATTTGCCAGCCTTTCTTGTATCCATTTGTCCAAGTCTGATGCTTGGAGCCAGGCCATGCGTCGTGCCCCTATGGCTATAGCAGACGTTCTGCTAATAGACTCAAAACAGTCCAGGGAAGCACGATTAAGGAACTTAGAGACATTTTGAGCATGACTGACTAATAAGAAATAGTCTGCTCTATTATGTTCTTGAAGAAAAGGGTTCAAAAGCTTTAAGTTCTTTGTGATCTCTTCAAGAGATAATCCCATATAGAAAATATATGAGATAATTCTTGCTGAAAGCATGGATGCCTGGAAGCATCGACGTCCAAAGGCATCTAAAGTCCTAGACTCACGACCTGGCGGATAAGAGGAGTGCTTCTTTGCACTCTTAATACGCCTCATTGCTGATTCTACAACAATAGAATGATGAGGAAGTTGAGTCTTTTGAAAACCTGGAGAAGGTGGCACCTTGTACATAGTGTCAATTGTCTTAGAATGTGGGGATACCGTTAAAGGAGTTTCCCACATTCTTAATAGTAGATCCTGTAAGATCTGATGCAAAGGAAGCATGATTCCCTCCTTTGGAATCCAGGGGGATTGCAGAGTCTCTGAATCTCCTGGTATGGATTCTTCACCAGGTATAGAAATGGCAAGTAACTTTGCCATATCAAGAGAAAAGCTTGAAAAGAAATCTCCCCTGAGGAGGACCCTCTAAAATGAGGGGTAAAGGCTAGAATTGTTGAGAATTCAGCCTTGGTACCGATGGATTCATCCCAGTCATCGAGATCAGAAGACTTGAAAGGATGACGCATCGGATTTTCTTTAAAGCGATGTCTTCGGTACTGAGACAAGTTGGTACCGAATCCTCCATGCTAGAGAGCGATTCCAGGCTTGGCATCTAAGGAAGCGAGTCTGTCGAAGCAAGCATGGATGGTACCAACACCGGTGCCGATGTCGATGTCAACACCGGTACCGAAGCCAATACTCGAGGAACGGTCTGCAGCAACTCTAGCGGTACCGAAGTAGCTGAGAGCACTAGACTACGCTCATTGGTGAGGAGTGTTTCATCCATCAACATAGCCGATGCTAGGGTGTCGGTACCGCTTGAAGTAGCCATAACCACCAAGCATGGCCCAGGTATGTTCATCGAGGTAAGAACCCCAGGAACAACCTGAAGCCCTGTTAATGCTTTGGAGCCCGAAGACTCCCGCCGGGGCTTTATTGACAAAATGTCCTCGAGGGCAACACCAGAGGCATCTCGATTCTTAGAAGGAGATCTACCACTCGAGGACTGGCTAGTCTTTACAGACTTTTGTTTGGTTACCTGATCCTGTGAAAAAGAAGATGTTTATGCTTATTAAAACTTTATATACCGCCCAATACGGTTAGCATCTGGGCGGTTCACAATACATAAAATCAAATTAAAAGAGAGCTGCGAAAGGAGAAACAGAGAGAGAATGCCATAAAATCATACAGAAAAGAGATGAGGACAGAGAACAGTCGGGGAACAAAGGTGGCAACATAAGGGGAGAGGTGAAACACATCGACAATACAGAAAGGGTGAAGGAAAGAAAGGGATAAGGAGCTGGCATGGTAGTACTAGGAAGGAGAAGGGGACGGAGCAGGAAAGGGGAGATTAAATGCAGAACAAAGATGAGTTTTTAGTTTAGCTTTAAAGGACGGGTAGGAAGTTTCTAATCGAAGGGAGTGAGGAAGTGAATTCCAAAGCCTCGGACCAAGAAAAAAGAAAGCTGAAGATTGGGTGGATTCTAAGTGAGCCTGGGAGGGCGAGGGAAGAAAGACACGGTTGGCATGGATGGAACGTAGAGACCGATGCGGGATATGGAGGTGAACCTGATTTGCAAGATACAGGGGGATACCAGAGTGGAGTACCCTGTGTACATAGATAAGGACTTTAAACTGAACACGGAAGGTAACAGGGAGCCAGTGAAAATGTATTAGCAAGGGGGTGATGTGATCGAAACGTGAGGCATGAGAGAGGACACGGAGAGCAGTGTTTTGAACCCGTTGAAGACGACAAATTTGGGATTGGGGAAGCCCGGCAAGACAGACATTACAATAGTCGAGACGAGACATAACGAGGGAAATGATAAGAGTGGCCATGGAGGAGGGGGAGAGAAAAGGGCGTACAGCACGAAGTTGTCTTAGAGTAAAGAAGGAACGTTGAATAACAGAGGAAATATGTTCTTTGAAGGAGAGGGAGGAATCGAGAATAACACCCAAGTAGCGCAAAGAAGAGACAGTGGGGATGGGTGTGGAAGAGAACAAGGGAGTGAGAGGAGGGGGGGGGGGGATTACCAAAGGTGAACCAAATAGCTGAGGTTTTTGAGAGATTGATGTGAAGAAAATTGGCCGAAAGCCAGGAGGCTACGGAAGAGAGACAGGTGTTGAAGGCAGTGATGTCAGGAGCAGCTGAGTCAGTATGGAAGAGAAGAAAAATGTCATCAGCTTAGTAATAGGCAGAAACACCGTGCTGTTGAATAAGGAGAGCGAGAGGGGCCAGAAACACATTAAAGAGAAGAGGAGCGAGAACAGAGCCCTGGGGAACACCACAGGGGAGAGAAATGGAAGGAGAGGACCCTGAGCCAGTGTGAACTGAGAAAGAACGACTAGACAGAAAAAAAGAGTGGAACCAACGAAGAACCAAACCGGAGAGGCCGGCATCCTGAAGACGAAATAGAAGAGTACGGTGATCAACCAAATCGAAAGCAGCAGAAAGATCTAGAGAGACAGCGAGAGAGAGTAAACCACGGTCATGAGCAATGTGAAGATATTCTAGCTGGTGACATCGAGTCTGATGTGAACCGGGTATTGAGTTGTGCTCGATCCCGAAGACTTCTTCTGTTTGAGCTCCCTAGGAGAGACACCAGTGGGCAATGGTCAGGACCTAAACATTTTAGACACCAAGTATGAGCGTCTAAAAATATATCTGTACCGCCACACTTTGAGAATTTTTTTAAGGATAGTGGCTGGCTTTTCCATAATGGAAGGATAGAGGCCTAGTGGCCTAGAAACCGTCAGGCACTAAACAGGAAAATATTTCGTAGAGAAAAGAAGAAATTTTTTTAGTAAAAGAAAGAAAAGCACCGGCGGTACCGGTGGCATCGAGGAAAGGCAGACGCAACCACAAGAAAGTAAGAATAAAAAGAAGAATTTTCTGCGGTGACAGGAATATGTCCTGCCGGATCCGCGGAAAACTGATGAGAGGAAAGTGAATGGGCAGGAAGGCAGCGCGCATGCATGTGGGATGCTCCCAAAAGCTCTCTTTTTGGATGCTGGGGAGCGTTCCCGCGCAGGCTCCGTCGGTACCGACGTACCCATATGTGAAGACTCATTCCTGCTTGTTCCTGGAGATATCCTTTTTAAGATACGGCGATCAGAATTGCACACAATATTCAAGGACTAGGTCTAATATGGTTGGTCCAAGAAGCAGTCATTTATTTAATCTAGGAACTTTATCTCCCTAGCATGTCCTGCCGTGACACTGACCCAGTAGATACCGGGGTAGTTGAAATCACCCATTATTATTACTGTTCTATAGCTTTTGTTAGCTTCCTTGATTTCTTTGAGCATTTCATCATCCATTTGTTCATTCTGGCCAGGCGCTCGATAGTACACCCCCACTGCCATCGCCTTCCCCCTTTTACATGGAATTTCAATCCATAGAGATTCTACAACAAATTTTGTTTCCTGCAAAACTTTAATCCTTTCTGACTCAATGCCCTCTCTAACATAGAGCGCAATCCCTCCACCAATTTGATCAGCTCTATCGTTACGATATAGCTTGTATCCAGGTATCACAGTGTCCCACTGGTTGTCCTCCTTCCACCATGTCTCTGATATTCCAATCATATCTAACCTCTCATTTAGTGCTGTATATTCTAACTCGCCCATGTTATTGTTTAGACTTCTAGCATTTGCATACAAGCGTTTTAGAGACTGGGGGGCCTGTGGGTGGTATCTGAATCGGGAAAGGGCAGATCCCGGTCCTTACCTTACTCTTAGCACAGCTGACGCTCCGCAGCGCCCCGTAGAAGATGGGAAGCAAGGCCATGAAGATGAGGCTGCCGTAGGCCAGGGCCGTGCCCGCCGGTGTAGCCACCAGCTTAGCCGTGGCGTTAGTAGCTTCATCTGTGTCATTGAACGAATGAGACGAGACCGAAATCTCTTCCACCTCAGCCATATCTACTACGCGCCGAGTGCGAGGCGCGCGCCGCTAAGGCCACGTTACCTCACAACCAGGATGTGACGTCACGTCCAGCTGCGGACCGCGCGTGCGCGTGAGGGACCGCGCGGCGGTGACGGCTCCTCTGGGGTTCGGATTCGGAAATAGAGTTGTTGCAGTTGCCGGCTGGTGGTTGTTCTGGTAGTGCTCTAACAGGGGGTGGGTGACGTGCCGCTCGTGGACATGCAGGAGTCTGAGATGCGGGAAATCAGCTAAGAAACCATCTTCGTAAATAACTCGCTCTTCCTGAACGAAGCTACACTATGCGGCAGGTGCAATCCTAATCACACTGCTTGCTGGGCAATCTGGATGGGTCTTTCTCTTCTGTCATTCACTATGATACTATCTTGCAAATGCAAAGTGTGCCTTCAAGTCAGTCCTACTTCCTATTTAAAACAAATAATCATTTTCTTAACTAAGAAGACAGCCCAAGTTTCGAAACAGGTGGGGAAGGCATAGAGCATTGTATGTGATTGTTTCTGTGCTATGGCTACTGCATCTGTCTCTTCCGTAGACACAGACTGGACTATTTTGGGAAAATTTTTATTTCTCTGGAACTCCTGATCCAGTCTGGCCTACTTTAGAATTCATGTTTTTTCCCCATACCCAGTTTGGCCTTAAATTTTGGAGAGTTATTTTACCGCCAGACAGACTGACAAATATTTTTGATGAACTATGTATAATTTCTTTCAAACATTCTGTTAGGTTGAAAAGGATAAAAAGCCCATTCGGCTCTACAATTAATCTGTTATGGGCCAATAGTCAAAGCTCTTAACCTGCCAGCAAAGGAGGTAGACCACAATATTCAGAGGCATTGTCTAGATAGTGCTGCTGAATATCTCTACTACTCTTTATTTATTTAGCTAGGCTTATATACCTCTTTTCTCTGTCAAAGTGGTGTACATTCAGGCATGGTATATATTTTCATTGTCCCTGAAAAGCTCAACAGTCTACGTTTTTGTACCTGAGGCAACGGAGTGGTTAAGTGGCTTACCTAAGGCCACAAGGAGCACCTGTAGAACTAGAAACCCTAATCCTTCTGTAGCAGATAAACAAATGAAGAAAGAAACACCCAAGGAGTCTTAGAAGGAAACAACGATTTCTTTAATCTAAGACTCCTTGAGTGTTTCTTTCTTCACTCGTTTATCTGCTACACTTCCAGGCCAAAGTTGCTCTCCTCCACCTGGATTCAAACCCCTGGCCTTCTCCATGGACAAGCAGTCTAAGTCAGCCACCCCTAGGTGTGCCCTCCCCAAGGACTGGATTAGCTCTCCCTAAACTCAGACGAATTCCCTCTTTTTTTTTTTTTATTTTATTCCTCTGAGCCAGTCCCAGACCCTTCCCTTCCTGTTTCTGGCCTTGGCCTTTCTTTCTCAGTTTTTTCCATCCGCCTTCCAGGATAGACTGACTGGTTTTAAAAGAATGTGGAGAGAGCGGGATGTCATTATTAAAAAAAAAAAAAAAGAGAGAAGCAAGAACCCATGCAGAACAGAACCTCCAAGAAGTGTCTTGGCTGCAATAGGCGCTTCAACAAACCAGATCAGGATTACTGCCATTCCAGCCTCCCACTGGACCATGTGCAGCCCACCACAGAACACAGGGGCACCCACAAGAAGGACTGGGGCTAAAAAGGTAAACGGGTAAAGACAGCACACAAGATAAGGAGCACTGAGCCCACCAACCGCATCCCAAGGGGACAGGCAGAGTCCCCCACGGTCACAGCAGCACACCACATGGCCACTTAGGTAAGCCTGTTTCCTGTGCTCTCAGGGCAGTGCTACTGCACCCAGCACCAGAAAGGGATCTGCCCCCTCTATAACAAGCAATCCATGCCCACCCTGCCCGCACATGGCTTCATCCATCACCCCTAAGGCCTGGGCCATAAGAACATAAGATATGCCATAATGGGTCAGACCAAAGTCCATCAAGCCCAGTATCCTGTTTCCAAAAGTGGCTAATCTAGGTCATACGTACCTAGCAGTTTCCCCAAAAGACATAGGTTCCACATTGCTTGTACTGGTTCAAGCATTGATATCCTGGGTCCATTCTTAATAATGGTTTATGGACCTTTCTTCCAGGAACTTGTCTAAACCTTTTTTAAAACCCAGCTACACTAACAGCCTTTACTACATCCTCCGGTAACAAATTCCAAAGTTTGATTACACGTTGAGTGAAAAAATATTTTCTTTTATTAATCTTAAATAGTTTACCCTACAGCTTCATTTATGAATATGTCAAAAAGCAGCGGACCCAGCACAGATCCCTGAGGTACACCACTATTCACCTTTCTCCATTGGGAAAATTGGCCATTTAGCCCTACCCTCTGCTTTCTATCTTTTAACCAGTTCCTGATCCACAGTAGTGCACTGCCTCCTATCCCATGACTCTTTAGTTTTGCCAAAAGTCTCTGATGAGGGACCTTGTCAAAGGTTTTCTGAAAGTCCAGATACACTATATCAACCGACTCACCTTTGTCCACCTGTTTATTCACTCCTTCAAAAAAAACATAACAGATTAGTAAGGCCACTTCCATCAAGGTGGAACCCCTCCCTCCAGAGCTCGAACCTGTACCTCCTGCTTCATCCTTACAGCCTCTAGACTCCCCAAACAAGCGGATAGCTGTTTCTGCTCTCCCTGGGACTCTGAGCTCCCACTCCTCTCACTCGCATGAGGATTCAGCTTCCAGGCAGCTCCAACATACAGACTCTAAACATCATCGGCACTATAATTCCTCTAGATGCCGACATTACAGATCTTCCTCCGGGCATCATGACTCCTCTCCCCAATGTCATCGCCACGCCTCCCAGGAAAGGGACTGCAGAAAATGCAGGAGGGAAGAGAACAGCGGCAGCGCATTCAATGGCAGCAGCAAGGGCAGGCAGAGCAACAGCAATTACAGCAGAAGTCATAGTTCCATGATTTCCAGCAGCGGATAGGGGCAATTATACCAACAGAATTATGCACAGGTAACCCCCCTCTATGGTACATCAAGGGACCCTGATGGAGTTCTGGGCCAAGTTCCTAGCACAGCAGTTCCCAGCTCCACCTCCTCAGGCCCTGCTCCAGAACCCTACCACGGCACAGAACACTCTATGCCCTGGCTTCGCCTCTATCTGCCTAGGACCACCGCACTACACATTCTGAAGAGTCCTTCTGGAGCTCAGGGGAAGACGTCAGCTCCCAGTCCACATAACATACCACAGATGATACTCCACTTCCTGCAGCTCCCGCCTCTCCACCTGAGGACCTCACCTACCTGAGGTTTCTCCAGAAACTCTCCACAAACCTTGGGCTAGCACCGAGCAGCAGACCTGACCCCAAAAACGATGTCCTGGGGGTTAAAGTACCTTGGACTCAACCAAGTCACTAGTGGCCCTTCCGATCACCAAGTGCTGCTGGACTGCAGGGATAAGACCTGGCAGACCCCTGCAACAACTCCCACCATGACCAAGAGACTGGAGCTGAAGTACTATGTGCTCCCCACCCCTGACTTTGAGGCGGCACAACTTCCACATCAATGCATCGTGGTGGAATCCGCTCTCAAAAGATCCAAAAGCCCCCAACAGAAATCAAACACACTGCCAGGAAAAGACGACAGACTCCTCAACGGAACTGGCAAAAAATATTTTCAGGCACCATATTGAACGCAAAGATCTCCTCCCACCAGTTTCAGATCATTGCCTACCTCGATCAACTGCTACAGCAGACCAAGGACATTGTCACGCCTCTCCCACAGGAAACAAAGAACATCTTAGCACCATTGTTGCATGACATGGCAGACTGCAGCAAGCACCTGGTCAAGGCGACCTTCGATGCGTTTGAGACTGCCGCTCGCACCGCAGGAACAGCCATCGCCGCCTGCTGCACAGCATGACTGAAGCCTCCAGATTAAGGGATGACATATATGACCGGATAGCTAATTCCCACTGTCTCGGGGACAACCTCTTTGGCAGTAAAGTGAAGAAGACAGTGGACAGAATCAAAGACAAACTGCACCACCATACAGACCCTCACCACCGATGGACTACACTGCCAAAGGCCTTCAAAACCGTACGGCAGCCATAAGTCCAATCACCCACACAAGAATAATAACTATAGCAATGCCTTCAACCACAGCCACATGGGGTATCAGAAGCCCCAGCACTACAAAAGCAATTACCAGTACAAACCCTGACCACATGACAAGAAACCACAAAAGGTCCAAGTCTCTTCCTCGACCAGAACCTCAAAGGGGTTTTGACCATCAACTCCCTGCGGATGCTTGCCAACCCCTTCCGGATGCCCCCATTGGGGGCCGATTCTCCCTCTTCTCAGGAGCATGGGCAGCCATCTCAGCTAACCACTGGACCTTCAACACAATCCACACGGACTTCCACATCTGCTTCAAAAATCCCCCCCAGCCCCGGGCGGAATACAACCAGCACCTACTCAAAGAAACACACAGCCTCTGGCGGATCGGTGTCATAGAACCGGCTCCAGCCTCACAGCTCAACAAGGGTTTCTACTCCTGTTTTTTCGTCTCCAAAAATTCCGGCGGCTGGCACCGTATCTTTGACCTCAGGCAACTCAACAAGTACATTCTAAAAGAAAGGTTCCGCATGCACTCTCTGAATATCATCCTTCCCCTGATCCTGGAGAACAATTGGCTCACATCCCTGGACCTCCAGGACCCACATAACTCTACACCTGTCCCAGAGAATTACCTTCGCTTCACAGTGCAAAGCCCTGCCATTCGGCCTATCCTCGACACCACGAGCCTTCACAAAATGCGTCACGGTAGCCCACCTGCACAAGGCAGGTATACGCGTCTTCCCTATCTCGACGATTGGTTAAGCGCAGCATGATCCCAGGAAGCAGCTCGAACAGCCATACAAATCACAACTAACCTGCTTCAGTCTCTGTCAAAAATGTTTATGTTTATTTGGCACTTGATATATCACATCTTTGTTACATCAAGGCGGTTTACAATGCAGAATATAAAGAGAGAGGTCAAGGCCAGAAAGGAAAGAGAACTACAGTAAATGACAGGACAGTGAGGGATCATTCACACAACTTGTTGAAAGAGGAGAAAGGGAGGAGTCAGCGGGAACTGGGAGGCATCTCAAATGAGGACTTAAAGTGGTAAGTTTTCAATAGAGTCTTGAATTTAGAAAAAAAGGGTTCCTGATGTAGTGCTCAGGGCAATGAGTTCCAAAGTGAGAGACCCAGAAAGAAAAATGCAGCATGTTGGGTGGACTGGATGCATGCGTGTGATGGAGAGGAGAGGACATGAATTGATTGGAGATTGCGGGTGGGTGGATGAAATTGGAGCAAGTAGGGTGTTGGTGGTTGGTAGTGCAATATGGATTGTCTTTGAGATAATGCGTTCTTGATTCTGCCAAACTGAAATTTTAAAATATTTTGTCCCTTCAGATTCGAGGAAATCTCACATTTTAAGAGAATGTCTCTTAAATGTTTCAGTAGCCTGAAAGCTTCGCTGTTGCTGATTTCTATGCTTTTCCAGCTCTGGTGCCATCCAATCCAGCCTGGGCACTATGATCTTGAATTCATGGTTACTAGGATTCATTTTTCCCATTTTATGTCTTCCCTCATCAATAAGCTTGGTCATAGCACTGACCAAATAAATCCAGACTACAGATATATTTATAATGGTTTATTCTTTTGTTGGTATGTGAAAGTTAATTTTGATTCATGATTTTTGTTATGTTTATTCGATTGTAATGGCTGTTCTAATAAATTGTGTATGCATGTATATTTGGAAGCCACCTAGGTTTTTAGATGAACAGCATATAAATGTTAAAATAAATTAAATTTATGCAAGTGAGGTCCAATGGCTATGTAAATATTTATGCAAATGAGATCCTGCAGTAAGTCTCCACACATGACCTTCGGGCTGTTCCTGCTCAGGGAGAGCAGGAAGACAGCAGCTAATTCAATGGTAGAGGAGAAATGTCTTGGAGAAGGTACCCTTTCAGCCCTCATATGATGGATCCCTATACTCCTGTTGCATGCTGTCTAGTAGAGGGAGGATTAGAGGAGAAAACATTCACAGATGGCCAAAAACACCCATACAGATGACAAACTCACTTTCAAAGATCTTGTATTGTTTTATTTGGTAGTTAAAAGAAGCTTTTCCTTATGGTTAACAAATAATTATACCAGTTTGCTTATGCCTTCAGGGGCATGGGTATATATTTTCCTGCAATGCTTGAGAATCTATGCAGATTTCACATTGATGGTCCTCTGTCTTCTTCCATCAGTTTTGCAAATTCTCTTCTAATGTCCAAAACTGCAGATCCTAAATGATGATATTTTCCTGTAAAGGAGTGTTGAGAACAACCTCCATATCTGGAGTGCACCTGTAAAGAAAGATAGTGGAGAGAAAAAAAGACTGAATTTATTTTTAATATACCACAATTTTAAAGCATAATACAAATGGTGAATTCAAAGATGTGATTTCTGTAATTATCTGTAAATATATAAATAATTGAAGTGCATCTTCAATTTTATAGATGATGTGGCAAAATAGGAGTTTATGTGCAGAGACCTTCTGTTTCCTGGTTAAGACTTCCTTGATCTCTGCTGTCCTCAAGATAATACACGTGTGGCAGTCTAACTTTTCTCCTCTTAAGCAACTAACTCAGAGATTGATGCAGAAAGCTGTGTGTTAGAATGCTGTGTGTTAGAATGCTGTGTGTTAGAATGCTGTGTGTTAGAATGCTGTGTGTTAGAAAGCTGTGTGTTAGAATGCTGTGTGTTAGAATGCTGTGTGTTAGAAAGCTGTGTGTTAGAATGCTGTGTGTTAGAATGCTGTGTGTTAGAAAGCTGTGTGTTAGAATGCTGTGTGTTAGAATGCTGTGTGTTAGAATGCTGTGCTAAGTTTCAGTGCACAGTGTTCTAACATACATGTTAACAAAGTTCAGTTGCTCACCTGTAATGTAGGTTCTCCATAGACAGCAAGGAAATGCGATCACACTCCATGGTGGATGTCACCAGTGGAGCCAGTGTGCTTGGAGTCCTCCTCCAGCCAAGAAGTCTTTTTGACTTTTCCACACCTGCATGACGACAGTTCCTGCCTCCCTCATTTACCTCTTATCACTTAGTCCATTCACAGCAGATTTATTTATTTATTTAACAGGGGGTTTTTTTTATACCGCTTTATCATTTCAGTCAAAGCAGTTACATTTCAACTTAACCTTGGTAATGTACATTAAAGAGGGACAGTGATAACTTAAATTTTTCTGAGGCAATGGAGAGTTAAGACACTTCTTCTGAATCTAGACACAAAGAATCTGTGGAGTGAAATTCCTCTTTTACACGGTCATGGTAAATTGAAATTACACTTACCTGGTAATTGTAGTTCCTGAAGGGTCCAGTTTAGTCCTCCACATCCGGGTAGTGCACCTCCTCCTGCAGCACAGAGACTGGACCAATCAGAATCTTGCTCTCCTGATGTATCCTGCTGGAGCTCCCATCAGCCCCCCCAGTGAACTATTAACAAAGCAGACTTAAAGAAGCAACACATGAAAAAAGTGAAAAAGAACAACTTACTCCCTAATAAACCCCTTAACAGGTACAACGACCCCCTCCCCAAACGAGGAAGCCAACACGCTGCACAGCGCTTCATCCGGCCACCTGATCCCACAGGCAGCCATGGGGAAAAAGGAAGGAACTGACTTCCCATGGCAATACGGAAAAGCCCGAGGAGCCCCCAACAGAAGGGTTTCCAATAAATTTCTTACCGGACTCACCGTTGCCCAGTAACCATCACGCTGGCAAAAACCGAAAAGGACAGAGAGGGAGGGAAGGAGGACTAAACTGGACCCTTCAGGAACTACAATTACCAGGTAAGTGTAATTTCAATTTCCTGAGCGGTCCTCCAGTTTAGTCCTCCACATCCGGGATGTAACAGAGCAGTCAGGAACGGGCGGGAACTTGTAACCCGGCGCGCAAAACCGCCGACCCAAAACAAGATTCCCGAGCGGCCAACACATCCAAGCGGTAGTGCTTGCTGAGAGCATGGAGGGACAACCAAGTAGCCGCCTTGCAAATCTCCACCGGTGGAACCAGAGCATGTTCTGCCCACGACGTCGCTTGCGCTCTAGTAGAGTGAGCCCACAAACCCACCGGAACCTCACGCCCCTGCACATTATAAGCGGAGGAAATCACTTCCTTAATCCATCGAGAAAGAGAAGACTTTGCCGCTGCTTTGCCTTTGCGCACCCCACCAAAGAGCACAAACAAGCGATCTGACTTGTGGAAGGTTTCGGAAACCTTTAAATAACGACGCAGTACCCGCCGGACATCCAAGAGATGCAATCCGGCCACCGAATCACCTGCTGCGTCAGAGGGAAACACCGGAAGACAGACTGATTCAGATGAAAAGGAGAGACCACTTTCGGAAGAAAGGATGGCACCGGCCGCAACACCACTCGATCTCTAGAAAAAGATAAAAACGGCTCCCTGCACGAAAGCGCCTGCAGTTCCGAAATGGGCCATGCCGAACAAATGTCTACGAGAAAACAGTTTTCAGAGTCAGATCTTTAACCGACGCTCGCCGCAACGGTTCAAAGGGCGGACGAGCCAAAGCGTGCAGGACCAGATTCAAATCCCAAGGAGGAATAACAACCCTGCGCGAAGGTCGCAGCCGGAAAACTGCCTTCAGAAAACGCCGGACGTCTGCGTGCATCCCCAGAGAAACCCCTAGCACCTTGCCTCTGTAGCACGCGAGAGCCGCCAGCTGAACCTTTAAGGAACTGGCGGCCAGTCCCTTATCAAAGCCGTCCTGCAAAAAACTGAGAATCATGGAAACAGAAGCGGTCACCGCACGAATCCTACGACGCGAACACCAGTCCTCAAAAATGCGACAAACGCGCACATAAGCGAGGGAGGTGGAGGATTTGCGAGCCCTCAGCAGGGTAGAAATAACTGCTGAAGAATAACCCTTCTTCCTCAAGCGAGCCCTTTCAATGGCCAAACCGTAAGCGAGAACCGAGCCACCTGAGGCATCCGCAGCGGTCCCTGAAGCAGGAGATCCGGACGATCTGGAAGCCGCCAGGGAAACCCGTCGACCAAGCGTACCACATCCGCAAACCAGGGACGTCTGGGCCAATCCGGAGCCACGAGTAACACCTGACCGCAATGCGCTTCGATGCGCTGGATCACCCTGCCGATCAACGCCCACGGCGGAAAGACATAGAGGAGACCGCCTCTCGGCCACGGCTGAATGAGAGCGTCAATCCCCTCGGACATGGGTTCCCTCCGCCTGCTGAAGAAGCGGCCCGTCTTGGCCGACTGAAACGTCGCCATGAGGTCCATGAGGGGAGGACCCCACCGGCGAACTATCTGCGCGTAGACCTGTGGGTGCAGTTCCCACTTCCCGGGATCCACATGCACCCTGCTGAGAAAATCCGCCATGACACTGTCCTTTCCCGCGATATGTGCCGCTGACAACGCCAACAGACGGAGCTCGACCCACTGGAACAAGGCCTCCGCCTCGTCCTCCAAGGCTACGCTTCCTGTGCCGCCCTGCCGGTTGATGTACGCTACCGTCGCCGAATTGTCCGAGAGCACCCGGACCGCTCGGCCCTACAGAGTCGATTCGAAGGCCTCCAGCGCTTTTCGCACCGCGCGAAGCTCGAGCCGATTGATCGACCAGGAGGTTTCCTGGACCGACCATGTCCCCTGCGCAAAACAACCCTCGCAGTGGGCACCCTAGCCGAGCAGACTGGCATCCGTTATCACCGGAACCCACCGAGGCTGTTCCAGGGGCTGTCCCGCTCTCAATGTTCGGGAGCAGCTCCACCACCGTAGAGCTCGACGAACACGGATCAGACAAGGCAAGCGCTTGCTGAGTGACTCCGTCTGGTTCGACCAACGACGTAAGAGGGCTCTCTGAAGGGGACGCATGTGAAACCTGGCCCAGGGCACAACCTCCAGAGTAGCCGCCATCGTCCCCAAGACGTGCAGGTACCACCAAGCAGAAGGAGCGGACATCCCGAGGAAAGTGTGCACTAGATCTTGCAAGGCCTGAACACGCCGAGTCGGTAAGCACACCAACCCTCTCGCCGTGTCGAACTGAACTCCAAGATACTCGAGGCACTGCGTCGGCACTAACTGACTTTTCTGCGCATTGACCACCCAGCCGAGAGATTGCAGGAGAGTTACCACCTTCTCCGTAGCCTGCAAACTCTCCTCCTTGGACTTCGCACGAATCAACCAATCGTCCAGATAAGGGTGGACCAGGACGCCTTCCCGTCTCAAAGCTGCGGCCATCACCACCATGATCTCGGTGAAAGTACGCGGAGCCGTCGCTAACCCGAAGGGCAGAGCTTGAAACTGAAAGTGCCCCCAGGGGAACGCAAACCGGAGGAAACGCTAGTGGACCGATCGGATAGGAATGTGCAAATAAGCCTCGGACAGATCCAGAGAGGTTAGAAACTCCCCTTGACGGACCGCCACAATGACAGACCGAAGGGTCTCCATGCGGAAATGAGGCACCCGGAGACAACGATTGACGCCCTTGAAATCTAGAATAGGCCGGAGGGACCCGTCTTTCTTTGGCACCACGAAATAAATGGAGTAACGCCCCAGACCGTGCTCGGCAGCCAGAATGGGAACCACCGCTCCCAAGGCGAGAAGCCGATCCAACGTCAAGCGAAGTGCTTGCTCCTTGTGCGGTCCTTTGCTGGGAGAGAGAACGAAAGAATCTCGAAGAGGACCGGCAAACTCGAGGGCATAGCGCTCTCTGATGACCTCCAACACCCACTGATCGGAAGTTATCCAGGCCTAGGCAGGCAGGCAGGAAGTTCCGAAGGCGACCACCGATAACCGGACATCCCTCCGGAAGCCGCCTGGCGTCATTGCGGCTTGCGAGAAAAGGAGGCGGAAGACGAAGAGGCGGCAGGGGCAAATCCCCCGCCCGCTCCCCGGAAGCCGCGAACCCCTTGAGAGCGGTACCCAAAACGCCCACGCTGGGAACTCCACAAACGGGATGACCGAAATCTTCGAAAGTCCCGAGACGGACCTCGCGGGCCCGAAGAAGGTCTGCCGAGCTTAGGCTTATCTTCCAGCAGTCTACCACCTTTAGAGTCCCCTAAATCTTTTACCAACTTATCCAAATCCTCACCAAACAACAACTTCCCCTTAAAAGGTAGTTTACTGAGGCGCGACTTAGAGGAACCGTCAGCAGCCCAATTCCTCAACCAAACAGACCTGCGCGCCGCAACCAAGGAAGCCATACTATTAGCCAAGGTTCTAATCAAATCATAATGAACATCCGCCAAGTAAGCCGACCCAGATTCCAAGCGGGTCACTTCTAACAACTTCTGCTGGTCGAAGTTGGACTCCTGCCCTAAACGCTGAGCCCATCTTAAACATGCCCTAGCCACCCAGGCCCCACAAATAGAGGCTTGCAGAGACAAGGCATTAGTTTCAAAGGCCTGTTTTAACAAACCATCTACCTTTCTGTCCTGCGTATCCTTTAAAGCCGCACTGCCTTCGACTGGAATCGTAGTCTTCTTGGTGACCGCCGATACCAGAGCGTCAACCCTCGGCGATCTAAACTTGTCCTTGTCCTTGTCGGCTAGAGGATACAACCAGTTCATCGTACGAATGCCCCTTAGACCGGATTCAGGCTGATCCCATTCAGTCTGAATCATTTGAGCCACCACGCGATGCACTGGAAACACGACTTGAGAGTCCCGCACGGCTTGAATGAGGGGATCCTCCAGGCCTTCTTCCTCCGCCAAAGGCATGGAGGCAAGATTAAGAGTTTGAAGAGATTCCGTAATCAACGGAACTAACTCCTCTCGCCGAAACACCCGAATGATCCGGGCCTGATCCTCGAGATCCGGAATTTCCCCTTCCTCCAATTCCTCACCGAGGTCTTCGGTCTCCACCGCCAGCTCAGGCTCATGCCAGTCAAGGTCCTCACTCTCAAAAGAGCAGCAAGAGCGTTTAGCTGGCTTCTGGACAGTCCGTTGAACCTCCTCACCTAAACAGGGGGGGAGGGACAACGGAGAGGCCCCGGCCTCTGGCAGCTTACCCAGACGGCCCAAGCGGAAAGCCTGATGCATCAAAAGAACAAAATCTGGCGAAAAATCTATCAATGAAGGACCCGGTGCAGTCTCGGGCAAGGGAACCCCCTGCTCCTTGGACGCCCTAGGAGAAACTGGAGCTTGAGAGCCTGGAGACGGCTCCCTGTCAGGCTGCCGGGCCAGACTAACAGGGTCTAACAGGACCTTGCCTTCCATCTGGTGTTCAAGGTCAGAGGAGACTGACGCGCAGCCCTTACAGACCCCGGACTCTGATATAGCCCCCCTGCGCGAACCGCAGACTAAGCACTGTGGTCTTGCCGACATTGAAGCAAGGAGCCAGCAGGCCAAACAGGATCACAGAGCCAAAAATGAATAAGGGTGAGCAAAAGGCTCCACACAGTGTTTAAAAATTGTTGTCCTGTTTATTATTATTTTTGTAGAAATCAATCCGATGGAGAAAAGAGCCAGCAAAGAACCAAGGAAACTGGTAGCGTAAACCCGCAGCAGCCCCCAACAAGGAGAAAAAACACGGGAAAAAGAAAAGGACGCTGGCGCGGTAAAATGGCCGCCAGCACCGACGGGAGAAAGAAAAAAACGGCGGGAAACAAACAAGTAGATTGCGCGAGCAGCAGCCCTACAAAAATAACCCAAGAGAACTAAAAAACCCCTTAAAAGCACTGCCGGAGCTGTGCGCCTCGCCGCTGGCTGCCAGACAGCTTAATTAAGAGGAACCGCAGAGCGGATACAGCACTATGGGACAGCCCCGACCAGTAACATAAAACTCACCCGCAGCAGAAGTCAGCCAGGGCCACGAAAATCATACAGCTGGCGTGACAAGACAGCCACGGGGCTGCAACCTCCAGATCTCACCTCCGTACTGTCTAGGAGGGAGATCCAGGAAAACTTGCTGCCTGCAGCACACTCTCAGAGGGCTGGAAGAAGGAAGGTGCAGATTCGGCTCCTCAAACGGCCCCCCCTTCAAGTATTTGTAGCATAAAAATTTAAAGGGACAGCCACCAAATAAAAGAAAAATAGATAGAATGAAAACAAACAACAAACCCAAAGGAAAGCTAACTAGTGTTGCCTCAAAGTCACTAAGTGAGCCCAGCACCAGGCTCACAAGTCCTCCTGCTGCACGGAGACTGGACACACTGGGGGGCTGATGGGAGCTCCAGCAGGATACATCAGGAGAGCAAGATTCTGATTGGTCCAGTCTCCGTGCTGCAGGAGGAGGTGCACTACCCGGATGTGGAGGACCGCTCAGGAAATTGCTATGGCCACTAAGTGAATCCTTATAGAGAAAGTTTTGAGACCAGATTCGGACAACTGATAAAGATCAGGGGCAGCTCAAGGCAGTCTGCTGCCTGAGGCGAAGAATGAGATGGTGCCCCCCCCCATCACCTTAGAGGGGAGCGGGGCTTTTTCAGAAATCCAATCAGAGACTGAACCAAATCAAAAAGCCGATTAGATTATATGGAGGAAATGCACACAGGGCCGTATCGAACTGCAATCGCGCCTTATGCAACTTGCAACTCGGGCGCACGCCCCCCTCTCCTCCCATACCTCCATCCAGCGCTGCCTGCTCTTTCCCTGCTGCTGCTGCACCTACTGTGGATGCAAAATATATGTTGGAAAAGAAAAAGGGAGAACCATAACGCAGTTTATAACAAAATAAAAATGGGTTATAATTTAGTTTTATAAACTGTGCTATTGATTCTTGCTGTCTTTTAGTTCCTTGGTGTGCAAAGAGGACCGTACCTAGCCCTGTGCAAGTAGTGCAGCCGCACAGGGCGCAAAGGCTTGGGGGGCGCATTTCGGCTCTCTGCTGTTACCCTGCTGCCGCTGGCAGGACAATAGCAGGCAGTTAAAATGCGCCAAAGCCCAAAGCCCCAGGGATCTGTGCTGGGTCCGCTGCTTTTTGAGATATTCATAAATGACCTGGAAAGTGGAATAACGAGTGAGGTTATCAAATTTGCAGATGACACAAAACTATTTAAAGTTGTTAAAACCCAGGAGGATTGTGGAAAATTGCAAGAGGATCTTGATAAATTGGAAGACTGGGCATCAAAATGGCAGATGAAATTTAATGTGGAGAAGTGCAAGGTTATGCACCTAGGGAAGAACAACCCAAACTATGGTTACATGATGCAAGGTTCCACATTAGGAAACCACCACCCAGGAAAAAGATTTAGGCGTCATTGTGGATACCATGTTAAAACCCTCGGCCCAGTGTGCAGCGGCGGCCAAGAGAGCAAATAGAATGCTAGGTATGATAAGGAAAGGAATGGAAAATAAAACAAAAAATATTATAATGCCTCTATATCGTTCCATGGTGAGACCGCACCTTGAATATTGTGTGCAATTCTGGTCGCCGTATCTTAAAAAGGATATAGCGATTTTAGAAAAGGTTCAGAGAAGAGCCACCAAAATGGTAAAGGGGATGGAAGGCTACTCCTATGAAGAAAGGCTAAAAAGGTTGGGGCTCTTTAACCTGGAAAAGAGACGGCTGAGGAGAGATATGATAGAAGTCTATAAATTAATGAACGGAGTGGAACGGGTAAACGTAGATCGATTGTTTACCTTATCAGAATATAGAAAGACTAGGGGACATGCAATGAAGCTACAGGGTAAACTATTTAAGACTAATAAAAGAAAATATTTTTTCACTCAACGTGTGATCAAACTCTGGAATTTGTTACCAGAGGATGTAGTAAAGGCTGTTAGTGTAGCTGGGTTTAAAAAAGGTTTGGACAAGTTCCTGGAGGAAAGGTCCATAAACCATTATTAAGAAGGGACCCAGGATATCAATGCTTGAACCAATACAAGCATTGTGGAACCTGTGTCCCTTGGGGAAACTGCTAGGTACGTATGACCTAGATTGGCCACTGTTGGAAACAGAATACTGGGCTTGATGGACCTTGGTCTGACCCAGTATGGCATATCTTATGTTCTTATGTTTTTGCAGCACTCTAAGCAGGTCTGGTCCCTCCCTCCTCCGACACGATGTCAGAGCAGGGAGGGACAGAACTGCTTAGAGTGCCAGTGCCTTTCAGATTGGGTGCATGCTGCCCCCCTCCTCCTCCCCATACCTCCGTCCAGTGCTGCCTGCTCTTTCCCTGCTGCTGGTGCCGCCGTGAAAAAAACAGAGGGCAGCAGCAGCAGGGAAAGAGCAGGCAGCGCTGGATGGAGGTATGGGAGGAGAGGAGGGCGTGCGCCCGAGTTGCAAGTTGCATAAGGCGCGATTGCAGTTTGATATGGCCCTCTGTGCATTTCCTCCATATAATCTAATCGGCTTTTTGATTTGGTTCAGTCTCTGATTGGATTTCTGAAAAAGCCCCGCTCCCCTCTAAGGTGATGGGGGGGGGGGGCCGCCATCTCATTCTTCGCCTCAGGCAGGTGACTGCCTTGAGCTGCCCCTGATCTTTATCAGTTGTCCGAGTCTGGTCTCAAAACTTTATAAGGATTCACTTAGTGGCCATAGCAATTTACCATGACCGTGTAAAAGAGGAATTTCACTCCACAGATTCCTTGTGTCTAGATTCAGAAGAGGTGTCTTAACGCTCCATTACCTCAGAAAATTTTAAGTTATCACTGTCCCTCTTTAATGTACATTACCAAGGTTAAGTTAAAATGTAACTGCTTTGACTGAAATGATAAAGCAGTATAAAAAAAAACCCTGTTAAATAAATAAATAAATCTGCTGTGAATGGACTAAGTGATAAGAGGTAAATGAGGGAGGCAGTATAAAACACAGTATAGCGGCTTGCAGACACACCCAGCTGACGCTGACTTAGAAGAGATGCAGATAGATTCTGATATCAATGACGTAGCCGATAATCAGATGGATTGCACTTTGTCTCTTGCTGACCATATTGAATCTCTCTGCTGAACAATATATTAAGAAGGCTGAGAAAGCAGCAGAAGAAAAGGGAACATTTTCTTTTGTTATGAGAAGCTGTTTGCTTTTGTTTGTACTGAGCACTGCACGTTTTAAAGCCTGAAGCTAAAGAGGCTAGTTACCTTAGTTCCTGAATGTATTCCTCACGCCAATTATATGGCAATTGTCCTAAGTTTTCCACATGCACTTAATCTTCTTGGAAAGGGAAATAAATCCTTGTCATTTGCCTGAAACCACTCGACTACAATTTCTTCTTCTCTCAGAGGGTAAAAGGGACTACTATTCCCATAAGGCATTGCAGGAGCAAATGCCATGCCATACTCCCTGAATTAGAATCCCCAGGCAGACCAACCCTCCGTGCCCTATGCGCTGGGTTGGCCCCCAGGTGACAAGTTTCAGGTGTTGCCCTTCAGGCTGGCAACCGTGCCGCGTATGTTCATCAAGGTCATGGTGGTGGTGGCAGCAGCACTCCGCAAAGACGGAGTTCTGGTACATCCGTATCACGACAACTAGCTGATCAGGGCAAAGTCCAGAGAAGAAAGCCTGTTGGCCACAAAGAAGGTGGTGCAGCTCCTCGAAAGTCTGGGATGGGTGGTCAACTGGGCCAAGAGCCGGTTGGTGCCATCGCAGGAGCATTTGGGAGTGCGCTTCAACACCCGAGTGGGAAAAGATTTTCTGCCTGCATAACGGGGTCAGGGGCTGCGTTGGCTGGTGCATCAGTTTTTGCAGACGGCCCAGCCATCAGCCTGACACTATCTGCAGGTCCTGGGGACCATGGCAGCCACGATCGAATTGGTTTGATGGGCGAGAGCGCACATGTGGCCTCTACAGAGAGCTCTCCTACATCGGTGGTCCCTCCAGAGCTAGCCCTTATCCACTCACCTCCGGTGCTCAGGGCAGGCAAGGAAAGTGGTGGCTGTGGCTGGGGTCGCTGGCAGGTGTGGCCCTCAAGGCACCAGCGTGATGACTGATGCCAACCTGACTGGTTGGGGGGGCCCATTGCGAGGGTCACATTGCGCAGGGACGGCAGGAGACCCACTGGTCCATCAACATGCTGGAAATACAGGGGGTGTTCCTGGTGCTCCAGAGTTTCGGTCCATGGCTGCAAGGGAAAGTGGTCCGAGTACTTTTGGATAATGTGACTATGGTAGCCTACTTCAATCACCAGGGTGGCACAGGCAGCTTAGCCCTAGAAGAGGAGGCTGAGATGCTGTTCGAGTGGGTAGAAAGGCACCTCCAGGACTTATCGGTGGCACACATTGCGGGAGTCAACAATGTGGCAGTGGACTATCTGAGCCGGGTCCGCATGGACCCTGGCGATTGGACTCTCAACCAGGAGGTGTTCGTGCTGTTGGCTCACTGTTGGGGCACACCGGTGATGTATCTGATGGTGAACTTTCAGTCTGACAAGGCAAGCTGGTTCTTCAGCAGAAGGGAGGAAAGAATGTCGGAAGGGCTGGACGCCCTCATGCAAAGGTGGCCCGAGGAGGAGCTCCTCTATATGTTCCTGCTCATAGGCCAGGTGATACAGAGAGTAGAGGTACATCGGGGGTTCGTCATCTTGATCGCCCTGAATTGGCCGAGGCACCCATGGGTATGTCAATCTAGTACAGGTTGTAGTTGTTGATATGGAAGGACAGACTAGATAGGCCATGTGGTCTTTTTCTGTCATCATGTTTCTAGGTGTTGGCGGATTGGCCATGGCTTCTGTCAATTTGAGAAGATCTACTGACACAAGGGTCAGTCAGCATGCCTCAGATGGATCAATTCTCGCTTACGGCATGGCTCTTGAAAGGGTGAAGCTGAAGAGAAGAGGCTACTCTGGCATGGTGATAGCAACCTTGCTGAAAGCCCGGAAGAGGTCAACCTCTTTGACATACATCAGGGTATGGCGTATATTTGAGTCATGGTGCAAGAGTAGGCAGGTGTCACCAGCTTCGGCGACCATTCCTAACGTTTTAGCCTTTTTGCAGTCCATGTTTGACAAAGGTCTGGCAGCTAGCTCCCTAAGGGTGCAGCTGGTGAGGCTTTCCTGTTACTGGGGTAAGGTACAAGGAGTGGCATTGTGTGGAGATTTCCGAGGGCGGTGGGTCACCTCCATCCGCCGCGGAGACAGGTGGTGCCGCCCTGGGATCTCAATCTAGTGCTATCAGCGATGACTGGGGGAGCCTTTTGAGCCACTGAGTCGGTGTTCCTTGAAGGATTTGACGTTGAAAATGGTTTTCCTCGTAGCAATCTGCTCGGCCCACAGGATTTCAGAGATTCAGGCCCTATCCTGCCGGGAGAAGTATTTGGTGTTTTCCAGGGAGAAGGTGGTCCTTTGGCCGGTGCCCTCCTTCTTGCCTAAGGTGATTTTGGCCTTCCATGTGAACCAACCAGTTTCCTTGCCGGTTATTTTGGTTGTGGAGAGGGACCCCCTTGAACCTACAGGTCCTGAGGCACTATTTGAAGCAAACGGCAGCTTTTCGGAGATCAGAGTGCCTGTTTGTTCTGTTCAGGGGGCCTCAGAGAGGAGAAGCAGCGGCCAAGGTTTCTATTTCCAGATGGATTAGAGAGGCTTTTGCCTCGGCCTACGTGGTGAAAGGGAGAGTGGTGTCGGCAGGATTGCGGGCATATTCCACAAGGGCTCAAGCGTCCCCGTTGACGGAGTATGGTTTGGTGCCACCAGCAGAAATCTGTAAGGCAGCAACCTGGTCTTCCCTTCATACCTTTGCTAAGCATTATCACCTGAATATTCAGGCTTCGGGTCATGCTCGGTTTGGAGCATCAGTGCTTCATGCCAGGTTGGCAGGTCCCTCCCATTAAGTTAACTGCTCTGTTACATCCCAGAGGTTTGGGACTGGACTGGAGAGATAAGGAAAGAGAAATTAGACCTACCTGCTAACTGTTGTTCCTTGAGGAACTCCAGTCCAGTCCCGGATCCCACACTTGATGGTTTCTAAGAAGATGGAGAGAGGGTGCTTCTGGATAGGACACTGTTTTGATGCATTTGGGGCAAGGGTCTCAAAGCACTGTAGCGCAAACAAATTTAGACGTTGGGGAGCCGGGGCCGGGGGAGCTGCCAGTCTCGTGCTTTGTCTGGTTGGACACGATCAGCATTGCTCAGGTAAGCGTCCCCGGGTTGGGGGGAATAGGGTATTCCTTCCCAGGTGAGGGGGGCTAATAAGTTGGGGTGTATAGGTTCGAGTGTTTATCATTGTTTAACTACTTATTTGTTACTCCTGTGAGTCTACTTTGTTAGTAGGTTACTGGGGCTGGTAGGCGGTGCCAGCAGTATAAATAGAGGGATGTCATCAAAAGATGACATGCTCAATCTCAAAGCTGCCGGAAGAGGTACACTACCCAGAGGTTCGGGACTGGACTGGAGTTCCTCAAGGAACAACAATAAGCAGGTAAATCTAATTTCTCTTTATCGCATGCAAAAAAATTTGACATCACATTACATCTTTGATGACTGCATCATTGACTCCCGGTTCTTTCCTAGATATGTCACAAAATTTTTACTCTGGTTCACAAGTCTTTACAAAATAAAGCCCCAGTCTACTTATCCTCCTTCATCATTCCCTACGTTCCTCCATACAGTTTACGTTCATTACACGACAATTGACTGTGAATCCATTCTTCTTTCTAAGCAAAGTACGAAAGCAGCTTTCTTTTTTATTGCCCCTTCACTAAGGAATTGTTTACATTCCCATGTCCCTCGAGACTAGTTATAAAAAATTCAGTTTTGTTAAAAATTCTTCTTTTTGAGCAAACCTTTGGGTCAGGTTTTCTTTGTAGCAATGCTAATAATTACATAGCAGTGATAATCACTATCTCAGAACCCACAGTCCACTATTTGATTGTCTTGATTAGGATAGTAGACTGCTTGGAGGGTGATTTGGAGATGATAGGCAAGATTCCACATCTTCATTGCTTCTATGCTTAAAATTAGGGATCTTGAACTACCTTATTTGTCGATGTAAAACATCACTACTGGATTGTCCATCCTGACCATGACTACTTTTCATTGCAACCAGGAGCTGAAAATGTTTATTGTATTGAAGATGGCCCTGAGCTCTAGAAAACTGATGTGCTGGGTTCGTTCGGGTCTGCTCCACAGGCCTTGAGCATGTAAGATGGATAAGATGCACTCCTCATCTATGGGTAGATGGTACTCACCACAGACGAATGTTGAGTGCCAGAGCTGTGAACGGATGCCCCAATGGAAGATTGCAAAATTTCATCCACCATTCTAGAGACTTTTGGATTGATTCTGAAATAGGTAGTTTCTTTTTTGAGTGACTGATAGAAACATAGAAAAATGATGACAGAAAAAGACCACATGGCCTATCTAGTCTGTCCTTCCATATCAACAATTACAACAGCCCCCTTTTTTCCTTAAAGAGATCCTCTGTGTTTGTCCCATGCTGTTTTGAATTCAGATACTGTCCTCATCTCTACCACCTCCACTGAGAGACTCTTTCCGTGAAGAAATATTTCCGCATATCACTCCTGAATCTATCCCCTTTCACCCTCATCCCATGTCCCCTCGTAGCAGAACTTGCTTTCAATCAAAAGAGGCTCTCCCCCTGTGCATTTATGCCACAGAGGTATTTAAACGTCTCAATCATATCATCTCTATCCCGCCTTTTCTCTAAGGTGTACATATTAAGATCCTTAAGTCTGTCCTCATATGCTTTATAATTTATTTATAATGAAGACCACTAACCATTTTAGTAGCCACCCTCTGTACTGACTCCATCTTGTTTATATCCTTTTGAAGGTGCGATCTCCAGAATTGCAGTATATTCCAAATGAGGTCGCACCAAAGACTTATGCTGATAGTGTTGATTCCAGTGCTCTTTTAAGTGCTATTGCAATGGCCTCATGTGTAGTTTTGCCAGATGCAGCACATGCATTGCTGCCACCATGCGTCCCAGTAGCTTGGGTGCAAAGTAAGCACTGACTGTACAGCCCTGGTTGCTGATTCAAACTATTGCAGCTGCTCTTTCTTTGGGAGAGAAAGCTTTTTCTTGCCTTATGTTGATTTGTGCACCAATGAATAGAATGGATTGTGATGGGACTAGGTTTGACTTTTCCAGGTTGATCAAGGAGTCAGATGGATTCTTGAAAAGAGTAAGTTAGGTTCTCCTTATATTTATGTAGATACCAGTCAATTGTCTAGATACAGAAGCACATAATGGCTTTCTCTGCAAAGTTGAGCAGCTACTACTGCAAGGCACCATGAAAACCCTGTGTGTCGATGAGAGGTCAAAGGGAAGAACTTTGTTATTGGTAATGCCTGTCTTGGAACATGAAGCGTAGAAATTGTCTGTGTTTTTCATGAATAGGTATGTGAGAATAAACATCCTTCAGCTCTAGGGAGGCTAGTTAGTCATTTTGGTTTAGTAACAGGAGACTTATAGATAGGGAGTTCATCTTGAACATTTCTCACTTCACAAGGAAGTGGGGTCACACAGTTTCAGAATTGGTCTTGGGCTTCCTATCCTTCTGGAGATAAGGAAGAACTGTAAGTAAAAGCCCTGATCGTTTTTGGGATTGCAGAGCCTCTTCAATGGAGTTGCTGTGCAAGAGCGTTGCAATTTCTTCTGTCAGAATGGGGCCATATTCAGGAGGGGCAACTGATGCTGACTGAAAGGCTGAGGCATTGACTGCTCAGGCTGGTGTCTTGTGCAGGACTGTTTTAACAAAGGGCCCTGGGCAAACTTGTGTGGATGATCCCTCTTTAATTTTTTCCCTGTTGGACACCACTCTCCATTTCCTACTTAACAACCTTCCCCAACCCTACCCCACCCTCCTCAGCCTCTGTAAATTTTCTGTGAGCCCATTGCTGTAACATTTTTCCTTCTTGCCAGGTGACAAGAGGACAGCTTCATACTCTGTCCTCTTTTGGGCTCCATGAAGGCTGATGCAAGTGTGCAGGTTGTATCTTCCTCCTTCTGACCTGGTGCAGGCTTTTGCAGGTATGCACAAGGTGTTTTCATCCTTCTGGTCTGAGTGGGCTGGTGTGAGCATAGTGTTAAAAGCTTTGAGAGTGATTCCATAACATGCACATCTACCCATGGACATGTCTAAATCAAAAACGGGCACCCCTTTGAATCTAATTCTGCATCCGCGGGTCTGGATCAGGGAGATAGATGTGTTCGGTGCGGCATGTGCAAGCGCTATTCAGCCGGCCCATGCCTCGGACGTGGGTAAACGTTTTGGATGTCCCCACGCCCACCGTATTGTGAAAAGTTATACGTTTTGGATCCTGCCTGTCCCCGTGATGCCCCTTGGGAAAAACGTGCCTGTCCATGCCCCTTGGGAAAGACGTGCATCTCCTAAACTGCTCATCACAGACAGTAGTTTGCTGATGCACACTAAACATAAATACCAATGAGAAATGACAGCTGCTGCAACCTAGACCACAGACCAGTCCCCCTTATGCCCTGAAAAGTGCTAGGTAAGCCCAGTGCACTCCAATATGGTATAAGAGAATGTAAATATGAACATGTATGTCAGGACATACCTTGCATCAAATGGTATGTGGCATTAGGAACCAGCCCCAGTAATTCCTGCCCTGGTCATCTCTACAAACACACCTTAAACTGCTAGGGATGGACCCTCACCAAGTGCACAAATCCCCGAACTAACCTTGCAGTTCCCCAAAAGATACATAATATTGCTGAGCAACAAAATGTATGCCCTTTTTGTGCCTATGGCGTATACGTGCACTCATTCTGCTGCTCCGTACTCCCATTCCACTCTTATCTCTCCCTACACCCCTCCATGGGAACTCCGCTCTTCTGTCAGATTGCTTCTATCTGTGCCCTTCTCTTCTTCTGCCAAATCCAGATGTTGCTCCTTTCACTTGGAACAAACTACCTCAGTCCTTATGTCAGGCTTCGTCTCTGGCCCTTTTCAAATCCAGGCTGAGTGCTCACCTCATCGTTGCCACTGTTGGATCTGATCCACTTAAGCTCTTTTGTGTTTCCTGACCATTCCCCCTGGATATATCCTCTCCAAAGCTGCTGTGTTATCTGTCTTGACTAGACTGTAAGCTCCGCTGAGCAGGGACCATCTTTTACGTGTGTCTGTGCAGCGCTGCGTATGCCTTGTACCGCTATACAAATGATCAGTAGTAGTAGTAGGGCTTTCTAGCTATGGCATCTGAGGCCCACCTGAGTACTGGCACTTTTCACAGAAGCTACACCTGTCCCATTGTAGCATATGTCCGTCTGTATATATCCGCTATCTGTGGGGCAACCATCTGCCTTCCCACAGTCTGCTTTGTGGCACTGCTGCCCTTGTGGGCATGGGAGGAGAGATTCCTGTGCCATCACAAGTAGCCAGACTCCAGATATATCACCACTCTCACAGATCTCATTGATCCTGGCCTGGGTAGGGATGTAGGCCTTATGGGACAATCCAGGGAATGTTGGCACTACATCACTCGTGTCTCCCAGTGCCTGGCCTATCACACTGCTAGTAAAGCATAGTTACTCACCTGTAACAGGTGATCTTCGGGAACAGTAGGAATTTAGTCTTCACATATGGGTGACGGTACCGACGGAGCCACGCAGAAACACTCCCTAGCGTCCAATAGGAAAGCTTTTTGGAGCATCCCACTGTGCCTGCGTAACTGCCTTCCCACTTTTCCAGCTCTCTTTCCTCAGTTGAGTTTGTAGCTGAGATAAAAGGAGAGGAGGAGAAGAAAAAGAAGATGACCTACAACTCCTAGGGGAGGAGGGTAGGTGGTGAATTCTAAATTCCTGCTGTTCCCGGAGATCACCTGTTACAGGTGAGTAACTATGCTATCTCCAGGAACAAGCAGGAATGTAGTCTTCACATATGGGACTCCCTAGCTTGGAGATGCCAGAGAGATGACCTCAGAGGCGGCTGTGGAATCACAGGTTTAACTAAGGTGGTCATGTATCCTCCAAGAATGTCTGGTATCGAAACCCGGGACCATAGTTGATCTAAGTCTGAAAGTGATGCTGGAGAACAGCTTGGCCAAACAAGGCATCCCGGTGGGAGTTCTTGTCCAGGCAATAGTGAACAGCAAAAGTATGGACAGAAGACCAAATTGCTGCTTTACATATCTCATCAATTGCTACAGAGCGTAGATTTGCCATAGAGGCAGCCATGGCCCAAAAATTATGTGTAGTGACGTGACCCTCGAGAGAGAGTCCTGCCTTTTCATAAGCAAAGGAGATGCAGTCTGCTATCCACCTAGAAAGAGTTTGTTTGGATACTGGCAACCCCAGGTGACTCGAGTCAAAGGAGATGAAAAGTTGAGAAGCTTTTCTGTGCTCTCGAGTTCTCTGGCGATAAAAAGCCAAGGCACGTTTGCAATCCATAGTGTGAAGGGTTGCCTCTGCCCTAGAGGAATGAGATCTGGAATGAGGAGTGGAGGAGTGGCCTAGTGGTTGGGGCAAGGTACTTCAGTGCTGGAGTGCGCTGGAGCAGCTCCCTGGTGTGCTTTGGGCCCCTCTTGTAGAAGGCAAGAGACCAGCTGGAGGAAATCAGCTGGATAGGCTTCTGTATGCTGGGCAGGCATGGAGTTTCATACCTCCCGGATTGGGCTCTGGGGGGAATCCGGGGGGGGGGGGGGGGGAAGAGTACCTAGTTCTCCTGAGGTCTACTGGGCTGCCAATTTCTGCTGGCCTGCTGGAGTATCTGTCTGCTGAGGAGTATCTGACTGCTGAGCTGCTTGATTCTGTGCTGTGCTGTCTTCTTCTGTGCTTTCCCGCACTTGTGCCCTGCCTCCTGCTGTCTTCTCTGTGCCTGCTTCTGGCGCAGTGAGAGTGTCTGTGCCTTTCGTGGGCCCTGAGCTGAGTATCGGGGCTGCTGGAGGAGCTGCAATGTCTGTGGGCGTGTCTCCTTTGCAGGGTCAATCGGGGCTGGAAGCGTGGCTTCTGCGCCATCCAATAGGAGATCGGGAGGCAGGTCTTTGGTGCCGACGATGGCTGTGTGGTGCTGAGAGGTTTTCTCTGCTCCGGGATGTCAGTGCCGTGGCTAGAGGAGTAGGGCCTGATCCAGAAGGCAGAGCAGCATGGCTGGAAGAGGAGCTGGAGTGCAGAGGAGGAACATGGCCAGGGGTCCACGTGGAGGGGAGCCTCCGTGATGAGGCGGCTGGAGTCCTGAGGAGAACCGGTAGCAGCGGGGGTGTTCCCAGGGGGAGTGGGATCTCATGAGTCTCTCGCTGGGTCAGCGGTGTCCTTACCAATCGGGGAAGTGGCATCAGGGGCCTCTGTGCAATCCGAGTTCCTTAGGAAGTCCTGGAGGGCATGTCCCCTGGATTTTCGTGCCCATGGGGACATCTGGGCGCAAGCTGAGCAGTCCTCGACTTTGTGATCATTTCCCAGGCAGCGGAGGCAGCACTTGTGGGTGTCGGAGTTGCTCATCTTCCGGGTAAACTGGCTGCATTTTTTAAAGCCTGGTTTTGGCATTGCAGGTCAGTCAGAGCTTGCTTATGTCGTCTGTGTTTTCTTCCATTTTTGTTGTATATGCTGAAGTTTGTGTTGGAGGGTAGAGATATCCGTCTTGTAGGCAAGATGGAAGAAGAGGAACTGGTTGGCAAGGGACAGGCCGGTGGGTTGGGCCTGCAAGTTCATGCTTTGCCTTTCTGAGCTAAGGAGAGTAGCTTCCATGTATGGCGCCGTCGGATGACGTCACCATGTATGGCTGACTCATCTTGCTTGTCCTTGGAGAACACACTATACCCCTGAAACAGAGAGCTAGTACACACATAAAACAGCTGTGAAAGCATTCATGAGAGCCAAGGTGATGAACATACTTAGGCCTTTGAAGCAGGACATCGGCAAAGATTCCCTGTCTCACTTCCCTCCGGGATTCAAACAGAAGCAACTGCTGCTGTAGAAGGTCTGAAACTTCTTTCTTTAGCTCTTGAATGATCTGAAAAATGTAGGTGTTAAAAGATTATCTATGAACACAATGATGTCCTGTACCCTCACATAACATCAACTCATCTTTCCCTACAGAATTATTCATCTCATCCCCAGCTAAACCCTGTGCACCTCACACCTGCCCTACGGTCCCTTTTGGATAGTCTGGTATTGAGCATCCCTTCCTCCAAACCCACACACGCTATCAATGCAATCTTATTCTGATATTCCAGCACTGAGACCCCTTGCACAAAGCTTAACTAATGCACCTCGCTCCTAAATATACATGCAGTTCTAGAAGATAACTTAAACGTTTTCAAGCCAGATTTATACACTGAAAAGGTCTTTTTTACTGTTTATGTATGTAGGCTTTCATGAGGCGAGGAATATACACACACACACATTTGTATGAGCTTTGTACAGGTGTACATCAGTGTGTCGGTATTTGTGTGTTACAAATCCAGGCTCTGGGGTTGATGCCTGTGGCCTGTTTTATAAAGGCACATTAGTGTCCTGTTAATAAAATGTATCCCCACCAGTACACGTTCTACAATTTCAGCACTGAGGCGCATGCACAGCTCTGCCAATGTACCTCAGTCCTACATCCTGCAGCACCTTCTACAATTTTAGCACTGAGGCGCATGCAAGCTCTGCCAATGCACCTCAGTCCTACACCCCGCAGCACCTTCTACAATTTCAGCACTGAGGCGCATGCACAGCTCTGCCAATTCACCTCAGTCCTACACCCCGCAGCACCTTCTACAATTTCAGCACTGAGGCGCATGCACAGCTCTGCCAATGTACCTCAGTCCTACATCCTGCAGCACCTTCTACCATTTCAGCACTGAGGCGCATGCACAGCTCTGCCAATGCACCTCAGTCCTACATCCTGCAGCACCTTCTACAATTTTAGCACTGAGGCGCATGCAAGCTCTGCCAATGCACCTCAGTCCTGCCCTGCAGCACCTTCTACCATTTCAGCACTGAGGCGCATGCACAGCTCTGCCAATTCACCTCAGTCCAGCCCTGCAGCACCTTCTACAATTTCAGCACTGAGGCGCATGCACAGCTCTGCCAATTCACCTCAGTCCAGCCCCGCAGCACCTTCTACAATTTCAGCACTGAGGCGCATGCACAGCTCTGCCAATGCACCTCAGTCCAGCCCCGCAGCACCTTCTACCATTTCAGCACTGAGGCGCATGCACAGCTCTGCCAATGCACCTCAGTCCTGCCCTGCACCACCTTCTACAATTTCAGCACTGAGGCGCACGCACAGCTCTGCCAATGCACCTCAGTCCAGCCCCGCAGCACCTTCTACCATTTCAGCACTGAGGCGCATGCACAGCTCTGCCAATGCACCTCAGTCCAGCCCTGCAGCATCTTCTACCATTTCAGCACTGAGGCGCATGCACAGCTCTGCCAATGCACCTCAGTCCAGCCCCGCAGCACCTTCTACCATTTCAGCACTGAGGCGCATGCACAGCTCTGCCAATTCACCTCAGTCCAGCCCCGCACCACCTTCTACAATTTCAGCACTGAGGCGCATGCACAGCTCTGCCAATTCACCTCAGTCCAGCCCCGCAGCACCTTCTACAATTTCAGCACTGAGGCGCATGCACAGCTCTGCCAATTCACCTCAGTCCTACACTCCGCAGCACCTTTTACAATTTCAGCACTGAGGCACATGCACAGCTCTGCCAATGCACCTCAGTCCAGCCCCGCAGCACCTTCTACAATTTCAGCACTGAGGCGCATGCACAGCTCTGCCAATGCACCTCAGTCCTACACCCCGCAGCACCTTCTACCATTTCAGCACTGAGGCGCACGCACAGCTCTGCCAATTCACCTCAGTCCAGCCCCGCAGCACCTTCTACCATTTCAGCACTGAGGCGCATACACAGCTCTGCCAATTCACCTCAGTCCAGCCCTGCTGCACCTTCTACAATTTCAGCACTGAGGCGCATGCACAGCTCTGCCAATGTACCTCAGTCCAGTCCCGCAGCATCTTCTACCATTTCAGCACTGAGGCGCATGCACAGCTCTGCCAATGCACCTCAGTCCTACACTCCGCAGCACCTTTTACAATTTCAGCACTGAGGCACATGAACAGCTCTGCCAATGCACCTCAGTCCTACACTCCGCAGCACCTTTTACAATTTCAGCACTGAGGCACATGCACAGCTTTGCTAATGCACCTCAGTCCTACACCCTGCAGCACCTTCTACAATTTCAGCACTGAGGCGCATGCACAGCTCTGCCAATGTACCTCAGTCCAGTCCCGCAGCACCTTCTACAATTTCAGCACTGAGGCGCATGCACAGCTCTGCCAATGTACCTCAGTCCTGCCCCACAGCACCTTCTACAATTTCAGCACTGAGGTGCATGCACAGCTCTGCCAATGTACCTCAGTCCTGCCCCGCAGCACCTTCTACAATTTCAGCACTGAGGCGCACGCACAGCTTTGCTAATGCACCTCAGTCCAGCCCTGCAGCATCTTCTATCATTTCAGCACTGAGGCGCATGCACAGCTCTGCCAATGCACCTCAGTCCTACACTCCGCAGCACCTTTTACAATTTCAGCACTGAGGCACATGCACAGCTTTGCTAATGCACCTCAGTCCTACACCCTGCAGCACCTTCTACAATTTCAGCACTGAGGTGCATGCACAGCTCTGCCAATGTACCTCAGTCCTGCCCCACAGCACCTTCTACAATTTCAGCACTGAGGTGCATGCACAGCTCTGCCAATTCACCTCAGTCCAGCCCTGCAGCACCTTCTACCATTTCAGCACTGAGGCGCATGCACAGCTTTGCTAATGCACCTCAGTCCTACATCCCGCAGCACCTTCTACAATTTCAGCACTGAGGCGCACGCACAGCTCTGCCAATGTACCTCAGTCCAGTCCCGCAGCACCTTCTATCATTTCAGCACTGAGGCGCATGCACAGCTTTGCTAATGCACCTCAGTCCTACACCCCGCAGCACCTTCTACAATTTCAGCACTGAGGCGCATGCACAGCTCTGCCAATTTAACTCAGTCCAGCCCTGCAGCACCTTCTACAATTTCAGCACTGAGGCGCATGCACAGCTCTGCCAATTCACCTCAGTCCAGCCCTGCTGCACTTTCTACAATTTCAGCACTGAGGCGCATGAACAGCTTTGCTAATGCACCTCAGTCCTGCCCCGCAGCACCTTCTACAATTTCAGCACTGAGGCGCATGCACAGCTCTGCCAATGCACCTCAGTCCTACATCCCGCAGCACCTTCTACCATTTCAGCACTGAGGCGCATGCACAGCTCTGCCAATGCACCTCAATCCTGCCCTGCAGCACCTTCTACAATTTCAGCACTGAGGCGCATGCACAGCTTTGCTAATGCACCTCAGTCCTACACCCTGCAGCACCTTCTACAATTTCAGCACTGAGGGGCATGCACAGCTCTGCCAATGTACCTCAGTCCTGCCCCACAGCACCTTCTACAATTTCAGCACTGAGGCGCATGCACAGCTTTGCTAATGCACCTCAGTCCTACACCCCGCAGCACCTTCTACAATTTCAGCACTGAGGCGCATGCACAGCTCTGCCAATTTAACTCAGTCCAGCCCTGCAGCACCTTCTACAATTTCAGCACTGAGGTGCATGCACAGCTCTGCCAATGCACCTCAGTCCTGCCCCGCAGCACCTTCTACAATTTCAGCACTGAGGCGCATGCACAGCTCTGCCAATGCACCTCAGTCCAGCCCCGCAGCACCTTCTACAATTTCAGCACTGAGGCGCATGCACAGCTCTGCCAATTCACCTCAGTCCAGCCCCGCAGCACCTTCTACCATTTCAGCACTGAGGCGCATGCAGAGCTCTGCCAATGCACCTCAGTCCTGCCCTGCAGCACCTTCTACAATTTCAGCACTGAGGCGCATGCAAGCTTTGCTAATGCACCGCAGTCCTACACCCCGCAGCACCTTCTACCATTTCAGCACTGAGGCGCATGCACAGCTCTGCTAATGCAACTCAGTCCTGCCCCACAGCACCTTCTACCATTTCAGCACTGAGGCGCATACACAGCTCTGCACTGCTGTTAATAAATGGAGTTCCATCGCCCCCCTCTCCCCCCCCACCAAAGAGAACCCGCCATCCCTCCTGCTTGGCATATTGCTTAGCTCCTGAATTCCAGTATTTCAAGTAACTGTAGAGCTCCTGAACCAGTTGAGCTAAATCTATGCATGGAAAGATTAGTATGGTTGGACCGCAAGCTCTGAAACAGTAGCAGTGTGCTGAGCATGAGGCTTCAAGTGCAATGTGGAATAGCAATCCCTGTTCTACACCCTTCCCATTTTGTTTTCTCTACCATTTGCTGTCTCTTCTTTCTCTTGCCTCTTTCTGTGGCTTAACAATTTCCTCTTGCCCCTCCCTTTGGGTTTTCAGCTCAATTAGATCGTAGCCATTTTTCAATATACATCATAGATATTCTGGAAAAATATCCACCTCCTCAGAGAAAGAGTTGCCATATTCAAAGTCCAAGCATCTTTCCCTTCTTAAAAAGATCCAAAGCATACCAGTTCAGTAGCTAGCTATAGCCCCTCCTGGCAGCAGATGGAAAATTCATTTTCTGTATCTGAGCAAGTGTAAACTGAATTGTTATCTCCTGTATCCATGCAAGAATCCCTGATCAGAATATCTGAATGGAAGGAAATAGCCAGCTGCTATGGCAGGGTTGGCCCAAGCACTAGACTAACGAGGTAGTCACCTAGGGCAGCGGTTTCAGAGGGGCAGCAAACAGCAGCTACAGTTAAAGCAAGATATGAATTGTAACAAGGGGACCGTGCATGCGTGATGCAATCCATATGTGAGAACTGACTTCCTGCTTGTTCCTGGAGAATATGGATTGTAACAAGGGGACGGCGCATGCGTGATGCAATCCATATGTGAGGACTGACTTCCTGCTTGTTCCTGGAGAATATGGATTGTAACAAGCACACAAACTCATCAGTGTTTACTTTTATCCACATGACGGATGGGCAATAGGCAAATAGTCTATTTGCCTTTGGAAATGGTATTTGGAGGTCCAAATATGCATTTTTATAGGATTTACTATTATTCAGGTATATGCTCCAACAATAGCTATAGAAGAGGAAGAAGTGGATGAGTTCTATGAATAAGGACAATGATCTACTGTATTCGTCTCAAACAACATCTTCCAGCAACACAAGTGGCAACTGTACACATGGACTTTGCCCGATGGATTGTACAAAAATCAAATTGAATACAGCTGTAGAAGTCAACGTTGGAAAAGTTCAACAACATCAACAAAGACAAAACTTGGAGCCAACCGTGATACAGATCAACTACTAGAATGCAAATTCAAGCTAAAGCTGAAAAAGAGCAAGCCTTATACCACCGGAATTTAAAGACTGCCTGCAAAATCGATTTGCTGCTTTGGATACAAATGACAGAGCACCAGAAGAGTTATGGGATGACATCAAGAAAATTGTCATCTGAATTTTCTTTTGGTGTAGATAAGGTAAGGAGGGTTCTAATGAAGCTTGAAGAAAAGTCAAGGATCTGGCAGCTGAGATTTAATGCTAAAAAATGCAGAGTTGTGCATTTGTGCTGCTACAATCCAAGGGATCAGTACAATATAGGAAGCAAAGTGCTTCTGTCAACAGAAGAAGAGCAGGACCTAGGGGTGATTGTTTCTGATGATTTTAAGGTGGCTAGGCAAGTAGAAAAGGCAAAGGCTAAAGTTAGAAGGATGCTTGGGTGCATAGGGAGAGGAATGGCCAGCAGGAAAAAGGAGGTGATAGTGCCTCTCTCTAAGTCTTTGGTGAGACCTAACTTAAAGTATTATGTACAATTTATCTTTATTATCTTTATCTTTATTTGTGAAACTTGTAATACCACCCTTACCAGAGGCGTCAGGGCGGTGTACAATACAGAAATCCGAATGGCTACAGAAAATAAAGAGGAGAAAGGAACGCCATTAATAGACAGGAAAGTAAAAGAGAAGGAGAGGAAAAAACAAATAAAAAGTAGGACAGGAAAGAGACACAGGGCAGGAGAAACAGAGATGCGGAGGAAGGGGAGGGCGCCGTCAGGTGACTCGGGCAAGGGGGTCGCTAAGCCAGCGGTAGGAGGGCACCCGACGGGGGAAAGTCTGAGCCACCAGCAGGGACAGGAAGGTCATAGGCCTGGCAGAAGAGGTGAATTTTAAGGTGTGACTTAAATTGAGGGAAAGAAGGTTCGGTGCGGAGGGAGTGAGGGAGGGAGAGAATTCCAGAAAGCAGGACTGAGGAAGAAAAAGGCAGAGTGGCGAGTGAGCTCGAGGTGAGCCTGAGAAGGGGAAGGGAGAAAAAGCCGTTTGCCGTGAGCAGAGCGGAGGAGACGGGGGCTGGCTGAAGATGAATGATATCGGCTAGATATTGAGGAGTACTGGTATGCAGAACCTTATGGGTTATGGTCAGGAGTTTGTAGATGAATCTAACAGAGATAGGAAGCCAGTGAAGGGAGAGGAGAGAGGGAGTAACATGGGCGTTAGTAGGGGAGTGAGTGATAAGGCGAGCGGCAGTATTTTTTTTTTTTTAATTTTTGTTTTTATTGAAATTATACGATAGAAATACAAACCATTTGAAAAAAAAACAGCGTTCACACATTAGAATCTAAAAGCAAACCTCAACCTGGGTATTATGCCTAAAAAACCCGTAGTACAATGCAAATATACTACACTAAAGTTCCCCCCCTCCCCCCCAGCCATCCCCCACTACCCCCCTCCATATGATAACCTATCCCTCCCCCGCCTTTCTCCCCCCCCCAGCTCCCCTTCTGCACCCCCTATAGTCTACATGCCACTGCACACTCACCAAGCATCTCAGCCGTAACTCTACACGCGTTGTCCTCCTCCGCCTTCCAACCCCCCCTCCCCCACCCCCTCTCTCCATGCCTCCAACCATCTCCAAACCCCCTGCCAATATATCGCACTTTGCCCTCCTTTCCCCCGTCTCAACTCTGTTAATTTATACATCAGGCTCACCTCAGCCACTCTTCGCACAAATCCCGCCAATTGTGGCATACTCTGTCCCCCCCAGTGCTGTGCGATCTCGCAACGGGCTACAGCAATACAATGATGCAGTACCCCCTCCTCCCGTCTCGAAAGATCATCATCCAGTTGATGCAACAGGCATGCCTCCGGTCTTCCATGCAAACTATGCCCGGTCATGCCATGTATCACCGCAATTACCTGCTCCCAGTACCCCTGTAACTTATCACACTTCCACCACATGTGCATCCAGTCCCCTCTTTCCGCACACCCCCGCCAGCATAAGGCATCCCTTCCCCTCCCTGCTCGATACTGACGTACTGGCGTCCAATACCATCTGTATAATACTTTATATGCATTTTCTTTAATTTGCGTGGCTATGGACACAGTAGCAATCGTCTGGAGTATCTTCTCCCAAGCCTCTACCGTCCAACACACACCCAAATCCTCCTCCCATTGCAGCATATAGCGTAACTTGCATACACCAGTCCCTATTAGGCCTCGATAAATTCTGGACAAAACCCCCTTTTGACCCATCTGGCCCGAGCACAGAGCCTCAAACCAGCCTCTATTTTCCCAGAGATCTTTCCATATCTTCGGTTGCCTTACAAAGTAACTTAATTGTATATAGGCAAAATGATCACTCTCTTTCAGCTTATAGAGATCCTTAATGCCCTCAAACGGATGCATTCCCTGAGGGTGTATAACTTGGTGAATGTACTCCAGCCCATTTTGTGCCCATCTACGTAAAAGTAGCTCATCTGGGCCCTGTCCCCGCTCGAAACAGGCCGCGATAGGCATCCCCTGCATGTAGCCTTTATCTGGAACAAGCTGAGGCTTGTTGCGTTTCCAGATTTTCAAACTAGTTGCCACCATGGGGTTTAGTGCCTGTGTGTCAAGACCCTTTGCCCCCCTCCCACTCCCCCGGTCCAGGTCCACCCCCCCCCCCCCCCCCCTCGTGCTCCATTTGAACCCAAGATTTCAATGTTCCTCTTTGCCAGTCATAAATCGTTTTTAGTTGCGCTGCCTCGTAATATTTGCAGATATTAGGTACCCCCCCTCTTCTTTTGTCCGTTGCAATACGCGCAGTGCTACCCTCGGGCGCTTCTGCACCCATATAAACCTGTTAACTAACCGTTGTATCCTTTTCAAAGTTGTCGGCGGAACCCATATCGGGAGCGTCTGGAACAAAAACAACAGTCTGGGCACAAGCATCATTTTAACCGTTGCAATGCGCCCGAACCACGATAGGTATCCCCTTCCCCACCCATCCAACCAGCCCTCTATCTTCCCCAGAACCCTCCGATAGTTCAAGTTATATAACTCGTCAATGTTATTGCTAATCCATATGCCAAGGTACCTGATACTTTCTCGCGCCCATTTGAAAGGATATTTCTTTGCCAGTACATTAACTACCTCGCTGGGGACTGCCAAATTCAGGATTTCCGATTTGTTCCAGTTGATGGTAAACCCCGACACTTTACCATATTCTTCCAGTTCCCACATAGCTATGGGGAGGCCGACCTGTGGTCTTGCCATACTTAGAATTATATCGTCCGCGAACAGGGAAATTTTATAGTCACTCTGCCCCACTCTTATGCCAGATATATCCGCCCGTTCTCTAATCCTCTGCGCCAAGGGCTCTACTGCTATCGCAAACAGTAGCGGAGATAACGGGCATCCCTGCCTTGTTCCCCTCCCTTGATCAAAAAACTGCGAGTGGGCCCCATTCACCCTCACACATGCTTTTGGATGCGCATATAGCGCCTTCACCCAAGCAAGAAACTCGCCCCCTAGCCCCACCTTCTCCAGCACCTGGAATAGAAAAGGCCAAGACACCTGATCGAAGGCCTTCTCCGCATCCAACGAGAGCAGGAGCGCCTCGTCCTTTCTCCGCTCGCTAGCCCAGATAAT
This sequence comes from Ichthyophis bannanicus, assembly GCA_033557465.1. NCBI lineage: Eukaryota > Metazoa > Chordata > Amphibia > Gymnophiona > Ichthyophiidae > Ichthyophis > Ichthyophis bannanicus. The sequence continues at coordinate 140,100,001 of CM066049.1, read as the reverse complement.
GTTTAAGATCTTTCGGATATTATCCGCAACCTGTCTGCCAGGAATAAAGCCCGCCTGATCGTGGTGTATCAATGTTCCAATTACTTTATTGAGGCGCGTGGTGAGAATCTTAGCTAAAAGCTTGGCATCCAGGTTAAGTAGGGAGATAGGCCTATAAGAGGCACACTCCTTCGGATCCTTTCCCTCCTTGTGAATTACTGTTATACCCGCCCACCCCATTGTGTCCGCTAAGTTCCCACCCACCCGTGGTTGGTTAAATACGTTCACTAGAGGCCCAATTAACAGGTCTCCGAACTTCCTGTAGAATCTGGCAGACAGACCATCCAACCCTGGGGCTTTCTCTAATTTCAACTGTTTGATTGCCCTCCCTACTTCGTCTGCCCGAATGGGTTTGTTAATTTCCTCCTGTTCGCACTCTCTCAACGTAGGCAAGTCTATGGAGTCAAGGTAGATTCCCACCCTCCCCACCTGTGGCAGGTCCCTTGCTTTATACAGCTCCTGATAGTATTCCTTAAAAACATCCCTAATCTCCCCATCTTTAGTAACCAATTCCCCGCCCTTCCTTCGAACCCCTAATATATGAGAGCGAAGCTTCTGCTGCTTCAGCTTCTGCGCTAGATACCTCCCAGCCTTATTCCCCCCTTCAAATACCTCCTGCCTCAGAAGCTGCATCCGATAACGTATCTTTTCCGCCTGCAATTCATTGAGTTGCGCTCTCGCTAGCAACACCCGTCCCCTATATGTGTCTCCCCTCTCTTTCCCATCCAGTTCTTCCAGTTCCAACAGCCGTTCCCTCAAGAGCCGTTCTCTATCCTCCCTCTCCCTCTTTTTCCGCGCCCCCCATTTGAGCAATACGCCTCGTATCACCGCCTTGTACCCATCCCATATACCTCCCCATGCAACCTCTCCATTATCGTTAAGCCTGAAATATTCCCGGGTCCCCCTCTCCACATCCTCTTGGACCCTCACATCCTCCAGCAATGACTCATTGAGTCTCCAAAACCTCACCCCCGTCCCTTCCTCTACCACTTGCAAGCTCACCACTACCGGGGCGTGGTCTGACCAGGTAATGGACTCCATTTCCGCCCCTGTAATCGTTCCCCCCACCTCCTTCGAGACCCAAATGGCATCGATACGTGAGTAGGACCCATGTACTGGCGAATAGTAAGAAAACTGTCTCCTCCCAGGATGCTGCAGTCGCCACGCGTCCACTAGGCAGTGCTGCATCACGAAGTTATGATATCTCTTTCTATCCCCCCTCTTTCCCTCCCGTTTCCCTGTAGCATCCCGGGTGGGGTTCCATGTAAGGTTAAAATCCCCCCCACATATAAGGATACCATCCCCCTGCTTCCCCACCTCCTCGTTCAGTTTTGTCCAGAATTCTCGTTGTGCTCCAGTCGGTGCATACACATTCACTACACAGTACCATACACTCCCCACCTTCACTCGCACCAACACATACCTCCCCTCCGCATCCCTTACCACCGACTGCACCTGCATCTTTAATCGAGATGCAAAGAGTATAGCAACCCCTCCCTTCTTCTTTTCCACGGTATTTGAAGCCTGAATACACACCCCATAGCCTTTGGGCTTGACCAGATGCTCTGTTGCCCATGTCAAGTGCGTTTCTTGAAGCATAACTATTGCCGCCTTCTGGCGGGCTAACTCTGTGTACAATTTGCGTCGCTTAAGCGGTGAGTTAAGCCCCTTCACATTTAATGTGACTAGTTTAAGCTCACCCATTCTCCCACACCCCCCTCTTCCCTCCCTATATCATAGAACACCAATACCCCCCCTCCCCACTCCCTCCCCCCAACCCTCTCCCCTCTCCTTAAGAGAGGATAGTCTTCCATATAGGTGACCAGTAATCGGGCCTTGCCTGACTCTGTCTGCCCTTCCCCCTCCCCCCTATACCAACTCAACACCCAAAGCCCCTTCATCTCCCCTTCCGATCCTCTACCTCCGTCCTCCCCACCGCCCTCCTTCCCTCCTCCTCCCTATATTCGAACCCCTCCGTCCCCCCTCCATCAGATAATAACTTCATCTCCCCCCCCCCTTCTGTAACCCAGTTCTACTATTACTAAGAAAACATACTGATACATCTTTGGTAACTCAGAGTCCATTCATTCAGCCATCGCCTTTCTCCTCTGCTGGTATTCCAGGGCTCTCTCTATTCAAGCGCGCCGCTCTGCTCCCTGACATTGGAACTCGGTGCCATCTCTGTGCTTTCCTCTGTGGACTGAAGGACTTCACAGCATCCGCCGGTGCTCTTGTCTGTGGGCTTCCCCCTTCCAGTATGTTGGGTAGGCCAAAGTCTCTAAGTACAGTCCATGCCTCCTCTCTGTTCTGCACCCGCCTTGACTTCCCCTTGCAGGTGATCAACAGCCCAAATGGAAACAGCCACTTGTATCGTACATCCTCTTTGCGCAAATACGCGGTCACCTCCTTGAGGTGCCGTCGGCGTTGTAGGGTTCCTGCAGAGAGATCTTGGAAGAGCTCCAGATGGTGTTCCTCCCAAACTATCTGACGCGCTTTCCTTGCCGCTCGAAGCAGTCCTTCCTTAATCTTGAAAGAGCTAAAGCACACAACAATGTCCCTGGGTTTATTATCGCGTATCGGGCCCAGGCCTCGGTGCGCTTGCTCAATGTGCGATGAATCGATCAGCAGCTCTCCCTGCGGATCTGCAGCTAACAGCAGGGATTTGAAAATTTTTAGCAAGACTTCTTCGCAGTTGCGGTACTGAGGTTCCTCTGGGAGTCCCCGGATCCGTAGGTTACATCTCCTTGACCGGTCTTCCAGGTCCTCCAGCTTCATCTGCTGTTCCTCCTGGGCTTGCTGGAGTGCACCCCCGCGCTTTTGTAAATCCGCCAGTTCCTCCCCTTGTTGCTCCAGCTGAGTCTCCATCTCCTCGACTCTATTTCCAATGTCCACAATATCTCGTCTCAGGGATTGTATGGACTCTTTGAGTTCATGCTTCACCCCGCTTATTTCCGTTTTAATCTCTTCCTTCATTTCAATAAGCCAGGTTTTCAGGTGAGAGATATCCCCTGGGCTAGCTCCGCAATCCAGCCCCTCTCCCCGGTCTGTGGGCTCTCCCTCCTGTGTTCGGCTCTCCTTCTCACCCTCTTTTCCGCCTTTGACTGCCGCGTAAGGGGAGCGAAAGTCAGCCAATTTCTTGCGTACCGCCAGGGAGCCTTTATTTTTTTCCATGCTGATATCGTACAATGCTGGGTCCCCAAGCTTAGGGAGCTGCGTCCCCTAAGGGCCTCTCCCTCTGCCTCTCAGCCTTTTATCGAAGCTGCTGGTGGGGGCCCCACTATCTGCTGTAGGGCTGTTCTTTGCTCTACTCTCTTCCCCCCTCACCAGGGCTTCTCAACTCTCTTAGCTGGGCTGGATGGTGTCAAATCCACCCGGGGGGGGGGGGGCACCGACACTTTCTCCCCTGCTTGGTGCTCAGATCCCAGCCGCAGTGCCTTCCCGCCTCCTCACCGGCTTCTTTGTCCTCGAGCCTCTCTCCAGCTCTGCAGCCACCGCTGCCTGCCCCCTTCTCCACCGCTCAGGTTTCAGCCTCCCGGTCCGCCGCCTCTCAGATCTGCCGGCTCACCTCGGCCCGCTGCACGCGGTCTCACAGGGAACGTCACTGCTCACCCGAGCACCGATTTTCCAGCTCTGCACACTCCTTCCGCCCCCACAGCTCAGGGTAGGCCTCAGCTTCGCTGTTCCAGCGGCCGTCCCACCAGCCTGCCACGCGGTCTCCTCTTCCGCGCTCTCCAACGCTCCGACAGGGGCTCGCTGCTTCGCCGCTAATATAACTCGGCCTGGGGCTCTTCTCCTACTGCTCTCCCACATTCACCATCCTACTCCATGCGGGCAGGGGTGCAAACTCCCCTTTTTGTCAGGCTTAGGCGGCAGAGCCGAGTCTTATGCCGCCATTCGCCCCGATTCCGTCACCGGAAGTCCGAGCGGCAGTATTTTGAACTAACTGAAGATGGCGAAGTTGGTAACGGGGAAGGCCGGCAAGAACGGAATTGCAATAGTCCAGACGGGTAATCACGAGGGACAGAACGAGAGTGGTAATAGCAGCGGTGGAAAGAAATAGGTGAATGGATCTAATTCTGATAAGATGGAAAAAAGAGGCGCGCACCACGGAGGAGATGTGTTGGTGGAAAGAAAGGGAGGAGTCGAGGGTGACACCTAGATATCGGAGAGTGGAAACGAGGGGAATGGGACGAGCGGACATAGTGGGAGACAGGGTGGGAGAAGGGGCACCAAAGGAGAACCAAATAGCGGTAGATTTGGACGGGTTGACATGGAGGAAGTTATGGTTGAACCAGGAGGTGACGAGGGCAAGGCAATCGTTAAGGGGGGAGAGGAGCAGAGGAGGAGGTATGATAAACCAGGATGTCGTCATCAGCATAGATGTAGAAAGAAATACCCGATTGTTGAATAAGTGAAGCGAGGGGAGCGAGGAAGACATTGAAAAGTAGGGGAGCAAGAATAGAGCCCTGGGGAACCCCGCACTGCAAAGGGAGTGAGGGTGAGGCATTAGAACCCATGTGGACAGCAAAAGTACGAGAAGAGAGAAAAGACCGAAACCACTCTAGAACTGTACCATAGATACCCAGGTCAGACAGGCGTGAAAGAAGGGTGCGGTGATCGACAACATCAAAGGCGGAGGAGAGGTCTAGTGAGACGACAAGAGAGAGGTCACCACGGTCATGGGAGCAGTGAATTTCAGAGAGGAGAGCGAGGAGAATAGTTTCGGTGTTGTGACCGGCACAGAATCCTGACTGGCGTGGGTGAAGGTAGAGGGTGGAATCGAGATGAGCAGCAAGCTGAGAGAAAACAAGTTTTTCGAGGACTTTAGAGAGGAAAGAAAGGTTAGCTACTGGGCGCCAGTTGGCGGGAACAGCAGGGTCTAGGGTGGGCTTCTTGAGGAGGGGGCAGACTATAGCATGCTTCCAGCTGGTAGGGAAATGGCCAGAGGCAAGACTGGAATTGAGAATGGTCAATTCTGGAAACCACACCTTCAAAAGGATATAAACAGAATGGAGTCAGTGCAGAGGGTGGGTCAGTCTAAGAGACGACACAAAGCCTACCCCAAGATGTACTTATCTGAAGCAGCACCAAAGAGTCCGTGGTTCCAACGCTGTCTCAAACACAGCTTGATGGCTGCTACAGCGACCAATAATCGTGTTTAGAGAACCTACAAGTTCTCCTAACAACTTCAGCATACCATGTCATTCGTAGTGCGCTGAAATATCTTAGGACTCAGTTTCTCACATATCTTTGTCCACTTGCTACACAATGCTGTGTTTCGGGCCACCAAAAGCTCCCGGCCCTTCCTCATGCATGCTGGCATAAGTTTTGGCAAGTCCATTCTCTGCAGATATGCCTCTATCCGTGATCGTGAAACCTGCTCCCCAGTATACAATTTTTTATAATACTTCTGAAAGATGCGTGCTATAGACGGGGTATCCCTATGTATCTGCTTTGAGTTATCATAGACTGCCGGTATTAGCTGACCTCCCCTAAGTCCTTAAAGGCATTTAGCAAGCAGCGAACCCACTTTGTCCCCATACTGATAAAGCTGAAATTTGTAATGCAGTAAGGACTTCTTTGCCCTTTGATGTATGGATTCATTGAGGGTGGCTTGAGCCTCCATATACCTCGTTCTCGCTTCAGTACAGGGTTGTCAAATACTTTGCCGCCTCAGTCTTGCGACCTGACAGTCCAACCGCACCACTCGCACATCCAGCAGTCGCCTACACCGAGCCATATACAAAATAATATCCCCCTGAAGAACCGCCTTGGCCGCTTTCCAAAACAATTCTGGGTTGACCGTTGTGCGTCATGTAAGAATCCCATCGTTCTAAAATATAGGAATGAAATTGTGCATGTCTGTAAAGCTCAAGCGGGAAGCGCTACAGCCGTGGCCCCCCTGGCCCCCACACCATCTCATTTCAACCCCTGTCGAAGTGTGGTCCAAGAGTCCAAACTCGGCTATTACCACCGTCTCTATCCAAAAAAAAGGGCAGCCGAGACTAGCAGGTAATCCATTCTAGCGCCAGTTCCATGCGCCCTTGACAGATGGGTAACATCTCTTTCCCCAGGGTGGAACAATCTCCAGGGGTCCACCACTGCCAATCTATGCCAAAATCATTGCAAGATTCTGCAGCCACCAGCCCTAGTGTGTGGACCACCCCGTGAAGTATCAATTGAGGGATCCAATACTCCATTAAAATCACCTCCCACCACATAGTCCTCTATTGGTGGTTGCTCAAGGATCAAAGCCAAGTTGGCATAAAAGGAAGCCATTGGTACATTTGGTCCATAAACATTACCCACCACTATCAGGTGCCCCTCCAGCTCACCCACCACTAGAATATACCGCCCCTGTGGTCGACAATCTCTTGGGAACAAGTAAAATGGAGTATTTTATGTATTAATATTACAACCCCTCCCCTCCAACCCACTTCTGGTGCTCCGAAGACCTGTCCAACCCACTCTCTACGAAGCTTCTGATGCTCGACTGCTGACTGATGTGTCTCCTGGAGGAGTGCCACATCACATCCATGACGCGCCAGTGCCCACATAATTTTTGGGAATGAAGTAGATACCACACCATTCACTGAAGATGATGTTGGGCTGCATACAAAGAGGAATCACCAGCAGAAAGGAAGAGGTACTTATGCCACTATACAAGTCACTGTTGAGGCCTCACTTGGAATACGGTGTTCAGTTTTGGAGACCATATCTTGCAAAGGATATAAAAAACTGTTCAGAGGATGGTAACCAAAATGATTTGGAGCCTGCATCAGAAGCCTTATGAGAAGAGACTTGAAAACCTAAATATGTATACTCTGGAGGAGAGGAGGGACAGAGGAGATATGATTCAGACCTTTAAGAGTATTAATGAACAAACAAACCTCTTCGAAAGACGGGGAAGCCGTAAAACTAGAGGGCATAACTTGAAGCTGCAAGGGGGTAAATTGAAAGGCAATGTCAGGAAATACTTTTTCACTGAAAGGGTGGTGGATGCTTGGAATGCCCTCCCGATGGAAGTGGTGGGGGCAAATACAGTGACAGAATTCAAAATGGTATGGGACAGACACAGTGGATCCCTTTACAGCAACAGGATAAAATCAAAATAAACTTAACTAATTTCTCAACATACAGGAGTGTCCTACACGGAGCGGTGGGTTCACTCCTAAAACACAGACATGGGGAGGGGTGGCCTGCATGGAGCGGCAGGTGCACCTACTCTTGCAGTCTTACTGGGCAGACTAGATAGACCATACTGGTCTTTATCTGCTGTCATTTACTATGTTACTATGTTAATAGATGTAGTGAGCCCACATACACTCCAAGAGTAAAACTTCAGCTCGTCAGTTATCAGCTCCATCTTAATGCTGATTCCTCTGCTACTCGCATATTGGGGTCCCCCTCAGCCCATGGACCCTTCCCTCCTTCCTCCATGTTCCCAGTTGGCCCACACCCAGTTAACTAACATCTTCCCCGACTCATCCCCACTAACCCCTCCCCCTCTACCCTCCACACCTCCTTTGCTTCTCCCAGAGCTCCACTGCAGAGCACTACTGAGATCAGATGTGATGGGACTTTGCCAGCTCAAGAATTACTGTATCCACCCATCTACCGTCCCCCCATTTTACTGCCCAGAACATACCCCTCCCTGTATTGCCCCCCTAAGACTACCCATTCCAGGGCTATCGTCAGCCCTTGCGCTCCTACTAACACACTTAATCCCCCCCCCCCCCACAGAAATTCCATTAGAGAACACCAATGCACCAACTACCCATCCCTGCCCTAGAAAGGTTAAATTAGACTTACCTGCTAATTGTTGTTCCTGGAGTAGATACAGTCTAGTCCCGGACCTCTGGGTTGTCAATCTTAATCAGCAGCTTGGAGACTGAGGAACCTCCTTCTTTTGTGATGTCACCAGTATATCCTCCCGGTAGCCAATTCCACCTGCCAGTACCCTATTGACAAAGCAGACTCACCGGAGCAACAAGCAAGCATGAAAAAAACATGAACAACTGAATCTTACACTCAACTTAACTACTGAAAACCGTGACGGGAAACTCCACCCCCGCCAAGAACCTATGCTGAACCTTTAAACCCCGCTGAGGCCCTCCCCTCACCTGTTTGGAGGACCTCCCGAACAGACACCGACCTGCCCACCCGGGACTGGTAGACCCCCACAAACAACTCCGCTTACCTGTAAGGGTCCCAGAGCTGTCGCAGGCAAACTTCAGGCTGTAACCTACATCGAACTACACCGGGAAGGGCACCGGGACTAGACTATCTACTCCAGGAACAACAATTAGCAGGTAAGTCTAATTTAACCTTCCTGATCGTATCTACAGTCTAGTCCCGGACCTCTGGGTGTGTACCAGAGCAGTAATCAACGGGGGGGTATGTCCTTACCAGCCTGCAGAACAGCCGCCCCAAAACAAGCATCCTGTTGTGCCTGGACGTCCAGCCTGTAATGCTTGACAAAAGAATGCAAGTTCGACCAGGTCGCCGCATTGCAGATTTCTAGCGGCGGCACCAACCTAGTTTCAGCCCAGGACGCCGCCTGCGCCCTAGTAGAGTGAGCCCGAAGCCCCTCGGGCACCGGTTTCCCCTTTAACACGTACGCCGATGCTATAGCCTCTTTGATCCAATGGGCAATAGAAGCCTTAGATGCCGATTCCCCTTTCCTTGCCCCCGCAAAGAGAACAAAAAGTCTGTCAGACCTGCGAAACTCCGACGTCCGGCGCAGGTACTTCTTCAACGCCCGCCGAACATCCAGGGTGTGCAACCTATGCGGGTCCGAGCCTCCCGGACCTTTTCTGAACACCGGTAACGAAATCTCATGATTCAGATGAAACACCGACGCGACCTTGGGCAAAAACGCTGGCACCGGACGAAGGACCACCCTGGACTCAAAGAACGATAGATAGGGCTCCTTACAAGACAAGGCCTGTAACTCTGACACTCGCCGTGCACAACAGATCGCCACCAAGAATTCGACTTTTAACGCGAGATCCTTCAACGACGCCTGAGACAACGGTTCAAAAGGTCTCCGCTCCAAAGCATCCAGTACGAACGGCAGGTGCCACTTAGGAATGGTCTGCCTAACCGGGGGCCGCAACAGCGCCACCGCCCTCAGGAAGCGTTTGATGTCCAAGTGCTCCCCAAGCGACCGGCCCCCCAATTTACCCCTGTAACACGCCAGAGCCGCGACTTTCACCCTGAGCGACGCGGCCGCCAGACCTTTGATGAACCCATCCTGCAGAAATTCCAAAATCTGTGAGACGGTCGCCCTCAGGGCCTCAACAACCCTGCCACTACACCAGCCTTCGAACACTCTCCAGACCCGAACATACGCCAAGGACGTCGATCTCCTCCGAGCCCTCAACAAGGTCGAGATTACCGACGAGGAATAGCCTCTAGCCTAGCCCTTTCAATAGCCAAGCCGTAAGCGAGAAGCGATCCACGTGCGGCATTGATAGGGGCCCTTGAGACAACAGGTCCGCCCTGGGCGGAAGACGCCAGGGCGTTGCCACGAGGAGCCTCATCAAGTCCACGTACCAAGGCCGCCGCGGCCAGTCCGGCGCTATCAGAATGACTTGTCCTCTGTACCTTTCTATCCGCTGCACCACCCTGCCTATCAGGGCCCACGGCGGAAAAATGTACAGTAGCTGACCTTCCGGCCAATGTTGAATGAGAGCATCCAGACCCTCGGACATTCTTTCCCTTCTCCGGCTGTAAAACCGACTGACTTTTGCCAACTGGAACGTCGCCATGAGGTCCAAAACCGGATGCCCCAGCGACGTACAATCATGTGAAAGATCTCCGGGTTTAGGACCCATTCTCCGGGATCGACCTTCACCCGACTGAGGAAATCCGCCTCCAAGTTGTCCACTCCTGCGACATGCGCTGCCGACAGAGCGAGGAGATTCTCCTCGGCCCAACCACACAAGTCGTCGGCCTCGGCCTCCAGGGCTACGCTGTTGGTTCCTCCTTGTCGGTTGACATAAGCCACCGCCGTCGCATTGTCGGAGAATACCCGAACTGCTCGTCCGGCGAGAGAGACCTGAAAATTCCGCAGGGCCAAGGACACTGCCCGCAGTTCCAACCTGTTGATCGACCAGGAGCTCTCTATCGAACTCCACTGTCCCTGGGCAAACTGGCCTTGAAAGTGGGCTCCCCAACCCCAGAGGCTCGCGTCCGTCATCACCGGAACCCAATCTGGAGTATGCATTTACACATTTTTTATTTACAGGCTAGTTATAGCATTATACTTCATCATTATTCATTTTGTGTGGTTTGGTTGCTTCAGCAATAAGACCAGACAATACATATTCACATTTTTTATTTACTAGCCATCTTTAGCATTATACTTTTGTATTGACCTGGTGCCATTACCTTTTCTCATGCATATGCATACATGCTAAATCGAGCCTTGTGATTTTTTTAAAACGCGCCAAAATTCAGCGCGTCGGTTCAAAGCTGTTGCAGTTCCTTATGCTGGTTCTGTAGGTACGTGTACCTTTTTGCAAGGAGCAGTCTCTTTATGTTTCTTTCCTTTTAATTCTTTGTTGTATTGATTTAAAGTCATTTTATTTTATTTTTTAAGATCAGTTGCCACGAAGGTATACTCACACGTTTTTAAAGATCATTGATTGTGATACGCGGCATTTTTCCTTCCCCTCCCCCCTCTTTTTGTCATATAATGCTATGTCATCAGGCTGTTCAAGTTGTTTTCTGTAATACAGCCTTATTGTAGGCTTTGCAGTAATCTACACAGTATTTTTTGTGGATAAGCGTTTTTCCATTAAGATCCTTCTCATGCATATGTATTTATGCTAAAACCCGTTTTTTTAAAAAAACGCGCCAAAATTTAGCGCGTCTGTTCAAAGCTGTTGCAGTTCCTTATGCTGGTTCTGTAGGTACGTGTACCTTTTTGCAAGGAGCAGTCTCTTTATGTTTTTCCCCCTTTAATTCTTTGTTCTATTGATCTAAAGTCATTTTATTTTTCAAGATCAGTTGCCATGAAGGTACACTCATACGTTTTTAAAGATCGTTGGTTTTGACACGCAGCATTTTTACTTTCCCCTCTCTTTGTTTATATAATGCTATGTCATCAGTCTGTTTCAAGTTATTTCTGTATTACAGCCTCATTGTTTGGCTTTGCAGCAATCTTTACGGCATTTTTTATGTATAAGCGTTTTTCCATTAAGATTTTTCTGTAATATATGGTTATACCATTTTATATTGTCTGGATTTGATTCGCGATTATGTCTGGACATACCCACATTTTTAATGCTATTTTCAATGTTATTTTTATTTTTATACACTTTTTGGTGCTGTTATGTTTTCCAACACAGAAGCATATATGTTGAATTCAGTTTTTTTAAAACACAAAAAGACGCGTCAAAATCAGCGTTTCTTTTCAGCTGTGTCTATTTTAAGCATTTTTGAAGGTACTGTCCCATTTTACTTCATCATTTGTGTGAGTAGTCTTGGTTTAAGTTTTTGGATCCTCAATGCAAGTTTTTGTACCATTTTTTCTCGTGATTGATTACCCCGTTTAGTCTTTTATTTTGTGCACCGGTACATTTTTATAAGCCGAGTCAGCATGCTAGATTACATCTAGCAATTAACTTATTTATTAACCACATATTTTTTTTTTCGAAGCGTATGCCTATTTTTCGTAATTTTAAAATGTGCCATTTTAAAGTTTTTTAAAAATGTGCTATTTTGCGTTATATAGGGCTGGATTTATTTATTGATTTATTTTTTCATTAATTGCATAAGGTACAAGGGGCCTTTTTTCATGGGTTGTTCACTATTTTGTTTTCACTCCTGTATTTTCTGGTGCCATGGGCACATTATATATATTTTATTATATATATTTTTTGAAGCTTATCTATGGCATGGTTTTTCCTTGGTTTTTATATTGTATGTGTTTTGTATTTATTTTACGTTTTAGATGTCCACATACTTTTATTTTTCCGTATGTTACATTTTGTCCCCATGATATAGCCCAATACATTGGCATTTTTTACACACATTGTGGGTTCATTAGTAGTGTTACTATATAGATGTTCAATGGTCTTTATACCCAGTGGCTTTTATGAATTTCATTTACAACTATTTTAATCTTTATTGTTTTGAGCCTTCATTATTAAATTATTTACTAATGTTTTTTATGTCTTTGGATATTATCTTATGATGTTTTTTTAAATTCTTTTGTTCCAATAATGATGCATTTAAATGTTCTATTGGTTTTTATCATCTTTTAATGTTATATTGTTTTTATTTATACTACATATATATATTTACACAGTATATGTTTTCTGGTCTGGGTCTCCCATTTTCCTCTGTTTTTTCACTGTTTCTTAATGTGAAGTCATACGCATTTAGATATTTTAACGTATTTATTGTCTTTTCAGCATTATCTACTGTACTATTGGTCACACATTGTTTATGCGCTTTCTTTAATGCATGACTAGAGTACAACGTGTGAGTATAATTTTCTTTGACTTGTGATTATACATTGATGTTTATACTTATTTATTATTATTATTATTTTAGCATGTATTTATTGATGTTTTGTTTATATGTTTTTATTTGGTTTGCAGTCCTTTTAGCCCCCTGATGAAGGCACCTGCCGAAACGCGTCGGAGTGTTCATTAATAAAGTGCAAGTGACCCTTATTCTGCTCGCTTTTTTGTTTGTCCTGGACTCTCTGCGAGTTTGGTGCTCTCCTTTTGTGTCTATAAGGGATCCTCCGAGACAACGGGTCCCGCTGATGCGACCACCGCCGGAGCAACGCCCTCTGCAATGGCCTCATGTGCGCTCTCGCCCAGGGCACCAACTCTATCATCGATGCCATGGTTCCCAACAACTGAAGGTATTGCCATGCTGTGGGGGCCGTCACACGCAAGAAGCGGCGGACCAGGGTGCGCAATCCCTGCGCCCGTAGGCGAGGGAGAAATACTCGACCCTTCTTGGTGTCGAACCTGGCCCCCAGGTACTCCAGGCATTGAGAAGGATTCAAGTGGCTCTTGGACATATTGACTATCCAACCTAGGCTCTCCAAAAAGGCGACCACTCTCGCTGTCGCCTGCACGCTCTCCTCTCTCGACTTCGCCCGAATCAGCCAATCGTCTAGGTAGGAGTGCACTAGAACTCCTTCCTTCCGCAGCGCCGCTGCGACCACAACCATGATCTTGGTGAACGTGCGAGGGGCCGTTGCTAGCCCAAACGGTAACGCCCGGAACTGAAACTGGCCGAAAGGAACCGCAAACTGGAGGTACTTTTGATGGTCCGGCTGAATGGGAATGTGTAGATAGGCCTCCGATAAGTCTAGGGAGGTAAGAAACTCCCCCGCCCGAACCGCCACTATGACTGAGCGGAGGGTCTCCATGTGGAAATGTGAAATCCGAAGACAGCGATTCACCCCCTTGAGATCTAAAATCGGCCGAACCCCTCCGTCCTTTTTGGGAACCACGAAATAAATGGAGAACCGACCGCAGCCGAGTTGGTCTGCCGGCACCGGCACTATCGCCTCAAGGTCCAGGAGCCTTTGTACGGTCCCCCGCACCGCCACGCACTTCTTTGGTGACTTGCAGGGGGACTGCACGAAGGACTCCCGCACCGGAGCCCGCAGCTCCAACGCGTACCCTTCTTGAATGACCTCCAGGACCCACTGATCTGAGGTTACCCGGACCCAGGCGTCGAAAAACCTCTGCAGGCGCCCTCCTACGGGAACTATAGACGCCTGGGCCCCCAACACTTCATTGTGTTTTCCTAGTATTGGCAAGGGAGGAGGCGGAGGAGGCCCCGAAACCTCTTCCTGCACCTCGAAACCCTCTAAATGTCTGAGTCCTGCTGAAAAACCTGCCTCTCTGGGTAGGACTAAATCTTTGCGAACGAAAGCGACGAAACTCCCTCTGCTGCCCTCTGCCCACGGGAGCCGCCCTGCCAAGCTTTGGCTTGTCCTCCGGCAATCTACCACCTTTCGATTCCCCTAGGTCCTTGACCAGTTTCTCTAAATCCTCACCAAACAAAAGCCTTCCTTTAAAGGGGAGCTTGCCCAACCTGGACTTAGACGAACTATCGGCCGCCCAATTGCGAAGCCACAGGTACCGCCGCACTGCAACCGCAGAAGCCATGCTCTTTGACAGCGCTCGCATCAGATCATAATGAATATCTGCCAGGTAGGCCGCCCCAGAGTCCAGCCGAGATGCCTCTTCGGCACTGTCACTCTCCTGCCCTCCTGGTACTTTTTGCGCCCAGCGAAGGCAGGCCCTGGCCACCCAGGCGCCACAGATAGCTGCCTGAAGCAACACAGCATTCACATCAAAAATCTGTCTTAGCAAGATGTCCAGCTTTCTATCCTGGGGATCCTTGAGGGCCGCGCTACCTTCTACTGGGATTGTGGTCTTCTTGGTAACTGCCGCTACCGCAGCATCAACTTTGGGAGCTTTAAACACCTCTCTATCCTGCTCCACGAGCGGATAGAGGCGGCTCATAACTCTAGAACCTCTAAGGGGTGCCTCGGGCACATTCCACTCTTCCTGAATCAATTCCTGAAAAACCCTATGCATCGGGAATGCCCTCTGATTCTTCCGAAACACCTGCAATAATGGGTCTTCCAAGGTCTCATCCGCCCCCGATCCCAGGACAGGCATGTTCAAAGCTTTCAGCGTCTCCCCAATGAGAGCAGGCAACTCCTTCCTACGAAAGACTCGAACTACCCTGGCTTGGTCCTCCTTTTCCGCGAGCTCGCCTTCCTCTAACTCCTCATCCATATCGAGGCTACGGCCTTCCTCATCAGACAGTTGCGCCTCTGAAGCAACAGAAGAGATCTTAAGATCCTCCTCTAAACGCGGCCTCTTAGCCTCAAGCTGGAAATTCTACACCACCTGAGATATGGCGGACCTCTTACCCCCGAGAATCGTGCGCTCATCCTGAGATTGTCCACGGGATAAGCTCCCCATAGCCTGCTGTAGAAGCACGACAAAATTTTGAGAAAAAATGGACTCGAGACCCTTTTGCCATGGCACCAGGGGAGGGGAAAAATCCGGTGCAGAGGAGGGACCTGGCACCGGTTCCCCCAGGGCCGAAGTGCCTGCTTGTTCTGTAGAAGGCCCTGCTTCTGCCTCCAGGCGCTCCTCCACGGCTCGAGGAACACTGTCCATAGTAGCAGCTTCCTTAGAACAGCTCCTACAGACCCCCGATTCAGCTGCCGACCCTCTTTTAGCTCCACACACGAAGCACTGGGGCCTAGCGGGCATTTCAATGAAAAGTAACCGTTTCCTGCCAAAACCGGACCCCGGGGTTCAAAACCACCGCGATGACATCCCGGCACTGAAAAAAACAAGAAAAGAGAATCCCGAGACTGCAAGCAAGCCGAAATCCCCTAAAAGGAAACGAGGAAGCAACCAAACGAGTGACTCCGAGTCCTAAGAGCTAGGCCGGGACTGCTGCGAAAGCGCCCGCCTCGGCAACACGCGGCTAGGCCCACTGAGGCCTTCGCGCCCAAAATAGGCCGAGCAGAGGAAAGCAAGTACTGAACCACTTACCTCCTGACGAAACCTCCTGCCCCCGCACAGCCCCGCAATCACCACTTGCTGAGGCTCCGAGAGTCTACACCATCTCCTGCCAGCATCCCCACGGAGGAGGGGGGGGTTAACGGGGAGTTCTCAGCCACGGCGCGTTGACAGGCAGCACCTCTGTGTCACGCCGGCTGGAGTCGGATGTAGCAGCCCAGCTAGCAACGGGCTAACAGCTACCTGCACTGCCGTGCACCTCTGCTCCGGTAAGTGAGAAAACTCCAACCACCGTGAGCAGGCAGGACTCCACAGGCGGGGGGAGAGCCTTGAGCCCCGCTTAAAGGTATAGCTTCTTAAATTATCTGCTATCTAAACCAGCTTATTTCCTAAACTTTGCTTCCTTTTTTTTTTTTTAACAACCAAATCTCTCCAACACTAAATCTGTCTTAATTGTTCCTCCTGTGAGCCCGGACCTCCCAGGCTCACTGTCTCTTCAGCTGCTTGGAGACTGAGGTAACTGGCAGGTAGAATTGGCTACCAGGAGGATATACTGGTGACATCACAAAAGAAGGAGGTTCCTCAGTCTCCAAGCTGCTGATTACGATTGACAACCCAGAGGTCCGGGACTAGACTGGAGATACGATCAGGAACATATCTTAATGGGAGCCCCCCTTCCTAAAACTCTCAACCCAGACCTGACCCACCCTTCACCCCTTCCCCATCCAATAAGCATGTTGCAGTAGCGCACAGAATATGTAGCCAATGGTCAGCCTGGCTACTAATGTCCAATCAAACCAATGTACTCACTGAAATCCACCCATCGGCCCCCCTCCCCTGGGCAGTTCACATGGGGCATGGCACCTCCCCGGACTTAAGAACCCCTGAATTCTAATCCCCTCTCTGTCTATAAGGGATACCTCTTCCAACAAAGCCCCTTGGAGCTATTAGGCCCCGAATGGTCTATAGCATTGGGCCCCCTGGTAATGAAAGAAAAAAAAAGCAAAGGGGGGGAAGGAGGAGAGAAAAAGGAGGAAAAGAAATATATAACAATAACCAAGTGGAGCAACTGCCCACTGTGAGACTAGATAGGCACAGTTGTGAGCTAGCTTGGGCTCCCTTAGGCCACATATATCACTCCCTCCTAGCTCCCCGTATACAGGGATTCACAACTCTAAACGACCCTACTACTACTATTTAGCATTTATATAGCGCTATGCACGCAGCGCTGTACAGAGATATATGCAAAGAGACAGTCCCTGCTCGTCAGAGCTTACAATCTAGTCAAGACAACACAACACAGAGCAATAGTCAGTTCGGGGGAAGACAATTATGGTTGAAATAGAGCAATAGTTAATTCGGGGCAAAGCAAATTATGGCATTTACAATTCGGACAAAACTAAGTATGGCATTTACAGTTTTTAGTCATGACAAAGGACGGGGGGACACACTGGGACCACTGTCTCTCCCAGGTAGAAAAACAGGAGAGCCGGCTGGAAATATTGTTTAACCCCTAAGTGATTCACTCCATCAGTTCACACTTGGCTAATCCTCCCCTGCCCCTCCCCCCCCCCTGCAACCACAGGAGTCTCAATACCACTTCACTTAAACATTTAAGTAAACATTCTTGTAGGACTGGGATTAAAGTAGCCTAGGTAACCCTGTCCATTTATGATATCAAGGGTAAGATTACTCGTGACAGTCTGGTGTGATGCGTCACGAGGTGCCGCTAACTCGCCGTGCATCCTAGCATCCTGGCACCCGGGCATGGCAGTAAGTTCAAATCTGCGGGCACTATGATCAGTTCTTAGCCCGAGTCTCCCCTTATAACAATATAGGATATACGCATTCCCTCCGCTCCTGAAGAACTCCCAGTAGCACAAAAGGCCTTTTGAGTCCTCTATCTCTTTGGCGATGTGCTCATCGCTAGGCTGTCCAAGAAAGTTATAGCCTCCTCAGGCGTGGAGACGTATTTGCAGCGTCCCTCTCCCTCCACCTGCAATTTGGAGTGGAGGAGTGGCCTAGTGGTTGGGGCAAGGTACTTCAGGCCGGAAGGTCGGGGGTTCAAATCCCACTAGAGGACAGCAACCTTGGGCCGGAAGGACTGGGGTTTCTAGTCCCACAGGTGCTCCTTGTGGTCTTGGGCAAGCCACTTAACCCTCCATAGCCCATGTTCCCTGTAAAATAGTTATCTCCAAGTTATAATGCCCTGTTCAATGTAATATCAGTTTGTTCAATGTAAACCGCACTGATGCAGAATAGCGCGGTATATAAGAGAATGTAAATAAAATAAATAAATAAATACTGCAAGCTGAAATGGATCCCTGCTGCTGAGAGTCTCCCGCAGGCCACCGCAAACACCCTCTGCCTCTGGCTCACCTGCGCAGAGTAATCCTGGGACACAAGTAAGTCCGTGTGGGAGTGCTCTCACTGTGCCCAGCACCACTTCCTTCTGGAGATAGTTATGAAAACGCACTATAACAACGTGTGGACAATTAGCTCCTTCTCGACGCCGTCCCAGGTAGTGCACCCATTCCAACAAAATCTTGTCATAGTCTCCTAGATTTAGGGTTGTTGCCATCCAAGCCTCCAGGAAGCCACGCAGCTCACTATCCGCTACTGTTTCAACCACCCCGATGAATCACAAGTTCTTCCGGTGGCCTCTATTTTCCAAATCGTCGAGCTTCTCGCTTTGCTGTGTCACCAGCGTTTGTAGCTTTTGGAGGGTTTGGGAATATAGTAAAATACATAGTAAATGACGGCAGATAAAGACCAGTATGGTTCATCTAGTCTGCCCAGTAAGATGGCAAGAGTAGGTGCACCTGCCATTCCGTGCAGGACACCCCTGTATGTTAAGAAATTAGTTAGTTAAGTTTATTTTGATTTTATCCTGTTGCTGTAAAGGGGATCCACTGTGTCTGTCCCATGCCATTTTGAATTCTGTCACTGTATTTGCCCCCATCACTTCCATCGGGCGGACACTCCAAGCATCCACCACCCTTTCAGTGAAAAAGTATGTCATTGCTGCTGATCTTCGACTGCAGATATGCGGTGCTTGGCCTCCGTCATCCGGCCCCCAACCTCCGACACTGCCTGCACCACTGTGTCAGCTGGTCAGAAAGGCCCCGCAGTCTGCTTTCCAGCACAATAACCACTGCCTGGGATACCTCCTCCACTAGGCTTGCTGTATCCTCTGGTGTTCTGGGGGAAGCAGGGTCCGCCACCTTTGCCTCTGGGCCTCGGGGTTTTTCTTTTCGAGATAGCATAGTTATTCACCTGTACCAGGTGATCTCCGGGAACAGCAGGAATTTAGTCCTCACATATGGGTATCGTCGGTACCGATGGAACCTGCGCGGGAACGCTCCCCAGCGTCCAATCAGAAAGCTTTTGGGAGCATCCCACAGCGCCTGCGTGCTGCCTTCCCGCCTTTCCCAACTGTCTCTCTCCAGTTGAGTTTTAAAGCTGAGACAAAGAGAGAGAGAGGGAAAGGAAAGAGAGAGAGATAAAGAGATACAACTCCTAGGGGAGGTGGGTGGGTTGTGAGGACTAAATTCCTGCTGTTCCCGGAGATCATCTGTTACAGGTCAGTAACTATGCTATCTCCAGGAACAAGCAGGAATCTAGTCATCACGTATGGGGACTCCCTAGCTTTGGGTGCCAGGGAGAGACCCCAGAAGTTGTGTGTCCCTGAGAATGACTCCACTTCCCCCCATGGATCTCTGGCATCCTATCAGGGATGGTGGGTAGGAGTTGATTAAGTATGGAACAGGTGTTTGAGAACAGCCTGACCAAACAAGGCATCCCGGCGGGAGTCCTTGTCCAAGCAGTTATGGGCTGTGAAGGTATGAACCGAGGCCCAAGTGGCTGCTCGACATATGTCGTCAATAGACACAGAGTTCAGATGAGCCATTGAGGCTGCCATGGCTCTCACATTGTGAGCTGTGACATGGCCCTCCAGAGAAAGGTTCTTACTCTGAAAGGCGAAAGAAATACACTGAGCAATCCAGTTGGATAGTGTTCTCTTGGAGACTGGCAGCCCCAAATGAGAAGAGTCAAAGGCAACAAAGAGCTGAGAAGACTTTCTATGTTGCTGTGTCCTCTGTAGATAAAAAGCCAGAGCTCTTTTACAGTCCAAGGTATGAAGATTCCTCTCTGCATTTGATGCATGAGGTCCTGGAAAAAAGATAGGTAGGTAGACCTCCTGGTTGAGGTGAAAAGGCAAGACCACCTTAGGCATAAAGTGTGGATGAGTCCTTAGGACTACCTTGTCATGATGAAACCTTGTATAAGGTGGATTAGCTACTAGTGCTTGCAACTCACTAATGCGGCGTGCTGAGGTGATTGCAATGAGAAAGATAACCTTCCAAGAAAGAAATTTCAAGGTGGTAGCAGCTAAGGGTTCGAAAGGTGGCTTCATGAGCTGCCCAAGAACCAGATTCAAGTCCCATGCCACCGGAGGTGGTCTAATGGGAGGCTTAGTTAGAAGGAGGCCTCTCATGAATCTTGCTATAAGAGGATGAGAGGAAATAGGTTGTCCATTTAGAGGTTTAAGAGAAGCTGCAATAGCACTCAAATGGACTCTTACTGAATTTGTCTTAAGGCCTGCATTAGACAAATGGAGAAGATACTCCAGTAAAGATTCTAGAGGTATAGCAAAGGGGTTAAGACAGTGAACCTTTTCCACTTGAAAGCATAAGAACGTCTAGTGGAAGGTTTTCTAGAAGCATAAAGAACATCTTTCACCTGCTGAGAAAAATGAAGATCTTGGAGATCTAGGCCTTCAGCAACCAAGCCCTGAGATGCAGGGACTGGGGATTGGGATGCCATAACATTCCGTTCTCCTGAGATAGGAAATCTGGAGCAGACCCTAACTCCAGGGAGGGAGCTTGAGAGAGATGTAGAAGCAGAGGGTACCACACTTGCCGTGGCCAATGTGGTGCTATGAGAATCATGTGGCCTCTGTCTCTCTGAAGCTTGAACAGGGTTTTGGGAATTAGGGGAATGGGTGGAAAGGCATACAGGAAGTCTTGACCCCAGTGAAGGAGGAAAGCATCCTTGGCCTGAGCTCCCTGAGCCGGAGTTCTGGAACTGAACCGGGGAAGTTTGGCATTCCACGGACTTGCAAAGAGGTCTATGTCCGGGGTTCCCCAAAGTTGAAAAATCTTGGCCACCTGGTCTGTATGGAGAGACCATTCGTGTGGAAGAAGAACTCGACTGAGTCTGTCTGCCCAAGAGTTTTGAATGCCTGGAAGATATACTGTCAGAAGATGGATGTGATGCTCTCTGGCGAGGGCCCACAGTCATAGAGCTTCGTTGCAAAGCGACAGAGAGCCTGTTCCCCCCTGCTTGTTCACATAGAACATGGCTACTTGATTGTCCGTATGGATAAAGACTGTCTTGTTGCTGAGCAGGGTGTGGAACACTTGCAGAGCAAGGAAGATTGCTCTGAGCTCCAAGAGATTGATATGTAGACAACTCTCTTGTGGAGTCCAAGTGCCCTGGGTGGAGAGGTCTTGTAGATGAGCTCCCCAACCCATTGGAGAAGCATCTGTTGTAAGAGTTGCTTGTGGCAGAGGTTGCTGAAAGGGGGACCCCAGCAACAGATTTTGAGTGGATTTCCACCATTGGAGAGACAAAATGAGACGACTTGTGTTTGCTATTCTGTCTGACAGGCAACCTGATGCCTGGGGCCATTGGGTGGATAAAGTCCACTGAGCTGCCCTCATGTGAAGGCGAGCATATGGTACCACATGCACGGTGGATGCCATGTGGCCTAGCAACTGCAACATTTCTCGAGCAGTTAAAAAGGGCTTTAGGGCTGCTTGAGAAGCTAACTGCACCAAGCGAAGGCAACGGGCTTGGGGAAGGTAGGCCCTTGACTTTGTGGTATCCAGCAGGGCTCCTATGAACTCTAGAGATTGAGTAGGAGTTAGACTGGATTTTGGGATGTTTATGACCAGCCCTAAATACTGAAGGATACGCATTGTGCAGGATAGAGAAGTCCTGGCCTCTGATTGTGTTGGAGCTCGAATGAGCCAGTCGTCCAAGTAAGGGAAGACGAATATTCCCAGAGTGCGTAGAAATGCTGCTACTACAGCCATGCATTTCGTGAACACCCTTGGTGCAGAGGCCAGACCAAAAGGAAGCACCTTGTATTGGTAGTGCTTTCCTTGAAACAGGAACCAAAGGAACCTTCTGTGGGTTGGATGGATGAGAACATGGGTGTACGCATCCTTGAGATCTAGAGAACAAAGCCAATCCTGACTCTGAAGGTATGGAAGCAGAGCTCCGAGAGAAATCATTTTGAATTTCTCCTTGACCAGGAATTTGTTCAATTCTCTGAGATCTAAGATAGGTCTGTATCCCCCTGTTTTCTTTGGGATAAGAAAATAAGGGGAATAGAACCCTGTGCCCTGTTGAAGAAGAGGCACTTCTTCTATTGCCCCTTGGGCAAGAAGGATGGTAATCTCCTGACCTAACAGGTCGATGAGAGAGGTCAGAGAATTGAACTGCTTCACTATTGTGGAAGGGGGCATGCTTGAAAAATGAAGTTTGTACCCCTCTCTTATGATGGAGAGTGTCCAACGCTCTGCTGTTATTTGCCCCCATCTGGGAGCAAAATGGCATAACCTTCCTGGAATGGTGGACGGTTATGGTCCCTCCAGAGCCAGAAAGGCTAAGTTCTCTAGCTGAAAGTCAAAGGCCCTGAGGAGGCTGAGGCTGCTGAGCCGGTTGAGGCCTAGCAGCCTTTGCTTTCTTCTGTTTGGGTGGTTGCTGATGTCAGACGGCTGCCTGGGTGAGAATGTTCACAGTCTTGGCAAGTGCATATATCAATATGATTTGCAAGGGATTGTGGGAAATGCAGTCCATTCACACCAGACACAGCTGCTCACAATAATTAGTTGTGCTTAAGTGTAAAGCCAATAAGATATTTATTTATGGGGTTATTTCTCCCAACACAGATATGCTTGGTAGCACATAAAACAGGATACTTGCTTCCAGTGTTTAACTTAGAAAAACAAAATCAAGAAAAACAACAGCTGAACTTGTCAGGCAATCAAAGCAAAAGAATAAAGACCTGGTTGGTAACAAACTGGTCTTTTCTGTAGGCTTTAGCTAATATTTTCTTAGCAGTGTATCAAACAACAAACAAAATCCACAAAGAAGGGAAAAACTGTTCTTTTCAGGTTAACTTCTTATATCTTCCCACATAGACTCAGAAGTGATTCCCTCAGAGCTCACAAGCAATTAGGTAAGGCTCAATTGCTAGCAGTTACCCAGCTGAAATCCCTTAGCTGGCTTGCTTTCTACTGCGTGGCTCAAATCCTACTTCAGGAGCTTTTCTGAGTAGATTAAAGAACAAGTTTGTATTTCTTTGTGATGGTTGCTGTACTTTGTAACAGAAAATTACCAAAGGAGTTTAGACAGAGAGCAATCCATATATTCACAGCCTGCATCTGCAACCCCTCCCCCTTCTTCAACAATCATGGATTCAATATCATGGATTGGCACAGAGGAATTTCTCAATGGAGCACTTTCAGGAGAATACTTGTTTCCCTGCTGTCTTTCAAGGGTATAGCTAGGGCATAGATCAGTGTTCATACCTGAGCTTCCATTGCTGTTAGAGTTCCTCTCTAAATAGCCTGGCCAGTACGTAGTCCAGTTCTTATGTCCAGCCTTCCAATCCAGATCCCTGGACACTGGATCCCTCTTCACATACCTTCTGGCACGGGTCTTAGGGTCCCTTCCAAGTGCAGCCGTCTCCCTCACAGGTATCGTCTGGAGATTCCTAGCTCTGCAGCACCATTCCTCTGGCTTTTCCCAGTCCAATGGTGTATGCTGGCCCTTGGAATGTCTCCCAGTATACGTACTGCTCCGGACTCCTTTAGACCTCACAAAGGCTTTTCTCTTCTTTCTTCCAAAGGGTTTCTTGCCCTCTCTGTCCGTCCGCTCTGGCTTCTGCTTCTGATGATCCTCCAGATAATGAAGCTGTCCAAGATCATGAAGATTATACTGAGGATATCCAAGTTGATCATGAAGATGATTCTCTGTAGAATAAACTCTACCTTTATTCTGCTTAGATGAGTGCTCCTCCCTAGCACAGCGCAGCTGTGCTGAATCAGGCCCTGCCCTTTGAGATGAGTGCTTGGGGATTACCTCATAGCCCTCCTGATTGAACACACGTTTCCCCACTTCAGCTCCTCTAATGGCTGTTGGAAACCTGGTGCATTCTGGGACTGGTAGTCTTTTATGTAAATATTCTGTTTTCTTATTTCTACCAGAACTGACAGGTTGCTTGTTCAGAGTCACTTCACCTTTTCT
The DNA here is from genome assembly GCA_033557465.1 of Ichthyophis bannanicus. NCBI lineage: Eukaryota > Metazoa > Chordata > Amphibia > Gymnophiona > Ichthyophiidae > Ichthyophis > Ichthyophis bannanicus. The sequence goes on along the minus strand of CM066049.1, from coordinate 140,076,110 downwards.
ATAGCTCCTTCCTGAGCTATGATAAGCTTCCTTATCACACTAACGTTTGGTTGAAAACTGACCTGCAGAAGATGCCTGCTGACCATAAGCAGGATAAAATCTCTTTTTCTTAGAAAAAGGTGTTTTCTTGAACAACGTTTTCCTAACAGGATCAGCAGTGGACTTGGATAGTCTATCCAAAGTGGAATTTTCAGCATCCATCTCATTGGCTTTTTCTTGCCAATCTTTACCAAACAGGTTCTCACCAGTAGAAGGGATATTTCCCAATTTATCTTGTACCCAGAGCTCTAAATCAGATGCTTGGAGCCAATCAATTCTACGTGCACCTATGGCAATAGCAGAGGTTCTGCTTATACATTCAAAGCAGTCGAAGGCTGCACGGTTGGAGAATTTAGAGACATCTTGGGCATGTTTGAGCCAAGTGAGAAACTCCTGCCTTTTATCCTCAGAGATGAAAGGACTTAAAGTCTGTAGATGATCAGTAACTTCTTCTAGGAACATTCCCATGTAGAGACTATAGGAACTGATTCTTGCAGCAAGCATGGAAGCTTGAAAGACTCTACGTCCAAAAGCATCCAGAGTTCTGCATTCACGTCCTGGTGGATTAGAGGCATGTCTTTTTGCACTTCTAATCCTTCTCATAGCAGATTCCACCACAATGGAGTGGTGGGGAAGCAGAGTTTTATGGAAACCAGGGCAAGGAGGGACACGATACATCTTATCTAACCTAAGAGAATGAGGAGAGGTGGTAAGTGGTGTTTCCCACATCCTCAGCATGAGATCATATAAAATCTCATGAATGGGTAGGGTAGCTGCCTCCTTAGGAGTTTTGGGATATTGTAAAATATCCAACTCCTTGGCCCTTGGCTCTGTTTCAGGGGTCACAGTGATGGACAGGCCCCGAGCCACCTCTCGGATGAAGTCTTGGAAAGACATGTCCTCTGGAGGAGACATCCTGCGTTTAGGGGAGGAGGACTCCTGTGGAAGCATCATCGCTGCATCGACAGAACTTTCAGAATCCTCAGATTCTTCTGAGGAATCGAAGTATCGCCTGTCTGGATGCTCTTGCAGAGCCCGATACCCGTACTGAGCAAAATCGGTATCGGGAATAACCGGTACCGGGGAATCGAAGGACAGGGTACCAGCATAGCAGGCATCGACGCCGATGTCGATGCTATCGGTACCGGTTGCAATACCGATATCGATGCTAGTGCCAGTACCGGTGGAGTTGTCTGTCGCGGTACCAAGGGCGTCGATGCCACAAGGAAAGCTGCTAGACACTGCGTTCTATGGACAGAATTCTCTGGTCCATAGACGCTGCCAATGCCTGGAAATCTGTACCGGTGGAAACTGCCAGTACCCCAGAGCATGGCACCAGGAGATCGGTCGAGGCCGAGCCATCGAGAACATCCTGAAACCCCAATGATGGTGCTTTGGAAGCCGAAGCCTCCCGCCTGGGTAATTTTGCCGGTGCAGAATCCTCAAGGGCAACGCCAGAGACATCTCGATGCTTACAAGGAGATCTACCCTTTGAGGACCGGCTAGACTTATGTTTAGTTACCTGAGATCCACGGGAAGAAGAAGCAGCCCTGGAAGACGTCGATGCCATCGAAGCTGCATCAGAGGGAAACAGGGTACTGAGCTTAGCAGCTCGGTTCTGTCGACCCCTTTTAGACATAGCACAGGACACACAATCTGTGATGGAGTGGTCAGGACCTAAACATTTTAAACACCATTCATGGGTGTCGGTGACGGAAATGGTACCGCCACATTTTGTGCACTTTTTAAAACCTGAAGCAGGTTTTTCCATATTAAAGGAATTTCTGGGCCCTAAGGCCCAAAAAGACAGGTGTACCTGAAGAAAGTAAAAGAATGGAAAAAATATTTTTTTTTTCTTTTTTAAAGAAAAGAAATACCGGCGGTACCGGTAGAGCGTCGGGGAAGGCAGACGCGACCACAAAAAGTAATAAAGAAATAAGGAAATTCTTCTGCGGTGACAGGAACACGACCTGCTGGCTCCGTGGAAAAAGAAGAACTGGAGAGAGACAGGCGGGAAAGGCAGCACGCAGGCGCTTTCTGATTGGACGCTGGGGTGCGTTCCTGCACAGGCTCCGTTGGTACCAACGATACCCATATGTGGTGACTAGATTCCTGCTTTTTCCTGGAGATATATGGTACCCCATTCATCTGGTAGGGCAAATTAACCCCGATAGCCAACGGCTCTCCCCTTTTCCCCTCCACGGGGGAATTTCCAGGTGTTTTGCAACGTTTGGGGTGGCAGTTTACATAGATTTCAGATGACATGGCCCAGAGCTGAGATGAACGTGTCCTCCCCACTCAATACATCATGAGATCTCCTCAAAGAAAGCTTTTTGCGGTCACTTTCCTGCCCAAGGATGCAATCTTACCTCAGTATGATGACATAGTTTAATTGAGCGTAAAAAAACCAACTCCACGGGGAGGAGGGAGGATTGTGAGGACTGATTCCTATTGTCTCTGGTGAACAGTTGTTACAGGTGAGTAACTATGCTTTCTCCGGGAACAAGCAGGACGTCAGTCCTCACATATGGGACTCCCCAGCTACAGGCTACTGAAAATACTTGTAGGAGCCACAGGTGACCAAAAAAGGGAACCGTGCAAGGCAGCAAGAAGCACTGAAAGGCTTGAAATCCAGAGATGCAGCCCCAACATTAACTGTGGAATCACCTCACACGTAGCCTGGACACAGTGAGCCAGAGGGAAGGAGCTGCACTATTCTCCAAAGAGATGACAAAGCACTGCCTGGCCAAAGACGCTGCTGAGCCGTGAACTTCCCTCCAAGCAGTAATGCGCTGCGAAGGTATGGACCGAAGACCATGTGGCAGCCTGGCAAATGTCCAGCAGAGGGACGGAACGGAGGTGGGTCACTGAGGCTTTGATGGGGCACACATTATGTGCGGTGACGTGATGCTCCAGGGAGAGTCCAGCCTGCTCATAAGCGAAGGGGATGCAGTCTGCCACCCAGGTGGACAGGGTGCGCTTGGAGACTGCTACTCTGAGCCTGCTGATGTCGCAGGTGTGGCTGTGTCCTCTGAAGGTAGAAGGACACTGCCCTCTTGCAATCCAGGGTGTGTAGCGAGGCCTGCACTCGGGAAGCATGAGGCCTGGGAAAGAAAGTGGAAAGGACCATCCCCTGCCTCATCTGAAAAGTGGACACCACCTTAGGGAGGAATTTCAGGTGGGTCCGGAGAACAACTCTTTTTTGTCAAATCTGGTGTAGGGGGCTTTGGCCACCAACGCTTGCAGCTCACTAAACTTATCTGGCTGAAGTGAGCGTTATTAGAAACACCACTTTCCATGACAAGAACTTGAGAGGACACATAGCCAGGGGTTCAAAAGGGGGAGCCATCAGTTTCTCGAGAACAACGTTTAGGTACCATGCCACAGAGTGGACAGACGAGGGGTGCGAGTGGAGAAGCCTCCTCATGAAGCATCCCACCAAGGGATGCACAGAGATGGGCTGGCCATCGATGAGGTGATGACGTGCTGCTAGGGCGCTGAGGTGCACCCTAACAGAATTGGACTTAAGACCCACTCAGGAAAGATGCAGGAGATATTGCAGAATGTCCTGCATTTGAGCAAGAGAAAGGGTTGAGATTCCTGTCTGTGCACCAGACAGAGAATCTACACCACTTGAAGGCATACGCGTGCCATGTTGAGTCCTTGTGCGATGCCAGTAAGACGTCCTCCACCTCCCGGGAGAGATGGAGGTGTGCAATGGCTAGCCGTTCAGCATCCACGGGACTGGAGGTTGGGTTGAAGAAGGGTCCCAGTCCTCCTTCGAAAGTAAATCCGGGCCCTGGCCCAGCAGTATGGGGGCTGCCCGGGACAGCTGCAGGAGCAGAGGAAACCATAGCTGACTGGGCTAATGAGGATCAAGGAAGTCCGGTCTGACTGGATCTTGAGCAATGTCGCGGGTACCAGTGGAGTAGGTGGGTGCGCATATAGCAAGGCAGCATGATTACCCAGAGGGACTACTACAACTGGAATTAAATAAGTAAGTAAGTACAGATCTAACAGGCTCTTATATACTGCCCCTTCCAGAGATCAAGGGCAGTTTACATTGAACTCATTTAAAAACTTTACAATGAACTTAAAACTTCTGTACAATAAACTATCTTACAATTAACTGAATACAGTGTTAGGGTAACTATATTCATCACTGCAGTACAATATAAAGATACTCTACAAAGTTATGATAGTTATGTGTGGTTTTGCAATAAGAATGGGTTCAGATCCATCATTGTTACTGTGTTTTCAAAAAAGTGGGTAGGAATATTGGAAGCTTTTAATTAGGTTGCACTTGGGATGTTTCATGGGAGTTCCCATAGTACTCGGTAAAAAAGTGTGTTTTTAGTTCCTTTCAGAATTGTAACAGGTCTTTTAGTGCTCTCAGATTGTCTGGAAGAGCATTCCATAACATTGGAGCTAGTATATTGGGTTGAATTGCAGACATAGTTGGGTATGGTGTAGGTATTTTGAGTGCAGTGCCTTTGTAATCTAGAATTTGTTGGAGTGTTGAGGAGAGAGGATAGAGGAGTTGTTGCTATTTTATTGTGGTGTTTGAATACAATCATCAGGTATTTGTATTTTATTCTTGAGGCAACTGGGAGCCAATGGAGGTCATAGAGAATTGGGGTGATGTGATCCATGCATTGTGCTTTATATAGAATGCGTGCTGTTAGATTTTGGGCAAGTTGTAATTGGTGAATGGTTTTCTTTGGTAGGCCTTGTAGTATGCTGTTGCAGAAATCTATATGAGGTCTTATTAGGGTTTGTAGTACCGTTCTGAAGTCATGCTCTTCTAATAATGGTCTTAGATATTGGGTCATGCCCAGTTTGAAGTAAATGATACTAATGAGTGATTTGATATGGGAGACCATACTCAGGGATTGGTCTAGTATTACTCCAAGATATTTCACCTCCTTGCTAACTTCAAGTTCTGTTTCTTGTATCTTGAAAGTTCTGGGAGGAGTGAAGCATGGGTTTCTAGATACATACAGCACGTCAGTTTTATTAAGATTTAATTTTATATTATGTGATTTTAGCCAATCTGTTATATCTCTCAAGCAGAAGATTATCAAGTAATCAGGCTCTATAATGTCTATGGGATGGATACAGCATTATATCACTGGCATGTAAGTATTTATCTTCTGGAATATATTCTAAATCTTGGGGAAAAAGGGGAATCCTTGGGTTAAGAGCAGATAAATCTGTATATTTTAGAATTCAGTGTGTTTGCTGAGTCAGTCAGGTCTTAGTACCACCAGAGAGCTTTTCATTTAAATCAAATCAGAGTATAGCATAGCATACAAGTAGAATAAATAGTCTGAGTACAAAACACTAAAATTGTTTCTAATGACCTTTACAAAGAGACCTTCCAGTTAGGAAGCAAAAGACCTGTGAAGTTGTCTTAAATAGGTGTTAAATGCAAGTGACAGATCAAAGGGGCAATAAGAAAGGCCCCCTCTATCCAACCAAGGGCTGTGTGAATCACCCAGGACATTAGAAAGAGACTTTACCTTAGAAGCACAGGTCATGGCACTGTGTAGTAAGCCAGCCTGTAAGTCTTCTTTCCCTCCCTTCCACCCCGACTCCCACCCACCCCTGGGATAATCTTGGCTTTATAGGCTCTTAAACCTATTAAAAGGGAGGAGGTGCCCATAATCACTTTCAGGTGTGGCTGGTTATCCTCAACAGAAAAACATTTATTAAGGACCTGAGATTAATTATACTTGAGATGAGCAAATTCCATTTAACATATAAGGTATGGTTAAGAACATAAGATATGCCGTACTGGGTCAGACCAAGGTCCATCAAGCCCAGTATCTGTTTCCAACAGTGGCCAATCTAGGTCATACGTACCTAGACGTTTCCCCAAAAGACACAGGTTCCACAATGCTTGTACTGGGTCAAGCATTGATATCCTGGGTCCCTTCTTAATAATTGTTTATGGACCTTTCCTCCAGGAACTTGTCCAAACCTTTTTTAAACCCAGCTACACTAACAGCCTTTACTACATCCTCCGGTAACAAATTCCAGAGTTTGATTACACGTTGAGTGAAAAAATATTTTCTTTTATTAGTCTTAAATAGTTGACCCTGTAGCTTCATTGCATGTCCCCTAGTCTTTCTATATTCTGATAATGTAAACAATCGATCTACGTTTACCTGTTCCACTACGTTCATTAATTTATAGACTTCTATCATATCTCCCCTCAGCCGTCTCTTTTCCAGGTTAAAGAGCCCTTACCTTTTTAGCTTTTCTTCATAGGAGTATCCTTCCATCCCCTTTACCATTTTGGTGTCTCTTCTCTGAACCTTTTCTAATAACGCTATATCCTTTTTAAGATACGGCGACCAGAATTGCACACAATATTCAAGGTGCGGTCTGTGATGTAGCAGACTCTTATGAGGCAATGGAAACTGATAGTGATCCGGTGGAGAGAACCGGTACTGCAGGGGAATGCAGGATTTTCTCTGTTGAGAGGAAAAAAGAATGCAGAGCTAATCAGGAACCACTCCTCACTTCAAGGCAGGTGAGAAGCCAAGTCTCTGATTGCGCACGCCCAAGCAGGAGGCGGGCAGTGCAGCACTCAGCCAGCTTGTTAAAACAGAAACAGTTAAACAAGCCAGGGAAGGAAGGAGACAACCAAGGACACAAGCACCTGGACGAGGACAGGTCAGATGACCAGGAACAGGAATCGTGGGAGAGAGAACCACTAAGCAGCTGTGATCCAAGAAGGAGCAGACAGGAGCTGGGAGACTCAGGGGCAAAGAAAGATTTCTGGAAGTAGAAGAATTCTAAGGCACTGAGAGACCCAAGGCTGCAGCTCAGGAGTTTAAAGGACCCAGAAGAACCTTGGAATAGGAGGCAAAGGGATAAGGAATTACCCTGGAAGAAGCCCAAGCATAAGGTATCTGGTGGGAGTGGCACGGCTAGCAAGCTTAACAGTGGAAAGCCAGAGAGAGTGAATTTTAATTGTGAAAGACAGGATAAAGGCAGAAAGTTTGATACTAACTGATTAAGTCAAGAAAAGCCTGACTGTTTTCCTTTTAACACTCTGAGAGACTTTCTAACCACAGCTGAAGCGTTTTACCCTGCACTGCCATGTGGAGATAGGTGGGGGAAGGGAAATGCTTACACGCTGAAATGTTGTCCAAGTAAAAGCACTGATAATTGCCTAGAGATAAGAAATACAAACAAGCATTTACCTGAAGGAGGATTTGCTCAGCCTAGCTCAGAAAATACACAGGCTGAATTACTTCTCACTGAATTCAGAGAGTTCCTTAAGAGCAGAGCAGTTTCTACTCAGAACATAGCAAAGCCATTGACCAGCTGGCAAGAAGAAATGCCTTTAATTTCTTTGCCATCTACTGAACAGGAAGTCCCGATGGATTGCTCTACGTGTATGATTCCAAAGGACATTTAAGTGATTTGCTTGCCAGTGTTGTATGTAAGAAAATAGCAAAGTTACCTCACTGTTTGCTGTGATAAAAGAGCTTATCTGAAGGGAATAAGTGGAAGCATATTCTGTGCCATTCAGGAGCAGTGCTGGTATTAGAGTTTCTGTTACCTTAATGAAAAGGAGATCACATGACAGGTGAATGTGATCAGTAATGGACACTCAGTTAAGCAGTGAAAAAAGCCTTGTTTAAGTTCAGTTTCTCAACCTTGTTTTGTACCATATTATTTCATTTACGTCTGCTGCATTTGAACTGCGAAAGCGGGAATAACCCTCAGAAAAAGAAATATTCTTTGCCTTGCCTTATCACTTGAGCACCAACACAACTACAACATTAACCCTCAAGGGCATTCAAGGCCAGCCCCTCCCTTAACCCTCAAGGTCCAGGGAGTGGGTGGGTGGCAGGTCTCACCATGGAACGATATAGAGGCATTATAATATCTTTTGTTTTATTTTCCATTGCTTTCCTTATGATACCTAGCATTCTGTTTGCTCTCTTAGCCGCCGCCGCACACTGGGCCGAGGGTTTTAACATATTATCCACAATGACACCTAAATCTTTTTCCTGGGTGGTGGTTCCTAATGTAGAACCTTGCATCGTGTAACCATAGTTTGGGTTGTTCTTCCCTAGGTGCATAACTTTGCACTTGTCCACATTAAATTCCATCTACCATTTTGATGCCCAGTTTTCCAATTTATCAAGATCCTCTTGCAATTTTCCACAATCCTCTTGGGTTTTAACAACTTAAAATAGTTTTGTGTCATCTGCAAATTTGAGAACCTCACTCGTTATTCCACTTTCCAGGTCATTTATGAATATGTCAAAAAGCAGCAGACCCAGCACAGATCCCTTGGGTACACCACTATTCACCTTTCTCCATTGGGACAATTTGCCATTTAGCCCTACCCTCTGCTTTCTATCTTTTAACCAGTTCCCGATCCACAGTAGTACACTGCCTCCTATCCCATGATGCTTTAGTTTTGCCAAAAGTCTCTGATGAGGGACCTTGTCAAAGGCTCTCTGAAAGTCCAGATACACTATATCAACCGACTCAACTTTGTCCACCTGTTAATTCACACCTTCAAAAAAACATAACAGATTAGTAAGACAAGATCTTCCTTGTCTAAAGCCATGTTGGCTGTCTCCCATTAGGCCATGACTATCTACATGCTGAGTAATTTTATTCTTTATGATGGTTTCTACCATTTTTCCCGTTACTGACGTCAGGCTCACCGGTCTGTAGTTTCCCGGATCACCCCTGGAACGCTTTTTAAAAATTGGTGTTACATTGGTGATCCTCCAATCTTCAGGTATTAGAGATGATTTTAATGATAGTTCACAGATTACTAATAGCAGGTCTGCAATCTCATATTTTAGTTCTTTCAACACCCTTGGATGTATACCATCTGACCCAGGTGATTTGCTGCTCTTCAGTTTATCTAATAGTTGTAATACATCTTCCCGATGTATTGATATTTCCTTCAATTTTTCCGCGCCTTTAAATACCACTTCAGTCATGGGTAACATCCCTACATCTTTCTCAGTAAAGACCGAAGCAAAGAATTAATTCATTCTCTCCGCTGTCGCCTCTTAGTGCCCCTTTAACCCCTCTATCATCTAATGGACCAACTAACTCTCTCACAGTTTTTTTGCTCCGAATGTACTTGAAAAAGTCTTTATTTCGCATTTTTGCTGCTGCAGCAAGCTTCTTCTCAAATTCTTCCTTTGCCTGTCTTATTAATGCCTTGCATTTGACTTGCCAGTGCTTGTGTTGTTTCCAGGTTTCGTCATTTGGCTCTTTTTTCCATTTCCTGAAAGATGTTTTTTTGGCAACAGCAGCCTCTCTGACCTCACATTTAAACCATGCTGGCAGTTTTTGGACTTCCCACCACTTTTCTTAAAGCGTGGAATACAGCTGGTCTGGGCTTCCAAGATAGTATTTTTCAACAACACCCAAGCTTGATGTAAGTCTTTAACCTTTGCAACTGCTCCTTTTAGTTTTTTCTTAACTATTTTCCTCATTTTATCATAGTCTCCCTTTCGAAAGTTAAAAGGTAGTACTGTGGATTTCCTTACTATCCCTCCTCCACTAATTAAATCAAAGGCGATCATGCTATAATCACTATTGCCAAGTGGCCCCAACACCCTTATCTCTTGCACTAGATCTGGTGTTCCACTAAGGACTAGGTCTAATATGGTTGGTTCATGAACCAGCTGCTCCAAGAAGCAGTCATTTATTTCATCTAGGAACTTTATCTCCCTAGCATGTCCTGCCGTGACACTGACCCAGTCGATACCGGGGTAATTGAAATCACCCATTATTATTACTGCACTGTAACTTTTGTTAGCTTCCTTGATTTCTTTGAGCATTTCATCATCCATTTGTTCATTCTGGCCAGGCGGTCAATAGTACACCCCCACTGCCATCACCTTCCCCTTTTTACATGGAATTTCAATCCATAGAGATTCTACAGTAAATTTTGTTTCCTGCAAAAAACTTTAATCCTTTCAGACTCAATGCCCTCTCTAACATAGAGCGCAACCCCTCCACTGATTTGATCAGCTCTATCATTACGATATAGTTTGTACCCAGGTATCACAGTGTCCCACTGGTTGTCCTCCTTCCACCATGTCTCTGATAGTCCAATCATATCTAACCTCTCATTTAGTGCTATATATTCTAACTCTCCCATCTTATTTTTTTAGACTTCTAGCATTTGCATACAAGCATTTTAGAGACTGTATTTTATTCATATTAATCTGGCTATTGGTAGACAAGGGTAATTTGGGATCTTTAAGCTCTGTCTGCTCCATTCTCAAGGGCATTTGGGCTACTTTACTCTTTTTTGGAACCTCTCTGCTTTTGGTAGTATCCTTCAAGGACACATTCTTCCGAACCATCCGCTCTTGGGCGACTGTCGGCTTTCCCCTATGTATGTATTGTATTAGTATGAGTATCCCATGCAAACATAAGTAAACATCTTTAATACCTGCACAAAACCTTAAAACTAAGATGCAGATAGTAGTCCAGCAGCAAGATGGGGGTTTTCTGGTCTTTTGCATTGAGTGTAGGAGTGGTGGGTTCACCCCTTAAACAAAGACATGGGGAGGGGTGGCCTGCACGGAGTGGCAGGTGCACCTACTATTGCCATCTTACTGGGCAGACTAGATGGACCATACTGGTCTTTATCTGCTGTCATTTACTATGTTACTATGATTTTCTCCCAGTTGGTAAAGGGTCTTTACATGTGCACTAGGTGCAAGGAGCTATTTCCTCTCTGGGAATGAGTCCGATCTCTGGAAGCTAGAGTAGTTGACTTAGAGGACATAAGGAAGATAGAGAAGTATATAGACGAGACCTACAGGGATGTAGTATTGAAGTCCCACCTCCAATCTGGCAACCTCCCTGCTGCCATGGAGGAGAGAGGTCACGAGACAGGAGAGCATCACTCTGGTATGGCAGGAAGTGATCCTGTAGCTAGGACCTGTCCTCCAGGTGATGTAAAACCCTCTCGCATCAAGAAGGTTTCTCCAGGGCCATATGCCCACGAGGGGAGGGTTAGAACGGCCATTAGGCATGTAGATCATTAGGCATGTAGATAGCTGGGTGGCTGATGGATGTGAGGATCACCTGGTAACATTCCTCCAGCTGCAAAGGTAGCAGACCTCACGCGCCACCTCGACAAGGTGTTAGACAGCACTGGAGAGAGTCTGCTGTCTTGGTACATGTTGATACCAATGACATAGGAAAGTGTGATAGGGAGGTTCTGGAGGCCAAATTTAGACTTTTAGGTAGGAAGTTGAAATCCAGCACTTTCAGGGTAGCATTCTCAGAAGTGCTTCCTGTTCCACGCGCAGAACCCAAAAGGCAGGCAGAGCTCTGGAGTCTTAATGTGTGAATGAGACAATTGGATTTGTTAGGAACTGGGGAACATTCTGGAGAAAGGAGGGGCTTTTCTGAAGGGATGGGCTCCACCTTAACCGGGAGGGAACCAGGCTGCTAGCATTAACCTTTAAAAAGGAGATAGAACAACTTTTAAACTAGATAATGGGGGAGAGCTGACAGTCGCCCAAGAGCGCATGGTTCAGAACGATGTATCCATGAAGGATACTAGCAAAAGAGGCATATCACAGAGAGGTTCCAATTGAAACAAAAGTAACCCAAATATATTGCAATGATAGAATAGATCAACTTGGTGGAGGGCTTGCGCTCTATGTTAGAGAGGGCATTGAGTCACACAGGATTAAAGTTTTCAGGAAACAAAATACATGGTAGAATCTCTATGGATTGAAATTCCATGTAAAAAGTGGAAAGCAATGGCAGTGGGAGTGTACTACAGACCACCTGGCCAAAATAAACAAATAGATGATGAAATGCTCAAAGAAATCAGGAAAGCTAACAAAAGTTACACTGCAGTAATAATAATGGGTGATTTCAATTACCCCAGTATTGACTGGGTCAGTGTCACGGCAGGACATGCCAGGGAGATAAAGTTTCTAGATGAAATAAATGACTGCTTCTTGGAGCAACTGGTTCATGTACTGACAAGAGGGGAAGCCATTTTGGAAATAGTCCTTAGTGGTACATAAGATCTGATGTAAGGACAAGGATGTTGTGATCACTTGGCAATAGTGATCATAGCATGATCATGTTTGATTTCATAAATGGAGGAAGGATGCAAGGAAATCCACAATACTGCCTTTTAACTTTTAAAAGGGAGACTACGATAAAATGAAGAAAACAGTTAAGAAAAAACTAAAAGGAGCAGCTGCAAAGGTTTAAGATTTGATTTAATTAATTAATTAACAGATTTTATATACCACCTTTTCTTTAAGTAGATTCATATCAAGGATGGATGTTGTTTAAAAATACTATCTTTGAAGCCCTGACCAGCTGTATTCCACGCTTTAAGAAAGGTGGAAGGTGGTCCAAAAAACTGCCAGCATGGTTTAAAGGTGAGGTCACAGAGGCTGTTGTAGCCAAAAAATTGAAAAAGGAGCCAAATGATGAAGACTGCAAACAACATAAGCAATGGCAGGTTAGATGCAAGGCATTGATAAGGCAGGCAAAGAGGGAATTTGAGAAGATGCTTGCTGTGGAAGCAAAAACACATAATAAAGACTTTTTCAAGTACGTTTGTAGTAAAAAAAACTGTGAGAGAGTCAGTTGGACCATTAGATGACAGAGGGATAAAAAGAGCACTAAGAGGGGACAAGGCCATAGCGGAGAGGCTGCATGAATTCTTTGCTTCAGTCTTTACTGAAGAAGATGCATGGAAGTTACCCATGCCTAAAATGGTATTTAAAGGTGAAGCATCGGAAGAATTGAAAGAAATATCGATAAACCGAGAAGATATATTACAACTATTTGATAAAATAAACAGTAGCAAATCACCTGGACTGGATGGTATACACCCAAGGATGCTGAAAGAACTGAAATATGAGATTGCAGACATACTATTAGTAATCTGTGAACTATCATTAAAATCATCTGTAGTACCTGAAGATTGGCGAATGGCCAATGTAACGCCAATTTTTAAAAATGGTTCCGGGGTGATACAGGAAACTACAGGCCGGTGAGCCTGACATCAGTACTGGGCAAAATGGTAGAAACCATTATAAAGAACAAAATTACTGAACATGTAGATGGTCATGGTTTAATGGGAGAAAGCCAGCATGGCTTTAGCCAAGAAAGGTCTTGTCTTACTATCTGTTACATTTTTTTTTCTATTTATAGAATTTACAATAATAATCAAGCAACTGCTTGTACAGAAAACAACTACTTGCATAGTAAATATAAGCAACATACAAAAACATACAATAAGGAAAAAATACTTATTACAAGAGTTTAGGTAGCCCACTATAATGGGGGAAGTGCTTTAGAAAAAACACAAGGAAAGTGAAGCCTTGATCCACTAACAGGAAAAATATATATCTAGAACAGCATCAGGGGCGCGGGACACTAATAAATGATGAAAGATCTTCAGGCTGAAAAAACACATATTTCTTATCCCGAAAGAAAACCATACATTTACAAGGAAATCGTAAAATAAAGGAAGCCCCAATCTGAACCAACCCAGATCTCAACAACAAAAAGGCTTTACGTCTTTTCTGAGTCTCCCTGGAGACGTCAGGGAACATCCCAACCCTCTTCCCCATGAACAACATAGAACTTTTTTTTTTTTTACTTTTTTTTTTAAAATCTTTTTGTCGGAAATGCCAGCTCAGTAAAAAGGAAACATCCTTTCACCACTGTGGCCCTTCCATTTTAATTTTTTTCGTATTTAAATGTTTTATTCAATACTTGTTGCACACAGTACCACCCAAACAAAACATATACAGCAACATTTTCAATCTGCAAATAAATGTTATAGATTCCTGAACTACCCATTCTGTACTGAACCATTCTCTATAACTCAAACACATTCAACAGGTACATAGGTTACAGTCATTCCAGCTATACAATAGAATAATCAGTAAGGGTACCTGTATGCTATAAACAACATTAAGGAACACAACTTATTGTATTGAAAATTTTCCATGTCTATTCTATAAATTGTACAGCTTAACCCATCCCCCACCCTATCCCATCGCCCCAACACCCTCCCTCTGCCTAACAACCTTCCACGGCATCCCACCAAACCATACCCCTACCCAAAACCCTTCCCTCCACATCCCCCTCCCACCCATACTACCCCATTCTAAGGAGGCCCCCCTTCCCTCCCTTGTCCTTCATTCGCCCCAAATCCCCCCTCCCCCCCTTCCCCCCTCCCCCCAACTACCCCCCCACCCATCCCTCTCCTCTGCCCCCCCACCCCTCCCATTACTCTCCCTGCCCCCCACTCCCCCCACCCCCACCCCACAAAACTCCCCAGAGCACCCCCCATTTATCCCTAAATCTATTCATTCGCTCCCGCCGCACTGCGGTCAATTTCTCCATTAAGACTATATGTCGCAGCCGCCCCTCAAACTCCCTTATCGTGGGCTCCTCTAGACACTTCCACGCTGCAGCGAGCACACATCTTGCTGCGCTCAAACAGGCCCGCACCACTTGCCCCCCCTCCTGTTGCCCATCCCTCCACCAGGAAAGTAAACAAACCCCTGGCTCCTTCCTCACCCCCACCCCCAAATGACTCTGCACCCAACCCACTACCGAATCCCAATACCGCTGAGCTTTACTACATCCCCACCAGATATGCCAAAACGACCCCACCTCCCACACCCCCGCCAGCACCGATCCGACACCCCAGGAAATATCTGATGAAGCCGCTCCGGCGTATAATACCACCGGAACAGGATTTTATACCAATTCTCCCGAATACTGCTCGCCCACGGCAACCCCCTTACCCTGTCCCAAATCTGCTGCCATTCCACCTGCGTCACTTCCCCCCCTAGATCCCGCTCCCAGTCCCCATATAACGAAACCTACCCCCCGCCCCCTCCCGCACCCCTTTATACAACCGCAAAATCATCCCCGCCGTTCCAAATTTCCCATACCAGAGGGCGTCAATCTCCGACACCTCCTCTCCCAACCCCCTTTCCTTCCCACCCCCTCTCAGAAAAGAGCTCGCCTGGAGATAGGAGAATCTATCACATTCTTCTAACCCATAGTCCTCTCTTACCTCCTCAAAGGAGCGCAATTCCCCCCCCCCCATCCAAGAGCTGATAAAAACATTCCAGGCCCTTCCCCTCCCAGACATCAAACCTCCCCCCTTCCCATCCCGGGGTGAATGGCCGCCATCCTCTCCAAGGCATCATCACGGAAAACTGACCCACCTTCCCCTCTGCCCCTACCGCTCCGGACCTCATCCCATACCCGGGCAACCTGCTGCATCGCTGGGGACCCCTCTCCCAAAGCCCGACGATCCTTTCCACCGGCCCACAACCATGCCTCCAGTCTTCCCCCCCTTAACCAAGGCCCTCTCTAGGGATACCCACGCCTTCAAAGCCCCCTTCCTTCTCCAATCCATGACGTGTCTCAGCTGCGCCGCCTGATAATAACCCTCCAAGCTCGGCACCCCTAACCCCCCCTCCTTCTTCGAAGCATACATCACCTCCCGCGCAACCCGCGGTGGTCGCCTATTCCAAATATACTGAAAAACCTTCCTCTGCAGTTTCCGTAAGATCTCCCCCGGCACTCTTACCGGCAAAGCTTGGAATAGATACAACAACCGTGGTAAGACATTCATTTTAACCCCAGCTATTCTACCCAACCAAGACATCTCCTGCCTTATCCAGTCCTCTATATCCCGCTCCACCTCCCGAAACACTCCCGGGTAATTGTATTTATACAAGTCCCCATATTTTGCTGTCAAAAGTACCCCCAAGTACTTCAGGGAGTGAGGAACCCACTGCAACAGGAACAATCCCCTTAACACCCCTTCCACCCTCGGCCTCATTCTAATGCGCAAAAAACCTCCGTCTTCTCTACATTCATTTTGAACCCCGATACAGCCCCAAAACCCTCCACGACGCGCATGACTTCCGGTAGTGACTCCTGTGGGTGCCCCAAATATAACAGAATATCATCCGCATATAGAGAAATTTTATGGCTGACCCCCCCTCTTCTCCAACCCCTTCTCAAGGTACTGTGCTATGTGATCCTCTGCCACCTGCTCATCTCTAGAATATAAGTCCTGATAAAATTGGCAAAACCGTTCCTGAATATCCCCCTCATTATACAGCACGTCCCCCGTTCGCCCCCTAACTTGATAGATCCTCGACGCCACAATCCGTCTCCGCAACCTCCTCGCCAACATCTTCCCTGTGCGATCCCCAAATTCATAATACCGCTGTTTCACCCAAGCCAACTCAAAGGCCACCTTCTCCACCTGTAACCCCCGCAACTCCCCCCGAACCTTCTCCATCACATCTCGATCCCCCGGTTTCCCAGACCTCCTATATACCTCCTCCGCCCTTGTCAACCTCGTCCCCAAGGCCACTTCCCTCTCATACCGCTCCCGTTTCTTCCTAGACCCCCACCCAATAAACTTCCCCCGAATTACCGCCTTCAATCCCTCCCACACCTTTGCCACCCTAATCTCTCCGGTATTATTCAACAGGAGATATTCCTTAATCCCTTCTCGAATATCCCGTACCACCTCTGGGTCCTTCAACAAGCCCTCGTTCAACCTCCAAAACCTCAGCCCCCCTCTCACCCCGCCTTCCAACCCCACCTCCACCGCCCTATGGTCAGTCCAAGCTGTCGGCAGAATCTCTCCCTCCCTGATCCCCAGCATCCAGTCCTGATCCACCAACACCATATCAATCCGTCCCCAACTATTGTGTGGCACCGAGTAATGGGTATAAGCCCGTTGCCGGGGATGCAGCACCCTCCACGCATCGACCAAATTTAATTTATCCATCAACCCCTTCAACTCCCTGCTATTGCGCCCCCCCCACCCCCCTCCCCGGCTCCTGATCTACCCGGGGTTGCAACACTACATTAAAATCCCCTCCCACCACCCTCCGCTTCTCCAACAGCGCATGCACCCTCCTCCAAAAGCTGACTTGCTCCCCATTGGGACCATAAATGGACACCAACACTATCTCGACCCCCCCCCCCACTGTCCAACCACCCCCACTACTCTACCCTCCCCATCCTCAAAACCTCTCTCCACCTTCGCCCCCCGTATCAACACCGCTACCCCCCCTTTCTTCCCCCCCTCCCGATTGCAGGAATAAAATTGTTCCCCAAACCGTGCATTCCTCATCAACCCCACATCCCTGCAACGCAAATGCGTCTCTTGAACCAGAACCACATCCCATCCATTCTTCTCCACCTCTCGATAGAGCAACCGCCTCTTTGTGGGCGAGTTCAGCCCTCTCACATTAAGAGTCCCCACCCGCAGCAGCAGTTTCTTATCCAAAACTCCCACCCCCCATCTCTGTTAACCCCTGCCCCCCGCTCCCCTGCCCCCACCCCCACCCCCCTCCCTCCTCCCCTCCGCTCCCCCCTCCCCACCACTCCCTCCCTATCCCCCCTCACCCCCCCGTCCGGCCTTCCCAGTGTGTCAGTCCAGTCCTGCTCCCGCTCCTCCAGCCCCCCAACCTCCCCCATGCCTAACTCCCCTTACACCTCACTCCCCTCTCCCTCCCTACCCAAATCCCCCCACATAACCACACAACCCGCTCCCCCCCATATCCAACATCCAAAACCAAAGAGCCTACTATCCGGCTCGTTGAACAATATTGTATTGCTATTACTCATGTCCACCATCAGTCTTTAGATTCAATGGCCCTTGCTATTTGAACGAGTATTCCAGACACACAAGTAAATTTTTTCGTTCACTATCAACTCCTAACTACTGGATTGGAATATCTAAATATTAAGCAAAAAACAGTTATTTCCGAGGTCTCGGTTCAACAATAGCAAAGCCTCATAGACTTTCGTCAAAACAGGCTGTTTGCATGATCACATCAGCGACCTCAATATATTGTGAACATCTCCCTATTTCTAAAGAAAGTGCTTTCTTAGATGAAATTCTTCCGAATATTAGTAGACTTAACTTGAAAAAACCTTGATATCACTTCCCAATATTATAGGGAGTCTGTCCACTTCTAATACGCATTCGGATCCCAACGTCAAATCCCTGGCACCGCTTAGACGTTTCGCTATGGTGTTTCTTCAGGGGATCATTATCAAAAGATGCTGCCCACGATTTCTCTCAATGATAGCAAAACGCTCTCGGAACAACGGGAACATTCAAACTGTCCAACAAAAACGCCGCGCATCAGTCTTTAGCAGGTTCACTCCTCCCCGCTCCAGCTTCTTCGGTTCTCCTCTGCAACCGTCGGCCTCTTGCGGCGACCCTCTGCCAACGGGAGCTCTCCTGCCGCTGCTCTTTTACCCCTCCACCGGGCACAACGCTCTCCTTTGCCGCCCCTTTGGGCAGTTGTTCGCAGCCCAGCTCTTTTAACGCTGCCCAGGCTTCCTCCGCCACTTTTACCCGTCGAGACACTCCATTTACGGTCAGCAGCAACCCAAAGGGAAACAACCACCTGTATCTCAGGTTGTTCCCACGGAGGTATGCCGTAACCTCTCGTAGCCCCCTTTGTCTATCAAGGGTCCCCTTTGGATAAGTTATTATAAATGTCCACCTCATTCCCCTCCCAGGCAATTCGCCCGTATTTCCTTGCAATCTGCAGAATCTTTTCTTTCAGCGGGAAACTCCGCAAACACGCTATTATATCTCTGGGCTGCCGGTCCCTCCTCGGCCCCAAGCTGCGGTGCGCCCTTTCCACTCCAATATCCGTATCTCTCACCTCCTCCTCGCCACCGCCTGCCAAGGCCAGCATGTGAACACACAGCTTCCGCACCACTTGCCCACAGTCACTGAACTCTGCCGTTTCTCTGACGCCCTTCACCCTCAGATTGTTCCGGCAGGCCCGATCCTCGGACGCCCTTCACCCTCAGATTGTTCCGGCAGGCCCGATCCTCGATCTCCTCCATCTTCTCCATCTTACTGAAATCCCCAACCTACTGAAATCCCCAACCTACTGAAATCAAATGTATACCCTGATCTGTGTGCTATAATAATTCAACTGTATATTGTATCCAACTGTTTATCCCGCGTTACGTAAATCATTGTCTAATCAAAATGTAAAACTAAAAATTTCAATGTATTATACAATGCATTATGATTTCTGTAAAGTAAACCGCTGTTGATCGTAGGAAACAGCGGTATACAAGTATTTACTAAATAAATAAATAAATAAATAAATCTTTTCCATCATTTCCACCTGCTGCCGCTGCAATTTACTTTGTTCCATCGCCATGGCCTGCATCTCTCCCATGCACTCCTCCACGTGGTCTTCCACCTCTGCCACGCGGTCCCCCAGGCCGTTCAGATCTTGCTGCAGGCTTTTCAGGGACTCCTTAATATCCCTTCTCATCTCCGATAGCTCCGCATGCAGGTCCTTCTTAAAGACCCTCAGCCAGGTCCGTATCAACACCTCCGCCGGCTCCTGCTGATCACTCTCTGAGTCTGCCTCCGAGCTCTCCCGTCTGCCAGGCCTCTCCTCTCCATCCGCCTCCGATTCCTCTTTCTTTCCTTTCCGCGCGTATGGCGACTTGAAACCCGCCAACTTCTTACGCGCTGCTTGTGCCATTCCTCTCCGCAATTCCCCCGCTCTGCCGACACAGGGAGACGCACTTTACCCCACAATTGAGCTTGAACGGAGCTTGGCTACTCTGCTGCCATTCGCTCCGTGACATCACCGGAAGTTCCCATAGAACGTTTTTAAAAGTATAATTTCAAAAGCCACTCTCTGTCAGAAGGTAAGGCAAAAGTTACTAACAATGTGGAGACTGGTAAATCAACTTCCCGAGGGGATTGTAACAGAGCAGAGACATCTAAAGTATCCATAGTTAAAGCACCCTCTGATAACACCCCAACTTTCTTACCCATAGGTAAAAAGTAAGCTCTCACAATTGGGGGAATTAAATCAGTTGGTACTCCCAAATTCTCATGCATATATTTTTAAAATAAATCAATTGGCAACATATTTGCTACAACCGGAAAATTTAACAACCTTATATTGGCAGCTCTAACCACATTTTCTAGATTCTCTAACTTAAGAACATAAGAACATAAGACATGCCATACTGGGTCAGATCGAGGTCCATCAAGCCCAGTATCCTGTTTCCAACAGTGGCCAATCTAGGTCATACGTACCTAGCAATATCCCCAAAAGACACAGGTTCCATAATGCTTGTACTGGGTCAAGCATTGATATCCTGGGTCCCTTTTTAATAGCGGTTTATGGACCTTTCCTCCAGGAATTTGTCCAAACCTTTTTTAAACCCAGCTATACTAACAGCCCTTACTACATCCTCCGGTAACAGATTCCAGAGTTTGATTACACGTTGAGTGAAAAAATATTTTCTCTTATTTGTCTTAAATAGTTTACCCTGTAGCTTCATTACATGTCCCCTAGTCTTTCTATACTCTGATAGCGTAAACAATTGATCCACGTTTATCCGTTCCACTCCATTCATTAATTTATAGACCTCTATCATATCTCCCCTCAGTCGTCTCTTCTCCAGGCTAAAGAGCCCTAACCACCTTAGCCTCTCTTCATAGGAGTAGCCTTCCATCCCCTTCACCAATTTGGTGGCTCTTCTCTGTACTTTTTCTAATAACGCTATGTCCTTTTTAAGATACGGTGCCCAGAATTGCACACAATATTCAAGGTGCGGTCTTACCATGGAGCGATACAGAGGCATTATAATATCCTTTGTTTTG
Source organism: Ichthyophis bannanicus (assembly GCA_033557465.1). Classification (NCBI taxonomy): domain Eukaryota; kingdom Metazoa; phylum Chordata; class Amphibia; order Gymnophiona; family Ichthyophiidae; genus Ichthyophis; species Ichthyophis bannanicus. The sequence goes on along the minus strand of CM066049.1, from coordinate 140,055,358 downwards.
TTCTCCATCCCTTTCCTTATGATACCTAGCATTCTATTTGCTTTCTTGGCCGCCGCTGCACACTGGGCGGAGGGTTTTAACATGTTATCCACGATGACTCCTAAATCTTTTTCCTGGGTGGTGGTTTCTAATGTGGAGCCTTGCATCGTGTAACTATAGTGTGGGTTGTTCTTTCCTAGGTGCATAACTTTGCACTTGTCCACATTAAATTTCATCTGCCATTTGGATGCCCAGTCTTCCAATTTATCCAGATCCTCCTGCAGTTTTCCACAATCCTCTTGGGTTTTAACAACTTTAAACAGTTTTGTGTCATCTGCAAATTTGATAACCTCACTAGTTATTCCCTTTTCCAAGTCATTTATGAATATGTCAAAAAGCAGCGGACCCAGTACAGATCCCTGGGGTACTCCACTATTCACCTTTTTCCATTGGGAATATTGGCCATTTAGCCCTACCCTCTGCTTTCTATCTTTTAACCAGTTCCCGATCCACAATAGTACACTGCCTCCTATCCCATCACTTTTTAGCTTCGCCAAAAGTCTCTGATGGGGGACTTTGTCAAAAGCTTTCTGAAAGTCCAGATACACTATATCAACCGACTCACCTTTGTCTACCTGTTTATGCACACCTTCAAAAAAACATATCAGATTAGTAAGACAAGATCTTCCTTGTCTAAAGCCATGTTGGCTGTCTCCCATTAGGCCATGACTATCTACATGCTGTGTAATTTTGTTCTTTATGATGGTTTCTACCATTTTCCCTGGTACTGACGTCAGGCTCACCGGTCTGTAATTTCCTGGGTCACCCCTGGAACCCTTTTTAAAAATTGGTGTTACGTTGGCGACCCTCCAATCTTCAGGTATTACAGATGATTTTAATGAAAGTTCACAGATTACCAATAGCGGGTCTGTAATCTCATATTTCAGTTCTTTCAACACTCTGGGATGTATACCATCCGGTCCAGGTGATTTGCTACTATTCAGTTTATCAAATAGTTGTAATATATCTTCCCGGTGTAGCGATATTTCTCTCAATTCCTCTGCAGTATCACCTTTAAATACCACTTCAGTCTTGGGTAACATCCCTACATCTTCCTCAGTAAAGACCGAAGCAAAGAATTCATTCAGTCTCTCTGCTATAGCCTTGTTTCCTCTTACTGCCCCTTTTACCCCTCTAGCCTTGTTTCATCTTCATAGAGACATTATCTTTCACAATCGAGTCATTCAACGTTGAAACCTGGATCATTTTCTGTTCACCCTCCTCAATTTACAAGCGAAGGTTCACCACGTCTCCCTTAACTCCAGACGACAAACTTTCCAATTTTTCCAACCGAGTTGTTGTTAACTCAATATGCTGACTGACCATAGAGGAGAGCTGTAGAATAGCTCCCCAAATCGCCTCCAGGGATATCTCCTTAGGGGACTGCAAAAAAGAACCTTTTATAATAACAGCCTTCGGTGTAGAAGTCTTAAGCCCAGCGCCTTCTCCTACATCTCGACCCAGATGGAATAACCGCCTCCAAGATTGTAGCAAAGGTCGTTTCCTGGACCCTCACCTCTGAGGGTTGCACTCTAGCGCCTTCCTCCAGCAAGACCCGCTCAGCAGATGCCGCTCTACCACCTTCGGGCGGGGCAGCCTCTCCTCCCGCAAGAAGAGGCGCTGGACAGGTCAAACGCCTAGGCAGAGATCGATCGTCTGGGGAGAGAGAAACCTCCAGGGCATGCTCTACCGGAGCCACCACATCCGACAGCACCGCGCCCGCTCGAATCTCCCCTTTCTGCCTCTCTGTCAGCTGGACGAACTTAACCATTGGTCCCTGAGAATTGGCAGGTACAGGCTCCGTGGGAGGGGCCTTTGCTTTGCCCTTTCGCTTAGGCATACTCAGCCCAAAAAACGCTCACGCCGCCATCTTGCCACAGACCACTCCCCCCTGTTACATTTTTTTGAAGGTGTGAATAAACAGGTAAACAAAGGTGAGCCGGTTGATATAGTGTATCTGGATTTTCAGAAAGCCTTTGACAAGGTCCTTCATGAGAGACTTTTGGCAAAGTTAAAAAGTCATGGGATAGGAGACAGTGTACTACTGTGGATCAGAACTGGTTAAAAAACAGAAAGCATAGAGTAGGGCAAAATGGCCAATTTTCCAAATGGAGAAAGGTGAATAGTGGAGTACCCCAGGGATCTGTGCTGGATCCACGGCTTTTTAACATATTCGTAAATGACCTGGAGATGGGAATAATGACTGAAGTAGTCAAATTTGCAGATGAGACAAAATTATTCAAAGTTGTTAAAACCCAAGAGGATTGTCAAAAATTGCAAGAGGACCTTGACAAATTGGAAGACTGGACGTTCAAATGGCAGATGAAATTTAATGTGGACAAGTGCAAGTTATGCACCTAGGAAACAACAACCCAAACTATGGTTACATGATGCAAGGTACCACCTTAGAAACCACCACCCAGGAAAAAGATTTACTGTAGGTGTCATCATGGATATATTGAAAACCTCCGCCGAGTGTGCAGCGGCGGCCAAGAAAATTAATATAATGCTAGGAATCATAAAGAAAGGAATGGAAAATAAGACAAAGGATATTATATAATGCCTCTATATCGTTCCATGGTTTGACCGCACCTTGAATATTGAGTACAATTCTGATTGTCGTATCTTAAAAAGGATATAGAAGAATTAGAAAAAGTACAGAGAAGAGCCACCAAAATGGTAAAGGGGACGGAAGGATACCCCTATCAGGGAAGTCTTAAAAGTTAGGGCACTTCAACTTGGAAAAGAGAAGGCTGAGGGGAGATATGATAGAAGTTTATAAATGAATGAATGGAATGGAATGGGTTAATGTAGATCAGTTGTTTACACCATCAAAAAGTAGAAAGACTAGAGGACACGCAATGAAGCTACAACGTAACCCATTTAAGACTAATAAGAGAAAATATTTTTTCACTCAACGCATAATCAAACTCTGGAATTCATTACTGGAGGATGTAGTAAAAGCTGTTAGTGTAGCTGGGTTTAAAAAAGGTTTGGACAAGTTCCTAGAGGAAAGGTCTATAAACCATTATATTAAAGGGAACCCGGAAAATCCATTGCTGGTCTGTCGGCGTATTACTACGCCAATGACATTTCCATTTTGCACCACACTTCTTCTGCTCAACCAGATATATCCCCCTCAATAAGTATCTATCACTGATTTCTGTCTGGCTTTCCACCAACCGCCTTGTTCTCAATATCACTAAAACTGCAGCGATTTGGTTCCCACATGGAGCCAGCTGCCCATCCTTGGCTCCCTCTTTCCTAGGTACCTCAATCACTTTGGTTTCCAAGCTTCGCTATCTCGGTGTACTGTTAGATAATAATCTTTCATTCCACGATCACATTTCACAGGTGTCTCAACGTTCGTTCTACTACCTTCGTCATATTCAAGCTATCCGCCATTTCTTTCTCCACAGGCCTTAACCACCCTTCTTCTTTCTTTAGTCATTTCTAGGTTGGATTCTTGCAATCTTGCACTTGCCGGTGTCCCCCAATACCAACGACGCCGGCTTCAGCTGGTACAAAATACTGCAGCCAACTCATAACCCATGCCTCTCATCGTGACCATATTACCCCTATTCTCTATCAACTTCACTGGCTTCCGTTAGATTTCCGGTTTCAATTCAAGGTTCTCACTCTGGTGCTCCAAGCCATTTACACTCATCGACCTCAGTACCTGGCAGACCTTCTTGTGTTTCATACTCCCTCCCGTAGTCTCCGATCGGTTCATGTTAACCGACTTCACCTCCCCTCCCCTACCCATGCACACCTTGTCCCAACGCCGCCCTAGTGGCGAAGAAGTGTCACGGTAGAGAGGGTGGACACAAAAATATTTGTAATTGAGTTTGGCTTAAAGACAGGGCCCAGGTTTTCTTTGTAGTCCTAGTAGCCTTCTGGTAACCAAAAGCTCAAAAGAACATAATAGTCCGAGTGAAGGGAGAATAAAGGCTTTTATTTCCCCTATTGCAAAAAGTTTCAAAAGCTCAGATCTTCACAGCAACAGAAATTGTCCTTATTTCAGGTTGAAAGAAAACAAACAAGAACTGTATTTAACCTGTTAACTTCACAGTAATAACATGAGAAAACAAAGATTCACGCATTCCCCCGGCTACAGCTCTATTCCTTGTCTAAAGGCTCAAAGCCTTCCGCCTGACAGTAGCTGCAATCCATTTCAGGGTCCGAAAGGTCGTCAGCGACGTCCACCTGCATTGGTTCAAGGTCAGCGATATCTGGTAGCTTGCATTCAGGCTTTTTATACAACGTTTGCACGATGTCCCAATGTTCTGTGTTCAAAGGTAAGCCCTGGTTCTGTGTACCTCTAGACTGAGAACAGTCTCTCTTGCACACGGCTCTTTTACTGGAGAGTCTCTTTCTTGATATAGGTTTGTATCCTGAAGTATAAACAGTTCTAGTAGGACAACATTCCTCTATTCCCTGTTCCTCCTGCGTCACAGCGTTCAGGAAATTATAATCAGAAAAATAGTGATTACCTTTCTTTCTTGGCTTATCCCGGCAAGGTGAGGATTGAGGCCAGTTCCTGCTGGGGTTTGGCCTTACTTGCACAAGGGTAGGCTTTCGGTTCTCCCGGAGGCCTTCTGCTGGTGTTAAACCACATTCACACCAAAGCTTCCTTCTGTCTGAGCCAAGAATGTTACCTTTTAAAGAAGTTCTTTCACCTTCTTCTTGGTTACTCCATGTTATGTCCTTCAATGGTTGCTGGCCTCTGCCCAACTCAGGTCCAGGAATTTCTAGCACAGTCCTTCTGCTTCCAGGGGTAGCTCCCTTTCTGTATCTCTCCCTCTTGGAAGGCGTGTCCTCTCCACTCCTGGGATACTCAGGGCGAACTCCTTCACCTGGCTCTGCTGAGTCTGCTGGGCCTGTTCCTTTCCCCAGGACTCCTATTTCCTGGTCCTTCTCTCCCTCTTGGAAAGCCTGTCTTCTCCAGTCATCTGGGCTTTTTTTTAAGAGGAACTCTTCCCTCCTCGAATTGGGTGCAGGCCGGTATTGCATCACTGGCTCTGGGGCGTGGCTCCTCAGTCCTCCGGAGGTCCCACTTGCTCCCCCTATATGGCTCCTTGTAATGCTGCAGCCGATGTCTGCCTCTTTTTTCTAAGCTTAAAGCATTTTCTCCTGTCTGCAGAGGGTCTGCAGTTCCACAACCTGCAATCTACCCGACAAGCAGCCTTCTTCTACCTAAGCCCCTCCCTATGGCACGCCCTTCCTACTGCATTTCGTTTAGAGGAATCCTACACCAAATTTTGTTCCCTTCTGAATACCCACCTCTTCTCCTCTGCTTTCGACCTTGCCCTTGCTGTCCCCTAATCTCCTGCTTTTTTTTTAAATTATTTTACTATTTTCTTTTTGAATGTTGTATGAATGCATCTTCCTTCCCTCTTTCCTATGGAAAATTGTAGTTCCCTTTCACCTCTGGGGATTAAGCCTCTCTTTCTCATGTTTTTGGAATATTGTAAACCGCCCCAATGTTATGGGGGGCGGTATATCAAGTAACTGAAAAAATATAAACATAGTCTGCTTGGTCACTGCCATGGTCAAAGCTTTCAACTTTGGAAAATGCAAGCAACCTTCCATGCCCTCTAAGTAAAAGGCCATGAAGTTTACCCCTGACCTTGCCATCCGTGAGGACACCATCCAGTGCCTCCCATTCTGCCAAAGTCATCCAGCATAGCCCTGCAGAAGTAAAAAGGTCATGGGATGTTTCTGGATGCTCTTCAAGATAGGGTCCCTATCTGATGTAACCTCCACCAGAACCATAATCACATGCAAAATCAGAGAAGCCAATTCTTCCTGCCTAAATGGCCGAATCATGGACTTCTCCTCCTCCAAGAATGACAGCACCCCATCCTGAGGCTCCTCACTACCTTCCAGACTGCAGTCCTCCAAATAATATCCCTGCAGCTCCCAAGCAGGGGAAACTAGAGAATCTGGAGCTGCCTTAAGATTCCTCTCCCCTGGACACCCTGGGCTTTTACTGGGCCTGAGCCCCCTGAACCTGAGACCCCAACAGAGTGGGAAGCCTAAAAACAAAAAGGACCCACAGCCTTACCTGCACTGCAGCCTGAAGTGGCAAATGGGTAGGCTTTGCCAAGGTTGCCGGCATCTGCTGCAAGGCCCACACATTATCAGGCAAAGGCAGGGAAGGAGCCATCCCCTGCAGCTACCGAGACTGATCTCACTGGCCTCCATGCTCTGGGAACAACAATGGCAGTCCATTCAATGATCCTGTGAGCCTTGCTGAGTCCCTCAGACCCCTTGGAGAAAATGGTGGTTTTCCCCCATCTCAGCACGTCCACCAACCTAACAGGAACCACAGTCTCCTGCAATAGCTCCACAGGCCACATCCGGGAGGTATGCTCTTCGGCCTTGTAGGCCAAAGCCAAAGATTCCCACAATCTGTGATATATACACTACACTATTGCCTTGCAGCAGTTGCAGACTGTCAGCCCCCTCAGGATACACAGTAGCAGCCACCCCATAGAGACCGCACTATAACTCCCCCTCCCCCCGGAGATCACTTACCAAATCCTTCCTGCCGACAGCTCTTCTCCTTGAGAAATCCTCCAGCAAACACACAGACCAAGATTCTCGTCAAGATCTGTGTTTTTGGTGCAATTTTTTGTTGTTGCTTTGCTTTTTTAAATAAACTGTAATGAACTCTGCCACAAAGCTGACTGCAGAACATGGAAGGAGAAGGAAAAGGGACCAGCGACCCCCCTCCCCAGAGAGAACCTATTGGAATCCACTTCACCTGGAGGGGCAGCCTCAACCAGGAGCCCTGTGGAGAAAGAACCATAACCACCTAGTCAACCAGCAGGACGGCCAAATCTGTGCTCTGGGAACTGGCATGGACCTCGCTGTACCAGGGAAGCCGATTCGCAGGCCAGCTTCCAGGAAGCAACAGATCTGGTGTCACCAGGGAGAACAAGCCTCAGACTGTGGCCCCAAAAACCCTATACCACAATACTGCTGGCTCCAGTCCAGTAACATACACACCATAGAACTGTCTTCCGCAACACTCATCTAACTCTTACACATAACAACCCAGAACAAAGGTTTAAAATGTGAAAAATACTGCATTTTGTCAAATACCAAACCTTGATGTAACATATTTAATTGTATATAGTTATCCCCAGTTCACACCCAGTTTACCTTCCCTGTTATCTGTAAACCTAGTTCAGTTATATATTGACAGGTATGTTGTTGGAGTGGAGGAGTGGCCTAGTGGTTGGGGCAAGATACTTCAGGCCGGAAGGTCGGGGGTTCAAATCCCACTAGAGGACAGCAACCTTGGGCCGGAAGGACTGGGGTTTCTAGTCCCACAGGTGCTCCTTGTGGTCTTGGGCAAGCCACTTAACCCTCCATAGCCCATGTTCCCTGTAAAATAGTTATCTCCAAGTTATAATGCCCTGTTCAATGTAATTTCAGTTTGTTCAATGTAAACCGCCTTGATATCATGAAAGGCGGTATATAAAAAAAAAATGTTAAATAAAATAAAAAATAAATAAAATTAATGTAAACCGCACTGATGATGAATAGTGCGGTATATAAAAACTGTTAAATAAATAAAATAAAAATAAATAACCACCATCTGCTGGAGACAGAGAACTACTGACTAGAGCCCTTAGCTGCAACTCTCCTTATAACAGTAATGTTGTCACAGGAGAGTTCTAATTTTTCGGTCTCCATCGTCTCCAAGCAGGGAGGCATAAATCATTTGTCCGAATTGGTCTAGCATGATGAAAAAGAATAGCCCATTGCCAAGGTTATCTATTCTAAAATTTTTGAGTTGGATTATCTATTCCTCATTCTGCCATGGAACAAATATATTTTCAAGACAGTCTGGATTTTCTGGCTCAGTCAGTCATATCTAGAGCAAGCAGTCTGCCATATTTTTAACATCTACCAAATGAATAGCTTCAATCACTGCTTCCTTGATATTTAAACCCATCATAGTCTCTAGCCTCCTTCTCTAGGCCTGACACTATTCCACTAGGTGTGGAGCTGTGATGCACAGTAACATGTTCTAAGGTGAAGCTGGACCATTCCGCTTATTTTTTCCCTCCTGTCCTGCAAGTCTAGGCTTTTCCCTAAACCAAATGAAGTTGGAAAATAGTTTATTGAGGTTGGTAAATGGCCCATCTAAAGTTGCTGACCAGAAGCATCTCAACCAGAAAGTTTCATCAGAGAAAGATATTCTTTATCATCAGGAATCACAGTATGGCAACCAAGTCCTTAAATTTGTTTTGATTTTAGATATCAGAGGGATCCAGTACATTTCTCAACATCTAGATGTTAAACTACCCTCCCCTTATAGCTTGACCATTGTAGTGATGGTCTTAATGCTGGCAAGCACAGACCATGCCCTTTGCCAGAACCAGGAATGTCTGCAACCCAAGCCCAGCATTATTACATTGCTGTGTTCTGAGGGTTGCTACTCCCTCTGCTTCCACAGCATCCCAGCCCTCTATAGCAGCATGCTGATCTCTTAGGTTTATCACCTGCTTATGGAGTTGGATTTCCTTTCTCATCACATGGTTAAAAGCAGCCATCTGCATCAAGCTGACTGGAAAGTGCTTCATTTTTGCCTTCTAAGAAACAGAAAAATAATTAGATTTAGGTTCAATAACAGTCTCTCGTAGATCAGAAATGGATTCTGCAGTTACAAGCTATTAAAAGAATATACAGAGAACTGGAATAGGGACATGATTATAAATTGCCATTGTATCACCAAGAGGAAGGAATATGATGATATCTTCATTTATGCAGAGTCTGACAGTTAAAGATACAGAAAGTTTTGGAATCAGTAAAAAGAATTTCAAGATATCAGAAATGATTAATATCAGAGCTCCAACGTGCTTTTCACAATCATGTTATTGCACTGAACGTCATGCTGGCTATATTCTCAGTGTTACACAACACAAGTGTAAATACTGAGGGGATGACAGTCAGCCCAAGGTGGTCAGCGTCACTGAAATGTCTGACTGTAGCAGGCAAAAATGAAACCAGATATTCAGCACCAGAGCCTCCCCAGCACTGACCATCCAGTTTTGCCGCTAACTGCAGTGGCTTTCTAGTTAGCACGCCACTTATAACGCCTTGGAGTGTGATTGTAGTTAGAGAGGTAGTTTCATGGGAGGGATTGTATTGATTAGTTGGGCGGGTTATTGGTTTTATGGGGAAGAGTGTTGTATGTATGTCAGTGGAAGTTGTTTGGCCTTTTTAATACGTTTGATGTTATTCATGAATATGGATAGAATGGGTTGGTTTGTAAAGGTTTTATATTGAATGGACCTTGCTAGGGTTCAGGCTTATTTTATAAGGGATTCTGTGGTTTACCCTGGGTTTATGGGCTATGAGGGGATATATTGTTTTGATCAATGATTTATGTATCCGTTTATGATATAGTTCAGTCTCTCCTATTGAAGTCCTTATTTCAAGGGTGCGGAAGAATAACATTTATGATAGAGGTGGGATGCTTGTTAAGACAGTTGGCACCATTGCATTCTGTGGGGTGGTATTGTTTGCCTTCAGAAGAGGTTCCTATCCCTTGTTTATATGTAAATGCTCAATGCCCCTTGTTATCTATCAAGAGGTTCCTATCCTTTGTTATCTATCCAAGTTCTGTTGCCTGTTAATTGTAAATACAAATCGAAAGTTTTGAGATGTGTATTTAACTGGTTCTATGTAAACCGCACTGATGGAAAATAGCGCGGTATGTAAGTGCATGTAATAAATAAATAATAAATAAATAAATCTGTTTGTAATAAGGTATCTCTGATTGAAGATCTTTTGTGTAAGAAGGATCCAAGATTCCTGTTTGTTATGGAATCCTGGTTACACTCAGAGTAGGATCCGTTGGTATATGAAGTTTGCCCACCAGGATATAAATTTATTAATATGCCCCGAGTGGAGAAGCTGGGGGGGGGGGGGGCATTTATTGGTGTATAAATCTTTTTACCAGCTCACAATAGTGGATACTATTCTGTCACCAGAATTGGAAGCTTTCTGTTGTGAGGTTCATTTAGGAGACTCAGGTGAGAAATGTACTTTTATTTTAGTATATTGACCACTGGGTTCCTGGTCCAGGGTATGTGAGATTTATTACTTGTTGACATCCTGGACAGTGTCAGTGCAGAATTGTATATTGTCAGGGGATATTATTTTGCACCTAGATATGAGGTAGGTAGTGTGCAGACTTGGGATTATCTTGGTTTTGTAGAGTCCTTGGGATTTTTTAATGTGGTTTTAGGTTCCACTTATGTATTGGGTCATCAAATGGACCAATGTGCTTATGGTTTTTGTGCCAGGTCTGGTTATTCTCTGACAGATGTGCAAATGGTTCCTCTGAGTTGGTCAGACCATTCATTAATAGAGTTTACACTCCGGGTTCCTTGATATGATTCATCTGGTTGTTTTTCCCATGATATAGTTAAGATGTGTAAGTACGTAACTCTGGAGGCTTTTTGGGATGAAGTTGGTGCGCGAGGAGTATTGAGGTCTGAGGCTGAGCTCCGGATGCAGGTGGCTGAATGGTGTGGTGTATTCCAGGCTGTTTTGAATGATGTGGCTCCATTTGTTTTTAGGCGGAAGAGTGAACGAATGAAGAAATCTCCATGGTTTATGCCAGATCTTTGGGACTTTAAGAGGGAATGCAGGAGGTTGGAATTTCAGTGGAGGTGATCTAAAGGAGTGTGTGATAGGTGTTTGTGGAAGCAGAGATATCAAAAGTATAAAGTCATGGTACGACGGGTTCGGAAACAGTATTATGAGGCCCTGCTTCTCAAGGCTCCTTCTCAGTCTAGGTTGCTGTTTAAGCTATCTTCTTTGTTTTTAGGGGAACGGGTGAGGTTGCGGCTGACAGCTTCTTTGGGTCCCCTGATTTTTCCAGGATAAAGTATTGAAATAAAAAATACAATTTCATGTATTCCAGGGTTTGCAGAGGGGGGCGCCCTGTCCAGTGGATCATTGCTGGGATGTGTTCCAAGTACCGACTTATAAAGAATTTGATTGTTGTTTTGGGAAGTGTGCCAGAAAGATTTCCTATGCCGATTCTTGTCCGCCGGTTTTGTTTCACTCTGCTCCATTTTCCTCTAAATTATGACTTTATAAGCTTATTATTGCCTTATTAGCTGAGGGGTGCTACCCGGAAGAAATTGGGGAGATAGTTTTGGTTCCTATTCTGAAAGATATTAAGGGTAGTTTGGCCGAGGCTTCAAATTTTCGGCCTATCGCTAATATTCCTTTAATTGCGAAGGTGTTGGAAGCCTTGGTTGCTATTCAGCTTAGCCAATATTTGGATGATTATGACTCTTTACATTCATCACAGTTTGGTTTTCGGAAAGGTGATAATGCGGAAGTATTGCTGGGTGTTCTTTTAGATTAATAATGCCTTGGCAAAGGAGCAGGCAGTAGTTCTACTGTAGTTTGATTTAAGTGTGGCATTTGATGTAGCCAATCATGCAATATTATTGGCTATTTTGGATTATTTTAGCCTGTCGGGGGCGGTTTTGGAGTGGTTTCATGGTTTTTTTGTGGCATCGTGTGTATTGTGTTGAACACAATGTTGAACAATTGAGGTCTTGGAGTCAGATTGCGGGGTACCTCAGGGATTGCCATTGTCTCCATTATTGTTTAATATGTTGATGGTATCTAAATTGGATTTTGGCTGGTGTGGATGTACAGTATTATGTTTATGCAGATGATATTTTGGTTTTGGTTTCATTTTCTAGGCATTGTTTGGATTATTTTTCTCACTTGAATGAGGTTTTATTGTTGATGCATAGGTGGGTGGAATGTTTTCATCTTCAGCTGAATGTGGCTAAGACTAAAGTACTTTGTTTTGATAATGATAATCCTGTCCCAGATTTGTTTTTGAGAGCTATTACTCAATTAGATCTGCTTAGAGAGAGCCAGTGATACAGGTGTTAGGAGTTTTGCTGAAGGACATGGAAAGGTTTGGGAAAACTCAGATTATAATTGGGAGATTACAATCTGACTCTAAATCCCAGGCTAGATAATAGTGGGGGGCAGGAAGGAGAGTGTAAAACAGAGAGGAAATACCTCTCTAAATTCAAAGAAAGGCTAGGCCTGGTAGACGTGTGGTGCATCAGACACCCAGGGGAGAGTAAATATACGTTTTACTCAAACCCACATGGCTGATGAATATTGCCGTCCATATCCAGATTGATGAAACCGCTGCAACTGTTTCAAACTTACTCCCACACACCGGCTTCATCAGGGAAACTTCAAATACCTTGCCTCCACTCTTCAGTTTTCCGTTTTTTTTCTTTATATGATAGCACCAGGCATTGCTCTTTGGCGGTATATGAGATCAGACTTAAAGAAAAAAGAAGAGTTGAGGCAAGGTATTCGAAGTTTCCCTGATGAAGCTGGTAAATCGGCAAAACTGTGGTCCATGATTGGAAATTTGGAGGGAGGATTTGGAGTTCTTACATAGTAAATGACGGCAGATAAAGACCAGCATGGTCCATCTAGTCTGCCCAGCAAGATGGCAAGAGTAGGTGCACCTGTCACTCTGTGCAGGCCACCCCTCCCCATGTCTTTGTTTAGGGGTAAACCCACCACTCCATGTAGGACACCCCTATTTGTTGAGACGTTATATGGTTCCGAAGTTAGATGGTACTGTTTATTTTTTTTTATCCTATTGCTGTAAAGGGATCCACTGTGTTTGTCCCATGCTGTTTTGAATTCCGTCACCGTGTTTGCCCCCACCACTTCCTTCGGGAGGGCATTCCAAGCATCCACCACCCTTTCAGTGAAAATCTTTTCCTGATATTGCCTTTCAATTTACCACCTTGCAGCTTCATGTTATGCCCTCTAGTTTTACAGCTTCCCCGTCTTTGGAAGAGGTTTGTTTGTTCATCATTTCTCTTTAAGTATTTAAAGGTCTGAATCATATCTCCCCTGTCCCTCCTCTCCTCCAAAGTGTACATATTTAGGTCTTCAAGTCTCTTCTCATAAGGCTTCTGACGCAGGCTCCAAATCATTTTGGTTGCTTTCCTCTGAACAGTTTCCAGTCTTTTTAAGTCTTTTGCAAGATATGGTCTCCAAAACTGAACACAGTATTCCAAGTGAGGCCTCAACAGTGACTTACACAGTGGCATAAGTACCTCTTCTTTTCTGCTGGTAATCCCTCTCTGTATGCAGCCCAACATCCTCCTGGCTTTTGCCACCGCCTTGTCGCACTGTTTTGCCACCTTGAGATCATCAGAGATAATCACACCAAGGTCTTTCTCCTGAACCGTGCATACCAACCTCGCGCCCCCTATCTTGTACATTGTACATCTTGTACCAACCTCGCACCCCCTATCTTGTACATTGTACATCTTTGAGTTGTGCTGTCAATGTCCTTGGTGTATTCTTGTGCTATCATATAAGATATAGTGGATTTGAATTCAAACTTGAAGTGTTTACACAGACATGATTTGTGTGTGGAGTAAGTTTGAAACAGTTGAAGCGGTTTCATCAATCTGGATATGGACAGCGATATTCATCAACTAAATACTGCAAGACAGTTCTATATGACAAGATTGATTTAAACATTGACTGCTACATTTTCGTTTAAGTGAAGAGAAACATGAGTACTTTATGATTAGGTGTTTATATATAAGCAACGCTAATTCAGCTAATATGTTTTGTCTTGTTGTTGATCAAGATTATTTTGTATGAAAGAGACGTCCATAATTCTTCCCATATCATCTGTGAGGTATTTCGTGTATGATAGGCATGTTTTGTTTTTTTTTTATTTATAATTTTTATTATCCTTTTTTCACACTGTACATTCCCGGTCATCAACTATTACAAACATAGTCATCAACTTTTGCACACAGTCAGACTTCATTTCCCACCTCCTCCACATCGGATACCCATGAGCATAAGCACCCTCTTCGATATAAATTCCCCCCCTACCCCGCCTCCCATCCAGTTATACACTTCTTTATACCCTTTACTCTATAACGTGAAGCACACTAATACATCAACAAAAACATTCCATCCAACGGCTATCCGTCCCCTTAATCTTATGCTCAAATACAAAACAAATACTATAACATCGATATGGCCTTAATCACATTAACCAGTGACCATTGGGAAGGCCCCTGTTCCTAGTGCTTTCCCATATGTCTTCCATGTCACCCAAACCCCCCCCCCCCATGTACTATTTGCCCAGCTTATACAATATACAATTTAACCCTGCTTATACTATTTTACATTATCCCAAGCAGAAATTCTCCCCGCCCTCCCCCCATCCACCCACATTCTATTAACCTCCCGCCCACCCACCGGCCATATTACCCCCCCCCCTTAGAAAACCACCCCAGCATAATGACCACAAATTCTCCAACTCCCCCCCTTTCCCCCCCCACCCCATCCTTCATCTAGATCCCCCCCCCCCTCTCCACCCTCCAGTGTTCATATCTTTCCCACACCATATTAAATCGTGGAACAGTATGTTTTCGATGGGCTTCTATTGCACAGTACCCCCAAAGCTGCTCCATTCCCCCCACCACCTCCGCTAAGGGGGGAACATCCGGCTTCTTCCACCAGCGGAGAAGACTCATCCGCCCTGCAATTACACAATACCCCTGTAGTCTCCCCCTGTCTCTCCCGCCCTCTCCCATCCCCCCTTCATTCAAGATTACCATACTAGGAGTAAAGCCTGTCTGCACCCCAGTAATGTCTTCCGTGAGTCTTTCCACCCCACTCCAATATTCCTGAACTACCGGGCAGCCCCACACCATATGCAGCAAGTCTCCTCTAGCCCCACACCCCTTCCAACACTGATCCGAACTAGTAGGGTATAGAGCATGTAGCCACACCGGGGTCCAATACATTCTCAGCCTTAACTTATAGCTGTTTTCCAGCATGGCTGTACCCGGTGCTAATTTATGAGTTCTGATATAGATTCTATCCCACCTCTCGCCGTCCCATTGCCCCCCCAGGTCTTCCTCCCACTGCTTCTGGCCCCGTACGACCCCTTGCTCGGATTCCCCCAGGATTCGGTATAACTTCGATATAGTCCTAGTTGGCATCCCAGTACCCCCCATCATCTCCTCAAAGGGCGTGGGTTTCGCCATCCAGTCTCGCTTCACCTCCTTCCTCTGAAGCCAGTACCATAGACTAGCATAAGCATACCTGTCATGCCTCTCCAAACAGTATTTCTGCTGCAACTCCTCAAAGCCTCTAATCCTCTCCCCCTCCCCCACCAATTGTCCCAACGTCCGTAACCCTTCCGCCCCCCATCTCCTAAAGACCCCTGCCTCCTCCCCCATCCTACCCTTCATGGCTATCTGGATTGGAGTTTCTCGTGAGTATTGCTTCCCCCCTAACAGGTACCCCTTCCATTTCGTCCAAACCTGCCTGGTAAGGGCTCTGTAGGGATTCTCTTCTCCCAGCCTCCTCCCTCCCCCCCCAGGGTCCCAGATCCAGGCTCCCCCCTCGGTCCCCGCCTCCCCCTCCATCCCCACCCACCCAGGCCTCTCCACCCCCTCCTTCCAGGCAAAGAGGGCCCGAAGTTGCGCCGCTTCATAATACCGGAGCAAAGATGGAACCCCCAGCCCCCCCTCCGTTTTAAGCCTATACATGGTCGCCCTGGCTACTTTTGGTCGCTTTCCATCCCAAATAAATTGCAGCAACAAATTTTGCATCCTAGCTATTTCCTTTCGGACCAACCGATACGGCAATGACATATAAACAAACAGCAACCTTGGAAGAACATTCATTTTTACTACTGCAATACGCCCCATCCAAGACAAATACAGCCCCCTCCACCGTGATAAGTCCTGCCTTATATTCTCAACCAGTCCCTGATAGTTCCATTGCTTAATCTTAGTGAGAGGGTTCCCCAACTGGATCCCCAGGTACCTGAAACTCCCCTCCACCCACCTAAATTTAAAATGATGCCGCAGACTCTCTTCCACCCTGGGCGCCAGATTGAATCCCAGCAGTTCTGTTTTCCCTTGATTAATTTTATACCCCGCTAAGCGGCTGTACCTTTGTATAGCCGTCATTAGCACTGGTAGCATCGTAAGTGGTTGCGTCAGGGTGAAAATAATATCATCTGCAAATAGTCCAATCTTTTCCTCCCGCCCACCTATCTGTACTCCCTTAATGTCCCCCAGTCGCCTAATACTTGGGTGACAACGGACAGCCCTGTCTGGTACCTCTATGTAGCTCAAAACTCTCCGAATATCCCCCATTAACCCGAACCCTAGCACTCGGGCCCTGATATAGAGCTTTGAGCCAACGGACATACGTCTCTCCAAACCCCATTTTCTCCAAGACTTGAAACATGAAGGACCACTCCACCCGATCGAATGCTTTTTCCGCGTCTACGGTGATTAACACGGCCTCTTCTTTAGTCCGCTGAAGATGCCACATAATATTCAAAATCTTTCGCACATTATCGCTACCCTGACATCCCTTCACAAAGCCCGTCTGATCCGGGTGGATCAAGTGTGGCACAATGTCCTGGATACGGTTGGCCAAGATCTTTGCCAATAGCTTTGCATCTAGGTTGATTAAAGAGATGGGCCTATACGAACCACAAACCCCCTTATCCTTCCCTGGTTTCGGCAAGACCGTTATACCGGCCTCCGCCATTGTGCGCGGGAGGCCCTCCCCCTGAAGCACCCTATTGACTACTTTGGTAAATATGGGCGTGATCTGTGCTGACATAACCTTATAAAATTTTGCCGTGTATCCATCCAGCCCTGGCGCCTTTCCCAATTTCAATGTGGTTATAGCCCTCCGCACCTCCTCTTCCTGAATCTCCCGCCCTAGATGCTCCCGTTCCTCCTCCGTCACCTGTGCCAGCCCACATTCCTCCAGAAATTCCGTAGTGTCCCTCCCTCCCACCTCCAGTTCACTTTCATACAGAGTCTTATAATACTCCCGAAACACCCCCCTAATTCCCTTGGAGGTTTGAACCCACTCACCTTTATTGCTCCTAATGCCCACAACATGCCCTGCTTGCCTCCTTCCCTTCAAGCGACTGGCTAACACTCTCCCTGCCCGATTCCCACCTTCAAAATGGGCCTGCTTCAAGACCGCCAGTTGGAATGCTATCTCTTGGGCCCGCAATTTACTCAGCTCCCCTCTCACCCTTTGTATTTCCGTAAGGGTACCTGGATCTGCCACCCTCTGATGCACCCCCTCTAATCGCCGCAGCTGTTGCAATAAATCACATTCCATGGCCCCTTTTTCACGTTTTACGCGCGCCCCCAACCCAACCAGCTGTCCCCTAATCACCGCCTTTAAACCGTCCCAAAGCACCCCCATAGACACCTCCCCCGTATCATTTAGCTGGAGATAATCCTTTATATGAGCCTTAAGCTGCTCCACATGTTTCTCCTCCTCCAGCAGGGAATTGTTAAGTCTCCAGAATTTTAAACTCTCATCTTTCCATCCCATATCAAAGCGTGCACTCACTGGGGCATGGTCCGACCAAGTAATTTGACCATGTTCCACCTCCTGCACTCTGTCCAACCAGATTCCTCCCCCCCAAAGCATGTCCAACCTGCTATAAGAGCTATGCACTGGTGAGTAGTAAGTGTATTTCCGTTCTCCCGGATGCCAACTTCTCCACAGATCCACCAAGCCCAGGCGCTCCCGCAGCGCGTGTAGGCTTCGTCTATCCCCCCTTCCTCCTCCCCCCTGCCCCCCACTGGTATCAATCCTAGGGTTACACGCTAAATTGAAATCCCCCCCCATGATTATTGGTGTACTCCCCAGGCCTTCCAATTCTTTCAAGAGTTGCTCGTACATCTCCCCCTGCTTCTCATTAGGACCATACACACTGATCACCCAGACCTCCTCCTCCTCAATTTGCAATAATACCCCCACCCATCTCCCTCCTTTCCCCCGTCTAACTTCCTTCACCATGGTGTGGTACCCCCCCCCCCCCCACCAAAATGCCCACCCCCCCTTTCCTAGAATTTAATCTCTGGCCCGCCAAAACTACCTTGGGGGATTGCCTAGATTCCAACAAATATTCCTGCCCCACCCGCAAATGCGTTTCTTGTATACACATAATATCGACCCCCATTCTCTTACCCTCTCTCCCCACCAATTGGCGTTTCTGTCGAGTTCGCAGCCCCTTCACATTTAAGGTCATAATACTTAACATTCTACGCTTCCCATACCCCCCTTTCCCTCCCCCCTCCCCCTTTCCCTCCCCCTCCATCCCCCCCCTCTTACCTCGCCCCCCCTTCGACCTCCTCAAGCCCTCATCCCCCCTCCCCCCCTCCCTCCTCCTCCCATCCCCATCCTCCGTCTTTTCCAGAGGATAACTCAGGAGTAGTGCGCCCCTTACCTTCCCCAGCCTTAAGCCTTTACACCCCCCTACCCCCCGCCCGCCTTCATCCCGCTCTCCCCCCTCCCTCCATCCATCCATACCCTCTTCCCCCCTTCCCTCTCCCTATGCCCTCCTACTTCCACGCTATCCTCTCCCTCCCTCCCTCTCCTATACCTCCCGCCCGGTGCCCCTCCACCTCACCCCCCTCCTCCCCCTCCCATCCCCCTGCACCTTCCTCCTCACTACCTCCTCCCCTCCTTCCCCACCCTCCTCTCCCCCAATTGCTTTACAAAATACCTGCATGTTACTTATGTAATCATTCTTAAAGACAACCTTCCTCCACCACCTTGCAAACCATAAACCATCATGTTATCAGTCCACAAGTCTTTTCAAGTGTCTTCCAGCCGCTGGGCCTCTTGCATCTCCTGCCCATATCGCGGCCCTCCGATTATTCCGCACTCTGGGCTGCCTCCCCTCTGCCCCTGCTGCCCTCCGATGGAAGGACCTGTCGCCAGGTCCACCCCGTGGGTGCTCAGGCCCGCACCCCTGAGAGCTTTCTGGGCCTCCTCCGGTGTCTGTGCCCGCCATGTCCGCCCTTTATAGGTAAATGAGAGTCCAAAAGGATGAAGCCATCGATATTTAATGTCCTTTCTACGCAATAATTGTGTTTTATAGGTAAATGAGAGTCCAAAAGGATGAAGCCATCGATATTTAATGTCCTTTCTACGCAATAATTGTGTAACAGGCTGCATGGCCCTCCGCCTCTGCAATGTGCCTGCAGAGAGATCTTCGTATATGTGCACCGGGTAGCCTTGCCACATGAGGGCTCCTTCTTGCCTGATGGTGTTAACTATTGTCTCCTTAGTTTTATAACGTGCCAGACAGATGATTATGTCGCGGGGCTTGTTACCCATGGGTTTCCCCAGTGCTCGGTGGGCTCTTTCAAGTTGTAGGTCTGTATCTGTCGCCTCCCCACCGCCCAATCGTAGGGCCTCCAAGCAGACTGAACGGGCTACCTTCTCGCTATCCTGAAATTCTTTCTCCTCTGGTATTCCACGGAGTCTCAGATTATTACGGCGAGAACGGTTTTCCAGATCCTCCAGCTTATATAACAAAGTCTCATAATGTGACCCCAACTTCACCGATCTTTGTGTCTCTTCTTCTTGATGTAGTTCGATCTCTTGCAGCCTGTTCTCGTGGTCTCCCATTCTACAGACCAATTCTCCAACTTCTTCTTTCAGGGGGGCCAACACGTCGTTCAACTCACTCTTCACTGACTGCACTTCATTTTTGATTTCAAGGAACCAGTCTCTAAGCTCCGCTCTCGTAATAGGTTGCATAGGGTCTGTTCCTGGGGCTTTTACATTCTCCATGTCTCCTGCTCCCCCCTGCTCTCCTTGCACCTCTGGGAGCTTTTTGTTCTCCATCTGCCCAACATCACCTTTTCCTCCATGCGCCCCTGAGTACGTGTATTCTTTAAGATCTGCCGCTTTTCGTCTGGTGGTCATCTCTGTACCAGATGCCTCTTGCAAGGTCAGCAGAAAACGTCCAGTATTTGGGCTCCCCAGCCCTTTTTTGTTAATTTACAAAGCTCGTATGTCCCCCTCTGCAACTTGCTGCCCAGATACTGGTGGCCGGCTTCCTCCGGGTCCCCTCAGTGTCCTTCCGCCAGGCCCAGTGCTCTCACCGGCTTCCCACTGCTGGCCTACAGCTTTCGAAGCCTGCACTGATCTGCTGGGCCACTCTCCTCAGCCCCTGTTCTCCACCAGCAGCTCTTAACACAGTTGGCCTGCTCCTCTCCTCCCTGCTAGTCTCCACAATCCAGCTCACCTCCTGCTCGCTGGTTCCGATATTTCTCTCAGCTGGGGAGCCGCAGCACTGTCGAGAGTACAGGCCTCTACCATCCGCCTGCCTCAGTCACCCTCTCAGCGCTGCCTCCGGGCGCCATTTTTCGGCCCACCACGCTGCCGCCGTGCTCTCCCGATGGTGCGTCGCACCGCCGAAGTAGCTTTTATTGCTGCTGGCGTTTCAGCGGTCCCGGCACCTCCTGCCCGCTTTCCGCCTCCAATGCCCCCACTGGCCGCCTCCGAGGGGATTGCTTTTAGGGCTTTTGGCTGGGTCAGTGCCGGAGCAGCTCTTTCAAGCCGCCATCGGCTCCGGTGACGTCACTTCCTCCGATAGGCATGTTTTAAATGGGGAGGAGTTTAAGAGATGTATAGCGTATGTATTATATCATTTTTTATTATGAAGAATATGATGAATATAAGCATTGTAATACTTTTTGAAATTTGTAACATTTCATATTATATAAATTATATCTTAATTTTATTAAAGAAAAACCTTTTGTATCACATATATTGGCACTTTGGGAGGTTAAGTATATTGATGTGTTTATATAGATATATTTTAAGGTAAAGGGCTTATAAAGTCTTGGGTTGCATTGTAGTGATATTCAAGTATCATTTGTGCCGACATGGATTAACAACATTGGATAATAGTCAGTGGACTTGATGAGTCTCGGCAAACTCTCCGTAACATCTTGGATTCTGGCACTGGCAGACAGCATACCTCTCTGGACATCAAGTCTGGTCGGCAGATGGACACCTCGGTACCCCTCAGAAGAGAGTCACCAACCACCACTACCCTTCGCTTCCTTGTGGTCACTTATTCTGCAACTTTAGGTTGCTCGAGCTATGATTCTTCTCTTTCCAGGGATGCTTTCACCTCCTCCCCGAGCTGCATAATGGTTCTTCAGTTCAAGGGCTGGAGAAGTTGGATTGGTGATTCTGCAGGCCCTAGTGACTTGTGTCCAACCTTCGTCATTCTGTAGGCTCCCATCTTCTCCTCTACTGGAGAGCTTGGATGTTGCAAGAAGCATTTCATCAATGTACCTCTCACTCTCTTGAATGCTCCTCAGCCTCACCACCTCCTCTCTGAGTTCCTCAACATTTCCTGAGAGCTTCTGCCTGCAGGCATCCTGCACATGGAACAGGTCCTTCAACTGGCTTTGGGACCTCTGGATAGATGCAGAAGCTGTAACGCGGGCAACAGCTTTGGCAATAGGATTTTTCCCAGCCATTGTTCAGTTGGTGGAGCTTAAGTATCTATTAAAGCAAAAGAGAGAGACCTACCAAAGTATCAGCTGGTTTCACAGCTGTCCTTTCAGAGAAAAAGCAGTTAAATCTCTTTAAGTGTGATCAAAAAGTGCTGTTCCAAGTCCCTGTGTGTAGTTAATTGTGGAGATGCCCTATAAAGCAAGACTGCTCATTAGGGGTGGGTGGGAGTTGGGGGGGGGTAAGGAGGGAATTAACACCTCATGAGGTGTCAGTAGCTTCAAAGAGATGAGAAAGATACTAAAGCAGAGTTTCAAACCTACCCCACTAAAGAAAATATTTCCCTTTTTAAACTAAAGCACCAAAGAGAATGTAACTTTGTTTTTAAAATGTACTAAAATTCTTTTAAGAGCTCCCAGGCAGACAGCTGTAATTTAAAAAGACACAAACTCTTACTTTGCTTGAAATATATAGCCATGTATAGCCCCTGTTAGGAATGCCTCAACAGTGCAAGGCTCTGAAGCCTTTTATGCAGGCCTCAGCTGCTCTCAGTTCCTTCACAGGCTAATCAGGCCCACTAACTCCTGATGAGGTGTCAGTGGCTTCAAAGAGCTTTACTTGAAATGTATAGCCCCTGTTAGGAATGCCTCTGTTAGGAATACAGCTGGTCTGGGCTTCCAAGATAGTATTTTTAAACAACACCCAAGCTTAATGTAAATCTTTAACCTTTGCAACTGCTCCTTTTAGTTTTTTTCTTAACTATTTTCCTCATTTTATCATATTCTCCCTTTTGAAAGTTAAGGTAGTACTGTGGATTTTTTTACCGTCCTTCCTTCATTTATTAAATCAAACCCAATCATGCTATGATCACTATTGCCAAGTGGCCCCAACACCCTTATCTCTTGCACCAGATCTGGTGTTCCACTAAGGACTAGGTCCAGAATAGCTTCCCCTCTGGTCGGTTCGTGAACCAGCTGCTCCAATAAGTAGTCATTTATTTCATCTAGAAACGTTATCTCTCTAGCATGTCCTGCTGTGATACTGACCCAGTCGATACTAGGGTAATTGAAATCACCCATTATTATTACTGTGATGTAACCTTTGTTAGCTTCCTTGATTTCTTTGAACATTTCATCATCCATTTGTTCATTCTGGATAGGTGGTCGATAGTACACCCCCACTGCCATCGCCTTCCCCTTCTTATATGGAATTTTAATCCATAGAGATTCTACAGTGAATTTTGTTTCCTGCAAAACTTTAATCCTTTGTGACTCAATGCCTAACAGAGCACAACCCCTCCACCAATTTGATATTCTCTATCATTACAATATATTTTGTACCCAGGTATCAGTGTCCCACTGGTTGTCCTTCCACCACGTCTCTGAGATAGCAATCATATCTAACCTCTCATTTAGTGCTATATATTCTAACTCTCCCATCTTATTTTTTAGACTTCTAGCATTTGCATACAAGCATTTTAGAGGCTGTATTTTATTCATTATTAATCTGGCTATCAGTAGGCAGGAGTAATTTGGAATCTTTAAGCTATTTGACAGAACTGTAAGCCGCAGTTTGAAAAGCTTTGGGATCCTTTTGTGGTTAAGTATGTGGGTGTGTCCTGATTTGCTATGTTCCATGGCTGGGGTGGGGGGGAATTATGTGAAGTAGCTATTGGTTTGTTCATTATTGGGCTGTATATGCATAAAAAAAGTTGTTTAATAAACATTAAGTTAAAAAAAAAGTTTCTCCAGGGTGGCCTTGATGGCTGCCGTCTTGTCTGTGAAACTGCACAGAGAAACCACAAATGTATTCACAATAGGCTCTACACACTCCAGGGTGTAGGGTATGCTGAAATGATTGGTGGTGACCCAGGTACACTTCTGGTAAAAGAGGCGGAGCTGGCTGTCCACTGGAGGCAACTCAAGTGAATCCCTGGCCCATCACTCGGCAGGATGGGAGGAAGCTGCTCTTGAGGGGTCGTCAACATGGGACTCGTGCGCATCATGAAAGGACTGAAACTTTCCCCAAGACTTGCCAAACAGAGCTGATTGCCTGTCAAGATGCTAACGTTGGGAGACTCTAAACTGTGAGCACGATGAAGACCGCTTAGGCGGAGTCTTTGGCTTATCCTCCGGAAGAGGCCGGAAGGTCGGGGGTTCAAATCCTACTAGAGGACAGCGACCATGGGCCGGAAGGACTGGGGTTTCTAGTCCCACAGGTGCTCCTTGTGGTCTTGGGTAAGCCACTTAACCCTCCATAGCCCATGTTCCCTGTAAAATAGTTATCTCCAAGTTATAATGCCCTGTTCAATGTAATTTCAGTTTGTTCAATGTAAACCGCACTGATGCAGAATAGCGCGGTATATAAGAGAATGTAAATTAATAAATAAAATAAAATAAATAAGACACTGTGGCTTGGTTTTGCCTAAGTCCTTTATAGGCTTCACCAGGGCAACTTGGACTGTCTGCAGCTCAGTGCCAGCGCAGGGACACTTTAACCACTACGATTTCCCTTGCAGTAAGATGGACGAGATTATACAAGGTGTCCGCTAGAAATGATGCATCCAACTCGTCCTCCTGCAGTAGTTGTACCCAGCGTAGAAATGCATGTGCCACTAAGCCTCCACAAATGCTTGCTTGTATATCTAATGACAAGGCTGAAAAGATCATCTTTGTCTTCAAGACAGCCTCTACCCAGTTAGCTCTGATGGTGAAAGTTAGGCACGTTAAAATCTGGTCTAACTTTCATTGCTGAGGGATAATGGGGCAGTTGCTGAATATGGCTGCTGCCTGGTTATCCCTGGGGCTGCCTCCACTCCGTCCCTGGCATTGAGGGTTTAGCAGCAGAACCTAGGAATATTCAGCAGCCCTAATGCTGAATATCCTGATTACCACAATTAGCAGGTCTGCTAACCACCTTAACTGCTTGAAATATCAGGCCCGTTGTTCACATGCAGAGGTGAAAACCTCTTGAATACGAAAGAGCTTTATTTTCACAGTCAGTCGGCAGACTAGAGAAAATAAAACTGAAGAGCTGAGGAGACTGCTGCATGCAGGAAGGGTGACTGAAGCTTAGTTCTGACTTCTGTGCCGTCAGATGATGTCATTCACTTGTGTGGCTGATCAGGAAATCCCTGTAATCGGGTAGAGACTGAAGCCGAAGGAGGATGATACACCTTCAGATACTGTCCAGGGGTTTTACAGTTCTGAAGAACATGTCTAAGCAGTTACAAACATACTTACTTCTATTGTGTTCTCCAACACAGCATCTTTATCTTTTTGCATCATCAACACATTGTCTACTTCAGTGTTTTGCATTACTTCAAGGTCAGCTTTCTCAACCTGAGCAAAAGGGAAATACATCAAAAACAAAAATGATAGTGCCCATATCACTCTCACCATCTGCTGCATGCATTGATCTTCCCTTCTGATGCCCATCTCACTATGCCACTCTCAGAGCTGCCTGTCTTGTCTCACACTTCCCCATGCAACCCCAAATGCTGCCTATGTGGCCACACACACCTCACTGGTGCTGCTCATCTTATGTCTCCCCCTTGATATTATCAATCTGGTAGCACATCCTCAGGACTTTCCATCTCTCCTCTCCCCCGCTTATGTTCTCTGTCTAGGCTTCTGCTTCCCCTCTCTCACTATCAGAGGCACATGGGTAGCAGTGCTGTATTCTTTCAATGGCCACAAACAAGCTGGAAAAGACAGGACTGCTGACCATCCTATAACACTACTACTATCTATAATCTTGGATTGGATAAGTTTTAGAAAATGATTTTACTGACCGATGTGAATCATTTCAAATTTTGAAGGATACATAAATCTAAAGAAATAAATAAAGCAATGGAATGGAGAAAAATGAGCCATACATACATCAAGAGAAGAAGCCTCTAATAGCCTTTTCCCTGGTGGACTTCTTGGAGGGGAATGAAAGGGGATATGTAAAACTGGAACAGCATAAAGGCCATGCAGAATCCTGTGGTTCTCTGTGGATGCAGACTGCAAAGCTTCACGCCCACTCCAGCCACAGAGTTTCCAGGAAAAAGTAAGAAAATTAAAGCTAAGAATTCTCCTTCCTTATCTTGCTAGACCAATACAGTCATGTAAGAAGAACCCAAGCTCTGCCTAACCTGGTTGGGAGGAAGAAAGAACTCCATATTCAGCATCTCCCTTGGCCTGTGCACCCAACTTGTAATGCTTAACAAATGAAGTGAAGGAGAACCAGGTGTCCACCTTACAAATATCCTCTGGAGAGACTACTCTGGGGGGGGACACCACGAAGTATCTTTAAAACAAATAGGAGAAAATATTTTTCTCTCAACGTATAATTAGTCTTTGGAACTCATCGCCAGTGGATGTGGTAAAAGCAGGTAGCCTAACTGAGTTTTCCTGGAGGAAAAGTTCATAAACAGTTATTAAGATAATCCAAGAGAAAACCACTGCTTATCCCTGGGGATAAGTAGCATGGAACTGCCTACTTTTGGGATATGTCAGGTACTCCTGACCTGGATTGGTCACTGTTGGAAACAGGACACTGGGTTTGATAGATCTTTTGGGTTGACCCAGTATGGCTGTTCTTATGTTCTGCTCAAGAAGCCTGAGCCCTCCCCATATGTGCCTGAAAAGCCTCCAGAGCTTTTAAGCTGAAGAGATCATGTTTCTGATCCACTCGGAAAAGGAAGATTTGGAGCTGCCTCTCCTTACAGGTCCACTGAACAAAACAAAATAGCCAATTTTTTTTTTGTGCCATCAAGTCAGTGTTGACTCATAGCGACCCAGCTACCTCTGGGTTTTCTTGACAATGTATCACCAGAAGTAGATTGCCAGCCTTTTCTTCCGAGGCAATGGAGGGTAAAGTGACTTGCCCAAAGTCACAAGGAGTGCCAGTGGGAATTGAACTCTTGATCTTCTGGGTACTAGGCAGCTGCTCTAACCACTAGGCTACTCTTCCAAAAATAGCCTATAGGCTTTCCTAAAGAAATTGGTCAGTTTTAGTTACGTGCTGAGGTCTCAAGAAACATCCAAGAAATGGGAGCTTATCTTTCCCACCACGTTCCACCTTGGCAATGGAATAGAGAAACTACCAGCAATAAGGACAGCACTGGGTAAAAAGTGGCCAAATCTCTGGAAACGTCTAAGGCCTGGAGTTCTGAAATACACCTAGCTCAATAGGGTAGCCACTAGACAAATCAGTTTAAGATAATTGTTTATTTTATTTAATTTGACTTATTTAAACATATTACTCATTTAGTAACATAGTAATATAGTATATGACAACAGATAAAGACCAGTATGGTCCATCTAGTCTGCCCAGCAAGGCGGCAAGAGTAAGTGCACCTGCTGCTCCGTGCAGGTCACTCCTCCCCATGCCTTTGTTTAGAGGTGTACCCACCGCTCTGTGCAGGACACCCCTATTTGTTGAGATGTAAGAGTTATGTTTATTTTGATTTTATCCTGTTGCTAATAAATAAATAAATAAATAAATCCAGTCAAAGAACTCAAACAGATTTGTTTGGCAAGATCATCCTTTGGTAAAATCATGTTGCCTCAGTTCATGCAACCTGTTGATTTCGAGAAAGTCCACTATTCACTCTTTCAGGAGTGCCTCTATTACTTTTCCCACTACCGAGGTAAGGCTTACTGGTCTGTAGTTTGTCACTTCTTCCCTACTACCACTTTTGTGAAGAGGTACCACATCAGCCCTTCTCCAATCCTGTGAAACTTCTCCCGTCTCCAAGGATCTATTAAAAAAAGAAATTACGCTTACCTGGTAATTGTAGTTCCTTTAGTGATGACAGTTTAGTCCTCCACCTCTGGGTTGTGAACCTCCTCCTGCAGCTTGGAGACTGGGCATGACAAACTCGTGACATCACTGGATATAGCATGCTGGAATCTCCCATCAGCCCCAGTGAACTACTGACAAAGCAGACTCAGAAGAGCAACAAACAAATAGCTAACATATTAATAACAATTTAACACTTAAACTGCAAAGGTATAACCGATAACTACTCGGCCAAACCACTCCCCTTTCGACCCTAGGAGACTTGTGACCATGCTTGCTCCCCAGCCCTCTGCCACACCAGAGACGTGGAAAAGAGAGCATAGAATAGTAAAGACTTTCACTGAACACTCACCTGTAATCTCGCACTGAATCCCACAGAACACGCTCCGCTAATAAGCCATCCCTGGGTGGGAATGAGGACTAAACTGTCGTCACTGAAGGAACTACAATTACCAGGTAAGCGTAATTTCTATTTCCTTAGCGTTCCTCCAGTTTAGTCCTCCACCTCTGGGATGTAACAGAGCAATACTAACGGGAGGGACCTGTCCAGCCGGAGCGCAAAACCGCCGACCCGAAACAGATATCATTTGCCGCCAGAAAATCAAGGCGGTAGTGTTTACTGAAAGTATTAAGAGAGGACCAAGTAGCCGCTCTACAAATTTCCACCGGCGGAACCAAGCTGTGTTACATAGTAACATAGTAAATGATGACAGATAAAGACCAGCATGGTCCATCTAGTCTGCCCAGCATGATGGCAAGAGTAGGTGCACATGCCGCTCCGTGCAGGCCACCCCTCCCCATGTCCCTGTTTAGGGGTGAACCCACCACTCCATGCAGGATACCCCTATTTGTTGAGAAATTAGATGGTTCAGTTTATTTTGATTTTATCCTGTTGCTGTAAAGGGATCCACTGTGTCTGTCCCATGCCATTTTGAATTCCGTCACCGTGTTTGCCCCCACCATTTCCATCGGGAGGGCATTCCAAGCATCCACCACACTTTCCGTGAAAAAGTATTTCCTGACATTGCCTTTCAATTTACCACCTTGCAGCTTCCTGTTGTGCCCTCTAGTTTTACAGCTTCCCCGTCTTTGGAAGAGATTTGTTTGTTCATTATATCCCTTTAAGTATTTAAAAGTCTGAATCATATCTCCCCTGTCCCTCCTCTCCTCCAAAGTGTACATGTTTAGGTCTTCAAGTCTCTTCTCATAAGGCTTCTGACGCAGGCTCCAAATCATTTTGGTCGCCTTCCTCTGAACAGCTTCCAGTCTTTTTACATCCTTTGCAAGATACAGTCTCCAAAACTGAACACAGTATTCCAAGTGAGGCCTCACCAGTGACTTGTATAGTGGCATAAGTACCTCTTCCTTTCTGCTGGTGATTCCTCTTTGTATGCAGCCCAACATCCTCCTGGCTTTTGCCACCGCCTTGTCGCACTGTTTTGCCACCTTGAGAAGGTCTTTCTCCTGATCTGTGCACACCAACCTCTTGACCCCTATTGTGTACATTTCCCTTGGATTTCTGCTACCCAAGTGCATGACTCTGCACTTCTTCGCATTAAATCTTAATTGCCAAGCATTAGACCATTCTTCCAGCTTTTGTAGATCTTTCCTCATGTTAACCACTCCCTCGGAGGAGTCTACTTTGTTGCAAATTTTCATGTCATCTGCAAAAAGACAGCCTTTTCCATTCAGTCCTTCAGCAATATCACTCAAAAATACATTGAACAGTGCCGGGCCCAGGACCGACCCCTGGGGCACCCCGCTAATCACCTTCCCTTCATCCGAGTGAGCTCCATTTACCATCACCCTCTGTTGTCTGTCAGTCAACCAATTTCTGATCCAATATACCATCTTAGGATCCATCCCCAAGCTACTGAGTTTACTGCCTTACTACAACAACGGGAGCAGCACTTGATTTTTGAATTTAACACCGTTCACCCATCAGGACTTAAAAAGGAAACTGAATGGTCTAGCTTACTTTGAGATCATCAGTGACGACAAGGGATTCCCCGGTTGAAGTGGGGTTTTTCTGGTATCTAATTGGTGTTCCCCATTGATTGACAAATTGTATTGGCCAATCATTGTTTTTTCGGCCCTTTTTAAACCGCTGGAGATGTTTAACCGGTCATCTAGAATGGTTTTTGTTAGCTGAAGGATGTCAACACTTGACACAGGGCTGTGGTCCCGAAACGTGCGCGTCATATATATGCTTGAAGATAACACTGTGCAGCTTTGGAGGCTACGCTTCAACAGGATAAAGCCATTACAGATAAGATTTTGATTAAAAAATAGAATAAAAATAATTAAAAGGGAACAGGCCGTCTGGTGTGGGTGGATATTCGTTTCTCCCTCCTCTGGCAGGTTCCGACAATGATGATATTAAATAGGGTTCACGTTGTTTGGTGATTTTTTGGATTTGTGTATATTTATTATTTATTTATATTTCTTATATACCGCGCTATTATAATCAGTGCAGTTTACAGTTAAAACAGAACATACTACAATGTAACAGGTCACATTGAGTTTACAATGAACAGGGGTAGTAAACATGGAAGAAACCGGGATAACTATATACAAATTATGAATACTCTTATGAAGGACATATAAGGATCTTTAAACAGAGGCATATGCTCATGGGTCCGGGAGAGAAGGTAGGGGAAAGATGATTAACCATTCTCTACGGGAGGCTGATCTATGGGGCGGGATAGGTAGGAAGGCAAGGTGATGGCTGGGTGCTTTCCAGAATTGGTATCAGGGTAATGTTGTAGGAACAGATGGTGCTTGAGAGCTTTTCTGAATAATGCTAGGTTCGATATGGTTCGGATTTCAGCTGGGAGGGCATTCCAGGCCATAGGTGCGAAAATGGAGAAGGCTCTACTGGCTGTTGTCTTTGTACATTTTAACAACAACTTAGGAACTTCAAGTGTATTCATCAGTGTAGATCTCCTGATTCTGTTGACTGGTGTGCTGTGGAGAAGTTTACTGATGGGCATGGGGGGCTGGTTCTTGAGGGCTTTGAACGTCAGGATTAGAGTCTTGTAATGGATTCTAGCCTGCAGCGGTAGCCAGTGTAGGTTCTTCAGGACTGGCGTTATGTGGTCTGACCTTGGAAGTCCTACCAGTACCCTCGCAGCTGAGTTCATGGCAAGTCGGAGTGGGCTTAGAGTCGACTGTGGAAGTCCGTGTAGGATGATGTTAGCAAAGTCGAGATGTGGGATAACTAAGGCTTGGAAGATTGATCGGTAGTCAGAGAAGTCAAGTAGTGGTCGGAGATGACATAGTGTTCAGATCTTATGATATATTGCTTTTGTGGTGTATTTGACATGTGCCGACATGTCTAGCTGCTGGTCAAAAGTAATGCATAGATAGCAGATTGTGGGTTTGGCCTTCAGTTCAGTATTGTTGACTTGTAGTGAGGGAGGTGGCATGAACCTCTGGTTTCTCGTGACGAATAGAACGTCCGTTTTACTGTGGTTAATTCGTAGATTTTGAGAGAGGAGCCAATCTGCTACTGCTTCAAAGCATCTTAATATTGGAGAGAAGTCAGGTTGATCAATCTTGAAAGGTGTGTAAATGAGGATGTCATCTGCATAGGCAAGGCATTGGACATTGAAGGAGTGGATTAAAGCACAGATGGGCTGCATGTAGATGTTAAACATCAATGCAGATAGGGATGAGCCCTGAGGTACACCTTGCTTCAGTGGAAATGGCTCTGATGTCGTGGAACCTGCTCTGACTTGTTGCCTCTGTTGCACAAATAAGATTTACACAAGGCTAGTGCTGAGCCTTGTATCCCTTTTTTTTTGAGGCGAAGTAAAAGTGTCTCGTGGTTCACCGAGTCAAAAGAGGCTGCTATGTCCAAGAAAATGAGGACAAATCCTTGGTGGATGTTGTCAAGTCCTGTGACTAGGTTGTTGAAGAGGGTTGTGAGGATGGTGTCAACACTGTGTGCTTGTCTAAAGCCGTGTTGGGATGGGTCCAGTGGTGCTTCAGTGTCGACGTGGTGTTGGATTTGTCGCTGGACTACCTTCTCAATGATTTTGGCAAGCAGTGGTATGCTCGAAATTGGTCTGAAGGACTCCGCTTTAGATGGATCGAGTCTGCTATTTTTTAAGAGAGGGCAGATTGATGTGTATTTTAAGCTTTGAGGAAAGGACCCTGTTGAGAGGGATTGGTTCAAGATTCTGCATATGGTTGGACTAAGGTCATGGCGCAACTCTTTAATCCAGCTTGCAGGGCAAGGATCGTTAGGAGCAGTGGTGAGGTTAATAGAGGAAATAATATCTACGATCTCTTCGTTGGATACCTCGGAGAATTTTAGCAGAGAGGTTGGTTGGGAGGACAAATGCGGGGTGGGGAAGGATATGATAGTTGAATTCATATTGGTCTGGATCATCTTCGATTGTAGGTAGTTGGAATAGTCTCGCGGCTGGGGCATGGGTGGTTGGGCTAGTGCTGGATCGCCTGTCAGGGACTTTACGATATTGAATAGATCATGTGGTTTGTTCAATGATCGCTTTAGTAATTCTGAATGGTACCGTTTTCTTTTTTCCATGGTTTTTTTTTCGGTGTATTTGTAGGTGAGCGGAGTATGCATAGAGTGCCTCAGAGGTCCGGGTGTGGCGCCATTGTCTCTCGAGCTTGCGTAGGTGGAGAAGCGATGCTCGCAGATCCTGGGAGTACCATGGTGCGTGTTCCCATTTTGCTAGGTTCTTGTTGGTGGATGGGAGGCAGGCAGCAGTTCTGAGGGCGTCATCCCAGTTGGATACTAATTCGTTTGGGTCCAAGGCTTCGTTGGCAAGGAGAGGTAGGATCTTTCCTATTACCGAATTACCGAATGTAGGGGGGTCAAATTTTTGTGTCCTTAATCCATCTGGCAATGGATGCTTTCGCCGCCACCTCTCCTTTTTCTGGTCCCCCAAACACCATGAAAAGACGTTCCTACTTGCGAAAAGATTCGGAAACCTTCAAATAATGCCGCAGCACTCTCTTGATGTCCAGCCAGTGCAACCCATGGTCTGAAACGCTTTCCTCCCCAGACCCGAGGACCGGCAAAGAAACTGTCTCATTTAAATGAAACAGAGAGGAAACCTTCGGCAAAAACGATGGAACCTTGCGAAGAACAACCTTTTCTTTAGAAAAACACAAAAACGGCTCCCTACATGAGAGCACCTGCAGCTCCGAGATTCGCCTTGCTGAAAAGATGGCCACCAAGAAGACGGTTTTCAAAGTTATATCCTTAAACAACGCCTGGTCTAAAGGCTCAAAGGGTTCTTTAACCAGAGCCCCCAAAACCAAATTGAGATCCCAAGACGGAACCGAAAGTCGCATGCAGGCCGCATTCTGGTGACTGCTCTAAGAAAACGCACCACATCGACGTGAGAACCTAGGGCCACTCCCTGAACCTTACCTCTATAACAGGATAGGGCCGCTAATTGAACCTTTAGGGAACTGTCTGCTAGTCCTTTATCAAAACCTTCCTGTAGGAAAGCCAATAGCAATGGCATGGACGCCGTAGCTATGTGACATTGCCGCCGCGAACAGCAGTCCTCAAAAAGACGCCATAAGCGCACATACGCCAATGAAGTTGAACGCTTCCTTGCCTGAAGTGGTAATCACCTCTCTGGAGTACCCCTTCTTCCTCAACCTAGCCCTTTCAATGGCCAAGCCGTTAGCGAGAACCGACCCACTTGAGGCATTTGAAGGGGACCCTGGATCAACAGCTTCTCTGATACCGGCAACCTCCATGGGTCCCCGTCCAGCAAGCGCATGAGATTGGCGTACCACGGGCGCCTCGGCCAATTCGGAGCCACCAAAAGCACCCGACCCCGATGTGCTTCGATCCGCTGAACCACTTGTACGATGAGCGCCCACAGCGGGAAGACATACAAAAGACCCGCCGACGGCCACGGTTGCATCAAAGCGTCGATGCCCTCAGACATTCTTTCTCGCCATCTGCTGAAGAACCATGTCGATTTTTCGGACTGGAAGGTCGCCATCAGATCCATGATTGGTGTCCCCCATCTCTGAACTAGTTGCTCGAACACGTCTGGATTCAACTCCCATTCCCCTGCATCCACTTGGACCCTGCTGAGGAAATCCGCTCGCACGTTGTCCTTTTCCGCAATGTGCGCCCCTGAGATCGCTGGCAACCGATTTTCTATCCAACAGAACAGACCGTCCGCCTCTTCTTCCATTGCCACACTTCCTGTACTGCCCTGCCGATTGACGTATGCCACGGTCGCTGCGTTGTCGGACAGTACGCGTATTGCTCGACCTGTCACCATTGTCTCGAACCTTCTCAGGGCTAACAAGACCGCTCTGAGTTCCAGCCAATTGATCGACCATTTGCTCTCTTCCGGAGACCAAACGCCCTGCGCGAAGAGCTCCCCGCAATGTGCTCCCCACCCCGCAAGACTGGCATTCCTCAGCAGCAGGAGCCACTCCGGCTGTTCCAGGGGCATCCCCGCTCTCAGGGACCCGGGCCTTAGCCACCAACAAAGGGCCTGCCTGACCCGCGAAGGACAAGGAAGCCGTTTGTTCAATGAATCAGTCTGATGCGACCATCGGCGCAACAACGACCTCTGCAATGGTCTCATATGAAAGCAGGTCCACGGCACCACCTCCAGGGTCGCCGCCATTGTCCCAGCATCCAAAGGTAACTCCATGCCGTGGGCGCTGGAGCCAACCTGAACGCTCGCACCAGCTGCTGGAGCGCTTGAACTCTCCGATCCGACAGAAACACCGCTCCCCTCCGCATATCGAACCGAACGCCCAGATACTCGAGATCTTGGGCCAGCACCAGTCAGCTCTTGGTCAGATTGATCACCCAGCCTAGACTCTGAAGAAACGTCACTACCTTGTCAGTGGCCCTTTTGCTCTCGGCTGCGGACTTAGCCCGAATCAACCAATCGTCGAGGTAAGGATGAACCAGGACTCCTTCTTTCCGTAGAGCTGCCGCCACCACCACCATGATCTTGGTGAAGGTGCGTGGAGCTGTAGCAAGACCAAAGAGCAGCGCTTGGAACTGGTAATGTCCCCAAGGCAGAGCAAAGCGCAAGTACTTTTGATGAGATGCTCTGATCGGGATGTGCAGATACGTCTCCGTGAGATCAAGGGAAGTCAGAAACTCTCCTTGCCTCACCGCCACGATGACCGACCTTAGCATTTCCATTCTGAAATGTGGTACCCGGAGTGACCGATTTACTCCCTTGAGGTCGAGGATAGGTCGAAGGGCACCGTCTTTCTTTGGCACCACAAAATAAATGGAGTACCGTCCCACTCCATACTCCTCCATTGGTACCGGTACTACGGCTCCCAACTGCACAAGCCGGTCCAGCGTCTGACGGACTGCAAGAGTCTTTGCGTGCCCTCTGCAAGGAGACATCACAGACGAGTCCCGAACCGGCCTTGCCAAATCTAGCGCATAACCTTCACATATGATCTCTAACACCCACTGATCGGTCGTTATCTGGGTCCAGGCAGGAAGAAAGCCCCGAAGCCGCCCCCCTATCGGCTGGTTCCCTGCCTGGACCCGCCTCCTTTCATTGTGATTTTCACGTGGACCCTGCGGACGACGCAGCGAATCCTCTACTTGCTCCCCGAAAGCCACGAAACCCCTGCGCTCGAGAAGCAAATCTTCCCCTTTGGAAACCACCCAAACGAGAAGTGCAAAATCTCCTGAAATCTTTAAACTGACCTCTAAAGGCCGGAGAGAATTTCCCTTGCTTAGGTTTGTCCTCCGGTAGCCTCCCCTCTTTGGGCTCCCCTAAATCTTTGACTAGCTTGTCAAGATCCTCTCCAAACAGTAACTTTCCTTTAAAAGGGAGTTTAATAAGCCTAGACTTGGAAGATCCGTCAGCTGCCCAATTTCTGAGCCACAGAGATCTACGGGCGGCCACCAGCGAGGCCATGCTATTCGCCAAGGCCCTGACCAGATCATAGTGCACATCCACCAAATAAGCGGACCCTGACTCTAGCCGCTGTAGCTCCCTGACACTGTCCTGGTCCAAAGCGGCTGAGTGACATAAGTGCTGTGACCATCTGAGGCATGCTCTTGCCACCCAAGCTCCACAAATGGAAGCCTGCAATGACAACACATCCGCCTCGAAGGATTGTTTCAACAAACCATCCACCTTTCTATCCTGCGCATCCTTTAAGGCCGCACTGCCTTCCATCGATATGGTGGTCTTTTTAGTGACCACGGACACTGCTGCATCAACTCACGGAGAGTGGAATTTCTCCTCATCTTTCTCCGCCAAGGGATAGAGCTTGTTCATAGTCCAAATCCCCTGGAGTCCCGCTTCTGGCTGATCCCACTCATCCTGGATCATCCGATCTACCACCTTGTGGACGGGAAACACTATCTGAGCCTTCCGCACCACTTGAATGATAGGGTCCTCTCCCTCGTCTTCTTCAACCGGTTGCGTAGTGGCAAGCTTTAGCGTTTGGAGAGATTCCATGATTAATGCCGTTAGCTTGTCCCTTCGAAACACCCAAATGATCTTCGCCTGATCCTCAGGTTCAGGAATTTCCCCTTCTTCCAACTCTTCCATATCTGCATCAAACTCCAGGTCTGTGTCTTCCACTTCCTGCCACCCCAGCTCGGGAAGGAGTTGGTCCAGTTGGCGAGACCTCTTTGGCGGTCTCGGGGAAAGAGCCTTCCCCTCCGCCCTCCCGGACTGTGGAGTAGCCAAGGGAAGCAAGATGGGATCCGGTAATTTACCCTGATGCCTTAAACAAAATGCCCGATGCATCAACAGGACAAAATCGGGACAAAAATCTCCCTGCTACGCACCTCCCCCGGTACCTGAGGATGCAGTAGGGCCCGCTGCTGAAGCTTCCGGGTCGGATCATGACGGGGAAGGCCCCCACGGTTCGCCCTCCACTGCCGCCGTGGACCCCTGGGAAGCTGGGACCGCTGTGCTCTCCATCTGCTGCTCCACACTGGCCGAAACTGCAGCACAGCCCCTACAGATGCCGGTGTCTGCCACTGTGCCTCTGTGGGTCCCACAAACTATGCACTGCGGGCGTGCTGACGTGTACTGACGTGCCCAACCGGCCTGGCTAGGACCGTAGGACGTCCCCCTCAGCTTAACAAGTTGTATTTAACTCCTTAGCTACAAACTTATCAACTTATTTATTTCTATTCAAAATATCTGTTACTTTTCAAATGAAACCCACGGAGCAAAGTAACAAATACTGGGCCTCTCCTATTCTACTTCCACCTGCCAAAGCCCAGGAGAATGAGCCCGCTAAAGGAAACCCCAGTTACTGTCTGTTCTATATGGTGCCTAAATATAAAACCCTTTGGGTATATACTTAAATTGAGTAATGAAATAAAACAAATAAACAAATCCAAAAACAAGCAAAAGCTGAGCTACTGACCCCTCGCAGCGGCTTGCACCCCCTGCCGCTGCTGCAATCAGCCACACGGTCAGTACCGCTACTTCAAAATGGCTGCGGCTTCAAAGAGAACGGGTTTTGGCGCGCACCTGACAAGAAAACCCCTCCGGCTCACAAATTACTCCCCGACTTCGGCAACGCTGCCGAGAACGAAAAACCTTACCGCCGGAGAACAGGGCCCTGCAAGCTGCGGCATTGCCCTGCTCTAGGAGCAATGTCCACAGCTAGAGCTTGCTCTGTAAGTGCTGCTGCTGCCGACCACGCTCTCACCAGGACTCAGCACGTTGGGCCGGTGCACCTCAGAAGAGTGAGGGAGCAGTTGAGCCGCTTCAGGAACCCTCTCCCACACTGTCCAGGGAGAGAAATCCTGCAAACAAAATAGAGGTCTTGGTGCAGCAGGGAGACTAATCTGCCCCCCCCCCTTTTTTTTTTTTTTTAAAGAGATACTCTACTAAAACAAAGAAATTTAAAGGGACAAACCAAAATTGACTGAGCCCAAAAATTTTATGGACCTAAAAACCTAGAATTCTAAGTTGCTCCTTATTCGTTTCTCTAGTGAGCCCAGCACACCTAGGCTCACTAGGACCTCCTGCTGCATGGAGACTGGACACACTGGGGCTGATGGGAGATTCCAGCATGCCATATCCAGTGATGTCACGAGTTTGTCATGCCCAGTCTCCAAGCTGCAGGAGGAGGTTCGCAACCCCGAGGTGGAGGATTAAACTGAAGGAACGCTAAGGAAACATCCTTTATAGGCCCTGTAAGAACCTCTCTGAGCTCTTTCAGTATCCTAGGATGTATCCCATCCTGTCCCAAGGCCTTGTCCACTTTCAGTTTTGCAAGCTGCTCAAAACACATCATCTTCTGTGAATCAAACATTTAATCAAACAGGACTTCCGGTGACATCACGGAGCTGATGGCGGCAGCTTAGCCAAGCTCCGTCCTTATCCCAGCCTAAACGGAGAGTTATAGAGCTATCCTGAACGGAGTGGTGGAAGGAAAACAGACCCTGATGAGTGTGATGTCAGCCCGGAAAAAACTAGCAGGGTTTCAGTCGGCGTATGTGCGCCAAGAGGAGACGGTGTCCCCGAGTGTTGACGCCGCGGCGGAGAGTGGCGAATTGGGGAGTCTGGAGGAGGAGGAGGTGAAGGCGCTGGACAGTACGGAGCTAAGAGGTTGGCTCCTAGAATTCAAGAGGGACCTGCAGAGTGACATTAAAGCAATGAGGAGTGATTTGAAAGAGGCGCTATGCACGATACAGCAGGAAATGAATTCCTTAGGACAGCGTGTGGAAGAGCTGGAGGAGCATGTGGAAGTGCAAGATGGAGATCTGCAGGAACTGGTGGCAGAGCAAGGTAACTTAAAGTGCGTGCAAGCAGAGATGCAAGAAAAAAATGGAAGAAATGGAGGACAGAGCACGGAGAAATCATCTACGAATTAAAGGGATTCCAGAAACGGACTTATTCAAAGACTGTGTGCAGGTAGTGAAGAGGCTATGTCTCCACATTTTGAAATTGGAGGGGGGAGAGCAGGCTCTGATGGATACAATTGGGGTGGAGAGCGCCCACAAACGTTTCGGACCGCGACAGGAGAAGAAAGCACATGATATTATAGTGTGCATGAGCTACTTTCCAGTAAAAGAGAAAGTGCTAAACGTGGCAAGGAAGTATGGCCGCATAGCATGGGAGTCCTGCGAAGTTGAAATCTATAATGATTTATCTAAAGGAACGCTGGAGAGATGGAGAGGACTGCAGGAAGTGACAGCGTATCTGCGTGGGAAAGGACTGAGGTACCAATGGCTGTTTCCCTTTGGGCTCCTGATGACGGTGAATGGAGTTTCCAGAAGGGTGAAAGTGCGGAGGAGGCCTGGGGAGTATTACAGGAGCTGGGATGTGAACAACTTCCAAAGGTACCAGAGAAAGAGAAGACTGGGAGCAACAAAGAGCATCGGAATAAGAGGCAAGGCACCTCGCAGTGGCAGCGGGTGATGGAGAAAGGGAAGAGACTTAAAAGACTGTCACAAGAGCATGAGAAAGGCCAGATGGAGGTGGACACATGAGCCCAAGTGGTTGAAGGGGATCAAGAAGTAGTGTCTGGTGAGGAGTGGTGCATCAGGTGGTGAAGATGCAGGACTGAATGGGCTGTCGGGGGGGGGGGGGGGGTTGGGCAGGTAAGGGGAAAGATGAGGGGAAATGTATATACAAGGGGATTGTAAAACTGGGATGGGGAGAGGGGGTTGGTTGGAGGGGTGGAAGGCATGGGATGTGATTGCAGAAGAGGGCACTGTATCTCAGAAGGGGGTCTGGTATGCTAGAGAGGGGGAAGGGCGTGGAACTTCGGGATGGGGGGATGGTGGCTGAGGGAATAAGGACAAGACACGCATGGAAGGGTGCGGGAGAGGGCGGGGGAAGGGAGGTGTTTGGGGGGAGGGAAGGAGGGGGGTGGGGGGAGGAGGGGCGCGGGGAGGAAAGTGGGGTGGATGGAGAAGAGGGAGGAAGGGAGACACAACTTGAGGAAGGTGGGAGGGAGGAGGTGGTAGGGTATTGGGGAAATGATGAGGATTGGATCAATTAACGTAAAAGGGTTGAATGCGCCACACAAACGTAGACAGCTATATCAGGAAATTCAGAAGAACAGATGGGAGGTGGTTTTGTTACAAGAGATGCATTTAAAGAGGGGAGATATTGGGAGATTGAAATATAAGGGGTTCCCAGATCAGTTTTACTTGTGCAATATGGCAGGGGCAAAGAGCAGAGGGGTTACTATATGGGTGAAGGAGGGGAGTGGGATACAGGTACGGGAGAGTTTCAGGGATCAGGAAGGGCGGGTGGTGGGTATTCAGGGGAGGTGAGGAAGGAGGATGTCACCATAGTATCGGTATATGGACCTAATGGGAACCAGGTGGCTTTCTGGAAGGGTACCTGTCAACTGTTGGAGAAGGAGGTGCAGGGGAAGTTACTCATTGGAGGAGATTTTAATGTGACTCTGCAGGAGGGGTTGGATAGACACCCGAGAGGGTGGGATGGGGGGCAGAATAGACGAGGGTTAAAATACCTGATGGGGCAGTATGACTTGGTGGATGTTTGGCAGTTAAGACATCCCACAAGGAGAGAGTACACTTTTTTCTCTGTACCACATAGCAGTTGGAGCAGGATAGATTTGATATTGATGGATCCAGAATGGTTGCTAGATGTCCAGGAGGTAGAGATAGTGCCGATCCTTTGGTCGGATCATAGTGTAGTAGTGGTGGAAATAAGGGGACGAAGGCGAATAGGGACAAAATTTTGGAGGTTAAATGAGAGTCTACTGAAATGGAATGAAGTGGTGGCGGATATTAAGGTGGCGATAAAGGAATATTTGGGGAGTAATGATAATGGGGAGGTGAGGGATGTAACGCTATGGGAAGGCTTAAAGGCATATGTGAGGGGAAGGTTTATTATGTGGGGGGCGAAACTGAAAAAGGCCCAGGGTGCTAAGGAGGAGGAGTTAAGTCGGGAATTGGCAGCAGCAGAGGGGGTGTATAGGAAGTCGGGCGCTCAGAAAGACAGGAAAGTGGTGGAGCGGGTGAGGGGGGAGTTACAGGCCTTACAGGTGGATCAAATTGCATTAGAAATGACTCAGGTGAAGCAGATGTATTATGAACTCTGGAATAAGGCGGGGAGATTGTTGGCGCGTTAAGTTGAGGCGGAAAAGGGCGGTTTCTATGATTTATCAAATTAAAGGGGATAATGGGCAGCTGCTCAGAGAGGAAAAGGTTAGAGAACGGTTTGCACAGTTTTATCACAAATTATATCAAAGGGATGAAGGAATTGGGTTAGAGCAAATACACAAGTATTTGGAGGAGGTAGAGTTGCCTCAACTAACGGAGGAAGTTAGAGAAAGGTTTGGTTAGAGGAGGGAATTTCCGGGGAGGAGAGATGGGACGGGTGGTGAAGGGGTTGGTGGGGGGATGGCACCGGGGTTAGTTGGGCTGCCTGGGAGTTTTTATAAAGTGTTTTGGGTGGTGAAGGGGTTGGTGGGGGGGAGGCACCGGGGTTAGATGGGCTGCCTGGGAGTTTTTATAAAGTGTTTTGGTTGGTGAAGG
Source organism: Ichthyophis bannanicus (assembly GCA_033557465.1). Taxonomy (NCBI): domain Eukaryota; kingdom Metazoa; phylum Chordata; class Amphibia; order Gymnophiona; family Ichthyophiidae; genus Ichthyophis; species Ichthyophis bannanicus. Next base: position 140,014,653 of record CM066049.1, on the reverse strand, counting down.
GGTTGTGGGGGGGGAGGCACCGGGGTTAGATGGGCTGCCTGGGAGTTTTTATAAAGTGTTTTGGGTGGTGAAGGGGTTGTGGGGGGAGACACCGGGGTTAGATGGGCTGCCTGGGAGTTTTTATAAAGTGTTTTGGGTGGTGAAGGGGTTGTGGGGGGAGGCACCCGGGTTAGATGGGCTGCCTGGGAGTTTTATTAATGGTTTTGGGTGGGGGATGGGGTGGTGGGGGGGAGGCACCGGGGTTAGATGGGATGCCTGGGTGTTTTTATAACGTGTTGTGGGTGGTGACGGGGTGGGTGGGGGGGAGGCACCAGGGTTAGATGGGCTGCCTGGGAGTTTTAAAAAGTGTTTTGGGTGGTGAAGGGGTTGGTGGTGGGGAGGCACCGGGGTTAGTGGGGCTGCCTGGGAGTTTTTATAAAGTGTTTTGGGTGGGGACGGGGTTGGGGGGGGGGAGGCACCGGGGTTAGATGGGCTGCCTGGGCGTTTTTCTAAAGTGTTTTGGGTGGTGAAGGGGTTGGTGGGTGGGGGGAGGCAGGGGGGTTTGTTGGGCTGCCTGGGTTTTTTTATAATGTGTTTTGGGGGGTGAGGGGTTTGGGGGGGGGGGGAGGCATCGGGGTTAGATGGGCTGCCTGGGAGTTTTTATAAAGTGTTTTGGGTGGTGAAGGGGTTGGTGGGGGGGGGACGGCCCCGGGGTTAGATGGGCTGCCTGGGAGTTTTTATAAAGTGTTTTGGGTGGTGAAGGGGGTGGGCGGGGGGAGGCACCGGGGTTAGATGGGCTGCCTGAGAGTTTTATAAAGTGTTTTGGGTGGTGAAGGGGTTGGTGGGGGGAGTCAACGGGGTTAGATGGGCTGCCTGGGAGTTTTATAAAGTGTTTTGGGTGGTGAAAGGGTTGGTGGGGGGAGGCACCGGGGTTGGATGGGCTGCCTGGGAGTTTTTATAAAGTGTTTTGGGTGGTGAAGGGGTTGGTGGGGGGGAGGCACCGGGGTTAGATGGGCTGCCTGGGAGATTTATAAAGTGTTTTGGGTGGTGAAGGGGTTGGTGGGGGGGAGGCACCGGGGTTAGATGGGCTGCCTGAGAGTTTTATAAAGTGTTGAGGGTGGTGAAGGGGGTGGGGGGGGGGAGGCACCGGGGTTAGATGGGCTGCCTGGGAGTTTTTATAAAGTGTTTTGGGTGGTGAAAGGGTTGTGGGGGGAGGCACCGGGGTTAGATGGGCTGCCTGGGAGATTTATAAAGTGTTTTGGGTGGTGAAAGGGTTGTGGGGGGAGGCACCGGGGTTAGATGGGCTACCTGTGAGTTTTTATAAAGTGTTTTGGGTGGTGAAGGGGGTGGGCGGGGGGGGGAGGCACCGGGGTTAGATGGGTTGCCTGGGAGTTTTTATAAAGTATTTTGGGTGGTGAAGGGGTTGGTGGGGGGGAGGCACCGGGGTTAGATGGGCTGCCTGGGAGTTTTTATAAAGTGATTTGGGTGGTGAAGGGGTTGATGGGGGGGAGGCACCGGGGTTAGAGGGGCTGCCTGTGAGTTTTTATAAAGTGTTTTGGGTGGTGGGGGGGAGGCACCGGGGTTAGATGGGCTGCCTGGGAGATTTATAAAGTGTTTTGGGTGGTGAAGGGGTTGGTGGGAGGGAGGCACCGGGGTTAGATGGGCTGCCTGGGAGTTTTTATAAAGTGTTTTGGGTGGTGAAGGGGTTGGTGGGTGGGGGGGAGGCACCGGGGTTAGATGGGCTGCCTGGGAGTTTTTATAAAGTGTTTTGGGTGGTGAAGGGGTTGGTGGGGGGGGGGAGGCATCGGGGTTAGATGGGCTGCCTGGGAGTTTTTATAAAGTGTTTTGGGTGATGAAGGGGTTGGTGGGGGGGGGGGGGGAGGCACCGGGGTTAGATGGGCTGCCTGGGAGTTTTATAAAGTGTTTTGGTGGTGAAGGGGTTGGTGGGGGGGAGGCACCGGGGTTAGATGGGCTGCCTGGGAGTTTTTATAAAGTGTTTTGGGTGGTGAAGGGGTTGGTGGGGGGGAGGCACCGGGGTTAGATGGGCTGTCTGGGAGTTATTATCACCTCCTTTTTTCTGCTAGCCATTCCTCTCCGTATGCACCCAAGCATCCTTTTAGCTTTTGCCGTCGCCTTTTCTACCTGTTTAGCTACTTTAAGATCATCAGACACAACCACGCCTAGGTCCCTCTCTTCTTTAGTGGATAAACGTACTTCACCCCCTATACTATATTGCTCCCTTGGATTGCTGCAGCCCAAATGCATGACCTTACATTTTTGAAATCTAAATACACCACATCTAGGGCCCTCCCTCGGTCCAACTCCCTGGTCACCCGGTCAAGGAAATCCATCAGATTTGTCTGACAAGACCTGCCTCTGGTGAATCCATGCTGCCTCGGATCCTGTAATCCTCTGGACTCTAGAAACCTCACTATTTTCTCTTTCAGCAGCATTTCCAATAATTTACTCACCACCGAAGTTAAACTAACTGGCCTGTAGTTTTCAACCACATCCTTACTTCCGCTTTTGTGTAAAGGCACCACATGAGCCTCTCTCCAGTCCTTTTGCACCACTCCCGACTCCAACGAGGCATTGAAAAGGTCAGTCAGTGGAGCTGCTAGAATGTCCCCAAGTTCCATCAGTATTCTAGGGTGTATCCCATCTGGTCCCATCGCTTTGTCTACTTTAAGTTGAGCTAGTTTCTCACGAACACAGTCTTCTGAAAATTGTTCAAGATGTCCCTCGCTTCTGTTCCTATTTGTGGGTGTTTTCTGAGGTCCTGCTCCTGGTTCTTCATCTGTGAACACAGAACAAAAATATTTGTTAAGCAAGTCCGCTTTATCCTTATCAGCTTTTACATATTCCTCCCCTGCACCCTTGAGTCTGACAATACCACTTTTGCCCTTCCTCTTCTCACTAATATATCTGAAAAATGTCTTATCCCCCCATTTTATTGCATTGCCTATTTCCTCCTCCTTTTGAATCTTTGCCTTCTTGACTACTTTGCTAGCTTCTCTTAGCTTTTCCAAATATAGATGCCTGTCTTCCTCTCTCTGTGATCTCCTGTATTTCATGAAGGCCTCTCTCTTTTTCTTCAGCACAAGTTTGCCACCGAAGCCGTCATGGCCCTGACACAGTGCGCCGTGACGCGGCCTTCCAGCGGGAGCCTCGCCTGGCTCATAAGCGAGGGTGATACAGTCCGCCACCCAGGTGGACAGTGTATGCTTGGTCACTGCCTCCCCCAGCCTACTGGGGTCGTAGATGAAAAGCTGAGAAGCCTTGCAGTGGCCCTAAATGCGTTGGATATAGAAGGACAAAGCCCTCTTACAGTCCATGGTGTGGAGGATCGTCTCCGCCCAACTGGAGTGAGGTCTGGGGAAGAAGGAAGGAAGCACCACTTCCTGGTTAAGATGGAAGGGCGACACTACCTTCGGCAGGAATTTGGGGTGCATGCGAAGCACCAACTCGGTTCTTGTAGAACCTGGTATAGGGCACCTCTGCCACAAGGGTCTGAAGCTCGCTAGCTAACTCTGCAAGCGGAGGTGAGTGTAACCAGGAAAACCACCTTCCAAGAGAGGCAGTGAAGGTGGCAGGTAGCCAGAGGCTCAAAGGGTGGGTGAGTGAGCTGCCCCAACACTATGTTGAGGTCCCATTTAGTTGCCGGAGGGCAAACCGGAGGTTTCGATAAGAGCAGGCCCCAAAGGAAACAGGTCACCAATGGTTGGATCGAGAGACTTACCAGCCACCGGATGTGGTGTGCTGCCAGGGCATTAATGTACACCCAGATAGAGTTAGACTTGAGCCTGGACTGAGAAAGGTGGAGAAGGAACTAACACGAGAGCCACCGGGCAGAAGAAAGGATCAGCCCCCTGTTGGGCACACCAAGCAGAGAACCTGTGCCATTTGAAGGCATAAGCCTTCCTAATAGAGGCCTTGCAAGAGGCCAGCAGACCATTCTCCACATCAACCTGAAGGTTGAGAGGGGCCAGAGTCACCCTCTCAGCAGCCATGCTGTCAGCGAGAGGGACCCCAGGTTGGGGTGTAGGAGAGAGCCCCCCCTCCTGAGATAGGAGTCCTGGGGCGGTCCCCAGGGGGATGGGGACCTCCTCTGCCAACCTCAGAAACAGCGGGAAGCATGGCTGCCTGGGCCACCGAGGAGCTATCCGAATAAGCGAGGCCCTGTCGCGGAGGGTCCTGAACAGGGTCTTGGCGATCAATGGCATCGGAGGGAAGGCGTACATGAGGCCTTCTGACCATGAGACCAGGAATGAGCTCACTGCCACCCTGGAGGGGTGGGCCTGCCGGGAGCAGAAGTGGGGCAAATGAAAGTTGTCCAGGTCTATCACCAGTTCCCCCCAGAGTCAGAAAAGTCGACTGGCTACTCTGGGATCCAGCTGCCACTTGAGTGGCTGAGAACTGAAGAAAGCCCCCAGGTAGGTGATACATTAAATAACTTTATGGAAATGGGTAACAGGGGTAACATATGGAAAGCAGTGTGTATAAATGCCCGTAGCATGGGAAATAAGATCCCTGAGGTTGAAGCTTTGGTGGGAGTGGCTGACTTGGATTTAGTGGCAGTTACAGAAACATGGTTCACAGAAAACCATGATTGGTATGTAACTATACCTGGCTATACTTTATTCAGAAAGGACAGGGTAGGAAGTAGGGGAGGAGGAGTGGCACTATATGTAAAAACTACTATTAAAGCTTTGGAATTACAGAGCTTAAAAGGGAGAGGGGAAGCATTGTGGGTTAAACTAGAAAGAGGGAAAGAGAAATCTATTTACATTGGTGTGATATACAGACCTCCCTCACAAGAGGAATAGGTGGACAGAGAGTTAATTGAAGACATGCGCAGCATTCCTAGGAAAGGGGAAGTGCTACTGATAGGAGATTTCAATATGCCAGATGTTGACTGGCACATTCCTGCTGCAGTATCATCTAGAAGTAAGGAGATCCTGGATTCTCTACAGGGAGAACTATTCAGGCAATTGGTAACAGACCCCACACGTGAAGGGGCCATACTGGACTTGGTGCTTACCAATGGTGAAAGTGTTTCTGATGTTGTAGTGGGAGATCATTTTGCATCCAGTGATCACCAGATGGTGTGGTTCAGTATTAGGACTAGGGCTGTTAGAATCCATTCAAAGGCGAGGATCTTAGACTTTAGGAAGACAAACTTTGCGAAGATGGGCCAATACCTCAGGGAGTCGTTAGTTGGATGGGAACATAAGAACATAAGATATTCCATACTGGGTCAGACCAAGGTCCATCAAGCCCAGTATCCTGTTTCCAACAGTGCCCAATCTAGGTCACAAGTACCTAGCAGTTTCCCCAAAAGACACAGGTTCCACAATGCTTGTACTGGGTCAAGCATTGATATCCTGGGTCCCTTCTTAATAATGGTTTATGGACCTTTCCTCCAGGAACTTGTCCAAACCTTTTTTAAACCCAGCTACACTAACAGCCTTTACTACATCCTCCGGTAACAAATTCCAGAATTTGATTACACGTTGAGTGAAAAAATATTTTCTTTTATTAGTCTTAAATAGTTTACCCTGTAGCTTCATTGCATGTCCCCTAGTCTTTCTATATTCTGATAAGGTAAACAATCGATCTACGTTTACCCGTTCCACTCTGTTCATTAATTTATAGACTTCTATCATATCTCCCCTCAGCCGTATCTTTTCCAGGTTAAAGAGCCCTAACCTTTTTAGCCTTTCTTCATAGGAGTATCCTTCCATCCCATTTACCATTTTGGTGGCTCTTCTCTGAACCTTTTCTAAAATCGCTATATCCTTTTTAAGATACGGCGACCAGAACTGCACACAATATTCAAGGTGCAGTCTCACCATGGAACGATATAGAGGCATTATAATATCTTTTGTTTTATTTTCCATTCCTTTCCTTATCATACCTAGCATTCTATTTGCTCTCTTGGCCGCCACTGCACACTGGGCCGAGGGATTTAACATGGTATCCACAATGACGCCTAAATCTTTTTCCTGGGTGGTGGTTCCTAATGTGGAACCTTGCATCGTGTAACCATAGTTTGGGTTGTTCTTCCCTAGGTGCATAACCTTGCACTTGTCCACATTAAATTTCATCTGCCATTTTGATGCCCAGTCTTCCAATTTATCAAGATCCTCTTGCAATTTTCCACAATCCTCTTGGGTTTTAACAACTTTAAATAGTTTTGTGTCATCTGCAAATTTGATAACCTCACTCGTTATTCCACTTTCCAGGTCATTTATGAATATGTCAAAAAGCAGCGGACCCAGCACAGATCCCTGGGGTACACCACTATTCACCTTTCTCCATTGGGAAAATGGGCCATTTTGCCCTACCCTCTGCTATCTATCTTTTAACCAGTTCCTGATCCACAATAGTACACTGCCTCCTATCCCATGACTCTTTAGTTTTGCCAAAAGTCTCTGATGAGGGACCTTGTCAAAGGCTTTCTGAAAGTCCAGATACACAATATCAACCGACTCACCTTTGTCCACCTGTTTATTCTCTCCTTCAAAAAAACATAACAGATTAGTAAGACAAGATCTTCCTTGTCTAAAGCCATGTTGGCTGTCTCCCATTAGGTCATGACTATCTACATGCTGAGTAATTTTATTCTTTATAATGGTTTCTACCATTTTTCCCGGTACTGATGTCAGGCTCACCGGTCTGTAGTTTCCAGCTGAGGGATGTAGAAAAACAGTGGGAAAAACTGAAAGGGGATATTTTAAGGGCAACCAACCTTTTTGTTAAAATGGTAAATAAAGGTAAAAGGAAAAGGAGACCGCTATGGTTTTCGAAAGAAGTAGCTCGAAAAGTGAAGAAAAAGAGGAAGGCCTTCATGAAATACAAGAGATCACAGAGAGAGGAAGACAGGCATCTGTATTTGGAAAAGCTTAGAGAAGCTAGCAAGGTAGTCAAGGCGGCAAAGATCCAAAAGGAGGAGGAAATAGCCAATGCAATAAAATGGGGGGATAAGACATTTTTCAGATATATTAGTGAGAAGAGGAAGGACAAGAGTGGTATTGTCAGACTCAATGGTGCAGGGGAGGAATATGTAGAAGCTGATAAGGATAAGTGTGGAGGAGTAGCCTAGTGGATAGAACACTGGCTTGGTAACCAAGCAACCAGGGTTCGATTCCCACTAGCACTCCTTGTGGCCTTGGGCAAGTCACTTAACCTTCCATTGCCTCGGAAGAAAGGCCTGGCAATCTACTTCCGGTGACACTGCCAAGAAAACCCAGGAACTTCTGGGTCGCCAGGAGTCAGGACTGACTCAAAGGCACACATTGCATTGCATTGATAAGGATAAAGCGGAATTGCTTAACAAATATTTTTGTTCTGTGTTCACAGATGAAGAACCAGGAGCAGGACCTCAGAAAACACCCACAAATAGGAACAGAAGCAAAGGACATCTTGAACAATTTTCAAAAGACTGTGTTCGTGAGAAACTATCTCAACTTAAAGTAGACAAAGCGATGGGACCGAATGGGATACACCCGAGAATACTGAAGGAACTTGGGGACGTTCTAGCAGCTCCACTGACTGACCTTTTCAATGCTTCGTTGGAGTCGGGAGTGGTGCCAAAGGACTGGAGAGAGGCTCATGTGGTGCCTTTACACAAAAGCGGAAGTAAGGATGTGGTTGAAAACTACAGGCCGGTTAGTTTAACTTCGGTGGTGAGTAAATTATTGGAAACGCTGCTGACAGAGAAAATAGTGAGGTTTCTAGAGTCCAGCGGATTACAGGATCCAAGGCAGCATGGATTCACCAGAGGCAGGTCTTGTCAGACAAATCTGATTGATTTCTTTGACTGGGTGACCAGGGAATTGGACCGAGGGAGAGCCCTAGATGTGGTGTATTTAGATTTCAGTAAAGCCTTTGACACTGTTCCTCACAGGCGACTTATAAACAAACTGAGCACCCTAGGGATGGACCCTAAAGTTACTGGTTGGGTTAGAAATTGGTTGGGTGGGAGGCGACAAAGAGTACAAGTAAATGGAGCTCACTCTGAGGAGAAGGATGTTACCAGTGGTGTGCCCCAGGGATCTGTCCTTGGTCCGATTCTTTTTAACATCTTTGTTAGTGATATAGCGGAAGGGCTTTCAGGTAAGGTTTGCCTCTTTGCGGATGATACCAAAATCTGCAATAGAGTAGACACCCAGGAAGGGGTAGATAACATGAGGAGAGATATAGCTAAGCTTGAAGAATGGTCTAGAATTTGGCAGCTGGGATTTAATGTTAAAATATGTAAGGTCATGCATTTGTGCTGCAGCAATCCAAGGGAGCAATATATTATAGGGGATGAAGTACTTTTGTCCACTAAAGAAAAGCGGGACCTAGGCGTGGTTGTGTCTGATGATCTTAAAGTAGCTAAACAGGTAGAAAAGGCGACGGCAAAAGCTAGAAGGATGCTTGGGTGCATACGGAGAGGAATGGCTAGCAGAAAAAAGGAGGTGATAATGCCTCTGTATAAGTCTTTGGTGCGACCTCATTTGGAATATAGTGTGCAATTCTGGAGACCGCACCTTCAAAAGGATGTGAACAGGATGGAGTCGGTGCAGAGGGTGGCTACTAAAATGATTAGTGGGCTTCATTATAAAGCATATGAGGACAGACAGAAGGATCTTAATATGTACACCTTAGAGGAAAGGCGAGATAGAGATGATATGATTGAGTTGTTTAAATACCTCCGTGGCATAAATGTTCAGGGAGAGAGCCTCTTTCAATTGAAAGCAAGTTCTGCTACGAGGGGACATGGGATGAGGGTGAAGGGAGATAGATTCAGGAGTGATATGCGGAAATATTTCTTTACGGAAAGAGTAGTGGATCTGTGGAATAGTCTCCCAGTGGAGGTGGTAGAGATGAGGACAGTAACTGAATTCAAAAAAGCATGGGACAAACACAGAGGATCTCTAAAGGTAAAAAGGGGACTGTTGTAGTTGTTATGGAAGGACAGACTAGATAGGCCATGTGGTCTTTTTCTGTCGTCATATTTCTATGTTTCTATGTAACTCTGTTGAGTCTGTCGGCCAGCCGGTTGTCCTGGTATGGCAGGTACACCGCCCGCAGGAGGATACCCTGATGGATTGCGTACGAGCAGAGGACCAGTGCCTCCTGACAAAGGGCACGAGACCCCATGCCCCCCTGCTTGTTCACGTAGAACATTGCCACCTGGTTGTCAGTCTGGACCAGCACCGGCTGGTGACGTAGGTGGTGACAGAAGACCCTCAGGGCAAGGTGTATGGCCCAGAGTTCCAGGTGGTTGATCTGCTAGGTGCTCTCGTCTGGGGACCAGTTGCCCTGAGTGTGGATATCTCTGCAGTGGGCTCCCCAACCAAGCAAAGAGGCGTCTGTGGTGAGGACCCTCAAATGACTTGGGGCCTGAAAAGGCATGCCCGCTTCGAGATGCTGGGGCGACTGCCACCAGTCCAGAGAGTCCACCAGCTGGTGGGTCACCAAGACTCTGTCCTGGAGACAGCCCGTGGCTTGAGACACCACTGCGCCGTCCTCATATGGAGACGAGTGTCTGGGGTGATGTGGACCGTGAAGGCCATGTGCCCGAGGAGGCGCAGAAGAAGCCGGGCAGATACCGAGGAATGGTGCGGTCCGTTCTGAGTTAGGGACCGGAGCTGACTGGTTCGGTCCTTGGGCAAGAAGGCCCTCGACTGGAGGGTGTTGTCCTTTGCTCTGATGAACTCCAGGCACTCCGTCAGGAGGAGATGAAACTTGGGGTAGTTTATGACAAAGCCCAAGTGTTGCAGAACCTGGATGATGCGAGCCATGGCCTGCTACACCTGCGAGCCAGTCGTCCAGGTAGAGAAAAATGAAGATCCCCCGGAGCCGGAGGAAGGCAGCCATGACAGTCAGGCATTTTGTGAAGACCCTTGGGGCAGAGGCAAGACCGAAGGGGAGCACCCTGTATTGAAAGTGCCTGCCCCCTACTATGAACCACAGGTATTGTCTGTGGTTGGGGTACATGAGGATGTGCATATAAGCATCCTTGAGGTCTAAGGAGCATAGCCAGTCTCCCTGCTGGAGGTATGGCAGCAATGTTTCAAGGGAGAGCATCTTGAACTTCTCCCTCACCAGGAATTTGCTGAGGTTGCGCAGGTCAAGGATAGGCCTCCTGTCCTCTTTGGGACGAGGAAGTATCTGGAGTAGAACCCCTTGCCCTTGAGGTGGTGGGGCACTGGTTCCACCGCCTTGTCCTCGAGAAGACCTGCCAACTCCTTCAGGAGAAGGGCCCAGTGTAGAGGAGACCTGAGGGGCTCTCCCGGGAAATGAGAGGGAGGTGTCTGAGTCAGGTGGAGGAGATAGCCCTCCCTGACTACCCTCAGTGGCCAGGAGTCGGTTGTGATAGCCATCCATCACTGGGCATAGAGGGCCAGGCGTCCTCTTGTGGGCTGCTGACCTCCTTGGGATAGAGAGGCTATGCTCAAGGAGTCAAAAACTCCCCCCTGGCTGGGCTGGGGCAAGTGCCTGGGGTTTTGGAGCTTTCTGCTTACGCGGGCCGTGCCCATGTCCCTTGGCCTGCTGATCCTGTTGGGTAGCCAGGGAGGCCTGATAGGGTGGATAGTTTCGGTAAGCAGCCTCCTTTCCTCGGGTAAAAGGGCTTTTTACCCGAGCCCTTCCGTCAGGGAGGGGCAGTGGTCTTCTTAGAGAGCCTGATCCTCGTCATGAACTCGGTCTCCAGCTCAGCAGTCTTGTCGGTCATAGGTTTGCCAAAGAGGTTCTCCTCTTGGGACGTTGACCAATTTGTTCTGAACCCATTGCTCGAGATCGGATGACTGAAGTCAAGCTTGGTGGCATGCACCGATGCCCACCGCGGCTACCCGAGTTGCCGACTCAAACCTGTCATAGGCCGCTCGAGACATAAATTTGGAGCACTCACAGATGGCTTTGGTCAGGCTCTTGAACCTCTGCAAGGGATTCTCAGAGAGACCAGCTGAGAACCCGGTGAGTTCCTTCGCCAGGTCTCTCAGGTACATGTCCATGTACAGCTGGTAGGCCTGGATACGGCAGAGGAACATCGAGCCCTGGTAGCACTTTCTGCCGGGGGCATCCAAAGTACGGGCCTCCCTGCTGAGGGGCACCGTGGAGTGCGTCTTCTGGCTTTTCAGCTGACACATGACCGACTCCACCACCATGGAGTTATGCGTCAGCTGTGACTTCTAGAAGCCCGGGCTCCGGCAGACCCGATACATCGAGTCCAGCCATCTGCTCACCATCGGTACCGTTACTGGTGTCTCCCACATGCGAAGCATGAGCTGTTCCAGGATGGGAGGGATGGGTACCATGAGCAATTCCCGTGGAGGGGCCTCATACTGGAGGATCTCTAACTCATCTGCCCGAGGGTCTTCCTCTGACTCGATCGGGAATGCCAGGGCTTTGGACATGTCCTTGACAAAGTCCAAGAAACCCATGTCCTTGGGCAGAGACCGCCGCCGAGGTTCTGATACGGGGGAATTGGAAGGAACGTTGCAATGGCGACGGGTATAGGGGGACTCCTCGTCCTCTGTCTCCCACTCGGAGTAGTCCATGGAGGACTCTCCAGATAGTTGCTCCACGGGCCTCAAGGGCCCCGATACCCTGCGGTGGCACCTGGTAGACTTGCCAGGGACGACTGCGGTCCCAACGAGCAGGACTCGGAGCGTGACCTCGGCCACAGATCGAGACCGAAGGACCTCGAGGATCGACTTGGCCTCCAGGGACGTCTTGGAGGTCGACGGCCCAGTGGCTGGGGAGAATGAACCGGTCAAACTGGACAACAGCGCCCACTGCTGGTCCATGAAGGCAGACAAACTGCGCTCAAGATGAAACTCGCCCCCACTTGAGCTGTTGCTGGGAGAATGCTTCCAGTAAAATTTTATCTGAAAGCTGACCGACTAAGCTAAAAAGTCTGTAGGTCCCAAAGAGCACACACAGAAAGTCAGCTACCCAAATTCAGAAACGAAAGGACTCTGAACCTCATGCAACACTGCCCAACAGGGACTTGCCAAGTACCCATTCATTTTTTTTTTTGTTAAAACACACTAACCAATAGCAAAGATAGAGAGCTTTGGTACAAACAGCCATTACGAAACTGTGTGTAAGAGAAAAACAACAAGGGAGTACTGCTGCACACCTAATTTATGAATGACTTTTTTTTGTTGTTTGTTTTCAAACTAAGGGTTCTCAAACTAGATTTATTTTTCTCTTGTTCTTTATTTATTTTATGTTAAATTGCTAAAAAAATACCCCGAAAACTCGCCCCATTGGGAGTTCTGCAAACTCTGCGGTAGCATGGGCTTAATTTGGTGCCGCCTGCTCCTAAAAGCTCATTTCACAGCATTGTAGCCCGCCCCGAAGACCTAGTCCCCGGGGGCCATAGGCACTACTGCTACACTGGTCTTAAGACCACAAATACCGCCATCCTGCTCCCGGAGGCAGCTGTAGCAATGACACAAAATGGCAGACCCAGCCCACCAAGAAAACCGCTAAAAAGAGTCTGATGGCTTCAGCTCTGTGCCACTCTCTTTCTGAGGAAGAGGTGGACAGAGAGTTAATTGAAGACATACGCAGCATTGCTAGGAAAGGGGAAGTGCTACTGCTAGGAGATTTCAATATGCCAGATGTTGATTGGCACATTCCTGCTGCAGTATCATCTAGAAGTAAGGAGATCCTGGATTCTCTACAGGGAGAACTATTCAGGCAATTGGTAACAGACCCCACACGTGAAGGGGCCATACTGGACTTGGGGCTTACCAATGGTGAAAGTGTTTCTGATGTTGTAGTGGGAGATCATTTTGCATCCAGTGATCACCAGATGGTGTGGTTCAGTATTAGGACTAGGGCTGTTAGAATCCATTCCAAGGTGAAGATCTTAGACTTTAGGAAGACTAACTTTGCGAAGATGGGCCAATACCTCAGGGAGTCGTTAGTGGGATGGGAACAGCTGGGGGATGTAGAAAAACAGTGGGCAAAACTGAAAGGGGGTATTTTAAAGGCAACCAACCTTTTTGTTAAAATGGTAAATAAAGGCAAAAGGAACAGGAGACCGCTATGGTTTTCGGAGGAAGTAGCTGAAAAAGTGAAGAAAAAGAGGGAGGCCTTCATGAAATACAAGAGATCACAGAGAGAGGAAGACAGGCATCTGTATTTGGAAAAACTTAGAGAAGCTAGCAAAGTAGTCAAGAAGGCAAAGATTCAAAAGGAGGAGGAAATAGTCAATACAATAAAATGGGGGGATAAGACATTTTTTCAGATATAATAGTGAGAAGAGGAAGGGCAAAAGTGGTATTGTCAGACTGAAGGGTGCAGGGGGGGAATATGTAGAAGCTGATAAGGATAAAGCGGAATTGCTTAACAAATATTTTTGTTCTGTGTTGACAGATGAAGAACCAGGAGCAGGACCTCAGAAAACACCCACAAATAAGAACAGAAGCGAGGGACATCTTGAACAATTTTCAGAAGACTGTGTTCGTGAGAAACTAGCTCAACTTAAAGTAGACAAAGCGATGGGACCGGATGGGATACACCCTAGAATACTGAGGGAACTTGGGGACGTTCTAGCAGCTCCACTGACTGATCTTTTCAATGCCTCGTTGGAGTCGGAGTGGTGCCAAAGGACTAGAGAGAGGCTCATGTGGTGCCTTTACACAAAAGCGGAAGTAAAGATGTGGTTGAAAACTACAGGCCGGTTAGTTTAACTTCAGTGGTGAGTAAATTATTGGAAACGCTGCTGAAAGAGAAAATAGTGAGGTTTCTGGAGTCCGGCGGATTACAGGAACCAAGGCAGCATGGATTCACCAGAGGCAGGTCTTGTCAGACAAACCTGATTGATTTCTTTGACTGGGTGACCAGGGAGTTGGACCGGGGGAGAGCTCTAGATGTGGTGCATTTACATTTCAGTAAAGCCTTTGACACTGTTCCTCACAGACGACTTATAAACAAACTGAGCACCCTAGGGATGGACCCTAAAGTTACTGCTTGGGTTAGAAATTGGTTGGGTGGGAGGCGACAAAGAGTACAAGTAAATGGAGCTCACTCTGAGGAGAAGGATGTTACCAGTGGTGTGCCCCATGGATCTGTCCTTGGTCCGATTCTTTTTAACATCTTTGTTAGTGATATAGCGGAAGGGCTGTCGGTTAAGGTTTGCCTCTTTGCAGATGATACCAAAATCTGCAATAGAGTAGACACCCAGGAAGATGTAGATAACATGAGGAGGGATCTAGCTAAGCTTGAAGAATGGTCTAGAATTTGGCAGCTGGGATTTAATGTTAAAAAATGTAAGGTCATGCATTTGGGCTGCAGCAATCCAAGGGAGCAATACAGTATAGGAGGTGAAGTACATTTGTCCACTAAAGAAGAGCGGGACCTAGGCATGGTTGTGTCTGATGATCTTAAAGTAGCTAAACAGGTAGAAAAGGCGACGGCAAAAGCTAGAAGGATGCTTGGGTGTATACGGAGAAGAATGGCTAGCAGAAAAAAGGAGGTGATAATGCCTCTGTATAAGTCTTTGGTGCGACCTCATTTGGAGTATGGTGTGCAATTCTGGAGACCGCACCTTCAAAAGGATGTGAACAGGATGGAGTCGGTGCAGAGGGTTGCTACTAAAATGATTAATGGGCTTCATTATAAAGCATATGAGGACAGACTTAAGGATCTTAATATGTACACCTTAGAGGAAAGGCGGGATAGAGGTGATATGATTGAGATGTTTAAATACCTCCGTGGCATAAATGTTCAGGGAGAGAGCCTCTTTCAATTGAAAGCAAGTTCTGCTACGAGGGGACATGGGATGAGGGTGAAGGGAGATAGATTCAGGAGTGATATGCGGAAATATTTCTTTACGGAAAGAGTAGTGGATCCATGGAATAGTCTCCCAGTGGAGGTGGTAGAGATGAGGACAGTAACTGAATTCAAAAAAACATGGGACCAACACAGAGGATCTCTAAAGGTAAAAAGTGGACTGTTGTAGTTGTTGTTATGGAAGGACAGACTGGATAGGCCTTGTGGTCTTTTTCTGTCATCATGTTTCTATGTTTCTATGATAGGCCGGTGTTCTCCAGAGGCTCGCACCTCACTGTCCATGGTTCCCTGCCCTCCAGGTGTCGGGAACAGCTCACAACAATTGCACAGTGGCAGTGGCATTCTTCCCCAGGACTGAGCGCCCAAACATTCAGTCCTGCTGCACCAAAGAAGCACCAGGGTCCCACACCATACAAATGTAGAACAGATGTAGCGGATCCTCGCCTGACAGAGAGGAAACAGCCATGGTGCTTTTTTTTTTTTTTTTTTTACTTTCAAGAATAACCTCTCCTTGCCCCCTCCCAGAAGTTGAAGACGAGGGAAGAAAGAAGTCTTCACCAAGTCCTTTCAAATCAGAGGGAGCAAGAAAGCAGGAGGGGGGGAAGGGAAGGGACTCGGCACCACCGGATTTACACCACAGTCAGTCTTAACTAAACTACACCCCTTGATCCGCTGCCATTTCATCAACATCACTTCCAGCCAAACACAGACGGCATAGGTTAAAACAACCACCATCTGCTGGAGACTGAGAATAGCACAGGACCCTTTATACAGTCATTTCAAAACCAAGCCATTGGTTCTCATTCTCCATCTGCTGGTAAGTGGGCATAAACCATGCATCTGGACTGGACTGGAGGGACAATGAGGGACTTATGTTCTTAGTATACTCATTCTACTACTATGTGTTTTACATCTATGGGAAGAGGAAAGGCCTTAGATGGTCTTCTGATCCCTTAAAGAATAGGAAACAGGGGACTTCCGGTGACGTCATCGGGCTAAATGGCGGTGTGAAGTGGCAGCTCCGCCGCCAAAGCATGCCACAATGGGGTAAACCCTCCTAAAAATGTGCAAATAAGCGGCGAAATACAGCGGGTAAGGCAGAGATACTAGCAGTGAAGCGGCGGGAGGCAGAACGCATGATCGCTTAAGTCCGGCCAGCGTGAAGCTGAAGGAGCAGTGGGGCCCGAACGGCAGCGCACGTGGCCATGCAGCACAGAGGCCGGGGGAGCCGAGGCAGATGTGACCCAGCCAAGGTCTGCCACAATGGGGTAAAACAACCCCTTAAAATGTGCAAATAAGCTGCGAAATACAGCAGGAAAGGCAGAGGCACCAGCAGTGAAGCGGTGGGAGGCTGAATGCGCGATCGCAGAAGTCCGGTCAGCGAGAAGCTGAAGGAGCAGTGGGGCCCGAACAGCAGTGCACGTGGCCGCAAAGTACAGAGGCCGTGGGAGCCGAAGAAGATGCGATTCCGGTAAGAACACCAGTGAAATCAGACAAACGCATGGAGGGAGACTCAGCAGAGAGGACAGGAGCGGCTGTGGTGCAGAGAGGGAGCACAGACGCTGGCCGGAGGTAGAGATTGAAGCAGGCAAGCAAGAGAGGGGGGGGGGAGAAAAGGCCTCCAACAACAAATTAAAGGAGCGGCAAAGCAAAAAGTTACAAAATGAAATTTAAAAACGCAAAAAGATTAAAGGAAGCTACACAAAAATATACTGTGGAGCAATACGAAGACAAGAAAACAAATCGATAGGGTACACAGCACAAGCGAAAAAAGAAGAAACATAGATTACAGATAAAAGGAACAGATCACTGAATAAGAACTCTAAGTGGCAAGAGAAGGTGGAGAGTCTACGGATGGAGAAAGCAAGGGGAGAGTTATCAGCCAGGAAAAAGCTGGTAGAATTTAGATCCTCCTAAGGAAAGGAAGACCAGACTTAACGGATGGGGCAGGTCTGCCCTGGATGAACATCACTAACCAGGACAGAGCGGCCTGATAGAAGCCTGGGAAGTAGGCAGAGAAATAAAGTGAGTGGACTCAGGGGGGCACGGCTCCCCAGGGAAAATCCTGAAAGTTTTGGGAAACCTAAATCAGCTCAGAGGCCCTAAGTGGCAGTATGGAAAAAAACAAAGGAACTCTGGCCGCACGGAAGAAATTGGCAGACTTCCGTTCCCCATATTGTATTATTAATATATCATAAAGTTGAAGTTTATTGTTCAATGTCAATAGTTGAACCTGACCGTTCAATGTGAATCCGATTGTTCAATGTAAATGTATACAACTGCGTACAGTTGTTAAGATGTTTCATGTAAACCGCCCTTGATCGCTGGAAGGGGCGGTATAGAAGAAAATAGATAAATAAATAAAATAGATAAATAAATATGCAGCTGTTAAAGGCGGAAGAGAGGGGTAGAAAGAGGGCCGAATGCAGGTTGAAGAATCAAACAACTTGGCGGAGGAGCTGGAGCGGGGATGCAGCCCAGGAGGTGTAGCCAAGCTGAAAGAATGGCTAACCGAACTGAAGGATGAGATCAAGACAGAAATTGGCGGGGCGAAGCATGAACTCAAAGAGTCCATACAAGCTCTGAGACAAGACATTGTGGACATCGGAAACCGAGTGGAAGAAATGGAGAACCAGATGGAGCAGCAAGGGAAGGAAATTGAGGACTTACAAAAAGGATGGGGGGACCTCAAGCGAGCCCAAGAGGAGCAGCAGGTGAAACTGGATGATCTGGAGGATAAATCCCGGAGATGTAATTTACGAGTGCGGGGCTTCACAGAGGACCCTCAATATAGAAATTGTGAAGAAGTACTCATTAAAATTTTCAGATCCCTAGTAGCAACCGCAGACCTGGAAGGGGGTACGACGATAGAACTTTCGCAAATTGAGCGAGCACACAGAGGTCTCGGCCCGGTAAGAGACAATAAACCAAGAGATATAGTGGTGTGCCTCAGCTCTTTTAAAGTAAAAGAAGGGCTGCTGAGAGCGGTGAGGAAAGTGCGGCAGATCACCTGGGATGGACATCAATTGGAACTATTTCAGGATCTCTATTTCAGAAAACCTTAAAGAGGTGACGGCCTATTTGAGAAGAGAGGACATAAGATACAAATGGCTGTTCCCATTCGATTTACTGATTACAGCTAAGGGGAAGTCGAGACGGATGCAGACCAGAGAGGAGGCCTGGATTGTGCTTAAAGAATTGGGACTATCTAACTTACCAGAGGGGGAGAGACCTTCGGCAGGAAAAAGGCAAATACTGCGATACCATCTAACCCAAAAAGGAACGTTCAGAGATGGCATAGAGTTCCAGCACTGGGCAGACGAATGGCAAGACTGAACAGAGAGTGTCCAGGAGCGCACGAGGTGGAGCAGGGAGCTGGCTGAAATTGAGGACTCTGTGCTCAATGTTGTGCTGTCATGTATATTTCTGATAATGTTGTAACATTTAAATAGGTGGGGGAAGGATGAGGGTACCAAATAGGGTAAGGGGGGGATGGGAGGGGGATGGATGGAAGGGGCAGACTTTAGGAAGAGTAGGGCAGTTAGGGGGGCGAGAGGGAAGGATAGAGGGAGTAGGAGGTAGGGGTGGGGGGTTACGGAATGGGAGGGTTGAGTAGTGCTGGAGGGGAGGGGGTGTTGGATCTAATTGGTTTGGGTGGGCAGTGAAGAGGGGGGCGATGTGGAATGGAATGGTAGAGACAGGCATGGCCCGATATCCGGTCACCAGCATGGGAAAAAAGTCTCTCTTTACGAGAAGGGGAAGGGCAGGGGAGGCGGGGAGGAGGGGAGGGAAGGCAAGGGGAAGAGGGGAGGGGGGAATAGAGATCTAGTTGGCAGGGCTCAGAGAGTGGGGAGGAAACGGAAGAAAGGATGAGTTAAAAATAGTCACATTAAATGTAAAGGGGCTCAACTCGCCATTCAAACGACAAAACCTGTCAACAGAGCTAGCCCGCCAGAGGGCGGCAATAGTGATGGTTCAGGAAACGCATCTGACAAGAGCAACAGAGTATTTGGTTAAGCCCAGGGGATATGGGGTGTGTATCCATGCATCAAATTCGTGGAGTGGAGGAGTGGCCTAGTGGTTGGGGCAAGGTACTTCAGGCCGGAAGGTCGGGGGTTCAAATCCCACTAGAGGACAGCAACCTTGGGCCGGAAGGACTGGGGTTTCTAGTCCCACAGGTGCTCCTTGTGGTCTTGGGCAAGCCACTTAACCCTCCATAGCCCATGGTCCCTGTAAAATAGTTATCTCCAAGTTATAATGCCCTGTTCAATGTAATTTCAGTTTGTTCAATGTAAACCGCACTGATGCAGAATAGCGCGGTATATAAGAGAATGTAAATAAAATAAAATAAATAAATAAATAATCAAATACTGTAGAAAAGCAAAAAGGAGGAGTGGCTATATTGTTTGCTACTAGGTTAAAGATGCAGCTGCAATCTATAGTAAGGGACAAAGAGGGGAGATATGCATTAGTGCGTTTGAAGGTGGGGAATGTATGGTACTGTGTGGTGAATGTTTATGCACCAACAGGAGCTCAGCGTGAATTCTGGACAAAACTGAATGAGGAGGTGGGGAAAATGGGGGAGGGCATCCTTATATGCGGAGGAGATTTTAACTTAACGTGGAATCCAGCTAAGGACGCCACGGGGACAAGAGTGGGTAAGAGGGCGGATAGGAAACGGTACCGTAATTTTGTCGTGCAGCATTGTTTAATAGATGCATGGCAACTGCAACACCCAGGGGGGAGACAATTTTCCTACTTTTCGCCAGTACATGGGTCCTATTCACGAATAGGCAGTTTGAAACCGCTTAAAAGCGGCGTCCCTACATCGAGGGAGCTGCTTTTGCCTGCCCGACCCCCAGCAAAGCTCCTGCCCAATCGGGGCAGTGGGAGAAACAGCCTGAGGCAGTTTGAAACCGCTTAAAAGCGGCGTCCCTACATCGAGGTAGCCGCTTTTGCCTGCCCGACCCCCAGCAAAGCTCCTGCCCAATCGGGGCAGTGGGAGAAACAGCCTGAGGCAGTTTGAAACCGCTTAAAAGCGGCGTCCCTACATCGAGGGAGCCGCTTTTGCCTGCCCGACCCCCCAGCAAAGCTCCTGCCCAATCGGGGCAGTGGGAGAAACAGCCTGAGGCAGTTTGAAACCGCTTAAAAGCGGCGTCCCTACATCGAGGGAGCCGCTTTTGCCTGCCCGACCCCCAGCAAAGCTCCTGCCCAATCGGGGCAGTGGAAGAAACAGCCTGAGGCAGTTTGAAACCACTTAAAAGCGGCGTCCCTACATCGAGGGAGCCGCTTTTGCCTGCCCAACCCCCAGCAAAGCTCCTGCCCAATCGGGGCAGTGGGAGAAACAGCCTGAGGCAGTTTGAAACTGCTTAAAAGCGGCGTCCCTACAGGGCGCACCTGCGCCTGGCGGGCCCGCACCTGAGGGCCTCGCCAGAGGGCCCTTTGGCGTGGCCCTTAGGCAGTGGTCCTCTTCACCACAAACAGAGACGTTCCAACTCCGTCCTAGGACCTTTCAATCCAGGTCTACAGTCCAACCCCTCTCGAGCTCTAGCTCCCTGCTCGGGACGAGCCCCACTATCAACTAGCAACACTCAAAAGATCTCTGAAACTTGGCGCTTGGGAATCCAAAACGTACTAACTAACTAACGCATTGGTAGAAGCCCAACAAAGCTTGAACTCCCGACTCAGGTTGAGCTCGCTGAAATCTACTCCTCCCAACAGGATACAACGTTCCTCTGTAACAGTCTGGAGAAGACAGAACTACTCCCAGCTTGTGCATGCTTTTCAGAGCACACAAGCACGTAAGTAATAATAACCCTTAACTACCTGATACTGCTGTAAGTGACTAAATAAGCAACGCTATTTTTGCTCTGTAACAGTTTTTTGTAATTGGATCTGTACAAATATCTTATATCTTACTAACATTGGACAAGTATTTCTCCTAGGCAAGCATTATTGTAGTAAATTGCTACATTAGTTAAGAAGACATAGCTCTGACCAGTCTCAGTATTACAATGTCTCTCACAAAGTACATTCTTGTTATATACTGTTTCCTAACTTTTGTTTTGACATTACCTGATGCTCTCTGCAACCAATTCCTATTTTATGTCACACCTTCCATATGGTACCCAGTGTGTTACTATGTCCCACTCACCGTGCTTTCACCCATATCCCACAGTTATTTCAACAAACCACACAAAAAAACCCTTAAAAATGCTCCACCCCAGATCAGTTTGAAAACATCCAACATAACCCCCAAAACTCACTCAGCAAAACAAAAGAAACCAAACAGGATGAAGAAGAAAATAAAACATAATTCTGTCCTGCAACCCAGCACCCCTTCACAACCTCCAATCTCATGCATTCTAATAAACGCAAGGTCCATAAGGAACAAGACCCACATCATACACAATATCATTACTGATGACAGGCCCGACCTACTGTGCATCACTGAAACTTGGCTCACCAACACTGACACAGCTATAGTAAACCAAATACACAAGCCAGGCTATGATATATTCAACTGTCCACGCACACACAAAAAGGGAGGAGGAGTAATCATCTTCGCAAATACCTCCTTAGGGCTGACAAACACCTCAAAGGCGGCTATACAGGGAATCGACATGCTCCGAGTAGAGAATAACAACCTGTCAATATGCCTGTTTTATAGACCTCCAACACCACACGACGAAACCCTCGCTGATGTTCTCAAAACCATTTCCACCACTGCAGTTAAGAAATACCAGATAATCCTAGGCAATTTCAATCTGAACTCAACCCCCCACTTCCAGGCAACATCTTTCCTAGAGGCCATGGATCAGCTCGGACATAATCAATTAATCCAAGAAGAAACCCACTATAAAGGGAACACCCTGGACTTGGTATTTCTCCCTAAGACGCCATTACAACTTGAATTGAAGCAACCCAAAATCCACATAACCCAAGTTCCCTGGTCCGACCACCATCAAATCCAGATCACCCTATATCCATGCTCCTCAACGAACAAGTTAGTCTCTGGTCCAACAAATCAACAACGAAGAAAGTTCCAGCAATTCAACAAGGAAACCCTAATAAACTCGCTTAATGACCCATGACAACTATGATGTGGAAGATCTAATCCAACAATGGAACTCTACAATAGAGGCCAGCTCTGAGCCAACATGGAAGTCATCAAACAGGGGGACAAAAGCTAGAACAGAGCCCTGGTACACATCACTATTGCACAAAATGAAAAAGGATTTAAGAAAATTGGAAAGATAATGGAGACGAACTAAGTTTGATCTGCACAAATTGGAATACATGGAGCTCCTAGCCAAATACAAAAATGAGATCAACCTTGCCAAGAAAGCTCACCACACCAAAGTACTCAACAAGGCTATTAACAGACCTAGAGAACTGTTTGAGCTAGTCAAATCACTCACAAAGCCCTTGCCGGAGGTCGACTGCAATGGAAATATAAAGGCCCAAGATCTGGCAAATCACTATGCTATCAAACTAAATCCACAAAGCCTGACTATCCAATCGCAGAACGTGATCGCTACATGCCCTAAGCAGTCGAACAGCATGAACTCAAGCTGTAAACAGAAAGAAGGTTGGTCTACTTTCCAGATAACTGACGAAAGGATCATAATAAATACCATCTCTAACCTTAACACAACCACCTCGCTTCTAGATCCCTGTCCAGCGGAATGGATCAAATCTACTAAGCCGGAAATTGCCCACCTGATAACGCACATAGTAAATCAATCTCTTCAGCAGGGTATCATGCCCGCCCAACTTAAAAGATCCCTAATAAGGCCTATTTTAAAGAATAAAGCGCTCAACAAAGAAGACCCAACATCATACAGACCGATATCAAGCATGTCTTTCCTGGCTAAGATTATTGAGAAGGTAACCCAACTGCAATTACAAGACCACCTAGACGAAAACAAAATCCTTGACCACCATCAATATGGTTTCAGACCTCACCATGGAGTTGAAACCCTACTCATTACGCTCCTAGACAACCTCATCAAGGGTCTAGAAAACAAAAGTAAGATGTTCCTACTCATATTCATCGATATATCAGCAGCATTCGACACAGTACATCACCTAACACTCTTGCAAAGACTTGCGTCCATAGGTATAGCAGGAACACCGTTAAAATGGTTCGAGTCATACCTCACAAATAGAATGCAACAGGTACGCTTCAATAACGAGCAGGCAAAGCCTTTCCCCCAAACCCAAGGAATACCTCAGGGCTCAGCTATATCCTCCCTGCTATTCAACGTTTACATCCAGCCAGTCTGTACGATATTGCAAAAGCATACATCAGTTACCATTTATACGCGGATGATATCATGTTATACACACAACTTGATATAGACAACCCCAACTTCAATCAAATAGAAGAATGCCTAGGCGAAATGCAAATTTGGCTCCAAGATAACAACATGTCGATAAACCACAAAAAAACGGATGTGATGTTCGTATCAAGCAAACAAGACTTCAAACCTCCTGCTTCAATCACCCTCAACAACAACACCTATCAATCAAAAAATGAGATCAAATATCTAGGAGTTCTCATTGATGCTAATCTAAAAATGGACAAACATCTCCAGTTAACCAACAGAGCAATATTTCACAAGCTGAGAGTCCTTCAACCCCTACGCAACATAATCGAACAAACAGACTTCAGAACAGTAGCTCAAGCGCTCATCATTCCTCACTTTGACTACTGTAATGCCATCTTGCAAGGTCTACCAAAAAAACCGTAAACATCTTACAACTGGCGCAAAACGTATCAGCCAGGATCATCTTGAATAAGAAACTGAGGGATCACATTACTCCAGTACTGATTGAGCTTCACTGGCTCCCAATCACCGCACGAGCAGTATACAAAATACTGGTAACAACTTTCAAAATCTTTCACAAGATATCCCCATCATTCCTCGATAACCTCATATCCACACAGCCCCCCAACAGATGCCGAAGAACTACTAACCTTAACACACTCTGCGTTCCCAGTAGTATAAGAGATGTAAAAGAGGGAACGAGCAACCGGGCATACACGTACACTGCACCCATGCTTTGGAACAACCTACCTCATGAGTTACGACTGATCAACAATCTACAGGACTTCAGAAAAAAGCTTAAAACACACCTGTTCCAAACACACTACAGTATCACCTAGGCAAATTCAATTCATTCCCTCCGTACCCAAATTGCCTAACCCCCGAAGCACAAGAGGCAGGAAATAGATCCAATGTCAATGTTAATAAGACTGCATAACTGGCAATGTACCTTACAACTATCTATGTTCTTGATAAACCTGTAATTTAACTGGTTGCTTTAACTGGGTGATAAAACTGTAATTTATCTGGTCAATCAAATGTATATTTATAATCTGATCAATCAAATGTATATTTTATTTGATTTGTGGTTCAAACCTGGGTGATCAAAATGTAATGTCTATTTGTAATTTTTATGTTATGGTGGTGTACCCCTCCCCCAAATCATTCTGTACCTTCAACTGATTGTATACATTACTCCCTTGTATTTTACACCATTGGTCCGCAGCTGATCGCTGGAAGTGGCGGCATACAAATATATACCAAATAAATAAATAAATAATAAAATAAATAAATAGATGCTATCTGGGTCTCAAAAGAGGTGGGGGGGGGGAAGGATAACGGGGGCTGAAATGGAGTCTATTACCTGGTCTGACCATGCACCAGTAGTGATAAGCTTGCAAATGGAGGATGAAGGGAAGGGAATACAGTACTGGAGGCTCAATGAGTCACTTTTGGTTGATGGGAGGGTTCAGGAGGACGTAGAGAGAGAAACCCGTGAATACTTTAAATCTAATGATAATGGGGAGGTCACGTGGGGAGGAGTATGGGATGGGTATAAGGCAGTGGTGAAAGGAGTATTAATTAAATGGGGGGGGGCAAGAAAAAAGAAGGAAAGAGAGAGCAGAGAGCGGACCCTGAGGGATCGCTTGATGGAATTGGAAGAACTGGATGGGCAAGGGCGGACGGGAGCTTATAGAGGGCAGGTACTGGCAGTGCGAGCACAGTTAAATGAGCTGCAGGCAGAAAAGACACAGTACCGGATGCAGCTTTTAAGGCAGGAAGTCTTTGAGGGGGGAATAAGGCAGGAAGGTATTTAGCGCAGAAGCTAAAACAACGGAAGCTGCGCTCGCCTATAATACGAGTTCGCAAGAAGGGAGGGGAGCTGGCTACTAAAGATGGGGAGATTAGAGACACTTTTAGGGAATACTACCAGGAGCTATATAAAGCAAGGGACCCCCTACAGGATGAGAGGGTAAAAAGTTACCTTGATTCTATAGATTTTCCTAAACTGGAGGAGG
Organism: Ichthyophis bannanicus; assembly: GCA_033557465.1. Taxonomy (NCBI): domain Eukaryota; kingdom Metazoa; phylum Chordata; class Amphibia; order Gymnophiona; family Ichthyophiidae; genus Ichthyophis; species Ichthyophis bannanicus. The sequence goes on along the minus strand of CM066049.1, from coordinate 139,989,521 downwards.
GGGGAACAAGAAGAAATTAATCAGCCCATATGAGGAGAGGAGGTGCGGAGGGCAATTAAGCAGTTAAAATTAGAGAAGGCGCCAGGGTTGGATGGGCTATCAGCAAGATTTTATAGGAGATTTGGGGATCTATTAATTGTGCCCTGGTGAGGTTATTTAACCAACCATGGGAGGGAGGGAAATTAGCGGGTACGATGGGGTGGGCAGGCATAACTGTAATCCATAAAGAGGAAAAAGACCCACAAGAGTGCGCATCTTATAGGCCCATCTCCTTGCTTAATTTAGATGCTAAATTGTTAGCTAAGATACTCACCACACGATTAAATAAGATTATCGGAAAACTGATAAATCAAGATCAGGCTGGCTTTATCCCTGGTAGACAAGTAGCAGATAATATTAGGAAGATCCTTAACATCATATGGTCCACTGAGCAAAGTGGGGAAGAGGCGTTACTTCTGTCACTGGATGTGGAAAAGGCCTTCGACCAGGTGTCATGGCCTTTCCTTTTTCAGGTTTTGGAGAAAGTGGGGCGGGGAAAGAGTTCCTAAAATGGGTGAAGGCACTTTATGATCAGCCCAAAGCTTGTGTGAGGGTGAATGGGGCCCACTCAGGTTTTTTTGAACAAGGAGGGGAACGAGGCAGGGCTGCCCCCTATCACCGCTGCTTTTTGCAATAGCACTAGAACCTTTTGCACAGCGGGTAAGAGAACGGGCGGATATATTAGGAATAAGTGTGGGGAGGAGTGACTATAAAATTTCTATGTTCGCGGACGATATAATCTTAAGCATGGCCAGACCCCAGGTAAGCATTCCAATAGTAATGTGGGAGCTGGAAGAGTATGGTAAGTTATCGGGCTTCACAATCAACTGGACAAAATCGGAAATTCTAAATTTAGTGGTTCCAGGGGACGTAAAAAACCTTCTGGCTAAGAAATATTCCTTTAAGTGGGCTCGAGAGAGCATTAGGTACCTGGGTATACAGATAAGCAATAAAACGGAAGCGCTATATAAATTGAACTATTTGAAGGTATTGGGGCAGATCGAGAGTTGGCTGGAGGGGTGGGGGGAGGGGCTATCTTTCATGGTTTGGGCGAATAGTGACGGTTAAAATGATGCTAGTGCCCCGATTGCTGTTTTGTTCCAGATGCTCCCGATATTGGTACCACAGAATAGACTGAATCGGATACAAAGACTCGTCAACAGATTTATATGGGTACAGAGGCGCCCAAGGGTGGCGATGAGGGTACTGCAAAGGGCGAAGGGAGAGGGGGCTGTGGGTACCCAATTTGTGAAAATATTATGAGGCCGCACAGTTAAAAACGATTTATGAGTGGCAAAGAGGAACAAGGAAGCAGTGGGTCCAAATGGAGCATGAGATGGTAGGGGGGGGACTGGAAAGAGTGATCTGGAGGGGGAGTAAAGGTCCCGATACGTATCTTCTTAACCTCATGGTAGTGAATAGCTTGAAAATCTGGAAACGGAATAAGACACAGCTAGTTCAGGACAAAGGCTACGTACAGGGAATGACACTGGAGGCTTGCTTTGAGAGGGGACAGGGGCCCGGAGAGCAAATCTTACGCAGATGGGCTGGAGTTGGGCTGACACATATTCATCACGTAATACACTCCCAGGGGATCCATGAGTTCGAAGGCATTAAGGACCTATATCGGTTGGAAGAGAGTGATTATTTTGCCTATTTGTAACTCAGTCACTTCATAAGACAACCAAGGGTATGGAGAGATCTATGGGAAAATAGAGAGGATGGTTTGAGGCTCTATGTTCAGGCCATTTGGGCCAGAAGGGGGTTTTGTCCAGAATTTACAAAGGCCTGATGGAGGCCGGTGAGAGTAAACTGAGTTACATGTTGAAATGGGAGGAAGACTTGGGGGTGAGTTGGAACGTAGAGGTATGGGATAAGTTAATCCAGATGATAGCCAATGTATCCATAGCTACACAAATCAAAGAAAATGCTTATAAAGTATTATTTAGATGCTACTGGACGCCAGTACGTAGACACCGTGCTGGAATGGGACAGGATGATCTATGCTGGCGGGGATGTTGTGAGAGGGGGGATTGGATGCATATGTGGTGGAAGTGCAACAGGATACAGGCCTATTGGGTACAGATTACTGGGGTAATTCGCAGTATGACTGGATACAGCTTGCAGTGGAGACCGGAGACATGGTTGTTGCATCAACTTGATGAGGATATCTCTAGACAGGCAGCGGGGATATTACATCACTGCATAGTGGCAGCTCGGTGTGAGATAGCCCAACATTGGGGGGGGGGACAGAGCACACCACAGTTGGCAGGATTTGTTCGAAGAGTGGCAGAGGTGAGCTTGATGCACAGATTGACCGAGTTGAGACGTGGGAAAGGTGAGAGGAGTGCGGCACAATGGCAGGGGGTATGGAGGTGGTTAGAGACCTGGAGGGAGGTCGAGAGGGAGCAGAAGGAGGGTAGACGTTAGGTGTGGATGCATGGCATCAGTACAGTGTGAGAGTGTAGCGAAATGATGGTAGTGGGATATGCATGAGGGGACGGCGGGAGGGGGTGGGGAGGTAGGGGGTAGTATAGATGGGGGGGATTGTGTAATGTTGTGTACAAAGTACATTGTATATGACAGTGTTATTCACAATAAAATATTTAAAATGGAAAAAAAAGAATAGGAAACAGGAGCTTCCTTGATCACTATGCTTGACTTGTAAAGCAAAGACATATCTGCTTTATCTGCAAAGTAAGCTCTTTTTCCTGAAAAGTCTAACCACAGAAGAATGATCACCAACTTGGAGGAGAGCTCCTCTTCTTCCACAGGTGAAAGGGGATTAAAGACCTCCACATCTGGCTCCTCTTCTCCAAAGGGAGAACCCATGAAGCGTGGGATATATGAGCAATCTAATGCTTCACTGGAGCGCCGTGAGCAGAGGCACCAGGAAGGACCATTCCAGGGCTTCTGAAAGCCTGGTGCATAATTAAAACAAAACCAAGTAAAGGGCCCTCTTGGAAGGGAATGAAGGATCTATGGAGGCTCATCGCATCTTGTTTTTACAAGTAGGAGAATCAGAGGGCCTAGTAGGACTAAGGGCCTTGAAGGACTAGAAAAAGGGACTGTTACTTCTGGAGAGAGATCTGCAACTGTGAGTATATACTTCTGGTAATTTTCTAAAAGGAATTCTTTGTATTAAAGCTAATTAATCTGTGAACCCAGTGTTTTTTGTTAAATCAGTCAGGGCCTAGTAGCAGCAGTTTAAGTTTAAATTTAAAACACAGAGGAGAACTTTCTGGTTACATTTCATACCCAGCAGAGAGCTTGTAGTTTAAATGTAATAGTCACTCAGGGCCTAGCATCAGCAGGACCCAAAAGGCAGGCAGAGCTCCGGAGTCTCAATGCGTGGATGAGACAATGGTGCAGAGATGAGGGTTTTGGATTTGTTAGGAACTGGGGAACATTCTGGGGAAAGGAGGGGCTCTTCCGAAGGGATGGGCTTCACCTTAACCGGGATGGAACCAGGCTGCTGGCATTAACCTTTAAAAAGGGGATAGAGCAGCTTTTAAACTAGATATTAGGGGAAAGCCAACAGTCGCCCAAGAGCGGATGGTTCGGAAGAATGTATCTTTGAAGGATACTACCAAAAGCAGAGAGGTTCCACAAAAGAGTAAAGTAGCCCAAATGCCCTCAAGTATGGAGCAGACAGAGCTTAAAGATCCCAAATTACCAATGTCTAACAATAGCCAAATTAATACGAATAAAATACATTCTCTAAAATGTTTGTATGCAAATGCTAGAAGTCTAAAAAATAAGATGGGAGAGTTAGAATATATAGCACTAAATGAAAGGTTAGATATGATTGGAATATCAGAGACATGGTGGAAGGAGGACAACCAGAGGGGTTGCTCTCTATGTTAGAGAGGGCATTGAGTCAGAAAGGATTCAAGTTTTGCAGGAAACAAAATCTGCTGTAGAATCTATATGGATTGAAATTCCATGTAAAAGGGGGAAGGCAATGGCAGTGGGGGTGTACTATCGAGCGCCTGGCCAGAATGACCAAATGGATGATGAAATGCTCAAAGAAATCAAGGAAGCTAACAAAAGTAATAATAATGGGTGATTTCAACTACCCCGGTATCGACTGGGTCAGTGTCACGTCAGGACATGCTAGGGAGATAAAGTTCCTAGATGAAATAAAAATGACTGCTTCTTGGAGCAGCTGGTTCATGAACCGACCAGAGGGGAAGCCATATTAGACCTAGTCCTTAGTGGAACATCAGATCTAGTGCAAGAGATAAGGGTGTTGGGGCCACTTGGCAATAGCGATCATAGCATGATCACCTTTGATTTAATTAGTGGAGGAGGGATAGTAAGGAAATCCACAGTACTACCTTTTAACTTTCGAAAGGGAGACTATGATAAAATGAGGAAAATAGTTTAAAAAAAAACTAAAAGGAGCAGTTGCAAAGGTTAAAGACGTACATCAGGCTTGGCTGTTGTTGAAAAATACTATCTTGGAAGCCCAGACCAGCTGTATTCCACGCTTTAAGAAAAGTGGAAGGAAGTCCAAAAAACTGCCAGCATGGTTTAAAGGTGAGGTCAGAGAGGCTGTTGTTGCCAAAAAAGCATCTTTCAAGAAATGGAAAAAAGAGCCAAACGACGAAACCTGGAAACAGCACAAGCACTGGCAAGTCAAATGCAAGGCATTAATAAGGCAGGCAAAGGGATAATTTGAGAAGAAGCTTGCTGCGGAAGCAAAAACGCGAAGTAAAGACCTTTTCAAGTACATTCGTAGCAAAAAACCTGTGAGAGAGTCAGTTGGTCCATTAGATGATAAAGGGGTTAAAGGAGCACTAAGAGGCGACAAGGCGATATCGGAGAGACTGAATGAATTCTTTGCTTCGGTCTTTACTGAGGAAGATGTAGGGATGTTACCCATGACTGAAGTGGTATTTAAAGGTGCGGAAGAATTGAAGGAAATATCGATACATCGGGAAGATGTATTACAACTATTAGATAAACTGAAGAGTAGCAAATCACCTGGGCCAGATGGTATACATCCAAGGCAGAAAGAACTGAAATATGAGATTGCAGACCTGCTATTAGTGATCTGTGAACTATCATTAAAATCATCTCTAATACCTGAAGATTGGAGGATCGCCAATGTAACACCAATTTTTAAAAAGGGTTCCAGGGGTGATCCGGGAAACTACAGACCGGTGAGCTTGACATCAGTACCGGGAAAAATGGTAGAAACCATCATAAAGAATAAAATTACTTAGCATGTAGATAGTCATGACCTAATGGGAGCCGAAACCAAAAAATAAGCCCTCTACCTATACTCAGAAAAATACTAATGATTGTAACATGGTACTGCTTATCTTGACTTGTATAATTACGTCAACATGGATTTACCAGTGATTAGAGGTCTCAGACTTACAGTGGCTACGCTCAGATTTATTATACTGGAGCGATATGCCTGGTTGCATCAATGACCTCAAAATATCTCTGGATTTTTCTCCTCGTTATAAAACCTCATTTATTCCATGTATTCAATTTTTCTGAAATATTTAAGCAGTTGTAATTCTGTTTCCATGCATCAAAGTCTTCTGAAGTCTTTAAACTATCATGATTCAATTACTTAATTGATGTATAAGATTGTGTTCCACAACTAAAATGAACACAATTTCGTGCTTGCTAGTGCTTGCTATCAAAATGTAAAATTCAAGTCAGCTTATCTGGTCATTGCTGGTAGATTACCCCGACGCCATCAACTGGGTACCGCTTTTTTGCGTTTCGTTAATCTTCTTCAGGGGGAATTTAAATGTTTAACAGCACAAGCTTTTAGCTTGTAGATAAACTTTTAGCAGCACGGTCTGAAATACAAAATTCAGAATGTCTCAGTTTGTCAAATATACCTACATTGTAGACATGTTCAAGATGTTACTAAATCAAAAAATCAACCAACCCACCTATTAAACTCGCGGATAAACTCTACACTTGTGTTCACCAGGGCTACCATAGAACCCAATCTTCAAAGTGCAAAAAAAAAAAAAAAAACGCCACGCATGTGGGTAACAGTTCAAGCCAAGGTTAAAAAACCTTGACGTCATCTAGACAACCAATCTGATGATGGTAATGTCCCTTCCGGAGGCTGGCTATCCTACTCAAACTTACTGCACGGTCTAAACGCATGCACTCCATTCAATACAATTATTCAAACCTGTGGCTCCTATGGTGCCTAAACGAAAAATCTACTTCTGTTCTTGAATCACTAAAGTTTGAGCCCGAGTTTTTCCTCTTCTGCCAGCCATCACTCTCTCGATCACAAAACATCGGAGATCATTAAACTGATGTTGATGTTCCACACAATGTGTGACTATTGGAGCATCCAATGACTTACACTTAAGCCTACTTCGATGTTCATTGATCCTAACTTTTAATTGTCTCTCTGTCTTCCCTATGTAGAGAAGTTTACAAGGACATTTCAGAGCGTAGACCACATGATCGGACGTGCAAGTGGTAGAATGTTTCAAAATATAGTATTGCCCTCAATATTCAAATTGTGTGAGCTCTTCTGTTATCACACAAATGTTGCATGCCCCACATGATTTATGACCTCTCGTTTCTGATAAAATGTTTTCTGATAAAGACCGCAATCTTGTTGGGCTCAGACTGTCTTTTAAATTGGAGTGTCTAGTCCATACACACCGTACTGTTTTATCTTCAAGCCCTGGCACCGTTCGCAGTACATTTTGATGCCTCTTTATGATGCGTTTCACATCCCCACTAAGAGGGGAAAATTTGGTAATCAAATTAATATTACTCTCATCCACCATAGAACTCTTCTGTTTAGTTTGTAATAACAAAGCTCTATTGTTAAACAGCGCTCGCTTATATGCCGTTCTAACAATCGACGGAGGGTATCCTCTGTCATGGAGATCTTTCATAAGATGTTTTGCCTGCAGCTTGTACTCCTCAGTACTTGAACAATTTCTTCTATATCTTATGAATTGGGAGAAAGGTAGGCTATCACACAATTGCTTCGGGTGATTACTGTGATAATGTAAGATCGTGTTCCTGTCAGTGGATTTTTTATGTATAGAGGTTAACCAGCCAGTTGGACTTTTTAGTATAGTAACATCCAAAAAAACAATTTTTTGCGAATGGCTTGTGGAAGTAAATTTTATATTAGGATCCACTTGATTTAGCCAATCCACAAACAAACGAAATTCATCTCCAGAGCCATTCCACAAAAGAAAAACATCGTCTATGAATCTCTTCCATAAAAGCAGTTGTGATTGATATGAAGAACTTTCCAACCATTTGCACTCAAACCCACGCATATACAGGTTGGCCACTGAAGGGGCGCAAGTAGCGCCCATCGCTACTCCTGACTGCTGTTGGTAAAACGTGCCTTCAAACTCAAAATAGTTGAAAAAAATTGTGAGCTCTGCCAAATTAGAAATAAACTCCAACTGATTGGAAGACAAAATAGGCTTGTTCACATAGGGATGTCATTATTGCTGCGTGAGCTGCTTGTTGTGGAATGCTAGTATATAAAGCAGCAACATCCAGCGTGGCCAACAGAACCGATTCACATGCTGCCAACCCTGAAAAATCCTCCAAAACACTCAGAAAATGAGACGTGTCCCGAAGATAAGAAGGTATGCTTGACATCAAAGGTCTCAAAAAAGAATCAATATAAATCGACAGTGAGTCGGTTGATATAGTGTATCTGGACTTTCAGAAAGCCTTTGACAAAGTCCCTCATCAGAGACTTTTGGCAAAACTAAAGAGTCATGGGATAGGAGGCAGTGTACTATTGTGGATCAGGAACTACAGAAAGCAGAGGGTAGGGCTAAATGGCCAATTTTCCCAATGGAGAAAGGTGAATAGTGGTGTACCCTAGGGATCTGTGCTGGGTCCGCTGCTTTTTGACATATTCATAAATGACCTGGAAAGTGGAATAACGAGTGAGGTTATCAAATTTGCAGATGACACAAAACTATTTAAAGTTGTTAAAACCCAAGAAGATTGTGGAAAATTGCAAGAGGATCTTGATAAATTGGAAGACTGGGCATCAAAATGGCAGATGAAATTTAATGTGGACAAGTGCAAGGTTATGCACCTAGGGAAGAACAACCCAAACTATGGTTACACGATGCAAGGTTCCACATTAGGAACCACCACCCAGGAAAAAGATTTAGGCGTCATTGTGGATACCATGTTAAAACCCTCGGCCCAGTGTGCAGCGGCGGCCAAGAGAGCAAATAGAATGCTAGGTATGATAAGGAAAGGAATGGAAAATAAAACAAAAGATATTATAATGCCTCTATATCGTTCCATGGTGAGACCGCACCTTGAATATTGTGTGCAATTCTGGTCGCCGTATCTTAAAAAGGATATAGCGATTTTAGAAAAGGTTCAGAGAAGAGCCACCAAAATGGTAAAAGGGATGGAAGGATACTTCTATGAAGAAAGGCTAAAAAGGTTAGGGCTCTTTAACCTGGAAAAGAGACGGCTGAGGGGAAATATGATAGAAGTCTATAAATTAATGTACGGAGTGGAACGGGTAAGCGTAGATCGATTGTTTACCTTATCAGAATATAGAAAGGCTTGGGGACATGCAATGAAGCTACAGGGTAAACTATTTAAGACTAATAAAAGAAAATATTTTTTCACTCGACGTGTAATCAAACTCTGGAATTTGTTACCGGAGGATGTAGTAAAGGCTGTTAGTGTAGCTGGGTTTAAAAAAGGTTTGGACAAGTTCCTGGAGGAAAGGTCCATAAACCATTATTAAGAAGGGACCCAGGATATCAATGCTTGAACCAATACAAGCATTGTGGAACCTGTGTCCCTTGGGGAAACTGCTAGGTACATATGACCTAGATTGGCCACTGTTGGAAACAGAATACTGGGCTTGATGGACCTTGGTCTGACCCAGTATGGCATATCTTATGTTCTTATGTACAGAAGAAAGTGGACGGGGATGGGGGGGGGGAGAGAAGATGTGATTAAACCTGCTGAAGGATCATGTGGCAGGTCAAAAATGGTGGCAGTTTCCACTGTACATGGTCCACTGGGTACGGGTACTACTACTAATAATTATTTGTATAGCGCTACAAGGCATACACAGTGAACATAAGAACATAAGATATGCCATAATGGGTCAGACCAAGGTCAATCAAGCTCAGTATCCTGTTAACAACAGTGGCCAGTCTAGGTCATAAGTACTTAGCAGTTTACCCAAAAGACACAGGTTCCACAATGCTTGTATTGGGTCAAGCAGTGATATCCTTGGTCCCTTTTAATAATGGTTTATGGACCTTTCCTCCAGGAACTTGTCCAAACCTTTTTTAAACCCAACTACACTAACAGCTTTTACTACATCCTCCAATAACAAATTCCAGAGTTTGATTACATGTTGAGTTAAAAAGCGTAGTTACTCATCTGTAACAGGTGATCTCCAGGAACAAGCAGGAATTGAGTCTTCACATATGGGTGACGTCCCAACGGAGCATGTGCGGGAACGCTCCCCAGCGTCCTATAGGAAAGCTTTTGGGAGCATCCCACTGTGCCTGTGTAGCTGCCTTCCCACCTTTCCAGCTCTCCCTCCTCAGTTGAGTTTGTAGCTGAGATAAAAGGAGAGAAGGAGAGAGAGAGAGAAATACAACTCCTGGAGATCACCTGTTACAGGTGAGTAACTACGCTATCTTCAGGAACAAGCAGGAATGTAGTCTTCACATATGGGACTCCCTAGCTTGGAGATGCCAGGGAGATTACCACAGTGAGCTGTGAAACACAGGCCTAAGAAGGTCATGTATCCTCCAAGGATATCTTTTATCGAAACCTGGGACGGCGGGTAGGAGTTGATCTAAGTCCGAAAAAGATGCTGGAGAACAGCTTGGCCAAAACGATGTATCCCGGCGGGAGTCCTTGTCTAAGCAATAATGAGCTGCAAAGGTGTGGACAGAGGACCAGATTGCTGCTTTGCATATCTCATCAATCGCTACTGAGCGTAGATTTGTCATGGAGGCAGCCATTGCTCGTACATTGTGTGTTGTAACATGACCTTCAAGGGAAAGTCCTGCACCTTCATATGCAAAAGATATACAGTCTGCAATCCATCTAGAAAGTGCTTTCTTAGAAACAGGCAGACCTAGACTTGAGTCAAAAGCAATGAAAAGCTGGGAAGCTTTCCTGTGCTGCCTAGTTCTCTGGAGATAAAAGGCCAAGGCACGTTTGCATTCCAGAGTGTGAAGGCTTTTCTCTGCCCTAGAGGAATGAGGCCTAGGGAAGAAAACAGGGAGGTACACCGACTGGTTTAAATGAAAAGGCAAAACCACCTTTGGCATAAAGTGAGGATGAGTCCTAAGGACTACCTTATCATGGTGGAACTGTGTATAAGGAGGATCAGCCACTAAAGCCTGGAGTTCACTGATGCGTCTTGCAGAAGTGAGGGCAATAAGGAAGGTGACCTTCCAAGAAAGAAACTTCAGAGTAGTGGCTAGGGGTTCGAAGGGTGGCTTCATAAGCTGTCTGAGGACAACATTGAGGTCCCATGCCACTGGTGGTGGCCTAATGGGAGGCTCAGTTAAGAGAAGACCCCTCATGAAGCATGCTACAAGCGGCTGAGAGGAGACAGGCTGACCATCTAAGGGCATGTGAGATGCCACAATGGCACTAAGGTGGACTCGTACCGAATTGGTTTTGAGTCCAGAGGATGAGAGGTGGAGCAGATATTCAAGTAATGTTTCCACCGGAACAAAAAAAGGATTAAGATCCCTTTTTGAACACCAGAGTGAAAACCTTCACCACTTAAAGGCATAAGTACGCCTTGTGGAAAGTTTTCTTGAAGCTAATAGGATATCTCTAACCTGTTGAGAGAGATTAATGTTCTGGAGTGCTATGCCTTCAGCAGGCATGCTATCAGATGTAGGGACTGCAGGTTTGGATGCAGCAGCGTCCCGTTCTCCTGTGAAAGGAGATCTGGAGCACACCCCTAATCTAGTGGTTGGGCTTGAGAGAGACGTCGAAGCAGAGGATAACATGATTGTCGTGGCCAATGTGGGGCTATGAGGATCATGCAGCCCCTGTCTCTCTGGAGCTTGAAAAGAGTCTTGGGGATGAGGGGAATGGGAGGGTAGACATATAGGAAGTCCTGCCCCCAGTGGAGGTGAAAAGCATCCACCGCTTGACTGTTGTGAGCAGGCGTTCTGGAACAGAAGCGGGGAAGTTTGGCATTCTGAGGACTCACGAACAGGTCTGTATCTGGGGTTCCCCAAATCTGAAAAATGAGAGCTATCTGGTCCGCATGGAGAGACCAATCGTAGGGCAGAAGGACTCGACTGAGTTTGTCTGCCAGGAGATTCTGTTTGTCAGGGAGATACACCGCTAGAAGGTGAATCTGATGCTGTATGGCAAAAAAAATAGGTGTAGGGCTTCGTTGCACAGTTCCCGAGAACCTGTTCCACCTTGTTTGTTCATGTAGAACATGGCTACTTGATTGTCCGTCTGGACTAGAACTGAATGGAAGCGAAGGTGGTCGTGGAACACCCTGAGAGCATTGTGTATGGCTCTGAGTTCCAATAGATTTATGTGAAGTCGTGCCTCTTGTTGAGTCCAAACACCCTGAGAGATTGCCCAGATGAGCTCCCCAGCCCAATTTGGACACATCCGTCGTTAGGGTAGATTGGTGTGGTGGCATCTGAAAAGGTGACCCTACGAGAAAGTGTTCTGGCGATTTCCACCATTGGAGAGACGAGATGAGATGTACAGAGATCATGATTTTGTCTCCCAGATGACTGGATGCTTGAGCCCATTGCGAAGCTGCACGCATATGCAGACGAGCATAAGGAACCACATGTACAGTGGATGCTATATGGCCCAGCAGTTGAAGTATTTCTCAAGCAGTGAGGAAAGATTTCAGACATGCTTGAGATGCCGAGTGATTCGAGCACAGCGGGCTTGGGGGAGAAAAGCCCTTGAGTGTCTAAGAGAGCCCCCCTTTGAACTCTAGGGTCTGAGAAGGTGTGAGTTGGGATTTTGGAAAATTTATCACAAATCCCAAGTGGTGAAGCACCTGTATGGTACGCGAGAGAGAATAACTGGCATCTAGAGCTGTTGTTGCTAGGATTAGACAGTCATCTAAGTAGGGGGAAAACAAATATCCCCAGAGTTCTTAGGAATGCAGCCACCACTGCCATGCATTTTGTAAAGACTCTTGGGGCAGAGGCCAGGCTGAAGGGAAGGACTTTGTACTGATGTTTTCCCTGTAAGAGGAATCGCAAGAACCTCCTGTGTTCTGCGTGAATAAGGATGTGGGTATATGTGTCCTTTAGATCTAGAGAACAGAGCCAGTCCTGACTGGAGATAAGGGAGAAGAGTGCCCAGGGAGATCATCTTGAATTTCTCCCGAAACAGATACTTGTTCAGTTTTCCGAGGTCCAGGATAGGCCTGTATCCTGTTTTCTTCGGGATAAGGAAGTAAGGAAAGTAGAAGCACAGGCCGTGCTGAGAGAGTGGCACTGCCTCTATCGCACCCTGTGCGAGAAGGGAGGTAACCTCCTGTAACAACAGAGTGGTGAGAGGAGGTCGAGAACTGAACTCTCTTGGAGTAGATTGGGGAGGGGGCATACTTTGGAAGTGAAGTTTGTACCCCTCTCTTACTACAGAGAGAGTCCAATGCTCTGATGTTATCAGTTGCCACCTGTGGGCAAAGTGACGTAGTCTGCCTGGAATGCTAATGGGATTTGGGATTTCCAGAGGCAGGACGGCTAAGTTCCCTAGAAAGAAGTCAAAGACCTTGAGGAGGTTGGGTCTGTTGAGTTGGCCGAGATCTGGGGGTCTGAGCCTTTGTTGCTTTGATTGCTGCTGTCCCTTTTGGGGAGCAGACTGGACAGTGCACAGTATGGGTATAAGAAGGGTAGTACTTCTTTTTCTTGTTGAAAAAAGGCTTCTTTGTAGTCTTTTTCTTAGCTGGGTTAGCAGTGGCTCTAGAAAGCCTATTGAGAGTGGTATTCTCGGATTCCAGCTGAGAAGCTTTGTCCTGCCAGTCCTTGCCAAAAATGATTTCTCCTGTGCAAGGAATATTCCCCAGCTTGTTTTGAACCCACTGTTCAAGATCAGTTGCTTGTAACCAAGCAATCCTAAGTGCACAAATGCATATAGCAGAAGTTCTGCTAATACATTCAAAGCAGTCAAAGGTTGCCCTGTTCACAAATTTAGAAACATTTTGGGCATGCTTTACAAGGGTGAGGTAATCAGACCTCTTGTCATCTGGGAGAAGAGGAGCTATTAATTCTAAATCCTTAGTTACCTCCCTAAGGAACATACCCATGTAGAGTATGTAAGAACTGATTCTGGCCGATAACATGGAGGCCTGAAAGCATCAACGACAGAAAGCATTGAGGGTTCTCGATTCCCTGCCCTGAGAGTTTAATGAATATGTTTTGGTACTTTTGATGCGACGCATTGTGGATTCCACCACCATGGAATGGTGTGGTAATTACGTCTTCTGAAAACCGGGGCACTCAGGTACGGGTACATAGTATCGAGCCTCCGAGAATGTGGAGAGATAGTTAAAGGTGTATCCCACATTCTGAGCATAAGGTCATGAAGAATTCGGTGAATAGGAAGGGTAGCAGCTTCCTTTGGAGCTGCAGGATATTGAAGAATTTCAAGTTACTCAGCTCTCGGTTCCTTCTCCAAGGTGACCGTAATGGAGAGACCTTGAGCAATGATGAGGATAAAGTCTTGAAAAGACATATCCTCCGGAGGGGACATATGACGTTGTGGGGAAGGAGAAGGATCCTCCGGGAGAGTCCTCATCTCTCAGGTACCAGCCGACTCATCATCCAAGGATTCTGAATCAGAAGATTCGAAGTACCGATGGGCAGGGTGCTCGTGCTCAGCCCGTCTGCGATACCGATCAAAGCTGGCATCGGAATGCCTCAGTACAGGACCCTCGATGCCGGACACTGACTCTAGAGCCGACATGGGTGGTAGCGTGGAGAGAGGCAAAAAGGTCAATGCAGACACATTCGGTACCGAGGTCGGTACCGATGGCTGCGGAACAGACTGCAGTGGCTTTAGCGGTACTGAAGCTGCTAGCAAGGCCGCTAAGCTCCGCTCAATGGCTAGGATATGTTGATCCATGGAGCCAGCCGATGCTTGGGTATCAGTACCCAAACTGTGGGCCATCATCCCTGAGCATGGCACAAGAGCTCTCCGGAGGTGAAGGCTTCGGAAGCATCTTGGGACCCCATTAAAGCTTTGGAGGTAAGGACCTCCTGCCGGGGTTGTTTGGCCAGTGTGTTCCCTTCCAGGGCAATGCCTGAGGCATCTTCATGCTTGGAAGGAGATCTACCCTTGGAAGACTGGCCAGCCTTTGAGGAGGACCTGGGTTTCGATACCTGAGATCCGTGGGAGGAAGATGAAGCTCTTGATGACGTCGATGCAACGGACATTGCATCAGTGGTAAAGAGGATGCCGAGTTTCGCAGCTCTATTCTGCAGGCCCCTCTGTCATCTTCCTACAGAGAGGGCATTCTGACAGTTTATGATCTGGTCCCAAACATTTTAGACAGTCATGGGTGTCGGTGGCCAAAATATTACTGCCACATTTGGACATTATTTAAAACCACTAGCTGGTTTATCCATTTTGGAAAGGATAAAGGGACCTAAGCCCAAAATGGCGCCGAAGCACCTTGAGGGCACTCAGAAAGAAAGAAGAAATTAGGAAGAAACACTGACGATGTCGGTACTAGCGTCGACGGGAAGGCAGACGCGACCACAAAAAGAAGAACTAAATTTTCTGTGGTGACAGGAATTGCTCCCTTTTGGCTCTGCGGAAAACGAAGAACTGAGGAGGGAGAGTTGGAAAGGCAGCTACGCAGGTGCAGTGGGATGCTCCCAAAAGCTTTCCTATAGGACGCTGGGAAGCATTCCTGCGCGGGCTCTGTTGGTGCCATCATCACCCATATGTGAAGACTACATTCCTGCTTGTTCCGGGAGATATTTTCTCTAATTAGTCTTAAATAGGTTACCTTGTAGCTTCATTGCATGTCCCCTAGTCTTTCTATATTCTGATGACATAAGCAATTGATCTACGTTTACTCCTTCCACTCCATTCATTAATTTATAGACCTCTATCATATCTTCCCTCAGCTGTCTCTTTTCCAGGTTGAAAAGCCCTAACCTTTTTAGCCTCTCTTCATAAGGAGTATCCTTCCATCCCCTTTACCATGTTGGTGGCTCTTCTCTGTACCTTTTCTAATAACGCTATATCCTTTTTAAGATGCGATGACCAGAATTGCACACAATATTCAAGGTGCGGTCGCACCACGGAACGATACAGAGGCATTATAATATCCTTTGTTTTATTTTCCATTCCTTTCCTTATGATACCTAGCATTCTATTTGCTCTCTAGGCAGCCGCTGCACACTGGGCGGAGGGTTTTAACGTTATCTACGATGACGCCTAAATCTTTTTCCTGGGTGGTGGTTCATAATGTGGAACCCTGCATCGTGTAACCATAGTTTGTGTTGTTCTTTCCTAGGTGCATAACTTTGCACTTATCCACATTAAATTTCATCTGCCATTTGGATGCCCAGTCTTCCAATATGAAGATCCTCTTGCAATTTTCCACAATCCTCAAGGTTTTTTTTTTTAATTATCTATTTATTTATAAGTTTTCACAGATTTTACAAGCATAAATCTTGTGACAGAAACATAAGAGCTGTAGAGGTTACAAATCATGAAAAGCAAAGGCAATTGATAACACCTCAATTAAAACAACAAATACAACTCTAAAAAGTAGACCCCAATAAAGAGCAAGGGGACAGAGTGACACATGCGGAAAAATATGAATGGAAAAAGAAAATCAAGAAAAAGCACTAAGCACACAACCCGGCACTCTCAATACACTGTGTTATCTATCCTGAATCAAACGCCATCTCCCTCCAAACTAGTCATAGTCAGGAGCAATGTTCCCGCTAACCTGCGCCAGGTCCGCCGCCAACATTCCTGCCGGTGGGGGGAGGTCTAACACATGCTGCAATACCCTCGTAATGTTCTCTTTAATTTGTGCCGGGTCCTCCGCCGGCATTCCTCCGGCTCTGCACCTCCCCCTACCGGCAGGAATGTTGGCGGCGGACCCAGCGCAGGTTAGCGGGAACACTGGTCGGGAGTTTCTTAAGGTCGAGAAAAGACCGTAGCTGTTCAGGTGCAAAGAAAATGTATTTAACCCCCCAAAATGAAATAAAACATTTGCAGGGATACCACAAGCGAAAAACTAGTCCCCAAGGCCACTGTTTCTTGTTGCATAATCAAAACCTCACATCTACGCTCCTATGTGGCACAACTAACATCTGGAAAAATTCGTACACACTCACCCAAAAAGGGAGCAGAAAGCTTTTTAAAATACAAAGACAACACTCTAGAGAGATCAGTATCAAAAATGAAAGATACCAATAATGTAGCGCGAGCCTGCACTGAAAAAGAAGAGCGTTCAAGGAACTCTGTGAGATTATCAGGAACAGTTAAAGAAGGAATATCTTGCCCAACTTTCTTCACTGGCAGGAAATAGGCTCTAGTTATAGGAGGAAAAGCAGAATCAGGAATAGTAAGCACTTCGGACATATACGTCTTAAAGGTATCCAAAGGAGACATATTAGTTAACTGAGGAAAATTTTAAATTCTTAGATTTAAACCCCTAAATTTGTTTTCAAATTATTCTAACTTCTGGTGAACAACTAATTTATCCTTCACCAGTTGATCAATCACAGATTTAGAGTCACAAACGTCTTTAGTAATAGCAACAAACTTCTCGTGTGTGTCCTTCTCAAAATTTGAAGATTGCGTCGAATTCTGAGTCACTACCTGCACCAGAGCAGAGACATCCGCTGCACACTTAGAAACAGTCACATCCAGCTTCACCAATATCTTCCAGATAGAATCCAAAGAGATTTCACCCAAACGCTGCTTCTGGAAACTTGGGGGTGAGTTCAGGCAGAACTATCCGCCGCTACCAAAGGAGCACCGGAAACCAGCTCACCGGCCGACTCAGGACCTTTCTCAGATCTCACCGCATGGACAGAGGGGGCAAGAAGCAGCATTGAACAGGACGCAGGCAGGCCCAAAGCTCCACCTTCCTCTCCCGAGGTAAGTATAGCGATGTCAGCAGAGCCTGATTACACACAGGCTCCAACTCCAACGGGATCACCGAACGCGGCTGCGGGAAAGATGAAGTCTGCTCAGCCGTGGCCGCCTCCCCATTAGTCGACCTCAACAACGAGCCCTCTGCAGCCTTCTCTAGCGCCTCTATCTGTTGTTGACTGGCCGCGGAGGAAACACCCTTCGCCGGCTTGGCTCTGGGGTTCCCGCGCCGCTTAGGAGGCATAGGAAAAGAAGCTGAAAGGAAAAACAGAGACGTCGCACTCCTATCGTGCCACCATCTTGACTCTGCCCCCAATCCTCAAGGCTTTTTAACAACTTTAAATTGTTTTGCGTCATCTGCAAATTTGATAACCTCACTCGTTATTCCCTTTTCCAGGTCATGAATCCCACTTTAGATTCATCGGTTCCAGCAAACTATCGCCCCGTATCAAATTTACCATTTGCCTCTAAACTCCTAGAGAAAGCAGTTTTCATGCAACTCTCCCCATCATCTTGACTCAACACACTTTCTTCACCCCCGTCAGTCCGGTTTTCGGCCAGGCCATAGTGTCGAATCTATCATTACTGCTGTCATGAATAAAATACATTCTTCACATGATCGTGGTGATATCTCAGTGGCGGTGTCTTTAGATCTCTCTGCTGCTTTTGATTTGGTTGATCACTCTCTTCTTCTCTCTAGATTACAGGATACAGGTGTTCGAGGTACTGTCTATCACTGGTTCCACTCTTTTTTTATACTCTCGTTCTTTTGCTGTGACCTCTGCTTCATCCACCACAGACCACTTTCCTCTTACCTTTGGTGTCCCACAGGGTTCGGTATTAGCTCCACTATTATTTAATGTGTTCCTGGCCCCTCTGGCATTATTAATTCAACAATCAGGTATTTCAGGATATTATTATGCTGATGACATTTTCCTCTTACATCACACCTACTCCTCCCATCCAGACATCACCCCTCTAAACGAGTGGTTATCCCTAGTTTCTACCTGGTTTTCCTCAAACTGTTTTGTTCTCAACATTTCTAAAACTGCTGCTATCTGGTTTCCTCACAGCTCTGTCTGTCCGTCACTTACTCCTTCTTTCTCAGGTACTCCAATTTCCTTAGTACCTAAGCTCCGTTATCTAGGTGTCTTTCTTGATAGTGTTCTCACATTTAACGATCACATCTCCCAGGTCTCCCGACGTTCTTTTATTTGCCTTCGGCGCATTCATGCCATCAGGCTGTTCTTATCCCTTCAAGCTTTGATCACTCTCCTCCTTTCACTGGTCATCACTAGATTAGATTTTTGTAACTCCATATTTACTGGTATCCCTCAATATCAGCGTCGACGACTACAACTCCTACAAAACACTGCAGCCCGGATGGTTACCCATGCCTCCCCTCGTGACCATATTACTCCAATTTTGCAACAGCTTCATTGGCTTCCGCTGAACTTCCGGATACAATTTAAGATCCTCACATTGGTCCATCAAGCTATTTACTACCACAGACCCCAGTACCTAGCCGACTTATTAACCTTTCATACACCCACCCGAAGCCTCTGCTCTATCCATATCAACCGTTTACACCTCCCTTCCCATTCACAAGCACATTTTCAGTCAACTAGACAGTCAGCTTTCTTTTATGTCGGTCCCTCCCTGTGGAACTCCCCACCTACTGCCCTTCGACTGGAAGAGTCTTACCCCAAATTCCGCTCCCTCCTAAAAACCCACCTTTTCTCCTCTGCCTTCAGCCTTCCCCCCTAATCTCTTGATTCTCCCTTCCTTTTTATTTCTGAATATTACTATTTTCTTTTTCATTCTCTTCTTCTCCTTGTTTATATTGACTGTAATTTCCTTTCTTCTTTGATTTTTTTTTTAATGAATTGTAAACTGCCCCGATGTAATGGGGGGCGGTATATCAAATGTTTATGTCAATTTTCTTTTATTAGGCATACTCCTTATCCAATAACATTGTCACTGTATCATATCATAATATACATAGTAAACTATTCACCAGTAACAAATACATAGTCATGCCTTTTGCCTATATCATTTATTTTATCCCCTCCTCCCCTCCCCTCCACCCTTCCCCCCCCCCCATGCCCCCCTTACCTATCCTACGATGTGCCTCTACCCTCTTCCCCTACCCCATACCCACTCCCCCGGCGTGTGGATAAACAATAAACAATTTATGAATAGGTCAAAAAGCGGTGGACCCAGCACAGATCCCTGTGGTACTCCACTATTCACCTTTCTCATTGGGAAAATTGGCCATTTAGCCCTACCCTCTGCTTCTATCTTTTTTTTTTTTTTTTATTGAAAGGCTTCCAGAATATACAAAGCATCATAAACCACAAAAATCTTCAAAGAAGATGCAACAATAATAACATAACTTCAGGTCACAACAGCATTCAACAGTATGCCTTCATTTTTGCAATTTTAAAATAAGGAAACAGGGAACAGTAACCCCCCAGCCTCCCTTCCCCCCCCCCCGAAACCACCCTAGCCCAGTACTCTCCTCCCACCCCGCCTCCCAATCCCCCCACTATGGCTTGCTAATGTTCAAGCACGGAAGTGTGGTGAGCAAAAGACACACTCAGGGAGGCAGGCTCCCTTTAGAGTTTGAATGTTCCATCCCTCTTAGCCAGCATAGTCACGCACCATATCGAGAGACAAAGGGCGTCCACACCAGCTCAAAGCACGCCAGGCGCATCCTACTAACCGCTACCCCTCGTTCCATGGCATACATATCCCACATCCGTTCCAGCCAAGCCTGAAAAGAAGGAGCCGAGGCACGCTTCCAGGCTGCTGCAAGGGATAGTCTAGCTGCATTCAGGCCATGGCGGAGTAGAGCAAATTGCAGAGTCCGTGCACCCGGCACCGAGGCCCCAAACAGGAAGATCCCGGGGTCCCAAGGGACACTCACTCCCAGAAGCAGTTGCATCCGGTATTGTATACCCCTCCAAAAGGCGCAAATGCGGGGGCAGTCCCACCAAATATGCCCTAGGGTACCCAGTTGCCCACAGTTACGCCAGCAAAGGTCCACCGCCCCAGGATATATGCGCGCTATCCGCGCCGGGGTCATGTACCAACGGTACAGGATTTTATAATTGGTTTCACGGGCATTAATCGCAACCGCACTCTTCCACAATTGAGTTTCCGCCCGTTCCCATTCCTGCTCAGTATAGGAGAGGCTCAAGTCGGAGTTCCAAAGTTCCCTGTGTCTAGTCGAATACGATTGGGAGCCCTGCAAGTGGGCATACAAAGTCGCCACAAGTCCCTTAGTGGTAGTGCACCCCTCACAGTAGCGTTCCAATTCTGTCAGGTCCTGAGCAACCTGGGGCCGAACAAATCTGGATCGGACCCAGTGTGTCACTCGCAGATATTGAAAGTGTTGCCAGGCCGGAATGTCAAATTCGTCTTGTATCGCACGAAAAGGTTGTAGGTGACCAGCAGCAAAAAGTTGTCCAACCCGACTAAGGCCGTGATGTCCCCACTGCCGAAAGACTATATCACTTAACTCCGGCGGGAAAGAGGCATTATCCACTATAGGGGCTAAGGGGGTTAAATCCATGTCGCGAGATTGAAAGTGCCGGTCCCAGCAACGGAGGGTATGAAGTATATAGGGATTGCTGGTGCGGATACCACGGCGGAGTTTTGGGCCAAGCCACAGCCAGTCTCCCAAGCCGGCTCCCCCTGCCAAGTTCATTTCCAATTGTACCCATCGCTTAGTGCTATCAGCAATCATCCACTCCACCCCTGCCCGGCATTGCGCCGCCGCATAATACCAATGTAAATTGGGCATGCCCATACCTCCAGAGCGCGTACGAGCATAAAGAACCTGTCGCGCCAAGCGCGGGCGGCGATAACGCCAAATGAATTTCAAAAGCAGTTGCTGCCAGGTCGCCAAGGTAGCCCGTGCGACGGGAAGCGGCAGAACCTGAAAAAGGTAGAGAAAGCGGGGAACAACCACCATCTTGACTACGGCTATGCGCCCGAACCAGGAGAGGAGCAGTCCATTCCATACTTCTAGATCCCGCCGGACCTGACGAAGCAAGGGGTCGTAGTTGGCTTTAAAGAGGTCTGCCCTCTCCACAGTCAAGTGCACCCCTAAATAGCGTAGAGCTCCGGACACCCAACGAAAAGGATAAGCCGCTTGAAGTTCCGCACAAACCGCCCCGGGGACCCCAACATTCAGGATCTCCGATTTAGTGTAGTTAATTTTAAAACCGGATACCCGGGCATAGTTTTCGAACAACTGCATCGCAACTGGGAGGGAGGTGGACGGATCAACCAGGGACAGTATGATGTCATCCGCAAAGAGTGCAATCCTATATTCCGCAGGGCCAATAAGAACCCCCCGCAAACCTAAATGTTCTCGGAAGCTTTGAGCCAGGGGTTCCATTGCGAGTGCAAAGAGCAGGGGCGAAAGAGGGCAACCCTGTCGCGTGCCCCGTTCCAGCAAGAAACGCCTCGAGTGTCCCCCGTTAACCCGAACGCACGCCTGGGGCATCTGATAAAGGCTACGAACCCAACGGATGGAATTTGAGCCGAAGCCCATTGTCTCCAGCACACACCATAAGAATTCCCAATCGACCCGGTCGAAGGCTTTTTCTGCGTCAATCCCCACCAGCAGGGCTGGTTGCGGTTCCCGCTGGGCAACGTGTATGACCTGCAGCATACGTCGGATGTTGTCTGCAGCCTGGCGGCCTGGCACGAAGCCAACCTGATCAGGGTGGACCAAGCTCGGAAGGACCCGATTCAGGCGCGCCGCCAACACAGAGGCAAAGATTTTAACGTCAACGTTTAACAGGGAAATGGGGCGGTACGACGCCGCGTCATGCAATGGTTTACCAGGTTTGGGTATCATCACGATCAATGCCTCACGCAGGGACGGCGGTAACGAGGCCCCTGCCAAGATCTCATTAAACAAGATAGTCAAGGTTGGCGCTAATTGTATCCTAAACTTCTTATAGTATTCTGCTGGGAAGCCATCACTACCCGGCGCACTGCCAGTTTTCAATCGTCGAATTGCAATTTCCACTTCATCTACCGTTAACTCAGAATCTAGCTGAGCCCGATCAGAGTCGGGGAGGTGTGGCAGACCAATCCCCTGCAAATAGTCCTGTACACTGTCCCGTTCAAAGGGCTCCGCCTTGTAGAGCTGCTCCAGAAAGTCAGCAAAGAGATCACGTATCTCCCTGAAATAACCCTCCTCCGTCCCCCCGCGTCACGCAGTTCTCGCACCACTCTCGTGGATTGTTGTTGGCGAAGACGCAAAGCTAGGAAGCGGCCTGTTTTGTTCCCATGCTCATAAAAAGTTTGCCGTAGTTTCCGGCGTTTATTATCTAATTCTCTCTGCAGGCACGCATCCAAGTTGGCTCGAGCGGCCCGCCACTGGCGCAGGGCCTGCCGGGATCCAGTTCGGGCGTGTTCCAGAGCGAGGCGAGTAGCCTCCTCCACCAACAGGTCGTGGTCACGCGTCCACATTTTGCGCGTGCGAGCTGCCTCCGCCATGAGTTGACCACAAGCCGTAGCCTTATAAGCATCCCACACCGTGGGGAGAGGAACATCCCCAGAATTGTTAAGCTCAAAAAATTCCGTGATAAAACGGACGTGGTCCTGCACTGCGCCCTGCCGCCGCAGGAATCTCACATCTAGGCGCCAAAGCCGTTGGTGTTCACTGTACAATCCGGCCGGAAGAGTGAGCCAGCACGGGGCGTGATCTGACCAAGTCAGCGCTCCATGTCCAGCCTGCACTCTCCCGTCCATCAGACGCTGATCCAATAGAAAATAGTCAATGCGAGTGTGAACCTGATGGACCGGAGAGTAGTACGTATAGCCTCTTTCCCCCCCATGAGTGTCCCTCCAGACGTCCCTCAACCCCAAATCGAGCATAAGACGCTGTAGGGCTCTTGCCGACCCCCCCACTCGCCCCCCTGTGCGGCTGGTGGAATCCAGATGGGGCACCAGATGCGTGTTACAGTCCCCCCCTAGGACAATGGGACCCCTTGCAAAATCCGCCAGCAAAGCTTTCAACCGTGCAAAAAAGGCCCCTTGACCTGTATTGGGAGCGTAAACATTAGCTAAGGTTAGCAAGTGCCCTTCTAGGCGGATATTCAAGAAAAGCCACCTCCCCAAAGCATCTTGCTTCATCTCCTCTATCTGGAGAGAGAGGCTCTGGTGAAATAGTAAGGCTACTCCCCGTTTCTTCCGTCCTTGTGCGTCTGAAGCCACCCGCACCTCAGTATACGGGGACCTCTTTAGCCAGCCCTGCTTACAGTTCTGAAGATGGGTCTCCTGTAAGTAAACAATGTCCCCCCGCAGGGTGCGCAATTCTGAGAACAGCAGGGACCTCTTCCTCGGGGAGTTGAGGCCCTTAACATTCAATGAAATAAAGCGCACCATTAGCAATTACAATCCACTCTCTCGCTGCCACCCACTATCCAAAGGGTCCCAGTGGTAACTCCCCCCCAGCAAACCCGGATAATTGGTGAGTCGGGCCCACCCACTCCACCCTCCAAGAACAGGCGCCATAGTCCCTCCTCCCAAACCCAAGCACACCCCCCAATTCCACATTGAAAAAGAACCTCCCCTCCCACCCCCCTTCCCGTCAATACCACCTGCCTGTTTAAATTATTACAGGACACGGTAAATTGACCACAAACCCCGAACCCCCCAGAACCCCTCAAAGCAAAAATTCAACCTAAACAGGGAAAATATAGAGAAAAACATACTCCCCATTGCTCCTCTCCCTCCCCCAGGTCATCAAACTCACCATACCCCTTTATCAAAGCAAGAACATCAACAAAACGTTTGCAGATCATCCGCCACCCCTCATATATCAAAAAAGCGGGGGACCCCAGTCTAATGCCCACCACCACTTATTCAAAAATCAGGGGACCCACAGACTGAGACTCCTTAAAGAAGAAAAAGTAAGAGGAGCTCCTCAAGTCCACAAAAAGCGGTCAGGTGGACTTGCCCACTCGAGTCCACTTGGAGTGTTGGGGCTTAGGGGGCGGCGGATGAGGCTGAGCATTGTCATCTACTAAACCCGCCTGACGAAGGGCTCGCCAGGCTTCAGTATAGTCCTTTGCAGATATCTTTTTGTTGCCCAAAAGGAAGTTCATCCTAAATGGAAAGGACCAGGAATAGCGAATCCCCTTGCTGTTCAGGACCGCTGAGACTGGCTTCATCTCTCTCCGCCGTGCCAGGGTGAACGTCGAGAGGTCCTGGTAAATGGACACGGATGCTTCCTGAAAGCGGACTGTCTTTTTCTCCCGGCCTCGACGGATAAGGAGCTCAGCATCAGAATAGCGCAGAAATCTCGCGATGACATCACGAGGCTGATTATTGGGGGGTTTCCCCAAAGCGTGGTGAACTCGTTCAATTTCCATACCAGAGGCGTGTGCAGCCAGGTCCTCCGTCGAGAGCAATTCCGCTATCAGCAATTTAAGTACAGTTGGTAGATCTTCTCCGCCCCTTACCGCCTCTGGGATCCCACGGAAACGCACGTTGTTGCGGCGGGAACGGTTTTCAATGTCATCAATTTTATAAGTCAGTTCCATTGCTTGCGCGTGCTGCCGGTCTAAAGCACATTGTAAATCCATCAGAGTCCCATCTACCATTTTGGTCTCCACGTCTTCTACTCGGGTTCCCAGTTCCTTGACGTCGGTCCTGAGTTCGGCGACATCTTTCATCAGGTCCTCCCGTAGCGCACGAAATTCATTAGCTAATTCCACAAAACCCCTCCGGAGTTCTTGTTTGAGTTGAGCCGAGGAGAGTTGCCTATGCGGATCCAAGTCCTCCTCGCTAACAGTCTCATCATCAGAACCTGATGGGAGGGGTTGCTCGTGTGGACTACTTGGGGCTCCGGACTTACTCTGCAAGCGCTGGGAGGAGCGCATCCCCTCCCGAGTTTCAGAACTTTTGGCTTTAGCAGCCATCTTACAGAGTCACCAAAGTCACACAGTGGTAGGAGAGAGATGTATCCAATGCCAGCAAAAAGTGGGGACAGCAAGGAGGCAGTGGCGTCCAGGGCTTCACACT
This sequence comes from Ichthyophis bannanicus, assembly GCA_033557465.1. Lineage (NCBI taxonomy): Eukaryota > Metazoa > Chordata > Amphibia > Gymnophiona > Ichthyophiidae > Ichthyophis > Ichthyophis bannanicus. Next base: position 139,964,318 of record CM066049.1, on the reverse strand, counting down.
TCCACAGTGCAATCTCCACCTCACAGTGTCAGGAGACGTGCACAAGTAATGTCAGCGAAGCATAAGGCACTGGATAAGCAGTGAGGCCGAAGGGAAAAGCTGCCCCTGCCCTCCCAGGGCAACAAACATTCAGCAGGGCTCCCCAGCCCCCCTGGAGAAACAGCCTGGCACAGATGAGAATCAGAAAGCAGTGTAAAGCGGTGTGGGACTGTATCAGCAAGAGTCCGCAGCTGCAGATTGGGAAGCTGCAATGAGAGGCCTGGGGACTGAGATCACATGTGCCGGCCTGCAAGGCACCCAGGATCCAGTCAGGAGAGCGAAGGCCTCAGCGGGACACTGGGCTGCCAAAGAAAATTAGCCCCGGTCACCAGCCCGAGCTGCAGTTCAGAGGGCATGCAGGAGAAGAGGCATCGCTCAGACTTACCCCCCTCAAGTTGGCTCGTGATGGGGAGAAAGGATGACAGGCGCCGGCAGTTGCCGCGTGGGTTCCACGTGGTCGCGGTAGGTCTCCCCGGCAAATCTTCAGCGCTACAGCCAAGCGCCACAAGCTTGAGGATGCGCGCCCCCTCCCGCTGAACGGACCGCCGCTCGATCCGCAGGCAACAGAAAGGGGCCCAGCCGTAGGCCCCGCGGGAGTCTGCCGGGCGGTCTTGGACAGCGCCGGATACAGCGGCCGGCGGCAGAGTCAGCTAAGCGAGGGTCCGGCGGCAGGAAACAGCGTCCAGCAGGCCGCGCTGCAATAGCAGGCACTTCAGTTCTCCAGCTACCAAGGATCCCGCCGAATCGCTGGACCAGACTCCGAGGGGGACCGTTGGCTTGCGTTGATCCAGGGGAGGTACGGGGGGAGTAGAATGCGGTTGTTAGCACATGTTTGCGAGGTTTTAGGGGTTGTGGGGACGGAGCTCTAGTTAAGTGCGGCCATCTTGCAGCGGGCTCACGAGCGCCTCTGCTTCTTTTAACTAGTTCCTGATCCACAATAGTGCACTGCCTCCTATCCCGACGGCCACAGTTCCCAGATCAGCATTGTGATCTGGGCTGCTGTGAGCTTTGAAATGCCCAATTCCAGGCTCATTATCAAGACCTGGACTCCCGAGGGCCTTGAGGCCACCAGCATGGATGCCGCCAGGAGCACAGCCAAACTCTTCTCAATGGTCAGCATGCGTTGCTCGAGTGAGATGGAGGATGTCTGGGTGGACTCCGGTGCAGGACTCTTCCCACCGACCCAGACAATGGAACCAGAGGCTTTCCAGAGGTCAAAGCCTCAATAGCAGTCCGGAGCACCTTTTTTGCTTTGGAGGTGATTTCCTCTCGCCAGGGCTGTTTAGCTGGCCGCTCTCGGTTCTCAGGATCCACGTCCTGCCGAAGAGAGGTCCAGTGTCTATGTCCAAGGAAGCGATCCCAGGAATAGGCATCAGTTCCTCGACATCGAATGCCGAGATACCAATGTGGTGTCGGTGGTTAGCTGTTTCTTGCCACGGCCTCTCTGTTCCGAGGAAGTGCGGTAACCACATGAAAAACAAGAGCCCCAAGAGAGTGTTGATATCAAAGAAAAGTGTGCTGAGGCTACCAAGTCAGATCCAAAAAGACTCTCGTTGTTTTTCCCAGTTTTTTAGCCCTTTCCTTGTCACTTGCTGACACAAATTACAAGAGTCTGGGTTATGGTCAGGCCCCAAGCACTGTAAGCACCAATCATGCTTGTCAGTGGCCGAAATAGTGCGGTTGCAATTAGTACATTTTTTTAAACTGCTGGCTGGCTTCTTCATGTCAGGAAACACAGCCTTTGCCAAATCAAAAGACTCTATGGCGGCCTTACCGATGAAAACATCCTGCAGAAACTGTGAGGTAAAAAGAGATAATAAAATGCCAAAAAAGGGCACCAGTGTCAATAAGCGACGGTACTGAAGTAGACAGGAAGGCAAAAAAGAAAAAAATAAGCACCCCGAAGGGCACTGAGAAAAAAAATTTAAATTGCAGTGACAGGTAAGCATCCGTAGGGCTCCAGGGAAAAACTAAGACTTAGGAGAATCACTGAGAAGGTGGGAAGGCATGCATGTATGCATAGAGGGATGCTCCCAAACGCTTCCTACTGGATGCTGGGGAGTGTTCCCACGTGGACTCCGTCAGGGGATGCCACTCATATGTGAAGACTGCATTCCTGCTTGCTCCTGGAGATAAAAGTTCCCAAGGAGTGTAGAGTGAGATAAGAGAGGAAAGGTAGTGAAGAGCCGCAGAATGAATGCACTTGTAAGTCAGTAGGAGAAATTTGAACTGGATGCGGAACAAGTAGAAAGGACTGGTGAGGCACATGGCTACTCAGTCAGCTTTCCCAACACTTTTTCGGCCTTCTCATCACAGGTAGGACCAAGCTGCCAGTTGCAGAGTACATATGCTTGTTGCTATATTTTCTCACGTTGTCTGCTAGAATCTCTTCCCCTGGCAACCAGAGTTGCGGTTCCACAAACTGAAGCTGCCACTGAAATAGACTTGGGTTTTTCACTTTTATTTGGATAACTTTAATTGCTGTTTTCTCAGCCACAAAACCAGAGAGGAGAGTTCCTGGAGCAGGAAGAAGACAATTCAAACCCCGGGCTCTACTTCCGATTCCCAACCTGTTCTCTGCACCTTTGCTCAACTAAAACACCATCAGGGAGGGTTCCTGGGGGCCTCTCTAACAATATCTGCTCTATTAGGAGGCTGTAACAGATCAGAGCATGGGAGATGAATGGGGAATCTGCTCCATTAGGGGTCACTCCAAATAGTGTTGCCTTAGGAGTTGTGGATCATGCTCTACCAGGGGAGCAGCCCAAAAATTGTTATTTCTCTACCAGGGAAGGATGGCCTGGACCATTTTCCTGGGAGCCTTAAAATTCCTACTGCACCATTCCAGCACATCACCATCTTCTGGAGAAAGATAATACTGGCAAGTGCCTTGTCTGCACCACTTCTTTATTGCGGTGATGATGTCTCTGAGAAGTGTGGCTCTCTATCTCCATCTGCTGGCAGGATGGCATAAACCCACATGCCTGGACTGGTCTAGCAGAATGATAAGGAAGAATGTATTACAGCATTGACATACAGATGAAAGAATAAGATGAAGAGCGGGATGACAAAAAAGGAAGGGAACGGAATAGAAGGGTAGTTAAGTGGAAGAATAGGTGAGGGATATAAAAGATTGAGAAAAGCTAAATAAGAGGAGAAAGAGTAGTTACTCACCTGTAACAGGTGTTCTCCAGGAGCAGCAGGAATCAGTCCTCACATATGGGTGACATCGACGTCGATGGAGCTCTTGCGGAGCATTTCCCCAGCTTTCCAAGAAAGCCTTTGGGAATGCAGGCACACATGCGCGGTTTCCTTCCCGCCTAAAGGAGTGGCCTAGTGGTTGGGGCAAGGTACTTCAGGCTGGAAGGTCGGGGGTTCAAATCCCACTAGAGGACAGCAACCTTGGGCCGGAAGGACTGGGGTTTCTAGTCCCACAGGTGCTCCTTGTGGTCTTGGGCAAGCCACTTAACCCTCCATAGCCCATGTTCCCTGTAAAATAGTTATCTCCAAGTTATAATGCCCTGTTCAATGTAATTTCAGTTTGTTCAATGTAAACTGCACTGATGCAGAATAGCGCGGTATATAAGAGAATGTAAATAAATAAATAAAGGTGCCATCTTGCTCAGTCAAATGACATAGCTAAAAACAGCACACAAAAATGTAAAAATAAACTATGTACAACTGCAACTCCCAGGGGAGGAGGGAGGGTTGTGAGGACTGATTCCTGCTGCTCCAGGAGAACACCTGTTACAGGTGAGTAACTACTCTTTCTCCAGGACCAAGCAGGAAGTCAGTCCTCACATATGGGTGACTCCCTAGCTCTGGGCTACCAAGGAACCCAGGCTGAACAAGAGAATTCCCTCTAGTCCCAGCATCAAAGAAAGGCTTTGCACTGACACAACCTCCACCGGTAGTCCAATGGAGGGCAGGAGTTGCCTAAACCTCAAAGAGATTCCAGAGTACTGCCTGGCCAAAAGCACTGTCCCTACGGGACTCCCTTTCCAGATAGTAATGGGCCGCAAAAGTCTGGCTTGAGGACCAAGTTGCAGCCCTGCAGATGTCCACCAACGGTACAGAGCGGAGGTGAGCCACTGAGGCAGCCATTGCCCTGACACGATGGGCCGTGACCCGACCCTGCAAAGGTCAGCCGCCCTGTAAGCCCAGGTGATACAGTCAGCTACCCAGGTGGACAAGGTACGCTTGGACACAGCTAACCCCAAATTATTATGGTCAAAAGATATGAAGAGCTGAGTAGCCCTTCTATGCCCCTGCGTACGGTCAAGGTAGAAGGATAAGGCCCTCCTACAATCCAGGGTATGCAGGGCTGCTTCAGCCTGGCTTGCAAGAGGCCTAGGGAAGAATGTTGGAAGAACCACCCCCTGGTTAAGGTGGAAGGAGGAGACAACCTTTGGGAGGAACTTTGGATGAGTTCTAAGGACTACCCTGTTCCTATAGAAGCGGGTGTAAGGCCTGTCACAGACCAGGGCCTGAAGCTCACTCACTCGCCTGGCCGAGGTTAGGGCTATCAAGAATAGTGTCTTCCAGGACAGGAAGCGTAGAGGACAAGTAGCCATTGGCTCAAAAGGTGGGCGAGTCAGTTGCTGCAAGACCACATTCAACTCCCACTCAGGAACAGGAGGACGGATTGGAGCCTTGAGCAAAAGCAAGCCTCTGAGAAACCGGGACACCAAGGGGTGAACCGACAGAGAATGTCCTTCCACCAGTGAGTGGTGAGCTGCTAGAGCTGAGAGGTGGACCCGAACAGAATTGGACTTAAGTCCCTGATTTGATAAGTGCAGTAAGTACTGAAGCACTACTGGTACAGTACAGGAGAAAGGATCTTCTGTACGTAGCTGAAACCACACAGAAAACCTTTTACATTTCAGAGCATAGGTTTTCCTAGTGGACTGTTTCCTAGAGGCTAGGACAACCTCCTCAACTTCCTGAGGTAGGCCCCAGGGAGCCAAAACTACCCTTGCAGCCTCCAGGCCATCAAATTGAGAGCTTTGAGATTGGGGTGCAGAAGGGAACCCTGATCCTGAGAGAGAAGGTCGGGTTGCAACCCCAGAGGCAGTGGGGGATCCACTGCCAGCTGAAGCAGAAGTGGAAATCAAGGCTGTCTCGGCCACCTGGGAGCCACCAGCAGGACAGAGGCCTTGTCCTGAAGAATTTTGAAGAGGGTTCGGGCCACCAAGGGCATGGGAGGAAACGCATACAGGAGGCCCGGAGACCAGGGAATCAGAAAAGCATCTGCTGCTATCCGCAGAGGATGCGGTTGCCTGGAGCAAAACTTTGGCAGCTGTTTGTTCAGTGGACTGGCAAAGAGATCTATGGATGGAAGTCCCCATTTCAGGAAAATCTTCTGAACCACCAAAGGATGGAGCTGCCACTCGTGGGGCTGCAGAATCCTGCTCAACCTGTCGGCCATGTAGTTTTCCTGGCCAGGGAGATACACAGCCTTGAGGAGCATGTTGTGCCCGAAAGCAAATAAGCAAAGGTCCTGCGCTTCCTGACAAAGGAGCCTGGACCCAGTTCCGCCCTGCTTGTTCACATAAAACATGGCTACCTGGTTGTCTGTTTGAACTAGGACAGACTGATGAGCCAGGGTTGGAGAGAAAGTCTTGAGGGCTAACCGAATAGCCCTGAGTTCCAGTAGATTGATTTGCTGTGCGGCTTCCCAGGGAGACCACCGGCCCTGGGTGCACTTGCCTAGACAATGAGCTCCCCAGCCCTGCAGGGAGGCATCCGTGGTCAACACCACTGTGAACCCAGGAATCTGAAAAGGTACCCCTTGCAGCAGATTGGGTGGGTGTAGCCACCAGCGGAGGGAGTTCAGAAATTGTCTGGACACCCTTATCCTGTCTCTGAGGCTGCCAGTGGCCTGTGACCACTGAGTCCGAAGGCACCACTGTGCAGGCCTCATATGGAGCCTGGCATTGAGGTCACATGTTCTGTCGAAGCCATGTGGCCAAGAAGCCTCAGGCAGAGTCTGGCGGAGACCAGTGACCTGCTGAGAAACTGGTTTGCTAAGTTTATCAGTCTTTGGGCTCTGTCTTCTGGCAAGAAGGCCTTTGCTAGCAGAGTCCAACCTTGCCCCTATGAACTCCAAGTTCTGGGAGGGGAGCAAAGTGGACTTTGCAAAGTTTATTACAAACCCCAGGCTTTGAAGAAGAGCAATAGTTCTGAGGGTGGCTTGTCGGGCCTCCTGGCACGTCTGACCCCTGATGAGCCAGTCGTCCAGATAGGGGAAGACAAAGATTCCCTGATTTCTCAGGTAGGCCGCCACCACTGCCAGGCATTTGGTAAAGACCCTGGGAGCGGAGGTAAGGCCAAAAGGCAGTACTCTGTACTGATAATGGTTTCCTCCCACAATGAACCTGAGGTACTTTCTGTGGTCTGGATGAATGAGGATGTGAGTGTACGCATCCTTTAGATCTAAGGAGCATAGCCAATCTCCCTGCTGGAGGTAGGGCTGAAGTGTTCCAAGAGTAAGCATCTTGAACTTTTCCTTTTCTAGGAATTTGTTGAGATTTCTGAGGTCTAGAATAGGCCGAAGGCCACCGATTCTTTTGGGTACAAGGAAATATCTGGAGTAGAACCCTTGACCTTGTAAGTGGGCTCCACCGCCCTGCCCACCAACAGACCTTGGAGCTCCTGGTGGAGAAGATCTGTGTGCAGGGGAGGCATTGGAGGTTCCCCTGGAAAGTATGGAGGAGGCAGCTGTTGGAAGTGTAGCAGATAGCCCTTGTGGACAATGCTTAACACCCAACTGTCTCCAGTGATGAGTGGCCACTTGTGGGCAAACAGGGCGAGGCGACCTCCTGTGCAGGGTTGGGAGAGCAGGACGGAGAGGCTATGCCTAAGGAGTCAAAAACCCCCACCCTGCTGAGTGGGAGCAGGGGCCGGAGGCTTGGGAGTCCTCTGCCTACGGGGCCCATTACCCTGCCCCTTGGCCTGCTGACCCTGAGGGGCAGATTGGGCGGCCTGGTACTGTGGGTACTGTTTGTAGGCAGTGCCCTTCCTCAGGTAAAAGGACTTTTTACCCGAGCCCTTCTTTTTGTGAGAAGGGGCAGAAGTCTTCCTAGACAGCCTTGTCCTCATGAGGTGCTCGGTTTCGAGCTGTGCGGCCTTCTCAGTCATGGGCTTGCCAAAAAGGTTCTCACCTCGGCAACATCGACCAACTTGTCCTGAACCCATGGCTCGAGGTCCGATGACTGCAGCCATGCCTGGCGTCGAGCCGCGATGCCGGCTGCCGCAACACGGGCCGAAGCCTCAAAGCCAGCATAGGCAGCGCGGGACATAAACTTGGAGCATTCCCGGATCTCTGAGGACAAGGACTTGAACCTCTGCAAGGGTTCCCCGGAGAGACCAGCAGAGAACCCGGCCAGCTCCTTGGCCAGGTCTCGCAAGTACATGCCCATGTACAGCTGGTAAGACTGGACACGGCAAGCAAGCATCGAGCCCTGGAAGCACGTTCTACCAAAACCATCGAGGTTCCGGGCCTCCCTGCCAGGGGGCACCGCGGAGTGCATTTTCTGACTTTTCAGGCGATGCATGGTCGATTCCACTACCATGGAATGGTGTGGTAGCTGCACCTTCTGAAAGCCAGGGCTCTTCCGGAGTCGATAGATAGAATCGACCCGCTTGCTTAGAACCGGCGCTGAGGCCGGTGCCTCCCACATCCGGAAGAGGAGCCATTCCAGCATCGGAGGAACCGGAACAGTAAAGGCCTCCTTCGGAGGAGAGTCATACTGTAGGGCCTCGAGCTCCTCGGCTCGAGGCTCCTCCTCGGGGTCCGCAGGGATAGCCAACGCAGTGGCCATATCCCGAACGAACTCCGAGAACCGGGTATCCTCCGGAGGGGATCTACTCCGGGGCTCAGACTGCGGTGAGTCCGACGGGACGCACCGAGTCCTGAAGGTGTCGGGGGACTCCTTGTCCTCCGTCTCCCAGGCGGACTCATCCAATGAGGAATCGGGGTCCGACCGCGCAGGGCCTGTGAGCACCCGCCCAGACGACGAAGGCACCGGCGTCGACGCCCTCGGTCCCGAACGGGAGGTCGAGGGAGACCGCGACCGAGGTCAACCTCGAGCCTTTATGGTCTCGAGTATCGGCTCGGTCTCCAGGGTCGACTTCGATGTTGATGTCCCGGTGGTCGGGGAAGATGCGCCAGACAGGCTGGCCATCAGTGCCTGCTGCTGTTCCATGAAGGCAGACAGTCCGCTCTCCAAGGCTGTCAGCCTGAGACCCAGCTCAGGAGACTCAGCAGCCCCCGACTTGGGCCCCGGTGGCGCCGGGCCCGACGTTGGCTCTCTGGGAGGAGAGTCCACGAGGACTACAGGACTTACTTGTCCAGCAGACTCCGGCTCCACTTGAGGTACTTTGGGAGGCTTCTCCTGTTCCACAGGCCCGGGGCGACGGTCGGGGGTCTGAGACCTAGCTCTCGAGGAGCCAGGGACCTCTTCCGACGACGCCCTCACGAGCCGCTTCTTCCTCTTTCGTTCCCGGTCGGGGGACCCCCTGTCCGAGGAGCCTCGACGGTGCTCGGGATCCGATTGCCGAGATGTCGAGGCCTCAGACGAGGTCCGGGCAGGGCCGGAGGCCGAGTCAGAGAAAAGCCTTTCCTTTTGGTGCTGACGACTTCGAAGTGCCTTGGAAGACATTTTTCCACATGGTCCACAGGTCTTAGGATCGTGGTCAGGACCGAGGCACCGAAGGCAGCAGTCGTGTGTGTCGGTGAGAGACATTAGCTTCTTGCATCGATCACACTTTTTGAACCCACTGGAAGCCATCGGGGGAAAAAAGATTCCCCGCGGGGTCAAAGGACCGGCCTTCCAGGGAAAAAGAAAAAAAGGGCGCGAACGCCAGCCACGAAGGGCAAAAACCGAAAAAATAAGATCGGGCTCGATACCGGTGTACCGAACCCGGCGGAAGGGGATCCGGCGTCGAACCGGAGAAAAAATAACGAAGAAATCTAACTATTTTCCGGGAGGACTAGGACACACATCCGGTGGGCTTCACGGAAAAAGAGAGACTGAGCAAGATGGCACCTTTAGGCGGGAAGGGAACCGCGCATGCGTGCCTGCATTCCCAAAGGCTTTCTTGGAAAGCTGGGGAAATGCTCCAAAAGGGCTCCATCGACATCGATGTCACCCATATGTGAGGACTGACTTCCTGCTTGGTCCTGGAGAAGAGTTAGAAACTCAGAAAAAAAAGGGAAAAAAATGAAACCTTGGGACCCTGATAGATGGTAGAAATAGCATGGGGAAGTGACTTCTCCCCACCTGTTCACCTGCAAATGTTATGTGCATGACAGCAGTAAGCACCTGCAAATGCCTCACCCCCAAAATTTACAGGGACCATTTCCATTCAGTTCTGCCTGTTACTACTCTCCCCACTCAGTGCTGCCCGTTTAGATGTCATTTGCTGATTCCTTGTAACCTGTTGTGCTTCTTTGAGCTGATGCAATTCTCTCTGCAGCTGAGCAATGCGGAGCACTTTCCCTGGAAATTCGTTATCCTTGTAAGCTCGCAGAATTCGCAGCTCCTCCTTTGATGCTTGCAGCTTACTGTCCAATTCATGCAGCTGCCCCTGCAGCTCTGAACAAAGAATATGAGCCAGTACAAAATCATGAAACCCGAGGTGAAATCAAATATTAAAACTTGGATATCACTAGTTCCTCTACCCTCCTAGCTTAGTTTCTAATCCTATGTGCATTCTCCTAGTTCCTCCTCAGTCTTGCATGTACCCATTTTTGGGCTTCATGTTCAGGGCCAGCCCATCCACTAGGCAAGCTACGCAGCCACCTAGGGCAGCAGACCTCTGTGGGCAGTACAGCACACATGGCCTGCCACCCCCTCACCACCCCCCAAGCTGAGCTGTGCTCTCCCGCTGCCACTGATTCCAGCAGTGAGGTCAGCTCAGTGGCCCATGGCAGAACATGTGCTTCAGCATATATGGCCTGCCACTTCTGACCCCTCCAACACAACTTCGGGGGGGGGGGGGGGGGGGCAGAAGCAGCAGGTCATGTGTGCCAAAGCACATGGCTTGCTGCTGCGAAGCCTTGATCCTGCCGCCAGAATCAGCGGCAGAGGGTGTGGCGGTGTAGCTTGGCACGTAGCGGGGGGGCAGCAGTCAGGGTTTTTGCCTAGGGCAGCAGAAACCTTTGGGCCTGTTCATGTGCATTCCATAAGTATAAGCATCCACCCCTTCCTGACAGTTATTCCCCAATCCCTCCCTGACCTCACATGCAAACAGACGCTCCTCCATCCTGACAGCATGGGAATACTCTGAACAGTGCAATATTGGAAAGAGAAATAGAAGTAACACATAGTAACATAGTAAATGACGGCAGAGAAAGACCAGTATGGTCCATCTAGCCTGCCCAGTAAGATGGCAAGAGTAGGTGCACCTGCTGCTCTGTACAGGCCACCCCTCTCCATGTCTTTGTTTTAGGGGTGAACCCACTGCTCCGTGTAGGACACCCCTGTATGTTGAGAAATTAGTTCAGTTTATTTTGATTTTATGCTGCTGCTGTAAAGGGATCCACTGTGTCTGTCCCATGCCATGTGAATTTCTTTGTTGCACAATACAAAACTAGAAGAGATGCACATTCCCAAAGCTGACACATTCCAAACCTTAAAAAGATAAATGCAGTTTTTCTTCTTTTTTACCTTTGGAAAAGCCATATTGGAACCAACCTGATTACATATTGTCCTTGTGTTAATCTTCTAATTTATTTTCTAGAGTCTCCTTTCTATTTTTTCTCTTTCCTCTAGTCTTCTTCCCTGCCTTCTCTACATTTGTTGGAAAATGATCTTCCCTTTCAACCATTTTTCTCTTCTATAACTCTCCACTCATAGTTAAGTTTTCTCTCTCCATAACTCGGTCTCCTACTGTCCATATATCTCTCTCCTACCCCTCAAACACCACTCCCCCATTTCAGCCTTCTATATTCATCCCTTCCAAATCCTCCTCCTCCTTCCTCTAACATACATTAGTTACTTCCCTTACACTCAACCCCTTCTGACGTCTGAGTCCTTTCTTCTTTCTATCTTTACTCAGCTTCCCATTCCCCCTCCTTCAACTCCTTCCCAGTCCTGTTTCTATAACCTTTCATCTCTTCCAAAGTGTCCTTTCCCTTTACACTCACTCTTAACGCCATCCTAACTATTCTAGAGCCATCTTACCATCTCTCCTCCTTCCCTCCTTCCAGTTGCTCTTCTCGCCCACTCCATTAATCTCTAAAGTGTTAAACTTCAAACATTTAACTTTTGCACTTCCTCCCTCTAGAGAGCAAGCAGTGGGATTGCTTACATTGCACATCCCTACAGGTTGTCAACAGGAGATGCATTTAATTGGATATCGTGTGCTGCTGCAGTCCCAATCTCGTGCTAAGAACTGTGAAATGTGGCTCTATGACAACAGGAGATGACATCAGATTAGCACTTCTGCTGTCGGCTGAAGAAACTGAAGGGGTGCATGGTGGGAAGGTGGATGGGAGCAGGTGGTATCTGCAGTAAGGGAAGAAGCTTGATGCTCTCTTTGCTCCTCTCCCCTCCCATCTTTGCTATGACAGGGAAGCATTATGGATGCCTGGAATCACCAACAGAGGTGTAATAACAAAAATAGTGACAGAGTTTAAGCGTCCTCGTATGCAAACAGTTGAAACCGACCTTATATTGGAAGGGCCTGATGGGACACAATAGTGAGAAGGTCCTTATCTGTCATCAATTGTAGTACTCATCTAAAAAGTCTTCATAACAGCAGAAGAGAAGAGCAAACCTTTGGGTCTGAGGGTCTCACTGGAACACAATCCAGAGCAGGCAGGAACCAATAATAGTCTGAGCAATAGAGAAATGGAGGGGACCCTGATAATCCTATCAAGCCAACCACAGGCAGCAGAACGGAGTGGGTCACAGGTAGGGAGACCGACTCTTGATCAGTCAATTTCAGGATATCGACCTTAAAAAAGAAATCGGGACACAACCCAAAATCTGGATTTTTTTCATTGATAAATCAGATTACAAAATACTTTGTGATATATAGAGTGCGAATGAAAAGTCTCTTCGCAGTGAGAGCTGTGTTTGGAAAGGCAGCCTGCTGAGGGAGAGAAAATGTAGCCGCGAGCTGACGATGAGACTGCTACCCCCACTGCATGGGAAGCCCTCTAAATCATGCTAAGGAACATTTGGAAGTGAAACAGACCCCCCCACCTCAGTTTGCCATGGCCCATAGCACTGCTGAAGCAGCGTCTCTTTTTGACAAGAGGCTTTATTCCCGGCGTAGTGCTTCCTGGAGATCTGAGATGGAAACAGCTCCGGCCAACGCTCTCAGGCTGCAGGCAGATCAGTGAGTGAGTCTTCTGCCTAAGTAGCCTAGTGGTTAGAACAACAGCCTAGCATCCAGGAGATCTGGGCTCGATTCCCACTGGCGCTCCTTGTGACCTTTGGGCAAGTCACTTTACCCTCCACTGCCTCAGAAGAAAAGGCCTGGAGATCTACTTCCGCTCATACCTACTTTGTTCTTTGTTACTTTGTTCTTTGTAAACAGTTGAAACACACTGCCTTTAAACGTTCTATGTAAACCATCTTGATTTGTAGAAAGACGGTATATAAAAAATGTTAAATAAATAAATACCTTGCCAAGAAAACCCAGGGGCTACTGGGTTGCTAGGAGTCAGCATTGACTTGATGGCATTTTAAAAAAATAAAAATAAAAACTTTGAAAAAAATAAGAGGTGGTCTGTTTTAGCTTCCAAATGTTCCTTAGCATAATGGGGAGTGTGTGAGAAGGAGTCCTGCCCGATCTGTGCTCTGCGTGTTGAGTGGTCTCTCCAGGCACCTGTAGGGCTTGCATCCACGCGGCGCCTTGCCCCGACGTCATCTCCGGGGCTTAAAAGAAGGAGCGGTTCCTGTTGCAGTTGGGAGTGTGTGAGAAGGAGTCCTGCCCGATCTGTGCTCCGTGTGTTGAGTGGTCTCTCCAGGCACCTGTAGGGCTTGCATACACACGGCGCCTTGGCCCGACATCATCTCCGGGGCTTAAAAGAAGGAGCGGATCCTGTTGCAGTCGGGAGTGTGTGAGAAGGAGTCCTGCCCGATCTGTGCTCCGCGTGTTGAGTGGTCTCTCCAGGCACCTGTAGGGCTTGCATCCACACGGCGCCCTGGCCCGACATCATCTCCGGGGCTTAAAAGAAGGAGCGGATCCTGTTGCAGTCGGGAGTGTGTGAGAAGGAGTCCTGCCCGATCTGTGCTCCGTGCGTTGAGTGGTCTCTCCAGGCACCAGTAGGGCTTGCATCCACGCGGCGCCTTGCCCCGACGTCATCTCCGGGGCTTAAGAGCTGTTCTGCTCCGCGGTCATGGTCGCGCTTTGAAGGGGCGCGATTTAAAGGGGCATGGTATGATCCTTATGCGCTCCTTCGGCGCTCGAGGTGATCTAGAGGTGGTATCCTTGGTATGGGCAAACGTAGAAAACGTCATCATAATGTAAGTACTGTGAATCCCTCTAAAGTTGTTAAAACCGTTGGACCCATGGATAAGCATGTTGTATTTGTGAATGCAGTAGAAGGGGATTCTATTGTTGCCTCCAAGTCTTCTCCCCTCTTAGATGGTTCCTCTGTGGGGTTTTTAAACTCTGCCCTGCTTACTGAATTGGATTGCATCGACCCAGTGACACCTTCTCCTATGGTGGAGGAACAAGCACGGAAAGGGGATGTCGTATCTCCTTTTGTTCTGTCGGAGGGTGACTGTGATCCTGTGGTAGTTCCTTTGCCACAGGTTCTCCAGCTACCGGTGGACTATGTCAAGGTGCATTTGGAGGGTATAATTGGTACTGCGGATACTCAAAAGGTTTTGCTTGCTGATGTGTGGTCTGTCCTCTCACGAATAGAGGCTTCTATTACCTCACTAGCTTCTGTGCTTCTCAGTTCTCTGAGTTTTCAAAAGGCTCAGTAGCTAAGATGGCTCAGCATGATTCTCAAATAGCAGTCTTGGACACTAAATGTCAGAAATTGGAAAATCAGTGTGTTACTTTACAAAAATCCTCTGTCTTTTATTAAGGATAGCATTACCTTGCATACCCAGCAGGAATTATTGGAAAATTCTTTAAGGGCAACGAATATTAGATGTTTAAATTTTCCTTATACCCGTTTACTATCTCCTCAGATATTGTTCGATAAATATTTAATTGAAGTTTTGGGGTATGATGCTAAAGCTAAACTGGTTATCAATAAGCTTTATTATTTGCCTGTGACTGGGGCACCCCTTGGTGCTGTTCCCCCAGGAGTTGCTCCCAAAACTTTATTAGATTCATTGGACGTTTCTGAGTTTATAGAATCTTCTCATGATATAATTTCCTCTCGTGCTACTCTTCTTGTATCTTTCGTTTCTGAGGCTGATAAAAATTCTGTTATGCGTTTGTTTTTTGCAAATAAGAATGCTGAATTTTGTGGTGGGAAGGTAAATATTTTTCCTGATTTCTTTAGGCAAACGCAACTTAGGCGTAGGGCTTTTTTGTCTTTAAAGCCTCGCATCTTAGCTCTTGGTGTATCCTTTTTCCTTAAATTTCCTTGTAAATGTGTGGTTACATTAGGCGGCACCAAGTATGTTTTCTCCGAGACTTCATCCTTAGAATCATTTATTATAAATCAGGTTCCTTCGACGTAGTATGTACAATAAGTGTTATTTCAGTAAAGCAAATAAGTAATTAGGTCTTACCTGCTAATTATTGTTCCTGAAGGAACGACAGTCCAGTCCCTTTACTTCTGGGTTACGCAACCCTTCCAGCAGCTTGGAGGCTGAGCCCAACCTTTTTGGAGGTGGGGCGGTATAAATACCACTGGAACCACCCCCCAACTCCAGTATTCGAATGACAAAGCAAACTATACAAATTTCTATGAATAACAACCAATCAAAAACCTAACTATGGAGGCAATTAACGAATCACCCCGAAAGTTTTTTTTTTTGTATAGAGATGTGAAATAGGAACAAGAAGGGGAAATAGCAACGGAGGGAGGAGGGATGCCTGAAACTGCCCGAGGCGTCTTTCTTCTGCCCTCCCTTACCCAGATCTGGTTCCCTGCTCGGTTCGCCCTCGTCTGGAAGGCCTTCAGGTCCGGCCGAGTCGGGTGGGATCAGGGACTGGACTGTCGTTCCTTCAGGAACAATAATTAGCAGGTAAGACCTAATTACTTCTTCCTTATCGTCACTCCAGTCCAGTCCCTTTACTTCTGGGATGTATCAGAGCAGTTCAACTCTGGGAGGGATCCGGCAGGCCGGACCGAAGAACCGCCAGACCAAACCGAGCGTCCGCCGCACTCTGTACGTCCAGCCTGTAGTGTTTTGTGAAGGTATACAGCGAGGATCAAGTCGCCGCTCTACAAATATCTAGCGGGGGAACTAGACTGAACTCTGCCCACGAGGTGGCCTGGGCCCGAGTGGAGTGCGCCCATAGTCCCACTGGGACCTGCTTCCCTTTTAGGATGTAGGCAGAGGCAATTGCCTCTCTGATCCACCTGGAGATGGAGGCCTTGGCCGCCACCTTTCCTTTGTGCGGTCCTCCGAACTGGACGAACAGCCGTTCTGATTTCCGGAAAGGAGCTGTGCGGGAGAGGTATCGCTTCAAGATCCTCTGGACGTCTAGCCGTCGTAGCTTACTATCCCTACCTTCCAGGTCTTTGGCTGGGAAGGCCGGGAGGGTAACTGTCTGGTTCAAATGAAAGGGGGAGATGACCTTGGGTAGGAAGGAAGGTACCGTTCGTAGGACCACTTTGTCCCTGAGAAAGGATAGGAAAGGAGGTTGGGAGGACAGCGCTTGCAGTTCGGAGACTCGCCTGGCCGAGCAGATAGCGACCAGAAAGACTGTCTTGAGAGTTAAGTCCTTCAGGGAAGCCGCCTTTGCCGGCTCAAAGGGTTCCCCGACCATTGCATTTAGTACCAGATTGAGATCCCAAGGGGGAATCACCGACCTCCGTTGTGGGCGCAGACGTCTGACTGCCCTTAGGAACCTGGCGACGTCCGCGTGGGCCCCTAAGGACTTGCCACGGACCTTACCTCTATAGCAAGCGATGGCGGCTAGCTGGACTCGTAAGGAGCTGTGCGCCAGGCCCTTGTCAAAACCGGCTTGTAGGAATTCCAGAATCTCAGGGACTGAGGCTGAGAGGGGTTTCCTTCGGTGGTCCGTACACCACGCTTCGAAGATGCGCCAGACCCTTTCATAGGAGAGACAGGTCGAGCGTTTCTTCGCCTTCAACAGCGTTGAGATTACCGCTCCCGAATAACCTCGCTTCAAGAGGCGCGCCCTTTCAATAGCCAGGCCGTAAGCGAGAATCGATCCACGTGAGGCATCAGTACCGGACCTTGCCTGAGAAGGTCCCTTTTGCAAGGGAGCCGCCAAGGGCGGTCGGCTAGCAACCTCACCAGATCCGCATACCAAGGACGACGCGGCCAATCCGGTGCAATGAGGATCACAGGTCCCTGGTGCGACTCTACCCGCTGGAGGACCTTCCCGATGAGGGCCCAAGGGGGAAACACGTAGAGAAGAGCCTCCGCCGGCCACTTTTGAGACAGAGCATCCAGACCTTCGGACATTCCTTCCTTCCGCCGACTGAAGAACCGGTCCACCTTGGCTGAGGAGAAACTTGCCATGAAGTCCATGACTGGTAGTCCCCAGCGGGCCACTATCTGGTCGAAGATCTCCTTCTTTAGTTCCCACTCTCCGTGGTCTATCCTGTGCCTGCTGAGGTAATCGGCCGTAAGATTGTCCGTGCCTGCCACGTGTTGAGCCGAGAGCGCTTCCAGGCGGGGTTCCACCCACTGGAAGAGAACATCCGCCTCCTTTTCCAAGGCGGGACTGCTGGTGCCGCCCTGGTGGTTGATGTAAGCTACCGTGGTGACGTTGTCGGAAAGAACGCGAATTGCTCTTCTCAGAACTAGGGGCTCGAGCGCTCTGAGCGCTAGGGTAACGGCCCGCAATTCCAGTCTGTTGATGGGCCATTGAGATTCCAACTGAGACCAGCGGCCCTGGACAAACTGGTCTTCGCAGTGAGCCCCCCAGCCTGAGAGGCTGGCATCCGTTGTCAACAGCACCCAGAGATGAGGTTCGAGGGGCATCCCCCATTCCAGATTCCTTGTGCACTGCCACCAGCGAAGAGCTCGTTTGGTCCGTGGAGCACACGGTAGCTGAGTTGAGAGGGGATGGTGTTGCGGAGACCACCGACGCAATAGGGCGCGCTGTAGTGGGCGCATGTGGGCCCTGGCCCAAGGCACTACCTCTATCGCTGCCGCCATTGTGTCCAGCACCTGAAGATAATGCCATGCTGAGGGGTTTCGTCTGCTCTGAAACTGTGCGACTAGCAGTCTTAAGTCCCTTGACCGCGTTCGAGACAGGAAAACTCTGCCCCTTTCGGTGTCGAATCTTGCTCCGAGGTATTCGAGGTCCTGGGAGGGAGCCATCCTGCTCTTTGCTCGGTTGATGACCCACCCCAACTCCTCTAGTACCTGAATCACTCTGTTCGTCGCCGCGCAACTTTCTGTTTCCGACTTTGCTCGGATCAGCCAGTCGTCCAGGTACAGGTGTACTAGTATTCCTTCCTTCCGGAGGAAGGCCGCTACTACTGGAGTGGAGGAGTAGCCTAGTGGTTGGGGCAAGGTACTTCAGGCCGGAAGGTCGGGGGTTCAAATCCCACTAGAGGACAGCAACCTTGGGCTGGAAGGACTGGGGTTTCTAGTCCCACAGGTGCTCCTTGTGGTCTTGGGCAAGCCACTTAACCCTCCATAGCCCATGTTCCCTGTAAAATAGTTTTCTCCAAGTTATAATACCCTGTTCAATGTAATTTCAGTTTGTTCAATGTAAACCGCGCTGATGCAGAATAGCGCGGTATACAAGAGAATGTAAATAAATAAATACTACCACCATCACCTTGGTGAAAGTTCGTGGGGCCGTGGCTAGACCGAAGGGGAGGGCCTGGAATTGAAAGTGGCCCCCCGGCACCGCGAATCTTAGGAACTGTTGGTGGGACTTCCTGACTGGAATATGTAGGTAGGCTTCTGTCAAGTCGAGGGACGTCAGGAACTCTCCACCCCTTACTGCTGCGATGACCAATCGTAGGGTCTCCATGCGGAAATGTGGTACCCTGAGGCAGCGGTTGACCTGTTTTAAATCTTCTTTGGTACTACGAAGTAAATTCAGTATCGACCCGATCCGAACTGGTCTGGTGGTACTGTAACCACTGCCCCGAGTGCAATTAACCGTGCAAGGGTTGTCTCTATCGCCGACCTCTTTGCCGGAGATCCGCTGGGGGATTGGATGAATGCTGGAGGGATTTGCTTCACGAATTTGAGAGCGTAGCCTTCTCTGATCACCTCTAGTACCCATTGATCCGAAGTGACTCGGGACCAGGCGGGAAGGAACTGCTTTAAGCGGCCTCCCACTGGCCGTTCTTCCCCCTGGCCCCCCGTTGCTTCATTGGTGTTTTCTAGGGGCCGAGGAGAAGGAGGAGGCCCCAAAACCGCGACCTGCTCCTCGAAACCCCCGAAAACCTGGAGGGGAATCGCCCCCTAGAAGGGGGGTTGGATCTGGCAGGGTGGAACCTCCGAGAATCCCTAGGCTGGGAGCGAATCGGGGGCAGAGGTCGACTTTGCTTCGTTCTGTCTTCTGGGAGCCTGCCTCCCTTGGACTCGCCAAGGTCCTTTACCAGCTTCTCTAACTCTTCACCAAACAGTAGCTTCCCCTTAAAGGGGAGCCGACTCAGGCGTGCCTTTGAGGAGGCATCCGCTGCCCAATTTCGCAACCACAAATAACGCCTGGCTGTAACCACCGAGGCCATGTTCTTGGCCAGGCTCCTGATGAGGTCATATTGACTATCCGCCAAGTATGCTGCTCCGGATTCCAACCTCGCCGCGTTGGGTCGGGCGTCACCCACGGAGGACTCCGCCCCCCTGAAGTTGCTGTGACCACCTTAAACAGGCCCGAGCTATCCAAGCTCCGAGATAGAGGCCTGTAAGGCAAGGGCGCTTATGTCAAAAGCTTGTTTCAGAAGCGTATCCAATTTTCTGTCCTGAGAATCCCTTAAGGCCGTGCTGCCCTCAACTGGGATAGTAGTCTTCTTTGTGACTGCTGATACCGCTGCATCCACCCTGGGGGACTTCAACAGCTCCTTGTCTGTCTCTGGAAGAGGATATAGGCGCAGCATGGACCGGGTCCCCCTTAGGCTAGATTCCGGCTGGTCCCATTCCTCCTGGATCATCTGGCGCACTACTCTGTGGACCGGAAAGACCTTCTGGGATCTCCTAATGGCCTGGATCAATGGGTCCTCCAACGCCTCCTCTTCAGCTGGTGTATCTGAGGCCACATTGAGCGCCTTTAGGGAATCATTAATTAATGCAGGGAGCTCTTCCCGGCGAAAGACGCGGATGATCCTGGATTGGTCTTCCTCGGGGATCTCCCCTTCTTCCAGCTCCTCCTCCTCTTCGTCCTTGTCCGAGTAAGGGTCCTCCGGGGTACCCTGGGAGAGGGACGCCAGGGGATCCTCCTCGCTCCTTCGGGGGCGCTTCGTTGGTATGGCGGATTCTGGGTTGCCCGCCGCCAAGAGCCTGGCTGGTTTGTCTTCCCTCGACAGACCAGCCTCACCTGCCCCTACGCCCTGCTTCCGCAAGCAATAGGCTTTATGAAGTAAGAGAATGAAGTCCGGGGAGAAAAAATCCCCAGACCCTCCTTCCCCCGCAGGGAGGAGGGAGGGGGGTAGAGGAGAAGAAGGCATGTCCGAAGGCGTAGAGAGAGGTACCTGGGACCCTCCCTCTCCTCCTGAGAGCTCACCTGACCCCTGAGGGGGGAGATCCGCAGCCAAATTAAGCTCCTGCTCAACTGAGGCCGCCACTGAGGCGCAGCTCCTGCAGATTCCTGCTTCTGCGGAGGTGCCCCTGCGTGTTCCGCAGGACAGACAGCGGGGCTTGGTCGCCATGGCAGTTGAAAATACTTTTCCCCGAAGAGGAAACCAACCAGCCCCTTAGCTTGGACCCCAAGAAAATAATAAAGGCAATTCCCAACAGTTCAGACCTAAAACCACTTTTACTGAAAAGAATAAGGATTAAATTAAAATTAAGATTAAAATTAACTAAAGGTAATAAATCAATTAAAATTAACGTTAAAGTAAATTTAAAGTAAAAATTTAAAGTAAAATTTTTTAAATATTTATTTAGATTTTTCTTGAGTATACATAATAATAAGAAATATATATATTAAACAAAACAATATTCAAGAGAACTTGACTTCACCCATCATAAAGATACACATCAAGAGGAAAGAAACTTCATCAATCCACAAAATAAAACCAAAAAAGCAAAAAGGAGTGACGAATCACTCCACATAAGAGAGCTTATATAATAATCTAACCCCTCCTATTCCTTCTCTCTAACTTCCTTCTCATTTAACAACTGACGCAGCTGAGCCACATCAGTATAAACATGACTCTGTCCCTCTAATGTAATTAAGCAACGGCAGGGAAATTTAAGAAAAAAAGAAGCTCCCAACGCTACAACCCGTGCTCTTAACTCCAGAAACTGCCTACGTCGAACCTGAGTGGTCCGACCAACATCTGGGAACACCTGCAGTTTGAATCCACAAAACAAAGCATCCTTGTGTTTAAAATATGCACGAAGAACACGCAATTTGAGAGATTCAGTACCGAAAGTCACCACCAAGGTACATCGCTTGGTAATGAGATCAAGTGAATCTTCCAAAAATACGGTAAGATCTTTTGCTGCCTGGGAGCTGCCGCGGGTGTTCTGTTCCGCGGAGCGGTGTAGCAGGTGAGAGCCGGGTCCCTGCTGGGTCAGCTGCAGGCATTGGATGGTCGCCCTTGGTGCTGAGGACCCCCCCGAGCCCTACAAAGACCAGCGGAAGCTGCAACTTGCTGGGAAAGATCTTTTGCTACCTGGGAGCTGCCGCGGGTGTTCTGTTCCGCGGAGCGGTGTAGCAGGTGAGAGCCGGGTCCCTGCTGGGTCAGCTGCAGGCATTGGATGGTCGCCCTTGGTGCTGAGGACCCCCCCGAGCCCTACAAAGACCAGCGGAAGCTGCAACTTGCTGGGAAAGATCTTTTGCTACCTGGGAGCTGCCGCGGGTGTTCTGTTCCGCGGAGCGGTGTAGCAGGTCAGAGCCGGGTCCCTGCTGGGTCAGCTGCAGGCATTGGATGGTCGCCCTTGGTGCTGAGGACCCCACCGAGCCCTACAAGATCTGCCAGAGCTACACGCGGCTGCGTGTTCGAGGCCTGCGGGGGCGTGTCCTAAGGGGCGTGTCACAAGGGGCTTGACACGCTCCTTATGTGCTCCTGAGGTTCTCTGAGCACCGGTGGTTGAAGTTGTTCTGCCGATGGGGAAGCGCAAAGCGAAAGTGGCGATTAAAGCTGCCGCTAAGGAGGGTCAACGAGGTAAGCTGAGTGGCCCCATGGACAGACATCTTCTTCCCCTGCTGCCTGCAAATCAGTCTTCGGAAGGGGCTTCTCTTAGCCCTGAGCTCCGAACGCCGCCTCCCTTCCCTCATCTTCCACAATCCTCTACTTTTTTGGACTCGCCTTCTTTTGTTGCTGCTCCGATCCTCCTCCCTGTGGACCCAGCTGTATCAGAAGAGGTGTTAGCTCCCCTATCTCGGGAAGTGACTCTCTCTGACATCTGGTTAGCACTTCAGCGGATTGACTCCCGATTGACTACGACAGTCTCTTCTTTGTGCAAATTTACCCATTCTGTAGTGGATAAAGTTCAAGTTATTGATTCTCAGTTAGTCTCTGTTTCCAAGTCTCTTGCCCGTGTTGATACAATGCTCCAGTCGGGTAGAGACATTAATGTCTCGTTTATTAAAGTAAAATTTTAAAGTAAAAATTTAGCTCCTTTCCTCCCACGGAGGTACTTGCGATTGAAAGTTGCACCTCCTGGGTCCTGCTCGGCGATCCTAGCCCGCAGGCTCTACACGTGGTAGGCCTCACCACGTGGAGCCAGATCGGGGGACCGCGGAGCTAACCGGCGAACTTGCTGAACTGCAGTTTCGCCGTCCTGAGCTGTTGTTCTGTAGCTCTGTGCTCTAGCCGCTCCCCCGCGAAACCTGTAAGAGCAACCGGCAAGTCTGTTAACACTAAACTTCAGAAAGAAAGGAAATGAAATGTAATAAGCAAAATTAAAAGTACTAACTAAAGGTATTAAATAAATAAAGTAGGACTCCAGTAAGCCCTAGGCTTACGGAACCCTCCAGCTGCTTGGAGGCTGAGAATACTGGAGTTGGGGGGTGGTTCCAGTGGTATTTATACCGCCCCACCTCCAAAAAGGTTGGGCTCAGCCTCCAAGCTGCTGGAAGGGTTGCGTAACCCAGAAGTAAAGGGACTGGACTGGAGTGACGATAAGGAATTAGAGTTTTTCTATAATGTTTTTTGGGCATTGGCTCCTTCTCATCCTGATTTCTAATTTACATTGTGTATTTTGTGCTTTATTTTTTTCCTTTTGGTAATGGCCGCTCCTCTGGATGTGGACTATTATTTTCTGTATTTTCTTTATAATGTAAAATTCCTTGTTTTTTCTTTGAAATTATTAATAAAAAGAATAAATTTTAAAAAAAAACTTTGAAAACAAATAAGAGGTGGTCTGTTTTAGCTTCCAAATGTTCCTTAGCATAATGGGGAGGGCTTCCCAGTCCTCGTCGTTCGCTCGCAGCTACATTTTCTCTTTCTCAGCGGGCTGATAAAATGGGACAAATGGCATCCCGCCTAGAGTTCCCTCAGAACGCCTCTAACGAGAGCCAAAAATTGGGATGTCCTGCAAAATTCAGGACAGTTGCCTACCCTAGCCACAGGGGCCATGGCCCCACCAATATTTTGCCCAAAACAGCATCAGCAATTAGAAAGCTCAGGAGTGGGGCAGGAGGTTGGTATGTTTGACCCTTCCAACCAAAAAAGTTGTTCTGCTGTCCTTGAAGCCAACTATGTCACTTCCAACCGTATACCTTCTGCTCTCCCCACCAGGGGCTGGATTAAAAGTACCTGCAGGCCGTAACTTTCTCACTTCCAGAATTACAATCGCTTCTTACCTGCCAGCTGCTTCTCCCCCATTTCTTCAGCCTCCTTAAGGTCTTGCCTTGCCATTTTCACTTCACGCTGATTCCACTCCTGCATGGAGATGGTGGATTTCTAGAGACAGAAGTTCAGTTACATCGCAGTCTGCATCTCTTAGTCAAAGACTGTTCACCCTAGCTAAAATTTAGTCTTATGTGATAAATAAAATAAAGCATATAGATATAAGTACAAGCAACCAGTGGACGTAAGTGTCAAGTTGGGTTAGAGCAATGGTGCATTGAGCCTGGCATCCTCTCTCTGACAGTGGTCAATCCAGATATCCAGATCACATAAGAACATAAGATATACCACATTGGATCAGACCAAAGGTCCATCAAGCCCAGTATCCTCTTTCCAACAGTGGCCAGTCCAGATCATAAGTACCTGTCAAGTTCCCAGTGCTAGAATGATTCCATGCTGCTTATTCCAGGGGTAAGCAGTGGATTTCCTTGGTCCATTTGAATAATGGTTAATGGACTTTTCCTCCAAGAACTTGTCCAAACCTCTTTTAAACCTAGCTACAATAACAGTTTTTACTATATCCCACAGCAATGAATTCCAGAGTTCAATTAAGTGTTGAGTGAAAAAACTATTTTCTGAAATTGTTCTTAAATGTGCCATATTACAGCTTCATTGCATATCCCCTAGTCTTTCTACTTTGTAAAGGAGTAAACAATCGATCTGTTTATCCGTTCCATTCCACTCATTATTTTATAGACCACTATCATATCTCCCCTCAACTGTCTCTTTTCCAAGCTGAAGAGCCCAACCTTTTAAGCCTTTCCTCTTAGGGGTATCTTTTCATCCCCTTTTTCATTTTCGTGGCTCTTCTCTGTACCTTTTCTAATTCCTCTAAATCCATCTGGACTCCCAATTTATCAAGGTCCTCTTGCAGTTTTTCACATTCATCTTGCAATTAACAATTTTGAATAAATTTTGTCATCTGCAAATATGATCACCTCATTCATTGTTCCCATTTATTTATTTATCAAAGCTGTTTACATTATAACTTAAACTTGGTAATGTACATTAAAAAGGGACATTGATAACTTGGATTTTTCTGAGCAGTGGAGGGTTAAGTGACTTGCCCAAGGCCACAAGGAGTGCTAGTGGAAATCGAATCCTGGTCTCTTGGTTCCCAAGTGCTCTAACCAATAGGCTACTTCTCCACTCCATTTCTAGGTCATTTATAAATATGTTAAAAAGCAGCGGGCCAGCACAGCTCCCTAGGGTACTTCACTCACCTTTCTCCATTGAGAAAAGTGACCATTTAGCATTTGCAAGTGATTATCAGATTCCAAAAAAGAAAGCTCATTCAATGTTGCTCACTCACAGAATTCAGGAGGTGAAGATCCTACAGCTATTCAGTTAAAGCATATATCCTTAGAAAAGTAAACAAACTTTTTAAAAAGTCAGTTAAATTGTTAGCTTTAACCACATTCTCCGCAGCAAATTCCAGTTTAATTTCGTGTTAAGTGAAACACTTTGTAGAATTTTATTTTTTTTTAATTTTCAATATTTTTTTTATTTTCAACTTCAAACATTTTGTATGATACATTGAACTGCAACACATCACAACACTACATACCTTTATAAGTCCAACTCAATACACCCATTGTTCAACATCTTAACCACTACAGTCCCATAAAAATACTTCCATATGGCCATATATCCTTTTCATCACTCCCCTTATCCTACCCTCAAGTCCTCGTACCCCCTTATCCCTTACTATTACCCAGCCATCCCGCCTCCCCTCCCCCCTTTTCCCCTTGCTTTCCCATTGTCCAATACACATAGCCCTTCCAAATATCTCAAAAGGCTTGTACTCTGTGTTTCTTATATGCTGCTAATTCGCACATATTCCTCAGCATGGCCAATCTCTTCAATACCTCTGTAATAGCAGGTGCTGCAAGACATTTCCAGTGTGCCATGATCTCTCCCCTTGCCACTCCTATGCAATAGCCAATCAGCATCTGTTACATTCCTATCCCCTTCATCATGCATCTCATTCAATATCGCCATAGCTGGTGTTAATGTAACCTGTATTCCAGTTACTTCCTGTATTATCCCCTCCCATGCTTTCCACATCCGTTGTATGACCTGACAATCCCCATATAAGGTCTTTTAAATCCCCTTTTCCTTTGTACCCCCTCCAACATTCCCCCTTCTCCTGTGGATTAAATGCCCTAACCTCACAGGGCGTCCAATATACCTGGTACCTTACTTTCAGACTGTTCTCCAAGTATGGTGTTTCTGGGGCCAACCTTTTGGACCAGGTGGATATGTTGTGCCACCTCTCCCTATCCCATACACCCCCTAATGTCTTCTCCCACTCCACTTCCCCCTTAATTTCCCCCCGGACGCCCACTCCCTCCCTGTGTTATCAATTCAGCATATAACCCAGCAATCACCCCCTTCCGAGTACCCAACTTCCGCATTATTTTTTCAAACCTAGTTTCTTTCTTCTGCAGGTCATCCCGCACACCCCTCCTACTTATAAATGAAACCAATTGCATATAAGCTAAATAATCACTACCCCTCACTCCATATTCCTCTTGTAACCTTACAAAACTGCTTATCTCCCCATTTTTGTTCACTATTTGCCCTAGCGTTACCAAGCCTTTAACCCTTCAGTCCCTAAAAGTCCCCCCCCCTCTTGCCCTGGCTGAAACTCCCCCATCCCCATAATTTGTGTATCCCGAGTATATCTCTTCCCCTGCAAAAGATGCCCCTTCGCTCTCACCCACAATTCCTTAGTAAATGTCCTATAGGGATTCCTCTCTTTCCCCTCCTCCCTTTTTGCCCCGATCCCAAATACAAGCCTCCAAGCCCTGACCTTGCTGCTTCTCCTGTTCTAAGTGTACCCATAATGGTACTTCCCCCTGCCAACTCTTTAATGCTCTTAATTGCGATGTTAAATAGTATTTCTCCATCCATGGAACTCCCAAACCCCCCATCCTTTTTATCCCTGTACATCGTACTCCGTGCCACCCTCGAGGCCTTCCCATCCCATATAAACTCCGTCATTATCCTCTGAACCCATTTCAAATAATTACGGGGAACCCTACAAGGGAGTGAGCTAAACAAAGATAAAGCGAGGCAGAACATTCATCTTTAAGACTGCTATTCTACTCAGCCAGGTTCAATATAGACCCTTCCACTTTTGCAGATCTTTCTGCACCTCCTTCAGCAACAGTACATAATTCCACTGCCCTAAATTGGTAATGTTTTCCCCTATGTTAATCCTTAAATATCGATAGGTGCCCTCTACCCACTTAAATGCGAAACCCCCTTCAATCTAGTTATCCACTCCTTTTGTAAATTAAAGCCTAGTATCTCAGATTTGCTCCCATTTATTTTATATCCTGCCACCTTACTATAGTTGTCTATTTCCCTCATTAGAACCGGTAAGGTAGTTAACGGCTCCCTGATTGTAAAAATTACATCATCCGCAAAAAGTGTTATCTTTGTTTCACATTTATTCATAGTTACCCCCCCCCCCCCTTTATGTCTTGCGTCATCCGCACCCTTTCTGCCAATGGCTCTATCACCAATGCAAATAGCAGGGGTGACAGTGGACATCCCTGCCTGGTACCTCGCTCTAGCCTAAATACATTGGAATAGCTACCATTAATCCTAATCCTAGCTTTCGGCACCTTATACATTGCTTGGACCCACTGAACAAAGTTTGATCCCAATCCCATCTTTCCTAGAACTTGTATCATGAACGGCCACTCCACCCGATCAAAGGCCTTTTCCACGTCAGCTGTTATAAACACCGCCTTTTGGCCTGTCTGCTGTACTTCCCATGTTAGGTTACAAATTTTTCAGATATTATCCCCCCCCTTGCCTTCCTATTATAAAGCCCATCTGGTCCGGATTTATTAACTTTAGCATTACCATTTGCAATCTATTTGCCAATATTTTGGCCAACAGTTTTGCATCAATATTCAAGAGTGAAATTGGCCTATATGACCCACATACCATGCGATCCTTTCCTGGATTTGGAAGCACTGTTATCTCAGCCTCCATCATCGACCCAAGCAACCCCCCCTCTTACAATACCCCAGTGAATACCTCAACCATCAGAGGCCTAAGAGTTGACTGAAATACTTTGTAAAATTTCCCAGTTAACCCATCCAACCCAGGAGCTTTTCCCATTTTTAAAGAACCAATAGCCTCCTCTATCTCACACTCCGCAAATGGCCTATCAATCCACTCCGCCTCTTCTTTTGTAATGGTAGGCAACCTGCACTCTGCCAGATACTCCTCACTCTTTCCCTTTCCTCCAGGAACTTCACTACTATATAATTTTTTATAACACTCCTCAAACGTTTTCCTTATTTCATTGTTTCCGTGCACCAACCTCCCAGCTCCATTACGTATGCTTCCAATATTATTTTGTGCAGCTACCCACTTCAAGCGAACTACAAGGCCTGCTGCTCCCACTGCCTGGGAAGCCCTCCCAGCCAGGAAACAGCATGATTTCAACCAATAACATGACCTAGATTGCCGACTCCAATACCAGCACCACCCAATGCTGCCGCTATAATCAAATGAAGGCCCAGAGCTGAAGACATAGTAACATAGTATATGATGGCAGATAAAGACCAGCATGGTCCATCTAGTCTGCCCAGCAAGGTGGCAAGAGTAGATGCACCTGCCACTCAGTGAAGGTCACCCCTCCCCATGCCTTTATTTAGGAGTGTACCCACCGCTCCATGCCTACATTCCTTGCATAGCCTTTAAATTGGATATCTGAGTGTGCCCTCAGTTCATACAAGGTCTACTGGCCAGGGACACTTGTGATATTTAGCTACTTGGAATAGAAGTACATATTTGCTTTTAGACTTGTAGAGACCTGGTCTTCTACCTAAGTCCCCTACTTAATTTTGCAGCAAAGATATAAATTTTAAGGTTACAGGGACCTTTGCATAGTAGGCTGAACATAGAAGTAAGATTTCAGATTGAATATTTCAGTTTCCATTGTCTCTTACAAGCCTGCTTCACAGGATGGGGCTAATTGAATCAACTCTACAGCCTGACCAAGTACCTGATCGAGTCTGTTCATCACATTTCCCAGAGACTAGACGCAGCTAAGCTTTCAGACTTTATAATGGCCTGTTTTTTAATATCACTTTTAACTGTTGGATATAAGTTTTTAGAAATATTCTGACTGCCTACATTCCTTGCATAGCCTTTAAATCAGATATCTGAGTGTGCCCTCAGTTCATATAAGGTCTACTGGTCAGGGATACTTAAGTTCCCGTCGACCCTACCCCTCACTCCACACCACTCTCAGGGTTCCATTGCCTATATGATCATAATATACATTGATATCTATCCTTTAATTAGGTGTTACACCCACCTTTTCTCCTTCTACTAGGACCGCTAAATCAGCATGTTGTGTATCAGTGCTATAACTGTGGTTCTTTTATTCTGAGAAGAATCATTTGGAACCTAAGAAATTGCCCTATATGCCTCAAGTTAGCTGCTATGTATAAAGAATTGACTCTACTAACGGAAGAATTAGCTGCAATTAAACACACCTCCTCTAGGGTACAAACTGAACAAAATCTACCACCATCCCACAAAGAATCAAACAGCCCAGGATCAAATGGATCACAGTAGCTCTGGTAGGTTGCGACCTATAACGCAGAGACACCCTATACATCAAGAGATATCCCTGCATAATGCCGTCTCTGCTTTAGATAATGAGGGTGCCCAATCCGTGGAAAATGAAGTGCCCTTAAAAAATAAGAGAGTCAATGCCCAATCTACTGATAATGCACCAAATATGAAGAAAAAAATCACAAAACAGAAAACTACTACTACTTGGAGATTCCATCATCAGAGGCACCAACTTGGGAACACAGTTCAAAGGAGAGAGGATGGTCAAATACCATCCATGCTCTTCAGCCAGCAGGAATACAAACCAAATTGTTGGTATAGTTAGTGCAGAAAATGAGCACTTCAAAATTGATACTGTCATCCACTTGGGTACAAATGACCTGGCTAGAAACAGTGCCTCTGCAGTTCAAAGGGACTTCCAGATTCTGAGAGAGAAACTCAAAAGGAAAATAAGGTGATAAAATCCCATTGTCCAACTCACCTGATAGCATAAAATAGCAGTGGAAACGCTCCGGATGCAGGAAATGGCTGTGACGCGTAGAAAAATGGCGGACTTAATGGAATATGCTTATTACAAAGCTAAAGGGCAAAATCAAGAGGGAGAAAAGATGATTGATTCCAAGGAACTGCGGAGTAACCACGAGGAAACAGACTCAGAGCAAGAAGGAGAAAATGGAGCAGAGATGCTTGGGCAAATCACAAAGCAAGAAATGCAACGTTGGTTCACTGAAGTGAGTTGTGGTATTGCCGGAGGTGGCAGGAATGGCGGTGGAGGGGGGGCACCATGTGGAAGAATAGAATGGAAGGAAGGAGGCGACGGAGACAGCCGTGGATGCGCTAAGAACGGAGCTGATCAAGCTGCAAACTGAAATAAAGGGCTGGAACTAAAATTGGAGGACTTAGAAAGCAGAACGCGCAGGCAGAACTTACGAATAAAAGGAGGTCCCAGAAGGAGAGGAGTTCCTGGAATGTACAAAAATAGCCCGAGAGATTTTTGGGCAATTACTAAGCAACAATCCAGAAGAGAAAGAGATGGAAGCTATCAAAATAGGGCACATAGGACAGCAGGACTGCCAAGGAATCAAATGCCCAGAGACATTGTAGCATGCTTGCATGATTATGGGACAAAGGAGCGAATAGCTGCACAAATGAGGAAAGCAAATTCCTATGGAAAGGACACAGCATTGCAGTTTATGCAGACTGAGCACCAGCCAGCTACTCTAGCAAGAAGAAGGGCATGGAGTGGATATACAAGTATATTGTGGCAGGAAAATGTTTGCTATCGTTGGCTCTACCCTCAAGGCATAGCATTTACAAAAAATGGAATAACAAAACGAGCAGTGACAGAAGGAGAACTGAGAATGGCGATATCCGAGATGGGGTGTCAAAATTTACCAGGGCAGACAAGTCACACAATGCCAACTAGAAGTTGGAGAAATTTACAAAAGAAATGGGAAACAACAGAGTGCAGAAGAAAACGGAAGGGGGCAAAGGAGGTAAATGGAGCCTGAAAGAGATGAGAAACTAAAAAGAATTAGCTAAGGTCTACATTAATGATCACGCAGGAGGAGGAGAGAACTGATGATGTTAATAACAAGAGATAAGAAGAGTGAAGGTCAAAAAGGGAAGAATGAATGGGAGGAATGGGGCCATGGGGAGGGAGCACGGGGGGGGAGAGTGGGTGAAGGAGAGTGTGGGGAGGATAGGCAGAGAGGATGTAGATGATAGAGTGATAAGGAAAGGAAAGAAGAGGGGCATATGAGCGAAGGACTGCAGGGGGGAGGGGTGATGGTATGGTATTTACAAGGGGGGACGGACTGGGATGTGGAGCTGGGAGAGTCACACTTCAAAATGGAGAGAGCTGGGAGGGCACAGGATAGTGGGGAGGTGGTAGGGAGGGGGGGAATTCAGATCCTGTCATTAAATGTGAAAGACTTAACATCTTGGCAAAAAAGGAGAAGTGTGTGGAGGGAGGGAGGGAGACACAAAACTGATATTTTACTAATACAAGAGATGCACCTTAAGTCAAACCAAGAGGGCATGCTGCGAACAAAAGAATACCCCACGGTTTATCTATCAGGCAACAGAAGGGTGGAGGAACAGCAAATCCGGAGGGATGGGGAGGCAAGATGGATAATATGGGAAGGCAAGATCAACTTAAGGTCGGTAATGATAGTGTGTGTTTATGGACCAAATGACAGATAGGGGCAATTTTATGAAAAAATGCCGGACAAGAATAATGGTAGAGATAGAAGCCTCCGTAGTACTAGGGGGGATTTTAATCTAATGTTGGAACCAAGATTAGACAACACGGGTGGGGGAGGGGCAGGAAGGGGGATCCACAGGAGTAAACAGAAGAAAATGATGAAATCACCTGGGCTAGTAGACGTATGGAGGCAGAAGAAGGGCAACAGAAGAGAGTACATGTATTATTCCCTTATACATCATACATATAGCCAGATTGATATGATCTTAATGGATGGGAGTTTCTTACCCCAGGTGCGAGAAGTAGAAGTGGGTCAGATAGAATGGTTGGATCATGCCCCAGTGGTAGCTCTAGTGGAGTGGGGACTTAAGGAGAAGTTTCACTTACCATTAATTTCCTTTCCTGGAATCCTGCTAGACCAGTCCAGACAAATGGGATTAAGTCCCCCTGCCACAGATGTTGGAGACAGAGAAACTACCAGAAGCTTGATTGGTTGAGCCCTGGTAGACATATAGCTGTACCCCAAGAGGTCACCCTCAGTATATTCTGACAAAGCCATGAAACAGTCACTGAATAAGGCATGATACCCAAACAACTCAGCGCTGCTCTCATGCAATGGCCAGAACTATAGATTATAGTTCATTTTACTTGATATACGGCCTATAGCAGGCAGCAGCTAGGTTGTCAAGGAAGTGACATGAAGCAACAACCCTTCATGAGGTGTGGCAATGAATGAACTGCAACATAAGAATGTGAGCATAGGCTGTCAAAAAGTATCCAGAACGGGTGGGTCCCGGACTGGTCTAGCAGGATTCCAGGAAAGGAAATTAACGGTAAGTGAAATTTTTCCTTCCAAGTCATCCTACTAGACCAGTCCAGACAAATGGGAAGTACCCAAGCTAACCCACTTCAGGGCGGGAAGAGACAGCAGCTGCCACCACAATGGTACCAAATTGCATCACATCGCACGCTTGGAAATCAAGGCGATGGTGCCCAGGTTGTGAGCCCTTTGCTCATAGTGCTGCTTGAGACCAGGTAGAGCGGGCCGTGAGCCCCATGGGCACCAGCTTACCCTGGAGGATGTAGTCAGACTCAATGGTTGTGCATAACCATTTGTAATGGAGGCTGTGGAGGCCTCAGGGCCCTTCTGAGGCCCCACAAACAGTACAAATGCATATCGGATTTGCGAAAGGAATTGGTAACCCCGGAGAGCGCCGTAGCACCCTACTGAGATCTATGGTGCAAAGTCCTATATTGATGCCCACGTTGTTTTCTTGAAAGACAGAAACACAATCATCCAGTTTGAGTGAAAAGGTGTAACCACCTTAGGCAGGAAGGCAGGCAGCACCCAGAGGGACACGCAATGTGGAGACTTTCCTGGCCAAGATTAATGGCTACTAAAAATGCCATCTTGAGGGACGAGTCCCGGAATGAGGTATGTTTGAGCGGCTTGAAGGATGCCCGGATAAGCACCCACATACCCCTGAGAAAGCTAGCAACCTCTGCAGGAGACACTATTGAGCGTCCTTCAAACAGGTTAATGCAGAGACATGAACCCAGAAAGAGCCTAGGGCCAGACCAGAGTTGAGAGCGTTCTGAAGGAATTACAGAATGTCCAGGATCTGAAAGGCGCTGCCAAAAGCACCAAGACTCAAGGATGCCACATTCTCGTGTAGACTAAATATGTAACGGGCAGTCCTGTCTTGGACAGGAGAGCCACTACCTGTGTCGAGTGACCTCTATAACTCACCCAGCGTCTTTCAAGCGCCAAATCATAAGTGAGTAGGGAGCAGTATCGACCATGGTGATTTGACCTTGCCGCAAGAGACCTTTCTGAGGAAGGGAGATGACTGGGTTAGTCGAACAGGATCACCATACTACGGCCGCAGAGGCCAGTCGCATGACATGAAGATCACCATGCCAGAATGAGCTTCGATCCGACGGAGAACCCTCCCAAGCAGGACACAAGGAGGAAACATGCACAACAGGGGAGCGGAAGGCCAGGACTGAACTAACACGTCCAGGCCCCAAGGCCCATGCTCCTTCTGCTGACCGACAAAGGCCTGTGTCTTGGTGTTCTGTGCCGAAGGCCTGAGATCCACTGTGGGCAACCCCCAGGTGTGAACTATTTGTGGAAATGCCCAGGAGGCTAGTTCCCAATTGTCGGTATCTACAATGTGACAGCTGACGTAAGCTGCTTGTATGCTGTCCATCCCCACAATGTGCTGTGCCAACTTGTTGATAACACTCCATCCAGGGGAGGAGAAGAGCCATCTCCCTGGCAATTCCCGGACCATTTGTTCCGCGCTGTCGGTTTAAATAGGACACCGTCATAGCATTGTCGGAAAGAAAGTAGACCACCTGGGATTGAAGGAGAGGCAGGAAGTGCAGCAAGGCGGACCGCCCGCGCTTTTAAGCAGTTGATCATCCAGCATGCCTCCTGAGGTGACCAGGTCCTCTGAGCCATCTGGAACTGGCAAAGTGCTCCGCCGCCCGAGAGACTGGCATGAGTGTTTACTAGAATCCAGCAGATAGCCTGCAAGAGAATGCCCCAAAGCAGATGGGCCGCTGAATGCCACCAGAGAAGACTGCATCACATAGCGTAAGGGGGGAGAGGCGACAGTCATAGACCACGGAAACCAGGGACAGTAGGACGGACAGGAGTGTTGAAAGCTTCGGCAGGAGTGTTGAAGGCTCTGCATGTGGGCTCTGGTCTGGTCCATGGGATAAACGATGGTGACCACCATGGACCTTGGGGTCTGAAGATAGTCACACACACGTGCGCAGCTCTGTAGGAGAAAGAGTTGAAGGTGTGCAGAGTGCTTGAGAAAATGTTCTTGCATCAGGGATACCTTGCCCAGACAGTTATCGACTAGTGCTGCGAGAAACTGCACAGTTTGGGGTGGCCAGAGGCAACCTTTGGAATAATTGACCACTCAGCTGAGGCTCTCCGAGAAGGTGACCAACCAGGAGACCGTCTGACTGGCTTCCGACATGGAACTTGCGTGAATGAGTCAGTCATCCAAGTATGGGAGGACTTGAATGAGCTGTCTGCGCAAGGCTGCTGCGGCCACCACAATGACTTTGCAGTCATCAGACCAAATGGCAGAACGCAAAACTGAAAATGCTGCCCGAGTGTGGCAAAGCGCAGAAAATGCCAGTGATCCTCCCGGAGAAGAATATGTAAATATGCTTCCGCTAGGCTGGACGAGGCAAGGAATTATCCCATAAAGGCTGCTTGAATTATTGGACATATCATTTTCATGCGAAAAACCGGTACATGAAGGGCCCAATGGACCTCCTTGAGACCCTGACTCTGCTGAAAGGACCCCTCCTTATCGGATACCGCAAAGTAAATGGAATAATGAGCAGAGTCCCTCTTTGAGAGTTGGACCGGTCGAATGGCTCAAAGAAACTGCAGACGTTGGAGGGTGGATTGTATGGCTGCCCTCTTTCAGGACGCTCCGCTGGGCAAAACTAGGAAGGCTTCTTGGATGGGAGAGCATAGCCTTGGCTGACGATTTTGAGGACCCATTGATCGAAGGCCATGTAGGCTAACTGTTAGGAAAAGGCATCCACCCTCCTCATATTGGCGGCGACATAGGCATCCCGTCCTTATCTGACTCCCTGAAGGACTGTGACCTTTGACCGGCGTGAGGTCACAGCAAAGGCTTTTCCGCGGCATGTAAAGGACCGCGGCTTGCCTTCCAATAGCAGCTGTGGCTTGACTTCCCCCAGATCCTTGACAAGCTTGTCAAGGTCTTCACCAAGGAGCCACTTGCCTTGGAAGAGGAGCTTAGAGAGGTGCACCTTAAAGGCTGGATCAGCCGACCACTGACAAAGCTAGAGCAATGTAGGAGGGGCATAGGCCTCCAGACCTCTACAAACTGATGCCTGAGTGGAGTTTCCTATCCTAATGATCAGAAAGGGCTGCACCCCCTTCAACCGGAATAGCAATACCCCAATACCTGCAGGTAGTGACATGCCACTGGAGCTTTCATGCTGCGAAATCTTGGGATCTGATCCTGTAGCACTCACACTCGGGCCACCGGCAAGGACAATCGCCCTGCTGCCATTTGAAACCTGGCCCCAAGATATACCAAGTCTTATGAGGGCCGGAGCTGACTTTTCACAAAATTTATCACCCATCTGAGATTGTAAGTACGCGATCACCCTCAATGTGCTTTGATTTTGCCCGGTGAGCCAATCGTCCAGGTATGGAAGCATGAGAATTACTTCCTGTTGCAGACAGGCCACAACCACCACCATTATCTTTGTTAATGTGAGAGGTGCAGTTGCTAACCCGAAAGGGAGTGCCTGAAACTGGAAGTGTCCCATGGGCAACGCAAATCTTAGGAACTGCTGGGCTCTGCTCAGGCTCCCCCAAGATCAGGAAACATACATGAAGACATTGCAAGAGCACCATATCAGTATCACCCAGAGAAGGAAGGAATACCATACCAACATTCTTATGTGCTCCCTCAACAGACCCCGTGATCTATTTAGACTCTCACAAAAGACACATCAGCTGGAAGCATGCTCTGGTCCGTCCTCTTCTTAAAAAAGTCAACCTCAATCCTTCTGTTCCCGCGAATTGGCGCCCCGTCTCCAACCTTCCCTTTCTGTCAAAGATTCTTGAAAGACTTGTCTTCCACCAACTCACTTCCCACCTCGATTCCACTCTCTCACTACATCCTCGCCAATCTGGATTTAGGACTGATCACAGCACTGAAACTATCCTCCTGGCACTTCTCAGTGAGCTACACCGCTCTCACGATCGTGGTGATATATCTATTGCTGTTTCCCTGGATCTTTCTGCTGCGTTTGACATAGTGGATCACCGTACTCTCCTCACTCGTCTTTCAGACCTCGGTACTCAGTGGTTCAGTGGTTTCGGTCTTTTCTTTCATCTCTCACCTTTGCCGTCTGTTCAGGATCCATCACCTCCCCTTCCCTCCCCCTGCACTGTGGCATCCCTCAGGGTTCCAACCTCACCCCCCTTCTCTTTAATGTCTTACTCGTGCCCCTGGCCCTGCTGATACAACAGGCCAGAATATCTGCCTATTTTTTTGCCGATGATATTCTTCTGGTCCATCATACAAGTCCCTTAGCCCCAGATCTCCTTGCTCTCAACACCTGTCTTGCCTCTGTTTCTGACTGGTTTGCTAGCAATTACCTACATGTTAATCCCTCTAAGTTGGCTGCCATTTGGTTCACCTTCGGTGCCCCCTCCCCCACCATGGCACCCCTCATGTCCACTTCTTCAATTCCTCTGGTCCCTGCTCTTCACTACCTTGGTGTTACCCTTTATCCCTCTCTCTCCTTTCACCAGCACATCTCCACACTTGTGCATAGCTCATTTGTTCACCTCCGCAGAATCCGGGCTGTTAGTCCATTTCTCTCACTTTTCTCCCTTACTACTCTTGTCCTTTCACTGGTGATTACCCGACTTGACTATTGCAATTCACTCTTCGCTGGTCTCAACCAATATCAACTTCACCGGCTCCAACTAGTTCAGAACACGGCTGCACGTCTTCTCACTCACTCCTCCCCCCAGAATCACGTGACTTCTCTCCCTTCAATGGCTCCCCATTAAAGTCCGGTTCTTATATAAACTTCTCACCATCACTCACAAGATTCTTCACACCAATACACCTCAGTACCTCGCCAACAACATCAACCTCCAGCCTACTCCCCATCTACTTCGTTCTGCCCATGGTAACCGCCTTTTCCTTCCATACCCTGTCCAGGCTCACCTCGAATCAACCCGTCATGCTGCTTTCTTCTTTGTGAGTCCTGACCTCTGGAACTCCCTTCCCCATCCTCTCCGCACCGAACCATCCTTTCCCCGGTTCAAGGCCCTTCTTAAGACCCACCTCTACTGTCAGGCCTATGATCTTCCCATTCCTTCCGATCTCCTTCCACCAAGATGTCCCTAACTATCTTCCTTTGCAATATCCCCCTGATTCTGACTGGTACTCTGGATACAGCCTCCCCCCCCCCCCCACAAGTCTTACCCATCCCCTTTTTCTTTTATATGTAGCGTCCCTCCTGTGTCTATTGCTGTCCTCACTATCCTTCTCCCTTCTTTTCTATTTGCTTTCCTGTCATACCGATGGCGTTCTCTTTCCTCCTTTATTTTCACCAGCTGCACCTTGTTAGTATTGTACACTGCTCTGACACTCCGGCAACAGGCGGTATATCAAATGTTACAAATAAAGATAAAGAACAATCTGAGTGTTTACCACACCCACAAGACCTGGCTATCCACTTTTATAATAAAACCAATGTGCTCTCCCATAATATTGGAAATACCACCATTGATACTTCCTATAGCAAAAGCACCAATACCCCTGTTTTAAATTCCTTCAAACCATACTCCGCTGAGCAAATTGAAGACATAATAAAGGGACTCAACTCTACCACCTCCCCTGCTGATCCATGCCCCCTCCCACTGGATCAAGTCAGCATGTTCCGAATTAAGTCCTCATAACTCAAAAATTGCAGACCTCTCTTTCTCTAAAGGCTTGGTTCCATCACCGCTTAAAATCGCTACCATCAGACCCCTCCTAAAGAATCATAAATTGGACCCTCAAGACCCAAATTCCTATCGTCCCATAGCTAGCCTTCCCTTCTTGGCTAAGATATTGGAGAAGACAGTCCAACAACAGATCCAAGACCACATTGATTCCTACTCCCCATTGGATCATCAACAGCATGGTTTCCGGTAGCAACATGGTGTTGAAACCTTGCTCACTTCACTTTTTGATAACCTGGTTAAGGGAATAAATGAAAAACAAGGCTTCATTCTGATCTTCCTAGATATTGCTTCAGCCTTCGACACAGTTTGTCATAGCCTCCTACTTGAACAACTACAGTTAAAGGGCATCAAGAACTTAGCACTGGAGTGGTGTTGCTCGTATCTAACGGACTGCCAACAACTAGTTCGCTTAGGTACTCTAACATCATCGAAGTACCAGCAAACCCAAGGAGTCCCGCAAGGTTCCTCCTTATCAGCGTTATTCTTCAATCTATATAGTCAACCAATTTGCACGATCATCCAATCCTTTGGCATACCCTACCACATCTATGCTGATGATGTGCTACTCTACTCTCCATTCTCTACAAGCAGCCCTAACTGCACAAAAATCACTGATTGCTTTAATGCAGTTACCGAATGGTTAAATTCACACAACCTAAGGCTGAACTACAAAAAGACTGAAGTTTTATTCATCTCAAAGGATCCAACCTTCATACCACCAGCTACCCTTCAGGTCAAGGATGCCAAACTGAATACTAAACATGAGGTTCGATATCTAGGCATTACTCTAGACCAGCACCTGAACATGGAATCGCACATAAATAATATCACCAAGGCTGTTTATCTCAAAATCCGTTCCCTCCTTCAGTTGACCACTACTTGAACCCTCTGACTTCCGATCTGTTTTCCAAGCTCTTATTATGCTCTTGTGATCTGGTTTCGTCCCTGCCAAAGGGCCCTTTGGCGAGGCCCTCAGGTGCAGGCCCGCCAAGCACAGGCACGCCAGGAGGCGATGATCTTTAAACGTCCCGCGTTGGGCCCTGATTAGCCTTGTGGTGGAGAGCAGGAGGGGTTTCCTACCTCCTGCTCTCTGTCCCGATGCCGATCGGGGCTCTGGTGGATGACTGGATTCAGTGGCAGTTATTATAAGATCATATAAGATCTACTGGCCAGAGACGCTTAAATTCCCGCCCACCCTACGTCTCACCCCACCCACCCCCGGGTTGCATTGCCTATATAGTCGCCATATAGATAGACATCTTCTTGTCCTAGAACTGCTTTATAAGGGTCTTAATCAGCATGTTGTGTATTCAATGCAATACTTGTGGTGCCTTCATTCTAAGAAGAATCATTTGGAGCCTAAAAGATTGCCCTGTCTGTCTCAATTTATCTGCTATGCATAAAGAATTGATTCTATTAAGGGAAGAATTAGCTGCAATTAAACACACCTCCTCTAGGGTACAAACTGAAAAAAATCCACTACCGCTCCCACAAAGAATCAAACAGCCCAGGAACAAATGGATCACAGTGGGCTCTGGTAGGATGCGACCTGTAACATGGAGACACCCTCTCCATCAAGAGACAACCCTGCATAATGCCTTCTCTGCCTTGGAAAATGAGAGTGCCCAATTAGTGGAAACTGAAGTGATCTTAAATAAGAAGCGAGCCTTCTCTTTATTCACCCCAGCCCTCTGGAATGTACGGCTGGATAAAGCACAGTTACTTACCTGTAACAGGTGATCCCTGGGAACAGCAGGAATAAGTCTTCACATATGGGTACGTCGGTACCGACAGAGTCTGCGCGGGAACGCTCCCCAGCATCCAATCAGAACGCTTTTGGAAGCATCCCAACACGCCTGCGTGCTGCCTTCCCGCCTTTCCCAACTGCCTCTCCTCAGTTAAGTTTTAAAGCTGAGGCAAAGAGAGAGAGAACAAGAAAGGGAAAGATAGAGATAGAGAAATGCAACTCCTAGGGGAGGTGGGTGGGTTGTGAAGACTTATTCCTGCTGTTCCCAGAGATCACCTGTTACAGGTAAGTAACTGTGCTATCTCCAGGAACAAGCAGGAATGAGTCTTCACATATGGGGACTCCCAAGCTAAGATGCCCAGAGGGAGTCCTAGCATGTTGCGAATCTAGAATGAGCCATGCTACTCCTCAGAACCTCAGGCATCCTGGGGATGGAGGGTAGGAGTTGAATAACAGAAAGGTGCTGTGGAACAGCTGGACTAGAACAGGACTATAGAGGAAGACCCTGTATAGATGACATTTAGTAGTAAAATATTCTAATATGGACCTCCCTTGGTGGCATTGTAAAAAGTCTATTGAGGTTCATATGGATCTGTTAGAAGAGCCAGTGGAAGATCCTCAAGGAGTACCTCACTGTGAAGTAGAGGTAATAACTGTAGAAAAAACAAGTGGAGGTCAGAACCCTTCAGGGTGAGAGATAGCCCCAGGGGAAAACTGGGGTAGTATAATGAGGTAGGGCTTCAGCGGAAAACGCAGAAGGTACTATTAGACAAAGCTTAAGCTCTTTTGGCCCAAGAACAGTAGAATCACAGGACCAAAAGGAAAAATGAGTCTGACCTATCTGGACTGACAATAGAATTAGTCCATGTAGGAGAGAAGGGGTATGGAAGACCCCTGTATCTGATAAGAAAGTAAGGATAGACTTAAGAAGCGTTACAGCTTTAGATTAACTGAAGATCTGCAATGCCTTTCCTAAATGGGGTCAATTAGGAAAGAAAAAAGGCACATGGAGAGCTTCAGAGGTACCTAACCTTGAAAGGTTATGGTAAGAAAAGTGTCTGCTAATTACCGCAGGGAGTGGTTGTATGTGTAGAACCCTAAGCATGCTGGCACAGCATTGATAGGGATAGTGCCCATCTGTCAGGGTCATATAGGAATACATGGATATCTGAACCTAAACAGACAGATAGATAAGTACGTGGATACATATCTACCTAAAAGATGTATTTCAACATATATATATATATATATATAGAGAGAGAGAGATATTTTATTTATTTATTTACATTCTCTTATATACTGCGCTATTCTGCATCAGTGCGGTTTACATTGAACAAACTGAAATTACATTGAACAGGGCATTATAACTTGGAGATAACTATTTTACAGGGAACATGGGCTATGGAGGGTTAAGTGGCTTGCCCAAGACCACAAGGAGCACCTGTGGGACTATAAACCCCAGTCCTTCCGGCCCAAGGTTGCTGTCCTCTAGTGGGATTTGAACCCCCGACCTTCCGGCCTGAAGTACCTTACCCCAACCACTATATGTGTGTATATATTTATGAATATATATATGTAGATATATATATATTCATAAATATATTCACATATAGGGTATGTATGCATATATATAGAGAGAGATATACATGGGCAGGAGATACACAGATATATATATATATATATGTAGGCATATAGATACATGTCTCCAGGTATGTGGATGGAGAGATGCCTATATAACTAGATCCCCCTAGGAATATGGGGAGAGAGAAAGATGCATCTGATAGCAAGAAGGGTGATACCTGCTTGAATAGATGCATAGAGAATCTTCTTTCCCTGGTTATGACTGACGGAGTCAGAGGAATGGTCTCCCTGACAAGAAGGAGTCTAGATTCCTTTAAGAATTTGAGCTCTTAAATAACCAGGATGGCCTACGTGAAAAATGCAGAGGGTAATTTCAGTCTGCAGGCAGCAAGTCCAGATCTCTCCAGAACTGCAGTATGGTGAATGGATAGAGGACGCCACTGGAATAAGATACCATAGTGACCCGCTTATAAGGGCAAGATGGGTATCAGGCGTCCTTGAGCTGCCATTGAAAGAAAACTATCTCTGGCGAGAAGTCCAAAGGAGATATGGGCCAAGCCGGGGAACTGGCCATTCTTCAGGTTTTCACGTGATGAAAGGCCTGTGTCTTATGTCTCAAAAGAGACTTTAGATGAGTAGGGAACAGCTGCCAGTCATGAGAACATGACTGGGTGAACCCCTCTTAACCATCTGGAGTTATCTTCTAGTCAAGATACTGATGCTCTCTAGCAAGGGCCCATAGTGCAAAACTACTCTGTAGAGTTGCAGAGAGCATGCTGCAGGTTGGTTAGAAGAAAAAACTGTCTGTGTAAAGCCAGTGGGTAACTTAAACTATTCTGTCAAGAACAAGGGGGTGAAGAATAGAAGTTAACCAACCAGTCTGTGATAATAGGGTTTCCAAAAAAGGTTGATAACCTGTTTGGGGTTTAGCACTGAGGCTAGAAGGATTGCTAGTGGAGGAGAAACCCTGGTTGTGTGGTGAACAGAACCAGTGGCTTAACCACTAGGAATTGCTACATTTGCAGCAACTATCAGGGCAGCGGAAAAAAAAAATGTTCCCCCCTTTTTTTTTTTTGATTGGGAAAAAGAAGCAACAGACATAGTAGGAGTGGTAAGACTTCCTTATTGTCTGATGAGCTGCCCTAAGGTAAGAAAAAGGGGGAGACAACTCTGGAAGGGAGAATCCCCTTGAGGAATAGGTAGAGGACCATAGGGGCTTACCAGTGTAATAGAGCCATTCTTACAAACCGAATGTTGTAGTAAGAGGGAGGTAAAACAGAGTTGAAAGAGACTGACTATGTAGTAAGTCTCTGAAAAGTAAGATGATACATGCTAGTACAGGGAAAAAAACTGTCTTATTGATAGCTGTTACTTCTCTTTTCGCAGAAGAGGAAAAGAAACCTGTTAACTATAGGCATGATCATCATAAAGACTCTTAGAGTAAAAGAAAAGATGTCTCGTGGAGAGAGATCCAGGAGAAGTTAGAATGAAATTAGTGCAGATGCTTCAAGTGAAAAGAAGCAGACTGCAACTTTAACCACCAACCAGGAGACATAATGATGATCTATCTGAAACCCTGCGAC
The DNA here is from genome assembly GCA_033557465.1 of Ichthyophis bannanicus. Taxonomy (NCBI): domain Eukaryota; kingdom Metazoa; phylum Chordata; class Amphibia; order Gymnophiona; family Ichthyophiidae; genus Ichthyophis; species Ichthyophis bannanicus. The sequence continues at coordinate 139,921,901 of CM066049.1, read as the reverse complement.
TGCTGGGTTTGCTGAACCTGTTGAGGTTGTGGTTTCTTTAGACCAGTGCGATGTTTCCTCTGTTTGGGAACATCTGTATGATGGGCAGAAGATGGATAAAACTTTTTCCCCCTAGGGGAAGAAAGTTTGGTAGGACATTTCCTACCAACTGGGAAAGAGGAAGGCGTAGAACAGCCTCTGGAAACAGGGATGTCAGTGGTTAACTGAGCAACTTGGAGTAAAAACTCCTTGTTAAAAAGATTTTCTCCAGTGCAAGGAGTATTTCCCAGTCTTTCTTGTGCCCATTTGTCCAAATCTGAAGCTTGGAGCCAGGCTTTATGTCGTGCCCTTATAGCTATAGCAGAAGTTCTGCTAACAGACTCAAAGGAGTCTAGGGAAGCACGAGTAAGGAACCTAGAGATATTTTGAGCATGACTAACCAATAAGGAATAGTCTGCTCTTTTGGGCTCTTGAAGAAAAGGAGTCAAAACCAGTAATTTCTTTGTGACCTCTTCAAGAGATAATCCCATATAGAATATATAATATACCTGTTTCACTGTAAGCACAAATCACGAAATTGAGATGTGCAACTCTTATGTTCATTGTAAACCGCACTGATGTCGAATAGCGCGGTATAAAAGAGACTGCAAATAAATAAATAAATAAATAAATAAAAATATATATGAGAGAATTCTTGCTGAAAGCATGGATGCCTGGAAGGTTTGGCGTCCAAAGACATCTAAAGTCTTAGACTCATGACCTGGCGGATAAGAAGAGTGCTTTTTAGTACTCTTAATACGCCTCATTGCTGATTCTACAACAATGGAATGATGAGGAAGTTGAGTCTCTTGAAAACCTGGAGAGGGGGGCACCTGATATAGAAGATCAGTTGCCCTAGAAGGTGGGGGTACCGTTAAAGGGGTTTCCCACATTCGAAGGAGGAGATCCTGCAAGGTCTGATGCAAAGGAAGCATGATGTTCGCCTTTGAACTCCAGGGAACATACAGGGATTCTGTATTCCCTGGTGTAGGATTCTGACCTGGTACAGAAATGGCAAGTGACTTTGCCATATCAAGCAGGAATGCCTGAAAAGAAAAATCCCCAGAGGGAAATCCTCTAGAAAGAAGAGGACAGGCTAGATCTGTTGAAGAACTAGCATTAGCACCCAGGGATCTATCCAAATTTAGAGGTATAGAAGACCCTAAAGGGTGGAGTATCAGATCCTTAGAGGATGGTCGCCGGTACCTCAGGAGGTCGGGACCAGCAACAGTCGGTAGCACTTCGTCCATGCAAGGGATCAATTCCAAACTCGGTACCGAGGGAAGCGAGCCTGATGAGAAAAGCATGGAAGGTACAGACGGCAATGGTAATGTGGATACCGGTACCGGTGGATGAAGGCCAGCAGGTGACAGCTCTAACGGTATAGAAGAACCTGAGAGTGCCAGACATGGATCATCGGAACCGAGCCTTCGGTACCGTTTGGTATCGGTACCAAGGCGAGTCGGTACCCAGTCATCCAGACTGGAGATCGATTCCAGACTCGGCATCGAGGGAAGCGAGTCTATCGATGCACATCTGGAGGGTACCGGCGGCGATACCAGTACCGGTACCGGGATCAATACCGATACTGAAAGATCGGTCTGTAGCGTATCCATCGGGCCCGCAGATGAGGACGCCAGACTACGATCTCTGGTGAGGAATGTTTCATCCAACACCATTGCCAATGCCGGGGTATCGGTACCGCTCGAAGCAGATGCCACCACCGAGCATGGCTCAGGTATGTTCGGAGAGGGGTGAACCTCAGGAACAACCTGAAACCCCACTAAGGCTTTGGAGGCCGAAGACTCCCACCGGGGTTTTAAAGCCAGTGAGTCCCCGAGGGCAAGGCCAGAGGCTTCTCTATGCTGTGCATGAGATCTACCACTCGAGGGCTGGCTAGTCTTAACAGACTGTTTTTGGGTTACCTGATCCAGTGAAGAAGAAACGGTGGTCGGTGCCCTGAAGTTAAATGGGGACCGCGTATCGAGGTGAACTCGATACTGAAGACTTCTTCCGACTATACTGCTGCAGGAGGGACACTCCAGCGGATAGTGGTCAGGACCCAAGCAGGTTAGACACCAATTATGAGTGTCTAAAATTAATTTTGTACTGCCACAGTTTGTACATTTCTTAGGGATAGTGGCTGGCGGTTCCATGAAGGAAAGTGAGTAGGCCTAGCAGGCCAAAAAAACGTGAGGCACTAACAAGGAAAAAAGTATTCCTTAAAAAGGAAACATTTTATAAGAAAAAAGAAAAGAAACACCGGCGGTACCGGTGGCGTCGGGGAAGGCAGACGTGACCACAAGAAAACCAAAAAATAAAAGAAGAATTTTCTGCGGTGACAGGAGGACGTCCTGCCGGCTCCGCGGAAAAACGAAACGAAAACTGAGGAAAGGCAGTTGGGAAAGGCGGGAAGGCAGCACGCAGGCGTGTTGGGATGCTTCCAAAAGTGTTCTGATTGGACGCTGGGGAGCGTTCCCGCGCAGACTCCGTCGGTACCGACGTACCCATATGTGAAGACTCATTCCTGCTTGTTCCTGGAGATCCTACGTGCCTCAAATGACCTAGCAGATTTCAGAAAAAAAATCTTTACAGACCCAACTCAACTACTCAAACTGAATGGACCTTCACATCTTAAGAAACTCACCCTAACCCTTTCCCCATAATATAGTTTAAAATGTTACAATGTTCTTCTGTTAATTCCTCTTCATTTATAATGTTATATTATTATGGTTCTAGGTAAAGCCCTGTTGGCCCTATTGTTATCATGTAAACTGCTTAGAATTGAAGATATTTATTTATTTAACAAGTTTTCTATAATGCCCAATCTACTGATAATGCACCAAATATGAAGAAAAAAATCACAAAAGAGGAAACTATTACTACTTGGAGATTCCATCATCAGAGGCACCAACTTGAGAACACAGTTCAAAGAGAGAAGATGGTCAAATGCCTCCCAGGCTCTTCAGCCAGCAGGAATATGAACCAAATTGTTGGCATAGTTAGTGCAGAGTAAGCACTCCAAAAGAGTAAATTAGACTTACCTGCTAATTGTTGTTCCTTGCGGAACTCTAGTCCAGTCCCGGAACCATAGAGTCCCGGAACCATAGAGTTGTGAACCTCCACCAGCAGCTTTGGAGACTGAACATCTTCATCTCTTTGATCATCCAGCTATATGCAGCCCCAAGGACCGCCCACACATCAGTACCTATTGACAAAGCATACTAAGCAGAGCAACAAATAAGTAGATATAACAACACAGTGGAAAAAAGGATCCTGACCCTAAAGTTCCCACCACTAGCAAAATTTTTTTTTCTTTTTCCAATTGCGTAAGAACAACCTCCCGCCTACGGGAAGGCGGACCAGAACGGCCGTGGCGACCCTTGTGCAAAACGCATGCAACAAGAGACGCCACCGCTCACCCCCAAGATTTGACCCCGAAAGGGAACTAAGGCGTGCTGCAAGCAGAGGAGCTCTGACCGAAAGTATAGAGAACAAAAACCCTGGCAGACACCTATAATGAATGTACCTTCTTGGCTGGCAGCGAGAACAGATAGACCGGGAGGGATCCGGGACTGGACTAGAGTTCCGCAAGGAACAATTAGCAGGTAAGTCTAATTTACTCTTCCTTAGCGTCCCTCTAGTCCAGTCCCGGAACCATAGAGGATGTAACAGAGCAGTAAATCTCAACGGGAGGGCCTCGCTAGTCCAGCCTGAAGCACCCGAGACCCAAACCGCGCATCCGACGCCGCCTGCACATCCAGACGATAGTGCTTAGCAAAGGTGTCGCCGCCCGACAAATATCCACCGCCGGTACCAAGCTAACTTCCGCCCAAGACGCCGCCTGCGCCCTAGTCGAGTGAGCCCGAAGCCCGGCAGGAACCATCCTGCCGTGTAAAAGGTATGCCGACGAAATCGCCTCTTTCAACCAGCGGGAAATGGAACACTTAGACGCTGCTTCCCCCTTGCGCGGACCGCCAAATGCGACAAATAGGCGATCGGACTTACGGAAGGCCGCCGTTTCTCTCAAATACCGACGAAGAGCTCGACGGACATCCAACGCGTGCAAGGAGTTATCCGCGTGCTGGCCCCGTTCCTTGGCAAACACCGGGAGAGACACCCCCTGATTCATGTGAAACGCCAAAACTACCTTAGGCAAAAACGCGGGAACCGGTCGCAATACCACCATGTCGGCAGAGAAAGACAGATAGGGTTCCCTACACGAAATAGCCTGCAACTCCGAGATCCTGCGAGCTGACGAGATCGCTACCAGAAACACCGTTTTCAACGTCAAGTCCTTCAACGAAGCTTGCGCCAAGGGTTCAAACGGCGGAGCCACCAGAGACCTCAACACCAAATTCAAGTCCCACGAGGGCACTAAAGCCCTGTACGGAGGACGCATAAGCAACACCGCTCGCAAGGAGCGCTTCACGTCCGCATGGGACCCCAATAACTGGCCCTGAACCTTGCCTCGAAAACACGCGAGAGCTGCAAGTTGTACCCTCAACGAACTGGCCGCCAGGCCCTTGTCCACCCGCTTGCAAGAAGGAGAGGAGCTGAGGAACGGAGGTCCGCAAAGGCCGCAACTCGCGAACCGCACACCAGCTCTCAAAAATACGCCAGACCCGGACATACGCTAGCGACGTAGACCGACGCCGCACCCGCAACAAGGTAACAATGACCTCCGGAGAATAACCTTTGGCTCTCATTCGCGCCCTCTCAATAGCCATGCCGTAAGCGAGAATCGAGCCACCTGAGGCATCTGCAGCGGCCCCTGCCGAAGGAGATCCGGCCGAGGAGGAAGGAGCCACGGATCGGCCACACTCAACCGCACCAGATCCGCATACCAAGGCCGACGAGGCCAGTCCGGGGCAATCAGAACCACGGGACCCGGATGCCGCTCGATCCGCTGTACCAGGCGGCCCAGCAGGACCCACGGAGGAAAGACATACAGCAGCCCGTACCTTGGCCACCTTTGTGCCAATGCATCGAGGCCTTCCGACATGCGTTCCCGACGCCTGCTGAACACTAGCAGAGACTCTCCGTACTGGAGAACCGCTGATAGATGGAATGGGAGCATAGATAGCTTCAAAGGCCAGAGTTCTATCTTGCAACCCCTCTCCGCTGAGCTGCCTCTTCCATATGTAAAATTAAACCACATATATCCAAAATGAAGACATTACAAATCTACCGTAAAATCTTATAATTTGGGCAAAGCCAAACTAAACGGGAACATTGTCCATTAAGAAACCACACAACTATAAAATCCTTCCCATGACATAAAGCTTATGGCAGAGCATTCCACATCTGTGGACTGGCCATGGCGCTCACCCAAGCATCTGTTACAACTGTCCAAGAGAGTTATCACCATAATTCCTTTTGACCTGAATATGTTTACAGCAGAACATAGTGCTATATCACAGCAGCTAAGCCAAAATATTATCCTGCCATATAAACCAACTTTAACGCTTTATAGGACCCTCTATGGATAGCGGAAGGAGAATCTTTTTTTTTTTTTTTTTTTTTTTTTTTTTAAAGTAGAGGACTCCAAAAACCAAGTTTCTGCCAACTCCAATGAAATCAAAGCAGATCAGCTAAAATTACCTGAACTGCTACTATAGCTTTGCAAGAAGCTACCAGCCCCCGCTGCACCCAGTTGTCCTTCCCCCCCTTATCCAGGGGGATGCTGCATTGTAGGAGGCGTTGCCCACCCCCTGCCAGCCTACTGCAGCTGCCAGGGAGCTGAAGAGCAAAATAGAAAGTAGAACCCCTGGAAGCAAACAGTGTCGTGTCCCTGGGATTCAGGCGCAAAAGGTAAAAATCAAAAGTAAAAGCAACAGTGTTAGCTAAAAATGAACAAGGCTATCTCTCACTAAAGCGAGTTTCTCTATCTTTTTGAAATCCCACCGAAGTCCGTGGGACGCAAGCTTTCGAACACAGCCCCTAGCACTGTGCATTAACCACAACCAGAGAAATGAAATGAAATGAAACCCTGCTCTAGTAATAGATGAGAATTTCCTGGGAAGGGCCTGCTAAGTGTTGCTATGAAAACCCACAAGCACCTCACCAGGCCTTCCTGAAGTCAGAGAAATAGCAGTGGAATACACCGACCACCTTGAAAATGGAAGTCTGAGAGGTTGTTGCCTGTGTGAACCTGATGAGTAATATGATTTTGTATTGTACCACTCACCCCCCAGGGATGGGGGCACTGAATACTTTATGTGATTCATGAGCAGCGCTGTCATTCGGTGACCTTTAGGGCAGCAGAGCCCGACCAATGATACAGAAATTAAGAGCTTTAAATCTTGGTCATATAAACTGGATTCTCAGACCTTACATCACAGCACCGAGGCTCTGTGGTGATTTCTATCCTGACCTGCAGATAATGGCTGCCTGCACAGTCATAGAAAGGCACTATTGAGTGTACCAGCTGCCCTCCGGTGGCCATAGACCGTAGCACAGGCACTTCCCGGCTGACAGTTTAACTGCCAGTCAATTCTTGTACATCCTAAGGTTTCCTAAACCTGTCCCTATGAATTTTGGGCAACTGTCACTATAGAATACATAAAGGCACACTTCTAGGCTTTCCCTCCTGCAAACTACAAGGTAGGGCTCTGCCCTTGAACCTAAAAGCTGGCAATTTGCCTAATATCCTGGGCCTGAACAGATGCTCCTCAGAGACATGATTAGGAGGGAAAGAACATGTGGTATCAGGGATCAATGCCAAAACTGCTGTCCTGTTTTTAAGTTCATTCTTATTTATTCTATAAAGAGGATTGACAACAGTCCCCCTTAATGCTGAGGAACCCCCCTGGCCTCAAAAAAAAAAACTACAAACAAAAGAAAGAAACAATCACTAGGCCCAAAAATTTAGCTATTCTGCCTGTTTTCCTCACACAGGCAGTTCACTGCAACGCTCGCCATGCGGTCCAAATACCTAGCGAGGAAATGGCCGCCCCTTCGCCAATGAATTTTGGCGCCAAGAACAGCCGCCGCTGCAAAAATGAGGCCTCAGCAGACCGACAGAGCCCGAAGGCCTTACCTGCAGGGCCGAAAGCCACACAGCCTGCTCCTACCTCCTTGAATTCCTCCGATCCTCAAACTGCGCTCATGCGCCTGGCAGCCGTGGCGAGGATCGCTCAGCCGGTTCCACAGACTAAAATTAAATCCCGCAGCAACGGAGAGGCTCCGTCCCACACAGCTTCAGTGTGGCTGTACGGGTCCCAGAGCTTTCTCCCGTACAGTTCAGGGAGAGAGATCCGCACCGGCAAATGCCTGCAGCAAGTGAAAATCACTGACAAGGAGGGAAGGCAAGAACTGCTACTAATTTAAAGAACCATGCTCAAATTTAAAATTACTGTAAATAAAGAAATTTGCCAAAACTTCGCCGAAGGGGCGCCAAAGGGGCAGGACCTGCCCCTTTGGCCACGCCCCTTCGGACACGCCCACGGGACGCGCCCGCTTCACGTCCCGCGAGAAGGGCACAGCTGATATAGCCCTTTCAGGAAGCCGCCCCAATCAGGATCGCTTCAGCAGGACTCCGGGAACCAATCAGCAGGAAACAAGAACTCCAAATGAGGAAACTGAAGAAATTCGCCCCGCTATCCCGCGAGAAGGGCACAGCTGATATAGCCCTTTCAGGAAGCCGCCCCAATCAGGATCGCTTCAGCAGGACTCCGGGAACCAATCAACAGGAAACAAGAACTCCAAATGAGGAAACTGAAGAAGGCAAGAACTGCTACTAATTTAAAGAACCATGCTCAAATTTAAAATTACTGTAAGGGACTTCCGGTGGCATGGTGAGCTGAGTAGACGTGTCTATCTCGGCTCCGGAGCCCGCGCCCTCCCCCCTACCGAATATTTGAGCTAATCTTCTTAATTTTCTGCCTACGTGGGGGAGCAAACTCGCGGGGACGCGGAGGAAACATTAATTCTCCCCTACCACAGAAACCTGGTGTATGGCCACGAGAATCCCCCGCAGAACCAGAGCACGCGACAGGGAAGATAAGATGGCGGAGGGCAGACTGGAGCTCCCGGGACCACCCGAAACCCCGGCGCTAGTGGCAGAGGTGTCCAGAGCGGTGGTGGGAGCCCTGGAAGGACGACTGGGAGGCCTGTCCACACAAATGCAGGAGGTGGCTCAGGCAGTGGCGGATTTTACGAAGCGGGTTGAGCATGTCGAAAGCCGGATCGGCTCCCTGGAGGACCAACACGTGCAGGATATCGCCCGGCTTCGGAGTTTGGAGGAGTCTCTCATTCACCATCAGGAAAAATTAGAAGATCTGGAGAACCGTAGTCGTCGTAATAACTTGCGGTTCATTGGAATCGAGGAGACCGTCGCAGAACGGGATTTGCGGCGCCACTTGGAGCAGTGGATTACCGCCACTCTGAATCTACCTGAGGATGTCGGGCGGGTGGAGTTGGAGCGTGCCCATCGCCTGGGGCCCTCTAGGGCGGGTGACCGTCGCCCGCGGGCGGTGATTGTCCGATTTCTCAACTCTGCGCAGAAAGATGAAGTATTGCGGGCCTCCAGACAGCTGCGGCGGAAAGAAGCCTCCAATAACCCGGTCCTGATCTTCCAGGACTATTCCACAGGTGTCTCTCTCAAACGCAAGGCTTACAAGGATATCTGTAGTAAGCTAATAGAGCGCGGGATTCGCTTCACCCTAGCGTATCTAGCAGTCCTACGCATCCATGGTGACAAAGGGAACCGAGTGTTCAACTCTCCAGAAGAAGCCCGAGACTTTTGCAACAACTTGGGCTAGCCGGATGGTGCACTATTGAGATATCGCTGAATTACAAGGCATATGCTTTCCTGACTTAAAGGGGAAAACGGGCTGTTCTCTCACCGCAGTTTTTGGCTGAGGTGGTGAAAAGGCATTGACGCTGTGAACTCCATACCTATCATATCGTACTATTCTATGTGCCGCGTGGATCCCCCCGATTAGCATGTGGTGCTGAGGGGCTACTACTTTGCGGATTTGGCTGGAGGATAGCGAGTATTGGATTGCGGCCGCGCAGCCGGCCTGGCCCTAGAGGCCCTTTCTTACCTTCTTTCTGCTTGCCATATCATAACCAGCCACCACCCCATGCTGCCCGGGGAGAGCGAACGATGTCAGGCCTCCCACACTGGAATACCTACCATTCAATATGTTATTTTGTAGTTAGTTTTTGCTACAGTAGTGTGCACCCTGTTTTGCTACAATTTTACCTGTTCTAAAGTTTTACTTTGTTGCTTATTACTGTTTACTAGTAGGGATAGCAATGTGGTATTTGGGAACGCCGGAATTCATGGGCTCCAGGAAATTGGGAAGGGCTGATTGTTTGGGGGAAGGGAGAGACCCTTCACTGAGCTCTCATCGGCAGCGCGGTGCCTATTTGGGGGAGGGGTTCACGCGAGGGGGGGGAAGGGGAGTGGCGGCATTACCAAGCATCAGTGAGTATGCCGGTGGGCCGCTACTCCTCTGAATTGAAATGTAATGCAATGGATATCCTTACTCCAATGTCCTTCATAATTATGGTTTACTCCTTGCTCCCTGCGTCGCCGATGGAAGTTGCAGGCGCAGTGCGCAGGAGACCTGTTGTGTGCCCTTTTGTTCTGTGCTGTGCACATGCCAAGTAACCATAGAGCCCTATTGGCGTTGCAGCACGTGCGGGCATGCAGCTGGGGGAGCCGATTGGGTCATCTTGCTGTTCCCGCTTTCCTGGGACGCACTGGATATCGTGGGAGCCACTGTCTGGCCCTCCCGGTCCCCGGTGTGGGGCATTCTCTGCAATAACTGAGCGGTTGCAGTGGGAAAGGCGTGGGGGTGGGGGTGGGGGGGGGGGATGGAAGTATATGCCAGCCGCGTCCTAAGTAATCTCGGCTGAACCCCTCTGCACGGAATTGTTTGTGTACTGTATTTTGTCCTGTATTTCAAAAGGATGCGGGGGGTCTCGACTGCTGTCTTGTAACTGCTTGCCCTGTTGGTTTTTGCTCTTAGTTGCTGAATTATGGTAACCCCTGCTCTCTTGAATTAATAAGCTTTGGGGTGTGCAGTTGGGTTTAGTAGGAAGTAGGGGGTGACACTGAGCCTAGTTGGGGAGGGGCGGGGGCCTACATGCCACAGAAGTTTAGGAGCGACTAGCTTAGGCTGGTGTGGAAGTGAAGGAGGTGATTGTGAGGGGGGGGGATGGGGGGGTGTTCAGGGGAAGGAGGGCGGGGGGTGGGGGGTAAAGGGGATAAGCTTTGATATGGAAACGGGAAGTGTGTGTGGAGACAAGAGAGACTTTGGGTTGACTGAGGGGGGAGCGGATGAGTGTGTGAATCTTAATTGTGCAAGGTGGAGAGGACGGTGTGGGTCGATACAGAGGGGGGCTCTTGGCTGGGGGGGCTCTTCCTCTCTACATTACTGGGTGAGTACCTACTGGTTTTCTATCTTCTTAAACAGTTATGGTTGATCTTACTCGGGTTATCTCCTGGAATGTCTGTGGGCTGGGCTCTCCGGTGAAACGTTCCAAAGTTCTACAACATTTAAAGCGCCATCGTGCGGACATTATTCTATTGCAGGAGACGCATCAAACCGGGGTGGAGCACCAGAAATTGGGCTCTGGATTTAAGGCCCATGTCTATGGGGCCCCGGCTGTGGGAAAGAAGCGGGGGGTGGTAGTTCTTGTGGCCAACTCCCTTCCCTGGGAAGAAGAAAAGGTGGTTGTAGACCCGCATGGTCGCTATGTTGGTGTGTGGGGAAGCCTGGCCGGGAGGAAGGTGTTCCTCTGTTCGGTGTATGGTCCCAATATCTACGAGGCAGCATTTTTTCAGGATCTTTCTCAAATGCTAGCTGATTCTAGCGGTTATGAGGCCATCATAGGTGGTGACTTTAATGTCCCCCTGGATAGTGGTCTCGATAGGTCGAACCCTTTGGGGAGTGGGAACCCTCGGGCGCGCCGTAGGCTCCGGGGCCTTTGTGACGCGTACGGTCTTATGGACATCTGGAGGGTGTTGCACCCTGGGGATAGGGACTATACACACTTATCTCGGGCACATGGCACGTGGTCACGGATCGATTTTTTCTTGGTGGCGGAATCTCTTTTTAGTCGGGTCTCCACGGCCAGCATTGGCCCCCTTGTTATCTCTGACCATGCCATGGTGACGCTGGATTTGCGGGGGAGCCGACCTAGTGCGGGTCGAATCTGGCGCTATCCCTTGGAGCTTTGCGGTGATGCGCATTTCGAATCCTTTCTGAAGGAGTGCTGGACGGAGTATACGTTCAATAATGCCTCTTCGGATATTTCTCCCGCTCTCTTTTGGGAGGCTGGCAAAGCGGTGCTCCGGGGGGATATTCTTGGTTATCAGAGCCGCCGACGGCGGCAACTTAACCAACAGATCATTGGGCTGGAAAAGGAATTGGGCCGGGCGCGCCGGGCGGCCGCGGGATCACACAGGGGGGTACATATGCGCAGGCTTCGGGAAGTGCAAACCGAATTAGAGGCGTTGCTCCACCAACGAGCGTATAAATCGATGCTGTATTACCGTTATAAACTTTACCGGTTTGGGAACAAGGCCGGTACGCTGATGTCCTCCCTGTTGAAACCCCCAGGTGGCTCTCGGCAGATCGGGGCTATACGACAATCTGATGGCACAGTTACCCGTGATGCTGCTAAAATTGAAAAGGTCTTTACGGAATTCTATCAGCAGTTATACGCCCACGAGGAGGTCGGGACCTCGGTCGGTGGGGCGCTCATTCCTTGAGGGTTGTGGGCTTCCTAAGCTGACGGCGGAGCACCTGACAGCCCTTAATTTGCCCCTGTCCGGTCAGGAGGTTCAAGTGGCCATTCGACATCTTAAGAACGGGCGGGCTCCGGGGGTTGATGGGTTCCGGAGTGAATTCTATAAGACGCTGAGCGACGCGGTGGTAGCCCCACTTATTGGATACTTTGAGGACCTACTGAAGCGCGGGAAATTTCCCTTCGAGCCCAACAAGGCGTTGATTACTATCTTGCCTAAACCAGGTCGGGACCCGCTCCTGCCCGGATCCTATCGCCCAATCTCCCTACTAAATGTAGACATCAAACTTTTGGCCAAGATTATGGCAGATAGGCTGTCACTTATACTACCCTCCTTGGTACACCGGGATCAGGTTGGGTTTGTACGGGGGCGACAGGTTGCACACAATCTACAGCGGATTCTGCTTTCCATATGTGCAGGACGACTGACTGGGGAGACCTCGTTGCTTGTCAGCTTCGATGCAGAGAAGGCGTTTGACCGTGTTAGTTGGGTCTTTATGCACCAGACCTTAGAGATGATGGGATTTGAGGGCCTCTTCGTTGACGTGGTTAAACTGTTATACGCCGACCCTTTAGGGGCCATACTGGTCAATGGAGTTATGTCCCCCACGTTTGCCATTCAAAAGGGGACTCGCCAGGGCTGCCCGCTGTCACCGTTGCTTTTTGTTCTGTCACTGGAGCCCCTGTTACTCCGTATACGAGCTGATTCTCACTTCCGGGGCATTCGGGTGGGAAATGATGAATTTCGGGTGGCTGCCTTCGCTGACAATCTGCTGGTGCATTTGGGAGATCCGCAGGTGGGCTTGCCTCATTTGCTGCGGCTTATCCAGGAATATGGCATTCCCTCCGGTCTCCGCCTTAATTTGGACAAATCTGAGGCCCTATACTTAGCCCCCGCGGGGCGATCGGGATGGCAGGGACCGTTTCCTCTGCGATGGGCGACAGGCCATTTTAAATACCTTGGTGTATACCTACCGGCGCGAGTGGAGGATCTCTATCAATTAAATGCTACTAAGATCCTGGATGAGATATCCAAGTGTGTGGACCGTTGGAAGGATCTCCCCTTATCGTGGGGAGGTAGGGTGGCTCTGTGTAAAATGACCCTGCTTCCTAAGATCCTTTACCCCCTCCAGACTCTTCCACTGCTCTTGCGAAGGGCGGACATTCGTCAGTTAGAGCGTCACTTTAATAGATTCCTCTGGCGGGGTCGTAGACCCCGGGTTCGCCTGGCTATCCTGCAACAGCCTAGCTCCTTGGGGGGGGTAGGTTTTCCCGATGTTCGCCGGTACAATATGGCTTGCCTATTACGCCATGTCCGGGATTGGCTGTGGGACTTGTCTGACTGGACTCCGACGGAACAGTTCGTGGCTATGTTGGCACCCTTGCATCCTCGGTATCTGTTACACGCTCGGGTCCTACACGGGGTGGCACCGATTGTCCGGGATCTCTTTCTGGCTCCGTTTCGGAGTGCGTGGCAATTCTTCTGTGCGGGTCGTCGGATTTCTGCCTACTGTACACCATATCTTCCCATACGGGGTAATGCGGAGTTTGCAGCCGGCATGGGGCGGAGCCGTTTCCGAGTCTGGGAAGACCTAGGCCTGGTGAACCTCGAGCACGTGCTATCTCCAGAGGGTACGCTGGTGGCCTTTGCTGAGCTGCGCTGTCGGTGCCCCTTGGGGGTGTGGGATGTGTTCCAATATACACAGCTCCGGAGCTACATTCGCACGCTCTCGGCACAAGCATTGCGAGGATCAATCTGCTCAGATCTTGAGCTAACTCTTATGGGGGGTACCCAGCACACTCGAGTGTCGTCACTATACCAGATGTTGTGGGACGGGTTGATACCGAGCGGTGTAGCTGCCCTGGCGGCGGCCTGGTCGGCGGACTTGGGTGAACCTATTGGGGAAGCATCTCTGTTGGGAGGGCTGGCGGCCCTTTCCACTGTAAGCACTCAGGTTCTGCACCGGGATACCCAATATCGCCTGGTGCGTCGCCTCTATTTTGCTCCTGTCCGGGCATGGAGGGCTGGGCTTGCGTTAAGCCCTGATTGCCCCAGGTGTGGGACAGCCAAAGCGACGTTGGGACATATGTATTGGCGATGCCCCAGGGCTCAGCTGTTCTGGGGGCGGGTGACATCACACCTTGATAGATGTGTGCCGCAAATGGAACCTCTCACTGCTCGCCATTTGGTCTTGGACTTATGGGAAACTGATTGGGTGACCTTGTTGGGGAGTTGGGTGTTGCGTTGGCTGCGCTTGGTGTTAATGTCCGCACGAATGACTATTATGCAGCACTGGTTAGATGTCCGGGGTCCGGTATACGGGTTATGGCGGGTCCGACTGCATAGGCTCCTCCTTGTGGAGCGATTAGCGGCGGCTGGTAATGAGAGGCGTTGGGCCCGCTTTCTCCGGAGCTGGGGACCCCATCTACAGCTGTTGTCCGCTGGGGCCCGCCGTCGCGTCTTAGGGGGTCACTGAGCTATCATACTTCCTGGAAAGCCAGGCCTTCACCTATCTTGCAGTGGGCGTGGCCCTGGCCCTGGTTCCTTCTTGGTTCCTTTTTGGTTTTGGGGCGTTTTCGCTGGGGGGTCTATCTCTGTGCTGCTGTGCTCTTTTGTCTTTCTCGCGGCCCTTGTCCGTACTCTTTGCTCATTTCTCCCTTCTTTTTTCACTTTTTCACCTTTTCACCTTTCCTACCTCTCCAAGCTCGCCAGGTCCTTTGGTTGACTGCTGGTTGGAGGTTCTGGAATTAAGAGCGCTAAGCCTCCGCTGCTCTCGTGCTCTCTCTGTCATCTTCAAACTATTTACCTTCTTCTACACACTCGAGGAAGCCTATATAGGGTTTCTGGGGGGGGTGGGGTGGGGGGGGGAAGGGGAGCTATCGCTAGTTAGGATATTCTGTACAGATACAGTTCTGGGAGAAGAGTACACCCTAGATCTGTACTACTAGTTAGTGGCAGCCAGGAGGGGGGTGGGGGGAAGGGTGGCACGCATGATTTAGGTTTGGTGACTGTATCCTTTTCTGCCCCTTCCGCATCTTGGGCACCCCCCATGGTTACATAAACGTTGATCCCTGCAGTGTGGACCTGAGGTGCCCCCTTCTCTGATAGGGAGGGGAGGTTCGAGTGTTGTTCTTGTCAATGTTTGCCTGTAATTGATGCTATTTGTTTCACTTGTCTCACTGTTTTCTTTGTCTCACTGGTTTATTGCTGCCTTAACTGTTGTAATGCTTTTCCTGTTGAAAACAATAAAACATATTTGAACTAAAATAACTGTAAATAAAGAAATTTGCTCCTAACTAAAGGGAACCAATCCCCGATTGTCAATTAACCAAAGGTAACTGAATTAAAAGCAAAATTAAAAGTAAATTAAAGGTAAAAATCAAAGGTAAAATCAGAATTTGTCACACTAAATGCTCCTATCTGTTCCCCCCAAGTGAGCCCAGAAGCTAGGCTCACTATGTCCTCCTGCTGCAAGGAGACTGGACACACTGGAGGCTGATGGGAGATACCAGCAGGCTATATCCAGTGACTCGTCCCCAGGAGGCGCAGAATCCGCAACACTCGGGGGCCGGCTCTTCTTTTGTGGACCAGTGTCTCCCTCCACTGAAAGTGGACGCTTTAGCCCACGGCGGGGCAGGACCGAGCCTCCCCCCGCCGGCTGCAAAAGAGCCAGAGCCTCCTGCATGAGAGAGAAAAAGGCGCTCCGGCACCGCAGAAATCCCCGGATCAAGGACAGTCTCTGCCTGCTCTGATGTCCCTTCTGTAGATACAGGTGGGAGATCTGCACTGGAGCCCTCCAGAGGATCCCCCATGCCAGCACCCACAGCAGAACAAGTGGCACAGACTCGGGCTGCCAAATTACTACTTCTACGAATGCCACAGACCAGACACCGAGGACTAGGAGGCATGGCTATGCACACAGCCCTTTGCCAGCAAAGCAGGAACACCTTGCTGAAGCAAACAGCAGAAAAAAAAAATCATGATTTTAAAAGTGCTCAAAAACGCTCCAAATTGCAGGATTAGATAGAGCTGGAGTAAATTAGCTGATATCTGACCAAGAAATGCAAAAACGAAGCTCCTATCCCTAAAAAAAAAACACGAAGAAAAACAACTTTGAAAAAAAAATCCAAAATGGCCGCCGGACCCGATCCCGCCAAAAAAAGGACCAGAAAAAATACCCAAAAGATCTAAAACACTCCCCAGAGCTGATTCCAGGCCACCCCAAGGCCTCCACCACTGCCTTTAGAAAGAAAAAGCTTCAAACTCTACTCACCCACACACAGGAGTGGAGGGGGGTCAAAACACTGAGAGTGCTGTCCAGCGTGCCTGTCACAAGCTCTGAGTAGCAGTTATCAGAGTCAATAACAGAGTAATAACCGCTCAGGGCAGCTTGGGGAACCCCTAAATCAGTCAGGGGACCCTCAGAGCCTACTGCTGTATTCAATTGCTGCCTGTAATTGTCTTCAACCTTCTCCTCACCCACCAAGGGGGTTAGGTAGAAAGGAGACCTGTGTCCTGTGCAGCTCCCCTGCTTGTTTGACCTATGGGGAGACTGACAGAGAGAGACAGAGAGAAAAAACAGATTAGAGAAAGACAGAAGGGACACAGTCAAAGATTTCCTCCACAGCAGCAGCCCAGCACCTAAATCTAGAAAATAATAAAACACTAAAGCTCTGCTTATTTGTTCCTAAGGAGCCCAGTTCTGGGCTCTGACTTCCAAGCTGCTTGGAGACTGAGATACTGATGTGTGGGCGGTCCTTGGGGCTGCATATAGCTGGACGATCAAAGAGATGAAGATGTTCAGTCTCCAAAGCTGCTGGTGGAGGTTCACAACTCTATGGTTCCGGGACTGGACTAGAGGGACGCTAAGGAACTGATGTTATCATCCACTTGGGTACAAATGACCTGGCTAGAAACAGTCCCACTACAGTTCAAAGGGACTTCCAGACTCTGGTAGAGAAACTCAAATCCATTGTTAACACTATAGCATTCTCAGAAGTTCTACCTGTTCTTGGGTCAGGGGGCGGAAAGGCTGCATCGCATAATCCACTTTAATACATGGCTCCAAACCTGGTGCAAACAAGAAGGATTTAGATATATAGGAGAATGGGGAAACATATGGATCAACAGGAGACTATACTGTGCTGATGGACTGCATCTCTCCGTCACAGGGAAAAGGATCAGAAGTGAAAACTTAAGACATTAGGTGGACGGGCATTTAAACTAGGGAAAGGGGGTAATGGATGGAGGAGAAGTTCAGAACGTCACCCCCAGCGAAAACATAATATTGGAAACAGCCACACTATTAACCCACACATCAATGGCAAGTGAGAAGAGGCATGTAGAACAAAACCCATGCAAAATACAGGCAAGCCAGTCAACAAATACTGGAAAGCAATGAGCATAAATGCTCAAAGCCTAGCCAACAAAGTTCCTGATCTGGAAGCCCTAATGGTGGAAATGGACTTGGACACTGTGGCCATTACAGAAATATGGTTTGAGTCACATGAATGGGATATAGCCATAGCTGGCTATAATTTATTTAGAAGAGATAGAGAAGGCAGACAAGGAGAAGAAGCCGCCCTATATGTCAAAAGCAATATATTAAAGCTGCTGAAATGCAGGGGATGTGGGGAAAAGAAGAAGCGCTGCGGATTGTATTCGAAAGAGGAGATGGCACTATCATCCATGCTGGTGTAGTTTACAGGCCTCCAACTCAAACCGAAGAAATGGATAGAGACTTGAAATATTGATACTGCAAAAGGTAGCCATGAAGGGGGAAGTGATCATATTGGGTGACTTTAATCTACCCGATGTGGACTGAAGTATTTGTTCTGCAAATCTGGAAAGAAGTAAAAAAAAATTGTGGATGCCTTCCAAGATGCACTGCTTAGACAAATGGTGATGGAACCAACCAGGGAAAGTTTGATGCTGAATTTAGTACTCATCAACTGAGATAGCGTGTCGAATTCCAGGTGGGTGCCCTTGTGAGCAGCAGTGATCATCACACAGTGTGGTTTGAGATAAAAACCAAGGCAGAGTTCAATCACAGCAAGCTCAAAGTCTTAGACTTCAAAAATGCTGACGTCAGTAAAATGGCCAAGTACCTGAAGGAGGAGTTGGCAGGATGGGAGGAGGTAAGGGAAGTGGAATTGCAATGGTCTAAACTAAAGGAAGCACTAAAAGGGGCAACAGATACATATGTAAGAAAAGTAAATAAAAACAAGAGTAAAAGGAAACCTATTTGGTTCTCCAAAGAAGTGGCTGCACAAATAAAGGCATAAAAACACAGCTTCACAAAATTCAGAAGTTCGCGAACAGAGGAACACAGAAAAGAATACAGGATAAAGCTAAAAAAGACAAAAAGAGAAATAAGGATAGCAAAATCAAAGACAGAAGAAAAGATGGCTAAAGATCTAAAGAAGGCATATTTGGGAGAAGAGGAAAATCAGAGGTGGAATTGCAAGACTCAAAAGTTCCGATAAGGGATTCATGGAAAAATACATTGAAAAGGCGAAAATGCTAAACAAATACTTTGTTTCTGTTTTTACTAAAGAAAATCCCAAGAAGGACCGATGGCGGAATCGTGCCTGCTCAATAGCCAAGCTATAAGCGAGAATCGATCCACCTGTGGCATCAGAATGGGACCCTGAGACAGGAGATCTGACTGAGGCGGTAGCCTCCACGGATAGTCCACCGTCAAGCATACCAAGTTGGCATACCACGGGCAACAAGGTCAGTCTGGTGCTAATCAACAGCACGAGGCCCTGATGCACCTCTATTCGCTGTATGACTCGACTGATAAGCGCCCATGGTGGAAAACACATAGAGGAGCCCCTCTGTCAATCGCCTCTGAACTAGGGCATCAAATCCTTTGGACATTCATTCCTAGCCTCTCCTGAAAGCCTTTGCTGCCTTGGCTAATTCAAATGGTGCCAACAGGTCCATAGTTGGTGGACTCCACTACTGGACCAGGAGACAAAATATCATGTTGTGGAGGGTCCATTTCCCCAGGTAGAGACGAACCCGGCTGAGATAATCAGCCTCCACAATGCCCTTGCCTGCTACATGCACTGCTGATAAGGCCTGCAGATTCGCTTCCACCCAGGCTAATAACGGGCCCATGTCGCCTTCTAAGTTCACAATGCTCATTCCTCCTTGGCGATTGATATATGTCACCGCCGTGGCATTGTCCTAGAACACTCGCACTGCCCTGCCGCGAAGAAGGGGCCCGAACTGTTGCAACACCAAGAATGCTGCTCTCAGTTTGAGACGGTTGATTGACCAATCTGCCTCCCGTCCTAACCAACGCTCCTGCACGACATGACCATCGCAGTGAGCTCTCCAGCCGCTCAGACTGGCATCTATCATCAAGGGAACCCAGCAGGGACTTTCCAGAGGCATGCCTGCTCGCAAATTGGTGCCCCTTAGCCACCACCAGAGCAACCTGTGGCTGCTCGCCAGACAAGGAAGCAGGAGCAATAGTGGATGACACTGTGCAACAGGTTCCACTGCAGTGGCCACATATGAGCCCATTCCCAGGGCACAAGCTCGATGGTTGCTGCCATAGAGCCCAGCACCTGCAGATAGTGCCAAGCCGTTGGTGTCTGCATGCTGCAAAAACCTTTTGATTTGCCCCCTCACCACAGCTGCTTGGAGACTGAGATTCAGGAGATGGTAGGAGGTGCCACCGGTACAAGCATTGCGAAACCTGTGTCTTTTGGGGAAACTGCTAGGTACGTATGACCTAGATTGGCCACTGTTGGAAACAGGATACTGGGCTTGATGGACCTCGGTCTGACCCAGTATGGCATATCATATATGTTCTTATGTATACCCTGATGTCATCAAACATGACATGCTCAGTCTCCAAGCTGCTGGTGAGGTGACACTACTCACAGGTGTGGAACTAGACTGGAGGAACAATAAGGAAGGGTAGGTTGGATAAGGGTGACCAGTGCAGGTTAGAAGGGGATGTTAGATCTGCAGTTGGAGGAGATTAAGCATAAATTGGAGCAGCTCCAGCAAAATTATTTTGAGTTTGGCAAGAAGGCAAGCAGGCAATTGGCCCATAAATTGCAGAAAAAATAAATAGCAAAATCATATTACTAGGATAAAGGATAAGGGGGGAAGAGGGGATTACTGAATGGTTTGTGGAGTTCTACCAAGAACTGTAAGAGGGGATTACTGAATGGTTTGTGGAGTTCTACCAAGAACTGTACATGCTGGAAGAGGAGGCACCTATGGAAAAGGTCACCCAATACTTGGCGGGAATGGGGTTACCATGCTTGACAGAAGATGACAGTAGTAAAGTGTCCCTGTTAGTTCACATGAAGTCCTTAGTGTAATTAAAGAACTGCCAGCGCACAAGGCGCCAGGACAGGAGGGCTCTTCCAATAAATTTTATAAGGTTTTGGGGAAAATTCTTGTGGATTTACTCACAAGAGCTTATAATTCATTTAGTGGGGAGGATAAGATGCCTGAAACGATGCGTACAGGGGGGGTGACAATATTGCATAAAGAAGGGAAAGACCTGGGAGTATGCGAATCATATCGCCCAATTTCCCTGTTGGAGACGGATTTTAAAGTATTCACTCGCATACTGGCTAATCATCTGCTAGGGGTTTTACCAAAACTGGTGCATATTAACCAGTCAGGTTCTGTCCCGGGGCACCAGAGCCTCCAATAACATCCGAAAAGACCTGAACCTCATGTGGCAGGGGAAGACGAGAGAGGAGGGGATGGTACTGTTGGCGGTGGATGCTGAAAAGGCGTTCGACCGAGTGTACTAGCCTTTCCTGTTCAGCACTCTGGAGAAATTTGGGATTTCTAGGAATTTCTTGCAGTGGATACGGATTTTGTATTGGAAGCCCATGGCGAGGGTGAAGGTCAATGGGAGATATTCCAGGTCTTTTGAGCTACATAGGGGGATGCGTTGGGGTATTCTTTGTCACCCCTGCCATTTGTCCTGGCTATCGAGCCTCTAGTGAAAGAATGGAGGCATACAGGGACTCAAGGTAGGGACTTCCCAATATAAGATTTTTCTATTTGCAGATGACCTGCTCTCCACTGTTGTTCCTTCCATCTCTCATATTCTCAACCTACCCTGCAACTGTCCCTGCAGCCTTCAAGCATGCTGTAGTTACACCTCTCCTCAAGAAACCCTCACTAGATCCTACCTGTCCTTCTAACTAATCGACCCATTTCCCTCCTCCCCTTTGTTTCTAAACTACTTGAACGTGCGGTTCAACGCTGTTGCCTCAACTTTCTCGCCTCTCAAGCCCTCCTGGATCCTTTATAATCTGGCTTTCATTCTTTACATTCTACTGCCCTAAATGAACTACCCGAGTCTGTACATCAGGTGCCTTCTCTGGCCCTTTTCAAATCTAGGCTGAAAACTCACCTCTTCGCTGCCGCATTCGGATCTTGACTCACCTGATCTCCTTTTTGTTTCCTTACCATTCCTCCTAGATGTATCCCTGTTTACACCTACTGCGTTATCTGTCTTGACTAGACTGTAAGCTCTGATGAGCAAGGATTGTCTCTTACATGTCTATGCAGTACTGCGTATGTCTTGTAGCGCTATACAAATGCGTAGCAGTAATAGTAGTACTGAAACAGCTTTTGTCAAAGTCTCCAGTGACCTGTTCCTGACAAAATCCAAGGGCCTTTACACTCAATCCTCATCCTTCTTGACCTTTCTGCTGCTTTTGACATTATTGACCATAACCTTCTCCTTGATACTTTGTCCTCGCTTTGTTTTAAGGGCTCTGTACTATACTGGTTCTCTTCATATCTTTCCCATCGCTCTTTCAGTGTTTGTTCTGGTGGATCCTCCTCTGCTGCTATCCTGCTCTCAGTTGGTGTACCCCAAGGATCTGTCTTGGGTCCACTCCTTTTCTCTCTCTATACCCAGTCCTTTGGTGCACTTAACTCTTCCCATGGCTTTCAGTACCATCTTTACGCTGACAACTCCCAGATCTACCTCTCTACAACTGAAATCTCTCCGGCAATACAGGCCCAGATCTCTGCCTGCCTTTCTGACATTGCTGCTTGGATGTCTCATCGCCGCTTGAAATTGAACCTGGCCAAAACTGAGCTTCTTATTTTTCCCCCCTAAAACTTCCTCTCCCCTTCCTCCTTTCTCAGTCTCTATGGATAACTCTCTACCTTCACATTGAGTTTGGATGGGCTGTTAGAAGCAAATTACCCCCCCCCCCCCCACTATGGAATAAAATAAAGGAAGAATTGGCCAGATGGAGTAAGCTGGGAATTTCATGGGTTGGGCACCTGGCAACTGTAAAGATGGTGGTCTTGCCATGCCTGCTGTACTTATTTATGACTTTACTGATATCTCTGTCGGGGCCTTTTTGGGTAAGATGCAAAAACAGGTGATGCAATTCATATGGGCGAATAAGAAGCCTAGAGTGGCACGGGGGTGCTGTGGCATAGGAAGAAGGCTTGGCAGTTCCCCAGTTTTCTCGCTATTATGAGGCTGCCTGGGTGTGAGCTGTTCTGGAGTGGTGGTTTAGGGGCAAGCGGGAATGGGTGGAACTGGAGGAGGGGTCTCTATGAGCACAAGCCTGGGGTGGATAGATGGGGGAGTGGACGGGACCAGAATCCCTTTGTGGCACTGACCATGAGAGTGTAACAAAAGTGGAAGAGGGATTGGGCGGGCGATCTAGGATATTCCAGACTGACTCCCCTGAAAGAGAACAGAGATTTCCCTCCGGGGTACTCTAGGGGAACATTTAGGAGATAGGAGTCTTTGGGCTTAAAGTGGGTGTGGCAATTTTGGGAAAGGGGGGGAACTTCTAAACTCTGAGGCCCCATGGGAGGAATTTGGCCTGCCAGAGGCAGACTATTTCCCCTATCTCCAGGAGGCTCATATATAAGGACTAAGGTTTGTGGCTTCCTGCAATATTCCCTTCAGAGGTGAAAGAGTTCTTTATGAGGGGGGGAATTAAAGGGGCTATTTTGAAATTGTATCATATGATGGAAAGGGGAGGGAGTGGGAAAAGTAGGTTTCAACTCCAATGGAAAGAGGATCTGAGGAGGAAATGGGATGGGGATTACTGGGAGAGGGTGTATGTGGGTCTTTATAAGGGTATGATGGCCACTAATGTTTTGGAGCATAAGGTGAAATTAGACTTACCTGCTAATTGTTGTTCCTTGAGGAACTCCAGTCCAGTCCCGGAATCTCTGGGGATCTAGGTTCTTCCAGCAGCTTGGAGACTGAACAATGACATTCTTTGATGTCACCAGTACAAGTACCCGAGGGACCGCCTCCTTGCTCCAGTTTACCTATTGACAAAGCAGACTCACCAGAGCAACAATTAAGTAGCTAAAAAAGATATTAAACTTTAACAAACCATAATAACATTAACAGATTTTAATTATAAATTAAGACACATAATGTGCCCTTAAAGGAACATTATAACATTCCTATTATAGTCTGCCCCCCGTCTCAACAGAAATATAATAGTTTACAAAGATCCCCCAAAAATATCTCCCCCCATAATGGGCCATTAATCATACCATGCCCATACTATACCTCTTTGCTTCAGGACTGCAATTCAGGGGGGATGCGGGACTGGACTGGAGTTCCTCAAGGAACAACAATTAGCAGGTAAGTCTAATTTCCCCTTCCTTATCGTCTCTCCAGTCCAGTCCCGGAATCTCTGGGGATGTAACAGAGCAGTAAAAGTCTAATGGGTGGGACCTGCTAAACCAGCCTGAAGCACTGCCGATCCAAAACAGGTATCTCTTTTTGCCTGTATATCCAATCGATAATGTTTCACAGAGGAATTCAACAAGACCAAGTAGCCGCTTTACAGATCTCCACAGGTGGCATTAAACTATACTCAGCCCAAGATGCAGCTTGCGCTTCTGTTGAATGCGCTTTAAGCCCATCAGGTATTGTCCTACCCTTCAACAAATATGCTGAAGCTATAGTTTCCTTGATCCACCTGGCAATAGACGCTTTGGAAGCTGAGTATCCCTTTCTTGCACCTCCAAAAAGAACAAACAGTCTATCTGTCTTACAGAATTCCTGTGTCCGCTTTAAATACATCTTTAAAGCTCTACGAACATCTAAAAGATGCAATCTTTTGAACTGAATCTCCTTGTCAGTATTTTGAAATACTGGTAAAGAAACTTCCTGATTGACATGAAAAGCCGACACCACTTTGGGAAGAAACAAAGGTACTGGTCTCAAAACCACTTTCCCCTCATAAAACAGAAAAGGTTTCCTACAAGACAATACCTGCAATTCAGAAATTCTTCATGCCGATGAAATAGCTACAAGAAAAACTACTTTGAGCGAAAGATCTTTTAATGACGCTCGTGACAAAGGCTCAAACGGTTCCCGTACTAAAGCCTCCAACACCAAATGAAGATCCCAAGACAGAACGCTTGGTCTACATGGCGGCCTCAATAGAGAAACCGCTCTCAAAAAACACTTCACATCCGGATGCGCACCTAGCACCTCACCATTTATTCGTCCTCTATAACAAGAGAGACCTGCCAGCTGCACCTTTAATGAAGCAGCTGCTAAGCCTTTCTCAAACCCATCTTGCAAAAAAGATAGAATTTGAGAAATAGAAGCTTTTAATGCCTCCAAACCTTTATCTTCACACCACGCTTCGAATATTCTCCAAATTCGAATACATGCCAAAGAGGTAGACCTCTTCCCTTGCTTTCAACAAAGTGGAAATCACCGCCGAAAAGTAACCTCTGGCCTTTAACCTCGCCCTTTCAAGAGCCAAGCTGTAAGCAAGAATCGAGCCACCTGTGGCATGTGAAGAGGACCCTGACGCAACAGATCTTCTCTCATTGGTAAGAGCCATGGCCGGTCTACTAATAACCTTATGAGATCCGCGTACCATGGTCGTCTTGGCCAATCCGGCGCTATCAATATCACTGGTCCGTTTGTGCTGGTTTATTCTTTGAAGAACACGCCCTATCAATACCCACGGAGGGAAGGCGTACAGAAGTTGTCCCTCTGGCCACCTTTGAATGAGAGCATCCAGGCCCTCCGACATTCTCTCCCGTCTCCGACTTAAAAACCGATTGACTTTTGCCGTCTCGAAGGTTGCCATGAGATCCATTATTGGAACTCCCCAACGATTTATTGAATACCTGCGGATGCAGAACCCACTCTCCTGGATCCACTCTTACCCGACTTTAAAAAAATCGGCTTCCACGTTGTCCACTCCTGCTACATGAGCTGCAGACAAAGCTTTCAAATTCCTCTTGGCCCAAATGAACAGCTGCTCGGCTTCGGCCTCCAGAGAGACACTGCTTGCGCCGCCTTGACGGTTGATGTAAGCGACTGCGGTCACGTTGTCTGATAGAACGCAAACTGCCTTCCCCTGAAGATAACACTGAAATGCTTGTAGAGCTAAGGTTACCGCCCTCAACTCCAATCTGTTGATTGACCAAACTTTCTCCTGAACGGTCCATTGACCTTGAACAAACTTTCCATTGAAGTGAGCTCCCCAGCCCACAAGACTGGCATCCGTTGTAACAGGAACCCAAACAGGCGATTCTAGCTGCATTCCTACTTCTAGAATCCCTGGTTGTATCCACCATTGTAGATCTCGACGGATCTCCGGAAGGCAGGGTAACCTCCTTGAGAGAGGATCTTTCTGATGCGACCACCTCCTTAGTAACGCTCTCTGTAACGGTCTCATATGAGTTCTTGCCCATGGGACTAAGTCTAACGTTGCTGCCATGGTTCCGAGCAACTGCAAATAATGCCATGCAGTGGGATTTTCTCTGCTCAAGAAACTCTGCACCAGATCTCTCAACGCTAGCGCTCGCAACTGAGGAAGAAACACCCTTCCTATTCTCATATCGAAACAAGCTCCCAGGCGTTCTAGATTCTCTGAGGGAATCAACTTGCTCTTTGCCATATTGACAACCCAACCAAGACTCTGTAAACATTCCACTAGTCTGGCTGTTGCCAACTCGCTTTCCTTTTCGGACTTTGCCCGAATCAACCAGTCATCCAGATATGAACTAGAATTCCTTCCTTTCTCAATGCTGCCGCAACGACCACCATTACCTTGGGTAAACGTTCGCGGGGCTGTTGCTAAACCGAACGGCAACGCTCGGAACTGGAAATGACCCATGGAAACTGCAAATCTCAGAAATTTCTGATGCTCCAGACGAATGGGAATGTGTAGATATGCCTCTGACAAATCCAGAGACGTAAGAAACTCCCCTTTTCTTAGTGCCATTAATACAGACCTCAGTGTTTCCATGTGAAAATGAGTTACCCGAAGGCAGCGATTGACCTTTTGAAGATCCAAAATTGGTCGAAAAGACCCTTCTTTCTTTGAAACCACAAAATAAATGGAGTATCAACCGGAACTGCGTTGGCCTGGCGTCACCAGAACAACAGCTTTGAGATTCAAAAGTCTTTGCAAGGTTTCACGCACCGCCGCACACTTGACGCGTGCCTTGCAAGGAGATTGAATGAACCAATCGCCCACTGGGCGCTGAAGTTCCAGAGCATATCCTTCCCGAATGATCTCCAACACCCAGTGATCGGATGTGATCTGAACCCAGGCTGAATAAAACTCCCGTAGCCGACCTCCCACGGGTATAAATTCCACCTGGGCCCTCCTTACATCACTGTGATTTTCTAGGGTTTGAAGAAGAAGTTGCAAATCCCCTATTTGCTCCTCGAAAACACTGAAAACCCTGACTTCTAAAATACTGACGTCCTCTCTGAAATTGTCCAAAACGCGTGAAACGAAAACGATGAAAATCTCTGAACTGATCTCTAGACGCCTGAATTGGACATCCTAGCTTCTGCCTGTCCTCTGGCAGCCTGCCGCCTTTAGACTCCCCTAAGTCTTTTACCAATTTATTTAAGTCCTCACCAAAAAAATAGTTTACCCCTAAAGGGAAGTTTAGTGAACCTTGCTTTAGAAGCAGCATCTGCCGCCCAGGTACGCAACCATAAATATCTTCTCGCTGCCACTACCGAGACCACACCCTTAGACAAACCCCTAATAAGGTCATAATGAATATCTGCTAAATAAGCTGCCCCAATCTCTAAGCGGGACGCTTCTGTTGCAGAGTCTTCCACATTATCTTCATGTACACGCTGAGACCAACGAAGACAAGCTCTGGCTACCCAAGCTCCACAAATTGAAGCCTGAATGGATAAAGCATTGACATCAAACACCTGCTTTAACAATGTATCCAACTTTCTATTGTGGCTATCCTTGAGGGCGGCACCACCTTCCACAGGAATTGTAGTCTTTTTGCTAACAGCCAAAACTGCTGCATCTACTTTGGGAGACTTAAACAATTCCCGATCCTGGTCCAGTAAAGGATATAAACGAGCCATGACCCTGGACCCCTTTAGTGCAGCCTCAGGCATGTCCCATTCCTGTTGAATCATCTCCTTTACGACTCTGTGTAACGGAAAAGCCCTTTGTGTTTTTCTAAAAGCTTGTAACAAAGGATCCTCCAAAGTAGAGTCTTCATCTGGCCCAGAAACTGGCATATTAAGTGCTTTAAGAGTTTCCATAATCAATGCAGGCAACTCATCTTTCCGGAAAACACGAACTACTCTCGCCTGGTCCTCCTGATCCGTGAATTCTTCTTCTTCTAATTCCTCATCAACTTCCAACTTTGCATCCAAAAGATCCGAGTGAATCTCTTCAGAGGTTATCGAATGCTCCTGTGGGTCCTTCCCTGTCTTAACCTTCTTAACAGGGACAGCCCCCTCAGCAACCTCCAGAGGAGTACCCGGACGTTTTTTCCCCGAGATCTCCTCCTGCAGAGGGTAGTAGACCTTTCCCAAAAGTTTGCTGCAGTAGAGATACAAAATCTTGCAAAAACAACGCCGCCAAACCTGAAGAAAATATTGACGGTACTTGCGGCACATCAGGAAGGGAAGAAGGCCCTGCCATAGGCTCTGGTAAGAGCTGCGGAGGCGAATTAACATCCAATAAAGATAGGGAAGCAAGTTTAGATTCTTCTGCAGTGGTTTCCAAAACGTGTTCCATATGAGGGGAGTCCTGAACGCAGGATTTACAAAGCCCCGAATCAGATAAAAGGTCCTCTCCTAGAGCCACAAATCAAACATTGCGGCTTAGAAGGCATTATATCACCAGAGCTCTAAAAAGACACTCCTAATTTAAATTCGATTAATAATAAAAACAAAAATATCTTTTTTTTTTTTTTACATTAACAATCTCAGCCAACAGCAGAAAATTAAAATAAATTAAAATAACGCTATTACCTTTAGAAAGAAGCGTAAAAAATGAAGCTTCTGCCTTCAAAGAAAACTCACTTACTGTTTTCCGCTTATCGTGCATGTGTCGAACAATGCGGCCTGCACCGAAACCAACTGCCATCTCCAAACAGCTGTGCAGCAAAGAATTACTATCTTAGTGCTGCAGTGAGGAGAAAAAAAAGCCCCAAATCACATCAGAACAACTGGTTCACCCCACGTTAAGCATTTTCAGTGTCGGGGGAGAAACCGGAAGCGGCGGACAGCACAGAAGATAAAAAGAAAATTACATCTGCTCCAGCAGCACAATCAGCTGTGCGGCTCTCCGAAACAGCACTCGGCTGTGACGATCCTGCCTTTCTTTTCGCTCCTCACCTAAAGTAAGTAGGTTCGGGAGACAAAAATCTTTGTTAAGTGAACCGAGTCATCTAAATAAACAGATAAATAAACGTGGCTTTTGGCAGGCAAAAAGGAAAACAAAAAAGAAAACAAAAATGGAGAGAGGGAGGTCACACCTCTGAACCTCTAAGCCCCTGCTACTCAATTGAAGAATGAAAAATAAATCTAAGTAAATTAAATTGAAGGAACACTGCTTAATTGTCCCTCCAGCGAGCCCAGAATTTCTAGGCTCAACAACCTCCAGCTGCTTGGAGGCTGAACAAACTGGAGCAAGGAGGCGGTCCCTCGGGTACTTGTACTGGTGACATCAAAGAAAGCACAGTTACTTACCTGTAACAGGTGATCTCTGGGAACAGCAGGAATAAGTCTTCACATATGAAGATATGGGTATCGTCGGTACCGACGGAGCCTGCGCGGGAACGCTCCCCAGCGTCCAGTAAGAAAGCTTTTGGGAGCATCCCACAGCGCCTGTGCACTGCCTTCTCGCCTTTCCCAACCGCCTCTCTCCAGTTCGAGTTTTTATTTATTTTATTTATTTATTTACATTCTCTTATATACCGCGCTATTCTGCATCAGTGCGGTTTACATTGAACAAACTGAAATTACATTGAACAGGGCATTATAACTTGGAGATAACTATTTTACAGGGAACATGGGCTATGGAGGGTTAAGTGGCTTGCCCAAGACCACAAGAAGCACCTGTGGGACTAGAAACCCCAGTCCTTCCGGCCCAAGGTTGCTGTCCTCTAGTGGGATTTGAACCCCCGACCTTCCGGCCTGAAGTACCTTGCCCCAACCACTAGGCCACTCCTCCACTCCAGTGGAGTTTTAAAGCTGAGACAAAGAGAGAGAGAGGAAAGGAAAGATAGAGAGATACAACTCCTAGGGGAGGTGGGTGGGTTGTGAAGACTTATTCCTGCTGTTCCCAGAGATCACCTGTTACAGGTAAGTAACTGTGCTATCTCCAGGAACAAGCAGGAATGAGTCTTCACATATGGGGACTCCCCAGCTGGAGATGCCAGGGAGATCCCCAAGGTTGTGAGTCCCTGAGAAGGGCTCTACCTCCCCCCATGGATCTCAGGCATCCAACCAGGGATGGGGGGTAGGAGTTGATTAGGTATGGAACAGGTGTTTGAGAATAGCCTGACCAAACAAGGCATCCCGGCGGGAGTCCTTGTCCAAGCAGTAATGGGCTGTAAAGGTATGATCCGAGGCCCAGGTGGCCGCTCGACAGATATGGTCGATGGACACAGAGTTTAGATGAGCCATAGAGGCTGCCATGGCTCTCACATTGTGAGCTGTGACATGGCCCTCCAGAGAAAGGTTCTTACTCTGGTAGGCAAAAGAAATACACTGAGCAATCCAATTTGACAGTGTTCTCTTAGAGACTGGAAGTCCTAAATGAGAGGGATCAAAAGCAACAAAGAGTTGAGAGGACTTTCTATGTTGCTGTGTCCTTTGTAAGTAAAAAGTGAGTGCTCTCTTACAATCCAGGGTATGGAGATTCCTCTCTGCAGTTGATGCATGAGGTCCTGGAAAAAAGACAGGTAAATACACCTCCTGGTTCAGAAGAAAAGGTGAGACCACTTTAGGCATAAAGTGTGGATTGGTCCTGAGGACTACCTTGTCATGATGGAACCTTGTATAAGGAGGATTAGCCACCAAGGCTTGCAGCTCACTGATGCGGCGAGCTGAGGTGACTGCAATGAGAAAAATAACCATCTAGGAAAGGAATTTCAAGGAGGTAGTGGCTAAGGGTTCAAAGGGTGGCTTCATAAGCTGACCAAGAACTAGATTCAAATCCCATGCCACTGGAGGTGGTCTAATGGGAGGTTTAGTTAAAAGAAGGCCTCTCATGAATCTTGCAATAAGAGGATGAGAGGAAATAGGTTGTCCATTGAGAGGCTTGAGGGATGCTGAAATAGCACTCAAATGGACTCTTACTGAATTCGTTTTAAGGCCTGCATGGGATAAATGCAGCAAATACTCTAGTAAAGAATTCAGAGGTATTGCAAGGGGGTTAAGACCCTTCTCTGCACACCAAATGGTAAACTCTAGAAACCATCTGCGCAATCAACACGAACCACAAACCTCTAATCTTACTAGGTGACTTTAACCTCAGCTCCTCCACCAATTATGACAAGGAAACCTTCCTGCAAGCAATGGACTCTTTACAATACACCCAGCTAATAAACACTCCTACGCACAGATACGGATCCATGCCGGACCTCATTTTTGCCCCAAACCACATTATAGATAAGGGCAACATCTCTTCACCCGTAGTCACACCGGTTCCATGGTCAGACCACCACAGAATCAAAGTGGAATTCACAAACAAAATGGGTAAGCTTAATAAGACACAAACCGCTTCATTTGGACTAAGAAGATTCAAAGCTTTCAACAAAGAACAATTCCTACAAGACACACTACCTTACCTTAACACAGACAAACTCGATCTGGACAAACAAGTTGACAATTGGTATAATACCATCAGTACAGCAGCGAAAACTAAAGCAGGCACAAAAACGAATAACAAGAGACATCACGCACCATGGTACTCCAAAAGCATACGCAACACTAAAAGAGAGTTAAGAAAGCTAGAACGCCACTGGAGACGATCCAAATCTCATACCTCACAGGACTTATATTTAACACAGCAAAAGAAATACAACGATCTTATCAATAAAACAAAATGAGAGCACCACACAAACACTATCCAGAAAGCATATAACAAACCCAGGGAACTTTTTGAGATAGTAAAAAATCTAACCAATGAACCAAGCTCTGACAAAGACATACAGGTCAACCCACAAACATATGCAGATTATTTCAGGAGAAAATAGGCCACACTCCGCCACAAATACACACAGAAACCATCTCCGCTCTCAACACAAGCACTGCACCCACGGATCCTTGCCCAGTCCCATGGATCAAAGCAACCAAGCAAAACTTCCTCAGTTATATACACAACCTCGTAACCAACTCCCTAACTCGAGGAACAATGCCAGAACAGCTGAAACTAGCCACAATAAGGCCTATCCCCAAGAAAACCAACCTAGAAAAGAGCAATCCAGCAGCATACAGGCCAATCTCCAGCATACCGCTCCTAGCCAAAATCATAGAAAAGACAGTACAACTACAACTCCAGGACCACATTGACGAGCATGCTCCGCTCGATATACATCAACATGGCTTCCGCCCCAACCATGGAGTTGAAACACTGCTGCTATATCTATTCAATGATATCATCCAGACCATAGACAACTACAATCGAGGAACCCTAATGATCTTCATAGGCATATCAGCGGCCTTCGATACAGTGGACCACAGAATCCTCCTAACCAGACTACAGAGCATTGGAATAACTGGCACCGTCCTAAGCTGGTTCAACTCATACTTGACAGACAGGCAGTTCCAGGTTAAAATAGGAACCAACACCTCACAACCCACAAAGATCAAACAAGGAGTACCACAAGGATCTGCGCTCTCCTCACTTCTATTTAACATATTTATCCAGCCGATCTGCCACATCATGGCAGCCCATCAAATAGATTACACAATTTATGCAGATGACATCATGATTTACACGCCAATCAACCTTAACAGCCCCGACTACAACAAGATAACGAACTGCCTTGACAACATGTCCGCCTGGCTAACGCACAACAACCTAGCTATAAACTTTAACAAGACAGAGGCACTTATTATCACCCGAAACACCGACTTCAGCCCCCCACCATTCATCATAAGCAACAATACCAATAAAGGATGAAGTTAGATACCTCGGAATAACCCTTGACAAAGGACTCAACCTACAGTCCCACATAAGAAAAACTGTTAGAAACGCATACTACAAAATGAAAATAATCAGACGCCTCAAGCCTCTACTCTCCCATGAACACTTCCGCACAGTCTGCCAAGCGCTAATAACTCCCATACTGGATTTCTGTAACCCGATCTACAACGGAATATCAAAACATTCACTCAAACCGCTTCAAATGGCTCAAAACACAGCAGCCAGAATAATCACCGGCTCCACAACTCATGCCCACATCACCCCCATCCTCAAAGAACTCCACTGGCTCCCAATAAGCCACCGCATCAAATATAAGATGATCATAAATATATTCAAAATCAGACACAAGAGCTCTGCAATCAGCCTCCAAGCCCTCTTACTCCCTAACACCAACAGCAGACCAAGAAGGAAAACCACATCAGACACCCTCAGCACCCCAAGTAACTACACAAAATCATGCAAATTCACTACACAAAGAGCACTTTCTTTAGCGGCCCCATTAATATGGAACTCTCTCCCTCCCGACTTACGATCAATCGAGGATATAAAGGACTTCCGAAAGCAATTAAAGACTGTACTATTCACAGAGCACTACGGCTCAAACACCTAACTAGAATCCTTTTATTGTAACCTTTATGTAAAATGATTGTCTGTAATGGTTTACCTATGTTATGTATCCCACCTTACTACTTCGATGTTTTGATTAAGCAGTGCATGTTTCCCTTGCTTTTGTATAACCTTTGTTTGTCTTTGTAACCGCTTTGATTGAAGGAAAAGGCGGTATAAAAAACTTGTTAAATAAATAAATAAATTTGAAAGCATAGGAACGTCTAATGGAAGGCTTTCTGGAAGCATGAAGGATATCCTTCACCTGCTGAGAAAGATGCAAATCTTGAAGGTCTAGGGCTTCAGCAAACAGGCCCTGAGATGGAGAGACTGGGGATTTGGATGCCATAACGTTCCCTCCTCCTGGGACAGGAGGTCTGGAGCAGATCCCAAGTCCAGGGAAAGAGCTTGAGAGAGATGCAGAAGTAGAGGGTACCACACTTGTCGTGGCCAACGTGGTGCTATGAGGATCATAGACCCTCGATCTCTCTGAAGCTTGAAGAGAGTTTTGGGAATTAGGGGAATGGGTGGAAAGGGGTAAAGGAAGCCTTGACCCCAGTGAAGGAGGAAGGCATCCTTGGCCTGAGCTCCCTGACACGGAATTCTGGAACAGAACCGGGGAAGTTTGGCATTCCACGGACTTGCAAAGAGGTCTATGTCCGGGGCTCCCCAAATCCGAAAGATTCTGGCTATCTGGTCCATGTGGAGGGACCACTCGTGTGGAAGCAGAACTCGACCGAGTTTGTCTGCCCAAGAGTTTTGAACGCCTGGAAGATATACTGCCAGAAGATGAATTTGATGCTCTCTGGCGAAGGCCCACAATCTCAAAGCTTCGTTACAAAGTGACAGAGAGCCAGTCCCGCCCTGCTTGTTCACGTAGAACATGGCTACTTGGTAGTCCGTGTGGATGAGGACTGTCTTGCAGCTGAGCAGGGTGTGGAAGACTCAGAGCCAGAAAAATTGCTCTGAGCTCCAAGAGGTTGATATGTAGAGAAGTCTCCTGTGGAGACCAGATGCCCTGGGTGGAGAGATCTTGTAGATGAGCTCCCCAACCCCTTGGAGAGGCATCTGTTGTAAGGGTTGCTTGGGGTAACAACTGTTGAAAGGGGGACCCCAGCAACAGGTTTTGAGTGGACTTCCAACACTGGAGAGACCAAAAAAGGCAACTGGAGGTTGCTATTTTGTCTGAAAGGCACCCTGATGCCTGGGATAAAGTCCATTGAGCTGCCCTCATGTGAAGGCGAGCGTAAGGAACCACATGCACGGTGGATGCCATGTGGCTTAACAGTTGTAACATCTCTCGAGTAGTTAAATGGGACTTTAACTGAATCTGGGAGGCTAACTGCACCAAGCGTAGGCAACGGGCCTGGGGAAGATAGGCTCTTGCAGTTGTGGTATCCAGCAAGGCCCCTATGAACTCTAGTGACTGAGTAGGGGTGAGATGGGATTTTGGGATGTTTATTACAAGTCCCAGATACTGAAGAACACGCCTTGTGCAGGCTAGGGAAGTCTGGGCCTCTGACTGGGATGGAGCTCGGATGAGCCAGTCATCCAGATATGGGAATACGAATATTCCTAGAGTGCGTAGAAATGCAGCTACTACTGCCATGCATTTTGTGAACACTCTTGGTGCAGAGGCCAGACCGAAAGGAAGCACTCTGTATTGGTAGTGCTTTCCTTGATAAAGGAACCGAAGGAACTTTCTGTGTGTTGGATGGATGAGGACATGGGTGTATGCATCCTTGAGATCTAGAGAACAAAGCCAATCTTGACTCTGAAGGTATGGAAGGAGAGCACCGAGAGAAATCATCTTGAATTTCTCCCTGCATAGAAACTTGTTCAATTCTCTGAGATCTAAAATGGGTCTGTAGCCCCCTGTTTTCTTTGGGATAAGAAAATAAGGGGAGTAGAACCCCGAACCCTGTTGAAGAAGAGGTACTTCTTCTATTGCCCCTTGGGCAAGAAGGGTAGCAATCTCCTGACCTAGAAGGTTGAGGAGAGATGTTGGAGAATTGAACTGTTTCACCATGGTGTGAGGAGGAAGGTTTAAAAAGTGAAGCTTGTACCCCTCCTATATGATGGAGAGGGTCCATTGCTCTGCTGTGATTTGCTCCCATCTGGGAGCAAAGTAAGTCAACCTTCCTGGAATGGTGAGGGGCTCTGGGTTTCCCAGAGATAGAAAGGCTAAGTTCTCTAGTTGCAAGTCAAAGGCCTTGAGGAGGCTGAGGCTGCTGGGCTGTGGTAGGCTTGGCAGCCTTTGACTTGGCCTGTTTAGGTGGTTGCTGACATTTTGCAGCAAAACGACCTGCAGAAGATGCCTGCCCATGAGCAGGATAATATCTTCCCTTTTTAGAAAAAGATGTCTTTTTGAACAATCTTTTCTTAACAGGGGCAGAGGTAGACTTTGAAAGTTGATCCAAAGCAGAGTTCTCAGCATCCATCTGAGTGGCCTTTGCTTGCCAATCCCTGCCAAACAGGTTTTCACCTGTACAAGGAAGGTTTCCCAACTCATCCTGGACCCAGAGTTCCAAATCAGAGGCTTGTAACCAAGCAATTCTGCGTGCACCTATGGCAATAGCCGTGGCTCTGCTTACACACTCAAAAGAGTCAAAGGCTGCACGGTTGGAGAATTTGGAAACATCTTGGGCATGTTTGAGCCAAGTGAGAACTTCCTGCCTTTTATCTTCTGAAATAAAAGGAGCTAAAGTCTGCAGATGATCTGTGACTTCTTTTAGAAACATCCCCATATAGAGAATATAGGAGTTGATTCTGGCAGCAAGCATATTGGCTTGGAAAATCCTTCGGCCAAAAGCATCTAGAGTCCTACATTCACGTCCTGGAGGGTTAGATGAGTGTCTCTTTGCACTCTTTATTTTCTTCATAGCAGACTCAACCACAATAGAGTGGTGAGGAAGCTGAGTCTTATGAAAACCAGGACAGGGAGGGACACGGTACATGGTGTCTAACCTGCGAGAATGAGGAGAGGTGGTGAGAGGAGTCTCCCACATGCCCAACATGAGATCATAGAGAATTTCATGAATAGGTAGGGTAGCTGCTTCCTTAGGAGCCTTAGGATATTGCAAAATATCTAATTGCTTGGCTCTAGGCTCTGACTCAGAGGCCACTGTAATGGAGAGGCCTCTAGCCACTTCCCTAATGAAGTCTTGAAAAGACAAATCCTCTGGAGGAGACATTCTTCGTTTTGGAGAATCAGACTCCTGAGGAAGCAGTACCGGTGCATTGACAGAAACCTCCGACTCAGAGTCTTCGGAGGAATCGAAATATCGCCTGTCCGGATGCTCCTGTAAAGCCCGATACGCATACCGAGTGGGATCGACATCGGGAGTAAGCGGTAACGGTTCGGTACCGATGGGCATCGCAGGACAGGGTACCGTTGCAGCCGACACCGAAGTCGATGTCGATGCAAACGGTGCCGATGCCGGAGTCGGTACCGGCAACGGAGATTGTTGCGGTACCAAAGGTGTCGAAGCCTGCATAAATGCCATAAGGGTGCGCTGTATGGATAGAATTTTCTGATCCATCGACGTCACCAGAGTCTGGATGTCGTTACCAGTGGAGGCCACCGGTACCCCAGAGCACGGCAACAGGTGATCGATCGAGGCCGCGCCATCGATGTCAACCTGTGACCCCACAGGTAATGCTTTGGAAGCCGGAACTTCCCGCCAGGGTAATTTTGCCGGTGCGGAATCCTCGAGGGCAAGCCCGGAGGCATCTCGATGCTTGGAGGAAGATTTGCCCTTTGAGGACCGGCTAGATTTATGTTTGGTTACCTGAGATCCATGGGAGGAAGAAGAAGCCCTGGAAGATGTTGATGCCACCGAGGCTGCATCAGAGGGAAACAGGGTACTGAGCTTGGCTGCTCAGTTCTGCCGACCTCTTTTAGACATCATGGTGCAGGACACACCATCCGTGATGGAATGGTCAGGACCCAAACATTTAAGACACCAATCATGGGTGTTGGTGACAGAAATAGTACCGCCACATTTTGTGCACTTTTTAAACCCGGAAGCGGGCTTCTCCATGAGGAGAAAATATTTAGGCCTAAGGCCCAAACTGAAAATGCACAGTTGAAGAAAATAAAAGTTTTTGGGTTTTTTTGAAGAAGAAGAAAGAAAAGAAAAGACCGGCGGTACCGGTCTGACGTCGAAGGCAGACGCGACACAGAAAAATAAAGAACTTCTTCTGCGGTGACAGGAACACGACCTGCTGGCTCCGCGGAAAAGAAGAACTGGAGAGAGGCGGTTGGGAAAGGCGGGAAGGCAGCGCGCAGGCGCTGTGGGATGCTCCCAAAAGCTTTCTTACTGGACGCTGGGGAGCGTTCCCGCGCAGGCTCCGTCGGTACCAATACCCATATCTTCATATGTGAAGACTCATTCCTGCTTGTTCCTGGAGATTGTCATTGTTCAGTCTCCAAGCTGCTGGAGGAACCTAGATCCCCAGAGATTCCGGGACTGGACTGGAGAGACGATAAGGAATTATAAAATGCTTTACAGGTGGTATATCACCCCCACAAGAATAGTACACATGTATGGCGACAATGTGGGGAGCGGGGGACATTTTATCATGTTTGGTGGGAGTGTTTGGGCTAAGGTATTTGTGTGGTTGGGAAAGGTTGTGGGAGTGTAGCTGTCCCGTGCCCCAGAGGTGACCTTGCTAAATATAACTCCGAGTTATCTACTTAATGCAATGGCGCCTTTCATCAGGGCGGGGTGCATGGCGGCAAGGCTGGCTGTGGCTCAGTGGAGGAAGCAGCTGGAACCTCCAGAGATAAAGGAAGTTGAAGTGCAAGTTGGTCACTTGTGTTTGATGTACAAATTAACTGCGCTGAAGTATTGTAGGCTGCACAGTTTGGTAAAGATCTGGGGGAAGTTCTCCAAATGGACTGGTTTAAAGGACAATTAATGTGCATCTTTTGAATCTTGTCTGGGTTAATGGGGGCGGGGCAAGGGTGGGGGAGGGGATTCTTCTTCAGATGGGAATTGTGATAATTCGAAGAACATGGAGAGAAGCGATTGGTTTTGGTTTATATGTTTGATGCAATAAAGAATAAATGGAACCCCCCCCAGTATGCTCTATCCGATCTGCCCATCCATAACAACTATTAAGTTCTATAATTCCTTCCTCTCCCTCAAATATCCTCTGTACTTGTCCCATGCAGTTCTAGTCTCCACCACCTCCAATGGGAGGCTGTTCCATGCATCTGCCTCCCTTTCCATAAAGAAATATTTCCTATCCCCTTTCACCTTCATCCTATGACCCCCTTGTTCCAGAGCTTCCTTTTGACTGGAAGAGGGACACCTCCTGTGCATTTATACCATGGAGGAATTGAAATGTCTTTATTATAGCGCCTTTCTCCCACTTTTCCTCCAAAAGTATACATATTGAGATCTTCAAGTCTGTTCCCATATGCCTTATGATGAGGGCCAATGACCATTTTAGTAGCTGCCTTATGGCCCAACTGCAAACTGTTTAAAATCCCTTTGAAGGTGCAGTCTCCTAAACACTATACACAGTACTCCAAATGAGGTCTCACTAGAGATTTATACAAAAAGCACTATTACCTCCTTTTTCCTGCTGGCCATTCCTCTCCCTCTGCAAGCGAGCATCCTTCTGGCTTTTGCCATTGCCTTTTCTATCTGTTTGGCCCCTTTAAGATCATCTGATACTATTACCGCAGCTGCTTTTCTTCTTTGCACTGAAGTGTTTCACCCCCTATATTGCGCCGCTCCCTTGGGGTTTCGCATTTTCTACCATTCAGTCTTGGCTGCCAATCCTCAAGCTCTGCTAGATCCCTCCTCATGTAATCCATATCTTCCAAGGCGTCTCTCCTGTTGCAGATTTTGATATCATCCACAAAGAGGCAAACATTTCCCAAAAGCCCCCCTGGCAATATTACTTATGAAAATGTCAGACAGAATAGTACTAAGGGGCTGTGGCCTGGGGCGCACCACCAGTAATGCCCCTATCTTCACAGTGAACTTCATTAACTACGGCCCTCTGTTTCATTCAAATATTAAATAACGCTTATATAGCAACAGTAAAACAAGAGGACACACTATGAAACTAAAAATCAGCAGACAATCACAGAAGGATTTTCTTAACACAGTATATAATAAAGCTGTGGAATTCGTTACCAGAGGATGTGGTCAAGGTGATAAGCAAAGGTGGATGCAAAAGAGGTGTGGACCAGCTCCTGGGGGAAATCTCATAAAACATTATTAGCCAGGAAGACCTGGGAGAGCTATTGCTCATCCATAGAAAAATTATGGAAACAGACCTGCTGTGTACTTGTGACCCAGACTGGCCACTATTGGAGAGAGGATGTTATGTTCGATAGACCTTGCCTGGATTTAGCATAGCTGTTCTTATAGGCAGAGAAAGCACGCACAAATCTCTGCATACAATTTTTTTGATAAGCAAAAATACTGGTGTAGTTTAGCTTTGATTGTTGGTGCAAACATCACAGGTAAAAGTAGCCACCAATGTGGCAATCTGGCCACTTTTGATTACTTAGCCCTTAAAGTTAGAGGGAACCAAGGAAGGACATCATGGATGGGCAGGCCTAGCCCGTTCACTAAGCAGCAGCTGAAGGTGGCGGATCTGCGTGGGAGGCACGGTAGCCGTGGCAGGCCATGTCCTTCAGTACACATTGCCTGCTGCTTCTGACGCCCATCGACAGGACATTGTGTTAGAGGGGGTCAAAAGTGAAAGACCATGTGTGCCAAAGCAAATGGGCCGCTACTGCTGCCACCACTGTGCTAAGCTGAGCTGTCCCCCCCACGACCATGCCAAAGGAATTGGCGCCAATAGGGGGCGCTGGCGTGGTGTGACCCAGTGTGGAGGGGGGGGGGGCGGTAGCACAGCTGGGGCTTCTGCCTGGGGCAGCAGAAACCCTTGCGCCGGCCCTATGGATGGAAAAGGCAACGACAGGTTTGCAAGAGAATGTAGGGGCAGCGTTGGCTACAGAGAGGAGTCAGGTTACATAGAACAATCTTAAAATAAAGTAGTCAAGGCATGAATTATATGAAGAGGAGGAGAATAAGGCCTAAAATTCTGAACTGCTCCTATTCAACAGGAAAGCACATTAGTAGGAGTTGGGAAGAAAAACAAGTGAAACCTCAATGCTAGGGAGACCTTCCTCCACAACTACCTCAGTCATCTGATACTGCTCCAGCACCTCTCTGGCATACATAAAAGACCTGCTGTCCATCTGCTTGATACTTTCTGCCAGGCTGCGGTTCACGTCTAGCAGCCTCGCACAGTGAGCCTCCAGTTCTACAAGGTCCAGTTTCTTGCATTTTATCAATATCTGATAAGAAAAAATACATTGCATGAAAGTAATTCAGAAATAGACGTTTAATATTAGTAACTACCTGCTGAATCCTAGCATCCATAGCACTCCCCCAGCACCTACCTGCAGTATCCTTCCCTCAGCACCCGCCATCTGAATCCCCAGCTCCTCACATCACTCCCCCAGCACCTACCTGCAGTATCCTTCCCTCAGCACCCGCCTTCCGAATCCCCAGCTCCTCACATCACCCCCTCAGCACCTACCTGCAGTATCCTTCCCTCAGCACCCGCCTTCCGAATCCACAGCTCCTCACATCACTCCCCCAGCACCTACGTGCAGTATCCATCCCTCAGCAACCGCCTTCCGAATCCCCAGCTCCTCACATCACTCCCCCAGCACCTACCTGCAGTATCCTTCCC
This sequence comes from Ichthyophis bannanicus, assembly GCA_033557465.1. Taxonomy (NCBI): domain Eukaryota; kingdom Metazoa; phylum Chordata; class Amphibia; order Gymnophiona; family Ichthyophiidae; genus Ichthyophis; species Ichthyophis bannanicus. Next base: position 139,881,329 of record CM066049.1, on the reverse strand, counting down.
TCAGCACCCGCCGTCTGAATCCCCAGCTCCTCACATCACTCCCCCAGCACCTACCTGCAGTATCCTTCCCTCAGCACCCGTCTTCCGAATCCCCAGCTCCTTACATCACTTCCTCAGCACCCGCCTTCCGAATCCCCAGTTCCTCACATCACCCCCTCAGCACCTACCTGCAGTATCCTTCCCTCAGCACCCGCCTTCTGAATCCCCAGCTCCTCACATCACTCCCCCAGCACCTAACTGCAGTCTCCTTCCCTCAGCACCCGCCTTCCGAATCCCCAGCTCCTCACATCACTCCCCCAGCACCTACCTGCAGTATCCTTCCCTCAGCACCTACCTGCAGTATCCTTCCCTCAGCAACCACCTTCCGAATCCCCAGCTCCCCACATCACTCCCCCAGCACCTACCTGCAGTATCCTTCCCTCAGCACCCGCCTTCTGAATCCCCAGCTCCTCACATCACTCCCCCAGCACCTACCTGCAGTATCCTTCCCTCAGCACCCGCCTTCTGAATCCCCAGCTCCTCACATCACTCCCTCAGCACCTACCTGCAGTATCCTTCCCTCAGCAACCACCTTCCGAATCCCCAACTCCTCACATCAGCACCTACCTGCAGTATCCTTCCCTCAGCACCCGCCTTCTGAATCCCGAGCTCCTCACATCACTCCCCTAGCACCTACCTGCAGTATCCTTCCCTCAGCACCCGCCTTCCGAATCCCCAGCTCCTCACATCACTCCCTCAGCATCTACCTGCAGTATCCTTCCCTCAGCAACCACCTTCCGAATCCCCAGCTCCTCACATCACTCCCCCAGCACCTACCTGCAGTATCCTTCCCTCAGCACCTACCTGCAGTATCCTTCCCTCAGCACCTACCTGCAGTATCCTTCCCTCAGCAACCACCTTCCGAATCCCAGGCTCCTCACATCACTCCCCCAGCACCTACCTGCAGTATCCTTCCCTCAGCACCCGCCTTCCGAATCCCCAGCTCCTCACATCACCCCCTCAGCACCTACCTGCAGTATCCTTCCCTCAGCACCCGCCTTCCGAATCCCCAGCTCCTCACATCACTCCCTCAGCACCTACCTGCAGTATCCTTCCCTCAGCAACCACCTTCCGAATCCCCAACTCCTCACATCACTCCCTCAGCACCTACCTGCAGTATCCTTCCCTCAGCACCCGCCTTCCGAATCCCCCGCTTCTCACATCACTCCCCCAGCACCTACTTGCAGTATCCTTCCCTCAGCACCCGCCGTCTGAATCCCCAGCTCCTCACATCACTCCCCCAGCACCTACCTGCAGTATCCTTCCCTCAGCACCCGCCTTCCGAATCCCCAGCTCTTTACATCACTCCCTCAGCACCCGCCTTCCGAATCCCCAGCTCCTCACATCACCCCCTCAGCACCTACCTGCAGTATCCTTCCCTCAGCACCCGCCTTCTGAATCCCCAGCTCCTCACATCACTCCCCCAGCACCTAACTGCAGTCTCCTTCCCTCAGCACCCGCCTTCCGAATCCCCCGCTTCTCACATCACTCCCCCAGCACCTACTTGCAGTATCCTTCCCTCAGCACCCGCCGTCTGAATCCCCAGCTCCTCACATCACTCCCCCAGCACCTACCTGCAGTATCCTTCCCTCAGCACCTACCTGCAGTATCCTTCCCTCAGCACCCGCCTTCTGAATCCCTAGTTTGTCACATCACTCCCTCAGCACCTACCTGCATTATCCTTCCCTCAGCACCCGCCTTCCGAATCCCCAGCTCCCATCACTCCCCCAGCACCTACCTGCAGTATCCTTCTCTCAGCACCCGCCTTCCGAATCTCCAGCTCCCATCACTCCCCCAGCACCTACCTGCAGTATCCTTCCCTCAGCACCCGCCTTCCGAATCCCCAGCTCCCATCACTCCCCCAGCACCTACCTGCAATATCCTTCCCTCAGCACCCGCCTTCCGAATCCCCAGCTCCCATCACTCCCCCAGCACCTACCTGCAGTATCCTTCCCTCAGCACCCGCCTTCTGAATCCCTAGCTCCTCACATCACTCCCTCAGCACCTACCTGCAGTATCCTTCCCTCAGCACTCGCCTTCTGAATCCCCAGCTCCTCACATCACTCCCTCAGCACCTACCTGCAGTATCCTTCCCTCAGCACTCGCCTTCTGAATCCCCAGCTCCTCACATCACCCCCTCAGCACCTACCTGCAGTATCCTTCCCTCAGCACCCGCCTTCCGAATCCCCAGCTCTCCACATCACTCCCCCAGCACCTACCTGCAGTATCCTTCCCTCAGCACCCGCCTTCTGAATCCCTAGTATGTCACATCACTCCCTCAGCACCTACCTGCAGTATCCTTCCCTCAGCACTCGCCTTCCGAATCCCCAGCTCTCCACATCACTCCCCCAGCACCTACCTGCAGTATCCTTCCCTCAGCACCCGCCTTCCGAATCCCCAGCTCTCCACATCACTCCCCCAGCATCTACCTGCAGTATCCTTCCCTCAGCACCTACCTGCAGTATCCTTCCCTCAGCACCCGCCTTCTGAATCCCTAGTATGTCACATCACTCCCTCAGCACCTACCTGCAGTATCCTTCCCTCAGCACCCGCCTTTCGAATCCCCAGCTCCCCACATCACTCCCCCAGCACCTACCTGCAGTATCCTTCCCTCAGCACCCGCCTTCTGAATCCCTAGTTTGTCACATCACTCCCTCAGCACCTACCTGCAGTATCCTTCCCTCAGCACTCGCCTTCCGAATCCCCAGCTCTCCACATCACTCCCCCAGCACCTACCTGCAGTATCCTTCCCTCAGCACCTACCTGCAGTATCCTTCCCTCAGCACCTACCTGCAGTATCCTTCCCTCAGCACCTACCTGCAGTATCCTTCCCTCAGCACCCGCCTTCTGAATCCCTAGTTTGTCAGAGCTCCCCCAGCACCATTCTACTTTATTCTTGCACAAACATAATCCAGTGCTTTTTTCCTTCGCAAAAAAAGGTGCCAGTACTCATGTGCAGGTCTCTTTCACAGGCAGTGAAAAAGGTGCTGGTAGTTGATACTACTTAGTACGCCCTCAAAAGAAGCCCTGCGCATAATCTATTCAACTATAGCAGCAAGACTTTACACAGTTATTTCTGTAGTTCTCATAGGCCGCAGTTACAGGCTTAATGTGCATAACATTTAGCCGCACTTAAAAGAGGCGTTTGTGGTGGGAGGAGGTTTATTTTGGGCAGGCTTCAAAAATTGTGTATACTTTCTCTTTGAAAATTGATTTTAAATCCCCAGGTCATAGAGACATGCAAAAATGGCCTTCTAATGTGTAATAGTGAGAAATACCTGTAGGATCTTGCAGTTCTTGTCTCGCTTTGTGCCGTCTCTCTCTGTGGCTTTCTGGCTAGTGTCATCCTGTACCAAGGACCAAGTTCCCAGAGTAAGGACTGCTCTCGGGTAACTAAAATCTGAAAAGAAGTGAGAAAACTAGAGCTCAGAACAGAGATTACTTAGCAACTAATGGCTTCTCCAGCATACGGCACTCTTAGACACACAGAGCAAAGAGAGTGGGATTGAAAGGCTGGAGCAAGGCTTTGTGCTCTGCAGGGAGGGCCGCTGTGCCATGCCAGTTGCACTTCAAACTGAAATTTCTTTGCACCTGATTCTTCTTCCTTCTCCTTCTGGTTGCTGATGAATATCTTCTTTCTTCCTTTCCCTACTTCTGGTGTGCTCATGGGAGGCAAAAGATTTCCAGTTCTCAGGAAAATTGATTTCTGGGTCACAGACTTTGCTTCTTTAACTTTTGTCCTCTGCCATGGACTGTAATCCTATATTTTGTAGAAAAACACATTCAAATTCTTTTTTCACTACTCCCCTGCCTTTTAACTCTTTTTAACCCCAAGCTCTCTCCATCCTTTCAAGCTTGTCCTTAGCTCCACCCCAACTTCTTCTTCTTATTCCTGCTGGAAATCACACTGCCATCTTTGACTTTTTCCTGCAATTCTTGTGCCACTGAAAATACTCTTCTGACCTAAGTCACCCAAGCAGCAAGTTACATGAGACCTTAAATCTGAATAAAACGCTAACTCCCCAGAGAGCAGCTGGGTCAGTGCAGGTGGTTGGTAATACAGGGCACTATCCAGAAAGGCTACAAGAACTAAGGGCCAAACATCGGGGCATCAGCTATGCTAATATCACTAACTATTTACATTATTACAACATTTATTTTGGGTGTGAACCAAATACAAAACTCTGTTTGAGACAGCAGAATACAAATGAATTGGAGGAAAGGTGTCCTTGGAAAAGGCCATATATCCAACAAACTGTCAAACTGGAGGCTGCTAGCCATGCACAGGCTGCAGGGGCCAATTGCTCATTTCCTTACATGTAACTTAAGGCAGATTTTAAAACCAGAACCGCCTACTTTTCATTTCAAAATCCACTTAAAAGTTTCATTATATGAACTACCTGTGTACTTTGCCCTTGCTAAATATGCATCTCAAGTAGTATATTTGAAAGAGTAGTACACATGTCCATTTCCCTTCCCTCCCTCCTGCATGTCGTTAGCTAGAGCCCTCCGACAATGCTTAGCTTTATGAAGCGCGCTTCGCATGTGACAAAAGATTTGTTAGGAAATGGGGAACATTTTGGGGAAAGGAGGGGCTCTTCTGAAGGGATGGGCTTCAGCTTAACCGGGATGGATCCAGGCTGCTGGCATTAACCTTTAAAAAGGAGATAGAGCAGCTTTTAAACTAGATAATAGGGGAGAGCCGACAGTCGCACAAGAGCGCATGATTTGGAACAATGTATCCTTGAAGGATACTAGCAAAAGACTGAAGTTAGGGCATATCAACATAGAGGTTCCAATAAAGACAAAAGTAACGCAAATGCCCTTGAGTACAGAGCAGACATAGCTTAAAGATTCCAAATTACCCCTGCCTACTGATAGCCAGATTAATATGAATAAAATACAGCTTCTAAAATGCTTGTATGCAGATGCTGGAAGTCTAAAAAATAAGATGGGAAAGTTAGAATATACAGCACTAAATGAGAAGTTAGATATGATTGGTATCTCAGAGAGATGGTAGAAGGAGGACAGCCAGAGGGACACTGTGATACCTGGGTACAAACTATATCGCAATGATAGAGCTCATCAAATTGGTGGAGGGGTTGCACTCTGTTAGAGGGGGCATTGAGTCAGAAAGGATTAAAGTTTTGCAGGAAACAAAATTCATTGTAGAATCTCTATGGAATGAAATTCCATGTAAAAAGGGGAAGGCGATGGCAGTGGGGGTGTACTATTGACCGCCTGGCCAGAATGAACAAATGGATGATGAAATGCTCAAACAAATCAGGGAAGTTAACAAAAGTTACAGGACAGTAATAATAATGGGTGATTTCAATTACCCCGGTATTGACTGGGTCAGTGTTACGGCAGGACAAGCTAGGGAGATAAAGTTTCTAGATGAAATAAATGACTGCTTCTTGGAGCAGCTGGTTCATGAACCAAACACAGGGGAAGCCATTTTGGACTTAGTCCTTAGTGGAACACCAGATCTGGTGCAAGAAATAAGGGTGTTGAGGCCTCTTGGCAACAGTGATCATAGCATGATTGCGTTTGATTTAATTAATGGAGGAGGGATGGTAAGGAAATCCACAATACTACCTTTTAACTTTCAAAAAGGAGACTATGATAAAATGAGAAAAACAGTTAAGAAAAAACTAAAAGGAGCAGTTGCAAAGGTTAAAAACTTACATGAAGCTTGGGTGTTGTTTAAAAATACTATATTGGAAGCCCAGACCAGCTGTATTCCACGCTTTAAGAAAAGTGGAAGGAAGTTAAAAAAACTGCCAGCATGGTTTAAAGATGAGGTCAGAAAGGCTGTTGTTGCCAAAAAAGCATATTTCAGGAAATGGGAAAAAGAGCCAAATGACGAAAACTGGAAACAACACAAGCACTGGCAAGTAAAATGCAAGGCATTGATAAGGCAGGCAAAGAGAATTTGAGAAGAAACTTGCTGTGGAAGCAAAAACATGTAATAAAGACTTTTTCAAGTATATTCGTAGCAAAAAACCTGTGAGAGAGTCAGTTGGACCATTAGATGATAAAGGGGCAGTAAGAGGGGACAAGGTTATAGCGGAGAGACTGAATGAATTCTTTGCTTCGGTCTTTCCTGAGGAAGATCTGTAGGGATGTTACCCATGACTGAAGTGGTATTTAAAGGTATAGCAACAGTAAAGATGTTATTGCCCCAATTTCTGTTTCTGTTTCAAACGCTACCGATATTACTACCACGTCCAAAGTTAAAGCACTTACAAAGAAGCATTAATCAATTTATATGGCAAAATCAGAGTCCTAGGGTTGCTATCTCTACACTGCAGAAAGCTAGGGGAGAGGGGGGGGGGCTAGGGGGTTCCCAATTTTAGTAAATATTACATAACAGCGCAACTGAAAACACTTTATGACTGGCACAGAGAGAAACGGAAGCATTGGGTTCAGATGCAGGAAGACTCTGTAAGGGGAGTTGGATTGGAAAAGCTGGTGTGGGGGGGAAGCACAGTTCCAGCTAGTAGCGCTATGAACCCCTTTGTAGTGCATACCTTGAATATTTGGAAACAAAATAGGAAAGTATTAGTACAAGACAAAAGATATATACAAGGGATGACATTTGAGGCATGTTTTGAAAGGGAACAGGGGCCAGGGGTGAATATCTTGACAAGATGGGAACAGCGGGGACTTACACACATCTCCCGGATATTGGTTAAGGAGGGAATACGGGACTTTGAGGGTATTAAGGATCTATATGGATTATGTAGCAATGATTACTACAGTTATACCCAGATCGCTCATTTTGTGCGACAGCAGAGCGTATGGAGGGACCTGTGGAGTAACAGAGGGTGGTTTGAGGCCCTCTGCTCAGGACATTTAGGTCAAAAAGGAGCCTTGTCCAAGATCTATAAAGGGTTAATGGAGGGCGGAGAGGGTAAATTAGAGTTTATGAAGAAAAGGGAGGCAGACCTAGAAATACAATGGACTGAAGAGAGGTGGGATAAAGTAATACAGACCGTCGCAGGAATATCTATCGCTACTCAAATAAAAGAAAATGCCTATAAAGTACTTTATCAGTGGTATTGGACACTGATAGGACAAAAAAAGCGGGGTTGGGGTCAACTGATCGGTGCTGGAGAGGTTGCCAGGAGAGAGGGGATATGTTACACATGTGGTGGAAGTGTGGGCAGATTCAAGGATTCTGGGATGAGGTACTATTGATAACACAGGTACACTAAAAAAATTTTTTTTTAAACTGCCTCTAATGTTTCGATTGATTTTTACGTTTTTTGGTGCGCTGAATCCAAATCTGGTAACCAATTTGCTCCATCACGTACAGATTTTTTGCTACATTGGGTTAGCAGTTTGAGGTGAACGTTTCAGATTGAGTGCGATCGAGATAAAAGTTTCTTGGATGAATTCTTTATACTAATTGTTTAGTAGTTATTCAAATAAGAATAAAGAAAATTTTAACAAGGCAGCACATAAGAATAGAGTAATGTCAACAAAACACACTGTGATGGTAGCAAAATTGTCTGCACTTAAAACAGCCACATACATGTGCACAAACATTGAGCATATAAGAGCGAGGTTAGACACAAAGCAAAGTAAAGAAATGTGCAAAAAATGTTGTACAGGTATGTATGTAAGAATAGAAAACGCAAACCGCACCATTGCAATACATGAAGACAAACACCCGATGGTGTGAAAATAAAATTCTAATAAATGAGATCCGACACTGTGGTAATAACTAGCAAATTTTTATTTCAAAGTTTAGTAAAAACACGATATTTGTCAACACAGTTTAGATTTTAAAGTCATTCTTGGGTCAATCAATCTCCTGGTGGGCCCGTTTCTTCTTCCCCCGAATGCTTCTCTTGGTGCGCTGCTTGGCGTATTTTTCATCTGGGGTTTCCCGCAGCAGCAACCAGCAGAAATCAGCCATCATAGTGGTGTTCCATCTTCCTTGGTACCTTCTCTCTGCATCCTTGATGTCCTGGTGAAACCTTTCACCTTGTTCTTCACTGTACGCCCCCAAGTTTTCGGGAAAGTAGTTCACATGGGAGTGCAAGAAATGGACTTTCAGGCTCATGTTACAGCCTTGTTCTTTGAAGGCATTGAGCATCCTGGCAACAATATCCTTATAGTTCTCATCCCGCCTGTTCCCCAAGAATTTGAGAACAACATCCTTGAAGGAATCCCAGGCTTCTTTTTCCTTCTCAGACATCGTTTCAGCGAATGCTCCATCTGAAATGAGTTTCCTTATATCAGGGCCAACAAACACTCCTTCCTTTAGCTTTGCTTCAGAAAGTCGGGGGAACTTTGAGCAAAGGTACCGAAAGCACTCACCATCTTTTGGAAGGGACTTGATGAATTGCTTAATGAGACCCAACTTAATGTGGAGAGGTGGTAATAGAATTTTATCACGAGGTGCCAAGCTCTCATGAAGAACATTTTTCTCACCGGGTCTCAAATACTGTACTCCCGAATTGGCCAGTCTTTTTTCCCCCAGTGTAGGTCGCGGGCCCGGCTATCCCACAAGCAAAGGAAGCAGGGATATTTGGTGAAACCGGATTGCTGCCCTAATAGCATGGATAGAATTTTAAAGTCTCCACAAATCATCCACTTATGCTCATCATAACGAATCTTCTGAAGAATCAGGGCCAAATTCTCGTATTTTTCTTGGAGAATAACAGAGTGAGCAATAGGAACTGAAGCGAATGTTGCCATTATGAAGAAGAACACCTTTTATGCTGTCTTTTGACAAATCAATGAACAGCCGCCATTCAGCAGGATCATACTTGAGTTTAAACTTTTCCATCACTCCGTATATATCGTTGCAAAATACCAAATCTTCCTCTTTGCTGAAATACTTCAAAAATTGTGTCTCGCGGTTGCGGTACCAATAAAAAGTTGTTCCTGGTGACAATAGATTTTTCTGTTTAAGCCAAGAACCTAGCAGTTGGGCAGCATCTTTTGGGAGTCCTAAATCCCGGACTAAATCATTCAATTCAGCTTGAGAGAAAAGTTCAGGTTTCGGATCTGGTTCAGTTTCAAACTCGGAAGTACTGGACTCATCGGGAAAAGCCATCTGATGAGTCTCATCACGATCAGAACCGTCCACACAAATATGATCCAAAGATTTTGGTGGTTCAGGCACAGGTACTTCGTTGCTATGAGGCATAGGCCTAATTGCTGAGGGAAGGTTGGGGTAACTTATTACGTTCTTATTTTTTAAGTTGTATCCCTTCACAATGCAAGAGCAAAAATAGCAGTCACTGCTGTGGTCTCTTTGTTCACGCCACATCATAGGTATTCCGAAACGAAATGCTTGTTTTTTACCTTTCATCCATAAGCGTAGATCTTCCTCACATGTCTTGCACACTTTGTGAGGAGCCCACGGTTTGTCTTGATCGCCTAACTTCAAACCGAAAATAGGCGAAATATACTTTTTTAATAAATGCAGAAATGTTCCTCTGCCGCTTTTTCACGGTATATTCCCCACGAATAAAACAAAAACTGTCCGGAGAGTTGACGCAACCTCTGGCTCTGTGAGCCATCACAAATACACAGCACTGCAAACTACAACTGTAGTGAACCACTTCGGAATAAAGCTGGATTACGACTGAGCAAACAAAAGGTAATAATGAACTTGCAAGAAACTGAAATTTGACAGGAACGTTCATGTCGCAACCACCGTGTTTGAGCGAGCGAACGAGGCGAGGCGAACAGGAAAGAACATGCGCCAGCGCGAGTACTGGATTTAGCCCCCCGCCTCCCAATTGTCCTGTTAATGTATAAAATGAATACAAAACACTCTAAAATATCATGAGGGAGTGTTTCTAGTTAGTTAACCATTACAACCTCTATTTTGGGCCAAGAAAATAAACTGCAGTCGGCTAAAAAGAAATTATGTGAACATTCCTTATATGGGTAAGAAATCTAATTTTGCAAGAAAACGTGACGTGATGGAACATTTTGGCTATTTTTCCTGGATTCAGCACCCCAAAATCTATAGGAATCAGTTGCAAAACTGGAGGCAGTTTTTTGATAGTGTACCTGTGTAATTTATGAAATGACAGGAGATAGATTGCAAAAAAAGCCAGAGGTCTGTCTCTTGCATCAGCTGGGGGAGGATATCCCGGAAAGGGAGAGGGGGCACTGAATCACTGCATAGTGGCAGCAAGAAGCGAGATAGTACAACATTGGACAGAGCTGGGGAGTCCTCAGAGTGCAGGTTTTATTAGAAGAATGGGGGATTTGTGTTTGATGCATCAATTGACAGGGTTGCGACATGGGAAAGGGGACAAGTGTCTGGAACAATGGAAGAGTGTCTGGACATGGAAAGCAGGATAGGAGGAGGGAGGACTAAAGTAAAGCTATTCAGAAAATAAATGCACTGGTATTGATCCAATTGGCGAAAGCATATAAGCGTTACACGCGAGAGAATGGTTGTGAGACATAAAGCACATGTAATAGAAGGGGATAATTGTGAGGGGGGGGGAAGAGATGAATAGGCAATTAGCAATGTTGTAATAGACAACAGGGGAAAATAGCCAAGATGATGACAGATTGTTGCTTAAATATAAATGTACATTGTTGGGCTAAGAAGAAGTTATAAGTTTGTATTATAACACCATGCCGTTCTTGATATTATTAAGACTCTATTCTGTTCTATGTAATTATCTCTTGTATATAGTTTACCCCCGTTCTCCAAGTTTGTACTCCTGTTCGATGTAAACCAAACAGCTTGTTGTTATGGTCTTTATGTTATAATGTAAACCGCGCTGATGCCGAATAGTGCGGTATATAAGAACTTGTAATAAATAAATAAATAAATAAATATATGGAATAAATTTAATAAAAACGTTAAATGGGAAAAAGGATATAGCATTATTAGAAAAGGTACAGAGAAGAGCCAACAAAATGGTAAAGGGGATGGAAGGATATCCCTATAAAGAGAGGCTAAAAAGAGTAGGGCTCTTTAACCTGGAAAAGAGACGGCTGAGGGGAGATATAATAGAAGTCTATAAATTAATGAACGGAGTGGAACGGGTAAATGTAGATACTTTACGCCATCAAAATATAGAAAGACTAGGGGACATGCAATGAAGCTACAGGGTAAACTATTTAAGACTAATAAGAGAAAATATTTTTTCACTCAACGTGTAATCAAACTCTGGAACTTGTTACTAGAGGATGTAGTAAAAGTTGTTAGTGTAGCTGGGTTTAAAAAAGGTTTGGACAAGTTCCTGGAGGAAAGGTCCATAAACCATTATTAAGAAGGGACCCAGGATATCAATGCTTGAACCAATACAAACATGGTGGAACCTGTGTCTTTTGGGGAAACTGCTAGGTACTTGTGACCTAGATTGGCCACTGTTGGAAACAGAATACTGGGCTTGATGGACCTTGGTCTGACCCAGTATGGCAGTTCTTATGTTCTTATGACTATTGTAAAATTGCAGTGGGTATGGACACTGACAAGAGCATATGGGCTTCTACACAATCTGCCTGAAGCCATTCCCAGGGGAGTCATTTTATAAAAACACACATGCACACACACTACATCTTTGGGTGCTATTATCGAGAGCTCTGAGAAGTTATGTACATTTATAAAAAAAAAAAATATTTCCAGCTAATATTGAGCCATCAGAATAGGCCATTCTTTAAATGCTCGGTGCAGCAGCTAAAAAACGCCTTGATATTCAGTGCCGGTATCTGCAGAGTGGTTGGCCCTGAATATGCGTATAATACAGTGCTGGGGGCATTATGCAGATAGCAGCAATATCCGAATAACTAACCCTATAACTCAGAACTGCCACTTTTGCTCACCTAAGTTACGCAGACAGTTATCTGGATAGCGGCACTAACCGGACAGCACCTCTGAATATGCCAGTCAGGTGCTGCTTTTCAATACTGACCCCACCCCCATATACAACCAAAATTTTATTATTTGGTTATTAGTTATATATATCTATATCCATCTATCATAGAGTTGCCAAACAATATTTTCAGCAATGGCAAGATAGGTGAGACTTAGAAAAGAGAGTACATAGATGCAGCTGCACTAATGTTCTCAGCGGCAGAGTTCTTCAGCGCACTATCCAGACTCCCGCGCTCCACCCCAGCACTAGACAGGCACTGCTGAGGATCAGCACAGAGCGCAGGCTGCTTATTTATTGCTATTATTTAAACACTGTGACCAGCATGTAAAAAGCAAACCATGAAGTTCAAATACTCAAATGGAACTGGAAGGAGCATGCTCAGACACTGCATTAATAAGGAGAAGTTTCACTTACCGTTAATTTCCTTTCCTAGAATACTGCTGGACCAGTCCAGACAAACGGGTTGTGTCCCCCTGCCAGCAGATCTTGGAGACAGAGAATTCTACCAGAGCTCTGATAGGCTGGACTCTGGTGATATGGTCCTACCCCTAGGGGTCTCCCTCAGTATTGACTGTAAAGCGAACCCAAAACATGTAACGCAACTTAACCATAAGACCACACTTAGTGGACATTGAATTCAACTATGTACAAGGGAGCTGAAAGTATCCCCAGAGCTGAAGGCTGCTAAGACCGATAACGCAGCCATCGGCACCCCATGGTGAGGCATACTGACAAGGAAGGAACAGAGGCCGGCGGCTTCACCGCACTAGCAGCACCGTAACTGACAGCAGGGTGGGTCCTGGACTGGTCTAGCAGTATTCTAGGAAAGGAAATTAACGGTAAGTGAAACTTCTCCTTCCAAGTCATACTGCTAGACCAGTCCAGACAAATGGGCAGTACCCAAGCTACCTGCTTTCAAGGGGGGGTCAATGCCGATGACAGCACTGCAGCTCCAAACTGGCCCTCTTGCCGAGTGTGAACGTCCAATCTATAGTGACGGACAAACGTGGACAACGACGACCAAGTCGCCGCCTGGCAAATGTCGAAAGGAGCTACTTGAGACCGCTCGGCCCAAGACGAAGCCTGAGCCCGAGTGGAGTGGAGTGAGCTCGGAGCCCTGCTGGAACCTGCTTGCCTTGCAGTATAGAAGCTGCCTCAATAGCTCCTCGCAACCATCTAGAAATGGTGGATTTGGAGGCTGCGGACCCCCGTCGAGGGCCCGCAAACAGGACAAAAAGATGATCGGTCTTACGGAAATCGTTTGTGATCTTAAGATACTGATAAAGCACTCTCTTCAGGTCCACAGCACACAAATGACGAAGGCGACCGGAACACTGCTCTTTTTCAAAGGTAGGCAAGAAAAGAGGCTGGTTGACATGAAACGGGGTAAGCACCTTAGGTAAAAAGGATGAAACAGTTCGAAGAGAAACTCCCGCCAAAGAAAACGAGAGAAAGGGGTCTCGACAAGAGAGATCCTGAAGTTCGGAAATCCGACGTGCCGAGGTTATGGCCACTAGGAAAACTGTCTTTAGCGTTAAATCCTTAAGGGAAAATGCCTTCAGGGGCTCAAAGGGAGGAGCAACAAGGGCAAGAAGAACGAGAGCGAGATCCCAAGAAGGAACTAAAGGACGTATAGGGGGCCGTAATGTCTGAACCCCTTTAAGAAAAGGCGAAACGGCCACATGCGAGGCGAGAACACGCCCCGCTATCGGCCCTCGAAAACAAGTTAGCGCGGCAACCTGCACGCGCAAGGTTCCGAGCGCCAGACCCTTATCTAGACCGGCCTGCAGAAAGGAAAGAATATCCGGGATGTTGCAACGCCAGGGCGAGATGTGACGTAGCGAACACCAAGTGTCAAAGAGACGCCACACACGAGCGTAAGCCAGCGACATCAAAGACCACCGTGCCTTAAGCATTGTCGCCACCACATGCGACGAATATCCCTTCTGAACTAACCTGCGGCGCTCAAGAGCCAGGCCGTAAGCGAGTAAGGAGCCGGGTTTCCCATTTCCACCGGACCTTGGAGCAGGAGCCCTGGGAACGCCCCCAGGCGTAGAGGAGACGCCCGAGACAGCCAGACGAGATCCGCATACCACGGTCTGAGGCCAATCCAGTGCCACCAGGACCGCGATGCTCCCTGTCTCTTTGGAGAATCTTGCCGATCATGGACCAGGGAGGAAAGACATACATAAGGAGATGGCTTGACCACGCTTGAGACAGTGCATCTATCCAGTGCGACCTGTTGTCCTGCCGTATCTTAAAAAGGATATAGCGATTTTAGAAAAGGTACAGAGAAGAGCCACCAAAATGGTAAAGGGGATGGAAGGATACTCCTATGAAGAAAGGCTAAAAAGGTTAGGGCTCTTTAACCTGGAAAAGAGACGGCTGAGAGGAGATATGATAGAAGTCTATAAATTAATGAGCGGAGTGGAACGCGTAAACGTAGATCGATTGTTTACCTTATCAGAATATAGAAAGACTAGGGGACATGCAATGAAGCTACAGGGTAAACTATTTAAGACTAATAAAAGAAAATATTTTTTCACTCAACGTGTAATCAAACTCTGGAATTTGTTACCGGAGGATGTAGTAAAGGCTGTTAGTGTAGCTGGGTTTAAAAAAGGTTTGGACAAGTTCCTGGAGGAAAGGTCCATAAACCATTATTAAGAAGTGACCGAAGATATCAATGCTTGACCCAGTACAAGCATTGTGGAACTTGTGTCTCTTGGGGAAACTGCTAGGTACATATGACCTAGATTGGCCACTGTTGGAAACAGAATACTGGGCTTGATGGACCTTGGTCTGACCCAGTATGGCATATCTTATGTTCTTATGTTCAACGGCTGAAGTAGATCGGTGCCTTGGTATTCTGCACCGTAGCCATGAGATCCATTGCCGGTAGACCCCATCGTCGAACAATGGACTGAAAGGACTCTGGCGCCAGAGCCCACTCCCCCGGATCCAGAGCATGTCGGCTGAGGAAATCGGCTTTTACATTGTCTACCCCCGCGATATGTTGCGCCAAGATAGCCTGCAGATGCCTCTCCGCCCACAGAAGGAGAAGACTCATTTCCTTCGATACACCTGGACATTTCGTGCCCCCTTGGCGGTTGAGGTATACCACTGTCGTAGCGTTGTCGGATAGAATTCGAACCGCCTGATGCCGCAGAAGAGGCTGAAACTTTCACAAGGCTAAGCGCACCGCTCACGTCTCGAGGCGATTGATGGACCACCGGGCCTCCTGAGGAGACCAAATCCCCTGCGCTGAGTGTGAGCCGCAATGCGCTCCCCAATCGGAGAGATTGGCGTCTGTCGTTACCAACACCCAGCGCGGAGTCTCCAAGGGAACCCCCTCAAAGGAGATTGCGGGGCCTGAGCCACCAACGGAGGCAAAGTCTCACCGCCGGTAGTAGAGGCAACCAAACTTGATAATCCTCTGACACCATGCTCGAGGCGAGACCTGTGCTAGGGAGACTGCGAACTTGAGAAGTTAACTTGAGGAATCTAGGCATTGACAAAAAGACCCGACCTAAGGCTGTATCGAATCGAGCCCCCAAAAATTCAATCTCCTGGGACGGCTGAAGACAACACGTGTCGCAGTTGATTACCCAGCCGAGGCTTTCGAGAAAGGCAACAACCACCGAGACTGTGCTGCAAGCCTCGGGGAGAGAGTCTGCGCGAATGAGCCAGTTGTCCAGATAAGGATGCACTCTGATGCCGCAGCTACTACCACCATTATCTTGGAGAAGGTTCGAGGTGCCGAAGCTAGACCGAAGGGCATCGCACGAAATTGGAAATGTTGACCGAGTACCGCGAATCAAACGAATCGCTGATGCCCCTCTCGAATGGGAATGTGAAAGAATGCTCCCACAAGATGGAGGGAAGCTAGAATTCCCCCTTGCGTACCGCTTGAATAACGGATCGCAGAGTCTCCATTCAAAAGTGTGGTACCCGCAGACTGCGATTGACGCCTTTGAGATCCAAGATAGGACGAAAGGAGCCGTCCTCTTTTTTTTTTTTTTGGCACCACGAAATAGACAGAGTAACAGCCTAGTCCTCTTTCCAACGGTGGAACTGGACGAATGGCATCTAAACGCTGGAGTCTTTGAACGAAGCAACATCCGCTGCCCACTGACGCAGCCAGAGCCATCTCCGAGCTACTGTCACCGGTGCTACAGAGCGAGCTGACAGCCGCAAGAGATCAGAGAAGGCCTCTGCCAGGAATGCAGCGATGGATTGTAAACGAGCCAACTTGGGATCACCTGGAAGCTGCTCAATCCATCGAAGGGCGGCCCATGCTGCTAGACCTCTGCACACCCCTCCTTGAAGGGAAAGAGCGGACGACGAAAAACCCATCTTTAGCAGACTCTCAACTTTTTAGGTCTTGCTAGTCACGGAGTGCCGCTCCGCCCTCAACAGGAATTGTGGTATGCTTGGTGACCCCGGTCACTAACGCATCAACTTTCGGGTATGTCAGCCAACGGTCCAAGCCCGAGGGAGACCAAGGGTATAACTGACCAATACCGCGTGCCGTACGTAGAGAGGACTCTGGAGAGTCCCACTCTCGAGATACCATATGCTGTAACTCGGCTAGAAAGGAATAAGCTTTGGAAGGCTTACGAATGCCCTGTAAAATGGGATCCGGCTGCAACAGGGTTTGAGAACTCTGAGGATCAGGTGTGTCGGCTAGGCGTAGCGACTCCATCACCTATGTGACTAGGGCCGGCAACTCCTCTTTCCGAAAAAATCTGATATCTTGAGAGCCCTCGTGAACTGTCAGCGAAGAATCAGACGGAGAATATTCCCCATTTTCTTTCTCCAACGAGTCAGGGCTCACCTCCGACGATTTAAAGTCTTCTTGAACATCCGTAGTGTCCCGCAAGCCACATGCAACGTTCCTGGAAGGACGTACTGCTTTAAGGTCTGAGGACTTTCGGGACCGCTTGCGAGACCCCACCATATCCTTGTCTGCTACCAGGAGGGTGCTGGAGGTATACCAAAAGACTCAGAACGCCACAGGTGCCATGCCTGGCGGAAGAGCGTCAGGAACTCACTGTCAGCCAAGACTGCCGTGGCTTCCAGCGGCTGTGGAAGCAAAATGGGAGCTGACTGAGTCCTTTCTGCAGGAAGATCCTGGAGGAGTTAAGGCGCTGATGTCCCCAGCTGGCAGCGCAATGGGAATGGAGGAAGAAGATTCTCCTGGATGCAACATGCAGGTGGAACACAAGCAATCTATAAACTCCTTTTTCTTATTATTACATATAATACAGCTGTGCAGAGAAACAGGCATTGCAGAGGCTTAAACCCTTTTTTTTTTGTAAACAAAAATCAAGATAGGCTTAGAGAAACAGAAGACTCTTCAAAGAAAAAGGGATTTTGAAACTCCCTGTGCCTTCACAGCATGTTTAAATGTTTTGAAATGGCCGCCCAGAGCTTCTCCCTCCAAAAAAAAAACACTGAAGAGAAATCCCTCCTGATTTTCAAAATGTCCGCTGGCACAGAAAAACTGCAAAATAAAAGTTTCCTAAGCTCTAAAAAACTTAAAAATGCAGCAAAATCGTTGGGGAAGAGGCAAGGAGCGCTGCTAGCAACTTAAAAATTCAAATCCTGTATCACCAGAAACGGAGGGGAGAAGGAAACTGTCAGTTATTCACTGTGCTGGTACAGAGGAGCTGAGTTCCCCATGGAGGAGAAGAGAAACTTTAAAAGTTAGAGTAAGGTAGTTACAGGGACTGAAAGGTAGGGAAATTAGGGTTTGATCCTTCTGCAGCCACTTAGACCCTCATGGCAGGGGCTGGAAGGTTTTTCTGGAGAAAAGGGGAGCTGCACAGACAGTGAAATCAGAAGCTCAAACGCTGCTGTATTGCTGATTACAGAAAAGACAGCTATTAAGGAGGGAAGCCTGGGAAACCCAGAGAAACAGCTCTTGTGTGCTCTGGGTGCATCCAGGAAATAAAAATGAAGAAAGGAAAATAGGAACTTCAAACCCCAGTTGAACAGACCCTGATGAAACCGGAAGTGAAGGAATCAGGTCAGAGACAGCCGGTCCCGATGCAGTTGAAATAAACCCAGGGCAGCTGAGGCAAGTAAGAAAACAGTTTACTTACAGTTTCTCTCAGAAATTGATACCTGATCCTCCTGCTGTCTAAGCCCTCGTGGCAAAGACCCAGTGCTGCTTAAAGAAAATCAGGAGCTCTACTGAAGGCAGGCCCAGGAGCTCCACAAGTTTATCTGGGGAATCAAGTTGCTGGGAAACCCAGAGTAACACCTCTTGTGAAATCTGGGTGCATCCAGGAGCCTCATGATACAGAGAAACCTGATTTTAGGGAGGCCTTCGTCCAGCTAACAAGCCTTCATGGCCAGATGCTGGGGATTCTTCCTGTCAGAGAGCTCTGTGTCAGAAACAGGAGCTCAGCTGCAAACACCCTGGTGCACAATGAAACTATACTGGCAGCAACAGGCAAGTGGAAATATCAGTCCCCAAAGGGATTCTAAATAATTTTAAAGATTTTGAGGGAAAAACAACAAAAGCAACCAGATCTGCTGGAGACAGAGAAATACTGAGGGAGACCCCTAGGGGTAGGACCATATCACCAGAGTCCAGCCTATCAGAGCTCTGGTAGAATTCTCTGTCTCCAAGATCTGCTGGCAGGGGGACACAACCCGTTTGTCTGGACTGGTCTAGCAGTATGACTTGGAAAATTAATCAAATGGAACTGGAAGGAGCACGCTCACAGACTGCACTACATAAAATCAATCAAATGGACCTGGAAGGAGCACGCTCACACACTGCACTACATAAAATCAATCAAATGAAAAGGAACTAAATAAAATCAATCTAATGGACCTGGAAGGAGCACGCTCAGACACTGTACTACATAAAATCAATATAATGGAACTAGAAGGAGCACGCTCACACACTGCACTACATAAAATCTATCAAATGGAACTGCAAGGAGCACAATCAGACACTGCACTAATAAAATCAAATGGAACTGGAAGGAGCACGCTCACACACTGCACTACATAAAATCAATCACATGGAACTGGAAGGAGCACGCTCACACACTGCACTACATAAAATCAATCAAATGGAATTGGATGGAGTACACTCACATAGTGCACTACATAAAATCAATCAAATGAAACTGGAACTAAATAAAATCAATCAAATGGAACTGGAAGGAGCACGATCAGACACTGCACTACATAAAATCAATCAAATGGAACTGCAAGGAGCACGATCAGACACTGCACTACATAAAATCAATCAAATGGAACTGGAAGGAGCACGCTCACACACTGCACTACATAAAATCAATCAAATGGAACTGGAAGTAGCACGCTCACACACTGCACTACATAAAATCAATCACATGGAACTGGAAGGAGCACACTCACACACTGCACTACATAAAATCAATCAAATGGAACTGGAAGTAGCACGCTCACACACTGCACTACATAAAATCAATCAAATGGAACTGGAAGGAGTACGCTCACACACTGCACTACATAAAATCAATCAAATGGAACTGGAAGTAGCACGCTCACACACTGCACTACATAAAATCAATCAAATGGAACTGGAAGGAGCACGCTCACACACTGCACTACATAAAATCAATCACATGGAACTGGAACTAAATAAAATTAATCAAATGGAACTGGAAGGAGCACGCTCACACACTGCATTAAATAAAATCCATGCTCTTATTATTTCTAATTTTTCATTTCAATACAAATAATCAAGGGGTCATATCTTAAGGGTTATCACAGTGTTATCTGCCACAGGGCCATTACTCAATTATCCACTTAGTGAAACAGTGCTCACAAATTGTTAAATCTCTTTGTAAAAATTTAAAAATCAAGTGCTCCACATAATACCTTCACAGATGCTAATTATAAAACTATGTCGTTAGCCTAGCTGTCATGCACACTAGATCACTAATGCTTAACAAGCCTTTTGCATTTGTCCCACACACTCCCCCCATCACTGACTGGCAACAGTTGCACATATCTATTATCACTCTCTCAATAATTTCCAATATTTCCTCCGATTCTCCCTCCTCCCAGCTCACTACTACTAAAGCTTGTATAGCATTACAATGTGTATACAGTGCTGAAAAAGAACCTCACTGATCACATTACCCCTGTACTAATCGAGCTTCACTGGCTCCCCATTGCTGCCCGGGTAAAATATAAAATACTAGTAACCACCTTCAAACTGATTCATAACATAGCACCATCCTTTCTCTCCACCCTTATCAGCACACAACCACCCAACAGAAGCAGGCGAACAGTCCACTCAAATACACTCCATGTTCCCCCAGATATCAGATCTGTAAATACCACTACTAGCCAACGAGCATTCTCCTATTCGGCCCCGTCCATCTGGAACCAACTACCACCGGAGCTAAGAGCTGTCAAAGACCTTATGGAATTCAGAAAGAAGCTCAAGACACATCTTTTCCAGTGCCAATACAATCTGTTATAATCCCAGGGGTAGAAATGATACCCCCCAATGAAACATGGTGGCAATTTATGTAAATAAGTAAATATGTAATGTCTGAATCATTCCCTTATGACCTTCCCACGTGTGCTGTGCTTTCTCCGCCAAATCAATGTGTGTATATTTCTAAATTTTGACATGATTGTACAAATCCGTTTCGTTAATCAAACCGCTACTGATCGCTGGAAGTAGCAGTATACAAATGTATGCTAAATAAATAAATAAAAATAAATAAATAAAATATATACACACAAGAGACAGTTCCTGCTCAACAAAGCTTACAATCTATGTGAGACGAACACAAAAAACAGGGCCTGCATTACCCACAAGGTATACTATGTGACTTTTAAATACAACCTCTCTACCTGAGAGCTCTAAAAGAGGTTTTGATCTTCATTTTTAAAAGCTAAATCATAAAAATATAAGACTTGCCATACTAGGTCAGACCAAGGTCCATCAAGCCCAGTATCCTGTTTCCAACAGTGGCCAGTCCCCAGGTCACAAGTACCTGGCAGGTTCCCAAAAAGCACACAGGTTTCACAGTGCTTGTTCCAGGGCAAGCAGTGGATTTCCCAGCTCCTCTTTAATAATGCTTTATGGACCTTTCCTCCAGGAACTTGTCCAAACCTTTTTAAAAACAGCTACACTAACAGTTTTTACTACATCCTCCAGTAACGAATTCCAGAGTTTGATTACACATTGAGTGAAAAAATATTTTCTCTTATTAGTCTTAAATGGGTTACCCTGTAGCTTCATTGCATGTCCCCTAAACGTTCTATATTTTGATAGTGTAAACAACCGATCTACATTTATCCGTTTCATTCCTTCATTAACGTATAGACTTCTATCATATCTCCCCTCCCCCTAATTTGGGTTGTTCTTTCCTAAATGCATAACTTTGCACTTGACCACATTAAATTTAATTTGCCATTTGAACATCCAGTCTCCCAGTTTATTATTACTACTTATCATTTGCTGAAAGGCATTTGCATCGTGAATATTGTGTACAATTCCGGTTGCCGTATCTTAAAAAGGATATAGCGTTATTAGAAAAGGTTCAGAGAAGAGCCACCAAATTGGTAAAGGGGATGGAAGGATACGCCTATGAAGAAAGGCTTAAAAGGTTAGTGCTTTTCAACTTGGAAAAGAGATGGCTGAGGGGAGATATAATAGAGGTCTATAAATTAACTAATTTTCCTAATTTTATCATAGTCTCCTTCTTCCATTTATTATCATGTTATGATCACTATTGCCAAGTGGCCCCAATACCCTTATCTATTGCACCAGATTCTCTGTTCCCCTAAGGACTAGGGGCCTGATATTTGAAGGCCTTTACACAGGTAACTTCCTTAGTTACCCGTGTAAAGGCCTTATCCAGGATTTTCGAAGGGCACCTACACGGGTAGTGCTCTTCAAAAATCCCAGCTCAGTCCCTAATATGCCCTGATGGCATCCGCATAGCATCGGGGCGTGTAAGGGTGTTCCGGGGCAGAGGAAGGGGCTACCCACGTAGAGATAGGCGTCCAAGCCACCGGCGCAGAAGTGAAAATCTGGGTTAAGGGGATCGGCAGGCAGGCTATGTGCCGTTGTGACGCATAGTCTATCTAGCTCTTTATCGGGCTCTAGGGCCAGAATAGCTTCTCCTCTTGTCAGTTCATGAACCAGCCGCTCCAAGATGCAGTCATTTATTTCATTATCTCCCTAGCATGTCCTGCAGTAACTGAAGTCACCCATTATTACTGTGTTGTAACTTTTGTTAGCTTCCCTGATTTCTCATCATCCATCTTTTCATTGCTGCAGTTGCTAGTACACCTCCACTGCGATCACTTTCCCCTTTTTACATACTGTAGGATTTCTGTCCATAAAGATTCTACAGTGTATTTTGTTTCCTGCAAAACTTTAAACCTGTTTGACTCAATGCCCTCTCTAACATAGCGTGCAACCCTACCACCGATTTGATCTACCCTATTATTGTGATATAGTTTGTACCTAGCTATCTCAGTGTCCCATTGGTTGTCCTCCTTCCACTAGGTCTCTGAGATACCAATCATATCTAATTTTTCATTTCGTGCTATATATTCTAGTTCTCCCATTTTATTTTTTAGACTTCTAGCATTTATATACAGGCATTTTGGAGGTTGTATTTTATTCATATCAATCTTTTTAGTTCCTTTGTCAGTCCTTTTTGTACACAGAGGTTTGTAGCAATCTCTTAGGTCTCCATCCCAGTGGTTCTAAAACCTATCATAAGAACATAAGAAATGCCTTACTGGGGCAGACCGAGGTCCATCAAGCCCAGTATCCTGTTTCCATCAGTGGCCAATCCAGGTCGCAAGTACCTGGCAGGTTTCCAAAGAGGCACACAGGTTCCACAATCCTTGTCCCGGGGCAAGCAGTGGATTTTCCGGGAGGCAATGTACGATTGTGGATCAGGAACTGGTTAAAAGATAGAAAGTAGAGGGTAAGGCTAAATGGCCAATTTTCCCAATGGAGAAAGGTGAATAGTGGAGTACCCCAAGGATCTGTGCTGGATCCGCTGCTTTTTAACATATTCAGAAATGACCTGGAAATGGGAAAAATGAATGAGGTAATCAAATTTGCAAATGACACAAAATTATTCAAAGTTGTTATAAACCAAGAGGATTGTGAAAAATTGCAAGAGAACCTTGATAAACTGGAAGACTGGGCATCAAAATAGCAGATGAAATTTAATGTGGACAAGTGCAAAGCTATGCACCTAGGAAACAACAACCCAAAGGTGAAATTAGACTTACCTGCTAATTGTTGTTCCTTTAGGAACTCCAGGCTAGTCCTGAACCTTTGGGGTCTTGAACCTCCTCCAGCAGCTTTGGAGACTGAGAACACGTCACTCATTTTGATGTCACCGGTATAAGTAGCCCGGATCCGCCTCCTGACATCAGTAACCTATTGACAAAGCAAACTCACGGAAGCAGCAATGCTAGCAAACCATTACTGAACATCTTAGAAACACTCTATATCCAAATTTACCTGTGCTGAGATCCCCATCCGCTAAGAGAAAAAAGGACAGATATATACATATTACAGCATAGCAGGAAGACCATCCGCCAACCCCCTCCCTATACGGGCTCCACCCGGGAAAAGTACCCCAGATGCTTACCTGTCAAACAACCTCTGCTTCAGGCGTTGACCCGCAAAATACAGGGAGGGATACAGGACTAGCCTGGAGTTCCTAAAGGAACAACAATTAGCAGGTAAGTCTAATTTCACCTTCCTTAGCGTCCCTCCAGGCTAGTCCTGAACCTTTGGGGATGTAACAGAGCAGTGCAAAGAATCAACGGGAGGGACCGGCCAATCCCGCCTGAAGCACTGAAGAACCGAAACAGGCATCGCTCTCTGCTTGCAGGTCCAGCCGGTAATGCTTGATAAAAGAATGCAAGGAAGACCAAGTAGCCGCCCTACAAATCTCCACCGCCGGAACCAAACTACACTCCGCCCAAGAAGTAGCTTGCGCCCTAGTCGAATGCGCGCGCAAGCCGGCCGGAACAGGTCTACTCTGCAAAATGTATGCCGACTCAATCGCTCCCTTCAGCCACCTGGCAATGGAAGCCTTCGATGCCGCCTGCCCTTTACGAGGACCACCAAACAGCACAAATAGCCTATCTGACTGACGGAACGGAGCGGTAACCTTCAAATACGTCCTCAGCTCTGCGAATGTCCAACCTATGCAAGCGCTTATCCACAGCCGGCTCTGCGCCTCCTGCAAAAACCGGCAGGGACACCACCTGATTGACATGAAACGGCGACACCACCTTAGGCATAAAAGACGGTACCGTCCGCAAGACCACTTTGGATTCACTAAAAACCAGAAAAGGTTCCTTACAGGACAAGGCTTGCAACTCCGAAATCCTTCGAGCAGACGCAATGGCCACCAGAAACACTACCTTCAAGGTCAGATCCTTCAACGACGCCCGCGCCAAAGGCTCAAACGGCGCTCGCACCAACACATCCAGCACCAAACGCAAGTCCCACTGTGGAATCAGCGGTCTACACGGAGGGCGCAGCAGTACCACCGCTCTCAAAAACCGCTTGACATCCGGGTGACCCGCAAGCGACCGACCGCGAATCTTACCCCGGTAGCAAGACAATGCCGCCAACTGCACTTTAAGAGACGCAGCCGCCAGTCCCTTCTCATAACCATCCTGCAGAAATGCAAGAAGCTGAGGGATCGAAGCCCGTAAGGCTGCAACACCGTGGACCTCACACCAAGCCTCAAACACACGCCACACACGAACATACGCCAACGAAGTAGATCTCCTCCGCGCCTTTAACAACGTGGATACCACTGCTGAAGAGTAACCTCTCGCCGCTAACCTCGCCCTTTCAATAGCCAAGCCGTAAGCGAGAACCGATCCACCTGAGGCATCACCAACGGCCCTTGTAGCAACAGGTCGCTCCAAACCGGCAGCCCCCAAGGCTTGTCCCCTAGAAGTCTGACCAGATCCGCGTACCACGGCCTCCTGGGCCAATCTGGCGCAATTAAAATTATGGGACCCCTGTGAAGCTTGATGCGCTGCAGCACCCGGCCGATTAACACCCACGGCGGGAATACGTAAAGCAGCTGACCCACCGGCCACGGCTGAATCAAGGCATCCAGGCCCTCCGACATCCTTTCTCGCCGCCTGCTGAAGAAGAGAGGGGCCTGTGCGTTCTGAAAGGTCGCCATGAGATCCATTATTAGAGGGCCCCCACCTGCGAACAAGCATCTGGAACACTTGCGGGTGAAGGGACCACTCCCCCGGATCCACTCTCACCCAACTGAGAAAGTCGGCCTGCACATTTTCCACTCCTGCCACATGCGCTGCTGATAATGCCAACAGATGCCTCTCGGCCCAGACGAATAACGGAGCGGCCTCTGCCTCTAGTGCACGACTGCTCGTTCCCCCTTGACGGTTGATATACGCCACCGCCATCGCATTGTCTGAGAACACCCGTACAGCCTTTCCGAGCAGGCAACCTTCGAACTCTCTGAGCGCCAGCACTACCGCACGCAACTCCAACCTATTGATCGACCACGCCTGCTCCTGCATGGTCCACACCCCCTGTGTGAACTGCCCCTGGACATGCGCCCCCCAACCGGAAAGGCTGGCATCCGTCGTCAGGGGTATCCAATCTGGAACTTCCAATGGCATCCCCCCTTTTGCAACGCCTCCGTCCGCAACCACCAGAGTAGAGAGAGGCGCGTCTCCGGACTGCAAGGCAACCGCTGCAACAGACTGTCGTTCTGATGAGACCAGCGTCGGAGCAACGCTCTCTGTAGAGGCCACATATGCGCCCGTGCCCAAGGCACCACCTCGATCGTTGCCGCCATGGTGCCCAACACCTGCAAATAGTGCCAGGCTGTCGGGAACCCGCGATGGAGAAACCTGCGGACCAGACGCCTCAAGCCCTGCGCCCGACTCTCCGGCAGAAACACCTTTCCAACCCTCGTATCGAACCGCGCACCGAGATACTCCAGGGTCTGAGAAGGCTGTAACTTGCTTTTGGCTCGGTTGACGACCCAACCGAGGCTTTCCAGAAACTCCACCACTCTGCACGTGGCCGCCGCGTTCTCCGCCTCGGACTTCGCCCGAATCAACCAGTCGTCCAGATAAGGATGCACCAGGATGCCCTGCCTCCTTAACGCCGCGGCCACCACCACCATCACCTTGGTGAAGGCCCGGGGAGCCGTCGCCAGACCGAAAGGCAACGCTTGAAACTGGAAATGGCCCATCGGCACCGCGAACCGCAGAAACTTCTGATGATCCTGCCGAATAGGGATGTGTAAATACGCCTCGGACAAATCGAGCGACGTCAGGAACTCGCCCTTGCGAACTGCTACGATGACCGAGCGCAATGTCTCCATGCGAAAATGAGAGACTCTGAGACAGCGATTCACGCGCTTGAGATCCAAGATTGGCCGAAAAGTGCCCTCCTTTTTGGGCACCACGAAATAAATGGAGTACCGACCGGAGCCGCATTGGTCTGGGGGCACCGGAACCACCGCCTCGAGGGCCAGCAGGCGTCGAAGAGTCTCCTCTACCGCCGCGTATTTGTGCCGCGCTTTGCACGGGGATTGCACGAAAGAATCGGTCACTGGATGCTGAAGTTCCAAGGCATAACCGTCCCTGATTACTTCGAGCACCCATTGATCCGAGGTGATCCGGGCCCAGGCAGGATAAAACTTCCGCAGCCGACCCCCGATGGGCTCCTGCCCCGCCTGGGCCCTCCTGGCATCATTGCAATTTTCGGGAACCGCCGGCAGAAGAGGCTGCAAACCCTCTGTTCGCCCCCCTGAAGCCGCGAAACCCCTGAGTACGGAAGGGGAAACGCCCCCTCTGAACCTGACCAAACCTAGGTGA
This sequence comes from Ichthyophis bannanicus, assembly GCA_033557465.1. Taxonomy (NCBI): domain Eukaryota; kingdom Metazoa; phylum Chordata; class Amphibia; order Gymnophiona; family Ichthyophiidae; genus Ichthyophis; species Ichthyophis bannanicus. Next base: position 139,854,528 of record CM066049.1, on the reverse strand, counting down.
GCGAAAACGCCGAAAGTCCCGCTGTTGTCCTTTAGCCGGCGGCCCCGAGCGACCCGGCTTTGGCTTATCTTCAGGGAGCCTACCCCCCTTGGACTCCCCCAAATCCTTCACCAGCTTCTCCAGGTCCTCTCCAAAGAGAAGTTTCCCTCAAAACGGAAGCTTACTAAGCCGAGCCTTCGAAGAGGTATCCGCCGCCCAGTTCCGCAACCACAGATACCTCCGGGCCGCTACCGCTGAAGCCATGCTATTGGATAAAGCGCGCACGAGATCGTAATGAATATCAGCCAGATAAGCTGCTCCCGTCTCACTCCTGGCAGCTTCGGAGGCCGAATCTACCGCCTGACCCGACTGTAGACCTTGAGCCCACCGCAGGCAAGCCCTGGCAACCCAGGCCCCACAAATGGACGCCTGAAGGGACAACGCATTCACATCAAAAACCTGCTTCAACAAGGTATCCAATCTTCTGTCCTGCGCATCCTTCAGTGCAGAACTCCCCTCCACCGGGATAGTAGTTTTCTTGGTAACTGCCGAAACCGCAGCATCAACCTTAGGAGATTTTAATAACTCCCGATCCTGATCCACCAGAGGATAGAGCCGAGACATAACCCTGGACCCCTTAAGCCCAGCCTCCGGCATATCCCACTCACTTTGTATCATTTCCTTAAAAACCCAGTGAACAGGAAAAACTTTCTGGGACTTACGAAAAGCTTGCAACAAGGGGTCTTCCAATTCAGCTTCATCTGTCGGAGCCCCCGCCGGCATGTTAAGCGCCTTAAGCGTTTCAGAGATTAGCGCCGGCAACTCATCCCTTCTAAAAATACAAACGACACGAGCCTGATCCTCCTGTTCGGGGATCTCACCTTCTTCCAAGTCCTCCTCCAATTCTAAGTCATGCCCCAGGTCCTCCAAATCAATGCCCTCCGAAGACACGGACCGACCGGACGGCTCTTTCCCGGACCTAAACCTCTTTGACGGAATCCCTGAGCTCCCCAAAGCCAGAGGAGGTCCCGGGCGCCTATCCCCCAACCCACCCTCTGCGGAAGGTGGGGAGGGTTTACTCTGCACCCCTGCCAACGCCTGTTGGATAAAAGAAACAAACTGGGGAGAAAAAAATCGCTTCCAGGCCCCCAGGCACCTGCCCCTGCGAGACCTGGTTCCCCGGAAAGGTTGAGGGCCCCGCCACCGCTTCTAGGGGGGGCTCCCCCAAAACACCCGATTCAGGGAGATCTGCCGCCCCTTCCCTCGGGCTCTCACTCCCTGCCAGTCCTTGCTCCATGGAGACCGCTTCCCTAAAAAGGCTTCTGCAGACGCCTGTCTCCGAAACAGCCCCCCGTTTGGAGCCACACACTAAGCAAAGGGACTTTGAAGGCATGCCGCTGGAACCAGAGATAGGGAAAAAAAACCTCACCCCCAGTCCCGCGGTACCCAGAGAAAGTGCAAACAAGAGCGTCTCTCCTGAAAACTAAGACGCCTGTCACACTCTTGCCACAGCACAGACACTCGCTCCGAGCAAGCAAAGAAGAAAAAAGTTAAAGAAAAAGTAAAGCAAAATTGAAAATTGAGGCACTCCGCCCCAAAAAACGGGCCGAGCAACAACCCAGCCGTTTGCCTCAGCAAGTTTTCCCGCGCACGCGCGATTGCTGTGCAATGGGGCCTAGCGCGGCCAACACACGCTGCTCCACGGCCTCACCAGGGAGGAAGCCGCAATTCGACGACCCCAGCCCCTTACCTTAATCGCAGCACTGGGCCCCCGAAGAAATCAGTCCCTGCCGCGCTCAGCCGTGATCGCGGCTTCAGCGCTCGGGGTGAAAACACACCTTCCGCCGTCTGCAGCAGAGTCTGCTCAGTCCCGCCGGCAGAAAACCTCGGCAATGGACTAACAGGCTCGCTCCCGCCTCCTCAGAGGCGTTCTCTGCCGGCTCCTCACCCAAATAGGTGGGATCGGGAACCGGAGGATGCTCCCCCACTACCTCTTTCTCCCCCCAACGCGGCTCAGAGAGCAGGGTAGAGAAAGTAGAGCGCCAGCAACAAAAAAGGAGGGCGGGGGGGTGAAAGAGAGAGATAGCAGAACCAGAGTAAGAAACACAGGCAGAAAAAGAAACTCAGCACTGCCCTATCAACCTCACTCCAAATAACCTCAACACTGAACCCCTACTGCTTAATTGCTCCTACAAGTGAGCCCTATCTCTGGGCTCACCAGACCTCCTAGCTGCTTGGAGACTGAGAATACTGATGTCAGGAGGCGGATCCGGGCTACTTATACCGGTGACATCAAAATGAGTGACATGTTCTCAGTCTCCAAAACTGCTGGAGGAGGTTCAAGACCCCAAAGGTTTAGGACTAGCCTGGAGGGACGCTAAGGAACTATGGTTATACGATGCAATGGTCCAACATTAGGAACCACCACCCAGGAAAAAGGATTTAGGCATCATCGTGGATAACATGCTGAAACACTCCGCCCAGTGTGCAGCAGCGGCCAAAAAAAGCAAATAGAGTACTAGGTATCATAAGGAAAGGAATGGAGAATAAAACCAAGGATATTATAATGCCTCTGTATTGTTCCATGGTGCGACCGCATCTTGAATATTGTGTGCAATTCTGTTTGCCGTAACTTAAAAAGGATATATATTGTGATAAGGAAGCTTATCATAGCTCAGGAAGGAGCTATAGAAAAGGTGAAGTGACTCTGAACAAGCAACCTGTCAGTTCTGGTAGAAATAAGAAAACAGAATTTTCCCATAAAAGACTACCAGTCCCAGAATGCACCAGGTTTCCAACAGCCATTAGAGGAGCTGAAGTGGGGAAACGTGTGTTCAATCAAGAGGGCTATGAGGTAATCCCTAAGCACTCATCTCAAAGGGCAGGGCCTGATTCAGCACAGCTGCGCTGTGCTAAGGTGGAGCACTCATCAAAGCAGAATAAAGGTAAGAGTTTATTCTACAGAGAATTATCCTCAGAATCAGCCTCAGCTTGGATATCTTCATGATCTTGGACAGCTTCATCATCTGGAGGATCATCAGAAGCAGAAGCCAGTGCGGACGGACAGAGAGGGCAAGAAACCCTTTGGAAGAAAGAAGAGAAAAGCATTTGGGAGGTCTAAAGGAGTCCAGAGCAGTACGTATACTGGGAGACATTCAAAAGGCCAGCATACACCATTGGACTAGGGAAAGCCAGAGGAATGGTGCTGCAGAGCTAGGAATCTCCAGACGGTACCTGTGAGGGAGACGGCTGCACGTGGAAGGGACCCTAAGACCCGTGCCAGAAGGTATGTGAAGAGAGATCCAGTGTCCAGGGATCTGGATTGGAAGGCTGGACATAAGAACTGGACTACATACTGGCCAGGCTATTTAGAGAGGAACTCTAACAGCAATGGAAGCTCAGGTATGAACACTGATCTATGCCCTAGCTATACCCTTGAAAGACAGCAGGGAAACAAGTATTCTCCTGAGAATGCTCCATTGAGAAATTCCTCTGTGCCAATCCATGATATTGAACCCATGATTGTTGAAGAAGGGGGAGAAGTCTTAGATACAGGCTGTGAATACATGGATTGCTCTCTGTCTAAACTCCTTTGGTAATTTACTGTTACAAAGTACAACGACCATCACAAAGAAATACAAACTTGTTCTTTAATCTACTCAGAAAAGCTCCTGCGTAGGATTTTGAGCCATGCAGTAGAAATTAAGCCAGCTAAGGGGTTTCAGCTGGATAACTGCTAGCAATTGAGCCTTACCTAATTGCTTGTGAGCTCTGATGGAATCACTTCTGAGTCTATGTGTGAAGATATAAGAAGTTAACCTGAAAAGAACAGTTTTTCCCTTCTTTGTGGGTTTTGCTTGTTGTTTGAAACACTGCTAAGAAAATATTAGCTAAAGCCTACAGAAAAGACCAGTTTGTTACCAACCAGGTCTTTATTCTTTTGCTTTGATTGCCTGACAAGTTCAACTGTTGTTTTCCTGATTTTGTTTTTCCAAGTTTAACACTGAAAGCAAGTATCCTGTTTTATGTGCTACCAAGCATATCTGTGTTGGGAGAAATAACCCCATAAATAAATATCTTATTGGCTTTACACTCAAGCACAACTAATTATTGTGAGCAGCTGTGTCTGGTGTGAATGGACTGCATTTCCCACAATCCCTTGCAAATCATATTGATATATGCACTTGCCAAGACTGTGAACATTCTCACCCAGGCAGCCATCTGACAAGCGTTATTAGAAAAAGTACAGAGAAGGGCCACCAACGTGGTAAAGGGGATGGAAGGCTACTCCTATGAGGAGAGGCTAAAAAGGTTAGGGCTCTTCAACCTGGAAAAGAGACGGCTGAGGGGAGATATGATAGAGGTCTATAAATTAATGAATAGAATGGAATGGGTAAACATAGATTGTTTACACCATCAAAATATAGAAAAACTAGGGGACATGCAATGAAGCTACAGGGTAACCTATTTAAGACCAATAAGAGAAAATATTTTTTCACTCAACGTGTAATCAAACTCTGGAATTTGTTACCGGAGGATGTAGTAAAGGTTGTTAGTGTAGCTGGGTTTAAAAAAGGTTTTGACAAGTTCCTGGAGAAAAGGTCCATAAACTATTATTAAAGCGGACCCAGGAAATCCACTGCTTGCCCCAATACAATCATTGTGGAACTTGTGTCTTTTGGGGAAACTGTTAGGTACTTGTGACATTGATTGGCCTCTGTTGGAAACAGGATACTGGGCTTGATGGACCTTGGTCTGACCCAGTATGGCATATCTTATGTTCTTGAAAGAAGTAGGTTTTTAGTTTCTTTTGGAAGTTTGCAGTTGAGCTGATAGTGTGGCGGGTAGTGAGTTCCTTAAGGTAAAGTGTGAATGCTCTAAGTTGTGTGCTTTGGTTGCTCTTGCAAATATTTTCTCTTATTAGTCTTAAATGGGTTGCATTGTAACTTTATTGCGTGTCCCCTGATCTTTCTACTTTTTGATGGTGTAATTTATTGTTGTTGTTGTTAAGTGCTATCGAGTCGGAGTCGACTCATGGCGACCCTCTGGATAGCTATCCTAAATTGTGTTCGGTTTTCAGTCAGGCGGCTCATTGTTGACAGACTGGTACCCGTAGCTGCTGTTATTGTATCGATCCATCTCATTGCTGGCCTTCCTCTTTTGCGTTGACCTTCTATCTTGCCAAGCATGATGTCTTTCTCTAATGATCTCTCTCCGCATGATGTGTCCAAAGTATGAAAGTCGAAGTCTTGTCATCTGAGCTTCTAAAGAAAGCTTAGGTTTGATCTCCACTAGTACAGACTGGTTTGTTCTTCGGGCAGTCCATGGTATACACAGTATTCGCCGCCAGCACCATAATTCAAAGACATCAATTTTCTTCCTGTCTATCTTTTTCACTGTCCAGCTTTCACATCCATATGATGTTATTGAAAATACCATGGCTTGAACAAGTCGAATCTTTGTATGGAGAGAGACATCTCTGCTCGCCAGAATCTTATCTAGGTCTTTCATAGCCATTCTGCCAAGAGCAATGAGTCGTCTGATTTCTTGACTGCTTGTTGCTTCTTTATTGATAGTTGATCCAAGTAGGTTAAAGTTATTCACGATTTCAATTTCTTCTCCTTCGACGATGAACCTGTTGATTATGCCAGTTGTCATGATCTTTGTCTTCTTTACATTAAGGTGCAGGCCCATTTTGAGACTATGTTCTTTGATTGTGAGAAGCAAATGTTTCAGATCATCTTCACTTTCCGCCAGTAATGTGGTATCATCAGCATAGCGAAGGTTGTTGATGAGTCTTCCACCAATCTTCACACCTCTGTTGTCTTCATACAATCCTGCTTCTCTGATGATTTGTTCTGCATATAAATTAAACAGGTAGGGGGAAAGTATGCAGCCTTGTCTTACACCTTTGCTTATTTTAAACCATTCTGTTTCTCCTTGTTCCGTTCGAACTTTTGCTTCTTGATCAATGTACAGATTGTGCAAGAGAACGATCAGGTGTTCTGGTATACCCATGCTTCTTAATGTGGCCCAGAGTTTCTCATGGTTTACACAGTCAAAAGCTTTGCTATAGTCGATAAAGCACAAATAGATATCCTTTTGGTATTCTTTAGTCTTTTCAAGGATCCATCTCACATCTGCAATGATGTCTCTCGTTCCTCGCCCTTTTCTGAACCCTGCTTGCACTTCAGGTAGTTCTTGTTCCAAGTATGATTGTAGTCTCTTTTGAATAATCTTCAGTAGAATCTTGCTGGCATGTGGGATCAGAGCGATTGTGCGATAATTTCCACAGTCAGTTGGATCACCTTTCTTTAGTATTGGTATAAACACAGATCTTTTCCAGTCAGTTGGCCATGATGCTGTCTTCCATATTTCTGGCAGAGCCTGTAAGTACGGTAACAGCTGCATCAGATTGCTGTAATACTTCTATGAGAATGCAATCAATGCCTGGTGCTTTGTTCTTTGATAAGGCTTTCAATGCTGCTTCAACTTCTTCTTTCATCACCAATGGTTCCAGATCATAAAGGTACAGGTTGAAACGGCTGTTGGTCCACTTGATCTTTATCATATAAAAACTCTGTATATTCCTTCCATCTTTTCTTGATCTTCTCAGCATCATTCAACATAGAACTTTGAGCATCTTGTAACATTCCAATTCGAGGCTGGAACTTTTTCTTTAACTCTCGTAGCTTTAGGAAAGCTGATCTTGTTCTTCCTCTAATAGTTTCTGCTTCTATTTCCTTGCATGCGTCATTGTAGTACTTTTCCTTGTCCTGTCTTGCTGCACGTTGGAAATCTCTGTTGAGTTCTGTGATTGTCTTTCTTTCTCCTCTGGCTTTAGCTTCTCTGCGTTTCTGGGCAATTTTCAGAGTTTCTTCTGTCATCCATTTTGGCCGTTTTTTCTTTTTTACCTTTTGAAGAGACTTCTCGCTTTCTTCCAACACAACCTTCTTGATGTCATTCCATAACTCTTCTGGAACTCTATCATTTGTATCTAAAGCAGCAAATTGATTTTGCAGGCAGTCTTTAAATTCCAGTGGTATATTCTCAAGGTCATATTTTGCTGCATTCATGAGTGGTTTGCTCTTTTTCAGCTTTAGCTTGAGCTTGCATACTAGTAGTTGATGATCTGTACCACAGTCAGCTCCAGGTTTTGTCTTTGTTGATGTTATAGAGCTTTTCCATCGTTGACTTCCACAGATGTAGTCAATTTGATTTTTATACAATCCATTGGGTGAAGTCCATGTGTACAGTCGCCGCTTGTGTTGCTGGAAGAAGGTGTTCGAGATGAATAGATCGTTGGTCTTGCAGAATTCTATCAGTCTTTCTCCAGCTTCATTTCTGTTGCCAAGTCCATATTTTCCAACTACTTTGTCTTCTTCTTTGTTGCCAACCTTTGTGTTCCAATCACCCATGACTATCAGGATATCCTGTTTGCATGTTCTGTCAATTTCAGCTTCTACTTGTTCATAGAACTCTTCAATTTCATTCTCTTCTGCAGCTGTTGTTGGGGCACATACTTGAATTATAGTTGTGTTGATAGGCATTCCTCGTAGACGAACAGAGATTAAACGTTCGCTGACTGCATTGTATTTCATTACAGTTCTTGCAAGTTTCTTCTTTATTATAAATGCAACACCATTTCTTCTTTGTCTTTCATTTCCAGCATAGTAGACCATGTGATCTTCTGATGCAAAGTGCCCGATGCCAGTCCATTTCAGTTCACTGACACCCAAAAGATCAAGTTGTACACGTTCCATTTCATTCTTGACCACCTCCAACTTCCCTTGGTTCATGCTTCGTACGTTCCATGTTCCAATGTGTAAGACATCTTTACAGCTTCTGACTCTCATTTCATGTGCAGCTACATCACCAGTCAGACATCCCGAGGGCTTTGATCCAACCACATCATAAATGCTGGCTTTACTCTGAAAAGTCTTCAGCTCTTCCCCAGTAGCTAGTTGAGTGCCTTCCAACCTGGGGGTCTCATCTTCCAGCACTACAGCACAATTTGTTTTGTTGTAACTGTCCATTGGGTTTTCATGGCAAGATACAGAAGTAGATTGCCGGGCCTTTCTTCCGCGCAGTTTAAGTTTGGTGCTGTTGCCGTTGTCACAGAAATGTGATCCTCCGCCGTCAACACTGTCCCATTCTGCTGCTGCCCAGATGGGTGGTTTGTCTTGGTCTGGCATCTCAGCTGAGACCTGTCCATCTTGGGAGACCCTGCCAGTAGTTAAACTACCGATAGTATAAGCTCTCAGCATCACTGATGCACACAAGCCCTCACAGCACGACAAGCTGCAAACCAAGTGAGGGTATTAATTTATAGACCTCTATGATATCCTCCGTTAGCTGTCTCTTTTCCAAGATGAAGAGCCCCAACCTTTTAAGCCTCTCCTCATAGGGATATCCTTCCATTCTCTTTACCATTTTTGTCGCTCTTCTTTGTATCTTTTCTAATTCAGCTATATCCTTTTTAAAATATGGTGACCAGAATGCACAAAATATTTAAGGTGCAATCGAACCATGGAATGATATAGAAGTATTATAATATCCTTGGTTTTATTCTCCATTCTTTTCCTTATGATTCCTTGTATTCTATTTGCTTTCTTGGCCTCTACTGCACATTCGGCGGAAGATTTCAACATATTATCCACGATTACTCCTAAATCTTTTTCACCGTTGGAGGTTTCTAAGGTGGTACCTTGCATCATGTAATCATAGTTTGGGTTGTTCTTTCCTAGTGCTTAACTTTACAGTTGTCCACCTTAAATTTCATGTGCCATTTGGACGTCCAGTCTTACAATTTTTCAAGGTCCTCTTGCAATCTTTTACAACCCTCTTGCGTTTTAACAACTTTGAAATATTTTGTGTAATCTGCAAATTTGATCACCTCACTCATTATTCCCTTTTCCAGGTCATTTATAAATATGTTAAAAAGCATTTGGTCCAGCACAGATTCCTGGGGTACACCACTATTCACCTTTCTCCATTGGGAATATTGGCCATTTAGCCCTACCATCTGCTTTCTATCTTTTAACCAGAACTTTCCTGATCCACAATACTACTCTGCCTCTAATCCCATGACTTTTTAATTTTGCCAAGAGTCTCTCATGAGAGACCTTGTCAAAAGGAGAGCAGCAACCAGTCAGATCCAGGGCCGGCCCACCCACTAGGCAGACTAGGTGGTTGCCTAGGGCAGCAGAGCTACCCCCCAATGAAGAAGCTGAATTGTGGCATGTGCGCAGTTACGGCCTACCGCTCCTGCCTCTCCAACAGGAAGTTGTGTCCTGAAGGGGGCAGGACCGGCAAGTCATGAGCATGCATGCACATGGGAACTTAAAGGCCTAACACAACACTGAAGTGGCAGCTCAGCTGTCGCTTCAGTGCAAGGAGGGATCGCCATGCTCCACCCCTCTTCCAGTTTAGAAGATTGATGCCGGGGGGGGGGGGGGGGGCCCCATGGGGGGCTGGGTAGCAGAAACCCTCGGGTCAGCCTTGGTCAGGTCTTCAGGAGATCCACATGCATGAGAGAGATCTGCATGCAATGGAGATAACATTTCAGTGCATTATCTCCTGCATATTCATTGTGGATATTCTGCAAATCTGACTGCAGAGATGCCAAGTCACACTAATTTGAAGGTTCTCTAAATCTCATTCAGTTCAAACCCTTTCTCTCAGTCATTAAAGCCTCAGTATTAATGATCTTGATCACTGCTTTCATAAACAGACAAGTCTAAGAAAAGAAAAAACAAGTGGCCCAGCCAGTAGGAAGAAATTTGAGCTCACCTTCCTGTGTGCTGCCTCCATGGCCGGCACGACCTTTAGGTGAACTAGGTGGCCAGTGGTGCAGGGGTGGTCCACTGCCACTGCCGCTACCCCTCTCTGGGACCTGCAGCGGTGACAGTGGGCGCAGGGGTGGGGTGCAAGGGATGAGGTTCGCCTAGGGCACCTGATCAGCTTGCGCTGGCCTTGGTTGCCTCCTCCTGCCCCATCCCTTTTCCCTATATCTACAAATACAGATGCTGTGAAATCAATGCACACATCTTTAGTCACACATGAAGAGTAATTTTCAGCCTTGAGAATTTACCCATATTGCTTCCACTACATCATTATATGAAAGTGAAATTAGGCCTTACCTGCTAAATGATGTTCCCTGAGTTCCTCCAGTCCAATCCAGTTATCCGTGGGTAATCACGCCCCACCAGTAGCTTTGAGACTGAGCATGTCATCTTTCATGACGTCACCGTAGATAAGCAGCTGGCCCTCCCACCAGCCCCCAGTATCCTATTGACAAAGCAGACTCACAGGAGCAACAAGTTTAAATTAGACTTACCTGCTAATTGTAGTTCCTAAAGGAACTCCAGTCTAGTCCCGGAAACACTGGGTTGTGCTCCTCTTCCAGCAGCTTGGAGACTGATATACCAGTGTCATCAAAGAATGACCTTTAAGGACACAGTCACCGCCTCCTCACTCCAGTAACCTAGTGACAAAGTAGACTCACCAAAGCAACAATTAAGTAAGAAAACACTTATAAACAAACTGTAAGCTAACTGTATAAACTACAAGGCTGAACCTCCCTGTGATGCCTTAGTATAACTGCGGAGGCCCTCGCTTCCCCTCCAGGAAGACACCCGACCTCAATATACTTCCCCATAATAAAATTTCCCGTCTGAACCCGAAACTGCACAGATTACTTTTTCTCTTACCTGAGAGATCCATTGCTTCAGGCTCCAATCCTCCCAAAAGACCGGGACAGGATCCGGGACTAGACTGGAGTTCCTTCAGGAACTACAATTAGCAGGTAAGTCTAATTTAAACTTCCTTATCGTCCCTCCAGTCTAGTCCCGGAAACACTGGGGATGTAACAGAGCAGTAAAAGAACTCAATGGGTGGGACCTGCAAGACCAGCCTGAAGCACCGCTGCTCCAAAACAGGTATCCCTACTCGCCTGAATATCCAGACGATAATGCTTGACAAACGAACTTAACAACGACCACGTCGCTGCCTTACAAATTTCTACTGCAGGAACAAATTTGTACTCAGCCCATGAAGCAGTTTGCACTCTAGTAGAATGCGCTCTTAACCCTTCTGGTACCAGCTTACCCTTCAACGGACACGCCGACACTATTGCCCCTTTTATCCATCTGGCAACAGATGCCTCTGATGCTGCTTCACCTTTGTGAGGACCCCCGAACAACACAAACAATCTATCAGATTTTCTGAACTCTGCAGTCCGTCGGATGTACTTTTTCAAGGCCCTACGGACATCCAATAGATGCAACTGTTGCGTGGAAGAGTCCTCTGAAACCGTACGGATCACCGGTAGCGATACTACCTGATTCACGTGAAAAGGAGATACTACTTTTGGCAAAAAGGACGGCACCGGCCTCAACACTACCTTTGATTCATAAAAGGACAGGAACGGCTCCTTACAAGATAATGCCTGTAACTCCAAAATTCCTTGCCGACGCAATCACAACTAAGAACACCACTTTTAGAGTAAGATCCTTCAACGTGGCCTTAGCCAAAGGCTCAAACGGCCGCCTTCCTAACGCTCCTAATACCAACTGCAGATCCCATTGGGGAACTAGTTGTCTGCACGGGGGCCTCAAAAGCCCCATCGCTCTCAAAAACCTCTTAATATCTGGATGAGTGCCCAGCGCTTGCCCCTTGATCTTCCCCCTATAACAGGAGAGCGCTGCCAACTGTACTCTTAAGGAGGAGGCCACTAACCCTTTTTGAAAACCATCCTGCAAGAACGCCAAGACCTGCGGCACGGACGCTTGTAAGGCCTCCCAATTCCTGTCTACACACTAGGCCTCAAAGATGCGCCACAAGCGAACATATGCTAAAGAAGTAGATCTCCTACGAGCCCCCAACAAGGTAGCAATCACCGCCTCAGAGTAGCCCTCAGCTCTTAACCTTGCCCTTTCAAGAGCCATGCCGTAAGCGAGAACCGAGCTACCTGAGGCATTCACAACGGGCCTTGTAACACTAGATCCTCTCTGACTGGTAGACCCCAAGGCTTCCCCACTACCAGCCACCTGAGGTCCGCATACCAAGGCCTTCTCGGCCAATCCGGCGTGATCAGTATCACTAATCCTCTGTGGCGTTCGATGCGTACTACACGTCCTATCAACACCCACGGAGGGAACACATACAGTAGCTGATCTACTGGCCAATCTTGTATGAGAGCATCCAGCCCCTCCAACATTCTCTCTCTCCGTCTGCTGAAAAACCGACCGACCTTTGCTGAATTGAAAGTCGCCATGAGATCCATTGTTGGCGCCCCCCAGCGCCGCACTATCGTGCTGTAAACGTCCGGATGAAGCATCCACTCTCCAGGGTCTATCTTTACCTGACTCAAAAAATCGGCCGCCACATTGTCCACGCCTGCCACATGCGCTGCCGACAGAGTCTGAAGGTTTTGCTCGACCCATTCGAACAACCGATCTGCCTCGGCTTCTAAGGATGCACTAGGCTGGTGCCCCCCTGCCTGTTGATGTAGGCCACTGCGATCGCGTTGTCCTAAAACACCCCGACTGCTGTTCCCCTTAAATAGGGTTGAAACTTCAGTAGCGCCCACACTACTGCTAGCAGTTCCAACCTGTTGATCGACCAAGTTCTTTCCTGTTCCGTCCATTGACCCTGTGCGAACCTTCCTTGAAAATGCGCTCCCCAGCCTAGGAGACTTGCACCCGTAGTCAGCGGTAACCAATTCGGCGTTTCCAAGGGCATCCCCTTTGCCAAGGACTCTGGAAGCAACCACCACTGCAACGCTTTCCGTGCTGCTTCTGGATAGCCTCTGGGACAGCGGGTCGTTCTGGTGAGACTACCTTCTGAGTAACACTCTCTGCAACGGTCTCATATGAGCCCTTGCCCAGGGCACCAACTCAATCATCACCACCATTGTTCCCAGGAGCTGTAAATAATGCCACGCAGTCGGACGTGGCCTGCTGAGAAATCGTCAAACCAATTTTCGCAAGGCAATTGCTCGATGCAGAGGCAGAAAAACCATGCCCGTTAGCGTATCGAAACGCACCCCTAGGTACTCCAGGCTCTGAGATGGTACTAGACTGCTCTTGGCCACATTGACCACCCAACCTAAACTCTGCAGGCAGCTGATTACCTTGGCCATAGCCTCTTCGCTTTTCATCCTCGATTTTGCTCGAACCAACCAGTCGTCCAAATATGGATGAACCAGAACACCTTCCTTCCTCAATGCTGCCACTACTACCTCCATGACCTTGGTAAACGTCAGAGGCGCCATCGCCAGTCCAAACAGTAACGGCAGAAACTGAAAATGCCCCATTGGCACCGCAAACCTGAGGAACCTTTGATGCTCCTGACGAATCGGAATGTGTAAGTATGCCTTGGATAAATCGAGGGAAGAAGCTCCCCTTTTCTGACTGCCACCATGACCGATCTCAGCATCTCCATATGAAAATGAGATACCCTGAGACATCGGTTCACCCTTTTTAGGTCCAAAATTGGGTGATAAGTTTCTTCTTTCTTCTGAACCACAAAACAAATGGAGTATCGACCTAAACCGCATTGGTCTCAAGGCACCGGTACTATTGCCTTGAGATCCAGTAACCTTTTCAATGTCTGTTTGACCGCCTCGCACTTGCGATGCGCCTTGCAAGGGGACTGTACGAACGAGTCCGTCACCGGACGCTGAAATTCTAACGCATAACCTTCTCGAATCACCTCTAACACCCACTGATCTGATGTAATTTGGACCCAGGCCGCGTAAAAATCCTGTAAACAACCTCCCACTGGTACATTCACCTGGGTCTTCCTGACTTCACTGCAGCTTTCTGAGACCCGAAATGGCGGCAGTAAACCCTCTGCTCGCCCCTCAGAAACCTCGAAACTCTTGGTTTCTATAGGGAAAACGTCCCCTCTGACTCTCAGTGAACCTGGAGGAATGAAAACGACGAAAATCCCTCTGCGGCATTCTAGCCATCGGCAGAAACCTCCCTTGCTTCTGCTTATCCTCCAAAAGCCTTCTGCCTTTGGATTCTCCTAGATCCTTAACAATTTTGTCCAAATCTTCTCTGAAAAGCAGCTTTCCCTTAAAGGGAAGCTTACTTAACCTGGCCTTAGAAGACGCATCTGCCGCCCAATTGCGCAGCCAAAGGTACCTCCCTTGCTGCTACCACCGAAGCCATACTATTCGATAGCCCCCTAATGAGGTTATAATGGATATCCACGAGATACGCCGCTCCTGACTCCAGACGAGCTGCCTCACCAACCGATTCCTCGATCCGCTCTCCCTGGACTCGCTGCGACCAGCGCAGACAGGCTCTTGCCACTCACGCCCCAAAAATAGATGCTTGAATGGAAAGAGCATTAACCTCAAAAACCCGTTTTAACAAAGCAACCAGCTTTCTGTCTTGAGTATCCTTGAGAGCCGAACTCCCCTCCACCGGAATGGTCGTCTTTTTGGTCACTGCAGATACAGCCGCATCCACTCTTGGTGACCTAAAGAGCTCCTTGTCTTGCTCCACCCAGCGGATAAAGACGAGACATCACCCTAGAGCCCTTGAGTGTCACCTCTGGCATGTCCCACTCACCTTGGATCATCTCCTTTACCAGTCTGTGCATGGGAAACGCTTTTTGAGTCTTCCGAAATGCCTATAAGAGTGGATCTTCTAATGTAGCCTCATCCACCGGTCCCAACGCCGGCATATTAAGTGCTTTAAGTGTCTCAGAAATGAGTGCGGGCAACTCTTCTCTCCGAAAAATGCACACTACTCTGGCCTGGTCCTCCTGCTCTGCAATCTCTCCTTCCTCCAACTCCTCGTCTATCTCCAGATCCTGCTCCCTGTCTTCCGTGCACAAATCCTCCGAAAACTCCAACTGTCCCTGCTTCTCTATCTCCACTCGAGCTCTCTTCAGCAATACCACCAAAGCTGCCACAGAGAGAGGAGTCCCTGGACTTTTCTGTCCCAAATCCCCACCCATAGGAACAGAAGAAGAGGAAGAGGCTTCTCTTTGAGTGCCGCCGAACGCCCTTTACATAAGATATGCCATACTGGGTCAGACCAAGGTCCATCAAGCCCAGTATCCCGATTCCAACAGTGGCCAATCTAGGTCATACGTACCTAGCAGTTTCCCCAAAAGACACAGGTTCCACAATGCTTGTACTGGGTTCAAGCATTGATATCCTGGGTCCCTTCTTAATAATGGTTTATGGACCTTTCCTCCAGGAACTTGTCCAAACCTTTTTTAAACCCAGCTACACTAACAGCCTTTACTATATCCTCCGGTAACAAATTCCAGAGTTTGATTACACGTTGAGTGAAAAAATATTTTCTTTTATTAGTCTTAAATAGTTTACCCTGTAGCTTCATTGCATGTCCCCTAGTCTTTCTATATTCTGATAACGTAAACACTCTATCTACGTTTACCCGTTCCACTCCGTTCATTAATTTATAGACTTTATTTATTTATAGACCTACCATATCTCCCCTCAGCCGTCTCTTTTCCAGGTTAAAGAGCCCTAACCTTTTTAGCCTTTCTTCATAGGAGTATCCTTCCATCCCCTTTACCATTTTGGTGGCTCTTCTCTGAACCTTTTCTAATAAAGCTATATCCTTTTTAAGATACGGCGACCAGAATTGCACACAATATTCAAGGTGCAGTCTCACCATGGAACGACATAGAGACATTATAATATCTTTTGTTTTATTTTCCATTCCTTTCCTTATGATACCTAGCATTCTATTTGCTCTCTTGGCCGCCGCTGCACACTGGGCCGAGGGTTTTAGTGAAAATCATTTTTATTCATTTTCAATCAAAACATAACACAGAGTAGAGAGTAAGCAACAGTCTTGTAACAATGTAAACTATGAGTACCAAACATGTGGCCCCTCAGAAACACAAACAATATATATCGCCACTCCCCCCCCACGCCAAAAGAAAATAGAGGAAATGAAGATAAAAGAGATAGACAAAGGTAAGCAGGTACCCCAGCCCACAGTCTCTGCCCTCCGCTCCACCCCTACTCCCCCACCCTAAGCGTTCCTCACTAGCAGTCCCAGACCCGGGCAAGATGACGGTTCTACCCCCCACTCAACACCGCCTCGTCAAATCAGCAATCCTAAACAATAGCCAGATGTCCCCACCCCCCCCCCCCACGGGACTGATCAGCCTAGATCACTGCCACTGCACAGCACTGACGCCTTAACCGCCCCTCCCATCCAATATCCTAGTCCGTACTCTAGACGGGAGACGCCGCAAGTGGGGCCCCCATCCCACCCTGAAGACCTCCCACCATTTGGGATGATGGCATGCGTGAAGTCTCTCCATCCACATTAAGCTATGCAGGCGGGTCCGCCATTGTCCAAATAGCGGACCCCTAGGGTCCAACCAACTCCGCAAGATAGTCATACGGGCTACCACAAACACCCGGCGCACCCACGTCCATTCTATCTGTCCCAAGTCGGCCCCACCATCTCCGGTCCAGACGTCCAACACCAAAGGCGCGGGGTGCATTACCAACGGTGTATCCAAACAATCGTCTAAGTAGCCAACAACTTTATTCCAGAAAAGCTTCACCAGAGGGCAGTGCCAAAACATATGTCCCAGCGTAGCATCTACACATCCACATCGCGGGCAGCCACTCGTGGATGCCACCCCCGCCCGCCAAGCCCTATTGGGCGCAAAATATAAGCGACGGATCAACCGGTACTGCATATCCCTATGGTCTACTGAGACAAACACCTTAGGAATCTGCGCTAAGGCTTGCGAAACTCCTTCACCTACCACTGACTCGCCCAAATCGCGAGACCATGTCTCCGCTAACGCCTCCTCAGTCCCGTGAGTCTCAAGGCTCGACAGCGCCTGATGTAAGCTGGAAACCTTCCTCGCCAACTCTCCCCCCATCAAAAGTTCCTCCAGCCTAGAACAGATGTCTCCATGTAAAGAAGCCACCGGCAGCTTGCTAAGATAACTCCGAATCTGAGCATAAGGAAACACATCTTTACTTGTCCAGCTATAATAAACACTTAAACGAGCCCAAGGCTCAAGGGTACCATCTCCGGCCAAAAGCCGCTCAAGAGTGGAAATTCCCAACTACTCCCATCGCACATAGTTGGCTTCCGTGAGGCCCGGTAAAAAGTCTTTATTCCCCCGAACTGGAAGGTAGGGCGAGCAAAAGGCCGATATCCCCAGTTTGCCACACAAATAATGCCAGGTTCGCACCACCGGGCAAAGCAACACAGTCCACACCATTGGGTCCAGGCCTGTCGCCCGTCTCATATGCAAGACATAGCGAACATGCAGCGGGGCGACGAGAGCCCCAATCATCTCAAGAGGAGTATAATCTCCCATCCCCCATACCCAGTCCCCAACATGCCGCAGAAGACACGCCCGGTTATATTGCCTAAGATCAGGGAGCCCCCATACCTCCCGCATCCCACGTTCTCTGCAACACCACCAGACGTATTCTGGGCCGCCTACCCCGCCATAACAGTATGTTAATCTGTTTTTCCATTAACAAGAGGTCAGACCTTTGCAATAACAACGGTAATGTCTGTAACGTGTACAACCATTTAGGAAACAGTACCATTTTATAAAGGGCTATACGGCCTCCCAGCGACAAAGGCAATTCCTTCCACTTCTGAACCTTATCAGTTAAGTGCTGCAATAAAAAAGTTACGTTTATTCGGTAGAGATCTCGCAGATCTCTGGGCAAATAGATACCCAAATACTTGAACCGATCTCCTGCCCATTTTAGGGGAAAAAGGACCGGACCAGCCCCGAGAAATAGCGGTATCGAGCGGTAACGCCTCAGATTTATCCAAATTTAAGCGAAACCCGGAAAGTTCACCATAACTACGAAACAACTGGAGCAAGGCGGGTAACCCGTCCTCCGGATTCTCGATATGCATCAATAGATCGTCAGCAAAGGCTGCAACCCGAAATTCGGCCTTGCCCACCGAAATCCCCCGAAAGGTCGGAGAAGACCTAATATGACACAATAGGGGTACTAACGTCAGGACAAACAAAAGAGACGAAAGGGGACACCCCTGCCGAGTACCTTTCTGAATCCGAAATTCCGGTGACATACGTCCATTAACCAAAATCGCTCCTCTAGGATCAGCATACAACAACCGCACTGCTGCAACAAAAAAGCCATTGATCCCTTCCGCGTCCAACACCTGGTACATGAAGCCCCAGTCCACCCTATCAAAGGCTTTCTCAGCGTCAAAACTTATCAACATCGATCGCTTGTTATCTTTACGACTGGCACACATAGAGGCTAGCACCCTCTGCAAGCTATAAGCCGCGTGTCTACCTCTTACAAAGCCAACCTGGTCAGTCCGGATTAAACTCGGCAGGAAACCCGCCAGCCTCTCTGCCAGGATCTTAGCTAGGATTTTAATATCTACATTCAATAAAGAAATGGGCCGGTAGGAGCTCGGCAAAAGTGGGTCTCTACCCGGCTTAGGCAAGATGGTAACAAGAGCCTTATTCGCCTCATAAGGAAACAAGCCCCGACAGATCAAGTCCTCATAGTACTCGGAGAGAGGAAGCGCCACCTTGTCTTCTAATACTTTGTAAAATTCTCCTCTATAGCCATCTAAGCCGGGCGCCCGTCCCCTCTTTAAACCCCGAATCGCCAACTGTACCTCCTGAGGGGAAATGGGCACGTTCAACACCGCCAACTGATCTTCAGCCAATCTGGGTAAATTGCTGGCCCGCACAAACTCCTCCCCTCCTCCTCCCGAACCAAGGCCTTCCCAGGCATACAAAGTTTGATAGTATTCACAGAACACCTGTTCAATCTCCTCCGCCCTAGTCCTCAAAGTACCATCGGCATGTCGTATCGCCCCTACCTGCCGAGGTCCCCCGTCAGCCCGCACCAACGAAGCCAATAGTTTACCTGCCCGATTCCCATGCCGGTATAGCCGGTATCTATAATACAACAAGGATTTCTGTGTCCGATGGCAGAGCACAGCCTCCAACTCGAGTTGCAATTCCTTCAGCCGCGCCTTAGCCTCCCTACTCTGGCATCGGGCATGCCAACTTCGGGCCTTAGCCAGCTCCTTTTCTAACTGCAAGATCCGATATTGATAGCTTTCCACCTTCGACTTTGATAACTAATAATCTCACCCCGCAGTACGGCCTTCCCCGCCTCCCAAAAGAGGGCCGGGTTATCCCTATGTTGGGCATTATGCTGAGTGTATTCCTCCCATTTTCCTCGCAGAAACTGCACAAAACCTGTATCACCCCCAAGATCTAATGGATACCGCCAGCTCCACCCCCGCCCTTGCTCGAGGTGTTGAATCCCCAGAAGCACCATGGCATGATCCGAGAGAACCGGCGGGCCGATATCTACTCGGTCCACCAACCGAAACAAATCAGCAGAAAGAAGGAAATAGTCAATTCTCGACCACGTCCCATGTGCCCTGGACATATGAGTGTACTCACGGTCACCAGGGTGCAAGACCCGCCACACGTCCAAAAGGTCATACCCCTCACACCAGCCCCGAATACACCGAGCGCTACACTGGTCCCGGGAACCCGACACCGCAGAGCGATCCATTGCCTCGTCCATGACTGAGTTAAAGTCACCCCCCAGCATCAGGTGATAGTTCCCCAAAGCAGACACCACCCGGGACACTTGCTTATAGAAGAGAGCTTCATAGCCATTAGGCGCATACACCGACCCCACCACCACCTGCATGCCAGCTAAAGTCCCCCAGACAAAAACATAACGTCCCTCAGGGTCAACCTCCACTCTCTCCTCCACCCATCCCACTTGTTTTGCAAGAAGAATGGCCACGCCCCTCTTTTTCCCAACAGCCGCAGCCCCATACACCTTGCCAACCCACCCCTTACACAGCTTACTATGCTCTTCAGAGGACTGGTGCGTTTCCTGTAACATGGCTATATCGACCCGTTTGGAGCGCAATTGTTGAAGCACTCTATATCTCTTTATAGGGGAGCCTAATCCACAGACATTCCAAGAAGCCAATTTCAAGTGCTTACCCATTCTCGAAGGGCCACCCTTGCAAACTAAGCAGGAAAAAATCTCCTACATTGAAGCAGCAGCCCCCCCCAGCCTAGGGCTCCCACCTCACCCACAGCCTCCCATCTCCACCGCCAAGGCCAAGAACTAAGCAGCAGCAATTCCACCTTTTTCAAGTCCCCCCTCCTCCCCCACCCCATCCACCCACCCCCAGCCTCTCTCCCCCCCCATCCCCCCGTCCGAATCCCTACTCTTCCCTTGCCCCTCCCCCAACCCTCCCCAGCCCTCCACATCTCCCTCCAAGACCCCTCCGGCCCCCTTCCACCCGGGACCCCATTCCAGTGGCATTCAGGGTCACCCCTCGCCTGTATCTAATTACCCCTCACACACCACCCCCCCAATGTATGCGACATTCACTTCCTCCCGTTACTGCAACAGTACATCACAGTGGAACATTTTGTAGAACTGCCCCAGCCTCACAAGGAACATTAAAACAGAACCCGAAGCAAGATCTGCATAAACTCTGTAATGCTTCAAAAAGAAAACCAAAAAAAACCCCAGCATACAGCAAACATCAAACATCCAGGGCTACAGCAGCTATCAGCCTTCTCTGCCAAGAGAGTCCAGCCCATGCGCGAGCAAGATGTACGCTGCCAGCCCAGCCCGATATGGCCGGCGCTCACAGCCAAGAACAGGTAGTGAGGCCTGCCACATGGAGCTCGCACATCAAAAGCATGGGGAGCTAGCATTCAGCCATGACGGCAGCGGCCACCAAAGCAGTCTCCCCATGAGGGATAGCCAGCCCAAATCGGTCAGGCCGCCCCTCAGTAGAGTGCCATATAGCAAAATGAAAAGGATAATCCAACCCTGGGCACACACCCCTCCCTCCCCCCACCCACCAGCCCGCACAAAAGAAAACACACTGCTCAATCAGCCAAACCATGAGGGAGAAGAAAGAAAAGCAAAAAAAAAGAAATAAAAGAGATAAAAGCGAAGAGTTGCAAAAGGGCAAACCGCCGACACCACTCATCGGCGAGGTAGCACACACATGAGAAAATGGCAGATTATACATTAGAAATTAAGTAGAATGAGGTACATTAGGAATTAAGTAGTATGTGGTAGATTGCCCCATATATGCGCCCTCCACCCACGCCATCTGCCTGCAGGCAGTCCAAAGCTTCACCCCAGCTTCCAGAGCTACCCATCTTCATGGAGGTGCACCTCCACCAAGCTGCTCCAAAAATGTTCGGGCTTCCTCCGGGGTAGCCAGAAATTTCACTCCGCCCTGGTGCTCCACGCGTAGTTTTGCAGGGTAGAGCAGTGCAAATCGCACATCCCGATTCGCTAATTGTCCACAAATAGTCAAAAAGGCCCTCCGCTGTTGGCTCACAAGTACAGAGTAATCTTGGAACACCAAGATCTGATCACCGCCATCAGGCTGCCTCCTCCGAGAGCGGGCCGCTCTTAATACTTCTTCCTTCTGCCTAAATTCCAAAAACCGTGCAATGACTGCACACGGCCGTCGGGCTCCTTCCCTCCTCGGGCCCAATCTGTGCACCCTCTCTATCTTTATCGGGCCTGCAACTGTGTCCGGGAAAGACTGGGTAATCCACGATTCCAGATGCCCAGCCAGCGTACGATCCCCCACACTCTCAGGGATGCCGACAAAACGTAAGTTCTTTCGGCGACCCCGATTTTCAAGGTCATCGAGTTTGTCATGCTGTTGCTGAACCAGACCTTCCAAAGCCGTCACACGCTCCTGCAGCGTACGATGGGAGTCTTCGACATCCGAGACCCGGGCCTCCACCTGATCCATGCGTCCCGCAAAGTCTCCTATACTCTGGTTAACCTGGGATATTTGCTCAGCCAGGGATCGGAACCGGTCATCCAGGGCAGCCACCACAGCCGCACTCACTTCAGCTACCATCGTTTGTGTCGGGCCTGCGACAGGGCTTGCCGGTGCGTCCTCCGCCATCTTTCCCTCCAGCGGCCGGCCTTTCTCTTTGCAGGTGACTTTTGAGGCCATATAGCCACGCCAATTAGCCCAAAGCTAGGATTCCGCTCCTGTTCAGTTTCCGCGGGCCGTAACAAAAACTCCGAGGAGCTTAGCGCACCGCTTAACGGGGTTTTATAGCAGAATATTGGGGTATCCCCCGGAGCTGGCCAACTCACACCCTACCAGCTCATTGCCACCGGACGTCTCCCCCCCTGGGCCGAGGGTTTTAACATGTTATTCACAATGACGCTTTTTCCTGGGTGGTGGTTCCTAATGTGGAACCTTGCATCGTGTAATCATAGTTTGGGTTGTTCTTCCCTAGGTGCATAACTTTACACTTGTCCACATTAAATTTCATCTGCCATTTTGATGCCCAGTCTTCCAATTTATCAAGATCCTCTTGCATTTTTCCACAATCCTCTTGGGTTTTAATAACTTTAAATATTTTTGTGTCATCTGCAAATTTGATAACCTCACTAGTTATTCCCCTTTCCAGGTCATTTATGAATAAGTCAAAAAGCAGCGGACCCAGCACAGATCTCTGGGGTACACCACTATTCACCTTTCTCCATTGGGAAAATTGGCCATTTAGCCCTACCCTCTGCTTTCTATCTTTTAACCAGTTCCTGATCCACAATAGTACACTGCCTCCTATCCCATGACTCTTTAGTTTTTCCAAACGTCTCTCATGAGGGACCTTGTCAAAGGCTTTCTGAAAGTCCAGATACACTATATCAACCGACTCACCGTTGTCCACCTGTTTATTTACACCTTCAAAAAAACATAACAGATTAGTAAGACAAGATCCCAGCCATGTTGGCTGTCCACCATTAGGCCATGACTATCTACATGCTGAGTAATTTTATTCTTTATGATCGTTTCTACCATTTTTCCCGGTACTGACGTCAGGCTCACCGGTCTGTAGTTTCCCGGATCACCCCTGGAACCCTTTTTAAAAATTGGCGTTACATTGGCGATCCTCCAATCTTCAGGTATTACAGATGATTTTAATGAAAATTCACAGATTACTAATAGCAGGTCTGCAATCTCATATTTCAGTTTTTTCAACACCCTTGGATGTATACCATCCGGCCCAGGTGATTTGCTACTCTTCAGCTTATCTAATAGTTGTAATACATCTTCCCAATGTATCGATATTTCCTTCAATTCTTCCGCACCTTTAAATACCACTTCAGTCATGGGTAACATCCCTACATCTTCCTCAGTAAAGACCGAAGCAAAGAATTCATTCAGTCTCTCCACTATCTCCTTGTCGCCTCTTAGTGCCCCTTTAACCCCTCTATCATCTAATTTACCAACTGACTCTCTCACAGGTTTTTTGCTACGAATGTACTTGAAAAAGTCTTTATTTTGCGTTTTTGCTTCCGCAGCAAGCTTCTTCTCAAATTCTCCCTTTGTCTGCCTTATCAATGCCTTGCATTTGACTTGCCAGTGCTTGTGCTGTTTCCAGGTTTCATTGTTTGGCTCTTTTTTTCCATTTCCTGAAAGATGCTTTTTTGGCAACAACAGCCTCTCTGACCTCACCTTTAAACCATGCTGGCAGTTTTTTGGACTTCCTCCCACTTTTCTTAAAGCATGGAATACAGCTGGTCCGGGCTTCCAAGATAGTATTTTACAACAACACCTAAGCTTGATGTAAGTCTTTAACCTTTTCAACTTCTCCTTTTAGTCTTTTCTTAACTATTTTCCTCATTTTATCTTAGTCTCCCTTTCGAAAGTTAAAAGGTAGTACTGTAGATTTCCTTACTATCCCTCCTCTTTGAATAAGAGCTATAAAATTTGGGGAAAAAATTGACAAGTCACCAGACAAGGGTGCCTGAGCAAGCGGCACCTCCGGCACCGTGGAAGGCCCTGGCATGGGCTCCGCCGGATCTACTTCAGGAGACAGAGGCCGCTGCATGGCCACCTCCCGTTCCTACGCCGTATCCAACTGCTGCTGTTCCACGACGGACGTTTGGCTACAGCTCCTACAGATCCCTGTGTCTGAAACTGCAGATCTCTTTACTCCACAGAGTAAACATAATGTCTTTGCAGGCATCTTGACCCCTTGGCACTCGGCTCAAATGCTCTTAAGGCCCCCCTGAAGCCAAAACCCTTCAAAGGGACCCCCAAACAGAAGCTCTGCTGAACCAGCCCGAGTAACCTGAGGCGTCTTTTTTTTTTTTTTTTTAAACTACACCAGAAAGATGCAGGGGACTCCCTGAGTTGAATTCCAGAAAAATAAACTGAAAATGAAGCTCTGCTGCCGAATTACACGTGTTTGTTTCCTCGCAGTAGCTACCGGCTTTTCCCGTTCAAATTACACGCGGCGCAGGCCTGCTGTCTAGTCGGGCCCTGACAAAAAGAAGCAATCTGTGCAAATACCTTTGCGGCTTACCTGACCACTCTGAGCCGCGTCCTCAGCCCCTTACCTCCGAAGGTTTTGAGTCAAGCTGGCTGACTCCCCCCTGGGTCTGCTGTCTCCCGGTGCAGTGAATCAGCCTGCAGCACTGCTACCGCGGCTCCTCTCTGCCAGGTCACCCGAACGCTTACAGGTAATCCCTCTGTGAGGCGCGGGGGGTGCCCCCCCGTAGGGTTGCTAACCCCTTCAGATCAACGGGACTGCCCCCGGAGTCTGTTTCTCCCTGCTCCCAGCTCGTCCCCGAGAAGAGACAGGAGGAAGGGGAGAGAGGTCCTTAGCAGTTGAACTTAAAGGTATAGTACCTCACCAATAGAATTGCAAAATAACAGAAACCAAATGAAAATCAAATAACCCCCAATTTAAAATCAATTTAAATCCCAAAAAACTAATCTAACTTCCACTAAATGTCCTTAATTGTTACTCTAGTGAGCATGGAACCCAGGCTCACATCCTCCAGCTGCTTGGAGACTGATATAACTGGAGTGAGGAGGCGGTGCCTGTGTCCTTAGACGTCATTCTTTGATGACAGTGGTATATCAGTCTCCAAGCTTCTGGAAGAGGAGCACAACCCAGTGTTTCCAGGACTAGACTGGATGGATGATAAGGAAATAAAAACTACAGTAAGAGTAAAATATCTTTTGAAAACTGTTACCCCCAAAGACAGAACATCCTCCCTGCAAGGAAAGGAAGTGCTCACCTGATAGAAGTGGATGACCAGAAAAGTTACTGGAGACAAGTCATTCTGGCTACCCAGTTTCTTGCAATTCTCTTCTCCTCTTTTTTTTTTCCCCTCGGGAGAAGTCCTCACATTCTGAGGATTCAGCTACCCCAAAAAGATGAATTTCTTCAGGCCCGGGAACACCATGCAATAGCACTAAGTAGACAGCAATAGGAAGGGTCTGGGACTGCTGGAAGAATTCAAGGAACATCAATTAGCACATAAGGCCTAATTACACCTTCCTTATTGTCCCTCCAGTCAAGTCCCATTACCTGTGGGATGTACCATAGCAGTAGTAGCCTTGGTAGGGACTCACGAGCCTGGCCTGAAGCACTGCTGAACCAAAACGAGAGTTCCCCATCGCCTGCACATCCAGACAGTAATGCTTCACAATGGAATGCAGAGACGTCCAAGTCACTGCCTTGTAAATGTCCACTGGAGGAACTAAACTGAACTCGCCCATGACACTGCTTGAGCACTGGTCGAATGAGCCCTCAACCCCAGAGGCAACAGCCGCTGCTTCAGGAGGTAGAAACATAGAACTATGATGACAGAAAAAGACCATATGGCCTATCTAGTCTCTCCTTCCATATCAACAACTACAACAGTCCCATTTTTACCTTTAGAGATCCTCTGTGTTGGTCCCATGCTTTTTTGAATTCAGTTACTATCCTCATCTCTACCACCTCCACTGGGAGACTATTCCACGGATCCACTACTCTTTCCGTAAAGAAATATTTCCGCATATCACTCCTGAATCTATCTCCCTTCACCCTCATCCCATGTCCCCTCGTAGCAGAACTTGCTTTCAATCAAAAGAGGCTCTCCCCCTGAACATTTATGCCACGGAGATATTTAAACATCTCAATCATATCACCTCTATCCCGCCTTTCCTCTAAGGTGTACATATTAAGATCCTTCAGTCTGTCCTCATATGCTTTATAATGAAGACCACTAACCATTTTGGTAGCCACCCTCTGTACTCCATCTGACTCCATCCTGTTTACATCCTTTTGAAGGTGCGGTCTCCAGAATTGCACACTATACTCCAAATGAGGTCGCACCAAAGACTTATACAGAGGCATTATCACCTCCTTTTTTCTGCTAGCCATTCCTCTCCGTATGAACCCAAGCATCCTTCTAGTTTTTGCCGTCGCCTGTTCTACCTGTTTAGCTACTTTAAGATCATCAGACACAACCATGCCTAGGTCCCGCTCTTCTTTAGTGGACAATAGTACTTCACCCCCTATACTATATTGCTCCCTTGGACTGCTGCAGCCCAAATGCATGACCTTACATTTTTTAACATTAAATCCCAGCTGCCAAATTCTAGACAATTTTTCAAGCTTAGCTAGATTCCTCCTCATGTTATCTACACCTTCCAGGGCATCTACTCTATTGCAGATTTTGGTATCATCTGCAAAGAGGCAAACCTTACCCGACAGCCCTTCTACTATATCACTAACAAAGATGTTAAAAAGAATCGGACCAAGGATAGATCCCTTGGGCACACCACTGGTAACTTCCTTCTCCTCAGAGTGAGCTCCATTTACCTGTACCCTTTGTCGCCTCCCACCCAACCAATTTCTAACCCAAGCAGTAACCTTAGGGTCCATCCCTAGGGTGCTCAGTTTGTTTATAAGTCGCCTGTGAGGAACAGTGTCAAAGGCTTTACTGAAATCTAAATACACCACATCTGGGACTCTCCCTCGGTCCAACTCCCTGGTCACCCAGTCAAAGAAATCAATCAGATTTGTCTGACAAGACCTGCTTCTGGTGAATCCATGCTGTCTCGGATCCTGTAATCCGCTGGACTCCAGAAACCTCACTATTTTCTTTCAGCAGCGTTTCCAATATTTTACTCACCACCGAAGTTAAACTAACCGGCCTGTAGTTTTCAACCACATCCTTACTTTCACTTTTGTGTAAAGGCACCACATGAGCCTCTCTCCAGTCCTTTGGCACCACTCCCGACTCCAATGAGGCAATGAAAAGGTCAGTCAGTGGAGCTGCTAGAACGTCCCCAAGTTTCCTCAGTATTCTAGGGTGTATCCCATCCGGTCCCATCGCTTTGTCTACTTTAAGTTGAGCTAGTTTCTCACGAACACAGTCTTCTGAAAACTGTTCAAGATGCCCCTCACTTCTGTTCCTGTTTGTGGGTGTTTTCTGAGCTCCTGCTCCTGGTTCTCCATCTGTGAACACAGAACAGAAATATTTGTTAAGCAATTCTGCTTTATCCTCATCAGCTTCTTCATATTCCTCCCCTTCACCCTTGAGTCTGACAATACCACATTTGCCCTTCCTCTTCTCACTAACATATCTGAAAAATGTCTTATCCCCCCATTTTATTGCATTGGCTATTTTCTCCTCTTTTTGAATCTTTGCCTTCCTGACTACTTTGCTAGCTTCTCTAAGTTTTTCCAAATATAGATGCCTGTCTTCCTCTCTCTGTGATCTCTTATATTTCATGAAGGCCTCCATCTTTTTCTTCACCTTTTCAGCTACTTCTTTCGAAAGTCATAGCGGTCTCCTTTTCCTTTAACCTTTATTTACCATTTTAACAAAAAGGTTGGTTGCCCTTAAAATATCCCCTTTCAGTTTTGCCCACTGTTTTTCTACATCCCCCAGCTGTTTCCATCCCGCTAATGACTCCCTGAGGTATTGGCCCATCTTGGCAAAGTTAGTCTTCCTAAAGTCTAAGACCCTCACGTTTGAATGGATTCTAACAGCCCTAGTCCTAATACTGAATCACACCATCTGGTGATCACTGGATGCAAAATGATCTCCCACTATAACATCAGAAACACTTTCACCATTGGTAAGCACCAAGTCCAGTATTTTATTTATTTATTTAATGGTATTTATATACCGCCTTATCCTTCAATCAAAGCGGTCACAACACAAGTGGGGGATACATTTTAACATGTGGGGATTTGAGACACATACACTAATACTTACAGGGAACATGGGCAATGGAGGGTTAAGTGGCTTGCCCAAGACCACAAGGAGCATCTGTGGGACTAGAAACCCCAGTCCTTCTGGCCCAAGGTTGCTGTCCTCTAGTGAGATTTGAACCCCTGACCTTCCGGCCTGAAGTACCTTGTCCCAACCACTAGGCTACTCCTCCACTTATGGCCCCTTCACATGTGGGGTCTGTTACCAATTGCTTGAATAGTTCTCCCTGTAGAGAATCCAGAATCTCTTTACTTCTAGATGATACTGCAGCAGGAATGTGCCATTCAAAATCTGGCATATTGAAATCTCCTATCAGTAGCACTTCCCCTTTCCTAGCAATGCTGCGTATGTCTTCAATTAACTCTCTGTCCACCCTCTTGTGAGGGAGGTCTGTATATCACGCCAATGCAAATAGATTTCTCTTTCCCTCTTTCTAGTTTAGCCCACAGTGTCTCCTCTCTCCCTTTTAAGCTCTGCAATTCCAAAGCTTTAATAGTATCTTTTACATATAGTGCCACTCCTCCTCCCCTTCTTCCTACCCTGTCCTTTCTGAATAAAGTATATTTTATTTATTTATTTTATTTTATTTTCTTATATACCGCACTCTTTAGCATCAGCGCGGTTTACATGGAACAAAGAACCATAAATAACAAGTATTGGTTTTTACATAGAACAGGGAAATACAACTTGGATAACTTAGTTTTTACATATTGTTTTTACATAGAACAGGGAAATACAACTTGGATAACTTAGGGAGACATGCAAAACAACTATTTACATATGTAACAGGATTCTTTGAGGAATGGTTTATGAGCAATCTATGGATAGGAATGGTTTATGAGCAATCTACGGATAGGTATTAAACGTAGTCATTGTGTGCAGCTATGGTGGATTATGATTTATCTTGTAGTATTGTATAAATAAGTAGTGCTTGAGTGCCCTCCTGAATTGCATGAGATCGGTAATTGCTCGAATTTCTGGAGGTAATGTATTCCAACACTTGGGGGCATAAAAACTGAATGCTCTGTTGGATGTTTTTAATGTGCATTTTGTTGATGCATTTGGTATAATTAGGGTGTTTGCTGTTGTGGATCTTCTGGATCTGTTGGGCGGAGTGGGCTGAAGTAGATTGACTAATGTTTCAGCAGTTATGCCGTGGATGGCTTTAAAGGTAAGTACCAGGGTCTTGAATAGGATTCTTCCGTGTGTAGGGAGCCAGTGGAGCTGCAATAAGATGGGTGTGATGTGGTCATACCTCGCTGCTCCAAAAAGAACTCTAGCAGCGGCATTCACGGCAAGTTGTAAGGGTGTCAGTGAAGATTGTGGGAGTCCTTGGAGAATGGCATTGGCGAAATCAAAATGGGGTAGGATAAGGGCTTGATATACAGTTCGGAAATCACTCGGGTCCAATAATGTTCGTAGGTGTTTGAGTGACCGGATCTTGAAATATACGGCTTTGACAATGTGGGAGATATGTACTTTCATGTCTAAGCATTGATCCAATGTGATTCCTAAGTAACGAATTGCCGGTTTTGTTTGGAGTTCAGCTTCTTTCACTTTTATATGAGGTGGCGGAGTAAAATTTGGATTTTTCGTGATGAAGAGTACCTCCGTTTTTTATGTTGAATACGGAGGTTTTGAGATAGGAACCATTCAGATACTGCGTCAAAACACTCAATAAGAGGTGAGAGGTCTATTTGCTTTGTGGAGAATGGCATATAGAGAAGGATGTCATCGGCGTATATCTGATATTGCACATTGAAGGATTTTATGATGTTACAGACGGGCTGGACATAAATGTTAAACAAGAGAGATGATAATGATGATCCTTGAGGGACGCCTTGGATTTGGTGGAAGGGTTTTGATTTAGTTGATCTTGATCTTACTTGCTGACCTCTTCCCTCAAGATATGATCTACACCAATCAAGGGCGGGGCCGATAATGCCCTTTTCTTTTAGGCGTTCGATGAGCATCCGTGGTGAACAGAGTCGAACGCTGCAGCTATGTCGATGAAGATAAGTACACAGCCTTGGTGGACGTTGTCAATCAATGAGATAATATCATTGAAAAGTGAGATGAGAAGGGTTTCTACGCCGTGGAATTCTCTGAAGCCGTGTTGATGGGGATCTAGTGGGGCTACAGTATCGATGTGGTCTTGAATTTGTCGTTGTGCTTCCTTTTCAAATATCTTAGCTAGGAATGGTATGCTAGCAATGGGTCTATATGATTCCACTTTGCTAGGGTCAAGTTTGTTTTTTTTTAGAAGAGGTCTAATTGACGTTTGTTTGAGTGCTGAGGGGAAGGATCCTGTTGTAAACGATAAGTTTAACATTCTTGTGATTAATGGGCTGATATCACTGCGTATATTCTTTATCCAATAGGCTGGACAAGGGTCAGTATGAGCAGTGGTGGTGTTGATGGCAGCAATGGTATCTTCAATATGTTTCTTGGATGGAGTGGAGAATATTGATAGATGATTTAGGACAGGTGGTGTCTTGATGGTTGAAGTCAGCGATTTTGTTTGTTTGCAGATGGTCCGCGAAGGCTTGTGGGTGTATCTCCTCAGGAGGGCATGGTGATGGTTCCTTAGATATGGATTTAACTATGTTGAAAAGATCCCGTGGTTTATTTAGGGATCTTTTGAGTGTATCCGTGTGAAATTGTTTTATTTTCGTCAGGACTGCTGTTCTGTGAGTCGAGAGTTGAGCGTTGTATGCTGTCTGGTCTTCGGTGGAGCGAGATCGACGCCATCGTTTCTCAAGTTTTCGAAGGTATAAGAGGGAGGTCCGCAGATCAGGAGAAAACCATGGTGCGTGTTTTCTGTTTGAGGTTTTGCTGTGGAGTGGTTTTTGTGCAATGGAGCTGAGGCTTTTATTTCAGGATGTAATCAGGTTTTCCAAATTGAGGGTAGTGTCATTGTAGAGAGGGTTAGTTTGTGCAAGTATGAGTTCTTTGTTGAAGGCATTGAATCTTCGAGATGTCGTTTTAGTGGGATTATTAGTGGTTCTGTTATGTGAGTTGTTGGGGTTGACGGGAATAGTGAAGTTAATTAGTTTGTGATCTGACCATGGGACTGGGATCGGTGTTGCTACAAGATCATTGTTTGATTCACATGCTGATTGAGGAGCGAATATCATGTCAAGGGTGTTCCCTTTTGTATGTGTGGGACTTTTGATTAGTTGCCTGTATCCTAATTCGTTCATTGCTTCTAGTAGGGCTGAGGCATGACTAAAGTGCAGAGAGGGGAGATTGAAGTCTCCTAATATCCAGTTTGGTTTGTTGCGTTGTATAGAGTTGGTTGCTAAGTCTAAGATGTTGGGAAGCTCGTCTGAGGAGGATGAGGGTGATCTATAAATAAGGTTGATGGAACATTGATCATTGGCGATGGCAAGAATGTCTGTGTTGTTTGAGCTTCTAGAGTCTATTGTGGAGAACTGCAGGTTAGTCTTGGATAGTATGAGGGTTCCTCCTCCTCTTTTGTTCTCTCTATGGCAGGTGTGGATGGAGAAGTTATTGGGTAGGAGTTGGTTGATGATTATATTGTCTGTGTTAGATAACCAGGTTTCAGTTATCATAAGTAGATCCAGGTTATAGGCAGATAATAGATCAGTAACTATTGGCCATTTTTTGCGAATTGACCGAGCATTGATGAGGGCACAGTTTAGTGATTGTAGGGGTTCTCTTTGTTTGGTTTTCTTGGTATTTCGGAGAGCTATGTGTAGCAGGTGCGAGTGCCGTGGATGTGTATCAATTCTCAATGGAGGATATGGAGTTTCTGTCTGTCTATTGGTGTGTCTTTGTAGGATTGGGATTTGTTGTGGTTCGTGTGGTAATGCAAAGGATTCAGCTAACCATCCTAGAAGGTTGAGTAGGATGCAGATTGATGCAGTGGTAGTGGGAGACATTTTACCTTGTTGTTGTTGTTAGAGTAGAGGTGGTGGGGAAGGCTGAGTAGTATCTGTGGTTGTTTAAGTGCTTGGGAGATAGCTTAATGGACGAAGCTACAGCACAGTGAGTAATACGCTTAAATAATGTAGTAGTAACCAATACTGTGGCTATGAAGTGGTGATGTGCAATATTGGGGTGGTAATATGTAATATGAGACACAGTACAGTGATGAGATTCTTTGGAATGTAAGAGCAGTTATACAAGGATGCAGAATTGAGCAAGTACAGTTTGAATACTATGATATTGACTATCTTTGATGAGATGTGCAATATTGAGATACAGTAAACATTGCAGGTTAGATGTGAATATATTGAGATACAGTAAACATTGCAGGTTAGCAGATTACTTTGACATCTAAGCTGGCACTTGCAATATTGAGATGATAACACAGAAATTAAAATGCTAGTAGATGAGTTTGTAAGTTCGGGTGGCCTAAAGATAGTTAATCAAAAAGTTTTCATTAAACTGAGATCTTGGCAGGTTAGAGTAGACTGGTTTCGAGTACTAACCGGCGTAGCTGTTTGAGGCTGGTTGGGTGTGATGTTTGAGTGCGCCGTCTGGAGGTGGATGTGGTTCAGCGGTCGTCTGGTGCCCCTTCTTTTGGTCCCCGCCTAAGGGCCACGCCAAAGGGCCCTCTGGCGAGGCCCACAGGCGCGGGCCCGCCAGGCGCGGGTGCGCCCGAAGGCGCGAAGCTTTTAAACGGCCCTCTGTCCTGCCCTGATTGGGCTTTGCTGGACTGCTGGCTCCTCCCGCTGTCGGTGGCTCGATCCCCAGGGAAGGGGAGAGCTGCTGATGGTGGCGGGGGCTAAAGGGTCGGCACCCGATGGCGCGAAGCTTTTAAACGGCCCTCTGTCCAGCCCCGATTGGGCTTTGCTGGACTGCTGGCTCCTCCCGCTGTTGGTGGCTCGATCCCCAGGGAAGGGGAGAGCTGCTGATGGTGGCAGGGGCTAAAGGGTCGGCGCCCGATGGCGCGAAGCTTTTAAACGGCCCTCTGTCCTGCCCCGATTGGGCTTTGCTGGACTGCTGGCTTCTCCCGCTGTCGGTGGCTCGATCCCCAGGGAAGGGGAGAGCTGCTGATGGTGGCGGGGGCTAAAGGGTCGGCACCCGATGGCGCGAAGCTTTTAAACGACCCTCTGTCCAGCCCCGATTGGGCTTTGCTGGACTGCTGGCTCCTCCCGCTGTTGGTGGCTCGATCCCCAGGGAAGGGGAGAGCTGCTGATGGTGGCGGGGGCTAAAGGGTCGGCGCCCGATGGCGCGAAACTTTTAAACTGCCCTCTGTCCTGCCCTGATTGGGCTTTGCTGGACTGCTGGCTCCTCCCGCTGTCGGTGGCTCGATCCCCAGGGAAGGGGAGAGCTGCTGATGGTGGCGGGGGCTAAAGGGTCAGCGCCCGATGGCGCGAAGCTTTTAAACGGCCCTCTGTCCTGCCCCGATTGGGCTTTGCTGGACTGCTGGCTCCTCCCGCTGTCGGTGGCTCGATCCCCAGGGAAGGGGAGAGCTGCTGATGGTGGCGGGGGCTAAAGGGTCGGCGCCCGATGGCGCGAAGCTTTTAAACGGCCCTCTGTCCTGCCCCGATTGGGCTTTGCTGGACTGCTGGCTCCTCCCGCTGTCGGTGGCTCGATCCCCAGGGAAGGGGAGAGCTGCTGATGGTGGCGGGGGCTAAAGGGTCGGCGCCCGATGGCGCGAAGCTTTTAAACGGCCCTCTGTCCTGCCCCGATTGGGCTTTGCTGGACTGCTGGCTCCTCCCGCTGTCGGTGGCTCGATCCCCAGGGAAGGGGAGAGCTGCTGATGGTGGCGGGGGCTAAAGGGCTAAAGGATGCCAGGTATAGTTACATCCCAATCATGGTTTTCTGTGAACCATGTTTCTGTAACTGCCACTAAATCCAAGTCAGCCACTCCCACCAAAGCTTCAACTTCAGGGATCTTATTTCCCATGCTATGGGCATTTATACACACTGCTTTCCATATGTTACCCCTTTCCATAAAAGTATTTAATGTATCACTTAGCTGGGGGCTTTCACTTAGCTGGGGGCTTTCTTCACCCATTCCCAACGAATCTAGTAGGTAAGTAGGTAGGTTGGTTGGGTAGATGACCTCCCTTATCGAACGAACAAGTGAACTGATTTTCAAAAAGGCTCTGTCGCCTTCAGATACTGCCACAGAACATGGCGGACATTCAGCCTGCACAAAGAGGATCCTTCACCTTCCCCCCTGTCCCTGAAAAAAAACGGCAGCAACACTGACTGATTCAGGTGAAAAGCCAAAAGAGCACCTTAGGAAGAAAGGAAGGAACCAGCCTCTTTTTCCCTCAACATCATGAGAAAGGGAGCCCGGCACAACAGTGGCCTGAAGTTCTGAGATTCTCCTGGCTGAACATATAGCCATTAAAAGACAGTCTTCATTGTAACATCCTTCAAGGAGCAATCACCCAGAGGTTTAAAGGCGCCTCCGTCAAGACTGACAACAGCAAAATTGAGATCCCAAGGCCAGAGGTCAAACTTGCTTCAACGCCTGAAGAAAACGGACGACATCTGGATGAGCTGCCAGGAAAACCCAATGAATTCTACCATGATAACAGGATATAGCTGCTATCTGCACCCGTAGTGAACTGCAAGCCAACCCGACCAGTCCCGCCTGAAGGAAGGTGAGAACCTCCAGCACAGTAGCCTTCAGGGGACAACAGTTCTGCTCCTCGCACCAGCTCTCGAAGACTTTTCACATGCGAATATACGCTAGTGAAGTAGAGTGACTAAGGGCCTTCGGTAATATCACAATAACTGAGGCCAAATAGCTCCGCTGCGTCATCCGAGCCCTCTCAAGTGATATGCCGTAAGTGAGAATCGATCGACCTGAGGCATGAGGATTGGACCTTGCAAAAGCAAGATTGGCTCGCGCCAGCAGACATCACAGACAGCCCACTGCTAACTGCACCAGATTGGCATACCACGGCTATCTCAACCAATCTGGAGTAATCAGCAGCACAAGCCCCCGATGAGCCTCGATCCTCTGCACCACTCAACCTATGAGCACCTAGGGGAGGAAACACATATAGCAGCCCCTCTGTAGGTCACTGTTGTATCAGTGCGTCCAGTCCCTCAGACATGCTCTAAAAAAGGGATGCCTTCGCAGACTCAAACGTCGCCATCAGATCCATGATCGGCAGCCCCCAGCACCTCACCAACTGAGCAAAGACTGCCTCCTTTAGAGTCTACTCACCCGGGTTGAGAAGCACCCTGCTGAGGTAGTCGGCCACCACATTCTTCTTGCCGGCCACGTGTGCTGCCGAGATTGCCACCAGATTGCTTTCTGCCCATTCCAGCAACGGGCCCACTTTGTTCTCCAACTGTGCAGTGCTTGTGCCCCCCTGATGATTGATGTATACCTCATCAGAAAAACTCATGCAGGGTCAAGAACACCACCCAGAACTCCAAAAGGCTGATGTACCACGCACTCTCCTGCGGAGACTAAAGACCTTGAGCTATCTGGGCCTTGCAGTGCGCCCCTCATCCCGACACGCTGGCATCCATCGTCAGCGGGATCCATTGCAGTGCTTCCAAGAGCATGCCTGCTAACAGACTGTCAGGATGCAACAACCACCAGAGGGTCTTCCAAGTCATCCCCGGACATGGCAGTGGACTGGAGAGCGGGAGCAGTTGAGCCGACCACCTGAATAAAAATACGCTCTATTCCAGGGCCCCAGCCTGATTGATGCCACAATGGAGTCCAGAACCTGTAGATAATGCCATGATGTCGGAATCTGCATTTGAAGAAACTGCTGGATTTGACCCTACAATTTGTGCATCTGATCCAATGGCAAGGGCACCTGGCTGATGTCTGTCTGGAACCGGGCTCCCAGATACTCCAAATCTTGGGACGGCTGCAGGCAACTCTTGGAAAAGTTGACCACCCACCCAAGACCTTGCAAGCAATAGATTACTTTTGCTGTGGCCCGCATGCTTTCTTCCCTGGACTTTGCCCGAATGAGCCAGTCATCCAGGTAGGGATGCACCAAAATTCCTTCCTAGTGGAGCACCACCACCACTACCACCATAACCTTGGTGAAAGTGCAGGGCGCAGTAGCCAGTCCGAACGGCAACATCCAAAATCAAAAGTGCCCCATCGGCAATGCGAACCACAGAAACTGATAATGGTCGGACCAAATGGGAATGTGCAAGTACACTTCTGTGAGATCAAGTGATATTAAGAACTGGACCACTAATTGCCACAATCACTAACCAAAGTGATTCCATATAGAACCAGAGCACCTGCAGACACCAATTTAAATGCTCGAGGTCCAAAATGGGTTGGAAGGACCCCTCTTTCTTGGGGACCACAAAGCATATGGAGTAAGAACCATATCCACATTGGTCTTCTGGCACTTCCACCGCCACCTGTAAAGCCTGCAGATGGAGAAGTGTGTCTTGTACAGTCTGGGGTTTTCAGGGCACTCTGCATGGAGAGTTGACGAAGGCGTTCGCCAGAGGACGGGCGAACACCAGGGCATATCCCTCTTGGATGACCTCCAGCGCCCACTGGTCGGTAATAATTTGGACCCAAGTGGTGTAAAAATCCCACAGCCAACCACCCATAGGAACTATGCTCACCTGAGCCCCACCTTGCTTCAATGTAATGTCTTGGGAGCCGAGGAGAAAGTGGAATAAAACCCCCTGCCTGATCCTTGAAACCCCCGAAAGGCTTGTCCCCTGGAGGGGAATGACCTCTCTGATATGGCATGAAACGAACTGAGCGAAAACACATAAGGTCCCTTGGCTGCCTCCACAGCAGGGTCATGGATGAGCAGGTTTGCTTTTCCTCGGGAAGTCTCCCCCCTTTAGATTCTTCCAGATCCTTTACTAGCTTTTCCAGATCCTCCCCCGAAATGGGAGTTTACTGAGCCAGGATTTGGAGGAGAAATCCGCTAACCAATTTCACAGCCACAAATATCATTGAGTGGCCACTACAGAAGCCATGCCCTTGGACAAACATCTAATCAGGTCATAGAAGGCATCCGCCACGTAAGCTGCTCCCGACTTCAGCTTCGCCGCTTCAGGCGGGTGGGGCTAGAAATCTCCTGCACTCTCCAAGATTCCTTGTGCACAGCGCAAACACGGTGTGCCACAAAAGCACCAAAGACTGAAGCCTGCAAGGATATAGCATTGATATCGAACGCCTTATTGAGGAGACTCTCTAGCTTTCTATCCTGCACGTCCTTAAGAGCCAAACTGCCCTCAACCACAATTGTGGTCTTCTTCGTTACAGTGGAGACCACCACGTTCACCTTAGCGGCAGGCAAGATCTCCTTCTCTCTATCCAAAAGAGGATAAAGCCAGGCCATCATTTGGGTACCCTTTAGAGCAGCCTCTGGGATGTCCCATTCATCCTGAATCATCTACTGAACAACGCGGTGCAGGGGAAAAACCCCTTTCATTGTTCTGACGGCCTGAAAGAGAGGGTCTTCCAGAGGTTCTTCCTGCAACGGAACCACCGTCCGAACAGTAACTGCCTTCGAGAAATGGGCAATTAAGGCCACTTTTTTAAAAATTGGTGTTACATTGGCCTACCCATACATGTTACATCTTATGAACTCCAGCAGGAGGCTCTCTTTGGCACGATGCAAGTATTATGCCGAGCATCAGCAGTAAATTTAAGAGATTAAGATCATATTCCACATACCCTGGCTTAGAAGTGAGGTTCACGACTGCCATAGTATGCGCAAAACAAATCCATTAGGAGAAACTACCCTGATTAAAACCTGTACCTGTACAATGCAAGAATCTTTCCCTTGGGGAATCTCACTCTCCTCTAGGTCCGTCTCGTTCTCTGGGTCCTCTGCTTCTTCCGAATGCACTGACCCCATCTCGTCCTCCAGTCGCCGCCAGCTCAAACCCCTGGTTCCCCTTCCGCTCTCTCTGTTGACAGGGTTATGAGGGAACTAGTTTCTTGGCTCTCTCCCAGGACCCCTCAGTCCCCTGCCCCCCACCCCAAGCTGCCTCATACAAAAGGCCTGATGCATGAGGAAGATAAACTCTGGTGTAAACACTTCTGGGAGGACATTTGCAGTTCCCCCCTTAGCCGAAGCAGCTTTATCTGCTCTCTTTTCCTTACTCTTAAGGCCCCTCATAGGAGGAGTCACGCTGCTGCCACCCTCCCCACCAGATGGCACCACTGCACAGGGCGAAGGTGAAGTGCACTCCCCTGAGGGCTGAGAGGATCTCTATTCTTCCTGGGCCCCCCTGGGACTTACCAGGCCTCTCCTCCAGAAACTCTGTCTCCACTGACCAGGATTCTGTCTCACAGCCATGGCAGAACCTTGCGGCTGAGGCAGAACCCCTATAAGACCCACAAGTCAAGTAGGTTGGTTGCGAGGGCATGTTAGGTCCCTCCCAAGAAGCACCAGACTAAACTGCAGCCACTGAACTTTCTGCCTGCCGCACTGGTACCTAAGGCTTTCCTTTTCTCTTTTTCTTTTGATTTTTTTGCAAGCACAACTGGACCAAAGACAAAAACAAAAAAACACGAATGAGACCCCTCTACGTCCTAAAGCGCCCTTAGAGATCTCCCTTAATTAAAGAAAACAAGAAAAAAAAAGTCCAAAAGAGGGCACTGATACCCACACTCCATGGGAAATGGCAGTTCAGTACCACATGGTCAGTGCAGCCCTCCCCCTCCAAGGTCTGCCACTAACCTGCTTCCTCTGCCAAATGCTCTGGTGCAAGCTCCTTCCAAGAAAACCGCTAACAAGCGCTCGGAGCCGCTGCACAGACACTCAGCCTCCCTACCATGGCTTTGGAGACAGCTGGCAGAGTGACAGGCTTCCATCTCGCTGACTTCTCCTCACCTTGCAGTGGGTTCTGGAGCTCCACCGTGAAGGGCCGCCTGCCTGTCAAAACACACTGTCCTGAACTCAGTTATCAGGAACTGTAGGACTGTAACATACCTGTTAGTTTTCTTTTTAAATTGCCTTTACTCCAACCAGATCTAATTAAAGGGCCAAAGGGATCCCACAGCCCAGTTAAAATACTAAAGCCAATCTATTCCTATTTTTTTCCTAGCTCCTTCAGTGAATCCCAGTTACTTAGAATCACACCTCTCCAGCCTCTTGGAGACTGAGATACTGGATGTGGGAGTGCCATCTGCCTATCTATGGTGATGTCATGAAAGATGACATGCTCAGTCTCCAAGCTTCTGGTGGGGAGTAATTATCCACAGGCAAGGGGACTGGACTGGAGGAAAGATATAGAAAATTTTAAAAGTATCCTTATGTATACTATGAATGCACCATCAGAAAAAACAATTGTATTTTTATTATTATTAGCTCACACCTTTCCAGAAGATCAAGGCAGATACTGTATGCATTTCCCAGTCCCTAAAGGGCTCACAATCTAGTTTGTACCTGAGGCAGTGGAAGGCTAAGAGGCTTGCCCAAGGCAAGGAGTGCCAGTGAGATTTGAACCCTAGTCTTTCAGGCTCCAAACCACTCCTCTCACTCTTTGGAATGGTTCCCCCTTGGCATCGCTATGACTGGCTACTGCTTTCCCAGAAGAGGTTCCAAATCCTCTGTGCTATTCTTTTTCCAGAAGACTGATCTACACTAAACTAGCCAAATGCTTCACGTTTGCCCAAAATGACTGATCCAGTCCTTGCTTTATTTCACTGCATGCCGGGACTTGTAGTTCTGATATCCCACCTGGTTTTAAGCGCTGGGAAATCAGAACTACAAGTCCCGGCACGCAGTGGGGTAAAACCAGGAAGGGTTCAGTCCTGTTGGCTAACGCTTGATTCTATACAGCAGAAATTTGAAAAAAGTGTGAGACAGGAAATTAAGTGTACGGATTGTTTAAGAATATTTCACTTTTAATGACGATCTGTAAAAGCAGGACACAATCACTATAATAATTACCATCAGCATTTCCTTCACTCTCGCCTCCATAACTGTGAACCTGCCGCTGTCCTCCGTTTCTGGGCCGCGAGGTTCCCACACCGTCACCACGCAACAGAACATCGGAGCTCCTAGGGAGCTAGAGCGGCACCCGCGGTCCTCCGGCGCCCCCTGCAGGCCGAGCTGCTCATTTCCAGAGGAGGGGCCTTCGCCCCTCCCTGTGCCTCCCGCCACCTGTCATGGCTCAGGCCCTACCCGCCTCCAACTTCCTTCTTCTCGTTTCGCTTTCTCTTTACCTTTCTGAGGAAAGATTATGCAGCACCGACACTGACCAGGGCTGTGCGCCGCGGTAGGTTAGCAATGGACTTGGGAAAAGAAGGAGAAAGCAGCTTACTGAGGCTTTGCAGAGATAGAGAGAGAGCAGCTCTGGGACACGTCAGGGAGCAGCAGAGGCAGGAGGCACTTGGTAAACTGACAGATTGCTAGTGTCACTCACAGAGGTGCAGGCAGCCCTCTACAGATACTCCTTAGAGAGTCCCTGCTGCAGGGAGAGGCCCCTGTGCGACACGTCAGGGAGTAGCAGAGGCAGGAGGCACTTGGTAAACTGACAGATTGCTAGTGTCACTCACAGAGGTGTTTGCAGCCCTCTACAGAGAGTCCCTGGTGCTGGAAGCTTACAGACGAGAATAAGAGCTCTGCAGGGAGAGGCCCCTGTGGGACACGTCAGGGAGTAGCAGAGGTGGGAGGCACTTGGTAAACTGACAGATTGCTAGTGTCACTCACAGAGGTGTTTGCAGCCCTCTACAGAGAGTCCCTGGTGCTGGAAGCTTACAGAC
Organism: Ichthyophis bannanicus; assembly: GCA_033557465.1. Taxonomy (NCBI): domain Eukaryota; kingdom Metazoa; phylum Chordata; class Amphibia; order Gymnophiona; family Ichthyophiidae; genus Ichthyophis; species Ichthyophis bannanicus. The sequence goes on along the minus strand of CM066049.1, from coordinate 139,813,807 downwards.
GAGAATAAGAGCTCTGCAGGGAGAGGCCCCTGTGCGACACGTCAGGGAGCAGCAGCAGCAGAGGTGGGAGGCACTTGGTAAACTGACAGATTGCTAGTGTCACTCATAGAGGTGCAGGCAGCCCTCTACAGAGAGTCCCTGGTGCTGGAAGCTTACAGACGAGAATAAGAGCTCTGCAGGGAGAGGCCCCTGTGGGACACGTCAGGGAGTAGCAGAGGCGGGAGGCACTTGGTAAACTGACAGATTGCTAGTGTCACTCACAGAGGTGTTTGCAGCGCTCTACAGTTACTCCTTAGAGAGTCCCTGCTGCAGGGAGAGGCCCCTGTGCGACACGTCAGGGAGCAGCAGAGGCAGGAGGCACTTGGTAAACTGACAGATTGCTAGTATCACTCATAGAGGTGCAGGCAGCCCTCTACAGTTACTCCTTAGAGAGTCCCTGCTGCTGGGAGCTTACAGACGAGAATAAGAGCTCTGCAGAGAGAGGCCCCTGTGGGACATGTCAGGGAGCAGCAGCAGAGGCAGGAGGCACTTGGTAAATTGACAGATTGCTAGTGTCACTCACAGAGGTGTAGGCAGCCCTCTACAGTTACTCCTTAGAGAGTCCCTGCTGCTGGGAGCTTACAGACGAGAATAAGAGCTCTGCAGGGAGAGGCCCCTGTGCGACACGTCAGGGAGCAGCAGCAGAGGCCGGAGGCACTTGGTAAACTGACAGATTGCTAGTGTCACTCACAGAGGTGCAGGCAGTCCTCTACAGTTACTCCTTAGACAGTCCCTGCTGCAGGGAGAGGCCCCTGTGCGACACGTCAGGGAGTAGCAGAGGCGGGAGGCACTTGGTAAACTGACAGATTGCTAGTGTCACTCACAGAGGTGCAGGCAGTCCTCTACAGTTACTCCTTAGAGAGTCCCTGGTGCTGGGAGCTTACAGACGAGAATAAGAGCTCTGCAGGGAGAGGCCCCTGTGGGACATGTCAGGGAGCAGCAGCAGAGGCAGGAGGCACTTGGTAAACTGACAGATTGCTAGTGTCACTCACAGAGGTGTTTGCAGCCCTCTACAGTTACTCCTTAGAGAGTCCCTGCTGCTGGGAGCTTACAGACGAGAATAAGAGCTCTGCAGGGAGAAGCCCCTGTGGGACAGGTCAGGGAGTAGCAGAGGTGGGAGGCACTTGGTAAACTGACAGATTGCTAGTGTCACTCACAGAGGTGTAGGCAGCCCTCTACAGTTACTCCTTAGAGAGTCCCTGGTGCTGGGAGCTTACAGACGAGAATAAGAGCTCTGCAGGGAGAGGCCCCTGTGCAACACTTCAGGGAGCAGCAGAGAGGCGGGTGGCACTTCATTTATTTAAAAGGATTTAATATATCGCTTTATCTTGAAAACAAAGCGGTTAACATGTCAAACAAATCATGTGGCAGTGTGTGTGAGCGAAAGCATGCAGTGGTTAAATTGACATAGGGTGTGTGTGTGTGTAATGTGTGAATGGTTACATAGAGAGATTACATTGTGAGGTTAGCACAAGCAACTATATACAAGTTACAGGGGGGGGCTGGGGGTCATGCAGAGGAATGAGTAGACTGAGTAGCTGGGTCACATGAAGTCCTTATACTGTTCTTTGAAGAGCGTAGTGTTGAGCATCTTCCTGAAGTCCTTGAGATCTACAGTTGATCTCAGGTCATCGGGGGGAGAGTTCCATAGAGTGGGCACCCCCAGGGATAGTGCTCTTCTTGAGGTGTCTTGTCTTTTTCTAGTGAATGTTCTATGTTGTGGTGATGGTGTTTGAGGTTCCTCTTCTCCTGGGTCTGGTGCCTTGGTCAGCTCTGATGAGGGATTGCAGACTATTCGCTGAGAGATTCTGTTTTATTTTGAATATGTTTAGTAGAGCCTTATATTGGATGCGGGAGCTGATTGGGAGCCAGTGCAAGTGATTGAGAATGGGGGTGATGTGATTGTGCCTGGAGGAGCCCTTTATTATGCGGACGGCAGTGTTCTGTGCTATTTGTAATGGTCGGAGTGCTTGTTCTGAGAGCCCAAGGTAAATAGGGTTGCAATAGTCTAATGTAGGAGTGATTAGTGACAGACAGTGATTAGTGACAGACAGTGCAGAAGTGATCCTGTGAGAGAATACGTTTGAGGCGTCTGATGGTTCTCATTTTGAGGTATGCGTTCCTAGTGGTTCTGGCAATGTGAGACTAGGACCAGGTCTTTGTTAAGAGTCACTCCGAGGTACTTTACTTTGGGCTTTATTGGTATTGTGATGTTGTTCAGCTTGATGGTGGGTGTGGGGGTGAAGGTGGAGTTTCTGGTGATGAGTAGCGCTTCTGTTTTGTTGTAGTTTATGGACAAGTTGTTTTCTAGAAGCCAGCTTGTCATTTGTTCTGCGCTGTTAATGTTGATAGGGGTGTATATCATGATGTCATCTGCATAGATGGTGTATTGTATCTTGTGGTTCTTGATGTTTGAGCAGATGGGTTGTATGTACAGGTTGAATAACAGGGCAGAGAGGGATGAGCCTTGCGGGACGCCCTGGTTGGCTCTCAGAGACCGGGAGGTGGCTGAGCCGCATTTCACTTGGAGATGTCTGTCTGTGAGGTAGGATGTGAACCAATTCAAGGTGGTGCCTTGTAGGCCAACTTCCTGTAGTCTTGATTGAAAGGTTGTGTGGTCAACAGTGTCAAAAGCTGAGGAGATGTCTATAAAAAATCATAATGACGCCCTTTTTGATGTTGTCAATAGTCTGGATCAGATTGTCGAAGAGGTGTATTAGTAGAGTTTTGACGCCATGGTTTGGGCGAAAGCCATGTCGATTTGGGTCTAGAGGGGCGTGGCTGTCGATGTGATTTTGAAGTTGATGTTGCACCACTTTTTCGATGATCTTCGATAGGAGGGGGAGGCTTGAGGTAGGTCTGTAGGCAGCTGGGTTGGTTTTACTACTTAGTGGGGACTTTTTTTGGATTGGGCGTATTGTTGCTAGCTTTAGGGAGATAGGCATGATTCCTGTGGTAAGGGAGTTGTGCACTATGTTGCGGATTATTTGGATCAGATCTTCTTTTACTGCTTTGATCCAGGTTATGGGGCATGGATCTGTGCGGGCGGTGCTGGTGTTGAGCGATGTGATGATGTTTGAGATCTGCTCTGTCGACGGGATGCTGAACTTGTCCCAGATTTGGTTGGATGGAGGTAGCTTGTTGGTGTTGCTCATGGTAATCTTGGATGAGGCAGTGAATTTGGTCTTGAGGTAGTCTGCAAAGGTCTGTGGTTCTATTTGCTCGTCTTTCTCGGTATTGGATTCGTTGGTGAGGGTTTTTACTATTTCAAATAGCTCTCTTGGTTTGTTGGAGTACTTTAGGATCAGGTTTGTGTAGTATTCCCTCTTCTGTTGATTGATGAGGTTGTTGTATTCCTTTTGCTTTGACTGGTATAAGTCCTGTGTGGAGGCTGATTTGGTGCATCTCCAGCGACGTTCTAGTTGTCTTAGGGCTCTCTTTGCATTTTGGATATCCTTGGAGTACCAGGGGGTGGAACTAGATCTGGCGCTGTGTGTTTTGTGGGTTCTGGGGAGCGTGGGTTTGGCGGCAGACGTGATGGTGTTCCAGTTGGCTATTTGTTCGTTTATGTCCTCTGTGTTTATGTTCAGGTGGGGTAGAATGTCCTGGAAGAATTGTTTCTTGTCAAAGCTTTTAAATCTCCTAGTTGTGGATGGCTTGTCTTGATGGTCATTGAGGCTTGTCGATTGTAACTTGATTTTTATTATGTGATGGTCCGACCAGGGCACTGGTGTGATCGAGGGTCTTGTGATGATGTTTCTTTCTATTAGGTTGTTGTGGGCGAAGATGAGGTTGGGGGATGATCCGGTCCTGTGTGTGGGGGCGCTGATCATCTGGGTGAATTGGAGGGAGTCCATGGCTGTCAGAAAGTCTTCTGCATCCTTGATCGTGGCAGATTTAAGGTTGAAGTCTCCAAGCACCAGCAGAGGTTTTGGAGGTTGTTGACTGCGCAGACCGATTCTAGAATTGATGATAGTTCGTCTGAGGGCGCATGTGGAGCTCTATAGGTGAGGCACAGGGCTAGATTCCTGTTCTCTGCAACGATTATATTGCATTGACTTGTATTTGTGGTGGAACAGGTTTTGAGCCTTAGGTTGTTCCTTGCGATGATCAAGACTCCTCTCCTGTGTGTGCGTGGGCAGTTGTAAGCAGCGTGAGTGGGGGGAACTAACTGGTTGAGGAGTACGTTGTCGGTGGGGGTGAGCCATGTTTCGGTGATGCAGAGAATGTCTGGTTGCTGAGCTTCTATGTGGTCTGCTAGGGTATTGATTTTGTTTCTTATAGACCTGGCGTTAATGAGCTCTATGGAGATGGTTGGAGGAGCGATGGGTGTTCCTGGTGCTTTATGTGTGTGTGGGTGCTAGGTTTAGTTTTCGTACGCTCACTCTGGGATTCTTGTGAGAGAGTTGATAAACTGACAGATTGCTAGTGTCACTCACAGAGAGGTGTAGGCAGCCCTCTACAGATACTCCTTAGATACTCCATATTCATAAATGACCTGGAAAGTGGAATAACGAGTGAGGTTATCAAATTTGCAGATGAGACAAAACTTTTTAAAGTTGTTAAAACCCAAGAGGATTGTGGAAAATTGCAAGAGGATCTTGATAAATTAGAAGACTGGACATCAAAATGGCAGATGAAATTTAATGTGGACAAGTGCAAAGTTATGCACCTAGGGAAGAACAACCCAAACTATGGTTATACAATGCAAGGTTCCACATTAGGAACCACCACCCAGGAGAAAGATTTAGGCGTCATTGTGGATAACATGTTAAAACCCTCGGCCCAGTGTGCAGCGGCAGCCAAGAGAGCAAATAGAATGCTAGGTATCATAAGGAAAGGAATGGAAAATTAAAAAAAAGATATTATAATGCCTCTATATCGTTCCATGGTGAGACCGCACCTTGAATATTGTGTGCAATTCTGGTCGCCGTATCTTTAAAAGTATATAGAGTTATTAGAAAAGGTTCAGAGAAGAGCCACCAAAATGGTAAAGGGGATGGAAGGATACTCCTATGAAGAAAGGCTAAAAAGGTTAGGGCTTTTTAACCTGGAAAAAGAGACGGCTGAGAGGAGATATGATAGAAGTCTATAAATTAATGAATGGAGTGGAACAGGTAAACGTAGATTGATTGTTTACGTTATCAGAATATAGAAAGACTAGGGGACATGCAATGAAGCTACAGGGTAAACTATTTAAGACTAATAAAAGAAAATATTTTTTCACTCAACGTGTAATCAAACTCTGGAATTTGTTACTGGAGGATGTAGTAAAGGCTGTTAGTGTAGCTGGGTTTAAAAAAGGTTTGGACAAGTTCCTTGAGGAAAGGTCCATAAATCATTATTAAGAAGGGACCCAGGATATCAATGCTTGACCCAGTACATCAATGCTTGACCCAGTACAAGCATTGCGGAACCTGTGTCTTTTGGGGAAACTGCTAGGTACATATGACCTAGATTGGCCACTGTTGGAAACAGAATACTGGGCTTGATGGACCTTGGTCTGACCCAGTATGGCATATCTTATGTTCTTATGAGTCCCTGCTGCTGGGAGTTTACAGACAATAATAAGAGCTTTGCAGGGAGAGGCACCCTGTTTGTTCATTAATTTGCTTTACGTATTTAAAGGTCTGAATCATATCCCCCCTGTCCCTCCTCTCCTCCAGAGTGTACATATTTAGGTCTTCAAGTCTCATCTCATAAGTCTTCTGTTGCAGGTTCCAAATCATTTTGGTCGCCTTCCTCTGACCCGCTTCCAGCATTTTTACATCCTTTGCGAGATACGGTCTCCAAAACTGAACACAATATTCCAAGTGAGGCCTCACCAGTGACTTGTACAGTGGTATTAGTACCTCTTCCTTTCTGCTAATTCCTCTCTGTAGGCAACCCAGAATCCTTCTGACTTCTGTATTCTTTTCTGTGTTCCTCTGTGTGAACTTCTGAATTTTGTGAAAGCTGTGTTTTTTGCTTTTGTGCAGCCACTTCTTTTGAGAACCAAATAGGTTTCCTTTTCCTCTTGCTTTTATTTACTTTCCTTACATATGTATCTGTTGCACCTTTTATTGCCTCTTTTAGATTATCCCACTGCAATTCCACTTCCCTTATCCCCTCCCATCCTGCCAACTCCTCCTTCAGGTACTTGGCCATTTTATTGAAGTCAGTGTTTTTGAAGTATAGGACTTTGAGCTTGCTTTAATTGGACTCTGCCTTGGTTTTTATCTCAGACCACACCGTGTGATGATCCCTGCTGCTCACATGAGAACCCACCCGGATATTTGACATACTATTTCTGTTGGTGAGTACTAAATCTAGCATTGAGCTTTCCCTGGTCAGTTCCATCACCATTTTTTTTTAAGTAATGCATCTTTGAAGGCATCCACAATTGTTTGCAGCCCTCTACAGAAACTCCTTAGAGAGTCCCTGCTGCTGGTTGCTTACAGACAAGAATAAGAGCTTTGCAGGGAGAGGCCCCTGTGGGACTCGTCAGGGAGCAGCAGAGGCGGGAGGCACTTGGTAAACTGACAGATTGCTAGTGTCACTCACAGAGGTGCAGGCAGCCCTCTACAGTTACTCCTTAGAGAGTCCCTGCTGCTGGGAGTTTACAGATGAGAATAAGAGCTTTGTAGGGAGAGGCCCCTGTGGAACACTTCAGGGAGCAGCAGAGAGGCAAGAGGCACTTGGTAAACTGACAGATTGCTAGTGTCACTCACAGAGGTGTATGCAGCCTTCTTCAGATACCTCTTAGAGAGTCCCTGCTGCTGGGAGCTTACAGACAAGAATAAGAGGCTTTTCTGGGAGAGGCCCACTGTCACCTGCTGTACTGTGGGACAAGTCAGGACGCAGCAGAGGTAAATGGCACTCAGTAAATTAACAGTTTGCTAGTGTCACTCATAGAGGTGTATATAGCCCTCTACAGAAACTCAGCAGAGAGAGAGAGTTCCTGCTGTTGGGAGTTTACAGACAAGACACATAACATTTTAACTCAAAACCTCTTATTCTTGACAAAGATGTGATGGGTAACATCTAAGGTAGGGGTGAATGGCTGTGATTAATTAAGGTGCAACTTATCATTGGTATCAAGGAATCGTAAGAATTAATTTAAGAAAATGATTTGGGGCCTCAGCTTCCGAAGACAAGAGTACCTCAAGGCATTTAACTAACTTCACTCTTTTCTTTGAAAGTTCAGTGTTTCTGTGCAGGGCCAGCTCCACGGTTGGTACAAGGCATTGGACACCCTAGGCAAACCTTCGGCCTTATCCCTACCACCACCACCACCCACCCCCGCAAATAAGATTTTGATAATTAAACTTAACAATCATAATCATCTGCGCACCACCTTTCAACAACAATCCTGTGAAAATGCATAATTGGACATCATACTTTTAAATATCAAAGCTTGCTTTGCGTGTAGGTGTGTGTGCGCTCTCCCTGCAGGTAAAGGAATGTGCTGATAGCTCTTTGAGTATGGGGCTGTCAGGATCTATTGCTGTTCTTTGACTGCTGCCCCCAGTCGCCACTGCCTAGTCATGTCTTATGGTTGCACCTCCTCTGCCTCTGTGTCATTTCTTTTTTTTTATTATTGTCAAGAGAATATACAGCATTGGGAGTCAACAATCATAACAGTTTCAAGACCACTGAATCCCCTACCTCCTTGGTAGTTAAACAAAGCTCCCCTTAACATTTATAATCCTTTTCCCCTTGACATTTTTATCTTTTGGTATCCCTCCTCCCACCTTACCCCTACTACTCTACCCCCCCAACCCTTACATGATTATTAAAACATTGATACATCTCTACTCCATCTTAAACTTTCACAGTTAGCCCATCTGCCAGCCAGATAGAATATTTAGACCACATCTTCTCAAACTGCATCATTTTCGATCGTTTTAGGCCTGTCAGCTTACTCATCAAATATATATGATTCACTCCTCTCTCCCATTCTCCCACCATTGGTGGAGCTTCTTGCCTCCATCTCTTAGCAATCTCTAGAAGGGCAGACAAACATCCCAGATTAATGAAGCCCCCCTCCTCCTTTTTCGTTCCCCTTCTGTGGATACCTAGTAAGGCCAAACCGGGGTCAGCCACTATTTTCTTTCCCAATATTGTATCTATATCCTGAAACACTGCGCTCCAGAACTCTTGTATTTTTGGACAAGACCACCATATGTGGAAGAAAGAACCTCTAGCACCACACTTACGCCAGTATAGCCCATTGGTCATGCCGTACATTTTTTGAATCACATCAGGTGTCACATACATTATCTTGCAATTATGTTCTATTAAATTGGAGGCCAGTAGGCCTTTGTACCTCTGGACAAAGATCGCAGCCCAAGCCAGCTCAGTCAATACCAGCCCCAAGTCTGCTTCCCATTTTCTTTGAAATGATTCTCTCTCTCCCTTAGTTATTTCCATAATTTTATAAATTTGAGTGATGATTCCCTTTACCTTGTCTCAAGAACAGACTTTTGATTGGTAATAGTTCCTCCCTTAAACCGGGGATGATTTTCTTTTGAATGCAATAGAAACCTGTACATAGTAATAATAATCAAAATTCCTTATTTCTTCCTTGAGGTTTTCAAAAGGCCTAATCTTCGTCCCATCTAGAAATTGTCCTACATAACACAAGTTATTTCGGGCCCATCTTTCAGTAAATCTCCCACTCATCCACGGTGGAAAATCAATATTGCCCCTGATAGGGACCCCTTTGGTCACACAGTCGACTCCCGACCACTTGGTTCGCCATTGAAACCATAGTTGTAGTGTTACAAACACAAAAAGGTTAGGACACTTTGCTAACAACCTATTCCCCCTAGACACCCAAAGGGCTTCTTTCAATGAGGGCACACCCAGAGCTACTTTCTCCATTCAGACCCAGTTTGGGCTTTTATGTACCCCACACTCAAAAGCAGCCCTCAGCTTGGCCGCACTATAATATTTTATTAAGTCTGGGACAGCCATTTGCTTTGCCCCTTGTCAAGATATGTTTAGGGACTCTTGCTCACTTCCCCCCCCCCCCCCATACAAATTTCCACAAGAATTTTTGTAACTTTTTCCAAGTACCCCCCTGGGACAGCAACAGGTAACATACTAAATAAAAACAATAGCCTGGGCAGGATCATCATTTTCGCAGCTGCTATTCTTCCTGACCATGTTAATTTCACCCTTTCCCATCCTTCTAGGTCTCTCCAATGGAATATAGTTCATTCTAAAGAGATCTGAGATCAGAGGAGTTAGATGGACTCCCAAGTATCGGATTCTTCTCCTAGCCCATTTAAAAGGAAATAAGTTCGTCAATCATTCGTTTATTTTTTTCTGGGATTGACACATTCAAAATCTCTGATTTTGATTAGTTTATCTTAAAGCCCAAGACTTTCCCAAAACTATCTAGCTCCCTCATCAGGGAGCGCAGCGTCTGTTCAGGGGATGTAACTATAAACAACAAGTCATCAGCGAACAAAGACACCTTACACTCCCCCTGTTCCCATTTCAGTCCCTGAATCTCATCTGCTGCTCTACTCTCTGTGCCAACAAATAGTAATGGGGATAGTGGGCAGCCCTGCCTTGTCCCTCTCATAAGTCCAAAGGCCTCTGTATACTCTCCATTTATTCGTAAGGCCGCTAGGGGGTTCTTATACAGCAATCCAAACCAATCTAAGTACTTGCCTTCAATACCCACTTTTGCCAAGTCTGGATCAAGAAGGGCCAAGACACTGTCAAAAGCTTTCTTTGCATCTATCGCCAGCAACAGTAACTCATCTTTCCTTAACATCCCTCCAGTCTAGTCCTGAATCTTTGGGTTTTGCCCCTCTTCCAGCAGCTTGGAGACTGAGAAACATCATTGTCTTGATGATGCTGGTATAAAGGCAGCGGAACCGCCCCCTCACTCCAGTTATCTCATTCTCCATGCAGCTGGAGGTTGGTGAGCCCAGAGGTCGGGGCTCACAGGGGGAACAATTGAGGAGAGTGTAGAGATAGGTTTAGTTATAGCTTTGAGGTTAATCTGGTGTATTCCCCTTTTAAAAAGAAAGGGTTTGTGTGAGGAAAATTAAATTCAGCAAGGACGCTGTGCTGAGGTCCTGCTTTTCCTCCCCCCCCCCCCCGGTTTGTTTTCACCGATCGGGTGCTAGTCTGCCTGCGCTCCCGCCTCCCTAACCCACTTTAATGGGTGAGGAGCCGGCAGCGACTGAGTGACAGAAAAGGAGTGCTGTGGAGGCACGGTAGACATTATCGGAGAGCAAGGAGGCAGACAGCTGCTGTTTTAACAGGGCAGCTTATCCCCCGATGCCGAAGCTGCGATTCGGCTGAGCGCGGGGATGGCAGAGCATGGCTGAAAGTGGCTCCGGAAGCGCTGACAAGTAGTGTCTCAGGTAAGCGGGGCCTGTGATCGTGCAGCCTGCAGCAAATTTACCTTGGGGGGGGGAACCAGCGGAGTCATCGGAGCAGGCCGCGCCGCGTGTCAGACGCACGGGAAGCTCCGTAGTTTTGGTAGGCTCTGTAGGAGCGTGTGCAGGCCTGGGAGAGCGGCGTTTTTTATTTTCCACTACAGAATTAGAATCGGGGGACGGTAGACAGGATTTTCTTCGTAATTTAAAAAAAAAAAAAAAAGAGAGAGAGGCAGCCTTTTATTTTGGTCATAAGCTACAGGGCTTTCTGGTGTGGTTACAGTTCCTAGCCAGAGGACTGTGGGGCACGGTAAATTTTTGGTGTCTCACAGCATGCCTTCTAGACCACAGTGTTTAGTCTGTGGGTCTAGAAGGGGAGCAGTGTCAGAGGCAGGGGTTTGCAGGGGCTGCGTTCGAGAAGCAACCTCGATGGAACAAGCCATTGAAGACGGAATAGAGGATAGTAGTAGACTTCTGTTGCCCCTGCCTGAACCGCTCTCTGCCCCTATGCCACAGGAACTGGTGGCGGGGACTTTGGCCACTCCGGATTCCCCCCCCCCCTCGGGGGCAAGGGCTGGAGGGTTTGGCTGCCATCTTTTCTCCAGAATTTCTAACTCTTATACAGCAGATGTTGGGAGCTGGTTATGGAAAGCCCGCTTCCAGTTCCACAGAAGTAGAACTGGGGCAGAAGAGGCCAGGTACCCCGGTGAGTGTGGGGGTTACCGGGCTACCTATAAAGAGGTCCAAGAGTGAAAAGCAGCATCCGGAGCAGTCCGTGACTTCGGAGGGTGGTCACTCAGAAGAGTCAGATCAGGACTTGGATCTGGACGAGGAACTGGAAGAAGGAGAACTTACGGATCAGGAGGACCAGGCGAGGGTGGTCCGTGTGTTCAGGAGGGATGAGTTGCCGGCCCTAATTTCTGAAACGCTTAAAGCCCTTAATATGCAGGTAGCGGGACCGGTGGAGGATGTCACCTTGGAAGACCCGTTGTTGCAGGATTTTCGGAAAACTCAGAGAGCGTTTCCGGTGCACAGAGTGGTTAGGGAGATGATTCAAGGTGAATGGGACATGCCCAAGGCAGGCCTTAAGGGATCTACAATTATGCTACCCGCTAGTGGAACAGGATCGAGAACTATTTAAGTCTCCCAAGGTTGATGCAGCTATCTCGGCAGTAACCAAAAAGACTACCATTCCGGTGGAGGGTAGTGCGGCTCTCAAGGATGCCCAAGACAGAAAATTGGATACATTGTTGAAACAGGTGTTTGACATCAATGCTCTGTCCATTCAAGCCTCTATTTGTGGAGCTTGGGTGGGGAGAGCCTGTCTCCGCTGGTCGCAGCAGATTCAAGGAGACCAGTTGGCAGACCTGACTGAAGAAGCGTCCAGGCTGGAGTCGGGGACGGCTTATCTAGCTGATATTCATTATGATCTTATTCGGGGATTGTCAAAGAGTATGGCATCGGTAGTAGCAGCGAGGCGCTATCTTTGGTTGCGGAATTGGGCAGCTGATGGGTCCTCCAAGACATGGCTCGGGAAGCTTCCTTTTAGAGGTAAGCTTCTTTTTGGAGAAGATTTAGATAAGCTAGTGAAGGATTTAGGGGAGTCAAAAGGAGGCCGTTTGCCGGAGGATAAACAAAAACAAGGGCGGTCAGTTCCTTCATCTCGGGGTCAGCTGAGAGATTTGACATTTCCGGTCCCCTAGGTTTAGTCAAGGACAAAGAGGACATTTTCCCTATAGGAATCAGGGGTTTCGAGGCTTTAAAGATGCAGGCAGAGGGTTTGTCGCCTCTACAACCTCAAATCTTCGAAAGTCATTATGAAGCCAGAAGGACCCAGGTGGGGCAGGTGCCGGTAGGAGGTCGTTTGCGCGAGTTTTATCCTGCCTGGGTCAAGATCACGTCGGATCAGTGGGTGCTGGAGGTTATTCGAGATGGTTACGCGCTAGAGTTTCAAAGGCCGGTAACCGATTCCTTCATTCAGTCTCCGTGCAAAGCGCGCTCCAAGTGCGTGGCGGTACGGGAAACCTTAGACAAACTGTTATCCCTAAAGGCAGTAGTTCCAGTGCCTCCAGACCAGTACGGATGCGGTCGGTACTCCATTTATTTCGTGGTGCCAAAGAAGGCAGGCATGTATCGGCCGATTTTGGACCTCAAGAGGATAAATCGTTGTCTTCGAGTGTCGCATTTTCGGATGGAGACCTTAAGGTCGGTCATTGTAGCCGTGCGAAAAGGAGAGTTTTTGACGTCCCTGGATTTGTCGGAGGCTTATCTGCACATCCCGATTCGTCAAGAGCATCAGAGGTTTCTGAGATTTGCGATGCCGATGGGACATTTTCAGTTCCAGGCGTTACCTTTTGGGCTAGCAACAGCTCCACGAACTTTCACCAAGGTGATGGTTGTGGTAGAGGCGGCATTAAGAAAAGGTTTACTGGTGCATCCCTATCTGGACGATTGGTTGATTCGGGCGAAGTCCAGGGACGAGAGTGAGGCTGCCACGGCCAGGGTTATATGGTTTTTACAGGGCCTTGGATGGGTGGTCAATATGGCAAAAAGCAAATTGGTACCATCGCGGGATCTTGTATACCTCGGAACTCACTTCAATATGAAGATAGGGAAGGTATTCCTGCCGCAGCAGCGGGCACGAGGGTTAAAGAAGTTGGTCCGCAGTTTTCTGGAATACAGGATTCCGACAGCATGGCATTATCTGCAGTTGCTCGGCACCATGGCAGCGACGCTGGAGTTGGTGCCATGGGCAAGCTACCACATGAGGCCGCTGCAGAGGGCTTTGCTCCAGCAGTGGTCACATCAAGAGGACCGGCTCAGTCAGATACTTCCGTGTATGCCAGAGACTCGTCGGTCTCTGCAGTGGTAGTTAAGACTGGAACATCTTGGAAAGGGGATGCCGTTAGAATTACCAAGTTGGATTCCATTGACGATGGATGCAAGTCTGTATGGCTGGGGGGCTCACTTTCAAGGGGAATTCGCCCAGGGGCAGTGGATAACTTGAGAGAAGGTCTGGTCAATAAACAGGTTGGAGTTGAGGGCGATAACGCTGGCTCTGCGAGTCTTTCAGAGTGCGATTCGAGGGAAGGCCATTCGGGTATTTTCCGACAACACAACGGCGGTAGCCTACGTCAACCGGCAAGGGGGCACCAGCAGCGTGCAGCTGGAAGCCGAGGCCAATCAGTTGTTCGAGTGGGCCGAATTACACCTGCTAGCAATATCGGCAGCTCATGTGGCAGGAGTGGAGAATGTAGAGACCGATTTTCTCAGTCGAGTAAGGGTGGACCCAGAGGAGTGGGTGCTCCATCCGCAGGTGTTCGAGACTCTGGTGCGCTGTTGGAGAACGCCGGTAATCGACCTCATGGCGACTTGGCAGTCAGCAAAGGCAAATCGCTTCTTCAGCAGAAGAAGGGAGAGGATGTCGGAGGGCTTGGACACTCTCATACAGTCTTGGCCACAAGATCAACTACTGTACGTCTTTCCACCTTGGGTACTAATAGGGCGAGTGCTGCAACGCATAGAGGCTCACAGAGGTCGCGTAATCCTCATAGCGCCGGATTGGCCAAGATGTCCTTGGTATGCGGATCTGATGAGGCTGCTGGTAGGGAAACCATGGCGGCTTCAGTGGCGGCGGGACCTGCTTTTGCAGGGTCCGCTGCTAATGCCGCAGGTGGATCGGCAATGGAGGGTTAAGTGACTTGCCCAAGACCACAAAGAGTGCTAGTGGGAATCGAACCCTGGTTGCTTGGTTACCAAGCCAGTGCTCTAACCACTAGGCTACTCCTCCATGCATACTGTACCTGACTGTAACTCGCCTTGATCATCTCCGGGAAAGGCATGAGCTAAATATTAAAAACAAAACAAATAAATGCTCGTTAACACAGTAACACCCTTTAATAAGTTTAGTCCTTAGTATTGTGTAATACAGGAAAACTTACAACTTGTACTTCTCTAGCAAAATTCTGCCTGCACATAAATCGGGCATGCACGACCACACCTAGAACTACAGCAGGACTCAAAGCAAAAGTCTTTGCTTACTGTCACTCTCAGAACTGATGTAGAAACTAGGCTAAGAAATAAAAACAGATTTTATCCACAGTCAGTTTGAATATTTCCCCCCCCCCCCCCGTCTCAGTAAGTGAAGCTTGAAGAATGGCCAAGAGTTCGGCAGCTGAAATTTAATGCTATAAAATGCAAGGTCATGCATTTGGGCTGCAAAAATCTGAGGGAGTGGTACAGTATAGGGGGTAAAGTCCTTCTGTCCACGAAAGAAGAGCAGGCCCTGTGGCTGATTGTTTCTGATACCTTAAGGTGGCTAAACAAAAGGCAACACAAAAAGCCAGAAGGGTGCATAGGGAGAGGAATGGCCAGTAGAAGAAAGGAGGTGATTGTGCCTTTGTATAAGTTTTTGGTGAGGCCTCATTTGGAGTATTGTGTGCAATTTTGAAGACCACACCTTCAAAAGGACATAAATAGGATGGATTTGGTGCAGAGGGTGGCAACCAAAATGGGCAGTGGGCTTTGTCATAAGGTATACGGGGACAGACTTAAGGATCTCAATATGCATACTTTGGAAGAAAGGCAGGAGAGGAGAGATACATAGAAATATGATGACAGAAAAAGACCACATGGCCTATCAAGTCTGTCCTTCCATAACAACAACAACAGTCCCCTTTTTACCTGTGTTTGTCCCATGCTTTTTTGAATTCAGTTACTGTCCTCATCTCTACCATCTCCACTGGGAGACTATTCCACGGATCCACTACTCTTTCCATAAAGAAATATTTCCGCATATCACTCCTGAATCTATCTCCCTTCACCCTCGTCCCATGTCCCCTCGTAGCAGAACTTGCTTTCAATTGAAAGAGGCTCTCTCCCTGAACATTTATGCCATGGTGGTATTTAAACATCTCAATCATATCACCTCTATCCCGCCTTTCCTCTAAGGTGTACATATTAAGATCCTTCAGTCTGTCCTCATATGCTTTATAATGAAGACCACTAATCATTTTAGTAGCCACCCTCTGCACCGACTCCATCCTGTTCACATCCTTTTGAAGGTGCGGTCTCCAGAATTGCACACTATACTCCAAATGAGGTCGCACCAAAGACTTATACAGAGGCATTATCACCTCCTTTTTTCTGCTAGCCATTCCTCTCCGTATGCACCCAAGCATCCTTCTAGTTTTTACCGTCGCCTTTTCTACCTGTTTAGCTACTTTAAGATCATCAGACACAACCACGCCTAGGTCCCGCTCTTCTTTAGTGGACAAAAGTACTTCACCCCCTTTACTATATTGCTCCCTTGGATTGCTGCAGCCCAAATACATGACCTTACATTTTTTAACATTAAATCCCAGCTGCCAAATTCTAGACCATTCTTCAAGCTTAGCTAGATCCCTCCTCATGTTATCTAGCCCTTCCTGGATGTCTACTCTATTGCAGATTTTGGTATCATCCACAAAGAGGCAAACCTTACCTGAAAGCCCTTCTGCTATATCACTAACAAAGATGTTAAAAAGAATCGGACCAAGGACAGATCCCTGGGGCACACCACTGGTAACATCCTTCTTCTCAGAGTGAGCTCCATTTACTTGTACTCCTTGTCGCCTCCCACCCAACCAATTTCTAACCCAAGCAGTAACTTTAGGGTCCATCCCTAGGGTGCTCAGTTGTTTATAAGTCGCCTGTGAGGAACAGTGTCAAAGGCTTTACTGAAATCTAAATACAACACATCTAGGGCTCTCCCTCGGTCCAACTCCCTGGTCACCCAGTCAAAGAAATCAATCAGGTTTTTCTGACAAAACCTGCCTCTGGTGAATCCATGCTGCCTCGGATCCTGTAATCCGCTGGACTCTAGAAACCTCACTATTTTCTCTGTCAGCAGCGTTTCCAATAATTTACTCACCACCGAAGTTAAACTAACTGGCCTGTAGTTTTCAACCACATCCTTACTTTCGCTTTTATGTAAAGGCACCACATGAGTCTCTCTCCAGTCCTTTGGCACCACTCCCGACTCCAACGAGGCATTGAAAAGGTCAGTCAGTGGAGCTGCTAGAACATCCCCAAGTTCCCTCAGTATTCTCAGGTGTATCCCATCCGGTCCCATCGCTTTGTCTACTTTAAGTTGAGCTAGTTTCTCACGAACACAGTCTTTTGAAAATTGTTGAAGATGTCCTTTGCTTCTGTTCCTATTTCTTGGTGTTTTCTGAGGTCCTGCTCCTGGTTCTTCATCTGTGAACACAGAACAAAAATATTTGTTAAGCAATTCCGCTTTATCCTTATCAGCTTTTACATATTCCTCCCCTGCACCCTTGAGTCTGACAGTACCACTCTTGCCCTTCCTCTTCTCACTAATATATCTGAAAAATGTCTTATCCCCCCATTTTATTGCATTGGCTATTTCCTCCTCCTTTTGAATCTTTGCCTTCTTGACTACTTTGCTAGCTTCTCTAAGTTTTTCCAAATACAGATGCCTGTCTTCCTCTCTCTGTGATCTCTTGTATTTCATGAGATGTTTAAATACCTCCATGGCATAAATGCACAGGAGGAGAGCCTTTTTTTTCAAATTGAAAGAAAGCTCTGGAGTGAGAGGGCATAGGATGAAGGTGAAAGGGGATACACTCGGGAGTCATCTGAGGAAATATTTCTTTACAAAAAGAGTGGTAGATGTGTGCAATCAGGGGCAGTGGAAGGCTTTCTTCTTTGAGAGGCCCAAGCACTGCCCCAAGCTCCGCCCTAAACTCTGCCCCAAGCTCCACCCTAACTCCACCCCAAGCTCCGCCTTATGGGCAGATATCTTTCCTGTTCTGCCTGCGGGGATCCGATCTCCCATGAGCAGGACAGGAAGGGTCTTTGCCATGATCACGGCAGACAAGCAGCAGGCTGCCCGCGGCGATCCCATCCCCACGGGCAGAAGAGGAAGAGAAGCTGCAATTGCCCTTCCTATTCTGCCTGCGGAGATCCGATCAGACGGGAAGGGTCTTTGCTGTGAGCGTGGCTTCCCTTCTGCCCATGGGGGATGGGATCCCCATGGACAGCCTGCTGCTTGCCTGCCATGATCATGGCCAAGAGCCTTCCTGTACTGTCCGCGGAGGGGGTGATATTAATCCTTAACCTCACTAGCTATTGACGCTGAACATAAACTCCAGATATTCATTGCTGAGGTCATATCTGGCCCTGGCATTGAATATCCAGGCTCACTGGATTGCCGCAATGCTAACCAGGCAGTGGTGATATTGAGCCATTGTTCAGTTAGCTAACAAGGTGAAAGGCCAGTGTTATCTGCGCCTGATTTTTGCCGCTGTTCAGTTAGCGATAGGTGCCAACTCTACTCGACTTTCCAATGCCAACTGCTTATTATCAGGGTGTGTAGTGGCAGCATCCAGGGATATTTGTTGGCACTAACCGTGTTAGTGCCACTGAATATCCCACAGAGCGGCATTTACACGGTTTGTAGGTCTGTGTTTTTATTCCTGTGAGAAGCAAGTTTGAGTTTCAGATATGGATTTAGCTCATGCCTTTTTCAGTGGATGTTCAAGATGAGTTACATTCAGGTACAGTAGGTATTTTCCTGTCCTCAGAGGGCTTGCAAGTTTGTATCTGAAGCAATGGACGGTTGGGCTTCCGGTGACGTCACCCACCCGCATGGACGATTTGAGTAGAAGCTCTGTTGCTCAACCCCAATAAAAAAAGGAAATAAAAGCATTGAACTGTGAATTGGCAGGTCCAACGCGCGCAGAGAGGGAGTGGAATATCCTCTGAAGCACCCCATGGCAAATACACGAAAGAGAACTGCAGATCTGAAAGAGTTCTCCTACATGGGACCTAAGAGTGAAATCAAAGAGGTGGCAAAAATGGCTGTGGAGATGGGAGAAGTAAATCAGGAGGAGGACCAAGCCTCGACGGAGTCTCTGAGCGGCACTGGCAACGGCACCTTGGTGCAGATTACAAAAGCCAAGCTCAAGTCTTGGTTCTCAGAATTGGAATCTGAAATGGCGGGTGTCCAAAATGAGATGGAGGGGGTATTAAATGAACTGAGATCTGAGCTTGTAGAAATCGAGAGGCGAGAGGATGATATGGCGGGCCAAGTGGAAGAGCTGCAAGGCAAGGTGAGCAACATACAAAAGATGCTGACAGAGTTGGCAGAAGCTAAAACAGTGTTAGACTTGAAGGTGGAGAACCTGGAGAACTGCTCCAGGCGCAATAATTTAAGACTAAAAGGAGTGCCTGAGAACAAAGAAAATTGAGATTGCATGGCGGTAGCACAAGCTATATGTAAAACAGTTTTTCAGGAGACAGCGAGATGGAGAAGTCCTGATTAAACTCGACCAAGTGCACAGAACGCTGGGTCCCAGTCGAGCAAGAACCCAAGGGACATTATCATATGTGTGCATGACTTTGAAATTAAAGAGAGAATTCTGCCGAAGGTGTGCACTACTGGGACAGTTCAGTGGAATGGACATGCGATAGCTATTTATGCTGACCTTGCTCTTACAACTTTGGAAGGCATGGCAAGGGTTTACAGCAAGGCTTAGAGAAGAGAAGTTGCGATACTGATGGCTGTACCTAGCAGGAATAGCATTTACTCAAAACAGAATAACCAGAAGGGCTAACACTTTGTCTCAAATAGTGGCTGCTATGAGAGAGGCTGGACTCGGAGATACCACCAATTGGAAATGTTGGGCAGAATTGGACAGAGCACAGAAATACATGGCAGCAAGCTGGGAAAAAGAAGTGCCAGAATTCAGCCTGGAAGATGACGCCCACCACGTGAACATCCAACGGGCTGATAGAGCTTTGATTTCAGAGTAAAACCTGTGTTGGGGGAAGGGGGCAGGTTCCTGAGGGGGGAGGAGTGTGAAAGGGATAGGACAGAACATCGTGAGGAAGGGATATGAATGTTATTTGTGATGAGTGAATGATGAAGTAGTTGTGTTTAAAGCCAGTAAACGGAGGCAGGGGAAGGGGGGAGAGCAGTAATGGGATGACACCACCGGGGACCAATTGGAGAAGTGTGAGAGACTCCAGAAGAGGGGGGAGGGAGGGAGGGAGGGGGGTCTGTGGGAGGAAGAAAGGGAGAGGGGGTAATAACTCCAGGTCTCACATCTCACAAACAAATTTGATATGCTCGTACTGGTGTATACCACACAGAATACAATGGGGGAGATGAGTATAAGGATTGTGTAACCTTAAATGTTAAGGGACACAATACATGGCATAAACAGGGCTTTGCTTAAGGAAGGTACCAGATTAAAAGCAGATGTCCTAATGATACAGGAGACATAATTGAAAAGATCACAAGCACATTGGCTAAAACAGGAAATATGGCAGGGTACTAATGGGGAATACCCTAAGAAAGCAGGGGTAGGAATTATGTTTGCTAAAGGGTTGCTAGTGGCAGAAAAAGAGGTATTTAGAGATCAGAGAGGTCACTATATAATCTGGTGTGGGGAGATAGAGGGTAGAATGGTAACCTTGAGTTGTGTATTGTCACACCCTTAGCCCCTTACCTTGGTATGGGGGGGCGTGGATTTGTTTTTGTCACTGTGGTGCTTCAACTTCTGGCCTTTTTCTCACTGGATGCCTTTACATGCATTCTGGGAAAGGTAGTTCAGTTAGATATCACTTGGGCTCAGATGAAAAAAAACACCTTCTTTGTAGTTGGGTTTGAGTGAGTGCAATTTATTCATTAGCACAAAATAAGACACACTAGGTTCACAGATCCACCTTTTAAAGATATTTTCATCCAGGAATTCTTGCAACTTATAACAGGATAACTTGAACTGAAACAAAACAGCTTTCCTCAGCCTTAATTAGCAACACCTGCCGTGAGAATCAAACAAACAGAAAGAAACTTTTAAAACAGGTTTCTTTTCCTTTCCAGTCCAGAGCAAATACCTGGCTATCTTGTAGGCTTAACTTCAGCACTTCATTCAGATAGTCCAATTCATACAAGCAATAAAACTCTTTTCCAGGTTTTCTCAGTAGTTTAGACAAACCAAAAGCATTTCTTAACTTCCTTCAGTTGAAACGGCATCAAAGGAGCTCTGCACTGCTCACAGCTGTTTCTCAAAAGACAATCAGGAAGCTTCAGCTTTTCACTGCGTCACACTTTTCCTGAGCTTAGAACTTTAAACAAGCAAACACAGCTCTCAAGGCTTTGGACACTGGAGGCTTCTCTTTACAGTTGACATTCCCCCTTTATCATTCTTAATTGGCAGACTGGCATGCAGAGCAATCCATGTATGAGACCTCTTCATCACAAGGTAAATCTGACTCCCCCAATTCCATGGGTTCACTCTGTAGCTCAGATTCAGATAGCTTACTTGACTGCCTTCTACTATGATTAAGGCTGTCTCTGGCAAATACGTATTGCTCCTTATTAGCTAAGCTTTTGGGACTCATACCTTGATCCATGCCTGTAATAGCTTCACTTCTTACATGCTCTGGCCACCATCTAGCACGTCCTGTTCTCCAATTATGCTTCTGGCTCTCACTGCTCCATTCCTTGAGTAGGCAAAACTGCTCTCTCTTTCCCGCTGGTTAGCAGTTACCGCACTCTCTGGTCTCAGGAGTCTTTTCAATTCCTCTCCATGTGTCCTGCTTGTCCCTCTTCATCTTCCTCCTGCTGGACTCTCACCTCCTCCTCTAACTGACCTAACTGAGCTAAACTTAAACCCCTCAGGCTCCTGCTCCACCCTCTCCCCTCTCAGGTGAGAAAGATCAAACTCCCTCTTGGCAGCTGTGTGATTAGGGGATGCAGTGATGTAAGGGTTTCTTACCCTGAGCCTGTATTCCCTATCCTTTCTGCCACTAGGGGCACTCTGTTCCTCATTGTAGCCAGGAATTACTGGCTTTCTAGGAGCAAATGGAGTTTTAAGTCCTGGACCTTTTAAAATGGGTCCCTTTATTAAGGTAAATTCCTTCTTTTTACCCCTCTCTTCTAGATCCTGATAAGCTTCCTTATCACAGTATATGCACCCAATGCCCAACAGGGAACTTTCTTCCAGCAACTATATGCGCAATTGGAGAATAGACTCAGAAACCCCGTAATCATAGGAGGGGACTTTAATACGATTGTGGACTCAAGATTGGATACAACTAGTAGAGGGGTCAATTTTAGAGGTGGCCGACCTCAACTTAAGAAATTAATGGCAAAGTTGGGGGTGGTGGATACATGGATACACTTACAGGGTGATCAGAGGGAATACACTTTTTATTCTCACCCCCATGATGTATATAGCCATTTGGACATTTTGTGGGTTGATTGCAGCTACTATGCAAAAAGTAGCCCTCACATTGTTTTCAGCTTGTCATGCTGTGAGGGCCTGTGAACATGAGTGATGCTGAGGGCTAAGCTATCAGTAGTTTAGCTACTGGAGCTACTGGCAGGGTCTCCCAAGATGGATAGGTCTCAGCTGAGGTACCTGACCAAGAAAAAACACCATCTGGGCAGCAGCAAAATGGGACAGTGTTGGCGGAGGATCACATTTCTGTGACAACGGCAACAACACTAACTAAAACTGTGCAGAGGAAAGGCCCGGCAATCTACTTCTGTATCTTGCCATGAAAAATCCAATGGATAGTCACAGCAAAACAAATTGCACTATAGTGCTGGAAGATGAGACTCCCAGGTTGGAAGGCACTCAACTAGCTACTAGGGAGGAGCTGAAGACTTTCCAGAGTAAAGCCAGCATTTATGATGTGGTTGGATCAAAGCCCTCGGGACATCTGACTGCTGATGTAGCTGCGCATGAAATGAGAGTCAGAAGCTGTAAAGATGTCTTATATATTGGGACATGGAATGTACGAAGCATGAACCAAGGGAAGTTGGAGGTGGTCAAGAATGAAATGGAATGTGTACAACTTAATCTTGTTCCATGTACTTATTACCTTTGTTCTCTGTAAACCACCACTGATCTTGGGAAGTGGCGGTATATAAAGGTTTTCAAATAAAATAAATAAATCTGTTGGGTGTCAGCAAACTGAAATGGACTGGCATCGGGCACTTGCATCAGATGATCACATGGTCTACCATGCTGGAAATGAAAGACAAAGAAAAAATGGTGTTGCATTTTATAATAAAGAAGAAACTTGCAAGAACCGTGATGAAATACAATGCAGTCAGTGAATTCTTAATCTCTATTCGTCTACGAGGATTGCCTATCAACACATCCATGCATATTCAAATATATGCCCCAACAACAGCTGCAGAAGAGGATGAAGTTGATGAGTTCTATGAACAAGTACAAGCTAAAATTGACAGAACATGCAAACAGGATATCCTGATAGTTATGGGTGACTGGAACGTAAAAGTTGGCAACAAAGAAGAAGACAAAGTGGTTGGAAAATATGGACTTGGCAACAGAAATGAACCTGGAGAAAGACCTGATAGAATTCTGCAAGACCAACAAGCTATTCATCTCAAACACCTTCTTCCAGCAACACACATTTTATTTATTTATTTATTTAACAGTTGCTTATATACCGCTACCTTCCACAGATCAGGTGCGGTTTACATTGAACAAGGAATGAACAGATTTACAAGTCTGTTTTACATGGAACATTTGTTAACTAGGTACAATTTTGCTGTTTTACATGGAACATTTGTTAACTAGTGTCAGACGGCTGCCTAGGGTGAGAACTTGCACAATCTTGACGATGCATATATTCATATGATTCTTGCAAGGTATTGTGGGTATTGTAGTTCATTCACTCCCAAACACAGCTGATGACAATAATTTGAGTTGTGAAACCAAGTGGTAAGATCAATAAAATACTTCTTTTATTGATGGGGTTTAATTCACCCAGCACATGTATGCTTGATAGCACTATAAATGAGGTTACTTGCTTGCAGTGTTTAAAATGGATAACAAAAAGTCACAAAGTAAACCAGAAAACAACCTTCAGCTTGTCAGGCAATTAGCTAATGTTTTCTTAGCAAGTAATTACCAAATACAAAGGCACAAAGTAAAGAATAAACTTTGCTGGTTAGGTTAACTTCTGCTTATTTTCCATGCCGATCTCAGCAGTGATTCTCCCTTGCTCACACACACAATCAGGTGCAGCCCTAATTACTATCAATGGACCAGCTGAAAGCCTTTAGCTGGCTGGCTGCTACTGTGTGAGCCCAAATCCTGCTTTAAGAGCTGTTTGCAGTGGAAATAAAGAACAAAGTTAGGTTTCTTTGTGATGGCTGATGTGTTTGCTCATAGAAAACTAGCAATAGCATTTAGATAAAGAACAGTCCATGTAAATAGTTTCATCTGCTGTATTTCCCCCTGCATCAACAATCATAGGGTCAATATCATACATTGGCACAGATGAGTCTTTCATTAAGGCACTATCATGAGAATGCTTATTCCCTTGCTGCCATTCTCTATTATAGATAGGGTCTGGATCAGTGTTCATACCTGAGCCTCTCCTGCTATCATTATTCCTCTCTGTATAGCCTGGCCAATATGTAATCCAATTCTGATGTCCAGCCTTCCAATCTTGATCCCTGGACGCTGGATCTTCTCTCATATACCTTCTGGCCTTGGTCTGAAAGTCCCTTCCACATGCAGTCTTCTCTCTTCCAGGTAGCCACTGGTGATTCCTATCTCTGCCACTCCATTCCTCTGGCTGAATCCAGTCCAATGGACTCTGCTGGCTTTTGGAATACCTCCCAGTATGAGTACTGCCTTGGAATCTCCCAGACCTTCCAATGGCCTTTCTTCTCTTCCTTCCAGAGAGTTTCCTTCTCTCTCTATCTGCTTGGCTTGGCTTCTGTTTCTCCAGGTGATACTGGTGCTTGTAGCCGTTGCTGTCTCTGTATCTCTTCCTCCCTCTGTAGCTGTTCTTGAAACTGGGCTGGAGCTTGTAGTAACTGTTATCTGAAGAATAAGCTCTATTCTTATCCTGTTCTAATGTGTGCTGCTCCCTAACACAGCGCAGCTGTCTTGAATCAGGCCCTGCCCTTAGAGATGAGTGCTTAGGGATTACCTCATAGCTCTCTTGATTGCACACACATTTTCTCCCTTCAGCCCCTCTCATGGCTGCTGGAAACCTGGTGCATTCTGGGACTGGTAGTCTTTTATGTGAAAATTCTGTTTTCTCACTTCTACCAGAACTGACAGGTTGCTTGTTCAGAGTCACATCATCTTTTCTATAGCTCCTACCTGAGCTATGATAAGCTTCCTTATCACACTAGGTACAATTTTGCTAAATACATTAAACATGAATGACTAAATATGGTAAAATTTGTTAAATAACAAACGACTATTTACATATTTTGAACTATTACATATATCTATTTACAAGATTTACAAGTAGTTATTTAGTCGACTTTAATTGTAATTGTAGTTAGCTAGGAGAATTAGAGTTGGTGTACCCTAGGTCGCTATTAACCATTACCTGGCCCACCCAATCCCTGCATAGTTTACGGTGCTCATCAGCCGTCTGGTGGGTTTCTTGAAGCAACGCAATATCACACTGCTGTCTGGCTAGAGCCTTCAGAATTTTATGTTGCTTCACTGGGCTTCCCATTCCACATACATTCCATGAAATTATCTTCAGAATATTGATACAGTATCAGGCCTTAACATCAGCATTAACTTCGACTTCCTAGAGGGGACCCCCCCAGCCTGGAGCCCTCCCCCTTCGGATCTATAGTTTCCCCCCTCTCGGGCCTCTAAATTGCGACCTTCCCCCCCCTTCCTGAATCCCTCCTTCCTCCTGAACCCATCTACCGAACTTCCCCTCCCCTCTCCCCTTCCCTATCCCCCCCACCCTCCCCACCCCCCGCCTCCGTGTTCTGCCCCCTTTGCCCTTCCCCCTACTTCTCTTCTCTCCCTTCCTACCCTCCTCCCAGCCGCTTTGCTCTCCTCTTCTTCCCTGCCACATTAGATGTGACCGGGCTCCCCCTGCTCCCCTTCAGGCTATTTCCCCCTCCACTCTATTCATCCCACACCAAACATAGCACACTATTAACCACATTTCTGGGTATTCCAGACATATATCAGTGAATTTAATAATATAACATATCATTGAAAAGCATTTCTGTCCCCTACTGCAAAGTTTGGATGACCCCCATCAGGCTTAAAAAGATCTGTGTTTATACCAATACTAAAGAAGGGTGATCTGACTGACTGGAAATTATCGCACAATCGCTCTGATCCCATATGCCAGCAAGATTCTACTGAAGATTATTCAACAGAGACTACAACCATACCTGGAACAAGAACTGCCTGAAGTGCAAGCAGGGTTCAGGAAAGTGCGAGGATCGAGAGACATCATCGTGGATGTGAGATGGATCCTTGAAAAGACTAGAGAATACCAAAAGGATATCTATTTGTGCTTTATCAACTACAGCAAGGCTTTTGACTGTGTAAGCCATGAGAAACTGGGTCACATTAAGAAGCATGGGTATACTAGAACACTTGATTGTTCTCTTGCACAATCTGTACATTGATCAAGAAGCAGCAGTTCAAACGGAACAAGGAGAAACAGAATGGTTTAAAATAAGCAAAGGTGTATGACAAGGCTGCATACTTTCCCCCTACCTGTTTAATTTATATGCAGAACAAATCATCAGAGAAGCAGGATAGTATGAAGACAGCAGAGGTGTGAAGATTGGTCGAAGACTCATCAACAACCTTCGCTATGCTGATGATACCACATTACTGGCTGAAAGCAAAGATGATCTGAAACATTTGCTTCTCACGATCAAGGAACAGTCTTAAAATGGGCCTGCATCTTAATATAAAGAAGACAAAGATCATGACAACTGGCAAAATCAATAAGCTCATTGTTGAAGGAGAAGAAATTGAAGTTGTGGACAACTTTAACCTACTTGGATCAACTATCAATAAAGAAGCAACAAGCAGTCAAGTAATTCAATGACACATTGCTCGGCAGAATGGCTACGAAAGACCTAGACAAGATTCTCAAGAGCAGAGATGTCTCTCTCCATATAAAGATTTGACTCATTTAAGCCATGGTATTTTCAATCAGATTGTTAGGTCATGTTATAGAGGGTAAACATATAAATGTAAAGTAAATAGAAAATCCCTCAAAATCAAAAACTTCGGCTATGATCTATTTCTGTATTAGTAACTAATGATTTCTCAATTGTTTGAAAAGCAGGTCTCAGACTTTAACTAGGCACTCTCCTGCAGACTGTTATTATAATCTAAGACAGGCAAGCTGACATTCCATGGTGTATATAAACAGATTTATTTTTCTTATCTTGCCTGTCTTAGATTATAATAACATCAAGGGAGAAAACAGGTCATTGATGCAATAACGGCACACATCCATTGACACAGTCTGCAGGAGAGTGCCTAGTTAAAGTCTGAGACCTGCTTTTCAAACAATTGAGAAATCATTAGTTACTAATATAGAAATAGATCATAGCCGAAGTTTTTGATTTTGAGGGATTTTCTATTTACTTTACATTTATATGGTATTTTCAATAACATCATATGGATGAGAAAGTTGGACAGTGAAAAAGATAAATGGGAAGAAAATTGATGCCTTTGAATTATGGTGCTGGTGGTGAATACTGCATATACCATGGACTGCCCGAAGAACAAGTCGTCAGTACTAGAGGAGATCAAACCTAAGCTTTCTTTATCTTTATTTAAAACGTATTATACCGCCTAAACCAAGAGGCATGCGGCGGTTTACAATAAAAACAAAGGAGACTACTGAAGAAAAGGAAACAGAAAGGAACGCCAATTGTTTACAAAAGGGACAGCTGTAGAGAAGATAAGAGACAGTACAGCAGTACTGTTAGTACAGGAGAAAGAGGGGAGAACAGAGGAAAACAATAAGTGCAAGATCAGGGGGAACCAGTAAGTGCAGTAACAGAGGGAGTAACAGAGGGAAGCACTAAGCGCAATAACAGAGGAAAACAGTAAGTGCAAGATCAGGGGGAACCAGTAAGTGCAGTAACAGAGGGAGTAACAGAGGGAAGCACTAAACGCAGTAACAGAGGAAAACAATAAGTGCAAGATCAGGGGGAACCAGTAAGTGCAGTAACAGAGGGAGGAACAGAGGGAAGCACTAAGCGCAATAACAGAGGGAGTAACAGAGGGAAGCACTAAACGCAGTAACAGAGGGAGTAACAGAGGGAAGCACTAAACGCAATAACAGAGGAAAACAATAAGTGCAAGATCAGGGGGAACCAGTAAGTGCAGTAACAGAGGGAGTAACAGAGGGAAGCACTAAACGCAGTAACAGAGGAAAACAATAAGTGCAAGATCAGGGGGAACCAGTAAGTGCAGTAACAGAGGGAGGAACAGAGGGAAGCACTAAGCGCAATAACAGAGGGAGTAACAGAGGGAAGCACTAAACGCAGTAACAGAGGGAGTAACAGAGGGAAGCACTAAGCGCAATAACAGAGGAAAACAATAAGTGCAAGATCAGGGGGAACCAGTAAGTGCAGTAACAGAGGGAGTAACAGAGGGAAGCACTAAACGCAGTAACAGAGGAAAACAATAAGTGCAAGATCAGGGGGAACCAGTAAGTGCAGTAACAGAGGGAGTAACAGAGGGAAACACTAAGCGCAATAACAGAGGAAAACAGTAAGTGCAAGATCAGGGGGAACCAGTAAGTGCAGTAACAGAGGGAGTAACAGAGGGAAGCACTAAGCGCAATAACAGAGGAAAACAGTAAGTGCAAGATCAGGGGGAACCAGTAAGTGCAGTAACAGAGGGAGTAACAGAGGGAAGCACTAAACGCAGTAACAGAGGAAAACAATAAGTGCAAGATCAGGGGGAACCAGTAAGTGCAGTAACAGAGGGAGGAACAGAGGGAAGCACTAAGCGCAATAACAGAGGAAAACAGTAAGTGCAAGATCAGGGGGAACCAGTAAGTGCAGTAACAGAGGGAGGAACAGAGGGAAGCACTAAGCGCAATAACAGAGGAAAACAGTAAGTGCAAGATCAGGGGGAACCAGTAAGTGCAGTAACAGAGGGAGGAACAGAGGGAAGCACTAAGCGCAATAACAGAGGGAGTAACAGAGGGAAGCACTTAACGCAGTAACAGAGGGAGTAACAGAGGGAAGCACTAAACGCAATAACAGAGGAAAACAGTAAGTGCAAGATCAGGGGGAACCAGTAAGTGCAGTAACAGAGGGAGTAACAGAGGGAAGCACTAAACGCAATAACAGAGGAAAACAATAAGTGCAAGATCAGGGGGAACCAGTAAGTGCAGTAACAGAGGGAGGAACAGAGGGAAACACTAAGCGCAATAACAGAGGAAAACAATAAACACAGAACAGAGGGAAGCACTAAACGCAATAACAGAGGAAAACAATAAACACAGAACAGAGGGAAACACTAAGCGCAATAACAGAGGAAAACAATAAACACAGAACAGAGGGAAGCACTAAACGCAATAACAGAGGAAAACAATAAACACAGAACAGAGGGAAACACTAAACGCAATAACAGAGGAAAACAATAAATACAGAACAGAGTGAAACACTAAACGCAATAACAGAGGAAAACAATAAACACAGAACAGAGGGAAACACTAAACGCAATAACAGAGGAAAACAATAAACACAAAACAGAGGGAAGCACTAAGCGCAATAACAGAGGAAAACAATAAACACAAAACAGAGGGAAGCACTAAACGCAATAACAGAGGAAAACAATAAACACAAAACAGAGGGAAGCACTAAACGCAATAACAGAGGAAAACAATAAACACAGAACAGAGGGAAACACTAAACGCAATAACAGAGGAAAACAATAAACACAAAACAGAAGGAAACACTAAACGCAATAACAGAGGAAAACAATAAACACAAAACAGAGGGAAACACTAAACGCAATAACAGAGGAAAACAATAAACACAAAACAGAGGGAAACACTAAACGCAATAACAGAGGAAAACAATAAACACAAAACAGAGGGAAGCACTAAGCGCAATAACAGAGGAAAACAATAAACACAAAACAGAGGGAAGCACTAAGCGCAATAACAGAGGAAAACAACACAAAACAGAGGGAAACACTAAACGCAATAACAGAGGAAAACAATAAACACAAAACAGAGGGAAGCACTAAACGCAATAACAGAGGAAAACAATAAACACAGAACAGAGGGAAGCACTAAACGCAATAACAGAGGAAAACAATAAACACAAAACAGAGGGAAACACTAAACGCAATAACAGAGGAAAACAATAAACACAAAACAGAGGGAAGCACTAAGCGCAATAACAGAGGGAGTAACAGAGGGAAGCACTAAACGCAGTAACAGAGGGAGTAACAGAGGGAAGCACTAAGCGCAATAACAGAGGAAAACAATAAGTGCAAGATCAGGGGGAACCAGTAAGTGCAGTAACAGAGGGAGGAACAGAGGGAAGCACTAAACGCAGTAACAGAGGAAAACAATAAACACAAAACAGAGGGAAGCACTAAGCGCAATAACAGAGGGAGTAACAGAGGGAAGCACTAAATGCAGTAACAGAGGAAAACAATAAGTGCAAGATCAGGGGGAACCAGTAAGTGCAGTAACAGAGGGAGGAACAGAGGGAAGCACTAAGCGCAATAACAGAGGGAGTAACAGAGGGAAACACTATACGCAGTAACAGAGGAAAACAATAAGTGCAAGATCAGGGGGAACCAGTAAGGGGAGTAACAGAGGGAAGCACTAAACGCAATAACAGAGGAAAACAGTAAGTGCAAGATCAGGGGGAACCAGTAAGTGCAGTAACAGAGGGAGGAACAGAGGGAAGCACTAAACGCAGTAACAGAGGAAAACAATAAGTGCAAGATCAGGGGGAACCAGTAAGTGCAGTAACAGAGGGAGTAACAGAGGGAAGCACTAAACGCAATAACAGAGGAAAACAGTAAGTGCAAGATCAGGGGGAACCAGTAAGTGCAGTAACAGAGGGAGGAACAGAGGGAAGCACTAAACGCAATAACAGAGGAAAACAATAAACACAAAACAGAGGGAAGCACTAAACGCAGTAACAGAGGAAAACAATAAGTGCAAGATCAGGGGGAACCAGTAAGTGCAGTAACAGAGGGAGTAACAGAGGGAAGCACTAAACGCAATAACAGAGGAAAACAGTAAGTGCAAGATCAGGGGGAACCAGTAAGTGCAGTAACAGAGGGAGGAACAGAGGGAAGCACTAAACGCAATAACAGAGGAAAACAATAAACACAAAACAGAGGAAAACAATAAACACAAAACAGAGGGAAGCACTAAACGCAATAACAGAGGGAGTAACAGAGGGAAGCACTAAACGCAATAACAGAGGGAGTAACAGAGGGAAGCACTAAACGCAGTAACAGAGGGAGTAACAGAGGGAAGCACTAAGCGCAATAACAGAGGAAAACAATAAGTGCAAGATCAGGGGGAACCAGTAAGTGCAGTAACAGAGGGAGTAACAGAGGGAAGCACTAAGCGCAATAACAGAGGAAAACAATAAGTGCAAGATCAGGGGGAACCAGTAAGTGCAGTAACAGAGGGAGTAACAGAGGGAAACACTAAGCGCAATAACAGAGGAAAACAATAAGTGCAAGATCAGGGGGAACCACTAAGTGCAGTAACAGAGGGAGTAACAGAGGGAAGCACTAAACACAGTAACAGAGGAAAACAGTAAACACAGAACAGAGGGAAACACTAAACGCAATAACAGAGGAAAACAATAAACACAGAACAGAGGGAAACACTAAACGCAATAACAGAGGAAAACAATAAACACAGAACAGAGGGAAACACTAAACGCAATAACAGAGGAAAACAATAAACACAGAACAGAGGGAAACACTAAACGCAATAACAGAGGAAAACAATAAACACAAAACAGAGGGAAACACTAAACGCAATAACAGAGGAAAACAATAAACACAAAACAGAGGGAAACACTAAACGCAGTAACAGAGGAAAACAATAAGTGCAAGATCAGGGGGAACCAGTAAGTGCAGTAACAGAGGGAGTAACAGAGGGAAGCACTAAGCGCAATAACAGAGGGAGTAACAGAGGGAAGCACTAAGCGCAATAACAGAGGAAAACAATAAGTGCAAGATCAGGGGGAACCAGTAAGTGCAGTAACAGAGGGAGGAACAGAGGGAAACACTAAACGCAGTAACAGAGGAAAACAATAAACACAAAACAGAGGGAAGCACTAAGCGCAATAACAGAGGGAGTAACAGAGGGAAGCACTAAACGCAGTAACAGAGGGAGTAACAGAGGGAAGCACTAAACGCAGTAACAGAGGGAGTAACAGAGGGAAGCACTAAACGCAGTAACAGAGGAAAACAATAAGTGCAAGATCAGGGGGAACCAGTAAGTGCAGTAACAGAGGGAGGAACAGAGGGAAGCACTAAACGCAATAACAGAGGAAAACAGTAAGTGCAAGATCAGGGGGAACCAGTAAGTGCAGTAACAGAGGGAGGAACAGAGGGAAGCACTAAGCGCAGTAACAGAGGAAAACAATAAGTGCAAGATCAGGGGGAACCAGTAAGTGCAGTAACAGAGGGAGTAACAGAGGGAAGCACTAAGCGCAATAACAGAGGAAAACAACACAAAACAGAGGGAAACACTAAACGCAATAACAGAGGAAAACAATAAACACAAAACAGAGGGAAGCACTAAGCGCAATAACAGAGGGAGTAACAGAGGGAAGCACTAAACGCAGTAACAGAGGGAGTAACAGAGGGAAGCACTAAACGCAATAACAGAGGAAAACAGTAAGTGCAAGATCAGGGGGAACCAGTAAGTGCAGTAACAGAGGGAGGAACAGAGGGAAGCACTAAGCGCAATAACAGAGGAAAACAATAAACACAGAACAGAGGGAAGCACTAAGCGCAATAACAGAGGAAAACAATAAACACAAAACAGAGGGAAACACTAAACGCAATAACAGAGGAAAACAATAAGTGCAAGATCAGGGGGAACCAGTAAGTGCAGTAACAGAGGGAGTAACAGAGGGAAACACTAAGCGCAATAACAGGAAAACAATAAACACAAAACAGAGGGAAACACTAAACGCAATAACAGAGGAAAACAATAAGTGCAAGATCAGGGGGAACCAGTAAGTGCAATAACAGAGGGAGTAACAGAGGGAAGCACTAAACGCAGTAACAGAGGGAGTAACAGAGGGAAGCACTAAGCGCAATAACAGAGGAAAACAATAAGTGCAAGATCAGGGGGAACCAGTAAGTGCAGTAACAGAGGGAGTAACAGAGGGAAACACTAAACGCAATAACAGAGGAAAACAATAAACACAGAACAGAGGGAAACACTAAACGCAATAACAGAGGAAAACAATAAACACAGAACAGAGGGAAACACTAAACGCAATAACAGAGGAAAACAATAAACACAGAACAGAGGGACGCACTAAACGCAATAACAGAGGAAAACAATAAACACAGAACAGAGGGAAGCACTAAACGCAATAACAGAGGAAAACAATAAGTGCAAGATCAGGGAGAAGCACTAAACGCAATAACAGAGGAAAACAATAAACACAGAACAGAGGGAAACACTAAACGCAATAACAGAGGAAAACAATAAACACAAAACAGAGGGAAACACTAAACGCAATAACAGAGGAAAACAATAAACACAAAACAGAGGGAAACACTAAACGCAATAACAGAGGAAAACAATAAACACAAAACAGAGGGAAGCACTAAACGCAATAACAGAGGAAAACAATAAACACAAAACAGAGGGAAACACTAAACGCAATAACAGAGGAAAACAATAAACACAGAACAGAGGGAAGCACTAAACGCAATAACAGAGGAAAACAATAAGTGCAAGATCAGGGGGAACCAGTAAGTGCAGTAACAGAGGGAGGAACAGAGGGAAGCACTAAACGCAATAACAGAGGAAAACAATAAACACAAAACAGAGGGAAGCACTAAACGCAATAACAGAGGAAAACAATAAACACAAAACAGAGGGAAACACTAAACGCAATAACAGAGGAAAACAATAAACACAAAACAGAGGGAAACACTAAACGCAATAACAGAGGAAAACAATAAACACAAAACAGAGGGAAGCACTAAGCGCAATAACAGAGGGAGTAACAGAGGGAAGCACTAAGCGCAATAACAGAGGGAGTAACAGAGGGAAACACTAAACGCAATAACAGAGGAAAACAATAAACACAAAACAGAGGGAAGCACTAAGCGCAATAACAGAGGGAGTAACAGAGGGAAGCACTAAACGCAGTAACAGAGGGAGTAACAGAGGGAAGCACTAAGCGCAATAACAGAGGAAAACAACACAAAACAGAGGGAAACACTAAACGCAATAACAGAGGAAATCAATAAACACAAAACAGAGGGAAGCACTAAGCGCAATAACAGAGGGAGTAACAGAGGGAAGCACTAAACGCAGTAACAGAGGGAGTAACAGAGGGAAGCACTAAGCGCAATAACAGAGGGAGTAACAGAGGGAAGCACTAAACGCAGTAACAGAGGGAGTAACAGAGGGAAGCACTAAGCGCAATAACAGAGGAAAACAATAAGTGCAAGATCAGGGGGAACCAGTAAGTGCAGTAACAGAGGGAGTAACAGAGGGAAGCACTAAGCGCAATAACAGAGGAAAACAATAAACACAAACCAGAGGGAAACACTAAACGCAATAACAGAGGAAAACAATAAACACAGAACAGAGGGAAACACTAAACGCAATAACAGAGGAAAACAATAAACACAAAACAGAGGGAAACACTAAACGCAGTAACAGAGGAAAACAATAAACACAAAACAGAGGGAAACACTAAACGCAATAACAGAGGAAAACAATAAACACAGAACAGAGGGAAGCACTAAACGCAATAACAGAGGAAAACAATAAGTGCAAGATTAGGGGGAACCAGTAAGTGCAGTAACAGAGGGAGTAACAGAGGGAAGCACTAAACGCAATAACAGAGGAAAACAATAAACACAGAACAGAGGGAAACACTAAACGCAATAACAGAGGAAAACAATAAACACAGAACAGAGGGAAACACTAAACGCAATAACAGAGGAAAACAATAAACACAAAACAGAGGGAAGCACTAAGCGCAATAACAGAGGGAGTAACAGAGGGAAGCACTAAACGCAATAACAGAGGAAAACAATAAACACAGAACAGAGGGAAACACTAAACGCAATAACAGAGGAAAACAATAAGTGCAAGATCAGGGGGAACCAGTAAGTGCAGTAACAGAGGGAGGAACAGAGGGAAGCACTAAGCGCAGTAACAGGAAAACAATAAACACAAAACAGAGGGAAACACTAAACGCAATAACAGAGGAAAACAATAAACACAGAACAGAGGGAAGCACTAAACGCA
Organism: Ichthyophis bannanicus; assembly: GCA_033557465.1. Taxonomy (NCBI): domain Eukaryota; kingdom Metazoa; phylum Chordata; class Amphibia; order Gymnophiona; family Ichthyophiidae; genus Ichthyophis; species Ichthyophis bannanicus. Next base: position 139,779,074 of record CM066049.1, on the reverse strand, counting down.
ATAACAGAGGAAAACAATAAACACAGAACAGAGGGAAGGAAAACAATCAGGTGCCGGCAGGAAGAGGGGGAGGAGGAAGGTCGAAGCTCAGATGACAAAACTTCGACTTTCATACTCTGGACACATATGCGAAGAGAGAGATCATTAGAGAAAGACATCATGCTTGGTAAGATAGGACAACGCAACAGAGGAAGGCCAGCAATGAGCCGCCTGACTGAAGACCGAATACAATTTAGGAGAACTATCCAGATGGTCGCCATGAGTCAACAGACTAGGCAGACTAGATTACTGGGCAGACTAGATGGACCATACTGGTCTTTATCTGCCGTAATTTACTATGTTACTATGTAACTATGTAACAGTGACTCGACAGCACTTAACAACAACAACATACAACAAGTAGAGATTGGACAGATCACCTGGTCCGACCATGCACATATGGGTATGGAAATTTCCCTCAATCAGCAGGAAGTTGGGCTAAGTTTCTGGAGATTATATGAAATCTCTCTTGGAAGACCAGATAACCGTGGAAAAATTTAAAGTAGTGATAAGGGAATATTTGGCTAATAATAAGCATGGGGAGGTAAAACTACCTGGAGTGTGGGATGGGCTCAAAGCAGTAATAAGAGGGCAATTGATTTCAGTAGCCTCACGGAAAAAGCGGTTGACACAAAAGGAAGTGCAGTTAATCAAACAGTTGGAAGTACTGACGAAGCAACATAAAAAATAGGGGGGCAAAGATTGAGGGGTCAAATTGAAAAGATATGGGTGGAGCTTGACAAAAGTAGGGCTGAACTGTAGGCTCATGCAACTAAGGCATTCCTTTTTTGCTCAAAGTAATAAACCAGGGGCCTATTTAGTTCGCAAATTATGGGAGAGCATGATGAAAAATCATATAGGCCGAATATGTGATAACCAGAGTGGGTGGGCATTTAAGACTAAACAAATACAAATGTGTTTTGTGAGTTCTATCGTCAACTGTATCAATCAGATCAGTCCAACATACAGGTGAATATGCATCAATATATGGCAGGATTGGCTCTCCCGACGTTGATGGGGGAAGAGAGTGAATAGTTGGACAGGACTATTGATGAGTCCACCATGGCAGTGGCTGGTCTATCTGTATTGCCAAAACCAGGCAAGGATCCTGGGAAATGTGAATCATACCGACCTATATCGCTTATAAATCTTGAGGCTAAATTGTTTGCAAAGATTTTGGCAAATCGATTGCAGAGCTTTTTACCACAGTTGGTATATGTAGACCAAGCCGGATTCATACCAGGGAGACATGCTAGTGATAATGTACGGAAAATCTTAAATTTAGTGTGGGCCGCACAACAGCAATGGAGAGACACGGTGTTGATGGCCATAGACGCCGAAAAGGCATTTGATAGGGTGGAAGGCCCTTCATGTTTGAGATTTAGCAGAGATGGGCATAGGAGAGAAATTTAGGCTTTGTACACGAAGCCTGCGGCCTGCATTAGGGTAAATGGATCGTACTCAGAGGAGTTTCCCCTGGAAAGGGGCATGAGGCAGGGATGTCCATTGTCGCCCCTACTCTTCGCCCTGGTTATGGAACCTTTGGCGGAAAGGATCCGGAACTATATAGGGGTAAAGGGAGTGAAGGTTAGTCATCATGAGTATAAAATCTCACTGTTTGCGGATGATGTTATATATATATTAGAAGAGCCCGGACGGTCCATTCCGTGTCTGTTTCAGGAGATACAGCAGTATAGTCAGGCGTCTAGCTACAAAATGAATATGGACAAAACCGAAATGTTAAAGATTTTTCTGGATCCCTGAACCGAGACTGAACTTAAGAGAAAATACTCATTTTGGCCCAGGAAAATGTGTATTAAATATTTGGGGATTCAGATTGCCAGCAAGTGGGAAGATTTAGGGAGACTCAGTTATGAACCCGTATTTAGGAAAGTACTTACAGACTTGGTGAGATGGAACTAGCCATGCTTTACCTGGTTTGGACACATAGCCATAGTCAAAATGAACATACTGCCAAAGTTGCTGTTTTTGTTCATCTCACTCCCGATGCAAATTCCTGATAAAATGCTGGCCCTTTTACAAAAAATAATCTTCTCATTTGTTTAGAGGCGCCATCTCCAGAGCGTACGAAGGGAAGTTTTGATTAGAACGAAAAATGAGGGGGGCCTGACAGTGTTGGACGTGGTCCGTTATTATAAAGCAGCACAATTAAAGGGTATTATGGGATGGGGAAGAGGAGACCACCAAGGGTACAAATTGAGTAGGTGGGCGTAGGCCATAAGCCCATCATGGATTTGCTCTGGAATAGAAGGGGAGCTAGTGCCAACCCTTATGTGAATTTAACCCTTAAGATATGGAAAAAAACGAGAGACTTATTGGTGGGGTGCTGCGCTTACAATGTATAGCACTCTGTGAAGGGTTTGAGCAAGACAGGGTGTCACCACACTTCCACAGATAGGAGAATTTGGGGCTGAGCTATATGGGGCAATTGCTCTCAGAACAAGGGCATCTATGACCATTTGCGGAGCTCAGACAGGAATATGACCTGGAGCACCAAGATCGGTATGGCTACTTTTAGGTGGCCCACTTTTTAAGAGTGTTGAAAACTCAGATTGACTTAGGTGCTGTGGAGAGACCACCAGCAACACTCTCACTATCCCCCACGAACGAACTAAGTTCAATCAACAAACCTGCAACAGAGCATTCAAACTGTACGCACCCTCCCTCTGGAACTCCCTCCCGAGCCAGATCCGAAGCACCAAAGACCTCTCCACATTCCAGGAACAGTTAAAAAACATCCTGTTTCATGAATATCTTGGACCTGAAACAGACATCTCTCAATGACTGTTCACCCGGACCCTCTGACCTACCCCCCCAGCCACCATCTAAGAGATATCCGTAAAACGTCAACTGTCTAGCACTATTACTTTCTGTGCAGATCAACTATGTTATCCCCCCTGGTGACAGCCCCCCCCCTTTTTGTTAAACTGCTTTGACCTGATGAAAAGCGGGATATAAATGCAGCTACATAAATAAATAAAATAAAAAATAAATAAATATTTATAAACATCTACTGAGTGGCGACGAGAAGGCCCCATACGAAAGGGCATGGGAAAAAGATATTTGGGGGGGGGGGGGGAAATGGGACAAGGAACGGTGGGAAAAATCTGCTGGGCAACTAAAGTCCCATCAGTCTCAGCAACTATACAAGAACATTTCTATAAGATGCTGTACCAGATGTACCTAATGCCAGTAAACCTTAGGAAGATGAGAGGGGGTGGAATGTTGGCGAGGATGTGGAAATAACGGGGACTATATGCATATGTAATGGACATGCCCAATACTTCCAGGGTTGTGGTCATGGGTGAAGAAGATATTGAAGGAAATAACGGGGTGGGCAGGGAAAGTGGGCCCAAAAGAGGTTCTTTTGAATGAGTGGGATGGACAAATAGAGTCGGATTTGGGACATTTGCGGTGGATGATTGTGTTGGGGGCGCGGATGGAAGTGGCTAAAGGTTGGAAGGCTGTAACAAGCCCAGAGCCTATTAAAGTGGTAACCTGCTTGGAATACATCTACAAAATGTGTGACATTACTGCATATAAACACCAAAGTTCAGATTAATTCTATAAACGGTGCAACCCTATATACACTAGGCACAAAAGAAGAGAGGGATGAGACCAATTGGGAACCAAATATGAGTGGGAAGGAAAGGGATAAATATTGAGATCTGGAGAGGGTAGAGGGGATCTAGTATAAAAACATAAGAACATAAGATATGCCATACTGGGTCAGACCAAGGTCCATCAAGCCCAGTATCCTGTTTCCAACAGTGGCCAATCTAGGTCATACGTACCTAGCAGTTTCCCCAAAAGACACAGGTTCCACAATGCTTGTACTGGGTCAAGCATTGATATCCTGGGTCCCTTCTTAATAATGGTTTATGGACCTTTCCTCCAGGAACTTGTCCAAACCTTTTTTAAACCCAGCTACACTAACAGCCTTTACTACATCCTCCAGTAACAAATTCCAGAGTTTGATTACACGTTGAGTGAAAAAATATTTTCTTTTATTAGTCTTAAATAGTTTACCCTGTAGCTTCATTACATGTCCCCTAGTATTTCTATATTCTGATAGCGTAAACAATCAATCTACATTTACCCGTTCCACGCCATTCATTAATTTATAGACCTTTATTATATCTCCCCTCAGCCGTCTCTTTTCCAGGTTAAAGAGCCCTAAACTTTTTAGCCTTTCTTCATAGGAGTATCCTTCCATCCCCTTTACCATTTTGGTGGCTCTTCTCTGAACCTTTTCTAATAACGCTATATCCTTTTTAAGATACGGCGACCAGAATTGCACACAATATTCAAGGTGCGGTCTCACCATGGAACGATATAGAGGCATTATAATATATTTTGTTTTATTTTCCATTCCTTTCCTTATGATACCTAGTATTCTATTTGCTCTCTTGGCCACCGCTGCACACTGGGCCGAGGGTTTTAACATGTTATCCACAATGACGCCTAAATCTTTTTCCTGGGTGGTGGTTCCTAATGTGGAACCTTGCATCGTGTAACCATAGTTTGGGTTGTTCTTCCCTAGGTGCATAACTTTGCACTTGTCCACATTAAATTTCATCTGCCATTTTGATGCCCAGTCTTCCAGTTTATCAAGATCCTCTTGCAATTTTCCACAATCCTCTTGGGTTTTAACAACTTTAAATAGTTTTGTGTCATCTGCAAATTTGATAACCTCACTTGTTATTCCACTTTCCAGGTCATTTATGAATATGTCAAAAAGCAGCGGACCCAGCACAGATCCCTGAGGCACACCACTATTCACCTTTCTCCATTGGGAAAATTGGCCATTTAGCCCAACCCTCTGCTTTCTATCTTTTAACCAGTTCCTGATCCACAGTAGTACACTGCCTCCTATCCCATGACTCTTTAGTTTTGCCAAAAGTCTCTGATGAGGGACCTTGTCAAAGGCTTTCTGAAAGTCCAGATACACTATATCAACCGACTCACCTTTGTCCACCTGTTTATTCACACTTTCAAAAAAACATAACAGATTAGTAAGACAAGATCTTCCTTGTCTAAAGCCATGTTGGCCGTCTCCCATTAGGCCATGACTATCTACATGCTGAGTAATTCTATTCTTTATGATGGTTTCTACCATTTTTCCCGGTACTGACGTGAGGCTCACTGGTCTGTAGTTTCCCGGATCACCCCTGGAACCCTTTTTAAAAATTGGTGTTACATTGGTGATCCTCCAATCTTCAGGTATTAGAGATGATTTTAATGATAGTTTACAGATTACTAATATATAGCAAAAGGGAGGGGAGAGTATGAGTGCAACCGAATGAAGGGTACAACAATTACTTTATTTCCTGATACTATTAGTACAGCATGATATGGCAGAGCATTAACAGGTTTTGTAAAATGAATAAGTGATAATGTCTATTAATGAAAACTTCTAAGCTATGCAATATATAATAAGTTTCTAACCTTCACTAAGCTTATTGATTTTCCTTATAGGTGGTATAAGATACAATTAGTGGTACTTTGTATAATTGTTGAATGATCTATGCAAATGTGGCACTTTGGAAACTTTGAATAATAAAAAAAATTAAATACAAGAAGCAATGGAGGGTTAAATGACATGCCCAAGGTCATAAGTAGCAGCAGTGGGATTTGAACTCTGCTTCCCTGGTTCTCAACTCAGTGCTGTCATCATTAGGCTACTGGGTCAGACCCAAGGTCCATCAAGCCCAGTATCCTGTTTCCAACTATGGCCAATCTAGGTCACAAGTACCTAGCAGTTTCCCCAGAAGAGACAGGTTCCACAATGCTTGTATTTGGGCAAGCAGTGGATTTCCTGGGTCCCCTTTAATAATGGTTTATGGACCTTTCCTCCAGGAACTTGTCCAAACCTTTTTTAAACCCAGCTACATTAACAGCTATTACTACATCCTTTGGTAACAAATTCCAGAGTTTGATTACACATTGAGTGAAAAAATATGTTCTCTTATTACTCTTAAATAGGTTACACTGTAGCTTCATTGCATGTCCTCTAGTCTTTCTATATTTTGATGGTGTAAAGAATCGATCTACATTTACTTGTTCCACTCCATTCGTTAATTTATAGACCTCTATCATATCTCCCCATAGCTGTCTCTTTTCCAGGTTGAAGAGCCCTAACCATTTTGGCTGTCTTCATAGGGGTATCTTTCCATCCCCTTTACCATTTTGGTAGTTCTTCTCTGTACCTTTTCTATTAACGCTATATCCTTTTTAAGATATGGCGACCAGAATTGCACACAATATTCAAGGTGCGGTTGCACCATGGAACGATACAGAGGCATTATAATATCCTTTTGTTTTATTCTCCATTCCTTTCCTTATGGTTCCTAGCATTCTATATGCTTTCTTGTCTGCCACTGCACACTGGGCCGAGGGTTTTAACATGTTATCCATGATGATGCCTAAATCTTTTTCCTGGGTGGTGGTTCCTAATGTGGAACTTTGCATCGTGCAACCATAGTTTGAGTGGTTGTTTCCTAGATGCATAACTTTGCACTTGTCCACACTAAATTTCATCTGCCATTTGGATGCCCGGTTTTCCAATTTATCAAGATCCTCTTGCAATTTTTCACAATCCTCATGGGTTTTTAACAACTTTTAATAATTTTTTGTCATCTGCAAATTTGATTACCTCGCTCGTTATTCCCATTTCCAGGTCATTTACGAATATGTTAAAAAGCAGCGGACCCAGCACAGATCCCTGGAGTATTCCACTATTCACCTTTCTCCATTGGGAAAATTGGCCATTTAGCCCTACCCTCTGCTTTCTATTTTTAACCAGTTCCTGATCCACAATAGTACACTGCCTCCTATCCCATGACTTTTTAATTTCGCCAAGAGTTTCTCATGAAGGACCTTGTTAAAGGCTTTCTGAAAATCCAAATACGCTATATCAACGACTCACCTTTTTGTACCTGTTCATTCACACCTTCAAAAAACATAACAGATTAATAAGACAAGACTTTCCTTGATTAATGCCATGTTGGCTGTCTCCCATTAAGCCATGACTATCTACATGTTCAGTAATTTTGTTCTTTATAATGGTTTCTACCATTTTTCCCGGTACTGACGTCAGGCTCACCGATCTGTAGTTTACCGGATCACCCCTGGAACCCTTTTAAAAGATTGGCATTACATTGGCCATCCTCCAATCTTCAGGTATTATAGATTATTTTAATGATAGTTCACAGATTACTAATAGTAGTTCTGCAGTCTCATATTTCAGTTCTTTCAATACCCTTGGATGTATACCATCCTGTCCAGGTGATTTGATACTCTTCAGTTTATCAAATAGTTGCAATACATCTTCCTGGTGTATAGATATTTCTTTCACTTCTCCTGCGGCATCACCTTTAAATACCATTTCAGTCATGGGTAACATCCCTACATCTTCCTCAGTAAAGATCGAAGCAAAGAATTCATTCAGTCTCTCTGCTATGGCCTCATCCCCTCTTAGTGCCCCTTTTAACCCTCTATCATCTAATGGTCCAACTGACTCACAGTTTTTTTTGCTATGAATGTCCTTGAAAAAGTCTTTATTTATTTATTTATTTAACAGTTCTTCTATACCGCTCTATTTTAGATCAGAGCGGTTTACATTTAACATCAACTATACAACACAAGGAACTTTGAGTTGTATTTACAATAAACAGGGAGATCAACTTGGAAGTAACTGGGGGAAACTATGTACAATTCTTAACTCTATACATTGTATCACACTGGTACCTGATTTCAGGCAGAACATATCTACATCTTATTTACACTGGGGTACATTCTGAGCGATCAGTTGATTATCCTTTTTCATGCTGAGTCTGATTGTTTACTTGTAATGAGAGATTGTCTGGGGGGCCATATGTATGGTTACTAAGGCTAGATTCAGGGTAGTATGTAGTGAACAGGTGCTGCTTTATTGCCTTCCTGAAGTGGGTTAGGTAAGTGATATTTCGAATATAGGTAGGGAGAGCATTCCATGCTCTGGGAGCGTAAATCGTAAAGGCCCTATTTGTTGTTGTTCTTGTGCATTTTGTCATTACTTTTGAGTAAGCCCCTGTTAGTACTCTTGCAGCAGTGTTCATTGCAAGCTGGAGAGGAGCTAACGTTGCTTGAGGGAGACCGTGTAGGATTACGTTGGCATAGTCGAAATGAGGTAATATTAATGCCTGATAGATCGATCGGTAGTCGCTGAAGTCGAGTAGCGGTCGGAGATGTTTTAAGGTCTTTATTTTCATGTATACTGTTTTTACTGTGTTTTTTATGTGAGTTTTCAGATCCAGGTGTTGATCCAGTGTAACGCCAAGGTAGCGGATTGTGGGTTTGGTTTTCAGTTCTGTGTTGCCGATTTTTAAAGAGAGTGGAGGGGTGAAGTCCTGGTTCCTTGAGATGAAAAGGACATCTGTTTTACTGTAGTTGATTCTCATGTTTTGTGTGCTGAACCATTCTGCTACTGCCTCAAAACATCTTGTTAGAGGGGAGAGGTCCGGTTGGTTAGTCCTGAATGGGATGTATAGGAGGATGTCATCTGCGTAGGCTAAACAGTTGACCTTGAATGAACGTGCTAGGGCACATATGGGCTGCATGTAGATGTTAAACATCAATGCAGATAGTGACGAGCCCTGTGGCACGCCTTGGTTTTGTAAAAATGGTTCGGAGGTTGTGGAGCCTGACCTTACATGTTGCCATCTATTAGTCAGGTATGACTTGCACCACTTTAGGGCTGTTCCCTGAATTCCTTTCTCGCTGAGGCGTTGTATGAGTATCTTGTGACTCACCGAGTCGAAAGCCGCCGCAATGTCTAGGAATATGAGGGCGAATCCTTGATGAATTTTGTCGGTTCCAGAGACTAGATGGTCAAATAGGTTGGTGAGGAGGGTTTCAACCCCATGTGCTTCTCTGAACCCATGCTGGGAGGGATCCAGTGGGGCTTCAGTATCAATATGCTGTTGGATTTGGCGCTGTACTAACTTTTCGATTATTTTGGCAAGCATGGGGATACTTGAAATTGGTCTGTATGATTCCACTTTCGATGGGTCCAGCTTGTTATTTTTTAGTAGTGGTCTGATGGATGTTTGTTTCAGACTTGGTGGAAACGATCCGGTTGTAAGAGATTGGTTTATTAATTCACTCAGATATTGGCTTAAGTCACATCGTAACTCCTTTATCCATAATGCAGGGCATGGGTCATTGGGTGCGGTAGTAGGGTTGATTGCAGCGATAGTGTCTTCAATCTCTCTGCGTGATATTTTTTCAAATTTGTATAGTGGTGATGGTTGGGGCAAGGTATGCTGAGAGCTGTTTTCCGCGGAGTTCGAGGTTGTACGTGGTTTTGCTTCCACAGCAAGCTTCTTCTCAAATTCTCTCTTTGCCTGCCTTATCAATGCTTTGCATCTACCTTGCCAGTGCTTATGTTATTTCTAGTTTTTGTCATTTGGCTCCTTTTTCCATTTCCTGAAAGATACTTTATTGGCAACAATAGCCTCTCTGACCTCACCTTTAAACCATGCTGGTAGTTTTTTGGACTTTCTTCCATTTTTCTTAAAGCATGGAATATAGCTGGTTTGGGCTTTCAAGATAGTATTTTTAAACAATACCCATGCTTGATGGAAATCTCTAACCTTTGCAACTGCTCCTTTTAGTTTTTTCTTAACTATTTTCCTCATTTTATCATAGTCTCCCTTTTAAAAGTTAAAAGGTAGTACTCTGGATTTCCTTGCCGTCCTTCCTCCATTTATTAAATCAAACGCGATCATGCTATGATCAATATTGCCAAGTGGCCCCAACATCCTTTTCTCTTGCACCAGATCTTGTGTTCCACTAAGGATTAGGTCTAAAATGGCTTCCCCTTTGGTCGGTTCATGAACCAGCTGCTCCAAGAAGCAGTCCTTTATTTCATCTAGAAACCTTATTTCCCTAGCATGTTCTGCCGTGACACTGACCCAGTCGATACCGGGGTAATTGAAATCACCCATTATTATTACTGTGCTGTAACTTGTGTTAGCTTCCTGAGCATTTCATCATCCATTTGTTCATTCTGGCCAGGCGGTCAATAGTATACCCCCACTGCCATTGCCTTTCCCTTCCCCTTTTTACATGGAATTTCATTCCATAGAAATTCTACAATGAATTTTGTTTCCTGGAAAACTTTAATCCTTTGTGACTCAATGCCCTCTCTAACATAGAGCACAGCCCCTCCACCAATTTGATCAGCTCTATCATTATGATATATTTTGTTCTCGGGTATCACAGTGTCCCTCTGGCTGTCCTCCTTCTACCATCTCTCTGAGATATCAATTATATCTAACCTCTTATTTAGTGCTATATATTCTAACTCTCCCATCTTATTTTTTAGACTTCTAGCATCTGCATACAAGCATTTTAGACGCTTTATTTTATTTATATTAATCTGGTTATCAGTAGGCAGGGGCAAGTTTGAATCTTTAAGCTATGTCTGCTCTGTACTCAAGGGCATTTGCGTTACTTTTGTCTTTATTGGAACCTCTATGTTGATATGCCCTAACTTCAGTCTTTTGCTAGTATCCTTCAAGGATACATTGTTCCAAATCATGCGCTCTTGTGCGACTGTCGGCTTTCTCCTATTAACTAGTTTAAAAGCTGCTCTATCTCCTTTTTAAAGGTTAATGCCAGCAGCCTGGATCCATCCTGGTTAGTCTTAAATGGGATACATTCTAACTTCATTGCATGTCCCCTAGTCTTTCTACTTGTTGATGGTGTAAACAACTGATCTACAATTACCCATTCTACTCCATTAATTCATACACCTCTATCATATCTCCCCTCAGCCGTCTCTTTTCCAAGTTGAAAGGCCCAGTGGGACATGCAGCCCCGCAAACCGTCCGGGCCCGATTCCCTCTCTGGCTTTCACCGAATGTCCTGATGCTCAGGATGGGGATAGCCCGTGGGGATTGGAATGGTGGTGGGTCAGCCCGGCAGGACGTCCAGGGACGATTCAGGTCACGGTCCTGTACGTCCTGCTGGTCCCGTGCTGTTTATTCTACCTCGAAGGTGGAATAAGCAACGAATATCTGGCGATTGGGCCCTGGGATTCCCCCCCCCCCCCCGAGGGTGGGTGCAGGGGGTGCGGTTCCCGCCGCCTGACTCAGACCACACAGAGCAGCCTTGGGTCAGGCTGCAGGGAAAAGGGGCTGAGGATGCAGGAGTCGTGGGTATCTGCAGGGAGGACGTACCCGCAGGCCGCAGTGGCACACCAGGCTATCCTTTGGCCCATTTCCGGTCCAAAATCGAATCCAAACGGGCTGTCTTGCTTGGGGCCACCTGGACGTGCCCCTCTATGAATCGGGCTGCACATCAACTGGCTCACCTTGGTTTACTTGTTTATTCACACCTTCAAAAAATTATAACAGATCAGTAAGACAAGATCTTACTTGTCTAAAGCCATGTTGGCTGTCTTCCATTAAGCCATGACTATCTACATGTTCAGCAATTTTGTTCTTTATGATGGTTTCTACCATTTTGCCCGGTACTGACGTCAGGCTCACTGGTCTGTTGTTTCCCGGATCACCCCTGGAACCCTTTTTAAAAATTGGCGTTACATTGGCCATCCTCCAGTCTTCAGGTATTAGAGATGATTTTAATGATAGTTCACAGATTACTAATAGCAGGTCTGCAATCTCATATTTCAGTTCTTTCAGCACCCTCTAATGTTTACCATCCAGTCCAGGTCATTTACTACTCTTTAGTTTACTAAATACTTGTAAAACATCTTCCCGGTTTATTGATATTTCTTTCAGTTCTTCCAGTATATCACCTTTAACTACCATTTCAGGCATCTTCTTCAGTAAAGACTTTTGCCTCTTAGTGATAATCAGGTAGAAGCTTAATATCGCTGCTGCACAGTTATCACTCTGTGCCGCCCCTGCAATACCCCGATGCTGACTAGTTAGTAGCGGGGCAGGCAGTGGTAGCACCTGTGGGTTTCAGCGATATTAACCGTGTTGTTGCCGCTGAATATCCCGGCTAGGAGGGTTAACATGGTTACCAGGTCTGCCAACTGTGTTAATCCCTTTCAATATTGGACCCATTTTTTTCTGATATTACTCTGAATCTTCTCCCTTTGAGGCAGGGCTATCACGATTCTGCAGCCATGAGAAGTGATATAAAATGCAGCCCTTTGCTGTGGAATTAGTTGTACCCCATGAAATTCTCTCATCTCTCCTACATCAATTGGGCTTGAGGGAGGAGGAGATGAACAGGCAGTCTGAGGATATAGGTGTGAGAGGGGCTGCAGGTGACGATGTCTGTGTTGAGACTGTACACACCTGGGGACGAGGAATGAGTCTCAGAGAAATAGACTGGATGGGAAAAGGGCAATTCTTTAAAGATTTGCCTACTTTTATTTATAAAATGTCAGCACGAGTTGTGGGGGTCGTGTCATTTACATCAGCCTTAGAACTGGGCTATGGATTTATTTTCTTTCTTTCTTTCTGGACATTTGCTATACTGCTTTCCAAATTTCACGAAAATGTAAAAGTTTAAAATAGACATAGAAATTTACACTTTTACTTACCTTTTTTAAGTATGCATGTAAGTTATAGTATGTTATAATCTGTGTGCTATTTTATTAGGTAATTACCCGCATTTGTGACCACATGTGTGTATAAATAACTAAAATAGCTGGGGGGCGATAGTCATAGCAATTAACGCAGTTAGTGGACATACTAAGCACATTAATTGCTTTGGCTGGGATATTCAGTGGCACTAACATGGTTAATGCCACTGAATATCTGCAGGTGCCACCACTGCATGTCCTAATGCTTAACTAGGCAGCAACTCAATACCATTGCCCCGTTATCATAAACGGCGAACGTTAGGCACATTAAAGACTGGCTAGCATCTGGGGGCAGCAACTCAACAGCACCATTGCCCCGTTATCATAAACGGCGAATGTTAGGCACATTAAAGGCTGACTAGCATCTGGGGGCAGCAACTCAACAACACCATTGCCTGGGTATCGCAAACGGCGAACGTTAGGCACATTAAAGGCTGGCTAGCATCTGGGGGCAGCAACTCAACAACACCATTGCCCCGTTATCATAAACGGCGAACGTTAGGCACATTAAAGGCTGGCTAGCATCTGGGGGCAGCAACTCAACAACACCATTGCCCCGTTATCATAAACGGCGAACGTTAGGCACATTAAAGACTGGCTAGCATCTGGGGGCAGCAACTCAACAGCACCATTGCCTCGTTATCATAAACGGCGAACGTTAGGCACATTAAAGGCTGACTAGCATCTGGGGGCAGCAACTCAACAACACCATTGCCTGGGTATCGTAAACAGCGAACGTTAGGCACATTAAAGGCTGGCTAGCATCTGGGGGCAGCAACTCAACAACACCATTGCCCCGTTATCATAAACGGCGAATGTTAGGCACATTAAAGGCTGGCTAGCATCTGGGGGCAGCAACTCAACAACACCATTGCCCCGTTATCATAAACGGCGAACGTTAGGCACATTAAAGGCTGGCTAGCATCTGGGCGCAGCAACTCAACAACACCATTGCCCCGTTATCATAAACAGTGAACGTTAGGCACATTAAAGACTGGCTAGCATCTGGGGGCAGCAACTGAACAACACCATTGCCCCGTTATCATAAACGGCGAAAGTTAGGCACATTAAAGGCTGGCTTAATTTTTTTGTCTCAGAAGCTAACCAGGCAGCAGCCGAGTATTGCCGTTGCCTGGTTAGCTTCTGTATTATCTGGACACCCTGGATATTCAATGGTGGTGACCAGATATGACCTTGGCATTTGAATATCTGGGGTTAAATTTTAGCGGTGACGTCTAGCCACTGAAATTGTGTTAGCTGTCGCCGCTGAATATTCCACTTGCCTTTTTTAGATGTGTGATTCACCGTGGGTGAATATATACATTTAAAAAAAACACTTATAAAATAATTATAAAGAACTGTAAAATGACCATATACAAAAACAATAAAAATAGTTCCATAAATAAAAAGTTGTAACTAAACAGTACAAACTAATGTATATGTGTATATTGTATTTATATTTATTTATTTATACACACACAAATAAATGAATATTTTTTCCTTCTTCTTCACTGTTACATCTATCTTTTGTTTTAGCCATCTGTGTTGTTTCCTTTCAGTACTGTTAATGTTACACTTTTTTTTAGCTATTTTTTTGTTTCTGAGATGCTGATGTTGATACTATAGGAGTAAATGGGTAAAAGTCTTTTCTGTCTGTCTTACCAGATTTTTTAATGAAGGATAATTATAATTTATTACTTTTTATTTTTTAATATTTTTTGACAGGATCAGATATTCCTTTTTCACTACGTCACTCACTGGTATACATGTATTTACAATAACCAGGTTGGTCACACTCTGTTTTTAAGTTCAATATTTATTATTATCCACAGTCATTTATTTTTACAGTTCTTTTAAATATGTTATTTATATATATATGATTTGTAGACCCCTGATTCAAGCATGTTTGCCAGAACTCTGCCGAGTTGGGTCTGTTCCATAAACTCCTACTGAAGATCTTCTATGTGTCCATGGCATTGGTCTTCCTCTGGTTTATCTCTCTGCTCTTTGGACTTGCTTGTTACAGAGGTTCCCTTCCCTGTCTTCCTTAGACACTCCTTCAATATGTAGATTCTGTAACAAAGAGCTAGCTGCGAGGTTCTGATGGCAGAAAATTTCTAGACAGAAAAGCACAATGAAATGATATCCATTGGAAACTTTATAAACATTACAACATTGTTGTACCAGAAAAACAATGGAATCATGCCCCTAAGGAGATGTCTGGAGAATAAAGAGGTTATGATCACTTGGGACATTCCCCTTTCAGTTGATAAATGGCTGCCTGCAAGGAAACTGGAAATAGTGGTAAAGGAGAAAAACATCATTAGTAATAGAGTTGTTGTTTTCAAGTGATTAATTTGTGTATTTAGTGGAAAGGGAGAAGATCATCAGACACCAAGAAATGCAGTCAGAGCTCAAAAAGATGTGGCAGAAAGATAAAAAACATTTCCGATAATATTAGGAGTAATAGGCCTGATTAAGAGGAATTCTCCAGGACCAAGCAGGAAGTCAGTCCTCACATATGGGTGACATCGACGTCGATGGAGCCCCTGTACGGAGCATTTCCCCAGCTTTCTAAGAAAGCTTTTGGGAATACTGCACGCATGCGCGGTCCCCTTTCCGCCTAAAGGTGCCATCTTGCTCAGTCTTTCTTTTTCTGTGGAGCCCAACGGACGTCTGTCCGTGTCACCCGGAAAAGTTGGCTTTTTTCTTAGCGATTTCTTCGTTGTTCTTCTCCGGTTTGACGCTGGTTCCCCTTCCCGCCGGGTTCGGTACACCGGTATCGAGCCCTTCTTCTATTTTTCGTTTTTTGCCCTTCGTGGCTGGCGTTCACGCCCTTTTTTGTCTTTTTCCCTGGAAAGCCGGTCCTTTGACCTCGCGGGGGTTCTTTTTTCCCCGATGGCTTCCAGTGGTTTCAAAAACTGTGATCGGTGCAAGAAACTGATGGGGCTTGTTTACAAAGCCGCGGTAGCGGTTTGCGATCGTAATCGGAGCCGCGGCCCCATTGATTTCAATGGGGCCGCGGTTGCGATCGCGATCGCGAACCACTACCGCGGCTTTGTAAACAAGCCCCCATGTCTCTCACCGACACACACGACTGCTGCCTTCGATGCCTCGGATCGGATCATGATCCTAAGGGTCTGTGTCCCGTGTGGCAAAATGTCCACCAAGGCACTCCGAAGCCACCAGCATCAGAAAGAACGGATTTTTTCTGACTCTGCCTCCGGCCGGGCCCGGACCTCATCTGAGGCCTCGGCGTCTCGGGAGTCTGACCCCGAGCATCGCCGGGGCTCCTTGGACAGGGGGTCCCCCGATCGGGAACGTAAGAGGAAGAAGCGGCTCGTGAGGGTGGCGTCGGAGGAGGTCCCTGGTTCCTCGGGGGCCAGGTCTCGGACCCCCGACCGCCGCCCCAGGCCCTTGGAGCAGGAGAAGCCATCCAAGATACCTCGCGTGGAGCCGGAGTCCACCGGGCACGTAAGTCCTGTTGTCCTCAAGGACTCTCCTCCTAGGGAGCCGACGTCAGGCCCGGCGCCACTGGGGCCCGAGTCGGTAGCTGCTGAGTCTCCTGAGCTTGGATTCAGGCTGACAGCCTTGGAGTGCAGATTGTCTGCCTTCATGGATCAGCAGCGGGTGCTGATGGCCAGCCTTGCTGGTGCATCTGCCCCGACCACCGGGACATCGACGTCTAAGTCGACCCTGGAGACCGAGCCAATACTCGAGACCATGAAGGTTTGAAGTCGTACTCGGTCACGGTCACCCTCGACTTCCCGCTCAGGACCGAGGGTGTTGATGCCAGTGCCTTCGGCGTCGGGGCAGGTGCCACCGTGACCAGCACAGTTAGAGCCCCCTGACTCCTCTTCGGATGAGTCTGCGTGGGAGATGGAGGACGAGGAGTCCCCCGATACTTTTCGGACTCGGTGCGACCCTTCGGACTCACCGCAGTCCGAGCCCTGGAGTAAGTCCCCGCCGGAGGACACCAGGTTCTCGGAGTTCGTTAGAGACATGGTCAAGGCTTTGGCGATTCCCGCGGACCCCGAGGAGGAGCCTCGAGCCGAAGAGCTCGAGGTCCTCCAGTATGACTCTCCTCCGAAGGAGACCTTTATTATGCCTGTTCCTCCGTATGCTGGAATGGCTCCTCTTCTGGATGTGGGAGGCACTGGCCTCTGCACCGGTTTTGAGCAAGCGGGTCGATTCCATCTATCGACTCCGTAAGAGCCCTGGATTCCAGAAGGCGCAGCTGCCGCACCATTCCATGGTGGTGGAATCGGCCATGCATCGTCTGAAGAGCCAGAAGATGCACTCTGCGGTGCCTCCCGGCAGGGAGGCCCAGAACCTGGATGCGCTTGGCAGAAAGTGCTTCCAGGGCTCGATGCTTGCTTGCCGTGTCCAGTCCTACCAGCTGTACATGGGCATGTACTTACGAGACCTGGCGAAGGAAATTGCCGGGTTCTCTGCTGGCCTCTCCGGGGAACCTTTGCAGAGGTTCAAGACCTTGTCCTCGGGAATCCGGGAATGCTCAAAGTTCATGTCCCGAGCGGCCTACGATGGCTTCGAGGCTTCGGCCCGTGTAGCGGCAGCCGGCATCGGGGCCCGACACCAGGCATGGCTGCAGTCATCGGACCTCGAGCCCTGGGTGCAGGAGAAATTGGTCGATGTCCCTTGCCGAGGTGAAAACCTGTTTGGGAAGCCCATGGCCGAGAAGGCTGCTGAGCTCAAAACCGAGCACCTAACTAGGACAAGGCTGTCCAGAAAAACTTCTGCCCCTTCTCATAAGAAGTGCTCGGGTAAGAAGTCCTTTTACCCGAGGAAGGCAGCTGCCTACAAACCTTTCCCTCAGTACCAGGCCTCCCCAGCTCCCCAGCAGGGTCAGCAGGCCAAGGGGCAGGGACATGGGCCCCATAGGCAGAAGACCCCCAAGCCTCCGGCTCCTGCTCCCACTCAGCAGGGAGGGGGTTTTGACTCCCACAGCATAGCCTTTCCACCTCTGCTGCCCCATCCCTGCACAGAAAGTCGGCTAGCCCTGTTTGCCCACAGGTGGCCACCCATTACAGGAGATGCTTGGGTATTGAGCATAGTCCACAAGGGCTATATGCTCCATTTCCAGCAGTTGCCTCCTACCTACTTCCCAGGAGAGCCTCCAAGACCTCCTCTGCACACAGACCTCCTCCTTCAAGAACTTCAAGGTCTGCTTCTAGACAAGGCGGTGGAGCCTGTACCTCCCCGTCTGCAAGGTCACGGTTTCTACTCCAGGTACTTCTTCGTACCAAAGAGAACCGGTGGCCTCAGGCCTATTCTCGACCTCAGGAATCTCAACAAGTTCTTGGAGAAAGAAAAGTTCAAGATGCTTACTCTTGGAACACTTCTGCCCTACCTCCAGCAGGGAGATTGGCTATGCTCCTTAGATCTAAAGGATGCGTACACTCACATCCTCATTCATCCAGACCACAGAAAGTACCTCAGGTTCATTGTGGGAGGAAACCATTGCCAGTACAGAGTACTGCCCTTTGGCCTAACCTCCGCCCCAAGAGTCTTTACAAAGTGCTTGGCAGTGGTGGCGGCCTACTTGAGGGATCAAGGTGTTTTTGTCTTCCCCTACCTGGACGACTGGCTCATCAGGGGTCAGACTCACCAGGAGGCCGGCAAGCCACCCTCCGAACTGTCTCCCTCCTTCAACACCTAGGCTTTGTCATAAACTTCGCAAAGTCCACTTTGCTCCCCTCCCAGAACCTGGAGTTCATAGGCGCGCAGCTAGATTCCCTGCAAGCAAAGGCTTACTTGCCAGAAGCCAGAGCACAAAGGCTCATAGACTTGGCAAACCAGTTTCTCAGCATGCCAAGGGTTTCCGCCAGACTCTGTCTAAAGCTCCTAGGCCACATGGCATTGACAGTGCATGTGACCCCCAATGCCCGCCTCCACATGAGAGCTGCACAGTGGTGCCTCAGAACTCAGTGGAAGCAAGCCACAGGACGCCTCACAAACAAAATACGGGTGTCCAGACCATTCCTGAACTCTCTGCAGTGGTGGCTACACCCCTCCAACTTACTACAGGGGGTGCCTTTTCAGGTGCCTGTTTCCACAGTGGTGTTAACGACCGATGCCTCCTTGCAGGGCTGGGGTGCACATTGTTTGGACTGATGCACTCAGGGCCTGTGGTCTCCATGGGAGGCCACGCAACAGATCAACCTACTGGAACTCCGAGCTATTCGCTTAGCCCTCAAAACCTTCTCTCACACCTTGGCTCACCAGTCTGTTCTGGTGCAGACAGACAATCAAGTGGCAATGTTCTATGTGAACAAACAGGGAGGCACGGGGTCCAGGCTCCTGTGTCAGGAAGCACAGGCCCTTTGCTCTTTGGCGCTCAGGCACAATATGTTTCTCAAGGCTGTTTATCTCCCTGATCAGGAGAACTTCCTGGCAGACAGGTTGAGCAGGGTTCTGCCGCCCCACGAGTGGCAACTGCACCCATTAGTGGTTTAAAATTTTTTTCCTGAAGTGGGGACTTCCATTCCATAGATCTCTTTGCCAGTCCCCTGAACCGGCAGCTGCCCAGGTTCTGTTCCAGGCAACCGCATCCCCTGAGGTTAGCAGCGGATGCCTTCCTGATTTCTTGGTCCCAGGGCCTCCTGTATGCGTTTTTTCCCACACCTCTGGTGGCCCGAACCTTGTTCAAGATTCTAAGGGACAAGGCCTCGGTACTTCTGGTAGCCCCCAGGTGGCCGAGGCAGCCCTGGTTCCCACTTCTGCTTCAACTAGCAGTGGAAACCCCTCTACCTCTGGGGTTGCAACCCGATCTTCTCTCTCAGGATCAGGGTTCTCTTCTGCACCCCAATCTCAAATCTCTCAATTTGATGGCCTGGAGGCTGCAAAGGTAGTGTTGGCTCCCTGGGGCCTGCCTCAGGAAGTGGAAGAGGTGGTCTTGGCCTCTAGAAAGCAATCCACCAGGAAAAACTATGCCCTGAAGTGGAGAAGATTCTCCTTATGGTGTCAGCAACGCAAGGAAGATCCTTTCTCCTGCACTGTGCCAGTAGTGCTCCAGTACCTGCTGCACTTGTCCAATCAGGGCCTTAAGTCCAATTCGGTTTGGGTACACCTCTCTGCTCTGGCAGCTCACCACTTGCTGGTGGAGGGACACTCTTTGTTGGTTCACCCCTTGGTGTCCAGGTTTCTCAGAGGCTTGCTCTTGCTCAAGCCTCCTCTCCGTCCACCGGCCCCTGAGTGGGAGTTGAGCCGATGGCTACATATCCTCTCCGCTTCCTTTCTTGGAAGACTCTATTCCTAGTGGCCCTGACCTCGGCCAGGCGAGTGAGTGAGCTTCAAGCCCTGGTCTGTGACAGGCCATACTCTTGTTTCTATAGGAACAGGGTAGTCCTTAGGACTCATCCTAAGTTCCTCCCAAAGGTTGTCTCCTCTTTCCATCTCAACCAGGAGGTGGTTCTTCCAACGTTCTTCCCTAGGCCCCATGCCAGCCGGGCTGAGACAATCCTGCATACCCTGGACTGTAGGAGGGCCTTATCCTTCTACATTGAATGTACGCAGGGGCATAGGAGGGCTACTCAGCTCTTCGTATCTTTTGACCCTAATAACTTGGGGTTACCTGTCTCCAAGCGTACCTTGTCCATCTGAGTGGCTGACTGTATCACCTGGGCTTACAGGGCAGCTGACCTTCCCTTGCAGGGTCGGGTCACGGCCCACCGTGTCAGGGCAATGGCTGCCTCAGTAGCTCATTTCCGCTCTGTACTGTTGGCAGACATCTGCAGGGCTGCAACTTGGTCCTCAAGCCAGACTTTTGCGGCCCATTACTGCCTGGAGAGGGAGTCCCGTAGGGACAGTGCTTTCGGTCAGGCAGTGCTCCGGAATCTCTTCGAGGTTTAGGCAACTCCTACCCTCCAGCCCTCTGGTTGGGCTACCGGTGGGGGTATGTTTTCAGTGAAATCCTTTCTCTGATGCTGCGGCTAGAGGGCGCTCATTTTTCAGCTCTGGGTCCCCGGTAGCCTGAAGCTGGGGAGTCCCATATGTGAGGACTGACTTCCTGCTTGGTCCTGGAGAAAGAGTAGTTACTCACCTGTAACAGGTGTTCTCCAGGAGCAGCAGGAATCAGTCCTCACAACCCTCCCTCCTCCCCTGGAAGTTGCAGTTGTACATAGTTCCTTTTTACATTTTTTGTGCTGTCTTTTAGCTATGTCATCAGACTGAGCAAGATGGCACCTTTAGGTGGTAAGGGGACCGTGCATGCGTGCAGTATTCCCAAAGGCTTTCTTAGAAAGCTGGGGAAATGCTCCGCACGGGGGCTCCATCGACGTCAAGGTCACCCATATGTGAGGACTGATTCCTGCTGCTCCTGGAGAACACCTGTTACAGGTGAGTAACTACTCTTTCCAAGCACACCTTGATTGCCTATACATGTTACATTCTATGAATTCCAGAAGAAAGCTCTCTTTAGCACAATGGAAGTACTGTGGCGAGCATAAGCAGTAAATTTGAGAGACTGAGATGATACTCCACATATCCTGGCTTAGGCATGAGCTTCATTACTGTCATATATACAAAACTAACCCTTTTGGAGACACTGCCTCATTGCCCTGACAGAAATATGAAACAATGTCAATACAATTCATCTTAAAGAGCAGTAGAGGGAACATATGTAGCTGAGAGAAATAGACGGACAAGATGAGTAAGATAAAGGTGTTGGAATAAATAGGAGGTGATAGTGCCTCTGTGTAAATCTCTGGTTAGACCTCATTTGAAGTGCTGTGTACAACTCTGGAGACCAGACCTTTGAAAAGATACAGATCGGATGGATTTAGTCCAGATGGTGGCTACTAAAATGGTTGATGGCCTTCATCATAAGGGATAGACTTAAAGATCTAAATATGTATATTCTCAAAGAAAGGCGGGAGAAGGGAGATATAATAGAAGCATTTAAATACTTGCATGTAGGGGCGGCAGAAGGGCTTTTATTTTGGGGGGGGGGGCCCAAACTCGCCCTGTGGGCAGAGACCCTTCCTGTTCTGCCCGCTGGGATCCGATCAGGCAAAAAGGAGGGGTCTGCCACGATCATGGCTTTTTTTTTCTGCCCATGGGGGATGGGATCCCTGTGAGCAGACTGCTGCAGGAAGAGTCTTTGCAATGATCGCGGCAGGCAGGCAGTAAACTTCCTGTGGGGATCCCATTCCCCACGGGCAGAAGACAAAGAGAAGCTGTGATCGCAGCAAAGACCCTCCCTGTCTGCCTGTGGGGATAAGATCTCCTCCAGGCAGACAGGAAGGGGCTTTTCCTCAGCTGGCTTCTTGCCATGACATGATTTTTGATGAGGCCAGGGCCCATGTGGCCTACCCCTTTCCGATGCCTATGCCTGCATGATATAAATGTACAGGAGTTAGGCCTCTTTCATTTGAAAGGAGGCTCTGGAATGAAGGGGCATAGGATGAAGCTGAAAGGGGGCAGACACAGCACCCACTTGAAATGAGGATCCTTAGCTGTGGGGGAATGAGGGTTAAGTCTGGAATAGCACAGAGGATCCTTGGCTATGGGAGGAGTGAGGGGTAAAGCCTGGGGTAAGCACAGAGAATCTTTAGCTGGGGGAGTGAGTGGTAAAGCCTGGGATAAGCAATGAGGGTCCTTGAATGTGATGCTAATCCCTGAGAACAAACGTCCAGAGATCACCCTTATAATGCAGAAAACCCAAAAATTATTTGTTTATTTACTTGTTGGACACACCATCGGGAGAAGAACCCACTCACTCTCAAATGATGGTTATGTCCATTTTAATAATTATATGGTTCTAAAATCATCAGCATGATCAAAACACTTATCTTATAACCTTTCCAAATCACGGCATGGCATCAGCATTCAAATTCAGTTGCACATTTCGAGTCCACATTCGACTCTGCTTCAGGTGCAATGGGAAAGTGTAAGAAGTTCCTCCATAAATCACTGTAATTGCCACGTTGTGTTCAGGGGTGTTCCTCAGTTGATTTTGAATGCTGTGATTTGGGAAGGTTATAAGATAAGTATTTTGATCATATTGATGATTTTAGAACCATATTGGATTTGGACATTGTGGCCATTACAGAAACATGGTTTAATGACTCACATGATTGGGATATAGCCATAGCTGGCTATAATCTATTCAGAAGAGACAGAGAAAATGGAAAAGGAGGAGGAGTAGCCTTGTATGTCAAAAGCAATATTAAAGCTACTGAAATGCAGGGGACATGGGGAAAAGAAGAAGCGCTCTGGATTGCGTTGGAAAGAGGAGATGGCACTGTCATCCATACTGCTGTAGTCTACAGACCTCTGACTCAAATTGAAGAGATAGATAACAACTTGATTATAGATATTGCCAAGATAGCCACAAAGGGGGAAGCAATAATTTTGGGTGACTTTAATCTACCTGATGTGGATTGGATTACTCCTTTTGCACATCTGGAAGGAAGCAAAAAAATTGTAGATGCTCTCCAAGATGCATCACTTAGACAAATGGTGATGGAACCAACCAGGGAAAGCTCAACGTTGGATTTAGTGCTCACCGACGGTGATAGCGTGTCGATAGCGGTGATAGCGTGTCGAAATGTCTGCATGAGTGCCCCTGTGAGCAACAGCGATCATCACACAGTGTAGTTTGAGATAAAAGCCAAGGTACAGGACAAACATAGCAAGCTCAAAGTCCTAAACTTCAAAAACACTGACTTCAATAAAATGGCCAAGTACCTAAAGGAGGAGATGATGGGGTGGGAGGAGATAAGTGGAATTGCAATGGGCTAAACTAAAGGTGGCAATAAAAGAGGCAACAGACAAATATGTTAAAAAAGTAAACAAAAACAAGAGGAGAAGGAAACCTATTTGGTTTTCCAAAGAAGTGGCTGCTCAAATAAAGGCAAAAAACACAGCTTTCGCAAAATTCAAAAGCTGGCAAACAGAAGAACACAGAAATGAATACAGGATCAAACTCAAAGAGTCAAAAAGAGAAATAAGGATAGCAAAATCAAAGACAGGAAAAGATGGCTAAAGATGTTAAGGGTGGCGACAAAACTTTCTTCAGGTATATTCGGGAAAGGAAGAAGATCAGAGTTGGAATTGCAGGACTCAGAAGTGCTGGGAAAGGACTCGTAGAAAGTGACATTACTAAACAAATACTTCTGCTCTGTTTTTACTAAAGAAAATCCTGGAGATGGACCAGCTGTGATTCACAAATATAAAAATGGGAATGTAGTAGAGATACCACACCATTCACAGAAGATGAGGTGTTGGAACAACTTGCTAAACTGAAAGTGGACAAAGCCATGGGACCGGATGGGATACATCCCAGGATACTGAAAGAGCTCAGAGGTGTTCTTGCAGGGCCGTTAAAGGATGTATTCAACAGATCCTTGGAAACAGGAGAGGTTCCTCAGGACTGGAGAATGGCTGATGTCGTACCTCTACACAAAAGTGGTGACAGGGAAGAAGTGTCAAACTACAGACCCGTGAGCCTTACCTCGGTGGCGGGAAAAGTAATGGAGGCGCTCCTGAAAGAGCGAATAGTGAACTTTCTCAAAACCAACAGGTTGCAAGATCCGAGGCAACATGGTTTTACTGAAGGACGGTCTTGCCAAACAAATCTGAATGAGTTCTTTGACTGGGTGACCAAGGAACTAGATCAGGGGCATGCAATGGATGTCATCTACCTGGATTTCAGCAAAGCCTTTGATACTGTTCCTCATAGGAGGCTTGTCAATAAACTCAGTAGCTTGGGGATGGGTACCAAGATGGTAAACTGTATTAGAAATTGGTTGACTGACAGATGACAGAAGGTGATGGTACATGGAGCTCACTTGGATGAAAGGAAGGTGATTAGCGGGGTGCCCCAGGGTTCGGTCCTGGGCCCGGCACTGTTCAATGTATTTGTGAGTGATATTGCTGAAGAACTGAATGGAAAAGTCTGTCTTTTTGCAGATGACACAAAAAATTTGCAACAGAGTGGACTCCCCCAAGGGAGTGGATAACCTGAGGAACAATCTAGAAAAGCTAGAAGAATGGTCTAATGCTTGGCAATTACAATTTAATGTGAAAAAGTGCAGTGTCATGCACTTAGGTAGCAGAAATCCAAGGGAAATGTACGCAATAGGGGCGAGAGGTTGGTGTGCATGGTTCAGGAGAAAGACCTTGGTGTGATTATCTCTGATGATCTCAAGGTGGAAAAAACAGTGCAACAAGGCATTGGCAAAAGCCAGGAGGTTGTTGGGCTGCATACAAAGAGGGATTACCAGCAGAAAGGAAGAGGTACTTATGCCATTGTACAGGTCGCTGGTGAGGCCTCACCTGGAATACTGTGTTCAGTTTTGGAGTTTCAAAAGATGTAAAAAGACTGGAAACTGTTCAGAGGAAGGCGACCAAAATGATTTGGAGCCTGTGTAAGAAACCTTATGAGAAGAGACTTGAAGACCTAAATATGTACACTTTGGAGGAGAGGAGGGATAGAGGAGATATGATTCAGACCTTTAAATACTTAAAGAGGAACGATGAACAAACAAACCTCTTCCAAAGACGAGGAAGCTGCAAAACTAGAGGGCATAACATGAAGCTGCAAGGTGGAAAATTGAAAGGCATTGTCAGGAAATATTTTTTCACTGAAAGGGTGGTGGATGCTTGGAATGCTCTCCAGATGGAAGTGGTGGGGGCAAACACGGTGGCGGAATTCAAAACAGCATGGGATAAGCACAGCGGATCCCTTTACAGCAACAGGATAAAACCAAAATAAACTGAACCATCTAACTTCTCAACAAATAGGGGTGTCCTACATGGAGTGGTGGGTCCACCCCTAAACAAAGACATGGGGAGGGTGGCCTGCACAGAGCGACAGGTGCACCTTCTCTTGCCATATCTTGCTGGGCAGACTGGATGACTATCACAACAATTTGTTCCACTCTCTAACTACTACCTAAGTACCACTGTTTTCTCAGGAAATGGGTCTCAGACTTAGTCGGGGAAGACGCCAAAGAGGAACTCTGCCTCTAGGACTAACTAACCCCTAAATTGCATCAATGACCCAAACAAATTTCCCATATATATATTATAAAAATGAGTTCAAAACAGGCTTGTCGGTCAATATGCTTGAACCTACATATACTTTCAAAATAAAGCTAAACGCTTATCTGTTAGGTCCGTACGGACTATGATCAAATCCCAACGCAAATGAACAGCGCCAGTGCGTTTCACCGCTTCCGCGGTTTCATCGGGGGATTATTGCTTGATGTTATCATGCGAACCGCTTGACCCAGTGAGCTCTCAAACAGCGATCTCACCAGACTCGTCTTACATCTAAAAGACGCCAGCGCATGCCAGACTGGATGGACTATGCTGGTCTTTGCATGGGCAGACTGGATGGACCATGCTGGTCTTTATCTGCCGTCATTTACTATGTTACTATATAATGATTAAAATGAACATGACCATCATTCGAGAGTGAGTGGGTTCTTCTCCTGATGGTGTGTTCGACAAATAAATAAACAAATAATTTTGGGGTTTTCTGCGTTATAAGGGTGATCTCTGGACTTTGGATTTAATTGTAATTACCTGCTGTTGCTGTTTTTTTTTCCTGAATCCCTGAGATCAGGCAGGTGCTATGATATAGGATCAGGATTGAGCAGACCAGATGAGCATTGTAATCCTTATCTGGCACCATACTTTTATGTATTTGTTTCTGTTTCATGTGAACAGCCAGCAAATTCTGCTTTTTGAGCAGCAAGGTAGAGAACCCCAATGGGAGATCCAATGAGGAGAGGTAAGAGGATATGGGAATGAAGAGAGGTGAATGACAGAAGGTCACTCTATGCAGGAGAATGTCTGAAAGGTGGTGAGTGATTTTGGTGTCCCAGGAGGGTGGTGAAGTTGGCACCTATCAAAAAGAAATGCATGAGGGGTTGGACTGAGGCTATCTAGAATGCCTTCCTTTCAGTCTTTTATGCTTATAGGCAGGGGATGGGGCTCTTGGACCTTTCTGGGATTCTTATTTTCTGCCCAGACCAGTAAGGAGAATATCTAAAATCTCTTGACTGTTAGTCACTAGACTAGTGCTGTTATTTCTTCATCACAGATGCCGTACTAGCCCTGAAGTTGGCAAAAGCTATTGAAGAAGGGAATAAGGAGGCTGCCATTGAGTGCGCTGGGCAGCTAGCTGAGCAGCAGACACCCCTGGTTATCCAAGTCACACAGACAGCACATCCTGTTCAGGTCATCCGGTAAGCATGCTATTCTGTAGGCAGCCTGTAAAGATATCCACTTACAGCACATCTAGGTCAGCTCAGGAATAACGAGTGAGGTTATCAAATTTTCATATGATACAAACGTATTCAAAGTTATTAAAAAACAAGAGGTTTGTGAAAATTGCAAAAGGACCTTGACAAATTGGGAAAACTGGATGCTCCATAGTGCGACCGCACCTCAAATATGGTGTACAATTCTGGTCACCATATCTTAAAAAGGATATAGCAGAATTAGAAAAGGTACAGAAAAGAGCCACCATAATGGTAAAGAGGACGGAAGGATATCCCTATGAGGAGAGGCTTAAAAGGTTAGAGCTTTTCAACTTGGAAAAGAGACGGCTGAGGGGAGATATTATAGAAGTCTATAAAATAATGAATGGAGTGGAACTGGTAAATGTAGATTGGCTATTTTACTCCTTCAAAAAGTAGAAAGACTAAGGGATACTCAATGAAGCTACAAGGTAGCCCATTTAGGACTAATAAGAGAAAATATTTTTCACTCAATGAGTAATCAAACTCTGGAATTTGTTACCGGAAGATATAGTAAAAGATGTTAGTGTAGCTAGGTTTAAAAAATGTTTCAACAAGTTCCTGGAGGAAAAGTCCATAAACCATAATTCCTTATCGTCCCTCCAGTCTAGTCCCGAACCTCTGGGGTTTAAGCACCTTCTCCCGCAGCTTGGAGACTGAGCATGTCATTCTTTTGGTGACACCAGTATAACTAGACCAGGGACCGCCTCCTTGCTCCAGTTTACTCAGTCTCCAAGCAGCTGGAGGAGCATGAGTCCTAGAGGTTCAGGACTCACTGGAGGAATGATTAAGATAGGAATAGCTAGACCAGGTAGGGATTATTTAAAAAAAAAGAAAAAAAAAAGGGGTTGTGGCCCCTTTAAATTGGTGATGCAAGTTTAAATTGTTTTAGAGTTGGTCGCGGCTTTCCCTGCTTGTTCCAGGCTGCCCCCCTTCTCCCCCCTCCCTGAAGCAGTTTCCCTGCCTGGGGAAAGAGCGGGAGTTGAGTGTGGAACCTCCAGCTCTCGCTCCCCTGAAGCGGTGAGGAGCTGTGAGGCGTGCCACTCAATCCACGCGCTGCGGGGGGGCCTCTAGCAGCTGCGGCAGAACTTGCTCCGGCGGCCGGATCCCAGGCCTGTTCCCTTCACTTTTGGATCGCTTCAGGTGGCGGCGGCGGGTCGGGAGAGGCTCCTGTCACTCCGGTGGGCAGCACAAGTGGAGGTAGGAGCCTGAGCACAGCGCAGGGGCCTGCAAGTTGGTCGGCAGGCGTCGCGTGCAGGAGTTTGCAGTGCGGGCAAGCCCAGACCGCGTGGTAGCAGCGCGGGAAACCGGGGGTCTATGAAGTTGGAGTTGGTAAGGTTTTCTGACTGTCCTTTGACTGCATTATTGTTATAGTTGAGACAGCTTGCATTAATTTGGTTTTTTGATTATATTAAAAAAAAAAAAAAAAGAGGCAGCTGTTTTCTTTTTTTGTTTGTTCTTTCAGGAGCTGTTTTACTGTACCTCGGGTGTTTCATACGAAGTCTGCTCCAGGGTAGGTTTATGTCCTTAAGATCCCTCTGCCTCCTTTGTGGGGCCAGGAGAGGATCCGTTTCGGAGGCGGGGGTGTGCAGGGGATGCGCACGGGAAGCCTCCACTGCAGAAATGGTAGAGCAGAATGGGGCAGAGTATGTAAGCGATGTCCCTGTTGCTACTGAGTCTCTGTCTACGCCCGGGGGTCCCATGGAGCCTCTGCTGGGGCCTTCCTTAGGAGATGGGGCGCTGGGATTGAAGCGTCCGGGGACGTCCCTTGAAGGTGGTGCTGCAGCCGTCCCGGTTAAGAAGCCTAAGTTAGTGGCGGGTAAGGAGGACTTGAATTTGGAAGATCACCCGGAGTTAGAGGGCTCGGAGGTAGATCAGGACCTAGAGGAAGGTGAGATAGCTGAGCCGGAGGACCAGGCAAGAGTGGTGAGAGTATTTAGGCGGGAGGAACTCTCAGCGCTGATTTCAGAGACGCTCAAGGCCTTAAGTATACAGGCAGCGGGACAGGCTGAGGATACCACGTTGGAGGATCCCTTATTGCAGGCGGTGCGAAAGTCGCAGCGGGCGTTCCCAATTCATAGGGTTTTTAAGGAAATGATTCAGGAAGAATGGGACACGCCTGAAGCAGGGCTCAAGGGGTCCAGAGTGATGGCCCGTCTGTACCTGCTGGAGGAGCCGGATAAGGATCTTTTTAAGTCTCCGAAGGTGGATGCGGCGGTCTCGGCAGTGACTAAGAAGACCACGATTCCTGTAGAGGGCAGTGCCACACTTAAGGATGCCCAGGATAGGAGGTTAGATACGTTGCTGAAGCAAGCTTTTGAGGTAAAAGTTCTTTCCATGCAGGCTTCCATTTGTGGAGCGTGGATGGCTAGAGCTTGCCTTCGGTGGTCCCAAGATATTAAGGGAACGCAGGCGGAGGACCCGGTCGAGGAGGTGTCCCGAATGGAGTCCGGGGCGGCGTACTTGGCAGATATTCAGTATGATCTTATACGGGGTCTCGCTAAGAGTATAGCGTCGGTAGTAGCGGCGTGGAGGTATCTGTGGCTGCGTAATTGGGCAGCTGATGGGGCCTCTAAGGCAAGGTTAGGTAAGCTCCCTTCCTTATCGTCACTCCAGTCCAGTCCCTTTACTTCTGGGTTGCGCAACCCTTCCAGCAGCTTGGAGGCTGAGCCCAACCTTTTTGGGGATGGAGCGGTATAAATACCACTGGGACCACCCCCATCTCCAGTATTCTCAGCCTCCAAGCAGCTGGAGGGTTCCGTAAGCCTTGGGCTTACTGGAGTCCTTCCTTCTCCTAATTTAATATTTTAACCAAGTTATTTAGTCTTTATTTCCTTTATTTAGTTAAGAAAGCTGGTTTTCTTTTGAGTTTTCTTTTATTTCTTGCCTGCTCCTTTAAATTTGATTGCAATCTCTCTCCTCCCTCCCCCGGCCGGGCCGGGGACCGGAGCGGATGCCTGAGCTGCCTGCTGCAGGGTGGTAGAAGCTCTCCTTACCTGCCGGAGCCCTTTGCACCTTTTTCTTCAGGAGCTGCTCTGCCTCGCGCCGAAGCCCCTGCGGTGGCTGAGCGCTGGAGGCAGCAACGCGAGTGAGCCCAGACGCTCCCCCGCCCCCCCCCCCCAGAGCAGCGGGGTGCGGTGGACATTCCCGGAGCCGCGAAATCAAGCCGTCGGGCTTCCGGAGGACGCCGGGGCATACCAAGCTGAGGGCGGCGCGAGCACGTCTCTCCCTCCGCAGCGGTAACAGTCTAGGCACAAGGCAGCGGGCTGGAGCGCGATCCTCCGTTCAGGGCTCCACGTGGTCGCGGCCTACCACGTGTTGAGCCAACGGAGAGGAATCGCTGAACGGGACCTGATTTCTAAACATCTTCAGCGCTTCAAACAGCAAGTATTAGCCTTGGCGGCCAGTTTTTTATTCTTTTTCTATATCACGTTTTGGTATTTTATTTGCAATCCATTCATCTGCTGTGCATCGTTTTTTCTACGGCAAGGTCTTCTTAGCTCCCGGTTCTGCTGGCCTTAGTTGGGGAAGGGTCAGCACGGGCTTAGCTGTTTTTGTTTCCCCAGATCAATTTTACTCAGCGGATCGGGGTTTGTTTGTTCGCATCTTTGGTTTGCCTTTTAGTTGCCTTTTGGTGTTGGCTTCTTTAGGTAATCTTGCATAGCCCGGAGAGCAGGCCACTTGCCAATTAAGCTTCCTTTGAGCCCTGGTAGAGCATGGCTACCAAGACAAAGTGCCCATCCTGTGGCACACGGAGAGGTACCTCTTCGGAGTCAGGAATCTGCAAAGCTTGTGCTGCAGTTTCTACCTCCGTAGAGCAGGAAATCAACTTGTCTTTGCCCCAAGTACCGCAGGGACCGGGGGACTCCCTGGAGACGGAGGTGGGGACCCAATTACCTCCGGCTGCTAGCTCAGAAGTCCTCGCACCCCCTCTGCTTCGTTCCACAGCGGATGGGGGGGCCGGTGACCTCTTCTCCCCCGATTTTATCCTCCTACTCCACCAAGCTTACTGCATGCGCAAGCAGGGGCTGGCACCAAGGGATGCAGGTTCGCCAGCAGAAGCCAGGTTACCCAGACCTATGAGAGCAGGCGGTCAGGATTCAGGGATCCCCGCCAAACGCTCCAGACTGATGAGTGAGGAGATCCTCCCACCCCTTTCGCAGGGCACTCCAGAGGAGGAAGGCTCGGAAAGGGACTTAGAGGAGGAAGAGGAGGAGCTGGAAGAAGGGGAGATCCCGGAGGAGGATCATGCTCGCATTGTCAGAGTTTTTCGCCGGGAAGAGCTCCCTTCTTTAATCAATGAGTCCCTGAAAGCCCTCAATGTAGCCTCAGACTCCCCAGCAGAGGACGAGGCATTAGAGGACCCCTTAATTCAGGCCATCAGAAAGTCCCAGAAAGTTTTCCCTGTACACAGGGTAGTACGTCAGATGATACAGGAGGAGTGGGATCAACCAGAATCAGGGTTGAGAGGGGTACGAACCATGGCTCGACTCTACCCTCTCCCAGAGACAGACAAAGAACTGCTGAAGTCCCCCAGGGTGGATGCAGCGGTTTCAGCGGTCACCAAGAAGACTACTATCCCAGTTGAGGGCGCCACGGCCTTGAGAGACGCTCAAGATAGGAAGTTGGACACACTCCTGAAACAAGCCTTTGACATAAGCGCTCTCGCCTTGCAGGCCTCCGTCTCAGGAGCCTGGGTCGCTCGGGCCTGTTTAAGGTGGGCGCAACAGATCCAGACAACCGAAGGATCAGCGGCCGAAACACAGTCCAACTCGGCTAGGCTGGAATCCGGAGCAGCCTATTTGGCGGATAGTCAGTATGACCTCATCAGAAGCCTAGCCAAGAACATGGCCTCGGTGGTGGCGGCTAGGCGGTATCTGTGGCTGCGGAATTGGGCAGCGGATGCCTCCTCTAAGGCGCGCCTGAGTCGACTTCCCTTTAAGGGGAAACTGTTATTTGGCGAGGATTTGGAGAAGTTAGTAAAGGACTTGGGGGAGTCAAAGGGAGGCAGGCTTCCGGAAGACAGGCAAAAACAGGGGCGTTCTCTGCCACCATTGCGTACCCAGCCTAGGGACCCCCGGAGGTTTCGTCCAGCCAGGTCAGCACCCTTTCCCAAGGGCCGTTTTTCCCCAAAGGGACAAGGTTTCAGAGGGTTCCGAGGAGCTGGCCGAGGTTTTGGATCCTCCTCCTCCTCATCCTCCTTCTCGGGTCCCAGAAAACAACAATGAGATGACGGGGGTCCAGGAGGGAAGGCGCCAGATAGGCGGTCGCTTGAGACTCTTTCTTCCCGCCTGGTCCCGAGTCACGTCCGATCAATGGGTTCTAGAGGTGATCAGAGAAGGCTATGCCCTCGAATTTGCAGAACAAATACCTCCGGCCTTTGTCCGATCTCCCTGCGGCTCCTCCTCAAAGAGGGCGGCGGTAGAGGCAACTCTCGCGCACCTACTAGCGCTCGGGGCCGTGATCCCGGTCCCACCAAACCAGCGCGGCTCGGGTCGGTACTCGATTTACTTCGTGGTACCAAAGAAAGAAGACTCCTTTCGACCGATCCTGGACCTAAAACAGGTCAATCGCTGCCTCAGGGTGCCACACTTCCGGATGGAGACTCTACGTTCTGTCATAGCAGCCGTGAGGGGAGGGGAGTTCCTAACATCCCTCGATTTGACAGAAGCCTACCTGCACATCCCGGTCAGGAAGTCCCACCAACAGTTCCTGAGATTCGCGGTACCAGAAGGCCACTTTCAATTCCAGGCTCTGCCCTTCGGCCTAGCTACGGCCCCCAGGACATTCACCAAGATAATGGTGGTAGTGGCGGCCTTCCTTCGGAAGGAGGGAATATTAGTTCACCCTTACTTAGACGATTGGCTGATCCGGGCAAAGTCCGAAGAGGAAAGTCGCTCGACAACGACCAGAGTGATCCAGGTTTTAGAGGACTTGGGGTGGGTCATCAATCGAGCAAAGAGCAGGCTGATTCCCTCCCAGGAACTCGAGTACCTCGGGGCAAGATTCGACACCAACAGCGGGAGGGTGTTCTTGTCACGAACAAGATCAAGGGAGCTAAGACTTCTAGTCTCACAGTTTCTAGCCAGACGAAGCCCCTCGGCGTGGCATTATCTCCAGCTCCTGGGAACCATGGCGGCGGCAATAGAGGTAGTACCATGGGCCAGGGCCCACATGCGGCCATTGCAGCGCTCACTGTTACGTCGATGGTCTCCCCAACATCATCCTCTCTCTCTGCAGTTACCTTGCGCGCCGCGGACCAAACAGGCACTCCACTGGTGGAGGTGCCCGAGGAATCTGGACCGCGGGATGCCTCTCGAACCCCCACAGTGGTTACTATTGATGACGGATGCCAGCCTGTCAGGCTGGGGAGCACACTGCGGGGACCAGTATGTCCAGGGTCGCTGGACACCGTTGGAAGCGCAATGGCCCATCAACAGACTGGAATTGCGGGCCGTCACCCTAGCGCTCAAAGCTATCGAGGCCTTAGTACAGGGAAGGGCAATTCGCGTGCTCTCAGACAATGTCACCGCGGTGGCCTACATCAACCACCAGGGGGGCACCAGCAGCCCCGCCCTCGAGAAGGAGGCAGCCGCCCTCTTCCAGTGGGCGGAAGTCCATCTGCAGGCGCTATCTGCTCAGCACGTGGCGGGCACGGACAATGTCACAGCCGATTTCCTCAGCAGGTGCAGAATAGACCACGGGGAGTGGGAACTGGATCAGGAAACCTTCAATCAAATAGTAGCTCGATGGGGACTACCAGTCATGGACCTCATGGCACGGTTCTCATCAGCCAAGGTGGACAGATTCTTCAGTCGACGGAGGGAAAGAATGTCCGAGGGCCTAGACGCCCTATCTCAAAAGTGGCCTTCGGAGGGTCTTCTCTATGTATTTCCTCCTTGGGCTCTGATCGGAAAGGTCCTCCAGCGGGTGGAGTCCCACCGAGGCTGGGTAATCCTCATAGCCCCGGACTGGCCTCGCCGACCCTGGTATGCGGATCTGGTGAGGATGATCGCCGACCATCCTTGGCGGCTCCCTTGCAAAAGGGATCTGCTAAGACAAGGTCCGGTACGGATGCCACAGGTGGATCGGTTCTCGCTTACGGCTTGGCTGTTGAAAGGGCGCGGCTCCTGAAACGGGGTTACTCAGGGGCAGTAGTCTCGACTCTGTTACAGTCCAAGACACGCTCGACCTGCCTATCTTACGTAAGAGTGTGGCGAATCTTCGAGGCATGGTGTGCAGAGCGTCAAAAGAGACCACTTTCGGCCTCAGTCCCGGAGGTCCTGGAATTCCTGCAGGCAGGGTTTGACAAGGGGCTGGCTCACAGCTCCTTAAGGGTTCAGCTCGCCTCCATCGCTTGCTACAGAGGCAAGGTCCGGGGGAAGCCCCTAGGGGCCCACGTGGACGTCTCGAGGTTCTTAAGGGCAGTCAGACGGCTACGCCCCCAGCGGAGGTCGATCATCCCTCCTTGGGATCTTAACCTAGTACTAAATGCCTTGGTCGGGAATCCCTTTGAGCCATTGAAGGAGGCCTCCTTAAAGGATTTGACCCTAAAGACGGTTTTCCTGATCGCCATCTGTTCGGCCAGGAGGATCTCGGAACTACAGGCGCTGTCCTCCCAGCCCCCCTTTCTGTCCCTCCTCAAGGACAAAGTTGTTCTGCGCACGGTTCCCTCCTTCTTGCCCAAAGTTATCTCTCCCTTTCATGTGAACCAGACAGTTACCCTCCCGGCCTTCGCAGCGGAGGGCCTGGGAGTCGGGGATAGCAAACTTCGACTCCTAGACATCAGGAGGACTCTGAAGCAATACCTCTCTCGCACAGCGCCCTTCCGAAAGTCCGAACGACTATTCATTCAGTTTGGGGGTCCACACAAAGGGGAGGCGGCGGCCAAGGCCTCCATCTCGAGGTGGATCAGGGAGACAATTGCTTCTGCCTATATTCTGAAAGGGAAGCAGGTTCCCGTGGGCCTGCGTGCGCATTCCACTAGGGCTCAGGCTACCTCTTGGGCGGAGTTCAGCCTAGTTCCGCCACTGGATATATGTAGGGCAGCGACTTGGTCCTCGCTCCATACCTTCTCCAAACACTATAGGTTGGACGTTCAGAGTGCTGCAGACGCTCGTTTTGGCCTAGCGGTTCTTCGTTCCGGTATGCCGGACCCCACCCAGGGTTGAACTGCTCTGGTACATCCCAGAAGTAAAGGGACTGGACTGGAGTGACGATAAGGAAATAGTAATTAGATCTTACCTGCTAATTAGTGTTCCTGAAGGAACGACAGTCCAGTCCCTGATCCCTCCCGGTTCCGGCTAAAGTTAAGATTTATGGTTTATAGAGAAACATCAGAACGAAAGCAGGCCAGCTTCGGCAAGCTCGGGCAACCCTCCCTCCGCCCGGGGCCATTCCTCATATCCCTTCCTATACCATTAAAAAAAAAAAAAAAAAAAAAAACCATATAATAAGTTTGCCATATGTTGGTGGTTAATTTTACTTGAGATGTGTTATTATATAGGTTGTTCACGAAAGTTGTGTTATATCTGCTTTTTCATTCGAATACTGGAGATGGGGGTGGTCCCAGTGGTATTTATACCGCTCCATCCCCAAAAAGGTTGGGCTCAGCCTCCAAGCTGCTGGAAGGGTTGCGCAACCCAGAAGTAAAGGGACTGGACTGTCGTTCCTTCAGGAACACTAATTAGCAGGTAAGATCTAATTACTATTTTTTGCAGCAGGCTTCTCTTTGGCGAGGATTTGGACAAGTTAGTTAAGGATCTAGGAGAGTCTAAGGGTGGAAGGTTGCCAGAGGACAAGCAGAAGCAAAACCGGCCGGTAGGGCCCTCCAAGAATCAACAAAGGGAGTTTCAAAGGTTTCGTCAGGCAAGATTTGGTCAGTTTCAGAGAGGGCGTTGTAGTGGCTAATCCCCACACACAATCATTGTCTGACAAAAAAATCTTTTTCAATTATACTATACTATTGTAGAGGGAGGGGAGATATACTTTTCCAGGGTAGGTCATCTGTTTATTTGGAATACATATGAGGCAAACCTAGACCTGTTGAAGCCTCGAGGGTATACATATATTGTATTATAGAGAAATAAATGGCAAGTTTTATCAATCAGCTGTATGTGTTGGAAGAAAGAAAGAAGAGTCAAAATGACCCGAAGGTTATGAGCCAAGGAAAAAGGAGTAGCAGTGAGGTGGATTTAGAGGGAAATATAATGAGCTCTGTCTTAGCCATATTCAGTTTCAAATGATGGCAGACATCAAGGCTGATATACACTAGCGGAAAAAATTGTGGATACACCTGTAAAATTTGAGCTCTCCGCGATAATATCTGTCTTACTTATGTTAATTAAGTATTCTATATATTAGATACTCTATGCAGATTGTAATATGTTCCCAAATGTTATGGCAACAAACGAATATCAACATTTATCAGAAAAAACTTCGATTTGGAGTCAGACAAGGTAATTGATGTCTTTTTCTCAGGAAAATGATATTTTTCATGAAACTGTCGATCCACTTTAAGCAGGTTTTATGCAGAATCTCATGTATAAGCTGACGCTTCAGATAATGTGTGCTATACTGCCAGGTGTCTACAAGCTGTATCGAAGTCATATTTGTGCTTTTGTTATTTTTACAAATTTTATTTATTAGCAAAATTTAAATTGTTAGGCTGGCTTTAAAAAATCGTAAATCATCTGCCAAGGACATCAATCAGGAACTTATGGATCTTGGTGTGCCCGTTACTGATCGAACTGTTCGAAACAGGCTACTCAACGCTGGTCTGAGGGCAAGAATTCCAAGAAAGAAACCTTTTCTGAATATTATTTCTTGGAATTCTTGCCCTCAGACCGGCGTTGAGTAGCCTGTTTCGAACAGTTCGATCAGTAACAGACACACCAAGATTCATAAGTTCCTGATTGATGTCCTTGGCGGATGATTTACGATTTTTTAAAGTCAGCCTAACAATTTAAATTTTGCTAATAAAATAAATTTGTAAAAATAACAAAAGCACAAATATGACTTTGATACAGCTTGTAGACACCTGGCAATATAGCACACATTATCTGAAGCGTCAGCTCTCGTACATGAGATTCTGCATAAAACCTGCTTAAAGTGGATCGACAGTTTCATGAAAAATATCATTTTCCTGAGAAAAAGACATCAATTACCTTGTCTGACTCCAAATCGAATTTTTTTCTGATAAATGTTGATGATATTCGTTTGTTGCCATAACATTTGGGAACATATTACAATCTGCATAGAGTATCTAATATATAGAATACTTAATTAACGTAAGTAAGACAGATATTATCGCAGAGAGCTCAAATTTTACAGGTGTATCCACAATTTTTTCCGCTAGTGTATAGGCCTGGATTCCTAAAGAAATTTCAGGTGTAGAGAGATACATCTGAGAATCTTCAGCATAAAGATGGTACTGAAAAACATGAGAGGAAATTAGAGATGTAATCTGCCTAGTAGATAGTGAGGAATAGAAATGTTTTTAAATAAATAAATAAAGACCGAAGCAAAGAATTCATTCAGTCTCTCCACTATGGCCTTGTTCTCCCTTAGTGCCCCTTTTACCTCTCTGTCATCTAATGGTCCAACTGACTCTTTCATAGGCTTTTTGCTGTCCTTGCCTGCCTTATCAATGGCTTGCATTTAACTTGTTAGCACTTATGTTTCCTGTTTTTGTCATTTGGATTTTTTTCCATTTTTTTTTAAAGATTCTCTCTTAGCTAGAACAGCCTCTCTGACTTTACCTTTAAACCATGCTGGCAGTCGTTTGACCTTCCTTTCACCTTTGTTAAAGCATGGAATAGAAACATAGAAACATGATGACAGAAAAAGACCACATCTGGTCTGGGCTTCCAAGATAGTATTTTTAAACAATGCCCAGGCCTGATGCAAACTTTTAAACTTTTGTAGCTGCTCTTTTTAGTTTTTCCTTAACCATTTTCCTCATTTTATCATAGCTTTCCTTTTGAAAGTTAAATGCGTGAGCAATGAATTTCCTTGCTGTACTCCCTCCATTTATTAAATCAAATGTGAGCATGTTATGATCACTATTGCCAAGTGAATAACGAGTGAGGTTATCAAATTTGCAGATGACACAAAACTATTTAAAGTTGTTAAAACCCAAGAGGATTGTGGAATATTGCAAGAGGATCTTGATAAATTGGAAGACTGGGCATCAAAATGGCAGATGAAATTTAATGTGGACAAGTGCAAAGTTATGCACCTAGGGAAGAACAACCCAAACTATGGTTTCACAATGCAAGGTTCCACATTAGGAACCACCACCCAGGAAAAAGATTTAGGCATCATTGTGGATAACATGTTGTGGCAAGGAGGCCTATCCGGAGTCCGGGGGAGAACAAAGAGACAGGGAATTCACCCTAGTAAAAGGCCCTCTTTCACCAAATCAGGGTAGGAAAGCTACAACCACCTCTAGGAATCAGAAAACTTCCATGTGGCCCACATTTCATGCTCCCCCTAGTGGAATGAAGGGGAGAGGATACAGGGCCCAGAACCCCTTAGGCAGGGAATGCTCCAAGCACTCAGGTGCCTAAAGTCAGGTTGATTGCCGTCACCTGAGTAGGGAGGAGTTGGAGCTAGAGCCCTGGAAGTTTAAACCTAGGGCAGAGTATGAGAGAGGGGGGAAGAGAAGCAGGAAGCCAGGCTGACACGAGCAGGGGCACAGACACAAGCAAGGGAAGCTTGACTGGTGCGGAGCAGAGCAGAGGAACTGAGCTTCCAGGAGAAGAAAGTGCTAATTGGCATATAGCACGTCTGCAGGAGAGTTTGGAGCCAGGAACAAGAGAGACTCCAAGATCCCCCGGGAGGTGGTTAGCTGAGCCCTGTGAGCGAGACAGGGAGTCAGAGCCCATGCAGCTGGGAGAGCCCGAGGTGAAGCTGAACGATGAGGACACTCCCATGGACTGTTCCTTTTGCCAAGCTTTAAACCTGGAAACGTAGAGAAAGCAAGCCAGTCTTGAAAGAAAGTCTACCAGGAAAAGGTACCCATAGTCCACAAGCAGGGTGGCCATGATTCCCTCGTGTTGGTAAAGGGGAACTTTACGGGGACTAAGGAGCAAGCCTGGAATTGTGATAAGCTTGTTAATCACCTGCTGCTGGAATGAGGACACTGGGGTAAGCTAAAGTAGCTGAATAGAAGCTAAACTACCACAGACTTTAAATGTGATTTTGCTTTTGTGCTTTAGCCAGCAAGGCTAAAAAGGAATGCAATATCCTTGCTGTTAAAAACTGTGTATCCTGAACTATAGAGAACCTTTAAACAGCCATTTTTGTGTTCGGGTTTGTTTTTGGACAATGCTCTGCTTCAAAGAGTCCTGAACAACTAATCCTGTATGTGGTATGATCGAACCATTGTGTACAAAATAAATTTCTGTCATTTGCCTTACCTCGTTGAGCCTGACTACAACTTTCTGCCTGATGCACCCATACAGCTAAACAAAGACTACATTTCCCAGAGGACACTGCAGGGAAATAGTTTGAAAAAGCTGAAAAAGCGGATAGCAGAAAGTTCCTCTAATAATCCACGCCCCTCTAAGCTAGAGGCGAGTGGTGGTGGCGTGACAATGTTAAAACTCTCGGCGCAGTGTGCAGCGGCAGCCAAGAGAGCAAATAGAATGCTAGGTATCATAAGGAGAGGAATGGAAAATAAAACAAAAGATATTATAATGCCTCTATATCGTTCCATGGTGAGACCGCACCTTGAATATTGTGTGCAATTCTGGTCGCCGTATCTTAAAAAGGATATAGCGATATTAGAAAAGGTTCAGAGAAGAGACACCAAAATGGTAAAGGGGATGGAAGGATACTCCTATGAAGAAAGGCTAAAAAGGTTAGGGCTCTTTAGCCTGGAAAAGAGACGGCTGAGGGGAGATATGATAGAAGTCTATAAATTAATGAATGGAGTGGAACGGGTAAACGTAGATCGATTGTTTACGTTATCAGAATACAGAAAGACTAGGGGACATGCAATGAAGCTACAGGGTAAACTATTTAAGACTAATAAAAGAAAATATTTTTTCACTCAATGTGTAATCAAACTCTGGAATTTGTTACCGGAGGATGTAGTAAAGGCTGTTAGTGTAGCTGGGTTTAAAAAAGGTTTGGACAAGTTCCTGGAGGAAAGGTCCATAAACCATTATTAAGAAGGGACCCAGGATATCAATGCTTGACCCAGTACAAGCATTGTGGAACCTGTGTCTTTTGGGGAGACTGCTAGGTACATATGACCTAGATTGGCCACTGTTGGAAACAGGATACTGGGCTTGATGGACCTTGGTCTGACCCAGTATGGCATATCTTATGTTCTTATGTCCCTAAAACAGTTACCTTTCACAGTAGATTGTGCATTCCATTATCCCTCAACCAACTATACTGGCTAGATTTAGGAGAATATTCACCTAAAAAACAGTTATATAGGTTTTTCTGATTATTTTCCTTAAAGGTAACTGGTGTGGTTATCCATTCATCAAGTATTTGAATTTTGCCCTCTGGGGAGTGTAGTTAGATCTCTCATGTTTGGTGTTTGCTCCACTGGGTAGAAGAGCCTCCTTCTTGCTACATTGAAATTGATTTTGTTTTGACTCGAGATGTTAATTGGGAGGAACTTGCTTTGGTCTTAACAAGGTAAAATTTACATAAAATGTATTGTTGTTGGGGGAGGGGGAGGAGGAAACTGTTACTGTGATTTAATGTTTGAGCGGTTTCTGGATAAATGTCATAAAAGTTGAAATAAATAAATATAACCCATTTTGTAAGTAGTCCTGACATATCTCTGGAGCCAACCCCAGCATTAAAGCTCAGACCTATAACCACTGCTCTCACAATGTCTTTCTCCCCTTGCCCTTTCCTATAGGCTGTGTCATGGCCTCTTTCTGTTCTTTCGTGCTGTAGGTTGTGGGTGAATGTTGAAGATGCACAGATGCACACCGTTCCCATCACGCTGAAAGTCCACCCTGAAATGACAGTGGCATCACTGAAGGACTTGGTATGGACAAGAATGTTAAGGTTCATTCAGAAAGATGAGGGAGAGGCAGTGTAGCACTCAAATTTTCCTTCTAGTTAGGATATCAGTGTAGGATTGTTACATAATATGGATTCCTTATCGTTCCTCCAGTTCAGTCCTCTAATTCTGGGTTGTCAACCTCCTCCTGCAGCCTGGAGACTGGTATGTCAGAATGATGACATCACTGGATATAGTCTGGTGCTCTCTGCTCTCCCTTCCAGTGTAACCAGTCTCCATGCAGCAGGAGGACTGGGTGAGCCCTTGTGAGGGCTCACTGGAGTAACAGATAAGGAAGGTTAAAGTTAGTGTAGGATATTTAGCAATTTTTTGTTTCTTGGTACTTTGGGGTATATATCCCTTTAAAAAAAAAAAAAAAAAAAGGGCATAGTGTACAGAGAGCTCCGGCACAACGATTGGGCCTGCTTGCACCCTGTCTGTCACCAAATTGCGATCGGCTGCAAATGTTCAGGCAGAGAATCTCCCCCAGGACATTTCGGGGAAGAGTTCTCTGATGCTCCGGTCCTCAGCCGGAGCGCGGGGTCTGTAGTGCGCTCTCTCTCGCTTTTCTCTATATGCAGGACAGTTCTTCTTTCTTTCACTTTTCAAACGCCGCCCCGGCGTCGGAGCTCCAGGAACATTTCGTCTGACCTGGCCGGTCAGCTGTTTACCGGTTGCAGGCGGCGATTTAGCATACGGCCCACGGCAAGGTGAGTGAGCACCGGAGGACAAGGATTTTGGCGCCCTTTTCCATTTCGGCCCCGGGCGGCCATTTTCACAGCGCGGCATGCCGCGTGGCAGCCTAACATAGCCGCGATCGGCTTCATAAGCTCATTTTGTTGCTTTTTGCAGCGGGGTCACTTAGGTTTATTTTTATTTTATTTATTTTATTTTATTTTACTTTCCTTATTGGGCTTCATTTAAGTTTGTTTACTTTCGTTTACTGGGTCTCAGTTTCAGTCTCATCAGCCTGAGGGGGGGGGTTCTGCCCTCGCGGCTGCAGTACCCGATTGGTTTTTTCTTAAATAGCTAAGTAGTATAGCAGGGTAGATCTATCCTCTCCAATTCAATTCCACTTTACAAAAAAAAAAAAGACCAATAACCTAACTATATAACTAAATAAATAATAATAGAAGCATTTCTGCTCTGCGTGTTTTCAGGATTGACAGTTTGATGGCGGGGCGACCGCAGAGGCAAACTGGCGGATACCGGTGTGTGCTGCGGCTGTGCATCTCTTTCATCCACTGTGGAGCAGCAAATGGACCTTACGGAGGCGGTGGAGGCTCCGCAGGTCCAAGAAGCAGCGCTGACGGAGACTCCTGGTACCTCTGGGCGAGAGGATCTCCGGGACGAGCTGACGGACTCTTTGGCAGCTCTGCCAGAGCAGCAGCCGGGGGAGTCAGTGGAGTTTTGTCCAGAATTCATCTTGATGCTCCACAAGGCCTTCTGCCTGAAGCGTCAGGGTAAGGGGGATGATGTTCCCTCCCTTTCCTTGGTGGATGCACCTTTGGCACCTTTGGGTGACGTTGGGGAGGGCCCATCGGCACCTAAAAGGTCTAGAACCTGGATTTCCTCGGCTGCAGATTCTGATTGGCCTGAGGTCGAGGAGTTTGACTGGGAAACTGACGAAGGGCTACAGGCTCTAGAGGAGGGGGAGATTGTAGAGCCTTAAGACCAGTCTAAGATCCTCAGAGTTTTTCAGAAGGAGGAACTGCCAGCATTGATTACAGAATCTCTGCGGACCTTGAAGCTAGCGCCTCCGGCAGCCCCAGATGAGGAGATCGAGGATCCCGTCATTCAGGCAGTCCGTCAAACCCAGGTGGTGTTTCCGATTCATAAGGTAGTGGATAAGATGATTCAGGAGGAATGGGATCAACCAGAATCGGGGCTCCGGGGAGTCCGTATGCTGAATAGGCTGTATCCGCTGGCCGATAAGGACAAGGATAGGTTCTGGTCGCCGCGAGTGGACGCGGTAGTCTCGGCGGTTACTAAGAAAACTACCATTCCGGTAGAGGGCAGCGTGGCCTTAAAAGATACCCAGGACCGTAGGGTTGATGGTCTTCTCAAACAGACCTTCCAGGCCGATTCCCTGTCGTTGCAGGTTTCTGTTTGTGGGGCCTGGGTGGCTCGTGCATGTTTGCGTTGGGTGCAGCAGTTGCGTCAATCGCCCCATCTCAATCCTGAGGAGCATCAGGAGTTGGGACGTCTGGAATCGGGCACCGCTTATTTGACTGATGTGCACTATGATTTGATCAGAGCGCTAGCGAATAGTACGGCATCCGTCGTAGCGGCCTGCAGGTCGATTTGGTTGCGTAATTGGACAGCGGATGGGTCCTCTAAGTCTCATCTGAGTAAATTGCCCTTTAAAGGCAAGTTATTATTCGGAGAAGATCTAGATAAGCTAGTGAAGGATCTCAGGGAGACTAAGGCGGGTAGACTCCCAGAGGACAAGCCGAAACAAGGCCAATCTGGTCAGAGTTTCAGAGGCCAGTTTCGGGACTTTCGCAGATTTCGGTCGCCACGCTTCGGTTCCTTTCAAAGGGGCAGATTCGCTTCCCGAGCGCAAGGGTTTCCGAGGTTTTCGGGGAGCAACTAGAGAGTTCTCCTCCGGTTCCATCTCAACAGCTCGAAAGTCACAATGAGATGAGGCGGGTTCCGACGGCGGATACTTCCATAGGCGGGAGGCTCCGGAGGTTTCTCGCCGTCTGGACCCTTATTATGTCCGATCAGTGGGTTTTAGAAATTATTTGTCACGGGTATGCCTTGGAGCTCGCGCATCCCGTCCGGGACTCCTTCGTCCTGTCTCCTTGCAGGGGCCAGAGAAAGACTTTGGCAGTTCGCAGCACCTTAGAACGACTTCTGCAGTTAGGGGCGGTCGTGGAAGTTCCCAGGGCAGAGTACGGCCTAGGTCGGTACTCCATATATTTCATGGTGCCAAAGAAGGGTGGAGCTCTGCGGCCCATTTTGGACCTCAAGGCTGTGAATCGGTGTTTGCGCGTGCCTCACTTTCGTATGGAAACGCTGCGCTCCGTTATTGTAGCAGTGCGACAGGGCGAGTTTTTAACCTCTTTGGATCTGACGGAGGCCTACTTGCACATTCCCATCTGAGAGGCGCATCAGCGATGGTTAAGGTTCGCGTTGCTTTGGGGACATTATCAGTTCCAAGCGTTGCCCTTCGGTCTCGCGACGGCGTCACGCACCTTTACCAAGATCATGGTGGTGGTGGCGGCGGCGTTGCGAAAGGAAGGGATTTTAGTACATCCTTACCTGGACGATTGGTTGATTCGAGCAAAGTCCGAGGAGGAAAGCCATCACGCAACGAACAGGGTGGTAGAGTTCTTGCAGAGTCTTGGTTGGGTGGTCAATCCAAACAAAAGCCATCGCCAACCCACTCAAGTTCTCGAGTATCTGGGAGTACAATTCGACACCCTCAAAGGGCGGGTGTTTTTGCCGCTCAGAAGGGCGCAGGCTCTACGCCGTCTCGTGCGCGCTTTCAGAGTGACTCTGGCTCCATCGGCGTGGATGTATCTCCGCGTGCTGAGCACAATGGCGGCAACGCTAGAGACAGTACCCTGGGCCAAGGTGCATATGCGACCCTTGCAGAGGACTCTCCTACGCCGCTGGTCTCACCAACGAGATCCTTTGAGCAAACGCCTTCTGTGCCCACTCCAGGTGCGGAAGTCGCTCCGCTGGTGGATGGAACCCAAGTCCTTAGCGGCAGGGATGCCCCTGGAACAGCCGGACTGGATCCCGCTCATGACAGATGCCAGCCTGATAGGTTGGGGAGCTCACTGCGGGGGCCGCTTCGCCCAGG
Organism: Ichthyophis bannanicus; assembly: GCA_033557465.1. Taxonomy (NCBI): domain Eukaryota; kingdom Metazoa; phylum Chordata; class Amphibia; order Gymnophiona; family Ichthyophiidae; genus Ichthyophis; species Ichthyophis bannanicus. The sequence goes on along the minus strand of CM066049.1, from coordinate 139,734,285 downwards.
GCCAGTGGTCCCCTCTGGAGTCGGCGTGGTCCATAAATCGCTTGGAATTGCGCGCGGTAGCAAGGGCACTGAGCGCCTTCGAGGACTTGGTGTTCGGCCGTCCAGTTTGCGTACTGTCGGACAACTCTGCGACAGTGGCCTACATCAATCGACAGGGCGGCACGGGGAGTGCTGCGATGGAGGAGGAGTCGGATTTGCTGTTCTCCTGGGTGGAAAATCGGTTGATGGTGCTTTCGGCGGCGCACATTGCCGGAAAGGACAATGTGATGGCGGATTTTCTCAGCAGAGTGCATGTGGATGCCGGCGAGTGGGAGTTAAACCCTGAGGTTTTTGCGCAGTTGGTGATAAGGTGGGAACTGCCGGTCATGGACTTGATGGCGACTTTTCATTCCGCAAAGGTCGTGAGATTTTTCAGCCGGAGACGAGAAAGAATGTCCGAAGGCATAGACGCGCTATTACAGCGTTGGCCGACCTCTGGGCTCCTCTATGTGTTCCCGCCGTGGGCTTTAATAGGTCGGGTGGTGCAAAGGATAGAGAAGCACGCGGGGAGGGTGCTTCTGATTGCACCCGACTGGCCAAGGCGGCCGTGGTACGCCGATCTCGTGCGCCTTCTAGACGGCCGTCCTTGGAGGCTTCCGATGCGGCCGGATCTCTTGCTTCAGGGTCCCCTCTTCATGCCCCAAGTGGATCGATTCTCGCTTACGGCATGGCCATTGAACGGGCTCGGCTGAGGAAGAGAGGATATTCAGCGGCGGTCATTTCCACTATTCTTAGGGCGCGCAAGCAGTCCACGTCGTTGGCTTATGTACGCATTTGGCGTATATTTGAGGATTGGTGTTCGCGCAACCAGATTAGGGCAGCGACGGTCTCAGTGTTGGCTGTTCTCGATTTCTTGCAGGATGGATTTGAGAAAGGTTTAGCGGCTAGCTCGTTGCGGGTGCAGTTAGCCGCACTGTCGTGTTATCGGGGCAAGGTCCAGGGCATCGCTCTTGGAGCGCATGCTGATGTCGCGCGATTCCTTAGGGCGGTGGCTAGGTTGCGGCCTTCTCGTAGGATATCCGTTCCACCTTGGGATCTTAATTTAGTGTTGTCAGCACTTGCCAAACCGCCCTTTGAGCCCTTGCAGCGCGCTTCTTTGAAGGATATCACCTTGAAAGCTGTGTTTCTGGTGGCAATCTGTTCTGCAAGGCGAATTTCGGAGTTACAGGCGTTATTGGCTAGGGAGCTGTTCTTGGTTTTTTCCAAAGAGAAGGTGGTTCTACGTCCTGTTCCGTCCTTTTTGCCCAAGGTGGTATCTCCTTTTCACTTGAATCATTCGGTGTGTTTGCTGGTCCTCGGGTCCTTGGAGGGGAGCGCGGGGGACCGCAGTTTGCGGCGCCTCGATGTGAAGCGCATATTGTGACATTATCTGAAGGTTACGGAATCTTTTCGCAAATCGGATCGCCTATTTGTATTGTTCGGGGGTAGGCGCAAGGGAGAAGCGGCGTCTAAGGCTTCCCTTGCTCGGTGGATTCGCGAAGCCATCTCTTCCGCCTATCTCCTCTCAGGTCGGGCGGCGCCGATTGGTTTACGAGCTCATTCCACCAGAGCGCAAGCGACCTCGTGGGCTGAGCACAGCTTGGTTCCACCAAGTGAGATTTGTCGAGCAGCTACGTGGGCGTCGTTGCATACCTTCAGTAAGCATTACCGTCTTGATGTGGCCGCGGCTCAGGATGCGCATTTCGGAGCTGCCGTATTGAGGGCCGGCTGGACTGGTCCCTCCCACTGATTACTGCTCTGATACATCCCAGAAGTAGAGGACTGAACTGGAGGAACGATAAGGAAATGATAATTACACTTACCTGGTAATTGTAGTTCCTTGAGTGACGACAGTTCAGTCCTCCATCCCGCCCGGTGTCGTGGCATAGGAGAGTCAGCCGGCCGACAGCTGCAGGTTTCCTACCGGTAAGTCAATTTTCATTATTCAGCTGTATAAAAAAAAAAAAAAATTCTGCCTGATAGGTTTGGTGACACGGCAAGGTGTAAGTCAGCTTGCTTGCTTTGTTTGCACAATGTTCTCATACTGTAGTTAACTTGGGTTATGGTTACTTATTTGTTGCTCCTTTGAGTCTGCTTTGTTAATAGTTTACACTGGAAGGGAGAGCAGAGAGCACCAGACTATATCCAGTGATGTCATCATTCTGACATACCAGTCTCCAGTCTGCAGGAGGAGGTTGACAACCCAGAAGTAGAGGACTGAACTGTCGTCACTCAAGGAACTACAATTACCAGGTAAGTGTAATTATCATTTATATGTTCTTTACTAATTATATAAAAGAGGCAGGAATTTAAGAGGGTCGTGTATTGTGAACAGGATTAGAAAGCAGTTGTAATGTACTTTGATGTCAATGGGCTTTGTTTAAACTAAGGTGTTATTTACAACAATCATAATACATTCTTAGCTTTATGAAGAGTGTCAAAAGTGACATACAGATCAGCAGATGATCAAGTAATGGTAATGAGTTCTTTTGCAGTTACTTTTCAGAACGCTCCCTCTTTCTTTGGGTGCCTGTGTCGTCTGTGCTGCTCTCTGGTCTCTCTCGATGGGTCTGTGAATCTTCTTGGCTGTATTCTGTCTGGATGTCTGCCATCACCCTCATCCTCATTCTCTTTCATTGTTCTGTCTGTGTGGTCAGGATCCCTGGTTTATTGTGATTCTGTAGCCCTGGGAAGAGCTGCAAACTTTCACCCTTTCTGTGGGATTTGCTGGAAGATGAGCCGTCCGAGTCCAACCATGTTGAGTCTCGAGGAGCTGGCTGTCTGGCAGCAATGCATTCCCACTCCTCCTTTGTGCCAATCAATCTGCAAGAGGAGGAGGAAGGTGACTGGGCATCAGGCCGTGTCCTTCTCCTCTGCTGCCCCAAGACCCACTCCTAATGTGGATCATATGGGATGCTATACAACTGAATGGTTCAGATCAGCAGTTGGACCCTGGGCAGCAGAGGAGGAGGACACGGCCTGATGTGTAGCCTCTCTCCTCTTCCTTTTTCTGTGTGATCATTGTGGGTGGTGGAGGAGACCAGGAAGGGAGCTGGGATAATGGGAGGAATGAGTGAGCTCATGTGAAAGAAAAGCTGGGGGACCAGGAAAGGAACTGGGGGAAGCAATTGGGATAGAGTGGCTTTGATGTGGATGGGGTTAGGCGAAAGAGGAGGCTGTGATATAATGTGGGGGTACTGTGTGGCATGTGTGTAAGAACATAAGATCTGCCATACTGGGTCAGACCAAGGTCCATCAAGCCCAGTATCCTGTTTCCAACAGTGGCCAATCCAGGTCACAAGTACCTATCAGATTCCCAAAAGGTACACAGATTCCAAATAGCATATCCCAGGGTAAGTAATGGATTTTCCTAATCCTCTTGAATAATGGTTTATGGTCTCCCTTAGATCACTGGACTCCTTTAGATGATCTCCTCTTGTGTCTCTTTCTCTTCCCCAACTTCTCCTCCTGGGTGATTCACAGAGCCCTTGGTTTGATAGAGGGAGCCTTTCAAATTGCCCCTTTGACCTGTCACTTGGCTTTAATACCTATTTAAAACAGTTTCACAGGACTTTTGCCCCCCTGTCTAGAAGGCCTCTTTGTAAAGGTCTCTAGAAACAATTTATTTATTTCTGCTCAAAAAATATTTACCCTATTCTTCCTTCTATGGTAAGATATACTCTAATGTTGATTTAAATTAAAAGCACTCTGGGGCTACTGACTGATGTTTAAATCTATATTAAAAGCTCTCTTCGGCTACTGAGTTCTGAATGAGTTAGCAAATACACCGGATTCTAATATACAGATTGTAGTTGTTGTTGTTATTAAGTGCCGTTGAGTCGGAGTCGACTCATGGCGACCCTCTGGATAGCTGTCCTAAATTGTGCTCGGTCTTCAGTCAGGCGGCTCATTGTTTACAGACTGGTACCCGTAGCTGCTGTTATTGTATCGATCCATCTCATTGCTGGCCTTCCTCTTTTGCGTTGACCTTCTATCTTGCCAAGCATGATGTGTTTCTCTAATGATCTCTCTCTTCTCATGATGTGTCCAAAGTATGAAAGTCAAAGTCTTGTCATCTGAGCTTCTAAAGAAAGCTTAGGTTTGATCTCCTCTAGTATTGACTGGTTTGTTCTTCGGGCAGTCCATGGTATACACAGTATTTGCCGCCAGCACCATAATTCAAAGGCATCAGTTTTCTTCCTGTCTATCTTTTTCACTGTCCAGCTTTCACATCCATATGATGTTATTGAAAATACCATGGCTTGAACAAGTCAAATCTTTGTATTGAGAGAGACATCTTTGCTCTTGAGAATCTTGTCTAGGTCTTTCATAGCCATTCTGCCAAGAGCAATGCATCCTCGGATTTCTTGACTGCTTGTTGCTTCTTTATTGATAGTTGATCCAAGTAGGTTAAAGTTGTTCACGATTTCAATTTCTTCTCCTTCAACGATGAACCTGATGATTATGCCAGTTATCATAATATTTGTCTTCTTTAGATTAAGATGCAGGCCCATTTTGAGACTATGTTCTTTGATCGTGAGAAGCAAATGTTTCAGATCATCTTCACTTCCAGCCAGTAATGTGGTATCATCAGCATAGCGAAGGTTGTTGATGAGTTTTCCACCAAACTTCACACCTCTGTTGTCTTCATACAATCCTGCTTCTCTGATGATTTGTTCTGCATATAAATTAAACAGGCAGGGGGAAGGTATGCAGCCTTGTCGTACACCTTTGCTTATTTTAAACCATTCTGTTTCTCCTTGTTCCGTTCGAACTGCTGCTTCTTGATCAATGTACAGATTGTGCAAGAGAACGATCAGGTGTTCTGGTATACCCATGCTTCTTAATGTAGCCCAGAGTTTCTCATGGTTTACACAGTCAAAAGCCTTGCTATAGTCGCTAAAGCACAAATAGATATCCTTTTGGTATTCTTTAGTCTTTTCAAGGATCCATCTTGCATCCGCAATGATGTCTCTCGTTCCTTGCCCTTTCCTGAACCCTGCTTACATTTCGGGTAGTTCTTGTTCCAGGTATGGTTGTAGTCTCTTTGAATAATCTTCAGTAGAATCTTGCTAGCATGTGGGATCAGAGCGATTGTGCGATAATTTCCACAGTCAGTTGGATCACCTTTCTTTAGTATTGGTATAAACACACATCTTTTCCAGTCAGTTGGCCATGATGTTGTCTTCCATATTTCTTGGCAGAGCCTTGTAAGTAATGTAACAGCTGCATCAGATTGTTGTAATACTTCTATAGGAATGCCATCAATGCCTGGTACTTTGTTCTTTGGTAAGGCTTTCAATGCTGCTTCAACGTCTTCTTTCATCACCAATGGTTCCGGATCATAAGGTACCGGTTGAAATAGCTGTTGGTCCACTTGATCTTTATCATATAAAAACTCTGTATATTCTTTCCACCTTTTCTTGATCTTCTCAGCATCATTCAACATAGAACCTTGATCATCTTGTAACATTCCAATTCGAGACTGGAATTTTTTTCTTTAAATCTCGTAGCTTTAGGAAAGCCGATCTTGTTCTTCCTCTAATGGTTTCTGCTTTTATTTCCTTGCAATCGTCATTGTAGTACTTTTCCTTGTCCTGTCTTGCTGCACGTTGGAAATCTCTATTGAGTTCTGCGATTGTCTTTCTTTCTCCTCTGGCTTTAGCTTCTCTGCGTTTCTGGGCAATTTTCAGAGTTTCTTCCGTCATCCATTTTGGCCGTTTTTGCTTTTTCACCTTTTGCAGACTTCTCGTTTTCTTCCAACACAACCTTCTTGATGTCATTCCACAACACTTCTGGAGCTCTGTCATTTGTATCTAAAGCAGCAAATCGATTTTGCAGGCAGTCTTTAAATTCCAGTGGTATATTCTCAAAGTCATATTTTGCTGCATTCATGAGTGGTTTGCTCTTTTTCAACTTTAGCTTGAGTTTTTCATACTAGTAGTTGATGATCTGTACCACAGTCCGCTCCAGGTTTTGTCTTTGTTGATATTATAGAGCTTTTCCATCGTTGACTTCCACAGATATAGTCAATTTGATTTTTATACAGTCCATTGGGTGAAGTCCATGTGTACAGTCGCCGCTTGTGTTGCTGGAAGAAGGTGTTTGAGATGAATAGATCGTTGGTCTTGCAGACTTCTGTCAGTCTTTCTCCAGCTTCATTTCGGTTGCCAAGTCCATATTTTCCAACCACTTTGCCTTCTTCTTTGTTGCCAACATTTGCGTTCCATTCACCCATGACTATCAGGATATCCTGTTTGCATGTTCTGTCAATTTCAACTTGAACTTGTTCATAGAACTCTTCAACTTCATTCTCTTCTGCAGCTGTTGTTGGGGCATATACTTGAATTATAGTTGTGTTGAGAGGCATTCCTCGTAGACGAATAGAGATTAAGCATTCACTAACTGCATTGTATTTCATTACAGTTCTTGCAAGTTTCTTCTTTATTATAAATGCAATACCATTTCTTCTTTGTCTTTCATTTCCAGCATAGTACACCATGTGATCATCTGATGCAAAGTGCCTGATGCCAGTCCATTTCAGTTCGCTGACACCCAACAGATCAAGTTGTACACGTTCCATTTCATTCTTGACCACCTCCAACTTCCCTTGGTTCAAGCTTCGTACGTTCCATGTTCCAATTTGTAAGACATCTTTACAGCTTCTGACTCTCATTTCATGCACAGCTACATCAGCAGTCAGACGTCCCGAGGGCTTTGATCCAACCACATCATAAATGCTGGCTTTACTCTGAAAAGTCTTCAGCTCTTCCCCAGTAGCTAGCCGAGTGCCTTCCAACCTGAGGGTCTCATCTTCCAGCACTATAGCGCAATTTGTTTTGTTGTGACTATCCATTGGGTTTTCATGGCAAGATACAGAAGTAGATTGCTGGGCCTTTCCTCCATGCAGTTTAAGTTTAGTGTTGTTGCCGTTGTCACAGAAATGTGATCCTCAGCCATCAACACTATCCCATTCTGCTGCTGCCCAGATGGGATATGATAGACGTCTATAAAATATTGACTAGAGTTAAATGGTTAAAAGACACATAATGAAGCTACATTGTGGCACATTAAGACTAATCAGAAAAAAATATATTTTTCACCCAGTATGTCATCAAACTGTGAAATTCATTACTACAGGATGTAGTAAAAGCTGTAAGTTTGCATGAATTCCTGGAGGAAAAATCCATAAACCATTATTATTAAAGAGGATTGGGGAAATCCACTGCTTGCCCTTGGAACAAGCAGCATGAAAGCTGTATACCTTTGGGAACATTACAGATACTTGAGACCTGGAATGGAAATAGGATACTGGGCTTGATAGACCCTTGGTCTGACCCAATATGGCATATGTTATGTTCTTAGTGTCCTGCACTCTAATGCAGGTCTCTAGGAATTCCTGCAAGACGTCACAGTACAGGAGACAGTGTCCTGCCCTGTACTGCAGGTCTCCGAGTTCTGCAGGATCTCATATCACTAGAGTACATAATGTAGATTTCTGGTATTTCCTGAAGGACTTCTCAGCACATGATACACATCAGAACCTAACAGCACATTCAAATCTAAAATGAAATAAACATTACTTTACAGTTACATCTCTTTCTGATTTAAGTAAGAACAAATTTAGCTCACCATTTGCATTGCTACTTTGAATCTTTGGGAATAAGATGATGTATTCGATGAGCTGTAATTGGTAGGGTTAGTTGTTGAGTAACTTGGATTATTTTCAAAAATATTAATAACTGGATTCTCTGGGTCAGTCTCATCAATGACAAACAATGGGATGTGGTTCCATAAGCGTGGATCTAGGGCGTTTGAGCTTTTATCTGAAGTGTTGAATGGAAGTGCCGGTCCTGCCATAGATGGCTGACTGGAGATCTGAATTCTGTTCAGAGCAGTGGAGACCAGGTCATCGAGCTCCTGTAGCAGATGCTTCACCTTTGAATATTTGTAAGGAGAGCCTCCTTTTAAACGAAAGAGGCCCAACTCCTGTGCATTTATGTCATGCAGGCATAGGCGTTGGAATGGGGTGGGCCACACAGGTCCTGACCCCACCAAAAGTCATGGCATGGCAGGCAGCAGGCTGCCCGTGGGGATCCCATCCCCTGCGGGCAGAAGAAGAAAAGCTCCTTCCTGTCTGCCTGCGGGAGATCAGATCCCCTCAGGCAGACAGGAAGGGTCTTTGCTGTGATCACAGCTTTTCTTCTTCTGTTGGCGGAGGACAGGAACCTGTGGGCTGAGGTCATTGCTAAGACCCTTCCAGTCTGCCCACGGGGATCCCATCTCCCAGAGGCAGAATAAAATCCACGATCATGGCAAAGACCCTTCCTGTCTGCGAGCAGAAAGCATAGTTGCTTATCTGTAACAGGGGTTCTCCACAGACAGCAGTGGTATGCAGCCACACTCCATGGTGTTATTTGATGACAGCACCAGTGCTGGCTCTCCCCTAGCTCAGAGAAGTAACACCAACAAGGAAGATGGTTTTCCAGGTTAGATGTTTCAGAAAAGCCGATCCAAGGAGTTCAAAGGGAGATTTCATTAGTTCGGAAAGTACAATATTGAGATTCCACACCAATGATAGGGGCTTAAGTGGAGGTTTGGTGTCCATGAAACGACTCACTAGAGTATGCAAGGAAATAGGTTTCCTATCCTCTTGCTGGTGAATAGCTGCAATGGTGGAGAGATGATAGCAAACAGATGAGGTTTGCAGACCAGATTCAGACAGATGTAGCAGATAGGTGAGGACATGACTGAGGGAACATGAAATGGGATCTAGTCCAGTGGGAGCAGCAAAGCCATTTGCGCTGATAGCATTGGGACGAAGGTGTACGAGATGCTTGCAGAATGACTTGGACAGCAGCCAGTATAGAGTCTTTAGTAGCCATTAGGGGCTAAGCTTCCATGCTGCTAGGGCCAGTGACTGTAGATGGGGTGTAGGAGGTGCCCATTCTGTTACATGAGACGAAACGAGTGAGACTCTAATGGCCAGGCTTGTATTGTGCCATGGTCAGAATATGCAGATACCAGATCTGACGGGACCACTGGGGTGCAATGAGGATTAGAGAAGCCTTGTTTATCTAACTTTGAGGAGGGTTTGAGGAATGAGTGTAAATGGTGGGAAGGCAAAGAGGAGGCAATGTGTCCAGGAGAAAAGAAAGGCATCAGCAGCCCATCTGTGAGGTCTGGGACAAATACGCCTTCTTCGTTTCTCCCATGGTAACCGTCTCTTTCTCCCTTCCCCTTCTCAAGGGCACCTCGAACTTACTTGCCACTCCGCTTTCTTCTTCCTTGCTCCTGCCCTGTGGAATTCCCTCCCCCTCCCCCTCCGTACTGAGCCCTCTTTTCCACAATTCAAGTCCCTCCTTAAAACACACCTCTTTGCACAAGCTTTTGATCTTCCAGTTTCTCTTTGATACTATTGGCTCCCTCATTCATACTTACTGCTCCCAGTACCCTCTAATATTTCATCACCATTCATAGAACCCTTCACTTCAGTACCCTTTACCCTCCTCAGTCCCCTCTCTCTTGTTGTAAGTTTCTATTTGTGTCACTCTGCCCTTTTTACTCTCTCTCCTCTTCTCCTTTTTCTTTTCTTTCCTGTCATACCATGGCGTTCTTTTCTATCTTTCTTCCCTGCAGCCCATTTATTGTACACCGCTTTGATGCCTTATGGTTTAGGCGGTTTATCAAGAAACCGAATAAAGAAAATAAAGAATAAATGGAGCAGAACAGCAGACACTTTGCATTGTCGTCTGAGGCAAAGAGATACACTACTGGAGTCCCCCATGCCTGAAAGATGGGAGTCAGAGCTTTTGGAACCAGAGACCATTTGTGGGGGTCTAGGTGGCGTCTGCGGGAATCTGCCAACTGATTTTGGCAACCTGGAAGGTAGGCTGCATGGTGAGGACACCCCAATGGAACGAGCATACAGCCAGAATCGTGTCTCTTCGGGACAAAGGCAGAGGGATCCAGAGCCTCCCTGTTTGTTGATGTAGAACAAGGTGACTGCAGGTCAGTCTGCACCAAGAGAAACCTTCGCAAACCCAAGCCTGGAAGGTGCTGAGGGCATAGAAGACTACTCGTAACTCCAACAGGTTAATGTGTAGGGAAGCTTCCCCCAAGACCAGGAGCCCTGAGTGGTGAGGTGGAGGAGATGAGCTCCCCAGCCCAAGTGGGGGAGACATCTGTCGTTAGAGTTAACTTATGCAGCAGTTCTAGAAAGGGCCGGCTGCCTGTGAGGTTGGAAGGGATGGTCCACCAACGGAGGTATTGTCGCAGACTGAGCAGGTTGGGTCCATACAGGGGCACGATTTTACAGGGACTGTGTATGCTGATTCTGGTTGAGTTTGAGAAGCTACTGGAGGCATGTAGAGATGTGCCAACTGTACCACATACACTGAAGCTGACAGGTGGCCCAAACGTCGAAGGATGGTGTGGACTGAAGCACTCCAGAGTTGTAAGAGCTTGGTCATGAGTTGCCATAAGATGCTTATTCTGGTGTCGGGGAAGAAGGCTCGAGAAATTGTAGTGTCCAACATAGCTCCGATGAAGTGGAGGACTTCAAGAGGTTTGCATTTGGACTTTTGGAAGTTGATGATGAAGCCGAGCTGTTGCAGAAGGATCAACGTACTGTGGACTGAGACCAGGGCTGAAGCCCTGATGGCGCCAGAGATCAGCCAATCATCCAGGTAGGGATAAACGCAAAGGCCCTACAGGTGCAGGTGTGCCGCTGCCACTGCTAGGCACTTTATGAAAACCCATGAGGCGGAGAACCCGAAGGGCAGAACCCTGTACTGGTAGTGGTCTGTCTTGAACAGGGAGCGAAGGTATTTCCAGTGGCGAGGGTGAATGGGTATATGAGTGTAGGCATCCCTTAGATCCAGGGAGGTGAGCCAGTCGGCATGCCACAAAAGTCATCTTGAGTGCAAAGGAGGAGCGTGACTCTTGCAGGTGTAGAGGGGAACAAACGAAGCAAGAGGAAAGAGCAGGTTTGGAACAGACTGCTTTATTGAAGATGGTCCCTACGCGTTTCGGCTTGCGCCTTCTTCGGGGGACATACAGCAATGTTGTATACAATGGAGTGTCTCATAAAGACAGTTTGGTGAAAACACTATGTGTTGGTAGTGCCGTATCTGATGAGCTTGTCACCAAAGAGCAAACAGGTTGTAGCACTATATAATAGTGTTAGGAGGAAAATGTAAAATTGCGAGGAAACACAGCATGTAAGATCTTGCTTGCAAAAGTCATCTTGAACATTTTGCTTTTGATACAGAGATTGAAATCTTGGAGGCTGAGGATGGGCCAGAGGCTGCTGGATTTTTTGGGAATGAGGAAGAATCGAGAGTAAAAACCCTGGTTATGTTCCTGCAGCGGAACAGGTTCTATGGCATGGTTGCACAACAAATCCGCAATCTCCTCTGCCAGGAGAGGGAGGTGATGTGGAGGAACGTTGCTGGCCAGAGGTAACATTGAAGGGGTGGGGGGGAACCGTGAAATTTGAGCTTGAAGCCCACAGTGATGATGCTGAGGACCCGCTGGTCCATAGTGATGATGCACCAGGCCTCCTACAGGTAGATAGTCAAAAGTTGGGAGCTGCCTTGGCAGGGTGCGCTGGGGCAGTGTAGGATTTTTCCTGTCTAGGCACTGGCCCGTAGGTCAGGGCTGGTGGACGCTGCACTGGAGGCTTGGAGTAAGGCTGAAAATGCTGATATGGGTAAAACTGCTGGAAATATTGGTAATAATACGCTTGTCAGTATTGTGAGCGGCAGGATTGCTGAGATGGCTCTTGCAGTGAGTTGAGAGTTCTCGTACCATGGAGGAATGTCTCTTTAACTTTGGATACTGCTTCCTGCACCTTGGGGCTGAAAAGACTATCCCCTTGGCAGGGAGCGTCTGCCAGATGGTCATGAAAGTCTTCTTGCAGACCTGAGACATGAAGCCATGCCTTGCACCTGGCAAAAGTTGAGGTAGCTGTGGATCGGGCTATGGAATGAAAAGCATCATAAGTAGTCCGAATAATGTGATAAGAGACTCTTGCAGGTTATCCTGAAGCAGGAGTCTGTCTTCCCCTTCGAGCGCACCTGGGTCCTCTAGATGTAAGAGGAGGTCATGGTGGTACTGGAGTATTTAAGAACATGCCATACTGGGTCAGACCAAGGTCCATCAAGCCCAGTATCCTGTTTCCAACAGTGGCCAATCTAAGTCATACGTATCTAGCAGTTTCCCCAAAAGACACAGGTTCCACAGTGCTTGTATTGGGTCAAACATTGATATCCTGGGTCCCTTTTTAATAATGGTTTATGGACCTTTCCTCCAGGAACTTGTACAAACAATTTTTAAACCCAGCTACACTAATAGCCTTTACTACATCCTCCAGTAACAAATTCCAGACTTTGATTACACGTTGAGTGAAAAAAATATTTTCTCTTATTAGTCTTAGTTTACCCTGTAGCTTCATTGCATGTCCCCTAGTCTTTCTATATTCTGATAACGTAAACAATCGATCTACGTTTACCCGTTCCACTCCGTTCATTAATTTATAGACTTCTATCATATCTCCCCTCAGCCAACTCTTTTCCAGGTTAAAGAGCCCTGACCTTTTTAGCCTTTCTTAATAGGGGTATCCTTCCATCTCCTTTACCATTTTGGTGGCTCTTCTCTGAACCTTTTCTAATAACGCTATATCCTTTTTAAGATACTGCTACCAGAATTGCACACAATATTCAAGGTGCGGTCGCACCATGGAACGATACAGAGGCATTATGATATCCTTTGTTTTATTTTCCATTCCTTTCCTTATGATACCTAGCATTCTATTTGCTCTCTTGGCTGCCGCTGCACATTGGGCGGAGGGTTTTAACGTGTTATCCACAATGACGCCTAAATCTTTTTCCTGGGTGGTGGTTCCTAATGTGGAACCTTGCATCGTATAACCATAGTTTGGGTTGTTCTTCCCTAGGTGCATAACTTTGTACTTGTCCACATTAAATTTCATCTGCCATTTTGATGCCCAGTCTTCCAATTTATCAAGATCCTCTTGCAATTTTCCACAATCCTCATGGGTTTTGTGTCATCTGCAAATTTGATAACCTCACTCGTTATTCCCTTTTCCAGGTCATTTATGAATATGTCAAAAAGCAGTGGACCCAGCACAGACTGCTGGCATTAACCTTTAAAAAAGAGATAGAGAAGCTTTTAAACTGGAAAATAGGGGAAAGCCGACAGTCACCCAGGAGTGCATGGTTCGGACGAAGGTATCGTTGAAGGATACTACCAAAAGCAGTGAGGTTCCAAAAGGGAGCATAGTAGCCCAAATGCCCTTGAGTAAGGAGCAGACAGAGCATAAAGTTTCCAAATTACCCCTGCCTACCAATAGCCAGATTAATATGAATAAAATACAGTCTCTAAAATGCTTGTATGCCAAATGCTAGAAGTCTAAACAATAAGATGGGAGAGTTAGAATATATAGCACTAAATGAGAGGTTAGATATGATTGCACTCTCAGAGACATGGTGGAAGGAGGATAACCAGTGGGACACTGTGATACAAACTATATCGTAATGATAGAGCTGATCAAATTGGTGGAGGGGTTGCGTTCTATGTTAGAGAGGGCATTGAGTCAGAAAGGATTAAAGTTTTGCAGGGAACAAAATTTGCTGTAGAATCTCTATGGATTGAAATTCCATTTATGAAGGGGAAAGTGATGGCAGTGGGAGTATACTATCGACCACCTGGCCAGAATGAACAAATGGATGATGAAATGCTCAAAGAAATCAAGGAAGCTAACAAAAGTCACAACAGAGTAGTAATAATGGGTGATTTCAATTACCCCGGTATCGACTGGGTCAGTGTCCCAGCAGGACAAGCTAAAGAGATAAAGTTTCTAGATGGAATAAATGACTGCTTCTTGGAGCAGCTGGTTCATGAACCGACCAGAGGGGAAGCCATACTGGACCTAGTCCTTAGTGGAACGCCAGATCTGGTGCAAGAAATAAGGGTGCTGGGACCACTTGGCAATAGTGATCATAGTATGATCATGTTTGATTTAATTAGTGGAGGACAGATAGTAAAGGCATCCACAGTACTACCTTTTAACTTTCAAAAGGAGACTATGATAGAATGAGGAATATAGTTAGGAAAAAACTAAAAGGAGCGGTTCCAAAGATTAAAGACTTACAGCAAGCTTGGGTGTTATTTAAAAATACTATCCTCGAAGCCCAGACCAGCTGTATTCCACGCATTAAGAAAAGTGGAAGAAAGTCCAAAAAACTGCCAGCATGGTTTAAAGGTGAGGTCAGAGAGGCTGTTGCTGCCAAAAAAGCAACCTTCAGGAAATGGAAAAAAGAGCCAAATGATGAAAACTGGAAACAGCACAAGCACTGGCAAGTTAAATGCAAAGCATTGATAAGGCAGGCAAAGCGGGAATTTGAGAAGAAACTTGCTATGGAAGCAAAAACACGAAATAAAGACTTTTTCAAGTACATTCGTAGCAAAAGGCCTGTGAGAGAGTCAATTGGTCTGCATACCCAAAGTTATGATCCCAACTTGAACTGTAAATATTCCAGAGGTGATATATCTTTCTGTATATAGTTTGTATATAGTTCTCCTGTTATCTCCAAGTTCTGACCCTGTTATAATGTAAGCAAAGGATTGTTCTAATGCGAAAATTTGTTATCTGTAAACCGCGCTGATACCAAAGAGCGCGGTATATAAAAACTGTAAAATAAATAAATAAATAAATAGATGATAGAGGAGTAAAAGGGGCAGTAAGAGGAAACAAGGCTATAGCAGAGAGACTGAATGAATTCTTTGCTTCGGTCTTTACTGAGGAAGATGTAGGGATTTTACCCAAGACTGAAGTTGTATTTAAAGGTGATACTGCAGAGGAATTGAGAGAAATATCGCTACACCGGGAAGATATATTACAACTATTTGATAAACTGAATAGTAGCAAATCACCTGGACCAGATGGTATACATCCCAGAGTGTTGAAAGAACTGAAATATGAGATTGCAGACCTGCTATTGGTAATCTGTGAACTTTCATTAAAATCATCAGTAATACCTGAAGATTGGAGGGTCGCCAACGTAACACCAATTTTTAAAAGGGTTCCAGGGGTGACCCAGGAAATTACAGACCGGTGAGCCTGACGTCAGTACCAGGGAAAATGGTAGAAACCATCATAAAGAACAAAATTACACAGCATGTAGATAGTCATGGCCTAATGGGAGACAGCCAACATGGCTTTAGACAAGGAAGATCTTGTCTTACTAATCTGATATGTTTTTTTGAAGGTGTGCATAAACAGGTAGACAAAGGTGAGTCGGTTGATATAGTGTATCTGGACTTTCAGAAAGCTTTTGACAAAGTCCCCCATCAGAGACTTTTGGCGAAGCTAAAAAGTCATGGGATAGGAGGCAGTGTACTATTGTGGATCAGGAACTGGTTAAAAGATAGAAAGCAGAGGGTAGGGCTAAATGGCCAATACTCCCAATGGAAAAAGGTGAATAGTGGAGTACCCCAGGGATCTGTACTGGGTCCACTGCTTTTTGACATATTCATAAATGACTTGGAAAAGGGAATAACTAGTGAGGTTATCAAATTTGCAGATGACACAAAACTGTTTAAAGTTGTTAAAACCCAAGAGGATTGTGGAAAACTGCAGGAGGATCTGGATAAATTGGAAGACTGGGCATCCAAATGGCAGATGAAATTTAATGTGGACAAGTGCAAAGTTATGCACCTAGGAAAGAACAACCCACACTATAGTTACACGATGCAAGGCTCCACATTAGAAACCACCACCCAGGAAAAAGATTTAGGAGTCATCGTGGATAACATGTTAAAACCCTCCGCCCAGTGTGCAGCGGCGGCCAAGAAAGCAAATAGAATGCTAGGTATCATAAGGAAAGGGATGGAGAACAAAACAAAGGATATTATAATGCCTCTGAATCGCTCCATGGTACGACCGCACCTTGAATATTGTGTGCAATTCTGGGCACCTTATCTTAAAAAGGACATAGCGTTATTAGCACTGAGCAGGCCGTCCAGCTAAGCCGCTCAGCCCTCCAACCCAATCGGGGTTGTGGGAGGGGCCGAGCAGCCGCCGCCGGCGGGAAAGATCCCTTCAGAGAACAGCCATCTTCGGCTCCCCCGGTTGGGGTAGAGCACTGAGCAGGCCGTCCAGCTAAGCCGCTCAGCCCTCCAACCCAATCGGGGTTGTGGGAGGGGCCAAGCAGCAGCACAAGAGCAGCCGCCGCCGGCGGGAAAGATCCCTTCAGAGAACAGCCATCTTCGGCTCCCCCGGTCGGGGTAGAGCACTGAGCAGGCCGTCCAGCTAAGCCGCTCAGCCCTCCAACCCAATCGGGGTTGTGGGAGGGGCCAAGCAGCAGCACAAGAGCAGCCGCCGCCGGCGGGAAAGATCCCTTCAGAGAACAGCCATCTTCGGCTCCCCCGGTCGGGGTAGAGCACTGAGCAGGCCGTCCAGCTAAGCCGCTCAGCCCTCCAACCCAATCGGGGTTGTGGGAGGGGCCAAGCAGCAGCACAAGAGCAGCCGCCGCCGGCGGGAAAGATCCCTTCAGAGAACAGCCATCTTCGGCTCCCCCGGTCGGGGTAGAGCACTGAGCAGGCCGTCCAGCTAAGCCGCTCAGCCCTCCAACCCAATCGGGGTTGTGGGAGGGGCCAAGCAGCAGCACAAGAGCAGCCGCCGCCGGCGGGAAAGATCCCTTCAGAGAACAGCCATCTTCGGCTCCCCCGGTCGGGGTAGAGCACTGAGCAGGCCGTCCAGCTAAGCCGCTCAGCCCTCCAACCCAATCGGGGTTGTGGGAGGGGCCAAGCAGCAGCACAAGAGCAGCCGCCGCCAGGCGGGCCCGCGCCTGAGGGCCTCGCCAGAGGGCCCTTTGGCACGGCCCTTAGGCAAAGGTCCTCTCAAAAGAACCCAGGACTCATCCAAGAATTCCACAGCTCCACTACCATACCACTATAGGACCACCCTGCATTCTCCAGCATATCCCGGTCTAGGTGCACAGCAAGTATACACCATCCATAAGACTGAATTAACCTCTTCTCTAGACTCAATATAACCACCTTCATTGTCATTGATAGTACACTCTCTTGTGGCTCTGTGCCTACGCTACATATCTGTTACAGTTTGTTACAGTTGCCTGTATTGCCTGACTTGTTACAGTTGCCTGTATTTGTAATATTTCACTATAATTGCCATTGCTACAGCCGCTTGCATTGTACTATACCATCTGTTACAGTTGCCTGTATTGTACTATACCATCTGTTACAGTTGCCTGCATAGTACTATACCATCTGTTACAGTTGCCTGTATTGTACTATATTGTACTATAACTGCCACCTGATACAGTTACTGTTTTTGCACTATTACTGACTTTGCTACAATTGTTACAGTTTTTTACAATTCCCTGCATTGTACCATAACAGCTTCTATTCATTTCCTAATCAATTGTAAACAATTTTAATCAGACACATAATTCTCTCAACATCTAATACCTCCTTAACAAGAAGCCAAAATGTATCATCACCTCTTCACTCTTCTTAGTTTTTACCTTCTCACAGACTGGCTCGGGACCTCCTCAGCCTACTCTTCTTCCACCACTCACATCCCCATCCTCAAAAACTACGGAAAGAAATGGTCAAGTAACTCGTACCATTATCCAGCTAGGGAAGCTCGAATACGACACTCCCACTTGATTCACATTGCATTACTCCAAACCAGTAACCCAAAGCAACAAGACTCCCCGCCTTCCAAAAGCCTAAAATGTGCCCTTATAAACGCTCATTCGATAAAAAACAAATGGCCTGTAATCCAAGATATAGTTACACTTCACAACCTGGACGCACTCTTGATCACTGAAACCTGGCTATCAAAAGAAGATAATGTCCTTATTAACCAACTCATTCCACCAAATTTTTCCTTACACACAACCCACAGAGAGAATAAGAAGGGAGGAGGAGCACTCATTCTCACCAAGTCTGAACTCCTTTTCAATACAACTAACTCCTACAGCTCAGACAATCTGGAAATAATCACCATAGTGAACAAGCAATGCTCCATCAACCTGATTTACAGAACCCCCTCAAGCTCCCCGGACAACCTGCCCACCATATTAGACATTGCTGCCAATACCAGCAACATTAACACTCCAAACTGGATAATGGGGGATCTCAATCTCCCATCACTACAGCAACATCAGTCCTCTGCATTCCTCAATGCCATCGAAACTCTTGGATATCAACAACTAATCTTGGAGCCCACTCACATTAAAGGAAACATCCTTGACATGGTCTTCGCGCCACAATCGGCTTCTGCACAAAACAGCAACATTATAAAATCTATCAATGATGTACCATGGTCAGACCATAAACTAATAATCCTACAAATTCCTTTGGACAACACTCATTCCTTAAACAACAGAAACCTTGACAACACACTAAGAGCCCCATCAAGAGGCTTTCGGCCCTTCAATAAGGATGTCATAATGACAAATACCCAACCACTCCTCAGCAATACAACACTCAACCTGGAAGAAGCAATTGAAGCCTGGAATAACAGCCTCAATACCATTGCTATGCTACCACACAAAAACACATCAAGGAAAAGACCCTCAGCTCCATGGTTCTCTCCCGATCTGCGATCTTCTCTTATGCACCTCAGAAGACTCGAAAAACGCTGGCGCCGATCACTGGCCATTGATGATCGTACAGCCTACAATCTCTATTTAGCAACTCACCGTGAAGCAATCACAAACAAAAGGAAGCAGTATCACACAGAGATGCTCAAAAGATCACTAAACAAACCTCGTGATTTGTTCAACCTAGTAAAATCATTATCTAATGAACCATCTTCAGAACAAAAATGTGATATTCACCCACAAGAATTTGCTGATTACTTGCAATCTAAACTCCTACAGACGGATGAACTACAGAATACAGTTATTCAAGAATCAACTTGCCAAAACACCTTATCTTCACTTTCTGCACCCTCAGCTAAACAAATTGAAGACACAATCTCCTCACTCAATACCTCCACCGCTCAAACCGATCCTTGCCCAGCCTTCTGGATAAAGGACCTTAGAAGTGTATTCAGCCCATTCATTGCAAGAATCATGAACCTCTCATTCTCAACTGGATCATTCCCATCTGCTCTAAAGCTCACATCCATCAGACCATTATTAAAAAATTCCAAATTAGACCCTAAAAGGGCTGACTCATACAGGCCTATCGCTAGCATTCCCCTCCTAGCAAAAAGTTTTGAAAAAGAGGTGCAACGCCAAATTCAAGACCACATAGACTCCACAGCTCCTCTCGACTACTTTCAACATGGCTTCAGAGAACATCATGGAGTTGAAACACTCCTCACCACCCTCCTCAATAACATACTCACCAGTATAGACAACATCCGCCAAGGCGTCGTGCTAATCTTCTTAGATATAGCAGCAGCGTTTGATTCGGTAAATCACGAGATACTCATTACACGATTGAAGGAAAAAGGCATCGGTAGTTCAGCGCTGGAATGGTGCAAATCTTACCTGGACATCAGAATGCAATATGTAAATTCTGCAACAGGAGAATCAAATCTTTTCCACCAAAAACAAGGAGTACCACAAGGGTCATCTCTTTCATCTCTCATGTTTAACATCTACATGCAGCCCATCTGCAATATCATCAGATCTTTCAACGTAAAAGGTATGATATATGCAGATGACATCCTACTTTATATGCCATTTTCGACAATGCAAGTAGATCTACTGCCCATAATAAATTGCTTCAATGCCGTATCAGAATGGCTCCTCTCACAGAACCTCCGCATCCAACATAAGAAAACTGAGGTCCTCTTTGTTACAAGAGACCCTAACTTCATTCCACCAGCACAAATAAGTGTCAAAGGAGCTGATCTATCCACCAAGGAAGCAATAAGATACCTTGGAGTCACGCTGGACCACCGTCTCAATATGAAATCACACGTTAACAATATAACAAAGGCTGTATACTTCAAGATACGCACACTCAGGCATCTACGCTCATTACTGGACCCAGACGATTTTAGAACCATCTTCCAAGCACTCATCCTACCACATTTCGATTTCGCCAATTCAATTCTACAAGGTCTCCCACAATCCACCCTAAGTTCTCTTCAACTTGCCATGAACACTGCTGCAAGGGTTCTACAAGGAGCATCCAGGAGTGATCACGTGACACCAATTCTCAAATATCTTCACTGGCTCCCGATACAAGGCAGGATCATATTCAAAACCCTAATTCTCACATACAAGGCCATACATGGTTTGTCTGCAAACTCTCTAACTGATCTCACACAAGTTTTACCCCCAACTAGAGCCAGAAGAAAAATAGCGACAAACACCCTAATTATGCCGAAGGCCATAACAACCTGTAGCCAAGCAACAGCGAACAGAGCCTTCATGTTTTGCGCCCCAAAACATTGGAACTCCCTACCACCCGAAATTCGTGCCATAACCGGCATAGTCCAATTCAGAAAGGCCCTCAAACATATCCTATTCATCAAATACTACCCCACATAAAGTGCTTAATATTTACCACAAACTTTACAGAATTCCCTCCTTTTCCAAACATTATTGATAATATTACATAAATACTTCTCTCATGTGATCGAATTAGCAGATTAATATTCTATGTATATAGTTCATTGTATATAGTTTTACCCCCATATTATCCATGTTTATTTTATCCAAATTTATTTTCCTGTTTTATGTAATACCGAGCAGCCTGTTGTTCTGGTCTTTGGTTCTCTGTAAACCGCGCTGATTGTAAATAGCGCGGTATATAAAAAATTGAAATAAATAAATAAAATAAATAAATAAATTAGAAAAAGTACAGAGAAGAGCCACCAAATTGGTGAAGGGGATGGAAGGCTACTCCTATGAAGAGAGGCTAAGAAGGTTAGGGCTCTTTAGCCTGGAGAAGAGACGGCTGAGGGGAGATATGATAGAGGTCTATAAATTAATGAATGGAGTGGAACGGATAAACGTGGATCAATTGTTTACGCTATCAGAGTATAGAAAGACTAGGGGACATGTAATGAAGCTACAGGGTAAACTATTTAAGACAAATAAGAGAAAATATTTTTTCACTCAACGTGTAATCAAACTCTGGAATCTGTTACCGGAGGATGTAGTAAGGGCTGTTAGTATAGCTGGGTTTAAAAAAGGTTTGGACAAGTTCCTGGAGGAAAGGTCCATAAACCACTATTAAAAAGGGACCCAGGATATCAATGCTTGACCCAGTACAAGCATTGTGGAACCTGTGTCTTTTGGGGATATTGCTAGGTACGTATGACCTAGATTGGCCACTGTTGGAAACAGGATACTGGGCTTGATGGACCTCGGTCTGACCCAGTATGGCATGTCTTATGTTCTTAGATCCCTGGGGTACACCACTATTCACCTTTCTCCATTGGGAAAATTGGCCATTTAGCCCTACCCTCTGCTTTCTATCTTTTAACCAGTTCCTGATCCACAATAGTACACTGCCTCCTATCCCATGACTCTTTAGTTTTGCCAAACGTCTCTAATGAAGGACCTTGTCAAAGGCTTTCTGAAAGTCCAGATACACTATATAAACTGACTCACCGTTGTCCACCTATTTATTCACACCTTCAAAAAACCATAACAGATTAAGACGAGATCTTCCTTGTCTAAAGCCATGTTGGCTGTCTCCCATTAAGCCATGACTATCTACATGTTCAGTATTTTTGTTCTAAATGATGGTTTCTACCATTTTTCCCGGTACTAACGTCAGGCTCACCAGTCTGTAGTTTCCCAGATCACCCCTGGAACCCTTTTTAAAAATTGGCGTTACATTCGCCATCCTCCAATCTTCAGGTATTAGATGATTTTAATGATAGTTCACAGATTACTAATAGCAGGTATGCAATCTCATATTTCAGTTCTTTCAACACCCTTGGATGTATATCATCCGGTCCAGGTGATTTTCTACTCTTCATTTTATCAAATAGTTGTAATACATCTTCCCGATGTATCGATATTTCCTTCAATTCTTCCGCACCTTCAAATACCACTTCAGTCATGGGTAACATCCCTACATCTTCCTCAGTAAAGACTGAAGCAAAGAATTCATTCAGTCTCTCCGCTATCGCCTTGTCGCCTCTTAGTGCCCCTTTAACCCCTCTATTATCGAATGGACCAACTGACTCTCTCACAGGTTTTTTGAAGTTGATGGCCCAAGATTTTCATGACTAACACTCCACTTTGAAAGGATTTCCTCCCAATGGAGTCAAGAATCTGCTGGTTCTGTTTGTTTTTGTTTTTTTTTGGGGGGGGGGGGGGGTTGCTGCAGAGTCTGAGGTAAACTCGGCCTGTAGGGATTATTAGTAGCGCAAAAATAACTTAGTTAGGCTGTCAGTTATGTCCAGAGGAAATTGGCTACTGATACCCAGCCCGAAGTTCTGTGAGTTATTCTGGCAATGAGCCACAAAAGAATTCTGGTTTGTAGATATATTAGATTTATTATGGACAGCCAGGTAGAAAAATATACAAACATATATATACAAACATATATAGAAACATGAGGTAGAAATTTGTTACAACAGAATTACAATTGGACAAAGTAATAAATCACGAATTAGTAACCAGACGTCACTGATTCGCTCTGCACTGAGAAATGTTATGGAATAAGTTTCTAACTACCCTTGCCCATCCGGAGGAGGAGGGAGACTTTACCTTTAGCTTCATCTGTCATTCTGCTGGTTGACGTCTGGGGACTCTGGAGCAGCACCAATCCAAGGAGGCAGCTAAGCTAGATAACACAGGCTACAGCCCTTTCAGAGGCGAGCCGCGGTAGAACACAGCACCGAAGGTATCTGTGGAAGTCTTCTCAGTCCTTTGGAGAACGGCCTTGCCCACACGTAGTTTGACTGTCTTGCAGACAGGTCAGGTAGCAGAAACCAGGTAAGCAGTGCACAAACAGCGAAAACCAGTGTAAGTTCTGTGTAAGTTCTTCTGCGCAGATTGTAGTATTCTTTGTGATGATTCTCCGTCATAGGTCCGGTGATTGGTTGGCACAAGCCAGTCCGAGGAGTTCTCAGCGAATCAGGAGGTAGATGATGGGCATCTTCTTGCGGACAAAGGATCCATAGTAAGATGTCATGCTGAGAAAACAGTATGTAGTTTTCTGGGCATAGGTACAAGTGTCCAAGGCCAGTAGAACCAGCTATAGATAAGCACCGGAGAAGCAGATGTTCTTGCATGTGGGCAGTGAATTAGCCAGGGACAATGGCTTCTGTATGCACACCAGTTGCTTGGAGGTCAAGTCTGTAGCTGAACACAGCAAAGGTGTAGTGAGGAATCCATTTTGTCTGTTCAGTTTGGTTCAGGCCTGAGCTGCTGAGCAGGCTGGAGAACTGCAGGTGTAGACTTGTAGGGGTACCAGCCCTACATCTCCCCCCCCCCTTATAAGATGGAGTATTCTACAAGGGAGTACACTCCATCGTACAAAACCTAACTAGCAGTACTACCGTGCAGGTCAGAACCAAATGACAAATGGTTGACTAAAGCATGATAAGTGGATAATACATCAAGCACAATAGATGCACGAAAGCAATACTGCATGAGGAATAATACTGTGAGTACACTCGAGCAATAAAAGAAGTTAAAATAAAATGACATAGATACAATCAAGTCAATTCAATCAAGATAATGCGTGTTAACGTCAAACTCAAGAGTATATAGTCTACCTTAACCAAAAAGGTATATTGGTAATGCAATATAATGTGTTAGTGTAACACCAAAGTGAACACTCAAACTTAATGATGAGCAATGTGTAACTGTGTTAGTAAAATAAACATATGCTATCTATGATAAATGAGACAACTCAATTAAGAGTAATGGATAACTTGAAAAGAAAATGGTGACACTATTCAAAAGTGTGACGTTCCAGCAAATCCTGCAGACGCTTGGCAGGTAGCGGAGGTGCAGGACGCATAGAGCGATGAAGAGTAAAAATCTGTCTCTGTTGATACAAGGAAATAAGGAACTGTAGCACCAACAGAAAGAAAATACCAAGCACAATGGCATGTGACATAAAATCAGTTTGTAAAATGTCCAGATCACATGAATCAAAGTTGTAATCAGCAATTGCAAGGTTTTCTTGGTCAATAGACAGTTTGACTGTGTGAGAGTCCTTATAGTCCAGAAGATAGTTCAAGGCTGCTGTGAAGTCAATCTCATGACCTCAAAACACATCCAACATCTGGATTTGGAGTGGCTCAATGTGAGTTCAGGTTATTTTAGCAAAAGCTTCTTTAATCAGGTCTGTGGATACCAAATATGAAGGAATCTGTCCTTGAATCAAGTTACTGATGCTATTGTCTAGTTCTCTAAACAAATCATAAGTAAGATCACCTATCGGTTGCATGAAAGCACGCTCATCGTTCAAAAGATCTCTAAGCATAGACAATTCTGCTGTGGTCTTAACCACTGTTGTGTGTTAGCTGTATGTGGAACAGAAATATTAAAATGTTTCTGTAAAACATGTCGGGGATCCAGTGACACAAAGACTTTCTGTGTGACAGTCTGAGACTGTGTGATCAGGAAACCAGGCGTATCCTGTAGCACGACACCAGAAGGTGGGCCAGGCTCAATCAGTCTGCCAACTTTGGATCCCGCTAACATCAAAATCAGGAACAGGACCTTCAAAGTTTGGTTTTCCATCTGTAAAATAGAACAAATAGGCTATCCTGCCTCAAGGTTAGTATCACTCACTTCATCAAGAGGTTCTTCAGGAAGGAGCTTACTGGGATGACATGGTCTAAGCTGATTAATGTGGACCCATTTAAGGGAGCCTTCCCTCTCAGTACCTTTCTTCATTTGAATTTGATAAGCAACAGGGGAGGCTTTATCCACAATAGGAAATGGGACAGTTCCAGCTAGGTAGAAATTTACAGTCTTTTGACCTTATTCTTACCAAAATTGTAGTATAATACCTTATCGCCAATCTGGTATTCTTTAGAGGTAGTCCTCAAATCATAGTAGGCTTTTCTACCCCTAGCAGCCGTGTCCAAATTCTTTTGGGCAAAGGCAAAGGCACTTTGCAAGTGTTGTCTTAAGTGGGCAACATATTCATGAGCAGTTGTAGCAAACACGAGGTTCACGTCATTAGTCCTGTAAAGAAGATGAAGGGGTAAAAACATGTTCCTACCTGTCATCATCTCAAAAGGAGACACACCAGTAGCACGATGATGAGTGGCTCTGATAGCCATCAGGACCAAGGGCAGTTTGATGTCCCAGTCCTTCCCAGAGGAAGAGACATATTTCTTCAAGATACTGATGATAGTATCACTCAACTAATGATAGAGCATTCGCGTACTACGCCCCCAGATGCTGGAACAACCTCCCACCCACCATCAGATCAATCAGAGACCTCATGCAATTTAGAAAAGGCCTAAAGCATCACCTGTTCCTTATACACTTCTCACAACCCAACAACGCCTCCCCTTTTCCCCCAACACAACCCAAGCCCTCAATATGAAGTAGCAATTGTTCTGTCTCATGATGCACATCATTGTAAATAGAATTCTATCACTGTAAATAGTTGGCTACATTATATGTACAAAGTTTCCCAAAGTTTAAATCCTTGTTACTTTCCCTGTTGTATGTAAACTCAGGACAGTCCATTACTGTCCGAGAGTCATTTTGTTCACTGTAAACCGCACTGATAATAAAGAGCGCGGTATAAAAGAACTGTTAAATAAATAAAAATAAATAAATTTGCTCTCTCCACCTGTCCAGAGGATTGAGGACGATAAACAATGTGGACTTTGGCTTTCACTCCCAGTAACTTCCACAGATGCTTGATGACTTGTCCCGTGAAGTGGGAACCCTGGAAAGATTCCACTCGCATGGGTAGGCCCCACCTGCTGTAAACATGGTTTAACAACAAGGTGGCCGTGGTCTCGGCGGTACAGTTGGGTGCTGGGATGCACTCAACCCACTTGGTAAATAAGCAGGTAACGGTCAACATATATTTGTTGCCTCGAGAGGATCGGGGCACGGGGCCGATCCAATCAATTTGGAGATCAGACCAAGGCATGGTCAGACCTTTGTTTCTCAAAGGTGCTCTATGAAAAGGAGCTGCAGGTTGAAATCTGCAACAGGTTAGACAACCTTTAGTATACAATTGGACATCTTGGTACATGTGGGGCCAGTAGGCCACTTGTTTCAACATGTCATAGGTTACTCTGTCACCTCTATGACCGGCACAAGGCTCATCGTGAGCATGTTGCAACATAACTCCACGGAAGGCCTGAGGTACCACCCTTTGCACAATACCATGCTTACTTGTCCGAATCAACAGATCTTTCTGGAGGTGGACAATGTCCTTGGAGATGTAGAGGATCCTCAGTTTCTCATTGTCCTGACAATCCTCCAGAGTTAATGGGTGCTTCTGGGGGTTTTGCAGAAAAGAGTAGAAACGTCCGAGAGTAGGATCTTGTTTCTGGGCTTGTACAAGGTCGAGATCTATGATCTCACTACACCATCGCTACACCATTGAACCACAGGGGGCATGGTGGGTAGTTGAGCTTGTCGCCTGGTAACCACCTTCACAGTTTGGAGCCCATTGGTCTCGGGAGCCTCCAACTGCCAGAGGTCTCCAGAGATAGCACCCTCCTTGGCAAGCTGATCAGCAAGATCATTTCCAATCTTGTCAGGATTGTCAACACGGGAATGACCTTTCACTTTCTTCCAGTAGATGGTCATGTCATTTTCATGAGTTACCTTGTCCAGGGCCAGAGTTAATTTGGCATGTTTGACAGATTTCCCTTTGGAATTCAGCATATTGTTAGATTTCCAAATGGGTAAGTGGGAAACAAAATTCTGTCGGACGTAGTCTGAGTCAGTACAGATGGTTAGGGTGTGAACCCCTCTCTGAGCAGCGGACTGGAGAGCTGCCAGTGCTGCAGCTAGCTCAGCATACTGATTAGTCTTGGTACCCAGACAGTACTTCAAGGGTTCACAAGGGTAGTTCTGATTCCAAACTACACTTATACCTGCTACCAGTTCATGGTCAGGCTCTCGATGGTAAGCACAACTGTTGTCATGAGGTAGACAGCACAGACCCTGAAATATTAAGAAATAATAGGAAAGAAGAGCTTACCTTACAGCCACATGTGCAGTTACAGCATTCACAATGCAGAGAGGCAGGGAAAACGAAAACAAACTTTCCACATGGTTTTAGTGACGCAGTAAGAATTGAGGGTGCCAATCAGGCTCACCTGGACCCAGACTCACATTCTACGTTAGTTGAGCAGAGAGATAAAAACAGGTGGGAAATCCCACAGAGACAGAAGTGGAAGGGGAAAGAGGAGAGAGAAAGGAAGCTGGAGCCTGGATTAGGGCTGGAGCAGGAGTTTGATTGTGAGGAGGAAAGCAGAGACCAAAGGAAGTCTGACTACAGTTCCAGGCAGGCTTGGAGAGAAGGTGAGAACAGAACTCCCAAGCAGTTACAGAAAGACACGTTGCCTTGGAGAACCAGGGCTGAAGAAAGGCAGGCTGATAAACCCAGGAGAGCTAAGAAAGACGGTAGCAAAGTCTTCCCAGCCAGAGGGGTCCTCATACCGAGGCAAACAGCCCAGCCAACAGAAGGCAGAGGTCACGTCCAGGGAAGCTCACTGAAAGCAGGAAGTGAGTTTCCTTCAGCCAAGCACAGTTACCGGTGTTCCCAAAGAAGAGCAGGCTGCAGGGCAGAGAGAAAGCCTTGGCTAGAAGCAGAGGAGTGTGAAACCATCTTCTCCACAGGAAAAGATAAGTACCCTATCTTTTGTGAAGGGAGAGAAGGGGGTCTCCGTGGGAAAAGCCAGGCTTACAGCAAGCTAGGGAACTCTTATTGGCCTAAGCCGTGGGAAGAAATCCCCAGCACAGCTCCTTCTATCTGGGACATACAAAAGCAACTCCAACTTGCAGCAACTGAGGTTTCCCCAGGGCAAGGCTCGGAGAGCAGCGTCACAGGGGCTCAGTGTCCATACACAGGACCAGGGCCTGGCCCTATGCAGTGGGAGAACTATAGCACAGAAAACATCCCTGAGCCCATGGAATGTGCTTTATGTGTGGCTGATAACATAGAGTCTCTCTTTTAAGGAAAAGAGCAAGAAAGAAAGTGTATTTTCACAATGGAAATGTGATGGACTATTGTTTGCTGGAAAGAAGCATAATTATTGTTTTGTTAAGCATCCTCTACATCGGTGAAGCAACCGTTCTTTTAAGTTGTCCTTATTCTATGACATCCTCAAGGGAAAGGGAATAAAACCCAACCTTAATTTCACTCTGGTCACGACTACAGTGTCCTTAATTTCCACAACTCAAGGCTATACCCGGGTCTAGGCAACCGCCTAGGACCGGCATGGTCTTACACCGTCCACATACACTTTGGGGTAGCCTTTACAGAAGTTCTCATCATAGGGACGATGACGAGAAAGCTCAGGTGTAAATGACTCCATTTTGGTGTCTAAATTACCCACTAATAGTTCTCTGGCAGTGCAATCGTGCAATTCAGCCAGGCCCTGTGCGGCGGCATCCTTGTGGTTTTGAGCATACCTGACCTCTAGGGGCCATCCCTGAAGGGCTAAGGTCCAGGAAACAATGCAGCTGTTCGACACTTGTCCTGATTTAATCCGATCACTGCTTAGGAACTTGATGGGTTGGTGATAGGTCTCGACAACCAACCTCTCACCTTGGATATAACTGCGGAAATATTGGAGGGCCCAGACTGTGGACAACAAGGACTTCTCACAGTCAGAGTATTTCTTCTCCACTTCCATTAGAGCTTTGCTGGCGTAGGCAATAACTTTCCTATTTGTGTCATGCATCTGGTACAGAATAGCACTCAGAGTGATCGGTGAAACCCAGTTCCACAAAGAACTCTCTGCCACTCTCTGGATAGGCAAGACAGGGAGCTCGACTCAAAGCAGCCTTCAGCTCTTTTAGAGCTGCCTCTTGGTCGGGATTCCATGCCCAAGGTTCATCTCTTTTGAGGAGTTTGACCAAGGGTTGGGAAATCTTCGCATATTGGTCCACAAATTGGCGGGAATAATTGAAAATACACAAGAATGAGCACAGCTCATTCATGTTGGTTGGACATTTGAGTTGTTGCAAGGCCGCAATTCGTTTCCTTTGAGGCCACAGTCCATCAGCAGAAACTTCGTAACCCAAATAATTGAGGGATTTCCGGCACCATTGGCCCTTTGACAAGGACAGCTTTGCTCCCGCAGCTTTCAGTTGCTGGAAAACATGCTCTATTTCTTGCAAATGGTCAGTAAAACTGGTGCTCTTCACCAGAATGTCGTCTACATAGACGAGGGTGCCGCTAGTCTCAGCATCAGGCAAAGCCTGATACAGGAAAATATTGAAGTCTGCTGGTGCATTCAGATAACCAAACGGTGTCCGATTCCAAGTATATTGTCGCCTATCAAAGGTAAAAGCCAGCTTATGTTGGTCTTCTAGATGGACAGGTATAGTCCAAAATCCTGAGGCCAGATCCAGGCTTGTAAAGTACTTTGCGCCCTTAATGGTGGCTAAGTTCTGTTCCAGATGTGCCATAGGCCATCTGGATAGAAGTACCTTTTTATTGAGGTGGCGATAGTCCAAAACTAAGCGCCAGCTAGAGTCCTTCTTAATGACAGGCCACAGCGGGGCATTGTAGGTACTGTTGCATTGGCGTATAATTCCCTTTTGTTCTAGGGAATTGATGATTTCCTGAACAGATTCATAGGAGGCCAATGGGATTTTATACTGTCTCACAAAGACGGGTTTACTGTTTGGATCCGTAGGAATATGGGTGACATGTAGGTCGGTGAGACCACAGTCATAGGTGTCAGTGGCAAGCAGGTCCTTATGTCAGTACAGCAATTCTTTTAATTGGGCCCTTTCTGACTCATCAGTGCAGGCGTCTGCTTCAGCAAGTTTTCCCACAACTATTTAGTCAAATCCCAGAACAGGTTTGTTCGGGGGTATTTCAGCCTTCTCAATCTCATCTTGGAGAGAGGAGACCTCAATGGCTTGGACAGCATGGGGCTCCCCCCCTGGTGGGTGAGGGAACTAACAGCCTCATCGAGTTTACTTGACAAAATCAGATGGTGTGATGCTGCAGACCCTCTGAGAAGGGAAGAAAATGTTTTAAATGCAGGAAAAGTCAAGCACAATCTGCAATATCGCGAAGAACCACATAGGGGGAGCAGGAGGGACCTCCGAGGAACAGAGGAACCACACCTCCTAGGTCATGAGGTAATGCCAGCCAGCTTCCAATCAAGAAAGAGAGGAGTGCCTCTTAAAGGGAATTTGGAAGGTTGGAAGGCAGAACAGGTAGAATCAGAAGAGGCAGAGCGGCCAGATTCAGAGCAGCGAGAACCGGATTCAGACCAGAGGGAATCAGAACAGCCTGGGAAAGGAGAACAGGCTGGGAAAGTGGTACAGCCCTGGAAAGGAGGATATCCTGAGGAGACAGGACAGCCCTGGAGAAAGGCACAGGCAGGACGGTCTGGGAAAGGAGGACTGCCAGGAGAACCAGCAGAACCAGCAGGTTGGGCAGGACATCCGAGTGAATGGGCTGGATATCCAGAAGGAGCATTAATCCCTGACCAACGGTTTCGCAGGAGGCAGCAGCAGCCTCAGAGGTTTGAAGAAAGGAGTCCCCGTGGAGAAGGTGGGACAACTCCAGCCAGAGTGAGTGTTTGTTGTACAGAGAGGCAAAGGCGTGGCTGTGACTGTGGTCTAAAGCCAACAGCAAGACGCTTGGAGAGCTCAAGGCCTATTGCTCAGGCCAGGCAGGATCCCAATTGGAGCAGGCCTCAAACCTTACCTGGAGCAGACAAGCCAAGAAGAAAAGGTAACCCATATTTAACTAAAAGCAGGGTACAAACTGCTGATGTATGGGGAGTACAGGGAGCACAGGAATATTATCCTTGTGAGAATGCTTATGAGATAAGGTGCAAGAAACACGCACCAACTAAGTGACTTGTTAATGACCAAGCTTTACAGAAAGCTAAGACAAAACACTTGCCAAAGGAAGACAGTTCCCAGTACATGAGGGCGCAGGACCGACGCCCTGTATTCAACCCTGAGCATTGGGAGGTTGTGCAGAAGATATTTAAAAAGCCTTATTACAACTTACCAACAAATACTGACTTAGGCTCAGAGGCTTCAGAAGGGGAACCGATGCAGGTGGAATTTGCATCAGACACTGAGATGGACTGTAGCTTCTGTAAGTCAGGAAGCTTGGAGTCCTTACTAAGCAACTAAGCTAGGTCTTGGGAGTTGAGACTGTTTGTTTGCCTGCTATACCGTTTACTGTGAAGATAACAGTTTTGCTTTGATGTTTTCTTTTTCTTTATCCTGAAGTAAGGAATTTGTGTTTGATGTTTTTGTGTCCAAGCATATGAACCTTTTTGCATGAAAGGGAAATAAATGCCTTTTGTTTTCCCTCCACTCGGACCTTTTGTTTTCTGTGGGATTTTGGTAACAAAGGACGCTACCAGGGCTGAAAGTCCCTGGGTCCTGTAAGTTATTGGCCAAACCCAACCTTAAATGTTTTTATGTCCCACCTACCTTAGTCCAGTATGCTGCCAAGGTAGGCCCTGTGACAGTGGTCAGACTGTTTGCTCAGTTTGCCGAGACTCATCAAGCCCACTGACTATTACCCAATGTTGCTAATCCATGTTGGAACAAATGATACTGGCAGGTATACCTTGGAACATATCAAAAGTGACTTCATGGCTCTGGGACAGAGGGTGAAGCAGTTAGGTGCACAGGTGGTGTTCTCTTCAATCCTCCCTGTTGAGGGTAAAGGTCAAGGCAGAGAGGCTTGCATCCTGGAGATGAATGCATGGCTGCGTGGATGGTGTCATCGAGAGCGTTTTGGTTTCCTAGACCATGGGATGCAGTTCCAAGGGTTGCAGAGCAGAGATGGCATCCATCTGTCCAAGAAAGGTCAATGTGTCTTCGGTAGTAGACTGGCTAATCTACTGAAGAGGGCTTTAAACTAGATTTGTTGGGGATGGGTGAAGAAAGCCCCCAGGTAGGTGAAAGCCTCCAGGTAGGTGATACATTAAATACCTTTATGGAAATGGGTAATAGGGGTAACATATTGAAAGCAGTGTGTATAAATGCCCGTAGCATGGGAAATAAGATTCCCTGATGTTGAAGCTTTGGTGGGAGCGGCTGACTTGGATTTAGTGGCAGTTACAGAAACATGGTTCACAAAAAACCATGATTGGGATGTAACTATACCTGGCTATATTTTATTCAGAAAGGACAGGGGAGGAGGAGTGGCACTATATGTAAAAACTACTATTAAAGCTTTGGAATTACAGAGCTTAAAAGGGAGAGAGGAGGCATTGTGGGTTAAACTAGAAAGAGGGAAAGAGAAATCTATTTGTATTGGTGTGATATACAGATCTCCCTCACAAGAGGAAGAGATGGACAGAGTTAATTGAAGACATATGCAGCATTCTTTATCTTTATTTGTGAAACTTGATATACCGCCCTTACCAGAGGCGTCAGGGCGGTGTACAGTACAGTAATACAAACTGGCCACGGAAAATAAAGAGGAGAAAGGAACGCCATTAATAGACAGGAAAGAAAAGAGAAGGAGAGGAAAAACAAATAAAGTAGGACAGGAAAGAAACACAGGGCAGGAGAGATAGAGATTCGGAGGGAGTCATTAGATGACTTGGGCAAGGGGGTCACTAAGCCAGCGGTGGGTGGGCACCCGACGGGGTAAGGTCCGAGCCACCAGCAGGGACAGGAAGATCATAGGCCTGACAGAAGAGGTGAGTTTTGAGGAATGACTTAAATTGAGGGAAAGAGGGTTCGGTGCGAAGGAAGTGCGGAAGAGAGTTCCAGAGAGCAGGACTGAGGAAAAAAAAGGCAGAGTGGCGAGTGAGCTCGAGACGAGCCTAAGAAGGGGAAGGGAGAAAAAGCCGGTTGCCATGAGCAGAGCGAAGGGGACGGGGGACTGGCTGGAGATAAATGATATCAGCTAAATATTGAGGAGTGCTGGTATGCAGAATCTTATGGGTTATGGTCAGGAGTTTGTAGATGAATCTGACAGAGATAGGAAGCCAGTGAAGGGAGAGGAGAGAGGAAGTAACATGGGCGTTAGCAGGGGAGTGAGTGATAAGGCGAGCGGCAGTATTTTGAACTAACTGAAGACGGCGGAGTTGGGAACGGGGAAGGCCAGCAAGAACGGAGTTGCAGTAGTCCAGACGGGTAATCACAAGGGACAGAACGAGAGTGGTGATAGTGGTGGAAAGAAATGGGCGAATGGATCTAATTCTGCGGAGATGGAAAAAAGAGGCACGCACCACCGAGGAGATGGGTTGGTGGCAAGAGAGGGAGGAGTCAAGGGTGACACCTAGATATCGGAGCGTGGAAACAAGGGGAATGGGGCGAGCGGACATAGTGGGAGACAGGTTGGGAGAAGGGGCACCAAAAGAGAACCAGATAGCGGAAGATTTGGACGGGTTAACATGGAGGAAGTTGTGGTCGAACCAGGAGGTGACGAGGGCAAGGCAATCATTGAGGGAGGAGAGATCAGGAGCAATGGAGGAAGTGTGATACACCAGAAGGATATCATCGGCATAGATGTAAGAAGAAATACCCGATTGTTGAATAAGTAAGGCGAGGGGAGCGAGGAAGACATTGAAAAGTAGAGGAGCAAGAATAGAGCCCTGGGGAACCCCGCACTGCAAAGGGAGTGAGGGTGAGGCGTTAGAACCCATGTGGACAGTGAAAGTACGAGAAGAGAGAAAAGACTGAAACCATTTTAGAACTGTACCATAGATACCCAGGTCAGACAGGCGTGAAAGAAGGGTGCGGTGATCGACAACATCAAAGGCGGAGGAGAGGTCTAGTGAAACGACAAGAGAGGTCACCACGGTCGTGGGAGCGATGAATTTCAGAGAGGAGAGCGAGGAGAATAGTTTCGGTGCTGTGGCCGGCACAGAAGCCTGACTGACAAGGGTGAAGGGAGAAGGTGGAATCGAGATGGGCGGCAAGCTGAGAGAAAACACGTTTTTCGAGAACTTTAGAGGGAAAGAGAGGTTAGCTACTGGGCGCCAGTTGGCGGGAACGGCAGGGTCTAGGGTGGGCTTCTTAAGGAGGGGGCGGACTATAGCATGCTTCCTGCTGGTGGGGAAGTGGCCAGAGGCAAGACTGGAATTGAAAATGGTCAGAGCCTACGGTATAAGAGTGAGGGAGCGGTTAAGGAGCCAAGAGGAGGGGAGGGGATCAAGGGGATAAGTGGTCTGATGAGAGGAGGAAATGGCATTGATGAGCTCGGCGGAGGTAATAAGGTCGAAAGTGCACCAGGTATGGGGGAAGGTGTGAGTAAGTGGCAGAGAGTATATCACAGGGAGGGAGGAGGGGAGGGGGAGAGAGGGGCGGGGGGCAGGCAGGGAAGGATGAGCGAAGAGTCTGGACCTTGTCTGAAAAGAAAGATGCAAGAGTGGTTGGGCTAAGGACAGATGGGGTAAGAGAAGGAGAGGGGACGGAGGTCGAGGAAAGGGATTTGAGAACCTGATACAGACGCCTAGAGGAATTAGAGGAAGAAGTAATGAGCTGTGAGTAATAGGATTTCTTGGCAGAGATAATCATGGAACGATGGTGGGCCTGATGGAAAGTGGAGGCGGAAAATGCAGAGGGCTTCTGTCGCCACAGACGTTCTGCCCGACACAGATGTGAGCGGAGCAAGTAAAGGCCAGGATGATACCATGGGTGACGGGAAATGAAACGAGAGGAGACAGGACGGAGTGGGGCGAGAGTGTCGAGAGTAGCAGCAAGGGTGGAGGTCCAGGAAATCCACCTGTTGATCTACCGGGAGAGAAGCAAAGTCTGGGGGAAGAAGGGAATCGGCGGGAGGAAAAAGCTGAGCAGTAAGTGGGGTAAGGTGACGTCTAAGAATCGGCTGTGGAGGGATCACGGTGGCGCGTGAAGAGGTCCCTAAGGAGGGAAGAGGGAAGGAGAAGCATAAGCAATGATGGTCTGACCAGGGAAGAGGAAGAGCTTGAATATCGGTTGGTGAGAAGGGAGAGGACGTGGTGGTGAGGATAAAGGTCCAGGGTATGACCAGAGGCGTGGGTTGGGCAGGTGACGTGTTGGGTAAGGGCTAAGTCGTTGAAGAGAGAAGCAAGGGTCCTATCCCGTGTCCTGGTAGAGGAATCAAGATGGGCGTTGAAATTACCCAAGACAACCAGATGAGGGGATAAGAGAGTGGAGTCTGACAGAGAGAGCAGCAGGGAATCCCAGAGGTCCATACGTAAGGAAGGGGGGGGGGCATAGAGAAGAAAAAAGTACACGGGGGGAGGATCCTGTGCGGGGCAGAAGGGATTCAGGGTAGTGAGGGGA
Source organism: Ichthyophis bannanicus (assembly GCA_033557465.1). Lineage (NCBI taxonomy): Eukaryota > Metazoa > Chordata > Amphibia > Gymnophiona > Ichthyophiidae > Ichthyophis > Ichthyophis bannanicus. The sequence continues at coordinate 139,698,850 of CM066049.1, read as the reverse complement.
TGGTGTAACCAATGAAAACGTAAGAGAGGACCTATAGATAAGTGCCACACCCCTGCCTTACCGGCGGAGGCGGGGAGTATGCAGAGCAGAGTAGCCTGGGGGGAGGCAACGGAGGAGCAAGCCGTCTTCCCCCTCACGGAGCCAAGATTCAGTCAGAAAAAGAGCATCTAAGGAATGTTGGGTCAGGAGATCGTGAACCAGGTGGGTTTTGGAGCGAAGGGATCGACAGTTGAGGAGAGCGAAAGAAAATGTCAGCAGAGCAGCGGGTGAAGGAGCTGATGGGAGGGAACTAGGGAACAGCTGAGTAGGGTGGCATGGGAGAAGATTGTGCAAATTAAGCGAACAGGACCCTGGTGGTAAGGAAACTGGAGGGAGTGGGCGGTTACCCCAAATAACAGGAATGGCAGCCATGATAGGAGTAGGGCAGAAACCAGAGGCCTGCGCCGAAAGGTCGGATAAGCTAAAGGAGAGTCCAGGGAGGGCAAACAAACTGATCGTAAGAAGAGAGACGAGTGAGGAAAAGCAAGAAGGGAATGTGGCAACAACTTACTTGCCCACCATTTGAGCCTATGGCTACTTGTCCTTTGCGCTTTCTTTCCTGGAAAGCGTTGTTTTTGGTAGCTCTTACCTCAGCAAGGCGAGTAAGTGAGCTTCAAGCCCTGGTGTCAGAGGCACCATACACTAGGTTCTATAGGAACAGAGTAGTCTTACGGACTCACCCTAAGTTCCTTCCAAAGGTTGTCTCCTCCTTCCACCTCAATCAGGAGGTGGTTCTTCCAACTTTTTTTCCCAGGCCGCATGCCAGCCGGGCTGAGACGGTCTTGCATACCCTGGACTGTAGGAGGGCGTTGTCCTTCTACCTTGACCGTACGCAGGGACACCGAAGGGCTGTTCAGCTCTTCGTCTCTTTTGACCCTAATAAGTTGGGGTTACCTGTCTCCAAGCATACCCTGTCCATCTGGGTAGCAGACTGTATCGCCTGGGAGTACAGGGCAGCCGGCCTCTCCTTGCAGGGTCAAGTCACGGCTCACCATGTCAGGACGAAGGCTGCGTCAGTGGCTCATCTCCGCTCTGTTCCGTTGGCAGACATCTACCAGGCCGCTACTTGGTCTTCAAGCCAGACTTTTGCGGCCCACTACTGCCTCGAGAGGGAGTCCTGCAGGGACAGTGCTTTCGGACAGGCGGTACTCCGTAATCTCTTTGAGGTATGGGCAACTCCTACCCTCCAGCCCTGGTGTTGGGCTACCGTTCAGGGGCGTTCTCAGAGAAGATTTTTTTCACACATGTTGAGGTTCTAGAGGGAGCTCATTTTTTCAGCTTTGGATCCCCGGCGGAGGATCACATTTTTGTGACAACGGCAACAACACCAAACTTAAACTGCGCGGAAGAAAGGAGGCATAACTTCACATAAATCTGTTGGAACTCAGAGCCATCCACAATGCTCTCAGGGTGTTCCAAGACCACCTTCACTCCCAAACAGTTCTAGTCCAGACGAACAATCAGGTAGCCATGTTCTATGTGAACTAGCAAGGTGGAACAGGTTCTCAAGCGTTGTGCAATGAAGCCCTACATCTATGGTCTTTTGCCATATGCCATCAGATCCACCTACTAGCGGTGTATCTTCCTGGCAAGCAAAATATCCTGGCAGACAAACTCAGTCGAGTTCTACTGCCACACGAGTGGTCTCTCCATGCAGATTAGATTGCTCAAATTTTTCAAATCTGGGGAACCCCAGATATAGATCTCTTTGCAAGTCCTCAGAATGCCAAAACTCCCCACTTCTGTTCCAGAATACCTGCTCAGAACAGTCAGGCGATGGATGCTTTCCACCTCCACTGGGGTCGGGACTTCCTATATGCCTACCCTTCCATTCACCTTATCCCCAAGACTCTGTTCAATCTCCAGAGAGACAGGGGCTACATGATGCTCATAGCTCCACGTTGGCCACAACAAACGTATCCACTGCTTCTACGTCTCTCTCAAGCCAAACCACTGGAGTTGGTATATGCTCCAGATCTCCTATCTCAGAAGGACGGGACGCTTCTGCATCCAAACCCACAAGCCTTACATCTGACAGCATGGCTGCTGAGAGCTTAGGACTCCAGGACATTAACCGCTCTCAACAGATTAGAGATATCCTATTGGCTTTAAGGAAACCTTCCACAAGGCGCTCTTACACTTTCAAGTGGCGAAGGTTTTCAATCTGGTGTTCAAAAAAGGATCTTAATCCTTTTTCCGTTCCCGTGGAAGCATTACTTGAGTATCTCCTCCACCTCTCGTCCTCTGGACTCATAGAAACATAGAAACATGATGACAGAAAAAGACCACATGGCCTATCTAGTCTGTCCTTCCATAACAACAACTACAACAGTCCACTTTTTACCTTTAGAGATCCTCTGTGATGGTCTCATGCTTTTTTGAATTCAGTTACTGTCCTCATCTCTACCACCTCCACTGGGAGACTATTCCATGGATCCACTACTCTTTCTGTAAAGAAATATTTCCGCATATCACTCCTGAATCTATCTCCCTTCACCCTCATCCCATGTCCCCTCGTAGCAGAACTTGCTTTCAATTGAAAGAGGCTCTCTCCCTGAACATTTATGCCACGGAGGTATTTAAACATCTCAATCATATCACCTCTATCCCGCCTTTCCTCTAAGGTATACATATTAAGATCCTTAAGTCTGTCCTCATATGCTTTATAATAAAGCCCATTAATCATATAAGTAGCAACCCTCTGCACCGACTCCATCCTGTTCACATCCTTTTGAAGGTGCGGTCTCCAGAATTGCACACCATGCTCCAAATGAGGTCGCACCAAAGACTTATACAGAGGCATTATCACCTCCTTTTTTTCTGCTAGCCATTCCTCTCCGTATGCACCCAAGCATCCTTCTAGCTTTTGCCGTCGCCTTTTCTACCTGTTTAGCTACTTTAAGATCATCAGACACAACCATGCCTAGGTCCCGCTCTTCTTTAGTGGACAAAAGTACTTCACCTCTTATACTGTATTGCTCCCTTGGATTGCTGCAGCCCAAATGCATGACCTTACGTTTTTTAACATTAAATCCCAGCTGCCAAATTCTAGACCATTCTTCAAGCTTAGCTAGATCCCTCCTCATGTTATCTACACCTTCCTGGGTGTCTACTCTATTGCATATTTTGGTATCATCTGCAAAGAGGCAAACCTTACCCGACAGCCCTTCCGCTATATCACTAGCAAAGATGTTAAAAAGAATCGGACCAAGGACAGATCCCTGGGGCACACCAATGGTAACATCCTTCTTCTCAGAGTGAGCTCCATTTACTTGTACTCTTTGTCGCCTCCCACCCAACCAATTTCTAACCCAAGCAGTAACTTTAGGATCCATCCCTAGGGTGCTCAGTTTGTTTATAAGTCGCCTGTGAGGAACAGTGTCAAAGGCTTTACTGAAATCTAAATACACCACATCTAGAGCTCTCCCTCGGTCCAACTCCCTGGTCACCCAGTCAAAGAAATCAATCAGATTTGTCTGACAAGACCTGCCTCTGGTGAATCCATGCTGCCTCGGATCCTGTAATCCGCTGGACTCCAGAAACTTCACTATTTTCTCTTTCAGCAGCGTTTCCAATAATTTACTCACCACCGAAGTTAAACTAACCGGCCTGTAGTTTTCAACCACATCCTTCTGCTTTTGTGTAAAGGCACCACATGAGCCTCTCTCCAGTCCTTTGGCACCACTCCCGACTCCAACGAGGCATTGAAAAGGTCAGTCAGTGGAGTTGCTAGAACGTCCCCAAGTTCCCTCAGTATTCTAGGGTGTATCCCATCCGGTCCCATCGCTTTGTCTACTTGTTGGTCTACCCAAATCCCAATTGTCTCGTCTTCAACGTATCCAAAATTCAGCTGTCCGTCTTCTTGCCCATGCCTCACGTTTTGATCATGTCACCCCGCTTCTCTTTCGCTATCACTGGTTGCCTATCTCCTTCCGTGCTCAATACAAAATTCTCATTCTTACACACAGGGCTGTTCACACTGGCACCCCCCTTTATCTCGCTGATCAGATACATTTTCGCCCTCCCCCCCGCTTACTCCGCGCCATACACTCTAACAGACTTGCCCTCCCCTCACCTTCCCAGGCTCACCTTGTCTCCACTCGTACTTCTGCTTTCTACTTCCTAGCCCCCAGCCTTTGGAACTCACTCCCTTCCTCACTTCGCGCAGAGGAGTCTTATCACACATTCAAATCACAACTCAAAACCCACCTTTTCAGTCTAGCATTCGACCTGCCATTCCCAGCTCCCCCCCTTCCCCCTGCTACCCCCTCCCCTTTGTCTTCCTGACATTTAATTATTGCAATATGGTTTGTCCCTTTCTTGCCTTTCCTTTCCTCCTCTCTCCTGTCTGTTTTATTGGCGTTCCTCTTCTTTTTCTCAGCCATTTTAACTGTTTTTAGAAAACTGTTTTAAGTTGTTTTAACTTGTATTGTAAACCGCCCAGGTACTATTAGTGTTGGGCGGTATATAAAGCCTAAATAAACGTAAACGTAAACGTACTTTAAGTTGAGCTAGTTTCTCACGAACACAGTCTTCTGAAAATTGTTCAAGATGTCCCTCGTTTCTGTTCTTATTTGTGGGTGTTATCTGAGGTCCTGCTCCTGGTTCTTCATCTGTGAACACAGAACAAAATAGATTCAAAACCAATTTGGTAAGGGTCCACCTTAGTGCCATTGCGGCATCTCACATGCACTTAGATGGACAACCTGTCTCCTCTCAGCCACTGGTAGCGCACTTCATGAAGGGCCTACTCTTAACTAAGCCTCCCATTAGGCCACCTCCAGTAGCATGGGACCTCAATGTTGTCCTCGGACAGCTTATGAAGCCACCCTTCGAACCCCTAGCCACTACATCTCTGAAGTTTCTTTCTTGGAAAGTTATCTTCCTAATTGCTCTCAGTTCTGCAAGACACATCAGTGAGCTCCAGGCTTTAGTGGCTGACCCTCCTTATACACGGTTTCACCATGATAAGATAATCCTTAGGACTCATCCGCACTTTATGCCAAAGGTGGTTTTGTCTTTTTATTTAAACTAGTCGGTTTACCTTCCGTTTTTCTTCCCTAGACCTCATGCCTCTAGTGCAGAAAGAAGTCTACATACTCTAGACTGCAAACGTGCCTTAGTCTTTTATCTTCAAAGAACTAGGCAGCACAGGAAAGCTTCACAGCTTTTTGTTGTCTTTGATTCCAGTCACCTAGGTCTACCAGTTTCCAAAAGAACACTCTCCAAGTGGATTTCAAACTGTATATCTTTTGCTTATGAGAGTGCGGAACTTTCCCTTGAAGGTCATGCCACAGCACACAATGTGCGAGCAATGGCTGCCTCCATGGCAAACCTACACTCGGTGGCAATTGATGAAATATGTAAAGCAGCAACCTGGTCCTCAGTCCATACGTTTGTGGTCCATTATTGCTTGGACAAGGACTCCCGCCGGGAGTCCAGCGGATTACAGGATCCGAGGCAGCATGGATTCACCAGAGGCAGGTCTTGTCAGACAAATCTGATTGATTTCTTTGACTGGGTGACTAGGGAGTTGTACCGAGGGAGAGCTCTAGATGTGATGTATTTAGATTTCAGTAAAGCCTTTGACACTGTTCCTCACAGGCAACTTATAAACAAACTGAGCACCCTAGGGATGGACCCTAAAGTTACTGCTTGGGTTAGAAATTGGTTGGGTGGGAGGCGACAAAGAGTACAAGTAAATGGAGCTCACTCTGAGGAGAAGGATGTTACCAGTGGTGTGCCCCAGGGATCTGTCCTTGGCTCAAATGGTGGGCAAGGTGTAGATAACATGAGGAGGGATCTAGCTAAGCTTGAAGAATGGTCTAGAATTTGGCAGCTGGGATTTAATGTTAAAAAATGTAAGGTCATGCATTTGGGCTGCAGCAATCCAAGGGAGCAATATAGTATAGGGGGTGAAGTACTTTTGTCCACTAAAGAAGAGCAGGACCTAGGCATGGTTGTGTCTGATGATCTTAAAGTAGCTAAACAGGTAGAAAAGGCGACGGCAAAAGCTAGAAGGATGCTTGGGTGCATATGGAGAGGAATGGCTCGCAGAAAAAAGGAGGTGATGATGCCTCTCTATAAGTCTTTGGTGCAACCTCATTTGGAGTATAGTGTGCAATTCTGGAGACCGCACCTTCAAAAGGATGTGAACAGGATGGAGTCGGTGCAGAGTGTGGCTACTAAAATGATTAGTGGTCTTCATTATAAAGCATATGAGGACAGACTGAAGGATCTTAATATGTACACCTTAGAGGAAAGGCGGGATAGAGGTGATATGATTGAGATGTTTAAATACCTCCGTGGCATAAATGTTCAGGGAGAGAGCCTCTTTCAATTGAAAGCATGTTCTACTACGAGGGGACATGGGATGAGGGTGAAGGGAGATAGATACAGGAGTGATATGCGGAAATATTTCTTTACGGAAAGAGTAGTGGATCCATGGAATAGTCTCCCAGTGGAGGTGGTAGAGATGAGGACAGTAACTGAATTCAAAAAAGCATGGGACAAACACAGAGGATCTCTAAAGGTAAAAAGGGGACTGTTGTAGTTGTTGATATGGAAGGACAGACTAGATAGGCCATGTGGTCTTTTTCTGTCATCATATTTCTATTTTTCTATGGGATGCCTTGTTTGGCCAGGCTGTTCTCCAGCATCTCTTTCAGACTTAGATCAACTCCTGCCCCCCGTCCCGGGTTTCGATACAAGATATCCATGGGAGGATACATGACCCACTTAGGCCTGTGTTTCATGGCTCTCTCTGTGATCATCTCCCTGGCATCTCCAAGCGAGGTAGTCCCATATGTGAATACTACATTCCTGCTTGTTCCTGGAGATAGTGTAGTTACTCACCTGTAGCAGGTGATCTCTGGGAACAGCAGGAATTGAGTCTTCACAACCCATCCTCCTCCCCTAGGAGGTGTATCTCTCTCTCTCTTTTTCTCTCCTTCTCTCCTTTTATCTCAGCTACAAACCCAGCTGAGGAGGGAGAGTTGGGAAGGCAGCTACGCAGGCTCAGTGGGATGCTCCCAAAAGATTTCCTATAGGATGCTGGGGAGCATTCCCACACTGGCTGCGTCGGTGCCGACGTCACCCATATGTGAAGACTCAATTCCTGCTGTTCCCGGAGATCACCTGTTAGAGGTGAGTAACTACGCTTTCCTGGGTGTCTACTCTATTGCAAATTTTGATATCATCCACAAACAAGCAAATCTTATCCGACAACTCTTCCGCAATATCACTAACAAAGATGTTAAAAAGGTGAATAGAAGACTACCCTAGGGATTGATCTGTGCTGGGTCCGCTGCTTTTTAACATATTCATAAATGACCTGGAAATGGGAATAACGAGTGAGCTTATCAAATTTGCAGATGACACAAAATTATTCAAACTTCTTAAAATTACAAGAGGATTGTGAAAGATTGCAAGAGAACCTTGAGAAATTGGAAGACTAGATGTTCAAATGGCAGATGAAATTTAATGTGGACAAGTACAAAGTTATGCACCTAGGAAAGAACAACCCAAACTATGGTTACACAATGCAAGATTCCACATTAGAAACCAGCACCCGTGAAAAAGATTTAGGCGTCATTGTGGATAACACATTGAAACCTTCCGCCCAGTTTGCAGCGGCAGCCAAGAAAGCAAATAGAATGCTAGGAATCATAAGGAAAGGAATAGAGAATAAAACAAAGGACCGCACCTTGACTATTGTGTGCAGTTCTAGTCGTCATATCTTAAAAAGGATATAGCAGAATTAGAAAAGGTACAGACGAGCCACCAAAATGGTAAAGGAGATGGAAGGATACCCCTTTGAGGAATGGCTTAAAAGTTTAGGGCTTTTCAGCCTGGAAAAGAGACGGCTTTGGGAGATATGAATGGAGTGGAACGGGTAAACTTAGATTAATTGTTTACGCCATCAAAAAGGAGAAAGACTAGTGACATGCAATGAAGCTCCAGTGTAACCCGTTTAAGACTAAGAAGGGAAAAGTATTTTTTCACTCAACGTGTAATCAAACTCTGGAATTTGTTTCTGGAGAATGTAGTGAAGGCTGTTATTGTAGCTGGGTTTAAAAAAGGCTTGGACAAGTTCCTGGAGGAAAGGTCCATAATCCATTGTTGGAGGACCCAGGAAATCCACTGCTTACCCTGGGACAAGCATTGTGGAACCTGTGTATCTTTTTGGGAACCTACCAAGTACTTGTGACCTGGATTATGTGGTGGCGAGGCCACGGGAGAGCAGGAGGAAAGGGGGAAAAACAGGCATTTTCCTCTGGGAAAGGAATTAGCTCCAGGAGTTTAAGGGTTAAAACTCCAGAGTTAGAAAAAAACTCCCTGCAGAAAGTTGGTGTTAGAAAGACACGCCCTAGCTCCATGGCAACCAGCACTGCTCACGAGGAACAGCTGGGAGTGGAGATAGAAAACGAAAGGGAAATACACAGATATAAGGTGGAGGAGCATAAGCAGCACGAGGAGCATAAGCAGCACAGGAAGCAGCTGCACAAGGAGCACGGAGGGGAGAAGGAACACGGAGCAAGGCCTGTACACAGAGTAAGGCATGAGCCCAAGGAGTCCTGCAGGAGGTACGGAAGAAATCCTTTGAGAGGGAAAGCTTATCAGGGAGACTAACCAAGCTATGAAAATGGCAGAGAGTTGTCCCCAGCAGAGCAGATGGAAACAGAGCCTTCGGCAATAAAGTCTGAGGAGAGCTTATTTCCACAAAGTAAGGTGAGCACCTTAAAAGCCTCTCATAGCTTCCTGAGAGATAAGAAACCTCCTAATTCCTCCAAGAGCCCTCAGCAGAGAGAGGAAGCCATATTACAGAAAGTTTTAAAGGTTTTAGAAAAGTTAAAGCCTGTTACTTCTGAGACAAGGTTAAACCATTTACCAACAGATTCTGAAGGGGAAAGCATGGACCTAGAAGAATCTGTGCTAGAGGATTTGCCCTCAGATATGGAAATGGATTGCTCTTTCGTTTATGCCCAAACTGACAAGCTATAAGGTTTAGAAAGTAGGAAACCTAGAAGCTTAGCTTTCAGTGGGGCAGTGCTGAGAAGAATATGCAAATGAGGTGCTGAGCTCCGAGGCTTGACTCAGAGTTTTTCAAAAAACTGTTTTGCAAGTGAAGGCCAGAGTTTGTAATTCAGCCTCTAAGGAAAGCCTGTGGGTGAGAGAAAAATAGTTGCAGTAAAAGTGCCATTGGTCTGCATAACTTGAAGAGTGTAAAGTTTGTAACCAAGCTGGAAGCTGTTGTTTGGCATGAAGAGTACTGGCTATTTCCACCTGAAGCTATACTGTTGCCTGGCATTGTAAATAAGCTAACTTCAGAAGCAATTTATTCTGTTGATTTTGTTTCACTGGAGAAAGTATCCACCATTTTTATGTTTGGTATTTTTGAACTGCTAAGTTCATTTGGCTGAAGAATAAATAAAAATCCTGTGTGCCTTGGAAAAACCTCTCGGCTGAATTCATTCAACCTCACAACTACATGTATAGGTGATTAAACAAGGGACATAAAAAAAAAATCAGTTCCGTCCCCCACCACTAGGCTACTGCCTGGCCAGTAGGGGGTGCGACAATTAGCCACTGTTGGAAACGGGATATTGGGCTTGATGGACCTTGGTCTGACCCAGTATGGTATATCTTATGTTCATATTTAAAAGGATGATATCTAATTATGCATTTTTACAGATTGTTGTTGGAAGGATGGTGTTTAGATGAGCATGACTGTTGAGTTTAACTATCAAAAACTTTGGGAAGTGGGGGTATTATTTAAAGGTTTGTCTAGAGCGCCCTGACCATCTATATAGCACAGAACATGCAATCCCATGATCCAGATGGAGTTCCTAATTCAGCATAATCCATCTCCCACCTTACAGAACCATGGTGTCTGTGATGTTGCAATAAAAGTATAGGACTTGAGTTTGCCCTCCAGTTTAGAGGATGCAGCAGTACAGTAACAGAAGTCAATGTTCAAAAGACTTATACAAGTAAAACTGGCTTTTACCTACATAAATCTGACCCTTCTTTCATTCTCTCAGCTTTGTTTAAGCAATAAGAAGAGGAACAGAAAAACAAACAGATATTTCAGTAAAGTACCATCATCTCAAAACAGTGCTGTAGCCATTGCAAATGCAATGTGTGCCTTTGAGTCAGTCCTGACTCCTGGCAACCCAGAAGTTCCTAGGTTTTCTTGGCAGTGTCACCGGAAGTAGATTGCCAGGCCTTTCTTCCGAGGCAATGGAGGGTTAAGTGACTTGCCCAAGGCCACAAGGAGTGCTAGTGGGAATCGAACTCTGGTTGCTTGGTTACCAAGCCAGTGTGCTAACCACTAGGCTACTCCTCCACTCCACTGTACCCATTAACAAGCCCCAAAAAAAGAAAGAACGTTATAGTGACACCTGTACTTCAATATTGGAATCTACAAAAGGAATAGGAGGGGAGAAATGAATGTGTCACCCTCTTGCTGCCCTTTACTGTTCTCTCTTGCAGCTATAAGATATTTGTCTCTTGCTGGTCTGCCTCCCAACATATCAGCCCTTCCCCAGTCTCGGGTGGCTCTGACCTACTACCCATACAATCTAGGAAAGGTTTCCAATCATCCTCAACATTTGGACAGTTCTTTTATTTTTAATAAAAGATCATTTTTTCATTGCATGGATATTTCAAATGTTTTTGGGCTAATCATGTAAAGAAGGTTTAGTGGAATGTTGCCAGTGTCATCGAGCTGCAGTCAGCAGATGATTAGTCAGCTGCAGCCCTTTTCAGTTTTTTGGCCTGTACTGACCCAAATTATGCTCCAATAGCAACATAGCCAGGTTCACTGGCAGTCAAAAGAGAGTAAAAGCATGGACCCATGATTAAACTTTAGACCAAAATTTTGAATAACAGGGCAGCTCCAGCAGAGATGAATGAATGATCCTCTCTCCCCACATACCCGCCAGCATAGAGAAACATCCAATTCATTCTGTCTAACCTCTCCGGAGTATACCATTGATAAAAGATTTTGTAACCAATTTCCTGAACTTTGGTACTAAGAGAACTTCTGTTTTTCAAGTTTTCACACACACCACAACTAGCTAGTCCTTTTCCAACAAGACAGTCCCCAAATCTGAGTTACATTTCTCTTTCAATGCTGTAAATGCTGGTATATCAAGGTTTAAAAGCCGTTGGTAATCAGACCTCTGAAATATTTTGCCCCCTTATTTGGGTAATTTTCCACAATATTTTTTATCCAGATAAAAAGGGTGTGGGGCTGGAGGTATGGCAAGGACAGGCTACAATATATCTCCAGGAACAAGCAGGAATGTAGTTTTCACATATGAGTAACGTCGGTACTGACGGAGCCTGCATGGGAACGTTTGCCAGCATCCAATAGGAAAACTTTTGGGAGCATCCCACTTAGAGCTGGGAAGGCAGCTACGCAGGTTTTCTCCTCAGTTCTTCGTTTTCTGCGGAGCCGACAAGAAGCAATTCCTGTCATCGCAGAAAAATTGTTCTTTTTTTTTGAGGTCGCGTCTGCCTTCCTGTCGATGCTGGTATCGACCCCTCTCGGTGCTTTCTTTCTTTCTAAAAAAAAAAAAGCAATTCTGTGAAGGAAGGAATCTTTTATTCCTTCAGGCACTCGACGCCATCTTAGGCTTAGGCCTCTCCTTTTGTCTTTGACAAAATGGAAAAACATCCAATGGTTTTAAGAAGTGTTCCAAATGTGGCAGTTCCATTTCGGCCACAGACACCCATGACTGGTGTCTAACATGCTTAGGACCGGATCATCAACCGTCAGAATGTTCTCTCTGTAGGAAGATAACAAAGAGAGGCGTACAGAACTGAGCTGCAAAGCTGGGCACCCTCTTTGCCTCCAATGCAGTCTCTTTAGCATCAATGTTATCAAGAGCTTCATCTTCCTCCCAGGGATCTCAGGTATCGAAACCTAGGTCTTGTTCGAAGACTGGCCGGCCCCTCAAGGGTAAATCTCCTTCTAAGCATTGAGATGCCTCGGGTGTTGCCCTGAACGGGGACACACTGGCCAAACAACCCCAGCGAGAGGATCTTGCCTCCAAAGCCTTAGTGGAGTCCCAGGATGCTCCCAATGCCTCCACCTCTGGAGAGCTCCTGGTGCCATGCTCAGGGATTGTGGCCCGCAATTCCGGTACCGATACCCAAGCATCGGCAAGCTCCATGGATCAACGTATCCTGGCCATTGAGCGGAGCTTAGCGGCCTTACTGGCGGCCTCCGTACTGGTAAAGCCTTTACAGTCGATTTCTCAGTCTTTGATACTGGCTGTGGTACCGACACAGCCTGCATCAACTCTTTTTTACCGCTTACCAGGCTACTGCCCATGCCGGCCCTCAAATCCGTTTTGAGTACTGAGATTCTTGCACCGCAACCTCCGGCCACCGTTTTTGATTGGTACTGAGTACGTGCAGAGTGGGAACACCCTGCCCATTGATACTTTGAATCTTCGGCCTCCGATTCGTTGCATGATGAATCAACCGATACCCAGGATATGAGAACTATCCCAGAAGACCCATCTCCATATCCACGTCATCGCATGTCCCCTCTGGAGGATATGTCTTTCCAAGACTTTATTTGAGAAGTTGCTCGGGTTCTGTCCATAACGGTGACATCGCAGAAAGAAACTAGGGCTGAAGTACTTGAAATTCTTCAGTACCCTACAGCTCCAAAGGAAGCTGCTACTCTTCCTATTCATCGCATACTTCACGACCTTATGCTTCGTATGTGGGAGACACCCCTTACCATCTCTCCACATACTGGAGTGTCCGGGTTTTCAAAAGATGCAATTACCGCACTATTCCATGGTGGTGGAATCGGCAATGCGTCGAATAAAGAGTGCTAAGACACATTCCTTGAACCCCCCGGGTAGGGAATCGAGAACCCTCGCCGCCTTTGGTCGACATTGTTTTCAGGCCTCCATGTTATCGGCCAGGATCAGTTCCTATATACTCTATATGGGTATGTTCCTTAGAGAGGTGGCTAGGGATTTGGAGCTAATGGCTCCTCTTCTCCCTGATGACAAGAGGGCAGCTTATCTCACACTTGTAAAACATGCTCAAAATGTTTCAAAATTTGTTAACAGGGCAACCTTTGACTGTTTTGAGTGCATCAGCAGAACTTCATCTATCTGCATCAGTGCATGCAGGATTGTTTGGCTCCAAGCATCGGATCTTGAACAGTGGATTCAAGATAAGCTGGGTAATATCCCTTGCACCGGTGAAAACCTTTTTGGCAAGGATTGGCAGGACAAGGCTTCTCAGTTAGAATCCGAGAACACCACTCTTAATAGACTATCCAGATCTACGGCCAACCCAGCTAGGAAAAAGGCAGCAAAGAAAGCCTTTTTCAATAATAATAAGAAGTACTATCCTTCTTACACTCCTGCTGTGCAGTATCAACACTATGCTCCTAGAAGGGGCAGCAGCCATCAAAACAGCAAAAGAAGGCTTAGACTCCTAAGTCTCAACCACCTCAACAGACCCAGCCTCCCCAGAGTCGTTGACTTCTTTCTGGAGAACATAGCGGTTCTGCCTTTGGAGATTCCAGATCCCATCCACATTCCCAGCAGACTCTGCCACTTTGCCCACAAGTGGCACCTTGTCACTTCAGAGCAGTGGATACTGTCTATAGTATGGGAGGGGTTCAGGCTTCATCTATGTAGTCTTACCACCCCCTCCCCCAACTCCTCCAAGAGAGTTCCACTCTCAGTCCCCTCTTACTGCTCTGTTGTTGCAAGAGGTCACCTTCCTTCTCTTTCAGGGTGCAATAGAGGAGGTTCCATCATCTTAGCAGGGAATGGGCTTCTATTCTCCATACTTATTCCAAAGAAAACAGGAGGGTTCAGGCCCATTCTGGACCTCAGAACTGAACAAGTACCTATTACGGGAGAAATTCAAAATGATCTCTCTAGGCACCCTTCTCCCCTATCTCCAGAGTCAGGATTGGCTCTGTTCTCTAGATCTGAAGGAGGCATATACTCACATACTTATTCACTCACAGCACAGAAAGTTCCTGTGCTTCATGTTTCAAGGGAGACATTATCAATACAGAGTCCTGCCTTTCGGTCTCGCCTCTGCCCCAAGAGTCTTCACAAAGTGCATGGCGGTAGTAGCCTTATTCCTAAGGACTCTTGGGATATTTGTCTTCCCTTACTTAGATGACTGGCTCAATAAGACGACTGGCTCATTCAAGCAAACACCTCTCTAGAGGCCAGTCTGTCCCTATCGCGCACCATGCAAGTGCTGCAACATTTGGTATTTGTAATAAATCTTCCAAAGTCCCAACTCGTTCCCTCTCAAACGCTAGAGTTCATAGGGGCTCTTCTAGACACTCAGCAATCAAGGGCATTTCTACCCCAACTCCGCTGTGCTTGACTCATTCAGTTAGCATCTCAGGCATGCCTCATGAACTTTCTTATGGCTCGAGAACTGCTACAACTTCTGGGTCATATGGCATCAACAGTGAATGTCGTTCCATATGCTCTTCTACATATACACGTAGCTCAGTGGACACTGTCTTCCCAGTGGTGTCAGGCATCGGGTTACCTGGGAGACAAGATAAAGGTTTCTGCCTGACTAATCTCGTTTCTCCAGTGGTGGCAATCCCCAGAAAACCTCCTGGTAGGGTCACCTTTTCAGATGCCAGCACATCAATGTACCCTGACAACGGATGCATCCAAACTGGTCTGGGGAGCTCATCTGGACAATCTCTCCATTCAGGGGCTTTGGTCTTGAGTCAAAACTCCACATAAATCTGCTGGAACTCAGAGCCATCCGCAATGCTCTCAAAGTGTTCCAGGACCATCTTCGATTCCGCACAGTTCTAGTCCAGACAGACAATCAAGTAGCCATGTTCGACTTGAAGCAGAGCGGAACATGCTCTTGGACCCTCTGAAACGAGGCCTTGCATCTGTTTTTTTGCTATACAGCACCACATTCACCTTCTTGCGGTGTATCTTACAGGCAGACACAATGTCTTGGCGGACAAACTAGGTCGAGTCCTTCTACCCCACGAGTCTCTCCATGTAGATAAGGTCACTCACGTTTTCAGATCTGGGGAATGCCAGAGATAGACCTGTTCGCGAGTCCTCAGAATGCCAAGCTTCCTCGCTTCTGCTCCAAGACTCCTGCACCGGACGGCCAGCAGGTGGATGCTTCCTTTATGCCGTCCCACTCATTCCCCTCATTCCCAAGACTCTTTTCAAACTCTAGAGAGACAAGGGCTACATGATACTCATAGACCCACGCTGGCCACGACAACTGTGGTATCCTCTCCTCCTATGTCTGTCTAGGGCTCAACCCATAGATCTGGGGTCCGCTCCAGATCTCCTCTCTCAGGAGGAGGGGATGCGGCTCCATCCCCTCCTCTCTCAGGAGGAGGGGATGCTGCTCCATCCCAATCCGCAGTCCCTACATCTTACAGCATGGCTGCTGAAGGCATAGCCTTCCAGGACATTAACCTCTCTCAACAGGTAAAAGATATCCTTTTAGCTTCTAGGAAGCCTTCCACCAGACGCTCCTACGCCTTCAAGTGGTGTAGATTCTCTCTGGTGTTCGCAGAGGGCTCTTAACCCCTTCTCAGCTCTGGTGGATGCATTACTTGAATATCTTCTCCACCTGTCTTCCTCTGGAATCTAAACCAATTTGGTAAGAGTACACCTAAGTGCGGTTGCGGCTTCTCACATGCCCTTAGTTGGTCAGCTCATCTCTTCTCAGCCGCTTGTAGCATGCTTCATGAGGGGTCTTCTATTAACTAAACCTCCCATTAAGCCCCCTCCAGTGGCATGGAATCTTAATGTTGTTTTAGGACAGCTTCTCAAGCCTCCCTTTGAACCTCTAGCCACTATTTCTCTGAAGTTTCTCACCTGGAAGGTCACCTTCCTTATTGCCCTCACTTCAGCAAGACATATTAGTGAGCTCCAGGCTTTGGTGGCTGACCCTCCTTATACACGATTCCACCATGATTTCCTTAGGACTCTTCCTCACTTTATGCCAAAGGTGGTCTCGCCTTTCCATTTAAACCAGTCTGTTTACCTCCCTGTCTTTTTTCCCTTGACCTCATTCCTCTAGGGCAGAAGCAACCCTTCACACTCTGGATTGCAAACATGCCTTGGCTTTTTATCTCCAGAGAACTCGAGAGCACAGACAAGCTTCCCAGCTTTTCATCGCCTTTGACTCGAGTCACCTGGGATTGCCAGTATCCAAACAAATTCTCTCCAGATGGATAGTGGATTGCATCTCCTTTGCTTACGAAAGTGCAGGACTCTCTCTCGAGTCATGTCCTACCAGCACCCTCACCCCTTTCCCCCTTACTCTCCCTCTACCTTCCTCACTTCTCCCTCCATTCTGTCTTCTAACCTTGCATCTACTCTTGAGCTTCATCATGCCCTCCCCCTCATTCAACCAGCCCCTCTCTCTTTAAGGCAACCCCACCCTCGCTTCCGCCGTACTGCCTCCGCCTTACCCCGCTCTCTACTACTCCTCCTTCTCTCATCAGGTAATATCAACCCCAACCCTGGCCCCCCTCGATTTTTTTCTCACCCTAAGAAATGTTCCTCACGTACCTTATCTAACCTCATTCATATCCCGCTCCTCCCCCCTTCCTCCCCCCATCACTCATACTCCATTCACTCACCCAGAGACATCAACCCAACCCCATCCCCTCTAGAGATTCGCCTCTCTAAAAAAACCCAAACATCCTCACATAACCTACCTGATATCATCAATCTCACCCTTCATTCACCCCCCACTTCCCTTCACCCACATGCCTCTTGTAGGGCACACACATCCAGAGACTCCCACCCGTACCCTGGCCCCTCTAAATCTCGGTACTACTCTGAAAATAGATCCCCACGTATTGGCCCCCACAGACCGCTGTCTTACTCTGAAAAGAAATCCTCACGTAACCTGTCCAACCTTATCCATATCCCTCTCCTTTCCCCCTCCGCTCTCCCATTCTCTTGTGCCCTGTGAAACGCATGCTCATTCTCCAACAAACTTCCTTTTATTCATGATCTCTTTATCTCTAATACACTACACCTTCTTGCCCTAACTGAGACCTGGTTCCTCCCAGACGATACCGCGTCCATTGCTGCTCTCTGCCACGGGGGCTACCAGTTCTCCCATACATCTCGATCTACTGGTCACGGTGGTGGTGTTGTGCTGCTACTTCCTCCCTCCTGCCAATTCCAACCCCTCCTGCTACCTCAGTCACACTCCTCCCTCTCTTTCGAAGTCCACTCCCTTCGCCTCTCCACATCACTTCCCCTCCGAGTAGCTGTTATATATCGCCCACCCGACAAATCCAAATCGACCTTCCTCACTGACGGACTCCTGGCTCTCCGTCTTCCTGGATCCCTCTTCCCCCACTCTCATTCTTGGCGATTTTAACATTCACATCGATAACTCCTCCAATCCCCATGCTTTAAAGCTCCTCGCCCTCACCTACTCGTTTGACCTCCAACTTTGCTCCACTGCCCCCACCCACCTACATGGCCACTGCCTTGACTTAATACTCTTCTCTAATTCCTCTCCCTCAAACTTCCGCAACTCAATCCTCCCCTCATTTGATCATCGCCTATTAACTTTTAATCTTCAGCTCCCGCCATCCCAACCTCATCCCGTCTCCTCCGTCCTATGTAGCAACCTCCACAATTATTGATCTCTTAACCCTCTCCTCCACCATTTCTCCATCTCTCTCCTCCATTTTGTCCTCCAAGTCCATCGATGAGGCAGTATCCTCTTATAATGCTGCATTCTCCAGGACCAAGCAGGAAGTCAGTCCTCACATATGGGTGACGTCGGCGCCGACGGAGCCCTCGCGGAGCAATTTTCCCCAGCTTTCAAAGAAAGCCTTTGGGAATTGCAGCGCGCATGCGCGGTCTCCTTCCCGCCCAAGGGTGCCATCTTAGCCAGTCTTCTTTTTTCCGCGGAGCCCTACAGACGTACCCGTCGTGTCCCCGCTGAAAAAGTTGATTTTAGTGATTTATTTCTATTTCTTTCTTCGGTTCGACGCCGGTCTTTTTCCTGCCCGGACTCGCGACGCCGTTGCGAGTCCTTCTGTTATTTTTCGGTTTTTCTGAATTTTCGTCAGTTTCGTTTTTTCGCTGGCAGCCCGGTCCTTTGACCTTGCAGGGGCCCTTTTTCCCCCGATGGCTGCCAGTGGTTTCAAGCGGTGTGTTCAGTGTGACAGAAATATGTCACTCACTGACACACATGATAATTGCCTCCGCTGCCTCGGCCCGGATCACGAAGAACTGATCTGTGGGGCCTGCAGCAAAATGTCCTCCAAAGCGTTAAGGAGTCGGCGGCACCAGCGGGAACGAATCTTCGCTGATCCCGGCCGTACCCGGACCTCGTCGGAGGCCTTGGCGTCCAGAGGTTCCAGCTCTGACCATCGCCGGAGTTCCTCCGACAGGGGTTCTCCCTCCGGGGACCATCGACGGAAGGTAAAACCCGCGAGGGCGGCGTCGGTGGACGCTCCTGGCTCCGCGAGGGCCAGGTCACATAGCCCCGATAGCCGTCCCGGGTCTTTGGAGAAGGAGCACCTCCCGAAGCGACCTCGTCTGGAGTCGGAGTTGCCTGCTCGGGTAAGTCCTGTAGTCCTCCTGGACTCGCCTCCGAGGGGTCCGACGTCGGGCCCGACGCCGTCGGGGCCCGAGTCGGGGGCTGCTGGGTCACCTGAGGTCGGACTCAGGTTGACGGCCTTGGAGAGCAGACTATCTGCCTTCATGGACCAGCAGCGGGCACTGATCGCTAGCCTTGCTGGCGCCGCTGCCCCGACCGCCGGGACGTCGACGTCTAAGTCGACCCTGGAGACCGAGCCGATCCTCGAGTCCATGCGAGCTCGAGTCGATCCTCGGTCGAGGTCACCCTCGGCCTCCCGTTTGGGACCGAGGTCGTCGACGCCGACTCCCTCGGTGTCGGGGCAGCCGACGCCACCGCCTGCCCGAGCCGACCCCACCGATTCCTCCTCGGAGTCAGCCTGGGAGTCTGAAGAGGAAGAGTCACCTGATTCGTTTCGAACTCGGTGTGTCCCCTCGGACTCACCTGAGTCCGAACCTCGGAAGCAGCCCCTCCGGAGGATGCCCGGTTCTCGGACTTCGTCAGAGATATGGCCAAGGCTTTGGCCTTCCCTGCGGATCCCGAGGAGGAGCCTCGAGCCGAAGAGCTCGACGCCCTTCAGTATGACTCTCCCGCCAGGGAACACTTTACTGTACCAGTTCCTCCCTTGCTGGAACGACTACTCTTCCGCATGTGGGAGAGTCCTGCATCGTCGCCGGTATTAAGCAAGCGGGTCGATTCCATCTATCGAGTCCGCAAGAGTCCCGGCTTCCAAAAAGCACAGCTAACGCACCATTCCATGGTAGTGGAATCGGCCATGCATAGGCTTAAGAGCCAGAAGATGCACTCCTCGGTGCCTCCTGGCAGGGAGGCCCGTAACCTGGATGGCCTCGGTAAGAAGTGTTTCCAGGGCTCTATGCTTGCTTGTCGGGTCCAGACCTACCAGCTCAACATGGGCATGTATCTCAGAGACCTGGCTAAAGAGGTAGCCGGATTCTCCGCTGGGCTGTCCAAGGAACCTTTGCGGAGGTTCCTGTCCTTGACAACTGGTATTCGGGAATGCTCCAAATTCATGTCCCGAGCAGCCTATGATGGCTTTGAAGCGTCGGCTCGAGTGGCCGCAGCCGGCATCGGTGCCCGCCGACAGGCTTGGCTTCAGTCGTCTGACCTTGAACCCTGGGTGCAGGACAAGTTGGTCGATGTCCCCTGCCGAGGTGAGAACCTCTTTGGCAAGCCCATGGCTGAAAAGGCTGCTCAAATCGAGACGGAGACTCTCACCAGAACTAGGCTTTCTAGGAAGACCTCCGCCCCTTCCCAGAAAAAGAAGGGCTCGGGAAAGAAGTCCTTTTACCCAAGAAAGGCGGCTGCCTATAAACACTACCCTCAATATCAGGCCTCCGCAGCTCCCCAACAGGGTCAGCAGGCCAAGGGACGGGGTAACGGGTCCCATAGGCAGCAAGCCCCCAAGCCTGCACCACCGGCCCCTGCTCAGCAGGGTGGGGGTTTTTGACTTCATCAGCATAGCCTCTCCACCTCAGCTGGTTCACTTCGCCCACAGGTGGTCCAACATCACTTCAGATGCCTGGGTGCTTCAAGTCGTAAGAGAAGGCTATCTTCTCCACTTCCACCAGGTCCCTCCCTCCTATTTCCTGGGAGAACCTCCACGACTCCCTCTGCACAGGGACTTACTCCTTCAGGAGTTAGCAAGTCTTCTTCAGGAACAGGCTGTGGAACCGGTGCCCCACCACCTGAGAGGTCAAGGCTTTTATTCCAGGTATTTCCTGATACCAAAAGAACAGGAGGCCTCAGACCCATCCTGGACTTGCGCAACCTCAACAAGTTCCTCGTGAGGGAGAAGTTCAAGATGCTTACCCTTGGAATCCTTCTGCCCTACCTCCAGCAGGGAGATTGGCTATGCTCCTTGGATCTAAAAGATGCCTACACGCACATCCTCATCCACCCAAGCCACCGCCAATACCTAAGGTTTGTGGTGGCAGGAAATCATTACCAGTACAGAGTACTGCCCTTTGGCCTATCCTCCGCACCGCGAGTCTTCACAAAATGTCTCGCGGTGGTGGCGGCTTATCTCCGGCTTCACGGCCTCTATGTCTTTCCGTACCTCGACGACTGGCTCATCAGAGCATCGTCCTCTCCGGAAGTCACCAATGCCACACACCGCACTGTGACTCTTCTGCAGTACTTGGGCTTTGTCATAAAACTTCGCAAAGTCCACTTTGCTCCCCTCACAGAATCTCGAGTTCATCGGCGCAAGACTGCACACTCCTCAGGCACGAGCTTTCCTGCCTCCCGACAGGGCTCAACGGCTCATGGACCTAGCCGGCCGTTTTCGCAGCCAGTCCCTGGTCTCAGCCAGGCGCTTCCTGAGACTACTCGGCCATATGGCTTCCACCGTCCACGTGACCCCCAATGCCCGCCTGAATATGCGGCCTGCTCAGTGGTGCCTTCGCAAGCAGTGGCAACAAGCCACGGGCGGCCTAGCCGACTTAGTGCGCGTCTCCGGACCGCTGGCCTCGTCTCTACAGTGGTGGCTTCATCGGCCGAACCTGGTGCTCGGAATGCCTTTTCAGTCACCTCAGCCGGCTCAAGTGCTGACGACCGATGCTTCTCTCCTAGGATGGGGAGCGCATTGCCAAGGGGCATGTACTCAAGGTCGCTGGACCACGTGGGAGTCTGCTCAGCAGATCAACTTCCTGGAGCTCAGAGCAATCCGTCTGGCTCTCAAGGCTTTCTCCCACCTGACTTCTCACCAGTCCGTCCTTGTCCAGACAGACAATCAGGTTGCCATGTTCTACGTGAACAAACAGGGAGGCACGGGCTCCTTCCTTCTCTGTCGAGAAGCACAGAAGCTCTGCTCTTGGGCCGTCAGCCACGGCATTCTTCTCAAGGCAGTTTATCTCCCAGGCCAAGAAAATTGCCTGGCCGACAAACTCAGCAGGATCCTCCAGCCGCACGAGTGGCGCCTGGATCCCTTGGTAGTTCAGAAACTTTTCCTGAAGTGGGGCCTCCCCACGATGGATCTCTTTGCCAGTCCTCTCAACCGGCAACTTCCTCGCTTCTGCTCTCGTCAGCCGCATCCCTTCGAGTAGCGGCAGATGCTTTTCTGCTCTCATGGTCGAAGAGCCTTCTGTATGCCTTTCCTCCCATCCCGCTAGTCTCTCGAACTCTTTTCAAGGTTCTCCGAGACAAAGCTTCCATGATCCTGATAGCTCCTCGCTGGCCCAGACAGCCGTGGTTTCCACTCCTGCTGCAATTAGCGGTAGAGGATCCGTTCCCTCTGGGGTTTCAACCGGATCTCCTAACACAGGATCAGGGGTCCCTGCTACACCCCAACCTCAGATCTCTACATCTGATGGCCTGGCTGCTGAAAGGGTAGTCCTTGCTCCCCTTCTACTGCCGGCAGAGGTGGAAGAGGTCGTCCTAGCTTCTCGGCGACCTTCTACCCGCAAATGCTACGCCCTTAAATGGCGTCGCTTTTTCCGCTTGGTGTGCCCAGCAGTCTCAGGATCCCTTCTCCTGCTCGGTGTCGGTGATCTTGCAGTACTTGCTCTACCTCTCTAATCTGGGACTTAAGTCCAACTCCGTCAAAGTTCACCTCAGTGCTCTTTCAGCACATCATGTGCCGGTGGACGGCAGATCTCTTTCCAGCGACCCTCTCATAGCGAGGTTTCTCCGAGGTCTCCTTCTGCTTAAACCACCTCTACGCCCGCCAGCACCTGACTGGGATCTGAATGTGGTTTTACAGCGGATCACCTGTCCGCCTTTTGAACCTATGGCTACCTGTTCTCTCCGTTTTCTTTCTTGGAAAACTTTATTCCTGATAGCCCTCACTTCCGCTAGACGCGTAAGTGAATTGCAGGCCCTCGTGTCTGATCCCCCTTACACTCGGTTCTACAAAAATAGGGTAGTCCTAACGGACTCACCCAAAATTTCTTCCAAAAGTGGTCTCCCCTTTTCACATCAATCAGGAGGTGGTACTTCCGACCTTCTTTCCCAGGCCACACTCCAGCCGAGCTGAAATGGTCCTGCATACCCTGGACTGTAGAAGGGCATTGAACTTCTACCTTGACCGTACGCGGAGCACCGTAAAGCTGCTCAGCTTTTTGTGTCTTTTGACCCCAATAAATTGGGGCTCCCGGTCTCCAAGCGTACTCTGTCCATCTGGGTTGCTGACTGCATCGCTTGGGCTTATGAGGCAGCCGGACTCTCGTTAGAAAGTCGAGTCACGGCTCATTGTGTTCGGGCGAAGGCTACGTCAGTGGCTTACCTCCGCTCTGTTCCGTTGGCAGACATCTGCCGGGCCGCTACTTGGTCTTCGAGCCAGACTTTTGCGGTCCATTACTGCCTCGAGAGGGAGTCCCGCAGGGACAGTGCTTTCGGACAGGCAGTTCTCCGAAATCTCTTCGAGGTTTGAGCAACTCCTACCCTCCATCCCGGATGGGGGCTACCGGTGGGTAATAATTCAGTGAAGATTCCTTCCTTCTGTGCCGCTGAGCTAGAGGGAGCTCATTTTTGTGCTTAGGGTCTCCGGTAGCCTTAAGCTTGGGAGTCCCATATGTGAGGACTGACTTCCTGCTTGGTCCTGGAGAAAGCGTAGTTACTCACCTGTAACAGGTGTTCTCCAGGAGCAGCAGGAATCAGTCCTCACAACCCTCCCTCCTCCCCTTGGAGTTGCAATCATCTGCTTAAGTTTTTTTGCAAATTTTTATGCTGTCTTTTAGCTATGTCATCAGACTGGCTAAGATGGCACCCTTGGGCGGAAGGAGACCGCGCAATGCGCGCTGCAATTCCCAAAGGCTTTCTTTGAAAGCTGGGGAAAATTGCTCCACGAGGGCTCCGTCGGCGCCGACGTCACCCATATGTGAGGACTGATTCCTGCTGCTCCTGGAGAACACCTGTTACAGGTGAGTAACTACGCTCTATCCTCAACTTTTGATACTCTTGCTCCACCCACCCCACGTGCTGTCAGATGATCTCCAGCCCTGGCTTTCATCCACAACCCGCTATCTACGCACCTGTGCCGGTTCTGCTGAACGTGCTTGGTCCAAATCCCGCTCCCCAGAAGACCTTCTACGCTTCAAATTCATGCTAGGCTCCTTCCAGTCAGCCATAGCACTTGCCAAACAAGAATACTACATCCATCTAACCAACTCCCTTGCCTCTGATCCTCGCCGCCTCTTTAATACCCTCAATTCTCTCCTCAAGGCGCCTCCGCCCCCGGTCCCGCCCTCCCTTTCTGCCCAAACCCTAGCCGACTACTTCCATGACAAAATACGCAAGATCGCTCTCCAATTCCCCGCCTCCTCATCTACCTCCCCTCCCCTCCCCCCCAATTCTCCCCTCCCACCCATACTTTCGCTGCTACCCTTTCCTCCTTCCATACGATCTCTGAAGAGGAAACCACACTCCTTCTTTCCTCTTCCAGACCCACCATCTGTTCCTCTGACCCTATTCCCACCATCTCCTCCACCGTTGTCCCCTCCATCTCTCATATGCTCAACCTTTCACTCTCCACTGCAACTGTCCCTGCAGACTTCAAACATGCTGTTGTCACACTCCTCCTCAAGAAACCCTCACTCGATCCTACCTGTCCTTCTAACTATCGTCCCATCTCCCTCCTTCCCTTCATATCTAAATTACTAGAACAAGCGGTCCACCGCCGCTGCCTCGACTTCCTCACCTCCCAGGCCCTCCTGGACCCTCTACAATCTGGCTTCCGTCCCCTACACTCCACTGAAACAGCGCTTACAAAAGTCTCCAATGACTTATTCCTGGCTAAATCTAAGGGCCTCTACTCTGTCCTCATCCTTCTTGACCTCTCTGCTGCCTTTGACACTGTTGACCACAATCTTCTCCTCACCACCCTCTCCTCTCTTGGTTTCAAGGGTTCCGTACTTTCCTGGTTCTCCTCCTACCTCTCCCATCGCTCCTTCAGTGTATGCTCTGGTGGCTCCTCCTCCTCTCCTACCCTGCTCAGTGTTGGTGTACCCCAGGGATCCGTCTTGGGCCCCCTCCTTTTCTCTCTCTACACCCAAGCCCTTGGCGCGCTCATCTCCTCCCATGGCTTTCAGTACCATCTCTATGCCGATGACTCCCAAATCTACCTCTCCACACCTAATATCACTCCAGCAATCCAGACCAAGATCTCTGCCTGCCTTTCTGACATCGCTGCCTGGATGTCCCATCGCCGATTGAAATTGAACACGGCTAAGACTGAACTCCTTGTCTTTCCCCCCAACTCCTCCCCTCCTCTTCCCCCTTTTTCAGTCTCTGTGGATGGATCCACTATCCTTCCTGTTCCCTCAGCCCGCAACCTGGGGGTTATCTTTGACACCTTCCTCTCCTTCTCCACCCATATTCAACTCGTAGCTAAGACCTGCCGCTTCTATCTCTACAACATCAGCAAAATCCGCCCCTTCCTTTCTGAACACACTACCAAAAAGCTTATCCACTCCTTAATCTCCTCTCATCTCGACTACTGCAACCTGCTCCTTTCTGGTCTCCCCGTGAGCCATCTCCTTCCCCTTCAATCTATACAAAATCACGCGGCTCGACTAATCTTCCGCCAGCCTTGCCATGCCCACATTACTCCTCTTCTCAAGTCGCTTCACTGGCTCCCTGTCCAATTCCGCATCCAATTCAAACTTCTCCTACTGACCTATAAATGTATCCACTCTATGGCCCCTCAATACCTCTCATCTCTTATCTTTCTGTATGCCCCCTCTCGAAAGCTTCGCTCCGCTGGCAAATTACTTCTATCTGGGCATTTCACTCACACCGCTAACTCCCGACTTCGCTCCTTCCATCTTGCTGAATCGTATGCCTGGAACAGCCTACCTCTGCCTATATGCCAGACACCCTCCCTGTCCCTCTTCAGATTCAGGTTGAAGACCCACCTCTTCACTGTCGCATTCAGATTCTGACTTCTATCCTCATCTCAACCTAACCCCCATTAATTATTTCTCATAGCCGAATTGTAACCGATTTGACTTATGCCTGTATTGTTGTGACTAGATTGTAAGCTCTGATGAGCAAGACTCTGACGAGCAGGGATTGTCTCTTGTATGTTTGACTGTAGAGAGCTGCGTGCGTGGCGCTATATTAGAGAATCAGTAGGGGATTGGGTCTCTGGTAGTGAAGAGGTCAGGATAGGATTGGGCTTTGTCTGGTAATGGAGGTATCTGTATATTTATTTATTTTATTATTTATTTATTTTATTATTTATTACATTCTCTTATATACCGCGCTATTTTGCATCAGTGCGGTTTACATCGAACAAAGACTGGACCTCTCTCTGATATTGAGAAAGCAGTATATTTGTGAGTAATTCCAATCACTCTAGTATCTGCTGATCTGTCAGTGGCTTAATTCAATGCTTTATTAATGTATATTTAATGTAAAGCACTTTGGAACTCTATTTTGGCGATGAGGTTTAATATAGGTGGAAGATGGTAGTTTTCAGAGATGTTGGTGTAGTAACATTAAATAGCTTCAAGTGACTCTTGTGCTTATCCCTTTTCCTTTCAGGTTTTTAAGGACTATGGCTTCCATCCAAGCCTGCAGCAGTGGGTGATTGGACAGAGGCTACCCAAGGACAGAGAAACATTACATTATCATGGGATCCAGCGGAATGATGGCACTGCCTTTCTGTACATCAGATCAGCCAGGAAAAGCACGCTGAGCCAGCATAGCTTGGAGAAGGAGAGGATGCAGCGCCCCCTAGAGGGTGAGTGTGGTGCTTCTCTGAGTGCTCATGAAGACTGAGATTCTGGGTGCAGTTTGACTGCATCAGGTGTTGGCATGGATACATTAAACATATGATATACTGTCCTTAATACAAGCAACGGCAAAGTGCTTCACATTTTAAACTCACTCATTCTGCTGTCATGAGGATAGTGACACTGCTATAAAAGCAAACAAAAAAAAACTTCAAGGTGTGAATAAACAGGTGGACAAAAGTGAGTCGATTGATATAGTGGATCTGGACTTTCAGAAAGCCTTTGACAAGGTCCCGCATGAGAGACATTTCGCAAAATTAACATGAGATAGGAGGCAGTGTACTATTGTGGATCAGGAACTGGTTAAGAGATAGAAAGCAGAGGGTAGGGCTAAATGGCCAATTTTCCCAATGGAGAAAGGTGACTAGTGGTGTACCCCAGGGATCTGTGCTGGGTCCGCTGCTTTTTAACATATTCATAAATGACCTGGAAATAGGAATAATGAGTGACTTTATCAAATTTGCAGATGACACAAAACTATTCAAAGTTGTTAAAACCCATGAGGATTGTGAAAAATTGCAAGAGGATCTTGATAAATTGACATCCAAGTGGCAGATGAAATTTAATGTGGACAAGTGCAAAGTTAAGCACCTAGGAAAGAAAAATCCAAACTATGGTTACACGATGCAAGGTTCCACATTAGGAACCACCACCCAGGAAAAAGATTTAGGCGTCATCATGGATACCATGTTAAAACCCTCGGCCCAGTGTGCAGCGGCGGCCAAGAGAGCAAATAGAATGCTAGGTATCATAAGGAGAGGAATGGAAAATAAAACAAAAGATATTATAATGCCTCTATATCGTTCCATGGTGAGACCGCACCTTTAATATTGTGAGCAATTCTGGTCACCGTATCTTGAAAAGGATATAGCGTTATTCAAAAAGGTACAGAGAAGACCCACCAAAATGATAAAGGGGATGGAAGGATACCCCTATGAAGAAAGCCTAAAAT
The DNA here is from genome assembly GCA_033557465.1 of Ichthyophis bannanicus. Taxonomy (NCBI): domain Eukaryota; kingdom Metazoa; phylum Chordata; class Amphibia; order Gymnophiona; family Ichthyophiidae; genus Ichthyophis; species Ichthyophis bannanicus. The sequence continues at coordinate 139,671,484 of CM066049.1, read as the reverse complement.
GGTTAGGGCTCTTTAACCTGGAAAAGAGACGGCTGAGGGGAGATATAATAGAGGTCTATAAATTAATGAATGGAGTGGAACGGGTAAACGTATATCAATTGTTTACACCATCAAAATATAGAAAGACTAGGGGGCATGCAGTGAAACTACAGGGTAACCTATTTAAGACTAATAAGTGTTAGGACATAAGAGAAAATATTTTTTCACTCAACGTGTAATCAAACTCTGGAATTTGCTACCGGAGGATGTAGTAAAAGCTATTAGTGTAGCTGGGTTTAAAAAAGGTTTGGACAAGTTCCTGGAGGAAACGTCCATAAACCATTATTAAAGTGGACCCAGAATATCTACTACTAGCCCCAGTACAAGCATTGTGGAGCCTGTGTCTTTTGGGGGAAACTGCTAGGTACGTATGACCTAGATTGGCCATAGTTGGAAACAGGATATTGGACTTGATGGACCTTGGTCTGACCCAGTATGGCATATCTTATGTTCTTATTATTTATTTTTTTATTTTATTTAATAAAATTTGATATTTATTTTATTTTTATTTATTTAGAAGTTTTCTATACCGCCTTTCACATCTTCAAAGCGATATACATGAACAAAAAATCTTTACATTATAACATTAGAAGTAGTTATAGTATAACATGGTTGGTAATAGCAAACCAAGGATAATCAATATGATTACAGATAAGGACAGAAAATGAACTTGTTTACCACCATCACTCCAGTCTCTCTCTCTCAGCCCTCCCACCACCATCACCTCAGTCTCTCTCTCTCTCTCTGTCCTCCCACAACCATCACCCCAGTCTCTCTCTCTCAGCCCTCCCACCACCATCACCACAGTCTCTCTCTCTCTCTCTGTCCTACCACAACCATCACCCCAGTCTCTCTCTCTCAGCCCTCCCACCACCATCACCTCAGTCTCTCTCTCTCTCTCTCTCTGTCCTCCCACAACCATCACCCCAGTCTCTCTCTCTCAGCCATCCCACCACCATCACCCCAGTCTCTCTCTCTGTCCCCCACCACCATCACCCCAGTCCCTCTCTCTCAGCCCTCCCACCACCATCACTCCAGTCTCTCTCTCAGTCCCCCACCACCATCACCCCAGTCTCTCTCTCAGCCGTCCCACTACTATCACCTCAGTCTCTCTCTCTTTCTCTCTCTCTCTCTGTCCTCCCACAACCATCACCCCAGTCTCTCTCTCTCAGCCCTCCCACCACCATCACCCCAGTCTCTCTCTCTGTCCCCCACCACCATCACCCCAGTCCCTCTCTCTCAGCCCTCCCACCACCATCACTCCAGTCTCTCTCTCTCAGCCCTCCCACCACCATCACCCCAGTCTCTCTCTCTGTCCCCCACCACCACCCCAGTCTCTCTCTCAGCCGTCCCACTACTATCACCCCAATCTCTCTCTCTCTTAGCCCTCCCACCACCATGACCCCAGACTCTCTCTCTCAGCGTCCCCCACCACCATCACCCCAGTCTCTCTCTCTCAGCCCTCCCACCACCATCACCCCAGTCTCTCTCTCAGCCCTCCCACCACCATCACCCCAGTCTCTCTCTCAGCCCTCCCACCACCATCACCCCAATCTCTCTCTCTCTCTCAGCCCTCCCACCACCATCACCCCAGTCTCTCTCTCTCAGCCCTCCCACCACCATCACCCCAGTCTCTCTCTCTCAGCCCTCCCACCACCATCACCCCAGTCTCTCTCTCTCAGCCCTCCCACCACCATCACTCTAGTCTCTCTCTCAGCCCTCCCACCACCATCACCCCAGTCTCTCTCTCTCTCAGCCCTCCCACCACCATCACCCCAATCTCTCTCTCAGCCCACCCACCACCATCACCCCAGTCTCTCTCTCTCTCTCTCTCAGCCCTCCCACCACCATCACCCCAGTCTCTCTCTCTCTCTCTCTCTCTCTCTCTCAGCCCTCCCACCACCATCACCCCAATCTCTCTCTCAGCCCTCCCACCACCATCACCCCAATCTCTCTCTCTCTCTCAGCCCTCCCACCACCATCACCCCAATCTCTCTCTCTCTCTGTCTCTCTCTCAGCCCTCCCACCACCATCACACCAATCTCTCTCTCTCTCTCTCAGCCCTCCCACCACCATCACCCCAATCTCTCTCTCAGCCCTTCCACCACCACCACTCTAGTCTCTCACTCAACCCTCCCACCACCATCACCCCAGTCTCTCTCTCTCTCTCAGCCCTCCCACCACCACCACTCTAGTCTCTCTCTCTGAGCCCTCCCACCACCATCACCCCAGTCTCTCTCTCTCTCTCAGCCCTCCCACCACCATCACTCCAGTCTCTCTCTCTCTCAGCCCTCCCACCACCATCACTCCAGTCTCTCTCTCTCTCTCTCTCTCTCTCTCTCTCTCTCTCAGCCCTCCCACCACCATCACCCCAGTCTCTCTCTCAGCCCTCCCACCACCATCACCCCAGTCTCTCTCTCTCTCTCTCTCTCAGCCCTCCCACCACCATCACTCTAGTCTCTCTCTCAGCCCTCCCACCACCATCACCCCAGTCTCTCTCTCTCTCAGCCCTCCCACCACCATCACCCCAGTCTCTCCCCGCTCTCTCTCCTCCTCATGCTCTCTCCTCCTCACCCTCCCACCATCATCTAGTTCCTCTATCTCTCTCAGCCCTCCCACCACCATCACCCCAGTCTCTCTCTCTGTCCCCCACCACCACCCCAGTCTCTCTCTCTGCCGTCCCACTACTATCACCCCAATCTCTCTCTCTCTTAGCCCTCCCACCACCATGACCCCAGACTCTCTCTCTCAGCGTCCCCCACCACCATCACCCCAGTCTCTCTCTCAGCCCTCCCACCACCATCACCCCAATCTCTCTCTCTCTCAGCCCTCCCACCACCATCACCCCAGTCTCTCTCTCTGTCCTCCCACCACCATCACCCCAATCTCTCTCTCTCTCTGCCCTCCCACAAGCATCACCCCAGTCTCTCTCTCTCTCACCCCTCCCACCACCATCACCCCAGTCTCTCTCTCTCTCAGCCCTCCCACCACCATCACCCCAGACTCTCTCTCTCAGCCCTCCCACCACCAACACCCCACTCTCTCTCTCTCTCTCAGCCCTCCCCCCACCATCACCCCAATCTCTCTCTCTCTCTCAGCCCTCCCACCACCATCACCCCATTCTCTCTCTCTCTCTCTCAGCCCTCCCACCACCATCACCCCAGTCTCTCTCTCTCTCTCTCTCAGCCCTCCCACCACCATCACCCAAGTCTCTCTCTCTCTCAGCCCTCCCACCACCATCACCCCAGTCTCTCTCTCTCTCCCCTCCCACCACCATCACCCCAGTCTCTCTCTCTCTCAGCCCTCCCACCACCATCACCCCAGTCTCTCTCTCTCTCTCAGCCCTCCCACCACCCTCACCCCAGTCTCTCTCTCTCAGCCCTCCCACCACCATCACCCCAGTCTCTCTCTCTCAGCCCTCCCACCACCATCACCCCAGTCTCTCTCTCTCTCTCTCAGCCCTCCCACCACCATCACCCCAGTCTCTCTCTCTCTCTCTCAGCCCTCCCACCACCATCACCCTAGTCTCTCTCTCTCTCTCAGCCCTCCCACCACCATCACCCCAGTCTCTCTCTCTCTCTCTCAGCCCTCCCACCACCATCACCCCAGTCTCTCTCTCTCTCTCTCTCTCTCTCTCTCTCTCTCAGCCCTCCAACCACCATCACTCTAGTCCCTCTCTCAGCCCTCCCACCACCATCACCCCTGTCTCTCTCTCTCTCAGCCCTCCCACCACCATCACCCCAGTCTCTCTCTCTCTCAGCCCTCCCACACCACCCCCAGTCTCTCTCTCTAAGCCCTCCCACCACCATCACCCCAATCTCTCTCTCTCTCTCAGCCCTCCCACCACCATCACCCCAGTCTCTCTCTCTCAGCGTCCCCCACCACCATCACCCCAGTCTCCCTCTCTGTGCCCCACCACCATCACCCCAGTCTCTCTCTCTCTCTCTCAGCCCTCCCACCACCATCACCCCAGTCTCTCTCTCTCTCAGCCCTCCCACCACCATCACCCCAGTCTCTCTCTCTCTCTCAGCCCTCCCATCACCCCAATCTCTCTCTCTCTCTCAGCCCTCCCACCACCATCACTCCAGTCTCTCTCTCTCTCTCTCCCCTCCCACCACCATCACCCCAGTCTCTCTCTCTCTCAGCCCTCCCACCACCATCACCCCAGTCTCTCTCTCTCTCTCAGCCCTCCCACCACCATCACCCCAGTCTCTCTCTCTCTCTCAGCCCTCCCACCACCATCACCCCAGTCTCTCTCTCTCTCTCTCAGCCCTCCCACCACCATCACCCCAGTCTCTCTCTCTCAGCCCTCCCCCCACCATCACCCCAGTCTCTCTCTCAGCCCTCCCACCATCACCCCAGTCTCTCTCTCTCTCTCAGCCCTCCCACCACCATCACCCCAGTCTCTCTCTCTCTCTCAGCCCTCCCACCACCATCACCCCAGTCTCTCTCTCTCTCTCAGCTCTCCCACCACCATCACCCCAGTCTCTCTCTCTCTCTCTCTCTCAGCCCTCCCACCACCATCACCCCAGTCTCTCTCTCTCTCTCTCAGCCCTCCCACCACCATCACCCCAATCTCTCTCTCTCTCTCAGCCCTCCCACCACCATCACCCCAGTCTCTCTCTCTCTCAGCCCTCCCACCACCATCACCCCAGTCTCTCTCTCTCTCTCTCTCTCTCAGCCCTCCCACCACCATCACCCCAGTCTCTCTCTCTCTCTCAGCCCACCCACCACCAACACCATCACCCGTCTCTCTCTCTCTCTCTCAGCCCTCCCACCACCATCACCCCAGTCTCTCTCTCTCTCTCAGCCCTCCCACCACCATCACCCCAGTCTCTCTCTCTCAGCCCTCCCACCACCATCACCCCAGTCTCTCTCTCTCAGCGTCCCCCACCACCATCACCCCAGTCTCTCTCTCTCAGCCCTCCCACCACCATCACCCCAGTCTCTCTCTCTCAGCCCTCCCACCACCATCACCCCAGTCTCTCTCTCAGCCCTCCCACCACCATCACCCCAGTCTCTCTCTCTCAGCCCTCCCACCACCATCACCCGTCTCTCTCTCTCAGCCCTCCCACCACCATCACCCCAATCTCTCTCTCTCAGCCCTCCCACCACCATCACCCCAATCTCTCTCTCTCAGCCCTCCCACCACCATCACCCCAGTCTCTCTCTCTCTCTCTCAGCCCTCCCACCACCATCACCCCAGTCTCTCTCTCTCAGCGTCCCACACCACCATCACCCCAGTCTCTCTCTCTCAGCGTCCCCCACCACCATCACCCCAGTCTCTCTCTCTCAGCCCTCCCACCACCATCACCCCAGTCTCTCTCTCTCAGCCCTCCCACCACCATCACCCCAGTCTCTCTCTCTCAGCCCTCCCACCATCACCCCAGTCTCTCTCTCTCAGCCCTCCCACCACCATCACCCCAGTCTCTCTCTCTCAGCCCTCCCACCACCATCACCCCAGTCTCTCTCTCTCTCAGCCCTCCCACCACCATCACCCCAGTCTCTCTCTCTCAGCCCTCCCACCACCATCACCCCAGTCTCTCTCTCTCTCTCAGCCCTCCCACCACCATCACCCCACTCTCTCTCTCTCTCTCAGCCCTCCCACCACCATCACCCGTCTCTCTCTCTCAGCCCTCCCACCACCATCACCCCAGTCTCTCTCAGCCCTCCCACCACCATCACCCCAGTCTCTCTCTCTCTCTGTCCACCACCACCATCACCCCAGTCTCTCTCTCAGCCCTCCCACCACCATCACCCCAGTCTCTCTCTCTCTGTCCCCCACCACCATCACCCGTCTTTCTCTCTCAGCCCTCCCACCACCATCACCCCAGTCTCTCTCTCTCTCTCTCTGACCCCCACCAACATCACTCCAGTCTCTCTCTCTCAGCACTCCCACCACCATCACTCTAGTCTCTCTCTCTCAGCTCTCCCACCACCATCACCCCAGTCTCTCTCTCTGTCCCCCACCACCATCACCCCAGTCTCTCTCTCTCTCATCCCTCCCACCACCATCACCCCAGTCTCTCTCTCTCTCTCTCAGCCCTCCCACCACCATCACCCCAGTCTCTCTCTCTCAGCCCTCCCACCACCATCACCCCAGTCTCTCTCTCTCTCAGCCCTCCCACCACCATCACCCCAGTCTCTCTCTCTCTCTCTCTCAGCCCTCCCACCACCATCACCCCAGTCTCTCTCTCTCTCTCTCTCTCAGCCCTCCCACCACCATCACCCCAGTCTCTCTCTCTCAGCCCTCCCACCACCATCACCCCAGTCTCTCTCTCTCTCTCTCTCAGCCCTCCCACCACCATCACCCCAGTCTCTCTCTCTCAGCCCTCCCACCACCATCACCCCAGTCTCTCTCTCTCTCTCTCTCAGCCCTCCCACCACCATCACCCCAGTCTCTCTCTCTCTCTCTCTCTCTCAGCCCTCCCACCACCATCACCCCAGTCTCTCTCTCTCTCTCTGTCCACCACCACCATCACCCCAGTCTCTCTCTCAGCCCTCCCACCACCATCACCCCAGTCTCTCTCTCTCAGCCCTCCCACCACCATCACCCCAGTCTCTCTCTCTCAGCCCTCCAACCCACCATAACCCACTCTCTCTCTCTCTCTCAGCCCTCCCACCACCATCACCCCAGTCTCTCTCTCTCTCAGCCCTCCCACCACCATCACCCCAGTCTCTCTCTCTCTCTCTCAGCCCTCCCACCACCATCACCCCAGTCTCTCTCTCTCTCTCAGCCCTCCCACCACCATCACCCCAGTCTCTCTCTCTCTCTCTCTCAGTCCTCCCACCACCATCACCCCAGTCTCTCTCTCTCTCTCTCAGCCCTCCCACCACCATCACCCCAGTCTCTCTCTCTCTCTCAGCCCTCCCACCACCATCACCCCAGTCTCTCTCTCTCTCTCTCAGCCCTCCCACCACCATCACCCCAGTCTCTCTCTCTCTCAGTCCCCCACCACCATCACCCCAGTCTCTCTCTCTCAGCCCTCCCACCACCATCACCCCAGTCTCTCTCTCTCTCAGTCCTCCCACCACCATCACCCCAGTCTCTCTCTCTCTCTCAGCCCTCCCACCACCATCACCCCAGTCTCTCTCTCTCTCTCTCTCAGCCCTCCCACCACCATCACCCCAGTCTCTCTCTCTCTCTCAGCCCTCCCACCACCATCACCCCAATCTCTCTCTCTCAGCCCTCCCACCACCATCACCCCAGTCTCTCTCTCTCTCAGCCCTCCCACCACCATCACCCCAGTCTCTCTCTCTCTCTCAGCCCTCCCACCACCATCACTCTAGTCTCTCTCTCTCAGCCCTCCCACCACCATCACCCCAGTCTCTCTCTCTCTCAGCCCTCCCACCACCATCACCCCAGTCTCTCTCTCTCTCAGCCCTCCCACCACCATCACCCCAGTCTCTCTCTCAGTCCCCCACCACCATCACCCCAGTCTCTCTCTCTCAGCTCTCCCAACACCATCACTCTAGTCTCTCTCTCTCAGCCCTCCCACTACCGTCACCCCAGTCTCTCTCTCTCAGCCCTCCCACCACCATCACCCCAGTCTCTCTCTCTCAACCTTCCCACCACCATCACTCCAGTCTCTCTCTTTCTCAGTCCCCCACCACCATCACCCCAGTCTCTCTCTCTGTCCCCCACCACCATCACCCCAGTCTCTCTGTCAGCCCTCCCACCATCACCCGTCTCTCTCTCAGCCCTCCCACCACCATTTAATTTAATTTTTAATTAGCAGGTTTTATATACCGCCACTTCCATAGATCAGTTGCGGTTTACAATGAACAACAATTAACAAGCAAGGCTGTTTTACAAGGAACAGTAATAAGCATCATGCTGTTTTTACATATAACGGGGGTTTAACAATAAAATCAATTTCTATAATAACAATAATGGGTTCAAACTATCAGAAACAGGTTGATAGTTGAGAAACTATATACATTGAACATGTTTAGAACTAAAATACAGTTTTACATAGAATCTGGATATCTTACAGTGTATTAGTACTTGTTCCTGGTCGAGGGCTGATTATCATTGTTGGTGCAGCTATCCCTTTTCATGTTGTGTTGGTGAGTTTGATACAGAAGCATAGTGTGTGAGAATAGGTATGTTTTGAGGTTTTTCCTAAACTCCATGATTTGGGGTAATGATCGTAGTTCAGCTGGGATATTGTTCCACAGAATGGGGGCGGCATGGGAGAAGGCTTTCTTGTTCGTTGATTTTTTGGCTTTTATAAATTCCTTTGGTGTTATTAACTTATTTAATTGGTCTCTTCTTTGTAGGTTGTGACCGTGTTTCCTTGGTGATTAGGTTATTTACAGTATAGGGTGCTGTATTGTTTAGGGCCTTGTATGTGGTTAACAAGGTTTTGTATTGTATGCGGCATTGGATTGGGAGCCAGTGCAGGGATTCTAAGATAGGCGTTATATGTTGGAAGGGAACTGTTTTTATGATGGTTTTGGCTGCTGCATTTTGAGCTAGTTGTAGTTTTTTTAAGTTTTGATTTGTTACACCTAGTAAGGTTAGGTTTGCACAGTCAAAGTGGGGTGTTATGATCGCTTGTATTATGCGTTGAAAGTCAAGTATGTGTACTAGGGGGCGGAGTTGCTTTAATATTTGAAGTTTGAAATAGACTTTCTTTGTTAATTTCTTATCTGTGAGTCCATACTAAGGTGTTTGTCTAGTATAACTCCCAGATAACCGTATTTCATTTTTAGTTTGATATCATTGTTTTGCAGTGAGATGTGTGGTGGAGGGGTGAATGATGTGTTTTTGGTCACTATAAGGGCTTCCGTTTTTGCGTGGTTAATATATAAGTTATTTTCGTTTAGCAATTGTTTATTTCGCCTGAGGCAAGTATTGATCAGTAATGTAGGGATGTTTGGTATAGTGAAGGGTACATACAACATTATATCGTCTGCGTAGATGTGATATAATACATTGTGCTTTTTGAATATTTGGCAAATGTGTTTTATGTATATATTAAATAGGAGCGCTGACAGGGCAGAGCCTTGGGGGAGTCCTAGTTCCTGATTGTAAGTTTTTGATGTACGGTCACCACCATCACCATCACCATCACCCCAATCTCTCTCTCTCAACCTTCCCACCACCATCACTCCAGTCTCTCTCTTTCTCAGTCCCTCACCACCATCACCCCAGTCTCTCCCTCAGCCCTCCCACCACCATCACCCCAGCCTTTCTCTTTCTCAGTCCCCCACCACCATCACCCCAGTCTCTCTCTCAGTCCCCCCACCACCATCATCCCAGTCTCTCTCTCTCAGCCCTCCCACCATCATCACCCCAGTCTGTCTCTGTCAGCCCTCCCACCACCATCACCCCAGTCTCTCTCTCTCAGCCCTCCCACCACCTTCACCCCAGTCTCTCTCTCTGTCCTCCCACCACCATCACCCCAGTCTCTCTCTCTGTCCCCCACCACCATCACCCCAGTCTTTCTCTCAGCTCTCCCACCACCATCACCCCAGTCTCTCTCTCAGCCGTCCCACCACCATCACTCCAATCTCTCTCTCTCTCTCAGCCCTCCCACCACCATCACCCCAGTCTCTCTCTCTCAGCCCTCCCACCACCATCACCCCAGTCTCTCTCTCAGTCCCCCACCACCATCACCCCAGTCTCTCTCTCTGTCCCCCATCACCATCACCCCAGTCTCTCTCAGCCTTCCCACCACCATCACCCCAGTCTCTCTCTCTCAGGCCTCCCACCACTATCACCCCAGTCTCTCTCAGTCCCCCACCACCATCACCCCAGTCTCTCTCTCTCAGCCCTCCCACCACTATCACCCCAGTCTCTCTCTCTCCCTCTCTGCCCATAACCAGAGCTTGCTAAATTACCAGCTTATGGCAGGAAGCCATAAAAGCAGAAAATCTCTAAGTGACATTTCGACAAAGGAGGAGCAGGAATGGTAAATAGAAGAACGGCAGTGGAAAATGTCTGCTCAATCCATATCTTTATAAGGGGAGAATGCAAGAGAGCGCATAACCTTTTGGAGGCCTTTAATCAACTCACTGAAGAATTTTCACAGGCCAGTGCAGTTCACATGTTTCTCCTTCTTTCCTGTTTTAGTGGAGTTCCTTTTCTGATTTTCTGTTGGTTTTACTGTACACTCTTCTGCTGTCTGAAGGGTTGTATAGCAAATTTTAATAAACCATAATGCACACACAAACCATAATGGCACTCCATTAGTTCAGGCAAAGCACCTGCAAGTTTGCCAGTGCATGACTGTGGGAGTCTTGGAGGACAAGCAAGCATGTCCCAAAATGCAGTCTAAAAATATGTGGATGTAGGCTGTCCTCACAATAACGCCGATTCCTGCTAGAAGCATGCAACCCCATTGGGGGAGGCGGCAGAGACACCATTACAAAGACAGGATGTGTGTGCTATGCTTGCTGATCGTTCCCCAGCCCCTGAAGTGGGAGGGAGGAAGTCATGGTCTTTGGCGGCTGGATGTAGAGTCCATGCTACAGAGTTCTGCATTCCGTTCTACTCTCATCCTGTACCCTAGTCCAATGGCTTGCCAACTTCCTCTCGCCGGTGGTTATGTTCCCCCTCCATGGAAACTTGCAAACATGTTTCCTCTACTTAAGAATACCGGTCCCTTAACCCTTCAGCTTTTGCCCTTTTCTCTCTAAAGTTCTGGAGTGTATAGTCCTCTGGCAGCTATCCCTCTTCCTGGATAAAGCCCTGATCCTCCATCGTGTCTCATCTTATTTATTTATTTTTTTGTAGTGTTTAGCTCATGGCTTTCCAGTAGTAGTTAAAAGCAAATTGCATTCAGTTACAGTAAGCAGGCCTCTGTCCCTGGAGGGCTTACAATCTAAGTTTGTACCTGAGACAGTAGAGAATTAAGTGACTTGCTCAAGGTCAACCAGTGAGATTTGATCCCATTTGTTGCTCTACCACTAAGCTATTCCTTAATGCCATAGCACTGAATCACTTTTCACTACTCACCTGAGCGGAATTTGGACCTAGTTTGCCCTGTTCCCTCCTCTCTTTCTCCCCCCTCCTTGGCTCCTCCTCACCCCCCTTTTTTTGATGTGTGATTGGTTTTAGTGTTTTCCTTCTTTCATGTTTTTATTGGCATTCTTTTAACCCCTGCAATTTTTAAAAAACTTGTTTTTATTTAACATTTCTTATATACCGCCTTTCATGATATCAAGGCGGTTTACATTGAACAAACTGAAATTACATTGAACAGGGCATTATAACTTGGAGATAACTATTTTATAGGGAACATGGGCAATGAAGGGTTAAGTGGCTTGCCCAAGACCACAAGGAGCACCAGTGGGACTAGAAACCCCAGTCCTTCCAGCCCAAGGTTGCTGTCCTTTAGTGGGATTTGAACCCCCGACCTTCCAGCCTGAGGTACCTTGCCCCAGCCACTAGGCCACTATTACACACTACTCTGCTGTTGTCTCGAAGAGCAGTCTATCATGACCTAATAAACATAAACATCCCCTTGATCAGGTGCTCTGAAGAATCTATTAATTTTTAGAAAGCATATTAAAACCTTTTGTCATTTGGTTAGGCTGGTGAATGGTGTTGTGCTCTAGGTATAGCTAAACTTTGATGTGTGGTTTCTGATGAGGTCAAACTATTCTGTAGTTAGATGCTTTATTGTTAGTAATGATTAGTTTTTATGTACCTCTGTAAACAGCTGTGTTTGACTGATGGCAGTAAATATATTTGAATCAATTAAATACAAATCAGGACCACTCTGCCATCCTTGTCACTATTTCTCTTTTGTCTGCTTTTGATCTCCATGATTACCATCTCCTTCTGAAAAGACTCCGTGATGTTGGTCTCCGTGGCACTGTTTTCAGGTGGTTCCTTCATCACCCCTTTAAAGTCTAGACTGTCCTCTCCTTTCAAGCGCACCATGCGGTTCTCTCTTGGCCCTCACTCTTCTCTCCGTGATGTTGGTCTCTGTGGCGCCGTTTTCAGGTGGTTCCTTCATCACCCCTTTAAAGTCTAGACTATCCTCTCCTTCCAAGTGCACCAGGAGGTTCTCTCTTGGCCCTCACTCTTCTTAACATTTTTCTGACTCCACGTCTTCTTCTGATTTAGTCACCGGGTTCTAGCTGCGCTCTCTACGTGGATGACATTCGGATTACTGCTACTACTTTTAATCATTTGTATAGTGCTACAAGGTGTACACAGCGCTGTACAAACATATATTTATTTATTTAACAATTTTTATATACCGTCTTTCTACAAATCAAGATGGTTTACATAGAACATTTATTTATTATTTATTTATTTTATTTATTTTATAACTTTTATATACCGCGCTATTTGTTATCAGTGCGGTTTACATACAACAAGGGTGCACAGTCAGAAGTCTGTTCTGTGCTTACATTGTAACAGGAGTTTAAACTTGGAACATACATTGTAACAGGAGCATAAACTTGGAGCAACAGGGGAACTAAAAACATTTCGTGGCAGTATGTTTCAACTGTTTACATGGAACAAAGTAACAGGGATACATAGGTAAACAATATGAACTAATTACAAAGAACAATGATCAACTATTTACAAAGGTATATACAGGGATATCACATGGTTGCATGATATAAAGAAGACAGTCCCTGCTCATGGAGCTTACAATCTAATCAAGACAGACAGACAGACCAATACAAGAGAAACAAGGGGGTTTAAATAGGAAAGGATTAGGATTCAAATACATCCTCAAAGAGGTAAGTCTTTAGCATGGATTTGAAGAGGGGGAGAGAAAGGGACTTGATGTCAAGATAGAGGAAGTTTGTTCCATGCAAAAAGGAGCAGCAAGGTGAAAAAGATGGAAGTTTGGAGTTTGCAGAAGAAGAAAAGGGCATAAAGAGAAGAAAGCCAGAGAAGGAGCGGAGTTCATGAGGAGGGATGTAGGGAGAGAGAAGAGAGGGGCAGTAGAGTGAATGTATTTATTTGTCATAAGGAGAAGTTTGAATTGGATACGGAAATGGAAGGGGAGCCAGTGAAGTGATTTTAGAGTGTATGAGTGTATCGGGGTTGGGAGAAGATTAGCCGTGCAGCAGAGTTCTAGATAGATTGAAGAGGTGAGAGATGACACTGAGGAAGACCAGCAAGGTGGAGGTTGCAGTAGTCAAGATGGGAGGTGACCAAAGAATGGACAAGAGCCTTAGTAGTGTGTTTAGAGAGAAAGGGACACATTTTGTTAATGTTGTAGAGAAAGAAACTGGTTTTAGCTATATGTTGAATATGTGTGGAGAAGGAAAGGAAAGAGTCAAAGATGACCACAAAGTTGCAGGCTGAGGAAACTGGAAGAAGATTGTTGTCAACAGTGATAGAGGAAGGAGGGTTTAAGGGGAAAAATAAGAAGTTCAGTTTTAGCCATATTCAATTTTAGGCAGCGGTGAGACATCCAGGCGGCGATATCACATAAGCAAGTAGAGAAACGAGTTTGAAGCAAAGGAGAGATGTCAGGTATAGATAGATTTGAGAGTCATCAGCATTAAAATGATACTGAAAGCCATGGGAAGAGATGAGGGCACCAAGAGACTGAGTATAGAGAGAGAAAAGGAGAGACCCTTAAGGTATACCAACTGAGAGAGGGATGGCAATAGAGGAGGAATCTCCAAAACAAACACTGAAAGAGCAATTGGAGAGATAAGAAGAGAACCAAGATTGTACAGGGCTTCTAAGACCAAGTGAGGATAAAGTGTTAAAGAGAAGGAGGTGGTCAACAGTATCAAAAGCAGCAGAAAGATCAAGAAGGTGAAGGTGTGAATAAACAGGTGGACAAAGGTGAGTCGGTTGATATAGTGTATCTGGACTTTCAGAAAGCCTTTGACAAGGTCCCTCATCAGAGACTTTTGGCAAAACTAAAGAGTCATGGGATAGGAGGCAGTGTACTATTGTGGATCAGGAACTGGTTAAAAGATAGAAAGCAGAGGGTAGGGCTAAATGGCCAATTTTCCCAATGGAGAAAGGTGAATAGTGGTGTACCCAGGGATTTGTGCTGGATCCGCTGCTTTTTTTTTTTTTTTTTAGTTTTATAAGTTTTTATTAGCAACTTTTTCATATACATTATCAACTTTGCCATGTACATTACTATCAACCATCGCCCGTACATCAAACACTTCCTTCCCATGTAAATTAATATCTAGCTATCTACTTTTTTACAGACAACAAACCATTCCTGTCACTTCTCATACCATAGGGCTAGCTATCATCTTGCACAGAGATCCATACCTGCAGTCCCCCCATTTTCATACCCCTGCGTAATCCTAGGGTCAAGAATTACACACTGGGTACTAGACAACCTGATAATCCACAATCAACTTGTACAGCATAGCATTACCCTGCCCCTTTCTACTATCCCTTACACCCCTTAAACTGGCAAGGTTAATTCCTCTCTAACCCCCGACTCGCCCTCCCACCCCCCCCCCCCCAAAACCCTCCCTCCCCCCACCCTCCCTCATGTAGCCATTTCCAAACCCCCGCCCACCGCTTCTCAACTTGTTCCCCTCTTCCCCCCCTCTCCCCCGTCATTTTATACATTGCATATAGAAAAGACACTCTTCCTGCAAAACTAGCTATGGAAGGCAAATTCGGCCGCTTCCAGTACCATGCTATTTCACTCCTTGCCGCTGTCACGCAGTACCAAATGATTCTCCAGTCCCCTTCCCACCTCCCATCCGGTTTATGCAGAAGACACATTTCAGGACCAAGCACAATACTCGCCCCCACCATTTTATTAATGCACTCCCCTATTTTGCGCCAATACTCTCTCACTACTGGACACGTCCACCACATATGTAACCAAGAGCCACGCTCCCCACACATCCGCCAGCAATCATCCGTCTGACGCACTCCTGCCCTGAACAATCTCTCTGGTGTGAGGTACCAGCGAGTCAACACCTTATAGGCATTCTCTCGCAGGGATGTGGCAATAGAAAACCTAGCTGTACCCATTACTATCACCTCCCACTCTTCCACCCCCCACTCTACCCCTAAATCCTTTTCCCACTCTTCCATATACTTCAGCTTCCTTCCCCCTCTGGCAATCAGGCCTCTATAAATCCTAGAGAGCATCCCTTGTTGCCCCATGGAGCCTAAACAGGCCCCTTCGAACCACTCTCCTCCCCCTCTTCCCACCTGCTCCCTCCCCTTTTTCCGAATCACCGAGCACATCTGCAGATACGCGAACCTATCCGTCTCTCCTAAGCGGTATAAATCACGCATTCCCTGAAAGTCTCTGCACTGTGTCCCGACCACTAGCTGGGAAGCCTGGGTCAGGCCCCGCGCCTCCCATTTCCGGAGTACTGCCGCCTTCGGGCCTATGCCTTCCGCACAACAGGCCTGCAGGGACATGGTTGGCGACCATTTCTTTTCTCCCACCAACCTCCGCCTATACCTTCTCCACACCTGCAGTGTATGTCTCACTATCGGATTCTGACCTCTGTCTCCTCCCCCTCCCATACTATCCGTTCTAATTCCCCTGGGCGGTACTCGTCCACCTCCATCCTTACCCACTGCTTATATGGTTCCCGCATCCACGCATAGACGGCTCGCAATTGCGCTGCCGCATAATACAAACTAAAGTTGGGGATCCCTATCCCCCCCTCTCCCACCGGCACCTGCGTCGTTCTGGCCGCCACCCGTGGCCTCTTCCCCCTCCAGATAAATCTCTCTACCTGTTGCTGTACCCGCCATAGTGCTCTTCGGGGTATCGGTATAGGCAATACTTGGAAGAGGAATAGAAACTGGGGAAGAAGCATCATCTTCACCGACGCCACCCTCCCAAACCACGAATAATACCCGCGACTCCAGCCCTGTAATCGCTCCTCCACCCGCGCTACCAGTTTATGATAGTTCAACGCATATAAGGCCTCCAAATTCCTCCCCAGCTGTACTCCAAGGTATCGAATCGACGTCTGCGCCCATTTAAAGGGAAAACACCGTTGCCACACCCGTTGCTCCCCCTCCTCACCTACTATTCTTAATATCTCCGATTTCCCCCAATTAATCCGAATACCCGCCTTCTCGCCGTATTTCTGTATCTCACTCATCACTGCCTGTAACGTTTCTCTGGGTTTCGTGATAGTCAATAAAATGTCATCTGCGAAAAGGGAGATTTTGTATTCCTGACTTCCCACCCTAACCCCCGCCACCTCGGGATTGGCTCTTAACCTCGCCGCTAAGGGCTCGAGGGAAAGCGCAAATAACAACGGGGATAGCGGGCATCCCTGCCTAGTCCCTCGTTCCAGTGGAAAGAATTCAGAATAGCCTCCATTTACTCGTACACATGCTTTTGGGCTATAATATAGAGCCCCTATCCATTGCACAAACCCTGGCCCAAACCCCAATTGTCCCAATACGGAGTATAAAAATGACCAAGACACTTGGTCAAAGGCCTTTTCAGCATCCAATGAGACCAACAGAGTCTCCTTCCCCTTCTTTTGGGCCGACCAAATCACATTCAGCACTTTCCGTATGTTGTCTGCCACCTGTCGGCCCGGCACAAACCCCGCCTGGTCGGGATGTACCAGTTTCCCCAAATGCTTATTAAGTCTAGTAGCCAGCACTTTTGCCAGCAACTTCGCATCTACATTTAATAAAGAAATGGGCCGGTATGACGCACACTCCTGAGGATCCTTCCCTTCCTTATGGATGAGGGTAATACCAGCCCATCCCATGGTCTCCGCTAATTTCTCCCCCCTGCGTGGTCCATTAAACACCGTAGTCAACGGCTGCACTATCTGGCTACTAAACTGTTTATAGAAGCGCGCCGTTAGGCCGTCGAGCCCCGGGGCTTTGCCGGCCTTTAACGCCTTAATGGCCTGCAGGACTTCCTCCGGTTGGATTTCTCTATCTAGCCCTTCCTGTTCATCCGCCGTCAATACCGGGAGCCCAGCTCCTCTCACATACTCCAAAGTATCCTCCCGCGACCCCACCTCCCGAGCCTTATACAAATTGCTATAGTAGGCCACGAATTCCTCTCTGATGCGCCGAACATCTCGCACCCCTGCCCCCCTGCTCTTAATCTGAGAGATCCTATTCCACTCCCTTCTCTTCTGCAACTGCCTCGCGAGATATTTCCCCACTTTGTTACCCCCTTCGAAGAATCTCTGCTTCATCAACTGTAGGC
Source organism: Ichthyophis bannanicus (assembly GCA_033557465.1). Taxonomy (NCBI): domain Eukaryota; kingdom Metazoa; phylum Chordata; class Amphibia; order Gymnophiona; family Ichthyophiidae; genus Ichthyophis; species Ichthyophis bannanicus. Next base: position 139,654,322 of record CM066049.1, on the reverse strand, counting down.
GAAACTGTATCTTTTCTGCCTCTATTGCATTAACTTTGGCTCTGAGTTCCAAGACTGCCCCACTATGCCGTCCTCCCCCCTCCTGCATATCCCTCTCCTCCGCCTCGCGTAGTTGTTGCCGCAAAGCAACTGCTCCTCACGTGCTGCCCTCTCCCTCTTAATACGTGCCCCCCACTTAATGAACACCCCTCTTACCACTGCCTTAAAGGCATCCCAGAGCACTCCCTCTTTTACTTCTCCTCCCCCATTCTGCCCAAAATACTCTGGAATTAGACTCCGTACTTCAGTTACCACCCTCGCATCCTCCAACAGACCCTCATTCAATTTCCAAAATTGTCGTCCCTTATCTTCCCCTGCCACCCGCACTTGTACCACCACTGGGGCGTGATCGGACCAGGTAATCGGATCTATTTCCCCTCCCGTGATCCTCCCCGCTAACTTCTTCCCTACCCATATTGCATCTAATCTAGAATACGTCCCATGTGCTGCTGAGTAGAAGGTAAATTGCTTTCGGCCCGGATGAAGCATCCTCCACACATCAATCAAGTCATTCTCCTGCACAAATTTCTGATAATACTTCCTATCCTTCCCCCTCCCTTCTCGGTGGCCCGTCGTGTCTCTCCCCACCTCCCAGGCCAGATTGAAATCCCCCCCACAAATCATCACACCCTCCCCCATTGCCGCTACCTGCTCTCTCAAATCTTTCCAGAACTCGGTTTGAGCTCCCGTAGGGGCATACACATTCACCACACAGAACCATTCCGTCCCCTGCTTCACTCGCAGCAAGAGATATCGTCCCCCTTTATCCCGGGATAGCAGCTGGACCTCAGTTTGTGCTTCCCCCTTAATGAGGACCGCGACCCCGCCTTTCTTTTTCTCTTTAAGATTAGAAGCGAATAGGCGATGCTTATACCCCCTGGGTTGCACCAGTGCCTCGTGCTGTTTCTGTAAATGTGTCTCCTGCAGCATTACTATATCAGCATTGTGCCTCATTAATTCTTTATACAATTTCTGTCGTTTCCATGATGAATTTAATCCTTTAACATTCAACGTTAGTATTTTCAATTCCCCTCCTACTCCCCTTCCCCCCCTTCCATCTTGCTGAATCTGCCTCTACCCCCCTACCCCCCCTCCTCCCCCCTCTTCCCCCCTCCTCCCCCCCTTCCCCCAGCCTTCCTCCCCCATTCCCCCCTCCCCCCCTCCCCCCCTCTCAGAATTCTCCGCTGTGGAGACTCAACTTCCATATCAGCGACCCCTTCCACCTCACCACCAAATCTTCCCCCCATAGCCCCCCTTCTCCCATCCCCCCATACTCATCCCGCTCTCCCCACTATCCCTTCTCCCTCCTATCCCCCACCGCATCCCTCCCCTCAAAGCACCTCTCTTCCCCCCTGTACATTACCTACCGCTCCCTCCCTTCTCCCTGTAACCTATTATCCTATCCTCGCCCTCCCCCCAAGCCTGTCAACCCAACATATTTAAAGATACCAGTCCTTTGGTGGAATATCACCGCTCAGCCAGTCTCTTGCTCTGATGCCGGACTCCGGTGACTCCCTTTAGACGTCCTGGCCAATCTCCTGCCGCTCGCCCTCTGCCATTTCGCACTCTCCATCTTTCCTGGTCTGGATTCCGTGCGTGGAGAAGTAGCGGTGTTATCAAACATCTCAGGTAGCTGTTCTGCTCCCAGCTCTCTCAAGGCTTTCCAAGCCTCCACGCTGGATCGTACCGTCCGCGATCGCCCTTTCACCGTGATCAATAATCCAAATGGGAACAGCCACTTGTATGGCAGGTCTGCTCTCCGCAGGTAGGCCGTTACTTCTCTGATCTCCCTCCGGCGTTGCAGCGTTCCCTGGGACAGGTCTTGATATAACTCCACTTTGTGTCCCTCCCATTGGAAGCTCCTCAACTTACGGCTGGCTCCAAGCAGAAGTTCCTTGCTTTTGTAGGAGCTCAGGCATACTACTATGTCTCTGGGCCTATTGTCTCGAATAGGCCCCAGGCCTCTATGTGCTCGTTCTATGTTCAGGTGGGGAACCTCCGCTTCCTCCCCATATCCTATGTCTCTGGGCCTATTGTCTCGAATAGGCCCCAGGCCTCTATGTGCTCGTTCTATGTTCAGGTGGGGAACCTCCGCTTCCTCCCCATATCCAGCTTCCACCAGGATGCTTTGGAATATTTTGTAGGCCACTTCCTCACTATTCTTGTACTTAAGCTCTTCCGGCACACCTCGCACTCGGAGATTGCATCTCCGCGAGCGATCTTCGAGATCTTCTGCTTTGGCTTTAAGGGCCTCTTGCGCCGTCTGCAGTTCATCCCAGCTCTGCTGGAGCTGCGTCAGAGTCTCTCCTTGACTATCCAGTCTAGTTTCAGCTTCATCCACTCGTTCGCCCAGCTCCAGGATGTCTTGGCGCATCGTCCGCACGGCCTCCATGATCTCATTTTTCACCCCACACATCTCCACCTTCAGTTCTTCTTTTAACTCGAGAAGCCACTGCTTAATCTGTTCTACTGCAGTCAAGCACTCCTCGCCACTTTCACTCGCTCCCGGGCTGTGTGGGGTTTCCTTCTCCGGTTTGCCAGTTTTCTCCCCTTCCTTCCCTCCTTTAGACGTGGCATAGGGGGACCTGAATTCAGCTAGTTTCTTTTTCATCAGGCCCTCTTTTTTGGCACTTATTTTCTCCATGATAGGTCTGAGCCCGTTACCCCCAGCCGGCTACCGGGCCTGCACTCTGGGCTCACCTCCTTACTTTTGCTCTTGGATGAGGGGAGTGGCTAGGCGTTACACCCGGACCTCCACCGCGGCTGATGCTCTTCCCAGGTGATTTCTGGCTTTTGAAGAGCCTCCCGGAGGGCCCACTTCTACTCCTCACCTGGCTGGTGCCACTTCTCCCACTGCTTTCCTCTGCCTGTAGGTTACAGCCTGGCTCAGGTTTTTGCCACTGCTCTGCCCCCACCACGTGGCCGACTGCACTCCTCCGGTAAGGCTAAGCACCACAACGTTGTGCAGGGAGGTTTTATTTTAGCCTTGCTTTCAGCTCTCCCCGACTAAAGCGGGCTTCTCCCAGGACGGAGTGCTCCTCTGCTCCTGCCGCTCTCTCGGCCCACCTCCCGGCGAACTCCGCTTTCTCGTGGTCGGCTCACCTCCGTTAGACCGCACTTCACACGCGGTGCTGAGCTGCCGCTCCAGCTGCGCGTTCAGCTCCCTGTTCACCGTTCCGCTCTCTCGGGTCACCGGTGGGGTTGGGCAGCTCTCCCTTAGCCACTCCCGCTCTCCTTTCCGCCCAAAACAATGCCCATAGGGGCTGTCACAGCTTTATTTAGCGCATTGGTGGCGGAGCTCCCGCGCTACGCCGCCATTCAGGTGGATGACGTCACCGGAAGTCCGATCCGCTGCTTTTTGACATATTCATAAATGACCTGGAAAGTGGAATAGCGAGTGAGGTTATCAAATTTGCAGATGACACAAAATTATTTAAAGTTGTTAAAACCCAAGAGGATTGTGGAAATTTGCAGGAGGTAAATTGGAAGACTGGGCATCAAAATGGCAGATGAAATTTAATGTGGACAAGTGCAAAGTTATGCACCTAGGGAAGAACAACCCAAACTATGGTTACATGATGCAAGGTTCCACATTAGGAATCACCACCCAGGAAAAAGATTTAGGCGTCATCATGGATAACATGTTAAAACCATCCGCCCAGTGTGCAGCGGCGGCCAAGAGAGCAAATAGAATGCTAGGTATGATAAGGAAAGGAATGGAAAATAAAACAAAAGATATTATAATGCCTCTATATCGTTCCATGGTGAGACCGCACCTTGAATATTGTGTGCAATTCTGGTCGCCATATCTTAAAAAGGATATAACGTTATTAGAAAAGGTTCAGAGAAGAGCCACCAAAATGGTAAAGGGGATGGAAGGATACTCCTATGAAGAAAGGCTAAAAAGGTTAGGGCTCTTTAACCTGGAAAAGAGACGGCTGAAGGGAGATATGATAGAAGTCTATAAATTAATGAACAGAGTGGAACGGGTAAACGTAGATCGATTGTTTACCTTATCAGAATATAGAAAGACTAGGGGGGACATGTAATGAAGCTACAGGGTAAACTATTTAAGACTAATAAAAGAAAATATTTTTTCACTCAACGTGTAATCAAACTCTGGAATTTGTTACCGGAGGATGTAGTAAAGACTATTAGTGTAGCTGGGTTTAAAAAAGGTTTGGACAAGTTCCTGGAGGAAAGGTCCATAAACCATTATTAAGAAGGGACCCAGGATATCAATGCTTGATCCAAAGGTGGTCGCCTTCCAGAGGACCGGCCCAAGGGCCCGAGACCTTCCGGGGGCCACCGGGCGACTTTGCGGGAGACTCGCTGGTTCCAGGGCTCTCGGTTTGCCCCCTATCAAAGGGGGCGCTTTGTGGCTCGCGGGCAGTGCTTTTGAGGGGCTCGAGGGTTTGGCAGGGATTATTTCCCAATCCAGCAGAACTCCTCCTTCCCATTTTCTCAGAAAAAATCCAAGTTAAGTGACTAGCCGAAGGCCACAATGAGTGCTAGTGGGAATTGAACCCTGGTCCCTTGTTACTCCTCCACTCCTAGTCCTTACTGTGTTCATGAACCAGCTGCTCCAAGAAACAGTCATTTATTTCATCTAGAAACTTTACCTCCCAAGCATGTCCTGCTGTGATTGACCCAGTCGATACCGTGGTAATTGAAATCACCCATTATTATTGTGTTGAACTTTTGTTTGCTTCCCTGATTTCTTTTAGCATTTCATCATCCATCTCTTCATTCTGGCCAGGTGAATGGTAGTACACCCTCACTGCCATTGCCTTCCCCTTTTTACATGGGATTTCTATCTATAGAGATTCTACAGTATATTTTATTTCCTGCAAAACATTTATCCTATATGACTCATTGCCCTTTCTAACAGAGTGCAACCTCTCCACCAATTTGATTTTTTCCTATCATTGCAATATAGTTTGTACCCAGGTATCACATTGATTGTCCTCTGTTCACCAGGTCTCTGAGATGCCAATTATATCTAACCTTTCATTTAGTGCTATATATTCAAACTCCGCCATCTAGTTTTTTTTTTTAGACTTCTAGCATTTTCATAGAAGCATTTTAGAGGTTATATTTTATTCATATTAATCTGGTTATCAGTTGATAGGGGTAATTTGGAATCTTGGGCTCTGTATTTAAGAGTATCTAGGTTACTTTTATCTTTATTGGAACCTGTCTGTTGGGTTGCCTAACTTCCCTCTTTTGCTAGTATCCTTCAAGGATACGTCCTTTCGAACCATGCGCTCTTGGACGACTGTCAACTTTCTCCTAGTATCTCCTTTTTAAAAGTTAATGCCAGCAGCCTGGTTCCATCTTGGTGAAAGTGGAATCCACCCTTTCAGAAAAGCCGAAGGTACACTCATTCCTTCAAGAGGTGTGGAAATCCCACTGTTGTCTTCTCGGTCCCAGAGGTGATCACAGATATGATCCAATCAGAGTGAGATTTCCCCGACTCCCTAAAGGGGGAAGGATGTATAAGATGATCTACGCTCTCCCGGAGGAGGAGTGTGGCGAGTGGTTTGGCATTTCCAAGGTGGATGCACAAGTCACAATGCTTACCAGATGGACCACCATTCCTGTGGAAGATCAATCATCCTTAAAATATATTCTGGACTGCAAGGTCAATTCCTTGCTGAGGAGCCAGTTTTCTGTGGCAGTCACTTTTCTACAGCTGGGGGTATGTTTTGCTATATTGCAAAAGGGGAATTTTTTTCTGGTGTTGGGGAAAGCTCTGTCTGTTAGTTTATTGTTTCTTGTTCCAGCTTCCCATTCAGAGCAAGCTCTTTGAAGCCACTGACCTGATCAGGTAAGATCTCTTCCTGCCCATCTCAGCTCCCATCCACCCCATGTGAGCATTCTTGCTTTATAGGCCAATTCCCCAATTAGCTACACACAGGGACATAGAACAGCGCTGTTAGAACACACTTAAAAGAGGTTAAGAACACCTGAGGAAAAAGAAGGGACTTTGATAGGTCTCTCTTTTCTACTTAAACAGTACCAAAGCTCCACCAACTAAAGAAAGGTTGGGAAAAATCATATTGTCAAAGCTGTTGACCCTGATACAGCTTCTGTTTCTGTCCAGACAGAGAGCCTGATGCCAGTTGAAGGACCGGTTCCATGTGCAAGATGTCTGCAAGCTGAAGCTCTCATAAAACAAGTTGAGGAGCTTAGAGAAGAGGTGGCAAGGCTGAGAAACATTTGAGACCATGAGAAGTACATTAAGGAGATGCTTTTGAAACATCCAAGCTCTCTGACAGAGGTGAAGATGGGAGGCTACAGAATTAAAAGAATTGGATATGAGACACCAGAACCTGCAGAATCAACAATTCAACTCCTCCAGCCCTTGAATTGAAGAACCAGTATGCAGCCCTGGAAGTGGAGGAGGTGAAAGCATCCAAAGAAAAGGAAGAATTAGAGCTCAAGCACCCCAAAGTTGCAGAATCAGTGAGCACAAGGAAGCGAAGGGTAGTGGTGATTGGCGACTCTCTTCCAAGGGGTACTGAGGCATCCATCTGCCGACCAGACTTGATGTCCAGGTAGGTGTGCAGTCTGCCAGTTGCTAAAATCCGAGACGTTACGCAGAGTTTGCCGAGACTCATCAAGCCTACTGACTATTATCTGATGTTGCTCATCCATGTCAGAACAAATGATACTGCTATGTATCCTTCTGAATGTAGCAAAAGTGACTTCATGGCTCTGGGACAGAGAGTGAAGCAAACAGGTGCACAGGTGGTGTTCTCTTCAATTCTCCCTATTGAGGATAAAGGCCGAGACGGAGAACTCGCATCCTGGAGGTGAATGCATGGCTGCATGGATGGCAAGAGCGTTTAGGTTTCCTGGACCATGAGATGATGATCCAAGGGCTTCAGAGCAGAGAGGGCGTCCATCTGTCCAAGAAGGTCGAAGTGTCTTCTGCAGGTGACTGGCTAACTTACTGAAGAAGGCTTTAAACTAGATTTGGGGTTGAGTGAAGAAAGTCCCCAGGTAAGTGAAGTATTAAATACCTCTGCAGAAATGGATAAAAGGGGCAACATCTGGAAAGTGATGTGTATAAATGCTCGTAGCATGGGAAATAAGATCCCATATGTTGAGGCTTTAATGGAAGAGGCTGACTTGGATTTAGTGGCAGTTACGGAGACATGGTTCATGGACAGCCATGACTGGGATGTAATTATACCAGACTATATTTTATTCCGGAAGGACAGGGTAGAAGAAGGGGAGGAGGAGTGGCACTATATGTAAAAAATAATATTAAAGCTCTAGAATTACAGAGCTTAAAATGGAGCGAGAAGGCACTGTGGGTTAAACTAGAAAGACAGAAAGGGAAATCCATTTGCATTGGAGTGATATACAGATCCCCCTCACAGGGAGAAGTGGATGGAGATTTAACAGAAGACATATGCAGTATTGACATGAAAGAAGAAGTGCTACTGATTTCAATATGTCGGATGTTGATTGGCACATCCCTGCTGCGGTGTCATCTAGAAGTAAAGAGATCCTGGATTCTCTACAGGGAGAACTATCCTGTGTCTCAAAAGAAGTAACTGAAAATGTAAATAAAAAGAGGGAGGCCTTCATGAAATACAAGAGATGACAGAGAGAGGAAGACAGGCATTTATATTTGGAAAAACTTAAGAGAAGCTAGCAAATTAGTCAGGAAAGCAAAGATACAAAAAGAAGAAGAAATGGCCAATGCAATAAAATGGGGGGATAAGACATTTTTCAGATATGTTAGTGAGAGGAAGAAGGGCAAAAGTGGTATTGTCAGACTCAAGGGTGAAGGGGAGGAATATGTAGAAGCTGATGAGGATAAAGTGGAATTGCTTAACAAATATTTCTGTTCTGTGTTCACAGATGAAGGGCCAGAAGCAGGACTTCAGAAAACACCCACATATAGGAACAGAAATGATGGAGATCTTGAACGGTTTTCAGAAGACTATGTTCGTGAGGAAATAGCTAAACTAAAAGTAGACAAAGTGATTGGACCAGATGAGATACAACTGAGAATACTGAAGGAACTTGGGGACATTCTAACAGCTCCACTGATTGACTTTTTTGTTGCTTTTTTGGAGTCAGGAGTGGTTCCAGAAGACTGGAGAAAGGCACATGTGGTCCCTTTACGCAAAAGTAGAAGTAAGGATGAGGTTGAAAACTACAAGGCAGTTAGTCTAACCTCTATGATGAGTAAATTATTGGAAACTCTGCTAAAAGAGAGAATAGTGAAGTTTCTGGAGTCCGATGGATTGCAGGATTTGAGGCAGACCTTGTCAGACAAATCTGATTGATTTCTTTGACAGGGTGACCAGGGAGTTGGCCCGAGGGAGAACCCTAGATGTGGTGTACTGAGATTTCATTAAAGCCTTTGACACCGTTCCGCACAGGCAATTTTTAAACAAACTGAGCACCCTAAGGATGGACCCTAAAGTGACTGGGTTAGAAATTGGTTGAATTGGAGGTGACAAAGGATACAGGTAAATAGAGCTCACTCTGAGGAGAAGGAAGTTACCTGTGGTGTGCCGCAGGGATCTGTCCTTGGTCCAGTTCTTTTTAACATCTTTGTTAGTGATATTGCTGAAGGGCTGCAGGGTAAGGTTTGCCTCTTTGTGGATGATACCAAAATCTGCAATAGAATAGACACCCAGGAAGGAGTAGATAAATGAGAAGGGATCTAGCTAACCTTGAAGAATGATCAAGAATTTGGCAGCTGAGATTTAATGCTAAAAAATGCAGAATCATATACTTAGGCTGCAAAATCCAAGGGAGCAGTACAGTGTAGGGGGTGAAGTACTTCTTTCCATGAAAGAAGAGCGGGACCTTGGCATGATTGTTTCTGATGATCTTAAAGCAACTAAACAGGTAGAAAAGGCAACGCTTGGGAGAAGAATGACCAGCAGAAAAAAGGAGGTGATAGTGCCTCTGAATAAATCTCTGGTGCGACCTCATTTGGAGTATTGTATGCAATTCTGGAGACTGCACCTTCAAAAGGATATAAACAGATTACAATCTGCAGAAGTTGGTTACTAAAATATTTTGTGGCCTTCCTTATGAAGCATATGAGGACAGACTTAAAGATCTTAATATGTATATGTTAGAGGAAAGGTGGGATAGAGGAGATATGACAGAGGCGTTTAAATACCTCCGTGGCTTAAATGCACAAGAGGAGAGCCTCTTTCGATTGAAAGCACACTCTACTACAAGGGGACATAGGATGAGGGTGAAAGGGGATAGGAGTAATATGCAGAAATATTTCTTTATGGAAAGAGTGGTAGATGTGTGGAATAGTCTCCCAGGAGACCCGGGATATCCACTGCTTGCCCAATACAAGCAATGTAGAACCTGTGTCTTTTGGCGAAACTGCTAGGTACTTGTGATCTAGATTGGCCACTGTTGGAAACAGGATACTGGGCTTGATAGACCTTGGTCTGACCCAGTATGGCATATCTTATGTTCTTAGCGGAGGTAGTAGAAACGAGGACAGTTTCTGAATTTAAAAAGCATGGGACAAACACAGAAGATCTCGTAAGGAAAAAAGGGGACTAATGTAGTTGATATGGAAGGGCAGACTAGATAAGCCATTTGATCTTTTTTTTCTGCTATCATGTTTCTATGTATGTACCAGCCTGACATCTCGAGCCCTGCTCCAGTAGATTCAGTCTCTTCTGCCTGAGGATACTACTTCTCTTTTGGAGTTGACTACAGTTTTCCTATCTGATGTCTTGTATGACCTGGTACATTTGGTAGCCAAGGATGGTGCCTTGGCAGTGGTGTCATGGTGTTGGATTTGGCTTCATCACTGGGCAGCAGAAACATCCTCCAAAGCCTGGTTGGCACAACTGGCCTTTAAGGGGAAACTTCTCTTTGGATCTGATTTGGAAAAGCTGGTGAAGGACCTAGGTGAGACAAAATCTTTCCACCTTCCAGAAGACAGGCCCAAGGGACCTGTAAAGCAAGCTAGTGCCCCTTTCTCATCAGCCTCCGCCCAACCTCCAAGGATGCATTGGCCGGATTCCAGCGGTTCTCGTGACTATCATAATTACTGATCTGGAAAATCTTTCTTCTCCTCTGTTTCAGGGCCTCAGGTTTGGTTTTAGTCCTTTCATGGAGCATGTGGACCCAGGGACCTAGTCCCCTCCACCCTTCCATGTTGCGCAATGAAGGTTTGAGAGTCCATTCCCTAGTGCCTCCAGTAGGCGGCAGGCTTTACCTCTTCTCTCAGGAATGGACTCGACTTACCAAGGATTGTTGGATGCTAGACACCTCTGTTTGGCTATGTCCTGGCATGCAAATAGCCAATTTCTGATGCCTTCATAATTTCAAAGATGCCACGGTGCAGACTACCTTAGACAAGTTGTTTCTTCTAAAGGCGGTGGCGCACATCCTCCCAGACGAGCGGGACAAGGGCAGATACGCCATCTATTTTGTGCTGCCAAAGGAGGACGGTTCCATCTGGCCCATTCTGGACCTCAGGGGGTCAACAAGCACTTGCGTGTCCCATGCTTTGGGATGGAAACCTTGCGCTCTGTGATTTGTGCGCCGAAGGGGAATTAGTGTTTCTGGATCTGGCCGAGGTGTACTTTCATATCCTGATCCGGGCAGATGAGTAGAAGTATCACTATCAGTTCACTGTCTTCCCCTTTGGGTTCTGCACTGTCCCAGGGACATTCTTCAAGGTCATGGTGATGGCGGCTGCGGCAGCAAGGAATCTATGTACATCCCTATTTGGAGGACTGGTGCATCTGAGACCATTCCCTGTCAGAAGCATCTCGGGTGATGTCCTGAGTGATAAAGGCGGTATAGAAAAACTGTTAAATAAAAATAAATAAATAAATGAGTGGTGTCCTTTTTGGAAAGCCTCGGCTGGGTGAACAATTGGGGAAAGAGCCAGCTTTTGCTACATAGTAACATAGTATATGATGGCAGATAAAGACAAGTATGGTCCATCTAGTCTGCCCAGCAAGGTGGCAAGAGTAGGTGCACCAGCCGCTCCGTGCAGGTCACCCCTCCTTATGACTTTGTTTAGGAGTGTACCCACTGTTCCGTGTAGAGCACACCTGTTTGTTGAGATATAAGAGATAGTTACATTTATTTTGATTTTATCCTGTTGCAATAAAGGGACCCACTGTATCTGTCCCATGCCATTTTGAATTCTGTCACTATATTTTCCCCCACCACTTCCATCAGGAGGGCATTCCAAGCATTCACCTCCCTTTCAGTGAAAAATTATTTCCTAACATTGCCTTTCAATTTACCCCCTTGCAGCTTCATATTGTGCCCTCTAGTTTTACAGCTTCCCTGACTTTGGAAGAGGTTTGTTTGTTCATTAATACTCGTTAAGTATTTAAAGGTCAGAATCATATCTCCCCTGTCCCTCATCTCCCTCCTCTCCTCCAGAGTGTATATATTTAGGTCTTCAAGTCTCTTCTCATAAGTCTTCTGACGCAGGCTTCAAATCATTTTGGTCACCTTCCTCTGAACCGTTTCCAGTCTTTTTACATCCTTTGCGAGATATGGTCTCCAAAACTGAACACAGTATTCCAAGTGAGGCCTCACCAATGACTTGTACAGTGGCATTAGTACTTCTTCCTTTCTGCTGGTAATTCCTCTTTGTATGCAACCCAGCAAAGTCTTGGCTTTTACCACTGCCTTGTCGCACTGTTTCGCCACTTTGAGATCCTCAGAAATAATCACACCAAGGTCCTTCTCCTGATCCGTGCACACTATCCTCTCGCCCACTACTGCGTACATTTTCCTTGGATTTCTGCTTCCTAAGTGCATGACACTGCACGTCTTCGCATTAAATCTTAACTGCCAAGCATTAGACCATTCTTCCAGCTTTTGTAGATCTTTCCTCATGTTCTCCGCTCCCTCAGGGGAGTCCACGCTGTTGCAAATTTTTGTGTCATTTGCAAAAAGACAGACTTTTCCATTCAGTCCTTCAGCAATATCACTCACAAATACATTGAGCAGTGCCGGGCCCAGGACCGAACCCTGGGGCATCCCGCTAATCACCTTCCTTTCATCCATGTACCATCACCATCTGTCGTCTGTCAATCAACCAATTTCTGATCCAGTTCACCACCTTGGAACCCATCCCCAAGCTATTGAGTTTATTGATAAGCCTCCTATGAGGAACAGTATCAAAGACTTTGCTGAAATCTAGGTAGATGACATCCATCGCATGCCCCTGATCTACTTCTCTGGTCACCCAGTCAAAGAATTCAATCAGGTTTGTTTGGCTCTCCCAATCCTTGGAGTTCTGGGAGCACATTTTAATAATTGAGCGGGCAGAGTCTTCCTGTCAAAAGAGAAAGCCAGGAGACTGTTGGATTGCTTGGTGATGTTCTGTGCTCAGCAGTCCCCCAGAGTCTAGGATTATCTTCAGCTCCTCGGATTGATGGTGGTGACCATAGAGATGATGCCATGGGCACGTGCTCTTATGCGGTTGCTCCAGCAGTCATTGTTGACTTGGTTGGTCCCCGGGTTCGAGCACAGGCGTCCGCTCCCTTCGATGGTGCAAGCCAGCCTGCGGTGGTGGCAACAGTCATGTCATCTAAGGAAGGGCATACCACTGGATGATTTCTCCTGGATCCTGCTGACCACAGATGACAGTCACTTCAGCTGGGGAACCCATTGCCAATACCGCACAACCTAGAGCTGTTGGAACTGCAGGGAAGCGGTGTGGTCCATCAACCACCTCAAGGCAAGGGCCATCAGGTTTGCTCTTCCGCATTTCTGGCCTTTGGTCAAGGATCGTGCAGTTCGTGTGTTTTCAGACAATGCCATGGCGGTGGCTAGACACCATTCAGTTTGGCAAGGCAGCACAAGGAGCGCTGGAATGGCTCTGGAGATAGATCTCCCATTTGCCTGCATGAAGAAGAACCTACTAGCTTTGTCAACCCAGCACATTGGACATTGTGGAAACGGACTTCCTCAGCTGGCTACTCCCTGAATCCTGGCAAGAGGGAATTGAGTCAAGAGGTATTTCAGTTGATTCTGCCCACCTGTAGTCACCCCGAAATGGATCTTATGGTGACCGGCTCTAATGCTAAAGTTTGCCACATCTTCAGTCGTCACATGGATATGGTATGCTGATGATACCATATTACTGGCTGAAAGTGAAGACGATCTGAAACATTTGCTTGTCAAGATCAAGGAACATAGTCTTAAAATGGGCTTGCACCTTAATGTAAGAAAACAAAGATTTTGATAGCTGGAAAAATAAATAAGTTCATTGTTGATGGAGAAGAAATTGATATAGTTGACAACTTTAACTTACTTGGATCAACTATCAATAAAGAAACGACAAACAGTCAAGAAAACAGACGACACATTGGTTTTGGCAGAATGACTATGAAGGACCTAGGACAAGATTCTGAAGAACAGAGATGTCTCTCTGCATACAAAGATAGACATGTTCAAGCCATGGTATTTTCAATAACGTCGTAGGGCTGCGAAAGTTGGACACAGTTGCCACATGGAGATGGGGTCCGAGGGTGTTGATGCCCTGACACAGCTTTGGCCAAGTCAGCGGCTGCTGTATGTTTCCTCTCTGCCTCTGGTAGGGCATGTACATTAGCGTATAGAGTGCAACCTGTGCAGGATTGTTCTGGTAGTGCTGGACTGGCCACAGAGAGCGTAGTTCAGAGACCTGCTGCAACTCCTGCAACACCTCCTTGTTGGCTTCCTCTGTCTCAGGGGCTGTTGTGGCAGGGACTGATTGTCCTGAAGGACCCGGCTCCCTTCTTGCTTACGGCAAGGCTCTCGAAAGGAGATTGCTAGCACATAAGGACTACTCTCCAGCAGTAATCTCTACTATACTTGGTGCCTGGAGAAGGTCTACCAAGTTAACATATGTACAGATATGGTGCCTGTTTGAGTGCTAGTGCGATGTACAGCACTGGGCTCCTGAGGTGGCCAAGGGGCCTTTCTGCAGGATGACCTAGAGAAAGGCCTCTCACTTAGCTCCCTGAAGGCTTTGGCCTGTTTTCGTGATTTGGTGGCAGGCAAGTCTTTGGCCTTGCACCCGAGCATCTCACGTTTTCTCCAGGGGTTTCACTGTCTGCGTCCTCCCTTTTGGTCTGTGATCCCTACCTGAGATCTGTGTCTGGTGCTCATGCCCTGATGGCTGTGGTTTTTTTTTTATCAGAACACTGGTGCAAATTGGTATTTTATTCAAAAACCCCAACGTGTTTTGGCGTGAATGCCTTCTTCAGGGGGAACGCATCTACATAATAAAAATACAACAGACTCACAAAATATCAAACTATAATAAAAACATAATAACAAAAGAACACATTAAAAAAACCATATAGTGAAAAAGGCTAAAAATGACATCAAACATTCATCATTAAAAACATATAGTTAAAAATATTACTTTAAAGAAGGGGGGGGGGGTTTAAAACATATAAAGCATCAAAACAGTAAATATTAATTATAATCAATGGCGACAAGCAAACCATATAAAATAAACATAAATAAATAAATAAACATTTAGACCAATACATAAATAATAAAATGAAATATTTTGCCCAATAAGAGACAGAAGGTATACTTACAATAGGTACCAAAACTGCACACAAGTCTTGAAAAAGACTACAACGAACCAGTATTGTATATACTAGAATGTAAAGCATATAGAATATACTGCATTAAAATGAAATACCCAGAACCAGAGAGGTAGCCATAAGGGGAGTAACTTGAACCTTGTATAAGAGACAGGTAAAATATCATAATCAAGAAAGAGGAGAGCGAGGGAAGTGTATTACATAACTTATCGAGGAACTCGGTGCATATTTATAAATTAAAGCTTCACCAGTAACTCAAGAGAAATTAATACAGCTTACAGTGTATGTATATTAAGTTAGTATAAACGACATAAAATATTTAAGGATTATAAAGAAAAAAATCATGTGCAAGTGTATTGAGAAAAGGACAATGGCACCCTTAGCTAGTATCAGTGTGAGAATAAACGGTGAGCTTGACATTGTAAGCAAACCTTAGAAACAGTCAGGGAACCAGAAGACAGCTCGAAGAAAACTTCTTAGGGCTACGATCAGAAATTAAAAAAGAATGAAAAAGAGATCCTGCAAATAAACGCAATCGAAGAAACCACACAATCTCAGAAAAGTGTACCTTAAAGGCAAGAGTGATCTTTTTGTTGCAGTCACAGCCTTCGGAATAGTAGCAGCAATGCTAAGGTAGAGAAATAAGGACACATCAAACAGAACGGCGTCTTTTTATCTGTTAGTTTTTCGCGCGCTTGACCTGCTGAGTGACAGCATGTCGCTCATGCACACAAGAAACCTCCGCAAGAAATAGAAACCGCAGGTAATACATCACTAGATAAGGCACTTGAACGGCAATACTGCCAAGGATACATACACGAGGAACCAACGTCTCTTAGGACTAATTATAAGAACAATCAAGCCAGCGTGCACACGAAGCAGTCACTGTAATCAAGTGGACCCACATTGGGATAAATGCACAACCGTGAATGTATTTGCAATACATCAAACATCAATACCGCCAGCTAACAAAAGCCACAGGCACACATCAGTAAAACCGCGCCTGCACAGGTTAAAACGTCCTAATGCGATGCACAGTAGGGCATGAGAACAAATTGCAAACAAATAATATAATAAACATACATGTAAAAATCAGACTAAAATTTTTTAAAAGCCAATTAGGACACGGGTAGAAACCAAATCCAAAGTAATGCTAGCAAACATGGACTAGTTATGAAAACAAACCACTAAAAACCGCATCTCTACAGGGCAACATAACCCAGTGTAAATTACAATGGGCATGCGACTGACAGGAAACGGGATATATAACTAAAACCATATGATAAAAGGGCTATATGTTAAAAAATAAATAAATAAACCAACACAAAGGGCACATCTTATAGGGGTAATAAGCAACATAGGAAGACCGTGGTAACAAAAGATAAAAACCAAATCCAAAAATAAGAACTAGTCAAATTATAAAAGGATTATAAAAACAAACCACCAAAACTGCATCTATACAGGACACATGTCCCAGTTTAAAAAATGGGCATGTGACTGACAGCAAACAGGATATATCGATGGTAAAGGGTGATAAACCAACACAAAGAGCACATCTTATAAAACAACCATAGTAATATCTGGTATAATAGGGAAGGTAATAAAACATAACCTAAAAATATAAATACCAAATAGCATATAAAAACAAAGAGAATGAAAAAATAAAAAGCAATTAAAAACAAGAGTAAAAACAAAAGTAAAAAACAGAAAAAGGAGTGGCATGGACTCAATATCAAAAGAAAACTGATAAGTTGATATCCTGGTTCAAACCATGCGGAGTAAAGGTATGCAATTCATATATAAATCGTTGTTCTAACCTTAAAAGAACCTTATCTAGGTCACCCCCATGCCAATGGGGCTCCACTGCTTTTATAACCAGGAATTATAAATCAGAGATCAGATGATTTTTCTCATCCCAATGGGAAACTAAGGGCTTATCTGGGATGTGTCGTAGCAAGCAGCTCTTGTGCTCAATAATGCATTTTTTAATGGGGCGTTTCGTTTTCCCTACATACAGCATATTACAAGGACACTGTACAATGTATATCACGTTTGATGTATCACAGTTAGAAAAGTGATTTATGAAAAACATTTTACCTGAATATGAAAAAAAAAATTGTAACTAATGAATGAGAGCACACTGAGCACCTGCCGCAGCGAAAATGCCCTTCTGTTTTCGGAACAGCTTTGGGTATTGAGAGAGCTGAAGGTACCAACACATTGGCTAAATTCTGATTACATTTATAAGCAACAGTAAATTGTTTGGATTGAAAAGCAGGAAGGAAGGAAAGAAGATGCCACTCTTGTTTTAAAATCTTAACAATATCTCTTGATAAACTAGAAAATCTAAGAGCACAGACCAAACGATTGTCAGAAGTAGACACTTTAGGTTTTAGCAGAGAATTTCTGTCTGTAATCATAGCTCTCATGTACGCCTTTTCAATACAATCTGATGGATAACCTCTTGCCTTAAAATGGTCAGTCATATTACTTGCATGTCGTTCAAAATCATGTATATCTGTACAAAGACGGCGAAGTCTAAGGAATTGACTAACAGGTAGGTTCCTTTTCAAAGAATTGTTATGAAAACTATCAAACCGAAACAAGTTGTTTCTGTCTGTTGGTTTACGAAAAAGGTCTGTAATGAAACCAGTGCTGCTCTTCTTTATAAGAATATCCAAATATGCTATAGAATCAGTACTAAAAGTACCCTCAAACTGCAGGTCGTTGTCTAAAGTATTAAGCCATCCAAAAAATTCCATCAACCGTTCTGTACCATCCCAAATCATTAAAATGTCATCTATATATCTCTTCCACAAAAGAATATGTGTTTTGAAGAGGTGGTTATCTGATAAATACCATTCTTCGAAGTGAGCAACATATAAGTTAGCCACGTCCAGAGCCATTGATGAGCCCATAGCCACTCCTTTTATCTGTTTATAAAACACTAATTTAAAACAAAAATAGTTCTCAGTCATGGCTAAAATCGCCATCTGTAAAAGAAAAAAAGAAGGAACTCGGACAGGATGATCTCTACGAAATAAGGTATCCTCTATAATATCCAATGCTGCTCTCTGTGGGATGTTCGTATATAAAGAGGATATATCCAAAGTGACTAAAACCAACTGGTCATGAAAACCATTAAAATCCCTTAAAATATTGATAATATGCGTGGAATCTCGAACATAAGATGGAACTTTCGGAATGAAAGTTCTAAGAAAGACATCTAAAAATTTTGAGAAGGGTTCTAATAGTGAACCTATAGCGGAAACTATAGGACGCCCTGGTGGGTTTTCAAGAGATTTGTGAATTTTTGGTAACATGTATATGGTAGGTATGACAGGATGATGTACTGTGAGAAATTCTATTTCTTTTTTGGTTAAATAACCCGCTTGCTGTCCTATATATACAATAGTGTTAGCCTTGTGTTTTAATATGGGAGTTTTGTCATTAAGTTGTCTAAGTACCTCTGTGACATAAGATTGTCTGTCCTGTATAAAACTAAGGCTCCTCCTTTGTCTGCTGGTTTAATTATGATAGAAGGATTATCTTTCAATTTTTTCAGGGCCTTACTTTGCATAGAGGTTAAATTATGAAATGTATGATGTTGTTTTGAGTATAGTTCTTGTACTCTAGTAGTAACAACTTTCTCAAAAGCACTAATGAGAGTATTTTGCATACCTGGTGGCATCCAGACGGACGATTTTTTAATGACAGAGTTATCAGAATCCACTGAAGTGTGAGTATGAAAAAAATCCACAATTTTGATCTTACGGAAAAACTTATGTAATTCTATATGGGTCCCTGACCTGCAGGTTCTGCCTTGCCAAGAACCTTATTCATCTTTTCAAAGGAAGCTATTTCCATTTGACCTGTGCCTTCCTTCTTGCCTGAAGTGATTTCTCCACATCTTTACAGCTTCTGACTCTCATTTCATGCGCAGCTACATCAGCAGTCAGACGTCCCGAGGGCTTTGATCCAACCACATCATAAATGCTGGCTTTACTCTGAAAAGTCTTCAGCTCTTCCCCAGTAGCTAGTTGAGTGCCTTCCATCCTGGGGGTCTCATCTTCCAGCACTACAGCACAATTTGTTTTGTTGTAACTATCCATTGGGTTTTCATGGCAAGATACAGAAGTAGATTGCCGGGCCTTTCTTCCACGCAGTTTAAGTTTGGTGTTGTTGCCGTTGTCACAGAAATGTGATCCTCCGCCGTCAACACTATCCCATTCTGCTGCTGCCCAGATGGGTGGTTTGTCTTGGTCTGGCATCTCAGCTGAGACCTGTCCATCTTGGGAGACCCTGCCAGTAGTTAAACTACCGATAGTTTAGCTCTCAGCATTACTGATGCACACAAGCCCTCACAGCACGACAAGCTGCAAACCTATATGACGTCGGAAATGAATAGGGCAGAGCGACCCCTGCTAGCTACATCGACTTTGGTCATTAATATTTCAGGTTGTGAAATTTCCCAAGAACAGTTCAACCTATTGAATAAAGGTTTATCTTTTGTTCCTGGCACTTTTCACGATCCATTCCAGTTTTGAATAGATTTTGAGCAGCTGTTAAGGAAACTACAGTTAAAAGCTTATTTTTCAATGGAAGGGCCGGGAACTTGTGCAGTTTCGAATACTTTAGTCCAAATGCGAAGAACACAACTTCTTTTAAGATCTTCTTGGTATCCTCCTGGACAGGTTCATCCTGCGATTACAATATTTAAGGATCTAGTTTTGAAAGACATTACAAGCATGGAGAGTAAACTCAAGTTTAGTTCCACTGTGTTGACGAAGGAAGAACGAAAGGTATTGAAAGAACTACAAGAAAGGATAGACATTGTCATCCGGAGGGCAGACAAGGGAGGGGTTATATTTGTTATGAAACATCAGGATTATATAGCTGAAGCTTTGCAGCAACTTACGGACAGAACCATTTATCAAATATTATTAGAGGATCCAGTTGAGAGTATACGATCAAAGGTTAAGGCGCTTACAACAACAGCGCTGGAAAAGAAGATGATCTCTAAAAAGGTGTGGGGTTATTTAAACATGTCAAGTCCAACTATAACAAAGTTTTACACAGTCCCTAAAATTCATAAAAGCATAACTTACTCTCCAGGCAGGCCCCTAGTCTCAACAAAGGGATCGGTGTTGGAACCATTATCCACATATGTTGATTCATATTTACGCCCGCTTCTAATAGATATTCCATCTTACGTTAAGGACACCACTCACGTCCTCAGGCTTTTGACCCAAAATAATTGTTGGGCGAGTTGTGGTGAAGTTATTCTGGTAACTTTAGACGTCACTTCCCTTTACACTAGTATCCCACAATTGGCAGCCTACAACGTAGTAGAATATTATTTACAGCAGAGAGGAGACCTTTCGGATGAGTTAGTGGAGTTCATTATGCAGTTGGCACACCTGACCATCTTCCAAAATTATTTCATGTTTGAGAGGGTGCTTTACCATCAGATATCAGGAGTGGCGATGGGGGCCACATGTGCCCCCTCCATAGCCAATTTGTATATGGCAAGGTTTGAAGAGCGCTGGATAAAGTCAGGTCCTTATGAGGTTAACGTACCCTTATGCTGCCGTTACATTGATGATATCTTTTTGATGTGGAAGGGCCCTAGAACACTTTTGGAGGATTTTTTTCAGTGGCTGAATGGCTGTGATCCTAACATCGGATTTACACATGAGGTACAGAATACGGAAATCACTTATTTGGACGTTAGAGTGAGGAGACAAACAGATTCTTGGCAACCACGGTTTACCGGAAACACTGACCGAAATACATTTTTACATTTTGATAGTGCTCATCCGGTACGTTTGAAAACTGGTCTTCCATTTTCCCAGTTTTTAAGGTATAGAAGAAATTGCTCAGATAGACAGGAATTTAAACAATTGTCCAAACATTTGGTGAGTAATTTTAGAGAACGGGGATACCCAACATCAGTTGTTACACAGGCATACCAAAGAGCACTGAATAATCACAGAGCTCTATTGCTGTTACCACGGGAGACAAACTTGGGGACTCTGTCTGAAGATAGATATTAATCTTGTTACTAAATATTCTCCTTTCAGCAGAGCTATACAGCGTCCCCTATGTGAGCATGCTAATGTATTGAGTAATGTGAAGGAGTTAGAGCATCATAAGATTAGATGTGTTTGGCGTCGAGGCAGAAATTTGAAAGAATATCTTAGCCCAAGAGTGTTGCGAACTTTTGAAAGCATGGCTGAGTCTTCTGTTGAGCAACGAGGTCACAGGAAATGTGGGGTGTGTGGCATCTGTGCAATCACGAAGGAAGTTGATAGTTTTGCATATCATGGGAAAAATTATATCTTAAGGCATCACACCTCCTGTGATTCTACGCATGTAGTCTATCTTATTCAGTGCCCCTGCGACCTATTATATGTAGGGAAAACTAATCGGCCGTTTAAGACCAGAATGGCGGAGCATAAAGAGCCAGCTGAAACATGAGGTTACAGAAGCACCAATTGTACAACATTGTATGACAGTTGGCCATAAGTTTGAGGATTTAAAATGCTTCTGTATAGATATGGTTAAGGTGGGGACACTAGGTAGAACAAGGGAACAAGCATTGGTGGTGCGGGAGCAAAAATGGATTTTTGATTTAAATTCTGTTATACCAAGTGGATTGAATGCTAACATTGAGTGGAGAGCGTGTGTTTGATCAAACAGTGGACTCGTTTTAAAAAACGAGTTTTAATAATAAAAAAATGAGTTTCAAAACAAGTTTTGAAATGAACCAGAGAATGCAGGATAATGGAGATACGGTGTAATTCAAGGAAGGATGAAGGAGACTAACATTATAGGACCTTGTTTCGCGACCATCAATAGCGGAAGGTAATGCAAGCTAATTAGGAGGTATACATTTGACACCGTTGAGTTTAAAAAACGGAGTAAGTATACGACTCCACATGCACGGCGTCTGTTTGAAGAATCCAGTTGAGATAGTATGCGAGAATGGTTGTACACGACGTGGGCAGCATTTATCCGTCTTGAGGTATTTTCAAATAGGGTATAATTCAGTTACATGGATAGGATATACACTTAGAATATGGAAGTTTTTAGTGGTAGTGATTTGCTTCGATTTGTTTGTCTTTTTAGAATAACCCCTGAAGAAACGTTGGGTGAAACGCAGAAGCAGTACTACTTGGAGGCGTTGGGATTTATAGATCACTTGTGGGATATTTTTGAATATAATGAGTGCAAGCATTTTTATGAATACCCATGTCGATTGAAAGAAAATATCAGCATAATCGAAGGTCGTTGATGCAGAAAAAGCAGGATTGCTGGAATTTTTCTAGCTTAATGCTGTAGAGTCTGAGACCTTATAGTGATATAAAAGAAGTCACTATGTGAATAAAAGGAAGGCGGGTGTATACCCTATCGATTTTATTCTTTGCTCCGTAGGCTCATCTTCTATGGACAGCCTTCTGTTTCTACTTTCCTGCACATACTCTACTGTTGATTACTTGTTGTTGCTCACATTTGAGGTTGTGTGAAGCTTGCTCTGTATCTCCGATCTGCTTTGGGACGAATACTGAAGGGACTTCTGGTGGCTGAGGTGAATAAAGGCATGCAAGTGATGTCATTGAAACCTGGGCTTTTCATTGGTTCTTTATCTCCACCAATCTGCTGGTAGGGGACACAACCCACTTGTCTGGACTGGTCTAGCAGGACTCAAGGAAAGGAGATTGACTGGTAAGTAAAATGCCACCTTTGGTGCCCGCCATTCCTCACCA
This sequence comes from Ichthyophis bannanicus, assembly GCA_033557465.1. Taxonomy (NCBI): domain Eukaryota; kingdom Metazoa; phylum Chordata; class Amphibia; order Gymnophiona; family Ichthyophiidae; genus Ichthyophis; species Ichthyophis bannanicus. The sequence goes on along the minus strand of CM066049.1, from coordinate 139,631,926 downwards.
CTTCTCTCTCTTCACTGGCTACCCATATGCAATATAAGATTCTAAGTCTTGTCCACCATGTCTATTACTGTTGTCTGCTGTACCTTGCCCCCTTATTACCTCCTATAGGTTCTCCTGCACTTTACAGTACTATGAGGCTTCCTTACTGTGTCTTCCTCCCCTTTCCACCATCCATCTGGAAATATCTATCCTTCTTTTGCCTACCTAGGCCCCTTTCTCTGGTACCCCCACCCCTTCCCTAAGTTCCAGAAAAGTCATACGACATGGCTCTTCCACCCTGCTTGCTCCTAGTTCCTTTTCCTTAACTTGTGCTTTTTTTTCCTCTTCCGTGTATATTCTATGCATATTTTTCTACAGTCCCTTCTCTTTTCTCTCTGACTTCCTCCCCTTTTGTCTCCTCTATAACCTTTTAGTCTTTTTTTGTAAAGTGCTATGACCACCTCTAGGCCCTTAGCAGTATAGTAAAAGCACACCACACCATGAATGAATAATTATATAATCGGACTAAGAATTGTGACAGGATGGGTTTATTAAAATAGGAGAAAAATCCCCATGTGGTCATGAGTGAAGGACTCATGATGCCAGAACCCAGCTCTGGTCCAAGCAAGGTGGAAGTACAAAGGAGCAGGAGAAAACTTCTAGATCAGAAATGAGAACTCCAAAAAGAAATATAATCTACAGAGAAACATATGCTGTTTGTAAAACCTTGTGTCACTTATTGATTAAACGACTCTTCCTCCTTTCTCTCTAGATTTGGGCCTAGAAAAGATCCTCTTGGAACCACGAGGGACACACATGCCATTAAACCAGTCAGCACAGGAGCAAAACGCAGATCACTATGTGACAACAGCCCTACTCCCTCCTGTCCCAGCATCTCCAAATGCCTCGCAGGTAAAGGATCCCCAACGCATCCAGCTCCACATATACATCTTGGGTCCCTGTATGAACTTATGCTTCTCTTTCTGGCAGGTGGGCTGGACATGTCCTTTTTGCACATACATTAATAAGCCCACACGTCCTGGATGTATGATGTGTTGCTCGGAGAGACCTGCTGCATACAGTGTGCCAGACCAATACCAGCCTGATGAGGAGGAGATGGAGAGACTTCGAGGCGAGGAGACTGCCATGCAACAGTATGAGAAGGTAAGAGAATTTGCAGAGCTATAACTAGGGCAGTCGTCCAGACTATAAAGCCCCCAGGGCAGTGTTTCCCAACCTATTGTCCGTGGGACCATTACAGGAGAGCCTTAGCACGCAGATAAGAGAGTGCCTGTTCATGTTGCTATAGTCCATGTGAGCAAAATACAGACATTGCCATAGAGACGGGCTCAGCAGGACCAGATTAGTAGTCACTGGGGCCAGAAGCAGCAGTCATGATGGTGGGAAAAGAGGCCTCTGCAGGGCTTAAAAGCAGCAGTCACGAAAGAGATAGAGATACTGGAGGGAAAGAGGGAAACTGACTGTGGAGATTGGCTGGAGGATGAAAGAGAGAGAAAGAGACTGTTGGAGAGTGTCTGGGAGGCTAGTTTGATGTATTATTACTTGGCTTTCAGGAAAGCTTTTGATACTGTCCCAAGCAGGAGGCTCATGAACAAACTGGAGGTAGGTCCTAAGGTAGTGAACTGGATTAGAAATTGTTTAATTGACAGGTGAAGGTGCTGGTAAAATGCAATTCACTCTGAAGAGAGAAAAGCGAGTAGTCTAGTATCTCAGGTATTAGTCCAGGAACCAGTTCTGTTCAATATCTTTGTCAACGATATATCAAAAAGTTAGAAAGTAGTTTTTACCCTTTTATGGCACCCCAGAAGAAGTAGATGACATGAGAAGTGATGTGCTGAACTACCAGTTATAATATTTGGCCCCTGATAAAGGCATGTCTGACAAAATACCCAATGACAAATCTGCTGCTGTCAGATTTGAAGACTGCAGGTGATTGAAAGATCAGTGGCAGTAATGTTGCGGCAATGAAAAGTTAGATTGTTGACAGGCAAGTTGCACAATTACACGGTGGGACTGAGGTTTGCAGAATGCAAACAATGAATGAAAATTACGCTTGACAGATTTACATAAGAACATAAGAAATGCCATACTAGGTCAGACCAAGGTCCATCAAGCCCAGTATCCTGTTTCCAACAGTGGCCAATCCAGGTCACAAGTATCTGTCAGGTTCCCAAAAAGGCACACAGTTTCCACAGTGCTTGTCATGGGATAAGCACTGGACTTCCCAGTTCCTCTTTAATAAGGGATTCTGGCCTTTCCTCCAGAAACTTGCTCAAACCTTTTTTAAACCCAGCTACAGTAACAGCTTTTACTACATCCTCCGTAATGAATTCCAGAGTTTGACTATACATTGAGTGAAAAAATATTTTCTCTTATTAGTCTTAAATGAGTTACATTGTAGCTTCATTGTGTGTCTCCTAGTCTTTCCACATTTTGATGGTGCAAACAATCGATCTACGTTTACCCGTTCCACTCCATTCATTAATTTATAGACTTCTATCATATCTCCCCTCAGCCGTCTCTTTTCCAAGTTGAAAAGCCCTAACCTTTTTAGCCTCTCCTCATAGGGGTATTCTTCCATCCCCTTTACCATTTTGGTGGCTCTTCTCTGTACCTTTTCTAATAACGCTATATCCTTTTTAAGATACGGCAACCAGAATTGCACACAATATTCAAGGTGTGGTCACACCATGGAATGATAAAGAGGCATTATAATATCCTTTGTTTTATTCTACATTCCTTTCCTTACAATTCCTAGCATTTTATTTGCTGTCTTGGCCGCCACTGCACATTGGGCGGAGGGTTTCAACGTATTATCCACGATGACGTCTAAAGCTTTTTCCTGGGTGGTGGTTTCTGAAGTGGTTGGGTTGTTCTTTCCTAGGTGCATAACTTTGCACTTGTCCACATTAAATTTCATCTGCCACTTGGACATCCAGTCTTCCAATGTCTCAAGGTCCTCTTGAAATTTTTCACAGTCCTCTTGTTTTAACAACTTTGAATAATTGTGTCATCTGTAAATTTGATCACCTCGCTCGTTATTTCCATTTCCAGGTCATTTATGAATGTTAAAAAACAGTGGACCCAGCGCAGATCTCAGGAGTATTCTATTATTCATCTTTCTCCATTGAAAAAAATTGGCCATTTAGTCCTACTTTCTGCTTTCTATCTTTTAACCAGTTCCTGATTCAACAGTAGTACACTTCTTCCTATCCCTTGACTTTTTAATTTTACCAAGAGTCTCTCATGAGGGACCTTGTCAAAGGCTTTCTGAAAATCCAGATACACTATATCAACTGTCTCACCTGTCTACCTGTTCATTCACACCTTCAAAAAAATATAACAGATTAGTAAGACTAAATTAGTTAGACTAAATCCATGTTGACTTTTTCCCATTAAACCATGATCATCTACATGTTCAGTAATTTTATTTTTTATAATGGTTTTTATCATTTTGCCCAGTATTGACATCAGGCTCTCACTGGTCTGTAGGTTCCCGGATCACTCCTGGAACCCTTTTTAAAAATTGGCGTTACATTGGCCATTCTCCAATCTTCAGGTACTACAAATGATGTTAATGATAGTTCACGGATTAGTAATAGTAGGTCTGCAGTCTCATATTTCAGTTAGCTTGGGATTTATACCATCCAGTCAAGGTGATTAAACTACTCTTCTGTTTATCAAATGCTTGTAATACATCTTTCCCGGTTTAGCTATATGTCTTTCAGTTCTTCCGATATATCACCTTTAAATACCATTTCAGGCATGGGTAGCTTCCCTACATCTTCCTCGGTAAAGATCGAAGCAAAGAATTCATTCAGTTTCTCCGCTATGACCTTTGTTCTCCCTCAGCACCCCTTTTATCCCTCTATCATCCATTGGTATCATCCATTGGTCCAACTGACTCTCTCACAGGTTTTTTTGCTATGATGTACTTGAAAAACTTTTTATTATACGTTTTTGCTTCCACTGCAGGCTTTTTTAAAAATTCTCTCTTTGCCTGCCTTATCAGTGCCTTGTATCTAATTTGCTAGTGCTTATGTTTTTCCCATTTTCGTCATTTGGCTCCTTTTTCCATTTCCTGAAACATGTGTTTTTGGCTACAACAGCCTCTTTGACCTTGCCTTTAAACCATGCTGGTAGTTTTTTGACCTTCCTTCTACTTTTCTTAAGGCGTGGACTACATCTCATCTGGGCTTCCAAGATAGTATTTTTAAACAACCCCCATGCTTGATATAACTCTTTAACCTTTGCAGCTGCTCATTTTAATTTTTTCTTAACTATTTTCCTCAGTTTATCATAGGAATGTATATAGGAGATACTTTGGGTAGATGATTACAAACATACTGAAAAATGGTCTGGACTGACTTTGGGGTCCTCTTGAACAGAGCTGTTGTTACACATGCTGGGATTGGTCCAGGACAGAAATTCAGGTGGTGGTCTCAAAACCCTCCATCAGGCAGTGCCTACTTCAGTTCTAGGCAAGCATGGGGGCCCAGGCCAATTGATATGGTTATTTTGCCCCCCTTTCCCCCCACACCAAATACCGACCCTGCTGTTGACCTATGCCTGACTAGAATTCAGGCAACTTATTAATAAATTGAGTGCCCTAAGGATGGATCCTAAATTGACTGACTGGGTAAGAAATTGGTTGAGTGGGAGACAACAAAGGGTACAGGTAAATAGAGCTCACTCTGAGGAGGAGGAGGTTACCAGTGGTGTGCCGCAGGGATCTGTCCTTGGTCTGATTCTTTTTAACATTTTTGTAAGTGATACTGCAGAAGGGCTGTCAGGTAAGGTTTGTTTCTCCAGGACCAAGCAGGAAGTCAGTCCTCACATATGGGTGACGTCGGCGCCGACGGAGCCCTCGCGGAGCAATTTTCCCCAGCTTTCAAAGAAAGCCTTTGGGAATTGCAACGCGCATGCGCGGTCTCCTTCCCGCCCAAGGGTGCCATCTTAGCCAGTCTTCTTTTTTCCGCGGAGCCCTACAGACGTACCCGTCGTGTCCCCGCTGAAAAAGTTGATTTTAGTGATTTATTTCTATTTCTTTCTTCGGTTCGACGCCGGTCTTTTTCCTGCCCGGACTCGCGACGCCGTTGCGAGTCCTTCTGTTATTTTTCGGTTTTTCTGATTTTTGGTCAGTTTCGTTTTTCGGTTTTTCGCTGGCAGCCCGGTCCTTTGACCTTGCAGGGGCCCTTTTTCCCCCGATGGCTGCCAGTGGTTTCAAGCGGTGTGTTCAGTGTGACAGAAATATGTCACTCACTGACACACATGATAATTGCCTCCGCTGCCTCGGCCCGGATCACGAAGAACTGATCTGTGGGGCCTGCAGCAAAATGTCCTCCAAAGCGTTAAGGAGTCGGCGGCACCAGCGGGAACGAATCTTCGCTGACCCCGGCCGTACCCGGACCTCGGAGGCCTCGGCGTCCAGAGGTTCCAGCTCTGACCATCGCCGAAGTTCCTCCGACAGGGGTTCTCCCTCCAGGGACCATCGACGGAAGGTAAAACCCGCGAGGGCGGCGTCGGTGGACGCTCCTGGCTCCGCGAGGGCCAGGTCGCATAGCCCCGATAGCCGTCCCGGGTCTTTGGAGAAGGAGCACCTCCCGAAGCGACCTCGTCTGGAGTTGGAGTTGCCTGCTCGGGTAAGTCCTGTAGTCCTCCTGGACTCGCCTCCGAGGGGTCCGACGTCGGGGCCCGAGTCGGGGGCTGCTGGGTCACCTGAGGTCGGACTCAGGTTGACGGCCTTGGAGAGCAGACTATCTGCCTTCATGGACCAGCAGCGGGCACTGATTGCTAGCCTCGCTGGCACCGCTGCCCCGACCGCCAGGACATCGACGTCTAAGTCGACCCCGAAGACCGAGCCGATCCTCGAGTCCATGCGAACTCGAGTCGATCCTCGGTCGAGGCCTCCCGTTCGGGACAGAGGTCGTCGACGCCGACTCCCTCGGTGTCGGGGCAGCCGACGCCTCCGCCTGCCCGAGCCGACCCCACCGATTCCTCCTCGGAGTCGGCCTGGGAGTCTGAAGAGGAAGAGTCACCTGATTCGTTTCGGACTCAGTGTGTCCCCTCGGACTCACCTGAGTCCGAACCTCGGAAGCAGTCCCCTCCGGAGGATGCCCGGTTCTCGGACTTCGTCAGGGATATGGCCAAGGCTTTGGCCTTCCCTGCGGATCCCGAGGAGGAGCCTCGAGCCGAAGAGCTCGACGCCCTTCAGTATGACTCTCCCGCCAGGGAACACTTTACTGTACCGGTTCCTCCCATGCTGGAACGACTACTCTTCCGCATGTGGGAGAGTCCGGCATCGTCGCCGGTATTAAGCAAGCGGGTCGATTCCATCTATCGAGTCCGCAAGAGTCCCGGCTTGCAAAAAGCACAGCTACCGCACCATTCCATGGTAGTGGAATCAGCCATGCATAGGCTTAAGAGCCAGAAGATGCACTCCTCGGTGCCTCCTGGCAGGGAGGCCCGTAACCTGGATGGCCTCGGTAAGAAGTGTTTCCAGGGCTCTATGCTTGCTTGTCGGGTCCAGACCTACCAGCTCTACATGGGCATGTATCTCAGAGACCTGGCTAAAGAGGTAGCCTGATTCTCCGCTGGGCTGTCCGAGGAACCTTTGCAGAGGTTCCTGGCCTTGACAACTGGTATTTGGGAATGCTCCAAATTCATGTCCAGAGCAGCCTATGATGGCTTTGAAGCATCGGCTCGAGTGGCCGCAGCCGGCATCGGTGCCCGCCGACAGGCTTGGCTTCAGTCGTCTGACCTTGAACCCTGGGTGCAGGACAAGTTGGTCGATGTCCCCTGCCGAGGTGAGAACCTCTTTGGCAAGCCCATGGCTGAAAAGGCTGCACAAATCGAGACGGAGACTCTCACCAGAACTAGGCTTTCTAGGAAAACCTCCGCCCCTTCCCAGAAAAAGAAGGGCTCGGGAAAGAAGTCCTTTTACCCGAGAAAGGCGGCTGCCTATAAACACTACCCTCAATATCAGGCCTCCGCAGCTCCCCAACAGGGTCAGCAGGCCAAGGGACGGGGTAACGGGTCCCGTAGGCAGCAAGCCCCCAAGCCTGCACCACCGGCCCCTGCTCAGCAGGGTGGGGGTTTTTCACTTCATCAGCATAGCCTCTCCCCCTCAGCTGGTTCCTCCCAGCACCGGAGGCCGGCTGGTTCACTTCGCCCACAGGTGGTACAACATCACTTCAGATGCCTGGGTGCTTCAAGTCGTAAGAGAAGGTTATCTTCTCCACTTCCACCAGGTCCCTCCCTCCTATTTCCCGGGAGAACCTCCACGACTCCCTCTGCACAGAGACTTACTCCTTCAGGAGTTAGCAAGTCTTCTTCAGGAACAGGCTGTGGAACCGGTGCCCCACCACCTGAGAGGTCAAGGCTTTTATTCCAGGTATTTCCTGATACCAAAAAGAACAGGAGGCCTCAGACCCATCCTGGACTTGCGCAACCTCAACAAGTTCCTCGTGAGGGAGAAGTTCAAGATGCTTACCCTTGGAATCCTTCTGCCCTACCTCCAGCAGGGAGATTGGCTATGCTCCTTGGATCTAAAAGATGCCTACACGCACATCCTCATCCACCCAAGCCACCGCCAATACCTAAGGTTTGTGGTGGCAGGAAATCATTACCAGTACAGAGTACTACCCTTTGGCCTATCCTCCGCACCGCGAGTCTTCACAAAATGTCTCGCGGTGGTGGTGGCTTATCTCCGGCTTCACGGCCTCTATGTCTTTCCGTACCTAGACGACTGGCTCATCAGGACATCGTCCTCTCCGGAAGTCACCAATGCCACACACCGCACTGTGACTCTTCTGCAGTACTTGGGCTTTGTCATAAACTTCGCAAAGTCCACTTTGCTCCCCTCACAGGATTTCGAGTTCATCGGCGCAAGACTGCACACTCCTCAGGCACGAGCTTTCCTGCCTCTCGACAGGGCTCAACGGCTCATGGACCTAGCCGGCCGTTTTCGCAGCCAGTCCCTGGTCTCAGCCAGGCGCTTCCTGAAACTACTCGGCCATATGGCTTCCACCGTCCACGTGACCCCCAATGCCCGCCTGAATATGCAGCCTGCTCAATGGTGCCTTCGCAAGCAGTGGCAACAAGCCACGGGCGGCCTAGCCGACTTAGTGCGCGTCTCCGGACCGCTGGCCTCTTCTCTACAGTGGTGGCTTCATCGGCCGAACCTGGTGCTCGGAATGCCTTTTCAGTCACCTCAGCCGGCTCAAGTGCTGACGACCGATGCTTCTCTCCTAGGATGGGGAGCGCATTGCCAAGGGGCATGTACTCAAGGTCTCTGGACCACGTGGGAGTCTGCTCAGCAGATCAACTTCCTGGAGCTCAGAGCAATCCGTCTGGCTCTCCAGGCTTTCTCCCACCTGACTTCTCACCAGTCCGTCCTTGTCCAGACAGACAATCAGGTTGCCATGTTCTACGTGAACAAACAGGGAGGCACGGGCTCCTTCCTTCTCTGTCGAGAAGCACAGAAGCTCTGCTCTTGGGCCGTCAGCCACGGCATTCTTCTCAAGGCAGTTTATCTCCCAGGCCAAGAAAATTGCCTGGCCGACAAACTCAGCAGGATCCTCCAGCCACACGAGTGGCGCCTGGATCCCTTGGTAGTTCAGAAACTTTTCCTGAAGTGGGGCCTCCCCACGATGGATCTCTTTGCCAGTCCTCTCAACCGGCAACTTCCTCGCTTCTGCTCTCGTCAGCCGCATCTCCTTCGAGTAGCGGCGGATGCTTTTCTGCTCTCATGGTCGAAGAGCCTTCTGTATGCCTTTCCTCCCATCCCGCTAGTCTCTCGAACTCTTTTCAAGGTTCTCCGAGACAAAGCTTCCATGATCCTGATAGCTCCTCGCTGGCCCAGACAGCCGTGGTTTCCACTCCTGCTGCAATTAGCGGTAGAGGATCCGTTCCCTCTGGGGTTTCAACCAGATCTCCTAACACAGGATCAGGGGTCCCTGCTACACCCCAACCTCAGATCTCTACATCTGATGGCCTGGCTGCTGAGAGGGTAGTCCTTGCTCCCCTTCTACTGCCGGTAGAGGTGGAAGAGGTCATCCTAGCTTCTCGGCGACCTTCTACCCGCAAATGCTACGCCCTTAAATGGCGTCGCTTTTCCGCTTGGTGTGCCCAGCAGTCTCAGGATCCCTTCTCCTGCTCGGTGTCGGTGATCTTGCAGTACTTGCTCTACCTCTCTAATCTGGGACTTAAGTCCAACTCCGTCAAAGTTCACCTCAGTGCTCTTTCAGCACATCATGTGCCGGTGGACGGCAGACCTCTTTCCAGCGACCCTCTCGTAGCGAGGTTTCTCCGAGGTCTCCTTCTGCTTAAAACCACCTCTGCGCCCGCCAGCACCTGACTGGGATCTGAATGTGGTTTTACAGCGGATCACCTGTCCGCCTTTTGAACCTATGGCTACCTGTTCTCTCCGTTTTCTTTCTTGGAAAACTTTATTCCTGATAGCCCTCACTTCCGCTAGACGCGTAAGTGAATTGCAGGCCCTCGTGTCTGATCCCCCTTACACTCGGTTCTACAAAAATAGGGTAGTCCTACGGACTCACCCAAAATTTCTTCCAAAAGTGGTCTCCCCTTTTCACATCAATCAGGAGGTGGTACTTCCGACCTTCTTTCCCAGGCCACAGTCCAGCCGAGCTGAAATGGTCCTGCATACCCTGGACTGTAGAAGGGCATTGAACTTCTACCTTGACCGTACGCGGGAGCACCGTAAAGCTGCTCAGCTTTTTGTGTCTTTTGACCCCAATAAATTGGGGCTCCCGGTCTCCAAGCGTACTCTGTCCATCTGGGTTGCTGACTGCATCGCTTGGGCTTATGGGGCAGCCGGACTCTCGTTAGAAAGTCGAGTCACGGCTCATTGTGTTCGGGCGAAGGCTACGTCAGTGGCTTACCTCCGCTCTGTTCCGTTGGCAGACATCTGCCGGGCCGCTACTTGGTCTTCGAGTCAGACTTTTGCGGTCCATTACTGCCTCGAGAGGGAGTCCCGCAGGGACAGTGCTTTCGGACAGGCAGTCCTCCGAAATCTCTTCGAGGTTTGAGCAACTCCTACCCTCCATCCCGGATGGGGGCTACCGGTGGGTAATAATTCAGTGAAGATTCCTTCCTTCTGTGCCGCTGAGCTAGAGGGAGCTCATTTTTGTGCTTAGGGTCTCCGGTAGCCTTAAGCTTGGGAGTCCCATATGTGAGGACTGACTTCCTGCTTGGTCCTGGAGAAAGCGTAGTTACTCACCTGTAACAGGTGTTCTCCAGGAGCAGCAGTAATCAGTCCTCACAACCCTCCCTCCTCCCCTTGGAGTTGCAATCATCTGCTTAAGTTTTTTTGCAAATTTTTATGCTATCTTTTAGCTATATCATCAGACTGGCTAAGATGGCACCCTTGGGCGGGAAGGAGACTGCGCATGCGCGCTGCAATTCCCAAAGGCTTTCTTTGAAAGCTGGGGAAAATTGCTCCGCGAGGGCTCCGTCGGCGCCGACGTCACCCATATGTGAGGACTGATTCCTGCTGCTCCTGGAGAACACCTGTTACAGGTGAGTAACTACGCTTTCTTTGCAGATAATACCAAAATCTGCAATATTTATTTATTTATTTTATTTATTTATTTACAGTCTCTTTTATACCGCGCTATTCAACATCAGTGTGGTTTACATGAAACAGAATGACTAGCACAGTGCAGCAAGCTGATCTGTGTTTACAAAGAACAGGTACTACAACTTGGATAAAACTGGGGTAACTATTTACATCTAGGCGACACGTTATGTCGTGTCAAAAGTAATCGTAGTCATGGATGGCTTGCGGGGTATGTTGCTGTGGTTGTACTAGATGGGGAGGGGGCTATTGGTTAAGTTGCTGTGGCTGTACTAGATGGGGGAGGGGGCTATTGGAGTGCTGTCTTCTGGGTAGTATTTGAGGAAGAGGTGGTGCTTCAATGCCTTCCTAAACTGGGTTAGGTCAGGGATTGCCCGGATGCTGGGTGGTAGGGTGTTCCAGCATCTGGGTGCATAGAATCTGAAAGCCCTTTTTGCTGTTGCATGGGTGCATTGGGTTATTTCCTTCGGGATTACCAGTGTGTTGACTGCTGCAGATCTTCTGGACCTATTGGGGGACATGGTTTGGATAAGCTCTGCTAGTGATGTGGAGGAGAGCCCATTGATGGCCTTGAAAGTCAGCAGCAATAGAGTAGACACCCAGGAAAGTGTAGATAATATGAAGGATCTAGAAAAACTCGAAAAAGGGTCGAGAATTAAGGCAAAAAAAATTCAAGGTCATGCCTTTGGGCAGCAAAATTCCAAGAGAGTGGTACATATATATGTGTATCCCCTTCGAGTGTCAGGTACAGCCTCCAGTGGTGGGATTCTTCCAGCAACATCCTTCAGGGTGTCCTGTTGGATATTCCAGCATAGGTGGTAGTGACGACTGATGCGAGCCTTACCAGTTAGGGAGGCCACTATCAGGGGCAGTCTGCACAGGGCACTTGGTCACCGGTGGAAGCCCGATGGACCAGCTCAAATCCAGGACAGGCGGTACGAGTCCTATCAGACAATGTGACGACTGTAGCGTATGTAAACGTCAGGAAAGCACCAAGTACTTGGGGGTAGCACACAAGATATAGCTATTTCCCTGGGCTGAGCAGCATCTCCAGGATCTTTCAGTCCAGCACAAAGTGAGAGAGGAAAATGTTCAGGCGGACTACCTCAGCTGTCACCGACTCGATCCCTGTGAGTGGGAGATGATGCCATGGGCCTTTGATTGCATAGTGCATCACTGGGGAGCATCTGGCAATGGATCTGATGGCAACCCCCATGAACGCAATGGTGCCCTGCTTTATTAGTCGCTGGAAGGTCGCCAGGTCCAGGGGAGTAGACGTATTGGTGCATATCTCCTTTATGTCTTCCCCCCCCCATGGCTGCGAATCTTCTGAGTACTTCGCCTTTTGTACCCCATAGATCTTCTGACACCAGACTGGCCGCAACACCCATGGTATGCTGATCTCATGTGGCTCTAGGTGGATCGGCCTCTGGCACTGGGGGAGTGGAGGGGTTTGTTACGGCAGGGCTCCATCATTCTGGACAACCCGGCTCCCTTCTCGCTTACGGCCTGACTCTTGAGCAGTAGTGCATTATGCGCCAAGGGTATTCTCCAGCGGTGGTGCCACACCCCTACTGAAGACCCACTGTAGTTTGACATCGCTGGCCTATGTTCAGATCTGGCAGCTCTTTGAGCGTTGGTGCCGGGAACGGGCGCTATCCACTTGGTGCGCTCAAGCTCCATCTCTGATGACCTTCCTACAGGATGGGTTTGAGAAGGGGTTGGCCTGGAGTTCCCCATGAGTACAGATAGCGTCCCTAACTGCGGGCCTGTAGCGGATCTGTTGCTCGCCAACCATCACAATGTTGGTAGTTTCCTCAAGGGCGTTTGGACTTACAGCCCCCCCCCCATGCGTTTGGCTGTTCTTCTTGGGACCTTGCGGTGGGTCCCTCAGGGAGCTGATTCAAGCTCCTTTTGAGCCTCTGAAGCGAGCAATGCTCAAGGATTTAATCTTGAAGGCCATCTTTCTCGTAGCCATGACTTCGGCACGGCAGATCTCTGAGCTGCAAGCACTCTCGTGTTGGGGCCCCTTCTTGTCCTTTTCGGTTGAAGGGGTATCTGTCCATCCAGGTCTTGACTTCTTTTCATGTCAATCAGGTGATTTCCTTGCCGTCCTTTATCCCGGAGCAGTGTACCCGCTTGTGTGTTTGCAGAGTATTGTTCAGATACTTAGAGATCACAAACTCTTTTCGACTGTCGGATCATTTATTTGTGCTCTTTGCTGGGTTCCATAAAGATGGCATCCAAGGCCACTCTGGGCCGTTGGATTAGAGAAACTATTACCTCTGCCTATCTGTTGGTGGACAAACCGGCACCCTCTGGGTTGAAGGCTCATTCTACTCCTGCCCAGAAGCCCAGGCTGCTTTCTGGGCAGAAGCGTCCTTGTTGGCACCTTGGGCTATCTGCAGGGTGGTGATGTGGTCCTCCCTGTCCACATTTGTCTGGCATTACCGCTTGGATGTGCAAGCATGTGCAGCAGCCAGTTTGGCACCAAGGTGCTGACTGCTGCACTGTCGTCCCACCCAGCCGGGGAGTAGCTTTGGTACAGCTCGATGGTCTGGACTGGTCTAGCAGGATGCTCTGGAAGGAGAAATTTTACTTACTGATAAATTTCCTTTCCTGGAGTTCCACTAGACCAGTCCAGTAATGACCAGACCAGTAATGACCAGACATATGTAAACTGTCGGATGTTTTCTGTTCAATGTAAACCGCGCTGATGTCTAATAGTGCGGTATATAAGAATTGTTAATAATAATAAATACCCAAGTGGTGTCTTTTTGCAGGCTTGCAGTCATTGGCTGTCTGACGTGCCTGTTTGCCTCCATGTATATAGTTTCTCTAATAAGAGTGTGTATATTGGATCTTGGGACCCCTTTGGAGGACTCATTGTGGGTTCCCTTGTTTGCTTTTTTATGTAAATACTAAAGAGTGCCCCTAGCTGTACCGGGTACTATGCTAGTAATGATGTCACAGCACTGTGTTAGTTTTTTCTCTGTCTCGCTGTCTGCTGGTTGGGAGACATAACCCAATGATCTAGACAGGTCTAGCAGGATTCCAGGAAAGGAAATTATTGGTAAGTAAAATTTCCCCATTTCATTAAATGGTGTGAGTAGCATTTTAAAACCACCACTGACTGCGCAGGCTAAGTATTGTCCTGTCTTTTTCTTGTGGAAGGACACCACACGTTTTCCCTTATATATTTCTACTGGTAAAGCTTTTTACAGCAGGATAAACGTCAAATTTCCTGCACAAGTTAAACTTGCCTCAGGAGATAATAGAAATAAAAAAAGTTCTTGCTGTTAAGCATCGTTTGTGTGACCTGAGGCACCACTACAACTATTCACCCTAAATTATTTTTGCAACTTGCTTAGAACATGATAGGAAAGGCATGATATAAAATGTAATGAAATAATTGTCACTCTGCTCTCTGCTACCTTTTCCTCCTCTCTTACCACCAGGACTCATCTCTCTGCTGCCACTTCCTTCTCCTCCATCACCTTCTTCTGTCTCCCACTTATGTGAAGATCTAAATGGCATTTTAGCAGCATTTAAATAATTTTAGGTGCAAGAAAGGGAAATGAGAGGGAAGCCCAGTGCTGTGTCCTCCCCCACCCCCCCTGATCATGTCCATTTTCTGTAGGTAAAGGAGTTGGAGCGGTTACAGAACTACCAGCAACTTCTCCAGCTGGACATAGAGAGCCTGGTGATAGCAGATGAAGGCAGCGAGTGTCCCGTCTGTTTTATGATGCTGCAGCCGGGGGAGGGAGTCGTACTGCGCGAATGCCTGCATTGCTTCTGCAAGTAAGACTTTACGAGTTCCTGTTCTGCTGTTACTTCCTCTGACTCCGACTCCCATTCCCTCCCCCGCCACTGGACGACCCCTTCTCTCCCATCCCACTGGATGAATACAGTGCATTACCCTTTATCCCTCTCCCCCACCAGGTGAGAACAGCGCACTACCCCTTATCGCCTCCCCCTACTGGATGAACACAGCACACTACTCCTCCTCTCCCTCCCCACTGGACGAGCACAGTGTACTACCTTTTACCCTCCTCTCCCCCCCACCCCGATGAACACAATGCAGTAGCATTTACCCCCCTCCCTTTCTCCCTCTGGCTGAGCTGTGCGCCCTGTTCTTTACCCCCTGCGCTCACTGGCTGAGCACTCGCACTGCTCTTTACCCCTCCCCTTCCTCTCACTGGCTGAGCACTGCGCCCTGCTCTTTACCCCCTCTTCCCTCCTCTTGCCGGCTGAGCACTGCACCCTGCTCTTTACCCCCTCTTCTCTCCTCTCGCCGGCTGAGCACTGAGCACTGCGCCCTGCTCATTGCTCCCTCTTCCCTCCTCTCGCCGGCTGAGCACTGCTCCCTGCTCATTGCTCCCTCTTCCCTCCTCTCGCCGGCTGAGCACTGTGCCCTGCTCTTTACCCCCTCTTCTCTCCTCTCGAGAGCTGAGCACTGCGCCCCTTTCTTAACCCCCTCTTCTCTCCTCTCCTCTCGAGGGCTGAGCACTGCGCCCTGCTCTTTACCCCCTCTTCCCTCCTCTTACCGGCTGAGCACTGCACCCTGCCCTTTACCCACTCTTCTCTCCTCTTGCCGGCTGAGCACTGGTCCCTGCTCATTGCTCCCTCTTCCCTCCTCTCACCGGCTGAGCACTGCGCCCTGCTCATTGCTCCCTCTTCTCTCCTCTCACCGGCTGCTCCCTGCTCTTTACCCCCTCTTTCTCTCCTCTCGCCGGCTGAGCACTGCGCCCCGCTCTTTACCCCCTCTTCTCTCGCTGGCTGAGCACTGCACCCTGCTCTTTACCCTCTCTTCTCTCCTCTCGCCGGCTGAGCACTGCGCCCCGCTCTTTACCCCCTCTTTCTCTCCTCTCGCCAGCTGAGCACTGCGCCCTGCTCTTTACCCCCTCTTATCTCCTCTTGCCAGCTGAGCACTGGTCCCTGCTCATTGCTCCCTCTTCCCTCCTCTCACTGGCTGAGCACTGCACCCTGCCCTTTACCCCCTCTTCTCTCCTCTTGCTGGCTAAGCACTGCACCCTGCCCTTTACCCCCTCTTCTCTCCTCTCGCCGGCTGAGCACTGCACCCTGCCCTTTACTCCCCTCTTCTCTCCTCTCTCCGGCTGAGCACTGCGCCCTGCTCTTTACTCCCTCTTCCCTCCTCTTACCGGCTGAGCACTGAACCCTGCCCTTTACCCCCCCTCTTCTCTCCTCTTGCCGGCTGAGCACTGGTCCCTGCTCATTGCTCCCTCTTCCCTCCTCTCACCGGCTGAGCACTGCGCCCTGCTCATTGCTCCCTCTTCTCTCCTCTCACCGGCTGCTTCCTGCTCTTTACCCCCTCTTCTCTCCTCTCTCCGGCTGAGCACTGCACCCTGCTCTTTACCCCCTCTTCTCTCCTCTCGCCAGCTGAGCACTGCGCCCTGCTCTTTACCCCCTCTTCCCTCCTCTTGCCGGCTGAGCACTGCGCCCTGCTCTTTACTCCCTCTTCCCTCCTCTCACTGGCTGAGCACTGCGCCCTGCTCTTTACTCCCTCTTCTCTCCTCTCACCGGCTGAGCACTGCACCCCGCTCTTTACCCCCTCTTCTCTCCTCTCGAGGGCTGAGCACTGCGCCCCGCTCTTTACCCCCTCTTCTCTCCTCTCTCCGGCTGAGCACTGCACCCTGCTCTTTACCCCCTCTTCTCTCCTCTCGCCGGCTGAGCACTGCACCCTGCTCTTTACCCCCTCTTCCCTCCTCTTGCCGGCTGAGCACTGCGCCCTGCTTATTGCTCCCTCTTCCCTCCTCTCACTGGCTGAGCACTGCGCCCTGCTCTTTACCCCCTCTTCCCTCCTCTTGCCGGCTGAGCACTGCTTCCTGCTCTTTACTCCCTCTTCCCTCCTCTCACTGGCTGAGCACTGCGCCCTGCTCTTTACTCCCTCTTCTCTCCTTTCGCCAGCTGAGCACTGAGCCTTTCTCATTACTCCCTCTTCCCTCTGGCTGAGCAGTGCGCCCTTCTCTTTACTCCCTCTTCTCTTCTTTCGCCATCTGAGCACTGCACCCTTCTCTTTATCCCCTCCCCCTTCTCTCACCGGCTGAGCACTGTCCCCTGC
This sequence comes from Ichthyophis bannanicus, assembly GCA_033557465.1. Taxonomy (NCBI): domain Eukaryota; kingdom Metazoa; phylum Chordata; class Amphibia; order Gymnophiona; family Ichthyophiidae; genus Ichthyophis; species Ichthyophis bannanicus. The sequence goes on along the minus strand of CM066049.1, from coordinate 139,615,244 downwards.
TCTTTACTCCTTTTTCCCTCCTCTCGCCCGCTGAGCACTGCGCCCTTCTCTTTACTCCCTCTTCCCTCCTCTCACCAGCTGAGCACTGCGCCCTGCTCTTTACCCCCTCTTCCCGGCTGAGCACTGCTTCCTGCTCTTTACTCCCTCTTCCCTCCTCTCACTGGCTGAGCACTGCGCCCTGCTCTTTACTCCCTCTTCTCTTCTTTTGCCGCCTGAGCACTGCGCCCTGCTCTTTACTCCCTCTTCTCGCCGGCTGAGCACTGCACCCTTCTCTTTACCCCTCCCCCTCCTCTCGTTGGATGAGCACTGCATCCTTCTTCTTACTCCTCTTCTTTCTCCGCCTGAGCACTGCTCCCTTCTCTTTATCTCTCCCCCTCTTATCGCCGGCTGAGCACTCCGCCCTGCTCTTTATCCCTCCCCCTCCTCTCGCCGGCTGAGCACTGCACCCTTCTCTTTAGCCCTCCCCCTCCTCTCACCAGCTGAGCACTGCGCCCTTCTCTTTATCCTTCCCCCTACTCTCACCGGCTGATCACTGCACCCTTCCTTCTCTTTACTCCCTCTTCTCTCGCTGGCTGAGCACTACGCCCTGCTCTTTATCCCTCCCCCTACTCTCACCGGCTGATCACTGCACCCTTCTCTTTACTCCCTCTTCTCTCCTCTCGCTGGCTGAGCACTGCGCCCTTCTCTTTATCCCTCCCCCTTCTCTCGCTAGCTGAGCACTGCGCCCTACTCTTTATCCCTCCCCTCCTCTCACTGGCTGAGCACTGCGCCCTGCTCTTTACTCCCTCCCCCTCCTTTCACTGGCTGAGCACTGCGCCCTGCTCTTTACTCCCTCCCCCTCCTCTCACTGGCTGAGCACTGCACCCTGCTTTTTATCCCTCCCCCTCCTCTCGCCGGCTGAGCACTGCGCCCTTCTCTTTATCCCTCCCCCTACTCTCACCGGCTGATCACTGCACCCTTCTCTTTACTCCCTCTTCTCTCCTCTCGCTGGCTGAGCACTGCACCCTTCTCTTTATGCCTCCCCCTCCTCTCACTGGCTGATTACTGCACCCTGCTCTTTACTCCCTCCCCCTCCTCTCACCGGCTGAGCACTGCACCCTGCTCTTCCCTCCTCTCGCCAGCTGAGCACTGCGCCCTGCTCTTTGCTCTCTCTTCCCTCCTCTCGCCGCCTGAGCACTGCGCCCTTCTCGTTATCCCTCCCCCTCCTCTCGCCGGCTGAGCACTGCGCCCTTCTCCTTACTCCCTCTTCTCTCCTTCTAAGCACTGCACCCTGCCCCTTAGGTGAGCGCAGTACCCTGCTATTTATCCCCCTCCAACTGAATAAATATAGTGCCATGCTCATCCCACCCCTCCACTCCATGCCTACGGTGTCCTGCTCTTCACTTGTTCCACTGAGGCAGTGGTCTCATTTCTTATCTCACGCCTATCAGAGCTTAGCATTAGTCACATGTAGAATCTTCTGAGCAAAGCATCTATCAATAAACATAAAACTGTAATACCCCTGTAAGTACTTTAGGTTGAGAAGACATTGATTATCTTTCTTATGGCAAGTCTTTGTACTTGCTTAATTTTCCCTAAAATTGTTAGTTATGGGAAAGCTAAATTTTCATCCTGCGGGGTGGTTTCTAATGTGGAACCTTGCATCATGTAACAGTAATTTGGGTTGTTCTTTCCTAGATGCATAACTAGGCACTTGTCCACATTAAATTTCATCTGTCATTTGAACGTCTAGTCTTCCAATTTATCAAGGTCCTCTTGCAATTTTTCACAATTCTCTTCTGTTTTAACAACTTTGAATAATTTTGTCTCATCTGCAAATTTGATCACCTCACTCATAATTCTCATTTCCACGTCATTTATGAATATGTTAAAAAGCAGCAGGCCCAGCACAGATCCCAGGGGTACTCCACTATTCACTTTTTTCCATTGAGAAATTGGCCATTTAGCCCTACTCTCTGCTTTTTGTCTTTTAACTCGTTCCTTATCCACAATAGTAAATTGCCTCCTATCCCATGACTTTGTAATTTCACCAAGAGTCTTTTATGAGGGATCTTGTCAAAGGCTTTCTCAAAAGCCAGACACACTATATCAACTGTCTCACTTTTGTCTACCTGTTTATTCACACCTTCAAAAAAATATAACAGATTAGTAAGACAAGACTCTCCTTGGCTAAATCCATATTCTCTTTCTCCTATTTATTTATTTATTATTTTATTTCATTTAACAAGTCTTTTATATCATTGTATCTACTAGTCACCGCGATTTACAGGGAACTAGTGAGAACAAAGAACATGAACATTCTATGGAACACTTTGATAAAATAATTAAACAATATAATTCTGGAACACTTGGAACATAGTGCACTGCACATCGAGGTTTACATGGAACAGCAAGGAACCAAAGGAAGAAGAACAAGAACTTTACAAGTCTATGTTTGTAGGTGGGTGTGATACATGGTTGTTAGGTACCAGGTTGGATAATGAGGAGCAGTAAGTTTAGGTCGTATGGGTATAAATGGTCTATATGAGAGGACCGCAGGGGAGGGGGTACTTATGTGTCTATGCCAAACTATTCCAGGAAAAGCAGTGTCTTTAATTTCCAGCGAATATCCCCAATGTCTGAGAGGGAGCGAAAATCTGGGGGAACTGAGTTCCAGATGGTATGTGTGTAAAAGCAGAACGCTCTGTTAGAGGTGGATGCTCTGGTGCGGGTGATTGTCGTTGGTACTGCAAGGAGTGTGTGATGAGCGTTTCTGCAAGATCTTTGGCATTGTTGTTTATCAAGTAGTGACTGAAGGGTATTAAACCACGACTATCTATATGCTCAGTATTTTTATTCTTTATAATGGTTTCTACCATTTTGCCCAGTACTGATGTTGGGCTCACTGGTCGGTAGTTTCCTGGATCACCCCTGGAACCCTTTTTAAAAATTGGCATTACATTAGCCATTCTACAGTCTTTAACTACTACAGTTGATTTTAATGATAGTTCAGATTACTAATGGTAGGTCTGTAATTTAATATTTCAGTTCTTTCAAAACCTTTGGATGTATACCATCCAGTCCAGGTGATTTGTTACTCTTCAGTTTATCAAATAGTTGTAATACATCTTCCCGGTGTATCGACATTTCTCTCAATTCTTCTGCGGCATCACCTTTAAATACCATTTCAGGCAAGAGTAACTTCCCTACATCTTCTTCAGTAAAGATCAAAATAAAATATTCATTCAGTCTCTCTGCTCTGGCCTTGTCCTCCCTTAGCGCCCCTTTTACCCCTCTGACATCTAATGGTCTGATTGACTATCTCACAGGTTTTTTGCTAAGAATGTATTTGAAAAAGTTTTTATTATGTGTTTTTGCTTCCACTGCAAGCTTTTTGTTCAAACTCTCTTTGCCTGCCTTATCAGTGCCTTGTATCTAACTTGCCAATGCTTATGTTGTTTCCCATTCTCATTATTTACTCCTTTTTCCATTTCCTGAAAATGCTTTTATGGCTACAACAGCCTCTCTGACCTCACGTTTAAACCATGCTGAGAGTTTTTTGGCCTTCCTTCCAGTTTTCTTAAAGTGTGGAATACATCTGGTCTGGGCCTCCAAGGCAGTATTTTTAAACAACGCCCATGTTTGATGTACATTGTTATCCTTTACAGCTGTTCCTTGTAGTTTTTTCTTAACTATTTTCCTCATTTTATCAAGTCTCCCTTCTGAAAGTTAAAAGGTAGTACTGTGGATTTCCGTGCTGTCCTTCCTCCATTTATTAAATCAAATGTGATCATGTTGTTATCACTATTGCCAAGTGGCCCTAACAACTTTATCTCTTGCACCAGATCCTATGTTCCTCTAAGGACTAAGTCCAAAATAGCTTCCCCTCTTGTCAGTTCATGAACCAGCTACCCAAGAAGTAGTCCTTTATTTCATGTAGACACTATCTCCCTAGCATGTCTTGCTGTGATACTGACCCATTCAATACTGGGGTAACTGAAATCACCCATTATTACTGAGTTGTAACTTGTTAGTTTCCATGATTTCTTTTAGCATTTCATCATCCATCTGTTCATTCTAGCTAGGCGGTCAGTAATACACCCCCCACTGCTATTGCCCTCCTCTTTTTACATGGAATTTCTATCCACAGAGATTTTACAGTGTATTTGTTTCCTGCAAAACTTTAATCCTGTGTGACTCAGTGTCCTCTCTTACAGAGTGCAACCCCCTCCACCAATTTGATCTACCCCATCACTGCAATATAGTTTGTACCCAGATATCACAGTGTCCCATTGGTTGGCCTCCTTCCACTACATCTCCGATATGCCAATTATATCTAACCTTTCATTTAGTGCTGTATAATCTAACTCTCCCATCTTATTTTTTAGACTTCTAGCATTTGCATACATGCAGTTTATTTAACACGTTTATTTATACTGCCTTATAAATTCAGAGTAGTTTATTTACATTTTAACACAACTGGAAATTGACATTTAACATAGGGCATGTCAATTTTAGGGGCAGACTTATTTTTACAAACTACTAATGACCAAATTATGCAGTTTGGCATGCTGAATCTAAAGCTGTCTTCAGAAACTGCTTAAGGTGAGTCTTACCTACATCAAATAAGTTGAAATATGTGGAAATTAAGTAATATTTATTTGAACATACAGATAGTTTGAACACAGCCTGTATTTATTTATTTATTTATTTAGCTGTATTTATATTCCGCTTTTCACCAGGTCAAAGCGGTCAATTGGGGGATACATTTAACACAAGGGGATATGACACACATACGTTAATACTTACAGGGAACATGGGCAATGGAGGGTTAAGTGACTTACCCAAGACCACAAGGAGTGCCTATAGGACTAGAAATCCCAGTCCCTCCGGCCTGAGATTGCTGTCCCCAGGTGGGACTTGAACCCCCAGCCCTCGGGCCTGAAGTACCTTGTCCTAACCAGTAGACCACTCCTCCCACACTAGACCACTCCTCCCACTGTAGCCACATAATTGTCTTTAAAATGTCATTTATGCAGTTAATTTAATGTTATTTAACAAAATCCAGCCAAGAAGGCATATCTTGTTTGCTTCGTTTGGGCTCATGAGCTTCCTGCTGGCCACCTGATCCCTCAGCAGCCTCAGTTGTCATTTTTACACACTTTTCTATGGACTGTGTGTGTGATAGCCAGTCTGGAAATACCTTGATCTCTGCTGTTGTCATGGTACAGGTAAGAGAAGGATACGAGACTCCGCAGCTCCAGTCAATAATTGGGTGAGTGTAGTTGCCTCAATGTTGATGGATGGTGTTTTCTCCAGGACCAAGCAGGAAGTCAGTCCTCACATGTGGGTGACATCAGCGCCGACGGAGCCCTCATGCGGAGCATTTCCCCAGCTTTCAAAGAAAGCCTTTGGGAATTGCAGCACACATGCGCGATCCCCTTCCCGCCCAAGGGTGCCATCTTGCTCAGTCTTCTTTTTTCCACAGAGCCCGACGGACGTAGTTCATTTTCCGGAAAAAGTTGATTTTCCCTATTTTTTCTCGGCAATTCCCTGGTCTCCGCCAGGCAATTCCTGAGATTTCTCGGCCATATGGATTCCACGGTTCATGTAACCACCAATGCCCGCCTGCACATGCGGCCTGCTCAGTGGAGCCTTCGAACTCAGTGGCATCAGGCCACAGGGAGCCTTGCAGACTCGGTGAGTGTATCCACCCTGCTCGTCTCCTCTCTACAGTGGTGGCTTCATCTTCCGAATCTGGTACTCGGAGTGGATTTTCAACCCCCTCCGCATTCTCGAGTGCTGACGACAGATGCTTCTCTTCTAGGTTGGGGAGCACATTGCCAAGGGACATGTACTCAGGGTCTCTGGACTCCTTGGGAGACTGCTCAGCAGATAAACTTCCTAGAGCTACGGGCGATACGCCTAGCTCTGCAAGCCTTCTCCAACCTCACGTTGCACCAGTCTGTACTGGTCCAGACGGACAATCAAGTTGCCATGTTCTACGTGAACAAACAAGGAGGCACGGGCTCCTTCCTTCTCTGTCAGGAGGCACAACGACTGTGCTCTTGGGCAGTCACTCACGGAATCCTCCTCAAGGCTGTCTACCTCCCAGGTCAAGAAAATTACCTGGCGGACACACTGAGCAGGATCCTGCAACCACACGAATGGAGATTGAACCCGTTGGTGGTTCAGCAGATCTTTCTCAAGTGGGGCCTCCCCACCATGGATCTTTTCACCAGTCCTCTGAACCGGCAACTCCCAAGATTCTGCTCCAGACAACCGCATCCTCTCAGGGTAGCAGCAGATGCGTTTCTGATCTCATGGTCCCAAGGCCTGCTATATGCGTTTCCTCCCATGCCACTAGTGTCTCGCACACTGTTCAAGGTCCTCAAGGACAGAGCCTCAATGATTCTGATAGCCCCCAGGTGGCCGTGGTTCCCACTCCTGTTGCAACTGGCGGTGGACACTCCCCTGCCTCTGGGACTTCAACACAATCTCCTGTCTCAGGCCCAGGGGTCTCTCTTGCACCCCAACCTCCAGTCCCTTCATCTGATGGCTTGGCTGCTGAAAGGATAGTCCTGGCTCCCCTAACTCCTGCCTAGAGAGGTGGAAGACATTGTCTTGGCCTCTCGGCAGCAATCCACCAGGAAGTCCTACGCTTTTAAGTGGCGTAGATTCTCCACCTGGTGTGCTCAGCACAGCGAGAATCCCTTCTTGTGCTTGGTAGCGGTGGTATTGCAATATTTGCTTTACCTCTCCAATCTAGGCCTTAAGTCCAACTCTGTCAGGGTTCACCTCAGTGCTCTCTCAGTGCACCACTTACCAGTGTACGGGAGGCCTCTTTCCAACCACCCTTTGGTGGTTTGTTTTCTCAGAGACCTCCTCCTGCTTAAGCCTCCTTTGCGTCCACCAGCCCCTGAGTGGGATCTGAATGTGGTCTTACAGCGGCTTACTTGTCCGCCATTTGAACCTATGGCTACCTGCCCTCTTCGTTTTCTCTCCTGGAAAACCTTGTTTCTGGTAGCTCTCACCTCTGCTAGGCGAGTGAGTGAGCTTCAGGCCCTAGTGTCTGATCCCCCTTACACTAGGTTCTACAGGAATAGGGTAGTCTTACGGACTCACCCGAAGTTTCTTCCTAAGGTTGTCTCCCCTTTTCACCTCAATCAGGAGGTGGTTCTTCCGACCTTCTTTCCCAGGCTGCATGCCAACCGGGCTGAGATGGTCCTGCATACCCTGGACTGTAGGAGGGTGTTATCTTTCTATCTTGACTGTACACGGGAGCATTGGAGGGCTGTTCAGCTCTTCATTTCTTTTGACCCCAATAAGTTGGGGTTACCTGTCTCCAAGCGTACTTTGTCCATATGGGTCGCTGACTGTATCGCCTGGGCTTATGGGGCAGCCGGCCTCTCGTTGGAGGGTCGAGTCACGGCTCATTGTGTCAGGGCGAAGGCTGCGTCAGTGGCTCATCTCCGCTCTGTTCCGTTGGCAGACATTTGCCGGGCCGCTACTTGGTTTTCAAGCCAGACTTTTGCGGCCCATTACTTCTTTGAGAGGGAGTCCCGCAGGGACAGTGCTTTCGGACAGGCAGTACTCCATAATCTCTTTGGGGTTTAGGCAACTCCTACCCTCCGTCCCTGGTGTTGGGCTACCGGTCGGGGGCGTTCTCAGAGAAGATTCCTTCCTTACATGCTGACGAGCTAGAGGGAGCTCATTTTTTCGGCTTGAGGTCTCCGGTAGCCTTAAGCTTGGGAGTCCCATATGTGAGGACTGACTTCCTGCTTGTTCCTGGAGAAAGAGTAGTTACTCACCTGTAACAGGTGTTCTCCAGGAGCAGCAGGAATCAGTCCTCACAACCCTCCCTCCTCCCCTTGGAGTTGCAGTCATTTGATTTGTTTTGCTAATTTTTTTGCTGTCTTTTAGCTATGTCATCAGACTGAGCAAGATGGCACCCTTGGGCGGGAAGGGGACCGCGCATGCGTGCTGCAATTCCCAAAGGCTTTCTTTGAAAGCTGGGGAAATGCTCCGCACGAGGACTCCATCGGCGCCGACATCACCCATATGTGAGGACTGATTCCTGCTGCTCCTGGAGAACACCTGTTACAGTTGAGTAACTACTCTTTCCTGGCTCTCACACTGCTGTCTCCAAGCTGAGTCTTCTAATCTCTTCCACCTCTAATCTTCAAAATCATCTTCACTGTATCTCCTGTTCCTCTTCAATGCACAACTTACTTGCTGAACAGACTCGCTGTAACCATACCAAGCTGACTTCTCACTGTAAGCATGACCTCTTCACACTGTTCTTTCAATAGTTGCAGCTGGAAAAGGGGATGCCTGGGACCTTGTGTCCAATTGCTATTTATTTTTATATTGAACTAGTTCACCATGTAAACCCCAACACCGAACTCTACAATCATTCTTAAGTTTTTCAGATGAACCTTAGAGCTGTTGTAAGCCATCTGCTATGTGACACAGGTCCTATTTCCAACAGTAATTTGTGTATTTTTGCATAATTTTCATAGAGGTAGGTAAATAACATATTACACAAAATTTAAAGCTAGTTGTTGATTTGCCACATGAAATCATAGCATTTTTTCACTAGTGTTTTTTAAAATTATGAAATCTCCAAAATTGACACACCCTATTGAACAGGGATGTTAAATTTGGAAGCTTAGACAGGGAACATTAGTGGCAATACAGAACTTTACAGGAACTCAATAATAACAGTGGAAAAGAGCAAGCGTTGAACATATAGAAAGGGTTTACGTAGTGCTGAGGACAAAGGGAAAGATAAGGGAGAGGGAAGCGAGGCGATGCGGGGGGAGCAGATGATCAGACAGGGCATGAGGTGATGACATACTAGGATGGCCTGACAACATGGGTTGAGACCATAGTGTTCAGTAAAGAGGAATATTTTTATAGTTTTCCTGAAATCCCACATCTTTGATGGCCCTTATATTCTCAGGGAGGGTATTCCAAAGTGACAGTGCATATAATGAAAAAGACACGTTGCTTGTTTGACTTATGTTTAGGCATTTGGGATGAGTAGCAAGTTTTTGTTTGAGGTTCGTCAGGCTCTGTTCTCTGGTTGAAGAATGATTGGGGATAGTTGGTGAATGATTTTAAAAATGGTGAGCAATGTTTTGCATTTGGTATGGGTAAGTACTGGTAGCCAGTGGAACTGTTTTAGAGTTGGAGATATGCAACTGTTTCTTGTAGTTCCTGAAAACATACGTGCGGGTGTGTTCTGGACCATTTGTAGCAGATATGTGTTAAGTTACAGTAGTCCAGTATAGGCATAATCATGGCTTGGCAAACTGTTCAAACATTGAGTAAAGGTTTGAGTTTCTGAATTATTCTTAAATTTGTGGTAAGCTGATTTAGTTGTTTTGTTAATATGTGACTGGAAACTTAGATTCTGATCTAGAGTCGCTCCCAGGTACTTCACCTCAGGTTTGACTGCTAGTCATTATGAAGTATTTTCAGGGTCTAGGGTGGGATGAATTATGTGCGCCGTGTTATGAAGAGAGCCTTGGATTTCCTGTAGTTTTTTTTTGTTTTATTTATGCACAATCTTGATATATTGCTAGGGCCGTAGCATAACATAGAAATATTATGACAGAAAAAGACCACATGGCTTATCTAGTCTGTCCTTCCATATCAACAACTACAACAGTCCCCTTTTTACCTTTAGAGATCCTCTGTGTTTGTCCCATGCTTTTTTGAATTCAGTTACTGTCCTCATCTCTACCACCTCCACTGGGAGACTATTCCACGGATCCACTACTCTTTCCGTAAAGAAATATTTCCACATATCACTCCTGAATCTATCTCCCTTCACCCTCATCCCATGTCCCCTCGTAGCAGAACTTGCTTTCAATTGAAAGAGGCTCTCTCCCTGAACATTTATGCCACGGAAGTATTTAAACATCTCAATCATATCACCTCTATCCCGCCTTTCCTCTAAGGTGTACATATTAAGATCCTTCAGTCTGTCCTCATATGCTTTATAATGAAGACCACTAATCATTTTAGTAGCCACCCTCTGCACCGACTCCATCCTGTTCACATCCTTTTGAAGGTGCGGTCTCCAGAATTGCACACTATATTCCAAATGAGGTCGCACCAAAGACTTATACAGAGGCATTATCACTTCCTTTTTTCTGCTAGCCATTCCTCTCCGTATGCACCCAAGCATCCTTTTAGCTTTTGCCGTCGCCATTTCTACCTGTTTAGCTACTTTAAGATCATCAGACACAACCACGCCTAGGTCCCACTCTTCTTTAGTGGACACCTGTTTACAAGATTATGACTACTAAATAAAGGAAAAGAGCGGAATGCCAATAATTTTACAGACCAGAAAGGAAAGAATAGAGGGACAGAAGAGGGAAAAGAACACTCAAATAAGTACGCAAAATGAGAGGTTGTTACATAGTAGGCTGGCCATGGAGGAGGAGGCTGGGTATTAAATACCAACTGAAAAAGATGTGTTTTTAGGGCAGCTTTGAACCGTGGAAAAGACAATTCAGAATGGAGGATGACAGGGAGTGAGTTCCAGAGGGTATGACCTACGAAGAAAAAGGCAGCCCCACGAGTGCATTCCAGGCATGTCATGGGAACAAAGGGAAGTGCCAAACGGCAAGTATGAACAGAGCAGAGCAGAGCAGGTGGTGAAAGTGGAGGAGATCGGCCAGGTAACCGGGTTGGGGGGGGTTAGTAGTATGAATTACCTTATGGACAAAGATGAGAATCTTATACTGTATTCGGTAGCGGACAGGTAACCAATGGGAGATGAACAAGAAGAGGAGAGACATGGTTGAAATGAGAGGAGTGAGTGAGTATACAAGCACCCATGTTCTGGAGTAATTGTAGCCTGTGGAGTTGACATTGTGGAAGACCAGCTAAGACAACATTACAGTAGTCAATTCTGGAGATAAGCGTGATAATAAGGGTAGATAGACAGAGTAGCTGATGAGAGGAAAGGACAAATAGCGCGGATTTGGCAAAAGTGAAAGAAGGAACAACAGGAAACAGCAAAGATATGTTCTTTAAAGATAAGAGAGGAATCCAGAATAACCAAGATACCTAAATGAGGACACCAGAGGGATAGAGGTAGACACAAGTGTAGAAGCTAGGGAAGGAGGGGAAGCCCCAGGTAATCCAGGTAGCAGACAATTTAGCTGGGTTCAAATGAAGAAAGTTAGTACTCAACCAAGTGTGGATACAAGCGAGACAGGAGATAGCAGGTGTAGAGGGATTGGTACAGTGAAGAAGTACAATATCATCCGCATAGTAATATGCGGAGATACAGGATTGTTGAAAGAGTAAACAAAGAGGAGTTAAAAAATGTTAATTAAGAGGGGTGACCGGACTGAGCCTTATGGAATGGCTAGCAGAAAAAAGGAGGTGATAGTGTCTCTGTATAAGTCTTTGGTGCGACCTCATTTGGAGTATTGCGTGTAATTCTGGAGACTGCATCTTCAAAAGGATATAAACAGGATGGAGTCAGTACAGAGGGTGCTACTAAAATGGTTAGTGGTTTTCATTATAAAGCATATGAGGACAGACTTAAGAATCTTAATATGTACACCTTAGAGGAAAGGCGAAATAGAGGTAATATGATTGAGGTGTATAAATACCTCCATGGCATAAATGCACAGGGGGAGAGCCTCTTTCGATTGAAAGTAAGTTCTGCTACGAGGGAACATGGGATGAGGGTGAAAGGGGATAGATTCAGGAGTGATATGCGGAAATATTTCTTTACGGAAAGAGTGGTGGATCCGTGGAATAGTCTCCCAGTGGAGGTGGTAGAAATGAGGACAGTATCTGGATTCAAAAAAGCATGGGACAAACAGAGGATCTCTAAAGAAAAAAAGGGGACTGTTGTAGTAGTTGATATGGAAGGAAAGACTAGATAGAAAAATGATGACAGAAAAAGACCACATGGCCTATGTTTCCACAAGGTAAAGGGGTGGGTGGAGAGGAGGATACCTTAGAGCAAGCTGTGAGATAAGATGGTTCTGTTCCTAAGGGAACACCAGAGAGACACCGAAATCAGAGAGACGGGTACGAAGAGTGTAATGATCTACAAGATCAAACGCTGAAGAAAGATCAAGTGAGACATCGCCCCGATCATGTGCAGTATGTAACTCATTCAGTAAAGAAAGAAGGATGGACTCTGTACTGTGGCATGCACGAAATTCTGGCTGATGGGGATGGAGAGCATTGGTGGACAGAAGATGAGCAGAACAAACCATTCTAAAAGCTTAGAAAGGAAACAGAGTTTAGAGACTGGAGCCAATTGGCAAGGACAGAGAGATTGAGGGAAGGTCTTTTAAGAATTGGGCAGACTATCGCAGAACTCAACAGAGATTTCCAACGTGCAGCAAGACAGGACAAGGAAAAGTACTACAATGACACTTGCAAGGAAATAGAAGCAGAAACTATTAGAGGAAGAACAAGATCGGCTTTCCTAAAGCTACAATTGTTAAAGAAAATGTTCCAGCCTCGAATTGGAATGTTACAAGATGCTCAAGGTTCTATGTTGAATGATGCTAAGATCATCAAGAAAAGGTGGAAGGAATATACAGAGTTTTTATATGATAAAGATCAAGTGGACCAACAGCCGTTTCAACCTGTACCTTATGATCGGGAACCATTGGTGATGAAAAAAGAAGTTGAAGCAGCATTGAAAGCCTTATCAAAGAACAAAGCACCAGGCATTGATAGCATTCCCATAGAAGTATTGCAGCAATCTGATGCAGCTGTTACCGTACTCACAAGGCTCTGCCAAGAAATATGGAAGACAACATCATGGCCAACTGACTGGAAAAGATCTGTGTTTATACCAATACTAAAGAAAGGTGATCCAACTGACTGTGGAAATTATCGCACAATCGCTCTGATCCCACATGCCAGCAAGATTCTACTGAAGATTATTCAAAAGAGACTACAATCATACCTGGAACAAGAACTACCTGAAGTGCAAGCAGGGTTCAGGAAAGGGCGAGGAACGAGAGACATCATTGCGGATGTGAGATGGATCCTTGAAAAGACTAAAGAATACCAAAAGGATATCTATTTGTGCTTTATCGACTATAGCAAGGCTTTTGACTGTGTAAACCATGAGAAACTCTGGGTCACATTAAGAAGCATGGGTATACCAGAACACCTGATCGTTCTCTTGCGCAATCTGTACATTGATCAAGAAGCAACAGTTCGAACGGAACAAGGAGAAACAGAATGGTTTAAAATAAGCAAAGGTGTAAGACAAGGCTGCATACTTTCCCCCTACCTGTTTAATTTATATGCAGAACAAATCAGAGAAGCAGGATTGTATGAAGACAACAGAGGTGTGAAGATTGGTGGAAGACTCATCAACAACCTTCGCTATGCTGATGATACCACATTACTGGCTGAAAGTGAAGATGATCTGAAACATTTTCTTCTCACAATCAAAGAACATAGTCTCAAAATGGGCCTGCACCTTAAAGTAAAGAAGACAAAGATCATGACAACTGGCATAAACAGGTTCATCGTTGAAGGAGAAGAAATTGAAATTGTGAACAACTTTAACCTACTTGGATCAACTATCAATAAAGAAGCAACAAGCAGTCAAGAAATCAGACGACGCATTGCTCTTGGCAGAATGGCTATGAAAGACCTAGATAAGATTCTCAAGAGCAGAGATGTCTCTCTCCATACAAAGATTCGATTTGTTCAAGCCATGGTATTTTCAATAACATCATATGGATGTGAAAGCTGGACAGTGAAAAAGATAGACAGGAAGAAAATTGATGCCTTTGAATTATGGTGCTGGCGGCGAATACTGTGTATACATTGGACTGCCTGAAGAACAAACCAGTCGGTACTAGAGGAGATCAAACCTAAGCTTTCTTTAGAAGCTCAGATGACAAGACTTCGACTTTCGTACTTTGGACACATCATGCGAAGAGAGAGATCATTAGAGAAAGACATTATGCTTGGCAAGATAGACGGTCAACGCAAAAGAGGAAGGCCAGCAATGAGATGGATCGATACAATAACAGCAGCTATGGGTACCAGTCTGTCAACAATGAGCTGCCTGACTGAAGACCGAACACAATTTAGGATAGCTATCCAGAGGGTCGCCATGACTCGACTCCGACTCGACGGCACTTAACAACAACAACATGGCATGTTTCCAAGGAGTAGGGAAGGATCCTGTGGTGAGGCTGGCATTGAGCATACTGCTCCGACTCGACGGCACTTAACAACAACAACATGGCATGTTTCCAAGGAGTAGGGAAGGATCCTGTGGTGAGGCTGGCATTGAGCATACTGAGAAGGGATGGGGGAAGGGTGAGTGACGGGATCCAGAGAACAAGTGATTTTATGAGAAGCAAAAATATAGTTGTGATGAGCTCAGCAAGGGAGATCATGTGAAAAGAGGACCAGGTGTGGGAAAAGGAAGCTAAGGGCCGGGGGAGGGGGATGGAGATTGTGCAGGAATGGTATGAGAAAGAGGAGGGGGAAAAGAGGGAAATGGCACATGGAGGGAGAGAACCTTATTAGTGAAAACGTCAGCCAGCTCAGTCACATCTGGCATCATAGAGGAGGCTGAAGATGTAAAGGAGGGAAGAGATGAAAGAGCACCAAAAACAGAGCATAAGTGTCAGGATGAGTTGGAAGATGAGGAGATCACACTTGAGTAATACTTCCGCATTGCTGAATTTATTGAGGAACAATAGTGCCAATGACTATGTTGGAAAATGAGGAGGGTGGAGGGGGAAGGATGAGCGCGCCAGATACTTCAGCGCAACATAAATGAGACTGGAGAAGGTGAAGTCCAGGAAGGTACCAGGGATGATGGGTATGCGGGGTAGAAGAGGGAGGCCGGGGTGGGGGGGGGGGGTTACCAAAAGATCAAAGGTGGTAGCCAATAAGGAATTCCAGGTTTGGGCCTGGGAATTTGGAGATAGAGTAGAAAAATCCAGGGGAATAAGCTGATCCATTGGAGGGAAAAGCTGCAAGGTAAGAGGGGAAATATGGCGGCGAGAAGTGAGCAGAGATGGAGACAAAGGATTTTGAGCAGAGGGAACTGGAGGTTGCAAAGAAAAACAGACAGAGATGATCTGTCCAGGGGAGGGAAATGGAGGAGAGTGACAGCGGAAAATAGGGGGAGGGAGATGGTGTGATGATCAGGTCAAGTGTGTGCTCTGCAATATGGGATGGAAAAGGGACATGCTGTCTCAAGAAAAGATCAGCGAGAAGGGAGGAAAAAGCCTTGTTGTGAGGGTGAGAAAGGGAACTGAAAAGAAGATTAAAGTCACCTAGGACTAATACATTGGTAAAAAATGATGAAACCTCAGAGATAGTCAACAAGAGATTGTCCCAGCTGTGGGGCAAAAGAGCAGGAGGAACACAGAAAGAGAAAATGCAGAGGGGAAGATGAACCCAAGCAGAGAAACAGGGCTTCAGGATAGTGGAGAGCGGGAGACTGGATTTCCCGAAATGGGAGGTTAGACCAGTGGAGGACTGCTACGCCTCCCCCTGACTGGCCCATTCGGGAACCAAGAAAGTTGAGAAACCTGGGAGACAACGAACGAGCAGAGAATCCTCTTTAGCAAAGAGGACGTCTAATGACTGAAGAATGATTAGGTCTTGGTACAGAGGGAGCGGAAATTAACAAGGGCAAGACTAAGGAGAAGCTGGAAAGTCACTAAAGGAGGTGAAACTGATGGTTAGGAGGAAATGGTGCAAGGCAACAAGTTTGTAGGGGAGCGTGATAAAGAGGGCAAAATAAAAGGATGTGGGGGGCCTAGGGTGCCAGCCCCAATGGATAGGGATTGCCGCCATGTGTGGCGAGAAGGAGAAATGAACCAAAAGAGAAAACAAAAAGCCAAGACACTTGTAATGGAGTGATGCATAGAGGAACATAGATCCGAGGGAAGTGCAAAGGAACAATGCAATGTGACTGGACTGAGGCCTTAGGTGTCTGGCCTGGGGTGCCTTGGATGCCCTGGAGTTGCCCTAAGGAGCTCGTCCTGCTCCTAGTTCATAGAGAGGTTTTGTTTGCAGAGCTAATTTGTCATGGCCTCAAGGCATGTTGTTATCTTTGAATATTCAGGTTTGTGTTGAAAGAAGCATAAATCACAATACTGTCAGCATCTATTCTGTACTGGGTATTATGCTCTTATTATTTTACAAAGTGGTTGCAGATATATATTGAAGAGCAGTGCTGAAAAGGGTGAGCCTTGAGGGGGATACCTTGGGTTTGGTTAAATAGTCTGGACTGATGTTCTCCAAACCTTACCTTTATTTTTCTGTGTGTTAGATAGGAAGTAAACCATTGCAGGGTGATTCCATTGAGACCTATTTCATGTAGTCATTGTAATAGGGAGAGGTGGTTTACTGAATTGAAGGCGGCTCTTGTGTCAAGAAGATTAGTAAGCCATTCCTTGTATTATCTAAGCCAATTAATAGGCTGTCGAGGAGTGATGTGAAAGGTATCTCTACATTCTCCAGGACCAAGCAGGAAGTCAGTCCTCACTTATGGGTGACATCGACGTCGATGGAGCCCCCGTGCGGAGCATTTCCCCAGCTTTCTAAGAAAGCCTTTGGGAATACTGCACGCATGCGTGGTCCCCTTCCCGCGTAAAGGTGCCATCTTGCTCAGTCTTTCTTTTTCCGTGGAGCCCACCAGACATCTGTCCGTGTCACCCAGAAAAGTTGACTTTTTTCTTGCGATTTCATCGTGGTTTTTTCTCCGGTTCGACGCCGGTTCCCCTTCCTGCTGGGTTCGGTACACCGGTATCAAGCCCATCTTCTATTTTTCGGTTTTTGCCCTTCGTGGCTGGAGTTTGCGCCCTTTTTGTCTTTTTCCCTGGAAAGCCGGTCCTTTGACCTCGTGGGGGTCCTTTTTTCCTTTATGGCTTCCAGTGATTTCAAAAAGTGTGATCGGTGCAAGCCACTGCTTTCCTAGAAGCACTACACGAGTTGGGTTACTCTCAGCTAGTCGACAGGCCCACACACGTCAAGGGAAATAAACTGGACCTGATTTTTGCCCCACAGACGGACACAGTACCTACCCAACAAATGATACCGACCATAACTCCTGTGCCATGGTCTGACCACAGCCTGCTCAAATTCCACATACCTATTAACACCTATAACCGAAAATCCAACGAAGCCAACACCACTCCTGGAACATCTTTGAAGCGCTTCCGCCCCTTTGATAAAGAAGAAATTCGAGAGAAGATCCTTCCACTCCTCAACGATGCAGCACACGACCTAGATGCTCTGGTATCCACCTGGGACACTAGCCTCAAAACCGTTGCCTGCATACCAGCCACAGACAAAAAACCAAAGAAACGAGACCATGCACCATGGTATACCAAAGAGCTCCGAGCATCACTCCTGTACCTGCGCAAGCTTGAGAGACGATGGCGTCGAGCACGCTCCACCGGTGCGTGCTCTTTAAAAATCAGCAATACAGAAATGAAAACTAAGCCCACAATCCGCTACCTTGGCGTTACCTTGGACCAGCAGCTAGACTTGAAGACCCACATAAGAAACACCGTAAAAACAATATATCTGAAAATAAGGACCTTGAAACACTTACGACCACTACTCGACCTCGGCGACTATCGATCAATCTATCAAGCCTTGATTCTACCACACTTCGACTACGCCAACATAATTCTACATGGTCTCCCTCAAGCAACACTAGCCCCGCTCCAGCTTGCAATGAACACTGCTGCGAGAGTATTAACAGGAGCTACACGGAGGGAGCATATAACTCCGGTCTTGATGAACCTTCATTGGCTACCTGTTCAAGCAAGAACCCTCTACAAAGTGCTGACCCTGACCTTCAAAGCCTTGAACAATCAGACCCCCACAGCCATCAGCAAGATGATACACAGCGTGCCGCACAACAGAAACAGAAGACACACAATGCAAAACACCCTGGAGATCCCAAAAGCAATAACAAAATGCACAAAAACAACAACGAATAGGGCTTACACGATTTACGCACCTAGAGCTTGGAACGCCCTCCCCACATATATCCGAAACATCACCGACCTAACGCATTTCAGGAAGGCATTAAAGCATCACCTGTTCACTAGATACTACCTCGAAGCCAGCCTGAGTAAACCAGCAGGGTGCACCTCAGCCAATCACCCAAACACACTTGACTAATCAGACTCAGCATGAAAAAGGATAGTCGGCTCGGTCCCCCAACAGTACTCCCAGAAATAGATCTCATGCAACCAACGTAAATAAGATGTTCGATAGATCCGGTCTGAAAGTAGTTACCAGTGTAAATATGATGTAGATAGTTTCCCCCAGTTACTTCCAAGTTGTTCTCCCCGTTCATTGTAAATACAACGCAGGGTGTCTGCATTGTATAGTTGATGTTGAATGTGAACCGCACTGATCTAAATAGCGTGGTATAGAAGAAATGGTAAATAAATAAATAAAATAAAATAAGAAACTGATGTCTCTCACCGACACACACGACTGCTGCCTTCGATGCCTCGGACCAGATCATGATCCTAAGGTCTGTGTCCCGTGTGGCAAAATGTCCACCAAGGCACTACGAAGCCGCCAGCATCAGAAAGAATGGATTTTTTCTGACTCTGCCTCCGGCTGGGCCCGGACCTCATCCGAGGCCTCGACGTCTCGGGAGTCTGACCCCGAGCATCGCCGGGGTTCCTCGGACAGGGGGTCCCCCGATCGGGAACGTAAGAGGAAGAAATGGCTCATGAGGGTGGCGTCGAAGGAGGTCCCTGGTTCCTCGGGGGCCAGGTCTCGGACCCCCGACTGCCACCCCGGGCCCTTGGAGCAGGAGCCTGCCGGACACGTAAGTCCTCTTGTCCTCGAGGACTCTCCTCCTAGGGAGCCGACGTCGGGCCTGACGCCGCCAGGGCCCGAGTCAGTGGCTGCTGAGTCTCCTGAACTTGGACTCAGGCTGACAGCCTTGGAGTGCAGATTGTCTGCCTTCATGGATCAGCAGCGGGTACTGATGGCCAGCCTCGCTGGTGCATCTGCCCCGACCACTGGGACATCGACGTCTAAGTCGACCCCGGAGACCGAGCCGATACTCGAGACCATATGACCTAGATTGGCCACTGTTGGAAACAGAATACTGGGCTTGATGGACCTTGGTCTGACCCAGTATGGCATATCTTATGTTCTTATGACCATGAAGGTTCGAAGTCGTCCTCGGTCACGGTCACCCTCGACCTCCCGTTCGGAACTGAGGGCGTCGATGCCGGTGCCTTTGGTGTCGGGGCGGGTGCCACCGAGGACCACGCGGTCGGAGCCCCCCCAACTCCTCTTCGGATGAGTCCGCGTGGGAGACTGAGGACGAGGAGTGCCCAGATACTTTTCGGACTCGGTGCGTCCCTTTGGACTCACCGCAGTCCGAGCTCCGGAGTAGGTCCCCTCCGGAGGACACCAGGTTCTCGGAGTTCATCAGGGACATGGCCAAGTCTTTGGCGATTCCCGTGGACCCCGAGGAGGAGCCTCGAGCCGAAGAGCTCGAGGCCCTCCAGTATGACTCTCCTCCGAAGGAGTCCTTTACTGTGCCTGTTCCTCCGATGCTGGAACCGCTCTCCTCTTCCGGATGTGGGAGGCACCGGCCTCGGCGCTGGTTTTGAGCAAGCGGGTCGATTCCATCTATTGACTCCATAAGAGCCCTGGTTTCCAGAAGGCACAGCTGCCGCACCATTCCATGGTGGTGAAAATCGGCCATGCATAGTCTGAAAAGCCAGAAGATGCACTCTGTGGTGCCTCCCGGCAGGGAGGCCCAGAACCTGGATGCTTTCGGCAGAAAGTGCTTCCAGGGCTCGATGCTTGCATGCCGTGTCCAGTCTTACCAGCTGTACATGGGCATGTACCTATGAGACCTGGCGAAGGAACTTGCCGGGTTCTCTGCTGGCCTCTCTGGGGAAGCTTTGCAAAGGTTCAAACCTTGTCCTCGGGAATCCGGAAAAGCTCAAAGTTCATGTCCCGAGCGGCCTACGATGGCTTCGAGGCTTCGGCCCATGTAGCGGCAGCCAGCATCGGGGCCCAACGCCAGGCATGGTTGCAGTCATCGGACCTCGAGCCCTGGGTGCAGGACAAGTTGGTCAATGTCCCTTGCCGAGGTGAAAACCTTTTTGGCAAGCTCATGGCCGAGAAGGCGGCTGAGCTCGAAACCGAGCACCTGACTAGGACAAGGCTGTCCAGAAAAACTTCACCCCTTCTCAGAAGAAGAAGCAGGGCTCGGGTAAGAAGTCCTTTTACCTGAGGAAGGCAGCTGCCTACAAACCTTTCCCTCAGTACCAGGCCTCCCCAGCTCCCCAGCAGGGTCAGCAGGCCAAGGGGCAGGGACATGGGCCTGATGCTGTGGCTAGAGGGAGCTCATTTTTCAGCTCTGGGTCCCCGGTAGCCTGAAGCTGGGGAGTCCCATAAGTGAGGACTGACTTCCTGCTTGGTCCTGGAGAAAGAGTAGTTACTCACCTGTAACAGGTGTTCTCCAGGAGCAGCAGGAATCAGTCCTCACAACCCTCCCTCCTCCCCTGGGAGTTGCAGTTGTACATAGTTCATTTTTACATTTTTGTGTGCTGTCTTTTAGCTATGTCATTAGACTGAGCAAAATGGCACCTTTAGGTGGGAAGGGGACCGCGCATGCGTGCAGTATTCCCAAAGGCTTTCTTAGAAAGCTGGGGAAATGCTCCGCATGGGGGCTCCATCGATGTCGATGTCACCCATAAGTGAGGACTGATTCTTGCTGCTCCTGGAGAACACCTGTTACAGGTGAGTAACTACTCTCTATGGCTATGCTTGAAGCCATGCTTGTGGGGGTCCAGTGGAATGTATTTTTCTCCAGGAATAAGCAGGAAGTCAGTCCTCACAGATGGGTGCTGACGGAGCCTGCGCGGAAGCATCTCCCCAGCTTTCAAAGAAAGCCCCAGGGAGATGCACTATGCTTGCATGATCCACTTCCCATCCAAGGGTGCCATCTTGCCTCAGTGCCCTTTTTTCCACGGAGCCCATCAGACCTTGTCAATTTTTCCCTGGAAAAAGACAGATTTTTATTAATGAGTTTTGTCCGGTTTGCATGCTGGTTCCTTCCCGCCCCCCGAGCCAGCTCACCTTAGCATTGCTCCTCGGGTTAGTCTATTTGTTTTCTCATTTTTCCACAGCAGTGTTCCTCGACTGACATTTGCACCCTTTTCCAGCCGAAGGCCTCAATCCCGGCAGGGACTTCCTTTTTCCGATTGCTTCCAGTTGCTTCAAAAAGTGGGACCAGTGTGGCAAAATGTCACTTACTGACCCACATGACTGCTGCCTCCGATATCTCGGCCCGGAGCATGAAGACTCCATCTGCGAGCTCTGCAGAACCATGACCTCAAAGGCCTTGAAGAGCCACCATCAGCAGCAGAAAAGATTGACACCAGGCTCCAGGGCCCCCTCCTATACCTTGGTGCCCCACAAAGCCAGATCCTCCAAGCGGAAATCCCCAGCAGTGGAACACAAGAAGAAGAAACTCTCGAAGACCATCTCGGATGGATCTGGGAAAAAGGAAAAATCCCATCCCAGGACCCACAGTCCCAGGCTGAGTCTGAGGAGTTGGGGCAGGAGCAGCCTGCCAAGCTGCCCCGTAAGGAGTCATCTGTACCTGCCAACCGGCCTCTAATCTCTGAGACTGCCCAAAATCCTCTATGCCCGTGTCAAAGGCTGCAGAGCCAACTGCTATGGAGACCAGAATGGCAACCCTAGAGAGCAGTATATCTGCCCTAGTGGCCATGCAGCGGGCGTTCATCTGCTCTGATGACTTGGACCCTCGACATTGAGGGCTTCCTCGGATGTCGAGCTGGTCCTTGAGCGCCATCCGCCTCAAGAGCACCCCCAGCCCCGTACGAGGTCCGGGTTCATTCCTCAGAACACTGGTCCTCCTCAGCAAATGCCTGCGACTCAGACCAATAATCCCCCGGAGATCACGAACTGCTGAGAGCGGCCCTCAACTGAGGTGATTGCATGGCAGCAGACTCGTACTCTGACTTTGAGTCCGAATGGGAAACAGAGGACGAAGAATCCACGGACATGAGGATACACTGTGATGTACCCTCGGACCCATCTCCCCTGAGGACGTTCCCTGCCTGAGGACGTTGCATTCCTCAATTTTGTGCAGGACATGGCCAAGGCTCTTGCTATCGAGACCAAGGCTGAGGAGGACCCACACACTGAGGAATTGGAGATACTCCAATAAGTGGCACCCCCTAAGGAAACCCTCACGGTTCCAGTGTCCCTGATCCTTGACCATCTCCTTCTCCGGATGTGGGAAACACCGGCATCTGTTCCAATAGTTAGTAGGTGCCTTGACACCATGTACCAGGTACGCCGAAGCCCTGGGTTTCAAAAGACCCAGCTTCCCCACAACTCCTTGGTCAGAGTTGGCAATGCACCTGCTTAAGAGCCAAAAAATCCATTCGTCTGTGCTACCTAGCAGGGAGGCATGAACCTTTGCCACCCTCAGCTGGAAGGCCTTTCAGGGTTCGATGCTACCATGGTGGATCCAGTCTTACCAGCTCTACATCAGCATGTACCTGACAGAACTGTTGAAGGAGCTTGGTGGATTCTTGGCAGGCCTCAATGGAGAACTCCTACAGAGGTTCAAGACCCTGACCTCAGTAATAAAAGAATACTCAAAGCTTTTGTCCCGGGCAACCTACAATGGCTTAGAGTCATCGGCCAGGGTGGCTGCCACAGGATCGGGGCACACCACCAAGCATGGCTGCAGTCATCTGACCTGGAATAATGGGTGCAGGACAAATTGATAGATGTCCACCTGCATAGGGGAAAACCTATTCGGTAAGCCTATGGTGGATAAGGCAGCGCAGATAGAGACAGAGTACATAATGAGAATTAGGCTCTCAAAGACATCATCAGTGGAGCCTGGGGAAAAAGCCCTTCTTCCCAAGGAAGAAAGGAGGCTTTAGTGGTACTCTATACTTCCATGCCTTCTTGGGCCTCTCAACAGGGCCAGCAACAAAAAGGCCCCGAAGTCCCAGGCGCCGGCTGTGTCCCAGCCTGGGGGGAGCTTTTGACTGCCTGGGTGTGACCTTCCTACCAGGGGGTTCCCTGCTGCCCACAGGGGGATACCTAGCCCTGTTTGCTCACAGGTGGACAGCCATCACCACTGATATCTGGGTGCTACCGGTGGTCAAGGAGAGCTACCTTCTCCACTTATAATGGGCACCACCATCGTACTTCCCAGGTGAGATCACCAGACTCTGCTCCTCACCGAGCTACCAGGCCTAATCAACAACAAAGCAGTCGAGCCAGTGCCAAAAACATTTCTGGGGCACAGGCTTCTAGTCCAGGTATTTCCTCATCCCCAAGAGTACTGGGGGCCTCAGGCAAACAAGTTTCTGGTCAGGGAGAAGCTCAAGACACTTCTGCCATTCCTCCAGCAGGGAGATAGGCATCCTTTAGGTCTAAGAAGCATAGCCAAACTCACATCCTAATTCATCCCAGCCACAGAAAATACCTCTGGTTCATAGTGGGAGGACAGCACTACCAATACAGGGTGCTGGCCTTCGGTCTGGCCTCATCGCCAAGGGTCTTCACAAAGTGCCTTGTGGTGGTCACAGCCCACTTCCAGCTCCAAGGGACTTTCATCTTCCCATATCTGGACAATTGGCTCATAAATTGGGACAAGACTGCAGAGGCACAATGCGTCACCAAGCACACCATCAACACCCTGCAGCACCTGGGATTCGACATAAATTACCCCAAGTCCTGCCTCACTCTGGTCCAGCGCCTAGAGCTCATAGGGGCACAACTAGATACCCTCCAGGTAAAAGCCTTCCTTCCCCAGGAGAGATCAGAATGCCTCAGTGAGTTAGCCGTAGAGGTACACAGACACCAGATGTTACCTGCCCAGCTCCTACTCCACCTGTTGGGACACAGCCTCAACTGTCCACGTGACCCCATATACCCGCCTGCACATGAGGGCAGCCCAGTGGTGTCTCCACTCCCAGTGGACACAAGCCACAGGCAGACTCAGGGACAGTAAAAGTGACCATCAGCTGGCATACTCCCTTGGATAGTGACAGATTCCACATCACCTTCAGGCCAGGATGCCCTTCCAGGCTGCCAACCTCCAGAAGGTCCTCACCATGGACGCCCCTCTAATTGGCTGGGGAGTGCATTGCGGGAGCTCCAGATAAGAACATAAGACATGCCATACTGGGTCAGACCGAGGTCCATCAAGCCCAGTATCCTGTTTCCAACAGTTGCCAATCTAGGTCCTACATACCTAGCAATATCCCCAAAAGACACAGGTTCCACAATGCTTGTACTGGGTCAAGCATTGATATCCTGGGTCCCTTTTTAATAGTGGTTTATGGACCTTTCCTCCAGGAACTTGTCCAAACCTTTTTTAAACCCAGCTATACTAACAGCCCTTACTACATCCTCCGGTAACAGATTCCAGAGTTTGATTACACGTTGAGTGAAAAAATATTTTCTCTTATTTGTCTTAAATAGTTTACCCTGTAGCTTCATTACATGTCCCCTAGTCTTTCTATATTCTGATAGCGTAAACAATTGATCCACGTTTATCCGTTCCACTCCATTCATTAATTTATAGACCTCTATCATATCTCCCCTCAGCCGTCTCTTTTCCAGGTTAAAGAGCCCTAACCTTTTTAGCCTCTCTTCATAGGAGTAGCCTTCCATCCGCTTCACCAATTTGGTGGCTCTTCTCTGTACTTTTTCTAATAACGCTATGTCCTTTTTAAGATACGGCGACCAGAATTGCACACAATATTCAAGGTGCGGTCGTACCATGGAGCGATACAGAGGCATTATAATATCCTTTGTTTTATTCTCCATCCCTTTCTTTATGATACCTAGCATTCTATTTGCTTTCTTGGCCGCCGCTGCACACTGGGCGGAGGGTTTTAACATGTTATCCACGATGACTCCTAAGTCCTTTTCCTGGGTGGTGGTTTCTAATGTGGAGCCTTGCATCGTGTAACTATAGTGTGGGTTGTTCTTTCCTAGGTGCATAACTTTGCATTTGTCCACATTAAATTTCATCTGCCATTTGGATGCCCAGTCTTCCAATTTATCCAGATCCTCCTGCAGTTTTCCACAATCCTCTTGGGTTTTAACAACTTTAAACAGTTTTGTGTCATCTGCAAATTTGATAACCTGACTAGTTATTCCCTTTTCCAGGTCATTTATGAATATGTCAAAAAGTAGCGGACCCAGTACAGATCCCTGGGGTACTCCACTATTCACTTTTTTCCATTGGGAATATTGGCCATTTAGCCCTACCCTCTGCTTTCTATCTTTTAACCAGTTCCCAATCCACAATAGTACACTGCCTCCTATCCCATGACTTTTTAGCTTTGCCAAAAGTCTCTGATGGGGGACCTTGTCAAAAGCTTTCTGGAAGTCCAGATACACTATATCAACCGACTCACCTTTGTCTACCTGTTTATGCACACCTTCAAAGAAACATATCAGATTAGTAAGACAAGATCTTCCTTGTCTAAAGCCATGTTGGCTGTCTCCCATTAGGCCATGACTATCTACATGTTGTGTAATTTTGTTCTTTATGATGGTTTCTACCATTTTCCCTGGTACTGACGTCAGGCTCACCGGTCTGTAATTTCCCGGGTCACCCCTGGAACCTTTTTTAAAAATTGGTGTTACGTTGGCGACCCTCCAATCTTCAGGTATTACAGATGATTTTAATGAAAGTTCACAGATTACCAATAGCAGGTCTGCAATCTCATATTTCAGTTCTTTCAACACTCTGGGATGTATACCATCCGGTCCAGGTGATTTGCTACTATTCAGTTTATCAAATAGTTGTAATATATCTTCCCGGTGTAGTGATATTTCTCTCAATTCCTCTGCCGTATCACCTTTAAATACCACTTCAGTCATGGGTAACATCCCTACATCTTCCTCAGTAAAGACCGAAGCAAAGAATTCATTCAGTCTCTCTGCTATAGCCTTGTCTCCTCTTACTGCCCCCTTTTACCCCTCTATCATCTAACGGTCCAATTGACTCTCTCACAGGCCTTTTGCTACGAATGTACTTGAAAAAGTCTTTAATTTTGTGTTTTTGCTTCCGTAGCAAGTTTCTTCTCAAATTCCCGCTTTGCCTGCCTTATCAATGCTTTGCATTTAACTTGCCAGTGCTTGTGTTGTTTCCAGTTTTCATCATTTGGCTCTTATTTCCATTTCCTGAAGGTTGCTTTTTTGGCAGCAACAGCCTCTCTGACCTCACCTTTAAACCATGCTGGCAGTTTTTTGGACTTTCTTCCACTCTTCTTAATGCGTGGAATACAGCTGGTCTGGGCTTCGAGGATAGTATTTTTAAATAACACCCAAGCTTGCTGTAAGTCTTTAACCTTTGGAACCGCTCCTTTTAGTTTTTTTCCTAACTATATTCCTCATTCTATCATAGTCTCCCTTTTGAAAGTTAAAAGGTAATACTGTGGATTCCTTTACTATCTGTCCTCCACTAATTAAATCAAACATGATCATACTATGATCACTATTGCCAAGTGGTCCCAACACCCTTATTTCTTGCACCAGATCTGGCGTTCCACTAAGGATTAGGTCCAGTATGGCTTCCCCTCTGGTCGGCTCATGAACCAGCTGCTCCAAGAAGCAGTCATTTATTCCATCTAGAAACTTTATCTCTTTAGCTTGTCCTGCCGTGACACTGACCCAGTCGATACCGGGGTAATTGAAATCACCCATTATTACTACTCTGTTGTGACTTTTGTTAGCTTCCTTGATTTCTTTGAGCATTTCATCATCCATTTGTTCATTCTGGTCAGGCGGTCGATAGTATACTCCCACTGCCATCGCTTTCCCCTTCATAAATGGGATTTCAATCCATAGAGATTCTACAGCAAATTTTGTTCCCTGCAAAACTTTAATCCTTTCTGACTCAATGCCCTCTCTAACATAGAGCGCAACCCCTCCACCAATTTGATCAGCTCTATCATTACGATATAGTTTGTATCCAGGTATCACAGTGTCCCACTGGTTATCCTCCTTCCACCATGTCTCAGAGTGCAATCATATCTAACCTCTCATTTAGTGCTATATATTCTAACTCTCCCATCTTATTGTTTAGACTTCTAGAATTGGCATACAAGCATTTTAGAGACTGTATTTTATTCTTATTAATCTGGCTATTGGTAGGCAGGGGTAATTTGGAATCTTTATGCTCTGTCTGCTCCTTACTCAAGGGCATTTGGGCTACTATACCCCCTTTTGGAACCTCACTGCTTTTGGTAGTATCCTTCAAGGATACCTTTGTCCGAACCATGCGCTCCTGGGTGACTGTCGGCTTTCCCCTATTTTCTAGTTTAAAAGCTTCTCTATCTCTTTTTTAAAGGTTAATGCCAGCAGTCTGGTCCCATCCTGATTAAGGTGAAGCCCATCCCTTCGGAAGAGCCCACCCTTTCCCCAGAATGTTCCCCAGTTCCTAACAAATCCAAAACCCTCATCCTTGCACCATTGTCTCATCCACGCATTGAGACTCCGGAGCTCTGCCTGTCTTTTGGGTCCTGCACGTGGAACAGGAAGCATTTCGGAGAACGCTATCCTGGAAATTCTGGATTTCAACTTCCTACCTAAAAGCTTAAGGCTGCTGGTCCCAGAAGGAATCCCAGATGCAAATCAACCTGCTAGAGTTCTGGGCAGTATACCTAGTCTTCCGAGCCTTCCGCCACCAGCTCCATACCGACAATCAGGTCTCAATGTTCTATGTGAACAAATGGGGGGGAACAGGGTTGTACCCCTTGCAGAGGGATGCTCCTAAGGGCAGTGTACCTCCCGGGCCAGGACAATGCCCTGGCAGACAAACTGAACAGGGTCCTCCAGCCACACGAGTGGTGCTTGGATCCAGTGGTAGCCTCACAGCTGTTTCATCTCTGGGGCATCCTCTTGATGGACCTCTTTGCCAGACTGGACAACACATAGTTACCCCAGTTCTGCTCTCGCCAGCTTCACCTGTCCCAGGTGGCAGCCAATGCATTCCTCATCCTGTGGACAGAAGGCCTCAGGTACTCCTTCCCACTGACACTACTGATAGTCAAGACATTATTCAAAGTCCAGCATAATAGAGCATCACTAATGCTGATAGCCCCTCGGTGGCCCAGGCAGCCCTGGTTCCGACTGCTCCCTATTGGCGGCATCGCCAATTCCCCTGGGCCAAGCTCCAGGACTACTCTCACAGGAGCAGGGCTCTCTCCAACACCCCAATCCGGGGTCCCTCTCACTCACTGCTTGGCTGCTGAAAGGGTAGCGTTAGCCCCTTTCAACCTCCCATGGGACAAGGAAGAGATTCTTCTGGCCTCTCGTAAGGTCTCCACTAGAGGGGCATATGCCTTCAAGTGGCGCCAATTCTCGGTGTGGTGTGCGGAAAGGTGGGCAAACCCATTTTCTTGCTCAGTACAAGTGGTACTCCAGTATCTGCTTCACTTGTTGCAGGTGGGATTGCAGTCCAATTCAGTCAGAGTACACCTGAGCACCATTGCAGTGCGTCACTATTCTGTTGAAGAAAACCCCCTCTCGGCTCAACCCCTTGTGCCTTTATTCCTGCGGGGCCTCATATCCAAACCCATCCTCCCCCCCAGCGGTGGAGTGGGATCTCAATGTGGTGCTCTCGCAGCTCACTAAGCCTCCGTTTGAGCCTCTGGCTACCTGCCACCTCCAGTATCTATCCTGGAAGGTCGTCTTCCTGATAGTGCTCACATCAGCTTGCAGAGTCAACGAGCTCCAGGCTCTGATGGCAGAGGTTCTACAAGAATAGGGTGCTGCTCCGCACACACCCCAAGTTCCTGCTGAAGGTAATGTCCTCATTCCACCACAATCAGGAAGTGGTACTCCCCACCTTCTTTTCAAGGCCTCATGCCAATAGGTCAGAGACCATTCTCCACAATCTGGATTGTAAGAGAGCCCTGTCCTTTTACCTGCAACAGACTCAGGGCTACCGCAAAACACCACAGCTTTTCGTATCCTATGACCCCAGCCATCTAGGGCTCCCAGTGACTAAGCAGACACTGTCCACTTGGGTGGTGGACTGCATTACCCTTACCTACAAGCAAGCAAGTATCTCAATGGACTAGAGGGTCACGGCACACTATGTCAGGGCTATGGCTACTTCCATGGCAAATCTGCATTCCGTCCCCGTGACGGAAATCTGCCGGGCTGCCACCTGGTCTTCGGTCCATACCTTCGCAGCTCACTGCTGCCTGGGATAGTGCCTTCGGCCAGGCCATACTCCATAATCTTTTTGAGTATAGGCAACTCCTGCCCTTCGACTCTTCTGTGTTCAGGCTACCGGAGTGCTGGTTCCCTGCTGGGCACTTGGGAGAGTCTCTCAGTAGCGATTCAACTGCTGCTTATCACGGTTCACCCTTACAAGTTGCCATGGGATTTTTGTTTTACAGGTCCTCGGTAGCCTGTAGCTGGGGAGTCCCATATGTGAAGACTGACTTCCTGCTTGTTTCCGGAGAAAGTGTCATTACCTGTAACAGATGCACTCCGGGGACAGCAGGAATCAGTCCTCACAACCCTTCCTCCTCCCCTTGGAGTTGCTTCTTTACCATATTTTATTTTTACCTTGGCCGTCTTAGCTATGCCATTAGACTGAGGCAAGAGGGCACCCTTGGGCGGGAAGTGGACCACACATGCGTGGTGCATCTCCCAGGGGCATTCTTTGAAAGCTGGGGAGATCCTTCCACACGGGCTCCATTGGCGCAGATGTCACCCATATGCGAGGACGGATTCCTGCTGTCCCCAGGGAAAACCTGTTACAGGTGAGTAACTACGCTATTTATGTCCTTATCTGCCGTCATTTACTATGTTATGCTACTATGTGGGTCCTGTAATTGGAGTTGAACTGCTTTTTCAATCACCTTAGTGATGAATGGCAAACTGTAGATAGGTCGGTATGAGTTAAGGTCTTTGTTGTTGAGATTGGGGCTTTTTAATATTGGTCTTACGGTTGCTTGTTTGAAGCTTGGAGGTACGAAGCGTTGTGTGAGACAGAGCATGGATCAAGTGGAGACGTGGATGTGTCAATGCTGGCCATGATGTTTTCAAGCTGTTCTGTGGATGTAATGTGGAATGAATTCCATATGTTATTGGTTGTGTATTGAGTCAGTATGTCTTCTAATTGAATTGGGATTTGGGCTGATTTGAGTTTGAATTTTAGTTCTAAGTAGTCTGCCATTTCTTGTGGATTTAATGCATTAATTTCCTTTTCTTCTAAGGTTTCTTTTGAGAGTATACTATTTCAAACAATTCTCTAGGCTTATTGAGGGAGCCCATTATGAGATCTGTGTGATATTCCTTTTTGCAGATATTTATTTGGAGAAGGTATTTCTGTTGGGCTTCTTGGTCTCTTGTTTGCCTCCATTTGCATTCTAGTTTCCGTAGCACTCTCTTCATGTTGTTGACATCTTTGGAGTACCATGGTGCTGTATGTTTTCTATTATGTGGTTTTTTGTACAGTGCTGCCACAGCATTATGTAAGGTGATGTTCCATTTAGAGATAATATCTTCCAAATGCATCATGTTACACTCAAGATGTGGCAGCACCACATCTGTAAGAAGGCTTCATTGTTGAATTGCTTAAATCTTCTATGTTTCTTTGGCATACCCTCTGGTGTTTGGTATTTTTATGTTAAAGTTGATCATATAGTGGTCTGACAAGGAAACTGGTGTTGTGGTAGGGAGAGTTGTATGGTGTTGGTCTAGCAATTGGTTCAATACAAAGATGAGGTCCAGGATTCCTCCTTTCTTATGAGTTGGGGTGTTTGTTATTTGTGTTTTGTAGGTCTTCCATGGCTGGCATTCAATAAGGCAATTGCATCTTTAGATGAAGATGGTATGTTCAGGTCTCTTAGAATTATGAGGGGGTTTTGTGGTGATCTTTGTGTTTGATGCACAATAAGCAAGGCAAACTATAAGGTGCCTATTAGAAATTGTTATAATGCTGCTACTTTCCATATTATGAGAGTGCCATGGAGCTCTGTTTTTGATACCAATTATACATGGTATCTTTTGGCTTGCTAGATGTTGGAAAATGTTCCCAGCCTGTGTGAGCAGTGTTTGGAGCAGGAGTATTAAGATGAACAGGCTAAGAGATGTTATCCTGAAATCTATGTTGTGATTTAATGACCAGCAGGTGGTGGTTTGAATGTAGTTACGCACCTAGTTATTACCTAAGATTTGATTAGTTTGATGGTATTTTAATGCTAAATACTTCTGAAGCAGACAGTGTTCCTTAAGGTAAATTATAATTGAAGGACATCCCTGCAGTCCACTGAAAGGGCCACACGCAAGAGCTCTTAGGCATGGCCCACCTAGAAAGAAGAGCGTTTGTTAATAGGGTAAAGGTGTTATGATGCCTTCTCTGGAGGCAAAGCTTACTGGTGTCTGGCTGGTTGTTGCTTTCTTGAGACTCTGGGCCCTTCCTTGAAGTATGCAGTTGATGGCAGATGGCCTCCTCTTCACACACACACGGTGTGCCTATTGAATTTTATTCATATTAATCTGGTTATCAGTTGATAGGGATAATTTGGAATCTGTCTGCTCTGTACATATGGGTTACTGTTATCTTTATTGGAACCTCTCTGTCAGGATGACCTAACTTCCCACTTTTGCTAGTATCCAAGGATACATCCTTCCGAACTATGCACTCCTGGCTGACTGTCTGGTTTCTCCTATTATCTAGTTTAAAAGCTGCTCTATCTCCTTTATAAAGGTTAACGCCAGCAGCTTGGTTCCGTCCCAGTTAAGGTGAAGCCCATCCCTTCAGAAGAGCCCTTCCTTTTCCCAGAATCTTCCCTAGTTCCTAACAAATCCAAAACCCTCATCCTTGCACCATTGTCTCAGCCAGGTTCTGCCTGCCTTTTGGGTCCTGCGTGGATCAGGAAAGCATTTCAGAAAATGGTACCCTGGAAGTTCTGGATTTCAACTTCCTACCTAAAAGCCTAAATTTAGCCTCCAGAACCTCCCTACCACATTTTTCTATGTCATTGGTACCGACATGTACCAAGACAGCAGACTCCTCCCCAGCACTATCTAAGACCTTGTCTAGGTGGCATGCGAGGTCCACTACCTTCGCACCAGGCAGGCATGTTACCAGGTGATCCTCACATCCACCAGCCCACCCAGATATCTACACGCCTAATGATTGAATCACCAACTATAACAGCTATCCTAACCCTTCCCTCCTAGGCATATTTATTTATTTAACCAGTTTTGTATACCACCTTATCCTTCAATCAAAGTGGTTGACAAGACAACAAAGGACTTACATGTTGAGGGCATGGGAAGATCAAATACAATACATTACAATATAAATACAGTACAAACAGTAAATTATATTATCTCATAGTGAAACTGGATATACAAGTTGATCAATTTAAGTTATTTGACCAAATGATTCTATGAATAAATAAGTCTTTAAAGATATGCGAAAGTCTTTGATGTCTTCCTGAGCTCTTAATTCTTCAGGAATAGAATGGCCTTGGAGAAACTTCCTCGGTGCGAGAGGGTTTTACATCACCTGGAGGACAGTTCCTAGCTACAGGATCATAAGAACATAACATAAGATATGCCATACTGGATCATACCAAGGTCCATCAAGCCCAGTATCCTGTTTCCAACAGTGGCCAATCTAGGTCATACATACCTAGCAGTTTCCCCAAAAGACACAGGTTCCACAATGCTTGTACTGGGTCAAGCATTGATATCCTGGGTCCCTTCTTAATAATGGTTTATGGACTTTTCTTCCAGGAACTTGTCCATAAACCACTTCCTGCCACACCAGGGTGATGCTCTCCTGTCACGTGACCTCTCACCTCCACAGCAACAGGGATGCTGCCAGATTGGAGGTGGGACTTCAGGACGGTTAAGTGGCTTGCTCCTTGTGGTCTTGGGCAAGCCATTTAACCGTCCATTGCCCATGTTCCCTGTAAATAGTTATCTCCAAGTTATAATGCCCTGTTCAATGTAAACCACCTTGATATCATGAAAGGCAGTATATAAGAAATGTTAAATAAATAAACTATATTCCTGTAGGTCTTGTCTATGTATCTCTCTGTCTTTCTTATGTCCTCCAAGTCTGCTACTCTAGCCTCCAGAGATCAGACTCGTTCCCTGAGAGCTCCTTGCACCTAGTGCACACATAAGACCCCTCACCAACTGGGAGAAAAATCATACATGGGACACTCAGTGCAAAAGACTGGAAAGCTCTCATCTTGCTGCTGGACTGCTGTCTGCATCTTAGCTTTAAGGTTGTGTTTAGATATTTAAGTTCTTTACTTACTAAGGGTTGCTGGGGATACTTATGCTAATAAAACTATACCTAATATGTAATAATTAAGCTTCAGGTGAACAAAGTACATTAATTTCAGGTCCTTAATGTATGCCTGATGAGGATAAACAGCTGCACCGAGAGTGAATATGGCACCTCCTTTCCTTTAAGAGGTTTAAAAGCACCTATAAGGCTACGATTATCCCAGGGGTGGGTGTCGGGGAGGGAAAGACGACGTATTAAAAGCTGGATGCTACACAGTACCCTGTCCTGTGCTTCTAAGGTAATCTGTGACCAATTTCTACAGGAAGTCCCACAGCCTTTGCTTGGATAGAGGGAGTCTTGGGTTCTAAATTTAACGAGAAAGCTCTCTTCTGTGTTTTAAATTTAAACTGAAAGCTATTTGCTGCTACTAGACCCTGACTGATTTAACAAATACACTGGGTTCACATATTAATCCGCTTTAATCTAAAGAATTACTTTTTCCCCAAGATTTAGAAAAATTCCCAGAAGTAAATACTTACAAGAGCAGTTCTCGAGATCTTCTAACTTCAATAACAGATCCTCCTGCATCGCTACATTTGCCGTCACACTACAGCCCCCACCTACCAAAGTCTCCTCAGACTCATCCAGCTGTGTCTAGCTCTCCTTTACTTGTTGGCCCAGATCACTTAGATCCGACCATATATCGTCCATCCACATCATGTTTTAATTCCTGCACATCACCTTTCAACTGCAAACCATTGCCACATTTCCTTTCACAACTGCATCAATTTCTCTGTATTGCTGCCATCACGCTCTTGTGTGTGATTTTCCTAGATGGGCATGCCTTCGATCTCCACCACTGCCATCTTGTGCGAACCTCCTCCCATCTGTTCAGCACTTTTGAATGCTTATTCCTTAAGATCAATCGCTGCTGTCATCATTACTGAAGGGAAGGCTGAGACTATGTAATTGCTGTGAGGGTCACTCAAAGCTTACACAATTACCGAGTTATGCAGAGTTCTCAGGTTAGGCAGCCATCTTGGATGTGACATCACCAGAAGCCCCCATCCAAACTTCTCCTACTTATCTACAGCTCCTCTCTTATCTCACTCCACACTTTTCCTTGGGAACTCTGCTCCTCTGGCAGATCCCTTTTTTCTGTGCCCTTCTCTGCCACTACCAACTCCAGACTTTGTCTATTCCACCTTGCTGCTCCATCTGCCTGGAACAAACTATTTGAGTCTGTGCATCAGGTTCTTTCTCTGGCCCTATTCAAATCCAGGCTAAAAACCCCACTTCTTTGAGGCTGATTTTGGATCCTTATGCTTTTCACTCTTTCATATCATATCTTATCTTACTCTAGTCCTCAGTTTTGTGATGGTTTTTCATCTTGATTAGAATGTAAGCTCTGATGAGCAGGGAGTGTCTTACATCTTTATGTACAGCACTGTGTATACCTTGTAGCGCTATACAAATAATCTGTAGTAGTAAAGCTCAACTCTACTCATCAACATGTATATACAACCATCATGCTCAGTCGTACACTCACACAAAGTCTAATTATACATACACAAAAAAACAAAAAAATATATATATATACACACACACATATGTACGTACCATGTAAAAGTCTTCATTGTAAAGTATTTTGACCTGATGAAAAGTGGTATAGAAAAATAGTTAAATAAAACTAGAGGACTTCATTGCACAGTTACTCAGTTGTGAACAGTGAAGGCATTTCCAACTCATTTCTAACAATATCTGTTCACAGATTAAGGGTGTGGGTTTGGAAGATCTTACAGAAAATGCACATACAGCTTGATAAAAAAATTTTGATTTACAAATAGCAAATGCTTCCACAAGCTTACCTAGAAACAAAGAACCAGACAGCAGAAAAGGCGTTTTGAGCCCATCCAGACTGCCCAACTCACTTAACTCTGCAATACTTAGAAGAGCATGGCTCCCAACCTGTGGTCTTCAGGTGCCTGGGGATCCATAAGACTAGTACAGGGGAGTCCACAGGACACAAAAAGGAGAAAGTCTTTTCATAAGCCATCAAGCAGAATAGATGTAGCACCAGCAGCAGAGATGTGCAGTAGCAGGATTGGTAGTCTGGTGGTTGGGATTGGAGGTGGCTGCACAGACCAGAACCAGTAGCAATAATGAGGGTGGGATCAGAGGCAGCTATGGAGGCCAGGACCATCACCTAGTAACAGTGAGAGAGACAGACAGACCGGTGGGGGAGGAAAGAGACTGGTGAGGATTATCTGAAGGGAGAAAGACTGGTGGAGACCTGCTGAGAGGGATTGGTGGAGAAGGGAAGGGAGATAAAGAAGGCTAGTGGGGATAGCCTTGATGCTGATGAGAGGGGTCTGGAAAAGAGTGGTGAGGATGAACTGGAGGTCCCTAAACATTTTGGGGGTTATTTATTCTAATTAACAGGTTTTTGCTACCACTTTATCATTTCAGTCAAAGCAATTTACATTGTAACTTAAACTTGGTTATCTATATTAAACAGGGACATTGATAACTTGGATTAAAGGTCCACATGAGCCAACAAGTAGGAAACTTCTACTGTAGACCAAACTATCCTGTGAATCCCACAGCCATTCAGAATATCCATACTGACTGTATCAGAAGACTCAGTATAAAGCTAATCTCATGCATACTTACTGTGGATCATCAGGACAAGTTTGGGAAGTGCTTTCTTAAACGTTAGCTGATCTATGGCTGGAGAAATAATGTTATAGACACTTAAGTACAGTGGATAAATTGCAGAAAGAGACAGAGGCAAAGTGCAGAGCCTGAGGATGGAGAATATGCTAGTTTCTTTTTAAAAATGATTGACTTAAGAGGCTTGGTGAAAGAAGCACAAATAAGAACTACAACTGAAGCTATGGTTATTGAAACTCAGGAGCAGTAGTGCCAAACTTGTACTAATTCGACCCCTTTGCTATCTGCAGAGATTGTTTGAAGGGAACAATACTGAACAGCCCAGAGCCTGAAGTTTGCTGTCCCTATATGGATGAGAAGTACACATGCACTGGAAAACTCCTGGATCGGGAAATCAGAGCGGTGCGGCAGATCACAGGCCTAGCAGGCATCTGGGGGGAGAGGTTTGGGTGCTCATGTAGGCTTGGGATAATTTCATTGCATAGCTTTGGGGTGCTGATGTAATTGGGATACCACTGACTAGATTGGTTTATTGTGCAGTGAGAGGGGACCTGACTCTTGTGTTCTGGGTGTAGCTCCTGTCTCCTGTGGAGTACCAGCAGTTCCTGGATCATGGCGTAGCTGTTGCTGAGAATCGCAGTGAGAACAGTTATCACTGCAGGACAGCTGATTGCCGTAGCTGGTGCATCTATGAAGATGATGTGAATGAGTTCCACTGTCCTCTCTGTAAGAAACTTAACTGTCTGCTGTGCAAGGTATGACAGCCGTGACCCCTCCAACTCTCAGACCCTAACATGTCTCTTAGCATGAAAACTAGGCTTGGACAAAGCCCGATGCATGGTCTGTTCCAACACAGTAGCAACTTAACTCAGTAGAATTTTAAAAAGCAAGAGTTTAAAGTGTACCCACTACTGTACTTAATGCCAATGCAACTCAAAGAATGGAAATAATGTGATCAACAAATCTGCAGACAGTAATCTCAGCAGTCACATTTTGAACTAGCTGTAAAGGTCTTAATGTTATCACAGATGCATAGAGCGCCCTGATATAACAGAAATCCATGTGGGGTTACCACAGCTTGTTCTACTGAACAACAATCAGACTATAAAGCAAACATAATAATATGCAGATACATATTCCATATCATCCTACTAGACCAGTCCAGAGAAGTGGATTATGTTCCCCTACCAGCAGATTAGTGGAGACAAAGAACCAATGAAAAGCTCATGTTTCAATGACATCACTCCCATGACTTTATTTGCCTCACCCAGCAAAGGTCTCTTCAGTATTTCTTTGTCTCCAGCAGACGGTGGATGGATTTTCTCCTCTCTGAAGGAAATCTGAAGATTGAGAGGAAAAGATTAAACACTCATGAACCACCACCTTGAGGGTGACTGTGGGCTTTTGTTTAGCCATAAGGAGAGAAAATTGGTTTAGCTCCATGTACTTATGAGCCTGTTGAGCAGCCAGGATCTGGAAGAGTGTAGCAGGCCT
Organism: Ichthyophis bannanicus; assembly: GCA_033557465.1. NCBI lineage: Eukaryota > Metazoa > Chordata > Amphibia > Gymnophiona > Ichthyophiidae > Ichthyophis > Ichthyophis bannanicus. The sequence continues at coordinate 139,577,770 of CM066049.1, read as the reverse complement.
CACACAACCTCAATGCGCGCGCCCCCCCTCCCTCCTCCTCTGTCCCCCCTGCTCTCTCCTGAAGATTGCAGAAGGATCTATCTGCTAGCCTTCCAGTTCATACTGCTAGACCAGTCCAGACAAACGGGTTATGCACCCCTGCCAGCAGATCTTGGAGACAGAGAATTCTACCAGAGCTCTGATAGGCTGGAGCCTGGTGATATAATCCTACCCCTAGGGGTCTCCCTCAGTTTTTCTCTGTCTCCAGCAGATCTGGATGCTTTTTTTTTGCTCCTTCAAACAAAATTTAAAATGCTTTATTTCTTTGTGATTCCTCTTGGAGAGATTATGCCCTGAGTTGCTAGTGTACTTATCTGAGCACCAGGATGATTCCAGCTGAAGCTCGTGTGTCCTCTGTCACAGTAGAGATCGCTGATGTGCAGACTTCCCAGCACTAGTCATGAGGGCTATTTAGCTGGATGGTAAGCCTCCTAGAATCCAGTCCCTGGGGCTGATTTTAGTGGTGAGGCAGCTGCAGTGGTTTGAGCAGCGGTCCATGGCTTCTCTGCACTTTCGGTACTGTAAGTACAGAAACTGTCTTTCTCCCACTGCTGTCTGCAACTCTGTGGTAACTCGATTTATTTTTCTTGATTTTTCAGCGATTTTAGGCATTTCTCTCATGCCTGCAACCCTCCCACCTTCTCCTTTGACTTTTTAAGTTAATTCCTTAGCTTTTGGGGGTTTTAATTCACTCTTTTTGTGTTTTATTTTTGCCAGCGGCCATTTTGAATAGCTAATGAGCCTCAGTTTTTGGCAGGAAGCCAGATTACTTCTCTGCTGACTTCTAACAGCTATATTGCTGTTTAAGTTTTTTTCCACAACACTTGCTAGTGAGTTGTGAAGGGGTTCCTTTTTCTCTGCCTATGTATTAGCATAATGAATAAAAAGTACGGAAGGCATGGATAGAGAACAGGATGCAATTCAGAGCCACAGTACAATGCTAAGTCACTGACGAATGGTGCAGGGCTCATGGGTTCCATCCCCCACTGTGCCCAACAAAGAAGGCTGGCTGAGGCATTACCTATTATGGGGAATATTGTTAAATGCCTGTTCCTGCGGGTCGCAGTTATTTGTTTTTTAGTTCTCACTGTGCCTTATTCAGGTTTACGCTGCATAGGCTGTCAGAAGAAACACAGGGACCTCATGAATCAGCTCTGCTCTTCCCCCAGCATCTTGCTTCCCCAGATGAACTTGGGAACTCCTGAGCTTGGCTTCAGTGGAGCTCTCCATTGGCTTTACGCTGCGCTGAGTCTTTGCCCCGAGAGTTTGGATACCTCCAGGAAGTTCAGGTATCATTTTCTGAAAGAAAACTGTGAGTAGCCTGTTTTTTTTCTTACTTGCCCCAGCTGCTCTGGGATGATTTCAACTGCATCCGGACCGGCTGCCTCTGAGTTTTGAAGTTCCTACTTTAAATTTTTAATCCACAAACTGCAGCCGGGTTATTTTGTACGTCCTACTGAATATTGTACCTGTCTTATTCAATATGGAGTGGAGGAGTGGCCTAGTGGTTGTGGCAAGGTACTTCAGGCCGGAAGGTCGGGGGTTCAAATCCCACTAGAGGACAGCAACCTTGGGCCGGAAGGACTGGGGTTTCTAGTCCCACAGGTGCTCCTTGTGGTCTTGGGCAAGCCACTTAACCCTCCATAGCCCATGTTCCCTGTAAAATAGTTATCTCCAAGTTATAATGCCCTGTTCAATGTAGTTTCAGTTTGTTCAATGTAAACCGCACTGATGCAGAATAGCGCGGTATATAAGAGAATATAATAAATAATAATAAATAAATAATAAATAATAATAAATAAATAATAAATAATAATAAATATACCATTTGATTGGAATTTTAAGTCAGTGTTTTGGATCCTGACTGTTTTGGGCTCGGCCTAATTAAGCATGCTCACTGTAATCTTCCTACGGCTGGATTTGAGCTTCTACATCCCTCCCCAGAAACACATTTCAGCCCCTACCATGGAGGTCTGAATGGCTGCAGAGGGATCACACTCTAATTTCCCTACTTTCAGTCACTGTAATTGCCTTACCCTGACTTTGAAAGTTTCTCTGTGCCAGCACAGTGAATGACTGACAGTTCCCTTCTCAGCTCAGTGAATACCTGACAGTTTTTCTGTGCCTGCGGCCGTTTTGTTTTTCTCTTCAGTGTTTCTTTTTGGAAGAAACAGCTCTAAACAGCAGTTTCCACACATTTAAACATGCTGTGGAGGCACGTGGAGTTTCAAAATCCTTTTCTTGAAGAGTCTTGGGTTTCCCTGAGCCTACCTTGCTTTTTGTTTTAAATGCAAAAAAAAAAAAAAAAAAACCCACACAAGGTGGTTTAAGTCTCTACAATGCTTCTTTCTCTGGCTGTATTATATGTGATATGTAATCAGCCGAAGGGGATATTAATAGATTGCTTGTGTTCCACCTGCACGCTGCATCCCGGAGACTTTCCCCATTCCCACTGCGTTGCTAGCTGGGTTCATCAGCACCTTATCTCCCCCCTCCTCAGAGCCCCTGCTGCAGGATCTTCCTGCAGGAGAAGATTCAGTCAGCTCCCATGTCACTTCCACAGCCGCTGGAGACCACAGCAGCCTTGACTGACAGTGCCTTCCTCACACTCTTCCATCTGGCATGACACCTGTGACTTTTGGAGTCTTTTGGATTATCTCCTACACCTGCCCAGTAGCAGGCGAGCATATGGCGTGGTTTCGCAAGTGGTCCCATAAGTCCTCAGACCTTAGAGCAGTACATCCTCCTTGGGGCGTAGCATGTGCCTTGCGGGGTACTATGGATATTCAAGAAGACTTTAAATCTTCGGAGGTCAGTCCTGACTCGTTGGAGTACGGAGATGGGGAATATTCTCCGTCTATTTTCTTCGCTGACGGTTCTCCGCCTTTTTCGGTAAGAGGAGTTGCCGGCTCTAATCACACAGGTGATGGAGTCGCTCCCCCTAGCCGACACGCCTGCTCCTCCGGATTCTCAAATCCGGTTGCAGCCGCATCTCATTTTCCAGTGCATTCATACGGGACACGGTATTAGTCGGTTATACCCTTGGTCTCCCTTTCACTTGGACCGTTGGCTGCAATACCCGACGGTTGATGCATTCTGACCAGGGTCAGGCGGCATACCACACTTCCGGTTGAGGGCAGAGAGGCGCTCCGCGACCAGCCAGACCTGAAGAGTTGGGAGACTGCTACAATCCGGTTTTCCTTCGCCTGCTATTTCCTTCTTGCAGGTGTGCAGAAGTCTGGCAGCTCGGGCCTCCCTTCGATTGATTCCGCAGCTTGCAGGTGTTCCCGAGTTGGTTCATTTCAAATCCATTGCTGCATTCCGGGCAGAGGCATTCTGTGATCTCTTGCAGCTGTCAGCTCGCTTCCTAGCACCGGTGTCGGTAGCTCGGAGATGGCTCAGCCTGCGTCAATGGGCAGCAGATGTTGCTTCATTTAAAGGCTCCAGCGTTTAGATGCCATTCGTCCTGGTCCACCGTTAGAAGGAGGACTGGGCCGTTGCTCTGTCTATTTTGGAATGCTTCAGGTCCTGGATTCTCTCGGGGCTGGGTGCGACACTCGTAGGGGACGGGTGTTTCTACCTCAGGAACGTTTTCAGAAGATCTCTCTTCAGCTCCGCCGCTGCTTGGATCAAGCGGCGCCTCGGCCTTGGGGCTACCTTCAACTCTTGAGGTCCATGGCAGCAACGATAGCCCTCGTTCCGTGGGCAAGAGCGCTCTTGCGCTGCTTGCCGACGGCGCTTCTATCTCGTTGGTTGCCGGTATCAGAGAGTTATCGAATCCGGTTGCCTTTGCTTCTGCCGGTGCACCGCAGCCTCTGCTGGTGGCTTCAGGCACACAATCTTCTACGGGCGGTCCCTCTGGAGTCTCTGCGCTGGATCTTGGTGACGCCAATCGCCGACCTCTCCAGTTGGGGAGCGCCTTGCGGCTTAGCCTCGGCGCAGGGGTGTTGGTCACCTCGCGCAGCCCAAGGGTCTATCAATCCTCTCGAGACGCGGAAAGTGCGCTTCGCCCTTCTTCAGTTTCAGCCTCTAATGCGGCGGTGTGCGGTTCGGATCCTGTCCGATGCCACGACGGTTGCTTACCTAAGCCGCCTAGGCGGCACGCAATGTCCGGATGTCTCACAGGAGAGGCGTTTGCTCCTCCCGTGGGCGGGGGAACATCTTCATGCTGTCGGCACAGCACATCGCAGGCGTGAACAATGTGTAGGCCGATTTTCTCACCCGGCACTCTCTGGAGCCCGGGGGCTGGGGGCTGGGCTCTGCAGCCGGATGCGTTCCGGTCCGGTCCGGTCCGGTCCATTGTTCACCTGTGGGGCCTACTGACCATGGATCTAATGGCTACGGCACAGACTGCCACGGCTTCGCTGTACTTCGGCCATTGGAGGGATGAGGGAACGCACAGCATAGATGCTCTCTCTCAACCGTGGCCGATTCATCTTCTCCGGTGCGTTTTCCCTCCCTGATCCGTGATATGCATGGTTCTCCAGCGGCTCCGAGACCGTCGCGACCCTGTACTCCTGCTGGCTCCAAATTGGGCTCACGGACCATGGTATGCGGATCTATTCCGTCTGTCTGGGGTGTCGATGCTCTGCCTTGAGGCGTTTCTCGGCCTTCTGATTCAGGGACCGGTGGAGATGGAAGACCCGGCTCCTTACTCGCTTACGGCCTGGCAATTCCACACTGCCAGTTTGCTCGCTACGGCTATTCGCCTAGCGTGGTCGTGACGCTTCTCACTGCGCGGCGGTCTACCGCGACGCTGACTTACACTCGGGTTTGGCATCTCTTGATGGTTGGTGTTCACGAAATAACCTCTCACCCTGGCGTTGCGGTGTTCCGGATATCCTGTCCTTTTTACAGGCCGGCGTGGATAAGGGATAGCTTCGCATTTGGACGTGTCTCGGTTCCTCCGCGGAGTTAGGCCTTCCGGCCTCCTCTGCGTTCGCCTGTGCAGGCGTGAGCTCTCGTGCTTGTCCTCTGTGCCCTCGTTGCTCCTCCCTTTGAGCCTCTGAGGGCATGTTCTCTTCTAGATTTGACTCTGAAGGCAGTCTTCTTGGTGGCCATAACTTCGGCACGCCGTCTTTCTGAGCTCCAGGCTCTCTCGTGTCGACATCCCTATCTCTCGTTTTCCTCCGAAGGCATTTCTCTGAGAACTGTCCCTTCCTTCGTTACCCAAAGTGCCGACGCCGTTCGCTGTTGACCAGCCTCTTTTCTTTCCGTCTTTAACAAAGCGCAGTGTGACAGTGGTCAGTCTCCGTTGCAGGCGGTGGACCTTAAGAAGGTTCTTTTTCAGTATCTGGGGGTCGCGGGACCCTTCCATATGACTGTTGCTCTTTTGTCTTGTTTGCGGGTTCTCGTCGGGGATCCGCAGCCTCCGAATCTACCATTTTTAGATGGGTTACGGAAGCCATTGAGGTGGCGTACCTTCTTCTGGGAGAGCCAGCTCCACCGGGACTCCGTGCTCACTCCTCTCGGGCGCAAGCAACTTTGTAGGCCGGGAGGTCTCATGTAGTTCCTCTCGATATTTGCCGGGCGGCGACTTGGTCGTCGCTGTCCACCTTTGTCGGTCATTATAGGTTGGACGTTCATGCCCGTCAGGAGGTCCGTTTTGGAGTTGCTGAGCTGTCGGCGGCCTTGCCCCCCCTTGAACGCAGGTAGCTTGGGTACTGCCCGTTTGTCTGGACTGGTCTAGCAGTATGAACTGGAAGGAGAAATTTCACTTACCGTTAATTTCCTTTCCTGGAATACTGCTAGACCAGTCCAGGACCCGCCCTGCTGTTGGTTGGAGTGCCGCTGGTGCGGTGCAGCCGTCGACCGCGGTTCTTCTCTTTGCCGGTATGCCTCGCCATGGGCAGTCCATGGGTTCGTAGGTGGATACTGTTTTCAGCTCTAGGGAGTTCTTCGGCTCCCTTGTATATAGTTCACTTGAGACCCTCTGGGTTGATGTTATAGTTCATGTTGCATTAGCTTGTGGACGTAACTGAGGGAGACCCCTAGGGGTAGGATTATATCACCAGGCTCCAGCCTATCAGAGCTCTGGTAGAATTCTCTGTCTCCAAGATCTGCTGGCAGGGGTGCATAACCCGTTTGTCTGGACTGGTCTAGCAGTATTCCAGGAAAGGAAATTAACGGTAAGTGAAATTTCTCCATCTTAAACGCAGTGTTGCAAAGCCAGTGACACAGTTTCAGGGGAGTAGAGCTGATCTCGGCATGGATTCTCTGCCTGGGGCTCTTAGTGGGTAAGTACCAAGACTTGACCTAGTCATTGTCCTTTATTTTATTTATTTATTTAGTATACATTTGTATACCGCTACTTCCAGCGATCAGCAGCGGTTTGATTACAGATTGGAAATTCTCAAATCATGACAGGAAATTTTTGAGGTATAAACACATTGATTAGACAGGAAAGCACAGCACACAGAGAACTATTTTACAGGGAACATGGGCTATGGAGGGTTAAGTGGCTTGCCCAAGACCACAAGGAGCACCTGTGGGACTAGAAACCCCAGTCCTTCCGGCCCAAGGTTGCTGTCCTCTAGTGGGATTTGAACCCCCGACCTTCCGGCCCGAAGTACCTTGCCCCAACCACTAGGCCACTCCTCCACTCCACTCCTTGTTGGGGGCTCCCCATTCTGTCTGCCTGGGTGCAATTCGGGGTGGACCGCTGGTGACATTTGGCAAGGTGTGGAGGTTTCCTGACATTATCTGCACATACTAGTAGCATTTTTACTTATTGTACGCTTGGCGGTTGCACAGTCCTTGCACGCATTCTGCCCAAGTGGCTCCAATGTGGGTTCCTATCCTAGCACCTTTAACACGTGTTATGGTAAAAGCACAGTTTTATTGCACCCAGGCAGACAGAATGGGGAGCCCCCAAGGAGGACAATGACTAGGTCACGTCTTGGTACTCACCCACTAAGAGCCCCAGGCAGAGAATCCATGCCGAAATCAGCTCTACTCCCCTGAAACTGTGTCACTGGACATACATACATACAACAAAATTACAAATAAGTAAAATCAATCCATAACACAATGCAATTATCAAAATATCATTAAACATTTATACATGAACTATTAAAATTCTTATTTTTACAAAAATTATACATCAACTATGTTAAATAATAAATAACTTAAGAAATAATCAAATACAATCAACACAAGACCTAACAGACAAACATTTATACACCAATAAATATATTACCACACATTTCTAAAAACAAAACTCTCTTAATCAAGATACCCTTCAGAGATTTGCCAAAACATATCACTCATAGAATTAATACAGTCTAATATGGGATTCACAATCCATTCACTTACAACCCATATATAATCAGACTCTACTTCTCATTGGGCAAGATATCCAAATCGCCTATGTGGGATATATCACCAAAGCTTCTTTTATGCTCCTGTAGCTATGTCCCCTCTCTCTACTCAAAACGATATCTTCTCATTGGACGATCGATTGGATCGTCTACAGTATTGCAGCCATATCCCGACTTTTTCTCATGATGCTTCTCAACACTCAATCATAAGGATCGATCATGTCATTTCAAACATCTGAGTTTTCAAACAGAAGAAATCTGTATAGGACCCCCCTAGAAAGGTAAATCAGAGCCAATGAGAAAAACCTAAAGCACGGTATAGCCATTCTGAAAATAATGTCAACATCAGAAATGTAACCAAACATACCGGACTGCTATTATTCCAGTATATATCAAGGAAAATCACACTCCAAAAGTAACCATGGTCCCAAATCTTCATTCCAAACGAGAAAATACAAAGCACTCAAAACTCCACACAACATGCATCATGAGTGAGAGTTTCGCCGTCCAGCAGCTTCATCAGTGCAAGCTACAAAATATAATGTAAAATAAAACAAAACTATTCCGAAAATCAAAAGCCAAACAATTACATTCAGAAAACATATAATTGTATCAACCACTGACCTCAAGATCCAAAAGATAACCTTCTGTCCACAAAATGGTTCCCAAAAGGAAAACAGTCCTCTTAAAAACGCCCACACATGCGCCCTTATATCCGAGATTACCACCTCACTCGTTATTCCCATTTCCAGGTCATTTGTGAATATGTTAAAAAGCAGTGGACCCAGCACAGATCCCTGGGGGTACACCACTATTCACCTTTCTCCATTGCGCAAATTGGCCATTTAGCCCTACCCTCTGCTTTCTATCTTTTAACCAGTTCCTTTTTCATAATAGTACACAGACCATCTTTTTGAGCTGTTTACTGGCCCATGCATGGGTGACATAGCAGCTACAGAGTAAGTCTATTCTGGTATGCTGGATTAAGGAAGTCTGTAGCATAACCAGCCAGTTCCAGAGAGTTTGTGTGACCATTCTACCCAAGCACAAGTGTCCTCAAGGGCAGAGTGGAGCTAGATCGCCCCTACAGATATTTGTTCAGACAGCAGCGTGGGTATCACTTTGCACTTTTCTCAAGCATTATCACTGGGATGTCCATGCACAGGCAGACACAACCTTGGCTCAAGGATTTTGCAAGTTGCTGTGTTGTCTTCGCGCCCATTGTAGTCATAGCTTTGCTACGTCTCACTTCTCTGGACTGGTCTAGCAGAAGAGATGGAAGGTGACATTTTACTTACCAGATTATTTCCTTTGCTTGAGTCCTGCTAGACCAGTCCTGGGCCGGTCCCTGGAACTGTATTTGCTCTGTTCTTCTGCTGGGCGGTACCCTTGGATCCCTTATGATTTTTCTACTTAGCTCTGCAGGTTCATCTTCTACTGCCAGCCTTCTCTTTATGCTTTCCTGTACATAGTTTTCTACTGTTGATCTCTCGTTGTTGGCAAGCCTCACACAACCTCAACAATGGGCATTTTCTCCCATATGCTTTGAGATAGATACTGAAGAGACCTCTGATCATCATGGCAAATAGAAGCATGGGAATGTCGTCATTGAAACCTGGGCTTTCCATTGCTTCTTTTTCTCCACCAATCTGCTGGTAGGGGAACACAACCCATTTGTCAGGACTCAAGGAAAGAACATTCTCCAGGACCAAGCAGGAAATCAGTCCTCACATATGGGTGACATCGACGTCGAAGCCCCTGCGGAGCATTTCCCCAGCTTTCCATGAAAGCCTTTGGGAATGCAGGCACGCATGCACGGTTCCCTTCCCGCCTAAAGGTGCCATCTTACCTCAGTCTCTCATTTTCCGTGAAGCCCGTCAGACATGAGTCCTAGTCATCCCGGAAAATTGTTTGACTTTTTTGGCGATTTCGCTATTTTTTTCGTCTGCGGTTCGACGCCGGTTCCCCTCCCGCCAGGTTCGGTACACCGGTATCGAGCCAGATCTTCTTTTTTCGGTTTTTGCCCTTCGTGGCAGACGTTCGCACCTTTTTTTCTTTTTCCCTGGAAGGCCAGTCCTTCGACCTCGTGGGGACTCTTTTTTCCCCGATGGCTTCCAGTGGTTTTAAGAAGTGTGATCAGTGTAAGAAACTGATGTCTCTCACCGACACACACAACTGCTGCCTCGGTCCTGATCACGACCCTAAGATGTGTGGACCATGTGGGAAGATGCCTTCCAAGGCACTGCGAAGTCGTCAGCACCAGAAAGAAAGGCTCTTTTCTGACTCAGCCTCCAGCCAGGCCCGGACCTCGTCTGAGGCCTTGACATCTCGGGAGTCGGATCCCAAGCACCGTCGGGGCTCCTCGAAACGGGGGTCCCCCGACTGGGAACACAAGAGGAAGAAACGGCTCGTGAGGGCATCGTCTGAAGAGGTCCCGGGGTCCTCGAGAACTCTGTCTCAGACCCCCGACCGTCGCCCCGGGCCTGTGGAACAGGAGAAGCCGTCCAAAGTTCCTCGACTGGAGCCGGAGTCTGCTGGACACGTAAGTCCTGTAGTCCTCGTGGACTCTCCTCCCAGGGAGCCGGCACCAGGCCCGAGTCGGGAGCTGCTGAGTCTCCTGAGCTGAGTCTCAGGTTGACAGCCTTGGAGAGCAGACTGTCTGCCTTCATGGACCAGCAACGGGCACTGATGGCCAGCCTGTCTGGTGCATCTGCCCCAACCACCGGGACATCAACCTCGAAGTCGACCCCGGAGACCGAGCCGATACTCGAGACCATGAAGGCCGTTCGGGGCCGGTGGCGTCAGGGCGGGTGCTTGCAGGCTCCACGAGGTCGGACCCCGATTCCTCATCGGACAAGTCCACATGGGAGACGGAGGACGAGGAGTCTCGACACCTTTAAGACTCGGTGCGTCCCATCGGACTCAACGCAGTCTGAGCACCGGAGTAGATCCCCTCCGGAGGATACCCGGTTCTCGGAGTTCGTTCGGGATATGGCCACTGCCTTGGCTATCCCTGCGGACCCCGAGGAGGAGCCTCGAGCCAAGGAGCTCGAAGCCCTGCAGTACGACTCTCCTTCAAAGGAGGCCTTTACTGTCCCGGTTCCTCCGATGCTGGAACGGCTCCTCTTCCGTATGTGGGAGGCACCGGCCTCGGCGCCAGTTTTAAGCAAGCGAGTCGATTCGATCCGTCGACTCCGGAAGAGTCCTGGCTTTCAGAAGGCGCAGCTACCACACCATTCCATGGTGGTGGTGGAATCGGCCATGCATTGCCTGAAATGTCAGAAGATGCACTCCGCGGTGCCCCCCGGCAGGGAGGCCCGAAACCTCAATGGTTTTGGTAGAAAGTGCTTCCAGGGCTCGATGCTTGCTTGCCGTGTCCAGTCTTACCAGCTGTACATGGGCATGTACTTGCGGGAACTGGCCAGGTTCTCTGCTGGTCTCTCCAGGGAACCCTTGCAGAGGTTCAAGTCCTTGTCCTCGGGGATCCGGGAATGCTCTAAGTTTATGTCCCGCGCTGCCTACGATGGCTTCGAGGCTTCGGCCCGTGTTGCGGCAGCCAGCATCGCGGCTCGACGCCAGGCATGGCTGCAGTCATTGGACCTCGAGCCATGGGTTCAGGACAAGTTGGTCGATGTCCCTTGCCGAGGTGAGAACCTTTTTGGCAAGCCCATGACCAAGGCAGCCGCACAACTCGAGACCGAGCACCTCACATGGACAAGGATGTCTAGGAAAACTTCTGCCCCTTCTCACAAGAAGGGCTCGGGTAAAAAGTTCTTTTACCCGGGGAAGGGAACTGCCTACAAACAGTACCCACAATATCCAGCTGCCCAAGCTGACCCTCAGGGTCAGTAAGCCAAGGGGCAGGGTAATGGGCCCCATAGGCAGAGGACCCCCAAGCCTCCGGCCCCTGCTCCCACTCAGCAGGGTGGGGTTTTTTGACTCCTTAGGTATAGCCTCTCCGTCCCTGCTCTCCCAACCCTGCACAGGAGGTCGCCTCGCCCTGTTTGCCCACCAGTAGCCATTCATCACTGGAGACAGTTGGGTGTTAAGCATAGTCCACAAGGGATATGCACGGCTCTTCCAACAACTGCCTGCTCCATACTTCCCAGGGGAGCCTCCAAGGCCTCCCCTGCACACAGATCTTCTCCTTCAGGAACTCCAGGGTCTGTTGGTGGACAGGGCGGTGAAGCCTGTGTCTCCCCACTTGCACAGTCGAGGGTTTTACTCCAGGTATTTCCTGGTACCCAAAAGAACCGGTGGCCTTCGACCTATTCTGGATCTCAGAAACCTCAACAAGTTCCTAGAGAAGGAAAAGTTCAAGATGCTTACTCTTGGAACACTTCCGCCCTACCTCCAGCAGGGAGATTGGCTATGCTCCTTAGATCTAAAGGATGCGTATACTCACATCCTCATTCATCCAGACCACATAAAGTACCTCAGGTTCATTGTGGGAGGAAATTATTATCAGTACAGAGTACTGCCTTTTGGCCTCACCTCCGCTCCCAGGGTCTTTACCAAATGCTTGGCAGTGGTGGCGGCCTACCTACACAATCAGGGAATCTTTGTCTTCCCATATCTGAACGACTGGCTCATAAGAGGCCAGACATGCCAGAAGGCCCGGCAAGCTACTCTCAGAACTATTGCTCTTCTTCAGAGCTTGGGGTTCGTCATAAACTTCGCAAAGTCCACTTTGCTCCCCTCCCAAAACTTGGAGTTCATAGGAGCGAGATTAGATTCTCTGCTAGCAAAAGCATTCTTGCCAGAAGACAGGGCCCAAAGGCTAATCAACTTAGCAAACCAGTTTCTCAGCAGCTCACTGGTTCCGCCAGAATCTGCTTGAGGCTTCTGGGCCACCTGGCTTCGACAGTGCATGTCACCCCCAATGCCAGGCTCCATATGAGGCCTGCACAGTGGTGCCTTAGTGGTCACAGGCCATAGGCAGCCTCAGGGACAGGATAAGGGTGTCCAAACACTTGCTGCACTCCCTCAGATGGTGGCTGCACCCACCCAATCTGTTAAAAGGAGTACCTTTTCGGAGTCCTGCGTTCACAGTGGTCTTGACCACGGATGCCTCCCTGCAAGGCTGGGGGGCTCATTGTCTAGGCAAGTGCACCCAGGGCCTGTGGTCTCCCTGGGAAGCTGCACAGCAAATCAATCTCCTGGAGCTCAGAGCTGTTCGGTTAGCCCTCAAGACTTTTTCTCACACCCTGGCTCACCAGTCTGTCCTAGTTCAGACAACCAGGTAGCCATGTTCTATGTGAACAAGCAGGGCGGAACTGGGTCCAGGCTCCTCTGTCAGGAGGCACAGGACCTTTGCTTGTATGCTCTCAGGCACAACATGCTCCTCAAAGCAGTATATCTACCTGGCCAGGAGAACTACCTGGCGGACAGGTTGAGCAGGATTCTGCAGCCCCACGAGTGGCAGCTCCATCCTTTGGTAGTTCAAAAGATTTTCATGAAATGGGGACTTCCATCCATAGACCTGTTTGGTAGCTGTTTGTTCAGAGGACTGGCAAAGTTCTGCTCCAGGCAACCACATCCTCTGCGAATAGCAGCAGATGCTTTTTGATTCCCTGGTCTCAGGGCCTCCTGTATGCGTTTCCTCCCACGGTGACCCGAACTCTGTTCAAGATTCTTCAGGACAAGGCCTCAGTCCTGCTGGTGGCTCCCAGATAGCCCAGACAGCCCTGGTTTCCACTTCTACTTCAGTTGGCAGTGGATCTCCCTCTGCCTCTGGGGTTGCAACCCGACCTTCTCTCTCAGGATCAGGGTACCCTTCTGCCCCCCAATCTCAAAGCTCTAAATTTGATGGCATGGAAGCTGCAAGGGTAGTTTTGGCTCCCTGGGGCCTATCTCAGGAAGTAAAGGAAGTTCTCCTAGCCTCTAGGAAACAATCCACTAGGAAAACCTATGCTCTCAAATGGAAAAGGTTTTAAGTGTGGTGTCAGTTACGTACAGAGGATCCTTTCTCCTGTACTGTACCAGTAGTGCTTCAGTACATACTGCACTTATCCAATCGAGGTCTTAAGTCTAATTCTGTTCGGGTCCACCTCTCAGCTCTAGCAGCTCACCACTCTCTGGTGGAAGGACATTCTCTGTCAGTTCACCCCTTGGTGTCCCGGTTTCTCAGAGGCTTGCTCTTGCTCAAGCCTCCAATCCGTCCTCCTGCCCCTGAGTGGGAGTTGAATGTGGTCTTGCAGCAACTGACTCGCCCACCTTTTGAGCCGATGGCTACTTGTCCACTACGCTTCCTGTCCTGGAAGACATTCTTCCTGATAGCCCTTACCTCAGCTAGGCGGGTGAGTGAGCTTCAGGCCCTGGTCTGTGACAGGCCTTACACCAGAACTTATAGGAACAGGGTAGTCCTCAGGACTCATCCAAAGTTCCTCCCCAAGGTTGTCTCCTCTTTCCACCTCAACCAGAAGGTGGTTCTTCCAACATTCTTCCCTAGGCCTCATGCAAGCCAGGCTGAAGCAGTTCTGCATACCCTGGACTGTAGGAGGGCCTTATCCTTCTACCTTGACCGTACGCAAGGGCACAGAAGGGCTACTCAGCTCTTCATATCTTTTGACCCTAATAATTTGGGGTTAGCTGTGTCCAAGCATACCTTGCCCATCTGGGTGGCTGACTATCATCTGGGCTTACAAGGCAGCTGACCTTCCTTTGCAGGGTCGGGTCACGGCACCTCGTGTCAGGGCAATGGCTGGCTCAGTGGCTCATCTCCGCTCTGTACCGTTGGTAGACAGCTGCAGGGCTGCAACTTGGTCTTCAAGCCAGACTTTTGCGGCCCATTACTGTCTGGAGAGGGAGTCCTGTAGGGACAGTGCTTTTGGCCAGGCAGTACTCCGGAATCTCTTTGAGGTTTAGGCAACTCCTGCCCTCCTTCCCTCTGTTGGGCTACCGGTGGAGGTTCTGTCAGTGGAAAACCTTTCTTTGATGCTGGGACTAGAGGGAGTTCTCTTGTTCAGCCTGGGTTCCTGGTAGCCCAGAGCTAGGGAGTCACCTATATGTGAGGACTGACTTCCTGCTTGGTCCTTGAGAAAGAGTAGTTACTCGCCTGTAACAGGTGTTCTCCAGGAGCAGCAGGAATCAGTCCTCACAACCCTCCCTCCTCCCTTAGGTGTTGCAGTTGTACATAGTCTGTTTTACATTTTTGTGTGCTGTTCTTAGCTATGTCATTTGACTGAGGTAAGATGGCACCTTTAGGCGGGAAGGGAATCGCGCATGCGTGCCTGCATTCCCAAAGGCTTTCATGGAAAGCTGGGGAAATGCTCCGCAGGGGCTTCATCGACATCACCCATATGTGAGGACTGATTCCTGCTGCTCCTGGAGAACACCTGTTACAGGTGAGTAACTACTCTTTATCTGGTAAGTAAAATGTTTGCACCTGTTAACATCGCCAAGTAGTATTGTTTTGACTTCATCTTTTCCCATAGGTAATTATCTTTAATTGAACAAAATCACTTGACTGAAGGCCAGTCAAAGCCTCCGTCTTCTCCCTATTTAAAACTAAGCTATTTTTGAACAATCAAAACTAGCTATTAGATTCAATGAATAAATATCATTATCCATTCTATATGGTGCTATTATCATCTGCATACAATCTAAAATCAAGTAGAAATTGGACCTTACTTGCTAATTTTATTTCCTGGAGTCCAGAAGAGTGGAGTTATGCTTATCTACCAACAGTTGGGGATTGAGAACAACTTAAAGCATGCTATAAGTGGCCTGTGTCAACTGACAATAGTCAGTATGAACTTCACAAAGCAGAGAAATGGAGCCATTCCCAATTCTCTGACAGCCATGTCCTCTCCTAGAAACAAACGACAAGAGATATCAGCCAAGTGACTCTTTCAGACCAACCCCCCCAAGGGAGTCAGCAAGGCAAAATCATTTGTATACAAGGGACATACCCTCACTATTCTTTTTTTTTGCAAAGCTGACACCCTACAAAACAAGCATGCACTTTTCTGAACGTGCCTGCTCAAAATGTATTCTGCAAGAGCAAATGCAAGACAGCACTCCGTGGAAAAACACAGCAGGTGGATCCTGGACTGGACTTTAGGAACTCCAGGAAAGAAAATTAACATCTAATTTCACCTTCCAGTTCGTCCTTCTAGTCCAGTCCAGACAAGTGGGACACAGCAAAATAGTACTAATGATAGGTGGGAACAGAGTCACCAACCTGTAACACCCAGGTCCGAAAGGTTGCATCCTGACGGGCCTACACATCCAGATGGTAATGCTGAACAAATGAAAGATGACATGACCCATATCATCACTTTACAAATGTCCTGAGGAGAAAACCAGACCAAACTCTGCTCAAGACAGCACCTGAGCCCGTGTGGAATGGGCCCGCAAGCCCAGGGTGCTGAGCACCCCTTCAACAGATACACAGACCTAATAGCCTCCAGAATACACCGGGAAATAGAAGCCTTAAAAGCCACCTTGCCTTTTCAAGGACCACCTACAAGACAAAAAGCCTCTCAGAATGCCAAAAAGGGCCGAGTCAGCTTCAAGAACTACTTGAGGGACCTGTGGACATCAAACTTATGCAGAAGACAGCCTCATCAGTATCCTGCGGCCCAGAAAATGCCAGCAGAGAGACCGCCTGATTGAGGTGAAAACTGGACACCACCTTCAGCAAAAGGGATAGCACCGGACGAACAGCCACCTTACAAGACAAAGCCTGGAACTCCGAAACTCAACAGGCCAAACAAATTGCCACCAGAAACACAGCCTTCAATGTGAAGTCCTTCACTGTGGCTCCTCTAAGTGGCTCAAAAGGAGACGCTCCCAAGGCCGAGAGCACCAAATTAAGGGCCTACGGGGGAACCACAGACCAACAAGGGGATGAAAATGCTTAACACCTCAAAGGAAATTAATCACATTCCCATGGGTCGCTAGGACTTGACAATCAACCTGACCCTGTAAACATGCCAAAGCCACTACATGGACCCTCAATGAACCCCAGGGCAAACCTTTCTCCAGCCTGGCTTGCAGAAAAGCCAGGATATCAGGCAGCGAGGACCCAAGAGGGCGAATGCCACATGCTCTGCACCAGGACTCAAAAATGCACATCTGTTCATAGGCCAGTGACGAATGCCTATGAGCCTGCAGCAAGATATCAGTGACCTGAGATGAGTAGCTTCTACGCCTCATCCAAGCCCTCTCGAGCCAGGCCATGTGAGAACCGATCCACGTTCAGCATTTGCACCGGCTCCTGGGTAAACAGGTCCCCATTCACTGGCAGGAGGAACGACTTCACTATCAGCAGTTGCACTAGATCTGCATACAAAGGCCAATGAGGCCAGTCTGGTGCAACCAGAACCACTCGCTCTCGGTGAGACTCTATTCGCTGCAGGACCTGAATCATTAGAGGCCACGGGGGAAACGCATACAGCAGATCTGCACTCAGCTAAAGCTGGACTAGAGCATCCAGCTCCTTGGACATATGTATCCTGCAATGACTGAAGAAACAGTCAATCTTGGAGTTCTCCAGAGATGCCATCAGGTCCATTGTTGGCCACCCCCAGTAATCCACAATCTCCTGAAACGCTGATGAAGATAGAGCCCACTCCCTGGGATCCAGAGTTGTGACTGAGGTAGTCCGTCTGGACATTCTCCTTCCCGGCAATGTGGACCGCCGAGAGTACCAGCAAGTGGATCTCCACCCACTGCAGCAACTGAATCGCCTCTGCTGCCACCATTGTGCTCTGAGTACCACCCTGCTCCCTGATATACACCACAGTTGTGGCATTTTCCGACAGCACTTGCACTGCCCTGTGACACAGCAGTGGAAGGAGTTCCTGCAAAGCCAGACATACTGCCTGTGTCTCCAGATGTTTGATTGACCAACAACTGTTCTCCTGGCTCTGTCTGCCCCAGCCAACACAGACTGGAATCCATGGTCACCACCTTTGTCCAAGAATTTGAGAGACATCTCTGCTGCGAGCCTCTTTGAATCCAGCCACCATCTCAACTCATTCGGGCTGCAGCCAGACACGAAAGGCAAACTTCTATGAGCAGCAACTGGGGAGACCACCTTGACAGCAAGTCCATCTGAAGGGCCCACATGTGTAACCTTGCTCAGGGCACCAGCTCCAATGTAGCCACCATGGAGCCCAACACCTCAAGGTAGTCCCACACACGGGGGCAAGGGATCGTTCTCAGTGTCTGCATCTGGGCCTGCTTCATAATCCTGCTATCCAGGAGAAAAATCATACCATTGGGGGTGTTGAACTGAGCCCCCAGATGCTCCATGGACTGAGAAGACTCCAGCCAGCTCTTGGCCAGTTTGCTGACCCAGCCTAAATCCTGAAGGTGCCTGATCAGAGGGCAGTTACATCAAAACTCTCCTGGAACAAACTTGGCTCAAATCAACCAATCGTCCCGATACAGATGGACGAGGACCCCTTGCTTGCACAAGTCTGCCGCCACTACCTCCATGACCTTGGTGAACACTCAAGGCACAGGGGCCAGACTCATGGGCAAGGCCTGAAACTGAAAATGCCTCCTCAGTACCACAAAGCACAGAAACTGCTGGCGCACAGGGTGGATCAGATTGTGTAAGTAAGCTTCGTTCAAATCCAGGGAGGTCGGGAACTCTCCTTGATGCATTACCACTATGACAGAGCGCAACATCTCCATGTGACAATGTAGGACCCTCAGGGCCCTGTTGACCCCTTTCAGATCGAGAATGGGAAGCCAAGACCCCTCCTTATTGGGCACCACAAAATAGATTCAATATCAATTGGAGCCCTAGTTGCTGGGAGTGACTGGTACCATTGCCTCTAGCCACAAGAGGCACTCGGGTGTCTCCTGCACTGCCCACATCTTGATGGAAGCCTGGCACAGCAAGATCATGAAGGCATAACAGTTTATGATCACCTCCAGAAACCATGAACCCGACTTAATCTGGGCCCAAGCAGGAAAGAACCATTGCAGGCAGCTGCCTAAATGCTGAATCCCTGGCTAGGGCCCCCCACATTTTCATTGGGAAGACTTGGTGGCCTCAGGAGCTCCCGAAGCCACTCCTCTGCCTCCACAGGAGTCCCCATGAAAGGGCAGGCTGCATTGCAGGAAACAGGATCTCTGTGGATTCACTGTTGGGACAAAGCAAAACCTGCGAGAATCTTGACTACGTCCCCTCAAGAGAACCCCTCTGCCTGCCCCTTTGGACATCCTCCGGCAGCGTGGGCACCCTGACCAGGTTTTCCATGTCTTCCACAAACAGCAACCTACCTGCAAAGGGGAGCTTGCTAAGCCGTGCCTTAGAGACCACATCTGCCAACCAATTGTGCAACCATAACAGCAGGCTTGCAGAAACCGCCATACTTTGGGCTGATGCCCAAAAGTAAATTATAGAGCAGGTCTGCCAGAAAGGCCGATGCCAACTCCAGTCTAGCAGCATCCACCCAGCCAATGGGATCTTCCCATCTCCTCGGGGATCCTTTGCAACCCCAGGAGACAGGCCCTAGCCACGTAAGCCCCATATGTACAGTAGCACCCTCAAAAGCCTGCTTAAGAACATAAGATATGCCATACTGGGTCAGACCAAGGTCCATCAAGCCCAGTATCCTGTTTCCAACAGTGGCCAATTAGGTCATACATACCTAGCAGTTTTCCCAAAAGACACAGGTTCCCCAATGCTTGTAACTGGGTCAAGCATTGCTATCCTGGGGCCCTTCTTAATAATGGTTTATGGACCTTTCCTCCAGGAACTTGTCCAAACCTTTTTTAAACCCAGCTACACTAACATCCTTTACTACATCCTCCGGTAACAAATTCCAGAGTTTGATTACACGTTGAGTGAAAAACTATTTTCTTTTATTAGTCTTAAATAGTTTACCCTGTAGCTTCATTGCATGTCCCATAGACTTTCTATATTCTGATAAAGTAAACAATCAATCTATGTTTAACCGTGCCACTCCGTTCATTAATTTATAGACTTCTATCATATCTCCCCTCAGCCGTCTCTTTTCCAGGTTAAAGAGCCCTAACCTTTTTAGCCTTTCTTCATAGGAGTATCCTTCCATCTCCTTTACCATTTTGGTGGCTCTTCTCTGAACCTTTTCTAATATCGCTATATCCTTTTTAAGATAACGGCAACCAGAATTGCACACAATATTCAAGGTGCGGTCTCACCATGGAACGATATAGAGGCATTATAATATCTTTTGTTTTATTTTCCATTCCTTTCCTTATGATGCTTCAGCCCAACTGCCGTTACTAGTGCATCTACTCGTGGCAAGCGCAACTTCTCTCTCCTCTCAGGGGGAATCAGGTACAGATAAGCCATGCTCTGCCCCACCTGCAAGCCTGCATCAGGAGTGTTCCACTTCTCTGCAGTCATTGCCATTAAAGCCCTACGGACCGGAAAGGACTGTGAGGGTTTGCAGATACCCTCCATCCGCAGATTCTCGGAGAACTCTGCCGGCTACGACCTAGGCTCCTTTGCAATGCGCAAAACCATTAGAGACTGAAATAAGAGAGGGTAACTCATCCCAGTGAAAGATCCATACTGCCTCCACCGGGAGATGTCCTTCCTCCAGGTGGTCTACCACCACCTTCAAGGGTCCCATGGATTCTAGCGACTCTACCAAGCCTAGATCCATGACCTCCTTCAACCTGTCACAACCCCGGCCCCCTACCCGGGAAGTCGTCATCTAAGCCCTGCTTCAGGACAATAGCTTGGTGAAGCAGGAGGAAAGATTCAGGGGAGAAGGGAGAGCCCTTGGCCCCCACACTCCCCTCTGACAGCTCCAACGTCATGGGTAAAAAAACAGCCACAGGCTAAAGCATGGGGGAGGGGGGGGCTCTGTTCCCTCCAAAACTGCAGCACCCAATGAATCCATAATGGTGGTGGTTCCCACCAAAACTGTGCACCCACCACCATACCCAGGAGCACAATCAAGCTCTCTAACAGCCCCACAAGGTTCCAGCCCCCCCAGGTGATGCGTGTCAATAACGTTTTCCCAGAGGCAGCCACGGCACAGCCTGACCTCTGACAGCTGTGCGCTGTGGCTGACGCATACAATACACCAACCGCAATCCATGTCCTTGCGACCCAGACACTCCCCAATGCAATCCTGCACCTTCCCTGGACTTACCTGGCCACTCTCCCCAAAGACCCCACTGTATCTTCACACTGCCTATTCCTCTTTTATTTTCTGCCTATTACTGATTTAAAGATACAGGTACCACTCAACCCCTGGCCCCTCCCAAAGGTTAGGGAAGAGGACATAAGGAATACCCTGGAGGGAAGCCACTGGGGGAGAAAAGGGAGGGATTCAGAACCAACAGGTTCTGCACCCCAAACCAGCAGCAGACTTCACAGGCTAAGCTATGCCACCTGCTGGAGACTGAGAAATACTGGCTATTGTCATTTGGCACAGGCTACTTGTAGCATGCTTTAAATTCTGTTCTCTGTCTCTTCCTGCTGGTAAATGAGCATAATCCCTCTGGACTGGAGGGACAAACTGGAATCTCCAGTTCACATAACAGTCCACAAATTGAAATGCCACTGAAGACCATGCACAACCCAGTGGGTTATCTTGCTCTAATGCAGCCTGGATTGTTTAGAAAGAGACATTAAATTAATGAAATTAAATTTAACCAATGCTGAATGATTTTTACCCATTTACATTTATTGACATCATCCAGACGAAAAGAAAAATCAGGTAGAAATATGGGCATCTGTTCCAACCTTGCAATCATGTGCTGGATTATTGTGTCGAAAGCCCCTCCCACCGAACTCTCAAGAAAAAGTATTACTGAAGCTGCAGCAGGCTTATCAATGCCAGGCAAGAGAGTTACAAATTGAAAGCAGAATGTTTCGGGACTGGACCCTGGGCCAAAGTCTTGATGATAGATGTTTAAAAAAAAAATTCTTGGGCCCGATATTTAGCGCCAGCAGCTAGCTATCGGCACTGAACAGTAAACCTGGATATTCAGTTCCGGTGTCATATCCAGCCCAGCGTTGAATAGCCAGGTTAGCTGCTTTTGCTGATTGGTAACCGGGTAGTAGCTCGATATCGCCACTGTCCAGTTACCGCTTCACAATGCCCTCGACAGAGCCAGCAGCCGTAGATACTAAGCAGCATTAAGCATGTTAGTGCTGCTAAATATCCCCTTCACTGCAGTTAGCATCTCTGCTAACTATGTTAATCACTTTGAATATCAGGCTCATCATGTTTATCTAAATCTCTTGTAACTGAAGACAGCTTGTTCTAGAACTTTCCCCAGCAGAGGGAGACAAGATATTGGGCAGCAACTACAACATTCAAAAAGGATCAGCAAACAGATTTTTCTTAGAATAGACAGACTCACCTGCTTCTCCCAAGTAGGTGATCAAGAAAATAGACATCCCTTCTGACCCCCCAAAATATTGAGAAAAAATATATATATTTATATTTAACAGCTGTGTACACCCAAAACCTCTAATATCTTAAAAGAAATGTGGCAGCTGTGTGGACTTCCTACCCCTCAAAATATTGAAAAAAAAAATACTGTTGGACAAATTCCAAAAATGCATACAAACCCAGTTGGAGGAGAGGCATTTTTCCTACTGGGTGATTGAATGCACCATAGCTCTCAGAAATAAGGGGTCCCTTGTCAGTTAAGAGACCAGTTGCTGCTGAGAATAAATTAAGATTTGTATGCAGAGACCCAGTGCAGACATTTTTCTGTTTACACACTTTTAGAATGCCACGATAATTTGCATGCCATTAATTAATGAATGCATTAGGCTACTGTATGCTGAATCTTAGTACGTAATTACTGAGTCAGACCAAGATCCAGAAAGGTTCCTGCATATCATGACACAGATAAAAGTCTCATAAGCCCCACTTACCTTCTTTCTCAGGCAATTTGCTACCATCCAAGGTCCTGAGGTTAAGACTTAGTCATCCGTGTACACCAGTTCCTACCAGCACATACATGCAAAATTACTCTCTCCTCAGAGCAGGTGGACCTTGGTTCAATGGCTTTCAGGAAATTATTTTATAAAGTCAGAGTTGCAGATGTTTTTATAAAATACTGAAAAACAAAGCCAGACTCGTAATCACTCACTTGAAGGACCATCGGATTCATATGAAGGAGTAACTCCAAACATATCTTGTTATAGGCGACTCTTGAATGCTGTCATCAGTCCTGTAATATATTCTGTTATTTTCAATCGCTTAATATTTCATATTCCAAAAAATAACAGAATAAATTACAGGACTGATGACAGCATTCAGGAGTCACCTATAACAAAATATGTTTGGAGTTACTCCTTCATATGAATCCGATGGTCCTCCAAGTGAGTGATTACAAGCCTGGGTTTGTTTTCAGAAAAGCGTAGTTACTCACCTGTAACAGGTGTTCTCCAGGAGCAGCAGGAATCAGTCCTCACTTATGGGTGACGTCGGCGCCGACGGAGCCCTCGCGGAGCAATTTTCCCCAGCTTTCAAAGAAAGCCTTTGGGAATTGCAGCGCGCATGCGCGGTCCCCTTCCCGCCCAAGGGTGCCATCTTAGCCAGTCAGATGACATAGCTAAAAAAGACAGCATAAAAATTTGCAAAAAAACTAAAGCAGATGATTGCAACTCCACGGGGAGGAGGGAGGGTTGTGAGGACTGATTCCTGCTGCTCCTGGAGAACACCTGTTACAGGTGAGTAACTACGCTTTCTCCAGGACCAAGCAGGAAGTCCGTCCTCACTTATGGGACTCCCAAGCTCAAGGCTACCGGAGACCCTAAGCACAAAAATGAGCTCCCTCTAGCTCAGCAGCACAGAAGGAAAGAATCTTCGCTGAATTATTACCCACCGGTAGCCCACATCCGGGATGGAGGGTAGGAGTTGCTCAGACCTCGAAGAGATTACGGAGGACTGCCTGTCCGAAAGCACTGTCCCTGCGGGACTCCCTCTCGAGACAGTAATGGACCGCAAAAGTCTGGCTCGAAGACCAAGTAGCGGCCCGGCAGATGTCTGCCAACGGAACAGAGCGGAGGTAAGCCACTGACGTAGCCTTCGCCCGAACACAATGAGCCGTGACTCGACCTTCCAAGGAGAGTCCGGCTGCCCCATAAGCCCAAGAGATACAGTCCGCAACCCAGATGGACAGAGTACGCTTGGAGACCGGGAGTCCCAATTTATTGGGGTCAAAAGACACAAAAAGCTGAGCAGCTTTACGGTGCTCCCGCGTACGGTCAAGGTAGAAGTTCAAAGCCCTTCTACAGTCCAGGGTATGGAGGACCGTTTCAGCTCGGCTGGAGTGTGGTCTGGGAAAGAAGGTTGGAAGTACCACCTCCTGATTGATGTGAAAGGGGGAGACCACTTTTGGAAGAAATTTTGGGTGAGTCCGTAGGACTACCCTATTTTTGTAGAACCGAGTGTAAGGGGGATCAGACACGAGGGCCTGCAATTCACTTACGCGTCTAGCGGAAGTGAGGGCTATCAAGAACAGTGTTTTCCAAGAAAGAAAACGGAGAGAACAGGTAGCCATAGGTTCAAAAGGCAGACAGGTGATCCGCTGTAAAACCACATTCAGGTCCCAGTCAGGCGCTGGCGGGCGCAGAGGTGGTTTAAGTAGAAGGAGACCTCGGAGAAACCTCGCTACGAGAGGGTCGTTGGAGAGAGGTCTGCCGTCCACCGGCACATGATGTGCTGAAAGAGCACTGAGGAGAACTTTGACGGAGTTGGACTTAAGTCCCAGATTAGAGAGGTATAGCAAGTACTGCAAGACCACCGACACCGGGCAGGAGAAGGGATCCTGAGACTGTCGGGTACACCAAACGGAAAAACGACGCCATTTAAGGGCGTAGCATTTGCGGGTAGAAGGTCGTCGCGAAGCTAGGACGACCTCCTCCACCTCTGTCGGCAGGAGAAGGGGAGCAAGGACTACCCTCTCAGCAGCCAGGCCATTAGGTTGAGAGACCTGAGGTTGGGGTGTAGCAGAGACCCCTGATCCTGAGTGAGGAGATCCGGTTGTAACCCCAGAGGGAATGGATCCTCCACCGCTAATTGCAGCAGGAGCGGAAACCACGGCTGTCTGGGCCAGCGAGGGGCCACCAGGATCATGAAGGCTTTGTCTCGGAGAACCTTGAAAAGAGTCCGAGAGACTAGCGGGATGGGAGGGAAAGCGTACAGAAGGCTCCCCGACCATGAGAGTAGAAAAGCGTCCGCCGCACCCCGACGGGGGGGTGGCTGACGAGAGCAGAAGCGAGGAAGTTGCCGGTTGTGAGGACTGGCAAAGAGATCCACCGTGGGGAGGCCCCACTTTAGAAAGAGCTTCTGAACTACCAAGGGATCCAGACGCCACTCGTGCGGCTGGAGGATCCTGCTGAGTTTGTCCGCCAGGCAATTCTCTTGGCCTGGAAGATAAACTGCCTTGAGGAGAACGCCGTGACTGACGGCCCAAGAGCAGAGCTTCTGTGCCTCCCGGCAGAGGAGGAAGGAGCCCGTGCCCCCCTGCTTGTTCACGTAGAACATGGCAACTTGATTGTCCGTCTGGACAAGGACGGACTGGTGAGAAGTCAGGTGGGAGAAGGCCTTGAGAGCCAGGCGGATCGCCCTGAGCTCCAGGAAGTTGATCTGCTGAGCAGACTCCCACGTGGTCCAGAGGCCCTGAGTAAGTGCCCCTTGGCAATGCACTCCCCAGCCCAGGAGGGATGCATCTGTTGTCAGCACCCGGGCCGGCTGAGGTGACTGGAAAGGCATGCCGAATATCAGGTTCGGCCGCTGAAGCCACCACCGGAGAGACGAGAGCAGCGGCTCGGAGACGCGCACTAGGTCTGCTAGGCCGCCTGTGGCTTGTCGCCACTGCTGGCGGAGACACCACTGAGCAGGCGGCATATTCAGGCGGGCATTGGGGGTCACATGGACGGTGGAAGCCATATGGCCGAGTAGTCTCAGGAAGCGCCTGGCGGAGACCAGGGGCTGGCTGCGAAAACGGTCGGCTAGGTCCATGAGCCGTTGAGCCCTGTCGAGCGGTAGGTACGCTCGTGCCTGAGGAGTGTGCAGCCTTGCGCCGATGAACTCGAGATCCTGTGAGGGGAGCAAAGTGGACTTTGCGAAGTTTATAACAAAGCCCAAGTACTGCAGAAGAGTCACCGTGCGGCGCGTGGCGTTGGTGACCTCCAGAGCGGACGCTGCTCTGATGAGCCAGTCGTCGAGGTACGGAAAGACATAGAGGCCGTGAAGCCTGAGATGGGCCGCCACCACCGCGAGACATTTTGTGAAGACTCGTGGTGCGGAGGACAGGCCAAAGGGCAGTACTCTGTACTGGTAATGATTTCCTGCCACCACAAACCTTAGGTATTGGCGGTGGCTTGGGTGGATGAGGATGTGCGTGTAGGCATCCTTTAGATCCAAGGAGCATAGCCAATCTCCCTGCTGGAGGTAGGGCAGAAGGATTCCAAGGGTAAGCATCTTGAACTTCTCCCGCACGAGGAACTTGTTGAGGTTGCGCAAGTCCAGGATGGGTCTGAGGCCTCCTGTTCTTTTTGGTATTAGAAAATACCTGGAATAAAAGCCTTGACCTTTCAGGTGGTGGGGCACCGGTTCCACCGCCTGTTCCTGTAGAAGACCTGCTAACTCCTGAAGGAGTAATTCCCTGTGCAGAGGGGGTCGTGGAGGTTCTCCCGGAAAATAGGAGGGAGGGACCTGGTGGAAGTGGAGAAGATAGCCTTCTCGCACGACTTGAAGCACCCAGGCATCTGAGGTGATGCTGGACCACCTGTGGGCGAAGTGAACCAGCCGGCCTCCGGTGCTGGGAGGAACCAGCGGGGGGGGAGAGGCTATGCTTAAGGAGTCAAAAACCCCCACCCTGCGGAGCAGGGGCTGGTGGTGCAGGCTTGGGGGCTTGCTGCCTACGGGACCCGTTACCCCGTCGTCCCTTGGCCTGCTGGCCCTGTTGGGGAGCTGCAGGGGCCTGATAGTGGGGGTACTGTTTGTAGGCAGCCGCCTTCCTCGGGTAAAAGGACTTCTTTCCCGAGCCCTTCTTTTTCTGGGAAGGGGCGGAGGTCTTCCTAGAAAGCCTAGTCCTGGTGAGAGTCTCCGTCTCAATTTGTGCAGCCTTATCAGCCATGGGCTTGCCAAAGAGGTTTTCGCCTCGGCAAGGGACATCGACCAACTTGTCCTGCACCCAGGGCTCAAGGTCAGACGACTGAAGCCAAGCCTGTCGGCGGGCACCGATGCCGGCTGCGGCCACTCGAGCCGATGCTTCAAAGCCATCATAGGCTGCTCGGGACATGAATTTTGAGCATTCCCGAATGCCAGTGGACAAGGCCAGGAACCTCCGCAAGGGTTCCTCGGACAAACCAGCGGAGAAGCCGGCTAGCTCTTTAGCCAGGTCTCGGAGATACATGCCCATGTATAGCTGGTAGGTCTGGACACGACATGCGAGCATAGAGCCCTGGAAACACTTCTTACCAAGGCCATCCAGGTTACGGGCCTCCCTGCCAGGAGGCACCGAGGAGTGCATCTTCTGGCTCTTAAGACGATGCATGGCCGATTCCACTACCATGGAATGGTGTGGTAGCTGTGCTTTTTGGAAGCCAGGGCTCTTGCGGACTCGATAGATAGAATCGACCCGCTTGCTCAGGACCGGCGAGGTGGCCGGACTCTCCCACATGCGGAAGAGTAGTCGTTCCAGCATGGGAGGAACCGGTACAGTAAAGTGTTCCCTGGCGGGAGAGTCATACTGGAGGGCGTCGAGCTCTTCGGCTCGAGGCTCCTCCTCGGGGTCCGCAGGGAAGGCCAAAGCCTTGGCCATATCCCTGACGAAGTCCGAGAACCGGACATCCTCCGGGGGGGGGACTGCTTCCGAGGTTCGGACTCAGGTGAGTCCGAGGGGACACACCGAGTCCGAAAAGAATCAGGCGACTCTTCCTCTTCAGACTCCCAGACCGACTCCGACGAGGACTCGGTGGGGTCGGCCCGGGCAGGGCGCGGCGCCTGCCGCCCCGACGCCGAGGGAGTCGGCATCGGCGACCTCGGTCCCGAACGGGAGGCCGAGGGTGACCTCGACCGAGGATCGACTCGAGTTCACATCGACTCGAGGATCGGCTCGGTCTCCGGGGTCGACTTAGACGTCGACGTCCCGGCGGTCGGGGCAGCGGCGCCAGCGAAGCCAGCGAGCAGTGCCCGCTGCTGGTCCATGAAGGCAGACAGTCTGCTCTCCAAGGCCGTCAACCTGAGTCCGAGCTCAGGTGACCCAGCAGCCCCCAACTCGGGCCCCGACGTCGGCTGTCGCGGAGGCGAGTCCAGAAGGACCACAGGACTTACCCGAGCAGGCAGCTCCGACTCCAGGCGAGGTCGCTTCGTGAGGTGCTCCTTCTCCAAGGACCCGGGGCGGCTATCGGGGCTATGCGACCTGGCCCTCGCGGAGCCAGGAGCGTCCACCGACGCCGCCCTCGCGGGTGTCACCTTCCGTCGATGGTCCCCGGAGGGAGAGCCCCTGTCGGAGGAACTCCGGCGACGGTCCGAGCTGGAACCCCTGGACGCGGAGGCCTCCGAGGAGGTCCGGGTACGGCTGGGGTCAGCGAAGATTCTATCCCGCTGATGCCGCCGACTTCTCAACGCTTTGGAGGAAAGTTTGCCACAAGGCCCACAGATCATTTCTTCATGATCCGGGCCCAGGCAGCGGAGGCAATTGTCGTGTGTGTCAGTTAGTGACATATTTCGGTCACACTGACCACACCGCTTGAAACCACTGGCAGCCATCGGGGGAAAAAGGGCCCCGGCGAGGTCAAAGGACCGGGCTGCCAGGGAAAAACCGAAACGAAAACTGACTAAGTCAGAAAAACCGAAAAAGAAGAAGAGGACTCGTGACCGGCGTCGCGAGTCCGGGCGGGAAAAAGACCGGCGTCGAACCGAAGGAAAAAAGAGTAATTATGAAGAAAAATCAACTTTTTCGCGGGGACACGACGGGTACGTCTGTAGGACTCCGCGGAAAAAAGAAGACTGGCTAAGATGGCACCCTTGGGCGGGAAGGGGACCGCGCATGCGCGCTGCAATTCCCAAAGGCTTTCTTTGAAAGCTGGGGAAAATTGCTCCGCGAGGGCTCCGTCGGCGCCGACGTCACCCATAAGTGAGGACTGACTTCCTGCTTGGTCCTGGAGAATGGATGTATCCCCTGTGGCTGTGGAACCATTTAGAAGTATTTTGGGATTTCTTTTATGAAGTAGGGGAACATGTTGTAGCTGTGGCTTTTCCAGCCCAGGAAGCCTGTGATAAAATCACTGGCTCTCCTAGGGCAGCACTCACTTAAGCAGGCTCTAACATGTCCTCATGTTTTTCCAGGCAATTCATGAGAATATGAACTGCAAGGAGTATCAGGACGACTTGAGGATCAGAGCCCAGAATGATCTGGCTGCCCAGAAAACCACTGAGATGCTGATGGTGAGATTGGAAAGAGAAGTTGGATGTAGTAGTCAGTGGGATCGGTGCTGGGAACTGACTACAGGTGCCCTGTCTCTCTGCTTTTGTAGACCATGGTGCAGCAGGGAGAAGCCATGCATTGCCCGCGCTGTCAGATCATCGTACAGAAGAAAGATGGCTGTGACTGGATACGCTGTGCTGTCTGCCACACAGAGATCTGCTGGGTGACAAAGGGCCCACGCTGGGGGCCTGGGGTAAGAGGAAGCAGAGAATAGGATGGATGGGGTTAGCAAGAGGCTCTGTCAAGCTGTGCCAATAGTCACACAAGCTAGAATTTGGTGCTAAATATGCAGCTCAGTGAAGTATAGCAAACAGCCTATCTGACGAGAGAGTTCATTTGCAGTGGTGCATTATTTTTTTTGATGTCCTTGTGTAGGTCTCACTTTCTATGCCCTTCCTTCCTCTGTTCTTTTGCAGGGGGCTGGGGACACAAGTGGAGGCTGTCGCTGCAGGCTCAATGGGGCACCTTGCCGTCCAGAGTGCCAGAATTGCCACTGAGTATGAGCAGAGCACTGTTGGTTTTAAAGTACCACATAGGAATGCCTTCATGAAGCAGTAAGACAACAGCAGGGCCAGCTGGGAGCAGATCGAACATTTCTTTACTCACATACCTGTGAGATCCCCTGGTCCCTAGCACACAGATACAGCACTGTGCTCAAACTGCACAGCACCTTTCCTGCACGCATAACATGTGGCAAACTGGACACAGGCTAATAGACATTTAGCATTGGACCAATAAAGAGAAATCCATTGGCAAAGGGACAAGAAGATGCCCTCCTAATTGCCACTGTCATTTTCACACTTTACATTTACCCTCTAGTGCACTGCAGTGGAACAGGGTAGGCCACCAGGCCATGGCTCAGCTAACATATTCCCTATACAGCTTTAGCAACTGGGGGGGGGGGAGGCACAGACAGATTTGTTCCCCAACCCAAGCAAAAGATATTCCACTGCCTCACTTAGTCACTAGCATCACAGATTCTAAAAGTAAAGCCAGTTTTACCCATGGAAAAACAGATGTGGGCATACATGCTTAAAGAGTAGACTGCATCAAAGCAGCGCTCTCTGTGTGAATCTGCACGTGGGTGTTCCTGAGGCCATCGTTTGGATGAAACTGCAGTGTAGACCATGTTTTATAAAATGCACACATTTACACCTCTGCAGCATTACCGGATAGTTTGAGAACCTGTTTCAAAAGGGATGCTTTTTTGGACTTTCCACCTTCAGCACCATTACACCGAACTGCCTTTATAAAACAGGTTCCCAGACGTAGCCTCAGTAGTGTACAAATTTAGACGTGCTCAGAAGTATAAATGCATATTTCATAAAATTAGTACATAACAACCTACCCTCCAGTCCAGTCCAGTCTGGAAAAGGATACACAGTCTATCAGTTCTCAAAGGCTACAAGTTTTATAAAAGGCCTGTCTCCATGATAAAACAGGCTTTGTGAAGAAGAAAAATAAAACCTAAAATTACCTTCTTAATATCTGTCTTCTGTTTGTCCCTTTGTAGACATTAGCTACAGACTGATCTTCAAATCAAAGATAATGTAAACTGCTTCATGCTTACAGCCAAATGCAATAGAATAGAATTTAAGAGTTTAGAGCCAAATTAAGATTTTTCCGGGGGGAAGGGGGGTCCTAAATTTAGCCATCTGTTATTAGCAGGCAGGATGAGGTTAGGGACAATATAGGGTAAGCATGCAGCATTGATTTTCCTCACTAGGCACCTAATTTGGGAACTTAAATTGAAGGAAATAGAAAGAGAAAGTGACAGTGACAGTAGAAAAAGACCACATGGCCTAACTGGTCTGTCCTTCCATATCAACAATCCCCTTTATCTTTTAGAACTCTTCTGTGCTTGTCCCATGTTTTCTTGAAGTCAGATAGCGTCCTCGTCACCATCATCTCCACTGGGAGACTATTCCATGTATCCGTCACTCTTCCTGTAAAGAAATGTTTCCATGTATTACTCCCGAGTTTATCCCCTTTCACTCTCATCCTATGTCCCCTCGTAGCAGAGCTTGTTTTCAATCAAACAGAAGCTCTCCAATTGAAAGTAGGCTCTGCTGCGAGGGGACATAGCATGAGAGTGAAAGGGGATAAACTCAAGAGTAATATGTGGAAATATTTCAATCAATAAGTTAGCCTCAGTTTTAGACCCCTAAATTTAAATTTAATTCTTCTTTCAGCCCAAAATATAATCACTTAAGATCAGCTGAAAATAAGCCCTTCACTAAAGGAATTAAGTTAGGCAACTATACCGAGACATGCAGCTGTGTAAATATCAACCTCAAAAGTATATTACTAATGCCAGGGTCTAATTTATAAATAAAAAGGAAACGGAACAAGTGGAGCAAGGGGAGAGGGAGTGTGACGTGCCTCACTCATACATGTATGTGCGCACAATCAGATTTTCAGATGCAGGAAACACACGCTGCGACACTCTTTCCATAACCCACAAAAGTCTCTCTCTGTCACACAAACTGTGCTACAGTGCTGTTGCTCATGTGTTTGCTCAAGCCTCACTACAGGAATCTCCCAATGCAACTTCATTCATCTATGCTATAAGCCAGGGAAATCTGAATACAAACGGGGCAGTGCATGCAAATATATCTCATGCATATTCATTAAACTACAGCCACATAACTCCAACCTTGAAACAACTCCACTGGCTCCCCATAATCACTAGGGCCAAATATAAGGAGTTACTATCTTCAAAATCATCAGTTATCACAACCCATCCTACAAACACTCATCAGCAAAGACCCTGAAAACAGACCCAAATGGAAACCCAATAAGAACCAATTGATAATAACCAAGAACTAAACAAAAGCAAAAAACAGACAGACAATCTTGTCACAGAGCCTTCTCGATATATGCTCCATCATTCTGGAAGCCACTTCCTGAGAACATAAGACTGATCAATGACGTATGGGACTTCCTGAAAGCCATAAAAACACACCTCTTTTTGGAACAATATGGACCGGACACCTGATATCACCCTTGGACATGCACTCACCACAGTAATACATGGACCAACTCCCTCCCCTCCTGCAGTTCTAGATACCATATAATGACTGCTGTATCACATGCTCCCAAACATACAAACTAATTAGTATATAGCCATTCAAATATTATTCAGAGAGTAAATAAAAAGACTCCTTAACATTGAAAATGTGTCACTTACAATAATAGTTACCTCACTTTTACTACTAAAGGAGGTCTCAGACTCTATGGCACTGCTCTAGACAAAAACAAATCTGTCTAATCAATGTGCCTATTCGCATCAACCACCTCCTTCTTGAATTTAATGTGCAATTTCTCTCTCTAATATCTCAAAATTATATCTAGTATTTCACTCTGTCCTTTGATCATGATATGAAGAGATCTTTAAAACTGTGGATGGTAACTAGACTATATTATGCTCCCATGCAGGTTAACTTAACTTAGATATTTTGCTTATCTCTCAGCTTTAGTCAGCTTTAGTCCCAACGTCGTCCTTCGGTACCTTTTACACGTTTCACTCCAAGTTTCCTCAGGGGCGTATCAAAAGCTTGAGACTGAGCAAATGTAAATGCTGCACACGTTTCCTGCCAGTTGTCTAACTGATAACGCCCCTGAGGAAACTCGGAGTGAAACATGTAAAAGGTACCAAAGGATGGAAGCCCAAACATACAAAGACAACAGAACTCACAATCTGAAGTAAATACATGATGTAATGAACATTTGTTGACTCTGTTAACTCCAAATTTAACTCCCTTGTTCTATGTAAAGTGTATACTCACAGACCCAGGGATTAAAACTGTTATTGAAAAGTGCTTTAACATCACAAAATAAGACAAGCCATCAATCAGCTGGCAATTCCTGTACACTCATAGTTTTAGGATTGTGGATTGGCTTCATAAAGATCTTGAAAAACTGGATGTGCGAACAAGAAAATTCCTCCATGCTCATGAAGTAATTTACAAGAATCAATGTATGCCAAGATTGTACATTCCTAGAGCTAAAGGAGGGCTAGGACTTATAGAGATTGACTAAACCTACAGAGCTACTATTGTAGGCCTCCAAGCCTATCTGACAGCATCATCGGATCCAAATACGCAAAAAGTGCTGAAATATGAAAGTAAACGTCCAGAATATTTCTCTATCAAACTTGGACAAACGTTCAGACGATTAGAAGGAATGAGTGAGAATCCACAGGCGTGCATGGGATAGGAAGTAACAGAATTTGCAAAACAAGAGAAAAAAAACTCTTCAAAGAATTAGATCAGCAGGTAAAGTAAAACAAGTGCACAAATACAGTGGAAAATAAAGTGTGTTGTCGATCAAGAACAGACACATGAATGGTTAAGGAGAGGTGAACTGAAACCGAAGGATGAAAGATTGATAGTTGAAGCCCTTACGGACGAGATGGTTTATGGCGAGTATTGCAAAAACTGGCACAACAGATATATGCAGATCCTGTAAGAAAAAGCTGGAAATAGTGACTCACCTAATAGCAGGCTGTGAAGTTCTGATGGTGGAAAATTTCTATACAGAAAAGCACAACAAAGTAGCACGCCTCCTCCACTGGAAACTCTGTAAACACTACATCACTGTCCCTGAAAAGCACTGGATCATGATCCTAAGAGAATAACAGAGAATGAAGAGGTTATGATCACCTGGGACATTCCTATTCCAATGGACAAGAAACTGAATGCCAGGAAACCTGACAGTGGTAAAAGAGAAGAATACCAGAATGGCATTGATAGTGTCGGTACCGAGTGATTATCGCGTGAAGAGGCAGAAGATCCTGAATAATCAAGAAATGCAGTCAGACCATGTGGCAGAAAGATATGGAAATATTTACCATTGTACTGGGAACCACAGGCTTGATAAAGAAGAATTTCCAAGCACATCTTGACAAACTACTCATACACATTACATCTTACGAACTCCAGCTCTCTTTGGCATGATACAAGTATTACGCCAAGCATTAGCAGTAAATTTGAGAGACTAAGATCATATGCCACATACCCTGGCTTAGAAGTGAGGTTCACGACTGCCATAGTATGTGCAAAACTAACCCCTTAGGAGAAACTACCCAAAATATTCCTATTAGTAACAATAAACCAAAATCCAACAATTTAAACACAGAAGCCTTCTCTAAAAAAATCTCAGAACAGGGCAGTATGCTAGTCCACTCAAACAATACTTAATGCAGGAGAAAAAGCCTCATCCCTCTATGTGGCTACTGAAAGCCATAGAGGATTAACCAAGCTTTACATCACAGGCTTAAAAAACACCCACCATTTTTTAAGATTATTAATATATAATATTCATATAGAAAAAAAATCATACTTTAAAAGACAGAAAATACTCTGAGGCATCTCGGCAGTAATCCACTGCTATAGCCACCGGCTAAATATAGTCAAATGATGTTATAGACTATGGAGCTCCATGTGATTATAGATAGATTGCATTACCTGTGGGGGAAACACCAACAATCAAATGGAAGCTCAAGACAATTACAATATCTGTCCAATATAATTTACATATCTGATGGCAACCGGCTTCCAGCACAATGTCCCTCCACTGTCTCAAAGCCCCCGAGGAATTTCCAACATTGTAAGACTTCTGCAGCATGCAGCTGCTAAGTATCCATAACCTGCCCCGATCTTCAATTGAAATTACACTTAGAATAACCCTACAGAGATCTTTGTTTTGCTTCAAAAAAAGCTTCGTCAGGGGTTAGATTTATCACTAGAATACACCATGCAGAAACTGACATCAGACCCCAACAGCTTTAAATACAGGACGGCAACCAATCAGAAACTGATTGGAGCAGTCAAAGTAAAGAAAGAGGGAATGCCATTGGAACATACAGCAGAAAATACAAGAGGAAACGCGCCCCCCCAGTCAATTTTATTATTATTGTTGTTGTTGTTAAGTGCCATCAAGTCTGTGTCGACTCATGGCGACCTTCTGGATAGTTGTCCTAAATTGTGTTTGGTCTTCAGTCAGGCGGCTCATTGTTGACAGACTGACACCCGTAGCTGCTGTTATTATGTGTGGAGGAGTGGCCTAGTGGTTGGGGCAAGGTACCTCAGGCTGGAAGGAAGGTCGAGGTTCAAATCCCACTAGAGGACAGCAACCTTGGGCCGGAAGGACTGGGGTTTTTAGTCCCACAGGTGCTCCTTGTGGGCTTGGGAAAGCCACTTAACCCTCCATTGTCCATGTTCCCTGTAAAATAGTTATCTCCAAGTTATGCCCTGTTCAATGTAATTTCAATTTGTTCAATTTAAACTGCCTTGATATCATGAAAGGCGGTATATAAGAAATGTTAAATAAATTGTATCGATGCATCTCACTGGTGGCCTTCCTCTTTTGCATTGACCTTCTTCCTTGCCAAGCATGATGTCTTTCTCTAATGATCTCTCTCTTCGCATGATGTGTCCAAAGTAAGAAAGTCAAAGTCTTGTCATCTGAACTTCTAAGGAAAGTTAGGTTTGATATCCTCTAGTACTGACTGGTTTGTTCTCTGAGCAGTCCATGGTATACACAGTATTCATCGCCCACACCATAATTCAAAGGCATCAATTTTTTTCCTGTCTATCTTGTTCACTGTCCAACTTTCACATCTATATGATGTTATTGAAAATATCACGGCTTGAACAAGTCGAATCTTTGTATGGAGAGAGACATCTTTGCTCTTGAGAATCTTGTCTAGGTCCTTCATAGCCATTCTGCCAACAGCGGTGCATCGTCGGATTTCTTGACTGCTTGTTGCTTCTTTATTGATAGTTGATCCAAGTAGGTTAAAGTTGTCCATGATTTCAATTTCTTCTCCATCAACGATGAACTTATTCATTTTGCCAGTTGTCAGGATCAATTTTATTATTCTACCCAAATGGCTCAAGGATATTAATTTATTTTAATGCTTTTATATACTGCGCTCTTTGAAATCAGTGCGGTTTACAGATAACAGTTTTGTGCGGAACAGGAGAGCTGTTAAGCACTTACATTGAACGGGTGATACAACTTGGATTTCAAACTGGGGAAAACTATCTCCAATTATTAAGTTTAAAGCTCCAACGCTGCATCAGTAAATTTACCATGATCTTCTCCACGATGATTGACAGGAACAGAATCTATGGCCCTACAACGAAGATCTTTAAATACCACTATTTCTTTGTAGCTATTTGTGTTGAAATGCATATTCATTAGGGACGTTCTGAAAACCTGGCTGGTTTTCCGCCCCCTCCAGGGCTGGATTTGGAGACCCCTGCTGTAAGCAAAAAGAATTCAAATGAGCCATGTACTGACACAGAAAAGCTTAAACAAATATATACACACTGGTCTGCATTAACACTTTGGCACCTCTGCACGTGCTAGAAAAAAGGGTCATCTGAGGTAAAGTTTGTGGCCTTGGGTTATTGGAGATGGTGTCAGTCTCATTCCCTTACCACCACCAAAAATTCATTGGTGGCCCCAAACCCCTCACTCTAGAATAATTTCCCTAGTGGCCCCTCCCACCCCCAATAGCCCTGCTATTTATTTATTTATTTAGCTGTATTTATATCCCGCTTTTCACTGGGTCAAAGCGGTGGAACATACAATAATCAATTACAAGGGTTTGGGGCTGTCACCTGGTGGCCAACAATAATGATTTTTAACAATTAATTGGGACGTAGACAGACATTGTGTTATGGTTACTTATGACATATGTTCAGGGGGACGAAATATGGTGGTTGGGAGGGAGTCGTGGTGGGTGCTTGTCTCTGGTTATTTATTTATTTAGCTGTACCCACCTGGTCAAATCTAACCACCTTGAAACACCACCTTTTCCTCGAATGTTACCCAAATGAAAGTGCACCATCTCGACCTTCCCACAAATAAACTCCATGTTCACTGTAACATCCCTCAAAATGTTGTATAATATGTAAATACTACTATGTATCAAGTATGTGTAAATAGTTAATTTTGACTATCCAAGTTGAGTTACCTGTTATCTGTATTTTTACGGTTAACCCCATCATAAAACCGAAATGTTCCATGTAAACCGCACTGATGTTGAAGAGCGCGGTATATAAGAAAAATAAATAAATAACCTCCCAGTACCATACCCACATGCTGCTACCACATCTGCCATTAGGAAAATTGCAGCACTTGCCCCCGTCCACTTTGCTTTTATGATTTGCAGTATAAGCCATAGACTGACCCCACCTAGTGCATCCTAGGATCCACGGCACAGCTGGCATAAAGATCCAGTGTTAAGAAAAAAGTAAAAACCTAGACTAAATTTCAACACAGGTTTTTTTTAAGAACACATCAGGAGTAATTAAAAATTAAGGAGAGCATTTTCAAAGTGGTTTAACCAATTAGCAAAACTGTTAACCTGTTAAACCGTGGGCAGCAGAATATTCAGCAGTACTAAACCAGCACTGAATATCCGGGTCGGCTGCATAGTGCCAAAGCTAACCAGGCTGCAGCAATATTCAGCCTCTGCCTGCTTAACTTAAGTATATCCTAACAACAAAACCTGTGCTTATCACCACTAATTTACTATTATATCTATAAAAGGAGAAATGTACCTACAAAAATAAATTATTTTGTCAGAGAGTTTGCCTTGAAAGAATCCTCCTTCTCCTAGCAAATTGCTCCTTTTAATCTATTTAAAAGGGACGCAACCCTCACCACTTACCAAGGGATAATTTATAATGTCCCCTAGTCAAAATCAGTTTTTTCCAACAGGGTCATGTGATATGTTTGGGGTTCTTGCAGACGGCCATTGTCTATGGGGTGACTGCATAATACAATCAAATCAGACTCCA
Organism: Ichthyophis bannanicus; assembly: GCA_033557465.1. NCBI lineage: Eukaryota > Metazoa > Chordata > Amphibia > Gymnophiona > Ichthyophiidae > Ichthyophis > Ichthyophis bannanicus. Next base: position 139,540,170 of record CM066049.1, on the reverse strand, counting down.
CCAATCTTGTGATAAATTCAAACCAAACGTGGCTACTGATTGCAGTTGATATATCCAAAACTTTCCCGATAATGCAAACGGGACAGGCGATCCCACCTCTTACCTTCTCTGGCACAGAATCCACTATCTGCAACCATAAATCCTGAAGTGTATGATGATGTTCCTCACAATGAAGAGCAACTGGTGCCATCAGCACTCTAGCAGTGATTTTTGAACGATGTTCCTGCAATGTTTCTTCATCGGACGTGTCGTACGACCCACATAGGTTTTATTACAAGGACACAATAAAACAAATACCACAAATGCAGACTGACAATTGGTAAAATGACCACTATAAAAAGTTGCTTAAGGAGAGGATGTTCCCAACTCGTCCCTTCAGTTGTTGAAGTACAGAAGTCACAATTGTTACATCAGAAATGCCCCTTCTCCCCAGTACAAACTGGTTCCTATAAGGTGTGCACCACCCAATCGGCCACATTACGTCCTCTTTGAAAGGCCATCATTAAAGGCTTACTAAAGCATGGATGTAATGCCAAAACTGGCCAATGTTTCTTCAAAATATCCATAACCAAGGTGGAATTTGGCATATATGGTAATATTCCCACAAACGGTTTCTCCTCCTCGGGATCCTTCTGTAATCGAATCCCTGTAGGATCCCACCATTCTGCATAATTAAATCTTGCCCTCCTATGTGCTTTTTTAATAATAGCCTCCAGGTATCCTTGTTCCCGTAATCGTTGTTTCAAATATTGTGCCTGCTTATGAAATTCAAGCTCAGTGGAGCAAATCCTCTTCAAATGGATAAACTGACCCACCGGCAGACCCCTACGTAAGGGACCAGAAAACTGTGATAATGTACTGTGTTTCTTTGCACCTCCTTATTAGAAAAAGAGGTGCACCGCGTTATTAGAAAAGGTTCAGAGAAGAGACGCCAAAATGGTAAAGGGGATGGAAAGATACCCCTATGAAGAAAGGCAAAAAAGGTTAGGGCTCTTTAACCTGGAAAAGAGACGGCTGAGGGGAGATATGATAGAAGTCTATAAATTAATGAACGGAATGGAACGGATAAATATAGATCAATTGTTTACATTATCAAAATACAGAAAGACTAGGGGACCTGCAATGAAGCTACAGGGTAAACTATTTAAGACTAATAAAAGAAAATATTTTTTCACTCAACGTGTAATCAAACTCTGTAACTTGTTACCGGAGGATGAGTAAAGGCTGTTAGTGTAGCTGGGTTTAAAAAAGGTTTGGACAAGTTCCTGGAGGAAAAGTCCATAAACCATTATTAAGAAGGGACCCAGGATATCAATGCTTGACCCCATACAAGCATTGTGGAACCTGTGTCTTTGGGGGAAACTGCTAGGTACGTATGACCTAGATTGGCCACTGCTGGAAACAGGATACCGGGCTTGATGGACCTTGGTCTGATCCAGTATGGCATATCTTATGTTCTTTCCGATATAATGTTGACTGAAGGGTAGAATTCTGTTTATTAAGTTTTAAATCCAAAAATTCAATTGAATCGATATTTAGATACAAATTGTATATTTGGATTCAGCATATTAATCCATTCAAAAATATAGTTAACTGTGATTCTGAGTGTGTCCAATGAAAAAAAAGATATCATCCAAATAGCGGGACCACATCCGTATATAAAAGAGTACCAAACTGAGGGATAAATACATTTTTCCTCAAACTGAGCCATGTATAACGTCACTATATCCCCCGATTGCACAATGAATTCAGCGCTTCATATTGAGCGTGTGTTATGTTTGAAAAAGAAGCTGGTAGATTCTCCTCCATTAGAGACAAATCTTGCAGCACTAACCGTTGAAAGGTATCGATGGCTGGATTCACCGGTCCAGATGGTAGCCATCTTGAAGGATTTTTACACATCGAATCATCCGTCTAACGCATGTGTGGTATTCGCACAAAAAAAAAAAAAAAGACACACTTGTAACTTATGAAAAAAGCGATGCAATGCAACCCACATTTTAAAAGGATCATATCGTGATGATGATACAAAAGACAAACCCAAACCCAATACTTGTGTTTGAGTTTCAGTTAATTAACTAGATGACAAATTAATCACTGTTGTCTTGTGATCCCCTCCGACCCTCCCCTTGATGTTGCGGCCAGCGTGAATGAGGGCAGGCCCCTGAAAAAAAGACTGCTGCACCAACAGTCCCTTAGAAGGATCCGTAACTCCCAATTTACTGTGGCCAGAGAATCACTACTATCCTCCATAGTGTCTTCAAATGTTACTTGTTTATGCTGCGATTTGGAATCATACTGATGTTGTCGCCAAGTGTACACTTGATTTTTCTCATAATCCACGGTATCACGCATAAATTTCTTTATTTTCAGTTGTTTCAGAGATTCGTTAAACTGTTGTAACCGAACCTCATATTCCATCCAATCAAGTTGATATTTCTCAGTCGTCATGATCTGCATCAGTTGTTATTCCAAGGGATCCAACTTTTCTTTAACCAATGACTCCCTCTTTTGTTAACCGCTCAATCAATAATGCTATTAATGCTAAAACCCTCATCCATTCCCTAATCACCTCCCGCCTTGATTATTGTAACCTCCTTCTTGCTGGTCTCCCTCAGTCTCATCTCTTCCCTCTTCAGTCTATTCAGCACTCCGCTGCCCGTTTGATTTTCCGGCAGCCTCGTTTTGCCCACATCACTCCTCTCCCTCAGATCTCTTCACTGGCTCTCTATCAGTTTCCGTATTCACTTTAAGCTTCTCCTTCTGACCTATAAGTGCATTCACTTTGTGGCTCCTCAGTACCTTTCTTCTCTCATTTCTCCCTATTTCCCCCCTCGTGTACTCCGTTCTTCCCAGTTGCTTCTTGCTATGCCCTTCTCCTCTATTGCCAACTCCAGATTCCGCTCTTTTCACCTTGCTGCTCCTTACGCTTGGAATAAACTTCCTTTGTCTATATGTCAGGCATCTTCTTTGCCCCTCCTCAAACTCAAGTTAAAAGCTCATCTTTTCGCATCTGCCTTTTGCTCTTGATTTTGCTGTTCTCCTTCCTTCCCCTCTTATTTCACCTTTCTTTCTTCCTCATACACTTGTTCTTACCTCTTTCCTTTGTCCTGTCTCTCCTGCTCTTGTCTCTTTGCCCTTGTTCTTATCTTGTTTCTACTCCTTTTCTTGCTTTGTCTTTTTAGATTGTAAGCTCTTTTGAGCAGGGACTGTCTGTTTTCATTGTACAGCGCTGTGTGCGCCTGGTGCGCTTTATAAATGCTTAGTAGTAATAGTAGTAGTAGTATTAAATCCAGACCACATTTATTTAAAATGTATTATAAAAATTCTGATCATCCTGAAACATATGTGGCGGTTTCAAAAGTCTTAAACCTTGTGGAATCATACGTTGTTTCAAATATTGAGCTACTGTTGCTGCATGTAGCTGTAGCTGATTTTGACTAGGGGACATTATAAATTATTCCTTGGTAAATGAGGGTTGTGTCCCTTTTATAAACAGATCAAAAGGAGCAATTTGCTATGAGGAGGGTTCTTTTAAGGCAAATGCTCTGACAAAACTATTTTTGTAGGTACATTTATCCTTTTATAGATATAATACCTTGTTCTTTGTAAAAAACCAATGCTGTTTGTACCATTGTGTTTATATTTGTTCATATGTAAACCGCACTGATTTAAGAGCGCGGTATATAAGAAAAATAAATAAATAAATAATAAATAAATAATAATACTGCTTAACTTAAGTGGCAAAGGTTAGGTGAGCCTTTCAGGTGCCTAACCTTCCCCATTGAGGGATAACCAGCTAGTGGCTGAAGACTGCTGCTAGGCAGCTAGCATCAGGTAGTTAGTGAAGACACTTGGGGATAGTCAGTGGCACGAACCATTTTTAGTGCCACCGACTATCCCACAAAGTACCATTTAAGCAGTTTGTAACGTCTGCAAACTGCCTAAATGGCTTTGAAAATGTCCCCCCCCCAAAAAAATATTTTAAGTTATACAAATTAAACTGTATTGAGAAGGACAGGACACAAACAGCCATAATGGAGCCATGATCAGGGAAACCATGGTTCAAATCTCACTACTGCTCCTTTTGATCTTGGGGAAGTCACTTAACCCTCCGTTGCCTAGATTATAAATACTCAGGGGACAGGAAAATACCTATTGTATGTGACTGAAAAGTTACCTGGAGCTACTCCTAAAAAAAGCATGAGTAAAATACAAAATCCCTTTGCCATAAAAGATAACAGTCCAAATATTACCTCAAGTCCTACGACACCATGACATCCCCCACTGGGAAAATAAAGCAACTGAGATCCCCTATATATAAGCCACACACTAACTGCATACCCAGACTCGCATTAAATATAGAATGATCAAAAATTAAAACTTAGAAACTTACAGAAAAACACACCTGGACTAGAAACCATTAAGAGGTCAGATGCTGCCTGCAGTGCAACACAAGATAAACAAAACATTTTCTCTTGTAATGTGCAAAATGCAAAACAGAAGGGATGATTGTTATTGCTAAATTAAAAATAAAATGCTTTTTTGTCTTTGTTGTCTGGATGTTTTGTTCTTTAGTAAAATTGATCCCAGTATCTTCTTTCTATTTCCCATTTTTTGTCTCCTTCAATTTCTCACCTACATGGGTCTCTGAAATTGATCTTTTCCTTTCATCTCTCAATTTCTCTTGTAACCCCTATCCACCTATAGCTATATTTTACCCCTCCTGCTCCTCACCCTCCATCACCTAGCTTTCAGATGTCCCCTGTGCCAGACCTACTCCCTAGTCCATTTCCATCCTCTGTACTCACCTCCTCCACAACCATCTAGTTTCTGTTTGCCTCTTATACTTTCCCTTCAGTCCCTTCCTCTTATCCCTGCCCGCCTCACTTCTACTCCCCTCACTCTTTTCACAGACATAGTAAATGATGGAAGATAGACCAAAGTGCCCATCCAGTTGAGATCCATCCACTTGGGTGCATATGGGAATTTATAAGCTTATCTACCCTTCCAGCATGCCTTACCTCTCAACCTTTTTCCTGTATTTTAGTAACACAGTGAATGATAGCAGATAAAGACCAGCATGGCCCATCTAGTCTGCCCACTAAGCATACTGCCTTCTCCTTGCCTTGGTTTTTTTAGGGTCACAACTGCTGCTTTGTGCAGGATACCATCTCTGTTTTTGAAGAGTAAAAGTAATTTAAGTTTTGCTTTTTAATATATGGATCCTCTTGCTTATCCCATGCCTTCTTAAATTACATCACTGTTTTTGTTCTCACTGTCTCCATCAGGCTGACATTCCAGGCATCACACAGCTAGGCTGCACACAGGGGCGGCCCAAGGGGAGGGGGATGCGGAGGCTCATTTGCATAAATATTTGCATAATTTTAATGTGCACTAACTTTTAGTAAACATGCTTCTTAATGAGTGTATGGAAAGAAAGACTACCAGATTTCTACATCACTATACTCCAGTGCCAACCGCCAGGCACATTACACTGCCCATTTAGAACCTATAGCAAACCCGCCATATCATAACAGCACTACCAGGACTCACAAAGCACCAAACCCTACCTATCAAAAGGCAACACTGCAAATATTAAACCAATACATCTCAGAGAATATCAATACATCTTCTACTGGGGAAAGAGAACAAGTGGCACTGTCAAATAGAAACTACATAAACAGAATACCTTGGCTCGGTGATACATGCAGATCATAGACCATCACCAAACAAAGAACAAGGGATCACAATTTAGAAATAGGAAGAAACTGGGAACCCCAAAAGCCAAAATTGGAATGTACACCACCACTGGAGAAAAAACTATATATATCAATTTTCTCTTGTACTAAACAAAATGCAAAGACGTTAACGATGCGCATTTCCCAGAGTTGATGTATTCCAGTTAATAAATTCAAAATAAAAAAGTATTTTTCTACCTTTTGTTTGGGCATTTTATTTTTCAGTTGCAACTGCTCCAGTCACTTTCTTCTGGTTTCTTCATGTTTTCTGCTAATTCTCCATTGTCTGCTGTCCATTTGTCCTTTCTGCTCGCCTAGTTTTCCATTCTCTATGTCTGCTTCAACATACTGATCTTTCCCCTTTTGCTCTTTCCTCCATTTCTTTCTTTATTCTCTTTTCATCCTCTCAAATTTCACCCATCCATCTCAATCCCCACTTACTCTCACAATACCCAGCCAATCGTAGATTTTTCTTCCCTCCCACACAAAATATCTTTTCCCCTCTCCATCCTTCTCCCCCACCTCCATCCCCTTCTAGTCCTCCTCCAACATCAGTTCCCTTCTAGTTCCAGCACCACCCAGCATCCACTCTCTTCTAATCCCATCCCCCCATATCAGCCCATTTCCAATCCTAGCCGCCCCCATCAGCCCATTTCCAATCCTAGACCCTCAAGACATTTCCAGTCCTATCCTAGGCCCCTCTCAGCCCATTTCCAATTCTAGGCCCTCCATCAGCCCATTTCCAGTTGAAGCCCCCTCCCCCCACTCAGCCCATTTCCAACCCTAGCCCCCCCATCAGCTATTTCCAGTCCTAGCCACCCCCTCCCCTCCAAGAAGAGTCCTGCGGCTGTCCAACTGGCTTTAGAGGGCTCCCGGTAAGCCTCAGCTTATCTCTGACAGCCGCCAAAGTGAAGAGCACCGTTTTTCTTCACTTTGGCAACTGTGTTCTAGTATAGGCCGCTGACGCACTAGAGGTCAAAAGAAATTTCCTGTTTCCTGTCACTCAGCGCACTAGTGGCCTATACTAGAACACAGCTGCCAAGGTGAAGAAAAACAGTGGCTGTCAGAAGTGAACCGGGGCCTGCCGGGAGCCCTCAAAAGTTGCCCCTTGCAGTACTGAATATGCGAGATGTTGTTGACATGGGGCACCCTGAAGCATGGGGTCCTGTGCGAACAACATTCTTCACAATCCTCTTGGGTTTTAACAACTTTGAATAATTGTGTCTCATCTACAAATCTGATTACATCACTCGTTATTCACATTTCCAGGTCATTTACGAATATGTTAAAAAGCAGCAGACCCAGCACAGATCACTATTTACCTTTCTCTATTGGGAAAACTGGCCATTTAGCCCTACCCTCTGCTTTCTATCTTTTAACCAGTTCCTGATCCACAATAGTACACTGCCTCCTATCCCATGACTTTTTAATTTCACCAAACATCTCTCATGAGGGACCCTGATATAGTGTATCTGAAAATCCAGATACACTATCAACCGACTCACTTTTGTCTACCTGTTTATTCACACTTTCAAAAAAAACATAACAATGACTGACTTCCTGCTTGTTCCTGGAGAAGATTTAGGCGTCATTGTGGATAAAGCGTAGTTACTCACCTGTAACGGGAATTCTCCAGAGACAGCAGGAATCAGGTCCTCACGGGTGACTTCGGCACCGACGGAGCCCATGTGGAGCAATTCCCCAGCTTTCAAAGAAAGCCTTTGGGATTGCTGCCATGCATGTGTGGTCCTCTTCCCGCCCAAAGGTGCCATCTTGCTCAGTCAGGTCCCAGAGCTAGAGCCCTACTAAGCAAATGGCAAGGGAAGGACAAAAAAAATCACAACTCTTTAGGGGAGGTGGGAGGGTAGTGAGGACTGATTTCTGCTGTCCCTTGAGAACACCTGTTACAGGTGAGTAACTACGCTTTTTCAAGGAACAAGCAGGAAGTCAGTCCTCACTTATGGGACTCCCCAGCTACAGGCTACCAAGCCTGTCAGCCAAAAACGCCTCCGTGAGGCCATGAGCAGAAGCCAGTGTCCGAAAGAAGCCAGAGTTCTTGGGCCTTCGGGGCAAGCTCTTGGTAGCCGCAGAAGAAGGGTCGGAGGGTAGGAGTTGTTTATACCCCGAACTACAGAGTACAGCCTGGCCGAAGGCACTGTCTCGGTGGTACTCCCTCTTCAGACAGTAGTGCGAAGCAAAGGTGTTTGTTGAAAACCAGGTCACAGCCCGGCAGATGTCCGTCAGAGGCACTGTGTGTAGCGATGCCATCCACGTAGCCTTAGCACGGACGCTGTGCGTAGTGACCTGACGATCCAGCGGGGCGCCTGCCTTTGCCTGGGTGAATGCAATGCAGTCAGCCATCTAGAGGGAGAGGGTGCGCTTTGACTACCAGCCCCAGGCGGTTGGGATCGTAGGCAATGAAAAGCCGGTTGGACCTGCGATGACCTTGGGTGCGCTGCAGGTAGAAGGCGAGCGCCCTCTTGCAGTTGAACGTATGCAGGACCTCCGGATGCCCGGTCGGCATGAGGTCTCAGGAATTAAGTCGGCAAGACCAACCTCCTGATTGAAGTGGAAATCAGAGACAACCTTTGGTAGGAACTTGGGATGGGTGCGAAGGAGCACCCTGTTCCTGTATACCTGGTGTAGGGTGCCTCGGTCATGAGGGCTTGAAGTTCGCTGACTCGCCGTGCCGAGGTCAGTGCAACCAGGAAAATCACCTTCCAGGAAAGGTACCGCAGCGAGCATGTCACCATCGGCTTGAAAGGCAGCTGCATCAGCTGCATGAGCACTGTGTTCAGGTCCCATTCTACCGGGGGAGGCCGGATGGGGAATTTGGAAAGCAGGAGGCAACGCATGAAGCGGGAGACCATTGACTGACCCGAGAGGGGTTTGCCCTCGATGGGCAAGTGGTTGGCCAAGATGGCGCTCAGGTGAACCCTGACCGAGTTGGACTTCAGTCCCACCTACAAAAGATGGAGAAGGTACTGGAGAACCCAATGGGTGGAGCAGAACGGGTCAATCTGGAGCTTGGAGCACCAGATTGAAAACCACTGCCACTTCAAGGTGTAGGCCCGCCTCGTCAAGACCTTCCTCGACACGAGAAGGACGTCCTCAATCTCCACTGTGAGGTCCAGCGAGGTTAAAGAGACCCGATCAGCCAGCAAGCTGTCAGGGATAGCGAGATCAAGTTTGGATGAAGCACCCGCCTCTCCTCTTGTGTCAGCAGACTGGGGGCACTATCCAGAGGAACCACAGGCTCCAATGAGAGCCGGAGTAGAAGCAGGAACTAGGGATGTCGAGGCCACGAGAATCACCAAGGCTCAGTCGCGCCGGATCTTGTGGAGGGTCCTCGCCAAGAGAGGAGTGGGAGGGAATGCATACAGCAGCCCGGTGGTCCAGTTCAGGAGGAATGAATCTGGGGCCACCCTGCTCGGACATGGTGTCGGCCTGCAGAAGCATGGGAGCTGCAAGTTTGCCAGCTGGCGAACAGGTCCATGGACGGAGTCCCCAAACGGCAAAACATGTGGAGAACCACCTGTGGACAGAGGCACCACTTGTGCGGGTGGAGAAGCCTGCTGAGCCTGTCCACGAGGACATCGTCTTGGCCCGGGAGGTAGAGTCATGCCCTGGCGCACTGTGAAAGAGCAAAGGAGGAATGCCTTCCAGCAGAGGAGACAGGAGCTCGTGCCCCCCCCCTCCTTGTTTATGTAGAATATTGCGACCTTCAAGGCCAATCGGACCACTCGAAGCTCAAGCAGGTTGATATGCTGCTGAAATTCCTCAGGTGACCACTACCCCTGGGTACAGAGGTGGCCACAGTGGGCTCCCCAGCCCATCAGCAAAGCATCCGTCGTCAGGATGAGTTCAGGCGGATGGGTTTGGAAAGGCATGCCTCGAAGGAGGCTCTGGGGGGTCCTGCCACCAGACTAGGGACTCACCTAGGCTGAGACACACCTGGATGGGGTCCCCAAAGGTGGCCCAAGGCCAGCGCCCATTGCACCCTGAGGCACCATTGGGCCGCTCGCATGTGCATGCGAGCATGGGGAACATAGAAACATGATGACAGAAAAAGACCACATGGCCTATCTAGTCTGTCCTTCCATATCAACAACTACAACAGTCCACTTTTTACCTTTAGAGATCCTCTGTGTTGGCCTATGCTTTTTTGAATTCAGTTACTGTCCTCATCTCTACCACCTCCACTGGGAGACTTTACGGATCCACTACTCTTTCCGTAAAGAAATAGTTCCGCATATCACGCCTGAATCTATCTCCCTTCACCCTCATCCCATGTCCCCTCGTATCAGAACTTGCTTTCAACTGAAAGAGGCTCTCCCCCTGAACATTTATGCCACGGAGGTATTTAAACATCTCAATCATATCACCTCTATCTCACCTTTCCTCTAAGGTGTACATATTAAGATCTTTAAGTCTGTCCTCATATGCTTTATAATGAAGCCCACTAATCATTTTAGTAGCCACCCTCTGCACCGACTCCATCCTGTTCACATCCTTTTGAAGGTGCGGTCTCCAGAATTGCACACTATACTCCAAATGAGGTCGCACCAAAGACTTATACAGAGGCATTATCACCTCCTTTTTTCTGCTAGCCATTCCTCTCCGTATGCACCCAAGCATCCTTCTAGCTTTTGCCGTCGAGGCCATATGGCCCAGGAGGTGCAGCATAGCACGCGCCAAGACTCTGGGCTAGCCCTGGACCTCGGCAGCCAGAGCGTGGAGCCGATCCGCACGTGCTTGACGGAGAAAAGTGGTTGCACATTCTGTGCCGAGAAGAGCACCAATGAACTCCAGGGTCCGCACCAGAGTGAGGTGGGATTTGAAGTAGTTGATCAGGAAACAGAGGTGCTCGAGGAGAACTGTGCACGATGCCGAGAGATTAGCTTCCTCTGCTGAGGCACCCGAGACGAGCCAATCGTCTAGATAAGGGTGGACGTATATGCCTTGCAGTTGGAGGTGGGTCGCGGCCGCCGTCAGGCACTTGGTGAAGACTCGCGGGGCAGACGCGAGCCCGAAGGGGAGCACCCTGTATTGGAAGTGCTCTCTCTGCACCCTGAAACGCAGGTACTTCCTGTGCTTGGGGTGGACAGTAATGTGGGCGTAAGCGTCTGAGATGCAAGGAGCATAGCCAATCGCCCTGCCAGAGGTAGGGCAGCAGGACGCCAAGGGATAGCATTTTGAACTTCTCCTGCACCAGAAACTTGTTCAGGTTTCTGAGGTAGAGGATGGGGTGCAGGCCCCCCATCCTCTTCGGAACGAGAGAGAATAAAATCCCTGACCTCAAAGGTGCAGCGGAACTCTTTCGACTGCTTGCTGACCAAGGAGGTTGTTCAGCTCTTGCTGCAAGCAAGCCTGGTGTGAGGGAAGCTGAGTAGGCTCCGCCAGGGAGAAGGGAGGAAGGAGTCCGTCTAGATGAAGACGATACCTGTCCCAGATCACCTGCAAGACCCAGGTGTCCGCTGTAATGGCCGCCCATTCGGGGGTGAAGAGAGACAGGCGTCCTCCTCCCATGGGCAGAAGCATCCTCTGGGGGCGAGAGGCTATGCTTTCAGCATCAAAACCCTGGGGTTGGCTGGGGTGGTGCTAGTGGCTGGGTCTTGGGGCCCTTGGGTTTCTGGTGACCCTGAGCACTGGTCGTTGGCACAGGGGTAGGCGGGTATGGTGGGTATCCCCGATAGAGGAGCCCTATATGGAAAGGGTGGTGGATCCGTGGAATAGTCTCCCAGTGGAGGTGGTAGAGATGAGGACAGTATCTGAATTCAAAAAAGCATGGGACAAACACAGAGGATCTCTAAAGAAAAAAAAGGGGACTGTTGTAGTTGTTGATATGGAAGGACAGACTAGATAGGCCACGTGATCTTTTTCTGTCATCATTTTTCTGTGTTTACTCTGGAAGAAAGGCTTTTTGGTGTGCTGCTTCTTCCATGGGAGGGAGGAAGTTTTGCGAGAGAGACAGGTGCGAGTCCCGAACTCAGTCGATCTCAGCTGCCTTGTCCTCCATAGGCTTGCCGAACAGCTGTTCGCCGAGGCAGGGAACATCCAGGAGCTTCTCCTGGACCCATTGCTCCAAGTCCGAAGACTGGAGCCATGCCTGGCGTCTGGCTCCGATGCCAGCCGCCTCTACACGGACGGAAGCCTCAAACCCGTTATATGCAGCACGGGAAAGGTATTTCGGGCAAACTGCGACCAATCTCAGGAGGGTCTGGAACCGGAGGAGGTGCTCCCCACACAGGCCTGCGGAAAAACCACTGAGCTCTTTGGCGAGATCGCAAAGAAACATACCCATATACAACTGGTACGCCTGAATGTGGCACGCCAGCATGGATCCCTGGTATGCCTTGCGCCCGAGAGTGTCGAGGGCAAGGGATTCCCTACCAGGTGGGACCAAAGAGTGCGATTTCAGACTCTGTTTCCGCACTGCGGATTTGACTACCATGGAGGTGTGAGGAAGTTGGGTTTTCCAAAACTCCAGGCCACACTGGACCCTATACATGGCATCAAGTCTTCTGCTTGTGCTGTATTGTGTATTTGCTTGCAATCTTGTTGTTTGCTGTGCATTGCTGTCTCACCCGATCTTCTGTTCTCTCCCAGGTACCTCCCTCTGCCTCCCCTGATTGGTCCTCACCCTCGGAGCACCAAGTGACGTGTCTCCCCTTTTTGAGCCATCATCCTGCATAAAAGCACCTTCGGTGCGGCGTGCAGTGCCGCAAGGGCGTGCGCCGCAGTCGCGCGCCCAAGGAGCAGGACCTGCTCCTTGAGCGAGCTCCTTGGGGCGACTCTGGGGGCGGAAGCACGGAGCCCGCTCTGGCGGCTAATTCTTTCCTGGCGCCTGCTACAACATCTGCACGTTTTTCCTCCCTCTTCACTGCTGATGGTTTAGTTCCTTGGGCTCCACCCTCTGTTCTTCGTGGTAAGTCAAACTTTTGCTCTAAGTTTGCCCTCTTTTCCCTTCTCTTAGTCTGGTTTCCTATTATCATGGCCGCTATCCCAGTACATTGGAACTGGCGTCCCTATGTCTCTCCAGTACCCGTCTATTCTGACTTCTCTCCTCAAAATCTCTCTAACCTGGTTCCCTGTGTCAATCACTCTCCAGGCCTGTCTTCCCTTCAGCCCCTTCTGTTCCTCCAGCTTGCCCTCTTGAACTGTTGCTCCCTCTGCACTAAAACAGTCTTAGTACATGATTTTCTCTCTCAACATGCATTCGATGCGCTTTTCCTTACTGAAACCTGGCTAAGAGATGGTGAGGAGCCACTCCTTAACTGCTGCCTGCCTCCGGGCTACTCCGCTTTATCTACCACTCGCCGGGGCAGGAGCGGCGGAGGGCTCGCAGTACTGTATCACTCCTCCCTTCCTTTCCAGGAACTCCCTTCCCCCGCCCTACACTACACTGAGTCTCTGCTTCTTCGTCTAGGCTTTTCTCCCCCCTTTACTTTCTTCTTATTTATGCCCCACCCTCTCTGTCTTCCCAGCTCTGGGATACCCTTCTCACCACCATCTCAGAAGCTATTCTTCTCTATCCCAATCAATGGGAGAATCACCTTCAAAACCCTTCTATTAGCTTTCAAAGCAATCAAAGGTATTTCAGCCTCCTCACTCACTCATCTTATCCACTTTGTCCCTCCCAACAGATCCAGAAGATCAACAGCTGTAAACTTGCTTGCAATACCAAAGGCTTCGACAAAGTACAACTTGTCAACCACAAACAGGACTTTCAGCTGTTACGTACCCAAATGCTGGAATGCTCTACCCCCTGACATTAGGGCCATAGCCAGCCTATATCAGTTCAGGAAGGCCCTCAAAACCCACTTGTTCCTCCAACACTTACCTGACAGCAATTGATCCTAGACATACCCTCCAGGAATTGACCCAATTTAGTTAGAAAAGACCTACATGCATTATCTGACTTTTATCTATCCTTCCAATGTAAATAGATTATGTATATAGTTAGCCCTGTTTTCCAAGTTTATACTCCTGTTCGATGTAAACCTGACAGCTTGTTGTTATGGTCGTTAATGTTATAATGTAAACCGCACTGATGCTAAATAGCGCGGTATATAAGAAATTGTAATAAATAAATAAAATAAATCCCCACCTTTTGATTTTAGGTGACTAATGTCCATGCGGACTCTCCTACTTCGAGATCGTAGTTTCTTAACTTTTCTATCTGATCTTTCTCTTGTTCAATCTGTCTCTTTTCCCACACACACCGCTGGTCACTCTCTGGACCTACTTATTTTTCCCCGTTCCTTCCCTTTCTCCCCTGCTTCCCTTTCCCCTCTTTCCCTTCCCTGGACTGATCACTCCTGTCTTATCTTTTCCCTTCCCTTTCCTTCTCCCTCTTCTGTCTTCTCTAACTCTCCTTCCCCTCCATCCAGTCATATTACTCCCGCTACACTCCATCAGTTTCCCACGTCTGATACTCCGTTTCCTCCAGATTTTCATCTCCTCTCTCCCGACTCCCAGGCTAACTCCTGGTTCACGACCCTCTCTACTGCCCTTGACATCGTTGCCCCATTACGACCCCCCCCCCCGTCACTCCCACCGATCCACCCGTCACCCCTGGTTTCACCCAGGGCTTTTTCTCCACCGTAGGTATCTTCGTCGAGCTGAGCGTTTATGGCGTAAACATCCAAATCCCTCTACTCTGTCCTGTTTTCGCTCTGCTCACCGTCACTATCGCTCCCTCCTCTATTCCGCCAAACAGGACTACTTTTCCAATCTCACCACCACTTCCTCAAACTCTTCCCGTCAACTACATTCCATTCTCCGCTCTTTCTACCCCCCATTCCTCCCCTACCCCTCCATCCTCTCTCTCTACTCCTGACCCCTCCTCCCTGGCCTCCTATTTCGTCTCTAAAGTTCAGTCCCTCCGTCTTTCTTTCCCATCCTGCCCTCCCCCTCTGGTAGCACCTCCCTCTCCTTCCCCTCTCCCCTCCTCTTCCCCTACCCTCCCTCCTCTCTCATACCACTGGTCTACCTTTGAGCCTATCACCACTACTGCTCTTACTAAAGTCTTTTCTTCTACCCGAAAAACCTCTTGCCCTGCTGATCCCATTCCCTCCCTATGGTTACTGGAATCTTCCCTTGCTTTATCCCCCTTTATTCTCTCACTCTTCAACTCTAGTCTTTCCTCTGGCGTCTTTCCTACTCCCTGGAAGCATGCCTCTGTCCGCCCCATTCTTAAAGGTTCTCTTGACCCCTCCTCTCTCTCCAGTTGGCGTCCCATTTCTAACCTTCCTTTCCTCTCTAAACTTCTGGAAAAATTGGTCTTCTCTCAGCTTTCCTCCCACCTTGAGGTTTCTTTCACTCTCCATCCTCGTCAATCAGGTTTTCGCCCGGGTCATAGCACGGAATCTGTCCTTTTTTCCCTTCTTAATGATCTTCACATTGCTCGCGACCGTGGTTTACTCTCTCTCGCTGTCTCTCTAGATCTTTCTGCTGCTTTCGATTTGGTTGATCACCGTACTCTATCTCGTCTTCAGGATGCCGGCCTCTCCGGTTTGGTTCTTCGTTGGTTCCACTCTTTTCTGTCTAGTCGTTCTTTCTCAGTTCACACTGGCTCAGGATCCTCTCCTTCCACTTCTCTCCTCTGTGGTGCTCCCCAGGGCTCTGTTCTCGCTCCTCTTTAATTTGTTTCTGGCTCCTCTCACTCTCCTTATTCAACAGCACGGTGTTTCTGCCTATTACTATGCTGATGACATTTTTCTTCTCTTCCATACTGACTCGGTTGCTCCTGACATCACTGCTTTCAACACCTGTCTCTCTTCCGTAGCCTCCTGGCTCTCGGCCAATTTTATTCACATCAATCTCTCAAAAACTTCAGCTATTTGGTTCACCTTTGGTAATCCCCCCCCCCTCCTCTCACTCCCTTGTTCTCTTCCACACCCATCCCCACTGTCTCTTCTTTGCGCTACTTGGGTGTTATTCTCGATTCCTCCCTCTCCTTCAAAGAACATATTTCCTCTGTTATTCAACGTTCCTTCTTTACTCTAAGACAACTTTGTGCTGTCCGCCCTTTCCTCTCCCCCTCCTCCATGGCCACTCTTATTTCCCTCGTTATGTCTCGTCTCGACTATTGTAATGTCTGTCTTGCCGGGCTTCCCCAATCCCAAATTTGTCGTCTTCAACGGGTTCAAAACACCACTGTCCATGTCCTCTCTCATGCCTCACGTTTCGATCACATCACCCCCTTGCTAATACATTTTCACTGGCTCCGTTACCTTCCGTGTTCAGTTTAAAGTCCTTATAAATGTACCCAGGGTACTCCACTCTGGTATCCCCCTGTATCTTGCAAATCAAGTTCACCTCCATACCCCGCATCGGTCTCTACGTTCCATCCATGCCAACCGTGTCTTTCTTCCCCCGCCCTCCCAGGCTCACTTAGAATCCACCCGATCTTCAGCTTTCTTTTTTCTTGGTCCGAGGCTTTGGAATTCACTTCCTCACTCCCTTCGATTAGAAACTTCCTACCCGTCCTTTAAAGCTAAACTAAAAACTCATCTTTTCTGTTCTGCATTTAATCTCCCCCTTCCTGCTCCGTCCCCTTCTCCTTCCTAGTACTGCCATGCGGGGATGGGTCAGAGGGGAGATCCCTGTGGGTGGGGGGGTCTCCGGGGAAGTGTCCCTGTCCGATTCCCAGCCCGAGAGGTCCAAGGAGGACTCTGAGTGAGGCTGATCCCCGCGCCCTGTGGCCAAGGCCCGCTTGGAGCCAGAGGCACTGGCTCTGGAAGACCTCGCCCCTGAGGAATGGGACGGCGAGTAAGACCGGTGCAGAGGACCCTCAAGAGGCCCGCGGCTCTTGGGAGTTTCCAAGGCAGTTTTCGGAACCCCAGTCAGGTGACCCTCAGTCTCGGGGCACGTGCCAGCTATGCTGAGCAAAAGCGTCTGCTGGGCAGTGAGGAAGGCAGAAACGCTGTGCTCCAGTGCCAGCATATGGGACTCCCATTCGGGGGTGGGTCCCTGTGATGCTGATGCCGGGGTTACCAAGTCTGGCATGGAGGCAGAGAGGGGGTCCTCACCAGGACGACCCTCAGAAGACTTGGCGCCATCGCCGGAGGCCTCTGTGTCCATACGAAGTACCTTTCGAGGCTGCTCCTTGTCGGACCCTTGGGAACGCTGGGGAGGGCTAAGGGAACGAGTGTGAGACCACTCGTGCTTATCCAGCACCCCCAACAGTGATTTTGAGGTAGTCTTTTTCCGCCATTCCACCTCAGACGAACCCTGATCGGAATGACGCCTGGGGCGCAGGGTCACTGTGGGGGACCCCACCAGTGGTGGATCGATGGGGCGAGGTGCCCCCAGGGATCCCGGGGCTGCCTTATGGAAAATGTCATCAAACTTCTGCTTGTGGCTTAGCAAGGCCTTAGCGGACATTTTTTTTTACACAGTGAGCAGAGCTCCGGGTTGTGGTCAGCCCCCAGACACCGTAGACAGCAGTCGTGGGTATCCGTGAACAACATATTTTGGAGCATCTGTCACATTTCTTAAAACTGGTAGCCATGGGGGCAAAAAGGGCCCCTGCGAGGTCAAAAACCCTAGAGACCAGCGTGGAGAACAAAAGGGCATGAAAAGGGCCAGAAAGACAAAACACTAAGGGAAAACAAAAAAGTGATCCCCCAGCCCAAAGCCGAAGCAGGGGCGAAGGGGAGACGGAAGGACCGGTGCAACCGGAAAGGGGACCAAAAGGCCAAAGTTAACAAAACTTTTTCCGAGGGACGAGGATGTGCGCCGAAGGGCTCCATGGAAAAAGGGAGACTGAGCAATATGGCACCTTTGGGCGGGAAGAGGACCACACATGTGTGGCAGCAATCCCAAAGGCTTTCTTTAAAAGCTGGGGAATTGCTCAGTGCGGTCTCCGTCAATGCAGACGTCACCCATAAGTGAGGACTGACTTCCTGCTTGTTCCTGGAGAACATGTTAAAGCCCTCTGCCCAGTGTGCAATGGCAGCCAAGAGAGCAAATAGAATGCTAGGTATCATAAGGAAAGGAATGGAAAATAAAACAAAGGATATTATAATGCCTCTATATCATTCCATGGTGCGACTGCACGTTGAATATTGTGTGCAATTCTGGTCACTTTATCTTAAAAATGATATAGCGTTATTAGAAAAGGTACAGAGAAGAGCCACAAAAATGGTAAAGGGGATGGAAGGATCTCTCTATGAAGAGAGGCTAAAAAGGTTAGGGCTCTTTGACCTGTAAAAGAGACGGCTGAGGGGAGATATGATAGAGGTCTATAAATTAATGAACGGAGTGGAACAGGTAAACGCAGATCGATCGTTTACGTCAGAATATAGACAGACTAGGGGACATGCAATGAAGCTACAGGGTAACCTATTTATGGCTAATGGCTAACCACTATCTCTCCCACTGACCTCCTCGACCATCTAGCCAACCCTCTAGACAAAGGTCATATTTTTATTTACCGGAAGAGCATTATATTTGTTTATAATATGTACATAGTTCCTCCCTCGTTTTTACTCCATGTTTTACATTCCCTGTTCAATGTAAAAAACTTGATGTAACTTGCTTACATTCTTGTATGTTCTGTTTCAAATGTAAACCGCACTGATTATAATAGCGCGGTATATAAGAAATATAAATAAATAAAATAAATAAATAAATAAATTTAAGACTAATCAGAGAAAATATTTTTTCACTCAATGTGTAATCAAACTCTGGAATTTGTTACGGGAGGATGTAGTAAAAGCTGTTAGTGTAGCTGGGTTTAAAAAAGGTCTGGACAAGTTCCTGGAGGAAAGGTCCATAAACCATTATTAAAAGGGACCCAGGATATCACTGCTTGACCCAATACAAACATTGTGGAACCCTGTGTCTTTTGGGGAAACTGCTATGCACGTATGACCTGGATTGGCCACTGTTGGAAACAGGATACTGGGCTTGGTCTGACCCAGTATGGCATTTCTCATGTTCTTATCCCCCAAGCAGGTCTGGACTGATCGAACGGTCACGGTCCCTCAGGAAGCCTGCCCCTGCCTTCCCAGAATGCTCTCAGCTGCCATGTATCCAACAGCCTCCCATTCAAGGGATCAGCCTGGATCCATCCGTTCTGAATTTTTTTTTTAAAATCTGCCTCTTGGCTGCTTAGCTTCTATTTGGCTACTAAACCTACTACCAAGCACTCAGATCCAACACCTATGTCTCCCACCTATGTCCATCCAGTGCAGTCCAGCATTGGGCAGATGCTCTTCCCTAGCTTCTGAAGACTGAGATACTGGCCTTGGTGGGTGGTAGTGGTAGGCTATATGAGTTTAAATCACCAAAGTTTTGAACATGTTCAGTTTCCAACTGCTGGTGGGGGGAGACAACCCACTTGTCTGGACTGAACTGAAGGGATAAGAAGTTTGAATTGAATGCAGAAAGAGATAGGGATCCAATGAAATCATACAGACTGAACATTAGCTGTGCGGCCGAGTTCTGAATGTATTGATGGGGAGAGAGATGAATTGGTTAATTGGATAATTGGTTAACTGTATATAGTTAATAAAACACTGTTCCATGTAAAACTATGTTCAGTATTTGTTATATGTAAACCGCCTTTGATCTCTGGAAAAAGCAGTATAGAAGAAAAGCATAAATAAATAAATAAATTGGTAAGAGACCAGTGATGAGCAAGTTGCAATAGTCTAAGCAGGAGGCGACTAGAGAGTAGATAAGAGTCTTAGTGATGTGTTCAGGAAGGAAGGAACAGATTTTGATGTTAGAGAAAGAAAACAAGTTTTAGCTATGTTGGATGTTTGCAGAAAAAGACAGAAGAGTCAAACATGACTACAAAGTTGCCAACCAAGGAAACGGAGGATGATAGAAAGAGAGAAAGGTGGAAGTGGGGAGGGTGGGTTTAAGGGGAAAGAGAATGAGCTCTGTCATTCAGCTTCAAATGGCGGCAGGACATCCAGACAGCAATATCAGACCTAGATTCCTGAAGTAGAAAGATAATCCTGAAAGTAATCAGCATAAAGATGGTACTAAAAACCATGGAAGGAAATCAAGGCACCAAAAGAGAGAAAAGAAAACTTAGTCCCTATACTATCTGAAAGCAGGATAGCAGTGGAGGAAGAGCCACGAGAGCATATACTAAAAGTGTGATGGGAGACACAGAAACCAGGAAAGAGCAGAGCCCCTAAAGCCAAGCAAGAACAGGGGATAGTGACGATCAACAGCGTCAAAAGCAGCAGATAGGCCCAGAAGCACAAATATAGGGTAAAGGCCCTTGCATTTGGCTAGGACAGGGGTCTGTAACCTTTAAGACATAAAGAGCCACTTGGACCCGTTTCCGAAGGGAAAAAAAAAAATGGGAGCCGCAAAACCATTGCGACATTTAAAACAAATCTAACACTGCATATATTGTTTCTTACCTTAATGCTATATACGACCCCCTACTTTTCCTGTTAAAATATAGGTGTTTGGCCTATACTCGCCGTATAAGACTACCCCTCTTCCTTCGCACACCAAAAAAAATACGCCAGAAAATATCACAACAAGTAACAATATTTGATTTCAAAATTATGATGATTTTGTAGTCAAATCACTAATATGAAATAAAATTATTTTTTCTACCTTTGTTGTCTGACCAATTTATTCTTTGATCATGCTGGTCCCGATCTGAGGCTTCTGCTTTCCTGTCTTCTCTTAGCTCTCTTTCTGTGGTCTATGGTCCATCTGCCATTTCTTATCTCTTCTTTCGTTTTCTTCACTTCTTTCCATCAGCCTATTTCCAGTCCCAGTAACCCTCCCCAATATCAGCCCCTTTCCAGTCCTCACTCCCAGTACCTTCCAATGTCAACTTGCATTCCCATGATTGCCACTGGTGTCCATTTCCTTCCAATCCCCCTCCTTCCCCACTGACCAGTCCCTTCTAGTACAAATACCATGGCAGCCTTAGCCCCCAGTTATCTTCCAGGGCCAGCAGCTCTATCCTCCCCTCCCCACAATCAGCCCATGCCCATTCAAAGCCCCCCAATCAGCTCGCTTCCAGTGCTAATCCCCCCTCAACCCCATTACCAGTGCTAGCCTCCCCTAATCAGCCCAATACCAGTCCTACCCCCCATCAGCTCATTACCAGTCCTAGCCTCCCCTAATCAGCTCATTTCCAGTGCTAGTCCCCTCAACCCCATTACCAGTGCTCCATCCCTCCATGTCAGCCCCCTCCATCCCTCCATGTCATCCCCCCTCCCTCCATCCATATCAGCTCCCTCCCTCCATGTCAGCCCCCTCCATCCCTCCATGTCAGCCCCCCTCCCTCCATCCATATCAGCTCCCTCCCTCCATGTCAGCCCCCCTCCCTCCATCCATATCAGCTCCCTCCCTCCATGTCAGCCCCTCCTCCCTCCCTCCATCCATGTCAGCCCCACTCCCTCCATGTCAGTCCCCCTCCCTCCATCCATATCAGCTCCCTCCCTCCATGTCAGCCCCCTCCATCCCTCCATGTCAGCCCCCCTCCCTCCATCCATATCAGCTCCCTCCCTCCATGTCAGCCCCCTCCATCCCTCCATGTCAGCCCCCCTCCCTCCATCCATATCAGCTCCCTCCCTCCATGTCAGCCCCCCTCCCTCCATCCATGTCAGCCCCCCTCCCTCCATGTCAGCCCCATCAGCTCCCTCCCTCCATGTCAGCCCCCCTCCCTCCATCCATCCATATCAGCTCCCTCCCTCCATGTCAGCCCCCTCCATCCCTCCATGTCAGCCCCCCTCCCTCCATCCATATCAGCTCCCTCCCTCCATGTCAGCCCCTCCTCCCTCCATCCATCCATGTCAGCCCCCCTCCCTCCCTCCATGTCAGCCCCCTCCCTCCATCCATCCATATCAGCTCCCTCCCTCCATGTCAGCCCCCTCCATCCCTCCATGTCAGCCCCCCTCCCTCCCTCCATTTCAGCCCCTCCTCCCTCCATCCATCCATGTCAGCCCCTCCTCCCTCCATCCATCCATGTCAGCCCCCTCCCTCCCTCCATGTCAGCCCCCTCCCTCCATCCATCCATATCAGCTCCCTCCCTCCATGTCAGCCCCCGCCCTCCCTCCATGTCAGCCCCCCTCCCTCCATCCATATCTGCTCCCTCCCACCATGTCAGCTCCCCTCCCTTCTTCTGCAGCCGCGGCTCCCAGCCTCTTAGGGAACCGCGGCTGTGCTTTTAAAATCATCTCGGAGCCCTTCCTGTCTTGACGGGCTCCGTGCAGCATTGTCCCGCCTCTAAAGGAAGTTTGGAGGCGGGACAATGCTGCACGGAGCCCGTCAAGACAGGAAGGGCTCCGAGATGATTTTAAAAGCACAGCCGTGGTTCCCTAAGAGGCAGGGAGCCGCGGCTGCAGAAGAAGGGAGGGAGCTTACAAAACTATTGCCTGTCACCGGGCGGGCAGTGTGCTCCGGAGCCGCGGCAAAGGTGAGAAAGAGCCGCATGCGGCTCCGGAGCCGCGGGTTGCCGACCCCTGGGCTAGGAACAAGTCACTGGGGATTTTGGTAAGAGTTGTTTTAATAGAAATGTAGAAGGCGAAAGCCATATTGCAGTGGATCCAGAATGGTTCTCTAGGATGCACCCCTCCTGGGTCAATGCAATGAGACTATCCTGCATCAACGTGGCACAGATAAGATAGTCATCAAGGTACAAATGGATATGAAAGCCTTCCTGACACAAGGCCACTGCCACTACCATTACCTTGGAGATGGTTCAGAAAGCTGTGGCCAAACCGAAGGGCATCGCCTGAAATTGCTACTACTATTACTTATTTATATAGCACTACAGGGCACATGCAGCGCTATACAGAGACATGTAAGACTTAGAGTCTAGTCAAGACAGACAACACAACTGGCCAACCATTGAAATCACAGAGGAACCTCCCAGATGGGAATGTTCAAGATGCTGCCGCCAAGTCCAGCAACAAGAGGTATTACCCTTTCCCAATCACCCAAACCACCGACCTCAGTCTTCATGTGAAACAGATCTTCAGGCACTTGTAGACTACCCTTGCACCACAAAAAAAGATGGAGCATTGATTCATACCAAGCTTGCTCTGAGGCAAAGGGCCAAGGGCCTGTAACTGAATAAGCCTTTCTAGTGTGGTCTTCACAGCTCTTTTTTGTAGTAGAGATCTGCATGGGGAGGCCATGAAAGCATCTGTGATAGGAATAGCACATTACAAGACACTGTGTTGAATACCTAGAATCCAGTAGTCCATTGTGATTTGGACTCACCCCATGTAAAGCAGCCAGAGCTGTCATCCTACTAGAACCACCTTGGAATGAGCCCAGCACCCCTATTTCAGCAAAGCAGGAATGGCCAGGCCCTGAAGAAGCAGCACCATCCTTGGAATTTTGGGCTTCCCAAAGGGCTGAGACTTCCCCTGCAACTTCCCTAACTGGGAGAAAGGTTGACAATCTGGGCATATGCCTGGACTCCTGAGCCTGAGAATGAGATGAAAACCTCTTGGATAATCCTTGGGGCTTATTCTCGAGAAGATCAAGATTTAAATTCACCATGGTCTTTGGGGAAGCTTTAGGAAAGCTAGTCAAACAAGATTGCCCCTAGAGGGCAGCTCAATAAAACCGGTCAGTAGATGTGGCTGATTCACAGTAGCCGAGATCACCATCTGCACTGACAAACGGATGAGAACATAGAAAGCATCAATCAAAACAGTTGTGGCCAACTCCAAAAAGTTGGGCATAAGAAGAGCAGATCGCTCTTGCAGAACCAATCAGGTGAACACAAGAGGCAAGGGTGAATGATGAACACAGGTGCTTTATTAAAACCCCAACGCGTTTCGGCGAACGCCTTCTTCAGGGGGACTAAATAACTGACAAACAATAAGAGATAATAAACAAACATAGTAAAAAATCTTAAAACAAAAGGGCATCATAAATAAAGAAGCTGTTGCATATTAATATATAAAATAACACTCATAAAACAGTAAAATAATACCAATCATAAAAATGATGATATAAAGCTAATAAACACATGAATAAATACAAAATAATATAAAAATAGACGCAGGGAAGATAAAGGCTCAAACCAATATGGATGACAATAAAAAGAAATGGAGTTGCAATACAAATCCTACTCACTGTTATGCACCTTAGCTGCAAAGACACCATGCAGCACTGTCTCTTATTCAGTTACTGTCACTGATAAGTTGGCAACGTATGACAACTGTGCATATCCTGGAAAACTAAAATGCGATGAATCCATAATAAGAACATGTAAATAGGTAAAAACCCCAAACCAAGGAACTGCTTTCACATTTAACACTAGAAAAAATCTTGGGAGCTTTTACTAACTAAAGGTGTGGACAATAAATCAAGTGGTACTTTTTCTAAAGCGTAAATGTGCAGGGACCTTACACCGTGCAACACTATCTCTTAAAGGAGTTACTGTTGCTATTGAATTAGCGGCGTCAGAGGACGGCGTACCACAATTGTGTATGTTATAAAACTAAATTGTAGTAAATCCATAGCTGAACTATATAAATGGACAGGACAACAAAATCAAAGTGATTATACGCTGAGAACCTGTTAAAACATAACTCCTAAAAACAGTAGTAAAACATAAGTTAAAATGTGCTAGTGAGAAAAGGGGTGCGGGTGTCTTACGCCGTCCCTTAGTAAGTTACGATTACTGTTGTAAACATGAAAAATCAGCGTGTTACCACCGTGCACATCTTGTAAAGCCAAAACGTAGTAGATCGATGTTGCTTTGCTCTTGGAAACGGCAAGTGGATATCAGAAAAAGTGATCCTAAACACTATTACCACTAAAGTGAAAGATAGATTATGAAGAGTTAGTAAAAAGCGGTAAACATGTAAGTGCCTTGCATCGTCAAAAAAGGACTGGAGTACATGGACCTCATACTAATAAGAAGGTTACCTGACAAAATGTCATGCGCAAAGTTCTGTGTCTAGTAGACTAAGGAACCCAACTGTGGAATGAAGCAAGTTTAAAAACGCTGAAACCTGTGCCAAAAAAGGGGGCGTGGCCAAAAATTGGAGCGGCCAGGATGGTCAGTAAAATCATCCGAAATCGTGAACTAGATAACTTAGCGAGGGGGGGGAAAAACAACGTTAAAAAGAGATAATTAAGTGTAACATATATTGTGGCAACTTCTTTACACTTAGTAAAAGAACTATAAGGCATAAAAAAAAAACAGGGACTATAAAGTGCTCTATACTTCTGACATCACATGGAGGTCATAAAATGAAAATCAGAACCTTTATCCCATGTCCATTGTGTTAAAAAATTGCAGTGAGAGGACTAGTACACATTATTCGCTTTAGGTATAAAGTGCTTCACTCTATTACTCTCTACCTCTAGCGGTTAAACATGGAATTTGGCCACAAAATAACAACCAGAAGAAAACACCCACTGGAAGGGACAGCCTCCATAGAGACTTCGTTCAAGTGGCTAAATTGTAGCCACGTATCTAACCTTGAAAAAGCAAGTCAGATCTACAAAGATAATCAAATAGATCTAAAAGCAAAATAAATGACCACATATATCATGTAAAAATACTTAAAAACTAAAAACTTAACTATGTTGTGTATTATAAATAGATTAAAAAATAACAAATTAATAATAAGAAATTCCAAAGATTATACTGATACATTAATAAATCTATTGCCTGATTAGATCCATACTATTAAGTACATAATGTAACACTATCTTAATTGCAACAATGAATCATTGACATCTCCGCCTATCCAGTAAGGCACAACCAAACTAAACAACCACGTGTAACATAGTAAAAAACAAAAAGCTAAAAAACTAAAAGCAGTGTTGTGTGTTATAAATAAATAAATAAACAAACAAACAAACAAGATAAAACAGAAATAGTGCTGATTACAAACACTGACAAATCTATTTCCTGGTTAAGTCCATTCGGCTCCAAACTGTTAAGCTCATATATATATAGCGTTGTTCTAATTTCAACAACGATTTATTGACATCTCCTCCTCTCCAATGTGGCACAACTATTCTTAGCACTAAATATTTCAAATCACTAATAGTATGTTTTCTTTCCAACCAATGGGCAACAAGTGGCTTGTCTGGAATCGTTCTTTGTATACAACTCCTGTGTTCTATTATCCTTGTCTGAACCTGTCTTATGGTTTTTCCAACATACACCAAATTGCAGGGACAGAATCAAGTAAATCACATTCTCTGTTTTACAGTTGCAAACTATTTATATAGATTTTTTGCTGGGAAATTGGATGAAGAAAAACCATCTTTAACTGAAAGGGTATGTACATAGATGGAGCAACTACCACACTTGAAGTGGCCCTTTACTTTTGGCAATGGTTTATGGTATGACAGAGCAGAGGGGACCAATACATTAGCTAGGTTGGGATTACGTTTATAAGCCACCACTATCCTCTTTGACGCAAAAACAGGTAATGTAGTTAATAAATACCATTCTTGCTTCAAAATATTAGTAATTTCTTTCGAATAATTGGTGAAAGTGAGAGGGCAAACAATTTTGTCTATCTTAGTATGTTCCTTTTTCTGTAGAAGTGCTGTGCGGTCTACAGTACAAGCCCTAAAAAAAAGCCTTCTTCATAGAATTCTTCGGGAGGGAGGGGCAGAGGGCACGGTCTCATGTCCAAGAGACGGTTGGATTGGGATTTATGAGTGGTATTGTTAATCTATCGAGTTATGATCTTACTAGTACCGAAATGAAAGTTTTAGAAAAAGGTCTGTCTTTTATCCCTACACGGAAACATGACAAGTTCACTGCTCACATTGAACTATTTAAATTTTTTCGTAAATTAAAGATTAGGAATTATTTCGACAACACTGATTACACTAATACAGATCCCTCAGTGATTAAAAAACCATTATCCTGGATATCACCAACACACACCAGCCCTCTTATTTCAGCATATGAAAGTGTCGTTTTATCTAAGGTACAGAAATTATACCAGAAGAAAACCAAAGTTTTCTATAATTTCTCTAGGGCGGAAAAATCAGCATTGCATGATCTTTGCAATAATGACTCAATAATAATAAAACCCGCAGATAAGGGAGGGGCGCTGGTAATACAAGACCGAAGAGCCTATATCACTGAAGTATCACGCCAGCTGAATAATACTGATTTCTACCAAAAAATCTACGATGATCCAACTCAGGGTTTACAGCAACAACTAGATACTATTTTATATATAGGAAAGGAAGCTGGTTATTTGACCCCCAAAGAAATATCTTTTCTTAAGGTTTCTCACCCAGTTATTCCTACGATATATATGGTTCCAGAAATCCACAAATCTCTTCAAAATCCACCGGGACGCCCAATAGTTTCCACCATAGGATCCCTTCTTGAACCTATATCCAAGTTCTTAGATGTTTTTTAAGACCTTTTGTTATTAAGGTGGAGTCATATGTACAGGACTCAACTCATGTTAATATTTTACGGGATTTTTCAGAATATCATGATGGATTGTTGTTAGTTACTTTAGACATCAATTCACTATACACTAACATACCTCAAAAAGCAGCTATGGATGTTTTAGCCAATACTCTCATCCAGAGACCTAAGCCTATTTGTATACCAACTTTTTTTCTTACGTAATTAGCATCCATAGCAATAATGGAAAATTATTTTATATTTAAGGGTGTCTTTTACAAACAAATTAAAGGTGTGGCCATGGGCTCGTCAATGGCCCCTGACGTTGCTAATTTATATGTGGCAGACTTTGAAAAACAGTACCTCACTTTCCATCCCTATAAAGCACATATACGTCTTTGGAAAAGATATATTGACGACGTTTTAATGGTTTGGGATGGCACAGAATTAGAACTAAAATTTTTTTTTAACTGGCTTAATAGTTTGGATCCTAATTTACAGTTTGAAGGGTTGTTCAGCGCAGAACGGATAAGCATATCTTGATATTATGATTAAAAAGGGTGATGACGGTTTTATATAGGAAACCTACTGATAGGAACACTTTTACAATACGACAGTTTTCACAATACCTCTTTAAAAAACAATTTGCCTATAAGTCAGTTTTTGAGGATTAGGAGACTCTGCACTAGACACAGATTTTGAAAAACATGCGGCTGACATGCACTATCTTTTTAAACAACGGGGGTACCCGAAGAATTCTATTAAGGCGGCTTTTTTTAGGGCTTGTACTGTAGACCGCACAGCACTTCTACAGAAAAAGGAACGTACTAAGATGGACAAAATTGTTTGCCCTCTCACTTTCACCAATTATTCGAAAGAAATTACTAATATTTTGAAAAAAGAATGGTATTTATTAACTACATTACCTGTTTTTGCGTCAGAAGATAATGGTGGCTTATAAACGTAGTCCCAACCTAGCTAATGTATTGGTCCCCTCTGCTCTGTCATACCATAAACCATTACCAAAAGTAAAGGGCCACTTCAAGTGTGGTAGTTGCTCCATCTATGTACATACCCTTTCAGTTAAAGATGTTTTTCTTCATCCAATTTCCCAGCAAAAAATCTATATAAATAGTTTGCAACTGTAAAACAGAGAATGTGATTTACTTGATTCTGCCCCTGCAATTTGGTGTATATTGGAAAAACCATAAGACAGGTTCGGACAAGGATAATAGAACACAGGAGTTGTATACAAAGAGCGATTCCAGACAAGCCACTTGTTGCCCATTGGTTGGAAAGAAAACATACTACTAGTGATTTGAAATATTTAGTGCTAAGAACAGTTGTGCCACATTGGAGAGGAGGAGATGTCAAATTGTTGTTGAAATTAGAACAACGCTATATATATGAGCTTAACAGTTTGGAGCCGAATGGACTTAACCAGGAAATAGATTTGTCAGTGTTTTTGTAATCAGCACTATTTCTGTTTTATCTTGTTATTTATTTATCACACACAACACTGCTTTTAGTTTTTTAGCTTTTAGTTTTTTACTATGTTACACGTGGTTGTTTAGTTTGGTTGTGCCTTACTGGATAGGTGGAGATGTCAATGATTCATTGTTGCAATTAAGACAGTGTTACATTATGTACTTAATAGTATGGATCTAATCAGGCAATAGATTTATTAATGTATCAGTATAATCTTTGGATTTTCTTATTGTTTATTAATTTGTTCATTATTTTTTAATCTATTTATAATACACAACATAGTTTTTAAGTTTAGTTTTTTTTTTTTTTGCAGTTTAATATCTTTTATTGAAGTAATGCAAGACTTGAAATGTTGTACATAAGCACTTGGAAAATGTCCTTAGATCTCCAGGCTATTCTTCTATTTCTCCAATAGGAGATGTCAGAACCTACAGAAAATATATTTTTCTCCAGGGTCGATAATAGTGGCTGGACCTCTGCTGTAACAGTAGAAATAAACTTTCCCAAAGACTAAACAAATTGCAGGATGTATCCTATATGCCGCGACTGTTTGCGTGAAGTCTTACAGCTGGCGTCACTTGGAAACAAAGTGTAAAGGCGGGACAAGACTGAAATGAGTAACATAGAAACATGACGGCAGATAAAGACCATACAGTCTATCCAGTCTGCCCTTCCATCCCAATGACTAAGCTCTACAGTCCCTTTTCTCCTTTAGAGATCGTTTGTTTGGTCCATGCTTTCTTGAATTCAGATACAGTCTCTACTACCTCCACTGATAGACTATTCTATGCATCTACCACTCTTTTGGTAATCATAACTAGTATTTTGGGTGTTTTAGCATGCCCTGTTGAAGGTGCCAACATGAATTAGCCCTTGAATTAACCCTTTAATCTGACCAGCAGTATATAAGAGAAATATGTAAATTCAGTTAACGTTTTACACAACCTTTGCATTTCCAATCAAATAGGAGGGAATCAATTCACTTTTAGTATGTAAGAAAGTTATACATGTCACTAGCTGAGATAAATGAATATTCATACAGCGTGTGCCATATAAGGAAAGCACATGACTGAGAATAAATGGCAGGAACTACTGTCTGACCGAGCAGGGCTACCGATTGTGCTCACGCTGACACAAGGCAGCAGTGCTTATCACATTGCAAACTCAACTTTATAGCATTCCTTTCCATACTTTTTTTTTTATTGAAAGGCAACCATTAAATACATAAGAACATGAGCCATAAACATATTACAATATCAAAAGATAAAGCCAAAACCACTAACAGGAAACACAAGGCTGGCCAACGAAATGCCTTCTTTTATTTTTGTTATGATTATGTTATGCTCCCTCTTTCCCTTTGTCCCCCCCACCCCCCCCTCCATTCAGCAGTATATCACAGAACCCGTCTCCCAAAGTAAGGCAGCAACCCCCCCCCACCACCAACACCCCCTCTCTCCCCCAAACCACCCCATCCTAAACTCCCCCTCCCTCCCCCCCACCCTCAAAACTCTATGCTAGCCCATAAGAAAGGAAACATGCCAGCCAATCAGCGCCCATGAAGCAAAGTGCGGTTCCGCAAAGAATCAATATGCCATCTAGTCTGTGGCTCCCAGGCTCCCAGACCGTGCCACCGTTCTGGGCAATCAGGAACCATAGCGAAGGACAAAGGGCTCCC
Organism: Ichthyophis bannanicus; assembly: GCA_033557465.1. Classification (NCBI taxonomy): domain Eukaryota; kingdom Metazoa; phylum Chordata; class Amphibia; order Gymnophiona; family Ichthyophiidae; genus Ichthyophis; species Ichthyophis bannanicus. The sequence goes on along the minus strand of CM066049.1, from coordinate 139,509,911 downwards.
ACACCTGCTCAAACGCGTCAGACGCATTCTACCAACAGCCACCCCTCGTTCCATTGTATAAGTATCCCACATCTGTTCCAACCAGGCCGAGAGAGATGGAGGAAGGACGTGCTTCCAAACTGATGCGAGAGACAGGTGAGCCGCATTCAGACCATGGCGAAGCAAAGCTAGCTGTGGGCTGCGTGCCCCAGGCACTACTGCCCCAAAGAGAAAGATACCCGGGTCCCAGGGAATGCTCAACCCAAGAAGTTGCTGTAAACGGGATTGAATTCCCCTCCAAAAGGTGCGGATGCGAGGGCAAGTCCACCAGATATGTGTGAGGGTACCTTTCTGCCCGCACCTCCGCCAACAAAGATCTGCAGCTCCTGGATAGATGCAGGCAATCCGTGCAGGGGCCATATACCATCGATATAATATTTTATAGTTAGTTTCGCGAGCGTTAACCGCTACCGAACTCTTCCACAATTTACCCTCTACCCGTTCCCACTGCTGCTCAGAGTAATGAAGGTTCAAATCAGAATTCCAAAGTGCTCTATGCTTGGTGAAGTTCAAGTGCTGCCCCTGTAGGAGGGCATATAAGGCAGCTATAAGCCCTTTAGTAGTAGTACACCCCTCACAAAAACGCTCCAAGTCCGTCAATTCTCGGGCCACATGGAGTTGAATGGTTCTAGACTGAACCCAATGCGCTACTTGCGTATATTGAAAGAGGTGACCACCGGGAAGGTCAAAATCCTCGAAGTGTACGAAATTATTGTAGCTTACCGTCATCAAACAGTTGTCCAGCCCGGCTAAGGCCCTTGTGCCCCCACAGCCGGAAGACCGGATCAGCCATCCCTGGGGGAAAAGAGGCATTATCCACTATAGGTGCCAAAGGAGTCAGGTCCATCCCATGAGGCCGAAAGAACTGGTCCCAGCAGCGGAGGGTATGAAGGATGTAGGGATTACTTGGGCGCTTACCACTCCATAGTTTGGACCCAAACCACAGCCGGTCCCCCAGTCCCACTCTCCCCGCTAAGTTCATTTCCATCTGCACCCACCTCTTGGAGCTATCCGCAATCATCCACTCCACCCCAGCATGACATTGCGCCGCTGCATAGTACCAGTGCAGATTAGAAGCCCCCATACCCCCAGAACGCGTACGGGCATAGAGAGTTCAGCGCGACAACCGCGGGCGATGATACCGCCAGATAAACTTCATTAGCAGAGTTTGCCAGGCACCAGTGTTCCCCGAGCCAACGTTATTGGGAGAACCTGGAAGAGGTACAAGAAACGGGGAACAACCACCATCTTAACGACCGCAATACGCCCAAACCAGGAAAGTATTAGGCTATGCCAGGTGTCTAAATCCCGCCGAACCTGGTGAAGTAGGGGATCATAGTTAGCCTTGAATAGGGCCGCTCGCTCCACTGTCAGCTGCACACCTAGGTAGCGTAAAGCACCAGTCACCCAGCGAAAAGGGTAGGCGGCTTGAAGTTCCGCACAAACCACCACGGAGACTCCTACGTTTAGAACTTCCGATTTAGTGTAATTGATTTTGAATCCAGACACCTGGGAGAAAGTTTTAAAGAGCTGCATAGCAGTAGGAAGGGACGCAAGGGGATTCACCAAGGATAATATAATATCATCCCGCAAAGAGCGCAATCCGGTAATCTGCGGGGCCCACGCGAACACCCTGCAGGCCCGGATGTTCACGAAAGCTTTGCGCCAAAGGTTCCATCACAAGCGCGAACAACAGCGGCGATAGGGGACAGCCTTGGCGAGTGCCCCTCTCCAAGAGGAAATTTCTCGATTGACCTCCATTAACCCGGACACATGCCTTAGGTTCCTGATATAAGCTATGAACCCAGCGGATGAAATTAGGACCAAAGCCCATCGTTTCTAGCACACACCAGAGATAACCCCAGCTAACACGGTCGAAGGCCTTTTCTGCATCCACCCCCACAACTAAAGCCGGCTGTGGGTCCTGCTGAGCCACGTGAAGAACCTGTAGCATGCACCGCATATTATCAGCTGCCTGGCGGCCCGGTACAAACCCAACCTGGTCGGGATGTACCAAAATTGGGAGAACCTGATTCAATCGCGCAGCCAGCACGGCTGCAAGTATTTTGACGTCCGTATTTAACAGGGAGATGGGGCGATATGAGGCCGCGTCTTGCAAAGATTTACCTGGCTTAGGGAGCATCACTATCAAAGCCTCACGCTGAGATGGGGGCAGAGGCACCCCCCTCAGAACCTTGTTGAAAAGCACTGCCAACGTTGGCGCTAATTGTACGCGGAATGTCTTGTAGTACTCCGCGGGAAAGCCATCATTACCCGGCTCTCCCCCAGTTTTCAGCCGTCGAATTGCGTTTTCCACCTCTTCCACCGTGAATTCAGATTCTAAGCGATCCCGGTCGGAGTCTGTCAGGTGCGGCAAGGTAATCGTCTGCAAGAAGCCCTGCACGTGTGCCAAGTCAAAAGGTTAGGCTTTATATAACTGTTCCAGGTACGCAGCAAAAATGTCGCGTACCTCCCGAGAGATAACCCGCTTCTGCCCCCCAGAATCACGAAGCTCACGAACCACCCTCGCGGATTGCTGCTGCCGGAGACGCAGGGCTAGAAAGCGGCCGGTCTTATTCCCGTGCTGATAAAAGGTTTGCCGCAGTTTCCGGTGCTTATTATCTAATTCTCTTTGTAAACATGCATCCAAGTTAGCCCGGGCAATCCTCCACTGACGCAGAGCCCGTTGTGATCCAGTCTGGGCATGCTCTAAACGCAATCGGGTAGAGTCTCCCACTAACTGACAATATTCCCGTTTCCAAGCTCTCCGCGTGCGGGCAGCTTCCGCCATAAGTTGGCCCCTAGCCGTGGCCTTGAAGGCATCCCAAACCAGGGGAAGTGGGACTTCCCCAGAATCATTGAGCTCAAAGAACTCAATTATGAAATGGCCATGTTCCTGTACTGCGCACTGTCGACGCAGGAATCGCACATCAAGTCTCCAAAGCCATTGGTGCTCGTTGCACAAGTCCGTCGGAAGGGTGAGCCAACATGATAGAAACATAGAAACATGATGACAGAAAAAGACCACAAGGCCCATCTAGTCTGTCCTTCCATAACTACAACAGTCCACTTTTTACCTTTAGAGATCCTCTGTGTTGGTCCCATGCTTTTTTGAATTCAGTAACTGTCCTCATCTCTACCACCTCCACTGGGAGACTATTCCACGGATCCACTACTCTTTCCGTAAAGAAATATTTCCGCATATCACTCCTGAATCTATCTCCCTTCACCCTCATCGCATGTCCCCTCGTAGCAGAACTTGCTTTCAATTGAAAGAGGCTCTCTCCCTGAACATTTATGTCACGGAGGTATTTAAACATCTCAATCATATCACCTCTATCCCGCCTTTCCTCTAAGGCGTACATATTAAGATCCTTAAGTCTGTCCTCATATGCTTTATAATGAAGCCCATTAATCATTTTAGTAGCAACCCTCTGCACCGACTCCATCCTGTTCACATCCTTTTGAAGGTGCGGTCTCCAGAATTGCACACCATACTCCAAATGAGGTCGCACCAAAGACTTATACAGAGGCATTATCACCTCCTTTTTTCTGCTAGCCATTCCTCTCCGTATGCACCCAAGCATCCTTCTAGCTTTTGCCGTCGCCTTTTCTACCTGTTTAGCTACTTTAAGATCAGACACAACCACGCCTAGGTCCCGCTCTTCTTTAGTGGACAAAAGTACTTCACCTCCTATACTGTATTGCTCCCTTGGATTGCTGCAGCCCAAATGCATGACCTTACATTTTTCAACATTAAATCCCAGCTGCCAAATTCTAGACCATTCTTCAAGCTTAGCTAGAGCCCTCCTCATGTTATCTACACCTTCCTGGGTGTCTACTCTATTGCAGATTTTGGTATCATCCGCAAAGAGGCAAACCTTACCCGACAGCCCTTCCGCTATATCACTAACAAAGATGATAGAAACATAGAAACATGGGGCATGATCCGACCAGGTCAGTGCCCCATGACCAGCCTCCACCCTCCCATCCATCAAGCGCTGGTCCAACAGAAAATAATCTATGCGGGTATGCACCTGGTGGACGGGCGAATAGTATGTGTAGCTTCTCTCTCCCTCATTAGTGTCCCTCCAGACATTCCGCAAGCCTAAATCTACTAGAAGGTTCTGTAAAGCCCTACTAGGTCCCCCCACCACCCTCCCAGTACTACTCGTTGAGTCCAAATGGGGCACCAGATGTGTGTTTCAATCCCTGCCGAGAACAATGGGGCCTTTCGCGAAGTCCGCCAGCAAGGTCTTCAACCATGTAAAAAAAGATCCCTGGCCTTCATTTGGGGCATAGATGTTAGCTAAGGTTAAGAGATGACCTTCCAAGCGTATATTCGCAAAAGGCCACCTTCCCAGAGTATCTCTTTTAACCTCTTCCACCTGGAGAGATAAGCTCTGATGGAATAAAAGGGCTACCCCACGTTTCTTCCGGCCATGCATGTCCGAAGCTACCCATACCTCAGTGTAAGGGTTACGCTTTAGCCATCCCTGTTTACTAGCCCGAAGATGTGTCTCCTGTAAAAATACAATATTCCCTTTCAAAGCCCGCAGTTCTGAGAACAGTAAAGAGCGCTTTCTTGGGGAGTTAAGACCCTTAACATTCAAAGAGAACAAGCGCAACATGGGTAGTTAAACACCAAGTCTTCCCTGCCCCTTGCCTCCCCAAGAGCCCAGGAGATTCCGCCCCCATAACACTGGTAAGATGTATAGTGCTTTTACCTCCCTTACCCGCATGTTCCCTATCCCGAAAAAAATTACTATAACCCCCCCCCCCCACCGTACCCAAAACCCTACCATCCCCGAACTGTGTATAATACCCACACCACCAGTCCCACCCCCCTTCCCGTCAATACCACCTGCCTGTTGAAATAAAAACAGGGCACGGTAATTGACCCCAAACTAAACTCCGTCCAGGTCCCCACATAGCTTAGTTACAAGCATAACATTTAATAGCATTTCCCCATAACCCGCCTCCCCAATAGCATATTATTCCCGTAGTGCCCCCGTAACAAAACATCTTCATCAACAAAACATCCTCATATCGCCCACCACCCCCAAGTTGCACACAATTCAGGTGCCCCGGGCCCTTCCAGGCCAAGAGCCACTAGCTCAGCAAAAGCTGACGGGAAAAAACAGCAAAGTTAACAGAACTAGACAGTCAGCCTTTGGATATGGGAGCGGAGAGCCCTTAAACAGGGTTCCCCGAGCCCAAAAAATACGCACTCCAACTTCAGGAAAAATCAGACAGTTTTGCCCACCCGGGTCCATTTCGAATGTTGGATCTTAGAAGGCGAGAGGTGAGGCAGCGCATTGTCTTCTACTAGACCCGCCTGACGCAGGGCCCGCCAAGCCTCAGTATGGTCCTTTGCTGAGATCTTTTTGTTCCCCAAAAGAAAGTTTATCCGGAACGGGAAGGACCAGGAATAGCGGATCCCTTTGTTGTTCAGGACCATCGTGATTGGTTTCATCTCCCTCCGCCGGGCCAGTGTGAACGCCGAAAGGTCCTGGTATATCATTACCGCTGCGTCTTGGAAATGGATCGCCTTTCTCTCTCGACCCCGGCGAATGAGAAGCTCGGCATCAGTGTATCGCAGGAATCTTGCAATGACATCCCGGGGTTGGTTGTTAGGCGGTTTTCCCAAGGCACGGTGAGAACTCGTTCAAATTCCATTCCAGACTCATGAGCAGCCAGTTCCTCCGCTGGGAGCAATTCCGCGATCAGATTTTTGAGTACCGTCGTAAGGTCCTCACCACCCCCACAGCTTCCGGGATACCCCGAAAACGCACATTGCGGCGGGAGCGGTTTTCAATGTCGTCAATTTTATAGGTCAGTTCCATGGCTTACGCATGTTGTCTGTTGAGCGCACATTGTAAGTCCACTAAGGCACCATCGTGGTCACCAACTTTTGTCTCCACTTCTTCCACTCGTGCACCCAGATCCTTTATGTCACTCCGCAGTTCCGCAATGGTGCTCATCACTTCTTCGCGCATGGAGCGAAATTCCGTAGCCAGGTCCTCAAAACCCCGCCGAAGTTCTCGTTGGAGCGGAGCGTAGGGGGGCTGCATGGGAAGGCCCAAGTCACTTTCGCTCACAGTCTCATCATCAGAGCCTATCGAGAGATTTTTGTTAGTCGGGCTAGTCGGAGCACCACCCTTAATCTGCAACCGCTGAGATGATCGCATTCCCTCCCAGGCCTCGGGATTTTTAGCCTTAGTAGCCATGTGAGAGGTAACAACCAAGCAATCCAGCAAACCAAAAGAGGGCAATGAGCAGAGAAGGTGAATAGTGCCAAGCAGTCCCGCTCTGGATCAGCAGGGGGAGCTCCAGGATCGTGCAAGGCAGCAAAGTTCACACAGTGTTGGGAGAGACGGAGCACAAAGCCAGCAATGGAACAAAGGCCAGTCAGGCAGCATAGAGAAGTGGCAGCAGCCTCTAGAAGTGCCTTGAGAGCGAGGAGGCACTCAATGGGAGTCTCTGAGTCGAGTACAGGCTCTATATTAAGGAAGGGAGAGCAGGGCACGACGGCGAAGACCAGAATTGTAGTAGCTGGTGTAGGCTGCAGGTGATTCGTTGAGGAGTGTCCACGTGATCAAGGCCTTGCTGAGCACATTGGAACGCAGGAGGAACCATACGTTCCAAGACCACGCGGTGATGGCAGCCGTGGTATCAAGCCTCACCGTGGGCCCCCACGAAGCTCCTCAGCATCAAGTTTCAGGCGTTCTCTCCTTTGCCACTCAGATGTTGCTCCGTCTCGGGGTGGAAGAAGCAGTCAGCTCGGCAGCACCAGCACCAGAGCACCTCTCTCCCTCTCCTTTCCAACTCCGAGCCCCTGAGAACACTCACAGCAACCAGGTAACGCTTCTCCAAGATGCGGTGGGTAGCGGGAGCAAGGCTTTAAAAGGCAGCGGGCCGCAAGCTCTGCACAGGGATCCCCAGGTGCAGAGGGCTTATCTGAGCAGCGTCGCCAAGCAGAAGTAAAGCGGCAAGGCCGGCTTGGAGATGTACCAGCGCAGCGTTTCAGTTCGCGCTGCAGTGCTCCGCGGCTCACAAAGGGGTGCAATTAGGAGCGCCTCGGTATTAGCTGTCCGGATCGAGTAACTTTTTGGGGTAGATGCAGAGAAAATGCAGATGCTAGCCAAAAGTAGGGGGAACCGAGGACGGAGCAGCACTAGTAAGCGGCCATTCTGTAGCGGGCTCACTAGTGCCCCCCAAGTTTTTAGTTTTTAAGTATTTTTACATGATATATGTGGTCATTTATTTTGCTTTTAGATCTATTTGAATATCTCTTTGTAGATCTGACTTGCTTTTTCAAGGTTAGATACGTGGCTACAATTTAGCCACTTGAACGAAGTCTCTATGGAGGCTGTCCCTTCCAGTGGGTGTTTTCTTCTGGTTGTTATTTTGTGGCCAAATTCCATGTTTAACCGCTAGAGGTAGAGTGTAATACAGTGAAGCACTTTATACCTAAAGCGAATAATGTGTACTAGTCCTCTCACTGCAATTTTTTTAACACAATGGACATAGGATAAAGGTTCCGATTTCACTTTATGACCTCCATGTGATGTCAGAAGTACAGAGCACTTTATAGTCCCCGTTTTTTTTTAATGCCTTATAGTTCTTTTACTAAGTGTAAAGAAGGTGCTACAATATGTTACACTTAATTATCTCTTTTTAACGCTGTTGTTTTCCCCCCCTCGCTAAGTTATCTAGTTCACTATTTCGGATGATTTTACTGACCATCCCGGCCGCTCTGATTTTTGGCCACACCCCCCCCCTTTTTTGGCATGTGTTTCAGCGTTTAAAAACTTGCTTCATTCCACAGTTGGGTTCCTTACAGTCTACTAGACACAGAACTTTGTGCATGACATTTTGTCAGGTAACCTTCTTATTTCTTAGTATGAGGTCCATGTACGCCAGTCCTTTTTTGACGATGCAAGGCACTTACATGTTTACCGCTCTTTACTAACTCTTCATAATCTATCTTTCACTTTAGTGGTAATAGTTTTTAGGATCACTTTTTCTGATATCCACTTGCCGTTTCCAAGAGCAAAGCAACATCGATCTACTACGTTTTGGCTTTACAAGATGTGCACGGTGGTAACACGCTGATTTTTCATGTTTACAACAGTAATCGTAACTTACTAAGGGACGGCGTAAGACACCCGCACCCCTTTTCTCACTAGCACATTTTAACTTATGTTTTACTACTGTTTTTAGGAGTTATGTTTTAACAGGTTCTCAGCGTATAATCACTTTGATTTTGTTGTCCTGTCCATTTATATAGTTCAGCTATGGATTTACTACAATTTAGTTTTATAACATACACAATTGTGGTACGCCGTCCTCTGACGCCGCTAATTCAATAGCAACAGTAACTCCTTTAAGAGATAGTGTTGCACGGTGTAAGGTCCCTGCACATTTACGCTTCCAGGTTGGCGAGCACTAGCCTTTCAGCAGCCAGGCTGTCAGACGTAAGGAGTGAAGAATGGGATGGAGGAACATCCTGTGGTCCTGAGCGAGGAGGTCAGGCACACATCCCGGGCCGAGAGGCTGAGTCTGCACAAGGCGAAGAAGCAGAGGAAATCACGGTTGACAGGGCCAAAAGGAGGCTATGAGAATCATTGAGCCCTTGTTGGCCTGTAGCTTGAACAGCATCTTGGGTATCAAGGGGATGAAGGGGAATGCGTAGAGGAGCAGTCCCTGTCCCCAATGGAGAAGGAAGGCGCTCGGAGCCTATCAGTGCAGTGATGGAACCCTGGGAGCAGAAGAGTGGAAGCTGTGCGTTTTGCAGAGGCAAAATCTATGAGTGGAGTTCCCCACATTTGGAAGATCCGAGCAGCCATCTCCTGATGCAAGGTCCATTTGTGTGGATGAAGAATTTGGCTTAGCCAGTCTGCTAGGACATTGAGTTCGCCCAGGAAGTAGACCACTCTGAGGTGAATGCAGTGTGCAGTGGCAAAGAACCATAGGCAAATAGCTTCCTCGCAGAGGGGACGGGACCCCGTTTTTCCCTGTTTGTTCACATACAACATGGCAACTTGGTTGTCTGTCCTGACTAGAACAGGTTGCCCAGAATGTTGGGTTTGAAAAACCCGAAGAGCATTTGTTAGTGCCTGTAGTTCTAGCAGGTTGATTTGCAGAGCTGATTCCTGTGGTGCCCCCAACCCAGTTTGGAAGCATCTGTCGTCAGGGTGCATCAAGGTGGAAGTATCTGAAAAGCTGACCCGATAAGTAGGTTTTGTGGGAGACACCACCACTGAAGGGACTTGATCAGTTGAGGAGTGATGTGGATCTTTTCTCTGAGACGCCCCTTCGCTTGTGTCCACTGAGAAGACAGAGTCCATTGCACTTGTTGCATGTGTAATTGAGCATAGGGGACAACATGGACCACGGAGGCCTAATAGTTGTAGCATCTCTCAAACTGTTACTCAGCTTTGTTTTTGTAACCCTTTTGCCAGCACGATGAGGTAGGTACAGCGATCCTGTGGGAGGAAAGCTCGGGCCTGTTGAGTGTCTCAGAGCACTCCAATGAACTCCAGTCGTTAGGCTGGAGCAAAGTGGGACTTTGGGAAGTTTATGACAAAGCCCAGATGTTGAAGCACCATGATGATGCAATAAAGGAAGTCTTACCTCTTGAGAGGAGTCTCCCCTGATCAGCCAATCGTCTAAGTGAGGAAAGACCAATACCCACAAGGTGTGTAGGTAGGCAGTAATGACTGCCATGCATTTTGTGAAGACTCTTGGGGCAGAGGCTAGACTGAAGAGGAGAACCCAGTATTGATAATAGTTTCCTTGAAACATGAAGCGCAAATACTGTCTGTACAAGGGATGAATCAGTAAATGCATATACGCCTCTTTTAGGTCTAGAGAAGATAGCCAATCGTGTCTCTGGAGGTATGGCAGAATAGTTCCTAGGGAAATCTTGAATTTTATTTGGACCATGAACTTGTTTAGGTCTCCGAGATCCAAGATGTGCCTGAATCCTCCCGTTTTCTTTGTAATGAGAAAATATGGAGAGTAGACGCCCATCCTTTAAGGAGGATTAACTCTTTCTATGCACCCTGGGACAACAGGGTAGTCCCCTATTCTTTTAGGAGAGTGCTTTGACAGGGTTGTGTGGGATAATCCCCTGTGAAGCTGGTGGAGGCTAAGGTTTCGAAGTGAAGCTGATAACCTCTTTGGACAATCATAAGTGTCCATTACTCTGATGTTATGAGGTGCCACCTGTGGGCATAGTGACAAAGTCTGCTTCCTATGTGGAGGGATTGGGGGCCCTCCAGGGGCAGATTGACAATACTCTCTAGGAAGGAGTCAAAAACCAGATGCAGGTTGTGCCTGTGCAGCTGACTGAGATTTAGGAGCCTTGGGTTGGTGAGGGCCCTGCTGCTTCTGCTGAGGATGCAGAGGCTGATAGGCAGCAGAAGATGGGTAAGGAGGATCGTATTCTGTCTAGAATAGAAAGATTTCTTGGGAAGAGCCTTCCTTTTGGATGGGTCAGCTGTTTCATTGGAAGGGCATTTTAGGGAGAGATCATGTTTCAATCTCCCCTCCTGTTTCCCTCCAATCTTTGCCAAAATGTTTTCTCCAGTACATAGAATATTGGCCAGTTTACCCTGGACCCATTGCTCAAGATCTGATGCCTGAAACCAGGCTATTCCGTTAGCCCCAATGCAGACTACTGAAGCTCTGCTTGTTGATTCGAAGGCATCAAAAGAGGCTCTGGTAAGAAACTTAAGTATTTTGGCCTTGCTTAATAAGTGTCTGGAATGCACTCCACTTATCCTCAGGAAGCATGGGGGTGAAAGTCTCCAGATCCCTGATGATATCTTTCAGAAACATGCCCATGTCCAGCATGTAAGAGTTGATTCTGGAGGCCAACATGCATGCTTGGAAGCATCAATGCCCAAAGGCATAGAATCTCCTCAAGTCTCTGCCAGGTGGCATGGATAAATGGTTCTGAGAACTCTATTCAGCGCATTGCTGATTCCACCACCATTGGATGGTGGAGGGAGGAGGGGATGAAGTTTTTGGAAGCCTGGGCACTCTGGTACTCTGTACATGGTTTCGAGTCTCTAGCTGACAGGCAGAACCTGTGAGCGGGACCTTTCATATGCAAAGCAAAAGATCCTGCAGGATACAATGCACCGGTAATGTAGTTGCTTCCTTGGGCGTGTGAGGGTATTGGAGTATCTCCAATTCCTTAGCCCTCTGTTCCTTTTCTGAGGCTACTGTGATGGCAAGCCCTGCTGCCATGTCACATATGAAGTCCTGAAAGTACATATCTGCTGGTGGGGACTCACGCCTTTCCTTAGGTGGCAAAAGGTCCAAAGGGATGTCTGGAAGTTCTCAGGAATTGAGTGACTCCCTGTCGAATTTTGAAGACCTGGAATCAAAGTCCAGTCTTGGGTTCAACCTCAATGCTTCATGGACGTCAAAGGTTGATGCCGATACAGACACTCAAAGGTATTGGAACAGAGCCTTGGCGGTTTGAGTCTGTTGGATACCAGAGGTATTGATTGATTCCAACAAAAATTACTGACCTTGGGGGTTCCGGCAATGCCGATTTGAGGGCTGGCTTCAGCCCGATATGCCTGGCTGTAGGCTCAGTCCCAAAGCTTGCACTCCTGAAGCTCTCGATATTATTGGTACAGAGATTGCCAGGCATGCTTCCAGACTCCTCTCGAGAGCCAGCATGCGCTGGTCTAGGGAGATGGTTGATGTCTGGGTGAAATCACCTAAGGGGCTCTGAGCCACCGTCCCAGAACATGGAACCAGCAGCTTTCCTGAGGTCGATGTCTCGAGAGCGTCCCAGATCCCCACTTGTAAACTGGAGGACAGATCCTCCCGCCAGGGCTGTTTGGCTGGCCGGTCTGCATTGGATGCACCTCTAGGGGAGTCGCGATGCTTATGCTGGGACTTCTCTCTGGCCTTGGTCTTTGACACCGAAGCCGAGGATTTGGGAATGGCCAGAGACTTTGAAGAAACCTGAGACCATGCAAGGACATCAATGCCCTCTAAGTGGAAGCCACTGAAGCAGAGTCCAATCTAAATTGTCTGGCTCGGTTCTTGAGGCCTCTGTCATTTGTTGGCACAAAGGACAAGAATTTGGTTGATGTTCAGGACCCAAACATTTTAGACACCAGTTATGTTTATTAGTGGCTGAAATGGTACAGGCACACTTGGTACATTTTTTGCAACACTGACTGGCTTTTCATGCCTTAAAAAACTGTCTTTGAGATGGAAGGTAAGGGTATGGAGGCCTAGAAGCCTAGTTTAGAGGTGAAAATCACAATGAAAATCAATAGAAGAAAAATGTGAAAATAAAAAAAATAAAGAATTATTGGGACCGGTATCGGATTTGACAGGACTGGCTTCGATGGGAAGGCAGAAGCACGATGTTCCACAAAAGAGAAGTTTTTTGGAGGTGAAAGGATGGTGCATCCTGCTGGCTCTGCAGAAAACGAGGAACTGAGGAGAGGAGTTGGGAAGGCAGGCACAGTGGAGTGCTCCCAAAGGCTTTCCTAGTGGATGCTAGGGAGCGTTCCTGCGTGGGCTCAGTCGGTGACCTTCATCCATATGTGAAGACTGCATTCCTGCTTGTCCCTGGAGCTAGCTGGAATCCCCTAAGATTTTACCTCCATTGACATCTCTAAGATGCACTGTGATGACGTGGTCAGCACTATCAAGGAAGCTAACTCTTTGCAACAAAAACACGAAGTAGCGATGCATCCTCCTCCAAGGAGGACAGTTCACCATCCTTGGGCTCAGCATTACCCCCAGGGACTGCCTCTCTCCAGGTCCTTCCCTCCAGGGGGATTCAGAGGGAAACACAGAAGAGCCTGGGTTTGTTCTGGACCGGAGCCTCTGAAACTGTCATCTCTTGCGTAGCATGCAGAGCCCTGAAGAAAGGGAGGTCTATGATCCCCAGTAGCTCAGGCCCACACTAATAGCCTCTTGAGGCCCCTGCAAAGTGCAGAAACTATCTGCTGGAGTTAGAGAATACTGGCAAGTGCCCTAGTTACACCTCTCCTACCAGTGTTGTAGCCAAGTTCCTGTTTTCTCTGTCTCCATCATCCACTGGCTGGAGAGCCTGACCCATCTATCTGGACTGGTCTAGCAGAATGATAAGGAACCACATTTAAGCATCTCCCTCTCTTGGCACAGCACAAAGTCAAAATCCATAGCTGAAGCAGAGTTTAAAACTACTAATAAGACAGTGGCCACTAGCAAAGCAGTATTTACTTTACACAATTCAAGATTATCTATACAAATCCTATTTACAGATATATGAATAGTCTATACAGAGCAACTGAGTCAGTGTAAGTAGAAATCACATCATAGAGTTTGCCTTTATCTGGAAGAAAAATGAAGTGCATATAGAATGGAGTTGCTAGATTATATGGAGTCCCCCCTCCCACCACAGAAAGGTCAACAGGTACCCAGTGCCCATCATCCCTTTAGCAGGGTCAGCACAGGCAGTCTTTCTTGCAAGATCCTGTCCACCACTTATAGGATGCCAAGCTACATCCTCTAGTGTTCCAATTCAAGTCACTTTTACTCTGGAAGCGGTCAGAACTCAGACTAGATGACAGCTGCAGGTGGCCCAGTCCTGAAGCCTGTCTGGGCTCTACTGCTAGAGTCGTATGTTGTGCTCTTCCCATCAATATTAATTTGTTTCAGGACCTCAGAACTTCCAGCCACAAAGCGGGTAGAGTACAGTCAGGAAGCACAGGTCACAAGGAGACAACCCATGTAAACAAGAACAGCAACAAGTCTTCCATGAGATTGAAAAAACACCATCACCTCTTGTCAGGGGAAAATCTGTAACTCAAACTTGGGTGCCCAGTCCAGAGCACTCTTTACTACAGCGAGTGCTGCAGCCCCCAGTGCCACCGTTAACCCCATCACAGCTAGTTTCATGAAACGACTGCTCCTTGGTCTTGCCAGGATGGACTTTGAGCTATCATGCTGCAGATTTCTGAAGCGCCGGCGTAGCACGCTGTCTGGCCGCTGCTGACAGGAGGCTAGCTCAAAATCTTTAAATGTTGAAGCAGCAATCCTGGGGGAAAAAATAGATAGACCATATAAAGTGAGATAAAGGAACTGAAACTCTAATCCTCCCCCCACTACCACATAACAATCATTTCCAAAAGACCCTCATCATCCCAGCCCCCCTTACTTCTAAGCAGGATGACAATGCAGCAAGAAGAATCCCTTCTCATTACAAGGACAGATTCAAGGCTGGTCCTAGGCACAATGCATGGCTTAGGATGAATTCAGATGGAAATAAAATATGGTACAAGGTAGTAACACAATTTGGGACTTACTGCTCCACATGCTGCTGTGTTGCCTCTCTTGCAAGTTCAGAAGGTGGGAACTGGACGAAGAGATCCCCTGCTCGGCTGATCAGGGTCTCATATGGCAGATCTTGTGGAATCTGGGAGAGGAGATGGTGGACAGAAGCCATGTCACACTCACAATCCAATACTTCCTGCTCTCGGTACAGGACAATCTACAATAAACACGACATTAAAGAAAAAAGTATTATTCTAGGACCTCTAACATCACAGGGTCAAAGAGGTGAATTTACAAGGTACTAGCTAAGCATCCTGGGAATAACAAGCAGTCAGGTAATGGACTTCCTAGAACCTTAAGCCTGGGAATCCTTAGGAGATCATCTTTCACTTCTGGGTATAATCTATTTGTGGTACAAAGAAATAATAATGTCTGAGCATAACACAAGGCAGACACCGAAAAGCCATACTCCCTACTGGCAGCCAATTTACACTAGTCATTCTCAAGCCAGTCCTCAGGATACAGCCAGTCAGCCACAATGAATACGCATGAAACAGACAGTGCATGTCCATTTCGCATGAATATTCATTGTGGCTGTCCAGAAAATTAGATTGGCCCGATACATCCAAGGACTAGACTGAGAAAACAAGTTTTACACCCATTTTCTGTTAACCTTATGGCCTTGAAAGTGAACAAAGGTAAGTTGGGGACTGGGTTTATGTATAGTTTCTAAAAAGTATGATTAATGAGAAAATGGGATCAAAACATTTGTAAATAACTGGGTCAATATTTGTTAGTGGCAGCGGTCACATTTTTTTTTAAACAGCAGTCATGGGATTTAAAAACTGCCTCTATTCAGCACAGTTATATCAATATGTGGAAGCACTGAATATACATATTAGGTATGTGCATTAGTTTTTTGTACAAATGGTTAAACTCGACAATCTGATTTTTTGTTTGTCCTGGTGCCAACTAACAAAGAATGCATGCTTGGAAAATCTATGAACTTCATTTTCATCGTGTATGCGTGCCCAACCAGACAAACTGGAACAAATTTGGGAGGGGGATGTCAAGCAGCGGTCATCAATAGCTAGAACGAGGCACTTCAGCCAATCCAGCTTCAAATGCTCGACAGGCTGTCAGAATAACTTATGGCTGATGGCATCACAGCAAGGCTATACCTGCAACACAGAGAAGCAGTGACTGAAAGCCAATCCAGCTTCAAATGCTCAACTAGTGGCAGGTCCTGTCAGACAAATTTAAATTTGACTGGGTGACCAGAAAGTTCGCCTGCAGGAAAGTACAAGATGTGGTGTACTTTGATTTTAGCAAGCCTTTGGCACTGTTCCACAAAGGGGACTTATAAATAAATTGAGCGCCCTAGGAATGTATCCTAAAGTGACTAGTTAGGTTAGAAAGTAGTTAGGTGGGAGGCGACAAAGGGTACAGGTAAATGGAACGCACTCTGAGAAGGAGGTTACCAGTGGTGTACAGAGACCTATCCTTTGCCATAATATGTTTTTAAGTAATACTGCAGAAGGGCTGTTGGGTGCAATTTGTCTCTTGGCAGATAATACCAAACTTGTTAAAAGGGTAGACACCCAGGAAGATGTAGATAACAGGAGGAAGAATCTAGCAAAGCTCAAAGAACAGGTGGACAAAGGTGAGTTGGTTGATATAGTGTATCTGGACTTTCAGAAAGCCTTTGACAAGGTCCCTCATCAGAGACGTTTGGCAAAACTAAAGAGTCATGGGATAGGAAGCAGTGTACTACTGTGGATCAAGAACTGGTTAAGAGATAGAAAGCAGAGGGTTGGGCTAAATGGCCAATTTTCCCAATGGAGAAAGGTGAATAGTGGTGTACCCCAGGGATCTGTGCTGGGTCCGCTGCTTTTTGACATATTCATAAATGACCTGGAAAGTGGAATAACGAGTGAGGTTATCAAATTTGCAGATGACACAAAACTATTTAAAGTTGTTAAAACCCAAGAGGATTGTGGAAAATTGCAAGAGGATCTTGATAAATTAGAAGACTGGGCATCAAAATGGCAGATTAAATTTAATGTGGACAAGTGCAAAGTTATGCACCTAGGGAAGAACAACCCAAACTATGGTTACACAATGCAAGGTTCCACATTAGGAACCACCACTCAGGAAAGAGATTTAGGCGTCGTTGTGGATAACATGTTAAAACCCTCGGCCCAATGTGCAGCGGCAGCCAAGAGAGCAAATAGAATGCTAGGTATCATAAGGAAAGGAATGGAAAATAAAACAAAGGATATTATAATGCCTCTATATCGTTCCATGGTGAGACCGCACCTTGAATATTGTGTGCAATTCTGGTCGCCGTATCTTAAAAAGGATAGAGTTATTAGAAAAGGTTCAGAAAAGAGCCACCAAAATGGTAAAGGGGATGGAAGGATACTCCTATGAAGAAAGGCTAAAAAGGTTAGGGCTCTTTAACCTGGAAAAGAGACGGCTGAGGGGAGATATGATAGAAGTCTATAAATTAATGAACGGAGTGGAAAGGGTAAACGTAGATCGATTGTTTACGTTATCAGAATATAGAAAGACTAGGGGGGACATGCAATGAAGCTACAGGGTAAACTATTTAAGACTAATAAAAGAAAATATTTTTTCACTCAACGTGTAATCAAACTCTGGAATTTGTTACCGGAGGATGTAGTAAAGGCTGTTAGTGTAGCTGGGTTTAAAAAAGGTTTGGACAAGTTCCTGGAGGAAAGGTCCATAAACCATTATTAAGAAGGGACCCAGGATATCAATGCTTGACCCAGTACAAGCATTGCGGAACCTGTGTCTTTTGGGGAAACTGCTAGGTACTTATGACCTAGATTGGCCATTGTTGGAAACAGGATACTGGGCTTGATGGACCTTGGTCTGACCCAGTATGGCATATCTTATGTTCTTATGTAAAGAACGGCAGCTGAGATTTCATACTAAAAAATGCAGAGTCATGCATTTGGGCTGCAAAATTTTAAGGGAGCGGTACAATTTAGGGAGTGAAGTACTTCTGTCCATGAAAGAAGAGCGGGACCTGGGTGATTGTTTCCAATAATCTTTAGGTTGCTAAATAGGTAGAAAAGGCAACTGTGAAAGTCAGGATGCTTGGATGCACAGGGAGAGGAATGGCCAGCAGAAAGGAGGTGGTAATAGTGCCTCTGTGTAAGTCTTTGGTGAGACCTTATTTGGAGTGTGCAATTCTGGAAATCACACCTTCAAAAGGATATAAACAGGATGGAGTCAGTGCAAAGGGTGGCTATCAAAATGGTCAGTGATCTTTGTCATAAGGCATATGGGGGACAGACAAATATTTCAAATATTTACTTTGGAAGAAATGCGGGAGAGGGGGGAGATAGTAAATACCTTCATGGCATAAATACACAGGAAGAAAGGTGAAATTACACTTAACTGCTAATTTGCTTTCCTCGAATACCTACAAGTCCAGTCCCAACAAGTGGGTTGTCTCCCCCTATCAGCAGTTGGAGACTGAACATACTCAAAGTCTTGATGATGCCACCCTACTTAAGCTAGCTGCCACCCACCCCAAGACCAGTATCCAAATGTCCAAGCTGCTAAACCAACCAGTGACTTATGAGACAGCCAAAACCAGAAACTAACTGGGTGAAAAAAATCCTGGACAGACTAATACACATAAAAATCCAATAACCGAACACTTTTGCAATATTCCGCTCTTTTCTCGCCTTAGATGCAATTCATTTTTTTTTCATATCTTCAATGAAAATGGCCAAATAGACCACTAAGCTGACATCACATGCTGACTCCAGTACTGATCATACACCAGATGAACACCAGCCCTCTGCCCCCCCTTCCTGGAGGAAGCCTGAGGACCCACGTCCCCCCACACCTGAAGGAACCAACAAAATGCTCATCTCTGACTTCCCGGGCTCGCCCACCTACCTGGAAACTTTTGGGTGGGTCCGGGACTGGACTGCAGGTATTCAAGGAAAGCAAATTAGCAGGTAAGTCTAATTTCACTTTCCACATCATACCTACAGTCCAGTCCCGGCAAGTGGGATGTACCAAAGCTGATCTACTTGTGAGAGGGACCAGCGAGCCTGGCTTGCAGCACTGAGACACTGAACCGCGCCTTCCCTTCATCTGCACGTCCAGACGGTAGTGATGGGCAAACTACAAAGACGACCACATCGTCGCCCAGCAAATATCCCCAGATGGAACCAACGTGTACTCTGCCCACATCGCTGCTTGCACCCTAGTGGAATGTGCCCTCAGAACCTGCAGAGGCTGTCTCCCCCCCTAAGCAGGTATGCTGAAATAATGGCCTCCTTGATCCAATGAGTGAAAGATGCCTTAGAGGCCGCATCTCCTTGCTTTGCCGCTCCAAAGAGCACAAACAGATGATTTGACTTTCGGCAGGTCTCTGTTCTATGCAGATAAATTCTTAGAGCCCGACGTACATCCACTTTGGACTCCCCCTTCACAAAGACGGGGAGCATGACGACCTGATTCACATGAAAATCCGACACCACCTTTGATAAGAAGGGCGGAACCGGACGAAGAAACACCTTTTCCTTAGAAATCAAAGGTAACGGTTCATGACAGGACAACACCTGAAGCTCCGAAATCCGTCTGGCTGAGCAAATGGCTACTAGAAACACCACCTTTAATATAAGATCCTTAAGAGTCGCTCCTCTCAAAAGGCTCAAAGGGCGCCTCTACCAGGCTAGAGAGTACCAAGTTAAGAAACCACACGGGAACAAGATCCCGCCTTGAAGGCCTCACCTGCTTTACTGCTCTTAGGAAATGAACTACATCGGGGTGAGGGGCCAGGGACATCCCTTGGAGCCTTGCCCGGTAACATGCCAAAGTGGCCCCTGCACTCACAAGGAACCTAGTGCCAGGCCCTTCTCCAGTTCCACTTGAAGAAAAGATAAGATTGCCACCAAGGTGGCCCTAAGCGGAAGAACGCCCTGGCCACCACACCAATTCTCAAAAATGTACCACATGTGCACATAGCATAGTTACTCACCTATAACAGGTGCTCTCCAGGGACCGCAGGAATCAGTCCTCACATATGGGTAACGTTGACGGAGACCTCGCAGAAGCATTTCCCCAGCTTTCAAAGAAAGCTTTTGGGAGATGCCACCACGCATGCATGGCCCCCTTCCCACCCAAGGGTGCCATCTTGGTCAGTCAGATGACATAGCTAGAGCCGACAAAAGGAATGGCAAAAATTATTATAGCAACTTCAAGGGGAGGAGGGAGGGTTGTAAGGACCGATTCCTGATGTCTCTGGAGAACACCTGTTACAAGTGAGTAACTACACTTTCTCCAGGAACAAGCAGGAAATCAGTCCTCACATATGGGACTTCCTAGCTACAGGCTACAGAAGACCTGTAGAAAAAAAGACACAGCCCAGCTGTGAGCAGCCGCAAGCGAATCTGAGGACAGACTCTAAGGACCCAGTGTCCAGGGAGAACCATGGCTCCGGTAGCCTGAAAAAGAAAGGTCGGAGGGCAGGAGTTGCCTAAACCCTGAACAGATTATGGAGTACAACCTCACCGAAGGCACAGTCCCGTCAGGACTCCCTCTCCAGGCAGTAGTGAGCAGCAAAAGTGTGGACCGAAGACCTGGTGGCAGCCGGCAGATGTCTGCAATAGGAACAGAGTGAAGGCTTGCAACAGAGGTTGCCATAGCCCTGATATTATGCACCGTGACCTGGTGCTCCAATGGCAGCCCGTCTGGCGAAGGCGATGCAGTCCGCCACCTGATGGACAGAGTCCGCTTGGTAGATGCCTTCCTCAGGGGATACGCATCTTCATGGAAAATAAATGAAAAATAAATACAAACATCATAATTAAAAACAATGTTAAAAAGCTATTTCCTTTTCGCTTCTCCGGGCCAGTCCAGGGAAAGGTAGGGTTGTCAATCCCCCATAGTAACTGAGGACTGAAGGCTCCAAGCTTTTACTGTGAGGTGAAGCCACTCCCCCTTCAGGCAATCTGTCAGTCTTTCAGTCCTCAGTAACTATAGAGGATCGATTTTATCTTCTCCCTCAACATTGCTTGTAATTTTTATTTATTTTATTGATTGGCTCTAGCAGGGCTGATCCTTCCATAGTCCTTTCTTTTAATTCCTTTGGCAGGCTACTATGCCTTTAAGAGCTAGCTGAAGCAGGAACGGGCATTCTTTACACAGTGTGAGGTAGAGCCTGCCTCTTTCACTGTCCCGTTTCAAATTGCAGAGTGATACTGGGGGCCCCAGCTTTCTCCTCTTGCTCTACAGCTCATATTCCCTTCGGACAGCTGTTTCTCAGCACTACAGGGGCTCCGGTTCATTTTTTCAGACTCGGGTGAGTGTTTCAAAGCTTAATTGATTTTTTTTCCTCTGGCTTAGAACCGCGGGATCAGTGGCGATTTTGGCGGGTTTTTTCTAGCGTTTCTCTCTTCTTGGCATTTGTTTTAGATTGCTGGGCTGTATTGTGCACTTTCAAAAAGGCTGTTTTAATGTCTGAAAAAGCTAATATTAATTTACCAGAGACTAGTTTAGTAGCAGAAAAGGCGGGAATGGCGGCCATTTTGACTGCACCGGGCAGTGCTCTAGCAGAGCATCAGAAGCCTCACAAACGTAAAACAAAGTCCTCTAAGGACACAATTCCTGCAGATAAGCCCTCTATTTCTTCTACTATGCCTCAGGAGCAGATGCTTTCATTTTTTTCACTTGAATTTATTCTAGCAATGCATAAAGCATTTCTTTTGCACTCTACTCAGCCTTCAGAGTTTCCTGCTGTTCCTGTTTCAGTCCCAGTTTCTCTCACGGTTCCAAGTGCTGAGGATCCAGGAGAAGGAACTTCTAATTCTCAGGGCTTAGTTACGGATCCGTTGTTATCGCAGGCATCTTTGCTTGTTCAGCAGGGAGATCCTGAAATCCTGTCAGACCCAGCTATGGATTTTGAAGCTGAGGATTTAGAGGATGGGGAGATAGCCTCGGGTCAGGACCCTAATATTTTTTCGGGTTTTCCGCAAAGAGGAACTCTCTGCTCTAATTTCCCATTCTTTGTCAGCACTGCACCTACTTATGCCAGCACCCTCTCAAGAGCCTTTGGAGGATCCATTGCTGCAGGGTTTTAAGACGGAGCAGAAGTGTTTTTCCCTTGCACCGAGTTATCAAACAAATGATTGATTCGGAGTGGCAGTGTCCGGAAGCTTCGCTACGTGGCAGCCGAGCTTTGTCTCGCTTATACCCCCTGCCTCAGGAGGTAAAGGATTTATTTCGCATGCCAAAGGTGGATGCGATTATCTCCGCAGTAACCAAAAAGACTACCATTCCTGTGGAAGGCGCAGCAGCCCTTAAAGATTTACAAGATAGAAAATTGGAGATACTGCTAAAACAAGCTTTTGATTCTAGTGCTTTAGCGCTGCAGTCTGCTATTTGTGGAGCTTATGTATCTCGTGCTTCCATTCGTTGGTTACAGGTAGATACTTCCTCTGAGACTCCGTCTGCAGTTCCAGATGTCGCAAAATTGGAGTCTGCCGCGGCTTATACGGCAGATGCTTTTTATGACTTGCTGCGCATGGCGGCTAAAAACATGGCTTCACTAGTGGCGGCTAGACGATTTCTGTGGTTACGTAACTGGTCAGCAGATGTTTTCCTCGAAGTTACGTCTTAGTAAATTGCCGTATCAAGGAAATTTGCTATTTGGTGAGGCCTTAGAAAAAATTGTGAAGGATTTGGGAGATTCTAAAGGCGGTCGTTTGCCTGAGGATAAGCCCAAGCCTACCCGATCGAATTCCAGTTTTCGCGGTTCCGGCCGAGACTCGCGTAGATTCCGGGGGGCACGTTTTGCACCTTATTCCAGAGGACGTGCCACCTTTCGAGGTCATTCCTTTCGTGGAGCCAGAGGTTTTAATAGATCCTATTTCGCAACCTCTCAGCCCGCGGGAAAAAAGCCACAATGAAGGTTTGCTGGTCCAGTCGCTACTGCCTGTGGGGGGTCGCCTTCAGCAATTTCTAGCGGCCTGGACCAACATTACTTCCGACAAATGGGTGTTAGAAATCATTCGGGAAGGGTATGCTCTGGATTTCGCCAGCCCGTTGTTACCCGCTTTTATGATGTCTCCCTGTGCTCCGGGGGGAAAGCAACAGGCCATTTTGGTCACTCTCCATCGTCTGTTGCAGCTGAAAGCTATAGTACCAGTACCTCTAGACCAATACGGTTGCGGTCGATACTCGATTTATTTTGTGGTTCCCAAAACGGACGATTCTTTTCGTCCCGTTTTAGATCTCAAAGGGGTCAACCGTACTCTGCGGGTACCCCACTTTCGTATGGAAACATTGCGTACGGTTATTCGGGCGGTTCATCCGGGAGAGTTTCTCACGTCCATCGATCTCACGGAAGCTTATCTGCATATTCCTATCCGACCCTCGCATCAGTGTTTTTTACGTTTTGCCCTTCCCGTCGGTCATTTCCAATTTCGGGCGATGCCGTTCGGTCTCGCTACAGCTCCGCGTACCTTCACAAAGCTAATGGTAGTGGTGGCGGCGGCGCTTCGGAAGGAGGGTATCAGAGTTCATCCGTATCTCGACGATTGGTTGATCAGGGCCGATTCGAAGGAAGAGTCGGTACAGGCAACGGCTCGAGTTGTTCATCTTCTGGAACAACTGGGTTGGGTGCTAAATCAGAACAAGAGTCACTTGCTACCGGTGCAACAGTTAACCTATCTCGGAGCACTGTTCGATACCGCACAAGGAAAAGTCTTTTTAACCGAAGTTCGCGTGGAAAAGCTATTGCGCCAAGTTCAGGCCTTTCTGAATTTAACGGCGCCGTCGGCATGGACATATTTACAACTGTTGGGGGGTTCCATGGCGGCGGCGCTGGATCTGGTCCCGTGGGCCAGGGCTCACATGCGACCCTTACAGCAGGCGTTGCTCTCCCGCTGGTCCCCGCAACTTCATCCACTTTCTCAGCGGCTGCCCTACCCAGACGGGGTACGTCTCAGTCTACAATGGTGGTTGATTCGCGATCATCTCACCGCGGGGATTCCCTTGCAGGATCCGGCGTGGGTATTAGTCACCACGGATGCAAGCCTCTTCGGCTGGGGAGCTCATTGTCTGTCTCGCATTACTCAGGGGACTTGGTCCCCAGAAGAGAGCTCTTGGTCGATCAACAGACTCGAACTTCGAGCGGCTCGCTTGGCTCTGCTTCGCTTCGCTTCATTACTCAAAGGAACGGCGGTCAAGATATTCTCCGACAATGCGGTGACGGTCTCGTATATCAATCGGCAGGGCGGAACGAGGATTCCTTCTCTTCTTTCCGAATGTCAGCAGTTGATGGAATGGGCGGAAAGCAATCTCTTGGCTCTATCGGCGGCGCATGTGGCGGGCAAGGAAAATGTTCAGGCGGATTATCTCAGCAGACATATTCTCGATCCCGGGGAATGGGAATTGAATGCGGCCTTGTTTCACCAGTTGACTTTGCGTTGGGGTCAGCCAGTGATGGATCTCATGGCCACCTTCAGCAATGCCAAAGCCAGCCGATTCTTCAGCAGATGCAGGGAACATATGTCAGAGGGCCTCGATGCTCTTGTACAACCATGGCCCCTCGGCAGTCTGCTGTATGTTTTTCCCCCTTGGCCGATGTTAAGTCGAGTTATACAGCGCATAGCACAACACCGTGGCCAGGTGATTCTCATTGCTCCCGATTGGCCTCGTCGTCCTTGGTATGCCGATCTCGTCCGTCTTCTAGTAGCTCCGCCATGGCCTCTTCCCCTCAGAATCAATCAACTACATCAGGGACCAATTCTCATGCCACGGGTGGATCGCTTCTTGCTTACGGCATGGCTCTTGAAAGGTCTCGCTTGTTAAGCAAGGGTTATGCAGATTCTGTAGTAGACACTTTGCTTCGGTCTAAGAGGCCTGGAACTTCTTTAATATATGTTAGAGTCTGGAGGCTCTTTGAAACTTGGTGTTCTCGGAGACAGGTGTCTCCAATGGCTGCTACTATTCCTCATCTTCTCAATTTTCTACAGCAGGGTTTAGATAAAGGTTTAGCTCTTAATACCCTGAAAGTGCATGTTGCGGCGTTATCCTGTTTTAGAGGATTAATTGGCCGACGTCGTTTGGCGGCACATCCGGATGTGCAGCGTTTTCTACGAGCAACCAAACTTATTCATCCTCCACGTCGTCAACTTGTGCCTCCTTGGGATTTGAATGTGGTGTTGGACGCGTTGTCGCGATCGCCCTTATCGTCTCTGTGCTAAACAGATCCGAGAGTGTTCTTGGAAAACAGCCTTTCTTGTGGCCATTTGCTCTGCAAGACGAATTGCGGATTTGCAGGCGTTGTCTTGCAGAGAACCTTATCTGCAATTTCTGCCCGAAAGAGTCGTGCTGCGCACTGTTCCTTCTTTTTTACCCAAAGTAGTGTCTGTCTTCCATGTTAACCAGTCAGTGGTTTTACCAGTATTTTCTGAGCGCGACCATTCCCCTATGGACAAGGCGCTGAAACACTTAGATCTTAGTCGGGTGTTGAAGACGTACCTTAAACTCTCTCAACCGTTTCGTAAGACTGACAGACTGTTTATTCAGTGGGCCGGTCCACGTAAGGGCCAAGCGGCATCTAAAGCTACGATTGCTCGTTGGGTGCGCTCCGCTATTACACTAGCTTACTCTGCCCGAGGGCTTTCACCACCTACAGGTCTTAAAGCTCATTCCACACGGTCCATGGCGGCTTCCTGGGCGGAATTGGCCTTTGTTCCTCCAGTTGATATCTGCAGAGCAGCGACGTGGTCTTCCTTGCATTCTTTCACTAAACATTATCGTTTAGATGTTCAAGCCAGGGATGATGCCAGAGTGGGAGCATCAGCTCTTATCGCGGGTTTAGCGGGTCCCTCCCATTCTTAGGTACTGCTTTGGTACTGCCCTACCTTTCCCTGGACTGGCCCGGAGAAGCGAAAAGGAAGATGAAATTAGTCTTACCTGCTAATTGTCTTTCCTTGAGCTCTCTCCGGGCCAGTCCAGGGACCCTCCCTAACTGTTCTTTCGCTTGGCTTGATCTTTGTGAACATACACAGTATTCCATCCTATAAGCTCGCAGGAGATATCTGGGGCTTTTGGTTCACATTTACAACCTGCTTAGTAACCTTTCTAGATAACTAATATTAAAAAAAAAAAAACAAAAAAAAAACGACATCTTGGTCTTGTTATTACTGTTTAAAGACTATGGAACGTTATCAGTTTTTCAAGGGTTAATCTGTTTTTAGAATTTCTTTCTCTTTAGTTGCTTTGCCAGAAGGAGACTGACAGATTGCCTGAAGGGGGAGTGGCTTCACCTCACAGTAAAAGCTTGGAGCCTTCAGTCCTCAGTTACTATGGGGGATTGACAACCCTACCTTTCCCTGGACTGGCCCGGAGAGAGCTCAAGGAAAGACAATTAGCAGGTAAGACTAATTTCATCATAATTAACATAGTGAATAGCAAAATATAATAAAAACAATTAAAAAAATAAAAACACTTGGAGCACACATTAAAAACATAAGGCAGATAATAAAATATAATACCTAATCAACTCCAAACATATATATACATACACACACACACATATATATATGTTAACCCCAAAAATGGGGACATAAGAGAGATGAGGAGCCACCAAAGTGCGCCAGTTATATAAAATGAGAGGATACTTACAATGGCACACTGTGAAAATAATTTGATCAAAACACCAGTAACTGAAAAAAAATCAGGTCTGTGGAAATAAGATGAAACGAAACCAGAGTCAATAACATTATCTCGCAAATAAACCTCTTCCAAAGACGGAGAAGCTGTAAAACTAGAAGGCATAACATGAAGCTGCAAGGGGGTAAATTGAAAGGCAATGTCAGGAAATACTTTTTCACTGAAAGGGTGGTGAATGCTTGGAATGCCCTCCCTATGGAAGTGTTGGGGGCAAACACAGGGATGGAATTCAAAATGGCATGGGGCAGACACAGTGGATCCCTTTACAGCAACAGGATAAAATCAAAATGAACTATCTAATTTCTCAACAAATAGGGGTGTCCTACATGGAGCGGTGGGTTCACCCCTAAACAAAAGGCATGGGGAGGGGTGGCCTGCACAGAGCGGCAGGTGCACCTACTTTTGCCATCTTACTGGGCAGACTAGATGGATCATACTGGTCTTTACCTGCCATCATTTACTATATATGTTACTATGTTATCACAGTGCCCTGCATAAAACAGCAGAGAGTCAAATTCTTCTATGCTACATCAGAGAACAAATTCTAGCCAAATAATGTTAAGGAGGCAGAGAATGAATGTGTGCATTCCAAAATACAATGGAGGGTCAGAGCCAGGAAGAATCTAACATGGACACTCAAACCAGGTTGCATTCCTCCCTGTACTCTGTACACCCGAACTCTCCCGAGCAATCCAGACCCGGATCTCTGCCTGCCTTTCTGACATTGCTGCCTGGATGTCCCACTGCCGCTTGAAATTGAACATGGCCAAGACTGAACTTCTTATCTTTCCTCCTAAAACCTCCTCTCCTCTTCCTCCTTTCTCAGTCTATGTGGATAACTCTGTACTCCTTCCTGTTTCCTTGGCCCGCAATTTGGGGGTTGTCTGACTCCTCTCTCTCTTTCTCCACACACATCCATCTCGTAGCTAAGACCTGCCGTTTCTTTCTCTATAACATTAGCAAAATCCGCCCCTTCCTTTCTGAACACAATACTAAAATGCTTATCCACTCCTTAATCACCTCCCGTCTTGACTACTGTAACCTACTCCTTGCTGGTCTCCCTTTGAATCATCTCTCTCCCCTTCAATCTGTTCAACACTCTGCTGCGCGGCTAATCTGCCGCTATCCTCGTCATGCCCATATCACTCCTCTTCTCAAGTCACTTCACTGGCTCCCTATCTGCTTCCGCATCCAATCCACCTCACTTCGTCTAGAACCATCCTACCCTCAGTTTAAGTCGTTACTCAAAACTTACCTTTTCCAAAAAGCTTTTGACCTTCCCCCTGAAGCTCCCCCCTAACTGGTTTTTGTCTGTGTTCAACCCCAAGTACTGTCCGTGTTTGCCCACTTATGTATATTGTACCCTGGTTTGGTTAATATCATTCTCCTTATGATTTGTTATGATTTGATGTCAAATGTTAACATGAGTTATGTGTAACTTATTATGAGTTATTGTTAAGTGTTTTAGTGTGATTTGTTCACTCTCTCTCTAACCCTCTTTCCTGTCTTAATTTTGGCGTTCTGTTTCTTGGATTGTAGTGCTAATCAGTTTTATTGTACACCGCTTAATGCTTTTGCCACAGCGGTATATCAAATTTTAATAAAGATAAAGATAATTCAAAACTTCTCCTGCTGACCTATAAATGCATTCACTCTGCAGCTCCTCGGTACCTTTCATCTCTCATCTCCCCTTATAACCCCACTCGGGAACTCTGCTCCTCTGGCAAACTGCTTCTATCTATGCCCCGCTCTCTTACTGCTAACTCCAGACTTCGCTCCTTTCACCTTGCTGCACCTTACACCTGGAACAAACTACCTGTGTCCATACGCCAGGCACCTTCTCTAAGTCTCTTCAAGTCCAGGTTGAAAGCTCACCTCTTTGCTGCTGCTTTCGGATCTTGACTCACCTGATCTCCTTTTCTCTCCCTTGTTCTACCCCTGCCTACACCCCCGTGTTTCGTGTGCTTTGTCTTGACTAGATTGTAAGCTCTGATGAGCAGGGATTGTCTCTTACATGTCTGTGCTGTACAGCGCAGCGTACGACTGGTAGTGCTGATTGTAAACCGCCTAGGCACTTTTTGTAAGGGCTGTATATAAAGTTTTAAATAAACATAAACAAACAAATGCTGAGTAGTAGAGTAGTAGTAGTATTCCAGCCAAAAAAAAAAAATTACGTAGAGCCGATTCTAACCAAATGGTGAGGGAACAGAAATATATATGTGTGCCTCTCATTGTCCCAATCTGAGGAACAGTGGAGGATCAGAACCAGGGGAATTCCTAACACAGTCTCACAACAGAAGTCCTTTTTTAAAAGGGCGATCAACGACGTAAAAGAGGAGTAGGACATCAAGTTATCTTCGTGCAATCCTCCAGTGTATACTAGAAACATGTGCAGGAACCGGGGCATTTTTATACAACTCTCTTATTCGCGCCAAAGAAGGTCAAAGGTCCCTAATTTGCGTGCGATTCAAAAAAAGGTATTGCGTGTATCGGAAATTCTTAGTAGTCTTTTCTACTAAACCAAGGAAAACATGCATTCATAGCCACAATTAGAAACTGTATGCTTCCTTTTTTATGTTTTTATAAAAATGGCAAAAGAATCTCCAAAGACAGATGGTGTATTTTTACGTTCCTGTGCTGTAGAATAAAGTCAACCAGGGCAGCCGATACCTAAAAACATACGGCATGAGCTAATATATTTATATACAGCTCCATGTTATTACTTCTAATAATCCCAGACCTGACAAGAAAAGCGAATCAGTGACGAGGGAGGGGGAGGAAAAGGGGAAAGGAAGGGGGTGGGGGGAGAGAGGATAAAAGGAAGAAAGGGGAAAAAAAGAAAAGGGAAGGGAAGGGGGGTACTCAGACTTGTGCTAAAATAAACATCCAATTAAAAGGAAAAGAAAGATAAAAAAAACACAAATAACCATCTTAAAACTTAATATGAATGGAGGGGGCATAACTAAAAAGTAAAATAAAATAAAAAATAAAACGCTAAGAACCTATCGGATAAAATAAAAGTTAAATGAATGAAACCCAATATAAAACTGAAATAAAATAAACTAAAACAGGTGCATTTGTGTGACCGTTTAAAACCATATTAAGATCACAACAATAAAAGGACTTAAAAGGGCGAACAACCGAAAAAGGGAAAGGAAAGGGGGAGGGGGAAGAGGATGAAGGGAAGGGAGGAGGAGGGGAAGAGGGGGAAGGAAGGAGAAGAGGGGGAAGAAGAAAAAAAGGAAAGGAAAGAGGAAGGTGAAGGGAGGGAGAAGGGGAAAAGGGGCGTGCCAAAATAAAAAAAGGTAGGAAGTACCACCTCCTGGTTGAGGTGGAAATCAGATACCACCTTCGGAAGAAACTTCGGGTAAGTGCGGAGCATGACCCTATTCTTGTAGAACCTTGTGTAGGGTGGCTCAGCCACCAGGGCCTGGAGCTCACCGACTCTACAGGCAGAGGTGGGTGCCACCAGGAAGGCCACTTTTCAAGACAGGTATCTCAGGTGGCAGGTATCCAAGGGCTAAAAGGGCTAAAAGGGCACCTTGGTAAGCTGTGCCAGGATCACACTGAGATCCCATTCTGGCAGAGGTGGACAGATGGGAGGCTTAGAGAACAGTAAACCCCACATGAAGCAGGTAATAAAGGGCTGCATGGATAGAGGCTTGCCCTCTATGGAGTGGTGGTTCGTGGAGAGGGCACTCATGTGCACCCTGACAGAGCTGGACTTAAGTCCGGACTACAAGAGATTGAGCAAGTATTGAAGCAAGGCGGGCACCGGGCAGGAGAATGGGTTAACACGTTGCTCTGTGCACCATACAGAGAACCTGCGCCACTTAAAGGCATAGGCCTGCCTCGTGGAGACCTTGCAAGAGGCCAAGAGGACTTCCTTTATCTCCCTGGGAAGGCTGAGGGGTGCTAAAAGCAGCCCATCAGCCGCTATGTAGTGAGAGATAAGAACCCCAGGGTTGGGGTGGTGGAGGATCGAGCCCTCCTCCTGGGTCAAAGGTCCCGGGAAGCTCCTGAAAGGGACTGAGGACTCCGTCGAGAGTTGAAGCAGTAGAGGAAACCAAGGCTGCCTGGGCCACCTCGGGGCCACCAGAATGAGGGAAGCTGTGTCTCAATGGAACAGGATCCGCGCTACCAGAGGTGTGGGAGGGAAAGCATACAGCAGACACTCCAACCACGAGATGAGGAAGGCAGCCGCCGCTACCCGGGCCGGGTGTGGCTGAGCGCCACAGAAATGCGGTAGCTGAGCTTTGGCCAGGCTGGCAAAGAGTCGAAGCTCAGGACGCCCCACAGCCGAAACAGCCGTTGTGCCACCCTGGGGTCCAGGCACCACTTGTGTGGTTGGAGGACCCTGTTCAGCCTATCCACCAGGGTGTTGTCCTGGCCCGGGAGGCATACCGCTCTGAGGAGCATACCCTGTCCAGTCACGTAGGAGCAGAGGGCCACTGCCTCCTGGCACAAGCGGTAGGAGCCTGTGCCCCCCTGCTTGTTCAGGTAAAACACTGTGACCTGACTGTCTGGACGAGCACCGACTGATATTGCAGGCAGTGCTGGAATTCTTTTAGCGCAAGGAAGACAGCCCTGAGCTCCAGCAGGTTGATCTGCTGTTGGCTTTCCAAGTTACCAGGCCCCCTGGGTGTGCAGTTCCTCGCAGTTGGCACCTCAGCCCAACAGAAAAGCATCTGTGGTGAGGACCCTCTGGGGGCTCGGGAGTTGGAAGGGCCTCCTGCAGGTGCTGTGTGTCCTACTACCAGCTGAGTGACACCAAGACTCTGTCCCAGAGCCAGCCTGTGGCCTGGATCCTCTATGAGTGGAGACACCACTGAGCTGCCCTCATGTGGAGGCCGACGTTGGTAACCACATGGACCGTGAAGGCCATTTGTCCGAGGAGGTAAAGCATGGACCTCGCTGACACGGTGTGGCACCTCTGCTGCTAGGGCTATGAGATGGTCCACCTTGTCCAGGGGCAGAAAAGCCTTGGCCTGGAGGGAGTCCAAGTGAACCCCTATGAACTCCAAGTCCTGTGAAGGTGTGAGATGAGATTTTGGCTGATTTATTACGAATCCCAGATGTTTTAGGACTTTGATGGTCTGACCTGTGGCCTGCAGGGCCTCTGAGGCCATGTCCCCTCTTACTAGCCAGCCATCGAAGTACATAAAAAATATTTTCTTTTATTAGTCTTCAATAAGTCTTAAGTAAGAGAAGACAAAGACTCCTTGGAGGCGAAGATAGGCAGCCACCACTGCCAGGCATTTGGTGAAGACCCTTGGTGCTGAGGCAAGACCGAAAGAAAGTACCTTGTACTGGTAATGGTCGCCTCCAACCATGAACCTTAAGTATTGCCTGTGACTGGGATGGATGAGGATGTAGGTATAAGCATCCTCCAGGTCGAAGGAGCATAGCCAATCTCCCTGCTGAAGGTAGGGCAGCAATATTCCAAGGGAGAGCATTTTGAATTTCTCCCACACCAGGAATTTGTTCAGGTTTCTCAGGTCCCCGATGGGCCATAGTCTTCCTGTTTTTTTGGGACCAGAAAGTACCTGGAGTAAAACCCTTTCCCTCTCAGGTGATGAGGTATGGGCTCTACAGCCCTGTCCCTGAGCAGGCCTGCCAGTTCTTGTATTAGCAGGGCCTGGTGCAGGGGAGACCAAGGAGGCACCCCAAGGAAGGAGGGTGAAGGCATCCCTCCCTTACCACCTGTAGTTCCCAAGAATCAGTGGTGATGGAAGCCCACCTGTGGGCAAAGTGAACCCGGCATCATCCTGTAGGCAGCTGACCCTCTAGGGGAAGAGAGGCTATGCTGGGGACATCAAAACCCCAACCCAGGCTGGGCTGGGGCTGGAGTCTGGGGCTTGGGACCCTTGGGCTTGTGTGGGCCTTGGCCCGTTCCCTTGCACTGATGATCCTGCTGAGGGATCTGGGTGGCTTGTGTATAGAGGATGGAGGATAGCCTTGATAGGGTTGGCCTTTTTTATGAAAAGGAGACTTCTTCCCTGAAGGCTTCTTCTTTGGAAGAGTGGAAATCTTCCTCGAGAGTAGTCAGTCACATACTCTGTCTCAATCTCGGTAGCCTTATCCTCCTTGGGTTTGCCGAACAGCTGCTCCCTGAGGAATGGAACATCGAGGAGCTTCTCCTGTACCCATTGCTCGAGGTCAGAAGGCTGAGTGTCGGGCACTGATACTGATGGCAGCCACCCTCACGCTGGACTTGAAGCCATTGTAGGCGGCTTGAGATAAATACTTGGAGCACACTAACTTCATAAAGCGTCTGAAAGCACCGGAGCTGGTCTCCATTGAGGCCAGCCTCAAAACCTCCAAGTTCCTTCGCCAGGTCTTGGAGGAACATGCTGGTGTAAAGCTGGTAAGTTTGAATGCAGCATGCTAGCATTGAGCTCTAGTAGCATTTGTGCCCGAGGCTGTCAAGGGCACGGGACTCTCTGCTGGGGGGGGGGGGGCACTGATGAGTGCTTCAAGGGCTCTGCCAGCACACAGCAGACTCCACCACCATGGAGATGAGAGAGTTGGGCCTTCCGGAAACCCAGCCTGTGCTGGACCCGGTGGTATCCAGGCGGCAGCTAATAATTGGCACCGATTCCGGAACTTCCCACATCCGGAGGAGCATGTTGAGAATGGAGGGAACCGGGACCATCAGGGTCTTTTTAGGTGGTGCCTCGTACTGGAGGATGTCGAGCTCCTCTGTACGAGGGTCCTCTTCTGACTTCATAGTGAGGGAGAGGGCCCGTGTTATGTCACCGACAAACTCGAGGAACAAGGTATCCTCGGATGGGGATCGGCACCTAGCGGCTGGTGGAGACAGGTCTGAGGGGAGGTCTCGGTGGGCCCAAGATTCCTGAGACATCTCGATGTTGGACTCCCAAGCTGAGTAGTCTGAGGAAGGCGAAGCCTGATGGCTCCAGGAGAGTCACTGGCCTGGGTCTTCAGTGCTTTGAGGCAGAGGCATGGCCGGAGGCAGAGGCACTGGCCTGCGAAGACCTTGCCCCCCCCCCCTCCCCGTGGAGCAGCAGCAAGATAGACACTCTTGCCGAGGATCTACCCAGGGCATCTGGCTCTCGGGGATCACTTCGGCAGCCCGGGGAGTCCTCGGCACAGAGGTCCCTGCAGTCTCAGTATGAGCACCAGCAGGGCCAGGCATCAGCGCTTGTTGGGACAAAAACGCTGCGTTCAAGCGCCAACATTCGAGTTTCCCACTCTGGAGTGGCAACCATGGACACCGACGCCAGGGTTACCAGATCTGGTGTCGAGGGGTTCCTCAACAGGACAGCCCTCGAGAGACTGGGGTCTGTCGCCGGAGGCCTCAACTTCAGACCTGGGGACCTTCCATGGCAGCTCCCGCTCAGACTCCTCGGATGCCCGTCGAGGGCTGAGTGACCATGCATGGGATTTCCCATGCTTGTCCGCCTCCCAAGACAAGGCCTTCTAGATCTTTTTTTTCTTATGCTCCCACTCCGGGGACCCTTGCTTGGAATGTCTGCAAGCCCGCTCTGGAACCACAGGGGCCTTATGCGACTCTGAAGATCCGTGCGAGGCCTTCAAGCATGAGCTACCGGAGAAATGGGTCGAGTCTGCCCTATGGAAGATGTCATCTTGCTCTGGATAACCTTGGCAAACATCTTTTTGCACAGGGAGCATTCCTCCAGGTTGTGGTTGGCGCCCAGACAGACACTGCAGGCAACAGTCATGAGTGTTTGTGAGAGACATGTTTTTAGAGAACCGATCACATTTCTTAAAACCAATGGCCATTGGGGCAAAAAAAGGACCCCAGTGAGGTTGAAGACCCTCGGCGTGGCCAGCGGTTGAAAAAGGCATGAAAGCGCTGGAAGAGCCTAACAAAAATAAAACTATGTTTCGAGACCTGATGCCAGGGCAGCTGGTCTCGAAGGTGGGAAAGGAACTGGCGTGAGCCGGAAAGGTGTACGGCAGTATATGAGAAATCAACTTTTTCCCGGGGGGGGGGGGGGGGGGGCGACAAAACAAACAGCTGAAGGGCTCCACAGAAGAAGGGAGACTGATCTAGATGGCACCCTGGGGGGGGGGGGGAATGGGACCACGCATGCATGGTGGCATCTCCCAAAGGTTTTTTTTTTGGGGAGATGCTTCCTTGAGGGCTCCGTCGGCGTTGACATCGCCAATATGTGAGGACTGACTTCCTACTTGTTCCTGGATAAAGGCCAACGACATTGACCATTTCTGAGATTGCAACAAAGTTGCAATCACCTGCAGTGAATAGTCGCGTTTCGTCAACCTTGCCCTTTCAAGAGCCAAACCGTAACCGAGGACCGATCCATCTGAAGCATCCGGACCACACCCTGAGTCAACAGGTTGACTCACTGGCAGCGTCCAAGGAGCAGCTACCAAAAGCGTGGAGATCCACATACCATGGTTGCTGCGGCCAATCTGGAGCAACGAGGATCACTCTGCCTGCATGAGCTTCTATCCATTGCAAGACATGACCGATCATGGTACATGGCGGGAATACATACATACAATAGGACTAGGCGTTGGCCACGACTGGGCCAAAGCGTCCAGCCCATCGGACATATGCTCTCGACTTTGACTGAAGCATCGAGGCCTTGGTTTTCACGCACATCACCATGAGGTCCATGACTGGCTGACCCCACCTCTGAGTCACCATGTCAAAGATGTCCCACTGAAGAGACCCCTCACCAGGGTCCAGACTATGCTAGCTTAAGAAGTCCGTTTGTACGTTTTCTCAACAAGCCACGTGTGCCGCCGACAAAGCCAGCAGACTGGACTCTGCCCATGCCCCCTGACGATTCAGGTAGGCTACTGTCATGATGTTGTCTAAGAACACCCAAGCGGCCTTGTCTTGAAGATATGGGTGGAACATAAGAACATAAGATATGCTATACTGGGTCAGACCAAGGTCCATCAAGTCCAGTATCCTATTTCCAAAGGTGGCCTATCTAGGTCATAAGTACCTAGCAGTCTCCCCAAAAGACACAGGTTCCTCAATGCTTGTATTGGGTCAAGCAGTGATATCCTGGGTCCCTTTTAATAATGGTTTATGGACCTTTCCTCCAGGAACTTGTCCAAACCTTTTTTAAACCCAGGTACACTAACAGCTTTTACTACATCCTCCGGTAACAAATTCCAGAGTTTGATTACACGTTGAGTGAAAAAATATTTTCTCTTATTGGTCTTAAATAGGTTACCCTGTAGCTTCATTGCATGTCCCCTAATCTTTCCATAATCTGATGATGTAAACAGTCGATCTATGTTTACCCGTTCCACTCCATTCATTAATTTATAGACCTCTATCATATCTCCCTTCAGTCGTCTCTCTTCCAGGTTGAAGAGCCCTAACTTTTTTAGCCTCTCTTCATAGGGGTATCTTTCCATCCCCCTTTACCATTTTGGTGGTTCTTCTCTGTACCTTTTCTATAACGCTATATCCTTTTTAAGATACGGCAATCAGAACTGTACACAATATTGAAGGTGCAGCCGCACCATGGAATGATACAGAGGCATTACAGGTAGTCGTCGACTTATGACCTATGCGACTTACGACTGATTGACTTTACGACCGAGGAAATTGTCTTAAGTCGCATAGGTCGTAAGTCTTGCCAGATTCACAACGCAGCACCCCGGCAGCAGGTTCTCAGTTTCAAAGCTGCCTGCGCCTGAATCCTCTGCAGCAAGAGCTTTCCCCACACCCGCAGCCCTTCAGCTCTTCCACGCAGACGAGCGCTCCGCCAAGCAAACCATCTGCTCAGTGGAGCCCCACTCGCCCTCCCTCCTGTCCTTCTATAACCTCCCCCCTCCCTCCCTCCAGCTGCGGTAGGTCACAGCTCCGAAAAAGATAAAGCAGCGCAGCACAGGCCCTTCACCTTTTTAGTTTAGCTTTTTAAACCAGTTACTTGTCTTATCTGGACGGAGGCTGCGTCTGGCGTTTGGTTCACTTGGTCTTGCGTTTGGCGTAAGTACAGTACAGTAATTTAACATAGGCCGACTTACGACCGGTCTGTCGGAACCAGACGCAGTCGTAAGTCGACGACTACCTGTATAATATCCTTTGTTTATTTTCCATTCCTTTCCTTATCATACCTAGCATTCTATTTGCTCTCTTGGCTGCCGCTGCACACTGGGCGGAGGGTTTTTAACATGTTATCCATGATTACACCTAAATCTTTTTCCTGGGTGGTGGTTCACAATGTGGAACCTTGCATCGTGTAACCATAGTTTGGGTTGTTCTTTCCTAGGTGCATAACTTTGCACTTGTCCACATTAAATTTCATCTGCCATTTGGATGTCCAGTCTTCCAATTTATCAAGATCCTCTTGCAATTTTCCACAATCCTCTTGGGTTTTAACAACTTTAAATAGCTTTGTGTCATCTGCAAATTTGATAACCTCACTCGTTATTCCCTTTTCCAAGTCAGACCCAGTACAGATCCCTGTGGTACTCCACTATTCACCTTTTTTCCATTGGGGAAAATTGGCCATTTAGCCCTTCCTCTGCTTTCAATCTTTTAACCAGTTGCTGATCTACAATAGTACACTGCCTCCTATCCCCATGACTTTTTAGTTTTGCCAAAAGTCTCTAATGAGGGACCTTGTCAAAGGCTTTCTGAAGGTCCAGATACACTAAATCAACTGACTCACCTTTCCCTCTACGTTCCTTCCCGTTCCCTGTGATCCCTTCCGGATCGCAGGCTTGTCATTCCTTCTCCCGCTCACATCAATTATGATTCGACAAAGCACACTACTTTCTTCTTGCTCACCTCCTCCCTGAGAAATTGTCTGCCTCTGTACATTTGACTAGCATTTTCTCTACCAAAATTCAAGTCTTTGCTGAAAACCTCTCTTCAAGCAAGCATTCAGCCCTTTTGCCTTTTAGGCTACAAGTGCAATTTGGTGCAATTAATTAGGTTGTTCGTATATATGTTTCTGGACTGGATGACCTCTGTTGTTGGGGTCTTTTCCATGTTCTGTTCTATCATAAATTGTAGTTCTTTTTCTGTATGTTATTTTATTTTATTTTGTAAACTGCTCTGCATGACCCACAAAGGGAGGTATACTAAGGCTGAAC
Organism: Ichthyophis bannanicus; assembly: GCA_033557465.1. Lineage (NCBI taxonomy): Eukaryota > Metazoa > Chordata > Amphibia > Gymnophiona > Ichthyophiidae > Ichthyophis > Ichthyophis bannanicus. The sequence continues at coordinate 139,472,759 of CM066049.1, read as the reverse complement.
ATACCACTTCCCTGCGGTTTCAATGATCCTGGGCCATAAGTTCTTGGCAGTTGACACTGTTCAGAGATTGGCATCAGCAGGATATAGGAGAAATCATCCAGCGGTATGCCCTTCCTCAGATGACAGTGCTGCCGCCATCATTGCAGGCTGACCTTCACCATCAACGGGAGTGGAAGCCTATGCTCGAACCTCTGAGAACTCAGGGATCACCAAGCCAGCAAGGACTGCTGGTGCGGTCGCATGCGAGTATGTGCCATACGGCTCCATCTCTATGGTTTACTGCCATCAATCAGAGGAGCTGAAGGGAATCTCAAACTGGGGGTCTGGATGCACACCAAACAGCACCAGGCAATCCAACAGTATTTGACCTTTCCCTGATTGATCGCCCAGCCGAGGCTTTTCAAAAAAAAAAAAAAAATGATACCACTTGGGGTGCCTCCAAAAGGGAATGGGCCCAGATGAACCAGTCATCCAGAGAGGGATGGACACAGATCCTTTGGCATCACAGCTGCCACCGCCATGACCTTGGAGAACACCCTCAGGGCAGTGGACAGCCTAACAGGGAGGCAGCAAAGTGACAGCGAGAGCCAACCATGACAAAACCCAGATACTTTGCTGATCTGCCCAGATCAGAATATGAAAATATGCCTTGGCCAGATCCAGAGAAGCAGAGGACTCCCTTTGGTGCACTGCTTAAGTCGTGGAGCCCAAGGTTTCCATCCGAAAGCTCAGGATGTGCAAGTGCTCATTGACCTCCTTAAGGTCCAGAATGGATCGGAAGGGACAGTCCTTGTTTTGTTTTTGGCACAAGAAAATAAATTATCTGTCCTTTCCCCACTCGTCCTTCGGGACAGGCACCACTGCCTTTAGCTGCAGCACCTCCTTTGTCCAAGGTGGTCTGCACAGCAGCACTTTCAATCGCTGAGCAAGGGGAGATGACGAAGGCATCCAGAATCAGCTCCTTGCATTCCAGGACATAGCTGAACTGAACGGTGTCTAGCACCCAGCGATACTTAGAAATGTGAGCCCGGCCTGAAAAAAATAAGGCAAGCCTGCCTCCAACTGGAGGAACCTGGGGGGTAAGGGCCCCCAAACTTTTATTGCGCAGTCTGGGAGGATCCTCCTCTAGGTAGGACCGAGTCTGTGCCCATGCGCTCCACAAAAGGACTGAGAATGAGCTTGAATCCTATAAGCAGGGGGGTGGGGGAGAGAAAGAGAACCCCCCCACCCCACCTTTTTCAGGTCAGTAATCATGAGAGTTCCGAGACCTCTGGGGATCTGGTCAGCACGCTCCTCGGTTGAAGGGCAGAGGCTGACTAGAGGGTGCAGCCTGCTTCACATGCCTATTAGACCTAGCTTACAGAGGGCAGTAAGATTGTACCTCACCCTGGTCCTTCAACTGCTTCTTCATATCGGCTCTAAAAGAAGCTTCCCCTTAAGAGCCAGGCAGCCAAAACAGGTTTTGGAAGATATATCTGCTGCCCTGTGCCAGAGCCAAATCAAACGCCATGACACAATCATCAGGGCACCATCCCTAGCCGCCAAAGGTACCAGGTCATAAATGGCATCAGAAAGGAAAGCTGCAGCCAACTCCAAGAGAGGGGTAGAAACATCTAGTGAAAAAGAGTTAATCCACTGGAGCAGGGCTCGAGACAGACCTGCAACTGAAGAATAGCAGCTGCCACAGCAAACTGATTCTTCAACATGAATCTACCTTTCAGTCCAGTATCCTTTAAGGCCAATCCGTCTTACACAGGTATGGAGATCCGTCTGATAACCGTGACATGTAGGTCCACCTTGGAAATAACCAACACAAGGCACTCCCCTCTCTAGTAGAGCATGCAACTTCTTATACACCTTTAAACCCTTAGGTAGGGAGTTGGGATAATCCTACTCCGGCTGGAACAGGCCCTTGAGCTTCTCTGGGAAGACAGTAGTGGATTTCCAAACCCTCCTGCAGGAGCAGATGCCTCTTCGGTTCCTGCTCTGTGACTGGAGCGCCTCTGCCAAGCTCAATGTGGATAAAACCCTGGGATCAACACCTTCAGTTCCTACTCCTGGAACAGGCAAATAATCTCGGCCTCCTCACAATCTCTGAAGGCAAGAGTATTTCTTCATCCACATCAGACATCTCAATCCAAGCCACAGCTGACCCCATCCCAGGAGGGGGACACCCCTGCAGAGGACGCTTTGCCATCAGTGGCTTCCACTCTCAGCCTGCCCCCCCACAAGACTGCACACAGGGGGAATAAAAGGCTGCAGAGTCTGCATGTCCACACCAAAATAACCAGGCCTGCTGCAAAGGGAAAGAATTCCAGGGAGGACAATCCAGACTCTGGAAGTTCGCCTCACAAAAATGATCCCACTGTACATAAGAACATAAGATATGCCATACTGGGTCAGACCAAGGTCCATCAAGCCCAGTATTCTGTGGGCCAACAGTGGCCAATCTAGGTCATATGTACCTAGCAGTTTCCCCAAAAGACAGGTTCCACTCGGGGGCATAGTCGCCGTTGATCCCCTAGAGGATGAGAAGAGGCCCACAGCATGGATGCCAGATCCTCTTGCCAACTGAATATCCTTACCCATAATGCCATCTGCCACTTCCTGCCCTGAGGCAGGCAAGGTCGGGCTAACAGCATTCCCTGGCTGAGAAAGGGGGAGGAGGCCCTCCAAGGATGACTCAGAAGCAGAATCCAGAAGGCCAAACATCACCTGGAAATAGATATATGAGTTAAGGTACTGTAAGTGTCACAACAGCGTATGCTAAGGTGATGGCCCAAAGAGCAACAGCATTAACTGTGCTTTTACTACAACAAGCGTTACAGGCACTAGGGTAGGAGCACCCTTGGGCAGAACGTGCCCAAGGAATGCGCAACTGCCGGGCGCACAATAAAGAAAACACTATTAGCATGTGCAGAACACAGTGGGAAACCCACACCCAGCACCAATAGTCACCAGCGGTCTATCCCAAATTGTGTCCCTCACAGACTGAATCAGGAGTCCCCAACAAGGACAATAACAAGGTCAAGCCTTGATACTCATCCCCTGAGAGCTGCAGGCAGAGAATCAATGCCAGGCTCAGCTTTACTCCCCTGAAACAATTACTGGCTGGCTTTGAAGCACTGTGTGTAAGGTGGCTGGCTGGCAGGCAGATCCTTCTGAGAGCCTTCTGCAATCTTTGGGAGACAGCAGGAGGGACAGAAGAGGAGGGAGGGAGTGTTGAGGTTTTGTGAGGCAGCCATAGTCTTACAGACTCTTCCAAATCCTTCCAATGTCTGGCTGCTCAACAGGCCCTTATCCAGAGTAAGAGTGTGGAGCTGAACCAATTTTGCCTCCTCCTATGGCTACCAAAAGGACCACAGTCTAGTGGAGCTTCCCACACTGCACTCTAGTGAGAGATCAACCTATAGGCTGTTGTTCACAAATGTTTTAAATCAATCTTTTTCCTCTCAAATCCTCTATGGCCGAGGCGAATAGAAGCATGGGAGTGATGTTATTGAAACTTGGGTTTTTCATTGGTTGTTTCTACCAATCTGCTGGTAGGGGAACACAACCCACTTGTTTGGACTGGTCTAGCAGGACAATATGAAAAGTTGAGTTTTGTCCCTTAAGACAGACCTGGTCTAATGTTGAATCTCAGCAGAGTCAGTGAATAAAACGTTTCCAATAAATTTTACTGAAACATTTTTGTGCATGTACTTAGTATTAGTATGTTGATAATATTTGTTGAAGTATTTCTTTTAGTATCTAATATATAAATTAACCCGTTTGTTCCCAGCAGTTAAGTCCATATTTGCACCTATATGTTAAGAATTTTTCTTCAGCCTACCCTCTTTTTCTGGTTTCTGCTCACTTATAGCAACTTACCACAGCTGCAAAGTAAATGGGCATCAGAGGATGGCAGGCCATGAAAAAGTCATACAACCGCACAACATGCCTGAAATCAGAGAGCACATGCCCGAACCATGTGATCAGCCAGCTCAGCGCAAAGATGGTGCCAACTTCTGCTCTGTTCAACACAGGAGATAATGATTACATACAGCGTGAGAGCAGCACACTTCCTCCCTGACACACAAGCACGCGCTACTGCTCTTCTCCTCGTGGAAGAGGTAATGAGGTGTAAGGGAGACAATCCTGCCACTAAATATTTATCTTGGAAAATTATTACTATTATACCAAGACAAAATTTCCACCTATCTTTGCATATAGCAATGAACGTCTTCATAAGGAATTGTATGCTTCTCATACACACATTCATCTCTGGGTATCATCACTGTTCCTGAAGGTGAATTCCTCCAAGCCTCATATAATCCAAAGACAATTTTTTATTTCTTATAATACAATACACTTATCTCGACATTCTAGACAAGCAACAAATTAAAAAAAAAACAATAGTTAAATACATCAACATTAATTTACAGACATCACTGAATTGTAACAAAAGAACTGTATCAGTTCATACTAGCAAAAGAGCTGACTAAATGAGAAGCAGGACACCTTTATGAAATTTCCTCAAGTCTGGCTCCAGCTGGAAGGATGCATGCTCTTGTGAAAGCTTTCCGTTGAGGGTAGGAGAACAGGAATGTATAAACTGCATATAAACTCATGCAAGGCTTTACACAACAATCTGAACTGAATGTGAGATGTCAGTAACTAGTGGAGCGTATGGAGAGACAGTGTGATAAGCTCAGTCACATGCAGGTCACTGCAGTCTGCACTGATAGAAGACGCAGGCAGACCATGATAGACTGCAGTACTGTAAAAGTCAGATATAGAAAGAATCAGCTTCAACCTCCTTAGTATTTACAGCTTGAAAATTACCCTACAAATCTGGGGCCTTATAATTAATTTTGAGTCTAGGATAATTCCAAGATGTCTAATTTCACTGTAGCTAGGCGTCACACTTGACACCTAGACAATTTGAAGTCACTAAGAATAAAAATGGAGAACTTACTACGAGCATTTAACTTATTTGTAAAGCAAGAGAAACTTGCTTCATGGTCATCCAATCAGCAACAACCTTCATTTGATCGAGCAAACACACGTGTGTAAATGACAAAGACCATATTGTCATCTACATAAATCCTATAGGAAACCATACATTTCTGTAATAGGATACATAATGGGAACAAATAAAATCAAACAGAATGTGTCAATAAGGCAGAGCTTTAAGGAACACCAATTTGCAATGACTTCCGTGTAGAAACTCACCAACCCTAATTTACTATATTCTAATCTACCATCAAGAAAAGAACAAAACTAATGACTGGCTTATTCCAAATTCACCCCACCCAAGAAGGAATATTTTATGGTTAAGGGTGTTAAAGGCCACTGATATATCCAGAAACACCAATAAAAGATCCTACATTAAAGTGTTCAGCATACAAAGAAGTAGAGAGAACATTGGCATCGCCTAAAAAATTCTGTAACTGCATCAAAGCATGTGTTCTAAATACCTCAGCAAGAAGTAATAAATTTGAAATATGCCACAATTTAATGGGTCTGGAATCACCCCGAGAATCAACAATGCATCATAGATGTGATGTGACCCAATGAATTACCAAATGGCCTTCATCAGCACTATAAAGCAACTAAACTTACAGATAGACACATTCATTTTTAGAAAATCTTGGGACTACTGTTGCTAATGAACTACTTCAAACAGTTTCCATAATCCAGGGGCATATTCTGAAGGATCCTGGGGGGACAATATTTGCATTAAGGGCTCTATTTTAGCTACACAGAAATGTGGAGAATTTTGTGAATTGGGACCTATTTGAGTATACTGGTTATGTTCAATCCATGACAACCGTTTTACCCTGGACAAAAACTCCCATGGACTGAATTATCATTAAGTGCTATTGAGTCAGTGCTGACTCATAGCGACCTTTTAGATAGCTGCCCAAACCTGTGTTTGGTCTTCAGTCAGGTGGTTAATTACTGATAGAGTAGCATCCATAGCTGCTGTTCTGGTATCGATCCATTGCATTACTGGCCTTCATCTTTTGAGTTTGCCTTCAACTTTGCCAAGCATGTAATCTTTTTCTAATGATCTTTGTCGCATGATCCAGCGTCAGGGGGTGGAAGCAGGAGCTGCTGGCTCCTCCCGCTCCCCCTACCAAGGCCCAATCAGGGCACCGCAACACTGGCCTTAAAAAGCAGCAGGCCAGGACAAAGCCCTTCTCTCTGGCTCTTCAGCAGCACCAGATCTGGCATCGAGGGTGGAAGCGGGAGCTGCTGGCCCCTCCCGCTCTCCCTGCCAAGGCCCAATCGGGGCACAGCAACACCAACCTTTAAAAGCAGCATGCCCAAAGCATGCCCGTGCCTAGCCTGCTCATGCCCGAGGGCCTCGTCAGAGCTTCGGCAAGGCCCTCAGGCAGAGACCTAAGGTGGGACCCACAAACACCACTAACTCGTCCCCTGGAGTGACGGCACCTGGAAAGCCTGCGCCTGAGGACCCTCTGGACTAACCACTGAATGGGAAATGCAGGCAGGAAAGTGAACACCCTCAGTTATACAGAGACTGGTATTCATGATTGATCTACACTATCTCCACCAACCGCGCATCTGCATAAGAACTCAAACTGTAATAGCAATCTCTGAGATTGGAGTTCACAGGAGAAGGAGCGATAACTTTACCTTCCCAACACACCCACCAATGACCCAAGCCACACCTCATGGCACTGAAACACAACAAATCAGCCACCCAAAACTTTTACTCTATCTTGCTGATCATTATTCTCATCCTCCACCTCGCAAGGGCTCTCCTCACCACTGCCACAGATTCAACAGGCCTACTACACGTACCACTATACGTACTTCAACAACATCATTCATGGCACAACACATTCCGACATTCAAACAAAAGGCCCTCTAGACTTATAAGAATCCAACTAGCACCACATGCAACCAACATACACAAACAGCTCATACAGAACTCCCAGATTAACATAGCACTCATTAGGGCAAATGAGCTGTTCAGTCGAGTTGTGATCAGCTCCGGGTAGCCTACCCCGCAAAACAGCGATAAAATCCCACTTAATGTGGAAATCCCCACTAACAATTAATTATATGCGCTGAAGAGGTTGGCGGTTCTGGGAAGGCACAACTGCAACGAGGCAAGTACCCCGATGGCATCGAAGACCTTAAGGAGGGAGAAGCCACGAGTCCCTGAGGCCAAGATGGCGGAGGGTGCGCCTAGTAGCGCTGTCTCAGGAGGCACTCCAGGGCTGGTGGCAGAAGTATCTGCGGCGGTGGTACAGGCGCTTGATGCCTGCTTCCAAGAATTGTTGGAGCAGATACACAGTGTCAGCCAGCGTGTTACCGATTTTGCAGGACGGGTGGAGCAAGCAGAGACGCGTATATCGGATGTGGAGGACACCCAGCACTCCTTGCAAGTCAAAGTTGAGGCCCTGGAGACCCTCAAACAACAAGGTGAAAAGATCGATGATCTTGAGAACCGAGGGCGGCGCAAAAATCTGCGGTTCGTTGGGATTCCAGAGTGTGTGGCAGATAGCGCCCTATATGGTTTCTTATTGGCCTGGATCGAAAAACTAATGGGAGGTAAGGGAGACAACCCCATGAAGCTGGAACGTGTACATAGATTGGGCCCTAAGCGGGAGCAAGCCCGGCGCCTGCGTGCGGTTACTGCATGCTTCCTGGATTATAGACAAAAAGAAGAAGTGCTCAAGGCCGCCCGGAGCTGTAAGTGGCAAAAGCACGATGCAGAGCAAATATTGGTCTTTCAAGACTATTCTGCTTTAGTCAGCCAACAACGTCGGGCCTACTCAAATATCTGTGCACAGCTCCTACAAAAAGGGGTGTGTTTTTTACTATTATACCCAGCCCGATTGCAGGTGGACTTTCAGGGCCAGACACGCTACCTGTTATCACCGGGGGCGGCTGCTTCATTTCTGGAGACTTTGAACACTTCAGCTGAATCCAACCCCTGAAAACGAAGCCGGGGGCAATGATGGCGTCTTGTTTTCTGGACTGAGGGGGAAAGCTCAGAGGTCGAGTGAAGATTCAGAAAGGCCGTGGCTGGCTTTTGCTCCCCCTGGCCCTGCGTATGAACTGAAATATGCTGTTGGGGTGGTTTCCCCCCGTTTTTCTTGTTTTCTTTTTTCTTCCTTATTACCACGGATTGCCCTATGCTTAGGGTTGAGAAGTTGTGTGTGTGTTGTTGCTTGGCTGAGTTATTTGAGAGGTTAGTCTGAGATAGATACAAATCGAAACGTTTTGCAACTGTCTTTCCCCATAACAATAATGTGGCTGTAGTGTTCTGGTTACAGTTTCATTTTCTCCTTCACTGATGAACAGAGAATGTGTTTAACTGCCTAGGAAGGGGGAGGGGGGGTGTTTTGCCTGGGCTACACTTCAGCCAGTTTGTGTGGTCTTCCGGGAGGGAGCTCACCATGGGTGGGTGCTTGGGGAGGATGGATGGTCGCCTACTGCTTCCCCTGTGAAACTGCTCGGACTCGGACTTAGCGGCCTACAGTGGCAGCTCAGGGTGTGTGGCATAATGTGTTCTGGGGGGAGAAAAATCAGAGGCTTTAGCCTATCAACAGTCTCCTGCCTTGCTTATATCAAGAGGGCTAATACGAAATGTGTTGAGGGCGATCTGTCCTGGAGATGGGAGGTGGGTGGGGGATGGGATATTTATGTAAGATGGTGGATAGAGTCTTAGTCGAGATGCGATGCTGGCTATTGTTCTGTTTAGTAACTGTTCATAATTGTTTCTTTCTGACATTAGCAGGGCTTATCCCCTTGGGTTCAGGCACTCGTATAGTATGGGCTAAGAGGTGTTAGGCATTTAGACCAATAGGAAGTAGGGTAGGGGGGGCCAGGTCACTCTGTGGAAGTATAGTCATAATACTGCACTGTTTAGAGAGGTTTAAGATAGGCCCTGTCATGGGGCCTAGTGTCTTGCTTCCAGAAGTCCTTGGGAATTGATAGAGTGGGGGAGGAGTAGGGCGGATTAGGCTAAGCTGGGGAAGGGTGGAATTCCTTAGGGACCGGGGAAGGGTGGAATTCCTTAGGGACCTGTGAAGGGTGACGGGGTGGAGGGTTGGGAATCAGAGGCCTGGGTAATACTGAGGGGAATAAAGGGATCGTGATACGGGGTAGACCCGATTGTCAATGGAAGGTTGTCCGACCTGATGGACGGACTAGAAGGGGTGGGAGGGGGAGGGGTGAGAAGGGGGGGGAGGTGGGGAAGGGCAGGGGGAGGGATAGTTCACACTCCGGGGTTTAATAATTGGCAGCGCTGCACTGGTATGATGGAAGATGAAGGGGGGCTTCAGGCTGGGAGAGTCCCTCTTGTGCGACTAGGAATAGATAATTGGAGGAACCTTGACACTGCCCCACAACTCTGAAGGTCATTACCTGGAATGTTTGTGGATTGGGGAACCCTATTAAGCGATATAAAGTATTACAAGCATTGGCCCGACAGCAGTGTGATATCGCATTGCTACAGGAAACCCACTAGACGGCTGAAGAGCATAGTAAACTTTGTAGGAACTGGGTGGGGCAAGTATGGGGTTCCCCGGCTAAAGGAAAAAAAGGGGTAGTAGCTATTTTGGTCCACAAGCGAATTAGATTTGTGGTGGGGACTGTCTTAGCAGATGAAGTTGGGAGATCCCTTCTGATATCTGGCCAGTTAGAGGGGAAGCCGATGATTCTTGGGAACCTCTATGGCCCTAACGTGTTCGACTCCGGCTTTTATAGCGGCTTGGCCTCAAAAACAGAGCAACTACCGGAATGCCCCTTGATTCTCGGAGGGGCTTTCAATGGGGTCCTCGATGTGGACCTCGATACGTCTAGGGGGGGGTGAGGTGAGGGAGAGGGCGTTGACGTCTCGGATGCTGCAACGCTTCCGTAAGAGACTGGGTCTGATAGATCCCTGGCGGCTGATGCATCCCCTAGAAAAAGATTTTACCCATCAATCTAGAGCACATGGCACTAGTGCGCGCATAGACTATCTTTTGATGTCGGGAGCCTTGTTTGCTCACACGGGGGATGCCCAGATTGGTCCCTTGGAAATCTCAGACCATGTGATGGTCTGGACAGAATTGCAGTGGGGCAGGGATGCCACTCAGGCGCGTCTTTGGCGTTTCCCCTTGGGGTTGTATCATGATGTGCAGTTTCATCATTTTCTACGTCAGCGGTGGAAAGAGTTTGCAAGTGATCATCAAGGTCATATGGATGATCCAGAATTGGTATGGGAGACAGCGAAGGTGGTCCTAAGGGGGGATATTATAGGATTTGCAGCCCGGAAACGTCGGATACTCGCAGAGCGAATAATTGCGCTCGAACGACAGGTTACTAAAATCCGTCGTAGCTGTGCTCATATGCCGTCGCCCGCGAATAAGAAAAAGTTATGGGAAACTCAGGTGGACCTTAACAAGCTTTTACATCAGAGAGCCAAGAAGTCGGTTCTTTACTATCGGTATAAGTTGCACTGCTATGGAGATAACCCTGGGAAGCTGTTAGCCCGTTGTTTGAGGGGCCAGCGGGGCTCATCCTTCGTGGCGGCACTTCGAGATGATAAAGGAAGCGTACACAAGGAGAGTGCGGAAATTGCTAAGGTTTTTTGCAGTTTTTTCCAATCGTTGTATACGGCAGAGCCTGGATCCACTACGACAATGCATGAATATTTGAGAGACTTGGAATTGCCCCGGCTCACTGAGGAACAGAGGGGGAGTTGGATCAGCCTATCACCCCACAGGAGATACAATCAGTAATCTCTTCAGCCAGTTCCTGCAAAACCCCAGGACCGGACGGCCTAGGTGCAGAATTCTATCAGATTCTCAGTGAGTGTGTAAGCCCACTGCTGCGGGAGGTTTTTAGTGGACGAGTGGAGCAGGGGGCCTTTCGCTGGGGGCGGAACCATGCCCATATTACATTGATCCCAAAACCGGGTAAAGACCAGATGTTAGCAGCCTCGTATTGTCCCATATCCCTGCTTAATTTTGATTTAAAGTTGTTCACGAAAATTTTGGCTGTAAGGCTGGCTGGAGTGTTGGGACACTTAGAGCATGACGCACAAGTGGGCTTTGTCAAGGGGCGCTACGCAGTTCGGAATCTTCGAAAAATTTTGGCATCTTTGGAATGGGTGCACACCCGACAGCTGCCCTTGCTACTTGTCAGCTTTGATGCGGAAAAGGCCTTCGATAGGGTGAACTGGCAATATCTTTGGTGGCTTCTACCACAATATGGTTTAGGTGCAACATTCTGCAAAATGGTGCAGAGTCTGTATGTATCACCGACGGCGGGAGTTTTGTGTAACGGGGTGCTTTCGGAGGCCTTTGATTTGGAACAGGGTACGCGACAGGGCTGCCCTCTCTCTCCTCTGCTGTTTGTTCTCTCGCTTGACCCCCTGATACGTACCATCGAGACCTCGCGAGCGATACGGGGAGCGAGGATGGGTTCGCAGGCGTTTATAATTTCGGCCTTTGCGGATGATCTGTTGGTTCACTTGACCCTCCCCGGTTTGTTCCTTGCAGACTCTGCTGGAGGAATTTACACGATTTGGGGCATTTGCAGGTCTTCGCATTAATAAGGACAAATCAGAAGCGTTGGATATCTCAGGGCACCTACGTAGCTCGTGGGGGGGGGGAGGGGTTTCCCTCTTAGATGGGCGGCCAAAGATTTTGTTTATCTTGGCATAATGTTGACTAGACAACCCCAAGCGTTATATGGACGCAATCTGGATCGTACCCTGCGTCGCCTAGATACGCAACTAAAGGCATGGGAGTCTCTCCCGCTATCCGTATCCGGGAGAATAGCGGCAGTGCAAATGGTTATTTTACCACAGATTTTGTATTGGTTACAGACCTTGCCAGTTTGGTTGTTATGTCGAGATATGCATCGGTTGGAAGCCTCCCTTAAAACCTTCTTATGGAAGGGGAACAAAGCACGTATTCCATGGGTTCGGTTGTTGGGGAAATGGCGTGAGGGGGGATGGGACTGCCGGATTTGAAGATGTATGTCCTGGCCTGTCAGGCTCGACATCTGGGGGATTGGTTGGGAGGGACAGACGTCTATACGCCTAGGGCATTGGAGGAATGCCTAGTGGCCCCATTAACTTTGATGGGGGTTCTACATGGGGCGAATAGAGATCTACCGTGTACTGTCAAGCGGAGTGCATTGGTGGATTCTGCTAAGCGAACCTGGAAACAGCTTAATGTGTATTGGAACGAACCGTGGAGTGCTTCTAGTTGGCTACCTTTACAAGGGAATGTTAACTTCCTCCCCGGGTCCGAGACGGCGATGTTTCGTGACTGGCAGCTACGAGGTATATGGAATGTGGGGCATCTAGTAGACCCGTCAGGACGATGCAAGTCCTTTCTGACATTAAGTCGGGAGTATGATTTGTCTGCTAGACATTGTTTTGCATATATGCAGGTTTCTCATTATGTGTCCTCTTTGCCACAAGGAGCGTTGCAAATTGAACGATCAGCCCAGATATTGGAATTCTTCAGCTTAGGGGAGGATAGTCCACCATTGATTTCCAATTTGAAGCTTCGATTGGATCGTTTCAGGGCAGTTCCCGATTATTGGGGAGTCGAGGTGTCCTGGGAAGCTGAATTAGGTGGGGCAGTGACTCCGGGGTTTGTTAGTAAGGCTCTGAAACGGATAGTGTGTGCAGGGGTCTCGTTGGAGGGAGGTTCAATTTAAATGTGTGACCAGAGCCCATTTCTTGCCGCGGAGGGCATTTCGTAGTCGATTAATGACCGATAGCTGCTGTCCGCGTTGCTCAGAGCCTTTGGCAACTTTATTGCATATGTGGTGGGGATGTCAGGGATTGCGCTCCTATTGGGCTAGGATATGCACCTTTCTTAGTAGGTTGTTGCAGCAGAGATTGAGATGGACTGGCTCCTTTGTAGTATTGGATCAGATTGAGCCTCCCAGCCCTGCGAAGGCAGGGGAACGTTTACTATTGCGGAAGGCCTGTTTGGTGGGGAAAGGGCCGATTCTCCGTTTATGGAGAGTGCACCAGACGCCTACCTTTGGCGAATGGCGGAACAGTTTTCATCATCTGATGTTAACAGAGAGATGGCTAGCAAGGGGCAGTGTCAAGCATTGGACAGTGTTTATGTCAATATGGGAACCCTATATTCAGCACTTAGGGGTTTGTAGTCGTAACAAGATTCTTCATGTGGGGAGTTGAATGAGGTGTTGCCAGTTGGGGAGTTGGGGCAGAATAGCAGTAGCTACCGATATATGATCTTATAAAATTGGTGGAGGTGGGTGGGGGGGGGGAATGGGATAATATGTTATAACCCACCTGTTGCCTTTCTTTTTGTTGACTCCAGGTGGGGATCAGAGTTCACCCCCCGTGGAGATCTTGCTTGATGTTTCTTACTGTTTGTTGGTGGAATTTAAATAAAGTGTATAAAAAAAAAACAAACAAAAAAAACCCATAGCACTCATTAATGCCATACCTATACGTAAAAAGACCAACACTATTATTGACAACCTTCAATCACACCAAATGGATATTCTGTGCATCACGGAGACCTGGCTGAAAGAACAGACCAGATCATCATAAACCAAGTTAGGCCTGGCATGCACACTGCATTCAATTGTCCTTGTACCAACAAAAGAGGCAGAGAGGTGCTAATCTTGGCCAGATTTGACCTCAGATTCAAAAACTTCCAAATCAACAAGCATGGACCACTGCAACATTATCACCATAGAGAATAGACACCTAATATCTGCCTCACCTACAGGGCCCCCAATGCGGATGACAATGAATTATCCACAATACTTGAAACGATTTGCGCAGCCATACTACTCATACTACTGGGAGATTTCAACCTCAACTCCGCACTCAAAGAGTCTACAGCTTTCCTTGGGGCAATGGAGTCCCTGCAGTTCACCCTACTACATACAGGTCCCACCCACCGCTTAGGAACCACCCCAGACTGCATATTTAAGAACATAAGATATGCCATAATGGGTCAGACCAAGGTCCATCAAGCCCAGTATCCTGTTTCCAACAGTGGCCAATCTAGGTCATAAGTACCTAGCAGTCTCCACAAAAGAAAGGTTCCTCGATGCTTTTATTGGGTCAAGCAATGATATCCTGGGTCCCTTTTAATAATGGTTTATGGACCTTTCCTCCAGGAACTTGTCCAAACATTTTTTAATCCCAGCTACACTAACATCTTTTACTACATCCTCAGGTAACAAATTCCAGAGTTTGATTACACGTTGAGTGAAAAAAAATATTCTCTTATTAGTCTTAAATAGGTTACCCTGTAGCTTTATTGCATAGAAACATAGAAAAATGACAGAAAAAAAGACCACATCTATGCGGATGATATTATGATATACACGCAACTGGATACAGTCGACCCTAACTATACGCCACTTGAAACATGCCTGAATGCAATGTTGCAATGGTTAAAGCAAAACATGATGATAAACCATAAGAAAACAGAGGTGATGTTTATCTCCAGCAAACCAAATTTTGAACCTCCCGCAACAATTACACTCTAACAATACATACCACACAAAGAAAGATCAAATACCTGGGAGTCACATTGGACAACAGCCTAAAGATGGAAAAACACCTACGCAAAACCAACAAGGCCATTTTTCACAAACTTAGAGTTCTACAACCTCTACGGAATATCCTCGAACCCCACGATTTTAGGACTGTGGCACAAGCACTCATCATTCCGCACCTAGACTACTGCAACGCCATCCTGCAGGGTCTCCCAAAGAAAACACTAAACATCCTACAAATGGCCCAGAATGTGGCCGCAAGGATCATCATGCGAAAAAGCATAGCCGAACACATCACGCCTGTGCTAATCGAACTGCATTGGCTCCCTATCACTGCCCGGATACAATAGAAAACATTGATAACCACACAAACTCATACAAAACATAGCTCCATCCTTTCTCTCCACCCTTATCAGCACGCCACCACCCAACAGAGTCAGAAGATCTGTCAACTCAGACACCCTACACGTTCCGCCCGACATCAGAACAGTCAAATCTAGTACTAGCCGCCGAGCATACTCCTACTCTGCCCCAACCCTCTGGAACCAACTACCGCCTGAGCTCAGAATGACTAAAGACCTTAATGCGTTCAGGAAACGGCTAAAGACCCATCTATTCCAGTGCTATTACAACTTGATGTAAATCCCAGGGAATACAAGATGTCACAATTTGTGACAAGAATTCTGTTAGTAATTTACATATGTACATTTCACCTGTCTCCCCTACTAGGACCTTATTACTGTGTGCCGTGCTTGTCTTTCTAATCAATGTAATGATACTCCAAAATTTTTGCCTCAATTTGGCAATTTTCAATCTATAATCAAACCGCTGCTGATCGCTGGAAGCTGCGGTATATAAATATTTTCTAAATAAATAAAATGTTCTATTTAGTCTCTCCTTCCATATCAACAACTACAACAGTCCCCTTTTTTCCTTTAGAGATCCTCTGTTTGTCCCATGCTTTTTTTAATTCCAATACTGTCCTCATCTCCACCACCTCCACTGAGAGACTATTCCATGGACCCACCACTCTTTCCGTAAAGAAATATTTCTGCATATCACTCCTGAATCTATCCCCTTTCATCCTCAACCCATGCTCCCTCATAGAATTGCTTTCAATCGAAAAAGGCTCTCCCCCTGTGCATTTATGCCACGGAGGTATCTAAACATCTCAATCATATCACCACTATCACGCCTTTCCTCTAAGGTGTACATATTAGGATCCTTAAGTCTGTCCTCATATGCTTTATGATGAAGAACACTAACCATTTTAGTAGCCACCCTCTGTACTGACTCCATCCTGTTTATCTCCTTTTGAAGGTGCGGTCTCCAGAATTGCACACAATACTCCAAATGAGGTCACACCAAAGACTTATACAGAGGGACTATCAGCTCCTTTTTTCTGCTAGCCATTCCTCTCCCTATGCACTCAAGCATCCTTCTAGCTTTTGCTGTTGCCTTTTCTACCTGTTTAGCTACTTTAAGATCAGACACAACCACACTGAGGTCCCGCTCTTCTTTAGTGGACAAAAATACTTCACCCCCTATAATATATTGCTTCCTTGGATTGCTGCAGCCCAAATTCATGACCTTGCATTTTTTAACATTAAATCCGAGCTGCAAAATTCTAGACCACTCTACAAGCTTAGCTAGATCCCTCCTCATGTTATCTAACACCTTCCTGGGTGTTACTCTTTTGCAGATTTTGGTATCATCTGCAAAGAGGCAAACCTTACCTGACAGCCCTTCCGCTGTATCACTAACAAAGATGTCCCCTAGTCTTTCTATATTCTAATGACGTAAACGATCGATCTACGTTTACTCGTTCCACTCCATTCATTAGTTTATAGACCTCTATCATCTCTCCCCTCAGCAGTCTCTTTTCCAGGTTGAAGAGCCCTAACCTTTTTAGTCTCTCTTCATAGGGGTATCCTTTCATCCCCTTTACCATTTTGGTGACTCTTCTTTGTACCTTTTCTGATAACGCTATATCCTTTTTAAGATACAGCGACCAGAATTGCAACCTCTGATCTACATGTTCAGTAATTTTGTTCTTTATGATGGTTTCTACCATTTTTCCTGGTACTGACATCAAGCTCACCGATCTGTAGTTTCCCGGATCACCCCTGGAACCCTTTTTAAAAATTGGTGTTACATTGGCCATCCTCCAATCTTCAGGTATTACAGATGATTTTAATGATAGTTCATAGATTACTAGTAGCATGTCTGCAATCTCATATCTCAGTTCTTTCAGCACCCTTGGATCCGGTCCAGGTGATTTGCTACTCTTCAGTTTATCAAATAGTTGTAATAATCTTCCCAGTGTATGGATTTTTCTTTCAATTCTTCTACAGTATCACCTTTAAATACCACTTCAGTCATGGGTAACATCCCTATATTTTCCTCAGTAAAGACCGAAGCAAAGAATTCATTCAGTCTCTCCGCTATGGCCTTGTCCCCTCTTAGTGCCCCTTTTACCCCTCCATCATCTAATGGTCCAACTGACTCTCTCACAGGTTTTTTTTGCTACAAATGTACTTGAAAGTCTTTATTATGCGTTTTTGCTTCTACAGCAAACTTCTTCTCAAATTCTCTCTTTGCCTGCCTTATCAATGCCTTGCATTTAACTTGCCAGTGCTTGTGCTGTTTCCAGTTTGTCATTTGTCTCTTTTTTCCATTTCCTTAAAGATGTTTTTTTGGCAACAGCCTCTCTGACCTCACCTTTAAACCATGCTGGCAGATTTTTGGACTTCCTTCCACTTTTCTTAAAGTGTGGAATACAGCTTGTCTGGGCTTCCAACACCAAAGCTTGATGTAAGTCTTTAACCTTTGCAACTGCTCCTTTTAGTTTTTTTCTTAACAATTTTTCTCATTTTATCAGTGTCTCCCTTTGGAAAATTAAAAGGTAGTACTGTGGATTTCTTTACCATCCCTCCTCCATGAATTAAATCAAATGTGATCATGCTATGATCACTATTGCCAAGTGACCCCAACACCCTTATCTCTTGCACCAGATCTAGAATGGTGCTGGTGGCAAGATAAATCAGAAACCACTTTAAAACAAATACCAAATAAAACAATGCGACAACAATAATATAATCAATCGAGACAAACAAGAATATCAGACCAACCTCATTTTAAAACCCAGCAACAAGCCCAGAGAACTCTTTGAAATTGTCCGCACGTTGACAAAAGGAACCATCCCCGGAGAAGGAACCATCCACCCTCAATCATTTGCAAACTTCCTTCTCTCCAAGCTCAAGCCCCTTATGAGGGACGTATCACAACTAGATACCTTAGAAGATACAGTACCCTCCCCCAACACAAATGGGGCGAATTTTACAATCCTTCAACTGAACAAATTGCACACACCATCGCTTAACTAAATATATGCACCTCACCCTCTGATCCATGTATAGTAAGATGGATGAAAATCAGCCAAAGATCAACTTGTCCAATTCATCCACAAGATAGTAAGGTCCTCTTGCTAACACAAGGTTATATGCCCACCTACCTCAAAACAGGTAACCATCCGACCAATCCCCAAAAACAAGCAGCAGATAATGCAGACCCCGTGCCTTACCGAGCGATATCTAGCCTTCCATTTCTATCAAAAATCATTGAAAAGATAGTACAGTGTCAATTACAAGACCACATTGACTCACACACCCCTCTGGACCCCCACCAACACGGATTTTGACCCAACCAGGGTCAAAACCCTCCTCACGCAGTTATTCGACAACCTGATCAGAGGGACTGACGATATACAAAAGACATTCTTCTAATCTTCATAGATATCTCCTCAGCATTTGACACAGTAGCTCACAGCATCATATTAAACAGGTTCAAAGACACCGGTCTCCACAGTACACCACTCAAATGGTTCCAGTCCTACCTCAGTGACCGCCGTCAGCAAGTCAAAGTAGGAGCTAACATCTCAACCCCATTCATTGCAGAACAAGGAATACCTCAAGAATCCTCCCTGTCCGCTCTACTCTTATTTATTTAAAGTCTTTTCTATACCGTGCTCTTTAGAATCAGTGTGATTTACAGGTAACAATAACTTGTACAGTGCAGGTAGGTATGCACTGTACTTACAATGAACAGGTGTTGTAACTTGGGAATAACGAGGGTAACTATATACAGGCTCAGCAATCAGGTCACCTATGTATGGTGTTGACCGGAGTTGCTTGGCAACTATTTACAAGATTAGAAGGCTATCTGCACGTTACTATTTACAGGTTAGGCAGGTAGGTTAAAAGGGTGAAGCTGCGTCAATGTGACATGGGTGTGCTGGGGGTGTTGTCCTGGTGGTTGGTGGTGGTATATGTACAACCAATCTGCAAAATCTTCAATAAACATATCATCCAATATGCCATAAATGCAGACATCACCCATGCGCTCTATAGTCTTAACACGAAGAGCGTCAATCTCACCTTGCTTCCGCTCTCATCAGGAATCATATAGCTGCACTTAGCGGCCTTGTATATAGTTGCCTTTTGTACATAGTTTATTATGTTCGCTGTTTAAGAAACCTGTTTAATGTAAACCTGTTTAATGTATTGCCCTGTTCATTGTAAGCACTGATCAATGTTGTGAAGTGTAATTTCTGTTCACTGTAAACCGCGCTGATGTCGAATAGCGCGGTATAAAAGAAACTTTAAATAAATAAATAAATACATCCCAATCCACCTAGACCTACAGACTACACAAATATGGCAGACTGTGTACAAGAACTGCACAGCTAGCTAACAATCTAAACATCAACTTCAAAAGGACTGAGGCCTTAATTATCACAAGAAACTCCTCCATCTCTCCAAACTCAATCACTCTGGCTAATGCTTCCATACCAATAAAAGTAGTGAGGTAGCTGGGGGGCCACCCTGGACTGCAACCTGAACCTCCAGTAGTGACGCGGCTGCGTTCCCGTGGCCGCGCGTGCAGAGAGCCTGTCATCCCAGCTCCTGCCATCTGCTTCCTGATTCCCGCCTGGTCCCGCCTCCAGTAGTGACGCGGCCGCGCGTGCAGAGGTATCCTGACCCTCCAGTATAAATTCAAGGCGCCTGCGGTGCTCGTTGCTGCGGCACGCGACAGGGGCACGCACCGAAGGAGCACACCTAAGGAGCACAACGTGCTCCTTAGGCGTGCTCCTTGGGGCCGCTCCGGAAGCGTAGGAAAAAGTTCTAACCTCACTTTGCACTTTTGTCTCCTCTCAGCCCTCACCTTTGCTGCCACAAGTGGATTTGGACCTGCTGTTTTCTCACCCGTCCTCACTTCCTGCACTGCTTGCCAGTACTTACAGGTATTTAATTCCTCCTTTTCACTTACTCCACTTACGGCTCCTATCCTCTCGCTTACCGCCTTTCCCATGGCATACATATCGGTCCACTGGGGTCACCGCCCACCCAGGGCCCCTCACCACCGTTCGCGTTGCTATCACAATCTTCGACCCTGTGTTCTTTCCACCTCTTCCTCTTTGCTAGCCCCTCCCACCTTTGGCTCTTCTCTTATGCCGTTCAAAGTTGGTCTTCTTAATTGCCGCTCAATAAGATCTAAGTCCCTCCTTATCCAAGACCTAATCTCTCAGGCGTCCTTCGACCTTACCCTTCTCACTGAAACGTGGTTGAGGGAAGGGGAGGACGCCCTTCTTGCTCGTTGCCTTCCTCCCGGCTTTTCAGCAGTTTCCGTTCCCCGCATCGTCCATTCAGGTGGCGGTGTGGCAGCCATCCTCACCCCCTCTCTCCCCTTCACCCAGATCTCTTCCCCATCTCTCTCTTACCCCGAGGCCCTTCTCCGTCTTCATACCTCTCCCCCGACCCATGTTCTTCTAGTCTATGCACCTCCTGCCCTCCGTCCCGATCTCTGGGACTCTCTTCTTCATTCTCTCTCAGATCTTTCCCTGCTTTTCCCTCACCTCCTTATCGCGGGAGATTTCAATCTTCACCTGGACTCCCCTTCATCCCCTAGGGATCACGCCTTCCTCGCCCTCATTCAGGACCTGTCTCTCCACCAACATGTTCCTTTCCCCACTCACTCTGCTGGTCACACCCTTGATCTCTTTCTGACCCCCTCCTCTTCCACACTCTCACTGCACGATCTGTCTTCTCTTTCTCTCCCCTGGTCTGACCACCTTTGCCTAATGGTTTTTTGCTCCTATCCTCAAGCCTTGACTCCAGCCTCCTCCCCAGTATCTCCACCTGCTTCGCGTCTCTCACGCTCTATCACCCCCTCTACAACTCAGCGTTTTCCCCCAGCCGCAGAACTGCTCCCCTCTAACTTCTCTTCTCTATCTCCCACCTCTCAGGCATCTGTTTGGTTCTCATCCCTTTCAACTGCCCTCGACCAAGTTGCCCTCCTTCGTCCACACGTAACCTCTCACCGCCCGTCACACCCCTGGTATCATCCCGGTCTTCTCTTACTCCGGTCTCAGCTCAGAAGAGCCGAAAGGCGTTGGCGCAAATCCCCCTCCTCATCCACCCTCTCCTTTTTTAAAGCTCAGCACTCTTACTACTGTTCTCAGGTCCACCTCGCCAAATCCACTTACTTTTCCACTGCCATCGCCAATGCCCCCAACCAGACCCGTCACCTCTACTCCACATTACGTTTCCTCACCTCCCTACATCCCTCTACCACCACTGCCTCTTCTCACCCTGTACCTGCCCCCTCTCTTTTAGCCTCAGCTGTCAGCACTAAAATTGCCACCCTCCGGGCCTCGCTCCCCGCCCATCCTCCACCTATTTCTTCCCCCCCCCCCCAGTTGCCTCCCCTCCCCCCACTTCCCTGCTATCCCACACCTGGTCCTCCTTCTCTCTGACCACCACCAGTGAACTCCACCACCTCATTTCCTCTTCAAATAAAACCTTCTGCTCCCTCGACCCTATCCCTTCTGCCTGGCTGCTTACCCCTTCTTTATCCCTCCTTCCCTACCTTCAAACTATGCTCAACTCTAGTCTTTCCACAGGAACCTTTCCTTCTCCCTGGAAGCACGCTCTAATCCGTCCTATCCTTAAGAAATCTTCTCTTGACCCCCTAGACCCTAACAACTATCGCCCAGTCTCCAACCTTTCCTTTCTTTCCAAGCTCCTTGAGAAAATCGTCTTTGCTCAACTATCTCACCATCTGGATTCTATCAATCTCCTTCACCCTCGTCAGTCAGGCTTTCGCACCGGGCACAGTGTTGAAACCATTCTCCTTGCCTTCACTAATTCCTTGCACGTGGCTCACGATCGTGGTGACATCTCGGTGGCGGTGGCTCTCGACCTTTCCGCCGCTTTTGACCTAGTCGATCACTCCCTTCTTCTCTCTCGACTTCGCGATGCTGGTCTCTCTAGCACCGTTTTTCGGTGGTTCCACTCCTTCCTCTCTTCTCGGTCTGGCACTGTTCTCTCATCCTCTCCATCCGTCACTTCCTCCGACTCCTTTCCCCTATCCTGTGGGGTTCCCCAGGGTTCTGTTCTTGCCCCTCTGCTCTTTAATCTCTTCCTAACCCCTCTCACACTGCTAATTCAACAATTCGGTATTTCGGCTTTCTACTATGCGGATGACATTCTTCTACTATACCACACTTCCCCTCTGTGTCCCGATCTTGCCCCACTTGACTCCTGTCTTGCTGCTATCTCCAACTGGATGACCCAAAATTGCTTACACCTCAATCTTTCAAAAACCACTGCTATCTGGTTCCCGCATGGTCACCCTACCCCATCACTGGCACCTTCCTTCCCAGGTACCTCTATCTCTCTAGTTTCCACCTTTCGGTATCTTGGGGTTCTCTTCGACTCTGATCTTTCTTTTTCTGCCCACGTCTCACATGTCTCAAAAACTTCCTTCTTTTACCTTCGTCAGATTCGTGCAATCCGCCCCTTCCTCTCTCCCTCTGCTCTTGCTACCCTCCTGCTATCTTTGGTCATCTCCCGGATTGATTTCTCCAATTCTGTTTTCTCAGGCATCACCAAGTTCCAGCTGACACGCTTACAAAGGATCCAGAATACCGCTGCCCGACTTGTGTCCCACTCCTCCTCTAGAGACCACGTCACTCCTGCTTCGTCTTCACTGGCTTCCCATACCCTTCCGTATCCAATTCAAACTTCTCACACTCGTTCATAAGGTCCTTCATACCACCACCCCACAATACCTTGCTGATCTCATCCACTTTCATACTCCTCGGCACACCCCTCGGTCCTTTCACCTCAATCACCTTGCACTACCCCCTCCATCACAGGCCCACCTTCATTCCACCCGCTCCTCAGCCTTCTTCTTTGTAGGTCCCGCCCTCTGGAACTCCCTCCCCGCTACCCTCCGTCTTGAACCACATCACCCCACCTTCAAACGCGCCCTAAAGACCCACCTATTTACCCTCGCCTTTGATCTTCCCCCTTCCCAGCCTTAGTCTCTCCCCTGGGTATACTACTCTTTCCCTGTTCTCTTTTCTCTGTCCTATTATTGAGTTGTAACTTCTTTTCCTTTCTGGCCCCGAGCCTTACTGTATTGTTGTTTTTTTCTATTGTACACCGCTCTGTTTACCCTGAAGGGCGGTTAAATAAATAATAAACAAACATAAAAGCACACATCAACAAAATCACCAGAAATTCTTACCACAAAATGGCTACATCCGCAGACTCAAACCCCTCCTCAGCCAAGACTACTTTTATACAGTATGGCAAGTGATCATTATACCTATACTTGACTACTCCAATTCCATTCTCAACGGTCTACCAAAACAAACCACCAGACCTCTACAACTGGCCCAAAATACCGCTGCATGAATCATCTCAGATCTACAAGGTCTCGCCACATAATGCTTATCTTACATCAGCTATACTGGCTCCCAATTACATCAGTGTCACATACAAAATGGCCCTGACCATCTTCAAAATCCGGCAAAACCTGTCAGCCGATATACTCCAAGACTTAATCTGTGCACAACCCCACAACAGACCATGAAGACAATGGACCATAAAAAGCATTCGAACACCAGATTCATTCACCAAAGCCAACAACTCTTTGACCAACAGAGCTCTTTTACTAGCAGCACCTGCCATCTGGAACTCCCTTCTGGAAGCACTGAGGACCCCCACGAACCTAAAAGACTAGGAAGAAACTTAAAACATTCCTCTTCATGGAACACTTCAACAAGTTCACACAGCAAACCACATTCCGGACCACCCTAATAGACTAGACTAAACACTAATCCTTGATCCGCTGATCATCCAATGCAAAAATTTCCCGATGTAAATAAGTTATGCTTTTTAGCATGTCCTGCATGCCACCCTTCACCTTTACTGGAGGTTCTATGTAAAATTTGTTGAGTTACACCGTAAACCGCTTTGATTTTATGATAAGGCAGTATAAAAAAAACACTTGTTAAATGTGTCCACACTATGAAAGGACTAAATCTAAGTGAAATAATCATTCCTAATAAGCAGAACATTCTTTTGATCTCTCTCTATTCTTTTTTCCATTGAATAGCTCAGCTTATTTGTCAAATGATATTTCCACTATCTACATTCAGCCTGGAAGAGTTGATGTTTTCTATCAGCCAGCTCTCTTGCAAAATAGGGGCTCTCTAGATAGATGTAGTCCCTCTAAAAACAAAAGAAACTTGATATAATACCATGCTAACAGCAGCATCCCACTAAACCATCATCTGGATAACATTTTCACTACTAGAATCACAACTTCAAAAGACACCTTGGTATACTTCCACATTATGGAGACTCAAAATCCATTTATGAAGGCTAGAAAGACGATGGCGAAGAACCACACCAGATGCCAACAAAGCATGATACATGGAAACACTAAATGACTACCGCACTGCAACCGACAAGGCCAAAAGAAATTACCACACCAAACTACTCAACGGAGCTCTCAATCGCCCCCCAAACTGTTCAACCTAATCAAGCAACTAACCAAAGTCTCCACCATCTCAGATCCGCACATAAGCATCCAGCCCCAACAACTCGCCAGCCATTAAAAACAACTGCTCTCCCATCCCAACGCACTACCTACCCCAACCATCCTCAAACCATGCCCCCCAACACATGGGCCAACTTTAACACCATCGGCAATGAGAGGATTGAATCCATCATTACCGCACTCAACACAGCCACCTCTCCCCTTGACCCATGGCCAGTCAGCTGGATCAAGGCAGCCAAACAAGAACTAAGCCCAGCACTCACCAACTTTAATCCAAACATCCTTTCACCAAGGCCTGAAGTTAGACTGCCTCAAAATTATCCTCCATCTACCCCACCCTAGAAAAACCTGATCTCAACCCCTTGGATCCCGCTTAATACAGATCAATCGCAAGCCTCCCATTCGCAACCAAAATCGAGAAGACTGTTCAGCATCAACTGCAAGACTACATCAACAGAAATGCCCTCTCGGACTCACAACAAAATGGCTTCTGTCCTCTCCATGGAGTCAAAACCCTTATGGTCTCCCTGTTAAACACCTTGATAAAAGGAATTCAAAACTGATACATCCTAATCTTTCTGGACATCTGTGCCGCGTTCAACAGTCTCCCACAACATTCTTCTCTACCATCTTCAAGCAACTGAAATCCAGGATACAGTACTACAATGGTTCAACTCATTCTTGACAAGCAGGCACCAACAAATACGAACCAGATCTAACATCTCCACCCCTTACCACCAAACCCAGGGAGTACCTCAAGGCTCCACGTTATCAGCCCTTCTATTCAACATTTACCTGCTCAATCATAAAATCCTACAACATCGACTTTGACATATATACAGATATCATCATGCTATACGGACCAATAACCACCAATCACCCTACCAACCCTCAGATCCTTCAATGCTTCGACGATGAATCCAGATGGCTCCAAGACAACCTTAACATCAACTACAAGAAAACAAAAGCACTATTCATAACGAAAGACCCTTCATTCACACCGCCAACCCATCTCATGCTAGGCACCACCCAGATAAAAGTACAATCACAAATAAAAGTACTTGAGCATCATCATGGACCAAACCCTTTCACTTGAACAACAAATAGCCAAAACCATATAAGCAATATACTACAAAGCAAGGACCCTGTGACATCTCCGCCCCCTCCTACATCCACACGACCTCTGCACAGTACTACAAGCCATGACCCTCCCCCACATCAACTGCTGTAATGCTATATACCAGGACTCCCCTGCTCCTCACTCCTCCCCTAAGCACAGCCTTGCACACAAAAGCACGCATCATACAGAAAGCAGCCAAATATGACTATATTACACCTATCCTAAAACAGCTCCACTGGCTCCCCCTAGAAAGCCACATCAAATAAAAAAAACCCCCATAAAGGTATCCACCATCAGGACTCAACCCACCTATGCTCACTCCAAGAGGTCAAACCCAGCAGAACCATAAGACAAGCAGCCAACACCACAATGGTAATCCCGCATGCCAGAACAAAACAATCAAGCCTGCACATGCTCCTTCGACCTCTATGCTCCATCCTTATGGAACATACCCCCGGCTAAAATCAGATCCACTGCCAACCTCCTAACCTTTCGGAAGCAACTGAAGAGACATTTTTCCTCAATACTTTGGCCTCCCTGAAAAAACTCATGAAACAAAATAAGACACCAAACCTCAAACTGTACTGTAAAATGCAAATAAGCTGAACATTTTTCCTTATTTAGTCACTACCTCGTTCAATTGTAAATAAGATAGTTACATTAAAACACAGAACATTAGAGAGTCGGCGTCTGCAGATACCGGGGCTCGGTGTGCTGTTTGTTCCACCTTGATTGGCTGCAGTTTTGAGCTCCTCCTTTTCCAGCAGCGCTCCTGCAGTACTTAATCAGTGACAGCCTTTCGCGGCTGCGGTCATGGCCCGCGGTAGCGTGCCCGAAGGGGGCGTGACCAAAGGGGGAACGCCCCTTTGGTGCCTCTAGGGGCCTGGTGCCCCAGCCGCTGTTGGGATGCCCAGAGGACATGCTAAGAGAAAGAACAAGTCTGACAAATCCATCAAGTCTGCGAGGCAGTCTACAAACCTTGTTTCTACACCATTGGTAACGTCTGGTCCTATGGATCAGCATGTGATTGTTATACCATCTGTTACTACAGTAGCACAAGGCGTGTCGATGTCTACCTCTGGTGCTTCCCTGAGTTCTTGTGAGAGGACTCCTCCGCCTAACCCTGGGCCTTCTCAATTGCCTGTTTTGGATTTATCCTCTTCTGAGGGGTTGCTACTTCGGAAGAGGAGGAAGAGACACCTGCTGTTAATATTTCTCCTACTGGAGGTACTGTCTACTGATTCTATATTGGCTGTTCGTCCTCAAAGACTGTTATTAGTATCTTCGGCTGTTAGTATTGAGAATGTTACATTGGCTGACATTTGGAAACCTGTTTCTGCGACAAACTCTTTGTTGTCCACCTTTATGGACCAAACTGCTCTTTTTTCTCAACAAGTTATTAATAAGGTCCATGATGTTGAAGGTATTACTAAGAGTTTATCTCAGCGTGTGACTCAGGTGGATACACACGTTGGTTCTTTGCAATCAACGGGTGAATCCACCGTTAAAGATCTTTCGATATTATATAAGCAGATAGAATCTTTAGAGAATAGTTCCCGTGCAAAAAACCATTCGTGTTTTGAATTTCCCTAAAACTCGTTTTATGTCTTCTGTTTCTCTTTTTAAGCAATATTGTAAGGATGTTTTACTATTGCCAGATCCAGATTCTATTATGATTGCTCATTCATTTTACTTGCCGGTTCGGGCAGCTTCTGGGGGTACTAGCACGGAGTTGGTGGAAGGTCAGATTGATCATGATCCTGATCTAACTGATTTTTTAGAAAATTCTCAGGTTCTGATCTCCTCCCGTGCTACTTTAATGGTCACTTTGGTCAATCTTGCTGATAAGGCTTTAATCATGAAAGCTTTTCTTTCTAAGCAAGATTTTCTTTTTTATGGCCAAAAGATGTCTATTTTCCCAGATGTTTCCCAGTACACGCAAACACGTCGGAGGTCCTTCCTCCAGCTCAAGCCTAGAGTCTTGGCTGGGGGGGGGGGGGGGTTTCCTTTTTTATTCGGTTTCCATGTAAGTGTTTAATCACTATACAAGGTATTGATTATATCTTCACTGAATTTACTCGGCTTGTTGCTCTTTTAGATTCCTTACAGGTATGAGAGGCCAGATTTTGATTCTGATTTAGTCTTTAAAATTTTTAAGTTTTGTAATGTTAGGGGATGTAGCCTCAAGTTTGTTCGGGCTCTGGTACTGCTTTTGCTGTGCTCTCCTTGATGTGGATTATGTAGTGGTCTTGATGTTTGTGGGTTTTCTTTTTTTTTTTTTTTCTTTTTATTCCTCTCTTGGTTAGAGGATTTCGAGTGTACTGCTAATTTCTATAATATTTGTATTTGGAATGCATTAATTGAAAAAAGAAAAAAAAACATTATCTATCGCTTGTTGTTTGATATAAACCGCTTTGATCCGGATTAAAAGCAGTATATAAACCCAGCTAAATAAACAAATAAACTTCATCAATAATTCTGCTACAAAGTCTTGGGCTGAAAAGCTAGAGAATAGGTACATGTTAACTACCGATGAACCTCAGGATCCATTAAAAAAAACATTTATCATGAAATGGACCAAATATAACCATAATACTGGTTTAGCTTGAGTTGGATGTGGAATAGTCCCCCAGTGGAGGTGATAGAGATGAGGACAGTATCTGAATTCAAAAAAAGCATGAGACAGAGGATCTCTAAAGGAAAAAAGGGGACTGTTGTAGTGGTTGATATCCAGACAGATTAGATAGGCCATGTAGTCTTTTTCTGTCATCGTGTTTCTATGTTTCTAGTTGTGGAAAGTAAGGGAGTCAAAAATGTCTGTGGTAAGAATATGACAACAGACACGGAGGGGAACCACTCCATCTTCAGTCTAAAGAGGCACAAGAATGAGCAGGTCACTCCACGACTTGGACAGGAGAGAACTTTATTGATATCTAAAGAGGTCACCCTACACGTATTTCGGAAAAATGGTCTTCTTCAGGGGTGCCTGGCCTCTAAAGACATATCATAAAATAAAAACATAAATTAAAATACAACCATGTTAATTATATAAATCTTAAAACAAAAAACATTTAAAGATGTTGTTATACCTACAAAACAATAATGGTATTCGCAATCTAAAACTGAGTAAACCACCCTCAGTGTATGGTCTCATTATATACAACAAATTATTTACACTATTGGACCATATGAGGAAACAAAAAAAGTTTATGCATATATAAAACAAACATTTAAAAAGACAAAAGCCATAGGAATTGTGCATACATGCTATAGTGCAATGATCAATCAGTAAATTGGATTCCATTATTTCCTAATAATAAATAAAACAAATTAAAAACAAAGTATACAGAAAGAACATAACCAGTATAGTAAGAGACGAAGGATGACCACCAAGTGGGGATGCTATGATCATAAAAACTTACCAGGGGTAGAGACCTAAACGTTTACTCTCCTGGTCTAGTGTATCTTATGGACCTGTGAACAAAATGTCATATTTTAGTTCCCAAATTCAATGTTTATGAGCTTCCATAGATAGATAGAAGCTCGGTGGTTATGGGTTCTACATTACAATCAAATTTAAGATCATATCATAACCTCCTAACAATCACTAGTGCTTTTTAATAAAACGGGATTGCTGGTCACCAGATGTTTCATGTATGTATATGAATGTTAAATGCAAGAAAAACAATGTTGAGCATACTTATTACACATGTGCAAAGAAAGCCTCACGGACCACATTTGATGATATTCTCAATGTTTTAGCAACAATTCCATAGTCCATTCCCAATGAGGGATTCTTTTTACAATTCATACTAGTGCTTTGCCTTTCCAAAATTGCAGAGTCCTATCCTAAGCTTGATAGTAACCAAACATCCCCTTTTACGCACAGCGTTTACCATACATTAAGAACCAGGAGAGCTAGTGCCATAATAGTTTTCAACAGATCTATTATAACACTGCAATCTAGCCCGTTTCCAGTGTGTGGCCGTGAACATTTCCTCATATGGTCCAATGATATATATAATTTGTTGTATATAATGAGACCGTACACTGAGGGTAATTTACTCTGTTTTAGATTGCATGAAGATTGTGAATAGCATTTATTCTTGTTTAAATGTTTTATGTTCTAAGATTTATATGTTAACATGGTTGTATTTTAATTTATGTTTTTATTTTATGTTATTGTATCTTTCTTTAGAGGTCAGGCACCCTTGAAGTAGGCAATTTGCTGAAACATGTATAGGGTGACCTCTTTAGGTATCAATAAAGCTCTCTCCTATCCAAGTTGTGGAGTAACCTGCTTGTTCTTGTGCCTGTGGTAAGAATACTACATTCATGGTATGACGCGAGTCCAACAATCATTCAGGTAAAATCCAATGAAAATATTTCTGTGAAAAACTTAACAAAAAGGTACTAATCAACTTATGCATTACAACAAGATCAGCCAGTATGTTCTTCAAGCAATTAGAGAAGGAGCGAGAGAAGGAATAAGCAGTGAATGTGGTTCCTACCTTTGCATGAAGTCATGGAGTTCAGGATTCACCTGGTCTATGATGGGCATCAGGTAATTTAATATGTGCTTTGTGTTATCCATTGTTGGGTCCATGAAGTCCCTGCAAGCAGGAGAATAACTCAGATATGTACGAGAAGAGAACCTCCCCTGTGCACAGAAATAAAAAGCACCCTCCAGACTGAATGACAATGGAAAATCTCTGGACGCACCTGAGATGATGAGTAGAGAGCTTCTCCACAAGTGTAGTTGCCAATCTGTCCCCTATGACTAAAAGGAACGTGACTACAATGTCGTGGTAGCCCTGGTAATAGTGCAGCTGCGGATTGCGCTGGAGCACTTGTAGGATAACATCGATCAACTGTTCCTGGAGACCTTCCCGCTGCTCGTCAGGCATTCCTGAGAAACAGGAAAGCAAGAGACACTGACAGATTGTCACTACCAGTGCCTACTTTAACTACTCAACTTATATGCAGTTAAATAAGAAAGTAAAACTGTATGTAAATGCTAGTTTCACCCCGTCCCATGCAACCTAGCCTACAAATTGTCAATTACAGCTGCACCCTGACTTTGGTTCCTCCTGCTATGCAAGTCTACAACCTTCATTACAGACTCACATGTTCAGGCATTCCCATCCAAACAGATAGACCTATGAATGATGTCAGAAGAGCAGCTTTAGCAAAGCGACCCACAGTTTACTTCTCAACCAAAGGTGACTAACAGGTCTGGCAGCCCCTTGCTCACCATAGAACCAGCAGCAGCACAGACAATCCTGGCAACCCAAAAATCCTTCAAAGAAGCATCTGCAACATGGATGGGCCCCCAAATCACCATAAAGTCAGTAGTGATATGCACATTCTTATAGAGGAAGGATCACCGATAGATAACAGTTCAAGCTAGCTAAAACTGATTTAAAAAAAAAAAAAGACGACATTTTAATTACTAGTTAATGTCCTTTCCTTGAGTCCTGCTAGACCAGTCTAGGTCGTGTTCCTCTACCAGCAGATTGGTGGACACAAAGAACCAATGAAAAGCCCAGATTTCAATGACATCACTCCTGTGCCTCTATTCACCTCAGCCACCAGAGGCCTCTTTAGTATTCATCAAGCAAATGGGAGAAACATGGCAAGCCTTACACAACAATCGTGGGCAGTAAAAAGGCCGTCAGTAGAAGATGAACCTGCAGAACCAAGCATAAAAATCATAGCAGACTCAAAAGGTGCCACAGCAGAAGAACAGAACAAATACAGTTACAGGGGTGGGCCCTGGACTGGTCTAGCAGGACTCAAGGGAAAGGACATGAACTGGTAAAATGTCACCCTCCATATCCTCCTGCTAGACCAGACAAGTGGGATGTACCAAAGCTACAACTTCACTGGGCAGGAAGGCACAGTAGCTCGCAAAACCCTTCAGCTAAAGGCCATGTCCGCCTGCACATGGACAGCCATGCAGTAATGCTTGACGAAAGTGGTAAATGAAGCCCACATCGCCACTTGACAAATTTCTGCATGAGCTACAGAGCGTTTCTCCACCCGCAAGGACACTTGTGCTCTGCTAGAATGGGCATGCAAATTCTCCGGAACTGGACGGTTCCTCAACAGCCGAGGCAATGGCCTCCTTCATCCAGCACCCTAAGGTTGACTTGGCCACCGTGTCACCTTTGCGTGGGCCAGCAAAGAACACAAAATGATGATCCGACTTATGAAAGGAATTCGTAACCTCCAAGAACCAGAGGCACCCTCTGGACATCCATAAGGCAAAGATCCTTATCCTTCCCGATACTGTTCCTTAGAGGAGGAGGAGGACAGGCAGACCACCTGGTTCACATGAAAGAGAGAAATCACCTCAGGCAACAATGGTAATGGCCTCCTTTGAAAAAGACAGATAAGGATCTCTGTAAGACAGTTTGCAGCTTGGTAATCCACCTTGTGAAACAAACCGCAACCCAGAAGATAGTCTTGAGCATAAAATCCTTTAAAGTAGTGCGCTTCAATGGCTCAGGAAAGGGATCACAGATTGGAGTGGAGGACGCAGACATCGAACACCCTAGAGAAAGCACGAGACGTCTGGGTGCAAGGCTAGAGACTTACCAGTCACTGGACCATGGAAAGAGAAAGGCCCTTCTTCAGGCCATCCTGTAGAAAGGCCAATGGAGAGGGCATCTTGGCCACCTCAGGCATCAACTGCAGAGGGCCGCACCATTGCTCAAAGAGGCCCCAGATCAACAAATATGCTAGCTTGAAAGACCTCCTTTGGGCTTTGAGCAGAATGGAGACCACCGCTAGAGAGTAGCCCTAACACACTAGCTGTCTCTTTTCAAGAGCCAAGCCATAAGCAAGAAGGGAACTGGGTCTTCCAGAATGATCAGTCCCTGCCACTATACGCCCCGAGATGGGGGCAAGCAAAGAGGCAGCACCTGCAGGAGTTGCATCAGGTTGCCAAAACACGCTTTCCTCGGCCAATCCAGTGCTACCAGAACAATCCTGCCCAGGTGGCAATCTATACACTGAAACACATATCCCAGAGACTACAGGGGAAACATGTACAGCCGGTGCAGACTTGGCCATAGATGGATTTGTGTGTCGATGCCCTCTGACCCCCATCTCCATGTGGCAACTGAAGAAACGGCAAATTTTGGTATTGGAGCAGGTCACCATCAGATCTATTTCAGGGCGACCCCAGCATCAGATAATCACCTGACTAAACTCCCACTCTCTGGGATCCAGAGTGTGCCAACTGAGGAAATCCGCTTCCACACTGTTCACTCTGTCAATGCGCTGAGCCAAGAAG
Source organism: Ichthyophis bannanicus (assembly GCA_033557465.1). NCBI lineage: Eukaryota > Metazoa > Chordata > Amphibia > Gymnophiona > Ichthyophiidae > Ichthyophis > Ichthyophis bannanicus. The sequence continues at coordinate 139,439,910 of CM066049.1, read as the reverse complement.
GCTAGGAGGTTCTTCTCTGCCCATGCAAACAGGAGCGCCATCTCTAGAGCTACCCCGGCACTTCTCATGCTGCCTTGCCAATTGACATAAGCCACACTGTGGTGTTATCTGACAACACTAGAACCACCCGACCCTCAATCAGGGACTGGAAATGCCGAACAGCAAACCTGATGTCCCTCACCTCAAGGCGGATGATGGACCACACCGCTTCCCTGTGGTTCCAAAGGCCCTGAGCATACAGTCTTGGCAATGGGCTCCCCAGCCCGAAAGACTGGCATTTGTCAGAAGGATCCAGGAAAAATCATCCAGTGGCATGCCCGTCCCCAAATGAAAGGGCTGCTGCCACCACCGCAGGATGGCCTTCACTATGATTAGGAGTGGGAGCCTGCACTTGAACTCCTGAGAACTCAGGGACACCAAATCTACAGGGACTGCTGGAGAGGCCGCATGTGAGCATGCACCCATGGCACCATCTCTATGGTTGCTGCCATCAATCCACAGAGCTGAAGATAATCCCAGACTCTGGGAGTCTGCTGCGCACAGAACAGCGCCAGGCAATCCAACAGCCTTTTGATCTTCTCCTCAGGCAGGAAAACGCAGCCCACTCAAGTGTCGAAATGTGCTCCCAGTCTTGAAGGGCTATCAAAAGGGACTGTTACTGCCAGAAAGAAGTCTGCTCTTCTGGGAAATTATCTAAATTTTGAGGAAAAGGGAATTCTTTTGGTTAAAGCTGATAAATCTGTGTACTTTAGAATCCAGTGTATTTGCTAACTCAGTCAGAGTTCAGTAGCAGCTGGGAGCTTTTAATTTAAGTATAAACCTCAGTCAGCAGAAGCACAGAGCTTTTAATTTAAATCAAATTAGAGTATAGCTTAGCAGAGAAGGAAGAATAGGGTAAATATTATTTTAATAGAAAGAAAGAAATTAGAGACCTTTACAAAGAGGCCTTCCAGTGATATTGTTTTAAATAGGTGTTAAAGCCAAGTGACAGCTTAAAGGGGCAATTTGAAAGGCTCCCTCTATCAAACCAAGGGCCGTGTAAATCACTTAGGAAATTGTTCAGAGATTACCTTAGAAGCACAGGTCAGGGCACTGTGTAGCAAGCTAGTTTTAGACTAAGTGTTCTTTCCTTCACACCTATCCCAGGCATATAGGCTCTTAAACCTATTAAAGAAGAAGTGGTTAAATTCACTTTCAGCTGGTTATCCTCACCAGGAATAGATTGATAATCTTGAGGTGAACCAAGTCCCTTAAACCTATTAGGTATAGCTGTATCAGTACAAATATTCCTAGCAACTTTAAGTAGAGAACTCAAATAGTTAAACAAAATCTTAAAACTAAAGATGTAGACAGCAGTTCAGCAGCAAGATGGGGCTATCCAGTCTTTAGCATTGAGTGGCACATGTACAATTTTCTTCCAGTTGGCAAGGGGTCTTACATGTGCACTAGGTGCAAGGAGCTCTTTGCCCTCAGGGAATAAGTCTGATTTGAGGCTAGAGTGACAGACGTGGAGGACAAAAGGAAGAAAGGTATAACACATACTGTTTTGTTTTGTATTTATATTGTAATGTATTGTTTTTGTTTTCCCATACCCTCAATATGTAAGCCTTTGTTGTCTGGTCAACCACTTTGATTGAAGGATAAGGTGGTATACAAAACTGGTTAAATAAATAAATATAAACGAGACCTACAGGGATGTAGTACTGAAGTCCCATATCTTCAGTCTAGCAGTCTCTCAGTGGCCATGGAGGAGAGAAGTCGCGTGAAAAGAAAGCATAACCTTGGTGTGGCAGGAAGTGATCCTGTAGCTAGAACCTGTCCAGGTAATGTAAAACCCTCTTGCACTGAGGAGGTTTCTCAAGGGCCATGTTCCCATGAGAGAAGGGTTGGGATGGCCTTTATAGTTGGTGATTTGATCATTAGGGAATGTAGATAGCTGGTAGGCTGGTGGACGTGAGGATCGCCTGGTAACATGTCTTCCTGGGTGCAAAGGTAGCAGACCTCATGCGTCATCCAGACAATGTTTTAGACAATGACCTAATAAAGATAAAAGTAACTCAGATGCCCTTAAGTACAGAGCTGAAAGATTCCAAATGACCTCTATCAACTGATCACCAGATTAACATGAAAGAAATACAACCTCTAAAATGGCTGTATGCAAATGCTAGAAGTCAAAAAATAAGATGGGCTAGCAAGAATATGTAGCACTAAATGAAGGTTAGATATAACTGGCATCTCAGAGACCTGGTAAGGAGGACAACCAATGGGACACTGATATCTGGGTACAAACTATATCGCAACGATAGAATAGATGAAATTTGTAGGAGTGTGCTCTATTTTAGAGAGGGCATTGAGTTGCACAGGATTAAGGTTTTGCATGAAACAAAATGCACTATAGAATCTCTATGGATAGAAATCCCATGTAAAAAGGGGAAGGCGATGGCAGCGAGGTCATACTACTGATCACCTGGCCAGAATGAACAGATGCAGGATGAAATGCTAAGAGAAATCAGGGAGCTAGCAGAAGTTACAACACAGTAATAATGAGTAATTTCAAATTACCCTGGTATCGACTGGGTAAGTGTCACAGCAAGACATACTAGGGAAATAAAGTTTCTAGATGAAATAAATGACTGCTTCTTGGAACAGCTGGTTCATCAACCAACAAGAGGAGAAGCTATTTTCGACCTAGTCCATTTGCTCGCCAAACCTCCCCAGACATACCAGTGGACCTCAGTCTGCCCCATCCAGCTGGCACCTCAGATCTCCCCACCAGAGCAGAAGAGAATCTTCAGCAAGTGTGACTGCAAGGTGGTAAGCTCCATCTCCCTCCCAATGTCGATTTCTTGCACCGGTCCCTGCTGATTTAAGCGACCGCACTTCAAGCAGATAAAGACCAGCATGGTCCATCTAGTCTGCCCAGCAAAGGGGCAAGAGTAGGTGTGCCTGCCGCTCCATACAGGTCACCCCCCCCAATGTTTTTGTTTAGGGGTGTACCCACTGCTCCATGCAGGTCACCTTGACTTGTTAAGATATCTGAGACAGAAGTTTATTTTGATTTTACCTTGTTTCTATAAAAGGGATCCACCGTGTCTGTCCCATGTTCTTAACGTGTCCTCTGAAAATTTACTAGGGTGGAGTTCCTAAATTCATGCTCAAAATTTCACTAAACTCCTAAAGTGGGTGGCAAAGTGTGGGAAAAATATAGTTAGGAATTCAGCACTGTGAGGTCAGCTTTCTTTGAATATTGGGCCCTAAGATCTTAATCACTTTTTTAGAGCGCATTTGGAAGTTCATAAAATGAGTTAAGGACTGGCTATTCTGAAATGCCTTTCCAAGCCCTTTGTGCAATCAGTTTCTTCTGTTTTGAATTCTCCACACATTACACTTGCTTGAGTAAGGCACTAGGTAGGGCTCCTGGTGCACTAGTATAAGTTGTTAGATCGTTTTCTAGTCATCCCTTTCCTTTTTAGTCACATGCTCTCCTCCACAGGGATTACGTTGTATTGTTATTCAGAAGGAAACCTTCACAGACAAGCAGCAGAAAGGGAAACCAAGCAGAAAGGGAGGTAAATAATGTGGTGAAAAGATAAAGTTGACTATTGATTATGTGTCAGCAGTAAGTCAGAGGTTAATTAAACCTCAATTTTGTAGGAAAGAAATTCCTGTGCAATTTAACATCAGGTGAAACTTGAGAGGTACTGACAATTGTATACACAAGATAAGGTAAACTTTTCACCTGGCAATTTTATACACAATAGATTGAAGGTTATGTCATCAAGTGCAGAGTTCTGAGCTTCTAAACCATGGGATGGGGGGATGCCCCTCCCTTGAGCATTCTCAGGCGCCTGGCCAGCGTCTTGATTATGTTTAATGGATAACTGATCCTACTCTGTGTGTGTATGTCAACATGAGGGAAGTTAACTGTTATTGCAGCAAATATAAAGAAATGAGAGCTTCTTGACAGTCAGACAAAAGAGAGAGTCGTCTCACCCAAGGGGGTGAACGCACACACTGCCTAGGGGTCCCAATTGAGGGTCTCTCTTGCCTGGCTGAATTTGGGGGCTCTTTCAGTCAAAGGGCTGGCATGAGATGAAGCTTAGAACTTTTCTGGTGATATACTGTCTTATCTTGCTCCTAATACACTGCCTAACTAATCGTTTACTTTTTATGCACTGCTTAACTAATCATATGTGAATTAAGTGACTTACTTGCTTTCAAGTTACCTTCTTTTAATATTTTATAAATAAACTGATTATCTTTATTCTCAAAGTGTGTTAGTCCTTATTTTGCACCCTGTTTAGGCAAAACATGGTGGAGACGAAAAGCCCAAAACACTTTTATTTGAAGTATCCAACTCGGCTGAGTTTCTGTGAACTTACCTGCATCAGGGGTCTCAATATGTAAAGGACAATCAAAACATTAAACATACATATAAAGGCATACATGCCAGAAACCAACTTGACAAAAAAGTATTATATACATATCATAATACTGATTTGAATAAAGGTGAATAAAGCCTAGTTACTCACCTGTAACAGATGATCTACGGGAACAGCAGGAATTTAGTCTTCACATATGGGTATCGTTGGTACCGACGGAGCCTGCGTGGGAATGCTCCCCAGCGTCCAATAGGAAAGCTTTTGGGAGCATCCCACAGCGCCTGCGTGCTGCCTTCCCAACTCTCCCTCTCCAGTTGAGTTTATAGCTGAGACAAAAGAGAGAGAGAGATACACAACTCCTAGGGGAGGTGGACGGGTTGTGAAGACTAAATTCCTGCTGTTCCCGGAGATCACCTGTTACAGGTGAGTAACTACGCTATCTCCAGGAACAAGCAGGAATGTAGTCTTCACATAAGGGGACTCCCTAGCTGCAGATGTCAGGGAGATGGCCCCAGGAAGTTGTCAGCCCTTGCGAAAGGGCCCCACTTCTCCCCCCCCCCCCCACCCCATGGATCTCTGGCATCCTACCAGGGACGGTGGGTAGGAGTTGATTAAGCCTGAAAAAGGTGTTGAAGAACAGCCTGGCCAAACAAGGCATCCCGGTGGAAGTCCTTGTCTAAGTAGTAGTGGACTGTGAAGGTATGTACCGAAGCCCAAGTAGCTGCTTGACAGATGTTGTCGATAGACACAGAGTGAAGATGAGCCATTGAGGCTGCCATGGCTCTCACATTGTGAGCGGCGACATGGCCTTCAAGGAGAAGGTTCTTACTCTAATAGGCAAAGGATATGTACTGTACAATCCAGATGGACAGTGTTCTTTTGGAAACTGGAAGTCCCAAATGACTAGGATCAAAAGCAACAAAGAGTTGAGAAGATTTTCTATGTTGCTGTGTCCTTTGCAAGTAAAAGGCCAAAGAGCTCTTTTACAGTCCAAGGTATGAAGGTTCCTTTCTGCACTGGAGGCATGAGGTCTCTGAAAGAATACAGGAAGGTAAACCGCTTGGTTTAAATGGAAAGGCGAAACTACCTTTGGCATAAAGTGTGGATGAGTCCTAACTAACTTATCATGGTAGAACCTTGAATAAGGAGGATCAGCCACTAACACTTGCAATTCACTGATGCGACGTGCTGATGTGATTGTAATGAGGAAGATGACTTTCCAGGAAAGGAGTTTCAAAGATGTAGTGGCTAATGACTCAAAGGGTGGTTTCATGAGCTGCCCGAGCACCAGATTTAAGTCCCATGCCACCGGTGGTGGCTTAATGGGAGGCTTTGTTAAAAGAAGGCCTCTCAAATTTCGCTATGAGAGGATGAGGGGAAATAGATTGTCCACCTAGAGGCTTGCAAGAAGCTGCAATAGCACTAAGATGGACTCTTACTGAATTTGTCTTGAGACCCGCATTTGACAAATGAAGGAGATACTCCAGTATCGATTCCAGAGGTATTGCAGGAGGGTTAAGACCCTTCTGCGAGCACCATGTGGTAAACCTTTTCCACTTAAAGGCATACAAGTGTCTTGTGAAGGGTTTCCTAGAAGCATGAAGGATATCCTTTACCTGTTGGGAAAGGTTAAGATCCTGAAGTTCTAGGCTTTCAGCAACCAGGCCCCGAGATGCAGAGACTGGGGGATTGGGATGCCACAGCATCCTGTCCTCTTGGGAGAGAAGATCTGGAGCGGATCCCAACTCCAGAGGTGGAGCTTGAGAGAGATGTAGGAGCAGAGGGTACCAATTGTGCCGTGGCCAACGTGGAGCTATGAGAATCATATGACCTCTGTCTCTCTGAAGCTTGAATAGGGTTTTGGGGAGGAGGGGAATGGGTGGGAAGAGCTATAGGAAGTCCTGACCCCAGTAGAGGAGGAAGGCATCCCTTGCCTGACATCGAGCCGGAATTCTGGAACAAAACCGGGGAAGTTTGGCATTCAGCGGACTTGCAAAGAGGTCTATGCATGGGGTTCCCCAAATCTGAAATATTTGGGCAACCTGATCTGCATGGAGAGACCATTCGTGTGGAAGCAGAACTCGACTGAGTTTGTCTGCCCAAGAGTTTTGAATGCCTGGAAGATACACCGCAAGGAGATGAATCTGATGCTCTCTGGCGAGGGCCCATAGACGCAAAGCTTCGTTGCATAGCGACAGAGCCTGTTCTGCCCTGCTTGTTCACATAGAACATGGCTACCTGATTGAACGTTTGAACTAGGACTGTCTTGTAGCTGAGCTGGGTGTGAAATACTCGAAGAGCAAGGAAGATTGCTCTGAGCTCCAGGAGGTTGATGTGAAGACAAGCCTCCTGTGGAGTCCAGGTACCATGGGTAGAGAGATCGTGCAGGTGGGCTCCTCATCCCACCTGTGATGCATCTGTTAGGGTGGCTTGGGAATAGGGTTGAGGGAAAGGAGACCCCACCAGAAAGTTTCTGGGTGATTGCCACCATTGGAGGGATGAAATAAGATGGTCAGTTTGTTATTTTGTCCGACAGGCAGCCTAAGACCTGTGTCCACTGAGTGGATAAAGTCCACTGGGCCGCTTGCATATGGAGGTGAGCATAAGGAACCACATGCACGGTGGATGCCATGTGGCCTAGCAATTATAGCATTTCCTGAGCAGTGAGACAAGGCTTGAGCACTGCTTGGGAAGCTAGTTGTACTATGCGAAGACAGCGGGGCTGCGGAAGGAAAGCCCTTGTCTGTCTGGTATCCAGATGAGCTCCTATGAACTCTAGGGACTGAGTGGGAGCAAGATTGGATTTTGGGAGGTTTATGACCAGTCCCGAATACTGAAGGATTCGCATTGTGCGAGATAGAAGAGAGCTGGCTTCTGGCACTGTAGGGACTCGAATGAGCCAGTCTAAGTAAGGGAAGACGAATATTCCCAGAGTGCGGAGAAATGCTGCTATCACAGCCATGCATTTTTATTTATTAGACATTTGATATACCGCTTAGGCCAAAAGGCATTAAAGCCGTTTACAATACTATCATTTCAGGAAATAGGAAAGGAACGCCATTATTAGATAGGACAGAATAGACGAAGAAACAGGCAAACAGATAAGAAGAGGAGATAAATAGAGACAGCAAGTTACCACGAATGCAGGCAACATGATCCAATCCATAATATTAATGTGCATCGCCCCGGTCCAAAGTCTAAGAGCCACGCCAAAGGGCCCTCTGGCGAGGTCCTCAGGCGCGGGCCCGCAAGGCACGGGCGCGCCCCTGGAACCGGCGGTTTTATGGCCGTTGAAGCAGGCAGATTGGCTGGCCTGCACAGAAAGGGGGAGCCCCCGCTCTCACCCCCATCGGGAACGCTGGCTCTTTTGTGAATACTCTTGGCACAGATGCCAGGCCAAAGGGAAGAACCTTGTATTGGTAGGGCTTTCCTTGAAACAGGAATCAAAGGAATCTCCTGTGATTTGGATGGATGAGAATATGAGTATAAACATCCTTGAGATCTAGAGAACAAAGCCAATCCTGACTTTGAAGGTATGGCAGCAGAGTTCCTAGAGAGAGCATTTTGAACTTCTCTTGGAACAGATATTTGTTCAATTCTCTGAGATCTAAAATGGGTTTGTGGCCTCCTGTTTTCTTTTGAATAAGGAAATAGGGGGAGTAGAACCCTGTACCCTGATGGGGAATGGGTACTTCCTCTATTGCTCCTTGAGCAAGGAGCACTGTGACTTCCTGAACTAAGAGACTGTCGAGAGAGGTCTGAGAATTGAACTGTCTTATAATTGTAGGAGGGGGCAGGCTGTGAAAATGAAACTTGTACCCCTCTCATATAATGGACAGAGTCAAATTTTCTGCTGTTATTTGGTACCATCTGTGGGCAAAATGACATAACCTGCCTGGGATGGTTAAGTGTTCTGGACCCTTCAGGGGCAGGAAGGCGAAGTTCTCTAGAAAGGCATCAAAGCCCCTGAAGAGGCTGAGCCTGCTGAGCTGGCTGGGGTTTTGCAACTTTTGGCTTCTTTTGTTGTCTAGGTTGTTGCTGCTGTCCCTATCTACACAATCTAAGTGTACCTGAGGCAATGGAGGGTTAAGTGGCTTGCCCAAGGCCATGGGACTAGAGACCCCAGTCCCTCCGGCCTGAGGTTGCTTGTCCCCATGCGGGAATTGAACCCCCAACCTTCTGGTCTGAGGTAACCTGTCCCAGCCACTAAGCCACTCCTCCCTTTCTCTAATGATCTCTCTTCACATGATGTGTCCAAAGTATGAAAGTCAAAGTCTTGTCATTTGAGCGTCTAAAGAAAGCTTAGGTTTGAGCTCCTCTAGTACCGACTGGTTTGTTCTTCGGGCAGTCCATGGTATACACAGTATTCGCCACCAGCACCATAATTCAAAGGCATCAGTTTTCTTCCTGTCTATCTTTTTCACTGTCCAGCTTTCATATCCATATATGTTATTGAAAATACCATGGCTTGAACAAGTCGAATCTTTGTATTGAGAGAGACATCTCTGCTCTTGAGACTCTTATCTAGGTCTTTCATAGCCATTCTACCAAGAGCAATTAGTCGTCTGATTTCTTGACTGCTTGTTGCTTCTTTATTGATAGTTGATAGTTGGGGAAACTGCTAGGTACGTATGACCTAGATTGGCCACTGTTGGAAACAGGATACTGGGCTTGATGGACCTTGGTCTGACCCAGTATGGCATATCTTATGTTCTTATGATCCAAGTAGGTTATTCACAATTTCAATTTCTTCTCCTTCAACGATGAACCTGTTGATTATGCCAGTTGTCATGATCTTTGTCTTCTTTACATTAAGGTGCAGGCCCATTTTGAGACTATGTTCTTTGATTGTGAGAAGCAAATGTTTCAGATCTTCACTTTCAGCCAGTAATGTGGTATCATCAGCATAGCGAAGGTTGTTGATGAATCTTCCACCAATCTTCACACCTCTGTTGTCTTCATACAATCCTGCTTCTCTGATGATTTGTTCTGCATATAAATTAAACAGGTAGGGGGAAAGTATGCAGCCTTGTCTTACAACTTTGCTTATTTTAAACCATTCTGTTTCTCCTTGTTCCGTTCGAACTGTTGCTTCTTGATCAATGTACAGATTGTGCAAGAGTACAATCAGGTGTTCTGGTATACCCATGCTTCTTAATGTGGCCCAGAGTTTCTCATGGTTTACACAGTCAAAAGCCTTACTATAGTCGATAAAGCACAAATAGATATCCTTTTGGTATTCTTTAGTCTTTTCAAGAATCCATCTCACATCCGCAATGATGTGTCTTGTTCCTCGCCCTTTCCTGAACCCTGCTTGCACTTCAGGTAGTTCTTGTTCCAGGTATGGTTGTAGTCTCTTTTGAATAATCTTCAGTAGAATCTTGCTGGCATGTGGGATCAGAGCGATTGTGCGATAATTTCCAGAGTCAGTTCGATCACCTTTCTTTAGTATTGGTATAAACACAGATCTTTTCCAGTCAGTTGGCCATGATGTCTTCCATATTTATTGGCAGAGCCTTGTAAGTATGGTAACAGCTGCATTAGATTGTTGTAATACTTCTATGGGAATACTATCAATGCCTGGTGCTTTGTTCTTTGATAAGGCTTTCAATGCTGCTTCAACGTCTTCTTTCATCACCATTGGTTCCCGATCGTAAGGTACAGGTTGAAACGGCTGTTGATCCACTTGATCTTTATCATATAAAAACTCTGTATATTCCTTCCACCTTTTCTTGATCTTCTCAGCATCATTCAACATAGAACCTTGAGTATCTTGTAACATTCCAATTCAAGACTGGAACTTTTTCTTTAACTCTCGTAGCTTTAGGAAAGCTGATCTTGTTCTTCGCTCTAATAGTTTCTGCTTCTATTTCTTGCATGCGTCTTTGCAGTACTTTTCCTTGTCCTGTCTTGCTGCACTTAGAATGGAAATCTGAGTTCTGTGATTTGTCTCTCTCCTCTGGCTTTAGCATATCTGCATTTCTGGGCAATTTTCAGAGTTTCTTCTATCATCCATTTTGGCTGGGGTTTTTTTCACCTTTTGTAGAGACTTCTCGTTTTCTTCCAACACAACCTTCTTGATGTCATTCCATAACTCTTCTGGAGCTCTGTCATTTATTTTATTTATTTATTTATTTATTTAAAGTCTCTTATATACCGCGCTATTTATCATCAGCGCGGTTTACATAGAACAGAACAATCTCGGTACATTTGAAATACGTATGAGTTACAGAAAACAGGGCAGAAAACTTGGTCAACAAGGGTAACTATCTACAATACAATAATGATTGACTGTTTGTATAAAACAACTAACAGAGCAGAGAATATAGTGTACAGCTGTAATTAAATCCAAAATTTCTTAATTCTAGGGTGTAGTGTTTATGCTTCTGGCTATTAGACTGTCTTTTGATATATTAGATAGCATTACGGTGGCTGGAAGTATTCAGTGAAGAGGTAGTGCTTGATAGCTTTTCTGAACTGCTTCATGTCACGTATTGCTCTAATTTCTGGCTGAAGTTTATTCCAACCTCTAGGCGCATAGAATTTGAATGCTCTGTTAATCGATGATTGGGACCAATTTGTGGAATCACTCGGAATGATTAGGGTGTTTTCGGCAAATGGTCTCCTAGATCTTGTATCTAAAGCAGCAAATCGATTTTTCAGGCAGTCTAAAATTCCAGTGGTATATTCTCAAGATCATATTTTGCTGCATTCATGAGTGGTTTGCTCTTTTTCAACTTTAGCTTGAGTTTTTCATACTAGTAGTTGATGATCTGTACAACAGTCAGCTACAGGTTTTGTCTTTGTTGATGTTATAGAGCTTTTCCATCGGTGACTTCCACAGGATGTAGTCAATTTGATTTTTATACAATCCATTGGGTGAAGTCCATGTGTACAGTCGCCGCTTGTGTTGCTGGAAGAAGGTGTTTGAGATGAATAGATCGTTGGTCTTGCAGAATTCTATCAGTCTTTCTCCAGCTTCATTTCTGTTGCAAAGTCCATATTTTTCAACTACTTTGCCTTCTTTGCTGCCAACTTTTGCGTTCCAGTCACCCATGACTATCAGGATATCCTGTTTGCATGTTCTGTCAATTTCAGCTTGTACTTGTTCATAGAACTCTTCAATTTCATTCTCTTCTGCAGCTGTTGTTGGGACATATACTTGAATTCTAGTTGTGTTGATAGGCATTCCTCAGACAAATAGAGATTAAGCGTTCGCTGACTGCATTGTATTTTATTACAGTTCTTGCAAGTTTCTTCTTTATTATAAATGCACCACCATTTCTTCTTTGTCTTTCATTTCCAGCATAGTAGACCATGTGATCATCTGATGCAAAGTGCCTGATGCCAGTCCATTTCAGTTTGCTGACACCCAACAGATCAAGTTGTACATGTTCCATTTCATTCTTGACCACTTCCAACTTCCCTTGGTTCATGCTTCGTATGTTCCATGTTCCAATGCGTAAGACATCTTTACAGCGTCTGACTCATTTCATTTGAGTTTTATTTTTTATTTAAGGTGTATTATTAATGTTTTATTTGTTCTTTACGTGTTTTAGACTCCTGATGCAGGTGAATTTGCAGAAACTCAGCCGAGTCAGGAACTTCAAATAAAATTGTTTGACTTATTGTCACCATTTACCTCCATTTCCATTTTGTTTCCCTTTGTTATTATCCAGACACACCACCATTGTAAACAGCTATGTTGTCAACTTTATTGTTGAAGTCTGTATTACTAATTAAGGAGTTATTTGGATCAGCAAGGAATAATGAACTTTTGAGCCATCCCATATGTGAGGAATCATGCTGAGCCAGCTGTTTACTAGCCCGGAGACCAAAGGGAGGGAATGTAGGGAATGACTGACTAGAATTGTTTATTAACTCAGAGAACAAACAAAGGCTGGAGAAGGACTGGTCAGAAATTACTATCTATCAAAAGGTGTATGGGGTGGAGAATATCTGTAGGGAAAAGCTCATGTGAGGAGTCATGTGGTCCAGCTGCGACACATTTGTTATAGCCTATAAAAAGAGATAGAAAATCCAGAACAGGTAGAGAGTTGATATCTGCGCGTGAAGAATCCCAGACTTTTCTCCAGCCTTCGCCGATGTTAAAAATGGACTGCGATGATGGCAGTTTGGTGACGCATTGTTCTGTTCTTGTAAGGGACAGGGAGTTTGGAGATACAATATCAATTGTTTTATTGTCATTGTAATATCACTAACTTATTGTCAAACTAATTGTCATATTAAATAGCTTATTAAATACCATGCATGCGTGGTTGATTGGTCTTGAATTTAATAGAATCCTTCAAAGTCTCAAAAAATAAAAATAAAAAAATAAACACACACTAAATGTTTAGTATGACTTATGTCCCAAACATGAGGCATCCATTCTTACATTAACCCTTTCCGACCTTATGTCCACTGTAATGGACGTCATGTTTATTCATTGAATTCCATGTGTGTGTTTATCTCTCTCTCTATATATATATTTTTTATTTATTTATTTGCAAATCTTTTATATACCGCCAATTCCCAAGATCAGTGGCGGTTTACATCTAAACAACATTGAATTACATGGAACAAAAGTAGTGATATATAAACATACATATATAAATTTTTTCACAAACACCATCTCTCTCTCTATATATCTATATCTGGTGTTTGTGAAAAAATTCAGGTCTGAAAGGGTTAAAGAAAAAAAAAAAGCCTCAAATCCAGAAAGGAGAAATTAGGTCTTACCTGCTAATTGTCTTTCCTTGAGTTCTCTCCGGGCCGGTCCAGGCACTGTAGGGTTGTCAACCTTCTCCAGCAGCTGAGGACTGAACTCACCAAGTCTTGCTGACAGCCATCCAGCTCCCCCTGGCTTCAGGGACTCAGTCTACTATTGCCAAAGCAGCTCCCTTAACATCTCTGTTCCTAACCTAAATTAACAAAACCAATTTGAAAACGTAACTAACTAAAACCAAAGAAAAACTGCCGATACTCATAGCTCCAGCAGAATTAATCTCCCGTATCCTCTTCTCCTTTTTTGCAGTTTTTTTTTAAACCTATTCCAGATCTGAGTGACAGTGCTCCTCCCTCCCAAACCTCAGGAGCCCCAAAATCAGCTTCGCTCCAAAACTGCCCGGCTTAAGCCCGAGGGTACCTCTACTCCTTGCGGTAATCCGTAGCACTGAATAATCTCTTCCGCTAAACACGATTACCTTACAGAAGCAACAAAACCAATAACTGGGAGGGCCCTGGATTGGCCCAGAGAGAACTCAAGGAAAGACAATTAGCAGGTAAGACCTAATTTCTCCTTCCTCTTCGTCTCTCCGGGCCGGGCCAGGCCAGGCCAGGCACTGTAGGGAAGTACCAAAGCAGTACCTACTTTAGGCAGGGTCCCGCTAACCCCACCACTATGGCGGAAGCTCCTACCTTCACATTCCCCCCTGTGCTTGCACATCCAACAGATAATGTTTCGTAAACTTGTGCAGAGACGACCAAGTAGCCGCTCTACAAATGTCCACCGGCGGAACCAAAGCAAACTCAGCCCATGAAGTCGCCTGACTGCGCGTAGAATGAGCCTGGATACCTGTGGGAGGCACCTTCCCGCTCGCCTGATAAGCCGCCAAAACCACTTGCTTCACCCAGCGAGCAATGGAGGCCTTGGACGCAGCCTCCCCTCTAGGCACTCCTCCGAACAGGACGAATAACCAGTCTGTCTTCTGAAAGACCTCCGTCCTCCTGAGGTACCAACGGAGGACCCTACCTAGGTCCAGCTTCCTAAGCGCACCATCCATAAGGCCATTCTCTTGAGCCTGAAAAGTAGTTAAAGAAATCGGCTGGTTCAAATGAAAAACCGACACCACCTTCAGGAGGAACGACGGAACTGGTCTCAACACCATCTTCTCCACCGAAAACTGCAGATAAGGCTCCCGACAGGAAAGCGCTTGCAGATCTGAGATCCTTCTCGCCGAGCAGAGCGCTACCAAAAACGCTGTTTTTCAAGACAACTCTCTCAAACCAACCGTACCCGCAGGCTCAAACGGGGATTGCGCCAATGCTTCCAGCACCAAATTCAAATCCCGAGGCGGCACTACCGGTCTTACTGGTGGCCTTACATTCTTCACTGCTCATAAGAATCGCAGGACATCCGGGTGCAAAGATAAGCTGCCTCCTAGCATTCTGCCTCTATAACAAGCCAGAGCCGCCAAGTGAACTTTAAGCGTGCTGAGAGCCAACCCTTTATCCAGACCTCCTTGCAAAAAACGACAAGACGTCCGGCGCCACACTTCGCACACCAACCCTCAAATATCCACCAAATATGGACATAGGCCAGGGAAGTAGACCTTCTTTTGGCCTGCAACATGGTCTCCACCACCTCCGTGGAATATCCTCTATGCCTCAGGCGTTTCCTTTCAAGAGCCAAGCCGTAAGCGAGAAGCGATCGACCTACGGCATTAGAATAGGGCCCTGAAATAACAGATTGATTTGACTGGGAAGTCTCCAAGGTCGATCCACCAACAGCCATATCAGGTCCGCATACCACGCTCTCCTTGGCCAGTCCGGAGCAATGAGGATCACCGATCCTCCAAACGACCCGACCGATCGTCGGCCATGGAGGAAACACAGAGCAGTCCCTCGGCCGGCCAGGGTTGAGCCAGCCCATCGAGGCCTTCCGACAAGTGCTCCCTGCAGCTGCTGTAGAACCTTGATGCCTTTGCATTCTCGCGAGTGGCCATCGGATCCATAACCGGCTGTCCCCACCACACCGTAATGTCATGTAAGATCGCCTCGTTCAGTTCCCATTCTCCTGGATCCAGAACATGTCGGCTGAGAAAATTGGCCTGTACATTGTCCTTCCCTGCCACATGCACCGCCGAAAATGCCACCAAATGGCTTTCTGCCCACTGCATCAAGAGCCAGCTCTCCTCCAGCAAGACTGCACTGCCGATTGATATAGGAAACAGTCACCGCATTGTCGGAGACCAGACTGTCGAACTCCTGAAGAGCCAGCCACAAGGCTCTCATCTCCAGCTGACTGATTGAGCAGCCGCTCATTTCTGTCGACCTGCGGCCTTGTGCTACCTGGGACATACAATGCACCCCCCCAGCCGGAGAGACTGGCATCCGTGGTAACCAACACCCAATCTGGTGATTCCAGGGGCATCCCTGCCTGAAGGTGCTTGGGATCCAACCACCACTGTAGACTGTTGCCTACTGCCACCGAGCACACCAGCTTTCTCCCCAGCGAGTGCTCTTGTGGTGACCATCTGGAGAGCAATGCCCGTTGCAGGGGATGCATATGTGCTCTGGCCCACGGCACCAGATCCAATATCGCCGCCATGGAGCCTAGGAGCTGCAGGTAACTCCATGCCGTCGGTGCCTTGATCCGTAAAAAAGCCGAAACCTGTCTCCTGATCTTCCGAACTCTGTCCTCTGGCAGAAAAACTGCTCCCACTTGTATCAAACAAACAGTGGCCCTAAATATACTAGGCGTTGCACTGGAAGCAACTGACTCTTGACTATATTTACTACCCAACCTAGGCTTTCCAGAAACTCCACTACCTGTGCTGTCGCTGACACCGCCACCGATCCTGCTCAAATCAGCCAGTCGTCCCGATAGGGATAAACTTGGATACCTTCCTTTCTCAATGCCGCCGCCACCACCACCATCACCTCTGTGAATGTGCGCGGGGCCGTAGCCAGACCGAACAGCAATGCCCCGAACTGAAAATGCCCCAAGGGAAAGGCAAAACACAAATCTCTCTGATGCTCTGGTCTGATGGGAATGTGCAGATACGCTTCCATTAGATCTATGGACGAAAGGACCTCTCCCGGCCTTACAGACCAGATCACTGACCGCAGCGTCTCCATCCAAAAATGCGGTACCCTCAAACAGCGGTTCACATGCTTGAGATCGAGAATGGGTCAAAAAGCCCCTTCCTTTTTGGGCACCACAAAATAAATCGAGTATGGACCTAAGTCGTACTGGTCTGGCGGCACCAGAACCACCGCTTGAAGGTGCAGCAAACGGAGGGTGTCGTTTACCACCTGTCTCTTTGCCGAAGAGCTGCATGGCGACACCATGAAGGCCTCCGCTATGGGATGTGCGAACTCCAGCGCATACCCCTCGCAGATGATTTCCAGCACCCACTGATCTGTCGTTATGGTGGTCCAGACGGAGTGGAAGCCCTGCAATCGTCCTCCGATTGGAACCTCCGCCTGGGCCACCCTCCCTTCATTGTGGCTTCTTTGGAGGGTTCTGCTGAGATCCAAAATAGCCCCGACCGAACCCCCTAGCCCCTCGAAAGGACTGACCTCTTGTTACAAAACGACCTGATAGGGAGTAAACCGAGGCCCTCGGAACCTCCGAAACTCTCTGCCCTGACTTCTCTGCAGAGCCCCCGACCTTGTCCCCTTTGGACAATCCTCCGGTAGACGCCCACCCTTGGAATCGCCCAAATCTTTCACAAACTTTTCCAATGCTTCCCCAAAGAGCAGCTTGCCTTTATAGGGGAGCTTACTAAGGCACGTCTTGGAAGATTTTATTTATTTATTTATTATTACAATCTCTTATATACCGCACTATTCGACATCAGCGCGGTTTACATGTAACAAAATGACCAGAACAAAAAGCTGTTCTGTTATTACAGAGAACAGGTGCACAAACTTGGATAACATAGGGGTACTATTTACATGTACTATCTACATACAAGCGTTATGACAAAGCTCAAAGATCTCGGATATCGCACCGAGAAAGTTGATGAGGCTATCTAATAAGGAAGGTGTAGCTACTTTCATTGGTGGCGTTAGCTAGACGTATTGCTGACTGGGTAGTACTTGAGGAACAGGTGATATTTGAGTGCCTTCCTGAACTGGGCTAGGTCAGTGATAGTGCGAATGTTCGATGATAGAGCATTCCAGCATCTTGGGGCGCAAAATCTGAATGCCCTGTTTGCCGTTGTCAGGGTACATTTTGTTAAAGCCTTCGGAATTATTAGTGTGTTTATTGCTGTGGGTCTTCTGGATCTGTTAGGTGGAACGGCATGAATGAGCTCTGTTAGTGAGAAGGATGCAAGACCATTGACGGCCTTGAAAGTCAGTAGTAAAGTCTTGAAAACAAGCCTGCCATGTATGTGGAGCCAGTGGAGCTGCTTCAGGATAGGCGTCACATGGTCGCTTCTAGAGGCTCCATGAAGGACCCTCGCTGCGGCATTCTTGGCGAGTTGTAGAGGGTTCAGGGTAGACTGTGGGAGGCCTTGTAAAATGGCGTTAGCATAGTCGAAGTGAGGCAAGATTAGTGCTTGGTATATTGTCCGGAAGTCTTCTGGATCTAGTAAGGAGCGCAGATGCCTGAGTGTTCAGATCTTGAAGTAGACTGTTTTTACTATGTTACCTATGTGCACCTTCATATCAAGACGTTGCTCCAAAGTGACCCCAAGGTATCGTATTGTGGATTTTGTTTGAAGATTTGCATCCTTAACTCTTACATGGGGTGGCGGAGTGAAATTGTGGAAAGATGTGTCCGCCGCCCAATTCCTGAGCCAGAGAAACCTCCTAGCGGCAATCACGTACACCATATATTTGGCCGAAACCCTGACCAAATCATAAAATGCATCTGCGAGGTATGCCGCCGCCGACTCCAACTTCGCACCCTCTGCAGCCAAAGCTTCCTCTCCCTCTGGGGAAGAGTCCCCTTGGAGCCACCAAATGGAAGCTCTGGACACATAAGCACCACAAATAGACACCTGCAGAGACAGAGCACTAGCATCAAACGCCTGCTTTAGCAGAGACTCCAACTTCCTAGCCTGCAGATCCTTCAGAGCTGCTCCGCCTTCCACCAGAATCGTAGTCTTTTTAGTCACTGCCGACACCAGGGCATCTACCTTTGGCATCCGCAGCATCTCCCTTTCTTCCTGCGGCACCGGGTACAAATGGCCTATTGCTCAAACCCCCCCCCCCACAGCGTAGCTTCCAGGCATTCCCATTCCGATTCTATCATCTGTTTAATTACCCTATGGACCGGAAAACACTTCTGCTCTGCCTTGAAACCTTGGAGCAATGGATCCTCCAGTGGTTCCTCTTGAACCACCGGCAGGGTAATATTCAGGGCCGCCAGCGAATGAGCAATAAGCACCTCCAGTTCTTCTTTCCAAAATACCCAGAAAATATTGGGATCCTCTCCTGGACCAATCTCCCCTTCCTCCAGCTCCCCTGTCCACTGATCCATACCGGATTCTGAGAGGATCTCTCCTTCCTCCGCCACCGGCAGAACCAGATCTTGCTGACCGAAGCCATCAGCCGCAGTCTCCCCTGACCAGCCCCTCTTTGAAGACCCCTCCCCAGGATCCAATGGGCTGCCATCCTTTCCAGATAACCCTAAAAGACTGGAAGGAGACGACTTCTCCTGTGACTGCTCTATCTTCAGACAGTATGCCTTGTGTAAAGAAAGAATGAAATCTGCATAAAATAAGGGCTGCAAACCCCCCTGTACCGTTATTACTGGAGTCTGAGCCACCACCTCCACTGGAGGCGGCTTCTTAGACTTAGATTTCTTTTTCAGTGACTTTTCCTAAAATGCGGGAGAAACGGCCGTCTCCTCTAAAATGGCCGCCGCTCCCGCCTTCCCAGCTGTGCTTTGCGGCCTGCTCAAGTGACCCGAGGCCGCGGTATCCTCCATTCTCTCAGAACGCTTCAATCTAAAGCTAACCCTCAGCCCCGGGCACTAGAATCCCAGCGGTTGGTGACGCTAGCACCCGCTGCCGAGCCCGGCAGCCTGCGCCGAAGATGAAAACCGCCCGCTCAAAATTCCCGACAGCTGTGGGCTCTCCGCAGACAGGCTTGCCCCCCCCTACACAGACCCGTGCGCGAAGGCAAGCTGTTGCGACATACCTGCGCTTTGTAACCTGAACTCCCTGGACCCTCACCTCTGCTGCTAGCGGGAGAGTTAGTCCGGGTTCTGGAAGAAAAGAAACTGACTCTGGGGCTCCCAGATGCTCTCACAATGCTGCCTACAACGTTGATCCCCGAGGCAGGCTCTGCCTCTGCTCTGATCTCCGGCAGCCTTTTTTTTTTACTGCTCACTGCAACTAACAATTGCCTCTGTCCTGGTTATAATAATACCCAGCTAGGGTAACCCAGGGCTTTTCTACTGTTTAATTCTTTGTCTTTTTCCTGATAAATCTACTTCTTTCCTCTTCGTCTGACCGGGAGCCTGTCAGCACACGCCCTATCCAGCTGCTGAGGACTGAACGACTGAGTCCCTGAAGCCAAGGGGAGCTGGATAGCTGTCAGCAAGATTTGGTGAGTTCAGTCCTCAGCTGTTGGAGAAGGCTGACAACCCTACAGTGCCTGGACTGGCACAGAGAGACAAAGAGGAATATAAATAAAGCCACAAGTTAAAGACTGCTTGCCGCATGAAGAATCAGAAGAAATGCAACTTCAAAAGCATAAAATGATACACAGACCACAGAAGATTCTGCACTTCAGAACTTTTCTAAACTGTGCTACTAGAAAAATGTCCACGTCAAAAGTGAGAGCAGCACTGAGCCAGACGTGTCAGAACATGATGCAAACACCGAGCCTGTGGAGATTCTCACTTTTTTCCTGTGGAACACTACCAGACTCCAAACTATGCTGCACTCACAAACATCCATTCACCCAGTAACTACCAGTCCTAGTTTCTAAATCACTGGGGACCAGTTTAAAACTAATCCTCATCCTAATTTATCACCCAAGGTAGCTGCTTTTTGGAATTCTCTGATCCATCCCCAACGTCTAGCTCTGGCAGAAGCAGCACAGCATTTCTGGGTGAGGCAGAGATTGCCAGCTCCCAAGTGTCAGAGTTATGTGGAACTCACAATGCCACAAAATGTTGCTGTGATGGTCGGCTAGAACTCTGAGATTACAAGTACAGCAAGAATCTTCAAGTAAAAGCAAGCAGTGGGGACCGGGGGGGGGGGGGGGGGGAGAGAAATAGAGCAATGAGAGCTATGGCACCCTGCGCAAGCATCAGAAAACACCTACAACTGTCAGAGCCTCCACGCCACTGAAAGGGCTACAGTTGGGCAGAATGTTTAATAAATTACCCATCCAGAGCAAACGTTAATATGTTCATGCTTTTAGTATACTGTATACCAAAATGTTATCTTTCAAAACCAAAACAATTTGGTGTTTATGTTTTCCCCCCCCTATTGACTTCTGGTTTTGTTTCTCTTGAAATAAGAATTGAGAAGTGCCCTTGAAAAAAAATATAAAAACTGAAAACGATGCAGCCATATGGATGATGTATCCACATCAAAAATCAAGCAACAGAAAATCATTTCAATGGTACTACTATGCAGACGACCTGAGATCAAATCGCACATCCTGGGGCAGCTGGGTTAGATACACTATAGAGCAGCAGTCATCAGGAGTCCCGGGCCCTGCTCAGTGAACATATGTGATGGCTAAGCTCTGGCTGCAGCTTACAGGGCTCCAGAGGGGTGATGGTAAGTCTTGCTGACCAAGGATTGTCATTGGAATGGCTCAGTTAAGTGGAGGGTTCACAAAATGTGGGAAAAAACCAGCAAAGGGTCATGGCACCAATTTAGTTGGAAGCCTGGAAGGAGGAGGAGCAAACTGCCAGGCCAAAATAAAATGCAACCACTAGTTCCTGTCTTTAAACTCTATGTATCATCCTCAAGCAGATCTGCACTGTCTCATACACTGTACGATTAAATCTGAAAAAAAATTCTGTTTCGCTGATCAGTGCATTTTTTTTTAAATGGCTGCAGTGTCGAATATATGAATTTATTACGGATTGCTGATAGCTATACAGACAGCGGCAATATTCAGCAGCTATAGAGTTCAGTAGTTTAATTCAGAACTTAAACTAAACCACATGGCTATACAGAGAGCAACATTGCTCAGGCACAATATAGATTAAGTGATTTGCCCTAAGTCACGTATTAGAAGCAGAAACGGGCTTTAAACCTGGTTTCCCCGATTGTCTGTCCTACGCCACATCATCTAGACACACACTTATCTCAAATTCTCCAATGCACATGCCCTGCACTATACACAGCCATCAGTCCGCCAGACGCGTACGCAGACGCACTACTTTCATATACTCACACATCTATGTATGTGGCACATTCGTCTGGTTTATACCTTGCAAGCAGACTAATACTGCTTCAGTTTTTGCTCTGGATCAACTTTCCGCAATGCCACAGCATTCAACTGCCTCTAATAAGACCATGCACACGCACATCTAAGCTTCTCTTCCCTCTTATCCCATAGGCTTTATTCTGATGGAGGGTGGAAATGAGGGTACTACAAGTCCACTAAAAAGCATTTCCAAGTCATACCTCTTCACATTTTTGCCCCTTGTTTCGATTGGTTTTGTTCCTGAAGAAACTTTAGGATGTAAAGTTTCAGAAAGCTCATCTTAAGTAGTTACTTCCATTATGAAGCTTTGTAAATTAGTGGGGGTTGTGATGATTCTGATCAGTACCCCAGGCTGGTTCTTCACCGAAACGTTTAATCTTAGAACACAGACTATGGCATAGAGTTAGAAGGAAATACTCCCAAAGAAATTAGAAGTTTCCATTAGCGTAAGCCTTATTTTATTTCAAAATATGTAAACATAAGGGTCCATATTCAGCCACAGCAGTTACCTATTTTTTAGCAAAATCTGAATATTCAGCACAGCTATCTGGACAGTAGTCAGTGCGGCCAGCAATGACACTACTCACACACTGGTGATTATTCAATGCCAATATCAGCATAGACTTAGGAACTAGATTGTTTTTCTGTTGGAAAGAGGATATTGGGTTTGATGGACCTTTGGTCTGAACCAGTATGGTATATCTTGTGCTCTTGTGAATATCACATGTAGTTTTACAAATACACACGTACATATAATTCAATGTAAAATCTGATTCAAATCATCCAACATAAGTTCTGAGAAAGAATCTGCAGGGCAAAGCAACATTTATGTAGCATCAGCAGCACTCCTCAACTCTCCATGGACCCTGTATCCCTCCTATCACTCACTCAACAGCCAGATGTTGCTAAACTTCCTTCCTCCTCAAAGCTGCTAGCACACCAGTGGCAACATTACCTGGAGGAAACCGGCGGAGTGAACGGCGGACATCCAAGAGAACCTGCTGGTAATCCTGACTGCTCTCCCGTAGCTCCTCTCCTACAATAGAAGAAATGACAAGAGCAGGGAGGAAATGTAACATCAGCCTTCATCTCTTCAGCTTAAACTTTTCATGAATTTCCAATAATCTGATTTAACTGGGATTGTCACCCTAAATCTTTAACATAGCCCTCTCCAAAATAAGCCTTACACTGCAGCTTCATCCTGCCATGAGGGCAAAGCTATGCTGTTATCACCCCCAACAGTGCTGGGAGCTGCAGAAGCTCTGCCCAAAGAACACAGATGTATTTGAGTCTGAGCAACAACCTATTTGCAGAAATATACTTCCTAAGCACAACAAACATCTCCATAACATGATACACCAACCCATCAGCAGCTTTAGGGCCTGTAGACACAGCCATACGCAATGCTCACCTGTATGGGAAAAGAAATCACCAAACAGCCAAAGCATTATTAATTACAGATATCAACTGGGAAAATACCTCTTCAGGGTATATCTCATGGAAGTAAAGTTTCTAGAGCCATAAATGACTGCTTTATGGAAAAGACAGTCCTGGAATAGACAAGAATGTGGGCTATTTTAGATTTAGTCCTCAGAGGAATGCAGGGGGCCTGGTGCAAGGGTTACAAGTGCTGAACCTGTTTGGTAATAGTCATAATGCAATGAAATTTGATACTGGAAGAAGTGATGTCACCTGAGCTGAATGGCTGGCTGAGTACTGTGCTCCACCAGGGAATCACCTTTTTCGAGCAAAAATTAAGTGTTAGATGCAATGGTTGAGCATGAAAGTGGTGTAAGAGAGATGAACGGAGGCAGTGTGCAGAGATGTCCACCTGTCATAAAAACACAGACATTCCACCTGTACCGATGACCTCTCCATAACACTAGATCTAATCTGTAACCACTCGCCGCAGTCCAAAACCTCTCTGGATTCTAGGCGACTTCAACCTCCCAGCTCTATCAAAGAAGAACTCCACAGCTTTTCTGGACGCTATGTCTGTTCTTAACTATCAGCAACTAATACATGCTCCTACCACACTAAAGGTAACACATTGGACCTTATCTTTGCACCACCCTATACTTATGGTACAAACAACTTTGTACAACCACAAGTCTTCCCAGTACCCTGGTCAGACCACAAAGCTATCTTATTTCATATCATATAAGAGGGAGGAGTAGCCTAGTGGTTGGGGCAAGGTACTTCAGGCCGGAAGGTCGGGGGTTCAAATCCCACTAGAGGACAGCAACCTTGGGTCGGAAGGACTGGGGTTTCTAGTCCCACAGGTGCTCCTTGTGGTCTTAGGCAAGCCACTTAATCCTCCATTGCCCATGTTCCCTGTAAGTATTAGTGTATGTGTCTCATATCCCCGCGTGTTAAATGTACCCCCCAATTGTGTTGTGACCGCTTTGATTGAAGGATAAGGCGGTATACAAAACTGTCTAAATAAAATAAATAAATATCCCATTCAACATACCAGTCTCAAAAGTTCCTGTTAATACTGAATTACCACCTGCTCGTCATTTTAAACCATTCAGAGTTATTCCTTGCAGAACCTATCTGACCTTAACTCCGACTTTGAATCCACTGACTTAACTGAAGTAATACACACTTGAAATGCTACCCTAAGAAAAGTGCACTACTAACCCAGCATAAACGCCCGAATATCTGGTTTACAGCTGATCTGCGCAAATCTCAGGAAGCTCGAGTGAAAATGGTGCAACTCCATGACCGAGAATTTTACATGAAGACCTTGCAAGAACACCACCTTACCATTATGCAAAAGGAAGAAGGAATACCATACAAATCTTCTTATGTGTTCTCTCAACAAGTCCTGTGAGCTCTTTAGATTAATTCAATCCCTTACAAATGAATCAACTCTCCTTCAAGCAAATAATTTAATCCACCCTCAAAACATTGCCATTCACTTTCACAATAAAACCAAAGCGACCCTCAACAATTTGGAAGACATCTGCATAGACACTCCATCGCCTGAAAGCACCAGCATCCCTGCTCTAAGTCATTTCTACACATACTCCCCCAAACAAATTGAAAATGTAATAAAAGGTCTCAATTCTACCACCTCACCCACTGATCCATGCCCTTCTCATTGGATCAAATCTACCTGCCCTGAATTAAGCTCCCACATCGCCAAGATTATCCACCTTTCCTTCAACAAGGATATTGTCCCAGTATCACTGAAAACTGCCACAATCAAACCTCTCCTAAAAAATCCCAAGCTAGACCCATAGGACCCAAACTCTTATCGTCCCATATCTAATCTTCCTTTGTCTAAAATAATGGAGAAGATAGTACAGCAACAAATACAAGACCATATTGATTGCCACACACCACTTGATCCACACAGCATGCTTTGACATCATGGTGTCGAGACTTTGCTAGCATCCTTATTTGATAGCCATGTTTCGGATTATTTAATCCTAAAATCAGGTTAACTTGATATTCATGGATATTGCTTCAGCCTTCGATACAGTCTGCCACAGCCATTTGATTAATCTGCTCAAGGGCATTCAGAGCTCAGCTCTAGATTAGTGTCACTCATATCTAACAGATCGGCAAAACGTTTGTATGGGCAACTAAACATTGGATATGTATCAGCAAACACAAGGAATACCACAAGGCTCTTCCCTATCTGCCTTGCTATTTAATATATATTTACAACCGATTTGTACAATCATACAGTCCTTCAGCATTCTTTATCACATCTATGGAGATGTGCTTCTCTACATTCCTTTTTCAACAGAAAACACAAACTTCACTGGAATCACTGACTGTTTCAATGCTGTCTCCAAATGGCTAGCAGTGCACAACCTGAAAGTGAACTATAAAAAGACAGAAGTCCTTTTTGTCACAAAAGTCCCAACATTCATACCCGTGACAACCCTGCAGGTTAAGAAAGCTGATCTGAAGTCTAATCATGAGGTTAGCTATCTGGGGCGTCACCAGTCCCTAAACATGGAGCCCCATATAAGTAATATCACAAAGGCTGTCTATCAAAGCACAGTTACTTACCTGTAACAGGTGATCTCTGAGAACAGCAGGAATAAGTCTTCACATATGGGTATGTCAGTACCGATGGAGCCTGCGTGGGAACGCTCCCCAGCGTCCAATCAGAAAGCCTTTGGGAGCATCCCACAGTGCCTGCGTGCTGCCTTCCCGCCTTTCCAACTGTCTCTCCTCAGTTGAGTTTTATAGCTGAGACAAAGAGGGAGAGAGAGGGAAAGGAAGAGAGATAGAGAGAGAGAGAGAGACAACTCCTAGGGGAGGTGGGTGGGTTGTGAAGACTTATTCCTGCTGTTCCCAGAGATCACCTGTTACAGGTAAGTAACTGCTATCTCCAGGAACAAGCAGGAATGAGTTTTCACATATGGGGACTCCCTAGCTTTTGATGCCAGGGAGAGAGCCCATAAGTTGTGTGGCCCTGGGACAGGGCTGCACTTCCCCACCTGGATCTCTGGCATCCCTTGAGGGATGGTGGGTAGGAGTTGATTAAGTATGGAACAGGTGTTTGAGAACAGCCTGACCAAACAAGGCATCCCTGCGGGAGTCCTTGTCCAAACAGTAACAGGCTGTGAAGGTATGAACCAAGGCCCAAGTGGCTGCTTGACAGATGTCGTCGATAGACACAGAGTTCAGGTAAGCCATTGAGGCTGCCATGGCTCTCACATTGTGAGCTGTGACATGGTCCTCCAGAGAAATGTTCTTGCTCTGATAGGCGAAAGTAATACATTGGCCAATCCAGTTGGAAAGTGTTCTCTTGGAGACTGGTTGTCCCAAATGAGAAGGATCAAAAGCAACAAAGAGTTGAGAAGACTTTCTATGTTGTTGTGTCCTCTAAGTAAAAAGCTAGAGCTCTTTTACAGTCCAGGGTATGAGGGTTCCTCTCTGCACTTGATGCATGAGGCCCTGGAAAAAAAAAAAAAGACAGGTAGGTAGACCTCTTGGTTGAGGTGAAAAGGTGAGACCACCTTAGGCATAAAGTGTGGATTAGTCCTAAGGACCACCTTGTCATGATGGAACCTTGTATAAGGTGGATTAGCTACTAGTGCTTGCAATTCACTGATGCGGCGTGCGGATGTGATTGCAATGAGAAAGATAACTTTCCAAGAAAGGTATTTCAAGGAGGTAGTAGCTAAAAGGTTCAAAAGGTGGCTGCATAAGCTAACCAAGAACCAAATTTAAGTCCCATGCCACCGGAGGTGGCCTAATGGGAGGCTTTGTTAAAAGGAGGCCTCTCATGAACCTTGCTACAAGGGGATGAGAGGAAACAGGTTGTCCATTTAGAGGCTTGAGTGAAGCTGCAATAGCACTCAGATGGACTCTTACTGAATTTGTCTTAAGGCCTGCATTAGACAGATGCAGGAGATACTTCAGCAACGATTCCAGAGGTATGGAACGGGGGTTAAGACCCTTTCCAGAACACCAGATGGTAAACCTTTTCCACTTGAAGGCATAAGAACATCTAGTGGAAGGTTTTCTGGAAGCATAAAGAACATCTTTCACTTTTTGAGAAAGAGGAAGATCCCGGAGATCCAGGCCTTCAGCAACCAAGCCCTGAGATGCAGAGACTGGGGATTGGGATACCACAACTTTCCATCCTCCTGAGAGAGGAGGTCTGGAGCAGACCTTAACTCTAGGGAGGGAGCTTGAGAGAGATGTAGAAGCAGAGGGTACCACACTTGCTGTGGCCAATGTGGAGCTATGAGAATCATGTGGCCTCTGTCTCTCTGAAGCTTGAACAGGGTTTTGGGAATTAGGGAATGGGTGGAATGGCATACAGGAAGTCTTGACCCCAGTGAAGGAGGAAAGCATCCCTTGCCTGAGCCCCCTGAGCCGGAGTTCTGGAACAGAACCAGGGAAGTTTGGCATTCCACGGATTTGCAAAGAGGTCTATGTCCGGGGTTCCCCAAATTTGAAAAATCTTGGATACCTGGTCCATATGTAGGGACCACTCGTGTGGAAGCAGAACTCGACTGAGTCTGTCTGCCCAAGAGTTTTGAACACCTGGAAGATAGACTGCCAGAAGATGAATGTGATGCTCTCTGGCGAGGGCCCAGTCGCAGAGCTTCGTTGCAAAGCGACAAAGAGCCAGTTCCTCCCTGCTTGTTTATATAGAACATGGCTACCTGATTGTCCATGTGGACAAGGACTGTCTTGTGGCTGAGCAGGGTATGGAAAACTCACAGAGCAAGGAAGATTGCTCTGAGTTCCAAGAGATTGATATGTAGACAAGTCTCCTGTGGGGACCAGATGCCCTGGGTGGAGAGGTCCTGAAGATGAGCTCCCCAGCCCATTGGAGAAGCATCTGTTGTAAGTTGCCTGGGGTAGAGGCTGTTGAAAAGGACACCCCAGCAACAGGTTCTGAGGGGACTTCCACCACTGGAGGGACAAAATGAGGCGACTTGTGTTTGCTATTTTGTCTGACAGGCAACCTAATGCCTGGGTCCATTGGGTGGATAAAGTCCACTGAGCTGCTCTCATGTGAAGGCGAGCATATGGTACCACAAGAACGGTGGATGCCATGTGGCCTAGCAACTGTAACATCTCTCAAGCAGTTAGAAGGGGTTTTGACTCTGCTTGAGAAGCTAACTGCATCAAGCGAAGGCAACGGGCCTGGAAAAGATAGGCCCAGGCCCTTGCCCTTGTGGTATCCAGTAGTGCCCCTAAAAATTCCAGGGACTGAGTAGGGATCAAATTGGATTTTGGGATGTTTATTACCAGCCCTAAATATTGAAGGATAAGCATTGTGCAGGTTAGAGCAGTCTTGGCCTCTGAGTAGGAGCTCGAATGAGCCAGTCGTCCAGATAAGGGAAGACAAATATTCCCAGGGTGCGTAGAAAAGCAGCAACCACTGCCATGCATTTTGTGAACACCCTTGGTGCAGAGGCCAGGCCAAAGGGGAGCACTCTGTATTGACAGTGCTTCTCCTGGAAAAGGAACCGAAGGAACCTTCTGTGAGTTGGATGGATGAGAACATGAGTGTACGCATCCTTGAGAGCTAGAGAACAAAGCCAGTCCTGACTGTGAAGGTATGGCAGCAGAGTTCCTAGAGAAACCATCTTGAATTTCTCTTTGACTAGGAATCTGTTCAACTCTGAGATCTAAAATGGGTCTGAAGCCCCGTGTTTTCTTTGGGATAAGAAAATAGGGGGAGTAGAACCCCGTGCCCTGTTGTTGAGAAGGCACTTCCTCTATTGCCCCTTGGGCTAGAAGAGTGGCAACCTCCTGCTCTAACAGGTTGAGGAGGGAGGTTGGAGAGTTGAACTGGTGCACTCTTGTGAGAGGGGGCAAGCTGGAAAAATGAAGTTTGTACCCCTCTCTTATGATGGAGAGAGCGTCCAATGCTCTGCTGTGATTTGCCCCCATCTGGGAGCAAAGTGACATAACCTTCCTGGGATGGTGGAGGGCTCTGGTCCTTCTAGAGCCAGGAAGGCTAAGTTCTCTAGCAGAGAGTCAAAGGCCCTGAGGGGGCTGAGATTGCTGGGCTGGAGCAGGCCTCGCAGCCTTTGCCTTGGTCTGTTTGGAGGATTGCTGACGTTTGGAAGGAAACTGAGCTGCAGAAGATGCTCTCTGACTATAAGCAGGATAGGATCTTCCCTTTTTAGAAAAAGGTGTTTTCTTGAACAACCTTTTCTTAGCAGGAGCAGCAGTAGATTTGGATAGTCTATCCAAAGCAGAATTTTCAGCATCCATTTGATTGGTAAAGATTGGCAAGCAAAAGCCAAACAGATTCTCACCTGTACAAGGGATATTTCCCAATTCATCTTGGACCCAGGTCTCCAAATCAGATGCTTGAAGCCAAGCAATCCTACGTGCACCTATAGCTATAGCTGAGGCTCTGCTTACGCATTCAAAGGAGTCGAAAGCTGCACGGTTGGAGAATTTGGAGATATCCTGGGCATGTTTGAGCCCAGAGAGAAATTCTGGCCTTTTACTGTCCGACATAAAAGGACTTAAAGTCAGCAAATGGTCAGTGACTTCTTTTAAGAACATTCCCATGTAGAGACTATAAGAATTAATTCTCGCAGCAAGCATGGAAGCTTGGAAGACTTCTACCAAAAGCATCCAGGGTTCTACATTCACATCCTGGAGGATTAGAGGCATGTCTCTTGGCACTTCTAATCTTTCTCATTGCAGACTCAACCACAATAGAGTGGTGAGGAAGCTGAGTTTTATGGAAGCCAGGACAAGGAGGGACACGATACATGGAGTGGAGGAGTAGCCTAGTGGTTGGGGCAAGGTACTTCAGGCCGGAAGGTCGGTGGTTCAAATCCCACTAGAGGACAGCAACCTTGGGCCGGAAGGACTGGGATTTCTAGTCCCACAGGTGCTCCTTGTGGTCTTGGGCAAGCCACTTAACCCTCCATAGCCCATGTTCCCTGTAAAATAGTTATCTCCAAGTTATAATGCCCTGTTCAATGTAATTTCAGTTTGTTCAATGTAAACCGCACTGATGCAGAATAGCGCGGTATATAAGAGAATGTAAATAAAAATAAATAAAATAAAATGGTATCCAACCTGCGAGAATGAAGAGAGGTGGTTAGAGGTGCTTCCTACATCCTTAACATGAGATCATACAGAATTTCATGAATAGGCAAGGTAGCTGCCTCTTTAGGAGGTTTAGGATATTGTAGAATATCTAACTCCTTAGCTCTAGGCTCTGACTCTGGGGCTAGAGAGGCCCCAAGCCACCTCTGATAAAGTCTTGAAAAGACAAGTCCTCTGGAGGAGACATCCTTCGTTTAGGAGAGGACTCCTCCTGTGGAAGAAGCATCGCTGCATCGACAGACTCTTCAGAATCAGAGGAATCAGAGGAATCGAAGTATCGTCTGTCAGGATGCTCTTGCAAAGCCCGATACCTGTACCGACTGGGATTGGTATCAGGAATCACCAGTACCGGGGTATCGGTACTGGAGGGCTGCAGAGGGCAGAGTACCGGCATAGCTGATACCGATGTCGATATCGATGCTACCGGTACCGGAATCGGCGCCAATGGTGATACCGGAGTCGGTACCAGCGTAGTAGTCTGTTGCGGTACCACGGGCGTCGATGCCACAAGGAAAGCCTCCAGACTGCGTTCGATGGACAGAATCCTCTGATCCATCGACGCCGCCAATGCCTGGAAGTCGGTACCGGGGGAAGCCACCGGTACCCCAGAGCATGGCACCAGGAGATCTGTTGAGGCCACGCCATCTAGATCATCCTGGAACCCCGATGATGATGCTTTAGAAGCCGAAGCCTCCCGCCGGGGTAATTTTGCCGGTGTAGAATCCGAGGGCAAGGCCAGGGGCATCTCGATGCTTAGGAGATTTGCCCTTTGAGGACCAGCTGGATTTATCTTTAGTTACCTGAGATCCATGTGAGGAAGAAGCAGCCCTGGGAGGACATCGATGCCACCGAAGCTGCATCAGAGGGAAACAGGGTACTGAGCTTGGCAGCTCGGTTCTGTCGACCTCTCAGACATCATGGAACAGGACACACAATCTGTAATGGAATGGTCAGGGCCTAAACACTTTAGACACCAGTCATGGGTGTCAGTGACGGAGATAGTACCGCCACATTTTGTGCACTTCTTAAATCCTGAGGCAGGCTTTTCCATATTTAAGGAAAAGGGTTTTGGGCCTAAGGCCCAAAACTGAAGTACACTTGAAGAGAATAAAAGGAAAAAAGGTCTTTTTTTTTTTTAAAAAGAAAACAACCACCACCGGCGGTACCGGTATAGTGTCGAGGAAGGCAGACGCAACAGAAAAGAAATAAAGAAAAAATAAAGAAATTCTTCTGCGATGACAGGAACACGACCTGCTGGCTCCGTGGAAAAAGAACAACTGAGGAGAGACAGTTGGAAAGGCGGGAAGGCAGCACGCAGGCGCTGTGGGATGCTCCCAAAGGCTTTCTGATTGGACGCTGGGGAGCGTTCCCGCGCAGGCTCCGTCGGTACCGACGTACTCATATGTGGAGTACTCATTCCTGCTTGTTGCTGGAGATAATCCATTCCCTCCGTCATCTAACACTTACTGGAGCCTACTGACTTCCACACTGTCTAAGCCCTTATCACTCCGCTCTTCGACTACACAAATATCATCCTGCATGGGCTTCCTGGATATTCTCTTCATCCTTTACAATTAGCATTGAATACTGCTGCATGAACAATTTACGGAGCTTCCAGATATGAACATGTAACTCCTCTCCTAATCAGCAGTCGACTCAAGTACAAAACTCTCCTGATAAACATTTAAAATTCTCCATCACCTATGTGCATCCTCACTGAAAGATCTCCTACATTGGACTCCTGACAGAGCAAGAACAAATATGGTAAACACTCTTACCATCCCCATCCATAGCTAGAAAAAGCTCCCAATTCACAACGAACAGAGCCTTCTCCCTCTTCACCCCTCTACTATGGAACACTCCCTACCTGCTCCTATTCGTCTCATTTCAGATTTGGCCACCTTTTGCAAAGCAATCAAAACACACCTATTCCATCTTGCTTTCGACCACGTAACTTAAAGCCTTGTCCATCAATTTCATACTCCAGATTCTATCAGACTGTAAATAGTTCTCCATTCTTATATGCTACTGTGTATGATCTATTAATGTAAATATGTTAACTGTTTTATATCTTGTTCACATGTTCAATGTAAAACTTGTAATGTCGCGATTACCCCACAGCTTGTGCTTGTAGAGTTAAGCGGCCTGATCCCTTCTTCCGGTAGGAAAATAGTGCTTGGGGAAAGCACTGCCTCCTGGGAGTTGTAGTTTTCACCAACCGAAATAAAGAGAGTAGTGGAGCTCGAGTGTTTCAGGCAAATAACAGGATTTTAATTCCCCTCCCAAACGGCTTTTACATAACAAAAAATAAAGAACAGTTGGCCATGTATCTTCTGGCAGGAAATAATATAAGAGTGAAACATAAACAGCTTCCTATATCAGCATCACAGTAATCCAACTTAAAGAGCAATTCTCTGTTCTAAAAACCTTTGGTGCTTTTTCTTCTAGCTGCTACCTGCAGCTCTCTCTCTCTGCACAGCTTAATCCTAGCACACAGGTTTTCTTCTCAGACACAGATATTGTAGTCCATTGACTCAACAGGCAGGTATTCTAAAGATGGTTCTGTTTCCATCGGTTCATATTGGTTCTCAGCTGGAAATGTCTGCAATTGACTACAGGGTGTTTCCAAGCACACACCTATTCCTTCAGCATGAGACTTTACCCTGCAGCCTTCTGCTACACAAGGTTGGGAATGCCCACAGTATTCAGCACAGGTAAAGCCCCACCCTTCTGGGCTAATATCAGAGCACTTCTTAAAAACAGCTTTGCTTTTATACCAGTCACTCAGCCTACCTTTTGGCTTTCTTATGGGAGATTCCTTCTGCCCTCCAGGATCAGCTACAGATACAAGCCTTGGAGTTTCTACGTGCACACAAGTCTGCCTTTTGGTACATTTCCCTTCTGGCTGCCTTTTATATACGGCACCAAACCTGGGCTGCTTGTACCTGGCTCCTTTGCACTGGTTCTCTGCTCGTTTCTTTTGCTGACTTCCCTTTCTGAGTCAAAGGTCAGAGAATCTTCTGTTAGCATTAGTTCCTCTGAATCCTCACTCCCAAGCCAATCCTCTGCTTCTTGTGACTGCTTCCTTACTTGCACTCATGGCTGTTCTAATGGCTGCTTTCCCAGCTGTTCCCACGGCTGTGCTCCCGGCTGTGCTAACTTCCTTCCTAATGAGCTTCCCTTATATCTCTGGTTTCCTGAGTTTAATCTGACCCCTCCCTCCAGCAGGTGTTCTGCCTCAGCTCGTGACCGATGAGCTGAACTGCAGCAGGGGCGTGTTTTCCTCTCCTCTGATCTGCTCTGTTTGTGGTTTCCTTGGAAACCAGGAGCCATGTGCATTTGTTTTCTTTCTTCAACTGAAGCTAAGTCCTGCATTTTATCACTCTCTAAGGGATCTGAGGGACCTTCTACACCACAAACTGCTCCATATAATATGTTGTTATTTTGTAAACTGTGCTGATCATGAATAGTGCGGTATAAAACCAAATAAAGTAAAATAAAAATAAATAAATTAAAGCGTTTGCCTTCTGGGGGGGGGGGGGGGGGGGAGCCCAAGGAGAGGAGAGATGGAACTAAGATGGCGGCGGTGACCGCGAAGGCAGGAAGAGTCTTGGATATTTTGGCTAGTAGTGGGAAGGAGAAGGAGCCACCCCAGAGGCCACAGGAACCTGTCAGACGGCTGCCTAGGGTGAGAACTTACACAATCTTGACGATGCATATATTCATATGATTCTTGCAAGGTATTGTGGGTATTGTAGTTCATTCACTCCCAAACACAGCTGATGACAATAATTTGAGTTGTGAAACCAAGTGGTAAGATCAATAAAATACTTCTTTTATTGATGGGGTTTAATTCACCCAGCACATGTATGCTTGATAGCACTATAAATGAGGTTACTTGCTTGCAGTGTTTAAAATGGATAACAAAAAGTCACAAAGTAAACCAGAAAACAACCTTCAGCTTGTCAGGCAATTAGCTAATGTTTTCTTAGCAAATAATTACCAAATACAAAGGCACAAAGTAAAGAATAAACTTTGCTGGTTAGGTTAACTTCTGCTTATTTTCTACGCCGATCTCAGCAGTGATTCTCCCTTGCTCACACACACAATCAGGTGCAGCCCTAATTACTATCAATGGACCAGCTGAAAGCCTTTAGCTGGCTGGCTGCTACTGTGTGAGCCCAAATCCTGCTTTAAGAGCTGTTTGCAGTGGAAATAAAGAACAAAGTTAGGTTTCTTTGTGATGGCTGATGTGTTTGCTCATAGAAAACTAGCAATAGCATTTAGATAAAGAACAGTCCATGTAAATAGTTTCATCTGCTGTATTTCCCCCTGCATCAACAATCATAGGGTCAATATCATACATTGGCACAGATGAGTCTTTCATTAAGGCACTATCATGAGAATGCTTATTCCCTTGCTGCCATTCTCTATTATAGATAGGGTCTGGATCAGTGTTCATACCTGAGCCTCTCCTGCTATCATTATTCCTCTCTGTATAGCCTGGCCAATATGTAATCCAATTCTGATGTCCAGCCTTCCAATCTTGATCCCTGGATCTTCTCTCACATACCTTCTGGCCTTGGTCTGAAAGTCCCTTCCACATGCAGTCTTCTCTCTTCCAGGTAGCCACTGGTGATTCCTATCTCTGCCACTCCATTCCTCTGGCTGAATCCAGTCCAATGGACTCTGCTGGCTTTTGGAATACCTCCCAGTATGAGTACTGCCTTGGAATCTCCCAGACCTTCCAATGGCCTTTCTTCTCTTCCTTCCAGAGAGTTTCCTTCTCTATCTGCTTGGCTTTTGCTGAAGCTGTTCTTCAAACTCTCCTTGAAGCTGTTATCTGAAGAATAAGCTCTATTCTTATCCTGTTCTAATGTGTGCTGCTCCCTAACACAGCGCAGCTGTGTTGAATCAGGCCCTGCCCTTTGAGATGAGTGCTTAGGGATTACCTCATAGCTCTCTTGATTGCACACACATTCTCTCACTTCAGCCCCTCTCATGGCTGCTGGAAACCTGGTGCATTCTGGGACTGGTAGTCTTATGTGAAAATTCTGTTTTCTCACTTCTACCAGAACTGACAGGTTGCTTGTTCAGAGTCACATCATCTTTTCTATAGCTCCTACCTGAGCTATGATAAGCTTCCTTATCACAAACCCCAGGATACCCTCATTAAAGTGGTACTGCAGGAGTAAATGGGAGAACTCGAAAGTGATATTGCGCAAGGTGTTAAGGAGGAGATAAAGAAGGTGCAGTGTGAGCTGAAGTCTGCGGTAAACAAGTCGCGCAATGAAATGAATGAGCTGAGTAACTACATTGTGGACTCTGAGGTCCATATGGAAGAGCTTATGGAGAATGTAGCTGTGTTAAAAGCAGCATGCGACAGGTACGGATACGATCCGGGAGGAGATGTTAAAACTACAGGATCTGGAGAATCGTTTCAGGGGAATCCCGGAATTGCCCGAATACCAAGACTGTAAGAAGGTGGCATGAGAGATCTTTTAGATGTTGATGAAGCTGGGGGGAGGAAGGGATGCAAGTTCAAGGCTTTAAAATAGATCGAGCCCATAAGGCACTAGACCAGGGGAGGCGTGGTCTAGTGGTTAGGACAAAGTACTTCAGGCCGGAGGGCCGGGAGTTCGTCCCACCTGGGGACAGCAATCTCAGGCCGGAGGAACTGGGATTTCTAGTCCTATAGGCACTCCTTGTGGTCTTGGGCAAGCCACTTAAGCCTCCATTGCCCATGTTCCCTGTAAGTATTAGCGTATGCGTCTCATATCCCCTCGTGTTAAACGTATCCCCCAATTGACCGCTTTGACCCGGTGAAAAGCAGGATATAAATACAGCTAAATAAAGCACAGTTACTTACCTGTAACAGGTGATCTCTGGGAACAGCAGGAATTAGTCTTCACATATGGGTACGTCAGTACCGACGGAGCCTGCACGGGAATGTTGCCCAGCTTCCAATCAGAAAGCTTTTGGCAGCATCCCTCACGCCTGCGCAGTGACTTCCCGCCTTCTCCACAGCCTCTCTTCAGTTGAGTTTCAGAGCTGAGACAAAGGCGAGGAGAGAAAAGGAAGAAGATAAAAGAGATGCAACTCCTAGGGGAGGTGGGAGGGTTGTGAAGACTAATTCCTGCTGTTCCCAGAGATCACCTGTTACAGGTAAGTAACTGTGCTATCTCCAGGAACAAGCAGGAATGAGTCTTCACATATGGGGACTCCCCAGCTGGAGATGCCAGGGGGAGATCCCATAAAAATGCAGGAGCCTGGACCAGGGGTGCATTTTGTCTCCAGGAATCCCCGGCATCCAATGTGGGATGGAGGGCAGGAATTGACAAGAAAGGAGCTGTGAGGAAAGAAACAGCATAGTCAAGGACTAGAGGGATTTACAAACTACAGGAGCCCTTGGCAAATATGATGAGTAGCATTAAAAGACATTTAATGTACACTTAAAATATGCAGCTTACCTACTGTATTGTAGGAAGTAGAAAGCATGATGGAGTCTACTGGTTAAGCAGTGGCGGAATCTTCAAGGTGACCTCTCAGTAGTGAGGATGAAGGTCCAGCCCTGGAGGTAGAAGATGATCCAGGTGTCAACTGGGTAGGATTTGACGTCAGGTCTTTAATGGAAAGCTTTATGGGAAAAGCTGAAAACTCCTTTAGGCATAAGGTCATTAACATTGAGGACTAAAGGAAGAAGACTGACGGAGGTGGACAACTAGCCCAGTCCTGGCGGGAAGAGGGGAACTGGAAAAAAACCCTATTCCCACTGAAAACAGTTGTGTACTCAAGATAAAGAGGTACACTGTTTTTCCTAGCTGGCGAGAGATAAGAAAAAATATTGAAGCTTGATGCTTCATGGACTTAAAGAAAAAATAGCAAATGTCAGCACCAAAGTGGTTAGTGGTGCCTAGCAGTTTCTGCATCGAAATATGGCATGGGACGTAGGGCGACAGACTGTCTAAAACCTCTAGGAGGTAAAACATGTAGTATAGACAGTAAGGATGATAGTGTGTAAGACAGACCAACCCTTAAGAGGCCCTCCATGGAACTATATATATATATATATATATATATATATGGATATATACCTGTGGCTGAAAGATATATATACATACATATATACATATTTGATATATTTTACCACCCATATCCTAATGTACATCTGTTAATTATATATCTCTCTCTATATATATATCTCTCTCTATCTATATTATATATATATAAAGTTGTGGGGCATGGTCTAGCACCACAATGGTAATGATATAGGTATGTAGACATATATGGAGATGCTACATAGCAGACAATAGGTTGAAGATACATGTCTACCACCCATCCCCATAATTGTACATGGGGAATATAAAAGAAAAAGATTCTGTGCTCTACAAGAGGGTGAACCCACTTGAGATATGTAGAGAGAATCTATTTTCAAGGATTGAGGGATGCAGAAAAGCAATCTAACCAGATAACCGTGATGTTCACTTGAGAACAGATGAATATATGAATCTGTGAAGAACAAGGCGGGAGCTCCACAAAACACTGATATGGTAGATGTGGAGAAACGCAGGGGAAATACCAGAGGGACCTATGGAAGGACCCAGAGGTAGCATGCGTAAACAGAAGCCTTGGAGTCCCACGCAGAAGAACTGATATCTCGTGTTAACACCCCAGGCCAGAGGGGGTGTGGAGAACCTTCATAAGTATAAGAAGGGATGAGAAGTTTTTCCTCACTAATAGAGAAAACTTCAGAGACAAGGTCAATGCTCTATAGCAAGGCCCTCATAGTAGAAAGCTTCTCTGAAGACTACAGAGAGCATTGTGCAGGAGAGCTATGAGATAAACTGACTGACGTCAGGTGTGTTGCCATATCCTAGGAGAGGAGATGGTAGAATAATGTGAGAAAGCCTAAACGAGGAGGAGGGTCCAGATAGTTTGGAATCACTACTGAGGCTAGACAAAATGTTGAATAAGGGACTGGAACATGGGAAAAGTCCCAGTAATACTATCACTGGAACTCCTGCAGGCACAGCTGCTGACGGAAACAGCAGAGATGTTGTCCAGTGCTGAATAAAGAAAAACAGAGAAGAAAAGAGAGGAGATATCTTCTCTCTCTGTCTGGGGAACGAGCTTGCTAAAGAAGCTGTTCAGTATGGTACCCCTCAAGTAATTAGAGGGTGACGTATCCATAGGGTAAGTCAACTGAAGGAAAAAATGTTCAGTTGAGATAAAAATTATCAGGGGATAGTTGCAACTGCTCTTCTAGGGAATAAGAAGAGGAGAAGGGTGCAGATCCTGAACAAAGAATTTTTCCCTCCGACAGGTTAATACACTGAAAAGAAAAGCACAGTGAATAAACTTCTAATATGTAAGGGGAACCAAGATGGCTGACACGCGTTGATCTGCGTCGGCGGTGTCTGATTTTCCTAAAAAAAATTTTACCTCCTTACCTTTAAATGCCTAGAAAACGGAAGGCAAAGCATTGGGAGGCTCCCAAGGCTATGACAACGACAACGACGCCGACTACGGGGCCAATGGATTTGTTCGTGCGGCCCGTGGGAGCTGTTGTGAGTCAGGAGCAGAGCTCGCTGAGGGCGATGGAGGCGGAAGGAGGCCTTTCAAGCCTTCCTGAGCTACAGGTCACCTTAAGCCCTGACGCCCGAATTCCGCCAGAACAGCCTACAGCGCCAGACGGGGGAACAGCTGAGGCCGGGTCTCCGGGTACTGAGAGGCCCGCTGCCATACCGCCGATGCTGTTGGGAACGGAGGCGGAGGTGTTGGTTCCCTCTGCCACGCTTGCTGGTGAGGAGAAGTTGTCAGCTGCTACAGGAGTGACCCCGACAGATATGGACATAGTGGCTGGATTGGATGTTTGTTTTAAAACGCCTGTACAATCCGTTCTTCAACGCCCTGCTGTGGTCACGTTGGAATCCTTGTGGGATGGCCTTAGGGCATTGGAAACTTCCTTCACATCTCAAATTTGCAACTATGTATGAGGTTCTTCCCTCTTTGGCTCGTTCGGTCAAGCACCAGAAGCAAGAATTGGCAGACATATCATCCAAGGTTACCCAGCTGGAAGTAAAGATGGAGGATGCAGTTACAATTCCAGGTACTGTTATTAAGGATTTGGCTATAGTCCATGGGAAGATAGAGATGTTAGAAAACTCGGTCCGCAAGAGGAACCTGCGCTTGCTGAATTTTCCCCATATTCCAGTCAAGTCGCCGAAGGAGTTGTTTCTTTCATATGCTACTTCAATTTTGAAAATACCCCTTGAATCTGTTCCTCCTTTGGCTAGGGTTTTTTACTTGCCAACGGCTAAGCGCAAGACCCATGGTGTTTCTTCTCCCGCTCATTCACCTCCAATGGACTCACTGGATCTGACTGGGTTCTTGGAGACTACTGATCCTGCTTATGTTCCTAGAGCAACTTTGCTGTTGACGGTTGCTTTTGATTCAGACCGGGACTTTTTGTTGAAATTATATTTTAAGTTTCGGAATGAGCCATTTATGGGGGGTGTAGTTAGGATGTTTCCAGACGTCTCAAAGGCCACACAGAAGCGCAGACAGCAGTTTTTGTTGCTTAGACCCCAGGTCTTACAACTGGGAGGTCTCTTTTTCCTTAGATATCCATGTCGCTGCCTAGTGAAATATCAGGGTGTTAGTTACACCTTTTTTGAGCCTTCCCATCTAACCCAGTTCATAGTAGGTCGGAGTGCTCCTCTAGCTTAAATTCGGGATTTATAAGTATAGCTCCTTCTTGTGTTTTATTTCCTAAAAATATTTCCTTAGATTGGTGTCTGGTTTCCCCCATTCTTTGTGGGCTAGTGAATAATTACTTTATTAATACTCTGGGCTATGGGTTTTCCCAATGCTGTATTGATTGTTATTTTCCTTTGATTATTCTTTACTGTAACAGGATGTATCTTGTGAGTTGTTTTGAAAATAAATAAATAAAAAAAAAAACAAAAAAAAACAACTTCTAATATGTAGAAGTAAGGTAAGTTACCATTTCCGGCCTCTATGGTCGCTGGGAATGCTGAGACTGGCCAGAAGTGGAGGACTTCAGACTAGGCTGAGGTGTCCCTTGTTTAGGTACAGCCGAATGATGGGCAGGAGATGAATGAAACTTTCTTTTCTTAGGGAAAGAAGGTTTGGTAGGACATTTCCTACTCTTTGAAGAAGGAGGTGGCTTAGAATGGTTTCTAGTGGAAGAAGAGTCAGTGGAGCATTGAGCAACCTGACGTAAAGCCTCCTTATTGAAAAGGCCTTCCCCTGTACAAGGAGAATAAGCTAGTATAGTTTGTGCCCGTTTGCTCAAGTCTGAAGCCTCAAGCCAGGCTCTGCGACGTGCTGCAATGGCAATAGTAGAGGATCTGCTAACGGACTC
The DNA here is from genome assembly GCA_033557465.1 of Ichthyophis bannanicus. Classification (NCBI taxonomy): domain Eukaryota; kingdom Metazoa; phylum Chordata; class Amphibia; order Gymnophiona; family Ichthyophiidae; genus Ichthyophis; species Ichthyophis bannanicus. The sequence goes on along the minus strand of CM066049.1, from coordinate 139,399,440 downwards.
AAAAGAGTCTATAGAAGCACGAGACAGGAACCAGGATATATTCCGGCTGTGATTGATGAGCAAGGAATAATCAGTAGCCTTGGGCTCTGGTAAAAAAAGGGGTCAACAGAGAATTTCTCTGTGACTTCTTGGAGTGTTAGACTCATGTGAAAAATATATGAGAGAACTCTGGAGGCCAGCATAGAGTTTTGGAAGGCCTGACGGCCAAAAGCATCGAGTGTTCTTGAAGAACGACCTGGCGGATAAGAAGAATGCTTCTTCTTGCTCTTAACTTTCCTCAGTGCCGATTCCACTACAAGGGAACGATGAGAAAGTTGAGGCTTTTGGAACCCTGGAGAGGGTGGCACTCGGTACCGAACCTCAATGTCTGTAGAAACTTGAAGAAGTCTTAAGGGCGATTTCCAAACCCTGAGAAGGAGATCCTGCAGAGCAGGATGTAAAGGAAACTGTATATTTTGCATTTGTGCCGGTGAGCCATGGGTAGGATCACAACCAGGGATAGAAATATTAAGAAAGGTTGCCATATCCAGGAGAAAAGCCTGAAAAGACAGATCTCCTATGGGAACCATCCCTGGTAAGGCTAAAAGGAAAAGCCTGAGCACCAGAGGACTTACAGTGTACTGCACCAATGCCAGGTATCGGTTCCAAACTAGGCTTCGGTGCAAGAACAGGCGTCGACATCGATACTGATACAGGATTAGCAGGTGAAGTCGCCATCGGGAACTGCTGCAGTGGTACCGAGATCATAAATCTGGGATCTTCGGAACTGCCTATCTGGAAATGACAGGAGTCGGTTCCCGGACGCGTCGATACCCAGCCCTCGAGACTAGATATCGGCTCAAGACTCGGCATCGGAGGAAGCGAGGCTATTGATGCATGTCGCGAGGGTTCCGACGCCGGTGGCAGCATCGGTGATGCCGATACCACCAAGGCAGCCTGGGTTACATCGATCGATACCGACGGTACCGAGGATACCCAAGGAGCACCTCTTGCAAAGGCGGTCCATCTCGATGCCGATGGCAGGGTATCGGAACCGATCGATGCCGGTACCGTCCTGGAGCATGGCTGAGATTGAGGGAAGTCAATGCGGTGCGTATCTATCGGTCCCAAAGGTACCGAGGATGCCCGATGACGATCCCTGGTGAAGAGTAGATTACTCGACACCGGTGCCGATGCCGGAGGCTCGGTACCGCTCGAAGCGGATACAACCTCCGTGCATGGCTCAGGCATGTTCTGTGAGGGGTGAGCCCCAGGAACATCCTGAAACCCCTTTAACGCTTTGGAGCCCGAAGACTCCCGCAGGGGTAAAGCCAATGGATTCTTGAGGGTAAGGCCGGAGCCGTCACCATGCTGGACATGGGACATACCACTCAAGCATTGACTAGTCTTAACAGACTGTTTTTGGGTTACCTGATCCTGTGAAGTAGAGAAACCGGGTACCCTCAGTGCTGAGGAAAAAACGGTATCGAGGGAAACTCTAAACACTGAAGGTTTCTTCACCAAATTATCTCCTGAAAAGTCAGGGGAAAAAGGGTCAGGACCCACACAGTTGAGACACCAACTATTGGTGTCTAAAAAGAAACAGGTGTTTCCACATCGAATGCACTTCTTAGGAAAAGAAGGCTCCATGATGAAAGGCCTAGTAGGCCTAAGTAGTTAAGGCAAAAAAACTGAAGAAAAAGTTTCTCAGAATTTAGTCAAAAATCCACCGGCGATACCGGTGGCAGCGAGAAATACAGCCGCGACCACAAGAAAACAAAAAACTAAAGTAATTAAAGTAATTAAAAGAAAAGTTTCTGCGGTGACAGGAGGACGTCCTGCCGGCTCCGCGGAAAAACGAAAACTGAAGAGAGGCTGTGGAGAAGGCGGGAAGTCACTGCGCAGGCACAAGGGATGCTGCCAAAAGCTTTCTGATTGGAAGCTGGGCAGCATTTCCGTGCAGGCTCCGTCGGTACCGACGTACCCATATGTGAAGACTCATTCCTGCTTGTTCCTGGAGATATAAGGCATTGGGCCCACCCCATTCAGAAAAGCCCAAAGACATAGTGCAATGCATGCATGAGAATAAGGTGAAAGAAACAATTATAAGGCAGATGAGAAAATAAGAGGACCTCCGGTGGAATGAATACAGGATTGAACCGTTTTCAGATCTGTCTCTGGGTACACTACAATGGCAGAGAGTGATGAGCCCAGTGACTGAGCTTTTGCAAATGGGAGCAATTAACGCTGTAAGTGGCTATACCCTTTCAGCATTGCATTCATGAGGAACAGAGTAACAAAATGTGCTGCATCACTGAAAGAGGCCACATGAGGTTTAAGAGAGTTGGGTTAGAGCAAAGTGGAAGTGCCTGCTAAAGATTCCAAGCGGCAGTGGACTGGTTGCTTGGAATGGCAGAAAGTGGGGAAAAAGGACCAGCATCGCGAGGTGAAGGAGTGGTGGATGATATAGGAGAGATAGTTACATATTTCTACTGTTAAATGCTTGGAGCAACTTGCGTTAAGACTGCGTGGGTGGTTATAACAGAGAGTGAGTTTATTTGTTAAAATGCTAATGTGCAACTGCGAGAGGGGGTGATGAAGAGGCTGGTGATGGAATACTGAAAGGGGTTCCCTATGAAGTCCCTTGGAAGAGGAGGAGGAATTGATGGGGTGTTGGAGTAGCCCCCTGGAGATTAAGTGGGCTGATCGGGGGGGGGTAGTTGGAATGGAGGATGGTATGGGAGGGGGGTGAGTGGTGCAGTTGAAAGTGGGTGGATGGGGTTGAGAAGAGAGTGATAGGGAGTGTGGATGCGAGGGGCTGAATGACAGTGTGGTGAGGGCGAGAGGAAAGAGAGGGTGGGCAACTGTGGTAAGAATTTATTTGGTTGACTGCGTTTAACAATTAGCATGGGGCAAGTTGTCCCATTTGGCTGAGTGCATCACTACTCGATGGTGAAGCGGTTGGGTGGGGAGGGAGGGGAGAGGAGCTTGTGGGTGGTTGGTGGGAAAGGGGGGGGGTTGGGACAGCCAGGCCAGGGGATGGGGCAAGGGAGGAATCTCAGGAATTTTGGCTAGCAACCTGAGCATGTGTCGAGTGGTCTTGATCAATGCGAAAGGCCTTAATTCATGGCTGAAGAGAAATATGCTACAAAAGGGAGGCACTGTGGCTTAAGGCAGATATTTTGCTTGTGCAGGAAACTCACCTGCGGAGAGTGCAGGAGAAAATGTTACAAAGTAAGAAGTACAACCGGGTGTATCTGGCTGCGAAGGTGGGGGAATTCAAGAAGGATGGGACTGGGAAACCTTTGGCCAGTAACCTGGGGGCAGAGGTAGATATGGTCTTCTGAGACAAATCTGGTAGTATTTTGGTGGATAACTTGAAAATAGGGGACTGCCACTAGAGTGTGGCTTCTCTTTAAGTCCCCAACAAGTGGACAGGGTGGTAAGGGAGGCAAGTGTGGGTGCCATTATCATGGGGGGAGACTAATCTCACATGAAACCCCAGACTGGACAACTCGTGAGGGAAGAGAGGACATGACAGAGAGGAGGAGTTAGTGATGGTGATGGACAGGTTGAGCTTAGTGGATTGTTGGCGAGTGCAGCACGGGTCGCAGGTAACTTGTACATATTCCCCCCAATCAGACCTATAGCAGGATTGATATGATCTGGGTGGATTATGGGATGATGGAGGCAACTAGGGATACGGATATTGGTTTGAATGTTTGGTGAGACCATGCCCCAAGTTGAGTGTTGTCTGCATCTGGGCAAGAAGAAAGAAGGCCTGAGATTTTGGAGGAGAATGAATGATTCTCTCTTGGAGGAAGGAAAAAATAAGGACCATATTTTGAAGGTCTTAAGAGTATTGGAACGCTAAAACGCATGGGGAAGTAGCTATGGGGCGAGTGTGGGATGAGATGAAGGTGGCGATTAGAAGGCATTTACTTTTGATGGCAGCCCATAAAAAAGAGGGTTGCAAGAGAACGTGAGAAAATACTGCGGAAGGAGTCAGGGGCTGTAGAGAGGGAGCAACATCATTGAGTCACCTGCTGGGGTCAGCAGAGGCTGAGGAGTGTAGGGCTGGTACCCCTGAAAGTCTGCACCTGCAGTTCTCCGGCCTGCTCAGCAGCTCAGGCCTGAACCAAGCTGAACAGACAAAATGGATTCCTCACTACACTTTTGCTGCGTTCAGCTACAGACTTGACCACCAAGCAACTGCTTGTGCAGTGTTTCTGTGTGTGCATACAGAAGCCATTGTCCCTGGCTAATTCACTGCCCACATGCAAGAACATCTGCTTCTCCGGTGCTTATCTATAGCTGGTTCTACTGGCCTTGGACACTTGTACCTATGCCCAGAAAAACTACATATTGTTTTCTCAGCATGACATCTTACTATGGATACTTCATCTGCAAGAAGATGCCCATCATCTACCTCCTGATTTGCTGAGAACACCTCGGACTGGCTTCTGCCAACCAATCACTGGACCTATGACGGAGAATCATCACAAAGAATAATACAGTCTGCGCAGAAGAACTTACACTGGTTTTCGCTGTTTGTGCACTGCTTACCTGGTTTCTGCTACCTGACCTGTCTGCAAGAAAGCCACACTACGTGTGGGCAAGGCTGTTCTCCTAAGGTCTGAGATAAGACTTTCACAGATACCTCTGGTTCTGTGTTCTACTGCGGCTCGCCTCCAAAAAGGGGCTGTAGCGTGTGCTATCTAGCTTAGCTGCCTCCTTGGACGTGCTGCTCCAGAGTCTCCGGACATCAGCCCTGAGTGACAGACGAAGCTAAGGTACCAACTTCTCTCTCTCATCCTCCGGATGGGCAATGGTTAGCTAGAAACTTATTCCATAACTTCTCTCAGTGCAGAGCGAATCAGTGACGTCTGGTTACTAATTAGTGATTTATTACTTCGTCCAATTGTAATTCTGTGTCGTAACAAATTTCTACCTCGTGTTTCTAATTATATATATCTTTAGCTATATATGTTTGTATATTTTTCTACCTGGCTGTCCAAAATAAATCTAATATATATCTCTACAAACCAGACTTCTTTTGTGACTCATTGCCAGAATAACTCACAGAACTTCGGGCTGGGTATCAGTAGCCAATTTCCTCTAGACATAACTGAGAGCCTACCTAACTTATCTTTTTGCGCTACTAATAATCCCTACAGGAGAGAGCTGGAGGAATGTAAGCACAGCTTTTGGTTTTTCAATTGGAAAGACTACATCAGCAGCAATTTCAAGTTGGGAACAAAACTAGTAGGCTTAGTGAGGCAGCTAAAAGGTGCAATCCAAGAAATAGATGATGTTCAAAATTAGGATGAACTGAGGGGGAGCTACCGTGTGCTTTCATCAGCAGCTCCCTGGACCAGACCTTATTTTAAATGTTATTATTACTTGCGTTTCTCTTTTTACTATTTCTTTAATAATGACAATCAAGTTATTTTCTGATTAACTTATTTGTTTTATTTTTATGCATTGTAAACCAAACTTGCAAGAACTGTAATGAAATACAATGCAGTCAGCGAACGCCTAATCTCTATTTGTCTGAGGAATGCCTATCAACACAACTATAGTTCAAGTATATGCCCCACCAGCTGCAGAAGAGAATGAAATTGAAGAGTTCTATGAACAAGTACAAACTGAAATTGACAGAACATGCAAACAGGATATCCTGATAGTCATGGGTGACTGGAACGCAAAAGTTGGCAACAAAGGCAGTGGCAAAGTGGTTGGAAAATATGGACTTGGCAACAAAAATGAAGCTGGAAAAAGACTGATAGAATTCTGCAAGACCAACGATCTATTCATCTCAAACACCTTCTTCCAGCAACACAAGCGGCGACTGTACACATGGACTTCACCCAATGGATTGTATAAAAATCAAATTGACTACATCTGCGGAAGTCACCGATGGAAAAGCTCTAACATCAACAAAGACAAAACCTGGAGCTGACTGCGGTACAGATCATCAACTACTAGTATGCAAACTCAAGCTAAAGTTGAAAAAGAGCCTAATGGGAGACAGGCAACATGGCTTTAGACAAGGAAGGTCTTGTCCTACTAATCCGTTATGTTTTTTTGAAGGTGTGAACAAAAACAGGTGGACAAAGGTGAGTCGGTTGATATAGTGTATCTGGACTTTCAGAAACCCTTTGACAAGGTCCCTCATCAGAGACTTTTGGCAAAACTAAAGAGTCATGGGATAGGAGGCAGTGTACTATTGTGGATCAGGAACTGGTTAAAAGAGAAAGCAGAGGGTTGGGCTAAATGGCCAATTTTCCCAATGGAGAAAGGTGAATAGTGGGGTACCCCAGGGATCTGTGCTGGGTCCGCTGCTTTTTGACATATTCATAAATGACCTGGAAAAGGGAATAACGAGTGAGGTTATCAAATTTGCAGACGACAAAACTATTTCAAGTTGTTAACACCCATGAGGACTGTGGAAAATTGCAAGAGGATCTATATAAATTGGAAGACTGGGCAACAAAATGGCTGATGAAATTTAATGCGGACAAGTGCAAAGTTATGCACCTAGGGAAGAACAACCCAAACTATGGCTACACGATGCAAGGTTCCACATTAGGAACCACCACCCAGGAAAAAGATTTAGGCATCATTGTGGATAACATGTTAAAACTCTCGGCCCAGTGTGCAGCGGCGGCCAAGAAAACAAATAGAATGCTAGGTATCATAAGGAAAGGAATGGAAAATAAAACAAAAGATATTATAATGCCTCTATATCGTTCCATGGTGAGACCGCACCTTGAATATTGTGTGCAATTCTGGTTGCCGTATCTTAAAAAGGACATAGCGTTATTAGAAAAGGTTCAGAGAAGTGCCACCAAAATGGTAAAGGGGATGGAAGGGTACCCCTATGAAGAAAGGCTAAAAAGGTTAGGGCTTATGATATAGGTGTATAAATTAATGAATGGAGTGGAACGAGTAATCTTAGATCGATTGTTTACATTATCAGAATATAGAAAGACCAGGGGACATACAATGAAGCTACAGGGTAAACTATTTAAGACAAATAAGAGAAAATATTTTTTCACTCAACGTGTAGTCAAGCTCTGGAATTTGTTGCCAGAGGATGTGGTAAAGGCTGCTAGTGTAGCTGGGTTTAAAAAAGGTTTGGACAAGTTCCTGGAGGAAAGGTCCATAACCATTATTAAAAGGGACCCAGGATATCAATGCTTGACCCAATACAAGCATTGTGGAACCTGTGTCTTTTGGGGAAACTGCTAGGTATGTATGACCTAGATTGGCCACTGTTGGAAACAGTTACATAAGAACATAAGCTATGCCATACTGGGTCAGACCAAGGTCCATCAAGCCCAGTATCCTTTGTCATGAATTCCTGTGGTTTGTCTCCTGCCATAGTGGGTTTATGAAGAAATCGACCAAGGTGAAATTAGTCTTACCTACTAATTGTTGTCCCTAGAGTAAATCCAGTCTAGTCCCGAACCTCTGGGTTGCCCATCTCATCCAGCAGCTTAGAGACTGAGGAACCTCCTTTTGTGATGTCACTGGTATATCCTCTCGGGAGCCGCCTCCTTTCACCAGTACCTTGTTGCTCCAGTGAGTCTGCTTTGTCAATAAGTATCAACTGCCAGTATTAACTAACAATCATCAACTAACTGAACTAACAATGTTTAACAGAGGGAAAACGTCCTTCTCGTACATAGTCTTTAAAGTTGTCAAGGCTGCTCCCTCACCCAATATGAAGGATAGTGCCCCAAGCTAATTGCCTTCCTACCAGACACACCCCACCCCAGGACCCCGAAGCCCCGTACTTGAATATTCCTCTTACCTGTGACACATATAGGCACTTCAGGCTTCTATTTGAAGAATACTGGGGAGGGATACGGGACTAGACTGGATTTACTCCAGGAACAACAATTAGCAGGTAAGACTAATTTCACGTTCCTGATAGTCCATCCAGTCTAGTCCCGAACCTCTGGGTCTGTACCAGAGCAGTAAGAATCATCCACGGGAGGAACCCGCCAGGCCAGCCTTAAGTACTACTGAACCAAAACAGGTCTCCCCCGCCGTTTGAACATCCAGTCGGTAGTGCTTGACAAACAAATTCAAAGATGACCAAGTCGCCGCCTTACAAATCTCCACCGGCGGCACTAACCGAACTTCTGCCAAAGATGTCGCTTGTTTTCTAGTGGAATGGGCCCTGAGCCCCTCCGGCACTGTTCTACCTTTCAGCACGTACGCCGATGCAATGGCCTCCTTGATCCACTTTGCGATGGAAGCCTTTGACGCTGCTTCTCCCTTTCTGGGTCCTGTGAAGAGCACAAAAAGTCTGTCAGACCTGCGGAAACTTGCAGTCAGACGTAGATACTTCTTTAACGCCCAACAGATGTCCAAGAGATTCAACTTCGTCGCCAAACCCCCTGTGCTCTCCCGGAAAACCGATAAGAGATTTCTTGATTCACGTGAAATGCTGAGACCACCTTCGGCAAAAAGGCCGGCACAGGCCTCAAAACTACTTTTGCTTCAAAGATAGATAAGGTTCCTTACAGGATAACGCTTGCAACTCTGAGACTCTTCTCAATGAAGAGATAGCCACCAGAAAAACTACCTTCAGGGTGAGATCTTTGAGCGACACCCGAGACAATGGTTCAAAGGGCTCCCGTTCCAAAGCGTCTAACACGAACGGCAGATGCCATTTAGAAATTACCTGTCTACATGGCGGCCTCAGTAGAGACACCTCTTAAAAACCGTTTAACATCCCGCTGTCCCCCGAGCGTCTGATCTCCTATCTTACCTCTAACATGACAACGCTGCTACCTGCACCCTTAGAGTTCCTACAGGATGGATTCAAAGGGTTAGCTGCTGCGTCTCTAAGATCTGAGGGATGGTGGATCTTAACGCCTCGCACTTCTTGGCTATGCAACAACCTTCGAAAACCCTCCAGATGCGAACATATGCTAACGATGTCGACCTCTTTTTGGCCTTAACAATGTAGTAATGACCGCCGCGGAGGACCCCCGCAACTTCAACCGAGCCCTCTCAATAGCCAAGCCGTAAACAAGAACTAATCCACGTGAGGCATGAGCAGTGGACCCTGCGATAACAGATCCGCTCGAAGAGGGAGACGCCACGGCTTTGCCACTAACAACCTCATCAGGTCCGTGTACCAGGGGTGGTGTGACCAGTATAGCAATATCAGGATTACCTGTCCTCTAACGCTCTACACACTGCACTACTCTACCTATCAAGACACACGGAGGGAAGACATACAGAAGCTGCCCCATTTTGAATGAGAGCATCCAGGCCCTCCGACATTCTCTCTCTTCGTCTGCTGTAGAAGCGACTGGCCTTTGCCGAGCCAAAACGCTGTCATGAGATCTATGACCGGCGTGCCCCACCGGCGCACTAATATCTCAAACACCTCCAGATGCAGGACCCATTCCCCTGGATCCACTGTTACTTGACTGAGGAAGTCAGCCTTCACATTGTCCACCCCTGCCACATGCACTGCCGACAAACCCAGAAGGTTCGCTTCTACCCATTCGCACAGGCCTTCGGCCACGGACTCTAGCGCTACGCTGCTGGTCTCCCCTTTCCTGTTGACATAGGCCACCGCGGTCGCGTTGTCGGAAAACACTCAAACTGCTCTCCCTCCAAGACATGCCCGAAACGTCTGTAGGGGCAGCGATACTGCCCTTAACTCCAACCTGTTAATTGACCATGTCCTTTGTTGAGTGTTCCACTGTCCCTGCGTGAACCTCCCTTGACAATGAGCTCCCCAGCCCAGGAGGCTGGCGTCTGTCGTCAAGGGCACCCAGTCCGGTGTTTCCAACGGTTTCCCGCTCTCCAGTGATTCGGGAAGCAACCACCTCCCAGAGCTCGACGAGTCTCCGCAGGACAAGGTAGTTTCCGAGACAGTGGATCCTGCTGATGCGACAAGTGGCGAAGCAACACCCTCTGCAAAGGTCTCATGTGAGCTCTTGCCCAGGGCACCATCTCTACCGTCGCTGCCATTGTGCCCAACAGCTGGAGGTAATGCCACGCTGAGGGTGCCTTGATGGTTAAGAATCTCTCGACTAGCTTCCGCAAGCCCTGCGCTCGCTGTTGCGTTAGAAAAACCTTCCCAACTGCCGTGTTGAATCGAGACCCCAGGTATTCCAGAATCTGTGAAGGGACCAACTGACTCTGACATATTGACTACCCAACCGAGACTTCCTAGGAAGGTCACCACCTCGGTCGTTGCGCTCTCGCTCTCCGACTGCCCAGATCAACCAATCGTCTAGATAAGGGTGTATGAGAATTCCTGCCTTTCGTAAGGCTGTCGCAACCACCACCATGACCTTGGTGAAGGGTTTGCAGTGCCGTCGCTAGACCAAAAGGCAACGCTCTGAACTGAAAACGCCCGAATGGAAGTGCAAATCTGAGAAACTTGTGATGATCCGGTCTTATGGGGATGTGAATTTATGCTTCGGACAGATCCAGGGACGTAATGAATTCTCTTTTTTGCACCGCCACTATTACCGACCAAAGCGTCCCCATGTGAAAATGCAACACTCAAAGACAATTCACTCCCTTGAGATCTAAAATCAGCCGAAACCCTCCGTCCTCCTTTGGCACCACAAAGTAAATGGAGTATCGACTGCAGCCGCATTGGTCTGGCGGCATTGGCACTATCGCCTTGAGATCTAGAAGACTTCGTACTGTCCCCCTCAGGGCCTCGCACTTGGAGGATGAGTTGCCAGGGGACCTCACAAAAGGCATCTCGCACTGGTCTTAGCAATTCCAGCACATAGCCCTCCCGAATCTGTGAACTAATCATTAAAATCATCTCTAATACCTGAAGATTGGAGGATCGCCAATGTAACACCAAATTTTGAAAAGGGTTCCAGGGGTGATCCGTGAAACTACAGACCGGTGAGCCTCACATCAGTATCGGGAAAAATAGTAGAAACCATCATAAAAAATAAAATTACTCAGCATGTAGATAGTCATGGCCTAATGGGAGACAGCCAACATGGCTTTAGACAAGGAAAATCTTGTCTTACTAATCTATTATGTTTTTTTTGAAAGTGTGAATAAACAGGTGGACAAAGGTGAGTCGGTTGATATAGTGTATCTAGACTTTCAGAAAGCCTTTGACAAGGTCCCTCATCAGAGACTTTTGGCAAAACTAAAGAGTCATGGGATAGGAGGCAGTGTACTATGGTGGATCAGGAACTGGTTAAAAGCTAGAAAGCAGAGGGTTGGGATAAATGGCCAATTTTCCCAATGGAGAAAGGTGAATAGTGATGTACCCCAGGGATCTGTGCTGGGTCCGCTGCTTTTTGACATTCATAAATGACCTGGAAAGTGGAACGAGTGAGGTTATCAAATTTGCAGATGACACAAAACTATTTCAAGTTGTTAACACCCAAGAGGATTGTGGAAAATTGCAAGAGGATCTTGATAAATTGGAAGACTAGGCATTCAAATGGCAGATGAAATTTAATGTGGACAAGTGCAAAGTTATGCACCTAGGGAAGAACAACCCAAACTATGGTTACACGATGCAAGGTTCCACATTAGAAACCACCACCTAGGAAAAAGATTTAGGCGTCATTGTGGATAACATGTTAAAACCCTCGGCCCAGTGTGCAGCGGCAGCCAAGAGAGCAAATAGAATGCTAGGTATCATAAGGAAAGGAATGGAAAATAAAACAAAAAAGATATAATTTATTTATTTAATTTGTATTATTTTATTTATATTCTCTTATATACCGCGCTATTCTGCATCAGTGCGGTTTACATTGAACAAACTGAAATTACATTGAACAGGGCATTATAACTTGGAGATAACTATTTTACAGGGAACATGGGCTATGGAGGGTTAAGTGGCTTGCCCAAGACCACAAGGAGCACCTGTGGGACTAGAAACCCCAGTCCTATAATGTCTCTATACCGTTCCATGGTGAGACCGCACCTTGAATATTGTGTGTAATTCTGGTCGCCGTATCTTAAATAGGATTTAGCTTTATTAGAAAAGGTTCAGAGAAGAGCCACCAAAAAGGTAAAAGGGGATGGAAGGATACTCCTAGGAAGAAAGGCTAAAAAGGTTAGGGCTCTTTAACCTGGAAAGAGACGGCTGAGGGGAGATATGATAGAAGTCTATAAATTAATGAACGGAATGGAATGGCTAAACGTAGATCGATTGTTTACGTTATCAGAATATAGAAAGACTAGGGGACATACAATGAAGCTACAGGGTAAACTATTTAAAAGACTAAGAAAATATTTTTCACTCAACGTGTAATCGAACTCTGGAATTTGTTACCGGAGGATGTAGTAAAGGCTGTTAGTGTAGCTGGGTTTAAAAAAAGGTTTGGACAAGTTCCTGGAGGAAAGGTCCATAAACCATTATTAAGAAGGGACCCAGGATATCAATGCTTGACCCAGTACAAACATTGCGGAACCTGTGTCTTTTGGGGAAACTGCTAGGTACGTATGACCTAGATTGGCCACTGTTGGAAACAGGATACTGGGCTTGATGGACCTTGGTCTGACCCAGTATGGCATCTCTTATGTTCTTATAAATGGACTTCCAGCACCCACTGATCTGACATGACTCTGACCCAGGCAGAATAAAACTCCTGCAACCGCCCCCTATGGGAAGTAAGGGAGTCTGGGTCCCCCTGATCTCATTGTGGCTTTCTAGGGTTGAGGAGAGCGGAGGGGTAAGGCCCAAAACCTCTGCCAGCCCCTCGAAACCCCTGATTCCTATTGGACAACTGTCCCCTTTGGCCAAAATTAAACTTCTGGAAACGGAACAGACGAAAATCTTGCTGTTGTCTTCTGACCGCAGGTGTCGTCCGTCCTGGCTTAGGCTTGTCCTCTGGTAATCTATCACCCTTAGTCTCACCGAGATCCTTGACCAACTTCTCTAAATCTTCCCCAAACAAGATGCCCTTTGAAGGGAAGTTTACTTAACTCCTCTAAGGCTAGGTTATCTGCCGCCCAATTGCGCAGCCACAGGTAACGCCTCGCTGCTACGGCCGATGCCATGCTTTTCGATAAGCCACGCATAAGATCATAATGAATATCCGCAACGTAGGCTGTGCCCAATTCTAACCTGGACGCCTCACCAGTCAACTCACTCTCCTGCCCACCTTGCACCCGCTGCGACCATCAAAGACAGGCTCTAGCGACTTATGCTCCGTAAATAGCTGCCTGGAGCAACAGAGCATTCACATCAAAAACCTGTTTTAACAAAGCGCCCAGCTTCTTTTCCTGGGTATCCTTGAAAGCCGCACTACCCTCTACGGGAATGGTGGTCTTTTTTGTCACCGCTGATTCAGCCACATCCACCTTGTGAGACTTAAACACCTCCCTATCCTGGTCCACCAATGGATAAAGACGGTTCATAACTCTGGAACCCTTAAGAGGCGCCTCTGGAATGTTCCACTCCTCCTGAATCATTTCCTGAAACACCCCATGCACCGGAAACGCTGAGTCTTTCGAAAGACCTGCAACAATGGATCCTCCAGGGCCTCAACCTCCATCGACCCCGGAACCGGCATATTCAGCACCTTTAGTGTGTCTACGATAAGTGCCAGTAGCTCCTCGCTCGTGAAGACCCGTACTACTCTTGCCTGATCCTCTTTCTCTGCGAGTTCACCTTCCTCTAACTCCTCTTCTAGGTCCACACTGCAGTCTTCCTCATCCGAGAGCTGTCCCTCCGAAGCCACCGACTGCTCTCTAGGTGCTCCGTCGACTCGTGGTCTCTTGACCCCACATGGGGGTTCCTCAACAGACAAGGGAGCCGCGAGGCTCTTCGCTCCACGGTACCCTTTTGCTTTTGTGGGTTACCAAACACAGCCTGCTGCAGGAGAGTTAAAAACTCCTGCGAAAAGATAGACGCCAGCCCCTTGGTCAAGGACGCCTAAGCGAAGGGAGGGTCCGGGGTAGTCGACGGCCCTGCCACCGGCTTCCCAAGAGGCAAGTCCGATATCTGCAAGGCCGAGCCCCCTGCTTTGGACCTTGGGACCTCCTCCTTCTCTTCCACTGTATGATCCATAGTAGACGTTTCTTTTACACAGGCCTTACAAACCCCTGAGCCTGAGATCGTACCCTTTCTAGACCCACAGACCACACTGTGGCCTAGAAGGCATCCCAGCCCTGAGAACAGCTGGCACGCACCCTTGCACTCCCAGACTGCCCCCCAGCCAAGATCAGACCCTGCAACAACGCTGCAGAACTTGAAGGAAAAATCTTAAGAAACCTAAACAGCTAGGCCCTCTCACCCAAAACACCAAAGCTAGGGCTTCAAAGGAAGGTTCCCACACTGAAGAAACCCCCTGACTAAAATCTCTTCCCGACGCAGCACTTCCCGCTCCGGCGCCATGCGGCTGGGCCTGCTCTCCGCTTCGTGCCAAAACACGCTGCCGAGAGTAGTGCTCCCAATCGGGCCCCCTTACCTCTGCCGGCCTCCAGACACAACCACAGCAATCCTTTGACCTGCCACGCTTGCTGTCGGCACTGGAGAAGGGCAGTTGAGAAAGAGCAGTATCCGATCCGCGTCCAGCAGGAACCTCCACCACCGGACGATCGTTAATCGCAGCCAGAGCACACTGACAGGCAAACCTTCTGTAAAGCGCCGGCTATGCTCTGCCCTAGTTCCTCATCCCCTTCTCTGAACCGGAGCTGCCCCCCTCCCCATACCTGTCTGTCGTCCCTTGCTGGGAACCCGCATCAGCAGTAGAAGCAAGGCGAGGGGGGGGGGGGGGGAGAAGGATGAAGGAAGACCTCCAGCAAATTTAAAGGCACAATCCTTTAAAGGTAAAGGGATCTTGTCCCTTCTGTTATATTTTATTGTTCTTCTATCCACTAATCCCTAAACTATCCTCAATTGTTCCTCCAGTGAGCCCGGACCTCCAGGCTCACAATCCCACCAGCTGCTTGGAGACTGAGGTAACTGGTGAAAGGAGGCGGCTCCCGAGAGAATATACCAGTGACATCACAAAAGGAGGTGGTTCCTCAGTCTCCAAGCTGCTGGATGAGATGGGAAATCCATAGGTTCGGGACTAGACTGGATGGACGATCAGGAACAGGGATGTTAGCAATAGTGCAGACACCGCAGATGAAGTTAGCACCATCTCTAGCCCTAGTATGTAAGCTATGGGCAAGCACCTTTTAATCCTGGGCAATGTGTGGCCACTATGTATTTTTCCTTTTCTACCATACTTCAATTGTAGTGCTATCTTGCTGAGATTTAGTATAGGATGGTATACATGAAGGTACTCAGCAAGATGTTAAAGTGATTTGTCTAGGGTGACATGGAGCATCAGTGGGAGAAGTAGAAGCAGAATTTGAACTCTGGCTTTGCTGTTTTTCAGTCTGCTGTACTAACCACTAGACTAGCTATTCCTCCACTCCAAGTAAATCAGACTGGCTTCCGTTTAAGGAGGAGGTGGACCCAGCTCAGCACGTCTTTTATTCTTATGCATCATTCTAACCTGCAAGTTCCATACCTGGCTCAGGAGGCAGCTCATCCATGCTGATATTCAGAAGCTTTGGCCACACCTTGCAGCGAATCTCATTGGTCAGAAGGCCCCCCTCACTAATTGCCATACGCCGAAGTGCAGCCACATCAGGAGGATCACACTGCAGAGCCTGGCAAATCTCCGACATTTTCCTTCCCCTCTTGGACTGGAATTCTAGAATACAAAAGCTAAGAGAATCAGTGAAGAATCACTACCTAACACAAAACAAAACACACAATCTTCCAGTCTTTGATAAAAGCAGAAAAATGTCTGAAGGGTGGACCAATTCCTAAAAAAAAAAAAAAACACCTTCTCTGCAAGACACCAAATTGGAGAAGCTACAGTATGTGGACAATAGTCTGTACATCATTGCCCCTTCTCAGCCACAAGCATGACAATTCATCCTGCTTTATAGGGGACAAATCACCTGAGACATTCCATTTCTGTATCTACCACAATACTGCAAGTATTAAGGTCCAGTTCTCTTTCTGTCTCAATGTCTTCTCAGAGGGACTACTAATCAGGACATGCCATTCTAGTTTCTGCTGTTCAAACCCATGAAAAAAAAAAAAAGGTTTTCCAGGAGCTAACATTGGAAACAGAGTAGCTATGAAAACAAGCAGCCAAAAAAGTACCAGCACAGAACACTAAAATATCCCTCCTGCCGGGCACACCTCCAGTTTTTGCCAATCACCGCACCAAAAGCCCTCTCTTGTCATAGTATATGATGGTAGGAAACAAAAAAAAAATCAAGCTAGAACATCCTTATAAGACTTTATATACTCAACACCATCTTTGCGCACACACCCCTTTTATCCACAATTTCAATCCTTTTTTTTTTTTTTTTTTTTTAAGAACTGACCTCCATATCAGTTCTAAGTGCACTCAAAACCACCTCCACTGGAAGCCATTTCGAGCCTTGTCATCTTCTTCCACTATTCTTACACCACTAGTATCAAATTAAATACCCAGGTCTGCTTCCGTGTCTTATTACTAAGTTTCCTAATAATCCGCTCAGCTCCAAACCCAGTGAAGTCACTGTCCCAAACACCGAGTCTCCCCATGCTCAATAAACGTTTCTTGGGTCACTCTATGGAGGTCAGACCAATGCATGGCCAGAACAGGGTTTAAACAGCAACAAATAAGCTGCAATAAAGAAAAGTGAAGGCTGCATTGATGCTAAAGTTGCAAATGCTACACAATACAGGTTAGCTGTTGGATATCCTCATGGCCTTTGGTACTAGCCATGCGGCACCCATGCCTGCCTGGGGTCTCTAATCAACAAAGGATCTGAAATAAGGTCAGGAAGGTGTATAAACCAGAATCTATCTACTCCACTGCTCAAGACAACGTGCAAGGAACAAACCTGCAACAGAGTCCTCACCCTCTCTGCTCCTACAATCTGCAATTCCCTTCCTACTACTACTACTACTAAGCAGCATTTGTACAGCACTACAAGACGTACACAGCACTGCACAGACACATGTAAAGCACGGTCCCTGCTCATCAGAGCTTGCGTAGTAACATAGAAACATGACGGCAGACAGAGACTTTTGGCAAAACTAAAGAGTCATGGGATAGGAGGCAGTGTACTATTGTGGATCAGGAACTGGTTAAAAGATAGAAAGCAGAGGGTAGGACTAAATGGCCAATTTTCCCAATGGAGAAAGGTGAATAGTGGTGTACCCCAGGGATCTGTGCTGGGTCCGCTGCTTTTTGACATATTCATAAATGACCTGGAAAGTGGAATAACGAGTGAGGTTATCAAATTTGCAGATGACACAAACTATTTAAAGTTGTTAAAACCCAAGAGGATTGTGGAAAATTGCAAGAGGATCTTGATAAATTGGAAGACTGGGCATCAAAATGGCAGATGAAATTTAATGTGGACAAGTGCAAGGTTATGCACCTAGGGAAGAACAACCCAAACTATGGTTACACGATGCAAGGTTCCACATTAGGAACCACCACCCAGGAAACAGATTTAGGCGTCATTGTGGATACCATGTTAAAACCCTCGGCCCAGTGTGCAGCAGCGGCCAAGAGAGCAAATAGAATGCTAGGTATAAGGAAAGGAATGGAAAATGAAACAAAAGATATTATAATGCCTCTATATCGTTCCATGGTGAGACCGCACCTTGAATATTGTGTGCAATTCTGGTCGCCGTATCTTAAAAAGGATATAGCGATTTTAGAAAAGGTTCAGAGAAGAGCCACCAAAATGGTAAAGGGGATGGAAGGATACTCCTATGAAGAAAGGCTAAAAAGGGTGGGGCTCTTTAATCTGGAAAAGAGACGGCTGAGGGGAGATATGATAGAAGTCTATAAATTAATGAACGGAGTGGAACGGGTAAACATAGATCGATTGTTTACCTTATCAGAATATAGAAAGACTAGGGGACATGCAATGAAGCTACAGGGTAAACTATTTAAGACTAATAAAAGAAAATATTTTTTCACTCAACGTGTAATCAAACTCTGGAATTTGTTACCGGAGGATGTAGTAAAGGCTGTTAGTGTAGCTGTGTTTAAAAAAGGTTTGGACAAGTTCCTGGAGGAAAGGTCCATAAACCATTATTAAGAAGGGACCCAGGATATCAATGCTTGAACCAATACAAGCATTGTGGAACCTGTGTATCTTGGGGAAGCTGCTAGGTACGTATGACCTAGATTGGCCACTGTTGGAAACAGAATACTGGGCTTGATGGACCTTGGTCTGACCCAGTATGGCATATCTTATGTTCTTAAGACCACATGGCCTAGTCTGCCCAGCAAGGTAGCAAGAGTAGGTGCACCTGCTGCTCCGTATAGGTCACCCCTCCCGTGCCTTTGTTTAGAGATGTACCCATCACTACATGCAGATCACCCCTATTTGTTAGGATATAAGAGACAGTTAAGTTTATTTTGATTTTATACCATTTTGCAACTTGTCGTGCTGTGAGGGGTTGTGTGCATCAGAGATGCTGAGAGGGTCTCCCAAGATAGTCTGGCATCTCAGCTGAGATGCCAGACTAAGACAACTGCGCAGCAGCAGAATGGGACAGTGTTGTAAGCGGAGGATCATATTTCTGTGACAAATGCAACACTGGAATTAACTGCGCAGACGAAAGGCTTGGCAAATCTACTTCTGTATCTTGAATAAAAAACCTAATGGATAGTCACAAATCAAATTGCACTATAGTGTTGGAAGATGAGACCCCCAGGTTGGAAGGCACTCAAATGGCTACTGTGGATGAGCTGAAGATTCTCAGAGTAAAGCCAGAATTTATGATGTGGTTGGATCTGCTGATGTAGCTGTGCATGGAGCGAATCAGCACAGATATATTACATATTGGGACATGGAAAGTACAAAGTATGAACCAAGGGAAGAATGAAATATAATATGTGTAGATCTGCTGGGTGTCGGTGATCTAAAATGAACTGACTTTGGGCACTTTGCATCTGATGATCATATGGTTTACTATGCTGTAAATGAAAGAAAGAAAAAAGGGTGTATTTATAGTTAAGAAGAAAAGCAAGAACTGTAATGAAATACAATGCAGTCAGTGAATGCTTAATTTCTATCTGTTTATGAGGAAAGCCTATCAACACAACTATTATTCATGTATATGTCCCAACAACAGCTGCAGAAGAGGAAGACATTGATGAGTTCTAAGAATAAGTACAAGCTGAAATTGACAGAACATGCAAACAGGATATCCTGGGTGACTGGAACACAAACGTTAGCAACAAAGAAGGCAAAGTGGTTGGAAAATATGGACTTGGCAACAGAAAGAAGCTGGAGAAAGACTGATCGTTGGTCTTGCAGAATTCTATCTATTCATCCCAAACACCTTCTTCCAGCAACACAAGCAGCGACTGTACACATGGACTTCACCCAATGAACTGTACAGAAATCAAATTGACTACATCTGTGGAAGACAATGATGGAAAAGCTTGATAACATCAAAGACAAAACCTGGAGCTGACTGTGTTACAGATCACTATTAGTATGCAAACTCAAGCTAACGCTGAAAAAGAGCAACCACTTATGAATGTAGCAAAATATGAGCTTGAGAATATACCACTGGAATTTAAAGAATGCCTGAAAAATCGATTTACTGCTTTAGATACAAATGACAGAATTCCAGAAGAGTTATGGGATGACATCAAGAAGGTTGTGTTGGAAGACTCTACATAGTATTTATTTATTTTATTTATTTAATACTCTTATATAGCGCACTATTCGACATCAGTGCGGTTTACATGGAACATCAAAGCAGTTTTACGGTGGGGTTACACTGTAATTTACAGATAACGGGGAGATTAACTTGGATAACATGTTAATTATATACACAAACGCATAAGGTGAAAACCCTATGTACATCACATTGTGGAATGGTTACCGGGTGATTAAGGATCTGTGTTGCGTGCAGGGTGTTTTGGTTTGCCTACTTCAGGGTAGCACTTGAGGAAGAGGTGATGCTTCAGGGCCTTTCTGAATTTAGTTATCTCTGCTCGTATGCTGGGTGGCAGGGCGTTCCAGCTTCTAGGTGCACAGAGACTGAAAGCTCTGTTTGCAGTTGACTGTGTACACTGGGTTATTGTTTTGGGGATTACTATAGTATTTATTGCTGCGTGTTGTCTGGCTCTGGTAGGGGGAGTCATGAGCGTAAGGCTTGCAAGTGATGAGGGGGAAGGTCCGTTGATAGCCTTGAATGTTAGTAGTAAGATCTTGAAGGTGATCCTACCGTGAATTGGGAGCCAGTGGAGACTTTTGAGGATCGGTGTTATATGGTCACGTCTTGAGGCTCCATTTAGAACTCTAGCTGCAGAGTTCATGGCGAGTTGGAGTGGAGTTAGGGTGGATTGAGGTAACCCTTGCAGAATCGCATTTGCATAGTCGAGATGTGGAATAGTTAATGCCTGAAAGATCGTTCTGAAATCATCCGGTTGTAGCAGGGGGCGTAGATGTCTGAGTGTTTTGATTTTTAGATATGTTGATTTGACCATGTTGCCAATATGGGATTTCATGTCCAGTTTCTGGTCCAGTGTAACACCCAGGTAACGGATTGTAGATTTGGTTTGGAGCTCTACATTTCCGACTTTTATGTTGGCTGGTGGGCGGAAGTTAGGGTTTCTGGTAATGAACAGCACTTCAGTCTTTTTGTGTTGTATCCGAAGATTCTGATTTTGGAGCCAATTTTCCACTGCAATGAAACAGTTCGTTAGTGATGAGAGATCGATCTGGTCAGTCTTGAAGGGTGTGTATAGCAGTACGTCGTCGGCATATATCATGCAGTTAATGTTGAATGACCGTATGAGCTCGCAGATGGGCTGCATGTAGATATTAAACAGCAGGGCTGATAGGGAGGATCCCTGCGGAACGCCTTGTTCCTGGTGGAAAGGTACCGACGTTGAGGTCTCTGTTCGCACATGCTGCCATCTATCAGAGAGGTATGATTTGCACCATGCTAGGGCTAACTCGCAGATGCCTTTCTCTTCTAGGCGTCTCAGGAGGGTCATGTGGCACACTGAGTCGAAGGCTGCGGCTATGTCCAAAAATATAAGAGCCACACCGTGATGAATGCTGTCTATTGTGTTGAGAATGTTGTTGAAGAGGGAGGTGAGTAGTGTCTCTACACCATGGGCAGCTCTGAAGCCATGTTGACAGTGGTCTAGAGATGCGGTATCGTTGATGTGTTGTTGTATCTGGCATTGGACCTCTTTTTCTATTATCTTGGCCAAGAGTGGGATACTGGCAATTGGTCTATATGACTCCACTTTCTGAAGGTCGAGTTTGCTGTTTTTTTTTTTTTTAACAGGGGTCTGATGGATGTTTGTTTGAGATTTAGGGGAAAAACTCCTGAGCTGAATGATGTGTCAAAGAGTCTGGCTATGAATGGGCTAAACTCTAAATAAAATAACTAAAAACATTTATTTAGCTGTATTTATATCCCGCTTTTCACCGGGTCAAAGCGGTCAATTGGGGGATACATTTAACACGAGGGGATATGAGACACATACGCTAATACTTACAGGGAACATGGGCAATGGAGGGTTAAGTGGCTTGCCCAAGACCACAAGGAGTGCCTATAGGACTAGAAATCCCAGTCCCTCCGGCCTGAGATTGCTGTCCCCAGGTGGGACTTGAACCCCTGGCCCTCCGGCCTGAAGTACCTTGTCTTAACCACTAGACCACTCCTCCCTCCTTTATCCAAAAGGCTGGACAAGGATCAGACTGTGCCGTGGAGGTGTTGATTGTGGAGATGGTGTCAACAATTTGTTTAAGTGATGGAGTGGAGAAGGTTGTTAGTTTCGTTGGATTGCTTTGCGCTTTGTTGGGGGCAGGTGTTTTCAAGCCTGCTGGTTTGGCATAGTTTTGATTGAAGGAAGTCGGCGTAGTCTTGTGTGTGGATCTCAGTTTTTTGCACCGGTCCCCATGTGGTTTCTTTAGTGATTGTCGTAGAGTATCTGTGTGTACTTGTCTTATTTTCTCAGTTATCGCTTTACGGTGAGATGCTAGTTGGCGGTTATAGGCCTCTTGGTCTTCTGTGGATCGTGAACGCCTCCATCGCCTTTTGAGTTTTCTGAGTTTGAGGAGGGAATCTCGTAGTTCTTTTGAGTACCAGGGCGCGGCAGCCCTTTTCCTTGGGGCTTTGTTGTGCTCTGTGCGTAGTGCAATGGAGCTAAGGCTATCATTCCAGCTGGAGACAAGGTTATCAAGGTTAGTTGATGTTGTGCTGAGAAGTGACTGTGTGATTCATAATGGATTCCCTGTTGAAAGGATGAAAACTATGAGGGGTATTCTTGTGGCGTTTGTTTTGTTATCAGGGTGCTTCCTGGGGTGGTTTTCCATGGGGATAAGGAACGTGATTAGCTTATGGTCCGACCAAGGAACTTCAATGTAGGTTGGTGAGGAGTAGGGAGCTGTGTTGTGTACGGTTAAAGGAGCGAAGATCAAGTCCAGTATGTTCCCTTTTGTGTGCGTTGGTTCGTTGATTAACTGCTGATAACCTAGGTCTGTCAGAGCAGCAAGGAATGCTGTCTCTTGAGTCATGCAGGGATGGCAGGTTGAGGTCTCCTAGTATCCAGTTTGGGGTACGCAAGTTCGGAGTATTGCAAACTAGCTCAATTATCGTGGTGAGGTCCTCATGGGAAGGAGTTGGGGTTCTGTACAGCAGATTGATGGAGCAGTGATTATTTGCTATGGTAACTATGTCGAGGTTGGGAGTGTTGGTACTGTTGGAGAGATGGAAATTGAGGTCAGCTTTGGCGAGTATGAGTACTCCGCCACCTCTTTTGTCACCTCTATGACAACAGTGTATTGTGAAGTTGGGGGGTAGCAGGTGGTTGAGGAGTACAGTGTCAGTATTTGTTAGCCAGGTTTCTGTGATTAGGAGAATGTCAAGGTTGTGGAGGGCGATTAAGTCTGTGATGATTGGCCATTTGTTGCGGACTGAGCGTGCATTTATGAGAGCAGCCTTTAAGTCTTGTGGGGGTGGGTTGATCTTTTTAACAGATGTGGTATGTTGAATTGCAATGTGTAGTAGGTGCTGGTATGTAGGATGGGTGTCGTTTACTGACTTGTGGGGGGCGTCTCTTGACCATCTCCTCCCATATCCATGTAGAGTAGGTATCTGGTTGTGAGTGCCTGTTAGGGCTAAAGTACTACTGAGCAGCCCTAAAAGAAGGTAGCTACATATTAGTGTTATCGTGAAGTGATCCATTCCAGTGATTGAGCTGGCTTGAGATTATAGAGCCTTAGTGAGTGAGTAGGACACAGAGTTGAGCGGATTCGGGAGTATACAGGTGATGTCTTTGGCTTGGGTGGTTTGATGTAATGCTACAGTTAGGTACCGTAATCATGTGGCTAGCAGCTGTAGAGTGTACAGCTGAGTATGTTAGTTATACATAGACTCATAGGTATATGGATACAACGTCTAGTTCTAAAACTCTAGGTTACATATGACATAGATCTGCAGCATATACTATCTAATCGTTTTAGGCCCGCTAGTATAAAGCGTAATCCTGTTGGTCTTTATCGTACCTATTGTGTCCTGAGGTTCAGTTTGGGTTCTGCTTCCTAGGAGATTTTGTTGTGATGTACCACTGTAGGGCCATAGACGACCAGGAGAGAGCTCAAGCGGGTCTGGCGTTGAGGAAGAGGGTGGATATCCGGAGGACTTGGAGTGGCTCATGCGGTAGCTACTGCTGGCGGAGACAGTAGGTGGATGTGCTCATCGGGCGAACTTCCTTTGCAGGGCTGTGAGATGGTCGTTTCTTTGGGCTGCTGCCTAAGGGCCTCGCCAAAGGGCCCTCTGGCGAGGCCCTCAGGCGCGGGCGCGCCCGATGGCGTGTTGCTTTTAAAACCAGGTGGCTGCCCCGATTGGGCAGGGATGGCTGCTGCTCCTCCCGCTGCTGGAGGCTCGATCCCCGGAGGGGAGAGCTGATGATGGTGACGGGAGAGTTCTTTTGTTGTGCGCCCCATGGACATATGGTGAAAAAGCAAAAAATAGCTAAAATGGATGACTGAAGAAACTGAAAATTGTCCAGAAATGCAGAGAAGCTAAAGCCAGAGGAGAAGGAGAGGCAATCGCAGAACTCAGAGATTTCCAACGTGCAGCAAGACAAGACAAGGAACAGTACTACAATGACACATGCAAGGAAACAGAATCAGAAGCTATTAGAGGAAGAACAAGATTGGATTTTCTAAAGCTACTAGAGTAAAAGAAAAAATTCCATCCTTGAACTGGAATGCTACAAGATGTTCAAGGATCCACGTTGAATGATGCTGAGATCAAGAAAAGGTGAAAAGAATATGCAGAGTCATTATACCACAAAGATCAAGTGGACCAACAGCCGTTTCAACCTATACCTTATGATCAGGAACCATTGGTGATGAAAGAAGAAGTTGAAGCAGCACTGAAAGCCTTATCAAAGAACAAAGCACTGGGCATTGATGGCATTCCCACTGAAGTATTACAGCAAATCGGATGAAGCTTTTACCACACTTACAAGACTCTTCCAAGAAATTTAGAAGACAAATTCATGGCCAAATGAATGGAAGAGATTTGTGTTTATACCAATACTGAAGAAAGGTGACCTGACTGACTGTGGAAATTATTGCACAATCGCTCTGATCCCACATGCCAGCAATATTCTACTCAAGATCATTCAGCAGAGACTACAACCTGGAATGAGAACTGCTTGAAGTGCAAGCAGGGTTCAGGAAAGGGCAAGAAACGAGATGTGAGATGGATCCTTAAAAAAAGACATAAGAACATAAGATATGCCATACTGGGTCAGACCAAGGTCCAGCAAGCCCAATATTCTGTTTCCAACAGTGGCCAATCTAGGTCATACGTACCTAGCAGTTTCCCCAAGGGACACAGGTTCCACAATGCTTGTATTGGTTCAAGCATTAATATCCTGGGTCCCTTCTTAATAATGGTTTATGGACCTTTCCTCCAGGAACTTGTCCAAACCTTTTTTAAACCCAGCTACACTAACAGCCTTTACTACATCCTCCGGTAACAAATTCCAGAGTCTGATTACACGTTGAGTGAAAAAATATTTTCTTTTATTAGTCTTAAATAGTTTACCCTGTAGCTTCATTGCATGTCCCCTAGTCTTTCTATATTCTGATAAGGTAAACAATCGATCTACGTTTACCCGTTCCACTCCGTTCATTAATTTATAGACTTCTATCATATCTCCCCTCAGCCGTCTGTTTTCCAGGTTAAAGAGCCCCAACCTTTTTAGCCTTTCTTCATAGGAGTATCCTTCCATCCCCTTTACCATTTTGGTGGCTCTTCTCTGAACCTTTTCTAAAATCGCTATATCCTTTTTGAGATACGGCAACCAGAATTGCACACAATATTCAAGGTGCGGTCTCACCATGGAACGATATAGAGGCATTATAATATCTTTTGTTTTAATTTTCCATTCCTTTCCTTATCATACCTAGCACTCTATTTGCTCTCTTGGCCGCCGCTGCACACTGGGCCGAGGGTTTTAACATGGTATCCACAATGACGCCTAAATCTTTTTCCTGGGTGGTGGTTCCTAATGTGGAACCTTGCATCGTGTAACCATAGTTTGGGTTGTTCTTCCGTAGGTGCATAACCTTGCACTTGTCCACATTAAATTTCATCTGCCATTTTGATGCCCAGTCTTCCAATTTATCAAGATCCTCTTGCAATTTTCCACAATCCTCTTGGGTTTTAACAACTTTAAATAGTTTTGTGTCATCTGCAAATTTGATAACCTCACTCATTATTCCACTTTCCAAGTCATTTATGAATATGTCAAAAAGCAGCGGACCCAGCACAGATCCCTGGGGT
The DNA here is from genome assembly GCA_033557465.1 of Ichthyophis bannanicus. Classification (NCBI taxonomy): domain Eukaryota; kingdom Metazoa; phylum Chordata; class Amphibia; order Gymnophiona; family Ichthyophiidae; genus Ichthyophis; species Ichthyophis bannanicus. The sequence continues at coordinate 139,373,630 of CM066049.1, read as the reverse complement.
ACACCACTATTCACCTTTCTCCATTGGGAAAATTGGCCATTTAGCCCTACCCTCTGCTTTCTATCTTTTAACCAGTTCCTGATCCACAATAGTACACTGCCTCCTATCCCATGACTCTTTAGTTTTGCCAAACGTCTCTCATGAGGGACCTTGTCAAAGGCTTTCTGAAAGTCCAGATACACAATATCAACAGACTCACCTTCGTCCACCTGATTATTCACTCCTTCAAAAAACATAACAGATTAGTAAGACAAGATCTTCCTTGTCTAAAGCCATGTTGGCTGTCTCCCATTAGGTCATGGCTATCTACATGCCAAGTAATTTTATTCTTTATGATGGTTTCTACCATTTTTCCCGGTACTGATGTCAGGCTCACCGGTCTGTAGTTTCCCGGATCACCCCTCCAACCCTTTTTAAAAATTGGTGTTACATTGGCGATCCTCCAATCTTCAGGTATTAGAGATGATTTTAATGATAGTTCACAGATTACTAATAGCAGGTCTGCAATCTCGTATTTCAGTTCTTTCAACACCCTTGGATGTATACCATCCGGCCCAGGTGATTTGCTACTCTTCAGTTTATCTAATAGTTGTAATACATCTTCCCGATGTATCGATATTTCCTTCAATTCTTCCGCACCTTTAAATACCACTTCAGTCATGGGTAACATCCCTACATCTTCCTCAGTAAAGACTGAAGCAAAGAATTCATTCAATCTCTCCGCTATCGCCTTTTCGCCTCTTAGTGCTCCTTTAACCCCTTTATCATCTAATGGACCAACTGACACTCTCTCAGGGTTTTTTTGCTACGAATGTACTTGAAAAGGTCTTTACTTCGTGTTTTTGCTTCCGCAGCAAGCTTCTTCTCAAATTCTCCCTTTGCCTGCCTTATCAATGCCTTGCATTTGACTTGCCAGTGCTTGTGCTGTTTCCAGGTTTCGTCGTTTGGCTCTTTTTTTCATTTCCTGAAAGATGCTTTCTTGGCAACAGCCTCTCTGACCTCACCTTTAAACCATGCTGGCAGTTTTTTGGACTTCCTTCCACTTTCATTAAAGCATGGAATACAGCTGGTCTGGGCTTCCAAGATAGTATTTTTCAACAGCCAAGCCTGATGTACGTCTTTAACCTTTGCAACTGCTCCTTTTAGTTTTTTCTTAACTGTTTTCCTCATTTTATCATAGTTTCCCTTTCGAAAGTTAAAAGGTAGTACTGTGGATTTCCTTACTATCCCTCCTCCACTAATTAAATCAAAGGCGATCATGCTGTGATCACTATTGCCAAGTGGCCCCAACAACCTTATCTCTTGCACTAGATCTGGTGTTCCACTAAGGACTAGGTCTAATATGGCTTCCCCTCTGGTCGGTCCAAGAAGCAGTCATTTATTTCATCTAGGAACTTTATCTCCCTTGCATGTCCTGACGTGACACTGACCCAGTGTGGCCGAGTGTGGGCAGGACAGCCTTCTCTTTCACTATTATTCAGAGCCAGAGAACGCTGTCCGCATCAGGCAGACTGTTTATAGCTTTGCTTGTAACTTCCTTACTTTTTGTTTTTGCCCAAATAAATGGAAATTACACTAACCTGGTAATTGTAGTTCCTGTAGGATCCAGTTTAGTCCTCCACAATCGGGTACTGCCCCTCTCACTGCAGCCTGTAGACTGGACCAATCAAATCTTCTGTAGTACATCTCCAGCAGGAGCTCCCAGAAGCCCCCCAGTGTACTAGTAACAAAGCATACTGAACGAAGCAACACATCAGATTATTATCAGATTAACATTAAACCTTGTACTTCCCCCACTGGTATAACCATCTCCCTCCCCAAACGAGTAAGTCTTTACACTGCACGGCGCGTGAATCGACGCCCCTTAATTGACACATAGCTCACCCCAGGTACTAAGGAGCTTACGGAACCCCAAAAGAAAGGGAAGAGCCATAGCTATAAGCACGACTGCCGCTAAGGTCCGAACGGGACGCAAAACTATCTTAGAATCTCCCGCTCGGGATAGCGCGCCGCAAGATCATGCAGATATTCGGGAGGGAAGGAGGACTAAACTGGATCCTACAGGAACTACAATTACCAGGTTAGTGTAATTTCCATTTCCTGTGCGGATATCCAGTTTAGTCCTCCACAATCGGGATGTAACAGAGCAGTTAAGACCGGGCGGGACCTTGTAGTCCGGCGCGCAAAAACCGCCGAACCAAAACAGGAATCCCGAGCCGCTGACACATCCAAGCGATAGTGCCTGCTGAAAGCATGCAGAGACGACCAAGTGGCCGCTCTACAGATCTCCGCTGGTGGAACCAGACCATGCTCCGCCCAAGAGGCCGCCTGAGCCCTAGTAGAATGAGCCCGGAGCCCCTCCGGAACCGGCCGCCGCTGCAACAGATACGCGGAGGCGATCGCTTCTTTAAGCCATCGAGCAATGGAGGCCTTAGCCGCCGCCTCCCCTTTCTGTGCACCCCCAAAGAGCACAAAAAGCCGATCAGTCTTCCGAAATGACTCGGTAGACTGTAAATACCGACGCAGCGTGCGGCCCACATCAAGCCGGTGAAGCCCCTTGTCCACCGACTCGACCGAGTCCGCCGAAATCACTGGTAGAAATACTGCCTGATTCAGGTGAAAAGGAGACACCACCTTTGGCAGGAAGGAGGGAACCGGACGGAGCACAACCCGCTCCGCAGAAAAAGACAAGAAAGGTTCTCGGCATGACAAGGCCTGTAGATCCGAGATGCGCCGTGCCGAGCAAATGGCTACCAGAAAAACCGTCTTCAACGTGAGATCCTTCAAGGACGCCCTCCGCAAGGGCTCAAAGGGTTCCCGAGCCAGGGCCCGCAGAACTAAATTCAAATCCCACGGAGGAATCACCGCTCTGCGGGAAGGCCGCAAATGAAACACGGCGGTCAAGAAACGCCGCACATCCGCATGAGCGCCAAGGCGGCGGCCCAAAACCTTGCCTCTATAGCAAGAGAGCGCGGCCAACTGGACCTTCAGGGAACTGGCCGCGAGACCCTTCTCGAAGCCATCCTGCAGAAAGCTGAGCACGACGGGCACCGAGACCGTCGCCGCCCGAACTCCACGCCGGGAGCACCAGTCCTCAAAAATTCTCCAAATTCGAACATAAGTAAAGAGAAGTGGACGACTTTCTTGCCCGCAGTAAGGTGGAAATCACCGCGGGCGAATAACCCTTCTTTTTCAGCCGAGCCCTCTCAATGGCCAAACCGTAAGCGAGAACCGAGCCACCTGGGGCATCCGCAAGGGGCCCTGAAGAAGAAGATCCGGTAGCGCCGGAAGGCGCCACGGCACGCCGTCTCGAAGCCGAACGAGGTCGGCATACCAGGGCCTCCGGGGCCAATCCGGAGCCACCAGCAGCACCCGGCCCTGATGGCCCTCGATGCGCTGGACGACCCGACCGATCAGGGCCCACGGGGGGAAAACGTACAGCATCCCGGACGTCGGCCACGGCTGAATGAGAGCGTCGAGTCCTTCGGACATCCGCTCCCGCCGTCTGCTGAAGAAGCGACTTGTCTTGGCCGACTGGAAGGTCGCCATGAGATCCATGATGGGCGGACCCCACCGCCGAACTATCTGCGCATACACCTGAGGATTTAACTCCCACTCTCCGGGGTCCACCCGCACTCTGCTGAGAAAGTCGGCCTGGACATTGTCCGCGCCTGCAATGTGCGCCGCCGAGATCGCCGGCAGCCGAGTCTGCACCCAGCTGAACAAGGCCGTCGCTTCGGTTTCCAGGGCCACACTCCCTGTGCCCCCTTGGCGATTGATGTACGCCACCGTGGTCGCATTGTCCGACCAGACTCGGACCGCCCGGCCCAGGAGCAGAGGTTCCAGGGCCATCAGGGCTAGTCGGACCGCCCGAAGCTCGAGGCGGTTGATCGACCAAGATGCTTCCTGCGAGGACCACACCCCCTGCGTGAAGCGGGTCTCGCAGTGTGCTCCCCAGCCGACTAGGCTCGCATCCGTAGTGAGGGGGACCCACAGAGGAGGCTCCAAGGGAATTCCCCGCGTCAGGTTCTCGGAGGAGAGCCACCACCGAAGCGACCGCCGCACTGCCTTCGGGCAGGGCAGTCTCTTGTGCAAGGAATCGCACTGGTTGGACCAGCGACGAAGGAGCGCCCTCTGTAGCGGGCGCATGTGGAACCGCGCCCACGGAACCACCTCTAAGGTCGCCGCCATCGTTCCGAGAAGCCGTAGGTACCACCACGCCGACGGAGCGGGCATCCCCCGAAATAGTCGGACAAGAGCCCGCAACGTCAGGACGCGGCGCTCGGGAAGGCACACCAGCCCCCGAGCAGTGTCGAAGCGCACCCCCAGATACTCCAGGTCCTGCGAGGGCCGCAGACAACTCTTTCTTTCGTTCACCACCCAGCCGAGGGATCGCAGCAGAGCTACCACCCTGCTCGTGACCCGCAGGCACTCTCGACCGGATTTTGCTCGTATCAACCAGTCGTCCAGGTAAGGATGGACCAAAATGCCCTCCTTGCGCAAGGCCGCCGCAACCACCACCATCACCTTTGTGAAAGTGCGCGGGGCCGTAGCCAAGCCGAACGGCATGGCCCGGAACTGAAAGTGGCCCCACGGGAACGCGAAGCGGAGAAAACCGCTGATGGGCTGGGTGTATCGGAATGTGCAGATAGGCCTCGGTAAGATCGAGGGACGTCAAAAACTCCCCCTTTCGCACCGCTACAATGACTGACCGCAGGGTTTCCATGCGGAAATGCGGCACTCTGAGCGCGCGATTCACGCCTTTGAGATCCAAAATCAGACGCAGAGAGTCGCCCTTTTTGGGTACCACAAAATAGATGGAGTAGCGACCAGCGCCTCTTTCCAAGGGAGGCACTGGAACCACCGCTCCCAGCGCTAACAATCGAGCCAGGGTCACGCGGATGTCCCTCGTCTTTTGCTCGCCCCTGCTGGGAGACAGAACAAAGGAATCTGGAAGTGGGAACGCAAATTCCAGAGCGTAACCCTCCTCTATAATTTGTAGCACCCAGCGATCCGACGTTATTTGGGCCCAAGAGGAAAGAAAGTCGCGCAAGCGACCGCCGACAAGCGGTCCTCCCTCCAGAGCCTGCCTGGCGTCATTGTGGCTTGCGTCCAAAGGAAGAACCCGATGAAGAGCCGGCTGCGGAGAAGCCTCTGCCGGCTCCCCTGAAAGCCCGAAATCCTTGGCTACGGGCTCCAAACCGGCCCCGCTGCGAGGACCACTGGCGGGAGGGCCGAAACCTGCGCTGATCCCGAAAGGATCCCCGCGCCGACGAGGTGGACCGGTTGGACCTTGGTTTATCCTCCGGAAGCCGGCCCCCTTTGGACTCACCGAGATCCTTTACCAATTTCTCGAGAGCCTCCCCAAATAATAATCTGCCCTTAAACGGCAGCTTACTGAGGCGGGCCTTAGAAGAACTGTCCGCCGCCCAGCTGCGCAACCAGAGGGACCGGCGCGCTGCTACGCGGATTGCCATACTGTTAGCCAACGCGCGGATCAAATCATAAAACAGATCCGCCAGGTAAGCCGAGCCGGACTCCAGCCGGGTCACCTCCACCAGACCCTGCTGGTCTAGTCCGGGGCTCGAGCGCAGTTGCTGTGACCACCGCAGACACGACCGAGCCACCCAAGCCCCACAGATAGAGGCCTGCAATGACACGGCATCCGTATCGAAGGTTTGCTTGAGCAAGTTATCAACCTTCTTATCCTGCCCGTCCTTGAGGGCCGCCGCCCCCCCTCAACCGGGATGGTGGTTTTCTTGGTCACTGCGGAGACCGCAGCATCCACCCGGGGGGACCTGAACAAGTCCCTGTCCTTGTCAGCAAGAGGATAAAGCCGATTCATGGTCCGAATCCCCTTCAAACCGGATTCCGGGTGCTCCCACTCCGCCTGGATCATCTGATCCACCACGCGGTGGACGGGGAAAAACCACCTGGGCATCCCTGACTGCTTGAATCAGAGGATCCTCAAGACCCTCCTCCTCCAGGGACCGCACCGCCGAAAGGTTTAGCGCCTGAAGGGACTCCGTGACCAAAGGAACCAGCTCGTCCCTACGGAACACTCGAATGACCCGAGCCTGATCTTCCGGCCCAGGGATCTCCCCATCCTCCAAATCCTCCGCTTCAGTCTCAGGATCGCCCGCTGCCTCGGAATCCAGGCGACCCAGGGCGTCATGCTCTTGCCCCCCAACCGAAGCCGCTTGCCCCCGGGCGGTGAGGGACACTGAGCCGCCCCCAAGGACCCCGAGGGGAGGGAGGGGGGCCAGACAGCCGGCAACTGTCCGGACCTGCTCAGGCGAAATGCCTGATGCATGAGTACAAAATCAGGGGAGAAGTCCATAGTTGAGGCAGCAACAGCCGCCTGCTGGAGCGCAGCCACTGAACCGCTGGCCGGAGGAACCGAGCCAGACTGAGGGATGCTTGGAGAAAGAACGCTGTCCCCGGAAGTAGAAGCATCCCCAGGGGTAGCCTGTTCCTGAACATTCACAGATTGCTCTAACTCAGAGGGCACTGCAGCACAGCCCCTGCAGATGCCAGAGTCAGTCCCTGCCGTCCTGCGGGACCCACAATCACACACTGGGGCTTGGAAGCCATCCCAAGGCCACCTCTGCCCAGGGGAATAGAATAAGACAGCCACAGGAAAGCCCACACCACCTGGGCAATCCTATGCAAATCAGCCCCGATTTAAAAGTAACTTAACTTTTTTTTTTTTTTTTTTTACAAGAAAAAATATATCCCAGGATCCCTGGGGGGCCCTGAGCAAAATCGCCAGAAAGAGGAACCCCAAAAACGCTAGGGGAACCTGTGCACAGCGATCAAAAATGCCTGGAAAAGCACTTTTAAAATCCAAAATGGCCGCCGCACTTTTTCACCCGCGGGAAAAAACGGCGCGAAAATATAAAAACCACCAAATAATATGGAAAACAAATAAAACGACCCTCTAATAAAGGGAACACTAGCAGATTGAATAAAAACTGCCAAATGGGCTCAGGAGAGCCTACAGAAACGCTGGCATCCCAGACAGAGCATTGCACACAAGAAAGAAAAAATGAAATGCAAACTCCTACCAGCTCAGGAACAGAAGATTCAGCCACAATCTCCCAGTACCAGGCACTGCCTTATAGGTATGGCAATTCCCCGTCCTGTCTAGGGGAAGCTCACCCAGGGCTGATAAAATGTGCTAGGCAGGCAACAGCAGCCAGCAGGTCTGACTTTCTCCTAGTCTCCTGTGGCACAGCTCCAGGGAGACAGGCTTCTTTTGTCTTTCTTATTTTTAAAGGCACAGCTAGCTACCAAAAACAAAAATAGTAGAGAAATGCCCCAAAACAAACCCTAAAAACAACTAACTAGTGTTGCTCCTGCAAAGGTCACTAAGTGTGCCCAGAGGACACACTTTTACGTCTACACACTGCAACGAGACTGGACACACTGGGGGGCTTCTGGGAGCTCCTGCTGGAGATGTACTACAGAAGATTTGATTGGTCCAGTCTACAGGCTGCAGTGAGAGGGGCAGTACCCGATTGTGGAGGACTAAACTGGATATCCGCACAGGAAATTATTTTATTATGGAATAAGCAGAGTGTCGCCTGATTGATTATTGTATCCACCCCAGGGGAGATTTGTCCGAGCACCCTGCCGGACAATTTAGAATAAAAGTTTTAGGAGTATTAAATACTTGGAGTATTAAACACTCAGTCCCTGTTCGGGCGCCAATTGTCCGCCAGGGTGCTCGGACAAATCTCCCCTGGGGTGGATACAATAATCAATCAGGCGACACTCTGCTTATTCCATAATAAAATAATTTATAACAGCAGCTATGGGTGCCACTCTAACAATGAGCCACCTGACTGAAGACCGAACACAATTTAAGACAGCTATCCAGAGGGTCACCATGAGCCGACACCGACTTGACAGCACTTAACAACATAAAACCCATTACAGCTGGCAATGAACGCCGCAGCAAGGGTCCTTCAGGGAGCTGCCAGGACTGACCACGTTACACCTCTGCTAATTCAATTACATTGGCTACCCATCCAGGCCAGAATTATCTTCAAAACTCTACTTCTCACGTTCAAAGCTCTCAATATGCTCTCAGCTGCATCCTTATCTGCCCTTATTCACTCTACTACACCAAACAGAGCAAGAAGATCCACGACCATCAACTCCCTAAAGCTCCCAAAGGCCCTTACTAGCTGCTCTTCATCTACAGCCAACAGAGCCTTTATTCTCTGCGCCCCTAGGTGTTGGAATGCACTTCCCCCTGGCATCCGGGCTATCAACAGCTTAATACAATTTAGGAAAGCCCTCAAATTCTATCTCTTCAACAAGTACCTTATAGAGTCAGTGTTACCCATTGACCGCAGTGTTTCCACTCAGTTATTCAATTCCTCGGTGTCTCAATAACACGCCAAAGCTGACTCTCTATAATTACTGAATATATTCTTACCAACTGTTCCTAGTAACATGTTCCCATGCAGTAGTATTACCCCTGTAAATAGATTGTAAATAGTTTCCCCTGTTATCCAAGTTCCTTCCCTTGTTATCTGTAAACTCATGCATGTTGAATGTACTGAGATTTTTTGTTCTATGTGAACCGCGCTGATGCTGAATAGTGCGGTATATAAGAGAATATAAATAAATAAATAAAAGGAATCCACAGCATCTGTCCCATGCCATTTTGAATTCTGTCACTGTATTTGCCCCACCACTTCCAAACTAGTCAAGACAGAACACAGTAGCTGTAGACGTGGGATACATCTAGGGGGAATGGTAAGGAAATACAAAGGAGACCAAGACTTGAAAAGGGCCAGAGAAGTTTATTCCAGGCATAAAGAGCAACCACATGAAAGGAGCAAAGAGAAGAGCACAGATAGAAGCAATCTGGCAGAAGAGCAGAGTTCCTGAGGGTTGTAGGGAGAGATGAGAGGAAAGGTAGTGAGGAGCTGCAGAGTGAATGCACTTACAGGTCAGCAGGAGAAGTTTGAACAGAAATGGATAGGGAGCCAATGAAGTGACTTGAGAAGAGGGATAATATGGGCATGATGTGGTTGGCGGAAGATTAGCTATGCAGCAGAGTCTTGAACAGATTGAAGGGGAGAGAGATGATTCAGAGAGACCAGCAAGGAGTAGGTTACAATAGTCTAGAAGGGAGATGACTAAGTTGCATAAGTGTTTTAGTAGTGTGCTCAGAAATGAATGGGCCGATTCTGTTGATGTTGTAGAGAAAGAAGTGGCAGGTTTTAGCTATCAGTTGGATGTATGTGGAGGAGAGAAAGGAGTCAAAGACTCCTCCAAGGTTGCGAGCTGAGGAAACAGGGAGGTGTAGAGAGTTATCCACAGAAACTGAGAAAGGAGGAAAAGGAGAGGAGGGTTTAGAGGAAAAATAAGTCACTAAGTTTTGGCCATATTCAATTTCAAGAGGCAGTCAGACATCCAAGCAGCAATATCAGAAAGGCAGGCAGAGATCTAGGCCTGGAATGCAGGAGAGATTTCAGGTGTAGAGGTAGCTCTGGGAGTCATCAGTGTAAAAGATGGTACTGAAAGCTATGGGAAGAAATGAGTGCACCAAGGGACTAGGTATAGAGAGAAAACAAGTGGACCCAAGACAGTTCCTTGGGGTATACTAACAGAGTGGGATAGCAGCAGAGGAGAAACCACCAGAACAAACACTAAAGGAGCGATGGAAGAGATAAGAAAAGAACCAAGTTAGCACAGAGCCCTTAAAACCAAGGACAAGGTATCAAGGAGAAGGTTGCAGTCAACAGTGTCAAAAGCAGCATAAAGGTAAAGGATGATGAGGATCGAGTAAGGGCCCGTGGATTTTGGCAAGAGCCGTTTGAGTAGAATGTAAAGGACAAAAGCCAGACTGTAAAGAATCCAGGGCTTGAGGAGAGAGAAAGTCAAGGCAACGGTTGTGAACCGCACATTCAAGACGTTTTGAAATGAAGGGTATGTTTATGTTTATGTTTTATTTCACTTGATAAAAACCGCCTTTCATGGGCAAGCAAAGCGGTGTACAATAAAAACCAATAAAAACTTTGTTTTTAAAAAGGCCGAGGCCAGTGAAAAGGAAAAGAAATACACTTTCTGGACAGAAAAGCAATAGAAGCAGAAGAGACAAAGGGTAGAAGGGAGATGGGTCAAAAGTTAGGACAGGTAGGATTTAGTGAGGGTTCCTTGAGGAGAAGTGTAACTATAGCATGCTTGAAAGCTGCAGGGACAGTTGCAGTGGAGAGTGATAGGTTGAGAATATGAGAGATGGAAGGGACTATAGTGGAGGAAATAGAGCTAAGGAGACCGGTGTGAATAGGATCAGAGGAACAGGTAGCAAACACCTGACAACAAACCTCAGAAAACGCTAACAACCATACAAATTCTGTCTAAGTTTATCCCCATCGCTATTGTTAACTCCAAGTACCCCTTCTAAATTCAATGTAAAATTGTAACTCATTTGCGTTCCCTCGCCACTGTTCTCTGTAAACTGCTTTGAGTAAAGATAAAGCAGTATATAAACATGTTAAATAAATGCAGAGATCCACTGCGTTTATCCCATAACTTTGTTTAAATCCCTTACTATTTTAGCCTTTACCACTCATTTTGGGAGGATGTTCCAGGCATGCACCACCCTGTGAAAGGATATTTCTTGATAGCGTTCCTAGATAAATTCGTACTTCGAGTTTCACACCATGATCCCTAGTTCCAGGGCTCCTTTCCATTGCACATATTTTTATGCATTAATGCCACCTTTCAAGCATGTAAACATTTCACCTTTATAAACACATCTTCATCAGACATTTGCATTCTTATTTGTGCCTTTTCAGAACCCCAATCCCTCAGAAAGCCCCTCACTCCACCAAGGCAACGTCCCCATCCCTCAACATCTCCTACTATCCCACACCCCGGAGCTCGCGCAGCCTCGTCACCTTTCCTCGCAACGTCACCGTGCAACTTCCTCACAGACATGCTTGCAAGAGCGCGACGGCACATCCCAGGAAGAGCAACGGGTGAGCACCACGGGCCAGAAGCCCGAAGTGCCACTGATGCCCTCGATACTTCCGCCCCCTTTGCGCCTAACGTCAGAACGTCATATACGTAACCGACACGTGTTTTCCTCCACAGTCGGAAGAATACCAAAATGATCAGCGCTTGCGCACAAAGCACAAGAGAGGGGGGCGATATGCTCACAGGTAAACGGAAACGTGCTGGGGAAGGGGGAGAGCTTGCAGCAGATCTCGCGAGATCCGTAGACGCGCACACGGCTTTGCGCGTGCGCGGGAGGAAAAGCAACGAAAGAGCTCAGCAGCGGGTATTGGCCAGACCACCGAGGTGTACGAAACAAGGATCGAGCGTTCAGTACGTCACTGATTGCGTCAAAGCAAAGGCCTGCAATCTACTTCCGGTCACGCCTTGCCACTGGAAAACCCTGCCGGAGTAGCGCGCGATGATGGTTGCGCTCTCTTTTCTCGCTCTTACAGCGGGAGTGTCTGGCATGCATATGGGGTGCCGAGGAACTGAAACGTGCCATTGCAGCCTACTCTACGAATTTGCGAACCTGAGTATTGGAGAGTGGCCACGTTTATAAAAAGGCTTCCACGGGTGAGCTAGGAAACTATAGACCGCTGCTCCACTCATCTTCCGCCAGCTTCGCCATGCCCATATTACTCCTCTTCTCAAGTCACTGCACTGGCTCCCTGTCCAATTCAAGCTTCTCCTGCTGACCTGTAAATGCATCCACTCTATGGCTCCTCAATACTCTTATCTCGCCCTACTACCCCTCTCGAAATTTGCACTCCGCTAACAAATTACTCCTATCGATGCCTTTCACCAACACCCCAAACTCCCAACTGCGCTCTTTTCACCTTGCTGCACCTCACGCCTGGAACAGCCTACCTGCGTCTGTGCACCAGGCACCCTCCCTGGCCCTCTTCAAGTCTGGGCTGAAAACCCACCTCTTCACCTTTGCATTCAGATCCTGACTCATCTCACCCTAACCCCGTCAACATTCATGACCAACTACAAACCAAACTGTACCACACCGTACCTTGCATAGGACCAACTAATGCTCTGTACTGTTTTTAACTAATGTACTTTTCTAACTGGATTGTAAGCTCCGACGAGCATGACTCTGAAAGCAGGGACTGTGCAGCGCTGCATACGTGGCACTTTACATGTAACTTGAGATCTGTACCGGGCAAAATGGTAGAAACTATTATCACACAGCAAGTGACCGTGGATTTAGCCAAGGCAAGTCTTGTCTCACACTCCCATTATTTCTTTTGAATGTGTGAATAAACAGGTGGACAACAGAGAAATCAATTATAGCATATCTGAATTTTCAGAAAGCCTTTTGACAAGATCCCTCTTAAAACTCTTAGCAAAATTAAAATATAATAGAAGACAAGATAGCATACCAATAGAAAGATACAAAACAGAATAAGGTGAAATGGACAAAGGTGAAGAGTACACAACCTAAATATAACCCCCCTCCCCCCAAACACATTTATTATTAATGTACGCATTAGAGCCCTGCATTGTTTTCCCCTCCCCTCCCCTCATGTATTCCAATGCTAACCTCATTTCAACTGTGGCAGTCACTGGCTAGTAAATACACCCATGCAACAAATTGCAGAGACAAAGGGCTAATGCTGTGCTGTAATCCAAGGCCATTTGTGCCACCTGTAGCCTAGAGGAGGGATTGCCCTTCACTTTCTTTGTTAGGTTTCTGGTTTAGATTCTGGTTCGAGGGGGAGAGGAGGTAGCCCCTTACCTAAGAGAATATGATTGGGCAGGCACCCAAGAGCACCAGTCAGAAACCTGAAGGTAAGTATGAACTGAGTATATAAGGATTTCTGGAAATGATCCCCCTGGGTCTATGCTAGTTAGCACAAATAAACTTTGGCTTGTAGTTCTACAAGACTCCAGGTGTCCTTGCCTGACTCTTTCGCCTCTACATTACTACCCATGTTTTCTCTAAGTCTCACCAATTAAATTATTTTGCTTGTGAGCAGGAGTTCTCTGTAAACTGCCTGGAGTAGGAGAAAGATGCTTAATAAATAGTAGTCTAGGGCTCTAGGTTCAGCCCACTGCTTTTTAACATATTAAAACATAACCTGGAAATAAGACTAGCACAGTTGTTTATGCCATCAAAAAACAGAAAGACTAGAGGAGAGCGCTGCCCCCTTCCTGCCCCAAAGGTCTTTTGCCCCTGGTACAAGGCAGAGAGTCTTATAATAATGGAAGAGGTACAAGAAGCACTCCCCCTCCAGTAGGCAGAGCATCACCTCTCAGCAGCAAATATAGCAGAGGCCGAGACAGCTCAGGATGATTACTTAAACCAGCAGCTGTTGGACACAGGCACTGTTCCCTCTAAGCTGTGCACGTGTGCACACACCTCGCCAAGCGAGCGCACATACTTTACAACAGAGCGCACAAAAATTACGGTTCTGATTCTGATAGAAAACAACACAGACATCTTAAAATTTAAAAGTTGTTGTGTATTTACGGTTTTCACAAGTTCTACAATATTTTCTAGTGCAATCAATGTGGTGTACATACTGTATTCTGACGTGTAGTCAAATTTTAAAGTATATAACTCCGAGTGTCGTTATGTGGCGCACAAAAATGTAACCTTCCTTCAAAAGCTGCACAGCTGATATTTTATACGCACACAGCCTACAGAAAATTAGAGGGAACATTGGACACAGGTCTCCCTCAGAGCAGCAGTCCATTCATTGTAGGTGTTTCCCAGTGCCTCATAATTGAATCTGATGTTGACCAAGGCCTCCTAGTTTTTAAGTAGGTGGAACATATGGCAGAAAAGATTAAAGGTCTGGTTCAGCCTTCATCAACCCTAGCCATTGATCAGCAGCATGCTTCAGAAGGGGAGGCACACCCCAAACTGGTAGTGTTGGTGGACCTGACTTGGCAACAGCAGCCTTATCCACATAGGCTCCCTCAGCACCAACATCACCCATATGTGAGGGCTGACTTCCTGCTTGTAGTAAAGAACACAAGATATGCTATATTGGGTCTGACCAAGGTCCATCAAGCCCAATATCCTGTTTCTAACTATGAACAATCTAGGTCACAAGTACTTAGCAGTTTCCCCAAGACACAGGTTTAACAATGCTTGTATTAGGGCAAGTAGTAGATATCCCTTGCCCCCCTTAATAATGGGGGTTGACATCCTCTCATTATTTTGTGTTTTTTTTCTCACAGATAGCATAGTTACTCACTTGTAACATGTGTTCTCCAAGGACAGCAGGAATAAGTCCTCACATATTACACACCCTAATCACCATTTACTCAGCATTGTAACCCTCAAATTACCATTTTTATTATATACAATTTAATGTTCACTGTAATTTCAATTGTTTGAATAAGTTTTAATGTAATGTTCAAGTTTTGTTCTATGTAAACCGCTTTGATATTTCTGAAAGGCCGTATATAAAACCGTTCAATAAATAATAAATAAAATATGGCTGACATCAGCACCACTGGAGCCCTCATGCAGAGCAAATCCCCAGCTTTCAAAGAAAGCTTTTGGGATTGCATTGCATTGCACAGTCCCCTTCCTACCCAAGGGTGCCATCTTGCTTAATCAGATGACATAGCTAAAAAGAGCAAAAATGAGAAAAAATTAAAAGGACTGCAACTTCAGGTGAAGAGGGAGGGTCGTGAGGACCGATTCCTGCTGTCCCTGCAGAACACCTGTTACAGGTGAGTAACTACGCTTTCTCCAGGAACAAGCAGGAAGTCAATCCTCACATATAGGATTCCCTAGCTATAGGCTACGGAGAACCCATAGCTGAAAATGGCTCCCTCTAGAAGAGCCGCAGCAGCAGTGATAGGACTTTTCTCCAAGAACACAACCCCCACAGTAGCCTGACACCAAAGGGTCAGAGGGTAGGAGTTGCCTAAACCTCAAAGAGGATACAGAGTACCACCTGACCGAAAACAGTGTCCCGCTGGGACTCTCTCCAGGCAGTAGTGGACTACAAAAGTCTGGCTTGAAGACCAATTTGCGGCCTAGCAGATGTCTGCCAATGGAACAGAGCAGTGATTAGCTACTGCTGCAGCCTTAGCCCTGACACAGTGGGCCGTGATTCGGCCCTGCAACTGAAGATCAGCTGCCCTATACGCCCAGGCAATGCAGTCTGCCACCCAGGTGGATAACGTGCGCTTGGAGACGGGTAGACCTAGTTTACTAGGGTCATAAGAGACGAAGAGCAGGGAAGCCCTCTGATGTCCCTGCATACGCTCCAGGTAAAAGGCAAGCGCCCTCTTACAGTCCAGGGTATGCAGAACTGCTTCTGCCCTGCTGGAGTGTGGCCTAGGGAAGAAGGTTGGAAGAAGACCTCTTGGTTAAGGTGAAACGAGGAAACCACTTTTGGGAGGAACTTGGGGTGAGTATGTAGGACCACTCTGTTTTTATAAAAACTGAGTATACAGCCTATCCAATACTAAAGCTTGCAGCTAGCTCACACATCGAGCAGACATGAGTGCCACCAGAAAGAGTGCTTTCCAGGAAAGGAAGCGGAGAGGACAGGTGGCCATTGGTTCAAAAGGTGGGCAAGTAAGCCACTGCAAGGCCACATTTAAGTCCCACTGTAGCCGGTGGGCGAATTGGAGGCTTCAAGAGTAGGAAGCCTCTGAGGAATCGGGATACCAAAGGGTGACATGAAAGAGGTTGCCCGTTCACTAGAGAGTGGTGAGCTGATAGCACACTCAGGTGGACCCTGCCAGAGTTAGACTTGAGGCCTACCTCCGAGAGGTGAAGCAAGTACTGCAATACCTGAGGTACTTGACAAGTGAACAGGTCCTCCTTATTCTAGGCACACCACCCTTCAAACCTATGCCACTTGAACGCGTAGGATTTTCTAGTGTACTGCCTCCTAGAGGCCAGCAACACTTCCTCATCCTCTTTGGGAAGGAGTAGAGGAGCAAGTACTACCCTCTCAGCAGCCAGGCCATTAAGTTGAGGGATCTGAGATTGGGGTGTAGCAAGGAACCTTGTTCCTGGGTCAAGAGGTCGGGCTGCACCCCCAGTGGGAGTGGAGTTTCAACCGCCAGTTGAAGGAGAAGAGGGAACCAAGGTTGTCTGGGCCACCTGGGTGCTACCAAGATGACCGAGGCCTTGTCCCGAAGAATCTTGAACAGAGTGCGTGCCACCAGGGGCATGGGTGGGAACGCATAGAGAAGGCCCTGTGCCCACGAGATCAGGAAAGCATCCACCACCACGCTCAGCGGATGCGGCTGCCTCGAGCAGAACCGGGGCAACTGATGGTTTTGCGGGCTGACAAAGAGATCCATAGATGGGAGACCTCAATGGTTGAAGATCCGCTGGGCTACATCCCGGTTCAGTTGCCATTCGTGAGGCTGAAGAATCCTGCTCAACTTGTCAGCCAGGAGGTTCTTCGGACCTGGCAGATAAACTGCCTTTAGGGACATGTGATGTGCCACTGCAAAAGAGCAGAGGTCCCGGGTTTCCTGGCATAGGATGCGAGATCCTGTGCCCCCCTGTTGATGTAGAACATCGCCACCTCATTGTCTGTATCAGCACCGACTGATGTGACAGAAGATGACAGAAAGCTTGAAGAGCTAGGTGGATGGCTCGCTCTAGAAGATTGATCTGAAGCACAGCCTCTCACGAGGACCACAGACGCTGAGTGCATGAACCTTGGCAATGGGCTCCCCAGCCCAGTAAGGAGGCATCTGTCATCAGCACTCTGCTGTGAGAGGGAGGCTGGAATGGTACTCCCTGAAGCAAGTTGGGGGGGGGGGGGGTGAAGCCACCATTGCAAGGCTGTCACCAGTAGCTTGGAAATTGCTACTCTGTCTCTGAGGCGGCCAGTGGCTTGCATCCACTGGTCTCTTGAGTCTCCATTGAGCTGTGCGCATGTGGAATCGAGCATATGGAGTCACATGCACCATGGAGGCCATCTGGCCCAGGAGGCATAGGAAGACCCTTGCAGAGATTTGAGGCCTGTGCTGGACCTGCTGTACCAAGTCCAGCAACCGCCTTGCCCTGTCCAGCGGTAGGTAATTTTTGCCTGAAGTGTGTCCAGTCTTGTCCCTATGAACTCCAAGTTCTGAGTGGGGAGTAAAGTGGACTTTTCATGATTTATAACAAACCCTAGATGCTGGAGCAGGGTGACTGTGCGAGCAGTGGCCTGCTGTGCCGATTGGCCCCTGATGAGCCAGTCGTCCAGGTATGGAAAGACGAAGACACCCTGGCTTCTTAAGAAGGCCGCCACCACTGCTAGGCATTTGGTAAATACTCTGGGAGCGGTAGCTAAGCCAAAGGGAAGCACCCTGTACTGGAAGTGGTTTCCTCTGACCACAAACCTGAGGTATTGTCTGTGGTCTGGGTGTATGAGGATGTGAGTATAAGCATCCTTTAAATCTAAGGAGCATAGCCAGTCTCCCTGGTGGAGGTAAGGCAGTAGCATCCCAAGGGAAAGCATCTTGAACTTTTCCCTCACCAGGATCTTGTATAGATTTCACAAGTCCAGGATGGGGCGCAGGCCTCCTTTTCTTTTTAGTATGAGGAAATACCTGGAGTAGAAGCCTAGCCCCTGCAGGTGGTGGGGCACCGGTTCCACTGCCTGATCCTTCAGTAGACCTGTCAAACTCCTGCAGGAGGAGGTTCCTGTGAAGAGGGGGCCTGAGAGGCTCTCCTGCGAAAAAGGAGGGCGGCACCTGGTTGAAATGAAGGAGATAGCCCTACTGGACTACTTGCAAAACCCTGGCATTGGTAGTAATGGCTGGCCACCTGTGACCGTACAGGGCCAGCCTCCCTCCTGTGCAGGGCCAAACCACTGGTGGGAGAGGAGCTATGCACTGGGAGTCAAAACCCCCCTCCTGGCTGGGTAGGAGCCAGAGCTGGAGGCTTGGGGATCTTCGGCTTATGTGGGCCATGCCCCTGGCCTGCTGCCCCTGTTGGGGAGCTGGGGTGGCCTGGTAAGTGGGGTAGTTTCTATAAGCCATACCCCTTCCTCGGGGAAAAAAGGCTTTTTCCCCCCGAGGTCGTCTTCTTGTGAGAAGGTGCAGATGTCTTCTTCGACAACCTTGTCCGGGTCAAGTACTCGGACTTGATTTCTGCAGCTCTCTCAGTCATGGGTTTGCCAAAGAGGTTGTCTCCTGGCATGGGACATCAACCAACTTGTCCTGAACCCATGGCTCTAGGTCCGACGACATGAGCCAGGCCTGATGGTGTTCACTGGTGCCGGCCGCGCCTACTCAGGCCGAAGCCTCAAAGCCGTCATAAGCTGCTCGAGACATGAACTTCGAGCACTCTCTGATCCCCGTGGACAAGGCTTTGAAGGGCTGCAAGGGTTCCTCGGATAGGCCAGCCGAGAACCCGGCAATCTCCTTTACCAGGTCCCGCAAGTACATGCCCATGTACAGCTGGGTAGGTTTGGACACGGCATGACAGCATCGAGCCCTGGTAGCACTTTCTGCTGAGGGCGTCCCGGTTCCGGGCCTCCTGGCCGGAAGGCACCAAAGAGTGCATCTTTTGGCTTTTCAGCCGTTGCATGGCCGATTCCACAACCATGGAGTTGTGCGACAGCTGCACTTTCTGGAACCCAGGACTCTTGCGGACTCGATAGATGGAATCGATCCGCTTGCTGAGCACCGGCATCGAGGCCGGGGACTCCCACCTGCGGAGCATCAGCCATTCCAACATCAGAGGCACTGGTACAGTAAGGGCCTCCTTCAGGGGAGAGTCATACTGGAAGGCATCAAGCTCTTTGGCTCGAGGCTCCTCCTCGGCATCTGCAGGGAATGCCAAAGCCTTGGCCGTGTCCCTGACGAAGTCCAAGAACCGAGTGTCCTCCGGAGGGGACCTATTCCGAGGCTCCGAACCCGGAGAGTCCGATGGGATGCACCAGGTCCGGAAGGTGTCTGGGGAGTGTTCCTTCTCTGTCTCCCATGCCGAGTCTTCCGAGGAGGACTCGATGGGCTCCGGCCTAGAGGACTTCGAGCCCGACCGCCCTGATGCCGAGGGCACTGGCGTCGACGACCTCGATCCCGAACGGGAGGTTGAAGGGGGAACTTGGCCGAGGATCGGCTCGGCCTCCGGCGTCAACGTCCCGGTGGTCGGGCGGATGGACCGGCGAGACAGGCCATCAGTGCTCGCTTCTGCTCCATGAAGGCTGCCAACCTGAGACCGAGCTCAGAAGGCTCCGCAGCTCCCAGCTCGAGCCCTGACGTCAGCTCTCCCAGTGGAGAGTCCACGAGGACAACAGAAGTTACCTTGTCCGACGTCTCCGGCTCCCTGCGAGGTTGCTTAGCCGGCCGCTCCGACTCCGAGGACCCGGGGCGGCGGTCCAAACTCTGCGGCCTGGAACCCGAGGGCCCAAGCCGATCAGAGGTGTCCAGCGACGCCGCCCTCACGAGTTTCTTCCTCCAGTGTTCCCTGGAGGGAGACCTCTGCTCAGAAGACCCACGACAGGGCTCGGGCTCCGATTCCCGAGATGCTGAGTCTGACGAGGTCCGGGCCCGGCTGGATGCGGACTCAGAAAAAATCCTGTCACGCTGCTGCTGCCTGCTCTTCAAAGACTTCGAAGACATCTTACCACACGGCCCACAGACCACCGGATCATGGTCCTGGCCGAGGCATCGGAGGCAGCAGTTGTGTGTGTCGGTGAGACATCAGCTTCTTACACCGATCACATTTTTTAAACCCGCTGGCAGCCACTGGGGGAAAAAGGGCTCCTGCGAGGTCAAACAACTGGGCTGCCAGTGAAAACTAAAAAGAGCACGAACGCTAGTCACGAAGGACAAAAACGAAAAATATGACCGGACTTGATACCAGTGTACCAAGCCAAGGGTGGGAAGGGGAACCGGTGTCGAACCAGGAAGCTGAAAAAAAAAACAACACTTTTCTACTTTTTCCACAGTGAAAACAGGACCACGTCCGTTGGGCTCCCCGGAAAAAAGAAGACTGAGCAAGATGGCACCCTTGGGCGGGAAGGGGACCGCGCATGCACAATGCAATCCCAAAGGCTTTCTTTGAAAGCTGGGGATTTGCTCTGCACAAGGGCTCCGTCGGCGCCGTCACCCATATGTGAGGACTGACTTCCTGCTTGTTCCTGGAGAAGTGTTTTTCTGTTGAAGTTCCTTCTTCTGTTTTTGTTTTTGTTTTTTTTTAATAAAATAAGGCAAGGGAAACTGCAGGAGTAGAGATATATCTTCTCTAGCACTGCAGCCATTTTGGGGGATTTTAAGATTAAAGAAAACCGTGACGGAAGACCCACAGCAGCAGAGCTGCTCCAATGTGCTTCTACCTTTTTTTTTTTTTTTGAAGCAAACTACCCCAGGGGCAGCAGAGTTGCAGCAGAACTAAAAACAGGAGATGGAAAGAAAAAAAGGGAAAACAAACCATGAAAGACTGCAAACCCGATAGAGGCAGAGGAGAGCCAAGATGCACTGCGAGCAGTGAAGATAGACTGAGGAGAAAGAGTAGGAGGACAAGGCGGGAAGAGGAGAGTGTATGGGAGAGCTGGGCACAGGCACTGTCAGTGGACAGCACCTAGAGTTTGCCTGCATTCCTCTGCTTGCATATGGAGAATTCTATCTCTCCAGCAAGACCATTCATTCTTCTTCTACCAAGTTTGGTAGCATTTCACTTTCTCTTAAGAATATAAAGCATAGTTACCTGTAGCAGGTGTTCTCTATGAACAGCAGGAATAAGTACTCATGTATGGGTGATGCCATTGACTGAGCCTCACATGGAACGCTCCCCAGCTTCCAAAGGAAGCTTTTGGGAGATACACCGGTCATGGACACCTGTCTTCCCCGCCTGCCGTGGAGTCATATTTTCCAGTATAACAGCAGGCGTCAAAAAAGGCAATGCCACAGGGAGGTGGGAGGACTTATTCCTGCTGTTTGTGAAGAACACCTGCTACAAGTGAGTAAGTGTATGCTTTCTCTGTGAACAAGCAGGAAATAAATCCTCATATATGGGACTCCCAAGCTACAGGCTACTGGAACCAGAGGAGAAAAATAGCCCAACCAGGCATAGAGAACTGGAGACGTCAGGAAGACCAGAGAGGTAGTCCTGCCAGGGACTCATCAGATGCAGTATCCAGTCAACATCAACCAAGGAAATGTCAGCAGGTAGCCTGGACGGACAGAAGGGGCAGTGGGCAGGCATTGACCTTCAAGACCCAAAGAGATGCCTGAGCATAGCCTGGACAAAATTGCTGTCCCATCGAGAATCCCCATCCAGCCAGTAATGGGCTACAAAGGTATGGACCATAGACCATGTCACAGCCCTGCAGATTTGCAGGAACACAGTAGAGGTTTGCCACCAACGCACATTGTTCTTCTGTTCCTCAATGCTGCCTCTTTGCTTGCCTTCTTTGTTACGTGCTTGTTTGTTGTGTCTCCACAGAGCCTGCCCTCTCCGATTGTGCCATCTGTTACCTAAAGATCCACCTCTTTTCCCTGGCCTATGACCTTCCCTCCCCTTTTGTGTGATCCCATCCCTTGAGTCTAGTCCTGTGTCTTTCTTTTCTCCTACTTATCTACCAATGATTGTAACTTCCTTCTCCTCTCTGGCCTTGTGCCTTTTTCTAAATTTTTGTACATTGTAAACCGCTCTGATTGCCAAAGTAGGGTGATATATCAAATAAAATAAACAAACATTGTGAGCCACGACATGACCCTCAAGGCTCAGACCAGCCAAGGAATACGCATGGGTGATGGAATACACATGAATGATGCAATCCGTGAGCCAGAGGGATAGTGTACACTTAGAAACAGCATCATCCAGCCTATTGGGGTCAAAGGAGATGAATAGCTGGGAGGATTATAGACTGTGTGCCTTTGTGCGGTCCAGGTAGAAAGCCAATGCACACTTGCAATCCAACTTGTGCAACACTGCCTCACCGTGATTGGCATGAGGCTGGGGAAAGAATGTTGGAAGGACAATGGACTAGTTGAGGCGAAAAGCCAAGACCACGTCTGACAGAAAACAGGGGATGTGTGCAGCGCACAACCTATTCTTGTGAAACCTGGTGTACGGAGGGTGTGCGACCAGAGCTTGGAGTTCACTAATGCATTGGGCTGATGTGTCCAGCAGCTCAAAAGGAGCACACATGAGCTGGCCGAGGACCACGTTCAGTTCCCAAGCAACCATAGGGGGCTTGACTGGAGGCTTCGAGAGGAGGAGGAAACAAGCCCTGCATCAATTGGCATACTGGAGGGTGAGCCAACATGGGCTTCTCATCGCAGCCACGATGGAACGCTATCATGGTGAGGTGAACTTGCACTGAATGGGACTTGAGCCCAGAATTGGAGAGGTGCAAGAGGTACTCCAACAGCTGGTCCACAGGGCAAACAAAGGGGTCCAGTGCCCGAACAGTGCACCAGACAGCAAACTGCCTCCACTTAAATACAGTAGTGGCCAAAAAATTAAGGCAGGTATCATTTTCTACAATTTATTGTTAAATAATGTACTGTGGAGATGTCACACATGCTTACTTATTTAATCAGCATGGCAATTTGTCACACCATGCGTCTGGCATCCATTTTAGTTTACTTGCACTCTGTAGTAGGTTTCTTGGATGAAGTTTTGAATTTTTACAACTACTACCGTGTTTCCCCGAAAATAAGACCTAGCATGTTTTTCTGTGATTACCATAATATAAGCCCTACCCTGAAACTAAGACCTAGTGCAGATTCGGTACCGGGGAGGGGGGGGGGGGGGATCACCGGTGAGGTGCTTTCCTCCTGCTCCACTCCCCAACGCCTATCGGGTGCCGGGGCTGTGCTGCCACTTCCTTCGCTCCAAGGGCGCTCTCCTTTAAGTCGTTGGTGCTGTTATGCTTGATTGGCTTCAGCGGGTGAACCGGGGAGGAGCTTTCCTCCTGCTCCACTCCCCGACGCCGATCGGGTGCCGGTGCTGTCACACTGCCCACATCCACCGCTTCCCTGTGCGCGCCGCCCACAGCAGCAGCAACAGCATACCATGGTAACACTTCACTGATTGGTTGCCTGTCATGAGGTGGCATATGAAAAAAAAAATAAGGCATCCCCTGAAAATAAGCCCTAGTGCATCTTTTGGAGCAAAAATAAATATAAGACCTTGTCTTATTTTCGGGGGTACTACTATTATTTAGCATTTATATAGCGCTACCAGTCGTACGCAGCACTGTACAGCACAGACAATCCCTGCTCATCAGAGCTTACAATCTAGTCAAGACAAACACGGAAGGTGAAGGCAGGGGTGGAACAAGGGAGAGACAACTAGGAAAAGATTGAAAGTTACATGTAATATATGCAATCAAAATGGGTAGGAAGTGCGATATTAATGACTTTGTAAACGGACAGGTTGTCATACTCCATGGTGAAGGATATTCGCAATGTGCTATTGCAAAACATTTGCATATATCAAGGTGTACAGTTCAGAATGTTCTGAAATCAGGTGGCCGTACACGTCATTCGAAATGTGAGTACAGACGGATAACTACTGGATGAGATGACTGATTCCTCAAAAGCATCGTTATGTTTATGTTTATTGACTTGATTGACCGCCCTTCATTGGTAGGCAGAGCGGTTTACAAAAATATATCTTCATTACAGTAGGCACAAGGCCGGAAAAGGAAAAGAAAGTTACAACTCAGTAATAGTAGAGAAGCAAGGACAGGAGAGGAGGGTCAATAGAGGAAAAGGAGAGGCTAGGAGGGAGAGAGGTTGAAGGCAAGGGAGAAGAGGTGAGTTTTCAAGGCATGCTTGAAGGTAGGATGGTGGGGTTCCAGACGGAGAGTAGAGGGGAGGGAGTTCCAGAGGGCCGGGCCTATAAAGAAGAAGGCAGAGGAGCGGGTGGATTGGAGATGAGCAAGTGAGGGGGGGGGGGGGGGGAAGAGCGAGGCGGTTGAGGTGAAAGGAACGAGGAGTGTGTCGGGGGGTGTGAAAGTGGATGAGGTCGGCAAGGTACTGTGGTGTGGTGGTGTGAAGAACTTTGTGGACGAGCGTGAGAAGCTTGAATTGGATCCGGAAGGAAACGGGAAGCCAGTGAAGATGAAGGAGGAGGGGAGTGACATGGTCCCTGTGGGAGGCGGAAGAAGAAAGACGGGCGGCGGTGTTTTGGATGCGTTGTAGACGGGAGAGGTGGAGCTTAGATAGGCTAGAGAGAATGGAGTTAGCAAAATCGATCTGGGAGATGACAAGGGCTAGGAGCAGGGTGGCAAGAGCGGAGGGAGAGAGGAAGGGGCGAACAGCGCGGATTACATCTAGTCCACATACTTCATCTCAATGTGTGGCTCAGTTATCTTTATTCCTCGATCATTAGCTAAGTGCTAGATCTGTCCGCCGACGGCTTGTGGATTAATTCAAACTCATGGCCAGAAGACCTGCCAAGAAGCCTATGATGATCAGGAAACAAATTGCTGCCCGCATACAGTTTTGTAGCAAGATGAAAGACAAATCTGCTGAATGGTGGGAGAGGGTAATGTTCACAGATGAAAGTACATTTCAACAAGTATGTGGGAGTGGTTACAACTACATCCGTCGACCAGCAGGCGAGAGACTAAATCCGAAGTACACGATCAAGACTGTTACCACCCCATACCATGACTGATGGTGGGTGTTTATCTCGGCAAATGGACGATGTGGCCTGCACATTTTTGAGAAAGGTGAAAGAGTAAATGCTGCAAAATACATATCCGTGCTGAATAGTAAAGTTAAAATACACATGAATGTTTCTGGCACAACTACATTTCAGCTGGACTTGGCACTGTGCCACACTGCAAAAACAGTCAAAAAATGGTTCGTGGACAACAAGATCGAACTGATACCAAGTTGGCCACCAAACTCTCCAGATCTCAACGTAATTGAAAACTGTTGGAATCTTATGAAGAAAAAGGTGGCAGCACACCGTCCAACTTCAGAAGCAGATTTAAAGGATATACTCAAGCATGTATGGGTTGTCAAATGCCCTCACCACTCGCCTCTAGTTTTAGAGGGGCATGGTTATTGGAGGAACCTTCTCCTATCAGCCTTAGCAGCCCATTTCCTTGTGGTGTCTTCTGGGAAATGTAGTACTGCTAAGATGTGTTTGTGCTTCAGGTAGAAAGTTATAGTTAAGGCCACCGAGGTAAGGCATATAACAGAAAATTTATTTTGCACAAAAAGATTCAAAGTACCAGATACAGGATTATTTCTGTAGGATTTGCTCAAGGTACAGCAGATGATTGGCAAAATAAACAAAAGAACCCAAAATGGCTGTTTAAAGTCTTCTTACTTTCAGAAGCACAGCCTTTGATAGCAAGGCTGCCACCTTCCTTTTAGTCCTTGCTAATTACAGCATAAAGTCCAAACAAGTTTAATCTTCTGTGGCAGTTTGGCTTTAGATCAGCCTCAATTCCTTCTAGGCTGCATTTCAGGTACAACAGAACTCAAAACAAGAAGCAAACATTCAGACTGCCATCAAAAACTCTCAACAGGCTTGCCACATAACAGAGCAGCAAAGAAAACCTCTTCTAGCAGGTAAATTGGCTTCTTGCCGTTTCACAGTTCAAACCACAGGTGGATAACAAGCATGAATCACAGCTTCCTGCTTATCCTTAAATTTCAGTAAACTTCCCTTTTAAAAACATATGGGAATTTACCACCACACTGCCTGTTCTTATGTTTACCTTTTCAAGGAGGATAATTCTTTCAGGGCTGGCTCTTCCTCAAGGCTCCATGTCTAAAGCTTGGCACAGAGAGCAATCCATAAGGATGTCTTCTTCCCCCAACTCTGCACTGGCTCTCCCAGCTGCATGGGTTCTGACTCACCCACCTGGTCAGACTGCTCAGCCGACAACCTCTCCGGTGCTCTGAGAGCTTCTCCACTTCCTGGCTCCAACCTCTGCTGCCAACCTGTTGCAGGGAATTCAGCCCTCTCAGCTCGGCTCTTGTACATGAATCAGCACCTTCTCTACCTCCTTCTCTTCTCCGGTCTCTGCCTTCTCCTCCCTCTCCTCCTTTCTTCCTGTCTGTATACTTTAGCATAGGCTTATACCTCCACGGTTCTAGCCCTACCTCCTTCCTTCCTTCCCAGGTGTTGGCAATCCCCCTGCCTTCTGGTATTTGAGTAATCAGGGAACTTGTTGAAGTAAGGGTTTTGGACCTCGTGCCCGTAATCTCTCTCTCTTACTCTGTTAGACACTGCATGAAACCTGTTCCAGCTGGGGTTTTTCTGGTTCTTAGGTGTGGCTGTGGCTTTCTCACCCTGCACTCAGGATAGATGACCTTGCCAGAGGGTCAACTAAATCACTCCGGCATACTGTAAAATGCTGGTTTACAGTATGCCTACAAGAATCCAGGCTGTGCTGAAAAATCATGGACACCCTATCAAATATTGACACATATATTGTTTCCTGAATAAAACTCTGAAAATGACATATATATCTTTGGTTCTTAAAGCTTTTGACCATGAAAGTGGACAATAACACTTACTTTTCTAATAAAATTCTGATATTTTGGACTCTGCCTTAATTTTCTGGCCACTACTGTACATAGGCCTTACTTGTTGAATCCTTGCGGGATGCCAGCAGGATCTCTATGATGCCCTTGGGAAGGGTGAGCTTTCCAAGGGCTACCTGCTCAGCATTCAGCTGTGCATGCCAGGGAACAGATGTTGGAATGCAACAGAGCCGCTCTCCTGCAAGATGAGGTCTGGGTCAGAGCCCAGGCAGTGTCTCCATCTGCAAGAGTTGTAAGAATATAATGCTAATTAGCATACTCTCCCTTTATTTTCAGCATTTCAGCCGTTGGGATAGTTGCTGCTGTAAGTCTGAGACCTCCCGGGGGCATGGATAATGATGTAACGGGACACTATTAGTATTAACTTTTGTTGAAAGAACGGTAATATTATCTTACTTTTGTTATATTAAGCGCCCAAGTTATTTTGTAGAGAATATAAGATATGCCATACTGGGTCAGACCAAGGTCCATCAAGCCCAGTATCCTGTTTCCAACAGTGGCCAATCTAGGTCATACGTACCTAGCAGTTTCCCCAAAAGACACAGGTTCCGCAATGCTTGTACTGGGTCAAGCATTGATATCCTGGGTCCCTTAATAATGGCTTATGGACCTTTCCTCCAGGAATTTGTCCAAACCTTTTTAAAACCCAGCTACAACAACAACAACCTTTACTACATCCTCCGGTAACAAATTCCAGAGTTTGATTACACGTTGAGTGAAAAAATATTTTCTTTTATTAGTCTTAAATAGTTTACCCTATAGCTTCATTGCACGTCCCCTAGTCTTTCTATATTCTGATAACGTAAACAATCGATCTACATTTACCCGTTCCACTCCGTTCATTAAATTTATAGACTTCTATCATATCTCCCCTCAGCCATCTCTTTTCCAGGTTAAAGAGCCCTAACCTTTTTAGCCTCTCTTCATAGGAGTATCCTTCCATCCCCTTTACCATTTTGGTGGCTCTTCTCTGAACCTTTTCTAATAACTATATATCCTTTTTAAGATATGGCGACCAGAATTGCACACAATATTCAAGGTGCGGTCTCACCATGGAACGATATAGAGGCATTATAATATCTTTTTGTTTTATTTTCCATTCCTTTCCTTATGATACCTAGCATTCTATTTGCCCTCTTGGCTGCCGCTGCACACTGGGCCGAGGGTTTTAACATGTTATCCACAATGACGCCTAAATCTTTTTCCTGGGTAGTTGTTCCTAATGTGGAACCTTGCATTGTGTAGCCATAGTTTGGATTGTTCTTCCCTAGGTGCATAACTTTGCACTTGTCCACGTTAAATTTCATCTGCCATTTTGATGCCCAGTCTTCCAATTTATCAAGATCCTCTTGCAATTTTCCACAATCCTCTTGGGTTTTAACAACTTTAAATAGTTTTGTGTCATCTGCAAATTTGATAACCTCACTCGTTATTCCACTTTCCAGGTCATTTATGAATATGTCAAAAAGCAGCGGACCCAGCACAGATCCCTGGGGTACACCACTATTCACCTTTCTCCATTGGGAAAATTGGCCATTTAGCCCAACCCTCTGCTTTCTATCTTTTAACCAGTTCTTGATCCACAGTAGTACACTGCCTCCTATCCCATGACTCTTTAGTTGTGCCAAAAGTCTCTGATGAGGGACCTTGTCAAAGACTTTCTGAAAGTCCAGATACACTATATTAAACAACTCACCTTTGTCCACCTGTTTATTCACACTTTCAAAAAAACATAACAGATTAGTAAGACAAGATTTGCCTTGTCTAAAGTCATGTTGGCTGTCTCCCATTAGGCATGACTATCTACATGCCGAGTAATTTTATTCTTTTTGACGGTTTCTACCATTTTTCCCGGTACTGGCGTGAGGCTCACCGGTCTGTAGTTTCCCAGATCACCCCTAGCAGTAGCAGGAACCACTGTTGTAAAGGCTAATAGGAGGCAATAAGAATCATGGCTCCTCCCCTCAGTCTGGAACTTCAGGAGCATTTTTGCAATGAGCAGGCCCTCCCCCCCAGTGGAGAAAGCATGCATCTGAGGCCAGATGATCGCTGGCCAGCTTCCAGGAACAGAACCAAGCTACCTGAGCATTCTGTGCCATAGTGAAGAAGTCCATGTTGGGGATGCCCCACTCCTGGAAGTTCCGGTCCCACCACCTCCTTCTTGAGGGTCCCCTCATATGGCTGGAGTTCCTGGCTGAGGCGATGCACCTAGCTGTTGGAATTACAGGGCAAATGCATCATCCTGAGGTCATGTCATGGAGCAGGATAAACTTCCAAAGGCAAACAGCCTCCCAACACAGGAGATACGAGTCTGTGCCCCCCTGCTTTTCACAGAGAACATGGCCACCTGGTTGTCTGGATCAGGATCACCTGATTTGCCAGGTGTGCCCAAAACATACAAAGAACATTTGCAATGGCCTGGAGCTTGAAGTTTATCTGAAGGAGGCTCTCACTCTTGGACTACAGATCCTGAGTGTGGAGATCGTCCAGGTGCATGCCCCAGCTGAGCTTGGAGGCATCCGTCGTGAGGATCCTGCAGGGTGCTGCTAGTTGGAACAGGAGGCCCCAACACAGGTTTCCCAGCATGAATCACTCTAGGGACTGTGCGAGTGGTGCAGTGACCACAACCCTGTCCCGCAGGCTGCCTGAGACTGTCATTGCATTCGCAAGGTCCATTGGACCTGCTGCATGCATAGGCAGGCTTGAGGGGTGACAAGCACCGTGGCCGACGTGCGAGGGCTCTCAGCAGCCTATAGGTCATGGTGTGAGACTGGTGCTGCAACGCACCCACATCCTCAATGAGATGCTGCAGGCAGTTCGCCAGCAGAAACGCACCCGAGTGGTATGGAGGAGGGCGCCGATGAACTCCAGTTGCGGCACTGGCTGGAGTTAGGACTTCAGATAGTTGATCACAATGCCAAGCTCCTCAAGCACCCAAATAGTGAGCTTGGAAGACTACCATATGCTGGCCGGCGTGGGGTCCTTTATGAGCCAGTCGTCCAGCTACAGGAAGACAAAAAAACCCAGGTCCAGAGAAAGGCAGCCACAATCGCCAGGCACTTCATAAAGACCCTGGGGGCTGTGGCCAACTCAAAGGGTAGTACCCGGTATTGGTAGTGCTGGTCGTCCAGCACAAACTGAAGGTACTGTCTGTGATGCGGGTGGATCGGAATATGCATGTATGTATCCTTCAGATCAAAAAGAGTATAGCCAGTCATTTTGTAGGAGGAACAGGAGCAGCGTCCCCCCAGTGAGATCTTCAACGTTTCATGCACCAGGATCCGGTTGAGGTTTTGCAAATCCAGAATGGTATGAAACCCGCCAATATTTTTTGGGACCAGGAAGTACCAGATAGAAACCCTGCCCGATCTGGGCCGGGGGCTGTTTTGATGGAGAGATTGGTCAGCAGAGCCACAGCATCGGTTTGCAGCAGGCTTTGGTGTACGGAGTCCATGGGGTACTCCCCTGGATTGTAAGGGAGTGACAGCAGAGCAAAATGCAACAGAGAGTCGCTTTGGACGATCTGCAGCACCCAGGTGTCTGAGGTGACCAGAAGCCACTGCTGGGCAAACTGGACATACAGGTCCCCCACCACCTGTGGGAGGTCCTCTGTGGCAACAATTGACTGGCAATGCTCCTGAAGACCCCATCAAAAACCCACATCTGGGGCAGGCTGTGCCTTTGGAGTTTTCTCCCTCCGCTGCGAGCAGGGAGCCTGGGCCTTAGGCTGCACCTGTGGCAGGTACGAGACGTACCATTATGGGTGCAGAAAGGTGGCCTTCTTAGCCTGTTTCTTCTGCGTGGGAGCTGCAGTCTTCCTCGATAGCCTGGCGAGTATTACCTGCTCCTCCAGCTCCTCGGCCTTTCCAAGGATATGCCAAAGAGGTTCTCACCTCGATAGGGGATGTTGACAATCTTGACCTAGACCCACTGCTCCAGGTCAGAGGACTGCAATCGAGCCATCTACTGCATGGCAATACCCACGGCTGCCATCCTGATGGTAGATTCGAAAGGCATCATAGGCACCCCAGACCATAAATTTCAAGTTCTCAAAAAGACTTGCAGCTGTCCTTGGGAACAAGAATAGTGAAGTCCTCTATGTCTAGCATGAAATCCTTGAGGAACATGACCATATATGTCAGGTAGGCCAGAATCCGGGCTTTCAGCATGGAGCCTTGGAAGCACTTCCTCCCGAAGGAGTCCAGGGTCCTCACCTCCTGTGAGGGTGGCAACAAGGAGTGTGTTTTAGCACTCTTTGCATGCTTCAAGACAGATTCGACCACAATGGAATTTTGGGGCAATTGAAGCTTCTCGAACCCTGGGGCCTTCTGGACCCAATACAGGGAGTCAAGCCGGCAGCTGATGACTGGAAGCGTAAGCGATGTCTCCCACAGTCATACCAGCAGCCTCTGCAGGACATGGTGGATGGGAACCATCGCTGTCTCACAGAAGGTCTAGAGGTACTGGAGGAGATCCAGTTCTTCCACCCTCTGTTCCTCCTCTGATTCCAGAGAAAAGGGGATGGGTCTTGGCTAGGTCCCGAACAAAATCCTGGAAGGATATGTCCTGTGGGAGCAACGTCCACCAATCCGGAGGGGGCGACAGATCAGATAGGAAGGTCCAGGGACCGATGTTCTGACACTGTCAATTCCGCCTCTGTTTCCCATTCCAATTTGGATTCTGAGAGGAAGTCTAAGTAGTGCCAAGTCTCCTCTGAACGCCGACCGCGCAGCCCAGGATTAGGTGGACATCTATGGTCCTTCTTGTGCCTAGCATGCCAATGGCAATGCCCCAGAGCTTCAGACTCAGACGCACTGGAGAGGGAGATGGCTCCAGCCACCTCAGTCAATACCGATATCCCACCCAATGTCTCAGCCGTGACTGGCAGGGCATGGGCTCTGCACTGCAAAGCCTGTGTTCTGTAGGGCTTCAACTGCCGCCAAACGAGCTTCCAAAGCTCATAGGCTTTCCTCCAGAACCACCACCGACGAGAATGTCAAACAGACTACCTGTGTCTTTATGCCAGGCACCTTCTCTGACCTTTTTCAAATCCAGGCTGAACATTCACCTCTTTGCTGCTGCTTTTGGATCTTGACTCACCTGATCTCCTTGTTTCTTTACCTTTCCCCCTTGTTTTATCCCTGTCTACACCTTCTGTGTTGTCTGTCTTGACTAGATTGTAAGCTCTGATGAGTAGGGACCGTCTCTTACATGTCTGTGTGCAGCGCTGCATACAACTTGTAGCGCTATACAAATGCTCATCAGTAGTAGTAGTAGTAGTAGTTGTAGTCAATGCTGCAGCCATGGACATTGCCAGTGACCCTCAGGTGGGGGTTCCATGATCATTGGAGCATCAGGAGACATCTGGCTGCCCTCCTGGGCACTAAGAGTGGACTCCGCCATCCAGGTCTGGTCCTTCCGCTGGGGAAGCTTGGCTGGCCATTCCCTGCTCTCACTGTCTGGCTCATGCTGAGAGGGGCTGTGGTGGTGCTGCACATGGATCTTCTCCTTGTGCTCCCCCTTCAACGTCGATGGAGGGTCTTCCCCCTCGCCGCTTGAACCCTTTGCTCCAACTGAGCCTTCTGCTCGTCCCTTGGCCATCTCAGGTGTGGATGAGGGAGTTGGGGCTGAGGATGCTGAATCAGATGAGCCGAAGAGGGGAGGGGGAGGGGAACTCCTGTTTTTCCTGACCCTTCAGCCCTCAACACGTCATCTGCAAGCAGAGCTTGCAGGATGCCGGCTGGTGGTGAGGTCCGAGGTGTTGCAAGCACCAATTATGGTGGTCTGTGGCAGATATGGTCTTACTCTATTTGGTACGTTTTTTAAAGTTGCTAACAGGCTTAGACATGCCAAAAAATACCACCTTGGAAAAAACAAACTGAAAAATGGGCGTGGCGGGAAGAGGCCCCCAGAGGGGAAAAAGGCGCAACTAAAAAACTAAAAGAAAAAAACCACCCTAAAGGGTAAGACAAACTGACAGTAGGCAGATGAAAAAACGAGCAAAGGCTCAGCCAAAAGGACAAGAAATTCAAACTTTTTCCAGACTGCAGGAACACATCCTAGGGGTTCCATGGAAAAAAAAAAAAAAGACTGGAGAATATGGTGCCGTGGTGGATGCGGAACGCAGGCGTGCATGCATGGTGTACCTCCCAAAAGCTTCCTGTGGAAGATGGGAAGTGTTCCATGCGGGGCTCAGTTAGTAACGTCACCCATACATGTGGATTTATTTCCTGCTTGTTCATGGAGAAGAAATATAAGACTGGGTCAGACCAAGGGTCCATCAAGCCCAGTATCCTGTTTCCAATAGTGGCCATTCCAAGTCTCAAGTATCTGTCAGGTTCCCAAAGATAAACATTCCATATTGCTTGTCCCAGTCCTCTTTAATAATGGTGTATGGATTTTTCCTCCAGGAACTCATCCAAGCCTGTTTTGAACCCACTAACAGCTTTTACTACATCCTCTAGTAATGAATTCCAGAGTTTGATTACGCACTGGGTGAAAAAAACATTTTCTCCAATTAGACTTAAATGTGCCACATTGTAGATTCATCATGTCTCCCCTAGTCTTTCTACTTTTGGAAGGAGTAAACAAGCGATCTAAGTTTACCTGTTCCACTCCATTCATTATTTTATACATCTCTATCATATCTCCCCCTCAGCAGTTTTTTCCAATTGAAGAAACTTAACTTCTTAAGCCTTTCCTCATAGGGATATCCTACCATCCCCTTTGCCATTTTGGTCTCTATACCTTTTCCAGTTCTGCTATATCCTTTTTAAGATTATGGTGGCCAGAATTGCATGCAATATTCAAGGTGCGGTTGCATCAGCATATCCTCATCATCTTTGGTTTTATTTTCTATTCCTAGCATGCTATTTGCTTTCTTGGCTGCAGCTGCACACTGGGCAGAGGGTTTCAACGTATTATCTGCGATGATGCCCAGATACATTTCCTGGGTGGCAATTCCTAATGTGGAACCTGGCATCATGTAACCATAGCTTGTTATCATAGGAACACTGTTCCCTCTAAGCTGTGCGCGCACCTGGCCGAACGAGCGCACATACTTTACAACAGAGCGCACAAAAATTACAGCTCTGATTCTGATAGAAAACACAGACGTCTTAAAATTTAAAAGTTATGATTGTAATTACTAGAAATTTCCCGCTTCATTTAGTAATCATCTATTTTCATTTAATTTGATTAAAATCAATGTGGTGTACACACTGTATTCTGACGTGTAGTCACATTTTAAAGTATATAACTCCGAGTGTAGTTATGTGGTGCACAAAAATTTAACCTTCCTTCAAAAGCTGCACACAGCTGATATTTTATGCGCGCACAGCCTACAGAAAATTAGAGGGAACATTGCATAGGAACTGTAGTAACGTTGCCTGACTTTCAAAGTCAAGCTGAAGTTCTAACATCAACTTTTCAAGAGGCTATCCTACTCATATAATCCAGAAGGCTAAGAAACATGCTCGTTATAATGATCGTTTTTGGCTTCTTTGTTCTTCTAATGAGTAGTCAAGAAAATGATTTTTTTTCCTTCATTTGATTACACGCTATACCCCTCTCAGTTATTTATCTAAGATTATACGCCACCATTTTCATACTTTGAATATAATACCTGGCCTCAAAAAAACTAAGCTCCTGGTTGTGTATGCTAGGGGATAAGATCTGAAGGAGTTGCTCTGTCGAGCTAGATATGTCCTGGCCATGAGTTGCGGCCACTGCTCTTTATGTGCAGTAGTGTTGAATACTTCTAATTTTTCTTATCAGGACCATACTTACCTGCTATGCTGGGCAACTGTCTATGTTACATTATTTGTATATTGTATTTTTTTGCCCCTGTGGGCTAACTTATATAGGTAATACCCAACGCCAGTTTCCCATACGTTTAATAGATCATCATAGCAAGTTGAAACATAGCATTGATGATGCCCCCATGGTCAAACATTTTTTGGCCTGTAATGCATTTTATGATGTGCGTTGTTTGGTAATGGATCATTTTCCACCTCTTCTGAATGAAGGGAATCTTAAGCAAATCCTCTCACAGAAAGAGCAACAATGGATTTTTCATTTAAATACTGTTGAGTTGTCAGGTCTTAATTAATCTATAAATTGGAGTGTATCCTAATTTATTGGCACATTTATATAATCCATATGAGTTATTCACATTTATATATATACTTTTATGGCCTTTTAGATAAAAGTTGGGATGGTGGTGAATGCATGGTTGCATGTCTGTTTTGAAGGGTGGAGTTGTTTATTTTAAGTTATTTATTTTAAGTCATTCACTTGACTTGCTTTTAGAAGGTTGCATTGTTTGAATTGTGATAGAGTATTTTGTAAGTTTTTACTGTTCGGATGGGTTACTCAGATTAGCTGCTCTTGAGCACACATACGAGGGGGTACCCCAAAAAACCAGGAATTTTTTTTTAAAAGCTATTTATTTCAAATTCTTTACAAAACAACCTTATCCCCCTTCAAAATACTCTCCATTACAACTGATACATTTGTCCCACCGGTGCTTCCACTGTTCGAAACATTTTTTGTAGTCATCTTTAGAAACGGCTGACAGCTCCTCCCTCGTTTTTTTCTTGACTTCTTCAATGTTGTCAAATCGGTGTCCTTTCATGTCCCTTTTCATGCGTGGAAATAAGAAAAAGTCGCACGGAGCCAGTTCAGGCGAGTAAGTTGCGTAGGGCAGCAGAACCATGCCATTCTAAGCCAAAAACTGTCTAACAGAGATGGCTGTGTGTGCAGGTGTGTTGTCGTGGTGGAAGAACCAGTCTCCTGTCTGCCACAAATCGGGTCTTTTTTGACGAACACTGTTGCGCAATCTTCTTAAAACTTCCAAATAAAAGGTTTGATTGACGGTCTGACCTGGGGGAACAAACTCTGAATGAACTATCCCCTTGGCATCAAAAAAGCAAATCAGCATTGTTTTGATGTTTGATTTGACTTGATGACATTTTTTTGGACGGGGTGACGATGACGTCTTCCATTGGCTTGACTGTTGCTTTGTTTCTGGGTCGTAACCATAGCACCATGACTCATCACCTGTAATGACCTTTGACAGAAAATCTGGATCAGTTTCAAGCTGTTGTTTCAAAACACGACATGTTTCAACTCGATGTTCCTTTTGATTGTCAGTCAGAACCCGAGGAACAAACTTGGCAGCAACCCTTTTCATTCCCAAATCTTCCGTTAAAATTCGCTAAACCGAGCTCCAAGATAACCCACTAATCTCTGACAGTTGATCAATTGTCTGTCGACGGTCTGTGAGCACAAACTCTCTAATTTTTTCAATATTTTCGTCCATTCGGGCAGTTGATGGACGCCCAGAACAAGGTTTGTCATCAATCGACATGTCGCCATTTTTAAACCGAGCAAACCACTGGTACACTTGACTTTTTCCCATAGCGTCATCTTGATAAGCTGTTTTCAACATTAAAACAGTTTCAGCAGCATTTTTACCGAGTAGAAAACAAAATTTCACAGCTGCACGTTGTTCACTTAAACTTGTCATCATAAAAAAAGAAACAAGAACAAAACAGCGCTAGCAAAAACAATCACTGCAGATGAACAGAACAAGCCAGGTCGACAACACAGGCGGCACTGAACTGACAATGAGTTGCACTATACACACCTAGCGGCAGAAGTGCGTACTACACAAGCTCCGCCCACAGCAATGTTATTCCTGTTTTTTTTGGGTACCCCCTCGTATACTATAGAATGTTGTCCAGGAGTCTTGTTAGTGATTGTCGGTATTGGCTGCACAAATAAAGGCAAAAAACACAGCTTTCACAAAATTCAAAAGATCGCAAACAGAGGAACATAGAAAAGAATACAGGATAAAGCTAAAAGAGAAATAAGAATAGCAAAAGCAAAGGCGGAAGAAATGATGGCTATATGAGTAGATGTGAAGCATGGAGACAAAACCTTTCAAGTATATCCGAGATAAAAGGAAGATCAGAAATGGAATTGTAAGACTCAAAAGTGCAGAGGACAGATTCATAGAAAGTGACATTGAAAAATTGAGAATGCTAAACAAATACTTGTATTCACTAAAGACAATCTTGGAGAAGGACCACGTATGATTGACAAATATACAAATATGTTTGAACAGCTTGTAAAACTGAACGTGGACAAGAACATGTGACCGGATGGAATACATCCCAGGATACTGAAATAGCTCAGAGAGGTTCTGGCAGGACCTTTAAAATCTGTTTTTAATAGATCTTTGGAGACAGGAAAGGTACCTCAGGACTAGAGAAGTGCCAATGTGGTACTTCTTCACAAAAGTGATAATAGGGAAAAGGTGAAACTATAGGCCAGTAAGCCTCACCTCTGTAGTGGGAAAGTAATGGAGGTACTCCTGAAAGAGAGAATAGTGGACTTTCTAGAAATCAATAGGGTGCATGATTCAAGGCAACATGGTTTTGACAAAGGACAATCATGCCAAAAGAATTGATCAAGTTCTTTGGACTGGGTTACCAGAGAACTAGATCATAGGATGTGGATGTGATCTACCTAGATTTCAAAGCTTTTGATACTGTTCCTCATAGAAAGCTTATCAAACTCAGCAGCTTGAGTATGGGTCCCAAAGGTGGTGAACTGGATCAGAAATTGGTTGACTGACAGATGACAGAAGGTGGTGGTAAACAAAACTCACTCAGAAGAAAGGAAGGTGAGTAGAGGGGTGCCCCGGGGATCGTTTCTGGGAGCCGTTCTGTTCAAAGTATTTGTGAGTGATGTTGCTGAAGGCCTGAAGGGAAAGGTCTGCCTTTTTGCTGATAATACAAAAATTTGCAACAAAGTAAATTCCTCAGAGTGGACAACATGAGGAAAGATCTATAAAAGTTGGAAGAATAAATCTTAACTGCCAAGCATTAGACCAATGTGAAGAAGTGCAGAGTCATGCACTTGGGATGCAGAAATCCAAGGTAATTGTATGCGATTCTTTTTAACATCTTTGTTAGTGATATAGCGGAAGGGCTGTTGGGTAAGGTTTGACTCTTAGCGTATGATACCAAAATCTGCAATAGACACCCAGGAAGGTATAGATAACATGAGGAGGGATCTAGCTAAGCTTGAAGAATGGTCTAGAATTTGGCAGCTGGGATTTAATGTTAAAAAATGCAAGGTCATGCATTTGGGCTGCAGCAATCCAAGGGAGCAATATAGTATAGGGAGTGAAGTACTTTTGTCCACTAAAGAAGAGCGGGACCTAGGCATGGTTGTGTCTGATGATCTTAAAGTAGCTAAACAGGTAGAAAAGGTGACAGCAAAAGCTAGAACGATGCTTGGGTGCATACGGAGAGGAAGGTCTAGCAGAAAAAAAGGAGGTGATAGTGCCTCTGTATAGGTCTTTGGTGCAACCTCATTTGGAGTATTGTGTGCAATTCTGGAGACCGCACCTTCAAAAGGATATAAACAGGATGAAGTCAGTACAGAGGGTGGCTACTAAAATGGTTAGTGGTCTTCATTATAAAGCATATGAGGACAGACTGAAGGATCTTAATATGTACACCTTAGAGGAAAGGCGGGTTTAGAGGTGATATGATTGAGATGTTTAAATATCTCCATGGCATAAATTCACAGGAGGAGAGCCTCTTACGATTGAAAGCAAGCTCTGCTACAAGGGGACATGGGATGAGGGTGAAAGGGGATAGATTCAGGAGTGATATGCGGAAATATTTCTTTATGGAAAGAGTGGCGGATCTGTGGAATAGTCTCCCAGTGGAGGTGGTAGAGGACAGTATCTGAATTCAAAAAAGCATGGGACAAACACAGAGGCTATCTAAAGGAAAAAAGGGGACTGTTGTAGTTGTTGATATGGAAGGACAGACTAGATAAGCCATGTGGTCTTTTTCTGTCATTTTTCTATGTTTCTAATAGGGGGCAAGAGGTTGGTGTGCATGGACCAGGAGAAGAACCTCTGAGTGATTGTTTCTGAGGATCTCAAGGTGGCAAAACAATGTGACAAGGCACAAGAACATAAATGCCATACTGGGTCAGAGCAAGCCCAGTTCCTGTTTCAAACAGTGGCAAATTTCCAGGTCTGTTTATGTTTATGCTTACTAGGAGCTTAATATACCGCCCATAACAAAAGCATCTAAGCGGTTTACAATATAACAAGCTGCTGAGAAATAGAAAGGAACGCCAATAAAATAGGAAAGGAAAGGTAAAGTCTAAAAGGGAGACAGTGGACAGGACAAGAACTAGAGGGAGAATCAGGAATTAGACATCAGCGAGGGGGTGGGGAGAAGGGGGAAGAGGGTGGGGGAAGGTCAAAGGCAGAACAGAAGAGGTGAGTTTTCAGTTTGGCCTTGAAGGTGTTAAAGGAAGGTTCCAAGCGGAGGGCCGAGGGAAGTGAGTTCCAGAGCTGGCGACCAAGGAAATAAAAGGCAGATGAGTGGGTGGATTCCAGATGGGCCTGGGATGGACTTGGCTGGTTACACAATGGCAGGTTCCACAATGCTCGTCCCAGGGTAAGCAGTCGATTTCCCGGGTCCTCTGTAATAATGATTTATTTCCTCCATGAACTTGTCCAAACCTTTTTTAAATCCAGCTATACTAACAGATTTTACGATATCCTCCAGGGCTTGATTATGCGTTGAGAAAAAAAATATTCTCTTATTAATCTTAAACGGGTTACATTGTAGCTTGTGTGTTCTAATTTTTAATGGCGTAAATAACTGATCTACATTTACCAATTCCACCTTTCATTAATTTATACACCTCTATTATATTCCCCCTCAGTTGTCTATTTTCCAAGATTGAAGAGCCACGACCTTTTAAACCTCTCCTCATAGGGGTATCCTATCACCTTTACCATTTTTGTCGCTCTTCTCTGCACCTTTTCTAATTCTGCTATATCCTTTTTAAGACATGGCAACTGGAATTGCACACAATATTCAAGATGCAGTTGTACCAAGGAACGTTACAGAGGCATTAAATCATCTTTGGTTTTATTCTCCATTCCTTTCCTTACGATTCCTAGCATTCTATCTGCTTTCTTGGCCGGAGGGTTTCAATGTATTATCCACGCAAATCTTTTCCTGGGTGATGGTTTCTAAGGTGGTACCTTGCATCATGTAACCATAGTTTGGGTTGTTCTTTCCTAGGTGCATAACTTTGCACTTGTCCACATTAAATTTCATCTGCCATTTGAACATCCAGTCTTCCAGTTTATCAAGGTCCTCTTGCAATTTTTCACAATCCTCTTACATTTTAACAAATTTGAATAATTTTGTGTTATCTGAAAATTTGATCACCTCACTCGTTATTCATATTTCCAGGTCATTTATGAATATATTAAAAAGCAGCAGACCCAGTACAGATCCCTGTGGTACTCCACTATTCACCTTTCTCCATTGGGAAAATTGGCCATTAGCCCTATACTCTGCTTTCTATCTTTTAACCAGTTCCAGATCCACAATGGTACACTGCCTCCTATCCCATGACTTTTTAATTTCGCCAAAAGTCTCATGAAGGACTTTGTCAAAGGCTTTCTGAAAATCCACATCAACCGACTCACCTTTGTCTACCTGTTTATTCACACCTTCAAAAAAACATAACAGATTAGTAAGACAAGACATTCTTGACTAAAGCCACGTTGGCTGTCTCCCATTAAGCCATGACTATTTACATCTTCAGGAATTTTGTTCTTTATAATGCTTTCTACCATTTTTCCCAGTACTGACGTCAGGCTCACGGGTCTGTAGTTTCCTGGATCACCCCTGTAACCCTTTTTAAATCTTCAGGTATTACAGATGATTTTAATGATAGTTCACGAATTACTAATAGTAGGTCTGCAATCTCATATTTCAGTTCTTTCAACAGCCTTGGATGTATACCATCCAGTCCAGGAGGCCTAGCACAGATCCCTGGGGTACTCCACTCTTCACCTTCCTCCCTTGAGAAAATTGGCCATTTAGCCCTACTCTCTTGCTTTTAACCAGTTCCTGATCCACAATACTACAACACTGCCTCCAATCTCATGACCTTTTAGTTTGGCCAAGAGTCTCTCATGAGGGATGTTGTCAAAGGCTTTCTGAAAATCCAGATACACTATATATAAGAACATAAGAAATGCCATACTGGGTCAGACCAAGGTACATCAAGCCCAGTATCCTGTTTCCAACAGTGGCCAATCTAGGTCATACGTACCTAGCAGTTTCCCCAAAAGACAGGTTCCACAATGCTTGTATAGGGTCAAGCATTGATATCCTGGGTCCCTTCTTAATGATAGTTTATGGATCTTTCCTCCAGGAACTTGTCCAAACCTTTTTTAAACCCAGCTACACTAACAGCCTTTACTACATCCGCCAGTAACAAATTCCAGAGTTTGATTACACGTTGAGTGAAAAAATATTTTATTAGTCTTAAATAGTTTACCCTGTAGCTTTCATTGCATGTCCCCTAGTCTTTCTATATTCTGATAACGTAAACAATCTACGTTTAGCCGTTCCACTCCGTTCATTAATTTATAGACTTCTATCATATCTCCCCTCAGCCGTCTCTTTTCCAGGTTAAAGAGCCCTAACCTTTTTAGCCTTTCTTCATAGGAGTAGCCTTCCATCCCCTTTACCATTTTGGTGGCTCTTCTCTGAACCTTTTCTAATAACGCTATATGCTTTTTAAGATTCGGCAACCAGAATTGCACACAATATTCAAGGTGCGGTCTCACCATGGAACGATATAGAGGCATTATAATATCTTGTTTTATTTTCCATTCCTTTCCTTATGATACCTAGTATTCTATTTGCTCTCTTGGCCACCGCTGAACCCTGGGCCGAGGGTTTTAACATGTTATCCACAATGACGCCTAAATCTTTTTCTTGGGTGGTGGTTCCTAATGTGGAACCTTGCATCGTATAACCATAGTTTGGGCTGTTCTTCCCTAGGTGCATAACTTTGCACTTGTCCACATTAAATTTCATCTGCCATTTTGATGCCCAGTCTTCCAATTTATCAAGATCCTCTTGCAATGTTCCACAATCCTCTTGGGTTTTAACAACTTTAAATACTTTTGTGTCATCTGCAAATCTGATAACCTCACTCGTTATTCCCTTTTCCAGGTCATTTATGAATATGTCAAAAAGCAGCAGACCCAGCACAGATCCCTGGGGTACACCACTATTCACCTTTCTCCATTGGGAAAATTGGCCAATTAGCCCTACCCTCTGCTTTCTATCTTTTAACCAGTTCCTGATCCATAATAGTATCCCATGACTTTACTTTTGCCAAAAGTATCTGATGAGGGACCTTGTCAAAGGCTTTCTGAAAGTCCCGATACACTATATCAATGACTCACTTTTGTCCACCTGTTTATTCACACCTTCAAAAAAACATAGCAGATTAGTAAGACAAGATATTCCTTGTCTAAAGCCATGTTGGCTGTCTCCCATTAGGCCATGACTATCCACATGCCGAGTAATTTTGTTCTTTATGATGGTTTCTACCATTTTTCCCGGTACTGACGTCAGGCTCACCGGTTTGTAGTTTCCCGGATCACCCCTGGAACACTTTTTAAAAATTGGTGTTACATTGGCGATCCTCCAATCTTCAGGTATTACAGATCATTTTAATGAAAGTTCACAGATTACTAACAGCAGGTCTGCAATCTCATATTTCAGTTCTTTCAACACCCTTGGATGTATACCATCCGGCCCAGGTGATTTGCTACTCTTCAGTTTATCTAATAATTGTAATACATCTTCCCGATGTATCAGTATTTCCTTCAATATTTCCGCACCTTTAAATACCACTTCAGTCATGAGTAACATCCCTACATCTTCCTTGGTAAAGACCAAAGCAAAGAATTCATTCAGTCTCTCCGCTATCACCTTGTCGCCTCTTAGTGCCCCTTTAACTCCTCTATCATCTAATGGACCAACCGAGTCTCACAGATTTTTTGCTATGAATGTACTTGAAAAAGTCTTTATTTCGCATTTTTTGCTGCCGCAGCAAGCTTCTTCTCAAATTCTCCCGTTGCCTGCCTTATCAATGCCTTGCATTTGACTTGCCAGTACTTGTGCTGTTTCCAGGTTTCGTCGTTTGGCTCTTTTTTCCATTTCCTGAAAGAAGCTTTTTTGGCAACTGCCTCTCTGACCTCACCTTTAAACCATGCTGGCAATTTTTTAGACTTCCTTCCACTTTTCTTAAAGTGTGGAATACAACTGGTCTGGGCTTCCAAGATAGTATTTTTCAACAACACCCAAGGTTGATGTAAGTCTTTAAGCTTTGCAACTGCTCCTTTTAGTTTTTTCTTAACTATTTTCCTCATAGTCTCCCTTTCGAAAGTGTACTGTGGATTTCCTTACTATCCCTCCTCCACTAAATCAAATGCGATCATGCTATGATCACTATTGCCAAGTGGCCCCAACACCCTTATCTCTTGCACTAGAACGTGTGTTCCACTATGGACTAGGTCTAATATGTTTTCCCCTCTGGTCGGTTCATGAACCAGCTGCTCCAAGAAGCAGTCATTTATTTCATCTAGGAACTTTATCTCCCTAGCATATCCTGCTGTGACACTGACCCAAGTCGATACCGGGATAATTGAAATCACCATTATTACTGTGCTATAACTTTTGTTAGCTTCCTTGATTTCTTTGAGCATTTCATCATCCATTTGTTCATTCTGGCCAGGCTGTCGATAGTACACCCCCACTGCCATCGCCTTCCCCTTTTTACATGAAATTTCAATCCATAGAGATTCTACAGCAAATTTTGTTTCTTGCAAAACTTTAATCCTTTCTGACTGAATGTCTTCTCTAACAGAGTGGAACCCCTCCACTAATTTCATCAGCTCTATCATTACGATATAGTTTGTACCCAGGTATCACAGTGGTTGTCCTCCTTCCACCATGTCTCTGATATTCCAATCATATCTAACCTCTCATTTAGTGCTATATATTCTAACTCTCCCATCTTATTTTTTTAGACTTCTAGCATTTGCATACAAGCATTTTAGAGATTGTTTTTTATTCATATTAATCTGGCTATTGGTAGGCATGGGTAATTTGGGATCTTACTTGTCTG
The DNA here is from genome assembly GCA_033557465.1 of Ichthyophis bannanicus. Classification (NCBI taxonomy): domain Eukaryota; kingdom Metazoa; phylum Chordata; class Amphibia; order Gymnophiona; family Ichthyophiidae; genus Ichthyophis; species Ichthyophis bannanicus. Next base: position 139,330,100 of record CM066049.1, on the reverse strand, counting down.
GAAGATGGCAACATGTTCGAGCAGATGGGGCTACATCCAAACCATTTCCACAAAATCAAGGAGTGCCTCAAGGATCCTCCCTATCATCCTTGATGTTTAACATATACCTCCAACCAATCTGCAACATCATCAGGTCGTTCAATGTGAGTTGTATGCTATATGCTGACGACGTGCTGTTATACATGCCAATATCACTTGACAGCCCAGATCTTACCCCTCTGACTACATGCTTCAACATCATATCCGAATGGCTACTATCACAGAACTTACGAATTCAATACAAGAAAACAGAGGTGCTTTTCATCTCGAGAAACCCTAATTTCACACCACCCAGCGTTTTGAAGGTCAATAATGCCGAGCTACAAGTGAAACCAGCTATACGTTACCTTGGGGTGACACTGGACCAACATCTCGATATGAAGCAACACATTGCTAATACTGTTAGAGCGATATACTTCAAAATCAGATCCCTCAGGCACTTACGCCCGCTACTAGAACCAGATGATTTCCGCACCATTTACCAAGCCCTCATCATACCCCATTTTGATTACTTTAATGCCATCCTACAAGGACTGCCCCGATCAACCTTAAACACCCTGCAACTGGCTATGAACAGTGCAGCGCGGATACTGTTCGGAGCCTCCAGAAGAGAACATATCACACCCCTCCTGAAACAGCTGCACTGGCTCCCCATTCAAGCCCGGATCAGTTTTAAGACCTTGTTGTTGACGTTCAAGGCCATCAAGAGGCTCTTCTCCTCCTCTCTATCTGATTTCATACAACCACTTGCCACCACCAGACAAAGAAGAACCGCCGAGACCAATATGTTATCAATACCAAAAGAAACGACAAACTGCACCAAAACAACATCCAACCGAGCCTTCAGTCTCTGCGCCCCAGCGCTATGGAACACCCTACCACAACACATCAGAGCAATCCCTAACCTGAGCCAGTTCAGGAAAGCCCTGAAACACTTCCTATTTGTCAAATATCTTACTGACGGCTCTGAAACCCCAGTCACACTCGAATAGCTCATCCTCAAATACTTAAAACACCAAACAGGTTCCTCCCCCATTTAACTTCCTATGTGTATAGTTACCCTCTCTCTCCAAGTTTCATTCCCTGTTCAATGTAATGACCAGACATTTTGTATATTGTCGGATGTTGTTCTTTGTAAACCGCGCTGGTCATAAATAGTGCGGTATATAAGAATTGTAAATAAATAAATCTTTAAGCTCTATCTGCTCCATACTCGAGGGCATTTGGGCTACTTTACTCTTTTTTGGAACCTCTCTGCTTTTGGTAGTATCCTTCAATGATACATTCTTCCGAACCATGCTCTCTTTGGCGACTGTCAGCTTTCCCCTATTATCTAGTTTAAAAGCTGCTCTATCTCCTTTTTAAAGGTTAATGCCAGCAGCCTGGTTCCATCCCGGTTAAGGTGAAGCCCATCCCTTTGGAAGAGCCCCTCCTTTCCCCAGTATGTTCCCCAGTTCCTAACAAATCAAAAACCCTCATCTCTGCACCATTGTCTCATCCACGCATTGAGACTCCGGAGGTCTGCCTGCCTTTTGGATCCTGCGCATGGAACAGGAAGCATTTCGGAGAACGCTACCCTGGAAGTTCTGGATTTCAACTTCCTACCTAAAAGCCTAAATTTAGCCTCCAGAACCTCCCTACCACATTTTCCTATGTCATTGGTACCAATATGTACCAAGACAGCAGACTCCTCCCCAGCACTATCTAAGACCTTTTCTAGGTGGCGCGTGAGGTCTGCTACCTTCGCACCAGGCAGGCATGTTACCAGACGATCCTCACGTCACCAGTCACCCAGCTATCTACATGCCTAATGATCGAATCACCAACTATAACAGCTGTCCTAACCCTTCCCTCATGGGCACATGGCCCTGGAGAAACTTCCTTGGTGCGAGAGGGTTTTACATCACCTGGAGGACAGGTCCTAGTTACAGGATCACTTCCTGCCACACCAGGGTGATGCTCTCCTGTCACGTGACCTCTCGCCCTCCATGGCAACAGGGACTGGAGATGCGACTTCAGGACTATATCCCTGTAGGTCTCGTCTATGTCCCTCTGTCTTTCTTATGTCTTCCAAGTCTGCTACTCTAGCCTCTAGAGAACGGACTCGTTCCCTGAGAGCAAAGAGCTCCTTGCACCTAGTGCACATGTAAGACCTCTCACCAACTGGGAGAAAATCATACATGTGACACTCAATGTAAAAGACTGGAAAGCCCCCATATTGCTGCTGGACTGCTGTCTGCATCTTAGTTTTAAGCTTGTGTTTAGATCTTTAAGTTCTTTACTTACTAAGGGTTGCTATGGATATTTATACTACCGGTAATAAAACTGTACCTAATACATTTAATATACCTTGTTCTCCTTAAGCTTCATTAATCTCAGGTCCTTAGAGTATGACCGATTTGGATAACGAGCTTCACCTGAGAGCACCTCCTTTTCTTTAAGATGTGTAAGTACCTATAAAGCTATGATTATCCCAGGGGTGGGTGGGTGTTGGGGAGGGAGGGAAATAACACTTATTAAAAGAGGGCTGCTACCCAGTACCCTGTCCTGTGCTGCTGAGGTAAGTTGTGACCAACTTCCTGGGTGATTAACAGTCCTTGCTTGGATAGTAGGAGTCTTTTAAAATGGCCTTTTGACCTGCCACCTGGTGTTAACACCTATTGAAAAAGTTTCACAGGTCTCTTGCCCCTAGGTAGAAGGTCTCTTTGTAAAGGTCTCTAGAAGACTATTTGTTGCTCAAAGAGTACTGACCCTGTTTTGCCTTTTATGCTAGGTTATATTCTGATTTTATTTAAATTACAGCTCTTTGCTGCTGCTAGGCTCTGACTTATTACGAAATTTAAACTACAAGCTCTCTGCTGGGTTCCAAATTTAACCAGAAAGCTCTCTTCTCTGTTTTAAATTTATTTATTTATTTTTATTTATTTATTTACATTCTCTTATATACCGCGCTATTCTGCATCAGTGCAGTTTACATTGAACAAACTGAAATTACATTGAACAGGGCATTATAACTTGGAGATAACTATTTTACAGGGAAAGCACAGTTACTTACCTGTAACAGGTGATCTCTGGGAACAGCAGGAATAAGTCTTCACATATGGGGTACGTTGGTACCGATGGAGCCTGCGCGGGAACGCTCCCCAGCGTCCAAAATGAAAGCTTTTGGGAGCACCCCACAGCGCCTGCACACTGCCTTCCCGCCTTTCCTAACCGCCTCTCTCCAGTTCGAGTTTTAAAGCTGAGACAAAGAGAGAGGAAAGGAAAGATAGATAGAGAGATACAACTCCTAGGGGAGGTGGGTTGGTTGTGAAGACTTATTCCTGCTGTTCCCAGAGATCACCTGTTACAGGTAAGTAACTGTGCTATCTCCAGGAACAAGCAGGAATGAGTCTTCACATATGGGGACTCCCCAGCTAGAGATGCCTGGGAGATCACCCAGGTTGTGAGTCCCTGGGAAGGGCTCTACCTCCACCCAGCCTCCCTCTATCGCCCCCTCTTTCCCTGCCACTCCTATCTCTATGGTTTCTACCTTTCGGTATCTTGGGGTGCTTTTCAACTCAGATCTCTCTTTCTCCGCCCATGTTTCTCATATCTCTAAAACCTCCTTTTACTATCTCAGACAAATTTGTGCCATTCACCCCTTCCTCTCTCCTCCCGCTCTTGCTACCTAGCTGCTGGCTCTTGTTGTCTCCCGTATTGACTTCGCTAATTCCGTTCTCTCTGGTATCTCTAAACTCCAACTTTCACGACTTCAACGAATCCAGAACACCGCTGCCCGTCTCGTGTCTTATTCCTCCCCTAGAGACCACGTCACGCCCCTTCTCTTCCGTCTTCATTGGCTTCCCATTTCCTATCGTATCCAGTTCAAACTTCTCACACTCGTTCACAAAGCTCTTCATACCACCACACCACAATACCTGGCCGATCTCATCCACTTTCACACCCCCAGGCACACCCCCTGCTCCTTCCATCTCAAACGCCTTACACTACCTTCCCCCTCACTTGCTCACCTCCAATCCACCCGCTCCTCAGCTTTCTTCTTCATAGGTCCGGCTCTCTGGAACTCCCTTCCCTCTGCTCTCCGTCTGGAGCCCCATCACCCTGCCTTTAAACATGCCCTGAAAACCCACCTCTTTTCCCTTGCCTTCAATCCCCCTCCCTCCTAGCCTTTATCCTTTCCCTTTGCTGACCTTCCTCTCTCGTCTCTGTCTCTCTATCCTTTATTAAGTTGTAATTTCTTTTTCTCTTTCCGGCCTTGTGCCTTGCTGTAATGAAGATTTATTTTTTTGTAAACCACTTTGTTTATCACTGAAGGGCGGTCAATCAAGTCAATAAACAAACATAAACCCATGAATCTCAGGCATCCAGTCAGGGATAGAGGTTAGGAGTTGATTAGGTATGGAACAGGTGTTTGAGAACAGCCTGACCAAACAAGGCATCCCGGCGGGAGTCCTTGTCCAAGCAGTAATGGGCTGTGAAGGTATGAACCGATGCCCAGGTGGCTGCTCGACAGATTTGGTCGATGGACACAGAGTTTAGATGAGCCATAGAGGCTGCCATGGCCCTCACATTGTGAGCTGTGACATGGCCCTCCAGAGAAAGGTTCTTACTCTGGTAGGCGAAGGAAATACACTGAGCAATCCAATTGGACAGAGTTCTCTTAGAGACTGGAAGTCCTAAATGAGAAGGATCAAAAGCAACAAAAAGTTGAGAGGACTTTCTATGTTGCTGTGTCCTTTGTAAATAGAAGGCAAGTGCTCTTTTACAATCCAGGGTATGAAGACTCCTCTCTGCACTTGATGCATGAGGCCCTGGAAAGAAGACAGGTAAATAAACCTCCTGGTTCAGGTGAAAAGGTGAGAAAAATAACCTTCCAGGAAAGGAATTTGAAGGAGGTAGTGGCTAAGGGTTCAAAGGGTGGCTTCATAAGCTGGCCAAGAACCAGATTCAAGTCCCATGCCACTGGAGGTGGTCTAATGGGAGGTTTAGTCAAAAGGAGCGGTTCCAAAGGTTAAAGACTTACAGCAAGCTTGGGTGTTATTTAAAAATACTATCCTCGAAGCCCAGACCAGCTGTATTCCACGCATTAAGAAAAGTGGAAGAAAGTCCAAAAAACTGCCAGCATGGTTTAAAGGTGAGGTCAGAGAGGCTGTTGCTGCCAAAAAAGCAACCTTCAGGAAATGGAAAAAAGAGCCAAATGATGAAAACTGGAAACAGCACAAGCACTGGCAAGTTAAATGCAAAGCATTGATAAGGCAGGCAAAGCGGGAATTTGAGAAGAAACTTGCTACAGAAGCAAAAACACGAAATAAAGACTTTTTCAAGTACATTCGTAGCAAAAGGCCTGTGAGAGAGTCAATTGGACCATTAGATGATAGAGGGGTAAAAGGGGCAGTAAGAGGAAACAAGGCTATAGCAGAGAGACTGAATGAATTCTTTGCTTCGGTCTTTACTGAGGAAGATGTAGGGATGTTACCCAAGACTGAAGTGGTATTTAAAGGTGATACTGCAGAGGAATTGAGAGAAATATCGCTACACCGGGAAGATATATTACAACTATTTGATAAACTGAATAGTAGCAAATCACCTGGACCGGATGGTATACATCCCAGAGTGTTGAAAGAACTGAAATATGAGATTGCAGACCTGCTATTGGTAATCTGTGAACTTTCATTAAAATCATCTGTAATACCTGAAGATTGGAGGGTCGCCAACGTAACACCAATTTTTAAAAAGGGTTCCATGGGTGACCTAGGAAATTACAGACCGGTGAGCCTGATGTCAGTACCAGGGAAAATGGTAGAAACCATCATAAAGAACAAAATTACACAGCATGTAGATAGTCATGGCCTAATGGGAGACAGCCAACATGGCTTTAGACAAGGAAGATCTTGTCTTACTAATCTGATATGTTTTTTTGAAGGTGTGCATAAACAGGTAGACAAAGGTGAGTCGGTTGATATAGTGTATCTGGACTTTCAGAAAGCTTTTGACAAAGTCCCCCATCAGAGAATTTTGGCGAAGCTAAAAGGTCATGGGATAGGAGGCAGTGTACTATTGTGGATCGGGAACTGGTTAAAAGATAGAAAGCAGAGGGTAGGGCTAAATGGCCAATATTCCCAATGGAAAAAGGTGAATAGTGGAGTACCCCAGGGATCTGTGCTGGGTCCGCTGCTTTTTGACATATTCATAAATGACCTGGAAAAGGGAATAACTAGTGAGGTTATCAAATTTGCAGATGACACAAAACTGTTTAAAGTTGTTAAAACCCAAGAGGATTGTGGAAAACTGCAGGAGGATCTGGATAAATTGGAAGACTGGGCATCCAAATGGCAGATGAAATTTAATGTGGACAAGTGCAAAGTTATGCACCTAGGAAAGAACAACCCACACTATAGTTACACGATGCAAGGCTCCACATTAGAAACCACCACCCAGGAAAAAGATTTAGGAGTCATCGTGGATAACATATTAAAACCCTCCACCCAGTGTGCAGCGGCGGCCAAGAAAGCAAATAGAATGCTAGGTATCATAAGGAAAGGGATGGAGAATAAAACAAAGGATATTATAATGCCTCTGTATCGCTCCATGGTACGACCGCACCTTGAATATTGTGTGCAATTCTGGTCACCGTATCTTAAAAAGGACATAGCGTTATTAGAAAAAGTACAGAGAAGAGCCACCAAATTGGTGAAGGGGATGGAAGGCTACTCCTATGAAGAGAGGCTAAGAAGGTTAGGGCTCTTTAGCCTGGAGAAGAGACGGCTGAGGGGAGATATGATAGAGGTCTATAAATTAATGAATGGAGTGGAACGGATAAACGTGGATCAATTGTTTACGCTATCAGAGTATAGAAAGACTAGGGGACATGTAATGAAGCTACAGGGTAAACTATTTAAGACAAATAAGAGAAAATATTTTTTCACTCAACGTGTAATCAAACTCTGGAATCTGTTACCGGAGGACGTAGTAAGGGCTGTTAGTGTAGCTGGGTTTAAAAAAGGTTTGGACAAGTTCCTGGAGGAAAGGTCCATAAACCACTATTAAAAAGGGTCCCAGGATATCAATGCTTGACCCAGTACAAGCATTGTGGAACCTGTCTCTTTTGGGGATATTGCTAGGTACGTATGACCTAGATTGGCCACTGTTGGAAACAGGATACTGGGCTTGATGGACCTCGGTCTGACCCAGTATGGCATGTCTTATGTTCTTATGAAGGCCTCTCATGAATCTTGCTATAAGAGGATGAGAGGAAATAGGTTGTCCATTGAGAGGCTTCATGGATGCTGCAATAGCAGTCAAATGGACTCTGATTGAATTTGTTTTAAGGCCTGCATGGGATAAATGCAGCAAATAGTCTAGTAAAGAATTCAAAGGTATTGCAGAAGGGTTAAGACCATTTTCTGCACACCAAATGGAAAACCTTTTCCATTTAAAAGCATAAGAACGTCTGGTGGAAGGCTTTCTGGAAGCATGAAGGATATCCTTCACTTGCTGAGAAAGGTGTAAATCTTGAAGGTCTAGGCCTTCAGCAACCAGGCCCTGAGATGAAGAGACTGAGGATTTGGGTGCCACAAGGTTCCCTCCTCCTGGGAGAGGAGATCTGGAGCAGACCCCAGGTCCAGGGAGGGAGCTTGAAAGAGATGCAGAAGTAGAGGGTACCACACTTGCGTGGCCAACGTGGTGCTATGAGGATCATAGACCCCTTGTCTCTCTGAAGCTTGAACAGAGTCTTGGGGATGAGGGGAATAGGTGGAAAGGCATCCTTGGCCGAACTCCCTGACACGGAATCATGGAACAAAACCGGAGAAGTTTGGCATTCCACGGACTTGCAAACAGGTCTATGTCTGGGGTACCCCAAATCCGAAAAATCCTGGCTATCTGGTCCCCATGGAGGGACCATTCGTGTGGAAGCAGAACTCTACTGAGTCTGTCTGCCCAAGAGTTTTGAACCCCTGGAAGATACACTGCCATGAGATGTATTTGATGCTCTCTGGCAAAGGCCCACAATCTCAGAGCTTCGTTGCAAAGCGACTGAGCCAGTCCCCCCCTGCTTGTTCACGTAGAACATGGCTACCTGGTTGTCCGTATGGATGAGGACTGTCTTGTAGCTGAGCAGGGTGTGGAAGACTCAGAGCCAGAAAATTGCTCTGAGCTCCAAGAGGTTGATATGTAGAGATGTCTCCTGTGGAGACCAGATGCCTTGAGTGGAGAGATCTTGTAGATGAGCTCCCCAACCCTTTGGAGAAGCATCTGTTGTAAGGGTTGCTTGGGGTAACACCTGTTGAAAGGGGGACCCCAGCAACAGATTTTGAGTGGACTTCCACCAGTGGAGGGACCAAAAGAGGCGACTGGAGGTTGCTATTTTGTCTGACAGGCAACCTGATGCCTGGGTCCATTGGGTGGATAGAGTCCACTGAGCTGCCCTCATGTGAAGGCGAGCATAAGGAACCACATGCACCGTGGATGCCATGTGGCCTAAGAGTTGCAACATCTCTCGAGCAGTTAAATGGGATTTTAACTGAATCTGGGAGGCTAACTGCACCAAGCGTAGGCAACGGGCCTGGGGAAGATAGGCCCTTGCAGTTGTGGTATCTAGTAAGGCCCCTATGAACTCTAGAGACTGAGTAGGGGTGAGATGGGATTTTGGAATGTTGATTACCAGTCCCAGATACTGAAGAACATGCTTTGTGCGGGCCAGGGAAGCCTGGGCCTCTGACTGGGATGGAGCTCGGATGAGCCAGTCGTCCAGATATGGGAATACGAATATCCCTAGAGTGCGTAAAAATGCAGCTACCACTGCCATGCATTTTGTGAACACTCTTGGAGCAGAGGCCAGACCGAAAGGAAGCACCTTGTATTGGTAGTGCTTTCCTTGGTAAAGGAACCAAAGGAACCTTCTGTGTGTTAGATGGATGAGGACATGAGTGTACGCATCCTTGAGATCTAGAGAACAAAGCCAGTCCTGACTCTGAAGGTATGGAAGGAGAGTTCCGAGAGAAGTCATCTTGAATTTCTCCTTGCATAGAAACTTGTTCAACTCTCTGAGGTCTAGTATGGGTCTGTAGTCCCCTGTTTTCTTTGGGATGAGAAAATAGGGGGAGTAGAACCCTGAGCCCTGTTGAAGAAGGGGTACTTCTTCTATTGCCCCTTGGGCAAGAAGGGTAGCAATCTCTTGACCTAGAAGGTCGAGGAGAGATGTTGGAGAATTGAACTGTTTCACCATGGTGTGAGGGGGAAGGTTTAAGAAATGAAGCTTGTACCCCTCCCGTATGATGGAGAGGGTCCATTGCCTCTGCTGTGATTTGTTCCCATCTGGGAGCAAAGTGAGCTAACCTTCCTGGGATGGTGAAAGGCTCTGGATGTTCTAGAGCCAGAAAGGCTAAGTTCTCTAGTGGAAAGTCAAAGGCCCTGAGGAGGCTGAGGCTGTTGGGCCGTAGCAGTCCTCGCAGCCTGAGGCTTGGCCTGTTTTGGTTGTTGCTGTCTCTTTGTAGCAAAATGACCTTGAGAAGAGGCCTGACCATAACCAGAAGAAAAAGATCCTTTTTTGAATAACCTCTTCTTAAAAGAAGCAGTAGTAGACTTTGAGAGTCTATCTAAAGCAGAATTTTCAGCATCCATCTGGTTGGCTTTAGCTTGCCAATCTTTGCCAAACAGGTTTTCCCCTGTACAGGGAAGGTTACCTAGACCATCCTGTACCCAGGATTCCAAATCAGAGGCTTGTAACCAAGCTACTCTGCGTGCGCCTATGGCAATAGCCGAAGCTCTACTGGCACCCTCAAAAGAGTCAAAGGCTGCACGGTTGGAAAACTTGGATACATCCTGTGCATGTTTAAGCCAGGTAATATATTCCTCTCTCATCTTCTGACATAAAAGGAGATAAGGTGTGCAGATGATCTGTAACTTCTTTTAGAAACATCCCCATATAGAGACTATAGGAGTTGATTCTGGCTACAAGCATACTGGCCTGGAAAATTTTCCTGCCAAAAGCATCTAAGGTTCTGCATTCTCTTCCTGGAGGAGCAGAGGAGTGCCTTTTTGTACTCTTGATTTTTTTCATAGCAGACTCTACCACAATAGAGTGGTGAGGAAGCTGAGTCTTATGAAACCCAGGACAAGGAGGAACACGATACATGGTGTCCAACCTACGAGAAAAAGGAGAGGTGGAAAGAGGAGTTTCCCATATACCCAACGTGTGATCATAAAGAATCTCATGTATTGGTAAGATGGCTGCCTCTTTAGGAGCCTTAGGATATTGTAGAATATCTAATTTCTTGGCTCTGGGCTCAGTTTCAGAGGCTACTGAGATGGACAGGCCTCTGGCCACCTCCCTGATGAAGTCTTGAAAAGACAAGTCTTCAGGAGGAGACATTCTCCTTTTTGGAGAAGAGGGTTCCTGAGGAAGGATCCCCGATGCTTCAATGGAGGCCTCTGATGAATCAGATTCTTCAGAGGAATCGAAGTATCGACTGTGTGGATGCTCTCGCAGAACCCGATACGAGTACCGGGGGGTATCGACATCGGGAGTAATCGGTACCGAGTCGGTACTAATGGGCATCACTGAATAGCGTATCGCTACTGTCGACGTTGATGTTGATGCAAGCGGTACAGGTATCAGAACCAGTGCCGGATCCGGCACCGGAATCGGTACCGACAACGGAGTTTGTTGCGGTATCGTAGGCATCGCAGCTTGCATGAATGCCGTGATGGCATGCTGCATGGTCAGAATATTCTGATCCATCGACGCCACCAATGTCTGGATGTCGGTACCGGTAGGAACCGCCGGTACCCCAGAACATTGTAACAGGTGATCGGTCGAGGCCGAGCCATCGATGTCAACCTGTGACCCCATAGATAGAGCTTTGGAAGCCGGAGCCTCCCGCCGGGGTAATTTTGCTGGTGTGGATTCCTCAAGAGTAAGCTCGGGGACATCTCGATACTTAGAGGGAGATGTACCCTTTGAGGACCGGCCGGATTTAAGTTTGGTTACCTGAGATCCATGGGATGAAGAAGCAGCCCTGGAAGACGTTGATGCCGCAGAAGCTGCATCGGAGGGAAACAGGGTACTGAGCTTGGCTGCCCGATTTTGTAACCCTCTTTTAGACATCATGGAACAGGACTCACAATCCGCGATGGAGTGGTCAGGACCTCAACATTTTAGACACCAATCATGGGTGTCAGTGACAGAAATAGTGCCACTGCACTTCGTGCACTTTTTAAACCCGGAGGCGGGTTTTTCCATGAGGAAAAATTTATCTGTAGGCCTAAGGCCACAGAAGAAAAATGCACTGAAGTAAGAAAGAATAGTTTTGTGGGGTTTTTTTAGAAAGAAAGAAAAAAGACCAGTGGTACCGGTCCGGAGTCGAGAAGGCAGACACGCGACTAAAGAAAAATAAAAGAAAATAAGAAATTCTTCAGCGGTGACAGGAAACACGACCTGCTGGCTCCGCGGAAAAGAAGAACTGGAGAGAGGTGGTTAGGAAAGGCGGGAAGGCAGCGCGCAGGCGCTGTGGGATGCTCCCAAAAGCTTTCCTTTTGGACGCTGGGGAGCATTCCCGCGCAGGCTCAGTCGGTACCGACGTACCCCATATGTGAAGACTCATTCCTGCTTGTTCCTGGAGATCATGGGCTATGGAGGGTTAAGTGGCTTGCCCAAGACCACAAGGAGCACCTGTGGGGCTAGAAAGCAGTTACTTACCTGTAACAGGTGATCTCTGGGAACAGCAGGAATTAGTCTTCACATATGGGTACGTCGGTACCGACGGCGCCTGCACGGGAATGCTCCCCAGCATCCAATCAGAAAGCTTTTGGGAGCATCCCTCGCGCCTGCGCGCTGACTTCCCGCCTTTCCCACTGCCTCTCCTCAGTTGAGTTTCATAGCTGAGACAGAAGGAGAGAAAGAGGAAAGGAGATAGATACAACTCCTAGGGGAGGTGGGTGGGTTGTGAAGACTAATTCCTGCTGTTCCCAGAGATCACCTGTTACAGATAAGTAACTGTGCTATCTCCAGGAACAAGCAGAAATGAGTCTTCACATATGGGGACTCCCTAGCTGTGGGTGCCAGGGGAGATCCCATAAAATGCGTATCCCTGGAACAGGATGGCATTTCCCAAACCTGGATCCCCAGCATCCCCTGAGGGATGGGGGGTAGGAGTTGAATAGAGAAGAGCTGTAGAGGAACAGCGAATCTAAAGACTACAGAAAAAATGAGTCTTTAGAATGTATGTCAAGTATCATTAAAACATTTAATGAACTAGTACAATATAGAGCTTACCTACTGGATTGTAGGAAGTAGAACTGTGATGGAGTGTACTGTAGATGCAGTAGCGGAATCCTCAAGGTAACTTCACAGCAGTGAGGATGAAGTTCCAAACCTGGAATGGGCAGGTGACCCAGGTGTCAACTGGGGTAGGAGAAGAACGGCAGGTCTTCAATGGAAAGCTTTATGGGAAAAAGCTGAAAACTCTTTTAGGTACAGAGTTATTAACATTGAGGACTAAAAGAAGAAGACTGACCGATCTGGAGAATTAGCCCAGTCCTGAAGGGAAGAGGGGGTATGGAAAAAAAACCCTAATCCCAAGGAGAACAGGAGTGTACTCAGAAATACTGAAGATGTACACCGTCTTTCCTAGCTGGTAAGAGATAGGAAGACATTGAAGTTTGATACTTCATAGACAGGGAGATCTATAACAAAAATAGAAGTTGTTGACATCACAGCAGTAATTGTGTGTATAACCGCTCCCACTTACTGAGCTGTATGAGAATAGGCAAGCTGACTGTCTGGACCCCTTAAGGTAAAAGCTTTATAGCACAGACAGTTAGGGAGATAGTAGGTAATACATAGCGTCCTATGGACATCTCCCAATGGGCATATATATATATATATATATATATATTATTTATTATTAGTTATTTACTTTTCTTATATACCGTGCTATTAAAATCAGTGCGGTTTACAACTGAACAAAACATACTGCAATGTCACATGACAGTTGGGTTTACATTGAACAAGGACAAGATAACTTGGAGGTAACTGGGGTAAAACTATTTACAGAACTATTTATAAAACTATTTATTTATTTATAAATTTATTTATTTATTTATTATTTATAAAACTATTTATAGGCATGACTTATGCCCACACAGCTTACAGAAATATGTATGTATAGGACATATACATACATGAATATAAGCCTGAGGATACATGCCTGCAACTGAGCCCCATAAAAACATTCACTTGGGGAATGTGATGGGAAAAGATTCATCTAATAAGGGGGTGGAAACCACCTGAAGATATATAGAGAATCTATTTCTGCGGTGCAGGAATGTAGTTCAGTGAAAATAACCAGTATGGTTGCGTGAAAAAACAGAGGATAATAGCAGTCTGGCAAGAGCACGTCAGGAGTACTTTAGGACTCTGACATGTCCAAAGGACAAAAAAACGCATAGACTAAGATACCAGGATGACCCAGCCAAGGGACACAGGGGTATCATGTATAGTCAAAGAGTATGTGTTGTCCAAGTGGAGCAGAAAGCATAATGCCAAGCTGTAAGGAAAAAAGGGGTAGATTCCTGCAAGATTGGGAACTCCTTGGACATTCACGCAGAAAAAGCTTGTCTTCTGTATCACAACAGGAGACAAGAGGGTATAAAGAACCCATATAGCCATGAAATGATTATATAAGCTTTTTCTACTATGTGGAAAAACCCTCAGAGACAAAGTTCAATGCTCTGTAGCAAGGGCCCATAGTAGAAAGCTTCTCTGAAGATTGCAGAGAGCATTGTGCAGGAGAATTAAGACTGAAGTCAGGTGTGTTGCCACATCCTAGGAAAGGATATGGCTAGAAGATAACCTGCAGTGAGTAGCATTATGCAAGATAGTTGAAAGTAGCTTGCAATGAGCACTAAAGTGAAGAGTGAGAACAACATAACGCAAACCCAGTCCTGGAAGCACTTCCACAAAATTGGAACCAAGCAAATCACAACCATTGTCTCAAACCTGAAAAGCACCACCTCCCCTCTAGACCCCTGCCCTGCAACCTGGATCAAGACGGTAAAACAAGACATAGCACCCCACATCTCACACATAGTTAACCTATCCCTGCAACAGGGACTCATGCCCTCAGAACTAAAGAGATCAGTCATTAGACCAATACTAAAAAACAATACACTCAACAAGGAAGACCCAGCCTCATACCGTCCCATATCAAGCATCTCTTTCCTGGCAAAGATCATAGAAAAAACAGTCCTTCTACAACTCCAAGACCATCTGACAGACAATGCTCCTCTAGATGACCAGCAATATGGCTTCAGGCAACATCATGGAGTGGAAACCCTATTACTAGTCCTACTTAACAACCTCCTAAAGGGCCTAGAAAAAACAAAAGAAAATGTACATTCTTGTATTCATCGACATCTCAGCTGCCTTTGATACAGTTAACCATGAAACACTCATAAACAGGATAAAATCAATAGGAATAACTGGAACCCCCTAAAGTGGTTCACCTCCTACATATCCAATCGAACACAACAGGTTCAATTCAACGGAGAACAAGCAGAAACCCTTCACCCAAACACAGGGAATCCCCCAGGGCTCTGCTCTCTCGGCGCTTCTATTTAACATATATATGCAGCCTCTATGCAAAATTTTCACTCGGCACAAAATTAATTATCACATCTATGCCGATGATATCATGCTATACTCGCAACTAGACACTGAAAACCCAAACTACAGCCCACTGGAGACATGCATTGAAGAGATGCAAGACTGGCTACAACGAAGTAGTATGTCGATAAATCACAAAAAAACCGAAGTAATGTATCTCTCCAAAGAACCGAACTTTGTCCCACCCCCATCAATCACACTATGTGACAACACTTACCAAACGAAAAAAGAAATAAAGTATCTAGGAGTCACTTTTGACTGTGACCTAAAGATGGAGAAACACCTCCGAAAGACCAACAGAGCAGTTTTTCACAAGCTTAGAGTCCTCCAACCCATCCGGAGTATTATTGATCCCCAAGATTTCAGAACCGTGGCCCAAGCACTCATCATGCCACATTTTGACTACTGCAACGCCATCCTACAAGGTCTACCTAAAAAAAACCTAAACATATTACAAATGGCACAAAATGTAGCTGCCAGGGTCATAATGAAGAAAAAACTAAACGACCACATCACACCAGTACTAATTCAACTACACTGGCTACCCATAACAGCTCGCACTAAATATAAAATACTAACAACTACATTTAAACTCATCCACAACTTAGCACCTTCTTTCCTCAACAACCTAGTCAGAATGCAACCTCCTACCCGAAACAGGAGAACCCACAACGCCAACATCCTCCACACTCCAACAGACATAAGATCTACCAAAGTTAACACCAGCCACAAAGCTTTTTCATATGTGGCACCAACGCTGTGGAACCAACTACCAACAGAGCTACGAGCTAGCAATGACCTTCCAGACTTCAGAAAGAAACTCAAGACGCACATTTTCCAAACCCACTTCAACCTGAATTAAACCTTCAGTTGGGGGCAGCCCCCTGCCCACATTGAACAAGAAACCTATCCTGTGTATATGTATCTATGTATATATGTAAACATTATGTGTATATGTATCTATGTATATATGTAAATATTTCCTCCCCATAGCTACGATTTGTTAGCTCTGTGTGACGTGTTGTTCTGATAATCTGAAACTCTGTGTGACGTGCTTTTCTGATAATCTGTATGTAAACAAAATTTGTACCTGCTTTGATCTGGCAGTTTCATAATAATAATCTTACCGCTTCTGATCGCTGGAAGGAGCGGGATACAAATACTCTCTAAATAAAATAAATAAAATAAAGTAATCACTGGAACTCCTGCATGCACAGCAACTGAACAAAACAGCAGAGGGGATTCTCCTGTATAAAAACAGAGAGAAAACAGACAAAGGGAGCGGAGATATTCCCACCCCTGTCTGATGAGTTGTTAAGGCATTGAAGGATAACAAAAAGTCTGCACTGGAAAGAAAGAGAAGTGTTTCAGTATGGTATCAACTCAAGCAGGGGAAACCCTGGAAGAGAGGGGTTTGGAAGGCGACTTACCATATGGTAAGTCAGCTGAAGGAAAAGATGTCCATGTGGGGACAGAAACTATCATGGGATAGTTGTAACCTCCCTTCGTAGTAGTAAGAAGGGGAGAATTCTGTAACCCATGGACAAAAGTATCCTAACAGCTTAGCATACTGAAAAAGAAAAAAACAGTGTAGAGTTTGAAGAATAAACCTCTGCTAAGAAGAAGTTAATTGTAGATTGCAACATACAGGAACCTATGGTTGCTGGTTATGATTAGAGTGGTTAGAGTCTGGAGACCTCAGACTAGGATGAGATGTCCCTTGCTTGGGTACATCTGGAGGATGGGCAGGAGAAGGGTGAAACCTTTTCTTAGGGAAAGAAGGTTTGGTAGGACATTTCCTACGTCCTGGGGTAAAAGAAGGCTTAGGATGGTTTCCAGAACCAGGAAAGTCAGTGGAGCAATGAGCAACCTGACGTAAAGCCTCTCTATTGAAGAGATTTTCTCCAGTACAAGGAGAATTACCCAGTGTATGTTGTGCCCATCTGCTCAAGTCTGAAGCTTGCAGCCAGGCTTTACGACGTGCTCCAATGGCAATAGCAGAGGATCTGCTAACAGACTCAAAAGAGTCTAGAGAAGCACGAGAAAGAAACCAAGAGATATTCCTGCTATGATTAAGAAGCAAGGAATAGTCAGTGGCCTTAGGCTCTGACAAAAAAGGGGACAAAAGAGATAATTTCTCTGTGACCTCCTGAAGTGTCAGACTCATATAAAAAATATATGAGATAATTCTTGAAGCCAGAATAGAAGTTTGAAAGGTTTGACGTCCAAAGGTATCAAGTGCTTTAGATGCACGACCTGGCGGATAGGAAGAATGCTTCTTCTTGCTTCTTACCTTCCTCATTGCTGATTCCACTACAATGGAATGATGTGGAAGTTGGTTTTTTTGAAACCCCGGAGAGGGAGGCACCTGATACAGAACATTAGTGGCTGTAGAAGGCGAAGGAACCTTTAAAGGTGATTCCCACATCCTCAGAAGAAGATCCTGCAAAGAATGATGTAAAGGAAGCATTATATTTTCCTTTTCTGCAGGATCTTGGTTAAGAGTAGAGCCAGGAATAGGAATGGCAAGAAAGGTTGCCATGTCAAGGAGAAATTTCTGAAAAGAAGGATCTCCAATGGGAACTATTCCTGGGTAAGCTGAGGTTGAAGAAGCAGCTTGAGCACCAGAAGACATACTGGACTGGTGCAGAAAAAGAATCCTGCTAGATGGACAGTGATACTGACAGTTCTGATTCGAGGCAGTTAGTACTGCATCGTCAGTGCCCGGTATCGATTCCAAGCTAGGCATAGAAAGGATCGATGGCACCGATGGAACTGCAGGAATCGACATCGATACCGATACCGGTATCGGAGACGGTAATGTCATCGAAGCAGTGACCGGGGGCTGCTGAAGCGGTACCGAGGTAGCCAGAGAGCCTTGGTAAATATCCTCGGTACTGCGTAGTCGGAAACGATATGGGTCGGTTCCGAAACGCGTTGGTACCAAGTCATCTAGACTGGATATCGATTCTAGACTCGGCGTCGAAGGGAGCGAGTCTATCGATACATGTCTAGAAGGTACCGACATCGGTGGTGGTATCGGCGATGCCGATACAGGAAAGTCAATCGGAGTCGTATCGATCGGTTCCGAAGGTACCGAGGACGTCCGATGACGATTCCAGGTGAAGAGTGGAACACTTGACACCGGCGCCGATGTCGGGGTATCGGTACCGCTCGAAGTCGATACCAACCCCGAGCATGGCGAAGATACAGGAAAGTCAATCTGGGTCGTACCGATCGGCCCCGAAGGTACCGAGGATACCAGATGACGATCCCAGGTGCAGAGTGGAACACTCGACACCGATGCCGATGCCGGGGTATCGGTACCGCTCGAAGCCGGTACCAACCCCGAGCATGGCGGAGATACAGGAAAGCCAATCTGGGTCGTATCGATCGGCCCCGAAGGTACCGAGGACACCAGATGACGATCCCTGGTGAAGAGTGGAACACTCGACACCGGTGCCGATGCCGGGGGATCGGTACCGCTCGAAGCGGATACCACCCCCGAGCATGGCTCAGGTATGTTCTGTGAGGGGTGAGCCCCAGGAACAACCTGAAACCCCATAAATGCTTTGGAGCCCGAAGACTCCCGCCGGGGTTTTATTGCCAATGGGGTCTTGAGGGCAAGGCCGGAGCCGTCATCATACTGGGCATGAGACTTACCCTTCAAGAATTGGCTAGTCTTAACAGACTGTTTGTGGGTTACCTGATCCTGGAGAGAAGAATAAACCGGTGTCCTCACCTCAGGAGGAAAAACGGCATCGAGGGAAACTCGAAAAAGGGAAGGTCTTCTCCCAATAATACAGCCTGATGAATCAGGAAAACAAGGGTCAGGACCCAAACAGGTTAGACACCAAGCATTGGAGTCTAAAAAGAAAACTATGTTTCCACAGTGAAGGCACTTCTTAGGGGAAGGCGGCTCCATGTTGGAGAGGCCTGGTAGGCCCAAAACGTTAAGACAAAAACTGAGGAGAAAAAATCTCTCTAATTTTAGAAAAGAAAAGAATAAAGCACCGGCGGTACCGGTATCAGCGGGAAAGACAGCCGCAACCACAAGAAAACAAGGAAATAAGAATTTTAAAGAAAAAAGTTTCTGCGGTGACAGGAGGATGTCCTGTCGGCTCCGCGGAAAAACGAAAACTGAGGAGAGGCAATGGGAAAGGCGGGAAGTCAGCGCGTAGGCACGAGGGATGCTCACAAAAGCTTTCTGATTGGATGCTGGGGAGCATTCCCGTGCAGGCTCCGTTGGTACCGACGTACCCATATGTGAAGACTCATTCCTGCTTGTTCCTGGAGATACCCCAGTCCTTCCGGCCCAAGGTTGCTGTCCTCTAATGGGATTTGAACCCCCGACCTTCCGGCCTGAAGTACCTTGCCCCAACCACTAGGCCACTCCTCCACTCTACTTTTAAACTAAAAGTACTTTGCTGATACTAGGCCCTGAGTGACTATTAAATTTAAACTGCAAGCTCTCTGCTGGGTATGAAAGGTAACCAGAAAGTTTTCTTCTGTGTTTTAAATTTAAGCTTAAACTGCTGCTACTAGGCCCTGACTGATTTAACAAAAAACACTGGGTTCACAGATTAATTAGCTTTAATACAAAGAAGTCCTTTCAGAAAATTCCCATAAATATATACTCACAATTGCAGATCTCTCTCCAGAAGTAGCAGTCCCTTTTTCTAGTCCTTCAAGATGTCAACTAGCTCACTTTTGTTTACCTCTTTATTCACATCTTCTGGCTAAAGCCAGAAGGATGCTGGGTTGCATACAGAGAGTAATAACCAGCAGAAAGGAGGAGGTATTAATGCCCTGTACATATCATTGGTGAGGGCTCACTTTGAGTATTATGTTCAGTTTTGGAGACCATGTCTCAAAAGATAAAACGGTTCAGAGGAATGCGGCCAAAATGATTTGGAGCCTGTGCCAGAAAACGTATCTGAAGAGAATTGAAGATCTAAATATGTATACGCTAGAGGCGGGAGGGTGGGGGGCAGGGGAGATATGATACAGACGTTTAAACACTTAAAGGATATTAATGAACAAACAACATTTTTTCAAAGAAGGGGAAGCTGTTAAAACTAGAGGACATAAAATGAAGCTGTAAGGAGGCAAACTTAAAAGCAACAGCAGATTTTCCCAGATGTGTCCAGGGTCACACAGGTGCGACGTAAATCCTTTTTAGAATTGCGTCCGCGGGTGTTGGCCCTGGGAGCGGTTTTTCATCTTAAATTTCCCTGTAAATATGTGATATTATATCAGGGTACAAGATATGTCTTCTTTGAATCTGTTCAGTTGTCAAATTTCCTAGATAGTAAGGGAGTATAAGTATTGTTCCAGGGATCGATGGTAGTTTGATTGTACTATATTTTCTATTTCTTTTATGCTTTTTGATTTTAGATTTCCTGTTTTAATGTGAACGCACCCCCCTTGATGTGATTGCTCACTGTATTTCCTTTGGTGTTTGAAGGGTGGATGGGAATTGAGGTATTTTGTTTCTTGTAATGTATAAAAAATTTTTATAAATAAAAAAGCAACAGCAGGAAATACTTTTTCACTGAAAGAGTAGTGGATGCTTGGAATGCCGTCCCGATGGAGGTGGTGGGGGTAAATAGAGTGACAGAATTCAAAATGGCATAGGACAGAGTGGATCCCTTCATAGCAAAATAAACTTAACTATTTCTTATACTTCAACAGATAAAGAGGGGTGACCTGCATGGAAAAGTGGCTGCACCTACTCTAGCCACCTTAATAGACTGACAAGATGGATCATATTGATTTTTATCTGCCCTCATTTACTATGTTGCTATGATTCAATTTATTTATTTATTTATTTACATTCTCTTATATACCGCGCTATTCTGCATCAGTGCGGTTTACATTGAACAAACTGAAATTACATTGAACAGGGCATTATAACTTGGAGAGAACTATTTTACAGGGAACATGGGCTATGGAGGGTTAAGTGGCTTGCCCAAGACCACAAGGAGCACCTGTGGGACTAGAAACCCCAGTCCTTCCGGCCCAAGGTTGCTGTCCTCTAGTGGGATTTGAACCCCCGACCTTCCGGCCTGAAGTACCTTGCCCCAACCACTAGGCCACTCCTCCACTCCTTCAATACCCTCTAACATACAGAGCCACCCCTCCATCAATGTGATCTACCCTATCATTGTGATATAGTTTGTAGCCTGGTATAACGGCATCCCATTGGTTATCCTCCTTCCACCAGGTCTCTGAGATGCCAATTATATGTAACCTTTCATTCATTGCTATATATTCTAATTCTCCCATCTTATTTTTTTTTTTAGACTTCTTGAATTTGCATACAGGCATTTCAAAGTTTATTTTTTGCTAATATTAACAGTCTGGCTATTTGTCGACAGGGTTAATTTGGAATCTTTCAACTGTGTCTGATTTTTACTTAAAGGCACCTAGATTACTTTTAGCTTTATTGTAACCTCTCTATCGGGATGTCCTGACTTCCGTTTTGCTAGTATCCTTCAAGGATACATCATTCTGAACCATGCGCTCTTGGGTGACTGTCAGCTTTTCCCCCATTATCTAATTTAAAAGCTGGTCTCTCCTTTTTAAAGATTACTGCCAGCAGCTAGGTTCCAGCCTGATTAAGGTGGAGCCCATCCTTTTGGGAAAAAAACTCCCTTCCCCAGAATGTTGCCCAGTTCCTAACAAATCCAAACCCCTCTTCCTTGCACCATCGTCTCATCCATGCATTGAGTTTCCGGAGCTCTACCTGCTTCTTGGGTGCTGTGTGTGCAACAGGAAGCATTTCTGAGAACATTACCATGGAAGTTCTGGATTTCAACTTTCTATCTAAAAGCCTAAATTTGGTTTCCAGAATCTCCTTCCCACATTTTCCTCTGTCATTGGTACCAACATGTATCAAGACAGCAGGCTCCTCCCCAGCACTATCTAAAACCTCATCTAGGCTGGTGGTGTGAGGTCCGCTACCGTCACACCAGGCATGCATGTTACCAGGCGATCCTCACATCCACCAGCCACCCAGCTATCTATATTACTAATGATCGAATTGCCATCTACAACGGCTGTCCTAACCCTTCCCTCATGGGCACATGGCCCTGGAGACACATCTTTGGTGCGAGAGGGTATTACATCACATGGAGGACAGGTCCTAGCTACAGGATCACTTCTTGCCACACCAAGGTGATGCTCTCCTTTCATGTGACTTCTCTCCTCCATGGCAGCAGAGAGACTGCCAGACTGGAGGTGGGAATTCTCTACTACATCCCTGTAGGTCTCATCTATATACCTCTGTCTGCCTCAGCTGCTCCAGGTCTGCTACTCTAGCCTCCAGAGATCAGACTCGTTCCCTGGGAGCAAAGAGCATTTTGCACTTAGTGCCCACCGGGAGAAAATCATACATGTAACATTCAGAGCAAAAGAATGGATAGCCCCTATCTCGCTGCTGGACAGCTTATTGCATCTTAGATTTAAAGATTTATTTTAGCTAAAGTTGTTGAGCTATTTAAAGCTGTTAGGTAAATAGGGATACTTGAACTAATACAATTATACCTAATAAGTATAAGAGACTTTTAGTGTTGTCAGACGGCTGCCTAGGGTGAGAACTTACACAATCTTGACGATGCATATATTCATATGATTCTTGCAAGGTATTGTGGGTATTGTAGTTCATTCACTCCCAAACACAGCTGATGACAATAATTTGAGTTGTGAAACCAAGTGGTAAGATCAATAAAATACTTCTTTTATTGATGGGGTTTAATTCACCCAGCACATGTATGCTTGATAGCACTATAAATGAGGTTACTTGCTTGCAGTGTTTAAAATGGATAACAAAAAGTCACAAAGTAAACCAGAAAACAACCTTCAGCTTGTCAGGCAATTAGCTAATGTTTTCTTAGCAAGTAATTACCAAATACAAAGGCACAAAGTAAAGAATAAACTTTGCTGGTTAGGTTAACTTCTGCTTATTTTCCACGCCGATCTCAGCAGTGATTCTCCCTTGCTCACACACACAATCAGGTGCAGCCCTAATTACTATCAATGGACCAGCTGAAAGCCTTTAGCTGGCTGGCTGCTACTGTGTGAGCCCAAATCCTGCTTTAAGAGCTGTTTGCAGTGGAAATAAAGAACAAAGTTAGGTTTCTTTGTGATGGCTGATGTGTTTGCTCACGGAAAACTAGCAATAGCATTTAGATAGAGAACAGTCCATATAAATAGTTTCATCTGCTGTATCTCCCCCTTCATCAACAATCATAGGGTCAATATCATACATTGGCACAGAAGAGTCTTTCATTAAGGCACTATCATGAGAATGCTTATTCCCTTGCTGCCATTCTCTATTATAGATAGGGTCTGGATCAGTGTTCATACCTGAGCCTCTCCTGCCATCATAATTCCTCTCTGTATAGCCTGGCCAATATGTAATCCAATTCTGATGTCCAGCCTTCCAATCTTGATCCCTGGACACTGGATTTCCTCTCACATACCTTCTGGCCTTGGTCTGAAAGTCCCTTCCACATGCAGTCTTCTCTCTTCCAGGTAGCCACTGGTGATTCCTATCTCTGCCACTCCATTCCTCTGGCTGAATCCAGTCCAATGGACTCTGCTGGCTTTTGGAATACCTCCCAGTATGAGTACTGCCTTGGAATCTCCCAGACTTTCCAATGGCCTTTCTTCTCTTCCTTCCAGAGAGTTTCCTTCTCTCTCTATCTGCTTGGCTTGGCTTCTGTTTCTCCAGGTGATACTGGTGCTTGAGCTTGTAGCCGTTGCTGTCTCTGTATCTCTTCCTCCCTCTGTAGCTGTTCTTCCAACTGGGCTGGAGCTTGTAGTAACTGTTATCTGAAGAATAATCTCTATTCTTATTCTTTCCTAATGTGTGCTGCTCCCTAACACAGTGCAGCTGTCTTGAATCAGGCCCTGCCCTTTGAGATGAGTTCTTAGGGATTACCTCATAGCTCTCTTGATTGCACACACATTTTCCCACTTCAGCCCCTCTCATGGCTGCTGGAAACCTGGTGCATTCTGGGACTGGTAGTCTTTTATGTGAAAACTCTGTTTTCTTGCTTCTACCAGAACTGACAGGTTGCTTGTTCAGAGTCACATCATCTTTTCTATAGCTCCTACCTGAGCTATGATAAGCTTCCTTATCACAGTGTTTACCCCAAGGTAAACTGCAAGGACTTAATCTACTCCTAAGGCCTTAAGCCTACTTGGATCAACTATCAAAGAAACGACAAGCAGCCAAGAAATCAGACAATGCATTGCTCTTGGCAGAATGGCTATAACGGACCTAAACAAGATTCTCAAGAGCAGAGATGTCTCTCTCCATACAAAGATTTGACTTGTTCAAGCCATGGTATTTTCAATAATGTCATATGGATGCGAAAGTTGGACAGTGAAAAAGATAGACAGGAAGAAAACAGATGCCGTTGAATTATGGTGCTGGCAATGAATACTATGTATACCATGGACTGCCCGAAGAACAAACCAGTCGGTACTAGAGGAGATCAAACCTAAGCTTTGTTTAGAAGCTCAGATGACAAGTCTTCGACTTTCATATTTTGGACACATCATGCGAAGAGAGAGATTGTAAGAGAAAGACATCATGCTTGGCAAGGTAGAAGGTCGACATGAAAAAGGAAGGCCAGCAATGAGTTGGCTCGATACAACAGCAGCAGCTATGGGTGCCACTATCAACAATGAGCCGTCTGACTGAAAACTGAACACAGTTTAGGACAACTATCCAGAGGGTTGCTATGAGTCGACACAGACTTGACCGCACTTAGCAAGGCCTAATAACTTGCTGATGAAGATAATTAGTTAAACCTGAAAGTGAGTAAGATCACCCCCTTCCCCTTAATTGGTTTAGGAGGCTATAAATTAAGGACACAACTCCAGTCCTCAAACAGTTACATTTCCTTCCGGTTATTGCAAGGGAAAAATATAAAAACCTAATGACTATTTTCAAACATTTTCACCAATCCTCAGCAGATATTCTACAATCTATTATTTCAAAAGACAAGAGCATAAGACCAAGACAGTCTCAAAATATCAATAAACTTAATACTCCTTTGAACTTCAACAAATCAAAACAAATGACTTCTAAAAGAGCGTTTTCCTTTATGGCACCAGAGTTATAGAATTATATTCCTGAAGACTTAAGAACTCAGGAAGACCTTAAGGACTTTCGCAAATCTTTAAAGACTGACTTATTTATAGAATCATTTGGTGAAATTACTTAAATTAACCATTATGTATATTTAATTTCACTATGATATAGAATTATAACATACTATTTTGTTTTGTATTTATATTGTAATGTATCGTTTTTGTCTTCCCATACCCTCAATAAGTTAGCCTTTGTTGTCTTGTCAACCCCTTTGATTGAAGGATAAGGTGGTATAAAAAACTGGTTAAATAAATAAATAATGCCTGGAGTAGATAGGAAGGATGACCTATTTATATCTGTGCTTCTAAGGCAAATCTCTTAATTTCCTGTGTGATTCACATTGCCCATGGTTTGACAGAGGGAGCTTGAGCTTTTCAAGTTTCCCCCTTTGATCTGTCACTTGGCTTTAACACCTATTTAAAACAATTTTACAGTTCTATGGCCTCTTAACTGGAAGGCCTTTTTGTAAAAGGTCTCTAGAAGAAGTAATTAGATCTTACCTGCTAATTATTGTTCCTGAAGGAACGACAGTCCAGTCCCTTTACTTCTGGGTTACGCAACCCTTCCAGCAGCTTGGAGGCTGAGCCCAACCTTTTTGGAGGTGGAGCGGTATAAATACCACTGGGGCCACCCACCAACTCCAGTAATCGAATGAAAAAGCAGACTAAACAAACTTCTGTTCACAACCTACAAAACATAACCTAACCCCGCAAGGGGATACTTAACCAACAAACTTTTTTTTTTTTTTTTTAAGGAAATAGAAAATAGGAGTAGAGGACGAGGAATGGCTCCGGGGGGAGGTGGTTTCTTTACCCGAGACTTCCCGAGCCGACTTTCTCCTGGCCTCCTTCACCCAGACCTGGCTCCACGCTCGGTCCGCAGCTCCGCCCCTGCCTGATAGGCCTTCCAGGCCGACGGAACCGGGTGGGATCAGGGACTGGACTGTCGTTCCTTCAGGAACAATAATTAGCAGGTAAGATCTAATTACTTCTTCCTTATCGTCACTCCAGTCCAGTCCCTTTACTTCTGGGATGTAACAGAGCAGCTCAATCCTGGGTGGGATCCGGCAAACCGGACTGAAGAACCGCCAGGCCAAACCGAGCGTCCGCTGAACTCTGAACGTCCAGCCTGTAGTGCTTGGTGAAGGTATGCAGAGAGGCCCAAGTCGCCGCCCTACAAATATCCAACGGGGGAACTAGGCTGAACTCTGCCCACGAAGTAGCCTGAGCCCGGGTGGAGTGCGCCCGCAGCCCCACTGGAACCTGCTTCCCTTTCAGGATGTAGGCGGAGGCAATGGCTTCTCTGGTCCACCTGGAGATGGAGGCCTTGGCCGCCACCTCCCCTTTGTGCGGGCCTCTGAACTGGACGAACAGCCGGTCGGATTTCCGGAAAGGTGCTGTGCGGGCGAGGTAACGCTTCAAGGCTCTCTGGACGTCCAGGAGGCAAAGCTTGCTATCCCTACCTTCAGGTCCCTCGGCCAGAAAGGACGGGAGGGTAACTGTCTGGTTCATATGAAAGGGAGAGATAACCTTGGGTAAGAAGGAAGGCACCGTGCGTAGGACCACCTTGTCCTTGAGAAAGGACAGGAAGGGGGGTTGGGAGGACAGCGCTTGCAATTCGGAGACCCGCCTGGCCGAGCAGATAGCGACCAGAAAGACTGTCTTCAGGGTTAAGTCCTTCAAGGAAGCCCTCTTTACCAGTTCAAAGGGTTCCCCGACCAATGCATTTAGCACAAGGTTGAGATCCCAAGGGGGAATAACCGACCTCCGTTGTGGACACAGATGTCTAACCGCTGTTAGGAACCTGGAGACGTCCGCGTGGGCCCCTAGGGGCTTGCCGCGGACCTTACCTCTATAGCAAGCGATGGCGGCCAGTTGGACTCGTAAGGAGCTGTGCGCCAGACCCTTGTCAAAACCCGCTTGCAAGAATTCCAGGACCTCCGGGACTGAGGCCGAAAGGGGTTTCCTCCGGTGCTCTGCACACCACACTTCGAAGATGCGCCAAACCCTTACATAGGAGAGACAGGTCGAGCGCTTCTTCGCATTCAACAGCGTTGTGATTACTGCTCCTGAATAACCTCGCTTCAGGAGACGCGCCCTTTCAATAGCCAGGCCGTAAGCGAGAATCGATACGTGAGGCATCAGAACCGGGCCTTGCCTGAGCAGGTCCCTTTTGTAAGGAAGCCGCCAAGGCTGGTCAGCTAACAACCTCACCAGATCCGCATACCAGGGGCGGGGCGGCCAATCCGGAGCTATGAGGATTACCAATCCCCGGTGAGACTCAACCCGCTGGAGAACCTTTCCGATCAGGACCCAAGGAGGAAACACGTAGAGAAGACCCTCCGCCGGCCACTTCTGAGACAGGGCATCCAGGCCTTCGGACATTCTTTCCTTCCGCCGGCTGAAGAATCGGTCCACCTTGGCTGACAAGAACCTTGCCATGAGATCCATGACTGGGAGCCCCCAGCGGGCCACTATTCGGTCGAAGGTCTCCTGCTCCAGTTCCCACTCTCCGTGGTCTATCCTGTGCCTGCTGAGGTAATCGGCCGTGACATTGTCCGTGCCTGCCACGTGCTGAGCTGAAAGCGCTTCCAAACGGGTCTCCGCCCACTGGAAGAGAACTTCCGTCTCCTTCTCCAAGGCGGGGCTGCTGGTGCCGCCCTGGTGGTTGATGTAAGCTACCGTGGTGACATTGTCGGAGAGAACGCAAATTGCTCTTTGTACTAGGGACTCGAGCGCCCTGAGCGCTAGGATGACGGCCCGCAATTCCAGTCTGTTGAGATTCCAACGGGGTCCAGCAGCCCTGGACGAACTGGTCCTCGCAGTGAGCCCCCCAGCCTGCCAGGCTGGCATCCGTTGTCAACAGTACCCATAGATGAGGCTCGAGGGGCATCCCGCGCTCCAGATTCCTCGGGCACTGCCACCAGCGAAGGGCTTGTTTGGTCCGCGGAGCACAAGGTAGCTGCGTAGACAGGAGATGATGTTGGGGGGACCACCGACGCAATAGGGCCTGCTGTAAAGGACGCATGTGGGCCCTGGCCCAAGGCACTACCTCTATCGCCGCCGCCATTGTGCCCAGAACCTGAAGATAATGCCATGCTGAGGGGTTTCGCCTGCTCAGAAACTGCGTGACTAGTAGTCTTAGGTCCCTTGAATGCGTTCGTGACAGGAACACTCTGCCCCTGCCGGTGTTGAATCTTGCTCCGAGATACTCGAGATCCTGGGAGGGAGTCATCCTGCTCTTTGCTCGGTTGATGACCCACCCCAACTCCTCTAGAACCTGAACCACTCTGGCCGTCGCCGAGCGGCTTTCTTCTTCCGACTTTGCCCGGATCAGCCAATCGTCCAGGTACGGGTGTACCAGTATTCCCTCCTTCCGAAGGGCAGCCGCTACTACCACCATCACCTTGGTGAATGTCCGTGGAGCCGTAGCTAGGCCGAAGGGAAGGGCCTGGAATTGAAAGTGGCCCCCTGGCACTGCGAATCTTAGGAACTGTTGATGGGACTTCCTGACCGGTATATGCAAGTAGGCTTCTGTCAAGTCGAGGGACGTCAGGAACTCCCCGCCCCTTACGGCTGCGATGACTGATCGTAGGGTCTCCATCTGGAAATGTGGAACCCTGAGACAGCGATTGACCTGTTTTAAATCCAGGATTGGTCGAAAGGACCCTTCCCTTCTTTGGCACCACGAAGTAAATCGAGTACTGACCCGAGCCTAACTGGTCTGGTGGTACTGGAACCACCGCCCCGAGCGCCATTAGCCGTGCGAGGGTTGTCTCTATCGCCGACCTCTTTGCAGAAGAGCCGCTGGGAGACTGAACAAATGCTGGAGGTATTTGTTTTGCAAATTCGAGAGCATAGCCCTCTCTGATCACCTCCAGCACCCATTGATCCGAAGTGACCCGGGACCAGGCGGGAAGAAACTGCCTTAAACGTCCTCCCACCGGCAGCTCTTCCCCCTGGACCCCCGCCACTTCATTGTTGTTTTCTAGGTCCCGAGGAGGAGGATGACCCAAAACCTCGACCTGCTCCCCGAAACCCTCTAAAGCCTTGACCCCTAGAGGGAAAACGTCCCCTGGAGGAGGAGTTGGACCTGGCTGGGCGAAACCTCCGGGTGTCCCTAGCCTGGGTACGCGCCGGGGGTAGAGGACGACCTTGTTTCGGTCTATCTTCCGGGAGCCTTCCTCCCTTGGACTCGCCAAGGTCCTTTACCAGTTTCTCTAAATCCTCGCCAAACAACAGCTTCCCCTTAAAGGGAAGACGACTCAGGCGTGCCTTCAAGGAGGCATCCGCTGCCCAATTCCGTAACCACAAATAACGCCTAGCTGCGACCACCGAGGCCATGTTCTTGGCCAGGCTTCTGATGAGGTCATACTGACTATCCGCCAAGTAGGCTGCTCCGGATTCCAACCTAGCAGCGTTGGCCCGAGCATCGCCTGCGGAGCCCTCTGCTGCCTGAAGCTGTTGTGACCACCTTAAACAGGCCCGAGCTACCCAAACTCCCGAGACGGAGGCCTGCAAGGCGAGAGCGCTTACGTCAAATGCTTGTTTCAGGAGCGTATCCAATTTTCTGTCTTGAGAATCTCGTAAGGCCGTACTGCCCTCAACTGGGATAGTAGTCTTCTTAGTGACTGCTGATACCGCCGCATCCACCCTGGGAGACTTCAGGAGCTCTTTGTCTGCCTCTGGAAGAGGATATAGACGAAGCATGGACCGGACTCCCCTTAAACTTGACTCCGGTTGATCCCATTCTTCCTGGATCATCTGACGCACTACCCTGTGGACAGGAAAGACCTTCTGGGATCTCCTAATGGCCTGGATCAAAGGATCCTCCAACGCCGCCTCCTCTGCTGGCGTATCTGAGGCCACATTGAGAACTTTCAGGGACTCATTAATTAACGTCGGGAGTTCCTCCCGGCGGAAGACTCTGATTATCCTGGATTGGTCCTCCTCTGGAATCTCCCCTTCTTCCAGCTCCTCTTCTTCTTCGTCCCAGTCCTTGTCCGAGTAAACCTCCTCCAGAGTGCCCTGCGAGGGGGACGCGAGGGGCTCCTCCTCACTCAGACGGGGGTGCTTAGGTGGAATGCCGGATTCCGGATTGCTTGCTCTCAAGGGTCTGGCTGACTTGTCTTCCATCGACGGACCAGCCTCTCCTGCTCCTAAGCCCTGCTTACGCAAGCAATAGGCCTTGTGAAGTAAGAGGATGAAGTCCGGGGAGAGAAAGTCCCCGGCCCCCCCTTCCCCTGCCGGGAGGGGGAAGGGGGGCAGGGAAGGAGTGGGTACGTCCGAGGACGTAGAAGGAGGAGCCAGAGACGACTCCTCCCCTTCTGGGGGGTCACCTGACCCTTGAGAAGAATGAGACATGGTCAAATTAATTTCCTGCTCCACTGAGGCAGCCACTGCGGCACAGTTCCTGCAGATTCCTGCCTCTGCGGAGGTGCCCCTACGTGTGCCACAGGAAGGACAGCGAGACTTGGTCGCCATGACCTAGGGCTGAGAACTTCCTACTACGAGCACTCAAAAAACAACCAGCACAGCCCAGAAAGGTTGATCTTCCCTTTACTAACTGTGAGAGAGAGAGAGAGAGAGAGAGAGAGAGAGACTCTCTCCTCTGGCAGATTGAAAAGAAAGGAAATAGTTCCCCCAAGGAAACTAACAGCCCATTTGTTTGGTAACTAAAAATAATAAAGGAAATTCAAATCACTCCGATTAACGCTAAAAAATAAAAAGGGAGCATAACATTAAAATAAAATTAAAATTAAACTAAAGATAAACTCCTTTTCCTCAATTAGAGGTACTTGCGTTCTTAAAGGCTGTGTTGGATCCTGGGCCCGACTCAGCGATCACTGCCCGTTGGCTCTACACGTGGTAGGCCTCACCACGTGGAGCCTGAACGGGGGGACCGCGAGTCTATCCTTCGGGCCGCGCTGCACTCCGGAGTTTGAAACCGCTGCTCCTCTTGTGAATCGCCGCTTTGATTGCTCCCCTGCAGTCACCGGGAAGACCGGGTCTCGCCCCCGCGTCCTTCAGCGCCGGGACGGATCCGGCGGTAAACGCTGGCTAGCGGTGCTGCCTCAAGCGCTCAGCCACCAGCAGGGCTTCGGCGCGAGGCAGGTCTGAGTTAGTGCAGGATCTGGCGTCTCAGCAGCAGGGAAGAACAGAAATTCCTCCTCTATGCTACAAGCAGAAATCACCTCCGATGCCCGTTCCGGGGGGGGGGGGGGGGGGGGGGGGTGGAGAGAGAGCAGACAGTAATTAAAGGAGCAGAGTCCTAGAAAAACCAAATGGAAGGCAACCAATAAGGTAAAGGGAAAAATAAAGTAACAAATGTAAGAAAATAAATGAATTAAATAAAGAGTAAGACTCCAGTAAGCCCTAGGCTTACGGAACCCTCCAGCTGCTTGGAGGCTGAGAATACTGGAGTTGGTGGGTGGCCCCAGTGGTATTTATACCGCTCCACCTCCAAAAAGGTTGGGCTCAGCCTCCAAGCTGCTGGAAGGGTTGCGTAACCCAGAAGTAAAGGGACTGGACTGGAGTGACGATAAGGAAAAATCAATTTCTCTATATACTCAAGAATATTTACCCTGTTCTACTCTGTTAAGATAAGCCTCAGGTGGCTTTAATTTAACCAAAGGCTGGTTTGTTATACTAAGCCCCAGCTGTTTTAACAAAACACAGATTTTATCAGTTTTAACCCAAAGAATTTCCTTTTCCCTAAGATTTAGAGAATTTCTCAGGAGGTTAATATGTACAAGTGCAGATTTCTTCTCAGCAGCAGCAGCAGCCCTCTTGGTAGTCCTTCAAGAGCCTTTCCATCCTGGACTCTAGCCCTCTGGATGAGCCCATCCTCTGCTGGTAGCTTCCATGGCTCCAGTCATGGCTACGGCCTCTGGATCCCAAGATTGCAAGTTTGATCCTTGGTACACCTCCATTGCCATGCTGGGTTAGGCCTAAGGTCCATCTAGCAGAGTCTCTTTTCCAGAGGCTAGTGGTTTTCATTGGACCACCTAAGGAGCTGCTACTTTTTAAGATTGACCACTACCCCCACAAGTATGGACTTGGAAGAAACTCTGAACCAATTGAAAACCAGGGCCAACTACCCTGATAGGTACTGCTGAGAGTTCTGAAAGTCTCAGGAGTCCCAGAATCAAGAGCAAGAAAAAGCACAAAGACAATACCTGCTTCCAAGAACACAGACCTATCCTCAGAGGCACACTGGGATTTAGATTCCACCAAGTGCCTCAAAGCTTGTAAAACAAACTTTCCCCTAAATGTGAGTGTGGTCCAAATGGGAGAGGTCATTAGCCATACCAGACAGGAGGTGGTAGAGAAGAGGACAGTATCTGAATTCAAAGAAGCATGCTACAAACACAGAGGATCTCTAAAGGAAAAAAGGGGACCGTTGTAGTGGTTGATATGGAAGGATAGACTAGATAGGCCATGTGGTCTTTTTCTGTCATCATGTTTCTATCACACCCTGAACTGTCCAGATAGGCCACAGCTGACTGAGTCATGGCATCATCCTCCAGGAGTAACTCCACCCACTGGAGAAGGGCCTGAACCATCAAGTCGCCACAGATTTCTGCCTGGAGGCTATGAGACAAGGCTGAGAACCCGGGCTTGGGGCATGCTTCCATCTTACAATGCAGCTGAACTCTGAGGGTGGTCGCACCCTTATCAGGATGGTGGTACGCTTTATAGCAGTAACATGCAGTCACTTATTCAAATCCTGTTGAGGGAGTGCATGCAGCTTGCTCAGGACAGACATCCTTCACTGAGGAATCTGGCAAGTCCTATTCTGTAGAACCAGACCTGCAGGAAGGAGTGTCCCTGAGGTTTATTGCCACTAGTAGAAACATTTGACAGCTGTAGGTAAGAGGCCACCTGAAAAAAACAGGGCCACCAATTTCCCTCTTCTCAATGGCTGGGCAATGCAGGGATCTTCCTAGCTCTTCCTCCAAGACCACACATCTTCTTCCAGTCTAAGTTCCTCTCCAAACTGATCTCTAGCTCAGTTTCCTGGGAGAGCATGAGTCACCAGGAGCCTCTTGCGCGTTCAAGACTTGGGATGAGCTTCTTTTCAGCAAGGAGCCTAAACCAAAATATACTGAAGGTTGGGAGGTCCCCCAAACCTGACCCTCATTACCCTGCCAGAAAGACTATGCTTGTTGAAGTCATCTGGTGATATGGAACCAGAAACAGCAGACATCAGGTTCTTGGCTGTTCCCCTTTCAACTGATACCTGTTTTTCATTCCCCAAACCTGTCTGGGGAAGCAGAAGAGGTGAGAAGTGCTCTGGACTACACGAGGTTGTGACCAAGACCTCCACAACAGACTCCTCAGACTCCAAGTCCAGAGTTGGAGGGGCACTGTTATTTACAGGATCCACTGCTAACTGCTCTTTTGGAAACTTTGATCAGCACACACAAAGGGAATTCATGGGACCGGCTCGCCAGACAGCACTTTTGATGGACTTGACAGGCAACTCCTCATACATACATGTTTAAGGTAGCAGCATTGACAAAACTTGCATGTGTAACTTTACACATGTACATGGCTGCACAACTCAAGACGTATGCAGCCACAAATACACATGCACTGGGAGCAAGCAGAAAGAATTAGCGCTTAAATACAAGCATTCACCAGACCCAACAAATCATGCCAATGGGAAGAATGGGCCACCCCTCACAGCCATAGCTGAGAAATGCAGGTAAAAACAAGTCAAATACTGCACTTACCCCCATGAAGCCCAGGACCAAACATGCTGGGCTCAGACCGCTCCCATGTACTCCATTCTCTCCTCACATACCTGCTCTCCAATTCTGTCTAAACATTGTTCTGGGGGAGGGAGACTGAAGGCTTGTGTGAAGACAAGTTGTGATTTGGAAGAATCCATAGCTCTCAAATGGTCAGGATTATTGATGAGGAGGGCAGCCCTCCCCCCCCCTCCAAGTGGAAAACTCAGGACACCCCTTAGATATGTTCTGGAGATATCTGCTGTCGAGCTCTACTGGGTTCAAGGTGCCCCTTAGGACAGCTGCCTAGGAGCTAATCCTCTTTCACAACAGAGCTGCACCATCTTGCGCCCTCCATCTATGGAAGACAGAGAAATACTGACGTATGCACCTAGCTGCACTTGCTCAAGTAGCAGGATGTCATCACTAGAAATTTCTAGTTTTTTCTCTTCTCTGCCTTTGCTGGCAGAAGGACACAACCCATTTGTCTGGACTGGTATATCAGGACAATCTGGAATAACGTTTTCTGAGTTTTTCAGCCTTGCTTACTGCTTGGCAATTTTCATTCTGGCTTTTCTCAGTGCTGCAGAAGATAGACCAAGTGATGACATCACTGAAAGCATAGTTACTCACCTGTAACAGGTGTTCTCCAGGAGCAGCAGGAATCAGTCCTCACATATGGGTGACATCGGCGCAGACGGAGCCCTCGCGGAGCAATTTTCCCCAGCTTTCAAAGAAAGCCTTTGGGAATTGCAGCGCGCATGCGCGGTCCTCTTCCCGCCCAAGGGTGCCATCTTGCTCAGTCAGATGACATAGCTAAAAGACAGCAAAAATTAGCAAAAACGAAATCATATAACTGCAACTCCAAGGGGAGGAGGGAGGGTTGTGAGGACTGATTCCTGCTGCTCCTGGAGAACACCTGTTACAGGTGAGTAACTACGCTTTCTCCAGGACCAAGCAGGAAGTCAGTCCTCACATATGGGACTCCCAAGCTTAAGGCTACCGGAGACCCTAAGCACAAAAATGAGCTCCCTCAAGGTCAGTAGCACAGAAGGAAGGAATCTTCTCTGAGTATGTCTCCAACCGGTAGCCCAACAACCGGGACGGAGGGTAGGAGTTGCCTATACCTCGAAGAGGTTACGGAGGACTGCCTGTCCGAAAGCACTGTCCCTGCGGGACTCCCTCTCCAGGCAGTAATGGGCTGCAAAAGTCTGGCTTGAAGACCAAGTAGTGGCCCGGCAGATGTCTGCCAATGGAACAGAGCGGAGGTAAGCTACCAACGTAGCCTTCGCCCGAACACGATGAGCTGTGACTCTACCGTCCAGCACGAGGCCGGCTGCCTCGTAAGCCCAAGCGATACAGTCCGCAATCCAGATGGACAGAGTACGCTTGGAGACAGGGAGCCCCAACTTGTTGGGGTCATAAGACACGAAGAGCTGAACAGCCTTTCGGTGCTCACGCGTACGGTCAAGGTAGAAGGTCAACGCCCTTCTACAGTCCAGGGTATGCAGGACCATTTCAGCTCGGCTGGAGTGCGGCCTGGGAAAGTAGGTCAGAAGTACCACCTCCTGGTTGATGTGAAAAGGGGAAACCACTTTGGGAAGAAATTTAGGGTGAGTCCGTAGGACTACCCGGTTCTTGTAGAACCTAGTGTAAGGAGGATCAGAAACCAGGGCCTGCAGCTCACTAACGCGTCTAGCAGAAGTGAGGGCTACCAAGAACAAGGTTTTCCATGAAAGAAAACGTAGCGGACAGGTAATCCGCTGCAAAACCACATTAAGATCCCAGTCCGGGGCTGGCGGGCGCAAAGGTGGCTTAAGGAGAAGGCGGCCTCTGAGAAACCGAGCCACCAGAGGGTGGCTGGAAAGAGGTCTACCATCCACCGGCATGTGATGCGCAGAAAGAGCACTGAGGTGGACCTTGACCGAGTTGGACTTAAGTCCAAGGTTAGAGAGAGAGAGCAAGAATTGCAAGACCACTGATGCTGAACAGGAGAAAGGATCCTGAGACTGCTGAGTACACCAGACGGAGAACCGGTGCCACTTGAGAGCGTAGGCCCTTCGGGTGGAGGGCCTCCTGGAGGCCAAGACGACCTCCTCCACATCTGGAGGTAGCTGCAGAGGAGCAAGGACTACCCTTTCAGCAGCCAGGCCATCAGATGAAGGGACCGGAGATTGGGGTGTAGGAGAGTCCCCTGATCCTGCGACAGGAGGTCGGGCTGAAATCCCAGTGGAAGAGGAGTGTCTACTGCTAACTGCATCAGAAGCGGGAACCAAGATTGTCTCGGCCACCGGGGAGCCACTAGGATCATCGATGCTTTGTCTCTGAGAACCTTGAAGAGCGTCCGAGACACCAGTGGCATGGGAGGAAAGGCATACAAGAGGCCGGTGGACCATGGAATTAGAAAAGCATCCGCCGCTACCCGGAGAGGATGCGGCTGTCGAGAGCAGAATCTGGGCAGCTGCCGGTTCAGAGGACTCAAAACAATAAAGGCTCACACCGTTTAATGGCTCACCCTACGACTCAAAATAGCCGTTGTTGATTCACACTGGCAATCGGTCTCAGAAAAACCAGTGGCACTTGAACCAAGAGCTAATAGCTCGTGAATTGTGCCAGTTTCACATCAATGACCTTATGCCATTTAACGCTCACAGCAAGGCACCCCAAGCGTTTCACGTGAGAAGTTTCATCAGGGAATCGTCCAAATTTTACTGTGAAAATGTGAAAAGTGTGAAATTAATAACATGGCCAGTCGCATGTTTACTCCTTAAAGACCAACACTAAAAAGCAAATCTGCACGTCTGATGCTGCTGGCGTGTCTACTTGCATCATGTTGCTCGCAATTACAAAGTTCTCCGATGAAGACAAAACGCCGCGCATGCGGGATCTGATCAAAGCCACCATCTTTGAAGGGACTAGTACTCACGTGGCCCAGCGGAGGTAATAGAGTTACACACCTGCTTAAAAGTGGCTTCTTAATTAAGCATTTCCATGAAAACGCCAATCGATATCAAGCATAAAAACCTTACACAATGTAAAAAAATGTATATATATAGGAAATGTGGAAAAATAGAAAATGTGGAAAGCGTAGTTACTCACCCGTAACAGGTGTTCTCCAGGAGCAGCAGGAATCAGTCCTCACTTATGGGTGACGTCGGCGCCGACGGAGCCCTCGCGGAGCAATTTTCCCCAGCTTTCAAAGAAAGCCTTTGGGAATTGCAGCGCGCATGCGCGGGTCGTCTTCCCGCCCGAAGGTGCCATCTTAGCCAGTCAGATGACATAGCTAAAAAAGACAGCATAAAAATTTGCAAAAAGAACATAAGCAGACGATTGCAACTCCAAGGGGAGGAGGGAGGGTAGTGAGGACTGATTCCTGCTGCTCCTGGAGAACACCTGTTACAGGTGAGTAACTACGCTTTCTCCAGGACCAAGCAGGAAGTCAGTCCTCACTTATGGGACTCCCAAGCTCAAGGCTACCGGAGACCCTAAGCACAAAAATGAGCTCCCTCTAGCTCAGCAGCACAGAAGGATAGAATCTTCGCTGAATTATCACCCACCGGTAGCCCACATCCGGGATGGAGGGTAGGAGTTGCTCAGACCTCAAAGAGATTACGGAGGACTGCCTGTCCGAAAGCACTGTCCCTACGGGACTCCCTCTCGAGACAGTAATGGACCGCAAAAGTCTGGCTCGAAGACCAAGTAGCGGCCCGGCAGATGTCTGCCAGCGGAACAGAGCGGAGGTAAGCCACTGACGTGGCCTTTGCCCGAACGCAATGAGCCGTGACTCGACTTTCTAAGGCGAGTCCGGCTGCCCCATAAGCCCAAGAGATACAGTCCGCAACCCAGATGGACAGAGTACGCTTGGAGACCGGGAGTCCCAATTTATTGGGGTCAAAAGACACAAAAAGCTGAGCAGCTTTCCGGTGCTCCCGCGTACGGTCAAGGTAGAAGTTCAATGCCCTTCTACAGTCCAGGGTATGGAGGACCGTCTCAGCTCGGCTGGAGTGTGGTCTGGGAAAGAAGGTTGGAAGTACCACCTCCTGATTGATGTGAAAAGGGGAGACCACTTTAGGCAGAAACTTTGGGTGAGTCCGTAGGACTACCCTATTCTTGTAGAACCGAGTGTAGGGGGGATCAGACACGAGGGCCTGCAATTCACTTACGCGCCTAGCGGAAGTGAGGGCTATCAAGAACAGTGTTTTCCAAGACAGAAAACGGAGAGAACATGTAGCCATAGGTTCAAAAGGCGGACAGGTGATCCGCTGCAAAACCACATTCAGGTCCCAGTCCGGCGCTGGCGGGCGCAGAGGTGGTTTAAGTAGAAGACGACCTCGGAGAAACCTCGCTACGAGAGGGTCGCTGGAGAGAGGTCTACCGTCCACCGGCACATGATGTGCCGAAAGAGCACTGAGGTGAACTTTGACGGAGTTGGACTTAAGTCCCAGATTAGAGAGGTGCAGCAAGTACTGCAAGATCACCGACACCGGGCAGGAGAAGGGATCCTGCGACTGTTGGGTACACCAGACTGCAAAGCGACGCCATTTAAGGGCGTAGCATTTGCGGGTAGAAGGGCGTCGCGCAGCCCAGGACGACCTCCTCCACCTCCGCCGGCAGGAGAAGGGGAGCAAGGACTACCCTCTCAGCAGCCAGGCCATGAGGTTGAGAGACCGGAGGTTGGGGTGCAGTAGGGACCCCTGATCCTGAGTGAGGAGATCCGGTTGTACCCCCAGAGGGATCGGACCCTCCACCGCCAGTTGCAGCAGGAGCGGAAACCACGGCTGTCTGGGCCAGCGAGGGGCCACCAGGATCAAAAAGGCTTTGTCTCGGAGAACCTTGAAAAGAGTCCGCGAGAGACCAGCGGGATGGGAGGGAAAGCGTACAGAAGGCTCCCCGACCATGAGATCAGAAAGGCGTCCGCCGCAACCCGAAGGGGGTGTGGCTGACGAGAGCAGAAGCGAGGAAGCTGCCGGTTGCGAGGACTGGCAAAGAGATCCATCGTGGGGAGGCCCCACTTGAGGAAGAGCTTCTGAACTACCAAGGGATCCAGACGCCACTCGTGCGGCTGGAGGACCCTGCTGAGTTTGTCCGCAAGGCAATTGTCTTGGCCCGGGAGATAAACCGCCTTGAGGAGAATGCCGTGACTGATGGCCCAAGAGCAGAGCTTCTGAGCCTCTTAAGACGATGCATGGCCGATTCCACTACCATGGAATGGTGTGGCAGCTGTGCCTTTTGAAAGCCAGGGCTCTTGCGGACCCGATAGATAGAATCGACCCGCTTGCTCAGGACCGGCGAGGAGGCCGGACTCTCCCACATGCGGAAGAGTAGTCGTTCCAGCATAGGAGGAACCGGCACAGTAAAGTGTTCCCTCGCGGGAGAGTCATACTGGAGGGCGTCGAGCTCTTCGGCTCGAGGCTCCTCCTCGGGATCCGCAGGGAAGGCCAAAGCCTTGGCCATATCCCTAACGAAGTCCGAGAACCGGGCATCCTCCGGGGGGGACTGCTTCCGAGGCTCGGACTCCGGCGAGTCCGATGGGACACACCGAGTCCGGAAAGAATCAGGTGACTCTTCCTCCTCAGACTCCCAGACCGACTCCGACGAGGACTCGGTGGGGTCGGCCCGGGCAGGGTGCGGCGCCAGCCGCCCCGACGCCGAGGGAGTCGGCGTCGGCGACCTCGGTCCCGAACGGGAGGCCGAGGGCGACCTCGACCGAGGATCGACTCGAGTTCTCATCGACTCGAGGATCGGCTCGGTCTCCGGGGTCGACTTGGACGTCGACGTCCCGGCGGTCGGGGCAGCGAAGCCAGCGAGCAGTGCCCGCTGCTGGTCCATGAAGGCAGACAGTCTGCTCTCCAAGGCCGTCAACCTGAGTCCGAGCTCAGGTGACCCAGCAGCCCCCGACTCGGGCCCCGACGGCGTCGGGCCCGACGTCGGCTGTCGCGGAGGCGAGTCCAGAAGGACCACAGGACTTACCCGGGCAGGCATCTCCGACTCCAGGCGAGGTCGCTTCGGGATGTGTTCCTTCTCCAAGGACCCGGGGCGGCTGTCGGGGCTATGCGACCTGGCCCTCGCGGAGCCAGGAGCGTCCACCGGCGCCGCCCTCGCGGGTTTTTCCTTCCGACGATGGTCCCCAGAGGGAGAACCCCGGTCGGAGGAGCTCCGGCGACAGTCCGAGCTGGAGCCTTTCGACACGGAGGCCTCCGATGAGGTCCGGGTACGGCTGGGGTCAGCGAAGATTCTCTCACGCTGATGCCGCCGACTTCTCAACGCCTTCGAGGACAGTTTGCTGCAGGGCCCACAGATCAGTTCCTCATGATCCGGGCCCAGGCAGCGGAGGCAAAAGTCGTGTGTGTCGGTTAGTGACATATTTCGGTCACACCGACCACACCGCTTAAACCCACTGGCAGCCATCGGGGGAAAAAGGGCCCCTGCGAGGTCAAAGGACCGGGCTGCCAGGGAAAACGAAAACGAAAGCTGACTAAGTCAGAAAAACCGAAAAAACGTAAGAGGACTCGAGACCGGCGTCGCGAGTCCGGGCGGGAAAACGATCGGCGTCGAACCGAAAGAAAAAGGATAAAATAAAGAAGAAAATCAACTTTTTAGCGGGGGACAAGACGGGGACGTCTGTAGGGCTCCGCGGAAAAAAGAAGACTGGCTAAGATGGCACCTTCGGGCGGGAAGACGACCGCGCATGCGCGCTGCAATTCCCAAAGGCTTTCTTTGAAAGCTGGGGAAAATTGCTCCGCGAGGGCTCCGTCGGCGCCGACGTCACCCATAAGTGAGGACTGACTTCCTGCTTGGTCCTGGAGAAAAATAGAATACAAAAACTCCGTCACTTTTCCTTTCAAAATTAAAAATGTAGAACTATTGCAGTGATGCCAAGTTTCTCTAAAGGCACAGTGCCAGGTTCAGCCGAACATTTAATCCTCTTGGACTCACAGTATCCAAGGTGAAGATCCACTTCTGTTCTTTCCACAAAAGAGTGTCACCAATGGTTCTACCCCGCATGCCAAATTCGACGTGGTCAATGCAAAAACACCGCAGCTGTTCAAAAATATGCTGTCGTAAGCAATGCTGGACTAATGGTGCTTCAAGTACTTTGAAATTTAAACGGCTGCTATGCTCCCGCATTCGAATGCGGAATGCCCGTTCAGTTTTACCCACGTACAACATGCCGCATGGGCAGACTATGATATAAACCACGTTAACTGATTCACACGTTGTTCTATGCCTAAGGCTATATGTAATATCATTGTGAGTATACTCCGTGATTTCCATGGTGACATCACAAATATTACAACTACCACATTTGTGATGACCCCTTAATTCTGGAGTGGAACTATCATCTGCGGAAGGAGTAGATAAAATCGCAGGACATAAATGTTCTTTAAAATTCTTGTTCCGTCGCCATACACAGCGGATCTTCTTACCGTGTAGCCCAGGAACTATTTGTAAGATGTTACTGTGTCTTTTGATTATTTTCTTAATTTCTTTACTGAAAGGAGAAAATGCAGTGACGAAATTAATGACAGAATCATCAGCCTCCAAAGTGGCTTTCAAACTTGATGACCGGTAAGTTAGCAGAGTGTTCCTATCCCTGTACAAGGCTCTATAATAAGCTTGTTTTATTACTGTGTGGGGATAACCCCGAGCTTCAAAATCACGTTGTAAAACTTTAGACTTCCTCTGAAATTCAGTCCTGCTGGAACAGTTTCGCCGATACCGCAAAAATTGCGACATAGGGAGACTGTCCTTTAAATTGCGGGGGTGAGCACTCATGTAGTGTAGAAACGTATTGCGGTCGGTTGGTTTTTTATATACTGACGTTTCCCACTCATGACTACCCCGCGTGATCTGAATGTCAAGGTAAGTGATTCGACTGGTGTGATGTTGATAAGTAAACTGTATATACGGGTCACAGGTGTTCAACCAATTGTAAAAGCTATACAACGCTTCCTCGGTGCCCTGCCAAATAAGGAAGATATCGTCTATGTATCTATTCCACGTTTTCAATCGACTCTGGTACGGAGAAGCTTGAAGCCACATGTCTTCAAAATCCCCCATATATAGATTTGCAATGGACGGGGCACATGTAGCGCCCATTGCAACGCCAGAAATTTGCTGGTAAATAACGCCGTCAAAGGTAAAAAAATTCCGAAAAATAGCTAGTTCCGCTAATCTTAGCAAAAACTGCAATTGGGAATCACTCACATCACCTCTTTTTCTCAAGGAACGTTCCACTAGAGAAAAAGCAGCAGGTTGTGGTATGCTGGTATATAGCGATACCACATCAAAGGTAGCAAGTAAGGTGTCAGGTTGGTCAGCCCATTGAGCCAACTCTTGAAGAAGTGCTAAAAAATGCGTAGAGTCTTGCACATAAGACGGGATCAGTCGTACTAAAGGTCTTAAATAAGAATCCAAAAATATGGAGATCGGTTCCAAAACGGATCCCCGTGTGGAAACAATCGGACGTCCCGGTGGATGCACGATGTCCTTGTGAATCTTAGGTACTAGATAAAAAGTAGCTACACTAGGAGCTGGAGGGTTCAAAAAGTGATATTCCTTCCTATTCAGTAAATGATCCGTAAGAGTTGGCTCAATGGGCTGACCAACCTGACACCTTACTTGCTACCTTTGATGTGGTATCGCTATATACCAGCATACCACAACCTGCTGCTTTTTCTCTAGTGGAACGTTCCTTGAGAAAAAGAGGTGATGTGAGTGATTCCCAATTGCAGTTTTTGCTAAGATTAGCGGAACTA
Source organism: Ichthyophis bannanicus (assembly GCA_033557465.1). Taxonomy (NCBI): domain Eukaryota; kingdom Metazoa; phylum Chordata; class Amphibia; order Gymnophiona; family Ichthyophiidae; genus Ichthyophis; species Ichthyophis bannanicus. Next base: position 139,287,732 of record CM066049.1, on the reverse strand, counting down.
GCTATTTTTCGGAATTTTTTTACCTTTGACGGCGTTATTTACCAGCAAATTTCTGGCGTTGCAATGGGCGCTACATGTGCCCCGTCCATTGCAAATCTATATATGGGGGATTTTGAAGACATGTGGCTTCAAGCTTCTCCGTACCAGAGTCGATTGAAAACGTGGAATAGATACATAGACGATATCTTCCTTATTTGGCAGGGCACCGAGGAAGCGTTGTATAGCTTTTACAATTGGTTGAACACCTGTGACCCGTATATACAGTTTACTTATCAACATCACGCCAGTCGAATCACTTACCTTGACATTCAGATCACGCGGGGTAGTCATGAGTGGGAAACGTCAGTATATAAAAAACCAACCGACCGCAATACGTTTCTACACTACATGAGTGCTCACCCCCGCAATTTAAAGGACAGTCTCCCTATGTCGCAATTTTTGCGGTATCGGCGAAACTGTTCCAGCAGGACTGAATTTCAGAGGAAGTCTAAAGTTTTACAACGTGATTTTGAAGCTCGGGGTTATCCCCGCACAGTAATAAAACAAGCTTATTATAGAGCCTTGTACAGGGATAGGAACACTCTGCTAACTTACAGGTCATCAAGTTTGAAAGCCACTTTGGAGGCTGATGATTCTGTCATTAATTTCGTCACTGCATTTTCTCCTTTCAGTAAAGAAATTAAGAAAATAATCAAAAGACACAGTAACATCTTACAAATAGTTCCTGGGCTACACGGTAAGAAGATCCGCTGTGTATGGCGACGGAACAAGAATTTTAAAGAACATTTATGTCCTGCGATTTTATCTACTCCTTCCGCAGATGATAGTTCCACTCCAGAATTAAGGGGTCATCACAAATGTGGTAGTTGTAATATTTGTGATGTCACCATGGAAATCACGGAGTATACTCACAATGATATTACATATAGCCTTAGGCATAGAACAACGTGTGAATCAGTTAACGTGGTTTATATCATAGTCTGCCCATGCGGCATGTTGTACGTGGGTAAAACTGAATGGGCATTCCGCATTCGAATGCGGGAGCATAGCAGCCGTTTAAATTGCAAAGTACTTGAAGCACCATTAGTCCAGCATTGCTTACGACATCAGCATATTTTTGAACAGCTGCGGTGTTTTTGCATTGACCACGTCGAATTTGGCATGCGGGGTAGAACCATTGGTGACACTCTTTTGTGGAAAGAACAGAAGTGGATCTTCACCTTGGATACTGTGAGTCCAAGAGGATTAAATGTTCGGCTGAACCTGGCACTGTGCCTTTAGAGAAACTTGGCATCACTGCAATAGTTCTACATTTTTAATTTTGAAAGGAAAAGTGACGGAGTTTTTGTATTCTATTTTTCCACATTTTCTATTTTTCCACATTTCCTATATATATACATTTTTTTACATTGTGTAAGTTTTTTATGCTTGATATCGATTGGCGTTTTCATGGAAATGCTTAATTAAGAAGCCACTTTTAAGCAGGTGTGTAACTCGATTACCTCCGCTGGGCCACGTGAGTACTAGTCCCTTTAAAGATGGTGGCTTTGATCAGATCCCGCATGCGCGGCGTTTTGTCTTCATCGGAGAACTTTGTAATTGCGAGCAACATGATGCAAGTAGACACGCCAGCAGCATCAGACGTGCAGGTTTGCTTTTTAGTGTTAGTCTTTAAGGAGTAAACATGCGACTGGCCATGTTATTAATTTCACACTTTTCACATTTTCACAGTAAAATTTGGACGATTCCCTGATGAAACTTCTCACGTGAAACGCTTGGGGTGCCTTGCTGTGAGCGTTAAACGGCATAAGGTCATTGATGTGAAACTGGCACAATTCACGAGCTATTAGCTCTTGGTTCAAGTGCCGCTGGTTTTTCTGAGACCGATTGCCAGTGTGAATCAACAACGGCTATTTTGAGTCGTAGGGTGAGCCATTAAACGGTGTGAGCCTTTATTGTTTTGAGTTAACCGTTTAAAGAGTCACAGGCTTTTATTCAGTTGTATTCTACAGAACAATGGTTCAGAGGACTGGCAAACAGATCCATGGTGGGGAGGCCCCACTTGAGAAAGATCTGCTGAACCACCAGCGGATCCAACCTCCACTCGTGTGGCTGGAGGATCCTGCTGAGCTTGTCGGTCAGGTAATTTTCTTGACCTGGGAGATAGACAGCCCTGAGGAGGATGCCCTGGCGGACTGCCCAAGAGCATAGCCGTTGCGCCTCCTGACAGAGGAGGAAGGAGCCTGTTCCGCCTTGTTTGTTTACGTAGAACATGGCAACCTGGTTGTCCGTCTGTATCAGCAGCGACTGGTGGGACACCAGGTGAGAGAAGGCTTTGAGCGCTAGGCGGATGGCTCTGAGCTCCAGGAAGTTTATCTGTTGAGCAGACTCCCAAGGAGTCCAGAGTCCTTGAGTACATGACCCTTGGCAATGTGCTCCCCAACCCAGGAGGGAAGCATCGGTCGTTAGGACCTGAGAATGCGGAGGGGACTGAAAAGCCACTCCTAGAACTAGGTTGGGTAGATGAAGCCACCATCGCAGAGAGGAGACCAGCTGGTCGGAGATCTGCACAGAGTCCGCTAGGCTCCCCGTGGCCTGATGCCATTGATTGCGAAGGCACCACTGAGCAGGACGCATGTTCAGTCGGGCATTGGGGGTCACATGGACCGTGGAAGCCATATGGCCGAGCAGTCGCAGAAAGTGCCTGGCTGAGACCAGTGCATTGCTGTGAAAGTGGCCGGCGAGATCCATGAGCCACTTGGCCCTGTCCAGAGGGAGGAAGGCCCGCGCCTGAAGTGTGTCCAACCTGGCGCCGATGAACTCGAGATTTTGAGAGGGGAGCAAAGTGGACTTTGCGAAGTTTATGACAAAACCCAAGTGCTGGAGCAGAGCCACAGTGCGATGAGTGGCTTGAGCGGCCTCTGGTGAAGATGGGGCCCTGATGAGCCAGTCGTCCAGGTATGGGAACACAAACAGACCTTGAAGTCTCAGATAAGCCGCCACCACTGCGAGGCATTTGTTGAACACCCTGGGTGCGGAGGATAGGCCAAAGGGCAGCACTCTGTACTGGTAATGATTTCCTCCCACAACAAATCTGAGATATTGTCTGTGGTCCGGATGAATGAGGATATGAGTATACGCATCTTTCAGATCCAAGGAGCATAGCCAGTCTCCCTGCTGGAGGTAGGGCAGCAGGATTCCAAGGGTAAGCATCTTGAACTTTTCCTTTGCAAGGAACTTGTTGAGGTTTCGCAAGTCCAGGATGGGTCTGAGGCCTCCTGTTCTTTTTGGAATCAGGAAGTACCTGGAGTAAAACCCTTGGCCCCTCAGGTGGTGGGGCACCGGTTCCACGGCTCGTTCTTGAACAAGACTTGCTAACTCCTGAAGGAGTAAGTCCCTGTGCAAAGGTAGTCTGGGAGGCTCCCCTGGAAAGTAGGAGGGAGGTACCTGGTGAAAGTGAAGAAGATAGCCCTTTTGAACTATGTGAAGTACCCAGGTATCTGTGGTGATGTTGGACCACCTTTGGGCAAAGTGGACCAGCCGGCCTCCTGTGCTGAGAGAAACCAGCTGAGGGGGAGAGGCTATGCTGAGGAAGTCAAAAACCCCCACCCTGCTGAGCAGGGGCCGGTGGTGCAGGCTTGGGGGCTTGCTGCCTACGGGACCCATTACCCCGTCCCTAGGCCTGCTTTCCCTGTAGGGGAGCTGCTGAGGCCTGATACTGAGGGCAGTATTTATAGGCAGCACCTTTCCTCGGGTAAAAGGGCTTTTTCCCCGAGGCCTTCTTCTTTTGAGAAGGGGCAGAGGTCTTCCTTGAGAGACGAGTTCTGGTGAGAGTCTCCGTCTCGATTTGTGCAGCCTTCTCATCCATGGGCTTGCCAAAGAGGTTATCACCTCGGCAGGGGACATCGACCAACTTGTCCTGTACCCAGGGCTCGAGGTCAGACATCTGAAGCCAAGCCTGGCGGCGTCCACCGATGCCGGCCGCAGCTACTCAAGCCGAAGCCTCAAAACCATCATAGGCTGCTCGAGAAATAAACTTGGAGCACTCCCGAATACCAGAAGACAAGGTTTGGAACCTCTGCAAAGGTTCGTCGGAGAGACCAGCAGAGAACCCGGCTATTTTCTTAGCCAGGTCTCGGAGATACATGCCCATGTAGAGCTGGTAAGTCTGGACTCGACAAGCAAGCATAGAGCCCTGGAAGCACTTCCTACCGAGGGCATCCAGACTTCGGGCTTCCCTACCAGGGGGCACCGAGGAGTGCATTTTTTGACTCTTAAGTCTATGCATGGCCGATTCCACCACCATGGAATGGTGCGGTAGTTGTGCCTTTTGGAAGCCGGGGCTCTTGCGGACTCGATAAATGGAATCGACCCGCTTGCTTAATACCGGCGACGACACCGGGCTCTCCCACATGCGGAAGAGAAGTCGTTCCAGCATCGGAGGAACCGGTACAATAAAGGCCTCCTTCGGGGGAGAGTCATATTGGAGGGCATCGAGTTCTTCGACTCGAGGCGGATCCGCGGGGAAGGCCAAGGCCTTGGCCATATCCCTCACGAAGTCCGAGAACCGGGTATCCTCCGGGGGAGACCGTCTCCGAGGTTCGGACTCGGGGGAGTCCGAAGGGACACACCGAGTCCGAAAAGAACCAGGTGACTCTTCGTCCTCAGATTCCCAGGCCGACTCCTCGGAGGAGGAGTCGAGCGGCTCCGGTCGGGCGGGCACCGATGCTATCCGCTCCGACGCCGAGGGAGTCGGCGTCGACGACCTCGGTCCCGAACGGGAGGCCGAAGGAGACCTCGACCGAGGATCGACTCGAGCCCTCATGGACTCGAGGATCGGCTCGGTCTCCGGGGTTGATTTGGAGGTCGACGTCCCGGCGGTCAGGGCAGAAACACCGGCGAGGCCAGCGATCAATACCCGCTGCTGGCCCATGAAGGCAGTCAGACTGCTCTCCAAGGCCGTCAACCTGAGTCCGAGCTCAGGAGACCCAGCAGCCCCCGACTCGGGCCCCGACGACGTCGGGTCCTTCGGAGGCGAGTCAACGAGGACAACAGTACTCACGTGAGCAGGCAAGTCCACCTCGAGTCAAGGATGTTTTGATGGCCTCTCCATCTCCGAGGACCCGGGACGGGAATCGGGGCTATGCGACCTGGCCCTGGAGGAACCAGGAGCGTCCACCGATCCCGCCCTCGCGGGTTTCTTCTTCCGATGATGTTCCCGGGGGTAGGAGACCCCCTTTCAGAGGAACTTCGACGATGCTCCGGACCAGAGTCCCGAGACGTCGAAGCCTCTGACGAGGTCCGAGCCCGGCCGGAGTCAGAGAAGATACGCTCCCCGCTGATGCTGCCGACTCCTCAATGCTTTTGAGGACATTTTGCCGCATGGCACACAGATCATGGAGTCATGATCTGGGCCGAGGCAGCGAAGGCAGAAGTCATGAGTGTCTGTAAGAGACATGAGTTTCTTACAGAGATCACACTTTTTAAAGCTGCTGGCAGCCATCAGGGGAAAAAGGGCCCCTGCGAGGTCGAATGACCGGGCTGCCAGGGAAAAAGGAAAAAGGCGCGAAATCTGTCACGAAGGACAAAAAACCGAAAAATACGGGACGGACTCGCAACCGGCGTCGCGAGTCCGGGCGGGAAAAGAACCTGCGTCGAACCGAAGAAAAAAGAGAAAAATAGAGAAAAAAATCAACTTTTCTGCTGGGATTCACAGACGACGTCTGTAGGGCTCCGCGGAAAAAAGAAGACTGAGCAAGATGGCACCCTTGGGCGGGAAGAGGACCGCGCATGCGCGCTGCAATTCCCAAAGGCTTTCTTTGAAAGCTGGGGAAAATTGCTGCGCGAGGGCTCCGTCGGCGCCGACGTCACCCATATGTGAGGACTGACTTCCTGCTTGGTCCTGGAGAAAGCTACTCTAGTCTGCCTCCACCTGCTGGCAAGGTAGCATAACCCACTTGTATGGACAAGTCTGGCAGGATTCAAGGAAAGTAAATTATCACGTATGTAAAACTTCTCCATATAATTTATACCTGGTGTCACAGTGTTCCATTTGCTGCAATCCCTCTACCAGCTCCTTTGGATGCTTATTATATTTAATGGTTAGCATGGGGTTTAATGTTAAGTAAACTACATAAAATATGCAATACTGGTCAGACCAAAGGTACATCAAGACCGGTATCCTGTTTCTAACAGTAGCTAACCCAGGTCACAAGCACCTGTCAGTTTCTCAACAGGTAAACAGATTTCATGCTGCTGATCCCCACAGTAACCATTACAATGTGCTAAAAATCCTATGTAAGCACTTAGTGTGCGATTGGGTGGGTTAGGGGCAGAGAGGGGGCACAACCTGCACACGGATTAGTGTGGGCTTCATTAGCATTCATTACTTGTCAGTTTTACAGTTAATTTGGGTGTACTTACCACCACCTCAATGGGTGGCAGTAAGAGCATCCACATTAAATAGAAATTACACTTACCTGGTAATTGTAGTTCCTTGAGTGACGACAGTTTAGTCCCGGACCTCTGGGTGGTGCATCTCCTCCTGCAGCTTGGAGACTGGACCAATCAGAATTCTGCCATCACTGGATGCAGCCTGCAGGCATTCCCCATTAGCCCCAGTGAACTATTGACAAAGCAGACTCAAAAGAGCAAGAAATAAATAGCTAACCGGTTAAAGGTGAGGTCAGAGAGGCTGTTGTTGCCAAAAAAGCATCTTTCAGGAAATGGAAAAAAGAGCCAAACGACGAAACCTGGAAACAGCACAAGCACTGGCAAGTCAAATGCAAGGCATTGATAAGGCAGGCAAAGGGAGAATTTGAGAAGAAGCTTGCTGCGGAAGCAAAAAAAAAAGAAGTAAAAACCTTTTCAAGTACATTTGTAGCAAAAAACCTGTGAGAGAGTCAGTTGGTCCATTAGATGATAAAGGGGTTAAAGGAGCACTAAGAGGCGACAAGGCGATAGCGGAGAGACTGAATGAATTCTTTGCTTTGGTCTTTACTGAGGAAGATGTAGGGATGTTACCCATGACTGAAGTGGTATTTAAAGGTGCGGAAGAATTGAAGGAAATATCGATACATCGGGAAGATGTATTACAACTATTAGATAAACTGAAGAGTAGCAAATCACCTGGGCCGGATGGTATACATCCAAGGGTGTTGAAAGAACTGAAATATGAGATTGCAGACCTGCTATTAGTAATCTGTGAACTATCATTAAAATCATCTCTAATACCTGAAGATTGGAGGATCACCAATGTAACACCAATTTTTAAAAAGGGTTCCAGGGGTAATCCGGGAAACTACAGACCGGTGAGCCTGACGTCAGTACCGGGAAAAATGGTAGAAACCATCATAAGGAATATAATTACTCAGCATGTAGATAGTCATGACCTAATGGGAGACAGCCAACATGGCTTTAGACAAGGAAGATCTTGTCTTACTAATCTGTTATGTTTTTTTGAAGGAGTGAATAATCAGGTGGACAAAGGTGAGTCGGTTGATATTGTGTATCTGGACTTTCAGAAAGCCTTTGACAAGGTCCCTCATGAGAGACTTTTGGCAAAACTAAAGAGTCATGGGATAGGAGGCAGTGTGTACTATTGTGGATCAGGAACTGGTTAAAAGATAGAAAGCAGAGAGTAGGGCTAAATGGCCAATTTTCCCAATGGAGAAAGGTGAATAGTGGTGTACCCCAGGGATCCGTGCTCGGTCCGCTACTTTTTGACATATTCATAAATGACCTGGAAAGTGGAATAACGAGTGAGGTTATCAAATTTGCAGATGACACAAAACTATTTAAAGTTGTTAAAACCCAAGAGGATTGTGGAAAATTGCAAGAGGATCTTGATAAATTGGAAGACTGGGCATCAAAATGGCAGATGAAATTTAATGTGGACAAGTGCAAGGTTATGCACCTAGGGAAGAACAACCCAAACTATGGTTACACGATGCAAGGTTCCACATTAGGAACTACCACCCAGGAAAAAGATTTAGGCGTCATTGTGGATACCATGTTAAAACCCTCGGCCCAGTGTGCAGCAGCGGCCAAGAGAGCAAATAGAATGCTTGGTATGATAAGGAAAGGAATGGAAAATAAAACAAAAGATATTATAATGCCTCTATATCGTTCCATGGTGAGACCGCACCATGAATATTGTGTGCAATTCTGGTCGCCGTATCTTAAAAAGGATATAGCGATTTTAGAAAAAGTTCAGAGAAGAGCCACCAAAATGGTAAAGGGGATGGAAGGATACTCCTATGAAGAAAGGCTAAAAAGGTTAGGGCTCTTTAACCTGGAAAAGAGACGGCTGAGGGGAGATATGATAGAAGTCTATAAATTAATGAACTGAGTGGAACGGGTAAACGTAGATCGATTGTTTATCTTATCAGAATATAGAAAGACTAGGGGACATGCAATGAAGCTACAGGGTAAACTATTTAAGACTAATAAAAGAAAATATTTTTTCACTCAACGTGTAATCAAACTCTGGAATTTGTTACCGGAGGATGTAGTAAAGGCTGTTAGTGTAGCTGGGTTTAAAAAAGGTTTGGACAAGTTCCTGGAGGAAAGGTCCATAAACCATTATTAAGAAGGGACCCAGGATATCAATGCTTGAACCAATACAAGCATTGCAGAACCTGTGTCTTTTGTGGAAACTGCTAGGTACGTATGACCTAGATTGGCCACTGTTGGAAACAGAATACTGGGCTTGATGGACCTTGGTCTGACCCAGTATGGCATATCTTATGTTATGTTCTTATGTAAACTGTAAACAAAACATAAACCTTCCCTGAAGTCGGAAAGGAAAAGATTCTCCCTGCAAAACACTCTCTCCCCTCCCGAGCCAATTAAAAGAGTCAGCAAAAGAAGAGGAAAGTCAGAACGAACTAGAGAATTGGTTTTCCTGACAAAACACTCACCTGTAAAACCGCTCTTCAGGACCGACTGCGTGCCGAGCCAAACTAGCAAAGTGAGGGCAGGAATGAGGACTAAACTGTCGTCACTCAAGCAACTACAATTACCAGGTAAGTGTAATTTCTATTTCCTTATCGTTCCTCCAGTTTAGTCCTCCACCCCTGGGATGTAACAGAGCAGTACTAACGGGAGGGACCCTGCCAGCCAGCACGCAAAACTGCTGACCCGAAGCAGGAATCCCACACCTCCAGCCTGAAATGCATGCTGAAAGTATGCAGCGACGACCCAGCTGCTGCCTTGCAAATTTCCACCGGCGGAACTAGACTACGCTCCGCCCAGGAAGCTGCCTGCACTCTAGTAGGGTGAGCTCTCAGCACCACAGGAGCTGGCCTCCCCTGCAACCTGTAAACCGAGACGTTTCCTTGATCCATCTGGAAATGGAGCCTTCGCCACAGCCTCCCCCATCCTGGGACCCCCAAACAGCCACAAACAAAAGCTCCGACTTATGGGAGGAGCCTGTGACTGCTAAACGACGACGCAGAACTCTCCGTACGTCCAAGCGACTCAGGCCCCGTTCAGAAACGTGCTCCCCTCCCGCCCCTAAAAATCAAGCCTATGCAAGATGCCCATCTACATATACGGGTGACCCAGCGCCTGGCAACCAAACACAGTGCAGTGAGCACGCTTGAACATAGGCTGAATGCATGGAGCATACACAGAGTATTGACTTCCTCTATGAAACCTTCCAGTGCCCTGGAGCGCTAAGCCCCAGACTGTGCTACCTAGACGTCCTTCTCGTCACCCTCAAAACGGGCCCCTTAACAAGATGGCACAGATGGGTCAGTGCCCCTGCTAAGCGCTTAACACCCTGCTCTGACAGCGCAGACTCTAGAAATAGATGAGAAGTACCTGGGAAGGGCAGGATAAGTGGAGCACCCCCCGCTGTCCCCCTGCAGTCAGAGAAATAGCAGTGGGATACACCGACAAACTTGCAAGTGGAGGTGTTAAGAGGTTGCTGCCTGCGTGAATCTGATGAAAAATACGATTTCGGATCTTACAAACCTCCCCCCAGGGATGGGGACACTGAATACTATATGTGAATCATGAGCAGCGCTGCCATCCAGTGGCCTTTAGAACACCAGAACTTCAAATCTGGGACATAAAAATTTGATTTACAGAACATTACAGTTGCTTGCTTAGTCACTACTAACCCCTGAGAACCCATGAGGTGGCACTGTGGTTAGTACTTCCCTGACTTGCAGAGATCAATCCAAAGATGGCTGCCTACCCAGGGACACTGAAAAGCACTATGGAGTGTACCAGTCGCTCTCTGGTGGCCATAGACCGAAGCACAGGCAGGACTTGGTTGACAGTTTAACTGATACTACGACTATATAAATATATATTTTCATATCCTAAGCTTTCCTAAACCTGTTCCTGTGAAACCACAGGCGTTTGTGAATACAATAACTACTCCTGTCTCAAGCCCCCTTCCAGGGCATCTCTCCTTCCAACCACAAGCTAGGACTCTGCTCTTGCAGCTAAAAGCTGTCAACGTGCCTAATATCCTTGGCCTTAAGAGATGCTCCGCAGAGAGATGATTAGGAGGGAGAGAACATGTGGCATCAGAGCAATGCTAAAACTGCTGTCCTACACAACTAAGAATAAAGTAAGAATAAAGAGGACTGACAAGGAGGGAAGGCGAGAACTGATTTTATTTATTTATTTATTTATTTATTTATTTTACATTTCTTATATACCGCACTATTTACGATCAGCGCGGTTTACATAAAACAAAACAGAATCCGACAATGAACAAGAGTCAGGTCATTACAATGAACAGGAGCAATCAACTTGGATAACGGGGGAAACTATGTACATAAATGATACCAAGTTCAAGAGCCAGGCTCAAATTTAAACTTACTGTAAATAAGGAAATTTGCTCCTAACCACTAAAGTAAACTAATCCCTGATTGCCAATTAACCCAAGGTAACGGAATTAAAAGTAAAATCAAAATGAAGATCAAAATAGAATTTGTCGGACTTCCGGTGGCGCTGACCGAGGCAATGGCAGCGCGTTGACCGAGCTCTGCAGAGACCGCCCTTCATGCGGTGAAAAAATGCCTCCCCAGGAGTTTTGAAAAGCACGGAGGGACCCCCCCTCAGAGTCGGTAGCCTGTCCCCCCAGCAGTGGCCAGCAGTAATAAATAATTTAAAGACGGTGGGTGCCGCGGAACCGGAGCGACTGGGGAGAGCGGTGCAGACCAGCCGGCCTGAGCGGAGAGTGCAGCCGGGGGCGGAGAAATACAATTTTTGAAAGGAAACAAGTTTGGAGGAAGGCCTGCCGGAGCTGCACTAGGTCTATGAGTGGATAGCTGGCAGCAGAGAGTGGAGTGAGCAAAAGGAGCTGTGAGGAGAGGAGTGACACTGAGGCCCGGCATTTCCTGTACTGCACGTGGCGTTCCAGAAGACGGAGGCCTAGTATATTCGGGCTTGCAGAGGTGTGCAGTTCTTGTGGCTGTGGGGCCGGCAGTGCAACCAGTGACGAGCAACCCCAGGATTGGAGAGGGGGTGAGGTTGAGGTGAGTGCTCTTGAGCACGGTGCAGGAGTGGCTCTGCGGTGGGGCATAAGGCCTGGTGTGAAGTCCCCCCATCCCTTCAAAGTGTGTGGTGCCCAGCCGACTCCCGGAGAGTGCAGGGTGACAGATGGCGGCACAAAAATCGGCCGTGGACTTGAAGGCCTATTCCTTTAAGGGCCCTGGGAGTACACTGTGGTGAAGACTCCCCTCCAGAGGAAATGGAGATAGGGGAAAATCCTGATAGAAGGGATGACACACACAGGATTTCCAAAACTGACTTGGAAAAACACAGTTATTAGCTGAGCTGAAGACAAGCCCCAGCCCAGGGGAGGAGTTAGGCTTCAGCACTGATTGGGCACGCCCAGGGGAACGACAGGGAGTGCCGGGAAATGAAGCCCTTTTTAAATCCTCAGACAGGATTGACAGAGGAGGCAGCAAGGCTGGCAAAGGAGGCAGCAAGGCTGGCAAGGCAGGCAGCAAGGCTGACAAGGAGAGCAGCAAGAAACGAAGCAGACGAGAAGCAGCTTCCAATGCACGTTGGTCTTCAGGAGGAACTTGGAATCAAAGGGGAAAAACACTAGAACCCTGGGAGAAGGCAGAACCCTGGAACAGTAAGCCTTGGAGCCCAATATACTCTCGAGGAGATCCTTACTACAAGGTAGAGCCTAAACGTGGGAAGGCTAGCAAACCCAGCTCTTGGAGAAAAGGTATTTTGTCTGGTGGCGAGCAGTGCTATAAAAGCCAGGAACCAAAACAGGAAAGAAGTTTTTCTGAGAGAAATTCCCCTAGCAGAAGAACTAGCCATAAGGCTCCTGAGTTTCTAGAGAGGAGAGAGTCCTGGAAGAAAGGTGCCTGTTCTTATGCCAACGTCTCTGATAAAAGGTAAAGCTGAATTTCCTAATTTTAATGCCTTGCTGGAGAAACCCTTGTATTGTGCTGACCTCCCTAAGCCAAACTCTGCAACAGGAGCAGATAGTGAGTGGGGGAAGGGTGTGACCCTTGCCGGAGACTATCAAGCAGCTAAAGAGCAGCTACAGGCTGAATTGCTTCTAAAAGAGTTTCAGCAATTTCTGGAGCTAAAGTCAGGGAAACATAAGAAACCTGATGAAGAGAACAATTGCCTTAGCCCAGATGAATGTATGCAGATAGATAATGTTGTGCCTACCTTGAATTATGATCCTTGTGCAATGGATTGCTCTTTATGTTTTAAAGAGTAACAGTGTAAAGAAGCATCTGGAGTTTGTATGAGAAGAATACAAAACGTTTGCTATACCTGTTGCCTAGCCGTGAAAGTTCACAAATTGTTTTCACCTGTTTCTGTGAAGCCACGCTGTGAGAACAGCTGTTACTGTGAGGCTGCAATAATCCCAAGCAACCACACGAGGCAAAGCTGAGTAGAAGCTACCGTGACTGTAAAGCTGAGTTAAAGCTATTTAATTTCAGTTGTTTTCCTGACCTCCTGATTTCACCTTTATGTTGAAAGTTGCACCTTTACGTTATGCACCTTTGAATTGTAATGCGTTGAAAATATCCCCACAATAAATAAATTTCTTGCAAGCCTTATCACTCGAGTCACAACTACAACTTTCATCCCTAAAGAAAAAAACAAGTGTACTACGAATCCCAGCATTCAGAGGGATCAGTACCACCTTTATTCATAAGGGACATTATATAAGGCCACTCCTGCCTGTAAGCTCTAGGGCCCAGGCAGGAGTGTCGCAGTACTAAGGGGCCTGGAGCAAAACTGGCGGTGTCCAGTGGAGAGTTAAAGGATCAGGGGGACTGTGAGGCGAATGGGGGCCCAACGAGTGAGATACAAGCCCTGAGATCTGATTTAAAAGAGTGGCTGGACTCTCTGAGACAAGAGCTGGGGGCAATAAAGACTGAGGTGCAGGGCTGGATACAAGAGGTGAAGGGAGAAATGATGTCCCTGGGGGCCAGGGTGGAAGACGTGGAGAACAAAATGGAGGAGCAGGAGGAGCGATGGGGTCCCTGTGAACAGCGAATAGAGGCTCTCGGCGAAGCTCAAGAGGACCTGTGGCAGAAGGTCGAAGACCTGGAGAATCGGTCCCGGCGTTCGAATATAAGAATACGGGGCCTGCTGGAAGGTGAAGGTGTCGTGGACTATGTGGCACTGGCAGAAGAATTCTACAGGGCGGTCCTCAAGGCAGCCGAAATGGAAGGAGAGGGCATATGTCTGAAAGTTGATAGAGCACATAGAGCTCTGGGTCCCCGGACAGAGAATAGGGTACGGGATGTGATTGTTTGTCTACATGAATTCCGATCCAGAGAGCTGGTAATGAAAGCATCACGGAAGCTGGGCAAGATCAAGTGGCAAGGGTCGGAAGTTGAGGTGTTTGCGGACATCTCCAGCCTTACGATTAAAAAACGTAGAGCATACCAAGCGGTTACCAAGAGACAGAGAGGAAAATGTGCGGTACCATTGGTTGTTCCCGGTGGGCCTACAGTTTACAATACACAACAAAACCACTATTGCCCACACGGTGGAAGCAGCTATTGCTGGCCTGAAGCAGGCAGGGTGGAGTGATCTTCCAGCCCCGTCGTCTGAGAGGTTGGACCGTATGGATAAGAGAGATCGAAGGCCAGATGCACAAAATCAGTGGAGTCGAGTGCCTGGAGGGGCCAGAAGTCTGCGACGTCAGAGACCGCCAACTTGATGGACTGGCTATGCAAATTGCTTGAAGGGGCTGCGTGGGTGGAGGGAGAGGGGATGGAGAATCTGCATGGTGTTGGGGGGGGATGTGATTTGTTGTATTGGGGTTGAGGGGGGGAAGGAGGGAGGTGGAGGGTGTTTATTTGTGGGTTTGTGCGTTTTGTTCTAAGGGGATAGGTGGGGGGTTATAAGTTTGTACTATGATGCTAGGTAATTGCAAGGGGGGGTGGTCGGCGGAGACAGGTAGGAAGGGCTTCTTTGAGGAGGCGGGGATATGGGTGGGGGTGTGGGGAGGGTGGGGGGTGTGGAAGGAGGGAGGGGGAAGGGAGGGACACAGAAGAAAGGAAGGTGTGGTGCAGAAGGGGAGAGGTGGATGTTTAAATGCCGGAGATGAATATTTTGTCATTGAATGTTAGAGGCCTCAATTCCTTTGTCAAGCGTCAATTATTGATAAAAGAATGTAAGAGACTTCAGGGGGACATTGTGTTCATACAGGAAACACATCTCTTATCCAGGGATGAGAGATGTGTACAACATCCTCATTATCCGCAGCAATTTTTTGCCTCCAATAGGGTGGAAAAAAAGAAGGGGGGAGTGGGGATCCTACTATCTGCACGAGTTCAGGGGCAGGTGGGGGAAGTGTTTCGGGATAAATTGGGAAGATTTGTGGCTGTTCATTTACACTGGGATCAGCATTTATATACCCTGGTTAATGTGTATGCTCCGAATGTTAATCAGAACCGATTCTTCAAGGAGCTTCAGGGGAAGATTATTGGGCTGGCGGAGGGTAAGATAATCTTAGGTGGGGACTTTAATGTTACTTTGGACCCACAGGTGGATACATCCAAGGGGTCGTCCTCTCAGGCAAAGCAGCATAGGGCAAGCTTGAAAAAACTCATGACGGGCCTAGATCTGGTAGATTTATGGAGGGAATTAAATAGTGGGCAGCGGGATTACTCCTTTTCAGCAGTTCATGGAGGTTACTCCCGTATAGGACCCAACAAAAAAGCACGATCCCACGTGTACAAGGAACCAAGTAAGAAACGTGGGATGCAATGGAAAGACGTGAAGCAAAAACCTTTATTTCTTTATTCAACTCCAGCCACCGGCCCGACACTGGCCGTGTTTCACAAAAGCCTTCCTCAGGGGCAATGATGGCTAAAATACATAAAATATATAAATATAAAAACAAACATTTAAAATGAAAATAATAAACAATGAGTTGTCCCATTGGGAGCATGAATGAACAGGGCACATATCACTAAAAACGCCAATGTGAACATCAAACACAAAAGTATAAAAAACAGTACAGCCAATAAACAGAGCTGAGAAACCACATAACAAGGATAAACTACCTTAAAAGAACTGATCAATAAACTTAGAAATATCGATAAATACATAAAAATTATTAAAAATTATGTAAATAGGTTGCTTAATATAAATTATTAAAATAATAAATAAGATAAACTCATATTATAAATCAAGCACAACTTATAAATATAAATATATAAATAAATTATAATGGTCATTGTGAACAAGCAACAAGCATATCACAAATAAAAAATGATTAAAACAAACAAACATGTATAAAAGTATATATAAAAACAAATATACATTGTAATAATTTTGTGTCTTCAAGGTTGTGACAGTTGATTAAACCACAATGTATATAAAGGTTACTCAATATAAATAACCATAAAAACTTATTAAAATAATAAATAAGATAAAATCATATTATAAATTAAGCAAAACCTATGAATATAAATACATAAATGAATTAAATCTGCATATCACAAATATAAAATAATGATCTTTTAAGGTAGTTTATCCTTGTTATGTGGTTTCTCAGCTCTGTTTATTGGCTGTACTGTTTTTTATACTTTTGTGTTTGATGTTCACATTGGCGTTTTTAGTGATATGTGCCCTGTTCATTCATGCTCCCAATGGGACAACTCATTGTTTATTATTTTCATTTTAAATGTTTGTTTTTATATTTATATATTTTATGTATTTTAGCCATCATTAGCCCCTGAGGAAGGCTTTTGCGAAACACGGCCAGTGTCGGGCCGGTGGCTGGAGTTGAATAAAGAAATAAAGGTTTTTGCTTCACGTCTTTCCATTGCATCCCACGTTTCTTACTTGGTTACTCCCGAATAGACATATTGATGGTGGAGCGTTCATTGGTGTCGATGGTACGGATGTGTGTGATTAAGGAACGCACATGGTCGGACCACGCTCCAGTGCTAGGTGTGATCAGTATGGGGGGGTCTGGGAAGGGATAGGGGATGGTGGAAATTAAATGAAGCGCTGCTGGATGATAAAGAAGTGGTGACGCAGGTGTATGACTGCATTTCGGAGTATCTGCTGTTGAATGAGACGGGGGAGTGCAGCCCAGGGATAGTCTGGGATTGTCTGAAGGCGGTGGTGAGGGGTAAACTTATTGCAGTGGGATCATATCGGAAGAAGGAAAGGTTGCGGTGTGAGAGAGGTCTGCTTGCAAGGATTGGGGAGCTTGAGGGGAAATTAAAAGGGAACTCGAGAAATGTGCAACTCATTCAGGAATTTGGGACGTTAAAGAGGGAGTTAAGTGAACTAAATATGCAGGAGATTTGGTATAAGCTCTCTCTGTTGCAACAACGGAACTTTGAGTTTAATAATAAAGCAGGGAGGTTGTTGGCGCGCAAGGTCCAGAAGCTGAAAGCCCGAAACACGATAGTGAGAGTTAAAGATGATGGGGGGAAGGAGTTGTGGGCGGGGCAGGATATAGAGGAGAGGTTTAGGCAATTTTATCAAAAGTTATATACGCCAGAGGAAATAGTGGACGAGGGAAAGATATAGGATTACCTGGATAAAGTTTCAATGGCCCATCTCGGGCGGGAGGAATGTTTGAAGCTGTCCACGCCCATTAGGGAGGCTGAAATTGTGGTGGTGATTAAAGGGCTGCGGGGCCATAAGGCACCTGGCTTAGATGGCTTTTCGAATAAATTTTATAAAGTGTTTGCCACGGCTTTGGTAGGGCCGTTGGCACGAATGTTTAACTCCTTCACTACGGTGAGGCCGCTGCCAACATTGCTACGATTGGCGGAAATTAGCCTGTTGCATAAGGAGGGGAAGGATCCTACGGACTGTGGTTCGTATCAGCCTATCTCCTTGTTAGGGGGGGATTTTAAAATTTTTACTAGAGTCCTAGCGAACCGCTTGGGGCCTCTGCTGGGGCAAGTGATACACCCTAATCAGTCGGGATTTGTTCAGGGTAGGCATACTTCAGACAATATTCGGAGAGCACTGAATGTGATGTGGCACGGGATGGCGCAGAATGAGGGAATGGCCCTCTTAGCTGTCGATGCTGAGAAGGCATTTGACAGGGTGAACTGGGTTTTTTTGTTTAAGGTGCTTGAGAAGATCGGGATAGAGGGGCAGTTCTTGACCTGGGTTCGGTCTGTATACCAGGCACCCATGGCGTGCTTGAAGGTGAATGGCACGGTGTCCAAGAGTTTCGAATTGTTCCGGGTACAAGGCAGGGGTGCCCACTATCGCCTTTGTTGTTCATTTTGGCAATGGAGCCCATGGCACAGCAAGTGCGGGATAGGGGGGATATTAGGGGGGTGTGGGTAGGGCGTGACCATCACAAAATCTCTATTTGCGGATGATGTTCTGTTTTTCGTTAAGGACCCATATAGGTCTTTGGAAGCTATTCGGGAGGAGCTCCGGGGATATGGAGAAGTGTCTGGTTTCCGCATGAATGCTACCAAGTCGGAGATCTTGAATTTGTCTATAGGCAAAGAAGAGGAGGGTAGATTGCGGCGGGAGCTTCCGTTTCGCTGGGCACAGGGTACTATTCGCTACTTGGGAGTGCAGCTCACATCCAAGCGGGAAGCGTTGTTTCGAGAGAACTATGGGTTAGTCAAAGCCAGAATGTTTAGGACGCTTGAGGAATGGGGGTCTTATGAGGTCTCATGGTTGGGGCGCAGGGATTTGGTGAAGATGATAATTGTACCCCGGCTGCTCTATTTGTTTATGAACCTGCCGGTGGCAGTTCCAGGGGTTTTTTTTACAGCAACTACAAGCTCGGGTGTTGAAGTTTATTTGGAAGGGGAAACGGCCCAGGGTGGCGCAGAGGGTGTTGTGTGCGGGTAAAGAGGAAGGTGGTATGGGGGTGCCGCTGCTTCCTCGATATTATGAGGCCGCGAGAGTACGGGCGGTGTTTGAATGGCTATTGAGGGATTCAGTGGAGTGGGTGCGACTGGAAGGAGTTGGGTTGCAGGGTAGGGAAACGTTGAAAGGGAGGGTTTGGATGACCGGGGGGGGGGGGGGAAGTCCCTTGGTGACCTGCAAGGGAATCCATATGTGGCCTTAACCCTACGGCATTGGAGGAAATGTAGGAGGAAGTGGTATGGTAGTGGGGGGGCCTCCAAGTTTACTCCGCTGGTTGGGAATCGGGAGTTCCCGCCTGGAATGACGGACCCCGCCTTTGGAAGATGGGCGGAAAAGGGGCTTTGCTGGGTGGGGCAGTTTAAGAGGGATGGTGAATGGTTGACTTTTGAGGAGGCCCAGGAGGAGTTTCAGTTATCTGCAACTGATAGATATCGATTTGTGCAGGTGTTGCATTATAGCAGGGAGGTAGCTCAGAGGGGGAATGGGCCTAGAGGGGAGGATATGGATGCGCTCCTAAAAAGGGGTGAGGTTAAAGGTTTGGTGTCTCAGCTTTATAAGCCAATGAGAGGAGAAGGTGGGGGGGGGGGAGTGGGCGCATCGGAGAGCATGGGGGGTGGATTTGAATTGCTGTTGGGATGCCGCGCAATGGGGGGTAGTGTGTAAGGGCTTATTTAAAGGAGTAATATCCAGTAGTATCCTAGAGCATAATTATAAAATGTTGTATAGATGGTATATGACGCCCCAGCGATTACAGAAATGGCAGGGGGGACAGGCGGACTGCTGGAGGGGGTGTGGGATCCTTCCTGCATATCTGGTGGGAGTGTCCCTTGTTGGCCCCCTTATGGCAGGGGTTTGAGAGGTGGTTGGGGGAGGTGTTGGGAGTAGAGAGCCGGTTGGGACCCTGTTTGGCCATGTTGAATGTGGAAGAGGGGGTCAGGGGAAAGAGGGTAAGGGATGGAGTGGAGTGGTTTGCACAGCTACCTGGCAATTAATAGCGAGGCGGTGGCGCACAGCCCAAGTACCTACGCTCAGGGAGGTCCAGGAGAGAGTTGCGCAGCTGTCCCTACAGTATCGCTTAGCGGCCCTGCACCATCACGAGTTAGTGCGCTTTCAGAATACCTGGGACTTGTATCTGGAGTGGCGATCGCCCAGTGGGGAGGAGAAGGGGAGCTAGGGCGGTGGGATTGAGTGCAGCGGACCGGGGAGGGGTCCTAGCAGGGGGGGGGGGGGATGAGGTTGGGGGGTAGATGGGGTGAACGGGCCCCTGGGCCGGTTCCTCGGTGGGGGGTAACAGCTGAATGTTAATGTTCTTTGTTAAGTAACGTGATTGTTGGAGGAGACCGGATTATGTACGGGGAAGGAGGAGAGGCTGGGGAGGTATTTTAACATCTTTCGGCATGCAGAGTTGGATTGTATGAGTTGACGGGACCTTCTGTACTGTACTGTGTAAAAGGTATAGGGTGGGGTGGGTGGTGGGATGGTAGTGGGATCAGTTTGCACGTAGTGTTTGTTGTTGTATGATGTAAAAAATTTGTTGGGTAAATAAAGAATGTAAAAAAATAATAGAATTTGTCCCCATAAAGGCTCCTTATCTGTTCCTTATCGGTCCTACAGTTCAGTCCTCCACCACTGGGTAGTGCACCTCCTCCTGCAACATGGAGACTGGACAAGTCAAACTTGTGACATCACCGGGTATATCCTGCTGGTCTTCTCCCATGATCCCCAGTGTGTCCAGTCTCCATGCAGCATGAGGACGTAGTGAGCCTAGGTGCTGGGCTCACTTGAGAAGCAGTTTTAGGAGCAGTTAGTCAGGATTTGATTTACCTTGCATTCTTTTGCCCTTCTTTAGGTGTAATCCTGTAAATTGAATTCATTTTCATTTAATTTCATTTACTTTTACTTTTATTTTCACCTAGTCTGCCTTAGTGTAAAGGGGGGTTCTGTCCCTTTTCAAAGTTCACGCTGCCAGCTAGCCTCTCTGCTTGGGATTCTTCGGTCTCTGTGCCCGGTGATGATCTCTCCCCCAGGACTGTACGGGGGAGAGCTCTGTGGAACACCTGCATTTTGGCAGTGTCCATGCGGCAGATTCCCATCGCGGCGGGAGCCTCAGGCCGTTCGAGGTTCTTTAGCCAGTGGGCCGGGGCTCGCAGCGTCTGCTACTTCTGGTGGCGCGAGGCAGCAGCGTGTCTGGACAGCTCTTCACCCCGCAGCTACAGCGGGGTAACTGCTGCATCCCGACGCCACAAGGGAGTCTCTCGAGTCCGCATGGAGGGGCTCTGAGCTCTTGCCGCCTCTGTGGTGTTTGGCGCCAAACGGGCCTGCTTCGGATTGGCGCCATTTTCTCGGCAGGGCTGAGGCCTCGTGGCGGAGAGCGGAGCAGCCCCGCGTTTGAGCAGACGACGCTGTTCCACGCGGCTACACCCAGATAAGGACTTCCTTTTGCTGTTACTTTTAATTTTAATTCTAATTTTAATTTCCTTTTAATTTTAATTTCCTTTTAATTTCATGATAGTTTATAGTTCTTTGAATGCAATGTGATTGGTTTGGGTTTTACTTCTTGGGGGGTGCCTTTACCTTTGTCTGCATTCTGGCAGTTAGCGACGTCTGTCAGCAGCAGGTTTCCGTGCTAGGATTTGGCCATTCAGGGTCATCGGCGGCACAACCACCTACAAATTGAGCCCTTTCTGAAACTGTCATTTACATAAGGATGCTATTTCCATGTTTATTCGCTTGGAAATTGTGCAGACAGCCTCTAAATGTCGTTATGCCATCTGCAAATTTGATCGCCATGCTTGCTGATCTCTTTTCCAGATCATTTCAGTGCAGTAGCTGTTACCAGATGCCAGTTCCAGTGCAGATCCCGAGACATTCCACTATTTACGGGTCTCCTGTGAGAAAACTGGCCATTTAGTCCTATTGTGTTCCTGTTTTTGATCCATTTCCTATTCTATAATAGCACATCATCTCCTTCCTCAGGAGAAGTTCATAAGGGGCTTTGTCAAGTACCTTCTAAAACATCCAGATACATATCATTTGGCTTATTTCACATGTTTATTAACCCTTTGAAAAGACAGATTGGTGCTGCTTTAAAGAACAAGTTCTATCATTAAACAGGCACTGTACTCAGATTCATTGGTCTGTAGTTTCCAAGATCGCCTTTGAAGCTCTTTAAAAACAAACAAACACACATTTATTTATTTATTTTATTTAACATTTTTTCTATACCGCGCTATTAAAATCAGCGCGGTGTACATCGAACAAGAATACTGCAATGTATACAAACAACATTGAGTTTACAAAGAACAGGGAATTGAACATTAGTAACTCTTCAATCTTTAGAGATCATTAATACTAATGTTATGATTGAGCCTGGCTGATATTATGAATGATCACTATTAGACAAAAATTAGCTAGGTTAGACACTTTGATTTGGTTTTCTGCACTATGTTATCAGAGCGCAGCTTGCCCATTTGGCGGGAACACTGCCCATCTGGGCCATCTGGGGAAAAGGCCCCTGCTGGGGATCGTGAGAAGTGTTGCTGGATGGCACAGTCCGGGGCTTAGTGTTCCAGGGTCCTGGAAGGGTTGATAGCGGCAGTCAGGCCTCCCTGTCTTTGCTATGACGGTCACCTAGGTTCAAGCGTTCCTGTGTTTTGGGTGACAGGAGTGGGACACCTGGACATGTGGGTGCTGGATGTTGGATAGGCTCATACTTCTTAGGTGCATATCCTTGATGTGCGTCTGCATGTCCGTTTCCGTCTGTGATCTCATGCTCAGGTGATTGTTGCAGCAATGACAGAGATCGCTTGGGATATCGTGAGCGGGGGTTGTCATGGTGTTGCATGGGGTTGCCAATGCAAGACGGGGCCATCCTGAGGAGTTTGGGCCTCAGTCATCAGCTTTCCCTTCGGTGGCCCGGCTGTCCAGGAGGCACCCCTCCAGATCCGCCGGTCCAGTTCTTCCCTGCCTCTTCTCAATGTGGGCAGGGGGGCTGGCAGATCTGGAAATTCACGTCCACTGCACGTTCTACTGTTTTACCTCTGTCTTGGGGTTCTGAGGTCATATATTCCCAATCATTTGTTTGGTGGGGTGCTGCTGTCTGTTGTGCAAGACAAGGTGGTCAGTCGGAGGCTGTCGTCTCTTCCCCTTACCCTGAAGGTGCTCACAATTTAAGTTTTTTGTACCTGCGGAGGTGTATGTTGTTAAAGGCTAGCAGGCGCACCTGTGGGACCAGAATCCTCGGTTCTTCCGACCTTCCGTTGAGGTGCGCGTGTGAGGTTTACTCCCTTGGTCGGCTAGCAACTTGCTTCACCCATTGGGCCTTCCCTTTCCTCAAGGCATCGTTGCGTCCCACTTCTTCGTGGTGGCTCGCCGCAGGGACTGGATTTATGCTCATCCGTTTCCAGCCAGGGCTGAGTCATTGGGGGGAGGCTCCGATCCTAACGATACAGGGAGTGCTGGGATCCGTTCAACCAGGTTCCTTCGGGCCCAGCGTACGTCGTCTTTTGCTGGCCGGTTTAGGTCTTCGGGTCGTGGCGGTGCTCCGAGAAGACCAGTAGGCTGCACAGTGCTTGTCTTGGA